>OX377610.1:38147114-40795250 GCA_947397855.1 Thelaira solivaga
AAACAATCCTTTCTGAGAACCTCATTTTTAAAAGCAATAAAATGTCTGCAGGCACTCAATTTTTAAATTAATAAAAAAAGAAATTCTAAGAAAGATATTAAATAGGAATTAAAAAAAAATTTATTTTCATTTAATTTTGCAAATTTTTGTAAAAATTTTTAAGCCAAACATATTTAATTAAATATTTAATTATTGAGAAAGATCTAATGAACTCTCTTTCATAAAGATGTTTGGATTCGTAATACTATTTAACTCAAGGCAATAAAAACCACACACACACAGATACACTTTTTTATTTTTCGTGTTTGTGTGTACAAAGCATTACGCACGTGACAGCTAAAAAAATTCCACAAAAAAAAAAACAAAGAAAAGCAAAAGCAAAGCAAAAACAAAACAAAAATGAATGGAAATGTGATATGGCGGTTGTATTTTTGATTTTTCTGGTCCATTTGTGGACCGATATTGCTGATTTTTTGCACAGACATTACGACTGTTATTTTTAATAAAACTGCAAGCCACGTTTTAATGTCCGTTTTGTAGTTTGGACAAATTACGCAAAAAACCTAACAAAACTGTTAAAAAAATAGAGATAGTCGCGATTTTGGAGTCATAGCTCAGCCATTTATAAACCCATCCAACTGAGTTTTCGTCCATGTGCTATGAATATGATATCTGAAAAAAACTTATAACTAATTTTTTTTTACTTTAGATAAAAAACGCATAAAAACAAAGCCATAATTAATGAAAGTCTAAAATTTCGGTTGTATTTTTGATATCCCTCGGCCATTTGTGGACCAATTGCTTTAATTTTTAGCACAGGTATTATGACTTATACTTCAAACAAAGCCGCATACCACATTTTTTTGTCCGTTTCTTCGTTTAGACAAAATAGGCAAAAAACCCACTCAAAAAATGGCCTAAAATAGAGGTAGTTTCGGTTTTTGACTCATAGCTCCGTCATTTACGGACCGATCTGGCTGAATTTTAATAGCAATAGTCTTACAGCAACAGCTGACCGTTTAGTATGCTATACTTTTCTGTATGTTGTCTAGATTCTTCTGAAAGTTGATTTCAACGACTACACAAACAGACAGACGGACAGACGGACATCGCTAAATCGACTCCGCTACTTATAAGGATAAGGATCCAGAATATATATACTTTATAGGGTGTCCCATGTAGGGTGTACAAATTACAAACGGAATCACAAAGTTATATATACCCTTCTTACTTACAGTGAAGGGTATAAAAACGAAAGCATTTACTAACTGATGTTGATGTATGAAAACGATGAAAACGTATTCATCTTAACGTGCCACTTCTGGGCTTAAAAAATGCTTGTTTGTTTGTTGGTAATTTTTTTTTTTTCAACTTATCCTTCTGGGTGTCTGCATACATTTGTATATAATGCGTATGTATGAGGTCAGTTTGAAAATTAGGTTTGCGCCTAACTAGTTTATTTGAGCTCTACCAATATCACACTTGAACTCTAACATTTAACATGTAATTTCTAGTTATTTTCTAGTATCTTGTAATATTTATTTCTTTAACTGGATTAAAATTGTGTGGAAAATTGTTTTGTTACTTTGTAATTTGAAGCAGAGTAGGTACGTATTGTAATTTATCTAGTTGTGTTTTATTTTCTGATGAAGTAATGAAAAATTATATTACCTGTAACTGATGCCTAAATAATTTAAAAGTCATTAAATAAGCGTATTTTTGTATTCTTTTTTTATTTTGTATTTTGCTTCAGCGCTTTGAAATATTAATTTCTACTGAGAGCCTGTGATACACACTATATACTCGTATATAGACACAGATATAATGCGGTCGATACACACTCAATTTATTTCCAAGTTAAATGCTAAGGCCGCAACATTAGAAATTTAATTGAATAAATATGAAAATGATTTTGAGTTTCTTCAATTAATTGATGAGTCAACAGCATCAGATGCACACACTACGCAAATGCTTTAAATCCTGCCGTACTTTTCTATTAAAATTTCATTGTGTATGGACTGCATAAGTTGAGTTTTTAACCAAAGAAAAAGTGTTTTATTACTAAAATTTCCCATTGTCCTTTTCTGGTTTGATATAATTTTTCATTTTAGAAAACAAATAATTTTGCCGTGTAAATTAAGTTAAAAATTTAGAAAAATACGAAAAAAAAATTTAATACATACAAAGTTCTTTTTAAATGTTTAAAGGAAAAGAAATGCATTTTGGCCTTCCATCGCATATGTACGAATATTTATTTGGTGCTGTAAATGTTTATGTTTATTCGCGCTTGATAATCTTTTTTTTTTATACAAACACTTGTTTGTTGTGTGTACCGTTGTATGGCTGAGGGGTTAATGTTATGCATGAATGTTGTTTATTTTAGCTGTAGCATACTTTTAGGAGCATTCATTTATAAATTTTATATATATAGTTTATACACTCTGCATTACAAAAGTACACACCCACAGGTAACGATTTAAATTATTTTTTTGTATTCAGTTTTATTTTTGGTTTTGTTATTTATTACGTTACCGTAAGTTGCCTCATGTGTATTTGAATTTTTCCGCTTTTCTTTTTTTTTGCAACTTTACCTAAGCAAATGTTTATTTTAGTGGAAAAAAGCTTATAAACAAAAAATCACACATGCTAAAAAAAGTGTTAGGGGATTCACACAGTCATATGTTAAAAAAAAAACAACACAAAAAATAAAATTCACAACTCAGTGTACTATTTCAAATTTGAGTCTATTGAGTGCTTATGACAAAATATTAAATACATTAGAAAAAGCCTTGTAATTTTAGGACTCTTTTGTTTTAATAACAACAAAAATTTTTTTAAATTATCATAACATAATGCGACTTTAAAACTTTATGACTGATACCAAACTACTGTGAATCCCCCATGTAATTTTAAATATATATGAGTGTAATATATAAAAAA
This sequence comes from Thelaira solivaga, assembly GCA_947397855.1. Lineage (NCBI taxonomy): Eukaryota > Metazoa > Arthropoda > Insecta > Diptera > Tachinidae > Thelaira > Thelaira solivaga. Next base: position 38,150,055 of record OX377610.1, read on the forward strand.
AATCATGTCCTCACAGGTGGCAAAAGAACATACCCAAGCAACAAAGGATATAACACTTTTTTACATCATTTTATATATTTTTACATAATTTATAGAAAAACTAAAAATATACATACTTGCATACACCTATACATACATTCATAATTTTTAAATTTATAAGAGTATTTTTCGAATTCAATAAAAATTATAATGTTTCACAGGAACATTTCATTTTGTAGATTTTTTTTCTTTTCATTTGCAAAAATAAACTTTTTTCATAAACAACAACAAGGTAAAAGCTTTACACTGCTACTCTATACCTGATAATTGGCACTTGTAAGCAGCGTTCCCAGGAGCTAGAAAAAAAAAATAAGCTAAATTTGCCTTAAAAAAAGGCTAGAAAAAGCTAAATCACTCACAAAAAAAATATATATATATATACTGGGAAAAAGTTAAAAAACATTCGCTTAAAATTCAAATACAAAAACTAAAGAAAATAAGTTGGTTTTAAACATGATTTCCTTTTTGGTCATAACTTACTTTTTTTTTGAAAAAATGACAAAAATATTTTTTTGCTCTATCCGCAAACTAAAGCCAATATCAAGTTGATATCTTGAAAACTTAGCAAGCTATGACCAAAAAGGTAACCAGTTCTACTAAAAATGGCCGGAAAGAGGCAGTAGTACAGGGTGCCCCAAATAAGACCAGCTGATGTGAAACACAAATAACTTTTTTATTTTTTAACATAATTTCTTTTTTCTTTTTGCAGATTATAACTTAACTCTTAGAAATTTAAAATGAATACGTACAGTGCACAACAACGCATTAAAATTATCGATTTTTATTATTCTTCTCAACGATCAATTGTTCTGGCGCAGCGAAATTATCGCCGTTTTTTTTAGCGTAAGATCAGCGCCCACATCTTCCATGATTACAAGTTTAGTTTGCCGTTTTGTGGAACTGGGTTCAGTTGCCGACCGTCCAGAAAGAGGTGTTCATCGAAATATTCGTACTGAAGACAACGTGGAAGCTGTACAGCAGAGTGTTGCAAATGATCCATCTGTCTCAACTCGTCGCCGTTCCGGCCAACAATATTACAGAGAATTTTAAAGCTGGATCTTAAGATGTATCCATACAAAGTTCAAATTGTGCAACAGCTTCTACCGCAAGACCCCCAACAACGACTACAATACGCTCACTAGGTTTCATTTGGGCCACCCGTTAGAACTGGTTGCCTTTTTGGTCATAACTTGTTTAGTTTTCAAGATATCGACTTGATTTCTTTAGCGTTGGATAGACAAACGAAATTTGTTTTTGCGGATAGTGCGAAAAATTTTTTTTATCATTTGAAAAAAAAGCAAAGGTAATTTTTGGTGAAAAATTTCTTAGCACTATCCGCAAAAAAAAATTGCGAAAAAGAAAAAAGCTATTTACGGCTATTTTGATAATGAAAAAAGGCTAGGAAAAAAGCTAGAGGAAAAAATTGTCCAAAGTAATTTCTGAGTATTTGGGTGATAGACTACAAGTTTAGAGGATCAAAATCCTCAGAGCATTAGCACTTGGGTATGTGCAAATTTAAAAAAAATTTTTTTTAAATAATTCAAAGTAGCTTCTGAGTATTTGGGCAGTAGGTTACCAGTCTAGACGACGTCCTCTAAGCTACTACTAAAAATGTATATAGAAGTATTTAGCGACGTAAGATGTATTTGATAAATATACCATTAATACTGAAAACATATTTAGAAATACTAAAAAGCTTCAGGGGTTACGTTAAAGCATATTTAACTCCGCATATTTATCTTCACTCCCTTAATTTTTTTTGTATGTTTTTGATATTTCAGAAGGCTGTGGAAAGGTCATATAAGACTCAGCACAGCCGAATTTAACTTGTTTTTTTTTAATATCTACCATAATCCGAAACTAGCTGCACCGAACACAAATTTCAATATTAGTTCTTTACAAAAAAAAAAAAAAAAAAAATAAAAATTCATAAAAATAAATAAATTTGGTTGAGAATTTTGCTTGATTGGTTTAATGTCTCTTTCTTATTTGAACATTTTAAGCTTTTGTTTATTTACTGATTTCATTGTAATTAAGACAATTTGGTTTACAATATAAGTTTCTAGTGTTTGTCGAAAAATCTATTGGATTAATCCACTGAAATGGTCTATATGATTTTTCGACTATACTTACTTTTATTGCTAACCATGATAAATATTAAATTTTAAACTCAACATAATTGCAATTAGCACCAAGCAAAATACATTTTTTTGTAAAAAAAACTGGAATTTCTTTCTTTTTTTGCGACAAGTGCTACGAGTATAAATTAGTTTTACAGCTAGAATCTTTACAGATGATATAAAAGATTGTAAAAATCACAATTCAACCATAATAACTCAAATATTCTTTAAAAGTTATTCATCTAAAAATTTTTTTCTGTACCAACAAACATACAGTATATTTTCTTATTGCAATTGTACAAAGATTTGCTTTGCTACCTTTAACTTCATAAACTAAACTTTATAAACGTTAGTTCGAAAAAAAAAGAAGAATGTAAGTATAAAAGAAATATTAAAAATTATTACTGGCAACACACAAAAATTATTTTTGAGTACAATTTAAACATAAAAAAAAAAACTTTTTCTACGCTCTCAACAATTTTCCAGCACTTAACTTTTACTTCTATTGCTATAGCAGCGGCTCTATTAAAGTTAGAAGTAGAAAAAATAATTTTTTATACGTACACACACATACACACTATACCGGCACAAATATAAATTTCTTTTATAAAAGAAACACTTTATATTTAAAGGTAATTACCTTTATAACTTGTTGGTTGAATAGTACTGTGCCACAACCACTTGGTCTTTTTTTCAGGCTTTTGTATTTTCTCTTTTTTTGAGCTGTCGAAGTTGTTGCAGCTTCATTCATTTGTAAAATATGGTTTCACAAAAAAAAGGAGACCAAAAATGGTGTAAACCTGAAAAATTAAAAAAATATTGCACTTGACAGTGATGGCAATTTGAAAACGAATTTCAGCAATATGCACAATTTAAATATATACCAACAAATATCTTATATATTTCAAGTAAATAAATTAATTAGCCTAATGAGTTTTGGTTTGACATTTGATAAGTAAACACATTAGCGTTAAATACTTTGATTTTTTAACAACTTCTGTTTACTTTTATAACTTTTCATACTCTACTCTTTGCTAGACTTGTAACCAAACTCATCAGACTTGTCATTGTTTTCACAAATTAACAAATAAAACTGAAAAGAAAATAATATATTAAAAGTAAAAATATTGATAATCATTCACCTTTTGAGTCATGGTTCGCTTAGCTTTACGTTTTCTAACGTAAAATTCTCTGTTCTATTATATACAAAAGGTATTTAAAAGCCACATATACAAATACACGTTTCTGTAAGACCGATTGCCTGGTTTCGTATTTGTGTGTACAAATTACAGCTTCAAAATTTCCATAAAAAAACAAAACAGAAATGAATAAAAATCTAAAATTTCGGTTGTATTTTTGATTTTGATTGGCCATTAATGGAATGATTGCTTTGATTTTTTGCACAGACATTATGACTGTTGTTTCCGATTTGTATTTTAGACAAAATACGCAAATAAGCCACTCAGTAAAATGGTTAAAAATGGAGGTTGTCGGGGTTTTCGACCATTTATATACCGATTGGGTTGAATTTCAAAAGCAAGAAACTGGCAGAATATACTGCTACTGCACGCTAAGTAAAAATATGGTGGAGGCAACCATATTCTGGTGGAAACATAGTATGGTTAGATTTATGATTGCCTCTAACCATATATATTTTTAAATCAAAGATATTAAAAATTTTTTTTTTAATTTTTTCTTATTTTTAATTTTTGTAAATACTTACATATTTTATATAAATATTTAAAAAAAAAATGTTAATATGAATTTAAAAAAAATTTTATTTAAATTTTTTGTATAAATAAAGTTTTTTTTTTATTCCATTGATTTTTTTTTCTATTAATTTGTATTTAGTTATTACATAATACAGCAGGTTTGAATTCATTTCTTAAATTTCAGTTGATTCTACCAGGATTCGAAATTATGAACACCTAGTTAAGGAGTATTAACTCGCCACTCAACCACTTCAGCCACAAAGCTCAGTTGAGTTTGAACAATTAAGTTTTTCTTTTATACTCAATTTATTTATATGGTTGCGGAAGAGACAAAATAGAAAGCAATTTACATTCAACCATATTTTTATCATTATTATGTTTGCTAAGAACATATTTATGGTTTCAAGTAAAATTTTATCAAAAATAATATGATAATTATATGGTTGATCTAAGACGCTACACATAATATGGTTAAAAATAACTAGAAACATGTTTATCGTGATCAAAATAATGTTTAGATGCTTCAAATTAATAATAATATTTTTGTGAAGAACACACTATGTTTGACGTGACCATATTCAATCATCTTTTTTTTTTGGGTGTAAGCCCTACTTGGTACCTAGCGTTATCAATCAATTCATAGACAAATTTTGTGATCATTTCCCTTGTTTTTTGCAATCGAGAAATTTAAGACAACATCAAAATTAAGGCTATTTATTAGGCATTATCATAGTCAAAATAAAAAAAGGAGGCTTTAATTTAGAGCTGACTTTTGTTCATAAGAATTTTATAAACTTAAAATCAATTTTAATAAGATACCGACTTTAGTGTGACTATGATTATGGCCCATTGTCTTTAAATAATTTAAATTTCATGTGGAAATTTATGTAATTAAAATTTTTTTTAAAGAAAATTTACGATTAAATTTAAAAGGATACCACAGCAATGTCAAAAGAAATAGTTTATCAACAACCGGGTTGCATTGAGAAAAGGTACAGACAACAAAAACAATTTTTTTTTTAGATTTAAATAGCTTTTGTGTGAAATTAAAAAAAAAATAAATACAAAACAAGGCCTTGAGTTGTCCTTTTTTTAATTTATGTAGATGTAAAGGCCAGCTAAAGTTATTTAAGTTTAAAATCCAGGCAAAATGTTTATGAGGAAGACCACAAGAATGTTTTATTGCAGCAACGTAAATATAAACATACAAAAATGTTTTCTTTTACATGAATACAGTTACATAAACATGCAAGAGTTTACATGCAGAGATGCTCTAAACAATTGTTACATACGTATGTATGTTTGTACGTATACATACATGTGCATGTTGTTCATTAACATCCTGTGAGTTGAAAAAGACATAATAAAACATGACATAAACTACTTTGGAGCTGGTTTTTCATCAAAAAACATGGCATAAAACTCAGCCAACAAAATACAATTTAAAGTTGGCTTTTGCTCACAAAGTTAACAGAATAAAAGAGAATAGTGATTAAATGACAGTCCAGACGACAATAAGATAATGGTCTGTGACATACAACCTTCATGTACAATCACATTTTGAGGCTTCAACACTAGATAAGAGTGTACGAAAAGTGTATGTAGAGAAAAATGCATGTGATGACCGTAATATGTTCATGCGACTACGTGTTATCTATCCTACAGAGCTGGTAAAAACTAACAAAAAAAGGAAAGGAAAATATTTACTAAAAAAAACTAAATTAAATTGGGATAGATGAAAAAGTGTGCGTTAATTTCAATTGTGTATTTGTGTATGTATTCTTACATGTATGTTTACATATATGTAAGTGTCAATGACATGACGCTTATTTAGGCTTTGTAGTTTAATTTTTTTGAATGAATTTAAACAGAGAAAACTGCTTTATTTGCCTTTTAATGTTGGTGCCCTGTGCATTGCTGTTCTATTCATGTTTTGTTTTGTTTATTTTCTGTGTTCGTTAGTTTATAATTTTTTGCTTACACTGGTAACTTTGACTTGATAAAGGGTGTTCTTTAAGTTGGCAGCACTTTTTTAACTGACGGCCATTTTGACAGCTGTCAAGTGATTTATGTTTAGTTTGGCTTGGCATTTCAACATGAACAGACTGATATATTAAACACATTCGAGACAGCAGGCTACCGACTACAACCTGTCAAAAATAGAATACATGTGTTTATATGAAAATGATTATTTTCACGACTGGACGCCTACGCGACCACTGTTGGAGCTGTCGCCAACTTAGGCTAATTTCTATTTTCGTCGGCGGCACTAAACAATTTAGTGCTGCCAGTATAAAAAAAATGAGTGTTTGAAAATATTTCATTTTATTTGACAATCAAGAGGTGTTAAAGAAATGAATTGAATTGTTTTTACATTATGAATGTCTTTTGTGAGTTTGAACAAATAATTTTATTTTTACACATACATATTAAAAATTGAACGTGGCACTACATTCCTAAGCAATTGCTACTGCCGCTTTTAAAATAATTAAGTAGCTGGCTACATGGCGACATTTGTAGCCGTGTAGTCGGTATACTGCTGTTTCGAATGCGTTTAATGAATGACGCCTGAACAACGCTTCCAAGTTATGCAAATTTATTTTAAAAATCGTAATACTGTTCGAAATACGTCCATCAGAGCAATTAATTTGTTATGGAACGTTTTCTATGTGCGCACAGAGATGTCGCACAGTATGTCAGAAGAAGTCATTGCTGCTATAAAGCGCAGCATAGAAGAAGATTGCTGACTTTTTCGTTCATCAATTGAACAATTATGACATGCAGGAATTGTGGCTTTAACAAGACGGCGCAACATGTCACACACCTCGTGCTACAATTGATTTATTGAAGGAAATGTTTGGTACCCGCATAGTCTCATGTTTCGGACCCCTGAATTGCACTCCAAGATGGTGCTAGATCATTTTTTATGGGAATATGTAAAGTTGCTAGTCTACGCTGATAAGCCTGAAACGATTGACCACTTGGAGGACAACATTTGCCGCGTTATTACCGCTATACGTTGGTAAAAGTTATCGAAAATTGGACCTCCAGACTAGACTATGTGCAAGCCAGCCGTGGCAGTTATATGTCACAAGTCATATTTAAATTATAATGCCAAAAGATTATCTTTCGAATAAAGAAAATTTCATGTCAATTTCCAAAAATTCATCTTTGTTTTATTAAATTTAAAAATTCTATACGTCTATAAAAAACACCCTTTATCATTTTTTTGTCATCAGAAAAATCTAAACCCATATTGTATACAATTCATTGTATTCATTTACAACAGAATTGATTGTCTTAATAAAAATAAAAAAAAAAATTAAAAATAAAGATTCAATTTGAATTATTTTGTCGCTAAAAGATAATTTTTTTAAATCCATTAATTTTTTTGCAACACAAAATTTGTATTCTTTTTTCACTCGCTGAACACATTTATAGTTTTTTAATACATTTTTTTTAATAAAATACAATTAGATACAAGTACTAGTAACTAAATAATTATAAAAAGTGAATCTTTGCTTATTTCTTTGCATTGTGTCTCTCTGCCTCATAAAAAATTGTTGTGTTCTGGCCATAACAATAACGTTTATAGCAATTGGACCAGCAGGATTTACTTTACCAATAGACAGCATCAGACTGGCAGACAAAATTACGTATAAACTACGCAACACAATTTAATTTTGTTTTGCTTATGCAGACCATACACACTCAAGTTGAATGCAAATTTAGTGCAAAGTACATCAGCATCTGGCCTGTTTTGTTGATTGATCAATTAATTGAAGAAAATCAAGATAATTTTGTTATGTAATTCAATTAAATTTTTCACATTGCCAAACTTTAAAATTGTTATAAAATTGAGTGTGTATGGACCACGTTACAAAAGTACTAGTATTTTATTTAGTTGACTTTATATGCTCTGATACTCTTATACTCGTACATTACATTTGTAATTCTTACAAATACACATTGCTGCTGCTGACAAATGAACATATTTACACATACGTATGTGGTGTGGTAGTGGTAGATTGTCCTCTATATACATTTAAACTTGTCTTGTTGTATGTTTGCCTCGCATTGACTCTGTTGTGCTATTGTAATGTGCAGTTGATTTTAATTGTGCATGCTTGCAGCAATTCATGTTTATTAACTTTAAATTTAACTATTTCAAGCATTACTGCAAACCAGTATTTATTTTTATTTTATAAATTTAATTCAGGTAGTGTTCGTGTGCAAATGAAATGACTATTTAAGGCACATTAGCAACTTAAAGCATAAGCTCTAGTTAATTTAAAACAATAACAAAAATTTCAATTAATTTATTATTAATCTATATAAATGAAAATTAAACGCCAAATGTGTTGCTAAGAGAAAAACTTTAGAAAAGTTCAAGCAATTTGGCTAATTTTTGTTTTCATGTTGTCGTAAAGGCATAAAGAAGGTTCTTATGGAGAGAAAAAATGTAAAAGTTGTTCCAAAAATAGCAAAAAATACCATTTTTCCTTTTACGAGTATATGGGAGCGTATGATAAATTAAATTAAATAAGAATCATATGCTTGAAATAAATGCTACACAAAAAAGTTTGGAAAAATTCGGAAAAAAACTCAATCTAGCCTCAAAAAAAAGCTAGAATGATAACGTTGATTGCAACTGATAAAATACAGACCGCAATATTTAGTTTTAGTATTGTGTTTTGTTGTTTGTTGTGTTGTGTCTACTTTTCAGGCAATCGCTTAATTGCAATTATCTGAAATACCTTTTAATGAAAACTTTTATTAAGAGAACCTAAAGTGTTTGTTAGGTTGATTTGAATTCGATCGTAGCAATTCACAAAATATTAGGCCTGATAACATATTCTAGCATATTTAAATTATTTGTTAAACACAATTCCCACTCAATAAATCAAGCATATACAGCACGCTATAGGCTACAACATTAAATTACACACGCTTATATAAAAACGTTTATTTTGCTGAGTTCTCAGCTACGTGGCCATTCCCGCTGTAGCCAAGTTACGCTAATAGTAAATATAATAAGAAATGTGAAATAAATAAGCGTTTGAAAATATTTTTACTTTTTGTTTTGAACAGCAAACAACATCAGAAAATTAAAATATTGTAGATAAAATTAAAACTTAAAAAATTTTTTTTCATAAGAAATTTAATTAAAATATTAATCTTTTTTGGTGTTTAATTCCAATTATGTTAAAGAATTAAAGTGGCAGCACTGAAATATTTTTTTTTAAATAAATACCAGCTGTCTAAAGTGGGTGCTGGACCTATTAATCATGCAACGTCAAATTATGCATTTGTTTTAATTGGCTGATACACATATCAAATTGATTGATATCAATCTCATTTTTATGTGATTTTCTTAATGTGTGAAGACCAACCTTCTTATCCAAAAAAATTAACGTAGACTTTAAAGTCAACGTTATCGAAATTTTTCATATAATTTTTTCATAAATTTTACTTTAAAGTCTACGTCAAATATTTTTGGATAAATAAAAATAATACATTTTGAACTGTAGAAAATTTTTTTCTTCCATTTTTATCTTAAAAATTTCCGCGATATACACTGAACTTTATTAAAAAAAAAGTTATGATTACAGAAGTGGAGGCAGACCAGTAAATTTGCAGTTATGCCAGCCCAAAAAATTTTGCGTAAAAAACAAACTAGTTTTGATTTTCGTCAAATTCACACATAATGTATATGTGTGTCGTCCATTTTAAAAAAAGACGCACACACCCTCATGATTGACATTGAATGATTGATAGTCTAGCACCCACTTAAGATGACGCTGTCATTTTCAGTTTATTTAGCCCCCTGACTACAAGACAAGAAATGTAGTCATGTAGTCTGTAGCCTGCTGTGTTCTAATTAAGAAATTTTGATTAAAAAAATATATATAAAATATTTTTTTCTTTTACAGATAGTTCAGCATGTCTAATTTTTATGACTTTTAATTAAAACTTTTTCAATATAATCTTATCACTTCTATTCGATAATTCACAAAAATATTTAAACATGAAAACTGGCTCTAAATAGAAAACAAATTCAATATTTGATTTCGGTAAAGTTTAATTAAATTTGTTGCGAGTATGTGTACGTAAATGTAATAATATTCCCTAATAAATTTTTTCATAATTAAAAAGCAAAGATAATTAATTACAGAAAAGTAAAAAATACCTAGAATTTATATAAATTAATTTTACAAATTAAAAACTACAACCTTTGAATTCTGTACCCAAATATTTTATTTGCAAATAAAAAAAATCTTCTGTATACGTCTGCTCTATTCTAATTATTTGTGAAGTTAAAAAAGTTAAAAAAAAAGATTTAAAGCTTTTTAAATGCGTTCAGCTTTAATACAGACCGAAACGTATTTTTAGGTCTAAGTACTCATAGTCAATTTGAGTACAAAAATATGACGGTAAGTTTCAATCAGTATAAATTTTTTAAATTGACTCAAACAATTCTATTTTATTAGTCTGTGTTAGTCAAAATGAAGTCTGCAGGTTATGTAACGAAGATGAAGAGACGGCAGAACACATATTGTGTCATTGTAATTGTCTAATTTGGACGCATTTTCGGTACTTAGGGCAACACCCAAAGAAGTTTCTGAATTATTAATGAATACTATACTCTGGGATGATTTGTAACTTGCTAGTAGTGCCACAATAGGTCTATTTTGGCCGCAGTGATCAGGTGACTTGTTTCCCTCTTCATTCTAATTCTAATTCTAGCCTAGCACAAAATACTTTTGTTTTTTATATAACTTATAAAATATTAACTCTTTTATTAACTGTTAAATTAAATTAAATTAAAAACAATTATGAATATTATATTTGGTTGTAATCATCAGACGTCATTGTCATACGATTTCAAAACTGCTAAAAGTTTAAAAAAATTCAAATTTTAGTTTTAATTGACAATGATGCAGCCTATCAATTTATATGTTCCAGCAAAATTTTACAATTATAATTAACGTTATTTAAATGCAGTTTAAGCTAATTTTTTTTTTAATTTTATACTCAGAAAACCACTTTGGTTGTGAGAACTAAATTTTTCCCCAACAAAAATTTTGTTGTGATAATTCTTTTAGTGGTAGCAACTTAAATTCGATAATACAGTTCAAAATTATAAATATTTCGAGCTATATAACCGATTTTTTATTGTCGCAATTAAAAAATTTAAGTATTACGAGTAAAAGAGTAGTGTTTGATTGGTAACCGAAGTTATGTAGATAATTTTTCATATTATGTTTTTAAATGTAATTTACAGCTTTCGTGAATCTGTATGATTATGCCTTATGTGCCACCACAATTCAAATAAAAAAAAGAAATAAAAATTAATAACTAAGTACTCATTCCTTAAGATTTGTAATTTTGTAAAATTATTTATGCAAGCACACGAATATTTTATTTTCTATTCCCTTTATAAATAAAAATTTAAGCAGACTTTAATTTTTTCCATAAGGATAAGAGCATATAACTTTATATTACAGCAATATTATATTTAACACTTTAATAAGCAAATAAACAATTAATCATATACCTGTACAGGGTGGGCCTACTTTAACTCAACGATTATCATATTGTAAGACATAATTTGTGAAAATATTCTGGTAGTTCTCACCTAAATATTACACCGAGAAGTAGCTTCAGATAAATCGATGTAGACATATTCTTGTACAGCATTTACAGTTATGCAAGATCGACGAGCAATTCTTTATGGTTTATTAGAGCCTTCATTAAGTTTTTTATCTGTTTGTGACTGGGAGCTATAACAGCATTAAAATGTTGATATTTTTTTTTGTTTTTTGTAACAATTGATTATTGAAAATTGAGTGGAATAGCAGTATATAACGTCCCAATTAAATCGCTACTTTCTTATTTTTAACTGCTTTTACTTACTTTTTCATTGTGAAACTTCAGAAAAAATTATTACCATTCCACGGGGTAAAGAAAGCCAAATTTGTTATCATAAAAAATATTTGAAAAGAATTACTTCTTTTATATGATTGCATCTTACATTATGAAGCCTTGCACTGTGTTTCCAAACGAAAGTTAGCTGGTATATTTTTTGTACTTATTTCTTAATAATTATGAACTGATGTAAAATTTCTGGGATTTTAAAATGAATTACAAGCAAATAAAGAATTTATTATAATAAAAATATATTTAAGTTTCTTTGTAATCTAGGGCTTGGAAAGCCTCACCCAGTTCCTATTATGCTTTACAACTCAACTCTTCTTTAGTTGAAATTGGCCCCTGCTGCATGCAGTTTACATAAATATAAATAACTGCATGTACTTACAAAAGTGTATGTGGCAAAAGTGTGCTTGAATTTAATAAAAACCAAATATTTAAACTAAATAGAGAGGAATGAATAAGTATGACGCCAACAAACACAAAACTTATAGCTTGCGAAGAATATGTTTGTATCGGAGAGCTGAAATCACACACACCGCAGAGATTTATTCAACAGACAAAAAGAAATAATGATTAAATCATGTTCTAGGCACGATTTAAAACTGATAGTTTTTTATGCTGTTGGACAGGATTGAACTTAAAAAGCAAAATGCAAACATTCAAAAAGGCATAAATCAAGGATCACACATATTAAAGTAAACTACTACTTAGTAAAATAGTGATGATTTGTTTTGTTTATGTACATTTGCATTGAAATGCAGCTTTGTTTTGTTTAATGTTTTAATCAAGACATATTTGAATTTTGCTTTATAGATTCCATTGTATCGAACAGTTTCTAATCGTGCTGCGAACATGATTTAATCAAATTGTTCGTTTGTGTGATTGATTATACAGAAAATCATGCACATTCAACTAAAAATGCGACTTTTTCAGTTTACCTGGTGCAATTCTTAAGCTACGATAAACTTACATAAAGATTTGTCGTAACCACTACTTTTGCTAAATATTTTTATAGTCTAACGTGACTTGTATTACATAAAATTAATTAAAATATTATAATAATGCAACTATCTATGTCGTATTTTAATAAAAAATTAAGCTAATCTAAGCGAATATTTCTTTAAAATATTCACACAAAATATAGAGAAATTGCCTTAATTTTCTTAAGAATAATCATTCATGATGACAATAAGCGCTAAGTATAATGAACTATTTAAAAAACGAGCTAGTGTGCAAGTCTAAAAGGTTTTTACTTGACATTAAAAAAAATTACAAACGGAATTACAAATTTATATACACCCTTAGCACATTCAGCGAAGGATATAATTACGTCGCTTATACGAGTAATAAATATAACGAATAGTTTTATTGATATTCAGCCTTATTATGAGTGTCGCTGTCGCAGTCGAATTCATGACAAGCCCATATAAAACATATATGATATGCCACATATCACTCATAATTAGACCTATTAATTTTTGTAGCTAACCATTTTTATAGCCCTTATTGTGTGCCAAATTTGCATCGAGTAGAGAGATTACTCCATGAAGAAAGTGTAAATTAATTTTGTTCAGAAAACACTGCAAAAATTCATCATAAGAGACACTCCCTTTCTGATAATTAAATTAATTTTTTCGTTTTTTTTTATTAAAAATTAGTTTAATATTTTTCTAAATAAAATCAAATGCTGCTTTACTTTGTTTCTAATTTTTTTCTTTTAAATTTTAAATCAATTTATTTAGCTTTTATAATTTCATTCTTAGACCAGTATGTTTGTTGGGTTTAAATAAATATTTGTACTTCATATGTATTTTAAATACTTATATGTTTTCTCCTTTTTTTATTTAATAAATATTTTTTTCAAGAGTTTTTTTTAATTAAAATAAATATTAAAAATAACTTGATTTGCTTTTTTTTTATCAAAAACTCTTTATTTTAATTGATTTATGAAATGAATTTCATAATAAATATTTATTAAATTTATAAAAAAATATCAGTAAATAAAATAAAAAACTTGAAATGCGAAATTAATGTACAAAATATTTTAAAAATTTATTTTTATTTGTTTAAATCATTAAGCTAATAAATTTTTTTAAGGTTTATTAATAATTTAGCCTAATAAAGGCATTTGCAGGGATAAATTAAATCTTTAATTATTATTGAAATTTTAATTTTAATGATTTCTATGCTAACAAGTAGAAATTGTTTAAGTCGGCCAAAGTAAAACAGTGACTTGTTGTTGCAATTAACTCAATAACTTTATTATTGTGAGTCAGAGAAAGTTCTCACTAAATATTTTTGTACACATTTTGCACATTTTAAAAATATTGCTCTTTTTGTTAACACTTTTTTCTATTTGACATTTAGACTGCATTAAAACACTAGGAAATAATGGAATTTATTATTTCACACTTTTCGATATGTGAAGTTGTCGTAAATACAGAAATCGCATCGGCTCCCTTGTAACTAAGAACTACCTTTTTCAATAAAATTTTTTTTTTAATATCTCATGTTTTTTTATAAAAAATACGAGTATATTCTTATGCAAGGTGACTTCCTACGAGGTGATCTGGCTTTGCCAATAAACATACAAATACAGAAACAACAAACATATTGTTTGTCTAAAATGTAGGCATCTGGTCATGGTGCAATTATACAGGTGCGTGCATTCCGAAGATCATAACAAAGAGCGAATTCATTTTCATGTAAGCTATCAAATAGTTTAAAGAAATTACCACTAGCGTATAGCTAACGGCCTCAGAAAGTTGATGTCAACATACACACGGACAGACGGCCATCGCTAAATCGAATCCGCTACTTATAAGGATCCAGAATATATATACTTATAGGGTGCCCCATGTACGGTATAGAAATTACACACGTAATAACAAGCTTATAAAGGGTGTTTTTTATAGACGTATAGAACTTTAAATTGCAATAAAACAACGATGGATTATTCGATTGACATGAATTTTATTTATCCGAAAGATAATTTTGTGGCTTTACATTTTAAATATGATTTCTGGCATATGACCGCCACGGCTGGCTCGGATGTAGTCCAATCTGGACGTCCAATTTTCGATGACTTTTTCCAACATTTGTTTCCGTATATCGGCAATAACACGGCGAATGTTGTCTTTCAAATGGTCAAGCGTTTGTGGCTTATCCGCATAGACCAATGACTTTACACAGAAAGTATTCTAGCGGTGTTAAATCACAAGATCTTGGAGGCCAATTCACAGGTCCAAAACGTGAAATTAGGCGGTCACCAAACGTGTTTTTCAATAAATCGATTGTGGCACGAGCTGTGTGACATTTTGCGCCGTCTTGTTGGAACCACAGCTCCTGGACATCATGGTTGTTCAATTCAGGAATGAAAAAGTTAGTAATCATGGCTCTATACCGATCACCATTGACTGTAACGTTCTCGCCATCATCGTTTTTGAAGAAGTACGGACCAATGATTCCACCAGCCCATAAAGCGCACCAAACAGTCAGTTTTTCTGGATGTAACGGTGTTTCGACATACACTTGAGGATTAGCTTCACTCCAAATGCGGCAGTTTTGTTTGTTGACGTAGCCATTCAACCAGAAGTGCGCTTCATTGCTAAACAAAATTCGCTTATGAAAATCGGGAACAATGGCAATCTCGTTTTGGGGCCATTCGACGAATCTACGCAAGCGTTGTTCAGGCGTGAGTCTATTCATGATGAACCAAACTGAGAATAAATCACAGTAATGCCAACTTAAAGTTCTATACGTCTATAAAAAACACCGTTTATATACTATTTTCAATAATAAATACATTTTTATGTTTAATATGACCTTAAGCTTAATAAATTAGGCGTTTCAATTACATAATTTTTTGAAGTGAGTGAATATATATATGTTGAGCTAAATACGTTTTAACGTAACTCCTTACGTTTTTTAGTATTTGTAAATATCTTTTCAGTATTAGTTAGTTTTATTTAACCTTTTTCTTTTAAATAATATGAGTATTTTATTAAGCTTGAGGTCTTATTTTTAAAAAATTTATTTTTATTTCAATATTTCGCTCCAATTTTTGTAGTTTCTTCAGGAATTTTTTTTCAGTATTTATGACTTATTTTAAAATTTGTTTAGGAGAAATATAAGTACATACATAAATACAAATGTGTATAAATACGTTGACTCTCTAAGATTTTTACTAATTTGCAAATGAACCATAGAATATTACGGCATAGGACACATATCATTTGAAAGAAGAGGTCTTCTAGATTTGTAATCTATCGCCCAAGTACTTGCAAAAAACTTAAAACCTATAGATTATATTCTGTTTTGGTTTCATTAATTTGCATGTACCAAATCGGTAGTGGTACCTCTGCA
This sequence comes from Thelaira solivaga, assembly GCA_947397855.1. NCBI lineage: Eukaryota > Metazoa > Arthropoda > Insecta > Diptera > Tachinidae > Thelaira > Thelaira solivaga. The sequence goes on from OX377610.1 coordinate 38,166,226, forward strand.
AAATGGGGAATAGTAAAAATCCCTAATAGCAAGAGTACTACGGCTTACGGAAATTTAAAAAAAAAATTTTAAAAATTATCCAAAGAAATTTCTGAGTAGTTGGATAGTAGATTACAAATCTCTTTAAAATGATATGTGTCCCATTCCGTAATCTTAGTCCGTAAGGTGCGAAAATTCCTCAGAGCAATAGCACATGGGTATATGGAAATCAAAAAAAAAAAAAAAAAAAATAAAAATGATTCAAAGTAACTTCTTAGTATTTGGGCAGTAGATTACAAATTAAGAAGTATTTAGTGATGTAAGACGTATTTGATAAATATACCATTAATACTGAAAACATATTTAGAAATACTAGAAAGCTTCAGGGGTTACGTTAAAACTTATTTAACCCGGCATATCCTCACTCCCTTAATTTTTTTGTATGTTTTTGATATTTTAGAAAGCTGTGGAATGTGAAATATATTAATATTTTGCTGACCCAGGAAAGGTCATATAAGACTCGGCACAGCCGAATTTAACTTGTTATTTTTGCATTCGATATTGAGTAAAATTGATCGAAACTGTTCATTTGGGTATCATGGCACTTGATATCGAGTCATATGATGGCATTCGATAGCAGGTCTTCGATCGAGTATAATCATTCGATAGCAAAATAGCCCTCTTAATCAAAACAAATTACTTTTTTAACAAGCATGGTCAATAAAAAGTTAAAGAAATTCAAGTTTCATTTAGTTTTAGGTTAAAGCAATTAATTATTAGAATTTTGAATAAATTTTCATCTTTTGTGTACGAATGTTAATAGACTTAAAATACGATATAAATTAAAGCATACTTGAAATGGTTTACAAGCACTTTTTATTATGTTTGTAGTAATGTGTGGCTTTCAAGTATGCTTGGGCAGCCCTTTAATATAAACACGAATACAGAAATGTTATTGCTATTAGCAACGGTGAGCCCAGAATAAAGTTTTTGCATATTTATTTAATTTGTTTGTTCTCTAAAATGAAATACAGTAGACGCTGGACAATTTGAGCCACTTAGTTCTTGGGGTAGTTCTAATTTTCGAAAAGTTAACAAAAAGAAGTATAAAAGTGCATCTTTGTCAATCTTTTCCTATATTTTTAGCTTAGTTGCTAATGAGAGAGCATTTTTTTGCGTTTATTTGGATTTTGCTAAATAAGAACAAGGCTTTTTGAACGTACATTTTAAACATTAAAATATTGCCCCGTGAATGAGTGGGTATTGTACTAACCCATCAGCCTGGGGATCGTATGTTTGATTCCTGCCCAGACCTTGGGTGTTAAAAAAAATCACTGACTAATGAACGCAAATGCACTGACAATAAAAATTTTATAGGTAACATGAGATTCCTTTTATTTTGTATATTACTATGGGGAACCTACAAAAAAACTATAAAGACACTTTTAAATTTGTTAAAAACACACAAAAAATAAAAACCTTTAGAAATTGATTTCAATTTCAAAGCAGTCAATGTTGGTTCTAATTTCCGTAGGCTTGAAATTTATAAGAGTTCTAATTTACAAGCGTCTACTGTAATTGATTTTATTATTATTTTAATTTAATTTTTAGTTTTATTTCTCATTAAACAATTTGTTCTGATTTAATTTTAAATATTTAAAAATTTCATACATTGAGAGAATAATTCATTATTTGTCAAATAAAGACTTAATTAATACATTTAAATATTTTATTAAATAATTGATTTTTTTTTTTTTGGAATATTTGCGTTTAATTCGTGGTCGTTCAAAACTCTATAAGATAGTTCATGGATATTTTAATTAATTAGCTAAATAGTTCATTATTTTAATTAATGAAAAAATTCTTTCAGTGTATGTATGTATTGGTATGTAATGCGTCATTTATTTATTCTGTTGAAAAAAATACAAGATTCGTCACAGCAGAATTTAACTTGATTTTATTTAAAATTCACTCTTATCAATATTTATTATTGCAGTCAGCATGATTTCAAATGGCAAAAACTTGTTTGTGGTTGTAAAACAAATACATAAAACAATGGTTTTCCATTAATAATAATATTATTTATATTTATTGTTTAAAATATTTATTGTTTGGTCAGTGTAATTTCCAAACGAATTATTTGTTTTATAATAAATTCGTTACAGCTTTTATTTTACTTTTACATTAAAAGTTTTATTGTTTTCTTGTGCAAATTCTTAGTTCTTGGTTTGTACTTTTTTCCAATATCAATTAAAAAAAAAATAATAAATCGAAGGAAATATAAAAATAGAATCAACTCACAAACAAAGCAGTTCTTTTTGTCAGGTAATAATATTTGTTGTAATTGATTACATTTAACATTTACCGAACGATTTGTCTCACTGCAAGTTGCGTCCTAAACAGATAAGCCCAATAATATTTCCTGTGGAGTTTCACAAATCAGTTCGTAATTCCATTTCTAATTTTTATAATATCCATTTGTGATCACAAAAAGGCCATACTCTGGATGTGCTCATAGGTAATAAAATCATTTTGGAAAAGTGCGTTTGTTTTTCTAAGTCGCTCAATATTCAGATTAAAGTGCTGACACAACTCGTCTAAAAAATATAAAAATACTAAATATTTTGAGTATGCATTTTTCATATAAAATTTCCAGACGAGCTGATCGATCGTTTGTGTTATATTATTTATTATTACCATTATGGACTGTAATCGCTCCGTAACCTTTAAGATCTATTGTGCAGCCCAGTTCCTAGCTACAATCCGAGACTCCTTGGCAATCTTGCCTAGATTTTTTGGGACCAATGGGGCCCCACTACCTAAACAGCTTTTTCTGCATCTTGCCATTCCGAAGTTTCATATCCTTCCCGACAGAAACGAAAGGAGTCGTCTTGTATCACACCGATAGTAGCTCAACGTAGAGATTAATGTCATTTTTGGTGAGGTTATAAACAACATCTGCCCTAAAGCGCTCGGTATTGATGAGTCTCTTTAACTGCCGCAGGCCCATTTCGGCCCTTAAACATTATTGAATTTTTTGGTTACCCCGCTGAATGACTCTTTTAGTCTACAAGTAAATTGATTCCTGCCTATAACCAGTTTGGCTGTACAAGAGATCCTTTGGGTAACCTTTTTTTAAAAAGTCTACATCAATTTTTTTATACCCTTCACTGTAAGTAAGAAGAGTATATAAATATAACTTTGTGATTCCGTTTTTAATTTCTACACCGCGCATGGGACACCCTATAAAGTATATATATTCTGGATAACGATAAGTAGCGGAGTCGATTTAGCGATGTCCGTCTGTCCGTCTTTCTGTCCGTATAGTCGTTGAAATCAACTTTCACAAGAATCTGGACAACATACAGAAAAGTATAGCATACCAAATGGTCAGTTGTTTCTGTAAGACTATTGCTATTAAAATTCAGCCAGATCGGTTTATAAATAGCGGAGCTATGAGTCAAAAACCGAAACTACCTCTATTTTTGACTATTTTTTGAGTGGGTTTTTGCCTATTTCGTCTAAACAAAAAAACTAAAAAAAGTGGTATGCAGTTTTGTTTGAAGTATAAGTCATAATACCTGTGCTAAAAAGGAAAGCAATCAGTCCACAGATGGCCGAGGAATATCAAAAATACAACCGAAATTTTAGATTTTCATTAATTATGGCTTTGTTTTTATGCGATTTTCATGTAAACTGAAAAAAAGTAGTACGCAGTTTTTTCAAACATCACATTCGTAGTATCCTAACTAAAACTCTGTTGGATGGGTCCATAAATGGCGGAGCTATAAGTCAAAAATTGCGAATACCTCTATTTTTGACAATTTTTGGTACGTGTGTGGTTTTTATAGGGTCCGCCAAATAACGCCGTCCTGTTGAAACTAAATGTTGCCAATATCCTCCTCTTCAATTTTTGTGAACAAAAATTCGTTCAACATGGCCCGAAAACGATCGCCATTGACTGTAACGCCCACTCCTTGCTCATTTTCGAAGAAAAATGGCCCAATTATGCCTCTGGACCAAAATCCGCACCAAACAGTGACTCGTTTTGGGTGCGTCGGCTTTTCAATGTATTCGTGCGGGTTTTTTGTGCCCCAAATGTGACAATTTTGCTTGTTTACATACCCGCCAAGAGCAAAATGAGCTTCATCTGAAAAGATGATTTTTTTTGACAAAATCGGCATTTTCTGTAAGTCGTTCGCAGGCCCACTTAGCGAAGTGAAAACACAACCATATTCTTTCAGCGGAAGTATAAAACTAATAATCTGTAAGATCAGACATGAGCTAAGTGTTACCATTCACGAAATAAGCACTAGTTGAAAAAAAAAAAACGTTCCATGGCGGACCCTATAGTATTACGAATACAGACATCTTTATGAAAGAGAGTGCATTAGATCTTTCTCGATAATTCAATATTTAATTAAATATGTTTGGCTTAAAAATTTTTACAAAAATTTGCAAAATTAAATAAAAATAAATTTTTTTTGTTTTTATATTTAATATTTTTCTTAGAATTTCTTTTTTTATTAATTTAAAAATTGAGTGCCTGCAGACATTTTATTGCTTTTAAAAATGAGGTTCTCAGAAAGGATTGTTTCTTAGAACTCGTTAATTTTAGTCGTATTATAAAAATTTATGTTTTTATAGATATTTCGCTCCAGTAATAAATAAATAAACTTTTCATATTTAATACGACCTCAAGCTGAACAAAGTATGCATTTCAATTACATACTTTTTTTGAAGTGAGTGAATATAAATATGGTTAGTTGAATATGTTTTCACTTAATTCTTTATGTTTTTTAGTATTTGTAAATATCTTTTCAGTATTTTTGACATACTAAGATACAAATGTGCATAAATACGTTGATTTCTCTAAGAGATTGCAACGAACCATAGAATATTACGGATTGGTACACATATCGTTTTAAACAAGAGGTCGTCTAGATTTGTAATCTATCGCCCAAGTAGTCAGAAAATACTTTGTATTAGTTTTAAAATTTTTTTTGAAATTCCCTCATATCCCAGTATCCTTCTTCTAAGGGATTTTTACCATTACCCACTTTGCTGAGGTACCATTCTCGATTTTAGCCAGGAAAATTGCCAAAATGAAAATGGAATTTAATCTGAAGGCTTTAAACTTTCTCTTTTATTTTATGATGCAAAACGGAAACTGCCAAAATACTTCATAACAACACTCTCCACTCCCCACTTTGCCGAAGTACCATTCCCGATTTTAGCCAGGAAAATTACCAAAATCAAAATTGAATTTAATCTGTAGGTTCTAAGCTTTCTCGAAATGTTTTAATATTTTCTGAAAAATTCGTAGTTTTTATTTTATGATGCAAAACGGAAACTGCCAAAATCCTTGAGAACAACACTACTGGAGTATATGAAAATTTCAAAAAAGTTTTAAATATCTAAAGTAATATCTGAATATTTGGTTGGTAGGTTACAAATATAGATAATAATATTTAATGACGTAAGATGTAGTTGATAAATATGCCATTAATACTGAAAATATATTTACAAATACTAAAAAACGTAATGGGGTACGTTAAAGCATATTTAACGCGGCATATTTATCTTCACTCATTTAATTTTTTCTATGGTTTGGATATTATAGAAAAATGTGGAAAGTGAAAAATATTAATATTTCGCTAACACAGTGAAGGGTATATAAGACTCGGCACGGCCGAATTCAACTTGTTTTTGGATACGAAGGTTTATATTTAACGCAATTCACCAAGTTTTTCAATTAATTTTGTCTTGAAACTAAAATTTAATTTAAATTTTTTGTTGTAATTTTTTTTAATGAAGAGAATTTACCAGACAAGTGGGCACTTTATGTGACAGCTGTGGGCAATAAAAATATTACTTTTGCTAGGGATATGTGTAGGCTAAGTTAGTTTAGGTTACACAACAAGAAAAAGAAAAGATGGGCTTACTTGGGTTTTCTGATGTGGTCCTTTTGTGATACTTGTGTAAGAAGGAAGTAAAGAAGGGAACAGCCATAGAAAGTGGAAAGATAGAAAAAAAAAAAAGATTAGTCGGTCACTGAAACTAATTGCTACTTCTAATGAAGCCATACAGCATGCCGATCCTTATAGTCGGCAAGTAGCGCTCTTGAGAATAGAGCCGCTCTTCCAGGGCAGGCACGAGTAGCAATATCTTTGACTGAATACTGTGTAATTTTAAAAAATTGGCTTTATGTTATTGAACACACCCTGCCTACTGAAATAATTTTGTTCATATTTTTTCTTAATTTTGTCATGAATCTAATGAAAAATTATTATTATTTCTCAACTATTAACACGTTTAATTAAGCTCATGAAATAGTTTATTAATTCAATGAAACATTCATTTGCTCAGTGAAATAATTTCAATAATTCAATAAAGTATTCATTCATTAAATGAAACAATTTCATTAATGTAGGATTGGCCCCACAACAGCTAAGAAGGTCAGACAGATAAGCACAGCAACGAAACAAAACGTAACTAAAAGACAAAGTTAGCAACACTCAACAGATACAGAAAAGCGATAACGGACGATAAGACAAAAAAGACGAGGGTTCTATTTTAACAGGCAAAGAAATAAGACGTAGAGAAAAGTGACTAACACAAAATATCAAACAAACATGTATTAAACAAAGTACACATATATCTTTAATTAAAACACTGAACAATTACAAAATTAACATAAACATTTAATGAAATAATAAACTAAACATTTATAATGAATTTAAACATAAACAAATGTTCTTTTATTTAACTAAGTCTAATTGTCGATCTCTAAATCGCAATTAGCGAATACGTAGGTATCTAATACCACATTAATACCATGAAAATATTTAATTAATTCACATAATTTATGAAATATTTCATTGAATCAAGGAAAACGTTTAAGAAAATCGTTCACTCAATTTCTATCAAATTGATCTCATATTCAAACCGATTTCAGTAAAACAACTCTTAGCAATTTAAAAACAAAAGTGGCTTATCTCTAATAAAGTGATAGCTGACAGTGATGGTAATAAATGTAGTGACTAGAGCTATTAAATGCCATTAAAAATCTTTTTTTTAATAAAATTAAATTTTTCTCTACATTTTGCAATAATTTTTTAAAAGTATTAAAGAAAAGTTCTTTCTTAATTGAGACTGAAATAACGGGACATGTGCGCTTGACTTAAAAATTATCAACTTAATGAAATAAACTCGTATATGTTTTTTTTTCATCCTAAGACCTTAAGATGCATTGTTAATGCTCCATGGTTTGTGCCCAATAAAAGAATTTATAAAGATCTTGTTATATTCAAACACAAAAAATAAAAATCAAGCGGCTTAAATGATTTAGAATTCACAACCTCTTTATTCACGAAGTTTCTTAAATCTAAAGAACTTAAATTATATATATGTAAAGTGTGTGTTTTTATATATAAGCGTGTTCAGCCTCTGTCATTTAATAGGGATGCCAGACCGCTTTGTTTGTGACTATATTTAACCCTATAACAGATCTAAGTATTCCTTACATTAAAGACGAGATAAAAAGGTTTAGTACTCGTTACCTTGAGAGACTGAATAATCACACTAACGCCTTAGCCATAGCTTTGTTAGATGAGACAGAAGAGATTAAACGATTAAAAAGATTCGACATTCTTTCAGAAATTAGAAGCACAAAATAAAATCATTAAAAAATTATAAAAATGTAAATAAATATATTTAAGTGATATAAATAAAATATTTATGTATTGCATATATAGTATTTACATATAAATACTATACTATACTATAATTTTATAAAAAATCAAGTTTATTTTAAGCTATTTGTAGCTTAAGAATGCATTTCATGTCTCCTTGTTATTTTAAATATTTCATTAAACCATTTACTTAATATTATATAAATAGATTGTAAGTAAAAGTATATTTAAAAAAAAAAATAAGTTTTTTTAAATAAATTTTCACTTTTATTTTACGAGTATTTTATTTTTCATAATTTTCTTTTGTGCAAAACGAGTTTAAATTGAATTTAATTCGGTTTTATTTTGCTTGCTGTCTTAAAATGTTGAATACAAATTTATTTATGGTTATAAATTTTTATCTCTATGGCTTGGTTATGAGTATGTGTCTGTCTTTTAAGGCTTTTAGTAAAGAAAAAAAAAAAAAAATTAATGCAAATTATGAAATGGCTGTTGTAGGTTTTTGTGTGTTTGTGTATAATTTTCTTTTTGTTGGAAAAATTTTCATTTAACTGCTTTGTAAGAAGACCAACATCAGAATACGTAATGCTGTTGCATGCTTTTAGTTTTATTCATTTGCAACTACATTTTTTTTTAAATGTAGTCATGGCAATGCATATAATAACGCCATTTTTCCCATTTAGCACAGCCAACAATCTCAGCATCACCACCACCACCGACACTTGTTTTGATTATTGCATGTACGAAACCTTTACCTGGCTCACAATTCACTATTGTTGGTTCAATAGTATCCTTTAGGCATACATAAAATTTATTTGGATTCTTGCATTCCCATGGCTGTTGCATATGTTTACTATCGCAAACCCTCACCTGATGTCCACTTGAAATGCAAGCAGGCCATTGCTCATAAGGTATACAACCTGAATAGCCTAGGCCGAGAAAAAAACCTGTTCCTTGGGGACAACGTAATTGAAGCGGCTGCTTTGTTTGTTTATCACAAATGTAAAATATATTTGGATTAACATGGCCCCATGCGGCAGTAGGGGATTTACATTCACCCACTGCTGTGGCTAATGAAAAATTTCTAACAGACCTGACTGTTGGTTGTGTCATTGTTGCTGTATCATCTGACATATGGCTGGAGTTTAATGTTGAGGATGCTTTTAATATTGTTGCTGCTGATGAATATGGTGTTGGCTGGTTTGGTGGTATTTGTGTTTCTGTTGATATTTTTCGTGATTGTTGTGCTATTATGGGATTTTTGCTTAAATCATACAATGTTTTTGTTTTTGTTTTTATTTTTGTTGCTGTTGCAGTAGTAGTTGTTATTGTTATTACCATATCCGGCCATGTATGGGTAACTGTTGCTGCTGTTGTTGTTTTAACGGAAACTATGGCTTGGGTAAAAATCATGATGGCTGCTGTTGCTATTGTTGCTGTCTTTTTCGTTGTTAACACATAAAAAATCATTGACAATATGCAATTGTTGTTCTTGTGGCTTGTCGAAAGTTTATTTTGCAAGATTTTCTTCATAACGTATAATTGAGATTTATTTAACATTTCTCTGTAATTAAAATTTTCAACAATTCAAGAAGGCTAAGAAAGCATTTATTTGTGTATAAAATGTGTGTGTGTGCAACTAAAAATTATTTACTCTAAATTTGTTCTTTTCTTTTTTTGTGTGTTTTATATGAAAAACATGTACCTTGACGTTTGCCTTACAAGTTTATTATTAAACATTTACTGTTGTATTTATGTATGTTATCTGTTATCACTGAAATGCTTTGTTACACTGCGGTTTTCATTCAAATGTCATTCGTTGTTTGCCATTCATTTTTATACTCGTATATGAACTCAATTTGTGACTTTTCTCTTAAACTAATTGTTTCTAATTTTTAACAAAAAAAAAAAAAAAAAAAAAAAATAAAAAAAATACAAAAACACAAATGTAATATTTTTAAATTTCGTATATTTTTCCAAGAAAATACACTTGCATTTCTTTTCACACTTTTAGAAGAGGTGAGTGGTAGCTTAGTGAGGCGATACTTTATTACATAAAAATTTTCTTTCAATATAATTTTGCTTCCCAAAAAAATATTTGTAAAAGAATGAAAAGAAATTATTTAAAAATTTATTTGGGAGATTCACAGTAGTGTCGCTCAATCATAAAGACATTATAATAAAAAAAATATATGTTGTTCTTCAAACAAAAACGTCATTACTGGTCAACAATAAAAAAAAAATAAGCAAGTGCTTTGCAGCCAACTTCGCTACAAAACACGCTGTCAAAATTGGGTTTTCTAATCGCTCAGCACTGCCGTCGCCTTATTTCGGCATGCCTCATATATTTTATATGAGCAATTTGGGTATGTCTATTACAGAGTGCGATGTCACGAGGCTTGGTAACACCATGACTACTACTCTCGCAGTAAATTTAAAAACCTACACTGTTGGCGTCAACCACCATCTTTTCATAAACTACTGTCAAGTTTTAGTTTTTGTTTGGCAGATAACGCCGCATGCCAGAACCATACACAGTAAGGCAAATACTGAATTTCAAAAACAACCTTATCGTATGTGAAAATTAGGAAATTCAATGCAGATACGGTTATCCAATCACACACATTTTATGTAAAGGGTGGTTAAATTTTAAGGGCCGATGTTGAATGTGAACAACACCTAAACTTAGAGTTTTTTTCTAAATTTCATTTGATATTTCTCAATTTCAGACTAACTCAATTTGAACCATGGAAAGATACACAATCGAGCAAAGCGTTAAAGTTATTCAGACTTATTTGAAAATGCTGCTGTTCGCGATAGTGTGGCTGAAGAACCGTCCACCTCAACTCGTCGCCATGGACAACAATTGCACCTCTCACTCTCTTCGTTGATGAACATTATGCAAAAAGAATTGCATAGCGTGCAAATGGTGCAATTGACTCAAGAACTAAAGCCTCTTGACCATTCCAAACGTCGTCAATGGTCAGAATGGTGGCAAGAAATGGCAACAGTGGATGATAAATTTTTGAAGAAAATCATCTTAAGTGATGAGGCAAATTTTCACCTCAGTGGATTCGTCAATAAGCAGAATTGCCGCATTTGGGCGAATGATAATCCAAGAGTGATTGTCGAAAAACCAATGCACCCACAGAGAGTGACTGTTTGGTGTGGTTTATGGGCTGGCGACATCATTTGGGCGGTCAGGCAGTTACTTTGAATGGTGTTCGCTATCGTGAGATGATAACGAACTTTTTATGGCCCGAATTGGAAGATATGGATGTGGAAGATATGTGGTTTCAACAGCTAACGAAACAATGGCTCTTTTGCTCGACAAATTCTATGGCCGTGTTATCTCACGTGGTGGCGATGACAATTGGCCACCAAGATCATGTGATTTGACACCGTTTGACTTCTTTCTTTTGGGTTATTTGAAAAAACAGGTGAACATCGATAAGCCAGAAACAATTGAAGAGCTAAAGGATGAGATAATTCGGAACATTAACGGCATAGAACCTCTATTATGCCTCAGCGTTATTGAAAATTTGGACCATCGGATGGAGGTGTGCCGCCGAGGTCGTGGCTGCCATTTGGCCGATATTTTCTTCCGTACATAATTTATATATACCATATTATCATAATAATAAGAAATGACAATAATTTTCTAAATAATTTGTGTTTTATTCAAAATCAACATCGGCTATTAAAATTTAACCAGCTTTTATTTGGTGTACAAAAACTATAGCAAGAGCAGCATATAAACAAATTTTGACAGCTATGCAGCCAAAACCATGGAGAGCAAAAAAAAAATACAGCTCATTTTAATACTTAAACGTGTATAATTGTGCCATGCAACTTTGAGAATTTTAACAAAAATTGCTGCTCTGTTAATATAATTTTTTTGTAAAACAACACAAATCCAAGAAGCTTCTTGGCTTGTCTGCAGAAAACACCTAAGGTCTAGGCATTGATCGAACCTGCGACCCCCAGATTGATAGGTGTGTACTCGTTATGGCAAAAATTCCAAAATTTGAGTCGAATGATGAGATCATTACTGAAATAAACGCTTCGAGAAAACCTATTATGACCTTGAATAAGATCTCACTGTTTCTTTTACAAAATAAAAGCTTTATTTAAATTACAGTTGACTCATCTACTTGTAATGTTTTTCCAAGATCTACTAGCGTCGAACTTTTTGTCAGAACGTTCTTAGTCATTATTTTTGAAGCATCGAAACCAATAATTCTATGTGCTTCAGCTGCTGATTTCCTTTGAATAAAATAGTGCAATAATACAAAGAGAACTAGCATACACTGGAATTTAGGATTAGATACACTATTGTGGTAACACACATGCAAAGATGGCTACTGACATCTTTGTAGGAACAGCGAGAACTTATTGAAGGAATAAAACGATTATTTGCCGAAAAAAATTTTTTATTCGAAAATTAATCAAGTTATCACACAGCCCTCGTATTAGACAAATGCGAAAGATAAACGATCAAATACATTCCTCATCGCAGTGCAGAAACCTCCCAACGGGCGTACAATATCTATCAGAAATATTTTCTGATGACTTCAAGATAATATTTCTTAAGCTCTTTAAATGTGGTTTCTTTCATTTTAACCTATTGCAGCTGCCATTTTTTTTGTTACATTTTCTTTCTTCTTATAAATGCAGATTTTTTGCTACCAAGCCGTCACGTGAAAGTTTATTTCAGTCAACACTGTTTTCAATTAATAAACTATATTTTTAGTTTGATATTTAATTTAAAGTTAATTTTTTTTTCTTTATTTTGCCAAATTGAAATTTCTATTCTGAAGAAAAAAAGTTTCAATTTAAAAATATTTTTATCAAGAAATGTTTTGAATGTATTATGTTCATGACATGGTCAACATGATTACTGACACAACTAAACTTTTCTTAATGTTGTGTAACAACCAAGCATCGTTTTTCTCCACAATTTTATAAAAGCAAAAAATATAAAAAATTATATGGAAAAAGTAGAAAAGAAAAATGAGCAGCCAGTTAAGTTTTAATTCTGGCAGGCTGGACGACAAACATTTTTGTATGCAAAAGAAACATGACAAAGTTTTAATTGAAATTAAAAACTTTGTTAAATAAGAATATAAAATTAATATTAAAAAAAAAATATTGAATTAAATTGAAGAAGGATTTAAAAATTGTATTTAAAAGAAAAACTAAGTTGAGTTAATATTTAGTAGAGCTTACACGGTCACATGAATTTTGCGTATTAAACAGGAAATTCAAAATAAGTATTTGATTTTTAGTAAAAAGAGAATAGAGCATTTAAATAAATAGTGAATTAAAAATTAAAGTCGACACAAAAGATATACTTAAAAAAAAGGAATTTTCAATGAAATAGCAAATTTTGAATAAAATAATTATTTTTTGGATAAATAAAAAAATTGTTTTATTAAATTATTTGATTTTATAAATTTAATATTATAAATATTTAGTATTCCAGCTTAAGAAAGTCGAATTATTGGAAAATAAAAACAGCTTTTATTGACATCTTGAGCTTGAATATTATTTATTAATAAAGAAAATTGTTTACTTAAGCTACGGTCATATTAAACAAATATTACATTTATGTTAATATATTTTGAAGAAATATTCGCTTAAATTTATATAATTTTTTTTATTACAATACAACATACGAGTACTTGCATTATTATATTATTTTAATTAATTTTATATAAAATAAATCATGTAAGACTTTAAAAATATTTTCCAAAAAGTAGTGGTTACGATTATTTCAACAAATATTTGTGTAATGTGACCGTAGCTTTGGTAAATACAATGAGCACTAAATGGGATAAGTAAACAAATTTTTTCTTATTTTCCATGAGAATATCATGAAAACTAAAGCATTTAGCAAACTAACATAATTGAAATTAAGCACCAAAAAAAGATTATTATTTGAAAAATAAATTAAAAATAAAATCGGTTGTAGTATCTTCATTTCTAAAAACAATAAAATGTAAGTTATCACAAGTCAACTTAGAATACTTGCAATACAAGTGTAGTGTCCTGCACAGGTTACACAGTTATGCACAATTAGTATGAGCATCATGGAAGCGACCCAAAACATTATTTTGCACGTACTGTAATTATGCATTGCAAGCTTTTGTGGTAATTAAATTTTAAGTGCAACAAAAGTTTGTAAGCTGACAAGTTTATGAAAATTGCAATTTAATAAAATATTGAAATTGAAATCCAACTAAATCGTTTTTTAATTTTAATACTAATCAACTTATGGTATATGCTGTTGGCCATTTGTTGGCGCTGCTGGAATAAATTGGCGCCCTTGTAGGGAACGGCCAGCTGTTATAAAACATGTGCCAGGTACTTACTTCAACTCAAACTCATGGACAAAATTTAAACTATGAAAAATATAATATTTTTACGTTTTTACACTACTATAAAAACGTTTAGTTTATTAAAGTTCGTATTGTAAATTAAAACCCAAGAAGTCAACTTTTCTCAACCCATATTGGAGAAACACACCGTCACAACGACACTTTGTGGCTTACGACACCCTTGTTTGTTTGTTTAGCGTCGAGTGCCATATTTATAAACATCATTCGATACCAAAATAGCTATCGTATTAAAAAAACACAAATTTTTCATTTCTGTGTTGACAAAAGGAGACAAAATGTAAGTTTTATTGACTTTAAATTGATATTATAAATTAAATCCTTATGTTTAAATCAGAAATGATAGGACAAATGTTAAATGTATTAACATGAAACAAAAGGAAATATTGGCAGAGTTTATGACGGAGCATCCTAACTTGGCTGCCTTGAAAAGTCGAACCTCCAGGAATATTATATTTGCTCATAAAGGCTTCCATGCACTCAAATGAGTGTTCGGGAGAAAAGTTTATTAATCTGGGGTATAGCTTTGCTTCCATTTCTTTTGCCAAATTTTTTACTATTTTGCTTACTGTGCTTTGAGACATAACAATTAAATAGTCATTACCAACTGCATGTTGAAAGCTGCCATTAGAAAAAAGGCTAAGTGTTGCGGCTAACTGGAGGGCTGTTGGTACTGCTGTTGACATATGCCCAACGAAGTCCAGATGCGAAAGTACATACCTAAATGACTTTTTCGACAATCTAAATCGTTCTTTAAACCTTATAGTCAATAATAAGTAAATATATGTATATTAAAAGAATATGCACACTTATTTCTACTAACGCTTTTGCTGGTAACGATAAAACGTCGCTCTTATGTCGCAGCTGTTTTTTATGCACCTGACAGCATATTCATCTTCGGATTCCAACGAAGATAACCCATCAAGCAATAAAAATTGTTGATTCATTTCTTAATTTAAAAAAATATTTTTATTTTTTTTCTTACATATGCAACATGTGTTGCTTTTGTTAACATTTTATGCAAACATATGCTTAGAATCTATTACGAATTTGACAAAATCTTTTACAACTATTATACAATTTCGATTCGATTACTATAGAGCGCCATAATTAGCCAACTCGAATCGAATTTTATTTTTCTACGATAGATCATTAGATATCGAAAGTGTCGATTAGGCCCCAGAATGATTTTTCGTAACATTTCATTGGTGAAATAAAAATAAATAATAAAAATTAGCTTTGGAAAATATTCAAAAAAACCTTGTTCTCTTCTTCTTTTGAAATTTAATTGATGAAAAGTTATATTTTTTTTGTAACCAAACTCAATAAAAGGACAAAATTTTTCAAGTAACAGGATGCAGTGAATGTGAAACTGAATAAGCTGCGTAAATGTGAATTGTGATATAACATGTGCCAAAACCTATGGTTTCAACACGCTGCGATCACGAACTTCGAGCACTCCAGTACATAGAAAATAATAATTTTACACAATGAAATCGTAAAACGTTTTTTGAAAATGTGCTTCCATCACGAAAGTGAGAGTACACATAGTAAAAGATGGCTCATTTCGCAAATTACAATAAAAATAGGAGAGCCCACAGTCAGTTGTGCTTACATTAGAACCTTTTTTTATCAACTGCTACCAAGAGTCATAGTTGGTGTTTTTCCCTAGTAGTTTTTAGGGTTTAAATTAAATAATTTATAATTTAAGAAAAAGATCGGGCACGGTGAAAAATAACAGACAAAGAAAAACAACTTATTTCTTTCAGATTCACTTAACAAGTAATTTATGTATGTGTTTATTTTAGCAGTTAATTGAACAGCTATTGGAAGATTGCTGAACTCAACTTCCAGCAATACCGTTAGACTTAATAAATATAAATATAAATGCATAATTTGCAGTAGTATTAAGGTAGTTCTAAATAAGTTACATGTTATTGTTAAGTATTCATTTATTTCTTTATTAGTATTATTATTATTATTATGTTTAATTAGGGCGTAACAGTTGGGAAGTTCAAGGGATGAGACATTGTCAGTAACAAATTTTGAGATACGTATGTGTTTTTTTGGCATGTTTGTAATCATTGTCATTATGAAGTAACTTCACTTAATAGTAAATAGAATTAAAAGTTGTTTATCGATTTTATTAAACTAAAACTGGTTTTGTTAAAAACTCATGATGCTATAGCCTATTAAAAATAAAGACCAATTTTTAACTTGTTTTATTAAATTTATTTCTTTTTAATGAAAATTAATTTTGAAAATAAATAAGTAAATAATTCTTAAGCTTTTAAGTCTTATTATATATTTTAATTATTTATTTCTTAGTTTTATTTAACCTTTTTTTGAAATATTTATTTTTAATAATTTGATTAATTTATAATTATGTCCTGAAGAAACTACACAAATTGAAGCGAAATATCGATATAAAAATAAGTTTTTAAAAATAAGACCTCAAGCGTAATAAAGTTGTCATATTATTTAAATTATTATTAAAATAATTTTCAATTTATAAAATAATTTTATAATTATATTTTTATATTATATTATTATTATAAAATTATTTTTCTTGAGAAAGACACACGAAGGCATGTCGGAATATTGGAAATTAATTTAATAATAATTAAAATATATAAAAAAATCTTAAAGCTTAAAAAACTTTTATTTATTTATTTTCAGATAGAAAAGGTCAAATAATGAAAAAAATTTAATTTTTTTTCATCAAAACTTCCCCGATATTTTGGTAACAACGCAGCAAATTCAAAAACAATGTAAGCACGACTTAAAGAAAATTTTGTTATGAAATTTCCAATTTATTTTTAAATCTATTTCGGAAAGGTGCAACTTTACTTACCACGAAAAGTACTTTGCCTTTCAGTGCGAAACACATATTGCATAAAGTTATTAAAGTTAAAACTGTGAGGCGGCTAGTAATCAATTTTTAGCTGGACTTTAAAGCCAAAATTGAGAGAGGTTTTCCATTTTTAAAAACATTAAACTTATTTAAGTCACAAATTCAAACAAAATTGTTAATGCACTTGTTATCTAAATTATTTAAATAATAAAATTGTTTTACTAAAATAAAAATTTTTTTAAAAAAAAAATTTATTAAACAAAAATTACTATTGAAAAATTCAATATTATTTTTTTTTATAATTTAGCTTTTGATTTTATTTTATTTATTATAACAATTACGTATTTGGCGCCACAATTTCCATTCAAAGCAACCCATCCATCCATTTTGTTTGGCAAATGCTTTGCCATCAGCACACGATAATTCCACAAGAGGAGCATTTGTTTCATTACAAAAATAAAATTTTGTAGGATTTATATGGGCTTGAGGTTGCTGCAGATTTATGCCTTTACATGGCCCAGCCTCTAAATGATAGATACAATTATCGGAAACTTCATCAAATGGTATACAACCCGAGACATTTTCATTTTTCATAAAGAAAGTATTCGGTTCACAACTCTGTTCCAGGGACTGATTATTGCCAATACAGAACCAGAACTTAGTGCCGTCCTCCGAAGGCCACAATTCGGTTTCTGATACACAGCCATCCCCAACAACCGGCTCTTTTGTATTATTTATCACAGCTGCCGTACACAAAGCCAAAATAGCTCCCCACAAAAGTGTTGCTACAAATAATTAAATTTTTGGTTATCAAAACCTTTGAATAGTTTCCTTTCTAACACACACTTTTAATACTCATATTTCCAAACAGCCGCAAACGTTTAGTTTAATTAAATTTAAAAAAATCTAACTAAATTCTGTTCAATGCTTTGAAGCCACTTTTATAGGTTCGATAGCAAATTTAATAAATTTCTTGTACAAAATTTACTCGTCTCTCTTAAAGCAGTTACTGATTAATTTAGATTAATTGAGAGCTAAGTATTTAATTTGTCACATGTTATGTTGTGTATGCAAAAAGTGAAACGCAAAAGAGAATATCCAATTTGTAGAGTCAAGTGTGTAGGAACATTTCTAAGTAACTTTCTCAACTCAAGGATACTTGCTGTTTGCTAAGAAATTTAATTAAATTTTTTGATTGAATTCCAGCCCAGTTACAAACTTTGCTCTTTTTATTTAAAAAAAAATAACCTGTAAATAAATAATGGGGAGATTTCTCAGTGTTAGATACACAAATAATTTTTTATTTATTTATTTGAATAATAAGTCTACATTAAATTACAGACTATATATGAATGATTTAAAATTATAAAAATTATAAAAATTTTTCAAAAACAATTAGCGATTTAAAAATAAAATTATATTTCGCTTAATAGTTTCCAAACTTAAAGACAAATCAATAAATTGATAAAAGGTATTAAAGCTGGCACAGATTCTTCTCAAAGGATCAGCATTGGCATAGTTGGTACGAAAAGTTTTGATCGAGAGCAATTGAAAATGACGTGTTGGACGAACTGGCACACTGAATGTAATATGGCGTAAAAGGAACTCTGATTGCACATTTCCTTTAATAACATTAAACACAAATGAAACATTTAACATCGTTCTTCTACTTTTTAGTGTAGGCAGTTTTATAAGCGCCAATCTTTGATGGTATGGAGGCAGATTTGTTGCTGAGTTCCAATTCAAGCTTCGCAAGCAAAATAAAAGAAATTGTTTTTGAACAGACTCAATGTGGTCGATTATATTATATATAGGGTCCCAAACAATCGAACCATATTCAAGTATGGGTCTAACTAAGGATGTATATAATAATCTTGTAACATAGGGATCTGTGAATTCTTTTGCCCATCTTTTAATGAAGGCTAAAACTCCTCTAGCTTTATTAACTGTCATATTAATGTGAGGAATAAAACTTAATTTATGTTTGTCCAAGCAAATTTCATATTTCACTTATTTTAGGAAAATTTGTCTCTACAAAAATAAGTAGTTAAATTTTGCGATTTCATAAGCAAAAATAAAAAAGTTAAGCTTAAATCGAATTGCAAGTAGCTTTTTTTATTATTATAAAAGAGCTTCTTAGTAAGTGAAGTTTCTCTTCGACTCGTTTATATTCTCTGTTAAAAAGAAAATTAAATAAATTATTTGCTAAGACTTAATATCCGCATTTGTCTTTGCTTTATTAATCGAAAACAACTAATGGGTATCCCAGTAAGAATGCACTTTTTAAATTTAAAGTCGTTTTTTGTTGTGCAGGTAGCAGCTCTGTAATTTGATAGCTGTCACATAAGCTTATGCCGATTATTAAAAATTAGGTGCTTTGCAAAGAAAGTGAAGTCAATGGCAATTTTTTAAAAAAAATCATTTTCTCCAATGAAGTGGTTTCAGCAAGATGGCAATCGACTTTTGCAGCATTAAATAAAAAAGTGCACCCTTACTGGAAGACCCTTTAGATACTTAATATCAGTTAGTAAAATTTCTTCGATTTAATTCAATATAATTTTTTAATTTTCGTTTTTTGTTTTCGTTTAACTATAGAAATAAAAATTATTTTCCGTTTGTTTGTTTGCTTGTAAGGTTTACAAATTAGTTTTGTTTTCCAAAAAATTTCTCTGAAATTTAGTACATATAACCTTTATACTAGCTATAAGGATATATTTTTGTACCGACCACGCCTACTTTACATTTATTTTACTATAAAAAGCTATTATCCAATGGATCTCCATCAAATTTATTACATGTAATCACTATACTCGAAAAGGGTTACTAAATAAATTTGTATCGGCCACGCCCACTTTTGAACAAATTGTATATTCAATGAATAATTATATTTTTCCATGAATTTCTATAAATGTTGATTCATACGTTCAAAGAATTCCAATTCATTTAAAAAAAACCGAATGAGGCCGGGTAAAGAAAGTTAGCTACTCATAAATACTCATTTAATTTAAAAATTTATTTCTTTTAACTTTAATTTTTGTTGATAAGCTTAACTTATCTATAAATTCATTATAGTTATTTGTGCTAATATGAAAAAATCACTTATCACTTACTCGTATATCAAATATTAATTTAAATTTGTAATCTACCGCCCAAATACTCAGAAATTACTTTGGATTATTTAAAATTTTTTTTTTCAATTTCCATATACCCCAGTGCTGTTGCTCTGAGTGATTTTAGAAACTACCAGTCGAACCATAGAAGATTACGGGATGGGAAAGATTTTTAATCTATCGCCCAAATACTCGGAAGCTACTTTGGATTATTTAAAAAAATTTAAATAAATTAAAATAAAAACTATGAAATTTTCCGAAAATGTTAAAACATTTCCAGGAAGATGACAACCTACACATTAAACTCCTTTTTCTATTTTGGTAATTTTCAAGGCAAAATGAAATGGTGAAAATCCCTCGGAGCAATAGAACCGGGAAAAAACAGCTAGTAATAAATAATAACGTTTTTATAATACGGCCTCAAGCTTAACAAACTAGTCGTTTCAATAATATATTTCGATAATTAAGAAGAATGTGGAAAGTGAAGGGTATATAAGACTCGGCACTGCCGAATTTAACTTGTTTTTTTTAATTAAAAATATGTAAATATTATTAAAAATAATCTTATCTAAAAGTTATAACAAAATTATTATTAACTCATCTATTTCACACTTATTTCGTTTATAAATTTTTTTTTTGCCAAAAATAAATGATGATGAATGAATGCTTCCATTCAATTTAATTTATGTAGACTAAACAAATATTAAACAAAGCAACAAATTGAAAATGCTTAGAACTCATAAAAGCACTTGTCAAACAAAATGTTTTACAAAATATTTTGATTTAAAGCATTTTACAGACTAAATTTTTGCAGTAAAAGGAAGGAAGCAACAACATAAAGAAAACATAAAATCGGATTTTCTTTTACACATAGATTGCCCTGCATGAAGCATTGTAATGTGTAGTAGAAATAAAATTGTATTTGTTATAGCTGTTGTAAAACAACAATAATAATGTCATAAACACAAATTATTTATCAAACATATTCGATTACAAAAAAAAAATTATGTTTTATAGGGTGATTTTTTTTACATCAAGTTCGGAACTTAGCACAGCTATTTCAGAGAAATTAAATTCTTATGATCATTAACATTTGCTTTTACATGTAGTGCGCTTTACTATTAAATTAAAAAAATGTTTGGTTAAAACTAGTTAACCCTAAAATTAAAGAACTTGTGTTAAATAAAAGCCAGAATAAAAATAAATGACCCTAAATACAAAATATAATAAATCAGTAATTTTTTATTTGTTGTCCTTATTAATGGTGAATTTTAAACTGTTAAAGTTAACCGAAGGTTACTGAATCACACATTCGTTAGTGCAAACAAAAAAAAATTTTTTTTCGCTATATTCCCGGCTTAACGGATTACAAAAACATCAACAATACAATACAGAATCAAAACATTAAATTCGCCTACAAACCAAATACAACACTAAATACAATATTTTCAAAAGTAAAAACACCTATAGACAAACAACAACAAAACAATTTGGTAAACGGAATAAAATGCAAAGGAACCCACATCAATTGCAATTTAATTTATATTGGTACAACGAAACGGACTTTAGAAACAAGATTCAAAGAACATAAAAACGACATTGAAAAACAAAAACAATCCACTGCTTTGGCACAACATATACTTGAAACTGGGCACACAGCTGACTTTGAAAAGGTCGAATACTGGACAAGGAAAATATAGGAAAGAAAAAGTACACTATAGAGAGCCTAAGAATACAACAAAGAAGTGAACAAGCGATGAATTTAAAAGAAGATACGGACAACATTAGTGCAAGTTACGTTAGAGCACTAAGATAATTAAACTGCGATAATATTTTAAGGTATTATTTCTTTACGTTTCATATAAATTTTGTATGGTGGAAACATAGTAAATTAGATTTATGATTGCATCCAACCATATATATTTTTAAATCAAGGATATTAAAAATAGCTTTTAACTGCAGATACTGCGGTTCAACCCCCGGTCAAGGCAAGAAATTTAATTTTTTTTAATACAAAATTTAATTTAAATTTTTTGCATAAATAAAATTTTATTTATTCCATTGATTTTTCTTTTCTATCAATTTGTATTTATTTATTACATAATACATCGGGTTTAAATTTATTTTTTTTTAACTTTAGCTGACTCTACCAGGGCTCGAACTTGCGAACACTTGTTAGGAAGCATTAACTCGCCTCTCAACCACTTCAGTCACAGAGCTCAGTTGAGATTGAACGATTAAGCTTTTGTTTTATACTCAATGGTTGCCGAAGAGACAAAATAGAAAGCAATTTACATTCAACCATATTTTTATCATTATTATGTTTGCTAAGAACATATTTATGGTTTCAAGTAAAATTTTATTAAACATAATATGATAATTATATGGTTGATCTAAGACACTAAACATAAAATGATTAAAATTTTATTTACATGGTTGCGAAAGAGAAAAAATAGAAAATAATTTACATTCAACCATATTTTTATCATTATTATGTTTGCTATGAACATATTTATGATTTCAAGTAAAATTTTATCAAAAATAATATGATAATTATATGGTTGATCTAAGACGCTAAACATAATATGGTTAAAAATAACTAGAAACATGTTTATCGTGATCAGAATAATGTTTACATCCTTCAAATTAATAATAATATTTTTGTGAAGAACACACTATGTTTGAGGTGACCATATTCAACCAAGTTTTTTCTTTGCGTGCACATCGGTCCATAAATGGCGGAGCTATGAGTCAAAAACCGAAACTACCTCTATTTTTGACCATTTTTTGAGTGGGTTTTTTGCCTATTTTGTCTAAACGAAGACACGGACAAAAAAACGTGGTATGCAGTTTTACTTAAAGAATAAATTATAATACCTGTGCTAAAAATGAAAGCAATCGGTCTGCAAATGGCCAAGGAATATCAAAAATACAACCGAAATTTTAGATTTTCATTAATTATGGCTTTGTTTTTATGCGATTTTTATATAAACTGAAAAGAAGTAGTACGCAGTTTTTTAAAACATCACATTCATAGTATCCTAACCAAAACTCAGCTGGATGGGTCCATGAATGGTGGAGCTACGAGTCAAAAAATGCGATACCTCTTTTTTTTGACCATTTTTGGTGGGTTTTTTTGCGTAATTTGTCTAAACTACAAGACGGCCAAAAACGTGGTACGCAGTTTTATTAAAAATAACAGTCGTAATGTGTGTGCAAAAAATCAGAAAGATCGGTCCACAAATGGACCAGAAAAATCAAAAATACAACCGGAATTTCACATTTTCATTAAGTTTTGCTTTGTTTTTGTTTTGCTTTTGCTTTGTTGTCTTGTTTTTTGTTAAAATTTTTTAGTTATCATGTGCGTAATGCTTTGTACACACAAACCCGAAAAATAAAAAAGTGTATGTGGTTTTTATTGCCTTGAGTTAAATAGTTTTACGAATACAGACATCTTTATGAAAGAGAGTGCATTAGATTTTTCTCGATAATTAGTCATTTAATTATAATTAATAACTTAATTAAATATTTATTAGTAAGTTTTATTTGACCTTTTTCCTTTTAATTAAAATGGCTATTTTGTTAAGCTTGAGGTCTTATTTTTCAAAAATTTATTTTTATATCGATATTTCGCTCCAATTTTTGTATAAACTACATTTGACATATATAGAATACCATGTGATGGTAATAAAAATGATACTTGTGACAAAGTATATGTAGGTACAACAAAAAATAAACTTAAGACTAGAATGGCTGGACATAAATCGGATCAAAAGTATAGGAACATTTCTTCACAAAAAACGGCATTAACTTCTCATTGTTTTGAATTAAATCATTTTCCTAATTTTGATAATGTTTCAGTTTTAAATATAGAAAATAATTATAAAAGAAGGTACACATTAGAAATGTTACAAATAATTAATACACCTACAACACATAGAATAAATTTTAAGTCTGATACAGAAAATATAGCTCAAAATTATAGACACTTAATAAACAAATATAAATTTTGTTAAATATTTTTGTTAATATGCACATATTATTTATATACAAATAAGTGTGTCCATGTACAAATATATAATTTTATATATTTATTTGAGCATATTAACAAAATTATGTTATTATTTAATATTTTTATACAAAAAAAAAAAAAAAAAAAAAAAAAAAAAAACGTTAATTGTTACTTGTTACATACATACATAATTCATTTAACACATACATTTTTATAACAATTGTTTTACATATACATTTTTAACATATTACTTTTAAATATTTTTCAAATTTTGTTCGGGATGACCTTATTATTGAACACCCTAATTTAGTTTTGTCAAGAAAATTTTTGATATATGTATTTTTAATAATTTGATTAATTTATAATTATATCCTGAAGAAGCTAAAAAAATTGGAGTGAAATATCGATATAAAAATAAATTTTTGAAAAATAAGACCTCAAGCTTAACAAAATAGCCATTTTAATTTAATTAAATATGTTTGGCTTAAAAATTTTTACAAAAATTTGCAAAATTAAATGAAAATAAATTTTTTTTTAATTCCTATTTAATATCTTTCTTAGAATTTCTTTTTTTATTAATTTAAAAATTGAGTGCCTGCAGACATTTTATTGCTTTTAAAAATGAGGTTCTCAGAAAGGATTGTTTCTTAGAACTCGTTAATTTTAGTCGTATTATACAAATTTATGTTTTTATAGATATTTCGCTCCAGTAATAAATAAATAAACTTTTCATATTTAATACGACCTCAAGCTGAACAAAGTATGCATTTCAATTACATACTTTTTTTGAAGTGAGTGAATATAAATATGGTTAGTTGAATATGTTTTCACTTAATTCTTTATGTTTTTTAGTATTTGTAAATATCTTTTCAGTATTTTTGACATACTAAGATACAAATGTGCATAAATACGTTGATTTCTCTAAGAGATTGCAACGAACCATAGAATATTACGGATTGGTACACATATCGTTTTAAACAAGAGGTCGTCTAGATTTGTAATCTATCGCCCAAGTAGTCAGAAAAAACTTTGCATTATTTTTAAAATTTTTTTTGAAATTCCCTCATTCCCCAGTACCTTTTTTCTGAGGGATTTTTACCATTACCCACTTTGCTGAGGTACCATTCCCGATTTTAGCCAGGAAAATTACCAAAAACAAAATGGAATTTAATCTGTCGGCTCTAAACTTTCTCTTTTATTTTATGATGCAAAACGGAAACTGCCAAAATACTTCATAACAACACTCTCCACTCCCCACTTTGCCGAAGTACCATTCCCGATTTTAGCCAGGAAAATTACCAAAATCAAAATGGAATTTAATCTGTAGGTTCTAAGCTTTCTCGAAATGTTTTAACATTTTCTGAAAAACTCGTAGTTTTTATTTTATGATGCAAAAAGGAAACTGCCAAAATCCTTGAGAACAACACTACTGGAGTATATGAAAATTTCCAAAAAATTTTAAATATCTAAAGTAATATCTGAATATTTGGTTGGTAGGTTACAAATATAGATAATAATATTTAATGACGTAAGATGTAGTTGATAAATATGCCATTAATACTGAAAATATATTTACAAATACTAAAAAACATAATGGGGTAAGTTAAAGCATATTTAGCGCGGCATATTTATCTTCACTCATTTAATTTTTTCTATGGTTTTGCTATTAATGAAGAATGTGGAAAGTGAAAAATATTAATATTTCGCTAACACAGTGAAGGGTATATAAGACCCGGCACTGCCGAATTTAACTTGTTCAGCCTCGCTTGGCTTAAGCTGATGACAAAAATACTTATAATTTACATGAAAATAATTTAATCAAACTGTACAAACTGCCTGTTATTAAAATATTAAAAATGGCATCTTATAAAGAAAATGGAATTTTTTTAA
Source organism: Thelaira solivaga (assembly GCA_947397855.1). NCBI lineage: Eukaryota > Metazoa > Arthropoda > Insecta > Diptera > Tachinidae > Thelaira > Thelaira solivaga. Next base: position 38,192,163 of record OX377610.1, read on the forward strand.
ATGTATTTTTAATTAAAAAGAAAAAATTTAGAAAATTTAGCCTCACTAATGTTTAAAGATATGTTCTTAATTTGTTACTAAAAGAAAATAAATTTTAGCTTAATTAGCTTACGTTAACTCTATGAATATTCTAATCAACTGAGAGTCTATTGTAAAACTTACCAACAAAACATCATTCTTTAACTAGCCCAAATACGTTTGCTGTTGCTAAGGATGAGGCACAAAATTGTTGCTGCTTGTTACTGTTGACAAAAGTAATGTTGGTGTTAATGTTGTTTTACTTGTTACTGCGTCTGCTATTTTGTTTTATTTAATTTTTTTTGCCTAGAAGCCACACAAAATGTTTCTATTTCATGTAAAATACCAGAATGACAAATGTAAGAGTACAAAATGCTTGTCTACATTTTCTGAACAATGACAATTGGATTTTTTTTATTTATTTACTCATGTTTGTTTGTTTGCGCAATTGTTTAGATGCAAAATTACAACTGAATTTTAAAACATTATTTCTATTTCCAATAAAACGTAAATTTAGAATGCATTTATCTGCTGGTAATCAGGCTAAAAATATTTTTACTTTCATGCATTTTAAATTTAAGGTAACATTCATTAATTTACTGAAATAATTTCATTAATACCTTGAAAATATTTCATTAATTCACGTAATTTATGAAATATTTCATTGAAACTGCATCAAGTTTGGCTTTTATTTTTTACCCCGATTTGATCTTCTGCTATTCTGATTTTAATGATGGCGTCATCAATAAATTTAGCCGAGCAGCTTGATTATTATCTGGACCATAGTTTGAGTGTTTATATACTAATTCAGTCCTTATCTTAAACAAATAAAAAAAAACATTTACTACAAAATATAACTCCATAAAACTAGCAACAGAAACAAGGCGAATTAATATAAACATCAAAATAATGTTTCCTTTGCTACTTGAAAATATTAAAATAAGCAGATTATCCTATAGTAAATATTTGGACTGTTTGATAGCTTCAGGGCTCAAACAACTATAGCCAGCTGATCCACTGACTACACCTTACAATGAATTCGCCTTAAAGAGAACAATATTTCTAAACAAAAAATTTCGACAAGATAAATTTTTCTTTATAAATATTACGAAATACGTCCAAAAATATGCATTTATAACTAAATATGCAAAAACATGCATTAAAGGCAAAATATGCAAAAATATGCATTAGCAAATCTATGATTCTCCAAGATATAAAATTCTAGATGGGTCTCAGAGTAACGACAACAAACATGAATTTGCATGAAGTCCCTTGCCCTGCTTATCAGTATTTAAGTAAATCATTATTTAACTACTTGAAAATAATGATTCATCAATTGACAAAAACAAAACAAATTGGGTCATAATCATAGTCCAAAAAAGTAGGCTTTTATTAAGAGCTGACTTATGTTCATAAGAATTATATGAATTTAAAGTCGTTTTTAAAAAGATACCGACTTTAATGTGACTATGATAATGGCCCCTTATGTTTTAAATATTTTAATAAATATTAATACTAAATTGAAATAAGAAGAACTGAATAAATAATTTATTAAATTTGTACTTTTATTTTTAATTTTACTATTTCTTTTAACTTTTTGTTTTACAATATCTATTCCATTTCTAATAACAGCAAATAACCTTAAGGCTTTCAGCAGCGCAATGAATTTAAACAGTGCACATGAACAGGGTAGGGAGTCCCTGTGTAGTACAAATTGACATATTTATTTCTAAACGAGTATATATGGCCACAGTGCCATACCGTAAAAATAAAATATTAGCTCAAGTAAAACAAAACAATAGAAAAATACAATTGCACGAATGTGTTTGTGTATTCAGGGAATTCAAAGTCAACAATTCATTATCATGTTTTAGTTGTTAATATAAAATTAAATTTATGCTGATTAAAAAATATGTTGAGAATGTACTGGACGAGCAGCTTTTTTTTTAATTGGAAAAAACTTAAAAAAATTTTTTTTATACATTTTTGAGATAACTAGTGAAGAATTGTATTAATCTGTAAATGTGTTAGCTTGTTTGTTTGTTATAGAAATTTTTCCAATATCAATGATTTGGATAGAAATTTAAGAAAATCGATTTTTTTACCCCAAGAAAGATACTAACTTTTTTACCAGAGAAGGCTGGCTTATGTTCACCATTATAATCCTTTTTATTTCTATTTGAAATATATCTGTAAGGATAAATCGACTCAAGGAAAAATTCACTTGTTGCCGCAATTAACTCAATAACTTTATTATTGTGGCTAACTGAAATGGTGCGGCAATATATTGCACAGTCCTCTTGGCATTTCGTTGAATCACTAGAATCAAAATAATTTTTCCCTGAATAACTTAACCTCTAAAGTAACTTAATAAGACCTTAGCAATTTTTCAATATTAAGACAGAAATTTTTGTAATTTTTTAAAATTAAAATCAAATAAGAATTCTTGCCCACTGTTGTAAGCTTTAACAGACTTCAGGCATATCACGATATGATATGAGTATGTGTCAGTATGAATTTTGCATGTGTCAGTTTTTGTTTATATCGGTATGATAGATATTCTCCTCTTGGCTATCGCATTGAATTAAAAAATGCCACCGGTATTAGAATACATAAGAATGCGTCCATGCATGTATTTCAATATTATACTTTTTTGTTAAACGATGCCATAACATAGATAACATTTCATGTCATACAAAAAAAAAAAGTAAAATGTTTATCTGATACAAAAAAAAAAAAAATTCTTTTTAAAATTTAAAAACACGTCTTGAACGTACTTGTAAATGTAAGCATTTGTTTCTAATACAATTGAAAGTATTTTAATATAATTTTATTTATTTTTATTTTTCTACTTAGATCCTGTTGCATGCAACACATGCTTAATTCAGCTGCATATTCGTTTATTTTTCTTCGATTTGTAGCACAAACATAAAATGTTTTTGCGTTTCTTTGCTATTTATTTATGATTTATAAGCTTCCAGCATTATTCTTATATTTATTTAATAATTTCATATTTTATTCTTTGTTGGGTAAAAGTAAAATAAGAATAGAAGCATGAGCATAAAACGAAGGAAAAAAATTTGTAAGAAGTTTTCTATAAAAGTATGAATTATATGGTTTTGTGAATTTTCAAAAGATTTCAAAAAAACTTGTTTAATAGATAAAACCAAAGAAAAATTGAATTTTTTCTTTAGTTTTCAATGATGTGGCAAAAATAAGTATTATCTCTGATAAATAGTTGTAGGAAAGAGTAAGAAAAAAAAGTAAGTGTTATTTTTTTTATTAAAAGCACTTGAGATTTTAGGTTTAAAACCAACTTGTGAAATTGTGAGTGTTAGTCAAGAACGCCTGTACCAACTAAATGCACAAGTATAAACACCCTAGGGGAATAGGAACTGGTCACAAAACATGGCACTGGACTTTTCCCTCAATTATAAGGGCCGGTATTTGCTTTAATTTTTTTTAATATAATAGACTAGTCACTTTAACATTGCGATATCCTAGGAAAGGGTCAAATTCCAATTATTTATATACTTCGTGACATTTTCTAGAGCTAGTCTAAACAGACTGATTCTACAATTAGTCAATGTTGGACCAGTGCCGTATATTATCCCAGTTCAGCTAATCTTGCAACTAATGCTGAAAAACTAGTTACAAAAGTAACACTAAGTACAAACGCAAATGTACAAACGGTACTTGTGTACTCTTTACGTACTCATTGGTATTATATCCGTGATAAGTTCTCTTTTGATAAGTTACGGTACATTGCTTTTAGTACCATAATACTTGTGATTAGTCAGTAGACATGTTCTTAGGAATAATTGGTCCAGCATTTCCCAGAGGTCAGCTACTAAAACAATAAATAAAATAAAACATGTTTTTTTTGGAAACTCATGAGTCAGTTGTTTGACCTTTTCTGTTTGATAGCACTATGACTTGAATGTCAACTGAAAATTCATAAATGTATGACCTGACACTTAGGGCCATTACTACAATTTACTTATGAGGTCTCAGATAGCTTTAATTAACTTTAGTTAAAGTAACTGATAAAGTGATCTATAACTTTTTTCTATTATTACAAGTTCTCAATAATATTTGTTATGTGACACCGCTGCTATGAATATCGATTACTTTTCGTTGCTATAAATATATAATGGCAACGGCAAGCCTTTTTTCAAATAACTAAGAAATTCTTTACTTTTAAAATTTTATTTCAATATTTGTTATTTTATTGTGTAATTGTATTGTTTAATTTTTGTATATTAATAAGAAAATTATTCAATGTCTATGGATGCTGAGGTTGCCATATCTAAAATCAAAAATATGGCATCTTTAAATGCTTGAAGTTCAAGTTAAAAGTTATTAGCAACACAAACCTTTCGTTAGCTTATCATACACTTTTTACTTAAAGTATGTTTGTAATAACCAAAAAGCATTTATCTGTTCGATAACATCCTACTTTTAGTTATCGTTTAATTGTAATAATGGCCCTTAAATTACTATAATTTGCATTCACTATCGAATGCAATGATTTGGGACCTGCTTTTATAAAATGAAATAAAATACTAGTTTATGGTTTTGCAATAAATTTTTTGTTATCTAGTGTGTGTGTGAAAAAAGAGCTTTTAAAACAAAACGTTTACGTTGTCAACATTATTCTTTTACGTAACAAAAAAGTTTATTTTACGTCAGAAGTTATGAAAAGTTAAGCTTTAGAATTTTTTATAAAAGTCGAATTTTAATCCTTTTTTTCATGAAATAATAATTCTACGTATACTAATACGGGTTTTCACATTCTCTGTGAGTGCACGCAAAGAAAAAATATGGTTGAGGCAACCATATTCTGGTGGAAACATAGTATGGTTAGATTTATGATTACATCTAACCATATATATTTTTAAATCAAAGATATTAAAAACAGCTTTCAACTGCAGATGTTGCGGTTCAACCCCGTTCAGGCTAAGAAATTTTTTTTATTTTTTTTAATACATACATATTTTATATAAACATTTTTTAAAAATAATTTTAGTATGAACTTAAAAACTTTTAATTTTAATTTTTTGTATAAATAATGTGTTTTTTATTCCATTGATTTTTCTTTTCTATCAATTTGTATTTATTTATTACATAATACATCGGGTTTAAATTTATTTTTTTTTAACTTTAGCTGACTCTACCAGGGCTCGAACTTGCGAACACTTGTTAGGAAGCATTAACTCGCCACTCAACCACTTCAGCCACAGAGCTCAGTTGAGTTTGAACAATTAAGTTTTTGTTTTATACTCAATGGTTGCCGAAGAGACAAAATAGAAAGCAATTTACATTCAACCATATTTTTGTCATTATTATGTTTGCTAAGAACATATTTATGGTTTCAAGTAAAATTTTATTAAACATAATATGATAATTATATGGTTGATCTAAAACACTAAACATAAAATGATTAAAATGACTAGAAATATGTTTATCGTGATCACAATAATGTTTAGATGATTCAAATTAATAATATTATTTTTATGAAGAACACACTATGTTTGCGGTGACCATATTCAACCATCTTTTTTCTTTGCGTGTGCCCGGCTCTTAGGGCTTCGAGACACAGATTTCTTGGTGTACATCTCATGGCCGAACTACTTGAGATATCGTGAGTAAGGTTAGCAGACCTTCCCGGATATCTGAATGTCACGGAGTGGATCTAGGTCACCTTACGGCTACATGGTCTTGGCGAGTAGGTGGTTCTAAACGGAGTCTTACGACTCTAATTGAAGGCCGTTTAGGCCGCCACGTAAGCCAACCAACCAATATTATAAAGAAGAAAGAATTTTTTTTTATATTGTTTTTTTGTGTTTTGTCTAAAACTACAGCACCGATTTTAAGAATTCTGTCACCACTATAAAGCTGAATTATCAGTGAGTAACATATGCTACGGCCGCGTTTACGTCCTTTATGCAATGATTTAAGAATTAAAATTCTAATTAAAATGGCTATTTTATTATTATAATTTGACTAATTTTTAATTATATCCTAAAGAAGCTACACATGTTAATTCCAAATATCGATATAAAAATAAATTTATAAAATAAAAAAGTAATTTTAATTAAAAAGAAAATTATCAAATAAATTAACAAATAAATAATTAAAATTCTATTTATCAATAAATTTTTTTAAACTTGGTATACCATATACTTAAAAAATCAATTTATTCCAAGAATGGTCGCTATATATTCGAAGATCGGCCAGGCTGACTTTTACGCCGCTCAGTTGGAAATCTTGAGAGCGGGTTAAAACTGTTAATGAAAAACCAGATTTTATTTGTACAATCTGCTTAGTTTAAAAATTCCTATACTGGTATAGACCAGCGTTGGCTTTTAGCCTTTTTTTTCTCGAATTTAGCCTTGAAATTTATGATTTAGCCTCTAGCTTTTTTCCTAGCCGTTTTTCATTTTCAAAATAGCCTTAAATAGCCTTTTTTCTTTTTTGCAATTTTTTTTTCGGATAGTGCGAAAAATTTTTTTCATAAATTTTTCAAAAAAAGCAAATTTTTGGCGAAAAAATTTTTTTCCCACTATCCTCAAAAAAAATATTTCAAATTAAAGCCAATACGTTTATCTATTCAACGCAATAGAAATCAAGTCGATATCTTGAAAACTAAGCAAGTTACGACCAAAACTACTGCTTTTTTTTGGCCACTTTTTAGTAGAACTGGTTATCTTTTTGGTCATAACTTGCTTAGCTTTTAAGATATCGATTTGATTTCTTTTGCATTGCACAGATAAGAGTATTAGCTTTAATTTGAATTTTTTTTTGCGCCTAGTGCAAAAACATTTTATATAATTAAAAAAAAAAAACAGCAAGTTATAACCCAAAAGGAAAGCATGCTTAAAACGACCTTATTTTCTTTAGCTTTTGTCATTGTATGTTCTCTATTTTGATTTTTTATAAAAATCACAATTATTATTTTGAATTTTAAGCTATAGTGTTTTAACTTTTTCTTAAATTTTTTTTGTGAGCGATTTAGCTTTTCTAGCCCTTTTTTAGTCAAGCTTTTAATTCTCACTCTGCTTGCGTACTTTCTGTAACTTGCAGCTGTAACTTAAACTAAAGCTTTATAGATCTCTCAGGAGAGGTAATTTACTAATCAGGGATGGAATATTTAAACTTTTTAATACAACTTTTTTTTAACAACCTAAATGATATAAGTGAATTTTGTTAATTTGTTTTATTTTTTACAAACATCAAAACAATAAAAAAGACGATTTTAACATTGAGAAAACAATTTCTCATTAGTCCCATGAAACGATTACATTAAACTTTTTCATTGATTCAATGGAATACTTTATTGTGTGAACTAATAAAATATTTACTCAAAAATTAAGGAAATTATTTAATTAAATGAATGAATATTTCATTCAATTGATGAAATATTGCATTGGTGTAATGAAATCTATCATTGGTTGAAATATAATGAAATTTTTAGTGGATTAATGACAAAATTTAGAGTACATATGAACAAAACTAGGTCTTAATATTACAAGAAAAATGATTTCGCTAAATATTTCCATTAATTCAGCGAAATATTTTATAAATTGTGTGAATTAATGAAATTTTTTAAGAAAATTAAGGAAATCAATTAATTAAATATTTCATTAGTTTAAGAAATCCTATCATTACTGCAAAAAAATTATTAATTTTGCTTAGCCAACAACAACTAATGAGAACATTTCATTTATTCTATGAAATATTTAATAAATTGAATGAATATTTTATTTAATTAATTAAATGTGTCATTGTTTTGAGAAATAAAAAAAGTTTTTTTCCTTGAATTAATAAATAAAATTCTTTCAGTGCAGTCGATGAAAAATAACAAATTTTTTATTGCGTTAATAGCAGATTATTGTGATGGGTCTAAGTTATGTGTGAACAAAATTCTCCCAGTGTAGACGATAAAGGCAGTCATACTAGTTTCACTTTAAAATTAGGATAATTTTGTGTGTTTCACTTTAAGCTTTTTAATTTAAAATTAGGCTAAATATTATTATTGTTTAATTTGTAAAAAATGAAAACACTTTAAAATTTATAAATTTCTCTAGAACAGCTGCTGTATTAAATATAAATAAATAGTGTTTTTAGGATCAATAAATTTATATCAAGTGCAGTGAAGCTTTAAATCACATAAGCCCGCAATTCATTAATAATAAAATACAGTGATAAAAATCTCAAAGAAATTTTCTATGGAGATTTATGATACTGAAACGTGGCTAGTAATTACACCTTAGTTATTAATACATATAGGCATTTGTGTGTATGAAAGATGACAAAGAAGGGTTCACACAGATTATTATTGCAGACACAGAGAAATAGTGCATCATGGTGCTGAAAAATACAGGCAAATTAGTATTTTTTTTTATTTGCCTGCAGTTAACCAAGGCAAAAACATGATACGAAGGTGCGTTGCTATGAAATGGAATATTATTACGAGAGTAAGCAAAAATTATGTATTTTTATAGCTCGCTATCTGTGGCAACAACAGTAAAAGCAACAGCATCAGTTTCAGCAGCATGTTAATCAACGACCTGGAAAGCACAAGTGTCAACGCAATTTTGTTTGCTTATAGGAATAGAAATGGTTCGTTGGTTATTTCTTTGCTTGAAATACTATTAGTGGTGTGATGGTGGCATTAAAACCATCACGGATGGTTTACATTTAAACATTTCTCTTTAGAACTGTAAATACTAAGTAAGAGCGTGTATATGACAAAAGTTATGGTACATATTATCTGAACGCTTGTATATATTTAGAAAACATACAACCAACATACAAACGTTAAACACAAGCAAACATTAAGCAAAGTTATGTATCAGATGTTTGGAGGTTATATAATTTGCATTCGTTTAGTTCAAACTAGATTTTTAGTCGTTGGGGTATTTGAGATCAGCAATGTCTACTCATACTTGTGTTCATATTACTTTTGCCATTTCGTTTTCGTCTTTAACAAATGTATTTTGAAACGTATGTATGCTTGTATGCGTGTTCTGCTCTATCTGTATAAAAAATTGCCTTGAAACAGTCTTTGGAGATTCGAACACAACGTTTCACAGATATGCGTTTAAAAAAAAGTAGATAAAAATTACCTGGGGCAACATTTTGCTAAATACTTTTATTTGCCACTATTATTTATAAGCCTATTTTATTTCTATGTAATTAAAAAAAAGCCACTCAAGTTGCTAAGTTAAAAACAAAATGACTAGTTAATTAAATTAATTAAAAAAAATTCAATTAATTAAATTAATTTAAAGAAATTAAATTAAAATAGATCAAAAATCTAAGAAAAATTACAAAATTTCGCAAAAATAAAATGTGTTTTAGTTTAATTTGTTTTATATTTTAAAAATAGTGTTGTTTTATTTATTAAAAATTAATTTTCTTTTTATTTACTTAAAATTTATTTTAATGTTAGGAAATATAAATTTTTTCCTAACACCAACAATTGAAAAATTAACACAATTCATTTACAGTAGGCTATTTGTAATTCACAATTAAATTAAACAATTCAAAATAATAAGATAATTGCTCAGGAATGTATAAAAGCAATTTGTATATTGATCGATATTTCTTTACGAACAATTTTCGTTTCCGTGCGGAATCAATAATATGTTTGATATCGCTAGAGCACAGCACTCAATGATACAATGACTAAGCCGCTGATAAAAACATTTGATTGCACAAACATGCTATTGTTGTGTACACCCAGAGTAAAAATAACACCATGCATTGTCAAAATGATTACAAGCGGTATCAATAATGTATCAACCATGTTTGTATTCACTTTGACAACGCATTATTGACAAAGAATGGTGTCAAATTGACACCATACCGGTAATAAATCTACACCATGTGGTAACGAAATGATACCATATGGTTATTGAAATGTTGTTAATTTGACAAAATATTGTTATCAATTTTACAACATTCGTTAACATGTTGACAACTTTCGTTGTCAAAAAAGTAAAATCGTAGCTTTTTTCTAAGTTGACAATCAACCGTTGTAGATTTGTACAAAAACACTCGTTGTAATAAAAACACTCAATATGATAACATACGTTGTTGATATAGCGATGCCATTTTTGGCTCACTGTATGAGCCCTTTAAGTCATTTGTTATATTCCTGGAAGGGAATGACATGAATGTTTTCGGTAACCTGATATATATTGTCTTCAACCAATATTGTTGCAATGCTCTTTCCAACCACTGGCAAACCTAAGCATAATAAAACTCCAAGGCAGTACTCAGTATGGTTCTGGACTAATACTCTAATCATTACCTACAACCCTCACTTAAAGAAGTCTTTGAATTCTTAATGTATACTAGTCCCAGGAAGAATTTGTAATTTGAGATTAGCGTCGCAGTATACTTGTTATGACCGCAGAGACCTTTTCTAATTCTAATTCTAATACTCTAATTAAATTTACACGTCCTTTTACAGTTTTATACATTCACATGCAGTCACCTTAGAAAATTTAAACAAAACTTTTCATCTAAGATTATGCGTTCAGTAAGTGAGTATTAATTTTTGTGCAAAACTATGGTTATGCCTGACAGTTTTGTCTTATTTAATATACTCGTACATGCAGGCATACATACATACAAAGAAACAGCATACATATCCTGAGGTTAGCTTTTTATTAAACTTAAAAGCATACCTTTAGGCGCAATCATCATTAATTGCCAGCAATTAATTTCAATTGTTCAAGTTTAACTATTTTCTGTGCTCTTCTATTATTTTTTCCCCCGTATTTGCTAAAATTTCCCATAATACTATTTAATGCCATTAGCTTAATTTGTTTGTATTTCTGTTTGCACTGAAATGAAACTAGTTTTTCCATTTTATCTTCTGGTGCGTTTTGTTATTCAGTCTCATTTCTTAATTTTTCTTTTGGCGTAAAGCCACTACCACCACTATTACATCTGCCCTAGCACACAATGAGAAAATCATTATTATTATTATCATTATCATCATCTACAGCAGTAGCAAATGAAGAACATATCCGTTTACATTAGATCTATTCTATTGGGTTATTCCCTTTGGAAATAAATGAATGAATTTTTCATTTATTTCTTTTTGGTGGTACTTAATCTACAAATTACTACAACTACTAAGTGTTGTAACATTTTCCATCAGCTACAAAACTACTTACTTAACATTTTTTTTTTCATGGGTATTGGTGGTGCAGATTATCAGCCTTTCGTATTTCAAAAGCCAGAGGACATAATATAGACAGGAATGTTTGAAAACAGTTAACACTTATTTAACACATTGCTTAACATTGCCATGAGTGTATAAATATTTGTACTAAACTCACTACATATACCATTCTACCACATGCTTGGAAAATATTTCCTTCATTTTCATTTTCTTATTATTGGCGAAATATGTGTTCTACATTTCTCTCATCGTTTACTATCAAATCGTTTTAATATCTGCCAATTGACCCTTTACGTTGTTTTTCATCTTCCTACAAACATTTTTTTTCTTTCATTTCATTCAAATGTCTGTTGCTGAAGTTCTCCACTTCTCTTTTTAATAAAACAGTTGCTTGCCATTATTTGTTTGAAAACACCCAACAGGAATTAGAAATTGAAATTGTAAAAAATGTAAAAGGATTATTCTTGACAAGAAAGTAATTAGTAGCTGGCTAGCCACTCATTGTAACCAACTGCTAGTTAGAATGCCGATTTGCTGTAGCATCATTTTTAGATTATTCTATTTTCGAGAATATAAACTCTGAATTTTAATGATGTTAAGTTGGTATATTTGAAATACTTATTTTGAAATGCAATTTTGTTATACTAAACGTGTTTATTTAATATTTTTCAAGGTCTCTAGCAACTAATGAAACTCTGTGTTATGAATGAAGGCTGTTTAAGTATTTTCTAAAAAGAAAATAGCAACAATAATTCCCAGCTTCAAAAAACTGTCTGCAGCCACATATTTCCAATTGGGCTTAAAGTCTACTTAGCTTAGTTGTCCCATGCCAAATTTATGATGCTGTTCTCATCGCTATTTCTTTTTTTCTTTTCTTCCTACGTTTCAGCCGTTTAATTCAAGTGCGATTGGTGTGTACTTTACAAAATTTTTTACGACAAAGCGGGAGTTCAAGTAGAATTTGGGCGATAAGCAGCGTTTATAAGTATTTTGTTAATTGCCAATCTACTAGAAGTAAAATTGTTTTCTTTTCAGCTGAGAAATTTTCTATAAGATTTATCGCTTGTTACAAACCTATTGACGATACTGTCTGTAACGGTTATTAGTTGTTCATGTGCTTTTACAAAAAAATAAAATAAAAATAGTGAGGGCAGTTCTATATGATGTTATATATGAAGCGACCAGTTTTTTTTTTCTTAGTTTTGTAAATCATATTTTCAAATCTCTTACTTGAATTCGTTTTTAAATTCACCTGTAATCCTGTAAAGCTCCTTTTAGTTGAGAAGCGGTTTTCTATTTTCTGTCTCTATCTTTTTTATTAAAATTCTTACGTTTAAATTCATAAAAAACACTTTTTTAAATTCCAAGTTAATAAGTAGTTTTCTACAAGAAATTTGTTAAATAAAAATATTTTTTATGAATTTGACTGTAACAAAATAAAATTGATTTTAAATGAAATTTTTTAATATTTTTTTAATCCATTTCAAATAAATTTATTTTTTTTTAGAATAAAGCTTTGCCTCTCTTTTTTTTCCAAATGTAGCAAGATCAGATTTATTTTTTATAAAAAAACCATAAAAGCCTATCATTTTATAGATTAAAAATAAAAAAGGACTCAACCATTATTTTATGTATGCAGGTAAAAAGCAAAAACTTCTTTCAACGAAACAAAAAAAATTCTTTCTTAGTACACTAACTAGAAAAGAAATCATTTAAAACTTTTTGGAGCAGATTTTCAAGTTATCACATTTTGAAAAAAGTGACTACCCTATAAGCCCTTTAAGACAAATGTTCATAAATTATTTTTATGTTCAAGCGTATTTGTGAGCACTTGTTTTCTGTGACTGAGTCTTTAAATTAAAAAGCTTTAAATAATTATTTTTTAATATCAACAAAATGTAATCTTTATTCGTGCTAAATTGTGTTGGTGTGATAAATTCTCAACATGTCTTCAAAAAATTGTTTACTTAATACAATAAGTACATACTAATAGGGAAAGCATATCTATACAGCTGTTTTATCAGACGCTACTCTGAATCTTCAGTAGATTACTACCAATACTTATTTCGTTATAAATACTAAGGGACCAAATGAAAATAGAATATTTCTTATTCTTTTTTAATGCTGGTACAATGCCTACCTTGTTAGTTTTTTTTAAATTATTTTTTTGTTTAATATGTTTCGGCACTGAGTAATGTACTGAAGATTCAGTGTAGCGTTTGATGAAACAGCTGTATAGCTTAGTACTTACTGTGCTAAGTAAACAATTTTTCAAAAATTTTCCATGAGAATATCATGTTGAGAATTTGGAATTTGGATTTATGCACGAATAAAGATTACATTTTATTATTTTATATTTCTAAATCATCTGGTCACCCTTTGAACAACCCAGAATTGATTGCACTGTAGAACACATTTTGTCGATTATCTTAATGGTTTTTACGATATGTGAGTATTTTTGCAGCAAAATTGCCAAAAGAATTTTATTATTACGAGTAGGAAGGTTATCTAGAGTTTGTAGGTGCAATCACATGCGAGTACATACAAACACTTGTACCTATTTACACACATTCTTATGAGTTACTTGCATAGCATATACATATAACTACGTAAGTATTACTGAAGGATTAAGTATTACTTAAAAGGGAGCAAATAAAATGTAGATATAATTTTTTTTAAACAGAAAGTTATAATTAATTTAATGAGCACTTTAGTTATAAATTGTTTCAAGTTAATAAGGTTGAAAGCAAATGTTTAGCTTTAGAATTTTATATAACGTATTAAGAAAATGAAGTAGAAAAAAGTTCAAAAAGTAAATGCTGAAACACAAGAAAGTGATTTGGATATTTTTAGAAAATTTTAAACTCTTAAATGTGTGTTGCTGAAGTTCTGCAGTTGATGCCATTAAAATGGCTTTATGTTGGTGTAAGTTAACACTATCAAACAAGCAAAGTGTTTTTGGATAATAAGGATATTTGTTTTTAATAATCTGTGATAGCACTAGTATCTCAGACTCTAGGAATAGATTTTTTTGTTGTGTAAAATACTTTGCAAAGACTTATCACTTTTTGCTATGAAATATTCAATAGTGCGATTCACTATTCAATTAAAAAATATATTTGGTTAAAACTAGTTAACTCTAAAATTCATGAACTTGTGATTCAGTAAAACTTTCAACTATCAGCTGATTAGTTAAATAAAAGCCAGAAATGTTTTGTGGTGTTTACTTAACCGAAAAATAAATAAATATCAGGCATGTTCTGAAATCGCTTTCTCTCAAAGTGATTTAAAATCACGAAAAATGTGTTCTGCGTACAGAATCATTTGACATCTCGTGATTTAAAGCACTTTAAGCATTTTGCTTTGAATTCCTTAACAAAATGATTCAATACATTTAATTTTAATTGTTTTTTATTAGTTTTTGTCAAAAACTGAATTATTATTCACAACGGAACCGTAAATTTATTAATTTTAAAATGCGCTTTATTTTTTGTAGACAATTTTTTTCTTTTGTTGATATTTTTCGTGATTTTTAATTCGTTTTCTTCTTTTTCTGAGTAAATTTTATTGTAAGCAAAACAAAAGAGCTTTAAGCTCGTGATTGAGAAGAGTAAAAATCACTACTCAAAAACAAAAATCTCGTGATTTCCAGAACACCAAAAAATCATTAACGTGATTTTAAAATCGTTTGTGCTTTAAAATCACCGTGATTTCAGAACATGAGTGTATATAATAAATAAGCTAATTTTGGTTGTTGTACACATTCGTCAGTGCAAACAGAAAAATATGGAATTAAAAACAACACTTTGTGATATCCTTAAAAGTGACTGAATCGAACTACAGAGCTGCTAGGCTATCTGAGAGAATTTTAAACGTACATTCATTTAAAATAAAATTATATCCATGAAACTGCTTAAAGCTCCTTAAATCGTGTGATATTAAACATAAAAGTCTTTTTTTGAGAACTAAAGATCCGCAAACGATAATAAATTGGCACAGATATGAAGCCAAGTATACTGTTCAGTGAGAGCTCACAAGAATTTTTTAAGGCTAGACAGTCACAAAGAACATGTCCGGAATTATCGTTCTTCATTCGCTGATTTTAAAATTTCCTATCTTACACTAGTGATATGTAGGATCACAGTGCCCGGTCAAGCATCCCGTTAGGAGTTTATTATCACTCTTTTGGGATGCTTATCTCAATAGCGCGATAAAGCTAATTCTAATTGTTTTTAGAATTGTGATGCAACATAGGAACCAGTTTTCTCTCTAATTTATGCTGAAGAGATGCCAAGAATTCTGCCACCTCATTGCCAGCATGGCTCTGCTGTCTAGGTACCCGACACAATGTGAGGATGTTATGGATCACAAGTTAGCTCAGAGATGACTGATCTTAACTCAGGTAAAAGCAAGGCCAGCAGTGAAGCATGAGTGTCAGTTTATGAAATTTATAAAATATTTCATTGAATTAATGAAAGATTTTAATGAAATCGTTTCATTCAAATTATAACACTTTTTTGCTTTCAGTGTAAAATTTTTTACTAACCGATTAGTTTGAATTTGAAAAGCAAGCTGAAGTTCCTGTCTGCAAACAAATTGACATACTAAAGTTTCCGGTAAGTCTTCTAGGAACTTCAGAATATTTATTTCAACATCTTCACGGACAGACGGCTTTACTAAATCGACTCCACTATTTATTTATGAGAATCGAGAATATCTATACTTTATAAGGTGTCCTATATGCGTTGTAGAATTACACACGTAATGACAAACACTTTTTGTAAAAGATCCACTTGTTAAAAACCTTTAAAATTATAATAAATAATTTTTAAAAAAATAGCCAGCACAAATTTTTCAAACAACGAATTAAATACTATTTACCCACAGTTATTTGCCAAATGTATAATTTAAGTAAATATTTCTACCATAAGGACATTCAATTCAAATGTTTACTGATGCTAGATAGAGTTCGTTTTTGCTCTCCTTTTTTATTTCTTTATTGCTCTTTTATGTTGACTTGTTAACAAGGAAACCGGAAATCAATAGTAGTGGCGTTAGTGAAAACCACTTGTTATTTTGTCTGGCTTCTTTGTGCAAAACGATTTAAGTTTTGGCATTGTTTGTTGAAGTTCATAAATAAAATTTAAATTAAATTCTACTGAATAGCATCTTATACAACGCTGTTAAAAAAGAACTAATTTTGTGAAATAGTTTTAAGTTTTGACTTATTTCTGCTAGTAAAGTCACATTTTCAAAATTAGTATGTTCAAAGGAATATTTTTAGAACATTTTGTTTGTTTCAAGTTAGTGTTAAAAAAGTCCCTCTAAAGGATTTAAAGATTAAACAAAAATATTCCTCGAAGTGTTTTTCAGGTACCTCAAATGGTGGATTCACAAATAAGAAAATTAGGAAACTAAAATTTCCATTTTATTAAGCTTCAGATCTTATTTTGCTAAGCAAGTTGGAGCGGAATATTGATATAAAAATAAATTTATAAAATAAGACCTCAAGTTTAGTAAAATGGACACTTTAATTAAAAAGGAAAAAGGTCACATAAATTAACAAATAAAAGAAAGAAACTTTAACACCATATTGACCTATACGTATATGGCTTTTTTGGTTCCCTCTACCATAATCAGTAATCAGAACCTCGTTATTTTGAATTAAATTAAATTTTTGTCGTTCATTGTTATTTGTAACATACTAGATAAATGGCGTATGCATACAAATAATAATTCATATTTTTAAATTTAAAATATTTTTTAGTCACTAACCAAATACACTGGTCGACAAAAAAAACTTTTTATGTGTAACATGAAAACTTTTGTCTTGCTATGTTTAGGACAAGGATATGGATAATATAAATAAAATTAGAATGCTTCCAATACGAATAGTTTTTTTGTATTTAGATGTTATATAAATTTAGAAAATTTGAGATTTTGTTAACAAAAGTAAGTTATTTTATTATGTTACAGTATTAATTTAAATAAAATTTTATGATTTTCTGCTGTATTTTGCTTCAGGTACATCTCGTTGTAATGTCCAACAGTAATCCGCTAGCATACGTGGACTCCACTTGCCCTGGTATCGTTTTTCCATGGTAGAAATGTCTTGGTAGAATCTTTCACCATGTTCATCGCTGACGGCGCCCAAATTTTCAGGAAAAAAGTCTAAATGTGAATGAAGGAAGTGTATTTTCAATGACATATTACAACCCAAAGCCTCGACAATAGTTTTATAGTCATTTGATCGGTGATTTCCTAGAAAATTGAAAGTTACTTTCATGAAAGATTCCCAAGCAGATTTTTCCAAATCACTGAGTTTTTCTTTAAATATGTCGTCTTTCATCAATTGTCTGATTTGTGGGCCAACAAATATGCCCTCTTTAACTTTTGCCTCACTCAATTTAGGAAACTTTTCCTTCAAATATAAAAAGCCGTCACCACTCCTGTCCATAACTTTCTGGTGGTTCTGGTACAGGTAGTTCCTCACTATGAGGGATCGGTCTTTTAGCAGATGGCAGGTCAGGATATGTTATTTTATTTTTTGTTTTAATTGTGATACCTTTCGTATCAGTAACACAAAAATAACAATCAGATGAGTGATTCGTTGGTTCTGTCCAAATTACGGGGATTGCAAATGGCATAGATCGAGATCTCCTCGCCCATCCAGTAAGAAGACCCACACATGTAACACAGCAGATGTGTGGAACCCACGCTTTGTCTTGCTGTCCGACGGCAAAGCCAAAATACTGTTCATATAGCTTAGTCACTAATGGTGTCAAATTCCTTCGCTGAATTTTAAAAGTAATGTTACCACAAATATAACAAACCTCAATAAATAGAAAAAAACACTATACTATTCACATAAATAAAATCTCTGAATGCAAAAGTGGAACAAAAATGGTTAATTTTAAATTTTACGGGTAGTAGCTGTAACACGAAAACTAGAACTGATGGAATCAAAATAAATACGGTGATAAAATGAGGGTATTTAGGTAATTCCAAATTGGTAAGTACCTTTCTTGTTACAAAATTTTGTTGACCAGTGATATTGAAAAAAATTTTTTACGAAAAACGCTGTCCAAAAAAACCTAATTTTTTAAATTTTTTTTTGGAAACATTTTAACGTGAAATGAATAAAGATAAAGGAAAACACAATATTCAAACTTTTTTTGTTGTGAAAAATATAAAAAAGCGTTACTGCATTACAGTCGTATCGCATCTCATGTATCTTAAAAAGAAATGTTAACGGTAAATAAATAATTAACAAGTAATTAAAGCGAAATAAAGATTAAATATAAAGTAGAAAAAATTAAGGTGAAAATAAAAAAAAAAATTTATTTAATTAAAAAGGGTTACCGCAGGACATTAACAGTCAGCTAATTGTGACATTTACAAAAATTGAATTCAATGAAACACATACTGACACTTACAAAAAAAGGTATAAATTCAAATTTCCAATTAAACAATTTAAGTATCACATCTCTAACATGAAAAGAAAAATTAGAAGGAAAATTTTGATGTCAAATTAGTTTACCACAGATCAAATGTAAAAGCCTTCGGTTAAAATAAAAATAAAATTTTTATAAAATATATTTTAAAAGGAGTTATGGCAAAATATAATTTAAAAAATTAGTAAAATTGTTAAAATTTTTAATTGTAGCATTAAAATAACCGGTGGGGCAAAAGTTATGCTACCATTTTTATTGCCTATAACTTTGCTTAAGGAAAAGATAAGTAAGTTTGTTTTCCATAAAAAGTTTATTTGATCTTTACTTTTTCTTCGTTATGACTGGAAAATTATATCGACTAAATGGTGACCGCGATTCGCTATGCAATTTTCGCCACTTTTTAAGGCATTTTTCATAACATCCTGCAACAGTTTAGACTGAATTTCTTTAATTTCGTGAAGAATTTGTTTTTAAGATGTAGAATTGCTTGGGGCTTATTCACATAAACTTTTGATTTTATAAAACGCCATAAGAAAAATTCTTTTGCTGTTAAATCTGGAGATTTGGCTGGCCACCACTTTGGGAAATTAGTATTCAGGGAAAAAGTTCATTCAATAATTGAATTGTTGAACGAGAGATGTATACTGTTGCCATATCTTGCTGAAGCCACATGTACTCTAGTCCTAGCTCTTCTATTTGAGGTACAACAAAATTTCCAATCATGTCTTGGTAGCGTTCAGCAGTAAGACCAACACCTTGGTCATTTTCAGAAAAATAAGGACCAATGATATTTCCAGCATGAATACCACACTTTACAGTTGTTTTTAGTGGATGCAATGAAGTTTCTGGGATTAATTGAGGATTGTGTTTTCCTCAAAACTGACTGTTCTGTGTATTGACGTCGCCACTGAGAGAAAATGGGCTTGATCTTTCATTATAAATTTATACTAAAAATCTTCAATTTCATCAGACAGCCTTAGGATTGCATTACTGTACCCAACTCGTTGATCAGGATCTGTTGGACTAACTGAATTTTCAAATCAGTTTTCAAAATTCGTTTTTTTTTCATTAATTTTTTCTTTTGTTTTTACGGAAATTATGTACATGTATTTGGTCTTATAGAAACGTGTATATGTATGTATGTCTTTTAAATAACTTGTGTGAATTATGAATACAGAAATCCTATTGAAAGAAGAATTTTTTTTTAATTTGAAATTCCTTATTTTTTATTAAATATTTAATAAAATATGTCTGGTGTAAAAAATGTTTGCAAAATTATATTATATTTATATTTAATATTTATTATATTAAAGAAGATGCTATCAATTTTTCACCCAAAATATTTTTTTTTTTTTGATGAAATTGATTTTCTGCGCATAAAATACCTGCAAATAATTTTCTTCAAATATGTGGGTTGGAAGTTTTTTTGCTGATTATTTTCATTCTAAATATAATAGTTACAAATACATGATTAAATAAATATTTGGGGAAAAATGAAGGTTTGGTTTTGTGCTTGTTAAAATTTTAGATTTTTTTTTTTAAACTCTGTAAAGCACAAATAATAAAAATTTTATTTACCTACTTAGGTTCAGTGCTTTTTGAATTTAAAAAGCTGTTGACGTTGCTTTTTTTAAGCTAAATAAAAGGTGATTTTATAAGAACTATCGGAAATTAAAAAAAAAAAAAACACATAAAATTCAGAAAAATGCATGAAATATTTATTTGGATCGATAGTTGGGTCGATATAATTTAATGTTTGAAGATTATTTCATGCAAATGTTGGCCGTGGCTGCGCCTCAAATGGTCCATCCGCTTAGTCCAATTTTGGCATACTCTTTCCAACATTTCGGCCGGTATCTCACGAATAATGTTGGCAATGTTGGCTTCCAGTGCGTCAATCGAAGCGGGCTTGTCCCTATAGACATTAGCCTTAACATAGCCCCACAAAAATAGTCTAGAGGCGTTAAATCGCACGATCTGGGCGGCCAATTGACTGGTCCCAAGCGTGAAATAAACTGTTCACCGAACTCGCCTCTCAATTGGTCCATTGTTTCGCGTGCTGTGTGGCATGTGGCACCGTCTTGTTGAAACCACATGTCATGCAAGTCAAGCTCTTCCATTTTGGGCAAAAAAAGTTTGTTATCATCGCACGGTAGCGCTCACCATTCACAGTAACGTTGTGATTCGCATCATCTTTGAAGAAATACGGCCCAATGATGCCGCCAGCCCATAATCCGCACCAAACGGTTGTTTTTTGTGGATGCATTGGTAGCTCTTGCAATGCTTCTGGCTGCTCTTCACTCCAAATACGGCAGTTTTGCTTGTTCACGTATCCATTTAACCAGAAATGAGCCTCGTCGCTGAACACAATTCTTCGATAAAAAAGTGGATCTTCATCTAACTTTTCAAGAGCCCATTCACCAAAAATTTGGCGTTGTGGTAGGTCGTTTGGCTTCAATTCTTGCACCAGTTGTATCTTATAAGGCTTCACACCCAAATCCTTCCGCAAAATTTTCCACGTAGTGGAGTAACAGAGGCCCAATTGCTGCAAACGGCGCCGAATCGATAATTCACGGTCATCACCAACACTGGCCGATACGGCTGCGATATTTTCTTCAGTTCGCACTCTACGTAAGCGTGTTGGTGGTTTAATGTCCAACAATGTAAATTTGGTGCGAAATTTTGTTACAATAGCCCGAATAGAAGCCTCAGTAGGTCGATTAAACTGACCATAAAATGGAAGAAGTGCGCGATGAACTTTCTTAACAGAGCACGCATTTTGGTAATAAAATTCAATAATTTGCAAGCGTTGTTCGTTTGTAAGACGATTCATGATTAAATTATAGACAAAACGTGCGTGAGCTGTCAAAGCTAGTGTTGCCAAAAAGATAATAGCAAAAAAATCACTCTTTATTTATAAAATTTCTGAATTTTTTTAAGAAAAAAAATAATTCAAGGGTCATCTTGATGGTACTCAAACAGTGAAAAGAATATTTTAGGTAAATTTTTTACACTTTGTAAATATTCTATTACATTAAAAAAAAACATAAAAAGTCTTATTAGTTTTGTGTTTTTTTTTTTTTTTTTTTTGTAAGCACTTTCTCTGTTACGTGTGCATTTATTTGTCTTCACTTACAAGTGTCTTTGCAAGTGCTGGCACGTTTTTATTTTTGTAATAATGGTAAACCGACCATTTTTCTGGTTTGTTGCAAGGACAGCCAGCCATGTGGTAGCACTGATGGTTGTGTGGCTGCCGTCATATAAAACTCTGCAAAAAAAATTTTTTATTTTCCAACAATTTCATGTTCTAATTGACTTTTAAGTGGCATGAGTAAGCTCCTTTTCACTGTTACTGTCGCCCTTTGTAGAGCTCTAAAGAATTGTGAAAAGAAAAACTTAAAATAGAGGGGTTGATGTGGGTCGCCATAATTTCCAGTTGAAGTACATCTGTTTTAAAACACACTTTAATTTTTAAAATTGTAAAACGCTCACACAAAATTTATACATATTATTTATTTGATTTAAGAGTTTTTTGTTATTTATTTAGTTTTTTCATTCCATTTATTTATTTATTTACAATAACCTAGCCTGTATAGGTAAAAAAGGTTAAAAAAATTCTACTAAAAATTTATTCATATAAAAAAAAAATAAAAAAAGCCTATTAATAAATTCAATTAAAATTATTGTGAAATTGATTACATTATTAATTAAACAAATTAAAAATTTTTACAATAAGATAATTTTTTAACTGAACTGAGTTACAGAAATGAACGATATGTTACACTGTAATACGGGAGTTAAGATTCTCATTGAATTTTGAAACAGTATCATACGGGGGCTTTAGACTATAAGACAAGTGATAAGATTTTGCCAGCTGTTTTTGTTATTTCTTTGTTCGCAAGCAAAAATGCAGCCCTGATACAGTGAAAAGTATAAACGTTAGAAGGTTTTCTAAAAATGGTGAGAGCCATTTTTTTAAAGTATTTTTGACAAGTCGTTTTAATTTTTTGTACAATAAAACACACATATTTTTCCCTTAACCCTTTTCTCTTGCTGTCCCTCTTTTTTACTTTATTTTTTAACAGGAAATATTCTCTAATATCCGCAATATTTTTAATTTGTGTATGTAAACTAAGTTATTTATGTCCTTTTCCAGTCACGTATATGAATACCTTTTTAAGAATTTTTTTATTTGCCGCCATAATTTCCAGTGTAATTTATTTTATGTGTTTTTACTTAAATCAATTTCTGTTTGATAAAATTACATTTATTACGTTTTACTTTTTTTTTATACTTTTCATTGCGATGAATTCCCGGCCCACAACAAAATTTATTCGTTTTTGGTTTTTTAATTTTAAAAATCATAAATATATTTCGATGATTTTCCTGACCTTTTGTGTTGTGGTTTTAGAGCGGAAAATTAATTTTGCTTTATGGTGGTTTTTTTGGCCAAAATATTAATTTTTTTTCTTTTTGTTTTTAAATTAAGTTTATTAAAACATAATGAGTCCTCAACAACCAATAACAAATAAATATAGAGAATTTAGTTAAAAGTGATTTATTTATAATTAATCAATTTAATTTTATTTCAAATACGTGCGTTTTATAATATATTAATTTATTAATTAATAAACACGTTAATGTTAATTATGCCAGGGTATTTACAAAAAATTATTTAAAAAAAGAAGAAAAATTATTCTATTAAAAATATAAAGAAAATTTTTGTGCAAATTAAATTTAAAAAAAAATATTAGTATCCTTAAAATAGCGACCTCTATTTTGCAACAAGGTTTAAGACTTTTGCGTTAAAAAAAATAGCTTTTGATTTTATGCACAATTTAGTTACTCTGTTTAGAAAACCTAGGCTTATAATCATTTTCCAAAAAAAAATATTAAAAATAAAAAAGTTATAAATCGACCTTTATTTTCCTATGGGCTTAAGAATGGCTAATGTCATTCCGTTTGAAACGCCAGGCCTATAAACTCTATACTAAGAAATGTTTTCGAACTGTTACTTGTGGTGCCAGAATTCATATTTTCTTAGAAGGGTATGTAAGGTTGGCTATTACAGGATACACATTATTTTTATTGTAAAAATACAATTATGTTTACAATTTTGCAGAGAAATTTTACCAAAAAAAAAAACTTTTTTATTTTATAAAAATATTTCACACAAATCAAACTTTTGAAATCTCCTTAAGCATTTCATAACAAATTCCTTCAGCAAATGTTCGTGTGAATGTTATGAAAATAAAGAATTCAAATAAGTTTTAGTTATGAATTTTGCGTTTCTTTTTTTTTTTCTTGTATGTAAATTCTCATGTAAAAATTTGTTACAAAACAAATTTTTTATTTTTATTCATTTTGTGCGTTTTCCTTTGAATTTTATTTTACTTTTTTTTTGCCACATTCATTGCAAGACGTAAGAGTTGCACGCTTGCTACAACATAAAAGCCAATACAATCGTTGAAACATGTTAGAAAACTTTTATGTTTTCGTTTTTTATAATATGGCGATGATTATTACTTTTTTCAGTTAGTAGCAAAGTTATGAGCAAATCTTTTGACACTCCCTGTTACAAACATCATTTATAATATTAAACAGCAAAAAGTTATTCCTGTAAGAGTATTGAATATGCAAACTCAGTGCAAAAGAATATTTCTATATGAAATATGATAAAAGAAAACTTTTATTTTTTGTTTCACATGTTGTAAGCATGTTAAACATGAGATTCAAGCAGAGTGTCACACTAAAAGTTGGCTAATGTAAAGTTATTTAATTTAAAATTATTTTCTCTAAATTAAATAATAAAAATTGACTTGAGCAAAATAATATTAACTAATTATAGGTAAAATTGCTTTAAAATATTTCAATATTCTTTTGGCTTAAATTTTGTGGTTGTTGTTGTTGCATGAATGCTTTTAATTTTCTTTTAACTAACTTGATGTACTTGTTGTTTATCTTGCTGTTGCTTTTGATGGCTTGTATTATGCTTAAGGCTGCTTATATTTAATTAATTAGCGTCCGTTTTTCTGTTGCTTCCACTAGTTTTATATTATTAAATCATATCAAAAATTTGACAAACAGAATGTCTTTATTGTGGCCGGTTTTCTTTTCGTTTTTGTTATTGTTGTTTTGTTTATCTGGTTACTAGATATTATTTTCACTATTTGCTTACATTGTTTGGTATGAGCTGGGGGTTGAATGGTGTCAGTTGATGGTTGTCTTATTTTGTCGTTCTATTTTAAAGGACACAAAACTTATGTTTAGGTGTATTAGTGCTACACTAACTTACTTACATACTTCATTGTGTATTTCATTGCACAGTGGGCTTATGTTAACAAATTTATACTAATTTAGTTTTAAGCGAAGCTAAAGGATTTATCAAAAAATTTAACATAATTACCTACATTGCTCTATATCTATTATCTATTCAACTCATAATGTCAGTTCGCTACAAAGTGAATAGTTTCTCAATTAAATTTCCTACAATTTGTATATAAATGTTAGCAATGGGTTTATATTACATTTAGGTCTATTAAATAGTACAAGTTTAGAGTTAGAATCGGGAGAAGGCTGCAAGTTACCTGGTTACAGGAGTCCTAGACCTATAGCGACACTACTTTAATATTACAAATAGTCCCTAAGTAGTCATTAAGAAGCCATATTTTTAATTTTAAAGAAAAGAAAATTTTAATTTTTAGCAAACAAATTTTTATCCTTTAAGGAGGCAGAAATTTTTTTCATTAAAGTCATAAGCATTTTAAATGAAATAATTAGCCAACTTTCAGTGTGAGACTATGTTTGAATCTTATTCGAAATTCTCTTAATCAAAGGAAACTCGGCCAAACTTAACCATTAAATTGCTGTCGATTCGTCTTCGTTACATAAGCTGAAGAGGTTACTGGGGAATCTTTTAGATAAAATAATAGTGTTTTTTTGCTTTAGATCTTAGAATTAGTATTAAGCTTAATATTAATTTTTGTTAGTCTAAACGAGTTTCGCAATGTTTCTTGGTTTGTCTACAGAAAATACACGAAGTCTAGGTAGGAATCTAGCCTGTGGCCCCCAGATTGATAGGTTAACATCCTAACCACTAATCCACAAAGTTAACTGTACTCAACAGAGTACAGTTATTTAAGATGTATAAACTTGTAAACAAAACGTTGTTGCCAAGCGTTATCCCCTAATTTTGTTTACTAATAATAATGACAAGGACCAGGTAGTATTTCATACTATTTACGCTAAGTTGAACAAAAGAAATCGCCTAATTTGGCATCAGTATTTGACTGTATGCCTTAAAATGGAGGTGGACACTTTCCTGCCAATTATGTTGTTTCATTTGCTATTCTAGAGTACGTTGGCAATGTAAAAATTGCTTCAAAATATTTTGTGTTTGAAAACCATATTTAGAAAATTTTCACAGAATTTCAATCGATTTCATTCGATGTCGAAAGTCACAATTGAGCCTGAGTAATGTGGGCCACATAATCTCAACTTTAACTAGTGGTAACTTCTAATAACGACTCGTCTTAGGTTTAGGAACAAACACACTAAAATTATGGATGCTATAGAGTAACTGAGTTTAAGTTTCATATCAGAACTAGATAACAATTAATTGGTAGTGTGAATTGCTGATATTTAGATTTACAGCCGCGGAGCTCTATACGCATGGTACTGCTAACAGTTAAGATGGCAGTACTGCATACACAGTACCTAAAACAAACATACGAATACAAAGAGGTATCAATTACTATTTGTTCTATGCACGGTGTACTGCTGATGAGACAATTATTTGAGTGACATACTTTTGAGTTTGATTGCTCCCTACAAACCTTAATAATTTTAACAAATTTATGTTGTAAGTGTAGTAGTAGAGATAAAGGGTGTCCCAACAAGAACGCAAGATTTAAATTTTAAATAAAACACAGATATTTAAAAAAAATCGTGAAACTTTATTATATCGTAAAGTAGACAAAATGAGGTTATGTATGGAACAACATATCGGACAGATGGCCGCCGCGGCTTTGCTGGCACGCACGCGATCTTTTAATTAAATTTTCAATGACCTCTTTTAAGGCTTGAGTCGTCGTCGGATTATTCGCGTAAGCCATCGACTTCAAAAAACCTCAAAGAAAAAAGTCTAATAGTGTTAAATCGCACGATCTAGGCGGCCAATTCTGGTCTCCAAAACGCGAAATAACACGACCGGGAAATGACTGATGCAGCAATTGAATTGTTTCTCTGGCTGTATGACATGTGGCGCCGTCTTGTTAAAACCACAAGCCCTCCACATTCATTTGTTCAATTCTAGGCAAGAAAAAACTGGTTATCATTTCACGATACCGAACACCATTGACTGTTTGCACTTGACCTGCCTCATTTTCATAAAAAAAAGGTCCAATGATTCCTCCAGCCTGAAACCCACACCACACAGTGACACGTTAAGGATGCATTTGCTTCTCGTAAATCACTCGAGGATTTTCCTCACCCCAAATGCGACAATTCTGCCTATTGACGAAGCCATCAAGATGGATGTGCCTCGTCACTGAAGATGATTTTATCGGCAAAATCAGCATTTTTATGTTGTCTCTCCAATACCCAATTAACGAACTCCCTTCGCTGTCCATGGTCATTTTTTACTAACCTCGTACCTTCTACTAGCAAACAATAACAATTGTTCATATGTCAAACAATGACACTTCGAATGGCGCCAAATTTAAATCTTGCGTTCTTGTTCGGACACCCTTTATATGATCAGATTTTCTAAACGGTATTAATTATTAATAAGCTGAACTTTTATTTTAACAACTAAATTTGCAACATCTGGCTAGTTTTACTTTCAAGGCCTTAATTTATTTCGGCAGTTACTTTAAACGCTTAATTAAAAGCTGGCACCATACAGCTGTATAAAATAAACACTGTCTCCACATACTCCGAATACCCTACATGGCAACAGAGAAAAGGAAAGCTTCAGTAGCCTTCTAAATATCTTCTATTGTTTGCAAATACAATACTTTAATTACTTGGTGAGTATTTATCTCCATTTTTTTTCCTAATCTTAATGAAATGAAATTAAAATGAAACAAAATATTTAATTTTAAAACTTAAAAAAAAAAATTATAGACTTCATTACGAGTGTTTTGATGTCGTGACAAAAATAATGATATGTGGCATGTTGTAAATTCGACAACGAGAATGATACTCGCCAGAAAACTGAATGTCTTCTGTCTAAGGTTCTATTTAAATTTTAATATCACTAAAGACGTGAAGCAACTAACTTACACCGCCAGGAAGGTGTACTATTTTGTTTTGCAGCCATTTTGGTAAACATTAGTCTTGACAGTTCATATTTGGCAGTCGTGAAGTAGACACGTGGCAAATTTATTATGGAAAAATATTCGATAAACCAACGTCAATCAATCATCGATTACTGTAACGATGAGAAAGTTACGTGAAATTTTTGGGAGAAACAGCGTGCCGACAAAACACACTATTTGTCGTGTAGTGAAAGATTTCGAAGAAAGAGGGTATGTAGGTGATATACCCAAGCATGGACTGAAAACATTACTGTTGCTCAAAAAAGTGTTCAAAACAATCCATCAACCTCAATTCGACGCCGTGCTCAGGTGCTTGGTCTTCAAAGAACAACTTTGGCCACAGTTTTGCACAAGGATTTGAATTTGTTTAAACATAAGATTCAGTTGACACAAGAGCTTCTTCCACAAGCCCATTTACGACGCCGTACATATGCCAATAGGATATTACAGCTCGCCCATGACAAGCCCGATTTTCATAAAAAAAATCATAATGAGTGAAGAGGCACATTTTCATTTGAATGGATATGTGAACGAACAGAATATTCGGTTCTGGGCAATGGGAAACCCTAAAATTATCTATCAGTCACCTTTGCATCCATTAAAAGTGACAGTCTGGTGTGCAATTTGGTCTGGAGGAATCATTGGACTTTACTTCTTTGAAAATGAAAACGGCGTAACGGTAACTGTGAATGGGTAGCGATATCGTGATATGATTGAAAACTTTTTAAAGCCACAACTGCATGCTTTGGGCTTGATTAACATGTGGTATCAACAAGACGGTGCCACATCGCATACAGCCAGGATTACAATGGAATTACTGCGAGTAGTATTCCTTCCTGGCGGACACCCTAATACAGCACACTAAATTAATACAGCAATTTACTTCTTTTTAAAGTGGTTTATATTTTTGCTAGGATTATTATCACTTTAACCTAAAAATTTATAAATTTTGAATTTACTTCATTAAAACTATTTGTGGATTTTTTTTTATTCAATATTTTAACACATTTGCTTACAGGTTGAATTTTTTTAAAACAATTCACACGAAGTTGATGTATATAAAAACGAGTCCTTTTTCGTTGGTTATCGCTCCCTAATTAAAATAACTAAAAGCATCGTTACGTACCATTGTTTTAGAACATTTTCATTACGCCCGAAACAAGTTGCTAAGCGAAAAAAAAATTCTGTTGACTCTTTCCCTTTAAGTTGAAAATGTTTTTTTTTTTTAATTAATCTAAAATATATTTTTTTAACTAAGTTCAAATGCCCTGATAAAGACACTGGAAAAAGAACTTTTTAAAGTTTTTTTTAAATATTTTTTTTCAGAAAAATTTTCATACGCACTCTTTAGATTTTTCAGTACCACTGTTTAATTGTAACTGGCTGTGTGTCCTGTCTGTCTATCCGTCAGTAGGTCTGTTTACTAGTGTATTGTAGTGGTTGCTTTGAAAGTGTTGTTCTGTTGCTGGTCCTGTTTGTTGCCTTTATTATGGTCTCTATTCTTATACTAGTGGGAGAGTGAATAATAAATAATTTTCTTGAAATATTTGTAACTGACAACTTGAAAAGTTTTTGTTGTTGCTTCTGTTGTAATTGTTGTTTTATAATTAAAATTTTCGCTGTAATTATGTTTTACTTCAATTAGTTGCGATTTATTAAACATGATTTATGGCTACTTTCAGTTAGTGTATTTGATACGGTTTAAGTGAATGTTGCTTTTGTGCATGAAAGGGGTTTCGGCAATTTTCTTATTCGTTTTTATTGTCAAGCACAAAGCCATATAAAACTCTATTTAAATTATTTAGCATGAAAGAAAATTAATTTATTACAAAATACATTTTTCATTATTAACAAAAGCTTTTTGATACTTAAGAGGTTTTTGCCATTGTTCTTAAGATAAGGATCCTACAACGGATTTTGCTTATGAATTTGAAAATAATTATTTATTTTAGGATTAACAAAAATAGAAAATTTATAATTGTATCCCGAAAAAGCTACACAAGTTCAAACGAAATATCGATATAAAAATGAATTTATACAATACGAACTCAAGCTTAATCAACTAGCTGTTTTCATTAAACAAAAAAATTAAATGCAGACGTGACTTGTCTTACATACCCTGTCAATAGGAATGTAGAAAAAAATAAAATTTAATTTAATTTTGCAAACATTTACAAACATTTTTCAAGCCACACATATTTAACATAAAATAGTTTTTTTTTTTTTTTAATTTTCTTTGAGAATATCATGGAAAATAATATATTCTGTAAACCAATATAATATTGGAAGTAAGCTCAAAGAGAAATGAAATTTTGCCAAACATATTTAATATCAATAAAGAACTTCAAATTAATGGCAAAAATCAAAAAATTCTCTTTCATTAAGATTTCTGTATTCGTAATGCTAGTACACTCAAGTTATTTAGAAGACACATGTTTGTAGATTTTGTGTTTGTATGTACAAGCATTATGACAGCTTAAAAAACAAAACAAATTAATGAAATTCTAAAATTTCGGTTGCATTTTTGATTTTTCTTGGCCAATTGTAAAGCGATTATTTTGATTTTCAGCACAGACATTATGGCTATTATTTGTAATAAAACTGCGTACTAAGTTTTTTGTTCTGCTCTGTATTTTAGATAAAAAAACGCATTCAGAAAAAAGTAAAAAAGGAAGTTTTACTTCAAAGCTCATAGCTCAGCCATTTATGATTCGATTAAGCTAAATTTAAAAGTGAATGTGTAGACGAGAACTCTTAACAAATTGGCATTCCAAGCTTTTCTGTAGGTTTTCTAAGAGCTTCAGAAAGTTGATTTCAACATTCATACGGACAGACTAATGAACAATTTCATTAAAAGCCTTTTTTTTTAATTTGTTTTGTTACATATTTAAGAAGAATGGGCAGCATTAAAAATATATATATTTGACTACTACAGTGTAGGATATATATGACGAATTTTACTTACTTTAGTTTATCTTTTTAATTCGAAAAACTAGAACTACCGACCATCTAGTCTACGAAAAGAACATAATTTGTTATTTGTTTTCTCACACCACAGAAACATCAAGTCAATGCTTGTACTCCCACAGTATATTCTATTCACAAATACTTTTTCTCTTATCTAAATCTTTGTATTTGCTAAGCATTTGAATCTTAAAAAAATTATCATGACCTTAATGCTTGTTTGTTTGCATAAAAAAATTATAGCAAAAAAAAAAAATTTGATTACAAAATATACCAATTGATGTCATAAAGTCTAATATTTTACGAGTGTGCAAATAAAAAGTATAACCACAATTTTCAATTTCAATAGAAGACCTGTCAATGTTTTTTTTTTCATATTGAAGAAAACTAAAAACAAACAAGCCAAACTATAAAATAATGTAATCGAAATTAAAGTAACATAATCTTCAAGTTATCTACAAATGTACCATTCAGCTTGGGCAGCTCAAAAAGTACTTAGGAGCTAAAAAAAAAAACTATATCCTGAAGAAGCTACGCAAGTTGGAGCGAAATATCGATTTAAAAATATATTTATATCATAAGACCTGAAGCTTAATAAAATAGCCATTTTAATTAAAAAGAAAAAGGTAAAATAAATTACAAATAAAAAAAAATTAAATAAATAAAAATTGAAAATTTTCTTTTTGAAGAGGTTTCTGATTAGCAAAGCTAAATTAATGTTTTAAATATGACATCCATATTATCCACCTGGTCACGGTTAAAAAGAATACCTTGGGTGATTTGTCTAACATGTCAGACAATTGTAAGAAGTGATATACTAAGTAACGAAAATGGGTTCGAATTAGAGTATTACAGGGACACAGAGTATACGAGGTATCATAAAAAAATAACCGTTATTTTCAATTTTTTCAAAAAGTATTTATTTATTCATCAATAACTATCTTATCCCCTTCAAAGTATTCCCCCTCAGATATAATACACTTATGCCAGCGTTTTTTCCAATCCTCAAAACACTTCTGAAACTCTCTTTTTGGTATCGCCAACAGCTCCTGTTTCGATTTTTCTTTTATCTCCTCAATCGTAGCAAAACGCTTTCTTTTCATCGGTGTCTTCAATTTTGGGAACAGGAAAAAGTCTCAGGGGGCCAAATCTGGTGAATACTGTGGCTGAGGCATGATTACGGTGTTGGTTTTGGCCAAACATTTACGAACAAGCGACGATTTGTTTGGTCAAAATTCAGCAATTTTGGAACAATCTTCGCTGCCGCACGTTTCATGCCTAAAACATCCGTAAAAATTGCTTGGCATGAGCTGAAGGATATGCCAACATCATTAGCAACCTCTCTAATAGTGATTCGACGATTATCCAAAATCATTTTCTTCACTGCTTCAATGTTTTTATCGGTTGTTGACGTGCACGGGCGACCAGGACGAGCATCGTCATTGACATCTTCTCGGCCTTCCTTAAACCGTTTATACCACAATTGAACTTGTGTTCTGCTCATAGTAGACTCGCCAAACGCCACAGTCAACATTTCAAATGTCCTTGCACATTTAATTTCATTTTTTACGCAAAACTTAATACAGTTTATTTGATCCATTTTTTGAAATAGTAAAAAATCGAAGAGCACACCAAAACACGACTAACCTTTTTATCTGTCAAAAACAAACTGACAATCCAAAATGGCTGATATTTTCAATATAAATAACAGACATGTGTACCAACATAAAAAAAAAATGCGAAAATCGAACATACGTACCTCAAGAAAATTGAAAATAACGGTTATTTTTTGATCATAATTCGTATGTTCTGCTGTTTCTTCGCTCGACTATAGAAGTTCTTTTGACTTGATCCTCGTATTTTTTAAATGTTTCAATACCCTGCGAATTTCTGACCTGAATGTTAAATTTTCAGTAATTGAATATCGTCCTACATAAACATCTCTTTAGATTTAATTTAAAAAAAAATCCTTTAAAGCTGCACACAGAAAACAACTTCGGTTGTGAGAACTAAATTTGTTTCTAATCAAAAATTCATTTGTGATAATAAAATTTTTCAGTTGTCGCAACTAGAATTCGATAATACAGGCCAAAAATTATTTCTGTTAAAAATACTTCAAACTGTAACACCGAATTTCTATTGTCAAGATTATAAAATTCGATTATCACTACTGAATTTTTGATTGGAAACAAATGTAGTTCTCACAATCGAAGTTGTTTTCTGTGTATGCCTTCGTTTAACATACAAATTTATGAAAATCTAAACTGTATGTCATTGTCATAAAAATACAATCTAAAGAAATAAAAAGAATAATAAAAAGCTGGAAAAATAAATAAGAAAATGGAAAATAAAATAAAAATGAACATTATCTAAAAATCCTTAAAGAAAAAAAAATGAAAAAAAGCCAATCATGGATAAAACAAAGCACAAGTGCCACAATAAATGACCCTGGGATCTATGTTGTTTATTTGTATTGTGTGGTCAAATTAATTTTTTGTACGTGAAGACAAACAGAAATTCACACACACATAGGCAGCCTCTCAATGGACACAACTGGCTAACCTGAGGGGTTTTAGTTGTTTTATTTTTTTTTTTTTATTGCAGGACATTTGTTGGAATGTAAAGATAATTTTTGTCAGTTTGAAGATAATAATAAATATGGATGTGTGAATGTGTGTGCATACGTAAATATGTATTTACCAGCATGTGTAGGTTTTATTTGTGTCGACTGCTTATCATGCCCTTGTGCTTGTATGAACAATTTTTATATCTCGTTTCATTTTTTTTAATGTCGAAGTTGCTTCTTTTTTGTTTTCCGGCAATAATAATGTATGTGTAGAAGTTAAACATGCTTGTATCACAAAATAAGCAAACAAACAAATAAAGCAATAAGTTTCCAAAAAGAAAAGAATAAAAAATTCTTACATTTCTACGACATATTTTAAAATCATTTATTTATATCTGGCTTCTCTAAAGCAAACACAAAAACAATTATTTTTTGGGCACACGTTTCATGTCTCTGTTGCATGAACTACAATACCAAAACACTTATCTGCCTACATGACTAGATTTTGTTTAATAATTAATTTTTTTCCAGCTGGTGTACGATCTTAATTTAATTTCCTTTAACTTTATGTTATGAAAATATGAATTCGTATACAAGGGATACCAGATTTTGGGCTTAAGCATCGCATTCGCCATAAATGTTTTTTACGAAAATATACCCAAGCCCACACAGATGGGTCTATTTACTTTTTTTTTTAAATATTGTAAGTAAAAGGATGCAATTTTTTTCAAAAAAATACC
This sequence comes from Thelaira solivaga, assembly GCA_947397855.1. Classification (NCBI taxonomy): domain Eukaryota; kingdom Metazoa; phylum Arthropoda; class Insecta; order Diptera; family Tachinidae; genus Thelaira; species Thelaira solivaga. The sequence goes on from OX377610.1 coordinate 38,226,428, forward strand.
AAAAACTTACATACTCTGCTTGAAAAGATGCTACATGTATCGTGAAATACCAAATAGTCGCGCATACACTGTAAATATTAATTTGTGCTAAGCATTACCAAAAGTAAAATTTGTCATATATATTTTGCTTTCTGCTTATAATTTGAGATAAATAATAAGTTGTTGTTGTTAATAATTAAAATTGATTATATTCTGAATACATTTACTAGATCTGAAATAATATTTTTTTGTTTAGCAACAATTAAAATGAACAAACCTATAACCCATCAAAGTGGGTTTTCGGAAAACAACTCAGAAAAAAGAAGAGAATTTAGTAAAATTAATTAAATTAAATTTTTCGATAAAAAAGACATTTTTAACTTTTGCAAAAATTGTGTAAGTTATCGCTGATTGAAAATTTAAAAGCCCACATGGGTTGGTTTCGGGTATGCGAATCTTAAGGTAATTTTAGGAATGCATTCGTCTTATGGTTTTATAGAATATTTGATCTTATCAATAGTATCAAGGGTATACCTTAGGTATAGCTAGTGACTGAGTCCAGTTGGTAGTAGAATTAGAATTAGAATGCAGATCGCGCACAAGTTCTCTGCTCACGGCAGGCAAAATAGATCTATTGTGACGCTACTCTCAAGTTACACATCCTCCCAGAGTCTAGTATTCATTAAAAATTCAAAAACTTCTTTGGGTGATTTGTCAGCCATGTCCAACGGTTGTAGGTAGCGAAAAAGGTTTCAAATTAGACCCTCCATCTCCAGTCTGCTGTTGCTATATTAGGATCATGGTTCCTACACTATGCTTCACACAAAAAAAAAAAACAAAAAAAAAAAAAAGGAAAATCAACAAAATTAAAGTATTAAAAGAAACAGAAATCCATATTAAAAAAGAGGCGTGAAAGGAAAAGAGAAGTAAAGATATAACTTTACAGAATAAAATCACAAAAAATAAAATCTTCATTTTGTGTCTTTATTATAAATATGGTAGCAAGGTTCATGGAAAGGCTTAGCAGTTATAACCTCATGTAGCCGTGAATAAGTACTTCGTTTATAATTAGCAATAACTCGAGACCTATTCCTTCTGCAATGAATAAACCTTTATTACGTTCATATAAATCTTTTAAAGTCTTATGCTCTTATCCAAAAAAAGTTGACGTAGACTTCAAAGTAAAATTTATGAAAAAATTATATGAAAAATTTCGATAACGTTGACTTTAAAGTCTACTTTAATTTTTTTGGATAAGGGGGTTAAAGTTTCGAATGAATATCTATACTATTTCAAGAAAATTAAAACAATTTTTTTTTATTAAATATCTAAAATGAATGAAATAGTAACTATTCTGAAAACTGAAACTGAGCCATAAGTTGTGAAATTGAACACAATTTAGTTATGCATTTAACAAAACTGCACACACATTCAGACAAACAGATAAACAGACACTCCCCTAACCAGTGACATTTAATAAACAAAAGCATTATAAGCATTTTCAAGTAATTGACTTTTTAGTATCGTACACAATTTTGTTTTGACATTTTGCGTTTCCGTTTTTATATTCTTTCTTTCCATTTTACTTTTAGGTACTATTTATGTGTGTATGTATTTGTTTTGTTGTAGATATTGTTTTCTTGTTTTTCTTTAGTGTTTGCTCAAGCTTAAAAATTGTTCACTTCAAAATATTAAATATTTTTATTGATGTTTGCAAATATTGGCTTCATACACACATTCATTCTCTGCATACACACAAGTATAGTGTTCTTCTATTTGCATTTCTTAATTTTTTTTGCTTTAATTTTTTAGTTTTGTCACTGTTTTTCTATATAGTAAATAAAAAGTTAATCCATTTTAAAAGATTTATGCATTTATAAAGGCATAAATACACTTTGGAAGTAAAAAAAATATTTAATTAAATGAAAAGAAAATTATTTATATTTTTGATAGGAAGTTTTACATAAATTTATAGAATATTTCATGTACCAAAAGTGCAGAAATTGCACGGTTATTTAACCTTATTTGCAATTAAAATTTGAAAACAGGTGGAAACTTTAAGTTTCAGATGTAAACTTTGAAAACGCAGATACAACAATAAGTTTTTTTGTCCCTTTTATAATAATCCGTTCTCAGAACCATGTTTGGAAACAATTTTCAGTTGTTGTGATCTAAAACGGTGTGTACTTGTAAAACTAATCTTAGAAGTTGATTTAAAAACATATTTTTTTTAATTATTATAAAAAAATCACAGCCTTGATTCCTATAAAATTCAAACACACGCAAAGACAAAAATAGAACCAGAAATAATGGATCTAATTATTCATTCCGTCCCGCGATTGTGGAAAGCTAATAACTTTAACAAATATTTTATAGAGAGCGTTCAATTAATAAGATCCGAAATAAATAATGTACAATACACGCCTAGCGTAAATATAATAACTTTAGAAGAGTTGAAAATAATATGTAAGAACTTAAAAAATAAGCCTGACTATTACAAAATAAACACTAAAATGATACTTAATAGCTGGCATATATTAGGAAAAACTCTGCTTGATATCATAAACAAATCTTTAAAAACAGGAGTATTTCCCGAAAACTGGAAAACTTCAATGGTAACTCCAATTGAAAAGGTGTCAAAAACCAAAAAATGTGAAGAGTTCCGTCCAATTAATACGTTGATGACTTGCGAAAAGATATTAGAGAAGGTGGCTAAAGAACAACTAGAACAATATATGGAATCTAAAAAAATATTATCAAAATACCAATCTGGATTTAGAAAGTACTTCTCATGTGAGACAGCAGTGAACTACGTAATAAACAGATGGAAAAAAGTTGACAGAAATAGTAAAATTGTGGGAAACTACATTACTACGGAGTTCAGGATACAGAACTAAAATGGTTTAAATCTTACCTGACGGGAAGGAAACAAATAACAAAAGCTAACAACGTGCGATCCAATTCAATGGACAACGAATACGGAGTAGCACAGGGCTCAATTCTAGGAGCCTTATTATTTATAATATATATAAATGATTTACCAAAAATAGTGGATAAATGTGAAATAATTCTTTATGCAGATGATGCGCTTATTTTCGCGGAAGATAAATCGGAGGAACAATGCTATGATAAACTCGAACAGGATATGAAAAATGAACAAGCTTAAATTAAGTGAAAACAAAACAAAAATACTAGAGATAAATACAAATAGCAATCAGGTTTTCAAAATAAACAATCAAGTTATAGAAAAAGTGAATCATATTAAATATTTAGGATTTATTATTGACAGGGAATTAAAATTTAAAACACACGTTAACTATATATGCAAAAAAATTGGTTTTTTCAAAAGAATAAGAAAGCAAATATCTGTTATAACGGCAATCAAAATATATAATACAATAATAAAACCACATTTTGAATTTGGATCTACAATTTTATATTCATGCTGCAATTTACAACAAATAGATCGGCTACAAAAACTTCAAAATAGAGCAATGAGAACAATATTAAAATGCAACAGATACTCACCAATCAACTTTATGCTTGAATCGCTAAGATGGCTAAACATAAACACTCAACACTTTAAACTTTATACAAAGAATGAATCGTGGAGAAACGCCGGATTATTTGACAGAACAAATTATATATGTCAGAGAAGCACAACCGTACCAATTGAGAAATATGAACAACTTTAGAATTGAAAGAGCATACTCAACTGCAATGCAACGAAATCTATTTTACAAAGGATTGCAACTTTATAACACATTACCTAATTATATTAAAAATGAAAATAATCAAAATATATATTTAAAACACAAATATCATTATTTGTAAAATATAATTTATATTAGAGCCAAAACAAACAAACTAAACTAAATAGTACCAAATTCAAAATATTGCACATATAAAGTATTATTAATACTAATAAAAATAATTTAATAAAAAAAAAAAGCATTTCTTGTGCCCAAGCAAAATTTGCAATTATTGATTCCACGCTATATTTCTGCATTTTGCTTACGTTAAAATTTTCTTACGGAAGGCAAACGGAAATTTCAAAAATGTAAGAAAAAATAAAATATTTCCCAAAAATTAAATGTATTTCAGCTTAATTTGTTGTATTTGTAGAAAATAATTTTTTTTTTTATTTATTGAAAATTAATTTTCTTTTTATTTATTTAAAATTTATTTTGAAGTTAAAAAATAAAAATTTTTTCCTATCACCAACAATTAAAAATTTAACACAATTAATTTACAGTAGGGGATTTTTAATTCACAATTAAATTAAACAATTCAAAATAATAAGGTAATTCCGTAGGAATGAATAATAGTGATTTGTATATTGATATTTCTTTCAGCTATATTTTTCTTCTTGTGCGAAATCAATAATACGACCCAATGTGGCAACTTGTTTGTAAAAGTTTTATAGTCCATTTAAATATACTTGATTGTAAGAATGGATTCCACTTTAGTGTGAAAAAAGCTTATATTTTTCAGAGGCAAGGGTGTATACGTTCAACATCGTTGAAAAATTAAATATTTTATCTATTTGACACTGGACTGAACTTTATTTAATACAGATTAAAAATAAAAGAAGAAGATATTTTGCTCAAAGCTGTAACATTAATGTAGCGCATTTTCACACTTACCGTCACACATAGGGATAGACAGATCGACTTTATTATATATTAAAAGAATATAGAATTTATAAACCATAAAGTGATGGAAAATAATTTTTTAAAAGGGTTAATAAAATTAACTGGTAGGCCTGCGATTATCAAACATTAATGTTATCTTCAATTGCTTTTTGATGCTACTTTGTTGTGTAAAATCTAAAAACGATAATGATCACTAATCGAATTTTTAAATAAAAAAATTCATTACTTTTGTCCGTACTTCTGTATGATGGCACAAGTACTTGTAACTATACGTTTTAATTAAAGCAAATCAATTAATATTACTCATACGTTGTCAATAATTTAATTCACAATATAAATTAACTTAGCATTTTGTAAATTTAATACACCAAAATACCGCAAATCAATTGAAAAAAATTTATGTTTTCTCTTAAGTAGAAGAACATTATTTTTGATTGATTCATGTCAAAACTTTAAAATTTTGCTAAAGATTTGTGACATCAAGGAAACCTCATGCTTGTGTGTAACAATAAAACCAAACATACAAATCTCTTTAACATACTAAAATATAAATACAATGAAACATTAACAACAATGACAGATTGTCAATTAAAAAATCTTGTTCAGAAAAACAGAAAAAAAAAAAAACAAAACAAAAATGCTGTGTTGCATTTTATAAATCTTAAAGTAAGAAAGTTTATTCCACCTGTGGTAGGGGGTGCACAATCACAAGTGCACTGATGGTGATACTTGTAGTCCTTTAAAAATAACCTGAGAAGTGCTCACTTACCTTTCCCACTTGATCAGGATGTATAAAATATAAATCACAAGGAATATATTGAACTTAACTCAAAAAGTAATTGTGCTAAAAATCTAAAACAGCTTAATTCTCAATTATCTTTAAATTGAACTCATGACAGTGATACGAGTATTGTTTTATGCATAAAGATACTGTTATTAAGCGTATTATAAATTGTTAGAGCTTAGCAAACGAACAGTTTAACAAATTTTTATTTAAATTTCTTATTAAAATATTGTGACACATGAAAATTTTGCAAATTATGTCGTCTGATTTGTTACCAATATGTTATGAAATACTATAAACTAAAGAATTATAATTTATCTCGTCTTTAGCAAAATTTTCTGCTGTATTTGCGGGACAAAAAATATATACTCGTATATCGTATGCTGCAAATATTTAAATGTCTTAATCAATGTCATCTAAAATGAATTGGCCATTTGGGTCATGTTTTTACACATAAACATTTATTTCACTTTCAACGTCTCATTTAAGTTTTCAGAGAATTAAACAACTGCAACACAAAAAATGCTACATGATTTGGGTAAAAGCATTCTATCAGTTATTTTGTTTGCCGAATAGTAAGTTTAGAGTCTAGACACAGTTGGGTGGCTCCTTAGATCTTCTAAGGAGCAGGTTTGTTTACTATTGAGTGCGCTTGGCTGTATAAAAGATTCTTTGGGTCAAAGTGTATATGTAATTTTAATTAGAAAAAAAAAACACAACCTACCTTAACAGAAAACATATACGAGTACACACGTTCAGATAGGCACTTTCTCAGCCAGTTACAAATAAGGAAAATTAAGCCAAATTAAGAAAGAAAAGTATGAAAAAAATTATTTTGAATGGTATACACACAAACATTTAGGACCCATTTCTCTACATGCGTACGACAGTTTCTTTCGTACATTTTTATTCAAAACCAAAAGATAATACAAAAATTTGTTTTTGTTTTCAATACAAATGTACGAAAAAAGCTATCGTTCGCATGTTAAGAAATAGGCAGTTAATTCACAACCCATATAAATAAAATTCCTTTTCTATTTGTTTGTTCGCTATACAAACTTTTATTTTCCAACTGATTTGTCTCATGATTTTCACTTGCCACTATTCAAAAAGATGTGTGCCCGTACTGAATTTAAGCCTGAAATTGTGCTTTGAAATATTTTATTTACTCATTTGGTGGGCGCCTCTGATAATAATCATAATAAATTGTTCGCATTGTAATAGATTTATACACAAGTGTGTGCTAAATACAAAAAATAAAAAGTATTGCATGAATTTAGGCAGCAAATGTGCACGAAGAATTTTTATATAATAAAGAAAATTAAGCAGATTTTTTTAATAATATTTAATTTAGCGAAATATGTGTGTATGCATGTATTAAAAAAAAATTTTAAACTTTTTGTTGACCGCGTTCTTTAAAAAAGTAATTTGTTTTGCTTACGATAGTCACTTAGATATTAAATGATGTCCATCAAGATTACACTTAATCGAAGACTGGCTATCGGAAGCCAGCATCTCAAATTACAATACATTTTACTCAATATCGAGTGCCAGGGTATCAAAATTAAAAATATTATACCATATCGAATGCGGTGATTAAGCCCCTTTATTTTTTTTTTAATTAAAATTCTATTTGTAAGCTGATTTCTTTAAAAATTAGTAAATTAGTTCTCTAATAGCCTGTTCAGACGTAAAAGTTAATGAAGTCAATTAAGTTTTAAATTGTGTGACTGATTTGGGTGTTCACACATATTCAATTAAGTTTAAGCATTTGACAACTGGAAATTTTGTGACATTTTTTTTGTTTTGAAAAATAAAAAATGAAAAGAAAGTCAAATTTAAAAAAAAATGTTTTGAAGGCAAGCTATTGATTAAAAGAAATTAGTTATTTAAAAATTATTTTCAATAACAATTTTATAAAATATATTTACTGGTAACTTCGGCTGCCATTTCCTTATTATGACATTTATTTTTAAATTTATTTACATTTTCTTTTTTTAATACTGAAAATATCAATTTTTCTCAATTTTGAGTTGATATTTAAGGGCACAATAAAGAGTTGCATTTTGATTTTGACTTCATTAACGTGCAATCAATTTTTAATTGCGCAATTATTTAATGGAAATTTGTATGGGCTCAATAAAGGCGATAATTGCGTAAAATTTTTAATTGCTCAATTAACGTGTATGTCTGAATAGCCTATAAGAATACCGATTCATGTAATAAAGAACCGGGCAGAAACATCTAATACCCCACAGATATAAATAGACATGCACGATTAATAAAAAAAATTTAGAGAAAATATAGATAGCAACAAAATTATTTCAGTGTAACTTCTAGTGCTCACTTTTGACAATTTCATATTAAATTATAACTAAAGCTGGTATTCAAAGAGATTAATAACGGCTTCAAGTATAAATTATGACAAATTTTTCATACAAATTTGTCACAATATCGATTTCAAGTCTACATTAATTTTCTTTGAATACAAGCATAAATATGTAACACATTAAAAGCAGTTCTAAGAAATGAAGTATTTAATGTTGCAAGGCTTTTATAGGACTGCATTTTTTTGTTATAGAAAAAGTTGTTTGCCTTGTTTGTCAACGTTCAATGACTTTGCTTTAGCTTATGTTTTTGCACTTTTTGCCTTTTTGCTTCTTTTTTTTTTTGTTGTATTTGTTGCAACACACGAGCAAGAAGCATGAAGTGCATCTATTCTTTTATTTTCTTATATTTTGCTGGCAGTTGTTCTATAAAATATTAAAAGAGATTTTAATGCTTTATTGCAAATTCATCTTTTCCAAGTATTCCTAAGATAGTGTTTTCAGAGTGACTGTAAGAATTTCATATAAAATGCGTTATAGTTGATTATTTTTTAAAGGATTTTGTTGTCATATAAATGATTTTGCAAAAAGGTGTGATCAATAGAATTTTGAAATTTATGTAGTTATTATTTTTTAACCTGATTTTTAATATATAAATTCGCCACCTACCAGCCCATAGAAATAAATATTTACATAAACTTAACACATATATATACTAGCTGTTCCGGCAAACGTTGTTTTGCCTTCAGATTTTATTTATATTGAAAAATAATTAAAAAGAAAAGAAAAATATAAGTTTGGTTATACCGAAGATATAACAAAAAAAAAAAATTGCTAAATAAGTCCAGACACTCCGTTTTGAGATGAATTTAAAAAGTGGGCGTGATAAATTTTTCTTTTCATAAAAAAGTAAATTGGGTAGCACTCGTAACACAAAAATTAGCCAAATCTATGTAGAAGTTTTTCGTTTGGAGAAAAATGTAAAAAGTGGGTGTGGTAATGGGCGTAGTATATTTTAATTTTCCTAAAATTTTAGTTGGGTTTTGACTAAAATATAAAATTTTCGTATATTCGATCTTTTTACTCTAAGAAATCGTTCTCATAGAGTAAAGGACCGTGAATTACCTAGTAAACCAGTTAGTAGATAAATAAGCCAGATGTACACTGCAGTGCCACCTGCCGATCGGATTTGTGATGCTAAGCCTTTTAAGGCGTAACCCAAAGAAATTAAATTAAATGGGTCTAGCCGTTTAGGAGGACTACAAACTCAAACACACGTACAGTCGAATTTTATATATTAAGATATAATATATATGGGTTTTTGAAAAGCTCCAATTTCTTTATTGCATTTTAAAGAAGACATATTCTGATTAAGTATGGAAATTGGCAATTTGTTCAATGAGTAATTGAGCAGTACACTTTATTTTCTGAAAATATAAAGCACTTTTTTTTATTTTTTGATAATAAAATTCGCTTTATATCGGCTGTTGTTATTACGAATAATGAAAGGCCAGAAAAGTAATTGGCCGGCTAGGAGAAATAGTTTCAGGGCTTCCATTGGTGCTATGTCTCAAGTTTTTCTGTAATGGACAAAGTTAGGTTAGGTTAGGTCGCCCAAATAAGAAAAACGAAGTTGGGCCGGCTAAGAGAACTAATTTTTAAATAGTTTCAGGGCTTCTGCTATGTCCCAAATTATTCTGAAATGAAAAAAACAATGCCAATTTTTTGAAAAGAGTCAACTTCTCCGATGAAGCTCCTTTCCTTCGTGAATACATAAAAATTGTCGAATTGGGGGCTCAGAAAGTCTTCATGCAATCTATAAGAAACAAATGCACTCATAACGAGCAACTGTCTCATTTGGATTTTGTTGAGACCCTACGTGTTTGAAGATGAGATCGAAATTGTGGTGACTGTGTCAACGGAGTTCTTGTGGTCTTAGCTTCATGCCATAGAGCTGGAGGATACATGTGGTTTCAGCAAGACAGTATCATCTGCCACACATCTCGTCAAATAATCAATTTATTGCAGCATGAAATGAAAAACTGAACTGTTACTGGGATACACTTTTAATAAATTAAAGTATTAATATGAAATGCTTATACTAACACACACAAATATATTTGTCTTTTTATTTTTAATGAAGCATTTTTCGTAACGGGAATGAGCCCTTACGTTAGTTGAAAATTGATGACAAAATCGTAACTGCAACGTAAAATATCATTATATTAACGTAGGTTTTTCTTTCAGTGTATGCACTTATTCTTTCTTTATATCCTGCAGAAATCAAAGCTATTTTTTTAACAAGGCAACTTTTTTGCTGGTCTGCAGAAAACACTCATAGTCAGGGCAGGAATTTATAGCCTATAGGGACATTCATATTTCTTGAATGATAAGGACTAGTCTCAAAGTGACCTGTTATTTTTTACATGGACATTTTTTTGAAGAACACCATTCAATCCATGTTTGCTTTGAATATGTTATTGCCCTAATGAATATTATTTTTTGCTTATGGTCCTCGACAAACATACAAAAGATTATACTTGTAACTAGTTTATTTCTAATAAATAGTTCAACAATTTCTGCTGGCTGTTTGAAAACATAGTCAAACCATTTTAAATTTTAAAGTTTCCAGCAAAATGCATTTGACATTTGACAAGTGCTCTTACATAAATATTTCTAAAATAAAAATTCTGTACAATTTCACTTTTATGTGTGTTTTCATACCGGCAGGTTTAAGTTGTTTAAATAATAGAAAAAAATTAGAAAAAGGACACTAACTTAGTGTGTTTATCGTAGTATGAAATGTTGATAAAGTTACTTTGGGGAACTTGAATTATATTCTCAGCAAAAACAAAAAAAAATTGAGATAAAAGTTCTGCTTTGTTAAACTAAAAAGAGTACATTTTATGGTTAAATACTAAAAAATAAATTAATAATAAAAAACTTAAATACTTTCAAGACTTTTATATTGTCTTGTATCATTGAGCTGAATACTCTGTTTTGTTTCACAATAGATTTGACAGCTGAAAGTTATGAATGTGTGTGACTGAGAATGACTTATTTATGGAAATTTTGTTGCTAGTTGAGTTGAATTTTTGAAGAAATTTTTTTATGATTTTTTAATAAATAAAGCTAATTTTGCAATGGCATTCCCTTCGGCGTACAAAATTTCCATTATTGATTTCTTGTTGAATCACGTTGATACACATGTCCTTAAAATATGCTCATAATAGCAGCCACCTCACATAATACTGCCATGGCAGAATTATACAAACCTAAAACAAACATTAAAATGCAAAAACAACAGCCGTTTCTTTTCTCCTATGTGTCAAACACATACTACTACTACGCACTCCAACACTTACACTTTCTATGTATGTATGGGTGCAAGACATCGGCTCGCAAACAAAGTTTGACGCAGTAGATTTACATTGCTTTACTATCAGTACCTTATTAATTCTGCCATGGCTTCTGCTATTTACAGCAGAATCATCTTATGCAAGCCTGGCAAAGTTTTATTTCTAAAACAAAGCAAACAAATTGTTTTAATTTGAAGTAATACAATACAGGTATGGAAAAGTTATTAGATTAGCATACAATTGATGAAAATTATTTTGAAATGAAAAACATAAATATTGAGGAGAAAGAAGTATTTTTTATTTCAAATAAACCAGTAATGCGATTTAGTAGCTTTTAAATTATTTTTAACTCCATATTTTTGCTGTTTGCACTAACGAATGTGCTATTCAGTAATTCTTGCTTAATTTTAGGACTTAAAAATTCACCAATATCAAATATTCAACAACAAAAAAAAAAAAATTAAAAATATCGTGTACAACAACCAAAAAAGGCTTATTTATTTTATATTTTTTTTTAAAGCAAAATCTGCTGGCCGTTATTTAATCATACAGCTAGACTCCTTAATCCCAAGTGTATTAGGCCGGAATATATTTTGAATATCAGCAAAAATTCTATGTTCAACCGACAACAGCAAAGTATGATCAAAAACGGTATGGTACAGGATGACGCTGGTAGTTTCTAACAAGGAAAACAAGAAATGTTGCAACATATCCTGTGTGATTGCCTAGCAGTGGCATTATGCATGATAAGCTAGCTATGCAGTAAGACACTGGCCTCAGAGGTATTAATTATAATTAATCCTTTAACAATCACTAGATTTGTAAGGAGTTTCGGATTGTACCAGTTCACTGGTCTGCACAATTATCTTAAAAATCACGGTCTAATTATGGCTCACAGTAATAGTAATAAAAGAACCTCACTATGTTAACCCTAAAATTAAAAAACTTGTGATTTAGTAAAGTTGTTAACTGGCAGCAGTGTGGTTAAATTTTAAATATATATAAAAAATACTTGAAACATTTTTTTAATTTCTGCATAATATAAAGCAAAATGGTAGAAAAAATTTATTTATTAACTACAAAAAAAAACATTTCTTGAGTTCATGCGCTAAAAATCGCAAAATATGCAAAAATAAAATTGGAAATATGCATTCAAAATTTATTTATTTAACTATTTATTAATTAATAAAAACGCAAAACCTTAACAAAAAACATAAATACATTCCATTCAGCTTTAAATATCGACATCAATGGATGTAATAGCTGCATATTTAAAACTGATTAATTCCTTTGTAGAATATTTCTTTCGATAATATTTTCTTTACTCGCAGGTAAATCAAAAATACTAAAAATTTTTCTAATTTTTTTAAATATAGTTTTCTTTTTGAAAACTGCCTCAAGCTTAGCTTTTATTTTTTCGCCCATATGACTTTCTATTTTTCTCATCAACGAGTTGATTTAAACCCCTGCAGTTTGGTTATTGTTTCGACTAGAAATCCATATTTTGAGTTTATAAATACTAATTGAGTCTTAATATTGGTTAAATTTATAATATTCTTTACTTTTTTTAATGACTGCACTCTTTTGGTTAAAATTGTTATTACATCTTTAAGTTCTTAACAATTTTGGGCCTCCAACCAAGTATCCCATCTTGTCAGGATATTTTTCTTTAAATATTGAAACACGCAAAGGTGACTTTAAAAATATTTTTTTACCGCATGATATCAATTTATCTATAGTTTGAAATTGATTTCTAATTTTTTCAGCAACACGATGCATGGATATTCAGACTTAATCATGTATGGCGCTGCATCAGTCAAGCAGAACAAAATTTTATTTTTTTTAAAGTCTTCTTCTAAAAGCTAAATCGAATCATTATTGAAAGCATAGAAACAAAAAACCACGCGTAGTTTTAGCCAAATAAAAAAATATTGTCTACAAAATACAACTCTGTAAAAATAGCAACAGGAACAAGGCGAATTTATTATAAAGTATAAGTAATTCTATATCAAACACCAAACTGTTGTTGTTTTTACTCTTTAAAAATATCAGAGTAAGCAGATTTTCACATATTATAACAAGCTGATCCACTGACTACATCTTATAATGTACTAGTTGAACCGGCAAATGTTGTCTTGCCTTAATATTTTTATATATTCGATCTTCTTACACTAAGAAATCGTACTCACAGAGTAAAGAACCGTGCGAGAGCGGGTAAAAACAGGTAGTAGGCAAATAAGCCAAATACCGACTATAGCGCTACCTTCCGGGCAGATTCGTGACGTTAAACCTTCCAAGATTATACATATAAACCTTCCTCTTCAATAACTCTATCTATTAAAAAAACCGCATCAAAATCTGTTGTGTAGTTTTAAAGATTTAAGCATACATAGGGATATAGGGACAGAGAAAGCAAATTTGTTTTATACTATGTAGTGATAAGCTTTGAATAGAAAGATATTTCGAAACGAAAAATTAAGAAAAAAGCAAATAAATATTAAGAAATATGCCCAAAAAAATGCATTTATTACAAAATATGCAAAAACAAGCATTTAAAGCAAAACATACAAATATCGATGACATTTTATTATAACAATTGGGATTCGTTAAGTTCTTATTTTTAATTGGTTATAACACAATTGCAGTAAATGAACGATATGTATATAAAGGGTGGTTAAATTTTATGAGAAGCTATAGATGTGGACAATATGTGGCTTCAACAGGACGGTGCCACTTGCCACACAGCTAACGAAGTAATGGCTCTTTTGCGCGACAAATTCTATGACCGTGCTATCTCACGTGGTGGCGATGTCAATTGGCCGCCAAGATCATGTGATTTGACACCGTTGGACTTCTTTCTTTGGGGCTATTTGAAAGGAAAGGCGTACGTCGATAAACCAGCAACAATTCAAGAGCTAAAGCATGAGATAATTGGGCATATTAACGTCATCGAAAACTTATGGTCGGCCATTTGGCCGATATTTTGTTCCATACCATGTTATTATAATAAAAAGAAATGAGAATAATTTCCTAAATAAATTGTATTTTATTCAAAATCAACATCGGCCCTTAAAATTTAACCACCCTTGAGGTGTATCTAAACGAAATGCTTAAATTAATTTGTTTCAGTTACAACACGTGATCCACAATTTATTTAAATCAATAAATCGAAATGTGTTTAAGAAAAGTTTTTTGTTTTTTATTTTTTTCTTTTTTTATTCAAATAGATTTTCTAACTTTTTTGGGAAAACCTACAAAGATATTTAACAAACAAAAGAATTAAATAAATAAACAATTCCTTTTATTTTAAGCAAATGAAATATTTTGGGCAGAGCTTATCTTAATTGATTTGAAATAACTAGTATTTGCTTTCTTTGTTGGAATTCCTTAAATTCTTCTTTTTAAATGTTTTACAACAATTTTTGTATAAACAATTTAACAATTTAATAAATTTAAACATGACTTGAGTTTGTAAGGAAAAAAATTAATTTTAAATGAAGAATGTCACTAACCTCAATTTCAAATACAAACAAATAAAATTGCAAAAGTTTACAAAAAGTTTTTAATTTAATACGAACAATAAACAGTTTTTATTCTACTAATACATTTGCACGCAAAGAAAAAATATGGTTGAGGCAACCATATTCTGGTGGAAACATAGTATGGTTAGATTTATGATTATATTTTTAAATCAAAGATATTAAAAATAACTTTCAACTGCAGATGTTGCGGTTCAAACCCCGGTCAGGGCAAGAAATTTTTTTTTTATTTTAAAATTTTTTTAAATACATATATATTTTATATAAACATTTTGAAAAAATTTTAATTTGAATTTGAAAAAAATTTTAATTAAAACTTTTTTTATGTAAAGTTTTTTTATTCCATTTATTTTTCTTTTCTATCAATTTGTATTTATTTTTCGTTTTATTTCATTTCATTTATTTATTTATTGCTTACATAATACAGCGGGTTAAATTTTTTTTTTTTAAATTTTAGTTGACTCTGAAATGACTCGAACTTGTGGACACTTACTTAGTTAACAAGCATTAACTCGCCACTCAACCACTTCAGCCACAAAGCTCAGTTGAGTTTGAGCGATTAAGTTTTTGTTTTATACTCAATTTATTTATATGGTTGCGGAAGAGACAAAATAGAAAGCAATTTACATTCATATATTCAATATTTTTGATTTAAAGTAAAATTTTATTAAACATAATATGATAATTATATGGTTGACCTAATGACTACTGTAGAAGTTGTCAAGACGAGGAGGAGGAGGAAACTGTGGAACACCTTCTCTGCCAGTGTCCGGCCCTGGAAGAGCGGCGCATGATCCACTTCGGTGAGCGACGTCTGCAGGGTCTCACTGCGCTGTCGAATACAAGTGTCGACATGCTATATGCCATGGCTTCATTAGAAGCAGTGGTTGGTTTGTGTGACGGTCTCACTCACTTTCTTTCCTTCTTTCTCTATCTTCTTTCCTCCCCTTCACTCTACTATTACTATCCCTCCTCTTCTTCATTTTCCTCTATACAGGTATCACAAAGGGACCACGTCAGAGGACCCAAGTGAGCCCAGGTCTTCTTTTTATTTCTTTCGGGCGACCTGTTAACCTAACCTAACCTATGGTTGACCTAAGACGCTAAACATAATATGGCTTAAAATAACTAGAAATATGTTTATCGTGGTCACTATACCGCTTAGATGCTTCAAATTAATAATAATATTTTTGTGAAGAACATACTATGTTTGCGGTGACCATATTCAACCATCTTTTTTCTTTGCGTGTGGTATTGCTGAGTTATTCTTGCAGAATCTAACCTGTGTTAATAATAAAAAAAAAAGAATGTTATAAAAGAGGCCAAACAAACAAAGGCTAAAGAAAAACTTTTTTATTTTTAAAATTTTATTTCTACTTCTACTTTTTTTTCTAAAATTCATTTCTCAAGAATAATTACTTAAAATTGTAATTATTTAAACAATGAAAAACTTTTTCTTTATTTTCTATTGAGAAACTTGAAAACAATGCAGTTGGCTGTTTATTCTTAAACCACTCGATAAGAGAAATTAAAATCCTAAAAATGGAAACCTGCTTTTACAGCCAAAACTGTGTGCGAGTGTGTTTGTGTTTTTTTTTTTTTTTTGGTACAAAACAACAGAACATGTCGAGAGAATTTTATTTTTTTTTAGTAAAAAAGGATAAAGAAGCAAATAAATTTAATAGAATGCTTTTTATAAACTTTGCTGCACACTGAAAGAATTTTGTTCATTAATTCAATGAAAAATGTATAGTTTCTTAATTAAAAGTTCTATTAGACTCCTGAATATTTAATTAATTCAATGAAATATTAAATTTTTTAAGAAAATATGGCATCTTCTCGAGCACTCAGCTCACTTTCTAAGGAAATTGCTGAAGTGGGTGTGGAATTTGTAACCCCAAGCGATCACTGTGGAACCAAATACAACTTCACTCGTAATTTGAGGGTCACATTCCCAAATAGGGTTAATTGGAAACAGAACAGACCCCAACCCGGTGTCGGGTCACATGTATGGTACACAGATGGCTCGAAAACGGTTGAGGGTGTTGGAGCAGGGATATTTGGTCTGAACCACAGAAGAAGCTTATTTGTTAGTATGGGTCGAGAAAACTCAGTTTTTAGGCCGAAATACATGCGATAGAGCTCTGCCTAAGAGAAAAACTAGAAAGAGACACAAGTAACAGTCACATCTATATTCACTCGGAGAGTAGAGCGGCATTACAGTGCCTTTGAGATAAGATCGAAACTGGTCTGGGATTGCCTAGAACTTCTAAAAAGACTAGCATCCAATAACAGGGTTCACTTGGTATGGGTACCAGGTCATAGTGGATATGCGGGCAATGAGAAGGAAGACGAACTCGCAAGAAAAGGGGCGGCTAATGGATTCATTCAGAACCATTCTGCGGTCAGTCTTGGAGCTCTATTGGGCTCAATTTTAGGCAGTGGCTGGAAAGAGAATCGCAGCAATACTGGTTGGGCACAGCAGGTAACAGGGTAGCGAAAACATTCATGCCATTCCGATCTCGAAAGAGAACAAGGGAATTACTTGGATTGACCCGGTCAGAAATTCGTATTGTCACGGGATTTATGACTGGACATTGCAAAGTATTGAAACACTTGGCGAATGTGAGGATCAATCAAAATCACCTCTGCAGGTTATGTAACGAAGATGAAGAGACAGCAGAACACATATTGTGTCATTGTAATTGTCTAATTTGGACGCATTTTCGGTACTTAGGGCAACACTACCGTCAGACATGGCGGACAAATCACCCAAAGAAGTTTCTGAATTTTTAATGAATACTAGACTCTGGGAGGATTTGTAACTTGAGGGTAGTGTCGCAATAGGTCTATTTTGGCCGCAGTGACCAGGTTACTTGTTCCCGCTCCTTATTGTAATTCTAAATGGCATTGAATCAATGAATAATGACTAATTTTATTTTTATGCGAAATTAAATTTCTAATTTCTTGAACAATTTTATTTAAAGTAATATTTTTTTCTGTATTTGGGCTAATAAGTTCTGTTCTATTTCGTATCATTGAAGGTATGAAATATACTTTTTTATTTACATATTTAACAATTGGTATTTTTTTTTTAAATGCTGAAAAAATTTATATTAACTCTCCAGACACTGATTTTTTTTTTCAGAGTATTCAAGAAGGTTGTAACGCAGTTTGTTTTCAAATCCCCCCATAATCTTACCAAAGGTCTACTTCCTTTGTATTAAAACACGTTGATGTTTTCGTGTTAGCGCAATATAATTTTATTTACGAAGATTAAGCTTAATAGATATACTCGTATAATAAATATTAAGAATTAATTGATTCGTTGGGCTACACCTTCCAGTCGCTCGGGTTTTAATTCCTCGTCCATACGGCTGACCGGATTCTTGCTCTATTTACTGAGACTTGGTTTGCTCAGTTAACTAATCTGTGAAAGTAGTTTACGTTTGACTACGGTTTTTATACGGTAAGTTTGGATATTTAGGCTACGAGTAAAAAAGATACTCGTCTAATTACAATATGAAAATTATAACGAGTGTAAAGTAATTTCCAGAAACTTTACCCTCGACAATCTACGTTACGAGCATGAAGTAATTTTCAGAGACTTCAGGTTCGGCACTGATGTTGATGTTGTGTATGTTAAGACACTGATATAGTGTTTACATGTGGTTTGGTCTATTAAGGTTTGGAAACTAGTTTGTAATGGTTACGTTACACAGAAAGAAAAATAAAGCACAAGTTTCAAGTAACGATTTGTTAAAAATTGTTTCATTGATTTAATGAAATATTTCATAAAATATAATAAATGCTGAATTAATGAAATGTTTCATTAGTTTAAAGAAACGTGACATCGTCATTGAATTAAATAGGAAATTCAGAGTATTTATGAACAAAATTTTCATAACTCTCCATCAAAATTGATATCATTTTGATTTTTTAAGAAAATATTTTTCTAAGATTGATAAACTGTTTATTAAAAAAATTAAACTTTTAATCCAGTTATATAATATCTCGCCAACATTGGCCCATAATCATAGTCACACTAAAGTCGTTACCTTTTTAAAAGGAATTTAAAATTCATAAGTCAGCCCTTAATAAAAGCCTACTTGTTTGTGTCTATAGTTATGGCCCATTGTAAACAACATTCCTGTTATTTGAAGTGGAACTAGCTTCGTTTCGTTTATTTTTAATTTATTTATTTTTGTAATACTGAGGAAAGTCCTTAGATAGATAGAGAATAATTTTTGTATTAAAAAAAATTAATTAATGCACTCACACATTAAAGATTTATGTTTATAATTAAATTGATAAATTTTGTAATATTTTAATAGTTCTTCCCAAATTAAAAATTCAGAATTATGTTTCGTCATCATCATCAATATCATTATCAGCATCCTTATTGTCATCAACGTTAGTACAATGATGATCACGTATTTGCTTGTACTAAAAATGTTAAATGTAAATAAAACCCCTCGTATTTATTTTGTGTTTTGTGTTATCTATGCAATTTGCTCAACTGTGAACTGAAGGAGTAAACCGCCCTTTAAGAAAGGCCTATGTGACACGTTTAAGATCTTCATGTAGGATTTCTTATTCATCTTGCTTTAGCAAGTATGATAGAGACTAATTGCAAAAGGACTATTTTCCACGCATTAATTATAAATAATTTTAATGATTTTCATTATTAATAAATTAAAAAGGTTTTCACACTTGGCAAGTGACTGGCCGAAGTCTATTGCGCAACTCTTGTAATTGTAGATGATCAGGTTGAGGCAAAGAAATTTGTTTCTTTTTCAGTAGACACTTGCAAGTACTCGGCAATTCGTTTTGTTTATGTTTTTGTATTGCTGTTTTCTGAGTAAGTGAAACACCATATAAGAAATAAAAAAAATTTAAGTTTTAAGCAGAAGAAAACGCAATAAGTTAAATTGGGCTGTGCCGAGGCTTGTATACTCTTCACTGCGTCAGCAAAATATTAATATTTTTCCTTTTCCACAGCCTTCTAAAGTATCAAAAACATACAAGAAAATTACGGGAGTGAAGATAAATATGCGTAACGTAACCCCTGAAGCTTTTTAGTATTTGTAAATATGTTTTTAGTATTAATGGCATATTTATCAAAGTATTTTTTAGCAGTAGTTTAGCGGAGGTGGTCTTGATTGGTAACCTGCTGCCCAAATACTCAAAAAGTTACTTTGGATTATTTTTATTTTTAATTTCTATTGCTCTGAGGGATTTTCATAGCTTAAGAAAGATTACAGAATGTGACACATATAATTTTAAAGAAAAGGTCGTCTAGCTTTGTAATCTACTACCCAAATAGTCAGAAATTATTTTGGATTATTTAAATTTTTTTTTTTAAATTTCCATATACCCCATTACTGTTGCTCTGAAAGAGTTTGGCAATTTCCGTTTTGCGTGATAAAATAAAAACTACGAAATTTCCCGTAAATGTTAAACACTTCCAGAAAGCGTAGAACTTACAAATTTCATTTCAGCTTGGTTTTAGTAATTTCTTGATGCAAAATCGGGAATGGTACCTCGGCAAAAGTGGGGAATGGTAAAAACCCCTCAGAGCAAGAGTACTGGAGTATGAGGGAATTTAAAAAATTTCTGAGTATTTGAGCGGTATATCTTGAAAATGATGTGTCCCATCCCACAAACTTTATAGGTTCGTTGGGAAGTTGCTAAAATCACTTAGAGCAACAGCACTGTGTTATAGAGAAATTTCAAAATAATCCAAAGTAACTTCCGAACGAACCATAAAAGATTTCCAGATGGAACATATATCGTTTTAGAGAGGTGGTCGTCTAGATTTGTAGTCTATTGTCCAAATACTCAGAAGTTACTTTGAACTATTAAAAAAAAAAATTTTTAAATTTTCATATACCCCAGTGCTGTTGTTTTGAGGGGTTTTTACCATTCCCTACTTTGCCGAGGTACCATTCCCGATTTTACCCATAAAAATTACCAAAATCAAAAAGGAATTTCATCTGTAGGCTCTAACCTTTCTGGAAGTGTTTTAACATTTTCAGAAACTTTCGTAGTTTTTATTTTATGATGCAAAACGTAAACTGCCAAAAACCTTGAGAACAACAGTACTGGGGTATATGGAAATTTCAAAAAATGTTTAAAAATAGTCCAAAGTAATTTCTGAGTAGTTGGGCACTAGATTAAAAATTTAGACAGTCTCCTCTTTAAAATGATATGTTTTCCATCCTACAATTTTTAATGGTTTGTTGGGAAGTTGCCAAAGGCACTGGGGTATATGGAAATTTCGCAACTTGTAGAATGACTTGAAAGACTTTTGAGAAAGTTTGCTTATAAAAGGCCCTTTGATTTTTACTGCTATGTTATTTGGCTTAAATATATTGTTTGTCTGTACTCGCATATTTAACGTATTGTAGCAGGTCATATAAAATATTTTAATGTTGGTAGTGGTGTGGTCAGTTATAAAGCAGCAGTGGATTATGCATTGCATTCTTTGAAAAATCCACTTACAGGCACGTACGGTTACAGATTTGGAAAAACAATTGTGTTGAAACAAAGAGGCTTGCCAATGAAATACTGAAATTAAATATTAAGGAAACGGATATAGCATGAAAGAAGAACAAAATATGAAATACTTTTTTTTTATCATTTAGTGTGTTTAAAGAAACTCTTTTGTTTTCTAGTAAAATAGTAAAAATATTAAAATATTTAAATGGTATTTAAGAGGCTATATGCATGTATGACGTAGTATATACGAGTAAGCTCATTACGTATAATAAAATTTACTTGTTAATAAAAAGTTACCGGTAACCATCACGCATGACTAATTAGAAAGAATGAAGTGTTTACAAAAAGTAGAAGAAGTATGAGTGTGACCGAATGATCTGTTGTTACAGCGTATGCTTGGAGATCTGACTTTTATTTTTGGATCAAACCTTTCAAATAACAAATTATTGTAACATAATTTTTCATACATTTCGTTTGCAATACTTTTTTCTTTTAAGCCCTTAACAATATTTTTTTTTTTTGTTTGCTTTAAATAACGATTCATAATAAATTTTGGGCGTTAAAAAAAAGCAGAACAAGAGAGGGAGGTACAAAATCAACAAATGTTTTGCAAACGTAAATTACCCAGAAAGAACGTGACTTTTGCGCGAAAACGTGCAGGTCACGTTCCATTTTTTGCTTTCATAAAAGCAAACAAAAATACAAAAGTAACAGCAAAAACAACAAATGGGGTAAAAAAAGCAACAAATAGCAAAATTGTAGTAAGAGTCCAATCATGCCTTTAGAATTTTGGCTATTTTAATGCTGTAGCTGGTTCGTATGTTATGTGTCGGCTTTTTGAATAATGTGGCTGTCGGTTCTAAGGGCTGAATTGTCTGTTACTGCAAATGTTGTTGAAATATGGAGTCTTACGTTAGTGTGAACACAACACACCCAGCAGGCCATGTCCTCAAGACGTGTACCTTTCATGAGAAATTTTAGAAAACGTAGACTCTTCAATTAAAGTTTAACTACCTTGAACATTTCAAACATGCTGGGGCCTAATTACCACAGTCAATAGTAATCGAAATTTCAATAGAATTTAAATGGAAATTTCGATCGATATGGAATGCCGTAATCTGGTCCCTGAACTTTCAGAAATTTTGCGCTAATGAGTTCAATGATATTAAGAGATCTACAGTCTATGGTTGGTATTCCAAATGACTAATAAAGACTTGCAGTAGAAATTATGAAAAAAATTTCATTTAAATTTGTTGCACAAGCAGTTTTTATTATAAAATATTACACATGCTTGCAGTGATGTGTGATAGGCTTTCAAGTATGCTTATTCAGCCCTTTAGTAGATACTGCAAGTTTACTTTAATTTTTTTTGAATGCAAGGCATTTTTAAAGCAGCTTATTTTTGCAGAGTCGACAAATGCCAGTACAGTCGTCAACCACATTTCCGACTCTCAGGTGAAGATAAACAAACAACGTAAATAAGTACGTAAAAAAATAGAATCGAACGTTGTGTAGTGTTTTATGAACTGAAATTTCGGAATTTTATTAGCCAGCTGTCGGGAAATATTTCATAAAAAACACTATTGTGTCAAATAGGTGTATTTCTCGGAAGTTTTAGTAAATTTTTGGTTTTTTCTAACTATTTTCATTAAAGACAATTTCACGGTTTGATGAATATTTTTACGCGAATGTTTACAATTTGCTAGACTAAATATTTGAGCTTTATGCGTATAAGAAAGATAATTAAGAAAATTGTTGTATATACTTATTTTTAACTTACAGAATAATTAAAATTTTTGCTTTTTTTTTAAATATTTAGTTTCTGTAAATTGATTTTTAGTGGTTTGAAGAAATATTTTACAACATTCTAATATAAAAGGTGATTTTATAAGAACTATCCCTATAGACATTAGCCTTAACATAGCCCCACAAAAAATAGTCTAGAGGCGTTAAATCGCACGATCTGGGCGGCCAATTGACTGGTCCCAAGCGTGAAATAAACTGTTCACCGAACTCGCCTCTCAATTGGTCCATAGTTTCGCGTGCTGTGTGGCATGTGGCACCGTCTTGTTGAAACCACATGTCATGCAAGTCAAGCTCTTCCATTTTGGGCAAAAAAAAGTTTGTTATCATCGCACGGTAGCGCTCACCATTCACAGTAACGTTGTGATTCGCATCATCTTTGAAGAAATACGGCCCAATGATGCCGCCAGCCCATAATCCGCACCAAACGGTTGTTTTTTGTGGATGCATTGGTAGCTCTTGCAATGCTTCTGGCTGCTCTTCACTCCAAATACGGCAGTTTTGCTTGTTCACGTATCCATTCAACCAGAAATGAGCCTCGTCGCTGAACACAATTCTTCGATAAAAAAGTGGATCTTCATCTAACTTTTCAAGAGCCTATTCACCAAAAATTTGGCTTCAATTCTTGCACCAGTTGTATCTTATAAGGCTTCACACCCAAATCCTTCCGCAAAATTTTCCACGTAGTGGAGTAACAGAGGCCCAATTGCTGCGAACGGCGCCGAATCGATAATTCACGGTCATCACCAACACTGGCCGATACGGCTGCGATATTTTCTTCAGTTCGCACTCTACGTAAGCGTGTTGGTGGTTTAATGTCCAACAATGTAAATTTGGTGCGAAATTTTGTTACAATAGCCCGAATAGAAGCCTCAGTAGGTCGATTAAACTGACCATAAAATGGAAGAAGCGCGCGATGAACTTTCTTAACAGAGCACGCATTTTGGTAATAAAATTCAATAATTTGCAAGCGTTGTTCGTTTGTAAGACGATTCATGATTAAATTATAGACCAAACTGAAGATGTTTGACAGTGACACAAGATACAAAACGTGCGTGAGCTGTCAAAACTAGTGTTGCCAAAAAGATAATAGCAAAAAAATCACTCTTTATTTTGCTCTAGTCCATATCAGCTTTGCTAAAAATTGCTTTTTTGAAAAATAAAGTTGTATTGTTTGTGCTTGATTAAAAATGTTGTATATCAACAGTTGCTTATGTTAAAACAGAGTAGGAAAATAAGCAAAATAAAACGCTTGCTTTTATTTTGTACTTTTCAGTGAGCAAAAAAAAAAAAAAATAGTTGTGACGATTAATTTCGTATTTTTTATTTTTTTTTTGCTCATGAAAATAAACATGCAGCCAGAAGCATATACAGGATATCCCATAATTCAACGTCAAGCCGAAAGTGGGTGATCTGTTGGAAAGAATTCAAGAGGCAGTTGAAGCTATCAATTCTTGCAGATATGCTCGTCATATTAGCAGATCAGTCTTAAGAAGAGAGCTTGTATTGCAGTTGAAAATAAATTTCAATTGTTAATTTAAAGGGAAAAATATTACCGGTTTAATTAAAAAAAAAATTTATTTTCACTGTTGCAAAACCAATCAACTAACTTTTATACCATTTTGGAATTGGCACTAAATGCGCCAACTTTTGATGCAACTTGGCAAAATTTTTTAGTAAATTTTTTTTTTCAACACGGTCCTTTAAAGTTGGGTATAATAATAACCTTCAAAACATAGTTGACCAAAAAAATTGTATTTTCCTCGAAAATAACTTTATTGTGGTAAAATTTTTTATTGACGTTTGCAGAAGGTATGCTTACAATAACATAACGGGAAAAAACTTTTTCAAAGTAAAAAATTTGTAGCTACAGCAAGAGATATATCAATGCAGGGTACCAAAATTAAAAAAGTATTCCGAATGGCAATAACTCCCGAAATACGCGACATAAAATTATTTTCTAATTTTTCTGGCAGCAGTCAGCATGTGAGCTATCACCCACTTTCGGTTTGACTTTGAATTATGCGACACCCTGTATTACCACGACTACACGTACAGCTTAAAAATACCCATAAAAAATTAATTCAATCACTTAAAAAAATATTTTTGTTTTTGTTTTGTTTTCAAATATTCGATTATAAAGGGTGTTTTTTATAGACGTATAGAACTTTAAGTTGGCATTACTGTTCAAGATGGTGACCGATTTAACAGCTGTCAAGTGATTTATTCTCAGTTTGGTTTGACAATTCATCATGAATAGACTCACGCCTGAACAACGCTTGCAAATAGTGCAATTTTATTTCGAAAACGAGATTGCCGTTGTTCCCGATTTTCATAAGCGAATTTTGTTTAGCGATGAAGCGCAGTTGTGCTTGAATGGCTACGTCAACAAACAAAACTGCCGCATTTGGAGTGAAGCTAATCCTCAAGTGTATGTCGAAATACCGTTACATCCAGAAAAACTGACTGTTTGGTGTGCTTTATGGGCTGGTGGAATCATTGGTCCGTACTTCTCCAATGGTGATCGGTATAGAGCCATGATTACTAACTTTTTCATTCCTGAATTGAACAACCATGATGTACAGGAGCGCAACATGTCACACAGCTCGTGCCACAATCGATTTATTGAAAGACATGTTTGGTGACCAAATAATTTCACGTTTTGGACCTGTGAATTGGCCTCCAAGATCTTGTGATTTAACACCGGTAGATTACTTTCTGTGGGATAACCCACAAACGCTTGACCATTTGGAAGACAATATTCGCCGTGTTATTGCCGATATACGGCCACAAATGTTGGAAAAAGTCATCGAAAATTGGACGTCCAGATTGGACTACATCCGAGCCAGCCGTGGCGGTCACATGCTAGAAATCATATTTAAAATGTAATGCTACAAGTTTATCTTTCGGATAAATAAAATTCATGTTAATCGAATAATCCATCGTTGTTTTATTGCAATTTAAAGTTCTATTTAGTCGTATACTAAATTTAGAAGATGAATGTAAAGCGCCTATAATGAAATGTCATCGTGCCCGTGTAATAGCGAATAATACACTCTTTCTCATCATAACTTGCCGACGATGATCGTCTAATAGCGCTTAAAGCCAATTAATTTTGTTTGTGCTCTTTATTGCTGAAAACGTTTTTGAAAACTTTCCTTTATCTTCATACACTGTTTTAAAGTAATATTATAAAATATTCTGAATGACTGGTCAATTGGGTTATTTTTGTTTTCATTATTATTATTATTATTTTTATTATAATTTTTTTTTTTTCAAAAATAGAAAATTTAAATAAACCAAAATACATAAACATTTTGCTGCTGTTGTTGTGCTGTAGTTTAAGTTTAGCAAGTAAACAACAGACGATGTAGTTGATGTGGCGGGCATGTGGGGCCGTTGTTCTCAACTCTATACTCGTAACAGCAATTTACTGGGAAAACGAGAAAATGTAATTGGAACTAAAGCTACGTGTTGTATATGATTTTTAAAATATTTTGATGTTTGATCATGCACATGTGTGTTGGATGCAGAATGTGTAGCGAATACGTAAAAGAATTATATTTTGCAACAACAGATAAAAGCAAAATTAAAAAAAAAAAAAAATAACAACAAAAATGTATAACTAAATAAAATTTACCATGTAATGCTATTTATGCTGTTCTTTTTTCAGTTTTTAGCAACCAGGAAAGTATTAAATTTAATGCAAAAGTTGAAAAAAAAAGAAAATATGAATTGTGGCAAGCAGTATACTGTAAACAAGTATATAAATTAAAGTTAATCTGCGTAAGAATAAATTTATAAAAATACTACACGTTTGCGAATTTTAAAGCTGGAAAAGAAAATAATTAACAAACATGTAAGTGATTGAATAGCACTAGCAGTAAGATTAACCAAAAGAAAAGCAAACATAACAAGATTAAATTCATTCCATTGCATATAGCAGTTTGTTGCACAAAACTTTTAGTTTGAAAATAATATTGAAAATAGAAATTAAATTTTAAAAACCAGAAAAAAGGTTCTCATGGTTTAGCTTTGAATTTGCTACTTCGTTAGCGAAGTATTTTGTTGTTTCTTTTATATAATAATTTTTTATTTTGTTAAGCAGCTCAATCAAAAGGTACCACTAAAATTAATAAAAAGTATTATTTTTTGTCTTGTACTGAAACTTTTGAACCCAGTCTGATAGTAATAGGATCTTTAACATTAAAAAAATCAATAAAAAGCATAATATTTTTACTTTTACGGTTTCTTATATCCTTCAGCGCCATTTGTTTCTACTGTCACTGTCACTGTGGTAGGTTTGCTCATAACATAAAAAATACCACTAAAAGTGTTGAAATATAAAGTACCAGTCGCATTTCTACTTTCTGGTACTTTTCTCTTCACTTAAAAAATTTTGTTTATAAGTGATTTTTATTAAGCGTTACAAAATAATATTCTTGAAATTACATTTATGGAAAAAGTATTGAAAAGAGGTAAAAGTTTAACCCCTTATTTGTTGGAAATTTAAAAAAGTTCCAATAAACATGGCAAGGTTTTTCAAGAAGAGAAAAATACAATTTAGCTTTTTATGTTGCGTTGTTTTTTACTTGGAAAGATAAATGGGGCTAAAAAATTGAAAAACATGAGTGTATCACAGCTTTTATGCCACAAGTGTGGGAATATAAAAACAACCATTCGCTAATTTATTTAGTAAACAATTTTGCAGCTTAAATTTTGACTCTATTCTGAAAAAAAAAAAAAACAATTTCACCTAATTTTACCCTTTTTTACCAACTTAATACTCTAAACCTCTTCTTATTCGTCTCAAATTGTGTGAGGAAGCTACTTACCGAATTTCAAGTCAGTACCTTTAGTCGTTAGGGCTTGGTCAGTCGGTCAATAATGTTACTTTTTTATGTAAAGACTTAAGTGATAACAAACTGGTTAAATTTTAGTAAAATTTGAGTGATTTATACTTAGCATTTGATGCTAGAATGCTGTACTTGCATACATTTTTGCATGAAAAAATTGTTTTTTATGTGTTCGATAATAAAAAATTAATTATATTTACTTTGAAAACACATTAAAACATTTTTAAAAGTCGAAATGATATTTTGCAGGTGATATCACGAAGACGAAAAAGCACCAGAACATATAATGTGTCACTATAATATTCTACTTTGGACACGTTTTCGTTACTTAGGCATCACCATCTACAACCGTCTGACATGGCGGACAAATCACCCGCAAAGTCTTTGAATTCTTAGTGAATACTAAACTTAGAAAATTCCTTTTTGATTTTTGTAATTTTCCTATTCAAAATGGGCAAAGTGGGGAGTGGAGAGTGTTGCTCTTAAGGATTTTGGCAGTTTCCCTTTTGCATCATAAAATAAAAACTACGAATTTTTCAGAAAATATTAAAACACTTTCTAAAAGTTTAGAACCTACAGATTAAATTCCTTTCTGATTTAGTCTTTTTTTAAATAAAATTATTTACCTTTAAGATGGGTGGCTGAGTCTGTTTTCAGGAATGCCGAATGTAGCCCTTAGACAGGTGTATGGCAACAGAGTTTAACTTGTGCGAAACAGGAAGTGCCAAGTTAGGTGCTATTTGAATAGAATAGGCTGTATATTGGCATCACTACTCCCATTTCCTCCACTTTTTACTTAGAAACTGTAATATTATTTACTTTTACGACAGTTTTTGCAAAAAACAATCGATACTTGAATTTTTCAATTATATAAAAAATTGAATTAAACATTTCTCAGCTTCAAAATTATTATCTTTGGTAATAATTATTTATTATTTTTCATTTGAAACTGCTTGGTTGGCTTTGTACAAGTAATATACTCGTACTTGTCTCCAAAGTTCATCTGTCTTGTAAAAGAAATTTAATTAATTTTTACCTTTTCACTTACACTTAGTATGTATGTAGTAGATGTTTGTGTGCATGTACAATCCGTACAATCTAAATAATGAATTTACATTTCTGTTTTATTCTTTATGCGCAAAATTCTAAAGTGTCAAATCGTTTTATAAGCACAATCTACACATTTGTGTAGGTGGCTGTGTGTTAAAAAATTTTATGCTTTTCCTTCTGCACTCTTTTTTTTTTTTTGTCTACTTTATTTTGAGTAATTACAACTACTTTTCTCTGACAGACAGGGTAGAATAAGTTTTAAAAATTAGTGGCCTTCCACAGCAGTTGTGGTGGCGTAAGAGCAAAAATACAAAAAAAAAAAAAAAACAAATGCCCACTTCCTAGCTTTGCAAGCACTCGCTGGCCGCTAAGAACAAACTGTCGCTGTTATAATTTGAAAACGTACTAAATGAAGTAAAATGAAATAAAAAACTAACAAAAAAAAGTATTGCAAGTGGATTAAAATTTGACATTTATGACAGTTTACTTGTTAAGTCGTCCTAGATTTTATTTTATTAAAAGAAAAAGAAAAAACAAATGACAATGAAAAGCAAAAATGCTGCGCAAAATTTACACAAAAATAAAAAATAAAGAAAATTCTTTATTATAGTAATTAGTGTTAATGAACAAAGGAAACTGACACATTAAAAATGAGTTGCAAATTAAAATCTTTGCAATTAAAATTCTTCACTTAAATCAGTGACATTTCATTTGTGATTTACTCGTGCACAAGATTCGTTCACCTATTCCTCTTTCACCTACTACCATACATGTGCTAATTTAATGGGTTTTTCTTTTAATTTGTACTCTTGTGTGAGTGTTTACACACATGTAGTTGTATTAGGGAGTTAAGGCTCGTTTTGTTGTTTTCTTTATTGCTTTTATTATTTTTATTATCCTTTTTATGTGGCCACAATGTTCTAATTACCAAAAGCCGGTAGTAGACGTCTGCTTGTAAGAAAAAAACCACACAACTAAATGAGACTGAAATTGGCCAAATTTGCATTAATAAAATTCTCAACATTTTATATTTGTAACTTAAAAAAAAAAAAAAAAACACAATAAAAAGAGAGAATCAGAGCTTACTTTCTTAAGAGTGATTTTCACATAGCGCATGTCTGAGAATTTTAGATAAATGGAATGTGAAATGAGGATAAATTGTGAAAACCGCCAAAAAATAATTGTATTGCATGCAAGAAAACTTGCAACTTTTTGTTATGTTTGTTATCACATGACTTTTTTTTTTGTAATAAAAAAAAAATATCACTCATAAAGTGGTCAGTCACAGCCAAGCTGTGATTAGATTCTAAATGGATTCAGGATTACCAAGTACCAAATCGACGTACTCGTTATAGACCGAATTTTTCATTCATGTGCTCTTTTGAGGAAATGAACAACCCAACCGTTTAAAAACATTTCCTTAAAAAACACTCAAAAATACTTTAAAAATTGAGCATTTTCTTTATAAATATTTAAAAGACGATTAGATTGTGAGCACATTCATACTTTTAACTTTTTTTTATTCATGTAAAACACAACTAAAGCTTCTTTGGTACATTTTTGTTAAAATTAAATACAAATTTTAGTGAACTTGTGTAAAAAGAGTTTAATATTCCTTGAGCTGTAGGTATTTTTTAATATTCTGCCTGGTTACAACTGTCATGCAGTCGTGATGAAAACAAGGAAATGTGCCAGAGCTTTCGATATGTTTTATATTGATGTTGTGGAATTTAGAATACAATTTTGACAACCGGAATAAAAGATAAATTTTTTTATATTATGAAAATAATAACAATAACTATTCAATGGTTCTCTCATTTTCAATTAAAAAAAAAATTAACAAAATTTAATCTTTATTCGTGCTTAATTTCAATTTATGTGAATGTGCTAAATGCATTATTTTCCATGATATTTTCATGGAAAATATTCAAAAAATTGTTGCTAAAAAGGAAAGCATATCTATATAGCTATTTCATCAGACGCTACTTTGAATCTTCAGTGGATTACTGCCCAAACATTCGAATACTTATTTTTTTATACCAACGAAGATAAAATTTAATTAAATGTGTAATAATAATTCAATACTCAATGCTAAAGACCTAACTCTTACTAAAGACCCAACAAAAAAAGAATTGTTATGTTTCAAATTTTCTATACAAGATGCTAGATCTATTCTGGTGATAAAGTAAAAGGGATAGAAGGTTACAGCAGTAAATATGTAAGCCTATAGATATAGCGCGTTTTTCTAAAGAATTTACGGTTGTGGTTGTTTGTCTAGTTGGTTTTCATAAAAAAACAATATTTACTTTCACAACCAGCGTTGTCAGGAGCTAGAAAAGAAATTTAGCCAAAAAAAAAAAAAATTAACGCTAGAAAAGGCTATATCACACCGAAAAAATAAGCTAGAAAAAAGTTAAAAAGCTACAGTGTAAAATTACAAATTTTCGTAATTCTTTATTAAGTTAACAATCTTATGTGCTGTTTTTTTAATACAAGCGATTAATTCGTTTCGAAATTTTATATGAAAAGTACCCAAAATATTGAGTGTTTTTCATACAAATTTTTTAGACGAGTTGATGGCTGATGTTATAAAAACAGAACATTAATTATAATTTTTATAAAAAAAAAAACCCTAAAAAAATATGATATATCAAAAACTAAAGAAAATAAATAATATCATTTTCCACATGGCTTTAAATACTTAGTAGCGAATTCAATTATTTTTCAGCTTCAATGTTAAAATAATATTTAAAATTCTTTTACGTAATAATTAATTTTTTGATTTTTAATGCCAATTCTTTACTCAGCATTACTAAACGGTAGTACTAAATAACTAAATACTAAATGGAACAATTAATTAAGCAATTAGGAATAAAGTGCCAATTACTTTTCGACACTTATGAAATTACCTTCGTCCGACCAATTTATCAAATAATATTACTTTAGCTAATTTGGTTTCAGTTTCAATTTGTTTATGTCTGACTTGTTTTAATTTTCCAAAAGAGACTATTTAAAGCTATTTTGAAAAACAAAAAAGGTTAGGAAAAAAGCTTGAGGCTAAATCATACATTTTGAGGCTAAATGGGAGAAAAAAAAGGTTAAAATGGCAACGCTGTTTGCAACATTAATACTGCAAAAATCTTCTTTCACACTTTAGCTTCAAAATTACTATTTATTTATCATCAATCTGAGAGATATTTTTTATAAATTGCTTTTCTTAAACAATTTATTAGTGATTTTTAGTAAAATATTTGAAGCAAGCTTGAGTACCCACTTTTTGTTTTTCAGTAGTAAAAAAAAACATCTACTTTTTCAAGGCTTACTTTTTACATCCCTGATGCATTATAAATACATATAAGGTGGGCCAAAAGGAGTCATCCGATGTTGTTTGGCTCTTATTTTTTTTCTAAATGAAAATGAAATGTGTGCCCTTGCTCCGTCCTGTTGGAGCCACATATCCTACAGTCCTAATTCGTTCAATTGCGGCAGAAAAAAACATGGCCCTATAGCGCGCACCATTCACTGTTGTCGTTTGACCAGCCCGATGACTCCTCCAGCGTGAACAGCGCACCATGCAGTCACTTTGACCGGGTGTAATGGCTCCTCGTGCATCACTCGTACATTTTCAGTGCCCCAGAAGTGATAGTTTTGCTGGTTCATGTACCCGCTGAGGTGGAAATGAGCCTCAACGCTCATTTCATTTTGGTCGAAAAATCGTCCACTTCGATTATTCCGCGTTCTTGGGGAGTCTATCGATCCATGGCTTATTCACTTGTATTCTACATCTGTCTAGTTCACAAATGTCAAAACAGATTTGACATTGGCCGCCATTTGCAAAAATAAGAGCATCTTCCAATAGGGTGATTTCTTTTAGCCCACCTTCCAATTCTTCTATGCTGAATTATTTTATTTTTTTATTTTTCAATTTTAAATAGTTTAATTTTTTTAATTTTGTTTAATTTATTTTTTGTATTGTTTTTGAAATATTTTCCAAATAACTATCAACTTTTGCTTCGCAACACTCACATTTTTGATTTTAGCTTTTAGTTTATATAAATTCATAATTTTAATAATTTTTAATTTTTATTAAATATGATTTTTTTAAGTCACACACATGCAGCAAAGTGAATAGCTCACGGTAGACAAGTATAATAAATTCTCGTCTATACAGACGGAGACACACATGCATACATACTCCTATGTACTAACTCCTATATTGAAATAAACACTCTCAAACACAAGATTAACTTGATAAGTAGTTAAAAGTACTTGTGAATGTGTATGCGGTATACAGTGGCAAGTGTTTAATTTTTATACAAAATGTATATTCTTTGCTTGATTTTGAATAGTTTACACGGCTAGATTTTACATTTATTTATAACAGAATTCGCATGAGTGCTATTGAAATGTCTTCCTTTTTTTAATTATTCCTTTAACTTGAGTTTTCACTGTTATTACGAAAATGTTTATTGCCTAAGTGTGCATTTTCTATTATAATAAAATAATAATAACATATTTTTACGTCTCTCTCATACTGATTTGAAAATACATGCTTCATACGAGCACGTAAAAATAAGTTTTTGCATTATTTTTTCTCTTTTATATATTAATTTAATGCTAGAATGATTTTAAATAAAAGTACAACAACTTTTACCTACACACAACAAAAGTTGTAAGCTGAGCAATAAATAATAATTTAGCTACACTCAGCTGTATAAATGCGACAAAAGATTTTGGCCCATAATCATAGTCACACTAAAGTCGATTATAAATTCATAAAATTTTTATGAACAAAAGTCAGCTCTTAATAAAAGCCTACTTTTGGTAACTATGATTATGGCCCTTTGTTTTTAATTTATATACAAAATTTAATCAAAATTCAAATTAATGCTTTTTAGAAGTTTGACATACTCTTGAGGTTAAAAATCACAGTTTTGAAAGTGTTTTTATTTAAATTTAAAGTCTTTTTTTCCGCTCACATCATCTGTTTATTTAAACAAAAAAGTTAAGAAGGCAATACATTCCATATTGTTAAAAAACTATTTGCTTTGTTAAATAAGTTCAAAAAGAAACATTTTCTTTTTTAAAAGACTGTATTGAAAGAATTTTGTTCATATATCCAATGAATTTTTTCATTAATCTAATGAAAAAATTTTTTATTTTCAACCAATGAGATGCTTCATTAGATCAATGAAAACTTTCATAAAATATAGATATGAAACGTGTTCATTATACATATGAATTTTAAAAATTTTTATTTTTTATTAAAAATTTTTGATAAATTTACTTTTTGTTTGAATTATTTGGAAATTTCATTTGACTCTGCCACAATTCGAACTTGGGACACATGCAATTAAGAAGCTTTAACTCGCCACTCAACCACTTCAGCTAGGAAGCTCCGTTGAATTGTAATGATTAAGTGATTGTTTTATAGTTACTCTATTTATAGAATTGCGAGAGCAAAACAGAGAACAGTTTTCATTCTCATAATGAAATTATGAAATAATTAATGAAATATTTCATTAGTTTAAGTTAGGTTACACAGGGCGCCCAAATAAAAAAAAACAGAAGCTGGGCTCACTTGGGTCCTCTGACGTACACGATACTGATGTTCGTATCTTAAGTTTTTTAATTATATCAAGGATACAAGATGTATTCTAAAGTTTGTTGTTTTTTATTTTGGAATTTGTGCCTTAGTTTTTACTACTTGCTGAAATATACCGTCTTAACAAAACTTTGTAATTGAATTTTTTTGAATTTTACACAACTACTATTATTTAACATGCTCCTAACTTGCTTTAAAAATTTGAAATAACAAATAAATTTCTTTAAAAACTAACAAGATGAAGCAGTTTTTTTTGTTTTTGTTAAAAATTTATTTTCAATAGGGTGAGATGATCGAAAATAATTATAATGAATTCGAATACAATGCTGACAATAAAAATATAAATAACAGAATTTGTGTACATAAAGAGTGTAAGTGTGTCAAGCTGTCATAAATATTTTCTATTTTGAAATATTATATTTTCTTATTCTTAGTAAATGTTCATTAGGGAAGATCAAGTCCTGGGTATATAAATAATGTAAACAAATTAAGGAAGTTTAACAACAATTTTTAGAAATTTTTTTAATGAGTTATTTTTATATATTTTTTTTTAATTTTTCTCATAATTTTGCTTAGTTATTTTTTAAGTTTGACCCGCCTTAATGTACATATTTTAGGACATACAGTGAGTATATAAAGAAATGAAGAAAACAAACAATAAAATACAAAAATTAAATCACTATTACAATAGAGCTTTTTTAATCACCATAGACGGGAATAGTTTTAAGATTTAAAATCATAAAATATGTCGTGCACATAACGTCACAACTAGAAATTTAACAGTTTCCAATCTGAACAGTACTTAAGAGTTTTGTCTAAATTAATCAGTTTTCTCTTCTTATGCAACTTAAATATTTTTTCTTTTTACTTAAAAAAATTAAAAACAAATTTATAGTTTTTTAATAAAAAAATTTACTTCGATTTTGGTAATTGTGTGTACAAATTGTTTACTTATGAGCTGGTGTTTCAACAAATAGAGAATCAAAGAGCTCACTCTCCTAATGTACGACTGTGGGTAAAGACAGCTAGTGAAGACACAAAAGGCAACGCTGAGTTTAATAAGAAAGGGAGATGGGATATAACGTAGAAGCCGAAGAGTTGTGGTGAAAGTGTGGTAAGCGAGTTTCATCAAATCAAATACAATAATTAAAAATAGAATAAAATGAATTCTTTTGGTTTAAACAGTTAATAAAATAAATATAATAATCAACTCTTTTAATATGTTGTTTGGATATAACGTAAGCAAACTGCGGGCTTTAAAGATCCTGCTTTAATAATTTTCCATTTTCAAAACAGAAAGCGTTTTGCAAAATTTATCTATAGTTCATTTAAAAAAAATCCTAATACTCAATTCACGAAAATTGAAATGCTATTTGATTTTGAATAAAAAAAAAATTCATATTTTGAGAGTATACTCGTATACACATTTAAACAATGACGGCCACTATTACAAACTATTTATACTTAACTTTAGTTAAAGCAAATGACAAAGTGACCAATAACTTTTTTCCATTAAGATAAATATTATATGTGGCATTACAGCTGTGAATATCGATTATTTTTCGTTATAATTTGAATATAAATTCAAGTGGTTGAAGAAAAAAAAATAATCTAGTATTAGAAAGAAAACTTCTCAAGAGAATTCCGATATATTCCAGTTACCGAAAAAAAAAAAAATAAATTGGCAGGCATTTTATGAACTCAGCATATAAAACGACTTTTATTTACGACTGTGGTGGGCAATTATTTGAAAAATTCTGGCTAAGACTCTTAGGTCAATTATGAATATTCCCCAGAATTTTTTTCCAAAGAAAATTTCGTTTCTTTTGAAAAACAATTCCCTAAGCCACAGAGTATTCTTTGATAAAAAAAGAAAAAAAAAGTATTTTTGATAAGAGGAAAAGAGGAAAAAATTCCGGATAATTTTTAATCATAATTTATTTTATAGGAATTTATTTTTAAATTGCTTTGAAATTAAATGGAATGGAATGCGAAATAATTACTTTTTCCAACAATTCCACAAGTTTTTTAAATTGGTTTATATTTGTCCCTTTATTTTAAAAATTTTTTAAATTTATTTTTTTTTTTTAATTTTTTTTTTTTTTTTAACTTTTTTTTAACACTTCTTAGTCGTTACCTAAAATGGTGACGACAAAATCATAGTCGTTTCAATACAATATCGCAATCGCCTTTTCTTATAAAATGCTGTTATGAAAATCACTATAAGAAATGGTATTTATGCATGTGTATATGTAGAAATTCAGTGTTTATGTTAATTCGAAGAATTTTATAGTGTAATGCTTGGGTGTGAGCTGTGTGTTATTTATATCTGTGTTAGTGTATAAGCTTTATGATAGCTTTAGTTTTAGAATTTCCTAGATTAAGCATTTTAATTTATCTTGTTGTTCTATACTTGATACACCTAGAAGTATGCAACTTTTCGGCTAAACTAAAGATTGGAAATGTCCGTTACAATTTGTTAAATCAAACAGTATATAAGTCAATGCTAAGATTGCCGGATAAGTTTAGTTCTGGTTGAGACATTAGACTGTAAACAAGGTGTGTGAAAAACAATAAAGTGTCGTTGTGACGGTTAAAAATAAAGTGTGTTTCTACAACAAGTGATAAGAAAAGAGAAGTAATTGTGCTTTATTTTACAACAAAGAACCCTTAATAAACTAAACGTTTTTATGATAAGGTAAAAACGTAACAATACCAATTATAAGCAAACACTTATCGATAAATAACGATTGCGACAACTGGAATACTAATTTCAAGCCGTTGACAATAAACGCCGTCGTTATCTATTGATTGCGACAACTGGAATAGGGGTAAATATTTGTTATTTTCTTGTGTAATTGTATTGTTTTATTTTTGTGTAAATATTAATAAAAAAAATGCAATTCTATATAAATATATGGCTGCTGAAGTTGCCATATCCTAAATGGCAACTTTAAATGCTTAAAGTTCATGGTAAAATTTATGGGAAACACAAACATGTCTTTAGTTTATCACACACTTTTTGTTTAAAGTCAATTTGTAATAACCATCCTACTTTTAGTTATTGCTTAATTGTACTAATGGCCCTTAAATTGACAACTTTACTATTGGCATTGTATTGATTTCATAATTGATATTTTAATTTTTGAAAACATACATTTGCTTAAGTCTTAACATCTCTGACATAATTGTTGTTTGTTTTCATCTGTAGTCATCTAGAATAGTAGACTCTTGTAAAGAAGTCGCTACTCATTTCTCTATGTTAACAATATTTTTCTCTTGTTGTTATAATTGTTGTTAGCAACAGAAGTCCTATTTTTCAAGTTAATTTCTTTTAAGCTTTCAGTCGTATAAACAGCAGATTCATCATAATGATGGCTTTTTTTTCTTTTCATTTGTTTTCAGTTTTAAAATTGGCCTAGCCTCCTGTTGTCTTGTACAAATAGTCTTGTGTTTAAGAGCAACAAAAAAAAAAAAAGGAATTTTTGTTATGTTGATTGTGGGCGCAGAGTAGTAGTTTTTCATTTATTCAGTTTTATGCCACAATTGTTTATTTTTGTATTTGTTGTTTTTTCTTCTTTTTAAAAACATACTAGCACAGTAGCCTCACAATATATATTTATTTAGATTTTCTGTTATTTTTTTTCTTATATTTTGCAATTCTTTACTTGAAGTAAACACAAATAACAATTACTTTTTATAATTAAAAAAAAAAAAGATTAAGGAAATAATAATAATTTATTAAGTAGGACGAGCATGAAAGTCTAATTAAATTAAAATTTTTTTATTTTAATTTAAAATTATTTTCAAAAGTTGTCGATGCCTTAAATTCAGTTATTAATTTAATTGTTTATAAAAACACAAACTTGTAAAATAAAAGTAGAAAAGCAGAAACATATTTTTATTTGTATTTTGTGGTTTACAAGTGGACTATAAAATTCTAAATATGCGCCAATAGAATATTAAAAAGTTTATAAACTGCAAGCCATACATTATAACTAGCCAAGGACAGTATGAGATATATTACGTGTTCTCATACTCTAACCAAGTCATAGCTAATCCAACAACCTTTCTAAACTATAAAAGTTTTATTTTTGGCGGATATTCTTCACTGTTTAATTAATAACAATTTAGAAATCATTAAAAAACATATAAGCTCATTTCCTTGAGTGCTTAATTGTGCATTAAATTAATTAAATGTGTGGTGGAAACTAACACATACTCATTTCTTTCACTAATGCTTTTGCATCTTTTTATGTTGACATTCATTTGATACAAAATAAAACGTACACAAAATGCCCTTAAGAATTGACAGATCAATTCTTGTAGGGTTTATTTAGTATTCATAATATCAATTCAGAGTCCCAAGTGATTGATAAAATGTAGGATTGAGTTAAATGAACAAAAATCCGTTTAAATTTACTTTGAATGGAAAGCTATGCCCAATCATTTCTAAAAGCAGTAGATTACAATACTCAAAGATTTGCTTTAAAAATCCAAACACAGAAAAAAATTTTAATTGTTACCAGTTAAAAATTCAGTTCCCATAATTAAATTTTATGGTTTAAAATTTAGTTCTCTTAAAATAATTTTGTCTGCATAACCGAATTTTTTGCGTCGTAGCTAAAAATTATATTCCAACTACATTTCTTAATATAACAAATACGATTCACACAACCAAACTTATTTTCTCACTGCATAATGGAAGCAGTTTGATACATTAAAAATGAAAAAAAAACTTTATTGTACCGCTTTCTAAAGGCAGATTGACACAGCCCAAGGATCAGTGATTCACAATTACTTTGTTGAGTGAGATTGTTTTTTTGGTTGTTTCAGTAAAAAAATTAAATTAAATTAATAATTTTGTAAATTTGACTGATATTGCTGAAAAATTAATTGCAAGTTGTACAAGAACTTTTATTCAATTCAAGACTTATGGAAATGTAAAAATATTTAATAACAGTTTGAGAAATTGCAGTCGTCGCGATGTGTCTTGTTCTCTGATGCTCAGATATTAGTAGATCTATTTCATAATAGAAAATAAAGTATAATTTTATGATATGCAGCACGGGTAACTAAATAAAACTTCTTCTTAGAACGATTTTATTTTTTAATAATTTTATACTTTTTTTTTTATAAAAAAATATTTTTGTCTTCTTCAAGTATTCCAATAAATGCAAAATTTCACTTTTAATTTATATTTGTTGTCAAAAGAAAAAAAAAAAATATAGTTCACTAGTTTTCCAAGCGTTCTTTTGCAAACAATTTATTTATGCAGTTGTCGTTTGTTCTATCTACACTCAAGCTAGGCTCCATGTATTCGTATGTTTGTTCTCCCCAATGTATGCCATGATTTATCCTAAAGGCGGTAAAAAAACAAAACAGAAAATTTCACAGAAATACAATATAAAAAAGTAAAAAATAAATAAAACTAAAAATATTTATTTATATTTATGGAATCACTTCCTTAACAACATGAACATGAATTCGTATAATTTTCAAGTCTACAAATATTTTCATTACAGAACAATAAATCATAAATGATCAACAATGGCAGAATAAAACAGAATGAAGCACAATACCACTACACAATGGGGGCTCTCGACAAAAGGCCAACTACTACTGTGTATAGGAATTCAAAAAAAATAAATAAAAAAAGCAAATTTAAATTGAGCAGACATTTTGCCAAGCCATGGACACCCCTTGCTACCCACACTTTATATCTATCTGGCCTAAAACTTATTCACATAAACATACATACAGATAATATTTTATATAATTTTTTCTTCTTTTTTTTTAATAAAAAAAGCAAATAGGAAGCATATTTTATAGCAAAAATAGACAAGGATTTAGATAAATTTGTAAGAAAAGGATCAAACAAAGCACACGCACACACACAGTAAAAACTCGTATTTCATTTCAAGTCAAGTAGGAGTATTTTACGGTTGCGATTTCCAATATCGCTCATTTAAATAATTTAATGTAGAATTAACGATTTGATTTTTTTTCTCCTCCACATTTATCAGTGATGGAGCCTTATGATATTTAAATAGGTTCCATTAAATATATTGTGATTACTCGTACTACGAGTACAACCGACAACATGCATAAATCAGAAATAACAATTTTGTTAAACATTTAACCAAATTGTTGTTTGTGTTTGTCCACTCAATCATAAACATTTAAATTATAGACATTTACATAATAGTATTTCTATTGCTTATCTTTAGAAAAGTTCTACTATTCTTTCGGCCAGAGTTGGAAAGTTTAAACTTAAGAAAATTCTTTTTTTATTAGTAACAATGTAAAAATATTCAAATAAAACAAAAAACTTATGCAGAAATTAATAAAACATTTTAATTGAACTAATTGCCACAGTGATTAATAAGATTTCCAACTCGTTTAAAAAATTTTAAATACTTTTCATATAAAATTTTCAGGCTAGCTGATCGTTGCTGTAATCAAAACAGCACATAAATGCTTAAATGTTTTAAAATTTTTTTTATCAATTAAAAAATCGCTAAACAAAGATTTTAGCAACAAACTTAGAGCATGGGGAGCCGTTATCAGGTGTGGAATGAAAGTCTGAAGCGAGATTATATTTAAAATGCAACATTGAAAGTTGAAGAAATTTTAAAGCATAATTTATCAGCCTAGTAAGCATTATTATTCAGAGCTGTTCTATACTACGAATACGAATATTTAATTCAAAAGTAAAAAACAGAACAAAGTCCAGTGATAAGAAAAAAAGGTAATTCGAAATATAGATTTAACTAAAACGGGCAAACTAGAAAAAAATAAGCTAAATTTGCCTTAAAAAAAGGCTAGAAAAAGCTAAATCACTCACAAAAAAAGCTAAGAAGAAGTTAAAAAACTATCGCTTAAAATTCAAAATAATCTGCCTTATTAAGTGTGTCGTTGTCGTAGTCGAATTCACAACAAGCTCATATAAAACATATGACCGGCGTTACCACATATCACTGTTTTCGTCACGACAACGACACTCATAATCAGTACCCATGTTCTGTAACGTTTGTAAGAACTTCTCGCATCGAAAAGTTGTGAAACAAAATATTCCATCGTTTCTAGAAAAGTGAGAAAAAACTTTGTCTGCAACTCACGACGAAAAATACCACACATGACTACGTCATTACGTTATAAATGTTACAATAAAATAATGAGCAGCCGATAACAAAAAAAAGTCGACGAGGCCGCTAACCACAAA
Organism: Thelaira solivaga; assembly: GCA_947397855.1. Taxonomy (NCBI): domain Eukaryota; kingdom Metazoa; phylum Arthropoda; class Insecta; order Diptera; family Tachinidae; genus Thelaira; species Thelaira solivaga. The sequence continues at coordinate 38,268,111 of OX377610.1, forward strand.
TGTTTTCAACGCTAGCTTAACGTAAACTAAAACTGAAAAATGTTTAGCGGCGGCGTCCGAACTACTTTCGTTGGCCAACATTCGGTTATATTAAAAATTGTCATGTATGACTTAGTTTTAAAAGCAAAATATTTACGTTTTCACTATTATTATTGTCCACTTTTTTAACTAACACAATTATAAATTTAAGATTTATTATATTTTATATTTTTTAATTTCAATTCACCGACTTTCTATTTGTGAGTTTTTTTTGACAGTTTAAAGTGAGAACTTCTCGACACACTTTTTCATTGAACTTGCAAGTAATACGCTTACGTGACAGCTGTATCTCACAGACATAGCATAGTGAGAAAAAGCAGCAAATTGTGCCCATTTCATGTATTTTGTTTCATTTTACAAGTGAAAAGTTTCTCGCAGTGAGAGTTGCAAATAATTATGATTTTTATAAAAAATCAAGAAGAGAACATAGTCGTATAATGACAAAAACTAAAGAAAATAAGGTCATTTTAAACTTGCTTTGCTTTTTGGTCATAACTTGTTGTTTTCTGAAAAAAAATATTCGAAAAAATTTTGAATTAAAGCCAATACGTTTATCTATTCAATGCAAAAGAAATCAAGTCGATATCTTAAAAAATAAGCAAGCTACGCAAAAAAAAAATGCGAAAAGGAAAAAAAAACTATTTAAGGCTATTTTGAAAATGAAAAAAGGCTAGGAAAAAAGCTAGAGGCTAAATCATAAATTTCAAGCCTAAATTTGAGAAAAAAGGTAAATCTAGCCTAAAAAAAACTAAAATGGCAACGCTGGTGGTTATTTATGGTGTAATTTATAAACAACGCAAATCTGTTTGTCTCCAAAAAACTTCCAGACTCAGGCAAGAATCAAACCTGTGACGCTCAGACTGATGGTTTATGGAGCCATCCATCTTAAATATTAAGAGCTTTCTATTTATTTTTTGAAAAAAAAATATATTTATTTTTTTAGAATATTTCCCTCAATAACTGAAAAAATATTAGTTGAACTAAAAAAGGATTAAAAAATAAATTACAGCCAGTATAAATCTTATACAACGTTTTAAAGTTACAATGATATGTTTGAAGCAGCCTTGAAGTCTGAAATGACTATGCCGCTTCAGAAAAATATAAAGATTATTGCTCTTATCCAAAAAAATTAACGTAGAATTTAAAGTAAAATTTTTTTAAAAATTATAAAAAAAATTTCGTTAACGTCGACATTAAAGTCTACGTTAATTTTTTTAATACGAGTAGATATTTACTACATATTGTTGCATATGTTGCATAGTGTAATTATGAAGCAACATAAACCTTAAAAAAATAAGCCGCTTTAAATAAAAAAAAAAAATAAAACACACAAATAATAAAACACACAAATATTTTTTCTTATCGAAAAAACATATTGAAAAAAAAAAAAAATTTAATGGCGCTGAATTTTCCATTCCTGTTGCTAACACTAAAGGTACGTATTTCATGTATGTCTACCGTAGCTGTCATTAATATGCCAAGTTAAGTTAAGAAATTGCTATTCTAGTTACTTAACGTAGTCCTGCAACACAATATATGCGTGTATTATTTTCGCCCAAAATCACGCTATTTTTAAGGGTATTCGTAAGCTAAATAACCCAATTAAAAGGTTAAAAACCAGCTCCTTTTTTTCCAAATTAGGAAAAAACTAAACGTATTTTGTTTGCAAAATACTACCCCCTAGCTAGTACACTACCTACCTATCTAGGGGTCGCAGGTTCGATACCTTCCTAGACCTTGATTTCTGCCGACAAGTCAAGAAGCCTAGCGGATTCGTGTTTTTTACACAAGCTTTAAACTTACCATATTTCATCAGATAGTGCATATAATTTATTGGGAATGAATAAACCGTGATACAGTCGAAAAGCGCCCACGATATAGTGTTGTACTTCTTTTTTTCTTAAGCTGAATGCATGAACAGGCTTAATGAAGTCTATTTAAATAATGGAAAATTGCATTTAAGACGCCTCGGGCTAAACACAATATATTTTGTTTTCTTTCTCACTAACAATATTTGTTGTCTTTATTTCTTATTACTCACATTCAGCTTATGCTGTGTAATATTCCGCAGTCAGCAGTGGAATTGTTTAAACGATTTGTTCAATACTTTACAACAATTTAATTCTGTACACAATTGAAAGACTTTATGTCAGCTTTCTTTTTTAAAAAGGTCATTGTATTTTGCATTTTTAAATTTAAAACAAACAATGTGATAGACATTTCTGATTTTCTCTACAAAATGTAAATACGAATATAAATATGAAATGAATATAAATCTGAACGAGTTTGTGTTAATTTCATTTTAAATGTTTGATAAGAGACATTTAATTTCTGAACTAAACAACTTCTTAAAATGATATTCACTCTTCGCTGTCCCTTTTCAAAATAAAATTTTTAGTGCTGCATTGGCTAGACTTCATTTGAAATTTCTAATTATTAATTTTAACATTTTCAATTCAACTAAATTTAAATAAGTTTTATGTAGCAAAATATAAATATTTTTTTCTGCCTTAATACGTGATTAAAACTGTAGACAAGAAGCAATCAGTTCCACAGTAAAATTACATATGCCTATCTCTCTCTCTCTCTGTGAATTTAATAATTTATAAATTAAATTTTGTCTGACAAATGTAACATCAAATAGTTTTAATAATTTACCAACTAAATTGACGTGTGTCATTTGGAATGTCAGTTTAACACATTTTATGTTTGGAATCTGCTTCATTAGAAAATCCTTACATAAATAATTTTTACATATTCTGCATTAAATTGTAAATAAAATAAAGTTTTTTTTTTTTTTTTTTTAAAATTGAAAAGTAACAAAATCTATGTGCTATGAATTTACTAATATTTATTTATGCGTGTGTGTTAAAAAGTTAGTTGTAACACCCACTTGCCTGCTTTACTGTTCCTGCCTGCACGCGTGCTATGCCAAAAGAAAATGGAGAATTGTTGTGTATTAAGAAAATAAATATCAATTTTATATCATTCAAGTAGAAAATTAAAAATTATACGTCAATAAAAAAAAAAAAAAAAAAAAAAAACATGAAATTATAAAATTCTAATTTTTACGGTTGATTTGAAAAAAAAAAAATATTATTTGCTGGAAAATATTGAAATTTAAATATTTTTGTGACACGTGCAGTCTTATACAGAGGTTGTCAGTCTTTCATAATAAAAGAAATTTCTTCTCTGAACAAAATGTTATATCAGAAAGGAGCTTCTTCATCTATTTGAAATTTTGCGAATTTTTCTAGGGACACAACCACAGAAATTGAAATATGACATGAGTTTTCAAGTAATGATAACATTTCGTTACTTGGGGGTCACACTTTTAAAATTTGCTGAGAGCTTGCTTTCAATTTTTCGTTCAATTGAGTGTTTCAAGTTTCATTCAAGAAAACAGCTGACTGCAGTTTTTTTATTCCAAATTTGAATTCTTATTCTGCCGCCAGTATTGTTTTGTTTTTTTTTTTTTTAAATATGTTTGTGAACAAATTAAACAAATATAACGACGCTTTGCAGTTCATAGAGATATACAGAAGGCATGAAGTTCTCTGGAACATGAATATTCCTTCATATATACGGAATGATTTAAAAATTAAGGCATATAACTCTATTGCCGCCGAAACAAAACTGTCGGTGGAAGAGGTTAAAAAAAATAAAGTCATTTCGAACGTCGTACTGTGTCGAAAAAGCTAAAATTGAAAGCAGCAAAAAATCCGGATGCGCCACTGAAAATGTATATACTCCTAGTGTATTTTGGTTCAATGAAATGTCGTTCATCGACGCATCTCTAAATCGTCGGAAAACTGTGGACAACTCTTATCAAATGGAAACTTTTAACCAGGTAATAGAGTAAAGCAAAACACATTTTTTTACTTGAAAGATTTTTATTTAATATTTATTTTTTGCCACTGAAAATCTACATTACCATATGTGGTTAAATATCTGGAAAGCTCGTCCCTAATTCTTGAAGCAAGCTTGTATGTTTTGTGGCTTTGATTTCCAATTGCGGAAAACGCTTCTACAATTAATTGTTCCACTGGTTCTGTGTCTGCTGTTGCCGTTCGAGGTTTTGTCAAATAATTGTGAAGCACACAACAGGCCTTAACAATGGAGTCGACTGTTTTTGGTTGCACTTCCATAGGACGGTGAAATATACGGAACCTGTTGGCGAGCCGACCAAATGCACACTCAACCACCATTCTTGCCCGACAAAGCCTATAGTTGAACACTTCTTGTGGCACGCTTAAACTTATACTTCTGCTATATGGCTTCATCATGTGCCTGTCCAGAGCAAAAGCGTCGTCTCCAATAAAGAAATAAGGAATCTTATTTCCTTCACCTCAAGCTTGACCACATCGATACGTGCAAAATTTCTGAATTCGGCATCATCGTCTTCCCACACCAGATCTTTTAACATGTGCGCCTCCAAATCATGCTCCCCCTTAAGTAAACAAAATTGTTTTTACATTTATTACGCCAACTCCATGTGTGTTTGTTAACATTTATAAATACATACCTTCTTACTAATAATGGTTTTACCCAATATTTCTTCTCCGCCTTCTGTTTTTCTTTAGTTTCTATTGTTTTTTTTATTTCTTCCAATAATTTCAAGGAAGCAATAAATTTTATTTGTTTTCTTGATAACATCTTGCTGAAAAACTTGCTTCGAAATTGCGTGCAGCCTACGTCACAGCTTTCAATTTTTGTGAATTTTGACAAGCAGTATGTGTAAATTTCTTGAAAGAGAATTGCAAAAAAACTTGATCGTGTGACTGCAGTGTTAGACTTCATTTTTAAAATATTTTTCATTTTATTAATGAACAAAATTTGCTTCAGTTTAAAATCACTTCCACTGTTCCCAGCTAAACTGACGTAGTGTCAGTTAACTTTTAGGTGCTTTGTAATTTCCACTGATATATTTGCTGGATTTTTATAATCTTCCAAAGAATCAGTCATTTCACAATATAACATTCACTAAAGAAAATAGATGCTCACTCCCGGTCGTATAGAAAATTTGATAACCCATGTTTAATTTGCCTTTATGAAGACCTCGCTGGGCTCTAAAATCGAAATTTTTGTTATTTTGTGATATTAACTCTTTCTATTAAACATTTAGCCAATTCACAAAGTGTGTTACAGTGTCCTAAGTGTAGTATTCGTCCTAAATTTATGACTGTTGTAAAAATTTTGTTGGTATTTATTATATAAAAGAGATTTAGGACATTACTACTTTGTTTCCTGTGTTTTTTAGTGTGCTTTTTAATATAATGGAGAAAACATAAGGAAATATTCAGGTAAGTTGTGTATTTACATATAATTTTCGTTTACTGACTATTTGTGAAATAATTTTAAATAAAGATTTAAAAAAGCGTGTTCGAAATACTCCTAATAGGCGAGTGTATTCTTTGGCAATATGACAGGCCGTTCACAACAGTACTATTTTATCTAAGTAGTAATTTATAACTTAGCCATTTATAAAGTTTGTGAATTGACTAATTAATTTATATCAGGCTTTCAAAAAAATTTGATAATAATGTATGCTTATTTAAGTTTAGATGTCTGTGTGCTAAATTAGCTAATAAAATAATTAATGAAATAGCCCTCTAAGTGAATTGCTTTCTGCTCCAATAAGGTTTCAAATAATAACTTCATATTTGAAGTTTTTAAACTTTTAAGTTTCACATATTAAAAAAAATAAAGCATTAAAAAATAAACCTAAAAATAAAAAAAATTTCTCTAAAGTAAAACCAAAGCGATTGGAATGGTTTGAAAATCATTTTAATTGCAGTATGTGGCAAACTTCTTTTTCTTTCTTTCATTCATTCCCATAAACTACTTTTATTTATTTTGAAAACAATAAGTTCATTAAGAAAATGTAGCAGTCATTTGTTTACCACTGGTTTCCTCTATACCTTGCAAAAATTAAACCTCCAGCATTTTACATTTTAAAAGTTGAATCTCTGTGAAAAGTACATTTCAAACAGTAAGTGTTATCATTACTAGTGTGATAAAGAACTTTACTAGCCACCTTCAGTAGCCACAAACAAATTTAAATAGAATAAAAACTTTTAGAAAAATGCCGGAAAAAAGAGGTATGTGCCCTTGTGCCTATTTCCTCCTGCGCTAATTTTTTGTTAGCTTTTCTTTGAGTTTAGTGCATTTCGTTTTCTCTACTGTGTGTTTACGTAGCCAGCAAAATCTTACATGACTCAAATGATGTTGTGGGTGGCATCATGGTTTATGTAAGTGCTTAATTTAAATGATCAATAATTATTATTTTAAAACAGAAACCTTTTTTTATATTTATATTTTACACAGTGAAAGAATTGGTTCATTAACCCAATAAAAAAAAAGAAAACAAATTATTTTTCAACATAATTTTCATTAGAATGAAATATTTATTAATTTAATTAAATATTTCATTGAATCACTGGAATGGAATTAATGACTTATTCATTTAGTGTAATTTAAATTATTTTCACTGAAAGTAAAATGTTTCTAAATCAAATGAAGCTCCCTAATAGGAAATAACGAAAAAGTGGCTCACTTGGGTGTCTGATTTGGTTTCTTTGTACGAAAATCAATGGGAATGATTTTATTAAAATTGTTTCACTGATTCTAGGAAATATTTTATTATTTATGGGAACTAATAAATTAAAGAAATATTTCCTGAAAATAGTGAATATTTCATTAAACATAAGAAAAAATATTTCATTAAACTAATGAAATATTTCATTGAAATAATGAAATATTTCATTAAATTATTGAAATATTTATTCATTAAAATAAAATATAAAATAATGAAATATTTCATTAAATATATAAATATTTCATGGATATAATGAATTATTTTCTTCGTCCAATTTAAATTATTTTCACTGAAAAAAAAATTTCATAAATCTAATGAAATGATTTGATTCTATGAAATATTGCATAAATTATATAAATTAATGAAATATTTTCTGTGCATAAATATTTCATTGATTTTATTAAATATTTATTTATTGCTTAAAAAACAATGAATTTTTTGTAGGACTAAATAACAAAATTCAGAAGATATATGTATGAACAAAATTCTCCCAGTGTTGTTTAATTGAAATTAAGTTAATTTATTCATTTAATTTAATGAAAATCCTAAATAAGCGAATTTGGTTTTAAATTCAAACAAATCAACGTTAGAGTGGACATTATTGGTTTGAGTCCCTACTATGACAATGTTATTAAAAAAAAAAATTGACACAGACCTTAAAGTCAACGTTATCAAAATTTTCCACATAATATTTTCATAAATTTTAATTCAAAGTCTACGTCAAATTTATTTGCATAAAAGCACTAGCCTTTAAACTTTAAGTAATAATTTGGTGACCTCTACCTACCATGACAATTTAATATCCCTCTAAGTGGGCCTATAATGTCAAGCTTTTACTCAGCTTTAAATAAGTAAATTTTGATTAGTATTCTTGAGCAGCTTCTCTAGCAATTTAATATTTTGGACGTCTGTAAATTTATCTTTTCTTTAACATATAAAAATAGAGGTATTACATAATTAAAGTGTACATTTTTTTGAATTGTTCTTAAATATCTCATCTCATTTTCATTTGTCACAAAAAAAAAAAATGGTGTTGTGTTGTAAGAGAAAACTTTATCTGTTTGTATTTTGTTGTGTTTTTATTTCAAACTTGTTGCGGTTAAATTAAACTGAACATAAACACTCACGTATAAATACAATTCCATAGAAACTTGATTACAGTAACATGAAATGTTACAAAGTGATAACACAAATACAAACATTAAGACCATGTGCAACTGGGAATGTGTATGAAAAGACAATGTGTTTTAAACCTTTAGCAAAAAAATAATCATAGTTTGATATACGTACGCATGTATGTGCCAGTTTTAGTTTAGTTTTAAGCTAAATGAAACGTTTTCGAGGTTATTAAACCTTTTTTGTGGTAATCTGTGATTAGGTTAGATTAAATAGGGCACCTTTTAAGGAAGAAGATGGAAGCGGAGGAGTCTCATAAGGGTCTTCTAATGTAACCACTTTGTGTAATCTGTAGTCTAGAAAGAAAAGTAAGAATATTAGGAAAGGAAAAACGAGAAAGGAAAGGAAAAACGAGAAAGAGATCAAGCAGAGAGGTAAAAACTAGAAAAAGCTAGAAAAGAAGAAGGAGTAGGAGAAGAAGAAGAACAATAAAAAAACTGAAGTTGATTCCCTCACGACTTAAGCCAGCTGTTATTTCTAATGAAGATATATAGCTAGACAATTCTTGCAGTTGACAACATATAAAGGTCCTGGCAGTAGCGCTATTGCAGGTGAAATTCAAGCTGATCCCCTGGCTTTGAGCAGAGACTGAGAAGATGTTTCACAGTTTTCTCCACCTACCCGTCTTGGCAACTTCTCTAGCAGCCATTGGATGGTATGGACTCCCTGTTAATTTCTGGTGCGCTAGTTATACAGTTTGGCTCTGTATTGCAGATCCATGCACTTGTGTTTGTGAATAATAAAATACAGATTTGGAAAGTTATCGCTTATAGCTTGTTGGAATAGATAATTAAGGTATTATTTTTGAAAGTGGCATAAGGCGATTTTTGTGAATTTAAGTAAAATCGTGTAAAATGATACTTCAATTATTATTTTTGTAATTTTTTATTTGAATATCTCTCTGCTGTTTTTCATTCTCCTAAATGCTTATGACCCAGTTTATAAAGTGTTTTTTTTGGTTTTGATTTTTCAAAACTTAGATAATCAAAATTTTCCGAAATCTTCTATAATTCGTCCGGAAGCTGCGATAAGCTTTCAGAGCAACAGCTTTTAGGTATATGGAAATTAAACAAGAAATTTTTTTTTAAATAATCCAAAGTACCTTCTGAGTATTTGGACAGTAGATTAGCAATCTAGACGACCTCTGCTAAACTATTGCTAAAAATATATAAAGAAATATTTAGTGACGTAAGACGTGTTTGATAAATATGCCTTTAATACTGAAAATATATTTACAAACGTAAGGGGTTACGTTAAAACATATTTAACTCGGTGTATTTATCTTCACTCCCTTAATTTTTTTGTATGTCTTTGATATTTTAGAAGACTCTGGAAAGTGAATAATATTAATATTGCGCTAACACAGTGAAGCGTATATAAGACTCGGCACAGTCGAATTTAACTTGTTTTGTGTTAAAATTTTAAAACTTAAATACTCAAAATTTCTATTTAAAAATGGTTTTAGAAAAGTTTTCAAATTAAAGCCAGGCATCTTTTCGAGTTAACTAGTGTCTGCCAGAACATAAAATTTGCCTAAACAACTTTTTTCTCCTAATAACATTAATTTTAATGTACTAACTCCCTTTAAAGCATTTAATTTTCAATTAAAAAAGGTTTTGTTTTCTTTTTATTTTGCCCTCGTTTTAAATTTTTTTTTTATAAAAAATAAAAAAAAAACATTTTCACTAAATAAATAAATTTATTGTAACAATTTTGTTTACAACTTCTCAGAATTTTATCAAGCATTCATTACACAAGTAATGATGATCTTAAAGATGAAGCCGGGCTAAATTGGAATTGTTATAAATAACGGCAGATGAAATATAAACCGATAAAAGCAAGGAATAACATTGTTACCCCATTTTATATTAAAGTTCCATGTTATTTCCTTGTTTTTTTTTATTATTTTTTTTTTTATTTTGAAGAAAGTAAACGTAACAGAAAAATTTCATAAAGTATAAAAATATTTAAAAGAAATAAATTCCTTTAACGCACATAAAGAATATTGAAAATGGTTCACCCATGTGTTTTTCGAATACGAAAGGATATTAGTGTTTGTACTATATGATCTTGTGTGTGTGTGTGTGTGTTTATTCGCGTATCTGTGTTTTCTTTTTTATTTTATTTTTTGTGCACAGATAAAATTGTGTATTTTGGCTTAAGGCCTGTCATATACGTTTCATAAAAATTCGGCTACATCGTATGAAGCAATAAAATCCTTGTAGAACACTGTAGAATTTTTAATTATGGACAATTTAGGCTGAATTGTGAATAAAATCAAAAGTCTTCTAGAGTTTTTAAATAAAATAAGGCTCGTTTTATTTGAAAGTTATGAAAACTTGCTAATATTCCTACCAAGATTTTGTTAGACGCACTTTAAAATTGTCAGTCCCCTAATATAATCCTAAAATGTATTCTTGTTAAACAGAAACTTATGTCGTGTTTTTATAACACAAGCGATCAACTCGTACTCAAAATACACATATTTTTTAGACGAGTTGATCGCTTGTGTTATATAAATAGCTCATTAATTTCACTCAAGTCTTTAAAAATGAAGGCAAATACTATTTTTTTTGCTCCTTTTCTATTAATCTATAATGTACTCACTCAATTGTCGTGCAGCATTTATTCATACATTCTGCAACTAAATACGCGTATGGTGCTGTGAATTGAGCTTTATTTCTTTACATCACAAATTGAAAAAGTCAAGAAAAAAATATTTAAAAAAATACGTCAAGTACATACAAGCATACATGTATGTGCAGATTTTAAAATGTATATGAGCATGAGTTTGTTTTTGCTGTTTTACTTGTTTTTTGTAAAAAAAGGGGATCAAAACGCAGTCATAACTTAAGGCTTTATTGAGTTTATGTAAGCCATTCATAAATAAAAGCAGTAAAAATATCTGGATAAAATAAAAACAAAATTAATATTACAGAAAAAAGAAACACAAAAAAAAAAACTTTTACAGCAGGCAAACACTGACTAAATATACAAAACCCTGTGTTTTTTGTTATTAAAATTCCAAAAAAAAAGTTTTAATTGCAGCCACAAATTTCCTAATAATTTAAAAAAAAAAAAAACATTTTTCAGTAAAAATTTTTTATAATTATTTGTTAAAATTTATTTTACACTATTATGCCCGACCTTGTGCGACTGTACACAGAAAAAAAATTAAGAACCAATTAAAAATTTTAATTAAAAAATTTGTTAAATCAATTAAATTTTTAATTGAGTTAATTAAATATTTAATTAAACTGAAAAATATATAAAATGAATTAAATATTTAACTGATTCAATTAATAATTTAATTGATTTAACAAAGTTTTCAATTAAAATTTTTAATTGGTTCCTAATTTTTTTCTGTGTATGCTCAGACCACAGGTCTTATCAAATATTTTTTCTTTGTTGAGTTCAAATTCTTGCAAAATTTTTTATTTGTAATAATGTGCAAACTGTGATGTAAACAATATCCTGTACAAAAAGAAGGAAAAAATTAGAAAAACCCAATTTGTTGGCATTAAAATGATGTGAGGAAAACCTATTTATTATATGTTTCTGAACTCGTATTACAAAACTCGTCTTATTTAAGTTAAATTTACTTTTTCATTTCATTTAAATTGCTATCTACGTACGTGAAAATATAATAACAATATAGGAAGTGACACCAAGACACATAGGGACTTAATTTGAACAAATATTAATACCCACGTACTTGTCTATTACTCCCGTGCTGTGGCAAAAGAGTTATGTGTAATTTTTTTTAAGATTTCTTTTTTTTTACACATGAGAAATTCATGTTTGAACAGGTCCTTAAAATTATTCAAGTATTTATCGAGTAGATAAGAAATTGCCTAAATAGCTAAGTGAGAAACAATTTTTTTTCCTTGATGATATTAGTGGGTTAATTTAAGATAAACAATAACCTTCATAAGAACATGAAGGGAGCAGGTCATGTGGGAGAAGGAAAGCTATAGAAAGATGGTAAAGATGGTTTATTAAAAGTTTTTTAATAAACATTCTTACAAGCTCATTATATGTTTTCCTTTACTAACAACTTTTAAAATAATTAAAGAAACATATGAACCATTTTGTCAGAGCTCTGAAGATACTTAGGGGTACGAGTTTATATGTAGAGAAAAATTTTTATTTTATATCCTAAAATGTAAAAGTGTGTTCTTTTTTTAATGTTGCTTCCATTATTGATTTCAATAGTATTATTTTTGTTGATACTAAATATTACGTGAAACTTAACAAGAAACTCACATACAAGTAATAAAATTTAAAAATTGCTTAAAGCAATTTACACTAAAAAAAATAAATAAATCAATTGGTTTAACAAAAATTTAACAATTGCATTTAAAAATAATTTTTCCGCAGAGGAAAATATATTGGTTAATAGGGTTTTTAAACTACACCACATCTCAGAGGAACGCGTGAAAGATGTTGAAAATGATGAAATGCTTTTTACATTACCAACATCTAACATCTACCATCAACTAAACTGTCGAAAAATAAAAGAAAAGAAGACGCATAATTTTCGAAAACAAAAAATATCTTAAAATAAATTTTGAAAAATCATTCATTATTGTTGCTTTGCAAGATCAAATCCATTAGGCTTCAAAATTTGAATTTTTATTTTGTTTAATATGTGTAAATACTTATGTTATGTATGTATAAATAAATGTTACTTTATAAGTGATGCCACTAAAATCGAAAATATTGCCATTTTTCTAGTGATGGCACGAAAATTATCGAAAGATGTTGAGTGAAACAAAATGAGATAGGAACATCTTGTAAAGATGTTGGAAGATGTTGATTTTTTCTACATGCATTTTATATGGGAAGATGTTGTCATCTCGCCGAATAGATGGTAGATGTTAAATGTGCTCTAGTGTAAAAACACTATAAGATAAATATTAAGTTTTATCAACTTTATAAATTTTGAGTATAAACACTGATACAATTTCTTTGAATTCAGCGCTTTAACAAGAGATTTTAGAAATCTCTAATGACAGTTTATGCCTTAGTGAGCTGAAGCAAAAGCACACATCATAGCACTTGCCAAAAATAAATTGATTTTAAAAGAAATAAAGCATGACTAGTGAAAAAGGAAAAACTTAATATTCTTCTTAATTAAAAATACAAATTCTTCAGGAGTTTTCTCAATGTTCAACAATTTTTAATACAATTGCTTGTTTTGTTTCATTCTTCGACTTGGGAAATTTTTTATAAAAAAAAAAACTGAACAACCACTATGTTTTTCTGTTGTTTTATAGCATATGTGGGCACAATTTAAACTAAAGGGTCCGCAATCTAACGTTTTTTTTCCACTAGTGCTTATTTCGTGAATGGTAATACTTAGCTCATGTCTGATTTATCCTTCCGCTGAACGAATATGGGAAATATTGCGACATTACTTTGAAAATCATGCAGAATGTGTGCAAAAATTGCGTACAGATTTTGGAAGAAGAGAAGCATCATCAGCTCCGTATGTTCGTTATCTTGTGAAAAAAATGAAAGAAACTGGCATCCTCATCGATAAACCAAAGCGTGAAAAGCCAAAAACAGTGCGTACACCCGAGAATATTGCTACTATGGCAGAAAGTGTGCGTGAAGCGCCATCAACATCAATTCACCATCATTCTCAACAATTGAACATTTCGAAGACAACATTGAGACGAATTTTGCATAAAGACCTTGGTATGACGCCATACAAAGTCCAATTGATTCAGGAGTTGAAGCCAACTGACCATCTAATACGTTTTCGCTTCGCTAAGTGGGCCTGCGATCGACTTACAGAAGATGCCGATTTTGCCAAAAAAAAATCATCTTTTCAGATGAAGCTCATTTTGATCTTGGCGGGTATATAAACAAGCAAAATTGTCGCATTTGGGGCACAGAAAACCCGCACGAATACATTGAAAAGCCGACGCACCCAAAACAAGTCACTCTTTGGTGCGAATTTTGGTTCAGAGGCATAATTGGGCCATTTTTCTTCGAAAATGAGCAAGGAGTGGCCGTTACAGTCAATGGCGTTATCGGGCCATGTTGAACAAATTTTTGTTCACAAAAATTGAAGACGAGGACATTGGCAACATTTGGTTTCAACAGGACGGCGCTACGTGCCACACAGCCGAAGCTACACTCGATGTTTTGCGCCCTGTTTAAAAAAAAAATTATTTGGCAGACCCTGTATAATAGTGTTAATGAGAGAGAAATACATTATGAGAGAGTAAAACAGTAAGCATGATGACAAACATTTGAAAACTATGAAAAGCGTCATAATGTCTTTCATAATATATCCCCTCTTTATTTTAAATACCTAGTAGCATTTATGTATTACACAAATTCATTATTTACCATGAAATATTTTTCACAAAGCGTTATCAATTTTGAATTGAAACCTATGTGCTTACTAGGTTAAAGTAAAAAATCAAAATAAAAAAACTTGCTAAGCATCCGCAAATGTTCATCGGTAGCTATTCTATCGAAAACTGCATGAATGCGCGTAAGCATATGTGTGAATTTGTTCTTTTCACTTGAGTGCATGAAAATTTCAATTTTGCCCATGTATGTTTTATTGACTTAAATAGTTCGTACACTGTAATATTTAGTGAAAGTACTTGTCATAAATCATAATCAAATGAAAAAGTTTAATAGTGTGAAAACAATATTCACCGAAAAATACGGATAGCAATTTAATATTCGTATGGCTTTAGCCATTTTTAGAACATTTTCTAAACAATTAGATTTTTCTTTATATCAGGACTGCAATTTTGCGTATGACCAAAGATAAAGGGTGTTTTTTAGAGACTTATAGAACTTTAAGTTGGCATTACTGTTCAAGATGGCGACCGATTTAACAGCTATCAATCAAGTGATTTATTCTCAGTTTGGTTTGACAATTCATCATGAATAGACTCACGCCTGAACAACGCTTGCAAATAGTGCAATTTTATTTCGAAAAAGATTGCCATTGTTCCCGATTTTCATAAGCGAATTTTGTTTAGCGATGAAGCGCACTTCTGGTTGAATGGCTACGTCAACAAACAAAACTGCCGCATTTGGAGTGAAGATAATCCTCAAGTGTACATCCAGAAAAACTGACTGTTTGGTGCGCTTTATGGGCTGGTGGAATCATTGGTCCATACTTCTTCAAAAACGATGATGGCCAGAACGTTACAGTCAATGGTGATCGGTATAGAGCCATGATTACTAACTTTTTCATTCCTGAATTGAACAACCATGATGTCCAGGAGCTGTGGTTCCAACAAGACGGTGCAACATGTCACACAGCTCGTGCCACAATCGATTTATTGAAAGACACGTTTGGTGACCGCCTAATTTCACGTTTCGGACCTGTGAATTGGCCTTCAAGATCTTCCGATTTAACACCGCTAGACTACTTTCTGTGGGGCTATGTAAAGTCATTGGTCTATGCGGATAAGCCACAAACGCTTGACCATTTGAAAGACAACATTCGCCGTGTTATTCCGATATACGGCCACAAATGTTGGAAAAAGTCATCGAAAATTGAACGTCCAGATTGGACTACATCCGAGCCAGCCGTGGCGGTCATATGCCAGAAATCATATTTAAAATGTAATGCCACAAGATTATCTTTCGGATAAATAAAATTCATGTCAATCGAATAATCCATCGTTGTTTTATTGCAATTTAAAGTTCTATAAGTCTATAAAAAACACCCTTTATAAGACACACAGTTGACAAGATCCAATGAAATAAATATTTAGTACTTGCCTTATAATCTAAAGCTCCTGTATGATTTTTGACAGTCCTATCACATACCATTTGATTTTGCTCTTTAAAAATTTAATGAAAATTTTCACTCTGTATTATATTGGAAAATCCGTATTAACAGTAAAAATAATCTGAATTTAAAATTCTGTTTAGGAAGAGACCTAAGCATGATAAGTTCTACACAACAATTACGAGATTCTCGTACTGGGCTGTACAATAGATCTTAAATCAGCTTTCCAAAATACTTATAAACAGTTTTAAGTTTTATTGCTACAAAGGTTCCATCACTCTTAGTAAACTAGTGTAATTTTAATATATAAAATACGACTGTACGATTTAATTGACTGGACTGATTTAATTGAATTTCTGTGTATGCCTTTGGGTTACGATTTGGAAATTAGCACGGCAGGTGTCGCTGCAGTCGGTAACTGGATTATTTATCTACTACCGGTCTTGCACGGTTCTTTACTCTATGAGCACATTTTCTTAGTGTAAAAAGATCGAATATACAAAAATTTTATATTTCCATCAAAAACAAACTTAAATTTTTACAAAAAGTAAAATAGACCACGCCCGTTAATAAACCCACTTTTAAAATTTTTCTCAAATCGGAGAACGGCTGGACCGATTCGGCTAATTTTTTTTATTATATGTTCGGCATAACATAACGTATAAATAAAATTTGAAGACAAAACAACCTTTGGCATGTCAGCTAGTATTTAATAATAATAAAATTATATACGAGAGTATCTATCAAATCACAATGATTATCAAAAAACTTTTTTTCATTAAAATTTTTTTTTTAATTTAAAAATGAAATTTTTTTAATGAATTCTGTTTTATTCTGTAGGCATGGGCCAAGCCCTAATAAACGTTGGCATCTTTTATGCACGATTTAACACTGTAATAGTAATAATAAAGAAAATTGGCTGTAAAAAACAAAAGCAGATATTACACATTTACTAATTAAGTTAGGCAATATTTATTCTTTCTTTACTCTTACCCACACTCACACCACCTCAAAACTTACTAGTTGTCTTCTAGTCCAAATAAAAGAAACAGGAACAAAGTTTGGCAAACAAATATGTAACGACAGCTTGAGAGAAACATATACTTCCTCCACCCAAGCACAAAAAAAAAAATGGAGGAAATATAGTATTAGGCTTTAATTAAAGTTTGAAATGATACTAAATTCAGCAAGTACTTAGAGAAGGAGAGAGAAGGAGAGACCGCTTACATTTTTGGCAAATAGGAAAGGGAGTGTAACAAAAATATATATATATATATATATTAAAAGCATCACTTAAGCATACATGAATGGTTGCAAACTCTGGTATAGTTGCGAACACATTCACAAACCAATATAACAACCAAAGTTAGAAACTTTTGAAAATAATGGTTAAAATGCTATAAGTTTCTTAAATATACAAACACAAAGAGAAAACAAATACAATACAAACATTTAGGATACAACTACATACAGATACTTAGATAGGGATACATAATTTTAAAAGCCAACAAAATTGGTTACATTTTCTAGTTTAACTTATGTACATATTTTAGTATCTACTTTAGTTTTCACAATGTGATAGTTATCCTTCGTCACACACAAACTTTCACAAACACTTACATACAGCCACAGATATATATATATAATGCTAAACGAAAACACATAACCGCATGCACACACAAAAACATACACACATCTTAAATGAGGTCACATTTGGTATTAATTAGTTTGAAAATAGAAGATGACAGAATTTATTTAAGTTCACATAGAAATTGACTTTGGATGTGGTAGTGGCAGTAGTTGCTGTTGTATTCCCTCATGCTATATGACTTTTCTTTACAGGATTTTCATTATCAAGTACATATCGCTCATTTACTTCAATAGTGTCATAATGCAAAAGATATGATCTTATAGGAGAACCATTTAAAATTGGCAGTTTTGCTGGGAAAAATTTTAATAATTTTTATTTTAGAAAAAAAAATTTTTTAAAATAATAAGCCATAATCATAGTCACAAAAAAGTAGGCTTTTTTTAAAAGCTGATTTTTGTTCATAAGAATTTTATAAATTCAAAATATTGACTTTAGTGTGACTATTATTATGGGCCAATTTTTTTTTATTTTTCACTCATTTTCTTTTGACTTATCCTTCGTCTGTCTTTACACTTTTTTAACTAAAGTCATATCATGTTGCCAGAACAAAGCAAAACCCGCTGTAATATACTTTAAAAAACGCAACCTGCTACACTAATTAAACTCTTAGTGAATGCCAGAAAACGTGAATCTAGTGAAGGTGGGTGTATTATTAATTCCAAAAGATCTTAAAGGTCGCGCTGCGATCATAGCCCGTAATGATAATAATTCCCTTATGATTTTCTTCAAATTGTCAAAATTTTTAAAGCAAACTTCCTCAGATTTTTTCCGATTTAAAGTGTAAATTTTTTAAAATTTGCAACATATCAGTAGAAAAAAAAACATACAAAAAGAGTTAAATGTCAAGCTCACTATTTTAATCCCACACGAAACCGAAAGAAAACCAGTGAATCGTATTTAACTGAAAACTAGTTTAAGCCTTTACGTTTCGAAATGTAAGCCAGTTCAATACGTCATGGTTTTATAAATTAATGGCCCACTTCAAAGAAAAAGCACTGTAATGTCCAAATGTACTTTAAAACCACTTAAACTGGGTGGTTTCGTGG
This sequence comes from Thelaira solivaga, assembly GCA_947397855.1. Lineage (NCBI taxonomy): Eukaryota > Metazoa > Arthropoda > Insecta > Diptera > Tachinidae > Thelaira > Thelaira solivaga. Next base: position 38,286,395 of record OX377610.1, read on the forward strand.
AGAAGAATGCCAGTATAAAGAAAAAACAAGTTGTATAAAAAGTTAGAAAATTTTATTAAAAAAAGAAAAATATATAAAATTTTTAAATAAAAATAAAATTTTATGCTGGCTGTTAAAAAATCAATTTTTTTATTGCAAATGTAAGTGATTTCTTTGCGTTTTGTGTTAGTTTTATTAGATAAAACTACAAACCAACATACAAGTCTGTTTGTCCAAAAAGAAAATATATTTCTTACAGTCCAACTTAAGTTGGGGCGGCAAACGTAGCGTTTTTTAGCGGTATCTCTAAATAATATTAATCATCTTTTTTAAAAAACTCACTAAAAGCAAACAAAAATAGAGTTAAAAACACTTTCATTACTGGACAAAAATAAAAGAACAGAAATTAAAAGCCTATTGTTTTGCAGCCAGCTTCACTACAAAATGAGATCGCAAAATTTAACTTTTCAATTGCTCAGCGTTACATAAGAATTTTTCACAGAAAAAAAACGCTTACCGCACCAATTTAGGTACGAGTATGACTGCTAGTGAACTGCAGTATTGTAATGAAATTCTTGTGTTATCAGAATTATAATGAAAAATTTTTTTAGTGTTACAGCTGTTTGCAAAGAGTTTGAAATAGCGAGCCTCCCTGGCTGTAGATTTAATTACAAAGTACAGGCTATTTTGGCCTAGTCAAAACAAATTTTTTTTATTGATATAAAAAAACACATCTTTGAGTTATGCCATTGTTAACGTAAAGGAGCAACATTTTCTCGTTCGTCAAGCAAAGATTTTGTCTTTAGATTGTTGCATTAATATTTACATGCGAATTTCAATGTTTGCTCTTCCTGTTGTTCTTTTGTTTAATTAACTAAATTAAGAGTAAAAACTAATTTACATAAATTAAAATCATTTAAAATGAATGTGTTTACATACAGTAATGACTAACAATAAGGAAAATATCTGCTTTTCATATGCATTATCGCTTCCATTGATTTTATTAGGGGTATTACCCGACACTTGATTTTAATACAAATGTTTTTTTGAAAAATTTTATATTTTTATATATAAAAATATACAAAAAAAAAAACAAAAATTTTATATTTAGTAAAAACTAGAATAAAATTGGAAATCTTTTCTCGTAGATAATAAAAAGAAACCAAATAATTTTTCATTTAAATTTTAAATTTTTTTAATTAAAACTTTAATTCAATCAATAATTTAATTTAATTTTATATATTCTTAAGCAATTTTATTAGTTAGCCAGCTTTTTAGTTTTTGCTGTTGCTTGTATTCATAAGTTTTCATAAATTTGTTGATTTTTCATATTTTCTCTTAATACTATTAGCAATTATTGAAAAAAAAAAGAATTTATTTATTATAAAGTGAACTTAATATTAACAATTTGTTTGCAAATTAAACAAATAATTGGAAAATAAAATTTAATTATCTTGTTCATATTGTTGAACTTAATTTGTTTAAGAGAATTTTATTTTCAGTTAATGTTAATATTAAAAAAATAAAATAATTATATGCTGTGCATGCTAATTAGGGTTGTTAAATTGGGCGGCAATATGGAATTTTAATTATGCTTTTTTTTTGTTAAACCTCTTGCAACTGAGTTTAATAAAATAAAGAATGACTTTGTTGACACAAAAAATAAATTCCAATTTTAATGATGGCTAAGTTGCGTAACAAACGACTTTGCATTGAGAAATTTTTAATTAAAAAATCAAAATAAAAAGTTACAGTTTTCTTATTCAAGTTTATAGACTTATAGGTTTGAAAGAAAATGAATTATATTTCATTGAAATCGGCTAACAACTTTTGATTATATTTCCAATTTAGTATTGCTACTTCCTTGCCAGTCAAACAAGGCAAAGAACACTAGCAAAAGCATATGGCAACATGCAACATGTTTCCAACAGAATAGGGGCTTTAAGAATTAGTTTTAAAAGCATTAACAGGTCACTTAGTTTTTAAAGTCTCCTGCAATTTTTTATGCATTAGGAATTCAAAGGCTTCCTTGGTAGAAGCGTGTGAAATATCAGACGGTTCTAGGAAACGGCTCCATTACAGTAACATAATTTATGTTTTCTCTGTCTCTGCGTCTTCGTTACATGCATGGTGGTGATGGATTGTGTGTATGGATTTTTAATAAAATATGGCTCGGCTCGTTCAATTTAAGACTTACAAGGCTTGCATGTTTTGCAGAAAACAAATGGTGGATTTTTGTCGACTTTTTTACATAATTTTTTTGAAAATAAAAAATTTTTTCATTTTGCTTTAAAAAACGTAAATTTGCATTACAACTTTTACTATATTTTTAAAACTACTGAAAACATTTAAAAACAATGAGCAAAAAGTAGGCTTTGTTTATAAGAATTATTTAAATTTAAAATCGTTTTTAAAAAGATACCGACTATAGTGTGACTATGATTATGGCCCAATGTAGACGCAACTTGAAGAAAATTTTGTTTTGGCATTTCGAATTTTCTTCTTAATTAAATAGAAGCAACTGTTTTCAAGTAGCGGTCATTTATGTCGCGTCACGCATTTCATTTAGGAAATAATAGTGTATCTCATACACGAAAGAGAAAGCTGTTTGAAATCATTCATACTTTTAAAGTACACCCATAGTCAATTCATAATTTTGTAATTTCATACGAATTTGTTTATGTACATAAATTTGTGTCAAATATGGAAAAACTGTTTATGTTTTATTAAGTTATTATAGATGAATACTATTTAAAAAAACCTTGAAAATTTTTGTTTTAAATTCTAGCAAATAATATTATGTTCTTTGGGATCTCTTTAATTATGGTACATACATTGCATTCAAAACCGCAATAATAAAGTTATTGAGTTAATTGTGACAGTCAGTAAATTTTTACTCTTACATCGACTTAACTGATTTTTCCGTATCAGCACAGAAATATGTATGAACATCAGAGATGTACATCAATATGATTCAAATTATTTGAAAATGTATATTGAATCGTCTTTAAGCATAAACTAAATGAATGGTGTCATTGCAAGATTCACCATATCAATGTGGTTTGTTACAAAATGCATGTCATTGCTTGCATATTCTATAAGCACTAACTATTCATAAAAGACACGAATCAGTTGATATTTTAAAAAGCTTTTTAAGTAAATATATTTTGGACTGTATTTAGTTGTATGTACTATAAATAATAATAGTGTTATCTTACAGAAAAACTATTTTAAACAAATTTCGGACAGTTTTCAGATGTTAAGGAAAGAAATAAGACAATACTTCAAATTCAATATTTAATTTTTTTTTTTTTTATATACTTTTATTTACAATCTATTTATATAATATTAATGAAATACTTAATATAACAAGGAGACATGAAATGTATTCTTAAGCTACAGATAGCTTAAAATAAACTTGATTTTAAGCAATAGTTATATATATTTATATATACTCGTATATTCAAATACACAAATATTTTATTTCTATCACTCTTATACATATATTTATTTAAATATTTATTATTTAAATATAAGTATTACTATTTTATTATTATTTAATATTAATCAAGCTTAAGATCTCATTATTTTATTTAAATTTTAATTCCTGAGCTCTGCGTCTTTTATGTCACAAAGTTAAATTTTTATTTATGGTTTTCTTTCGCTATATTTCGCTTTTCGTCGCATAGCATCTTCAGAAATTTTTTTTTTAAATAAAAAAAAAATCCGAATTTTTCTTTTGCTTTGCTTAATTTTTTTTAAAAATCGAGAAACGCTATTTTTAATATTTTTATTATTTCGGAGTTCATTTTATCAAACAAAAATTAATTTTGTTTCTTAAATAACACGCGAAATCTATTTAAAACAAATTAATGCACTGATTTTACACAATGCTTTCAACTTATCATTGAACTTCTATGAATACTTTTGCGTAAAAATAAAAAAACAGTAATAATTTACGATTTGTTAGTGTTAAATTCATATTTAAAGGGGATTGAACAAATGGCAAGCAATATTATTAGCACATGTTGATGATTGATTCATATAAGAAAAAAGCGAATTAACTCCTGTACATCTCTGATGAGCATGAGGCATACATGAATGTGTATATATGCGTGTGTTTATTTGCATAGTGTGCGTCCATTATAATTACACACAATTGCTGTTAATTTTGTTCATAATTTATTATTGTAATATTGACAACAATAGTTTTATATTTAATAATGCCTGTGTATGCTGCATCTGCAATAGACACCTAAATGGAAGTGTCAAAAATTTATTATTATTATTATTGTTTTACTTCAAATTTTATTGTGTATTTTTTTATATAAATAAAACATTTTTCTACACATACGCATTCAACGGTACCAGTATGTGTAACTACATATTTCAGATTTCATTGGTTTGTAATAAAATACCAGCAAATATTAGTGAAATGAAAACTCCATTGAAATTTAAATTAAAATTGAAAAGCAAATTTAGTAGAGCCATTTGTATTGAGCATAAAAATAAAACACCAACCAAACTAAGCCGCAAGCCAAATACGTTATGCAGGTGCAGGCAAAGCTACACACCCAATACATACAAAAATATATGTTAGTGTGTAACCAAAAAGTAAATAATAAAATTTATTTATGCATTCGACATAAGAACACACAATAATTGAATGCACTGTGTGGATATCTATTTTCATACCTGACGAGGTATGTATTATCCCGATGTCTACTCTTTGAAAACTTTCCTATATTCCTGTGCCAAAATCTGCTTGATATCGCTACAGCAAATCCTACAATTCTTTAAATTACTGATATAATTCCTTGATTGAGCTGCTGGTTATGGGTCTTATGAAGGACGTACGATTTCTTCACTCACTAGAGGGGCTTTTGAGCATAGACTAGAGATTGTAGTTCCTTAAGTTTACATACGTCTGTGATCTTTTATTTTTTTTCCGTTTTTTTTTTAGAAGAATGCATTTTTAATTGTATGTATGTAAAATTAGCAACATGTGACAAGTCGCATTTCAAACTGTCATTGTGGGTATTCTGTATAAGTATTTCGAGAACATTACTTTTAAAAAAGGTCGAAATAACTAACGAGAGGGTTTTTTTAATGCCCTAAATTTCACTGGTCAACAAAATTTTGTAACAAGAAAGGTACTTACCAATTTGGAATTACCTAAATACCCTCATTTTATCACCGTATTTATTTTGATTCCATCAGTTCTAGTTTTCGTGTTACAGCTACTACCCGTAAAATTTAAAATTAACCATTTTAGTTCCACTTTTGCATTCAGAGATTTTATTTATGTGAATAGTATAGTGTTTTTTTCTATTTATTGAGTTAAGCGACAGGTTTTGTTATATTTGTGGTAACATTACTTTTAAAACTCAGCGAAGGAATTTGACACCATTAGTGACTAAGCTATATGAACAGTATTTTAGCTTTGCCGTCGGACAGCAAGACAAAGCGTGGGTTCCACACATCTGCTGTGTTACATGTGTGGGTCTTCTTACTGGATGGGCGAGGAGATCTCGATCTATGCCATTTGCAATCCCCGTAATTTGGACAGAACCAACGAATCACTCATCTGATTGTTATTTTTGTGTTACTGATACGAAAGGTATCACAATTAAAACAAAAAATAAAATAACATATCCTGACCTGCCATCTGCTAAAAGACCGATCCCGCATAGTGAGGAACTACCTGTACCAGAACCACCAGAAAGTTATGGACAGGAGTGGTGACGGCTTTTTATATTTGAAGGAAAAGTTTCGTAAATTGAGTGAGGCAAAAATTAAAGAGGGCATATTTGTTGGCCCACAAATCAGACAATTGATGAAAGACGACATATTTAAAGAAAAACTGAGTGATTTGGAAAAATCTGCTTGGGAATCTTTCATGAAAGTAACTTTAAATTTTCTAGGAAATCACCGATCAAATGACTATAAAACTATTGTCGCGGAGCTGCTATCTGCTTATAAGGCTTTGGGTTGTAATATGTCATTGAAAATACACTGCCTTCATTCACATTTAGACTTTTTTCCTGAAAATTTGGGCGCCGTCAGCGATGAACATGGTGAAAGATTCCACCAAGACATTTCTACCATGGAAAAACGATACCAGGGCAAGTGGAGTCCACGTATGCTAGCGGATTACTGTTGGACATTACAACGAGATGTACCTGAAGCAAAATACAGCAGAAAATCATAAAATTTTATTTAAATTAATACTGTAACATAATAAAATAACTTACTTTTGTTAACAAAATCTCAAATTTTCTAAATTTATATAACATCTAATTAAAAAAAAACTATTCGTATTGGAAGCATTCTAATTTTATTTATATTATCCATATCCTTGTCCTAAACATAGCAAGGCAAAAGTTTTCATGTTACACACAAAAAGTTTTTTTTTGTCGACCAGTGTTTTTATTCATCTACAATGTTAATCAAAGAGCAGGACCACACACGGCAAGTTTAGTTGTTCAATTCTTTCTCAATTCTCAAAATTGTCATTCTGTCCACACACATTTTTTTTTTTTGGCAATTTTAACATGCTTATTCAATCATTCATTCAGCCTTCAAGCTACCTGTCTTCTTTTTTTACATCTTTAAAAAAGATATGAAGAGAGAACAAAAGAGAATTGCCGGGTACGAGCAAGCTTGTACCCCTTTCCATTCTTCTTTCCTTTCTCTCCTACAAAATCAAGAATTGCCCAACTGAAATTGATGTGTGTCGGCCTGGTCTTACAATAGCTGCCTTCAGTGTGAGTCAGAAGGGTATATACAAGTTAGTGATTACATTTGTAATTTCTACACCCTACATGTGGATCCTTATAAAAATCTGCGTCGAACTAGCAATGGTTGTCTGTTTACTCATTGAAATCAACTATCAAAAGTCCTTAGGCAACGTACATGTTAACCTATCAATTGCTGCTGTTTTTCAGTTTCTATTGAATTGCAGCCCGATCGGTTTAGAAATGGCAGAGCTATCAGCCAAAAACAGCGACATCGTGCATGAAACACCCTATAAAGAATATATATTCTGAGTCCTTATGAATATCGGAGTCGAATAAGCAATGTTCATCTGTCTGTCTGTTGAAATTAATTTTCTGAAGTCCCTACAAAACCTTCAAAAAAAATTAGCATTCTAATCTGTCAGTTGTTTCTGTCTTTTATTTGTTATTAAAATTCAGCTGAAATAGCTTTTAAATGGCGTAATTGCAGATGTTCATTATTTTTTGCCTTTGTTTTTTATGGAAATTTTTAAGCTGTTAATGTGCCTAATATTTGTGCACACAAAAGCAAAACCAGGCAGTCGGTATTCTGTATATCATGATGGCACTACGCAGTAACACGTGGCACTAAAGAGTGACTTTTTTGCTATTATCTTTTTGGCAACACTAGTTTTGACAGCTCACGCACATTTTGTATCTTGTGTCACTGTCAAACATCTTCAGTTTGGTCTATAATTTAATCATGAATCGTCTTACAAACGAACAACGCTTGCAAATTATTGAATTTTATTACCAAAATGCGTACTCTGCTAAGAAAGTTCATCGCGCGCTTCTTCCATTTTATGGTCAGTTTAATCGACCTACTGAGGCTTCTATTCGGGCTATTGTAACAAAATTTCGCACCAAATTTACATTGTTGGACATTAAACCACCAACACGCTTACGTAGAGTGCGAACTGAAGAAAATATCGCAGCCGTATCGGCCAGTGTTGGTGATGACCGTGAATTATCGATTCGGCGCCGTTCGCAGCAATTGGGCCTCTGTTACTCCACTACGTGGAAAATTTTGCGGAAGGATTTGGGTGTGAAGCCTTATAAGATACAACTGGTGCAAGAATTGAAGCCAAATTTTTGGTGAATAGGCTCTTGAAAAGTTAGATGAAGATCCACTTTTTTATCGAAGAATTGTGTTCAGCGACGAGGCTCATTTCTGGTTGAATGGATACGTGAACAAGCAAAACTGCCGTATTTGGAGTGAAGAGCAGCCAGAAGCATTGCAAGAGCTACCAATGCATCCACAAAAAACAACCGTTTGGTGCGGATTATGGGCTGGCGGCATCATTGGGCCGTATTTCTTCAAAGATGATGCGAATCACAACGTTACTGTGAATGGTGAGCGCTACCGTGCGATGATAACAAACTTTTTTTTGCCCAAAATGGAAGAGCTTGACTTGCATGACATGTGGTTTCAACAAGACGGTGCCACATGCCACACAGCACGCGAAACAATGGACCAATTGAGAGACGAGTTCGGTGAACAGTTTATTTCACGCTTGGGACCAGTCAATTAGCCGCCCAGATCGTGCGATTTAACGCCTCTAGACTATTTTTTGTGGGGCTATGTTAAGGCTAATGTCTATAGGGACAAGCCCGCTTCGATTGACGCACTGGAGGCCAACATTGCCAACATTATTCGTGAGATATTTGAAATTCTTTCTTTTATATTAAATATTTAATTTAATGTGTTCTTATAACTTCTTTTTTTTTTTTTTTTTATTAAAAATTAGGATCCCACAACAGATTTTTTCGTAAGCTTAAGCGAATTATTATTTTAATCACTATTTGCTATTTTATAAATTTGCTTTAATATTTAATAAAATTTTTAACAATTAGAAATTACAAAATTGGCTAATACAATGAATTGTATATAAGAGTCGGCACGTCCGAATTTAAATTGTTTTTCTAAGAATTAAATTTTACTTTAAGCCATAACAAAGTATGTACTTACAATATGAATACCAGAGTTTTTAAAGTTTTTAATTATTGACTCCATTAAAAATAAAAATGAAAAATGTTTGGGCAATTGGCTTTACATTAACAAATGAAATGAAATAAATCCCCTACCGTTGTCCAGTGCCTTAATTTGATTTAATTTAAAAATAAATATTTGTCACACTTGCGCTAAAATAATTAAAACCACTTAAGCTTAAGTAATCAATAAAACATATTGTTGTTGTATTTTTACGGTCAATTAATGATGACAACTATTGCCTAATTGAATTAAAATTTAAATGCCCATAATATGCTTGTCCATGGATTAGTAAAACAATGAAACAAATTAAATTTAACTGTTTTATTTACAAATGCAATTGAAATCATTAGTGCGTTTTAATTTTATGCTCTACAACGCATTTATTATAGAATGCGGGATTAAAGTGAAATTGTTAATTTTAAGGAAGTATACAAAATGTAAATGTGCAAATAAGACAGGAGAGGCAGGTAAAGTAGGAAACATTACCTAAATATTTTTTTTTTTAATTTTATTGCAAAATGTTTTATATTTAAATATTTTTTCAAAGTTTTTTATAAAGCAAAACTAATAAAAATGAGTAAATTTGTCTGTTTGATGAACTTGTTGTTAGTTAATTTAAAAAAAAAATTGTTTTTCTTTTTGCTTGTTGCTCTTGAAGTCACCGACTTCCAGGGCTTGTATGTTTTTAATTATAAAACTTGTGATGAAAAATAAATTGTCACAACTTTTGTGAATGAACTTGTTGTTATTTACTTTACACTTGCATCGGCGGAGTTGATTTTACTGTCTTAATTTAACTATGCATTTAGTTTTGCAGTCATGTGTTCCTTAATAAATTTTTATAAAAGGTAGAGTCACTAACAAGCCTTTAATATGCTCGCATCATCCGTGCAAAAACAAAAGGTTTTTAAGTTGATTCTCAATGTCAACATTTTATTTTATAGAAGTACGGAAGCAAATTCGACTTTCCGCTGATGTGGAACTGAATTAGCGTGTCGAAATTTTTGTATGAAAAAATTTTGAATTTTTTGTAAAAAAATGCTTTTTCCGTCTTAACACGATATAAGCAAAATGTGATTAAAATTTGCGTAAAAAAAACTCTCATATTTGCATAAATACTTTTATTTAATTCGAATGTTTAAATGTTTTCAAATACTTTTAAAATTTTTCTTTTTTCTTGCTTGCTAAAAACACCATTTCCAAATTTAATTTAAATTTTCATTTTCAGTTACATTGTAGTCAAGCCTCTTGTTCACAGAGAATTTAATTTGGCCATAGCAATCCCTCTATAGTCCTGTAGTCTGTGACTGTTTTATACTGATGCCCTTAAGCCTTTATTTTGTTGTGTTGTTTGCACAGAGAAAAAGCTACATGTTGTTTTATATGTTCTTTTGCTCCCTCTCTCCTTGTATGCCCTGTACTCACACAAGGGCGTGCCATAGTATTTTATTATTTAAGCTTGTTAGAGTTTTTAGTTTGCCTTGCTATTGCAGTTTTAAAATTACACAATATTTTTATTTTTATTTTGCATTTTTCATTTCATCCTTAGGAGATACTTTGTTTTCCTGTCAAAACGATAACTAGTACTCTCTGCATGTTTATGTGCTGCTAGAAATAAAATATTTGGTTGCAGGTTATGAAAAGTGAAAACACTAAATAAAAAAAAAATTCAAATTTTAAATAAAATAAGAACAGCAAGAAAAAATAATGGGTAAAAAAATTTAATTTTATTTAAAATCTTTTTTTATATTTTGAATAAAAATAAAACAAAAATTTAATCAATTATTTAATACGAGTAGACGTAAAGAAAAAATGACACCTTGCGTTGTCAAAATGACCACAAACGATGTAAGCAGTGTATCTACCAGGTTTCTGGTTACCACAATATTTATTACCAAAATGATACCATACGGTTGTTGAAATGACAACAACGGTTGACAACGTAATCGTGACTTTTTTCCAAGTTGACAACCAACCGTTATCGATTTGTACACTCTGGGTAAAAAAGACAACTGAAGGAAATCAAAATGACCACATACATTATTTATATTCCAAAGAGATTTTTGGCTTAGTGTAGTTTACAAAAATAATTTATATTATTGACGAGTGGAATTTTGGAAAAAGCTGCGCTACTAACTGGTAGCTTATCTGTTGGATATGCATTGATAAGCTCTAGCCCTAGTCTGTTGGAGGCTTTTTTCAGATAAACATATTTTAGACATTTTTTTCAAAACACACCTCTCCTCTGATTACATTTTCTTTCAACTTATTGACAGTTGTTACTTGATATGAATACAAACATGAGGCTCTACCAACTATTAAAGGTTTTTATTTTTGAACATCCATTTTAAACCTTCCTTAAAAACATACATCTTTAAAGTTAATGGCAGCCAACTGCTAGAGACTTTTTTGGCAAGCACATACCAAAACTTAAACGGAATCAAAAATCCACTCCGAAGAGTTATTGCTGTCCAGCCTCAGACAATTTCTTAGAGAATTTTTTTTTTGGTAAGCACAGACCAAACCTCCGTCAGAAACGAAAAATTCATTCTGAAGACAATGTTTTTCAGCTTTTTGGCAACTATTGCAACGAACAATACAATCGTCTAAAAAATTTTTATGGAAAACACAAAATTTTTTCAAATATTTTTCAGTGCTTTTTAAAAGAGTGAGAGAGAATTCCAACTTAGATTTTTCTTTTTGTTTGCAAATAGATACCAAATCTTACTTGGACACAAGCGTCCACCTTGAGGGTGTTTTCTTGCAGCGTAAAATCAGCTAATACTGGATATGGTCACACAACTTATACTCACATAAAGTGCTTTTCTATATTCCGAATTCGAATATTTTATTCCAAATTGAAAAAACTACTCTGTGGTCCATTTTAAGATTTTTAAAAATTTTGTTTTTGCTTTATTTTAGGTGAGAAATTATTGGCAGAATTAAAAAAAAATATAAAATTTTTTATTCAATAACAAGAAAAAAATTTATTTCCACATTTTTTTTTAATCCGTGTAGAATAAAGAATAGGCACAATAATTTTAAATGTTTTTTTTTTTTTTGAGGGAGTGAGAAACACATTCAGGCCTTCTTTAAAAACATGCATTCAGTCTGAAAATATTTGCTTTCCCTCCCTCCCATTTTGCTGCCAGTAATGCAAAAACAAGTATAACGATATTTTATCAAATTCGGTATTCAGTAATTTTCCGACAAAAATATTCGGTATGAAAGCTAAGCTGAAAATATTTTTATAAGAAAGTTACCGAAGACCGAATTCGATAAAATATCGTTAGACTTATTCGTAATAAAAGTTGCAAAATTATAGTATAGCAGAACTTTCTAACTTTTCAATTTCTATTTGAATCTCCGTCAGTTTTAACTAATAAAATTAATTTTAATATATTTTTTTCTTTTTTTTATTATCTGCTTATCAAAAATATATCAAAATTTTTAATAAATTAAAAAGTATTCATAGAGAAAGCAACTGTTATGAATACAAAATGCTGCTTTCGCTATATTTATTAGAAATATTTTTTTTTTACTTTTGCTTAAGACTTTCTATAGCTGGTATATTTTCTACGCTAAATAAATTTTAAATATTATATTTCAACGAAACTTCTACTGAAAAAAATATAAATAAAAATGAAAACTATAAATTGATTTTCTTATTGAAGTTTTAAGCTCAAGTGATGGTATTTGTAGTTTATGAAATATCCCTTGAGAAAACAACTAAAAGTGTGTATGTATGTATTTCGGTTTCTACCAAAAACAACTTAGTGGTTTTCCTTCATGATATTTTGCAAAGTTTTCCATTTTATTCTATTTCTCTTTTATTTCTATAACATCATTTATCATTTGCCATTAAATGCAAAACAACTTTATGTTTTTCAACAAAAAGAAAAAAAAAAAAAAAAAAAAAAGCGAAAAACAATTCGTTATAACAAAAGCATTAACACAATGATAAACACAAGTTGTCTGTTTGTTTGCTGATACGAGTACTATATTGCAAATAAACAAGCCACTTGATACTTGTTTAGTTAAAAAAATAAAAATACAAAAATAAAGATGAAGATGAAGACAACTTATTAAAAATACGAGTATTCAATGACTTCATTAATCTTAGTGAAAAAGAAGAAAAAAAAAAAATAAAGCAAAATTAATTCTTAAAATTTTGTAAATGGATGGCAATTTAAACTTAAGTTTTAATTAAATTTATTAATGCAAGAGATGAGCGATTCATTGATGAAATTAAGCAAGTGTCTATAATTAACTAAATAATTTATAATGTGCATTAAAGATATTAACAAAATGGTAGGAACTTACTCGTACCTAAATGCAAATTATATTGACAAAAAAATATTCCCAAATTTTTTTCGTTTCCCATAAAAATTTACGAAGCCTTCGGGCCTGGGCTTAAATATTTTTTTTTTAGATTTAAAAAAAAAATAAGAAAACTTTACCAAAAATAACTTTAAATTTTTATTTTTTTTTATAAACACAAAAAATTTTAAAATAGCTTTAGCGATTGGATTGCTCGTTCCCTATAAACAGCACATAAATCTTTCTAATGGTATTTTGAAGCCTATAGCGTTTTAGCTAATTGAGCTAACAACCATGACACATGCCACCACCACATGTCACAGATTTTTTGATCTATGCTTAATTGAACTACGTAGTTTTCTCATATCTAGACAAATTCTTAAAATTCAAACAAAATATTTGATTTTAGAAAATATTAATGTTCATAACAATAACGAAAATTTATTTCCCCCCTATTCAGACAAACACATGCTGTTGTAGTAAAATTAAAAATCGCATTGAAAAACACCTTGGGAAAAGTACTAAATTTTAGGGAGGCTCAAATAACATGGAATTGTAAAAGAAAATTTTTTTTACGAAAACTATAAGCTGTGCAAATATATCAAGATATGGTGCAAGCGAACTTTCTTAACAAAAAAAAAAAAATAATAAATAAAAATTATAGGTCTCACAATGAAATTGCCCAAAAATTTAAATCGAAATTCTAGTTAACTTTGAAACGAGTTAATTTAACCAGCTAAAATAAAGTAAATCTTCTAAAAAACTTTACACTGAAAGAAAAATATGGCATAAATCCATTTAAATCTACTCTTACCTTCACTGAAATTATTTTCTCGGTTGTGTGAATTAAATTTATTATCAATCAAAAATTCAGCTGTCTTTAAATTGACATTTTTATTTGTGACATTAAAAAATTGTGAATAGAACTACATTTTGAACTCTGTGAAGCTACAACTAAAAATTCTGATTACCGCCACAGAATTTTTGATTTAAAACAAATTTAATTAATTTAATTTTCATTTTCTTTTTTAGATTTTCATAGTTTAAATTTTATATAAATGATTTCTAGTCATTAAAAATGATACCCCCTACTATATAAGTTATACACGCGTGAGCTCTAACGAAAGAAGGAAAATGTAAAAGAACAGATATAAAGGACATTTAATATCACGAGACATTTCATTTTTACACTTCATTACAGGTTATGATGAAACATAAATTCCCATAAGAAAACCCATCAAGGCAATTACGTTGTAAATAATGATGATGGAAAAAGGAAAATAAAACAATGAATGAAGTTTCCGTTTTATTTTTTTCTTCTGCTTTTAATAAATAACGTGCAGTAGCACACAAAGTTCGTTACTCTAATAAATATTTTTTTTGTTCTTTACAAAATTATTCACACATAACGTGACATCAAAATGTTGGGCGCGAGTCTAATGAAAAATTATATTTCAAGCATTTGCAGCACAGACATAAATATGTTTGCCTGTATGCAGGCACACACCTGAACGTAGACGTATTCTAGAGGTTTGAAAACACATACGAATACCCATTCGTAGGCATGTTGTTGCTATGGCATATGAATAGGAAACGGGAGCATGTAGAACAAAGTAGGTTGTTTGTAAAACTAAATGGCTAATTCAAAATGGTGAGTCGTCAGTACGGAATGTAAAGGTTTTAAAACTTTGATTTATTTTTAGTATCATGTCTGCAACATTTGTCAAAGGAAAAAGTAAAAAATTCAAGTTAAGAAGTGATCAGGGAATTAGTTACGAAACATATTAAGCACTCATTATATTAATTGAAAAGTTTAATGAATCAGAGGAGAACTCTAGTTTTCAAAAAGACTAAAAGACCCTAAAAGACTCTCTTGTTTGCTGTACACGATAACAACCAGCACTAAATATGTTAATAATACTTTTGTTAACTATGCAACCAAGTTGTACAACTGTTTTTAAGAAAATCTAAAAACTTTGGAACTGTACAGCAACAGATGTTCAAATGTGTGCCGAAGAGTAAGAAATGAGAAGCAAAAATGGACTAAATAAAATTATATATGTAAAAAATTTCTGAACTGCTGAAGCTTAAGCTAAATTCAAAGGTTTTACATTGTTTGTTAGAAATATTCTTATTATTTTTCTTTTATATTTGAAAAACTAAAGACTAAATTTAATTAGAAAGCACTGGCTACTTTGGCCATTTGTTCTTAATACAAAAGGGTCAAGGCAAGAATTAAAGCTACTTATCCGGCGATTGATGAGTTAGTACACAAATTTTCTATTTGGTGTTTTTTTTTTTTTTTTGTTTTGAGCCACCCTTTTAATATTATAATTTCTTGAAAATGACTTTTAGTTACACTGTTCTCTGAATTTTAAAAAATAATTTATAATATGATCCAGTCATCATCCTGCTACTTATACACTCTTTTATTCTTTGAAACAATTTCTGCATTTCCTAAACGCTAAAGAAGAAAGTTTAAAGTTCAACAACTACGTGCACATTTAATTTGCAATTTTTAAAATAAAAAACTAAAAAAAAAAAATTAATTCATTTGCAACCGCTTTTTTTATATATTAAATGAGTTAAGTTTTACTCTTAGTAGCTCTATTTGTAGTAAAAACAAGAGAAAAAAAACATTCTTTGAAAGACTATACACACATAAAATTCCAGTTAAAACAGAAAACCGATAACAAAATGTGAAATTGTAAAGAAAAACGTTATCTGCTCTGCTAAAGAGTTTCTTATTTTAAACGAAAAAGTATTAAATAAAGCTGCTTAAGATGATAAAACTACAAAGGAAGAAGACAAAGAAAAAGAAGGAAATTATTGTTTTTTTTATATAAATAAAAAACAGGATTGCAGATGCAGCTAATAACAGTACCAATCATATAAAATTTATATATAAAACTAGCTGACCCACAAACGTTGTTTTGCTTTCAAATTAAAAAGAGAAGAAAATATAAGTTGGGTTATGTCGTTCTTCGACATGAAAAAAAATTTTTTTTAAAGTAGGCGTGGTCTATTTTTATTTTTAAAAAGACTTATATTGGGTCAGAGGACCCAAGTGAACCCAGCTCTTGTTTTTATTTCTTTCGGGCGACCTGTTAAACTAACCTATATTGGGTTGTTTTTAACATTAAAGGAAAAAATTAGACAAATTGGTTTAGCCATCCTCAGTTTTTTTAGATACATTTTTAAATTGGGCGTATTAATGGGCGTGGTAAATTTTTATTTTCATAAAAAAATAAATTGAGTTTTGCTGAATATATAATAAAAAAATTTGCGAAGTCAACTGAAGGTTCTTTGATTTGAGAATAATTTAAAAAGTGGGCGTGGTTCATTTTAATTTTCATAAATATTTAAGTTAGATTTTGATGAAAATATATATAGAATTTTTATTTATTCGATCTTCTCACTTTAAAAAATCGTTCTCATAAGGTAAAGGACTGTGCAACACCGGGTAAAAACAGGTAGTAGATAAATAAGTAAGATACCGACTGCCATGCCTGCTGACAGGCGGATTATCTTCCAAGGCGTAATTCAATTAAATCGGTTTACGAGGAGTACAATGTCAAACACAGGTACAGTCTTATTTTATGTATTAAGATAACAAGCGTTTTTAGAGAGCAATTCAGGAAAATTATACCAAAAAATGTTGCTTAAATTTGGTTCAAGTCTCTTGCCCAGTTTTATTTAGTTTTTTGTAAAAATTTAAAGAAAAAATAAAAATCAGCCCAGCCCAATAATGAATATTAACGAAAAATGCCATAAACTAGCATGTAACATGGCACTCAGTGCGATATGCATGTATATTTAAAACTATTAGTTTTTTTCGGTCTCGCCCGGTCATTTACTCTATGAGTGAGATTTTTTAGAGGTGTTAATTAGTGCAAAATTAGCAATTTAAAATAATAAAGTGGATATGCAAATTACATAGTGACAGAGGCTGTATTGCAAAATAGATTTCAAATACGAATTTCAGATTTTTCTTTGTTGCATATACTAAATGATTGATTCCCAGCACTGTAATAGGCGACATACAATTAACTATTAATTAGAAAAGTAGGTAGTCTCCAACTTAATAAGCGCTACTTTATAAGAATATCCTTGTGTTTTCTTAATTGTCATAGCAAAGCAAATGGAAGACGTACTGAGAATTGAAATAAAAATTATTCTTATAAAGTATAACCATGCAGTTTCTCATTCAACAAACAAAAAAAATAATTTTATCCAAAACGATTTAAAAAATTTTATTTCTTAACAAAATTAATTTAATTTAACGATTTTACTTTCATATTTAAATTAGAAAATTTTATGAATATTAAATTAAATAGTTAATGAGTTCCTTAATGTAAGCAAATACAATTCACACAGGATTTTGCTTAAACGTTGGCTTACATTGATGTGATTATGCTTTCACAAAAAACCAAAAAAAATTTCTATAAATTATTCCAAAAATCCACAAATGAGAGCAGATGTAAGAACGTTGGTGAGAAAGAGAAATGAGTGAGTCATGGGGTTAAGTAATCAAAAGGTGTGATTAAGCGTAATTTGCATAAAATTATAAGAGTTAATGAATGTCAGAAAAAAAAGGAAGAAAAGCTAAAACTGTTGGTGGTATTTTATTATTTCAATAAAATAAAGGAAAAAGTTAGTGATTACTGGAGCAAAAAATATAATTAAAATTTAAAGAATGAAATTAAAAAGAAAGTGAAGCTTGTACGCAGGGAATAGGAAGAGGCCAGCTATTAATTTATATGTATATCAATCACATTATTACTAAAAAAAAATAATTTTAATAATAACACAGGCCAACGAAACATTTTTATGTGTACCTTTAAAATCAATTTGAAAAATTAGCCCAAAATTTGGTGCTTGCAGAAAATCTCGCATTTAACAATTTTCTTAACTTTGTTTTTGTTTTTTTTATTAATTAATTAAAAATATAAAAAACGCAAATCCCACTAATATTATAAATCCGAATGTTTGTGAGTGTTAATATATGGATGTGTGGATTGTGGATGTTTGTGAGTGTTGATGTTTTTATTCCTCTTTCACGCAAAAACTACTGAATGTATTTTAATTAAACTTTACAATAATTTAGCTTATACATCAGAATAACACATAGGCTACTCGTATAATTTATAAGGATATTGTGAAAATAGTCCAAAATATAACGATAGGTGTCAAGTAAGTAGGAAAAAATTCTGCAATCGGCGACATGTTTTGGCGTGCGCCGCAAATATCGTTGAAGTTACACATGTAAAGGGTGTTTTTTATAGACGTATAGAACTTTAAATTGCAATAAAACAACGATGGACTAGCTTCACTCCAAATGCGGCAGTTTTGTTTGTTGACGTAGCCATTCATCGCTAAACAAAATTCGCTTATGAAAATCGGGAACAACGGCAATCTCGTTTTCGAAATAAAATTGTACTATTTGCAAGCGTTGGTCAGACGTGATTCTATTCATGATGAATTGCCAAAACTTAAAGTTCTATACGTCTATAAAAAACACCCTTTATAATGTATGAACGATATGTTTATCATAAATAGTCCTACAAAAAAGTCAGCGACAGCATATGTCTATCTCTTATGTGGAAGCAATTATCGTCAAAATAGTGAACCATAATTACAATAGAAATTGATAATTTATTTCTAATACATATTTCTTAGTAACAAATTGATCTACATCAAAATAAATACTTTTATTTATATAATAGACTAGCCCGTACTTAATTTAAGCCTAAAATTATGGTTTTAAATACTTTATTTGTCACTTTGGTTGGCGTTTCTGAAAATAATGCTAGCAAAAACATGAGCCACTTTATAAAGTAGTTAATGACTCTATTTATTTGGTTGGTTTTTTTAATAATTAAAATTCTATTTGTAAAGGGATGTCGCTAGAAATTGATACAAACGCTTTCTAAGGACACCGATCGGGCCGGGTGAGACCGGACAAAAACATCTAGTAATTTATATAATTGTTATTTGCCTTTAAAAATGCCTAGAAAACCAGTTCTACTAAAAAGTGCCAAGAAAGAGGTGGTAGTGGAACTGGTAACCTTTTTGGTCATAACTTGTTTAGTTTTCAAGCGTTGGATAGATAAACGAATTAGCTTTGATTAGACGAAAAAAAAAAATTTCCTGCAAGAACTACCATGAACTACCCCTTTGCTTTTTTTGAAAAATTTAAGAAAAAAGAATTTCGCACTATCCGCAAAACTAAATTGCGAAAAAGAAAAAAAGGCTATTTAAAGCTATTTTGAAAAAAGGCTAGGAAAAAAGCTAGAAACTAAATCATAAACTTAAAGGTTAAATGCGAGAAAAAAGGCTAAATCTAGCCTAAAAAGGCTAAAATAGCAACACCGTTGAGTAATATTGCGTTTGTTAAACGAACACTAAACAGTTGCACAACAAATACCTCTTATGAACGCACAAGCTATAATCATTCTCGACAATATTAAAGGAAAATGAGATGTTTTTGTTAATTTGAAAGTTGAACGAGTTTCTGTTTTTAATTTCTCACACTAAAAAAAAAATTGTTTCCTAAATCTAATAACACGATTTCATAAAAATTTATTAATTGATTCAATGAAATTATATTCATTGTTTTCATTAAATGAATAAATGTTTCAGTGAATTAATGAAACATTTTGTTAGTCTAAGTCTACATCAAAATTTTATTTAAACATTGACATTTATAAATAAAATATAAAAAAGAAAATCTATCAAGAACATTTAATGTGCACACATACATGTGAAGAAATCAATTCAATGATGTGGAACTAGCATGTGGAAATATACAACCCAATTGTTTAACCTCAAAAATAAAACCATTTTACCACATATGAATACATGTTACAGAAATACTTACATTACATATAAACATACAGCAAACGTGAAGAAAAATTTTATATGAAAAACTGTTTTATTAAACAAAACTTCCCCCTTTTCTGTTACTGAACCCTTAAGTGCATGTATTTGTTTGTAAATTTATCTTGAATGTACTATTTGCCCTTGATCTGATAAAAACATTTACGTGTAAATATTCAAAATTATTTTTAAAAATTTTAGTTAACTGTATGACTAAAAATAACTGCTTTAAAATAATTACACTGGTCAACAAAATTTTGTAAAAAGAAAGGTACTTACCAATTTGGAATTACCTAAATACCCTCATTTTATCACCGTATTTATTTTGATTCCATCAGTTCTAGTTTTCGTGTTACAGCTACTACCCGTAAAATTTAAAATTAACCATTTTTGTTCCACTTTTGCATTCAGAGATTTTATTTATGTGAATAGTATAGTGTTTTTTTCTATTTATTGAGTTAAGCGACAGGTTTTGTTATATTTGTGGTAACATTACTTTTAAAACTCAGCGAAGGAATTTGACACCATTAGTGACTAAGCTATATGAACAGTATTTTGGCTTTGCCGTCGGACAGCAAGACAAAGCGTGGGTTCCACACATCTGCTGTGTTACATGTGTGGGTCTTCTTACTGGATGGGCGAGGAGATCTCGATCTATGCCATTTGCAATCCCCGTAATTTGGACAGAACCAACGAATCACTCATCTGATTGTTATTTTTGTGTTACTGATACGAAAGGTATCACAATTAAAACAAAAAATAAAATAACATATCCTGACCTGCCATCTGCTAAAAGACCGATCCCTCATAGTGAGGAACTACCTGTACCAGAACCACCAGAAAGTTATGGACAGGAGTGGTGACGGCTTTTTATATTTGAAGGAAAAGTTTCGTAAATTGAGTGAGGCAAAAATTAAAGAGGGCATATTTGTTGGCCCACAAATCAGACAATTGATGAAAGACGACATATTTAAAGAAAAACTTAGTGATTTGGGAATCTTTCATGAAAGTAACTTTCAATTTTCTAGGAAATCACCGATCAAATGACTATAAAACTATTGTCGCGGAGCTGCTATCTGCTTATAAGGCTTTGGGTTGTAATATGTCATTGAAAATACACTTCCTTCATTCACATTTAGACTTTTTTCCTGAAAATTTGGGCGCCGTCAGCGATGAACATGGTGAAAGATTCCACCAAGACATTTCTACCATGGAAAAACGATACCAGGGCAAGTGGAGTCCACGTATGCTAGCGGATTACTGTTGGATATTACAACGAGATGTACCTGAAGCAAAATACAGCAGAAAATCATAAAATTTTATTTAAATTAATACTGTAACATAATAAAATAACTTACTTTTGTTAACAAAATCTCAAATTTTCTAAATTTATATAACATCTAATTACAACTTCAGGAGAAATTATCAAAAAGTTCACTTATTGCTTTCTAACCTGTAAAATACTAACTTTAATTACACTGTACAACAAAAAAAAACAATTTTCTGACAATTGATTATGGTAGAAGGGGCCAAAAAACGTATGCGTTATGGAACTATCTTATGTTTAAAAATTCTCCAATTTAGGTACACGCAATGAGCAGTAAACTTATGTAAGACACCGCGTGAAATATTCTTGTGCGACCTTTTAACCCTTGAACTCTTTAATTAGTGGGACTTTTTTGACCACTAATTTAGAAAAGACAAAAAAGGCTGAATGCCAAATTTAGTTATCAAGTCGAAAATAAAATATTTTCAGATTTAGCAGATCTTTGTTATCATAAAAAGAAAATCTTTTTTTTTATTGTTAAAAAAGCACTTTATTCACTGCATTTGGGTAATGACGAGGTATTGGTCATTCATATACAAGATGGGTCAAAAACCCGCTACCATTTTGAATGCGCGCCATCTTGGTTATGTTACGTTTAGCTTAGTTTCGCTTTAACTATTTTGTTGTATAGATGTCAAAATTTTAATATTAATAAATATACGCCGTTAGAACAAGCAGAAAGTGACAATATTTATTGAAAATAATCGTTTCATTATTGGCACTCAGCGGAAATTGCGTCAAAAATATTCTAATCATCCAATGCCTTACAAATAAGCAGAAGAGTCGGTTTTGGAGAACAGAATCCTTACATAATCCATGAAACATTATTCCATCCACTAAAAACAACTGTATGTATGGTGTGGTATTCTTGCTGAAAAGTACCACGGGGTTGGAGTTATTGTTACTGCTGAACGGTACCAAGACAAGATTCGAAATTTTGATGTACTTGAAATAGACTACAGTACATGTGCTTGATGTGGCCACAGCACACAACTCTCGTTCAAAAATTCAATTATTGAATGACCTTTTTCCATGAATACTAATTTTGCAAAACAGTGATTTAGCATGGCCAGCATGATCTCCAGATTTAACAGAATTTTTTATGGGGTTTTCTTTTAAATCAAAAGTTTATGTAAATAAGCCCCAAACAATTCAACATGTTAAAGACAATATTCGTCATGAAATTGAAGAAATTCAGTTTGATATGTTGCAGGATGTCTTGAAAAATACCTTAAAAAGAGGCGAAAGTTCGAATTTAGCCGATATAATTTTCCAATCATAACGCAGAAAAAAATTTAAAGACCAAATAAACTTTTTTGAGCAAAGTTATGAGCAATCAAAATGGCAGTGGCACTTTTGCCCCAGCCGTTTGAACATGCTCATATTCAAACGTGTGTATTTACAGTTTTTTATTAGACGATGCAATAAGCAAACTTGAGAGCAAAAAATAATAAAAATCGCTTCTTCATTTATTTTTTTTTTCTTTATTAATTAAAACAAAAAAATAATTTTTTTTTTAATTAATGAAAAACCAAACTCAGCTTTAAACTCCATCAAAATTAATAGACAAAATCCAAAAAAAAAAAATTAATAAATGTAAAACGGTTTGTTTCAGATAAACAGAGCTTGTATTTACTTTAATAATAAACACTCTTAAAGTCTAAAAAATAAAAAATTACATACGTAATTCCAATTGCTTTGTTTGTCTTTAAGAAAATTAAAAGTCTTAAAGTTTTATTTTGTTTTGCATGAACATAATCATCATCTTTATTTAATATCATCATTCTTAACAGCAGTTGCATCATTAACAGGCTCATCCTTTACCACCATGTGTGACATCATTTACGAGAGATAAATAAATAAACAAAAAGGTGAAAAAATAAACAACCAGAAATTCAGTCTTAAATAAAATTCTTTCTCACGTGATGCAATTAATATTCTTGCGTTTACTTCTCCACCTATTCGTCTGTTTATATTTTTTTTAATGCGATATTTTTAAATACGAACATGAGCATGCATAAGCGAACTCGCCAGACATAAAGCGATAATAAATGCACATGACACTTCCGCGCGTTTGTTGGTTTCCTTTGGATTATTTATGGTTTTATGAATATTTTGTGTGTATGCTGGCATGATATATTCATAATTTATTTAAAGAATTAAAGTAAAAATAGACAAAAATGTTTTAAATAAGCAATTATACATTAAGTTTTTTTATATTTAAAAAACTTTATTTTAAGCAGCTCCTAATACAATTAAGCCATTCAAAATTTACTTATATACCAAAAAGGTAACCAGTTCTACTAAAAAGTGGCCGTGAAAAGGCTGTAGTAAAGGGTGGTTAAATTTTAAGGGCCGATGTTGAGTATAAACCACACCTAAACGTCAAGCTCTTTTCTGCATTTCATTTGACATTTCTCAATTTGAGACTAACTCAATTTCAACCATGGAAAGATACACAATCGAGCAACGCGTTAAAGTTATTCAGGCTTATTATGCAAATGGGCGTTCAAATCAAAATGCATATCGAGCACTTTGTGATTTTTTCGGTCAACTTAATAGTCCAAATGTGCGTACAATCGAAAAAATCGTGCAAAAATTTCAGCAAACCGGGTCTGTAGGAGATGTGAAAACACCAGTGCATGCTCGTGCAACTCGTACTGCAGAAAATATTGCTGCTGTTCTCGATAGTGTATCGTCGTGCTCAACAATTGCACCTCTCACGCTCGTCGTTGATGAACATTATGCATAAAGACTTGCATTTACACGCTTACAAGATGCAATTGACTCAAGAACTAAAGCCTCCTGACCATTCCAAACGTCGTCAATGGTCAGAATGGTGGCACGAAATGGCAACAGTGGATGATCATTTTTCAAAGAAAATCATCTTCAGTGATAAAACACATATTTACCTCAGTGGATTCGTTAGTAAGCACGATTGCCGCATTTGGGCGAATGATAATCCAAGAGTGATTGTCGAAAAACCGTATTTGGCCGTATTTTTCCAAACTAAGGCCGGTCAGGCAGTTAATGTGAATGGTATTCGCTATCGTGAGATGATAACGAACTTTTTATAGTCCGAATTGGAAGATATGGATGTGGACGATATGTGGTTTCAACAAGATGGTGTCACTTGCCACACAGCTAGCGAAACAATGGTTCTTTTGCGCGACAAAGTCAATGGCCGTGTTATCTCACATGGCGGCGAGATCATGTGATTTGACACTGTTTGACTTCTTTCTTTGGGGTTATTTGAAAGAAAAGGTGTACATCGATAAGCCAGCAACAATTCAAGAGCTAAAGGATGAGATAATTCGGCACATTAACGGCATAGGCATAGAACCTCAAGTATGCCTCAGGGTCATTGAAAATTTGGACCATCGGATGGAGATGTTCCGCCGAGGTCGCGGCAGCCATTTGGCCGATATTTTGTTCCATACCATATTATCATAATAAACAGAAGTGTCAATAATTTCCTAAATAATTTGTGTTTTATTCAAAATTAACATCGGCCCTTAAAATTTAGCCACCGTTTAGAACTGGCTACCTTTTTGGTTATAACTTGCTTAGTTTGTAAGCTATCGACTTGATTTCTATTGTGTGGAATACGTGGCTTTAATTCGAATTTTTTTTTTGCAGATATAGCGAAAAAAAAATTTTTTTCGGCAAAAATTACCATCAACTACCCCCTTTGGTTTTTTTTTTTTTTTAATTATTCGCACTATCCCCAAAAAAAGGCTATTTAAGGCTATTTTGAAAATGAAAAAAAGGCTAAAATACAACACTGATTCTTATCTACCTGCACTTCAAATTTGTTCCAAGTTTTCAATATATTTTTGGCTTTACGAATAACAATACCACTTTTCTTAAATTTTTCTTTGACTATAGTCTAGCATTGTTTAATTGGCCAAAGCTGTGAACTGCCACTACATGGAACTGATGTCTTTGATATCACTTCATCCCAATTTTGGAATAATGACAAGGCGCAAAATTTTACCATAAAATGGTGATGTTTATTTACAGGCACCAATCGTTTCTGCAGGCATTCTTTGATTTAAATTTCTAATGTCTTTGTTCAAGAGACAATAAACGGCGTGCTTTTTAGAATACAGCTTTAAATTGCTTACCAAATCATGACTTTTTTAACAAATTTTTCCGATTGTGAATCGGAATCTCCGCGTTTCACTCAATCACAAATAAATTTGACCTGGCAGCTGTTTTAAGTCTATTTCTACATTCATTGTCCATAATAAGGCAATGGTTGCATTTTATTAAAACTGTATTGTAAAGAATGCGTGGCCGCTTATTCCAATAGGACTATGCTTTCCACTACCATTTAGATAGTTTATTGCATGATTGCTTCTATAGACAATCTATTGTTCTTTTTGCAGTACTTGAACTTGTGTTGTGCTTTTTTGCGTACAGATTTTGTTGAATTGAGCCTATTATATATTTTATATGTTTACGGTGTCTTTTAGCAACTTTTTTCTATTCTTTTTGCTCACAATCTATGCTTAAGGATTGGTTATATCTTTTAAAATTATAAATATTTACAGTCCTTTTTGGAGTCTGCAGCTTTTTTGCAATCATTGCATCTGACCATGTCGGATTTTCAAGACATTTATGCAGAATATTTTTTTTATTTTCATTTTTCATGGCTAACTAAGCTTACAGATAAGCTGCTTTTGATAAAATATTTTTGCAGAATAACGATGAATAGTTTTAGAAAAATATTTTATTTATTGATAACACTAGGTTTTTCTAAAATGCTTTTAAAAGGCGGCTCCATTTTGTGTGAACAATGTTTTACGTATTTTTTGTTTTTTTTTAAGAAATGTTGATTTTTATATTTTGAAAATGATGATTGCACATAAAACTGATGTGTCATTTTTTAAATCGTTTGTTAACAAAATATATAAGAATAATTTATTTTATGATATTCAAGCAGACAGTTTTTCATTTTGCACACATGATGATATTTTCATTTTTATATGCTTTTGCTTACAAAAAAAAAAAATAATAATAATAATAAAACGAATAAATGGTATCCTATCACTTTGAGGCACCATATGCAAAAATAATTTTTGCTCATAAGGGACACTCACTCAGTCAGTACATTGAGTCATGTGGAAGTTAAAAAGAAAAAAAAAAGTATACCTGCCTGTATGCTCGTTTGTGTGTTTGCTTAAATGTCTTCATAAAAATACCATTTTCATAGTAATGTCATACAATAATCATGGCAATTATGTTAGAATAATGCCATTGTCATAAGAAATTTTATTTCCAACTTTCTACATTAAAAGCCTTTTTTGTTTTGTTTTCTTTTATATCCATTCATTTGACTATTTCTTTTAAACGTTTTCATTTTATTTTGTTTTTTTTTTTTTTTAATATAAAAAATTTTATGGGCTTCTTTAAATTTGAATAATTTAAAGAGAATAAGTAATAGACAGAAACTCAACGAATAAAGTTAACTCTAGAGTAATATAATTTACATAAAACATTATCTATCTAATGTAATTGTAGTATTAGGATGGTATCAATCCCTCTGTTATGTTAAAGAGTTCCTAGTCAAAGAAGTCTGTATTCTTTTTTAGCGAACTTAAAATAAATTAATTTTTGTAAGCAAAATTTTATAGAAAGTCTAAATAGAATAATCATTAAATAATTGCTGTCTACAACTGTTCAAGTTGGGTCGTTTGTGAAGTCATTGAGAGTTTTTTGAACAAAAAGAAATAGGAATATGCACCCCGGTATCGGTTGAAAGAGTATTGCTATTGATTGAAAAATCAAAATAAACAAATTTCATAATGATTTCCATCACAAACCCAAAGAAAAATACTTTGCAAAACATCCACACAAAATTGGTTTTGATTATAAAATATCACAAATACTGCTAGGGGGCTATATAAAGGCTTTGAAAGCTTTGGGTCAAAGCAAAGCTAAAATTGGAAAAACGGCCAGCATTGCATCAGCTTTAACCCTAGAATTAGCAGCGATTTTTTGAGCTCTAAGTAAAATAATAAAAAAATCTAATTGAACATAAAAAAAAACTGAAAATAAAATAATTTTTTTTTTTAATCTACGATATTTATATTTTTAAACTAAAAAGAGACCACGAGATATTAAAGTTACCATAAAGGAAGAAAATAATGGTAGTCAAAACGACCAACATTTGTTAAATCCGTTAAAAATTTACTGAGTTATTAAATTTTTCATTAAACAAAATTTTTCATGTTCTTTATGCGCTTTTGATACTTTTGTTTTTTATATAAAATTAAACTTTTATATTTTCTTGAACAATTTATGTACGTATTTCCTTGTATTTTTACTCTAATCAGTTGTTATTTTGTACATCAGTACCTATCAATATTATACCGTACAATTCCATATTTATTGAAGGTATGTTTATCGTATATTTATATTTCATAAATAAATAATAATAATTACTCTCAGAATTTTTTATATTTTCATTTTTTTTAAGTTACCAATACGCAACCTGTTTTTTTAAATTTAGGATTCACATATTTTCTGCAAGTCTTTCAAAATATTTTACTTTATGATTTTTGATTACAAGCGATATGTACGATTACCGGCCTATTTCACCAACTCTATTTAGGTATCAACACACACTTAAAAGTAGTTTTTCAATATCACCAACATATTCTTATTGAATATTTAAATATATTTTAAATGGTCGACATTCTCTGTTTAAATATTGATTTTTCAACTCTGTGAAAACAGCTGCGTCTAATACAATAAAATATTAAACTTCCAGCTCTGTAAAAAAGTTTAACAATGTTTTGTTAACAATTTTAAGAAATAAAATGGAAAGTGAAAAAAGTGATTGCGACTATGAAGTTATTGTTTAAGTTTTTATAAGACGAAGGCCACGAATCATCAGAGAACGACGTAATTTTTTCACCTTTTAAAATGAAGAGGATTTCAAATGTAGATTCCGCAAAGCAAAGAAAGCAGCATGAACAATTTTGGACCTAATACGTCATAAAATAAAACATAACAGCAATAGGTATGCACATCCAAAATTTTAATTGCTTGCAAATGAGTCCATTTTATATTATTATAATTGCATATGCATATTTTTATGTTGTAGAAACCGTCCAACGGCCCAGAAGAAATGTTTTTATTGACATTGCGTTTTTATGCAACTGGATGTATGCAAAGAACGAGTGGTGATTTATGTGGCGTTTCAAATAGATCTGCGTCAAGAGCTGTAAGAAGAGTTTCTCACAACATTGCTCTGCTTAGAGAAAAGTTTATTAACATCCCTTCAAATCCAGAAAAACGACTTGAAATTCAAACAAATTTCTATAAAATTGCCAAATTCCCACGTGTAATAGCTGCCATTGATTGCACACATATAAAAATAAAATCACCAGGCTAGTATAAAAATTTCACTCACTTTCTTTCTCTATCTTCTTTCCTTTCCCTTCACTCTTCTATTACTATCCTTTCTCTCTTAATTTTCCTCTATACAGGTATCACAAAGGGACCACGTCAGAGGACCCAAGTTATCCCAGATTTTGTTTTTCTTTTTGGGCGACCTGTGTAACCTAACCTAATGTGAATATACTTTTATATTAAAAAGAAATTTTTAGGTGGCGAAGATTCAGAACTTTATAGAAACAGAAAAGAATTAGATATAGTGGACATTGTTACTTGTTGGCCAGGCTCTACAATTTTTCGTAATTCCCGTATATGCAACAGCTTTGAATCAAACGAATTTGGAAGCGCAGTTACTGTATCCGATGGTGGATATCCATGTACCAAGCACTTGATGACACCTCTTTCAAAAATAAGCACGCAATCTGAGTCATTTTATAATGAGTCTCTGGTCTTTGGAAAAATCGCTTTCCTGTTCTATCTTTTGGAATTTGTATGAATGTGAAAGCTGTGGAAGCAGTAATTATATCAACAGCTATTTTACATAATATTTGTAACTTATTTAATGATGAAAGAACGGAGAATGAAAGAACATATTTATTTAATAATTTCTAATAAACTCAAAAAAAAGGAACTTCATGTTATGTTACATCTATTGCTTCAAAGTACGAGAGATCTGTTATTTTATAAAATAAATTTCAAATGCGTTTTATAGAATTTTTTTAAATTGTATGAGTTCTGTTTCATGCTTCTCAGCCAATAAGCGCATTTGCGTCCCATGTAGCTCTTTTATTTTGCATAACTTGAAGTTCGTGCAATTTTTATTTCTCTAATAATCTTGCCAACTCTATGAAATCTATAAAACGTACTGAAACACATTCATTGTGGCATACAAATAAGGCCCCGTCTAATTTATACTTTTAGCTTATTTTTATAATCATGATGAAGTCCACTTGCCTGAATAAGAAAGAGTTTCAATACCAATAAAGATAAAATAACAATAAAATTGTAATTCAAAGAAAAATATTTCCTTTTTTTAAATTTCTAAATTAAAGTGTAAAATAAATCAAATGAAATTATTTTTTCTTACAATTAAATTAATTAAATTACAAATTTTAAGCACAAATAAAGATTAATATTTTGTTAAACTTTTAAATTCTAAATAGAAATTATTACATATATAAATTACAAAATAAAATGAAAACTTTTAAACATCTGTTATTATGATGTGATTAGCTATTGCTGTGGATTCCTCATGCACCATTTCACTGTCCTTGTAGTATTTAATGCTTTTCTTACGTTTCATAATCAACTTTTCAATTTTGCCATCGTTGGCATCTGCAGATTTGGCAAATTCAAAACTAGCTGTGGCTATACTATTCGCCTTCATCCAAGGTTCATTCAAAATAATAGCATAACATTCTGTAATCTCCTGTTCGGAGTTTTCCAGATCACAAATGATTTCATATAAAAATATACCAGTTCGGCGAGCCGACTTTAAGCTTGAAATGGAGAATTCTGGTCCTCCGTAAGCTTGTAGGGTAACCAAAGCCTTTTCTAAAACTTCCTCAGCTTTTTCTAATTTTTCCCCCTCAAGGGCAACAGTGGACACATATGCCTTAAAAAAAATAATTTTTTTTTTTAAATATTTAATTTAAGTTTAATTTTTTTGTAAATTATTACCGGCCATTTGATATCTTCATTACTTGAAATGATTTTGTAATTTGCCATAATATGATATGAAATTAATAAATTTTTTTTATTGCTTATTATCAGCAAGTCTTAAAAACAACTAAATGAGTAAAAAATATTATTAATTTAATGATCGCTTATCCATAAATAATACAAATTATAGACTTTGTTTTAATTTTATAAATACAAAAATACTTTGTGGTTAAAAAAGAATCATCATCATTACTTGGCGCAAGTTTATACTCGTATTGTAAGTTTCAATATTCTCTTTAGCAGAATAAAATACTTTAATGAACTTAGCTTAGGTTAAGCACGGTGCCTTAAAGAAGAAGATGGAACTAAGCTCACATAGTTTCTGCAGACACTTTGTGTTAAAGGCAGAAGAGGAAAAGGCAAAAGATTGGAGAAAGCAACAGGCTAAGAAATTAAGACACTAAAAGAGAACAGACGCCAGAAGATGATGAAGCAGATTTGATATTACGATAAACAGTAGATTTAAGAAAATCTACGGTTAAAAAAATAGCACACTTAAGAAAATTTCAAAAAAAAAGTAAACATTTATTGTTTTTCAAAAGCAACTGATATTTTAGATTTTCATTAATTTTTTCTTTTATATGGAAATTTTTAAGATGTGCACCTAAACACAAAATCAGGTAGTCGGTCTTATGTTTGTATTTTGTCTATTCTGTGTGTAGTGATGGCACTACACGGCAGAGAAGGGAATGAGTGCCTTATTTGTTGCCTTTGAATCAAATCACAAAAAAACGAATGCATTGTTGCCAATTCACATAATTTCATAAAAGCAATACATGACAACATTTAAAAAATGTGAGTTTTCTATTAAATTTTTCAAAACACTCAAAACACTCCCAAAAGGCAACGAGTACAAAATGAATAGTTATAATTTTAAAAAATAGACATATATACCCATATATATTTTATTATTTTTTTATGAAAATATAAAATGCCCTCAAGAAAATGTTGAGTCTAGTATCTACACGATATCAATTTACAAAAATTTTTTGTAACTTTTGTATTTTTTAATATTAGTACTTCCTAAATTAAAATGGGTGCATCATGCTGCAGAATACTCTCTTTAAAAAGTTTTATTCGGTAAATGTGTAAACAGTTTGCTAAATTTGGTGTTTGTTCCTTGTTGAGTGAAAAATATCAGAATTTTTTTTCCTTAAATTTCTGAAATTAAATTATAAAAATGACAACGAATGGCTTGAATGTTTTTGATTAATAAACATTATACTACATTCATTATTATTTTTGAATGAATACATGACAAAAAATGCATATGTGAATGACAATAAAAACGAATGTTTTCATTCCTTTCTCTGCTACACGGTAACAAATAACACTACAGTATAACAGAAATACGAATACAGACATCTTTTTGAAACAGAATTTTTTTATTTTTTGCCGTTTATTTGCTAGAAAATATCAATTTGACTTAAAAAATGTTAATAAACATTTTAAATTAAATTAACTTTATTTTGCATACCTATTGGAATAGAAAATTTTTTTTTATTAATTTAAAAATTGAGTGACTACAGAAATTTTATTGCCTTTAAAAATAAGATTCTCATTAAAGATTTTAGTTTCTTAAACAGAAATTATTTATTTATTTTTGAATTTAAAAAAAAATTTGTATTCAAAGAATTTTTTTATCAATATTTTTTATTTATTTCTATATAATTCTTTTATTTGTAAGCTTATTTGATTTTTTTTATTGAAACGGCTAAGTTTATTAAGATTGAGATCGTATTATAAAAACTTATTTTTATATTGATATTTCGTTTTAATAATAAATAAAAACAAGGACGAAGGCCACAGCAGCCAGTTCCTATAATGTTATTAATACGTAAATTTATTTACTATTAATAAATAAATAAATAAATAAAAAAACATTTTTATAATACGACCACAAATTTTTTTATTAAATCGTTTCAATTATATATTATATAAGAAGGGTATATATAACTTTGTGATTCCGTTTGTAATTTCTACACCTCACATGGGACACCCTATAAAGTATATATGTTCTGGATCCTAGTAGCGGAATCGATTTAGCGATGTCCGTCTGTCCGTGTAGTCGTTGAAATCAACTTTCAGAAGAATCTAGACCACATACAGTTAGCAGTTTTGCTTGAAGTATAAGTCGTAATACCTGTGCTAAAAATGAAAGCAAGCGGTCCACAAATGGCCGAGGAATATCAAAAATGCAACCGAAATTTTAGATTTTCATTAATTATGGCTTTGTTTTTATGCGATTTTTTTGTAAACTGAAAAAAAGTAGTACGCAGTTTTTTTAAACATCACATTCATAGTATCCTAACCAAAACTCAGCTGGATGGGCCTATAAATGGCGGAGCTATGAGTCAAAAATTTCGATTACCTCTATTTTTGGTGGGTTTTTGGCGTAATTTATCTAAACTGCAAGACGGACAATAAAACGTGGTACGCAGTTTTATTACAAATAACTGCCGTAATGTCTGTGCAAAAAATCAGACAGATCGGTCCACAAATGGACCAAAAAAATTAAAAACACAACCGGCATTTCACATTTTCATTAATTTTTGTTTTGTTTTTGCTTTGCTTCGGCTTGTTTTTTTTTTTTTTGTGTTAAAATTTTTTAGCTGTCATGTGCGTAAAGCTTTGTACACACAACACGAAAAATAAAAGAGTGTATGGGTGCATGCATGGTTTTTTTGCCTTGGGTAAAATAGTATTACCAATGCAGACATCTTTATCGAAGAGAGTGCATTAGATTTTTCTCGATAATTAGTCATTTAATTATAATTAATAATTTAATTAAATATGTTTGGCTTAAAAATTTTTAAAAAAATTTGCTTAATTATATGAAAATAAATTTTTTTGTTTTTCTATTTAATATTTTTCTTAGAATTTTTTTTTTATTAATTTAAAAATTTAGTGCCTGCAGACATTTTATTACTTCTCAAAATGAGGTTCTCAGAAATAATTGTTTCTTAGAACTCGTTAATTTTAGTCGTATTATAAAAATTTATATTTTTATAGATATTTCGCTCCAATAATAAATAAATAAATTTTAATATTTAATACGACCTCAAACTGAACAATTACATACTTTTTTTGAAGTGAGTGAATATAAACATGGTTAGTTAAATATGTTTTCACGTAATTCCTTATGTTTTTTAGTATTTGTAAATATCTTTTCAGTATTTTTGACATACTAAGATACAAATGTGCATAAATACGTTGATTTCTCTCATAGCTTGCAAACGAACCATAGAATATTACGGGTTGGTACACATATCATTTGAAACAAGAGGTTATCACCAAATCTGTAATCACCCAAGTACTCAGAAAAATCTTTGCATTATTTTAAAAAAATTATGACATTCCCTCATACACCAGTACTGTTCTTCTGAGGGATTTTTAGGCAGGAAAATTACTAAAATTAAAAAGGAATTTAATCTGTAGGTTCCAAACGTTTTGGAAGTGTTTTAATATTTTCTGAAAAATTCGTAGTTTTTACTTTATGACGCAAAACGGAAACTGCCAGTATATGAAAATTTCAAAAAAATTTTAAATATCCAAAGTAATATCTGAGTATTTTGTTGGTAGGTTACAAATATAGATAATAATATTTAATAATGTAAGACGTATGATAAATAAGCCGTTAATACTGAAAATATATTTACAAATACTAAAAAAACATAATGGGGTACGTTAAAGCATATTTAACGCGGCATATTTATCTTCATTCATTTAATTTTTTCTATGGTTTTGATACTATAGAAGAATGTGGAACGTGAAAAATATTAATATTTCGCTAACACAGTGAAGGGTATGTAAGGCTCAACACAGTCGCATTTAACTACCTGTTTTTATTTTCATACAATATAAAATAATAATTTTGGAGTAGAATAATCTTATTTATAAAGAGTGATTTTTTTGCTATTATCTTTTTGGCAACACTAGTTTTGACAGCTCACGCACGTTTTGTATCTTGTGTCACTGTCAAACATCTTCAGTTTGGTCTAACATTGCCAACATTATTCGTGAGATACCGGCCGAAATGTTGGAAAGAGTATGCCAAAATTGGACTAAGCGGATGGACCATTTGAGGCGGAGCCGCGGCCAACATTTGCATGAAATAATCTTCAAGCATTAAATTATATCGACCTAACTATCGATCCAAATAAATATTTCATGCATTTTTCTGAATTTTATGTGTTTTTTTTTTTTAAATTTCCGATAGTTCTTATAAAATCACCTTTTAGTAAGTGCTCAATTAAATTTAAGGCAAGGCAATTACTTAACCTTCTTCACAAATGTTTTTCATTTTCTTTTTCAAAGAAACTCTATTTACAACATAATTTAAACTTTTATGAAATTTAATTAAAAATTACTTTTTGACATAAATTTCTTTTCATTTTAAATTTGCCACTAGAATGCTTTCATGTTACTAAATACCAGCATTTATTAAATTCAACATTAAAAATAAAAATATTTTTTATGTACTCACATTTGATAAAAACGCAAATATTTATTTTCTCTTCGTTTTGAGTCTGTGGTTAAACAATAGCACACAAATAAAATCTTTATATTTTTATTTATACATATAGCCAACAGCAGCAAAATTTTATTTTTAACCTGTGAGTTGTTGTGGGGTGCGAGTAGGTACTTGCATAATTTCAACCAAATACTTGAGCACGTTTTGAAAACAAAAAAAAAAATTTATTTACTAAATAAATAAATGGTTATAATAATGATGAAAATACATTTCCAGGGCAATAGTAGCATGAATGCACCCATTAATACATCACTGCATGACGTCATTTATATATCATATAATTGAAAACCTGTAGGCTATCGGCATCTCAATGAATAGTAGAAGGGTGGTTAAGTTTTAAGGGCCGATGTTGAATGTAAACCACACCTAAACGTCAAGTTTTTTTTTGCATTTCATTTGACATTTCTCAATTTCAGACTAACTCAATTTGAACCATGGAAAGATAGATAATCGAGCAACGCTTTAAAGTTATTCAGGCTTATTATGAAAATGGGCGTTCAAATCAAAATGCATATCGAGCACTTTGTGATTTTTTCGGTCAATTTAATCGTCCAAATGTGCGTACAGTCCGAAAAGTCGTGCAAACCGGGTCTGTAGGAGATGCGAAACATTGCATGCTCGTACAGCTCGTACTGCAGAAAATATTGCTGCTGTTCGCGATAGTGTGGCTGAAGAGCCGTCCACCTCAACTCGTCGTCGTGAGATGAAAGCGAACTTTTCATGGCCCGAATTGGAAACCGTGTTATCTCACGTGGTGGCGATGTCAATTGGCCGCCAAGACCATGTGATTTGACACCGTTGGACTTTTTTCTTTGGGGTTATTTGAAAGAAAAGTTGTACGTCGATAAACCAGCAACAATTCAAAAGCTAAAGGATGAGATAATTCGGCACATTAACGGCATAGAACCTCAATTATGCCTTAGCGTTAGACTTGGGCATAACCGTTCATTTCACTGAATCGTTCAGATTTTTCAAATCGTCTAAATGACCTAGGTCATTATAATCGTTCATCGATCATTTCGAACACTGTACGATGACTTTTGAATTTCGTTCATCGTTCGTTTCGGACACTGTACGATGACTTTTTATTTTCGTTCATCGTTCCTTTCGTACACTGTAACAACAAACTTATGACTTTCGTTCATTGTATTTTTTATACACCGTAATACCTTTATAATGATATATTATTACAACTGATTATTGAATTTTAGCATATGTGATTAAATTAACTATCAATTTTTTAGTCTGCAATAAAATTTTGCTTATTTTATTCCTAAACAGTAAAAGTCAGTGAACGATAAACAAAATAATTTAAAAAAATTGAAACGTCCGAGTCGTTCAATTTGCTGAATCGTTCATATGAACTAGGTCGGACATGAATGCCACAAACCTACTCAGCGTCATCGAAAATTTGGACCATCGGATGGAGGTGTCCCGACGAGGTTGCGGCAGCCATTTGGCCAATATTTTGTTCCGCACATAATTGAACCACACCATATTATCAAAATAAAAAGAAATGACAATAATTTAATAAATAATTTGTGTTTTATTCAAAATCAACATCGGCCTTTAAACTTTAACAACTCTGTAGAAACATTCAATGCTTTTTCTCTCAAAAGAAGTTTTTTAAAGACTAAAATAAAAAATAAAATAAATAAATAAAAATAAGAGTGTTATATTCAGCCTTGGTGAATTTTATGCAGTGCGACCATTAACACAGTGATATATTCTTTCATTTAATGAAATAATTTCATTCATTCAATGAATATTCTTTCTTTTAATGAAAGAAATTTACTTAATTAAATGATTAATATTCATTTATTTAATAAAATAATTTCATTAATACGTTGAATATATTTTATTAATTCACATAATTTGTGAAACATTTTGCTTTCGGTGTATAAGCATTAAAAACTGATTTGTTCTATTTTTTTTTCTATGAAATAAAAATTTATTCATGTACATTTTGTGCAAAAGCTTTATATGGTCAGATTTTTCTACTTTTCATTTTGTTTTTTTTTTCTATTTCATTATCTTTTACAGTATTTTGATTGAAGAGTTAGAAACATGCAACTACGTGCATGTTGGTTGCTAATGTCTTAATTTTAACCAGATACACATACAAACTGAATAGTTTTTCGTTTAATGGCAATTGACCCGTTTTAATGTTTTCTATGTAAGTAATTCAATTATAATTACTTTAAAAACTTAAAAAATATTTTAAAGACTTCTAACACAAATGGGAGCATGTAAATAATTTTTTTTAGGGTTAAATATAAATTTGCCAAAAATTTTAAATTGATCACCGACTTTGTAAAGTTTGACAACTTTGGAGTAAATAAATTGCTTGCAGTCTACACAAGTCATGCCAAAACTGGCATAAGTGTAAAAAGATCATCAAGAAAACTATTATTTTTTTTTCCCCCAAAATGTTTTATAAAGAGTGATTTTTTTGCTATTATCTTTTTGGCAACACTAGTTTTGACAGCTCACGCACGTTTTGTATCTTGTGTCACTGTCAAACATCTTCAGTTTGGTCTATAATTTAATCATGAATCGTCTTACAAACGAACAACGCTTGCAAATTATTGAATTTTATTACCAAAATGCGTGCTCTGTTAAGAAAGTTCATCGCGCGCTTCTTCCATTTTATGGTCAGTTTAATCGACCTACTGAGGCTTCTATTCGGGCTATTGTAACAAAATTTCGCACCAAATTTACATTGTTGGACATTAAACCACCAACACGCTTACGTAGAGTGCGAACTGAAGAAAATATCGCAGCCGTATCGGCCAGTGTTGGTGATGACCGTGAATTATCGATTCGGCGCCGTTCGCAGCAATTGGGCCTCTGTTACTCCACTACGTGGAAAATTTTGCGGAAGGATTTGGGTGTGAAGCCTTATAAGATACAACTGGTGCAAGAATTGAAGCCAAACGACCTACCACAACGCCAAATTTTTGGTGAATGGGCTCTTGAAAAGTTAGATGAAGATCCACTTTTTTATCGAAGAATTGTGTTCAGCGACGAGGCTCATTTCTGGTTGAATGGATACGTGAACAAGCAAAACTGCCGTATTTGGAGTGAAGAGCAGCCAGAAGCATTGCAAAAGCTACCAATGCATCCACAAAAAACAACCGTTTGGTGCGGATTATGGGCTGGCGGCATCATTGGGCCGTATTTCTTCAAAGATGATGCGAATCACAACGTTACTGTGAATGGTGAGCGCTACCGTGCGATGATAACAAACTTTTTTTTGCCCAAAATGGAAGAGCTTGACTTGCATGACATGTGGTTTCAACAAGACGGTGCCACATGCCACACAGCACGCGAAACAATGGACCAATTGAGAGGCGAGTTCGGTGAACAGTTTATTTCACGCTTGGGACCAGTCAATTGGCCGCCCAGATCGTGCGATTTAACTCCTCTAGACTATTTTTTGTGGGGCTATGTTAAGGCTAATGTCTATAGGGACAAGCCGCTTCGATTGACGCACTGGAAGCCAACATTGCCAACATTATTCGTGAGATACCGGCCGAAATGTTGGAAAGAGTATGCCAAAATTGGACTAAGCGGATGGACCATTTGAGGCGCAGCCGCGGCCAACATTTGCATGAAATAATCTTCAAACATTAAATTATATCGACCCAACTATCGATCCAAATAAATATTTCATGCATTTTTCTGAATTTTATGTGTTTTTTTTTTTTTTAAATTTCCGATAGTTCTTATAAAATCACCTTTTATAAATAAATTCTGCAAACGGAGCTAAGTGGTCATATCTAATGTCGTCTTCTGCTCAGAGCATAATCCACTGGAACAGCAAACCTATCAATATTTCATTTCAGTGATTCAAAGTATTCTGAGTATCATAAGTCAGGACATTAATTACATTTAGTTAACGATATATGATCTATGACTGTAGCAAAACTTACTTATTTGGAACGATTTCTTGAAAATCTTGGAGATTACAGTGAAGAGTAAGATTTCGTTACCAGCTGATCCGTTTTGTTATATGAAAAGCAATGAACTTATCGAAAACAAATGCCACGTTGACAGTACGGCAAGATTTGTATAAAATAGAATTTAGCAAACGTTTTTACGGGACGTTTATGCACAGCTGAGACAGAGTAGTTTTTTGTTGGAAAAAAAGCAGTGAAGCGCGTATAAAACAAAGTTTAAATAATTAAAGTGCTTTAAACTTTTCTAAAAATAACAAAAATCAACTAAAAAGAACAATATTTAATAATTAAACACTACAACAAAAAATGTGATACAGTTTTTTGTAAAAAAAAAATTTTATTTTTTTTTCTTATGTGAAAAGCATATGACACGTTTTTAAATATTCCATAACTACACAAACGTTTTAACGTCAACGGGCGTCGACGGACGTTTTCAACAACATTCAGCTAAACAAGCCTTAAGAATCATACCAAAATTGGCGGGGCAAGAGTTTTTTGTCAGTCAAAAATTATTATGCCCATGGAGCATACCGAAAGAGCGCGGCGCAACGCTGTGCAATTACAAAATCCAATTTTTATGGCGCGATTTGTAGTGAAGTTGGCTGCAAAACAATTATATTTTTTATTTGTTATTTTT
The DNA here is from genome assembly GCA_947397855.1 of Thelaira solivaga. Lineage (NCBI taxonomy): Eukaryota > Metazoa > Arthropoda > Insecta > Diptera > Tachinidae > Thelaira > Thelaira solivaga. The sequence continues at coordinate 38,325,931 of OX377610.1, forward strand.
GACTAGTGATGACATTTTATCTATTTTTAGTTTGTTTTATTAAACAAGATGGTATGCTAACCAGAAAATGCTGGGCGCTAAAAGGCACTACACTTGCCACTCAAATTTAGGTTTGACTGTAAGGCAAAAGAATTTTATACAGAGATGAATATATTCGCTTCCATTGCCCTACTTAGAGCAGATTTTTTAGTAATTTTGTAAAGAGAGATAAAAATTTTGCCAATGCTTTGATTTTATAATTTATTAGTTTTTTTTTAAAGATATTTTATTGGAATTTTTTGCACTTTTTATAGCCTTTAGAAATTTTATAAATTTTCCTGTTGCTTGCTGTGCTGATACTTTACAAAAAAAATAAAACATTTTTCTTTTCTTTGGAGTCTGCATATTGTGTTGTTTGTGTTATTTAAGAAATTTCTTACCGTTTTGTTGTTCTTTGTCGATTTTTATTGTCGCAGGTCATAGAAATGTAGCTTGTACGTTTAAGAGATTCCTCCACCATTTTATTTCAAAGTTTTTCTTTTCTTTTTACTTCTTTTTTTTTTAATTTACTTTTTAATGTTACTTTCTAACTTTCTTCTTTTGGCCATTCAGTATTGTTTTTATTGCTTTGCATATTGTTTTTAATTCTTAATAATTTTATTGTCGTGAATTAAAAACAAATGGTGCAAAAGAAGTGAAAAACTTTTTAGTCACTTCAAGTGTCGACAGCATGGCCTTGTTTTCCTTGTTGTTTTTTGTACTCCCAGTAATTTCCACAAGTGTTTATAAAAAATTAAATTAAATTAACAAAATAGCTGCAAGCAATTAAGAAAATTTCAATTAAGTGTATAAAAAATTAAAACAAAAATATTTTTGTTTAAAAATAAAAACGATCAATTTCTGGGAAACTTTTTTCATCAGCACATTTTGTTTTATCAAATACGTACACTGTAAAATAATAAAACCTTTTATTCAAGTAGCTGCGTTTTGAGGTCCCTATACACGACATGTTTTTTACATATGTATTTTGGCTTTAAAATACACATGTTTTCTTCATGTCTGTCAAAATTTGTTATTTTACAGAAGGTTTATAATTTTTGGTCACAAACGACATGTACAAATACGTCTGAAATAGACTCTGTTTTTTATAACAGCTGATCTACTCAAAAATATTAAAATTTTGTGAAATTGATTTGCTTATTATTTTTTTTAAGAAAATGAAATAAATTCAAAAAATAAACAAATTGCATTGTGTATATAGTCTTATATCTATATATATTTTTATTTCTGTGCTTCTTCTTTTTACTACATAAGTACCCACGTCCTTCGTTAGAAAAATGGCTTATAGCCGCTGAAAATATTTTTCATTACGTTACTGTAGTGGTGGCGAGACAGCTATTTTGTTTTTTTTTTAAGCTACAAAATGATAAGCTTGTACAAAAAAATTGTATATTCTTTGCTTCAATATTATTGAAAAAGCAAAACTCTTTAGATAAAAAAATTTAATATATTTTTCTTGTAAAATTTTTTATAAAGGCGGCTAACGATACAGAAAATTATTATACGGCGACAAATATTTCCATAAAGCGTAGACATTTAAAACACATGACTATACATGAGAAAATAGAGGATGCTCTAATTGAAATTTTATCAGAAGTTTTCCTCATGTTCTTTTACAGAAGCAATGTTTTTGAGGGCACACACGACATGACATGTTTTTGTTTCACATTGTAAAAATTGACAAATACAGTGTAAAAAACATGTAAGCACTCAATTCATAAAAATTTTTTCTAAACTTTAGCTAGAATTAGAAACGAGATCGTGTCAAATGGTCACTGCAGACAAAATATATGTACCTATTGTGTGACACTAGTCTCTTAATAAAAACCTTCCTTAAATCTAGTAGTCATATTAAGAGTTAATTTCCTTAGGTGATACTTTAGCTTTTCCTCTTAAAAATCCCACTTGATTCTTGATTAAAAAAAAGTAAGTTTCATAAATTTTACTCGTAGTATCATCCCAATAAAATATTTATTTACCACCATTTGAACAAAGAATTCTATAAGACATTTTTCACATAATTTTCTAAGCATTAAACTAATTGCAACGACTTAATAAAATTATAATCGTTTTCACCTAAACTATTTTTTTTTTCTCAACTCATTATACAATTGGTTGGCTCATAAAAATCTCAGAAATTAAGTAAATGAAAAACAGAAAGAATATAAATTCAACAGAGAATAAAAGTGTGTTAAACATTAAAAATAATACATGTGCACTTGGTTTTGTATTTTTGTATGTCTTGTTTAGGGGAGCAAGGATAACACTTGCTTAATATAATATATACACACACAAGAGCACGATGTTTATATGAAAAAAAAAAAAAATAATAAAAATTAATGAATGGGGTGACAAGTGCAACTACTCTTTTGTTTACTTTCAGTTCAGTTGAGTTGCTAAATTGTAGTGTTCAGCTCAGTGTGTGTACGCTGTAAACATCAACGGCATACACATCGTTGCAGTTGTAACCTTAACATACTTTTAACTCTAATCATACATTCATATATTCCTTCTTACACACATACATACGGACTTACATATGTATATGTAAATGATTGTCTTCTTTTTTTTTTGTTTTCTAGTTGTTAACTACGAGTACTAGTAGAAAAAAAAAATGAATTCAAAAATATCATCCCTTTTCATAGAAAAATTTCTAATTGGTTTGTGTATTTTTTTTTTTTGGAAAATAAAAAAACAGAATGAATTATTAAGAAGCTGAAATTTTCATTTGTATTAAAAAATATGCAAACAATAAACATTCTAAAATCGCTATACAAATACAAATAAAATGCAATTATTTTAACAAAAAAAAAAAAAAACATTCCTGCTATAAATCGTGCATTTTTTTGCTTCTTTAGCATTGAAATTTTTTCTAAAACATTTGCAATTTTCTTAATCAAAGAAATTTTTATAAATTTCTCAAAACATATTTTTAACTTTTCATTAAATTAAGGGTTTTGATTTCCCAATTTTTTATTATTTGATGAGAATATTTTACATTAAATAGTAAGCAACACAAAAATCAATGTAATTAAAATGCTGGCCTGTATTTATGGAACAAGCAAGGGTTGCTGTCCTTAAAGATTTGCTAAATCTTCAGGTATTTATCAAGAAAATAACGTTACAATTCATGTTAAAGCTCATCTTAAGAGATACGAAGAGCTCTTCTCGTGCCCTTAGTTGTCCTTCTAGAGAAATTGAAACAAGTGCGACATTTTTAACCCTAATAAGGTTTTTACACTGCCACCCATTCGGCAAGATGACATATAAAATGTATGTAGAAAAAAATTAACAACTTGCAACATCTAATCTTTATTCGTGCTTAATTATAATACAACTCATATAATTATTATAATTCCAAATTATTTAATATGTGGTATCTTTCAACATCTTTTTTTTTTTATTCTTTTTAAGCAACAATTATACATATTGTGTATGTAACAAATATTTGTCCTTTATTTTATGAGCCTCCTTAAGATCAACAGACCAACTTTTAATTTGATTTTGCAAAATTTTATGAACTGCAAAACAAACTCACCACAACATTTTTTTTTAAATCTTTTTGGCGTTTGATTTAAACGAATTATCTCATATACAAATTGAATTTTAAACCAAAGAATTAACTCAAGATAAATTTCGACTCTAACTTCAATTTATTTAAAAGGAATAAATAACTAACTTTGCACTAAGACGAAATAAAAACAAAAGAAATAAGAAAAACAACTTGGCAAAATATGGTTGATGGTGGAAAGTCTATGAGTTGTAAAGAAAAAACAATATTTTTTTATTACTTTATGTAAATAAATTTTAGATTATGCTAAACTTTATGTTGTTTCAGGCTATCGCACAAGGATGAATTTGAAATTAAACTGGTATTATGCGATTTGCGTAATGTTTGAGACTTGAAACTTGTCAATGTTTATATTATTAGCTTGAAGTTGATTTTACTTGAAAACATAAGTTTAATTATAATTATTATAATTTTTATGACTTAACAGAATGACCTAATAGTTGTTAGTAAGTTAAAAACAGATGATAAAAATTTTAAACAAAAAACTGTTAAATCACAAATTTAAAATTATTAATTAATAAGGCTATTTTATTAAGCTTGAGGTCTTATTTTATACATTTATTTTTATATCGACATTTCGCTCCAACTTGCGTAGCTTCTTCAGGATATAATTATAAATTAGTCAAATTATTAAAAATATATATTTCAAAAATTTTCTGGACAAAATTAAATTAGGGTGAACAATAATAAAGTTATACCAAACAAAATTAAAAAAAAAAAAAATAATAAAATAGACTAAATAATATTAAAAATTATTTTTATAATTAGTTTTTGTGACTTTTATTATTTTGCTTAAAACACAAAACGTGGTGCACAGTATTATCAGAAATGCCAGTTATAATATCTGTTCAAAAAAATAAAAATAATCTTGATTCACAAATGGCTGAGAAAAATTAAAAATACAACCGAAACGTTGGTTTTTCATTCATTTCTGTTTTGTTTTTTTATGGAAATTTTTAAAGCATTAATGTATGTAAAGATAGAGTAGATAAGGCTAGATAAAAAAGTTTAAAATGTAATACAAAAAATAAAGTTAGATAAAAGAATGGCCGCGCTATAAGTCGGTTAAAAAAGAACTCTTGAAGAAAAAAGTTGAAAAACAATTATAAAATTCACACAGTAGTCATGAAGTCATAAGTTTTAAAAAAAATAACACAAAAAAATATGACTGCAGTGAGCAAGACCTCATAACTTACGTGCGCTATTTTAAATTTTAGCCTATTGAGTGCTAATGACAAAATATTAGACACTTAAAAAAGTCTTATTATTTTAGGAGCTTTTTGTTTGAATAACAACAAAAAAAATTTTTAATTATCATAAAATAATATGATTTTATGACTTATACTACACTACTGTGAATACAACAAATATAAAAGTTGCCAAAAATGAAATAAAAGAAAAAAGTTGTTCGTAAAAATTAAAAAAACTAATTATCATTATTACTCGTATTGAACATTTCTAATTTTAAACAAATTAATATGAATTATTTAAATAAATAAGTGAAATAAAAATATATAAAATATAAATCTTGCATTCAATCTAATCTAATGAATACTTTTAAAAGTATTAAGGTGAGTAAACATATGTTTTTGCATCTTTTTTTGTATAATAGTGTGGCATAAAGTTCGACATTTTAAAGCGATTTCTGTCACACATTATTTTGACGTAATCGTACGATCGTATAGGATAGTCAGTCAGTACCTTTAATAAACGTGTGTATGACTGTGAGCCTTTAAAATGCCCTATGTGTCATAGAAGTCTTATTGCACGATAGTTTTAGGTATTTCTGCTTTTAATTTGAATTTCTTTATTTTTTATTAAATATTTAGTAAAAAATGCTTAATTTACAAATGTTTGCTAACATTTTGAATTTAATTTATTTTGCATTCTTATAGTTTTTCTTTTATAACTTTATTAAACATCAGACCTTAAAATTTTATTTGTGTGTAAAATTAGTTAAAAAGAATGTATTTTTCAATAATCTTTTGAGGCATGTTTTGTCTGCCTTCCGAAACGTCTGCTGCTTTGCAGTGCAACAAACTAAAACGCAAACTTCATCAAAGTATAGCACATCTAAAGTTATATTTTCTTTAACAAAATTGCAAATAAGCGCAGCTATAGCATCATTTAAAACGGCAATGCTTTGATTGACAACTCATTTGATTTTCATTGCTGCAAAGTCATTACGGCTACATTAAACACTGCTTTGACATTGCATAGAGACACTTAGACCAGGAGGAAAGAAGAATGGAAAGGGGTACAAACAAGCTCGTACTCCGCAATCCTTTTTGTTTTCTATTTGTATCTTTTAAAGCTGTAAAAAAAGGAAGACAGGTAGCGTGAATGCTGAATGAATAAGAATGCAAAAATTGCCGAAACAAAAAGCTGTGTATAGACACAGCCGCAATTCTAAAAGAGAATTAATAAAAAATTGCCCAAATAAAATTGCTGTGTGTGGTCCTGGTCTTAGAAAGACAGCATTTTGCTTTTACAAAATGAATATATTATTTTGAAAAAACCCATCAAATTTATATCAAACCTAAAATATCTGAAAAATAAAAAGTAGCCAATTTTGTTTGTAAATAAAGGCAGGAGAAAAACAGTTATTCATAAACGCATTTAATTGCAGATTTTTTTAACTGTAACATCAATTACAAAAATGTTGCAATTATATGCAAATATCAGCCCTTTCTATAAAAGAATATTATCTTTATTTTATGCTGAACAATAAAACTTTTTAACCGATTAAAATAAACATAAAATAACAAAATATTCAAATGAATACACAGCAAAAAAAAAATTCAACTACAAGCATTTCTACTCTGACAGAGCACTTTAAAGAAAAATGTTGTTCTCAACAGATATGAGAAGAACCCAAAGCCTTGTGAGATAAATTTTATTATTTACTGTGCTCGTACACACAATAAAGTCATTTCATTTTAGCAGTGGTATTTCTCGTAATAAGCTCAAGCAGCCTGTAATGGTGGTCGTTGTCATCGTTACACCAACAGCATTAAATATACTGAGTAGTGGCTGTTATTATTACATGTTATGTATGTAAGTAGTGCTCATTATAACTATTTACAATTTAATTATATGCTGAATGAATAAGAAATAAAAGCAGCTAATGTTCTAAATTCTGAATAGCAACAGTGAAATGAATGAAACCGCCGACTAAAAACAACATGAGGAAAAGAAAAGCTATTGTGAGTTGCTGAGTTTGAATGTGTATGTGTGTATTATATTCATCTACATCACTTTACTTAGCTATTAAAGCATTCAGAATATAAAAGACGTAAATTATATAAAAGATTTATTTAATTTATATTTCGCTACTGTATACAGAATTTATTCTCAAGTGTGTTAGTATAGCACAGTGGGTAGAGTAAAGACAACTTTATACTTAATGCCAATTATACTTAATTTTCGAAAATGTTCTCATGGAAAATTGAGCAATAGATACTAACGGGGATAGTATATCAATATGGAAGGAAGCTACTCTAATGTTCAGTGAATTGCCCTCAAGTTTCTTTAAATTACTGGCAAAACATTTCAATATTTATATTGTTACACGAATTGGCTAAATGGGAATTGAGTTGAAAGGCAAACAAAAAATCTTCAAACAAAAAAATATAAAATTAAAAAAAAAATAATTCTAAAAGTTAATATTTTTTAAAACAAGAGAAATTTTTAATAACATAATGACAGCATTTCATGGATTCTGTGAATATTTTATTAAATGAATGAAAAATAAGGAATTTTTTCATTGGAGTAATTAAAAAAATTCTTTCAGCATGAGAGAATGTGTTTCATATATATCTTGAATTTCATCATTAACCCAAGGAAAAATTGATTATTTTTCAACTAATTTGGATAATATTCGGTTTATGTTTCAGCCTGCAATAAAATTTTGCTACATTCCAACTCAATACTTTAAATCAAATTTTGGATTTTTTTTGTCCTAAACAGTAAAACTCAGTGAATGATGAACAAAATAATTTAAAATTTTTTTTACTAGGTTGGACATAAGCAGCACAAGTCTATTTTCTACAAATATTTGCCTAATGTGACCGCAGCCTAAGCCCCATTTTTAAAATTGTTTTTGCTTTACTGTATGAATATGTAAATTTATGCGATGTACGAGTATCATATTCATTCATAAATGTAAATTTTACATTTTATGCAAGCTAATACTTTTGCTAAGACCCACTGTGCAGCATTTAAATAAAACAAAAAAAAGTTGTAAATGGAAAAAGTGCGAACAAAAGCCTTTAATATGGAAATTAAAATAAGCAAAATCGTCCTTTTATAAAAAAGCATTATCTGAATACTTTTTAAAATTTCCGTACAAACACTTGCAAATGAAAAAAAAAAAAAAAATTGTATTCAAGTGTTTTTTTACTTCTTAATGCAAATTAATTATATTTAGTGTTTACATTAGAAAATGTGCTTATAAAACTGTGTGAGAGTGCAGACATATAAGCACATATAAGTAGGCCTGCATAGAAAAATATAAGTATTTATATAAGTACGCACACGTTTCAATTCGCATATGTATGCCGTTCAGTTGGGTAGATGAGGCTACTTATGTATGTGTACAAAAAAAGAAGAAAAAGAAATTAAAACATAAAAAATTTTTTAACAAAGAAAAACAAACGAAATATTAAAACAGTGTGTAAGACTAATTTATTATGAACAAGCACAAGACCAGCATAATAAAAATCAAATGTTAAGCTTTACCCGAATTTTATATGCGCTTCACTATATAAGTAATGGAATATTGTAGCAGCAATTTTTATTCTAAGAATCGAATCCCACCAAAACTACCTCTTGGAAATCCTCTTCGTACCTTTGAATTATAATACTTAACTGGTGAAGAAGCTTTACTTACCTGTTGACTTGTTAAACTATTCCCTCCCCTATTATATTTACTTACGTGTGGTCGGCTTTACTTACCTGTACTTCTTGGTTAATGTGAAACCCTACAATAAGCTTGTAAGTACATCATTTTGCTATAAACCTAACCTAATAAGATTAAACTAATTTCCCTGTTTATTTCTTTACCTCATAACTCTTACTTAATTATAATTAAGATTTTCTTACATATAAAAACGTTAATTTCCAACGTTTTCAAGGACCATTATTTTAAGTTGCCGATAGTTAAAGTTAATATTTTAAAGTCAAATAAAAATAAATAAAAAATTTCGATACGTTATATTTATATCGAATATTGTGTCCTCAGCTGGCCGTCCAAATTTGGCTCCAAAAACCAGTTTCACAAACTTCGAACTTTAACTATCGAAAGTTGTAATAACGGGCCTAAGACTTTAAGCACTTTTTAAAAAAGAAACAAGCTTACTGCCTATTTTAATAGCAAAACTCAAAGCAAATATAAGAAAGAATCTGCCGTACGGTTTTACAAAAAAAAATCCTATTTTTGTATTATTTTAAAAAACCTGACATTTTTTAAAACCGAACAAATAACCATTTGGTGTTTTGCAAAATATTCTTGTTGATACCCAATTCGAAGTTAAGCTTGTATTTTTATTTAAGCGTTACAGTCAAGTTTTAATGCTATAAAATTAACAGATATTGAATGCTATTGCCGGAAACTAGTTAAAATTAAAAGAATATTTCGAGCGCTATCGAATGTTTTGATCTATCCTCAATTCTGGTAACGAGATGACTTAAAAAAAAATTTTATAAAAAAAAAGTTGCACCCTGAGACTCCGTTTTATGTTTTGAAAATAATTATGATGCTGCTGAATTATTGCAAAAATTTATATACTTGCCGGAAATAAATATAATCAAAAAATATTAAATATCTATATTCGATCAAGCAAATAGTTACATTTCATCAAAAGAAGAAATCGAGAAATACAATTTTTTTGCTTAAAACTATGCGAAGGAGTTTGGATAAGACATTGCTGATGTAGCTACAATCATAGTTTGATATATTTATATGAGTAATACAACCAGCGTTGCCAGGACTTTAAAAAAGCTACATTTCCCAAAAAAAAAGGCTAGAAAAGGCTAAATCACTCCGAAAAAAAGCTTAAAAAAAACATAAAACGCTATAGTTTAAAATTCAAAATTTTCTTAATTCTTTATTATAATTTTTATAAAAAAAAATGTGAAATACCAAAAACTAAAAAAAAAATAATGTCGTTTTCCACAAGGCTTGGAAATTACCAAAATCAAAAAGGAATTTAATCTGTAGGTTCCAATCTTTCTGTAAGTGTTTTAACATTTTCGAATAATTTTGTAGTTTTTATTTTATGATGCAAAACGGAAACTGCCAAAATTCTTGAGAACAACAGTACCGGGGTATATGGACATTTAAAAAAAAATTTTTAAATAGTCTAAAGTAACTCCTGAAGACCTCCCGTTTAGAATGATATGTGTCCCATCCCGTAATCTTCTATAGTTCTGGAGTATACGCAAATTTCTAAATAATCCATGACATATACAATTTTAAAGGGAAGGCTGTCTAGTTTTGTAATCTATTGCTCAAATATTCACAAGTTACTTTGGGTTTTTTTTTTAATTTTTTTGAAATATCCATATACCCCAGGGCTGTTGATTCGAGGGATTTTTAACATTCCCCACTTTGCCGAGGCGCTATTCCCGATTTTGCCCATAAAAATTACCAAAATCAAAAAATATTTTAATTTGTAGGTTCTGAACTTTGTGGAAGTACTTTAACATTTTCTGAAATGGTCGTAATTTTTATTTTATGACCCAAAACGAAAACTGGCAAAATCCTTGAGAACAACAGTCTTGGGGTATATGGAAATAAAAAAAAGTTTTAAAATAATTCAAAGTAACTTCTGAGTAATTGAGCAATAGACTACAAAACAAGACAGCCTTCCCTTTAAAATGACTTGGGCAGTAGATTATAAACTTAGACAACCTTAGCTTTAAAATGATATGGGTTCCACCCCGTCATTTTCTAAAGTAAATAAATACTTTTGGGCGAATTCAATTATTTTTCAACTTCAGTATTAAAAAATAATATTTAAAATTTATTGAAGTAATAATTTATTCTTTGATTCTTAAGGCTACTTTTATTCTGATAGGGTAGTAGTAAATACTAAAGGGAACAATTAATCAATTAATTAGGAATAAAGTGAATTTTTATTTTACAATTTAGAAGCTAAATACTTATTTTTATTTATAAAATTACCGTCGTTTGACCAATTTATCAATTTCCATATCAAAGTTTTATAGAAAATTTCAATTTAGCTAAATTGGTCTCAGTCTCAGATTGTTTATGTATTTGTTTTCATTTTTTCCAAAAAAGGCTATTTAAAGCTAGAGGCTAAATCATAAATCTTTAAGCTAAATGCGAGAAAAAAAGACTAAATTTAGCCTTAAAAAGCCTAAAATGGCAACGCTGATTACAACTTGAGTGTTAGTTACAGGGCAACTCAGGGGAAAGAATTAAAGCTATTAAATAAAAAAAGTACTAAATCGAATGTTGTAACGATATTTAAGATTTATTAAAACTGTTTTAAATTGAAGCCACTAATAAAAATTTAAAACAAAAAAAATTTTTAAATTTTAAAGGCAGCTAAACTCTGTTAAGAGATACTCAGCACATGGCTTATTTGTTTATATTGGTTACTGACTAATTATACTAGAGTGTTAAACGGACTCTTACAGGTCTTTCGTGTTTTAAAAATATACGTCTCTATAAGTTATGCATATTAGTTAATTTATGTAAATGCAAACTAGAATACAACATGATAATCATCATGCGCTTGTACAGTGGGGCTTTAAATATTTTTTTTTTGGTTTTTTCTTGTATTAAAAACAAAGTTTTAACGACTGAGTTTCACATAAAATCTCCAAAGATTTGTTACATTATTTCAACTGCTAATTAAAAAATTAGTGCCAAACGCAGACAAGCACTATTGTCATGTAATAGGCTTTATCATGCCTGAATTCAGCTTCGTCTATAAACATTTTTGCTCTTACAAAAAATTATTACACATACAATTTACTATTTGGATAAGAATATTAAATATTTATTATTACGATTATGGGCAGCCCAATTCCCAGCTAAAACAATCCAAGAATTTATCATAAACAGCTCTTCTGAGACTAACGTCCCACTGGCAATGTAGCTCATTGCCACCACTAAGCAGTTGCAGTAAAATTTATTTGCCGTTAATGTGTCTCCTTGACTGCCGCATGCCCACTTGGGTTCTCCAGGAGTCTTGTAGACTGCTGGAGAAGCACTCCACAAAAGTGCTCTGAACCTGTAAAAGCTTTACCTGGCCTTTTTTTGTCTGCATAAATGTATCTTATAATATCCTGGAATATGTTAAAATATTTCCACTGTACTACATACAAACAAATTTACATGCTTACTCCCACATACTCGTACATATAATTATTATATGAGTGCGCGTTACTTTTTGTCTCATTATACACTGCATTAGGTTAAAATTAAAATTAAAAAAAAAATAGACGAGAAATTTTATTTATAAATTCGTATTTTACAAATTTTAGTACTCATGCAGTAGAAAAGCTGTAAGCATAATAAAAATAACTGAATACATTATGCAGATGAGTGACATTATATACGAGTATATGCTGACGGTTGTGTTGCTGTTGCACTTGTCTGTCTATTTCAAGTGATGCCTGAGGGTTACACAGGAGAGCACCAGCTAATTAAATGCGAATTACGTTTGATAAAATATAAAAGAAAATTAGAATACTTACAGATAAGAGTTTACTGAAAATAAAATAATCAACATTTCAATTAATTCACCATAAAAATTGTTTTTATTACTCTTGCTGGCTACTAGAAATGTAAAAACACACAGTTTCTCTTCATTTTCAATTAACTTTAATTAAAAACAAGTTAAATTCGGCAGTGCCGAGTCTTATATACCCTTCACTGTGTTAGCAAAATATTAATATTTTTCACTTTCCACATTCTTTATTAATAGCAAAACCATAGAAAAAATTAAATGAGTGAAGATAAATATGCCGCGTTAAATATGTTTTAACGTAAAACCCGAAGTTTTTTAGTATTTGTAAATATTTTCAGTATTAATGGCTTATTTATCAAATACGTCTTAAGTCATTAAATATTAAATGTCTTAAGCAATAGTTTAGCGCAAATCATCTATATTTGTAACCTACCAATCAAATATTCATATATTTCTTTGGATATTTTAAAATTTTTTTTATATTTTTAAATTTTCTTATACTCCAGTGCTTTTGCTCGAAAGGGTTTAAGCAATTTCCGTTTTGCATCATAGAATAAAAATTACGAAATTTCAAGTAAATGTTAAAACACTTCCAGAAAGCGTAGAACTTACAAATTTCATTTCAGTTTGGTTTCAGTAAGTTTCTGTTGCCAAAATGAGGAATGATAAAAATTCCTCAGAGTATGAGTACTGGGGTAGGAGGGAAATTAAAAAATTTTTAAAAATAATGTAAAGTTTTTTCTGAGTACTTAGAAGATAGATTACAAATCTAGACGACCTCCCTTTTAAAATGATATACATCTTATCTCGTAATCTTCTATGGTTCGTTCGGAAGTTACTTTGGATTAGTTTTAAATTTCCATATACCCCAGTGCTGTTACTCTAAGTGATTTTAGGAACTTGCCGACGACATATATCATTTTAAAGAGGAGACTGTCTAGATTTGTAGTATACCGCCAAAAAACTTATATAGACTTATTTTGGACTATTTTTAAATTTTTTTTGAAATTTCCATACACACCAGTACTGTTCAACTCAAGGATTTTGGTAGTTTCCGTTTTCCATCATAAAATAAAAACTTCGAATTTTTCAGAAAATGTTAAAACACTTCCAGAAAGTTTAGAGCCTACAAATTTAATTCCTTTTTAATTTTAGTAATTTTTTTGGCCAAAAATTCCTCAGAAGAAGAGTGCTGGGGTATTAGGGAATTTCATAAATTTTTTAAAAATAATGCAAAGATTTTTCTGAGTACTTGGGTGATTACAGATTTTGTGATAACCTCTTGTTTCAAATGATATGTGAACCAACCCGTAATATTCTATGGTTCGTTTGCAATCTCTTAGAGAAATCAACGTATTTATGCACATTTGTATCTTAGTATGTCAAAAATACTGAAAAGATATTTACAAATACTAAAAAACATAAGGAATTACGTGAAAACATATTTAACTAACCATATTTCTAAGAAACAATCCTTTCTGAGAACCTCATTTATAAAAGCAATAAAATGTCTGCAGGCTCTAAATTTTTAAATTAATAAAAAAAGAAGTTGTAAAAGAGATATTAAATAAAATTAAATTTTGTAACAAGAAAGGTACTTACCAATTTGGAATTACCTAAATACCCTCATTTTATCACCGTATTTATTTTGATTCCATCAGTTCTAGTTTTCGTGTTACAGCTACTACCCGTAAAATTTAAAATTAACCATTTTTGTTCCACTTTTGCATTCAGAGATTTTATTTATGTGAATAGTAAAGTGTTTTTTTCTATTTATTGAGTTAAGCGACAGGTTTTGTTATATTTGTGGTAACATTACTTTTAAAACTCAGCGAAGGAATTTGACACCATTAGTGACTAAGCTATATGAACAGTATTTTGGCTTTGCTGTCGGACAGCAAGACAAAGCGTGGGTTCCACACATCTGCTGTGTTACATGTGTGGGTCTTCTTACTGGATGGGCGAGGAGATCTCGATCTATGCCATTTGCAATCCCCGTAATTTGGACAGAACCAACGAATCACTCATCTGATTGTTATTTTTGTGTTACTGATACGAAAGGTATCACAATTAAAACAAAAAATAAAATAACATATCCTGACCTGCCATCTGCTAAAAGACCGATCCCTCATAGTGAGGAACTACCTGTACCAGAACCACCAGAAAGTTATGGACAGGAGTGGTGACGGCTTTTTATATTTGAAGGAAAAGTTTCCTAAATTGAGTGAGGCAAAAATTAAAGAGGGCATATTTGTTGGCCCACAAATCAGACAATTGATGAAAGACGACATATTTAAAGAAAAACTCAGTGATTTGGAAAAATCTGCTTGGGAATCTTTCATGAAAGTAACTTTCAATTTTCTAGGAAATCACCGATCAAATGACTATAAAACTATTGTCGAGGCTTTGGGTTGTAATATGTCATTGAAAATACACTTCCTTCATTCACATTTAGACTTTTTTCCTGAAAATTTGGGCGCCGTCAGCGATGAACATGGTGAAAGATTCCACCAAGACATTTCTACCATGGAAAAACGATACCAGGGCAAGTGGAGTCCACGTATGCTAGCGGATTACTGTTGGACATTACAACGAGATGTACCTGAAGCAAAATACAGCAGAAAATCATAAAATTTTATTTAAATTAATACTGTAACATAATAAAATAACTTACTTTTGTTAACAAAATCTCAAATTTTCTAAATTTATATAACATCTAAATACAAAAAAACTATTGGTATTGGAAGCATTCTAATTTTATTTATATTATCCATATCCTTGTCCTAAACATAGCAAGACAAAAGTTTTCATGTTACACTCAAAAAGTTTTTTTGTCGACCAGTGTTATTAATTATAATTAAATGACTAATTATTGAGAAAAATTTAATGCACTGTCTTTCATAAAGAGATAAAAACCACACACACACACATACACTTTTTAGGTTTCGTGTTTGTGTGTACAAAGCATTACGCACATGACAGCTAAAAAAATTCCACAAAAAAAAAAAACAAAGCAAAAGCAAAAACAAAACAAAAATTAATGAAAATGTGAAATGCCGGTTGTGTTTTTGATTTTTTTGGTCCATTTGTGGACCGATCTATCTGATTTTTTTCATAGACATTACGACAGTTATTTGTAATAAAACTGCGTTCCACGTTTTATTGTCAGTCTTGTAGTTTAGACAAATTACGCAAAAAAGTCAACAAAAATGGTAAAAAATTGAGGTAGTCGCGATTTTGGACTCATAGCTCAGCCATTTATGGATCGATTTGGCTGAATTTTGGTCCATATGCTATGAATATGATATCTGAAAAAACTGTTTACTAATTTTGTTTACTTTAGATACAAAACGCAAAAAACAAAGCAAAACTTAATGAAAACCTAAAATTTCGGTTGTATTTTTTTGATTTTTCTGGTCCATTTGTGGACCGATTTTTCTGGTTATTTGCACAGACATTACAATTATTATTTTTAATAAAACTTTGTACCAAGTTTGTTAGTCCCTCTTGTAGTTTGGACAAATTACGCAAAAAACCCACCAAAAATGGTGAATAATAGAGGTAATCGCAATTTTTGACTCATAGCTCCGCCATTTATGGACCCATCAAGCTGAGTTTTGGTTAGGATACTATGAATGTGATTTAAAAAAAAACTGGGTACTACTTTTTTTTCAGTTTAGATAAAAATCGCATAAAAACAAAGGCATAATTTATGAAAATCTAAAATTTCGGTTGCATTTTTGATATTCCTCGGCCATTTGTGGACCGATTGGTTTCATTTTTAGCACAAGTATTACGACTTTTATTCTAAACAAAACTGCATACCACCTTTTCTGTCCGTATCTTCGTTTAGACAAAATAGGCTAAAAACCCACTCAAAAATGGTCAAAAATAGAGGTAGTTTCGTTTTATGACTCATATCTCCGTGATTTATTAACCAATCTGGCTGAATTTCAATAGAAATAGTCTTACAGCAACAACTGACCGTTTCGTATGCTATACTTTTCTGTATGTGGTCTAGATTCTTCTGAAAGTTGATTTCAACAACTACACGGACAGACAGACGGACAGACGGACATCGCTAAATCGACTCCGCTACTTATAAGGATCCAGAATATATATACTTTATAGGGTGTCCCATATAGGGTGTAGAAATTACAAACGGAATTATGAATTTGGGGGTTCATATTTAATGACGTAAGACGTATTTGATAAATATACCATTAATACTGAAAATATATTTACAAATACTAAAAAACGTAATGGGGTACGTTAAAGCATATTTAACGCGGCATATTTATCTTCACTCATTTAATTTTTTCTATGGTTTGGATATTATAGAAAAATGTGGAAAGTGAAAAATATTAACATTTCACTAACACAGTGAAGAGTATATAAGACTCGGCACACCCGAATTCAACTTGTTATAAACATTTTTTAAATTAATTTTTAAAATAAATTTTCTACATAAATTTTTTAAAATAAATATTTTATGTAAATTTTTTGTATACATTTTTTGTATAAATAAAAATGTTCTATTGACGTTTTCGTTTGTATTAATTTAAATTATACAGTTTCTTCCAATTTTATTTGCTGCAGCAGGATTCGAACTAGGGCATTGCATTAATTAAATTCCGAAGAAACAAAAATTTACTTTCAATCATATTTTGGTTATGGCAATCAAAACATGCTTTGGATAAACATATTTATGGATAAAATCAAACATAGTGTGATTGAAAATAACTAAAAACATGTTTAGCGTGATTTAAAATAGTAATACAATTTTTGAAGAGAATAAACTATGTTTGTGATGACCATATTTCTTCTTGGCGTGCAGTTATTAGCATGGCACTCAAATTCACAGTTTATTTAAAGAAACTTACATGACTAAATTTCTGACTAAAAGATCCTTTGAAAGCGAGTACCTCAGATAACGCTTCCAATCTATTGATTTTCTGCTTGTAACATCAGTGCACCAGAGCTCATCAATGTCTACCTGTTACCAAGTTGAATTCAAGCAACATCTATTAACTTATTTAACGGTAAATAATAAGCCTGCAAGTGTACTTATTAAATAGTATTCCATTGTGCCTAATAATTCTATAGAGATAAAAAAACAAAAACTATGTAAAAATCAACTTAATACACTTTTCCCTGTTCTATGCTGCTTTTCAATTTTAGAAGTGATTAAAGTTAAACGTTTAATTTTTTATTAGTCATTAATTTTATTTTTTTTTTATTTTTCGTAAATAAACGTTAAATACATTTAGCACATACTCGTACTTTGTGAGATAATTTTAATGATTATTTACAAAATGTAATTTTGTATCCTTTTATACAAAAATTTATAATGAAAAACATGGCTGTGTGTCTGTATTTATTTCCAATTATTGGTTTTTCAATTAGAGGCTATAGTTTAAAATTCTGATGAAAGCTTATATTTAACACAAAATATATTTTATTAATTGACTAAGAAAGAAATTTAATAGAATGTTTTAATTGTTATTATTATATACCCTGTTATTTTTATTGTGCAGCTTAAACAAAGCAAGACTAGTAACTATTGCACAATTAATTTTTTCTAAGTCTTCTGTGGCTGGTATGGCTTTGAATGAGAAGCTCAGTCTATGAGTTACTTTGGCTAGGTAAGCACACAAAATGTGTTTGTACGTTTGCTTTACATTTTAAAGAAACCACAAGAATTAGCATTAATCACATTAATTTTACTCATGTAAATGTGATGTTCGCAGTTATAAGTTTAATATTTTTTTTTTTGCTTGGAATGTTATCATTTGAAAATTTTAAATAAATTTTATTTTAATTTAACACATTGTGTATATTATTTATATTGCACTTTTAAGAGGTTAGGTTAGGTTACACAGGAGGTCACCCATATAAGAAAAAAGAAGTTCGGCTCACTTGGGTCCTTTGATGTGGTCATTTTGGGATACCTGTATAAGGAAAGTGAAGAAGAACATCAATAGAGATAGAAAAGTGAAAGGAAATAATAGAAGAAAATGATGAGTTCATCAACTAAGCTTTTATTGGCCCAGAAATATTCTGCGGACTGTTTTGGAGCAGCATTAAGCTCATATTTAACAAAATAGGTTGGCAATAAAGGGTATCAAGGCAGCGATATCATTCATGATATTACGGCCTCGGAGGACAGCAAATGACCTGTTTGGCTTGACTGGATTCACGTTGTCACGGGATTCATGACTAGAGTATTGAGACACTTGGCGAATATAAAGATCCCAGAACACTTTTTGTATCACTGTTTTTGTCTAATTTGAACTCGTTTTCACTACTTACGGCATCACCACCTACAACCGTCTGATATGGCGGATAAATCACCGAAGAAATTTTTTTAGTTCTTAATGAGAATGTTGTCATTTCGTATGCCTAGCAAGAAGTCTAATTGCTTCAAAAACTGATTATCAATTAAATTTGTTCACATTATTTTCCTGCCCCCATAAAATACAAACGGTCCAATTAAGAATATTTCGCGCTAATTTTTTTATTGGGTTTATTTTTTTACAATCCATAAAAATTAAAGAATTTTCTATGACAAAAAAACTTAAAAAAAATTCCCGGGCAATTTTTAATCATACCTACACATGACTAGGATCATATGACATCTACAACCATAGTTTTAAATTTTTAATCAAATCAAAACACATTACGAATTTGATTTTGTGTTGAAAACAATTAATACTTTTAAAGAATGTAAATAAATGTTTGATTACTAAAATGTGTATCGTTAGAATTCACAAAAAAAGAATTTCATGCAAATGCTTACATATTTGTGTGTGTGTGTGTGTATTGAAGTGATTAAACATTTAGAGCGCTAAACATGCATCAATCCGCCTAAAATGAATTGAAGAATTCGACACACCAGCAATAACTTAAATTAAAATGAACAGCACATGATAAAAAATAGAAAAAAAAAATTGAATGACAACATAATAAATGATGACAACTTTTTGTTGTGCAATCAAAATAGAAATTGCAGGCAGACAGACATAAAGACAGACAGACTGTTAAATCATTTTGTGTTCCATATGCATGAATGTATCTTGATAACTAACAAATGCATAGCAGTTTGTGGTAAAATGGACACATGCAGCACAAGCAAGCAACACTCGTACAAATATTTACTTGCATACAAACACACATACACATATGCATTTGCAGACAATGTTAATTCATATATGAATGTGTGTCTGTACCATTACAAACTAATACACATTGATTATGCGTTAGTTAGCAATTCAAATGTTACAAATTGCATTTTGAATTATTTTGTAGTTGCTATTGTATTTATTACACAGTAGCTGGCAACCATTTACGTGTATATATCGACAAATAACTATAATATGGACGGGGACAGAAACTAAAACTCACTGAAAAACGTTAACAGAAATAAGCAAAAAAAAAACTGAAACTGAAAAATGAATTCAACACTACCAACACAAACACAACAATTGTCAAAAATGTTGATTTCCGTTGAATGAATATGGTACTCGCATATTGTTGTAATTGTATTGTTGCAACAGTACCTAAACTGTATTTTTAAAACTACATACAGCGATGTGTGATTAGCGTACGTATGTGTGTGTGTGCTGTTGCATTGTATCTTCATGCATAAAATAATATAAACGAGCTTAGAACTATTTGTTTATTAGAGATATTTTTTAAACCGCAACTGGTGTGTCCAACATTAAGATAGATTCATGTGTGTGAAAAAAAATTTTTAAAGAAGTGGAAACTGAAGGGCTGCACAAAACACAATATCATTTGCAACTTACACTAGAACAAATCACAGTTTCTAATATACAAAATATTAGTACAAAAAGTTTTGTGCAAAATTTCATAACAGAACAAACATTGACACGTTTTGACAAATTTTCCATGCAGTTTTCACAATACTTGTGTTTTGTGTGGAAGTAAAAATTCAAAACAAAATAATGTTTTGAATCACTGACATCATATTAAAGGAAGCCTAGTATATACACCAGAACAACACACTATTCAAGATGTAATTTAAAAATGTTGACCTGGATACACATGAGCGTAACGTGTGTGCGCTCGCTGCATTGGCTAAAGCATAGTTGGCAAAATTTAAACTATAATAGTGTTAGTAAGTGAAAAACAAATTGTAAGAGAGCAACCTCAGCAAACGTGATGACAAACATGGGCTTTCTATATGTTAAATACATATATGCAAATGTTAAGGGCCGATGTTGATTTTGAATAAAACACAAATTATTTAGGAAATTATTGTCACTTCTTTTTATTATGATAATATGGTATGATTCAATTATGGAACAAAATATTTGCCAAATGGCGGACGCAACCTCGGCGGCAGACCTCCATTCGATGGTCCAAATTTTCGATGACTCTGAGGCATAATTGAGGTTCTATGCCGTTAATGTGCCGAATTATCTCATCCTTTAGCCCTTGAATTGTTGCTGGCTTATTGATGTATAACTTTTCTTTCAAATAACCCCAAAGAAAAAAGTCAAACGGCATCAAATCACATGATCTTGGCGTCCAATTGACATCGCCACCGCCTGAGATAACACGGCCATTGAGTTTGTTGGGCAAAAGAGCCATTGTTTCGTTAACTGTGTGGCAAGTAGCACCGTCCTGTTGAAACCACATATTGTACACAGCCATATCTTCCAACTCGTACCATAAAAAGTTCGTTATCATCCCACGATAGCGAACACCATTCACAGTAACCGCCTGACCGTCCTCATTTTGGAAAAAATACGGCCCGATGATCCCGCCAGCCCATAAACCGCACCAAACAGTCACTATTTGTGGGTGCATTGCTTTTCCAACAATCACTCTTGGATTATCATTCGCCCAAATGCGGCAATTCTGTTTATTGATGAATCCACTGAGGTGAAAATGTGCCTCATAACTGAAAAATGATTTTCTTCGAAAATTGATTTTCATTTTCATAATAAGCCTGAATAACTTTAACGCGTTGCTCGATTGTGTGTCTTTCCATGGTTCAAATCGAGTTTGTCTGAAATTGAGAAATGTTAAATGAAATGCTGTAAATTGTTAGCGTGAAGTTATTTATGCTACATAAGCAGAATGTTTCAATTTTATCTCGTACATATATCTATAATCCTTTCCTGGTAGCGTTATTTGGTTCCTCTCCCATTGACCGTAATCGCATTTCTATGATTCCTTCACACTACAAACTACACTAAACCGTAAATTTTTGTTTATGTAGTGGTTGCTCTAAAATAATACTTGAATTCTCTTCAACTCAAATGCGAAAATTCTGCTTGTTGATGTAGCGATTGAGCTGGAAATAGGCTTCTTCAGTGAAGAGTATTTTGCTAAAAAAAATTCTATTTTTCTTATTGTTTTTTGATGGCGACTTGCCAAAAAAGCTTTAAGAATTTCTATTGTCACAACTAAAAAATTGAATTTTTGGTTGGTAACTAATTCAGTTGTCCTAACCGATGTTAGTTTCTCCATGACCGCTTAAAGCATTTTCTTAGTCTGTTGGTTGATTATTTTTAAAATGTCAACTCAAAAAAAAGGTTGCCCGTCCCTTAATAAAATGCATAATTTTAACATATTTAATTGAATAAAAATTCTGCTGGAGGCATCCAAGTTATTTGGCGAATACAGTTGGCATATAGTATTTGAATTTAGTCTCCCCTTTAGCCAACATCGTTAACACTTGATAAAAATCATGCATGTGATACAATTAAAAAAATTTATGATTCACTTTACTCTCGCTAGTATGGTCGTTATTTCTTGTGGTGACGTTTATCCCTGAAAAGCTGATAGATAGATGATATTTGCAATTGCTAAATAAACTATTAAATTAAAAGAACAAGAAATTTGATTTAAATATAAAGGGTGTTTTTTATAGACGTTTAGAACTTTAAGTTGGCATTACTGTTCAAGATGGCGGCCGATATAACAGCTGTCAAGTGATTTATTCTCAGTTTGGTTTGGCAATTCATCATGAATAGACTCACAATCATCAAGTAAGGCGTAGATTCGTCGAATGGGCCCAAAACGAGATTGCCGCTGTTCCCGATTTTCATAAGCGAATTTTGTTTAGCGATGAAGCGCACTTCTGGTTGAATGGCTACGTCAACAAACAAAACTGCCGCATTTGGAGTGAAGCTAATCCTCAAGTGTATGTCGAAACACCGTTACATCCAGAAAAACTGACTGTTTGGTGCGCTTTATGGGCTGGTGGAGTCATTGGCCCGTACTTCTTCAAAAGCGATGATGGCCAGAACGTTACAGTCAATGGTGATCGGTATAGAGCCATGACTACTAACTTTTTCATTCCTGAATTGAACAACCATGATGTCCAGGAGCTGTGGTTCCAACAAGACGGCTCAACATGTCACACAGCTAGTGCCACAATCGATTTATTGAAAGACACGTTTGGTGACCGCCTAATTTCACGTTTTGGACCTGTGAATTGGCCTCCAAGATCTTGTGATTTAACACCGCTAGACTACTTTCTGTGGGGCTATGTAAAGTCATTGGTCTATGCGGATAAGCCACAAACGCTTGACCATTTGGAAGAAAACATTCGCCGTGTTATTGCCGATATACGGCCACAAATGTTGGAAAAAGTCATCGAAAATTGGACGTCCAGATTGGACTACATCCGAGCCAGCCGTGGCGGTCATATGCCAGAAATCATATTTAAAATGTAATGCCACAAGATTATCTTTCGGATAAATAAAATTCATGTCAATGGAATAATCCATCGTTGTTTTATTGCAATTTAAAGTTCTATAAGTCTATAAAAAACACCCTTTATTTAGCTGTTAAGTGTTTAGTGGATTCAAGCGAGAATTCTGGGCTTATTAAAGAGCTCTGCATTTAATTAATTTAGAATATATTTTTTTTGTATTGCATTATTAGGGGTATGTTAAAATTTCCTTAAAAATTACCATTAATTTGTAGCAAAAGAATCTCAACATCATATTCCAGTTATCTTGATTCTCATTTCTTTCACTTAAGGGCAATTTAATATTCAAAATCCAAAACTGTTTTCATTATATTTGAATGTATTGCTTTATTATTATAAGAATCCCACATTAGATTCTAGTAATTCAAGCTATCGTTTCTTCTGTCCGGGGAGACTTATTAGTATCTTTGAAAAATTTTCTTAACTCAGCTCCCATTGCTTTGAAAGGCAATATTATTTTCCTCGCCTTAATTGGCAATATTTTTCAAACTTTCGCATAGCTGGTCTTAATAAATAGATATAGTTCAATCGCGAAATTTTGTCCCGAGAAAATTTTTTTTGTAATAAAAATCCCCACAATAACAAGATTTTTATGACATAAAGTGGAGAAATTTAATTCTTAATGAAACAAATGGAGGAAAATAATGTATATTTTTGATAAAGCTGATATTCTTACAATTCAAGACAATTCTAGATCTCGTTCTATTTGAATTTTTTGGTCTAATATTACAAGTAATTCCACATTAGAATATTGAAATCTCGCCTGCAATTTCTTGGGAAGAAGCCTAATCGCTTCGAAAGATTTGCTACACCCAGAGAAAAAATGATACCACCGTTGTCAAAATGACCTCAATGGTATCAGCCACGTTTATGCTCACTTTGACAACGCATTATTGACAATACAGATTTGCAGAATTGACCACGATTGGTTTCAAGTTGACACCATACCGTTATTAAATCAATACCACCTGGTGTTAAAATGCCACTATTTGGTGACGAAATTGATACCATCCGGATGTTGAAATGACAACATGGGTTGTCAATTTAAAAACATTAAAATCAACTTTCTGAAGTCCTTAGACAACATACAGACAAGTTTAGCATATCCATCTGTCCGCTGTTTCTGTCTTTCAGTTTCTATTGAAATTTAGTCGGCTTGGCTCATAAACGGTGGCGTTATGAGTCAAATATCGTGACTAACTCTATTTCTGTTCATTTTTCTGAGTGGATTTTGGCTTATTTTCTCTATACTAGAAAACGAACAAAAAACGTGGTACGCAATTTTATTGTTATCTTTTAAAATTGTGATTCCTTTACTTAAAAAAATGCCCATTATGACTAAAGTCGGTATCTTTTTAAAAACGATTTTAAGCTCATAAAATTCTTATGAACAAAAGTCAGCTTTTAATAAAAGCTTACTTTTTTGTGAATATGATTATGGCCCAATATTTTTAATTACAAATATAAAATCAGGCTAAATTCTTGCTTTTTCTATAAAAAAAAAATTTTTGTAATGAATGGCGGCCTTGGCTAGTTGAGTGTAAAGAATTATTTGAAAAATAAAGCAGTATTTGCTTTATTTAAATTTACTGTTATACAATCCAGAAGTTGTGTCAAAACTATTTTTATTAGGCTTTCCCTCTACATTTAGCTACGTTACGGTAATACAGGCAATATTTGAGTCATATGTAAGTGGCTGGTTAAAGGTTGTTGTGATTAAATCTCTTTTTTATAGAAGAATATGATCTATGACTACATTTGCTAGCTTAAATTGAATTAAGGATTATTTTTAAAATAATAAGAATTTTTTAAATGCTATCCAAATCTTTTAAGTTCAATTTCGAAAACAGTATCATCACCTAATATAATTCACAATTGGAAGATTAAAAATCAAAACCATGCAAACTTGTATTCAATAAGAAAGAGTTTATATACTTGTTCGCAATTTATTTTAATTTATTTTCTCTAAAATTTTCTTTTGTTGTATGAAAATACTGTTTCCTTCCTCTAGGAGTCCTTGACAATTCTACAGCCACAAAAGCATTAAATTTATTTTAAAAAACTTTCATTTTTGTTACAGTTTTTTTCTTTTTAACTAGCAGACTTTTATTTTCTACACTTTTATGTTTTTTGTCAGGACTTTTTAGTTTATGTAAGTGCACATGTGTGTGTTTAAACAAAAATATATTCACATGATACACATTGAAAGTATAGCTGTTATTACAACAAAATACCAGTAATAAAAGTGAAAAATAAATTTTGTTTCTTTCTTTTTTTACTGTCTGTATGTTTGCAATTTAGACTGACAAATAAACAAAATTCTCAAATATAATTTAGTTTTACTACATTTGAAAAAAAGTTGTTATCTTAATTTAGAAAATTAAGTTACTTCACTTTTGCAATTATTAATTTCATAAAAAATATTATATTTAAAGTGATAACAAAATACTTAGTTTGCAAAAAAATCAACATCCAAATTTTTTACTTATAAAATAATAATAAAGAATAAAATAAAAGTTGTTTAATATCAACAAATTGTAATCCTTAATAGCCATGATTGTTTTTACAGTCGTGATGATGCACAACGAAACTCAGTAGGTATAATTGATTGACGTTACTCATACGCTTACATGGTCAATTTAGGGCCTGTTCAGCTGAATGCAAACGAAAGCTTCGTTAAACTTTAAACTACAGCACACCAATTCAAAAATCTCTTACAGATTTTACTCTTTCTTAAACGAAATTATAACAGTTTTATATTATTGTTGCAAAATCTTTGACAAACATTTATTTGATTTGGCAACCTCATTTTGACCACTTATTTCCACTTTCAAAAGTTTTTAGTAGATTTTTTTTTTGTACCACAAAATGCTTAAAGCAATAAAATATTAATTCATTTTTGGCATCTGCTAAAATAATAAATGAAAATTTAATAAAAACATGATTTGTTGCTGCAACATAAAATAATAATTTCTTTATTAATTAAAAATTTCTATTAAAAGCATAATTTTCGTTTTTCTTTTCTGTACGTAGCAACAAAGTTTTGCTGGATGGTTAAGCAAACACAGCAATAGTTGTAATATTTCATTATACGCTCTCACCAACTTGTTTTTCTGGTAATTTGTAACACGTTTTTTATTAAATTAATATTTTTTCTTTGCTTTTTGACAAAAATCAAAAGAAAGAAGTGAAATAAACTAAATTTGTAACTAAAACTGTTTAACATACTAAGCACGTTTTGTGCAGAAGATGATGACGACACTACACAGATTTTACCATAAACTTTTCTAAAAGTATATGTGTATGTGTGTGTCTAGTAAGAAAAAAAAACAAAACCAAAAACTATAAGAAAAATTGATCCAGTAGCAACAATTTTACTAGTCAATTTTTACGATTAAGCGACACTTGTTTTACATTTCTCTTTTATGTCAGAGAAATGTTTGAATAAATCTGTTAGTCTCATCACACAGCATCCTTTATAGTGTGATTTAATCAAAAGAGGAATTAAGGAACAATAGCAATACTGGAAGCGTTAAAATTTTTAACAATATTTTTATAATTCTGAGCACGTACAATTAAAGCAGTTTTTGGGTAAAAATACTTTTAAGCATTTAACTTTAGGGCAGGTTTAAATTACATAAAAATTTAATGAAATAAGCGTAACCACTAGTTTTGAGAAATATCTATAGGTAATTCATCACACACACATTGTAAAAATGACAAGGGCTACCATCATCTTCATTCACAAGCAATTTAAAAATTTCCAGTGTACTCGTATATGTAGTTAAGGATGTTTTACAGTGTTAATATTTTCATTGGGTTTTGAGAGATCAAAATAAAATGATATTTGATGCTACTGTAGGCTCTCATTAGATTTGTTTCTAGACTATTACATTTGAAATAGAAGGAGAAATGAGAAAGAGAAAATTAAACTAATACTCGTATGCGACAAAAAGTATAAAAGTTTAGAAAATTTTGTAAATATAATGACTGTCAAATTTCTACCCATGTTTTTCATTTGATTTAATTTTTTTAATAAGTCATTTAACTCAGTATGACGGTGTAAAACTTTTATTAATTACACTCAGCGCCTGCTACAAGTATAGATATTTTTTTATCTCTACTGAAAGTGAAAGTATCAAAGTTCTTCTTGTGAAAATTTAGTTGCATTATATCAAATTAATATTCAAAAACGGCTAATTTTAATAACTTAAAATGTTCTTTTAAAAAAAATACAAAAAAGGAAAAATTTTGTAATCTTATGGCCATTTTAGCCTTTTTAATTCTACATTTAGCCTTTTTTCTAGCATTTAGCCTCGAAATTTATGATTTAGAATCTAGTTTTTTTCTTGGCCTTTTTTGTTCTTCAAAATAGCCCTAAATAGCCTTTTTTGGACAAATGAAAACAAATCGTACATAAACAATCTGAGACTGAGACCAATTTAGCTAAAGTAATATTTTCGATAAAGTTTTATCGTAAATTGATAAATTGGTTGAACGAAGGTAATTTTATAAGTGAAGAAAATTATTTGGCTTCTAACTTGTAAAATAAAAATGCACTTTATTCCTAATTGATTAATTAATTGCTCCATTAAATATTTACCCTCTGATGCAAAAAAATTAACGTAGACTTTAAAGTCAACGTTATCTAAAATTTTTCATATATTTTTTTCATAAATTTTACTTTAAAGTCTACGTCAAATTTTTTTTGATAAGATGGTTAGTAATTTAGTACTACCGCTTAATAATTATTATAATTATAATGCTCACTTTTCAGTACGATAAAGCAAGCGAAATATCAGAAAAAAATCAAAAAAAAAAAAATTCTAACTTAAAGGAATTTAAAATATTATTTTCTAAAATTGAAGTTGAGTAAAAATTGAATTCGCTTATAAATATTTAAAGCCATGTGAAAAACGAGATTATTTTCTTTAGTTGTTGATACTCCGTTTTTTTTTTTTTGTTTTTTTATAAAAATTATAATTAAGATTTTTAATGTAACAAAGAACTAAGAAAATTTTGAATTTTTAGCTGTAGCTTTTTAACTTCTTTCTAGCTTATTTTTTTCGGCGTGATTTAGCCTTTTCTAAGGTTTTTTATTGAAATATAGCTGGCAACGCTGCTGACTCTATATTTTTACATTTATGTTTGCAAGAGACATTTTTTTTTCAATAAATGATAAAACTGATAGTCGAAATAAGGCCAAATTTTTTTTAATAATTTTGTTAATTATGCTTATTGAGTAAAAAAGAAAATAAAATAAAATACTTGTTCATTAGCTAAAAAAAATTAAAATGTTTAAGTTTTTTCCCTTTAAGCAATTCCAATGTTACTGCTTTATAGCAATTTTTCGCACTATCATTACAAATACTCTGGGAAACAATTGATAGATGAATGTTTTCAAAGGAAGATAAAGTCAATGAAAGGACACGCTATGTTTTAAAGCAAAAAAAAAAAAAAAAATTATCTGATTGTGTTACACTTGATTGACAGTCACGTTACAGATTGTACAACAGGCATTCATGATGTTGTGGGAATAATAAATAGGGCGATTTATTGATTGCCTTTTAAAAGTAAAATTTGTTTTTTTGGTATCCTAAACAAAAGTTTGTGAATTAAGATATTCTGTGTGTGTGTGTCTGTTAAGCACTAATTTCATAGCAAAAAAAAAAATTTATAAATAAGAAGGGTATGTTTATGGGGCAGTTTGTCAATTTTTTTTTTTACATAAAAATTGAACATTTGCTGCTGCTAAAATATGTCACAAATGTAATTAAACAAGGGTTTAGATTTTGGTATCAGTCAACAAAAATATTTGGATTATTTTATGCTGTTTTTTATTTATCTTGCTTTAATTCAATAAATTTTGCTAAGTCCTGCAGAAAAAAGCGTCTCCACTTTTCAAAGGCAATTTTTAATTATGAAACTTTAATTTATGTTTGTATTTAATTAATTTAGTTAAATTTTTTCAAGCTAAAATTATAAAAGGCTAAAAGCTTTACTAATTTTATGGGCTCCTTTATACAATTAAAATATGTATTCGTATGTAAAATAAACTAAAAAAATTAGTTTACGTTTTTGTATTCAATTTCATAATTTCTAGGAAATTATTTTCGGGGAAATATGTTAGTAAGCAAGAGAATATTGCAATCAAGTAATACAACTTAAAAAAAAATGCAAATCTTGTGTAACTGAAATAAATCATGAAATAATACACCCGTAAACTGTACAAACTTGTGGAAAAACTTTTAAAAATTTTTTTTTATAAATTCACCAGCTTATAAACGATTTCGTTTCCTAAACTAAAATTCTTTTTTAAGCTTAGTTTTATACGCTTACATTTATTATTTAAAATAAAGTTTATGTTTATGCTGCAGATATTGTGGATTTTTTTTATTTTTTTGCTTACATCCTTTACAGAAATATTGGTAAATGTGTTTTCATTAATTTTAAGGTTTGCGGTTGTTGACAACAATACAAAAATAAACATTTTTAATAAAATTTATTCTTTAGTTGCATGTGTTTTTTTAAGACATTTTTATCTCTATTAAATAAATCCAAAACGATTATTTTGACCACATATTGCATAAATAAATAAATATGATAAAGAACAAGATTAAAATATATTAGAGTCCACTACAGGCATGCAAAAGAGTTATTAAATTCAATAAGAATTTGCCTAGAATACAACTAAAACTAAATTTAACTTTTAGACTTTTAAGATCTGTTGTGCAGCCCAGTTCCTAACTACAAATCGAGATTCCTTATAAATCTGGTAATTGTTGTAAGACTAATCTTGTCTAGATCTTCTGGAACCAATTCTCCACTACCTACACGCAAAGAAAAAATATGGTTGAGGCAACCATATTCTGGTGGAAACATAGTATGGTTAGATTTATAATCGCTTCTAACCATATATATTTTTAAATCAAAGATATTAAAAATAGCTTTCAACCCCGATCAAGGCAAGAAATTTTTTTTTAATTTTTTTTTAATACGTACATATTTTAATTTGATTTAAAAAAAATTTTTTATTTAAATTTTTTGTATAAATAAAGTTTTTTTTATTCCATTGATTTTTATTTTCTACCAATTTGTATTTATTTATTACATAATACATCGGGTTTAAATTAATTTTTTTCAATTTTAATTGACTCTACCAGGGCTCGAACTTGCGAAGACGTAGTTAAGAAGCATTAACTCGCCACTCAACCACTTCCGCCACATAGCTCAGTTGAGTTTGAACGATTAAGTTTTTGTTTTATACTCACTTTATTTACATGGTTGCGAAAGAGACAAAATAGAAAACAATTTACATTCAACCATATTTTTATCATTATTATGTTTGCTATGAACATATTTACGATTTAAACTAAAATTTTATTAAACATAATATGATAATTATATGGTTGATCTAAGACACTAAGCATAACATGGTTAAAAATAACTAGAAACATGTTTATCGTGATCAAAATAATGTTTAATTCCTTCAAATTTATAATAATATTTTTGTGAAGAACACACTATGTTTGAGGTGACCATATTCAACCATCTTTTTTCTTTGCGTGTAAGCAGCTTATTCTGTATCTTACCACCGCAGGGCACTCGCAGAGAATATGTTCCAACGTTTCTTGTCCTTGTGATTCAAATGTTGCAATATCTGTCCGGTACTAGGTTCAGCGTCAACTCTATATCGGTGAGCGCTAAATACTCCCAACTGTAAGGTCTGGGTAGCTAGTGAGAGATAGCAGTTAGTGAGGGATTTTCTTTCTGCTCTTGTCTTTTTCCTTTCTTTTGACTTGTTTCTATTATTATTGGTATCTTTATCTTCTTTCTCTTTTTCACCCCATAGACAGTTAATATAAAGGGAGCACATTAGAAGACCCACATAAGTACGTTTCTATTTTCTTCTTTATGTATTTATTATTTTCAATAAGACCTTAAAGAAAAGCAAATCGGAGAATTTTTTGTATGGCCCTTAACTTCACTGCATAGTACGAAGTCTCGTTTGAAGCCTTATTAAATGAGAGCTTTCCTATTTCTTTGAGAGTCCTAAGGCCACACAATCACAAGTTAAATATTTGAGGTTTCGTCAAGCCAACCACTAAACCTGCATTGCCTGATTGTAATGTTTGGCATCCAGCCTTGCAGTAAACTATCAAGATGAGACTCTCACATCACTCTTGTAGAGCACCAGTGGCTTTTGAGATATACTACGCAATAGCGTGATATTTTGTTTTGCCTGTCTGAGTCCAATTAGCATTTTCTATTTTTTTTAGAATTTTCATTCTACCCAAGAACCAGTTTTCTCGCTAATTTATCTCGTAGAGTAGTGCTTTAATTGCCTAACTAAAATCTTATGATTTTGGATGTCATGCAGTGTTTAAAAAAACTATTCAAGTGGCTGTGCTTGTGTTGTAAACTTTATCATAGTCTAACATGATCACCTGTAGCCTTCCTTTTATTTGATTTACTTTTTAAAAAACAAAAAAAAATCATTTAAACATGAATAATAACAATGAATAAATAAATAAAAAAAATAATAAACAACAAACCATAAATAAAACTGGTAATGGCCAATAATAAATAATTTTATTTATTATTCGTATTTAAAATGATGTGTAAAAGGATGTACATCCTTTTTTTTTCAAACAACACAATGATAGAAATTTAACAAAACAAAAAAGTTAAATTGAAATAATGTTGTTGT
The DNA here is from genome assembly GCA_947397855.1 of Thelaira solivaga. Taxonomy (NCBI): domain Eukaryota; kingdom Metazoa; phylum Arthropoda; class Insecta; order Diptera; family Tachinidae; genus Thelaira; species Thelaira solivaga. The sequence goes on from OX377610.1 coordinate 38,357,724, forward strand.
GGTTGTCACCTGCAGCTAATAGTTTCAAGCAAATCCATTAATTTTTTATATTTATTCTTTTTAGTTTCCACATATTAAATGGAAAATAAAAAAAAATAGAAAAAATAAAAGTCAGCAGCTTATAAAACATAATGGAAAATTTATAATAAAGAAAAATTTTAAATTTTTCTCCATCATACCAATAGCGATAACTATAGATTAATGTCAGTAAAAACAAAAAAAAAAAAAAAAAAAATAATAAATAAACTATTCAAACTAGGGTAATTAAATTGGTAGGTAGACAACTAACTGCTTTTTTTGTAAAAATAAAAACAAGCAAAACAAATACTTGAAACTGGCACTTCTGCAGTCAAGTCATCAGGGAGGTCAACATTGTACGAGTATTTAAATAAACTGAAGGGAAAATGAATTATTTATGAGGGCTTATTTAAAATGACATGAAGCATATTTTGCACATGCATATTTATCCTATAGAGCGTGTTGATAGAAGATATTCTTTTTTGTTTAATTTATAGTTAAACAAGTACGGCACAGTCTACCAAGTCCTTTTATAAACTAATTAAAAATTTTTCATTGTAATGAAAACTTTTACACTGAAAAAGTTTTGTTCCATTAAACTAATGAAATATTTAATTAGTTTAAAGAAATATTCATTATTTTAATAAAATATTTTATTAATTCAATGAAATAATCATTTGGTAGGATGTGTACGAATTCTCGCTTCGGCAGAACATATAATAAAACTAAAACGAAACAGAAGAGATTAGCACAATAGATCTTAAAGGTTGCGATGCGATTAAAGTCATTAGTGGATGAGTACGAAGTCCATGAAAAGAACAACGAACCAGGGCATCGTCTCTAGAACATCAACTGTTAAAGCACATACGGATGCAAAGAAATTCTATTCACGGACCCCGACACGTATTATTGGGAGTAGTAAGTATCTGCTCTTAAGCTTTCAATCCAATTAGGCCTCTGCTGTTAGGAGTACCGGTTCCCGTGGTATCAGAGTAAAGGGTGGTTAAATTTTAAGGGCCGATGTTGATTTTGAATAAAACACAAATTAAATTATTGTCATTTCTTTTTATTATGATAATATGGTTTGGTTCAATTATGTATAGAACAAAATATTGGCCAAATGGCCGACGCAACCTCGGCGGCACACCTCCATCCGATGGTCCAAATTTTCGATAACGCTGAGGCATAATTGAGGTTATATGCCGCTAGTGAGCTAAATTATTTCATCCTTTAGCTCTTGAATCGTTGCTGGCTTATCGACGTACACCTTTTCTTTCAAATAACCCCAAAGAAAAAAGTCCAACGGTGTCAAAGCACATGATCTTGGCGGCCAATTGAATTTGTCGCGCAAAATAGCCATTGTTTCGTTAGCTGTGTGGCAAGTGGCACCGTCCTGTTGAAACCACATACCGTCCACATCCATATCTTCCAATTCGAGCCATAAAAAGTTCCTTATCATTTGACGATAGCGAACACCATTCACAGTAACGGCCTGACCGGCCTCATTTTGGAAAAAATACGGCCCGATGATGCCGCCAGCCCATAAACCGCACCAAACAGTCATTCTTTGTTTTTGCATTATCATTGGATCAAATGTAGCAATTTTGCATATTAAAGAATCTACTGAGGTGAAATGTGCCTCATCATTGAAGATGATTTGCACGATGTGAATTTTGATTTTAACGCCCATTTTCATAATAAGCCTGAATAACTTTAACGCGTTGCTCGATTGTGTAGCTTTCCATGGTTCAAATTGAGTTAGTCTGAAATTGAGAAATGTCAAATGAAGTGCAGACAAATTCAACAGCGGCCCTTAAACGTTAACCACCCTTTAGAAACTCACGGGTGGGACGCCGAAAGGTATCTTTCTGTCATCTTCAAGTTCTTAGCAACTTAGAGTGCTGGTGCTTTCTTTTTTTTCCGTTGTAGACTTGGCCAAGATAGGTAAGATATTGCAGTGCAGCGAAATTTCTCGAAAGTATCTCTTCTCCATTTAAGTAGGATATTTTCTTTTTTAAACCGTAAGCACAATTTGCTAACATTTTTAATTAAATAAAAGCAAGTGTGTACAAAAGGAGACAAAACCAAATTTATGTTTAATATTATTTATTTGTGTTTTATGCTATTATTTGCTACGTTTAAATATTTTTTGTTTTAATGTAGGTTTAATTTCTTTTACTCAAAAAATAAAAATAAAAGAAACATAAAAGAAAACAAAAAAAAAACAATTTAACTACACTTCCGTTTTAATAATTTTATGACTAGAAGCTTGCTTAAGCTTTCATCAAATATCCTGCTGAAAACAGAAGACGTATTTTCAATTTTCTTTTATTGCAAAATACAAAAAGAAGTTTCTGCGTAAAATTATAGAATGAAAGCGATAGCATGACTAGATGTTTTTCTATAAAAATGATGAACTACAAATGGTAATGCTTGAATACCCAACCTTAATGATTTAAAGTCATGCAGATTCAATACATTTTCACATGAACACACATACAACGTGCTCTTAAACATTAAATAATAAGTGCATGATAGTGTGAAATAATTTTTATTCTTCCACTCATATTAATTGTGTTTTTGGTTTTCTTCAATAGATACATTTTTTGTGGCACCATATTCTGGCTGGCCTTCTCTTTCATTTCTGCTCGCAAGTATTATTAAGTTTTGGTTAACTTTGCACTGTATTTCAAGACGTTCATTGAATGCATAAATCTTCTATTACCGACATGAAAGGGCTTTAACTGCAAAATAATATTTTTTCTATTTGTAAACTATTACACGCACATTCCATCTATACGAGTATTTCTCCATTTAGTTACACATTTCAGTCATAAATCATGTTGCAACAAACTACACATAAATTGTTGTTTTACCAAATCAAACCAAAAACCCAAAGCTGAAGAGCTCTAACGTTTACAAAAGCCTTAAATCAAAATCTATTGTCTAACACAAGTAAAATTCAATTTTTTTTTATCCTAAACCACAACTTAAGTTTCAATAAAAAGAGAAATTGCAGTTATGAAAGAGATGAAATTTGAAAAGTTATTGTCAGTAGTTTCAAAAGGAATTCTGCTAAAAAAAAAATGATGTAGTAAAAAAATTTCGTGTGCAAAGCCGAGTTTTATTAAAATTAAAATAACGTGATTATACCAAGTGACGTGGTTGTACGAATACAAGCAGCCATATACCATTTACATACAAATATTTCTTTATTTTGTGAAGTCTATAGACAATATCCTTACAGACTATATTAAAATACTTATATCCTATAGAAACAATTACATTAGAACAATTATTCGATTTAATCAAAGCATAAAGACAATACATTAAGACAACTAACGATTTAAATGAGATATTATAATGCGTTCTATGACATTAATATTTAAATTAAAATCGAAATACAAAGACATCTCCCAGATGGAGAGACGAATGAATATGCAATACAGCAATGATTATTTGGCCAAAAGTAGACATTAATCATAGTAGGGGTTTACTGGAATTCCAGAGAAAATGTGATGACGGCAATAACCTGCCACTGCAGTTTTGGTAACCATGCAAGGAGAATGGGCTTACCAACGAATGACTACTATAGAAGGAGACTGCTTCTGCTCTATTTCGGGGAACACTACCTGCAGGGCCTTACTGCACTGTCGACTATAGCGGTTGGGATCTTATGTGGCTTCATTAAGCGGGTTTTAAATTATAATACAGAGTATTAACTGAAATCAGATGCAAATCAAATAGACTGTCGAAAAATCTAAAGAAAAATATGTTCTGTTTTCATACCATCACATTTCAAATAAAATACAAAACGCGGCAAATAATTTCACAGCTGATTTCTAGTTTTTTCTTTGGTACAAACAACCAAAGATAAAATGAGAAGTGTGATAGCTTAGAAAAAATTCTAAAAATGACAAAAACCATAATACTGCCAAAAATACTTAAGTATTTCATCACACTCACCACACTTGCTTAACATTTTGTTTTCACACTATTGGATTTTTACTTAATACACGAATTTTTGACATGCATTAATTATAAATACAATAGTCTGACACCCGCTTTAGCAGCAGCAAGTCGTTCAGGTATCGGACTTGTCTTTTTCCTCTTGTTGTTCTTTAACCTACTATTTCCTACTTCCCTTCACTCTTTTATTTCTCTTGATATCAATCTTTCCTCTTTTAAAGGTATCAAAAAGGAACCACTTCAGTGGAGCCAAGTGAACCCTCCCCTCTGTTTTTCTTTACTCATGCAACCTAACCTACAACTATTTACATCTTATTAAAACAACAACATAGTTTTCTAAGCGGATCGGTCATAGCAAAGCTTATGCGAAATGTTTGTTTATACAGAAAGTTATGTGAACGTTGTGGAACATTAATAAAGAAATTACTAAACCAAAAGTCTGTTTAGGTGTTTCCATTAATGAAACATCAACTGAATAAGCAGGTTATTTTTCAGTGAAACCAGCACTTATTATAGCTAAAGGATGCTAAGCACATGTAGATTTATTGCCCAACTGTGTTAAGGCGTAGTATGAACGACCTATGTAGGGAGTGGAGCACTAGTCCCAGCAGATCTAGGTATAATGAATCCTACAAAAATCACCCTATTAATAAAGAGGCTCGGATTGTAGCTGATTATGTCTAACAGTAATAATAATGTGTCGTATGGACACAGTTTAGCTTTCTAAATGAAAGCTAATATTAACTCAGCATATAAGAAACGAATTTAATTTTTTATTGGGCGACAATTACTAGTACCTCAACTCTAGTACTCAATTCATACGGTTGAAAAATACTTGGCTTGTATTGTTTGCTTTATTTATTGCTACTTAGTTTGTGATGTTGAACGACATTCGGCTTGTCTTGTTCGGTTGGTTAACTACGAGAAGAAATAAACATGACTGACACAATGATCAATACTAGAGGAATACGATTCGTAATGTACTGAACGTTGCTTTTTACGGAAACAAATTTGGCATAATAGAGTTGTTTTCCAAATCGCTTTTAAACTTAATATTTTCTGTAGGTTTTATATTGTACTAAATGAGAATTACAAGTATGACCGTAGCATTGCTGATATCATACAAGTTGTACTCTACATATTGTAGGTTGGTTTGTTCTGATTTTATGAATGTTGTCGTAAAGTCGTCAGGACCATCCATACCTAATTTGAGACAGTAACAGTTCACTTGATCTCAAAGAATTTCAAACTTCCTCTTACACTTGTTGTTTTCTTAAGAATAGCCTTTGGAAAATGTGTACAATCACTGTCAGTATTTTTACAGTTCATAAGTCTGTGAGTTTGTAAAGGGTTCACAAGTGTATAAAATTATAAAACATCTGCTTCACTTTTTTTCTTTAATCACACACAATTATTTGTTTGTGTGTATGTAAATGTATCTTTTAAAAAATATTGCTTTGACATAATTCTAAAGCTAAACTGAGTCTAGATACAAGATGAAACATTTAAGCAAGTCCATGGCAATAAAATACTCTCTTCCTATAAAACATAAAATGAATATGTTGAGACAAAAACATGTCAGTTTGATTTTATAAAAGAAATGTGTCAAAAAAACAAGAACAATTAGAAAAACTGCATTTGTAAAAGGGAGTGTGTCTGTGTGTGTATTTTTTTTTTACCAAGAGGAGGAGTTTTTACCTAATGCTCCTTCAACTTTACTTTCTTGTTTTGTAAATTTTTTCTTTTTGTCATTATATTCAATAGAACTAGATTTTTTTTTAGTTTTTGTGTTTCTCCAACTTTTAGATAAAATGTCTGTTTTAAAAACACGTTAGCTACACTCACACATAGTCACATGCAAGCACACATAAATATACTTTTAAGTTCACATGTTTTGAAATGCAAGTACGTAGAGAAAATGTAACATCTGACATCTTTTGCCTTCTGGGTGTTTTATACACTTGATCTATGTTATGTAACACGTCTTATATTATTTAAAACCACATGAACAATTTTGTCTTACACTCACTTGTATGCATAGTCATAGTTTTACACACCCCCACAAACAAATACCAAGGCTCACACACACACAACTTTGACACAAATTATTTGTTTATTTTTATTTTACACATTTTGGAAAGACAACTGATAAAAAATACTTAAATACACACACTGTCATACCATCAAATAATTGTAAGAAAAATTATGAAGTTATGCGTACAGTAAGTAAAAAAAAAAAAAAAAAAAAAAAAACAAGAGCAGCAAAAAGAAAATATGGCATTTGATAGTGATTGAAAATTTTATTTAAATTCGGTCGATAACACTGATCTACACTAAAAAAATTTTCAGAGTGCTTGTAGTTGCTTTCGATTATAATCAGCGTTGCTGGGAGCTAGAAAAAAGCTAAATTTGCCTAAAAATGGCTAGAAAAAGCTAAGTCACTCACAAAAAAAAACTAAGAAACTCGATTAAAATTTAAAATAATTATTATGACTTTTATAAAAAATCAAGAAGAGAACATAAATACAATGACAAAAGCTAAAGAAAATAAGGTCTTTTTAAACATGCTTTCCTTTTTGGTCATAACTTGCACTAACCGCAAAAAACAATTTCAAATTAAAGGCAACGAAAAAGACATCAAGTCGATATATTGAAAACTTAGCAAGTTATGACCAAAAAGTAGAACTGGTTACCTTTTTGGTCATAACTTGATTTGTATTGTCTAGAATAGATAAACGTATTGGCTTTAATTTTCTTTTTCGTTAAAAATTACTATGAACTACTGCTTTAAAAAAAAAAAAATTGTGAAAAAGAAAAAAGGCTTTTTAAGGCTATTTTGAAAATGAAAAAAGAAGCTAGGAAAAAAGCTAGAAGCTAAATCATAAATTTCAAGGCTAAATGCCAGAAAAAAGGCTAAATCTAGCCTAAAAAAAGGTAAAATGGCTGATTATAATACTGATTATTTCTAGTTTTTAGTTTAATGGCAGGCTAAAAATTTTGATTATTTTATGCATTTTATTTCATACAGTTATTGTGATTGAAAAAAATATGTTTTCGATCCGGACAAAGATTTCATTTGTTATCAATCATCATGTCCTTATTTAACTTCGTTTAAGTCCTAATTTACATTTATAAAATTTTAGAGTAGAAAAATTATTAAAAGTTTTTGAAGTTTTTCACTCTAACAACAAAAATAACATTCTTAAGCTAAAGTGTAAATCCACAAATCTGCAAAAAATTTTGTTAATTTTTTACTTTATCGACATTTTTGGCTTCTCCTCTAAAATTTTTTAAATGTAAAAAACTTACAAGCTTTAATGAAGTCATACGACGGTATGTATGCCCCAACTCAGTTGGTAGCATTTACCACTGTAATCTTCAAGGTTTTCAGGAAATCGTTTGATGCTCTTGTTACAGCGTAGATGCTTTATATTAGACATCATATCGTTAACTAAATAAAAATAGTGTCCTGATTTATGATTAACAGAAAACTTTGAATCACTGAAATGACATATTCCCAAGTTTGCTGTTTAAGTTGGCTTATGGTCATAGCGTGTAACAGGCTCTCTAAACAGAAGAAGACGTCGGATATAACCGCTTATTTCGGTGTGCAGAGTTTATGCATGCAATATTTACCATAAAAAATAACAGTTATGCCGCCAAATCATGGCTATACTAAATTTAAAAGCAGATCTTTTCCCACTTGCGCATTGCCTCAAATAGAAAATTTTGTTATACATTATTTAGCACCCATGACTTTTGTAGATGGCAAGTCTTCATTCCTAAGTACTAAAAGTACACACATTTTGCTAAACTGGTGATCGCTGTATGATATATTGCACAGCTTAGATTTCACAGGGCGCCCTAATTAGAAAAAAAAAAAGAATTATGATCACTTGAGTTTTCTTATCTGATTCCTTTGTGATATAAGAAAAAAGTGAAGAAGAATAGCGATAGAGCTACATATGTTAGCGAGCCAGGAGGTAGAAGAATGAAGTGAAGTAGGGAGTTAGAAGAAAACGAAGAATTTTTAGCCCCAAGTAACACAGAAATTGCCTGGATCATTTCAAAACATCTTCTCTTCGTAGCCCCTTTGGAAATTTACTATTAAGTAAAATTTAAAATGAACTTAAGTGCACAATTTAAAAAATTTAATAAATATCAGTGGGATTTCGAAACAAATCACACCAAAAAATTTAAATCTGATTGTAATATTATTGAAAAATTATACAATGCACATTTGTTGGCTTGTGTAATGAATGTCATTTAAGAAAAAAATTTTTTATCTAGCCTTTAATATACATAATTGAAATTGCTTATCCCTAAAATATTCATTTCCATTCCACTGTGATGTATAGAATTATGTGCTCACATTTTTTTGTTGCTCTTAATATTCACTTAAACTTTTTCTTAAATGTGCTTTTCATATTTTTTCTTTATAAAAAAGCTTTTTAAGTTTTGGTAACATCAGCAATTTATAAATATTCTTTTGATTTTTTTTTTTTTTTTTGAAAACTTAAATGAGTTTAGTTAGCAAATTGTTGTGCTAGTAAAAAGAACAGAGTAACTTGTCAGGAATCAAACAAATTAGAAACTGAAAGGAATATAAAAGACATTATCGTGCATGTTTTGTATTCCACACGCATTTGAAAAAATGAATAAAATTTTTTTTCTTGTTAAATGAAAACTTTTATCTAATAATTTTTAATTCTAAAAATTTCGCACTTAAAATAAAGTAAAAACTAAATTTTAAAATTCCTAAAATAGATCACAGAGTAGTTATGAGGCGCTGAATTTTTCAAAACAAAATAAAATTCGGAATACAGAACAGCACTGTATAATATACGTAAATAACCTGCGGTTAGTCCGGTTTGAGTACTGGGTTGCACAAATAGATTTTTTTTTAGTTACACTTTGACACCATTTGCTTTTTAATAATATCAGCCACCCTGCGGCTTAGTCTTCGCCTCTGCTACTACTTTACCATTTTATTTCCTTAACTTCCTCTAATTTTATATGTAGGACTTTTTAGTTTCATATGAAAAAACTTGGTGAAAAAAAAATCTGTCTATCTTGACAAGAGTCAAATACTAACCCTAGAATATCTAGATAGAATGACTGCCACAACAATTACGAGATTCGTGAGGATTCTGGAAATGTTTTAATTGGCAACGGGCTGAACAATAGATATTAAAATAATTGGCCATATGCATGCGTGTGAGAGAATGTTTGAGATTATTTGGTATCAAGTGCATTGAATAGTTGGAACCAATTCTAGGTCTTACTTACACTTTACCCCTAACAATTTCACGTCAGTAGTGTGATGCAATAACTTTTATTACGAAAATTCGAACTGAAAAACAAGTATAACGATATTTTGTAGAATTCGGTATTAAGTAACTTTCCGATAAAAATATTCCGATAATAATATAATAGGAGATGTTAGTCAATATGAGCTTCTAAACAAGGACCCAACTAGTAGATTACAAAAGATTAATAATAATTTAGTTGAAGAATTATTTAAAAATAAAATAATTTCAAATATAGATAAATTTAGGTTGAAAACTAATGTTTCTGTAGCACCTAAATTATATGGATTACCTAAAATTCATAAGGAAAATTTTCCATTAAGACCTATATGTTCTTTTGTTAACTCTCCTTCTTATGAATTATGTAAATTTATTAGCAATATTTTAAGAGAAGCTTTTAAAGATTCAAAATATAATATTAAAGATTCTCTGGAATTTAAAGAGAAAATTAAAAATGAAATAATTAATGATAATGAAAAATTAGTTTCTTTTGATGTAGTATCACTTTTTCCTAGTGTTCCCATTGATTTAGCTATTAGTATAATAGAAGAAAAGTGGAATATAATAGAAGGATATTCTCGAATTAATAAAAATTTATTTTTTAGGATATTAAAATTTTGTATAGAAGATAATAGATATTTTCAATATGATGGAAAAATATTTAGACAACAAAAAGGTCTTCCAATGGGATCTCCTGCTTCACCAATAGTAGCTGACATAGTTATGGAAAAATTATTAGATACATGTATAGAAAAATTAAATAATAGACCAAGAATTATTTTTAAATATGTTGATGATTTATTCTGTATTATACCTGAAGCAGCAATTGAGCAAACTTTAGAAGTTTTTAATGATTTTGATTCTCATATTAAGTTTACAATGGAAAAAGAATTAGATTCCAAACTTCCATACTTGGATACATTATTAATTAGGAGAGGTAATAAGTTATTGGTAGATTGGTATCAAAAACCAACAGCTTCAGGAAGATTAATAAATTATTTTTCTAAACATAGTAAAAAAATTATTATGAACACAGCTAAAAATTTAATTAACAGGATACTGACAATTAGTAATAGCGAATTTCATTTCAAAAATAAAATAATAATTAGGAATATTTTAAAAGATAATAATTATCCAGATTTTTTAATTTATCAATTAATTGGAGAGTATTATAGGAATAGAAGATATAATACAATTCATTTAAATGAACAGGTTTCTTATAAATCAATTATTTATATACCAGGACTGTCAGAACGTTTAATAAATACTAAGATTTATGATAGAGAAAAATTCCGTATGGCGTACAAAACATACAATACTTTAAATACATTATTTAGTAAAACTAAAGATAGAATAGAGAAATTTGATATGTCAAATGTAGTTTATAGAATACCATGTGATGGTAATAAAAATGAAACTTGTGACAAAGTATATGTAGGTACAACAAAAAATAAACTTAAGACTAGAATGGCTGGACATAAATCGGATCAAAAGTATAGGAACATTTCTTCACAAAAAACGGCATTAACTTCTCATTGTTTTGAATTAAATCATTTTCCTAATTTTGAAAATGTTTCAGTTTTAAATATAGAAAATAATTATAAAAGAAGGTACACATTAGAAATGTTACAAATAATTAATACACCTACAACACATAGAATAAATTTTAAGTCTGATACAGAAAATATAGCTCAAAATTATAGACACTTAATAAACAAATATAAATTTTGTTAAATATTTTTGTTAATATGCACATATTATTTATATACAAATAAGTGTGTCCATGTACAAATATATAATTTTATATATTTATTTGAACATATTAACAAAATTATGTTATTATTTAATATTTTTATAAAAAAAAAAAAAAAAAAAAAAAAAAAAAAAAAAAAAAATGTTAATTGTTCCTTGTTACATACATACATAATTCATTTAACACATACATTTTTATAACAATTGTTTTATATATACATTTTTAACATATTAAATATTTTTCAAATTTTGTTTGGGATGACCTTATTATTGAACACCCTAATTTAGTTTTGTCAAGAAAATTTTTGAAATATGTATTTTTAATAATTTGATTAATTTATAATTATATCCTGAAGAAGCTACAAAAATTGGAGCGAAATATCGATATAAAAATAAATTTTTGAAAAATAAGACCTCAAGCTTAACAAAATAGCCATTTTAATTAAAAAGAAAAAGGTCAAATAAAACTTACTAATAAATATTCGGTAGGATAGAAATCGTTATTTGCGATGATTATTTATGTGCTGTCGCAAACTTCGAATATTTTTGTCGGAAAGTTACTGAATACCGAACTCGATAAAATATAGTTTTTTCAATACGAATGTTCGTAATAAAAGTTACTGAGTCGCACTACAGTTCTGTTACGAACCTGACGACGTTACAAATTATTCTTCAAGCCAACATACAATATGTAGCGCACGAGTTAGTTTGATTCTTTACTTATAATTCTCATTTAGTAAAAACGAAATATTCACGCATAAGTTCTTTAATATTAAATCAATTAAACGTTGAAAAAATTTGTCTAGTTAATGACACACCGTGAAAATTACCGCATAATGTTGGACATCTGTGACTTAATAAACGACTACTTTTTCTCAAGAGAAAAAAAAACAAAGTCAAGATAGACTCGTCTGAAAAATTGTCATTTAAAATATTTGCCACACTTTAAATTTTAGCTCCAAGGTATGTGTGTACGTTGAACCATAAATATCCCAGCAAATTTGCATATTTATGGCCTGTTCAGCGATGTCGCAAGAAAACCTAGGCTAGCGAAAACAAAGAACATTTCTATTGAAAAAAGAAGTCATCCGATGTTGTTTGGCTCTCATTTTCTTTTCTAAATAAAAATGAAATGTATGCCCTTGCTCCGTCCTGTTGGAATCACATGTTCTCCAGTCCTAATTCGTTCAATTGTGGTAGAAAAAACTCGGTTAACATGCCCCTATAGCTGCACCGTCCACTGTTGTCGTTTGACCAGCCCGATGACTCCCCCAGCGTGAACAGCGCACCACTTTGACCGGGTGTAATGGCTCCTCGTGCCTCACTCGTAGATTTTCGGTGCCCCAGAAGCGATAGTTTTGCTTTTTTACGTACCCGCTGAGGTGGAAATGAGCCTTGTCGCTCATTATGATTTTGGTCGAAAAATCGTCCACTTCGATTATTCCTCGTTCTTGGGGAGTGTATCCCTCTTCTAGATCTGTCTAGTTCACAAATGTCAAAACAGATTTGACATTGGCCGCCATTTGCAAAAATAAGATCATCTTCCAATAGGGTAATTTCTTTTAACCCACCTTGTACAAATGTGCTTTGCTTTCCTTGTGACATCGCTGAACAGGCCATTAATTTCGAATTACCAATTACCTATTTGAAATGAAGTCTTTTCTTAACGAATGAAATATTTTTGAAAATATTAATCTACTTGCCTAGATTTTTTTTATAATTTTAAACGTAAAATGGAGAAAATTCAGTGTTTCCTAATTTTAAAGATAATTAAATAATTTATTTGAAAATTTTTCTTTTTTAAGTTTTTTCAAACTTAAGTGTGGATTTTAATTATTTATTTTTATATGGATATCTTACTTCAATTTTATGTACAGCCGTCTTCAAGACATAATTTCAAATTAAATCAATCAACTCTGTTCTGTAAGTCGAAAAATTTAAAAAAAAGAAAAAAAATTTAAAACCGAAAAAATAATTCGGCAGAAAACTACTTTTCTAATTTAAATGTTTGCTGGGTATCTATTAATGTTTTATTTTTCTTAATGTGATACTTATGCAAAGAGTTTTCTGTTATGGATTATTTTACCCAAACAGTTGTGTGTGTTTGCTTCAATATGTCATCAAATTAGTTACAAAGACGAAACATTAACTTGTGTTAGTAGCCCATTGCTTTAGAAGGCACTAAAAGACAAACAACAAAATCAAAAATTAAAAAAAAAACAGGTTAAAAGTTTTCCATAAAATTAAGCAAATTTCACAAGAAATTATCTTTAAAATTCATATATTATAAAAGAATTTGTGTGCTAATGGTAAAATTATTTATTCAAAACAGGTGAATTTACATGTTCTTGGAAACTTAAGAATGCATTTTGGAGATTTTCTTTTCAATTATTTCAAGTAAAAACTGTGTCTTTGTTTACAAAACTTTTCATCCAATAAAATGCTAATTTAAGATTTCAATAATATCATTGAAACTGGAATAACATTTTTTTGTAATGCAAGGAAGTTATTCAATCTTCTTTAATTTAAAAAACCACTGAATTGTATAAAAAAAATAACTGAAAAATCCTTAAAGATAATTGTATTTAAATGTCCGCCCTATTAGTTGATGCAGGTGTGGCATATTTGCAAAAAGTTGTTCGTTACTGCCAATAAAGTTTAGTCTAGAATTGCAGTTGATGTTGCTCGAATTGATTGTTTTAGTTCATCCACATTTGTACACTTCTTCTTTATAATAACTGCACAAGAAAAAGTCCAGGGGAATTAGGTCAGGTGTCCTGAGGGATCAAGGAAAGTTAAGTTTCTTAAAATGAGCTTAATTCAGTCATAAACTTGGGACTACATGGGCAAATGTCCCATCTTGTTAAAATCACACTCAGTTGAAAGGAAATGTCTTTCCACGTAGTTTCGGATAGAAAAATTCTTTTAGCATTCTCAAGTGATGGTCTCTATGTTTGTTTTTTCAAAGACAAATGCAGCTTGAATTAACTGGGTGCAATTCCCTTTCATGCAGGATTTCTTTTTTGGAAAGACAGAATATAAATTAATGAAATAATTTGACTTTTCGAGCACAAGTTGTTTGTCGTATTTAATTTAAAAGAAAACTATTTCAGTGTAGACTTAAAGTGGAATTAAAATTTAAGCACAAGCTTTTTATTTATTTATTTTTTTTTTTTTAATTTTTGGTTCTTATTTTCTTTTCCTCTGATTTGCATGTGCAGTAAAATTACAAGTCCTGCATGTTCACATGTGAGTTTCAAGCAACTACTTTTGCTTTTTTTTTCTTCTCTTTATTTAAATTCTATTTTATTTTTACTATGCTTGCATTTTTAGTCTTAAATATATTAAATTAAATCCAATAATCTGTACACTGTATTAAATTTTGCAAGTAATGTGGTCAAGTAGAGATTTTCTTCGTTTTGCTTATAAAGAGTGATTTTTTTGCTATTATCTTTTTGGCAACACTAGTTTTGACAGCTCACGCACGTTTTGTATCTTGTGTCACTGTCAAACATCTTCAGTTTGGTCTATAATTTAATCATGAATCGTCTTACAAACGAACAGCGCTTGCAAATTATTGAATTTTATTACCAAAATGCGTGCTCTGTTAAGAAAGTTCATCGCGCGCTTCTTCCATTTTATGGTCAGTTTAATCGACCTACTGAGGCTTCTATTCGGGCTATTGTAACAAAATTTCGCACCAAATTTACATTGTTGGACATTAAACCACCAACACGCTTACGTAGAGTGCGAACTGAAGAAAATATCGCAGCCGTATCGGCCAGTGTTGGTGATGACCGTGAATTATCGATTCGGCGCCGTTCGCAGCAATTGGGCCTCTGTTACTCCACTACGTGGAAATTTTTGAAGCCTTATAAGATACAACTGGTGCAAGAATTGAAGCCAAACGACCTACCACAACGCCAAATTTTTGGTGAATGGGCTCTTGAAAAGTTAGATGAAGATCCACTTTTTTATCGAAGAATTGTGTTCAGCGACGAGGCTCATTTCTGGTTGAATGGATACGTGAACAAGCAAAACTGCCGTATTTGGAGTGAAGAGCAGCCAGAAGCATTGCAAGAGCTACCAATGCATCCACAAAAAACAACCGTTTGGTGCGGATTATGGGCTGGCGGCATCATTGGGCCGTATTTCTTCAAAGATGATGCGAATCACAACGTTACTGTGAATGGTGAGCGCTACCGTGCGATAATAACAAACTTTTTTTTGCCCAAAATGGAAGAGCTTGACTTGCATGACATGTGGTTTCAACAAGACGGTGCCACATGCCACACAGCACGCGAAACAATGGACCAATTGAGAGGCGAGTTCGGTGAACAGTTTATTTCTCGCTTGGGACCAGTCAATTGGCCGCCCAGATCGTGCGATTTAACGCCTCTAGACTATTTTTTGTGGGGCTATGTTAAGGCTAATGTCTATAGGGACAAGCCCGCTTCGATTGACGCACTGGAAGCCAACATTGCCAACATTATTCGTGAGATACCGGCCGAAATGTTGGAAAGAGTATGCCAAAATTGGACTAAGCGGATGGACCATTTGAGGCGCAGCCGCGGCCAACATTTGCATGAAATAATCTTCAAACATTAAATTATATCGACCCAACTATCGATCCAAATAAATATTTCATGCATTTTTCTGAATTTTATGTGTTTTTTTTTTTTTTAATTTCCGATAGTTCTTATAAAATCACCTTTTACGTTGCACATATTCTATTGCATGTTTGCTAGCAACATACTTACAAATAACAGCAGCATATACACTACACACACACATAAAAAAAAGACAACGAGAGAGGGATGATAAAAAGAAAAGAATTTAATATAATTTGGTTTTGTTTTGCATATTTTAGTATGAATTTAACTCATTTGAAAACCAAGGATACAAATAAATAAGTAGGCAACAATTGGTTTGCTGTTCATATTAAAACACTGTATGTAAAAAAGCTAAAGAAACTACAGTGAAGCAAACTAAGAATAGATTAATTCGATTTCCAATGCTACGATTTGGCCTATGGTTTGTATTTATAGCAAATCTCATAAATTCTCATATTTCTAACTCTTATACCACTGTGCTGTTTGCTTTTTGAGCAGAGTTTATATGCTGCATATTGTTTTCAGCAACCTATAATAGATTGTACGAAGACAAAAGGAGTTAGAAATGTTTAAAAACATAGCATGTACTCACATGCAAGTTGAATACAGGCTTAAATAAATTTATATTGTTGCAAAATAAATGCAATAAGACAGAGATTCTTTAATACTTTTTTCTCTACTACTCACTCCGTAATTAAATATTTCAGTATGAGATTAGAACAACAAAGAAAAAATGAAATAAATTGTACAAACAAAAAAAATTTCAACACAAAAACAACATAAAAAAAATTTAAAATAATAAATTGACAAAACACAATTTTATTTAAATACATAAAACTAAATTATAGAAACATGAAATTAATGAATAATTTAAAAAAATTATGTTATTTTTTCTGACAAAAGTCAGAAAACTCATTAAGAATTTAAATTGGTTTATGGATAAGCTTAAAGTTAATTTTAAGTAAAAATTACATTTAGAAGCTGATCACTACTTTCAGAATACATTTTTCGTGGCACTGTTCTCATGTTATAAATACTCAAAGACTATTTTGGGTGATTTGTTCCCTGTTTCAGACGGTTGTAGGCAGTGATGCCTTAAGTAAAGAAAACTGGTAAAAATTTGACTATTACAGTGACACAGTGTGTGTTCTGCTGTCTCTCTTCGAATTCGTTACAAAAACTGTAATAGTCTTTTTCTTTTTTTAATTATTAAATGACAAACTTATTGTAGTAACCACTAGTCGTTGCCCACATATTTGTTAATTTTCTAAACAAAGCTTTATCTGCCTTGTTCTTGAATAAAGTGCTCATCACCTCAAAAGTCTTAAATTAAAGCCAGCCAAGTTTACTGTTATCATTTTCATGACTCAAATGGATACTTTATTGGCACCTTCAAGAAAATATCTGATCTTTCACTGTAAGTAAAGGGTGTTTTTTATAGACGTATATAACTTTAAATTGCAATAAATCAACGATCGATTATTCGATTGACATGAATTTTATTTATCCGAAAGATAATCTTGTGGCTTTACATTTTAATATGATTTCTGGCATATGACCGCCACGGCTGGCTCGGATGTAGTCCAATCTGGACGTCCAATTTTCGATGACTTTTTCCAACATTTGTGGCCGTATATCGGCAATAACACGGCGAATGTTGTCTTCCAAATGGTCAAGCGTTTATGGCTTATCCGTATAGACCAATGACTTTACATAGCCCCACAGAAAGTAGTCTAGCGGTGTTAAATCACAAGATCTTGGAGGCCAATTCACAGGTCACCAAACGTGTCTTTCAATAAATCGATTGTGGCACGAGCTGTGTGACATGTTGCACCGTCTTGTTGGAACCACAGCTCCTGGACATCACGGTTGTTCAATTCAGGAATGAAAAAGTTAGTAATCATGGCTCTATACCGATCACCATTGACTGTAACGTTCTGGCCATCATCGTTTTTGAAGAAGTACCGACCAATAATTCCTCCAGCCCATAACGCGTACCAAACAGTTAGTTTTTCTGGATGTAACTGTGTTTCGACATACACTTGAGGATTAGCTTCACTCCAAATGCGGCAGTTTTGGTTGTAAACAAAATTCGCTTATGAAAATCGGGAACAACGGCAATCTCGTTTTCGAAATAAAATTGCACTATTTGCAAGCGTTGTTCAGGCGTGAGTCTATTCATGATGAATTGCTAAACTAAACTGAGAATAAATCACTTGAGAATAAATCGGTCGCCATCTTAAACAATAATGCCAACTTAAAGTTCTATACGTCTATAAAAAACACCCTTTATAACTAAATTATTTTATTGCAAACATGCAACTTTGAAAATATCAACAATTCTGTGTTTACTTTAAGCAATTTGTGTGTTTACTCTGTTGAAGTGTATGATAAAACTCATTATGGCCAAAATGTATACTAACATGTTTTGTATAAATTCAATTAAAATATTAACTTACATTGAGTGAAGCCCAACTTTATACAAAATTAAATTAGCTTGAAATTAACAAACTAGACACCATTCAGGATATTAAGCTGTCGAAGGGAAATGCTCTTTTAAGATTTTTCCATACCTTCAAGTCATTGATACAAGTATTTATGCTATTAAAGTTTGGGCCTATAAATTTGCATATTTTTGCTCGATTGCGTACAAACATTATTACTAAACAATACAGTCAATATGTCTGCTATAATTTAATATGTTTATTATGCACATAAATAAATGTGTGTGTGTGTTTGGTATGTAAATTTTGAGTGCATATGTTGTGAAATACAATTAACGGGAGATCCATAATTCAATAACAAGTTTGAATTATTTTGTTTTAAAAATTAGATTAAACTCCTTTCTTACAACTTCGGATAATAAAAATTAACAGCCTTATTCAGAGAAGAAAATTAGTTTCTATATGATATCTACTTTAGTTAATAACGACTTTAAGCTAATAATCCTATATTAACATTTTTATATTCAAAGAAGGTTTATTAACTAATATGCCCTTTAGAAAATTTTAAAATTCGATTCTGGCAATACTATGGTTTTGATTTACCATTTTTTATATTATTGTTGTGCATAAAAGGTTATTAAATTATTCAGTATCCGCAAATAAATATATATTTCAGTCGTACATTTTTTCTTATTAAGCCACAAAAAGTTTATTTAATTTAAAGGACAGTGTATATTACAACATGTTTACTAGTTTATCTTCAAAAAAATTAAATTAAAAATCATAGAAAATGAAAAGGCCGAAAAAATTATCAAATAAATAAAAAAGTTATATTAACATTTATTTTGTTTTAACACAATATAATAAAAAAACAAAAACAAACAATCAGTTGTCACAGCTTAATATAGCTTTAAAGCAGGGCCATACCTACTTTAAAATTTGTGGATTTAATAAAGGTTTAAAATAGGATTATTAAGATTAAAAACGTCTGTGAATATAAATTAAGTCACTCTGAATAAGGCTGTAAGATTTTGTGGGACAAAAACCTGGCTTTTTTAGAAAATTTCTGGGTCTAAATTTGAGTGGATAGTTAAGTACACACTATCCGATATTTAGACTATTAATATTTGATTTATAAAATATTAACTTTAACTATCGGTAACTTGTAATAGTGGTCTTAAGAAAGAAATAGCTTGTTATAAAAATAAACCTATTTTGAGTTTAGTTTTATGCATAAAGTTGTTTCTTAGCTTTTATTTTAATTAAAATTGTACTAAAGTCCTCTCTGAAGAGCTAAAATTTGACCAACTAATTGCTGTATTCCCAGAAAAAGAAGCATAAAGAAAAAGGGTTCATAATTTTAGTCACCCTGTAGTGTGATAAAGTAAATTTTAACTCTATATTTTTCTGTTTTGCACTAACGAATGTGTAGTTCAGTAATTTTTGGTTAACTTTAGGAGTTAAAAACTCACCATGGACAACAACCAAAAAGGCTATAAATACCTTTTTTTTTGTGGTTAAGTAAGCACCAAAGAAAACTCTGGCTGACAGTTAAAAATTTTACTGAATCACTAGTTCTTTAATTTTAGGGTTAAATATATTTAACCCAAAATGTTTCTTTATTATTGAATGGTGAATAGCACTACTGGACTTGATATGTTTTTAAAAATTATTTTAAAGCCAGAAAAGCAAAACCCATAAAAACCTAAGAGCCTCTATTTTTAGGACTATGATTACAGTTTGACATTCTCAAATTTTTTTATAAATTTTAATCTTGTTGTTTATTTTAAACATTAAGCCAAGCTTGTCTAAGTAAATACACATTAAAAGGGAAATAAATTAAAAATCTTTAAATCGTTAAAGCTATTAGAAGCCTTACGAACACGTTACTTATTCAATTACTTAAAAAATGATTATTATGGTAGAGTTGGGGTACCAACTCTGTTGACCTAAAGTCGACATCAATTAAATACTTTCTGGTGTCTTGGAAAGAACTTGTCATCCATAACAATCTTGTGTTATCTTTGCTGCCAATGAGCTTGACTAACTGCTTGGCACATTGCACAGGCATAAGGAAGCTTCTTTGTCATCTCTCAGCACTATATTAAAGAGAAAATTGATCCTGAATGAAATATTAAGTTCATTTTAAAATACTATGAATCGATGAATGGATTCAGACAGAAAAACATTTTATCACGCTATGGCAGAGCAAATTTCTCAAGACAATGGCGATTAATGAGAGTGGCCTTAGGTACCTGAGTGAATGTATTACCCAGCACTGAAGTCTAAGCTGGGAACTACTAGGAATTACCAATTCGTTTTGTGTTTTAGTTTCCCGGCTCTCAATAAGCTAAATGAATAGCTGTAAAAGCAATTGGCTTTATAAAAGGCCCAGATAGGCAGCAGTCAACTCACAATAATTAAACTGCGTATAATTTGCCGATCCAGTGATATTTTCTGTGTTTTATAACTGCACCCTTTATAAATCTGCAACAAACTATTTAATTGTTAAATTTATAATAATAAAAATTATAATAAAAGTAATATGATACCAGCCTACTCATATACAAAACAAAAGCAATTGTGGTATAAGTATCCTTTTTGTTTGTGTAGTTATTTGTATGGAAATGCAAATGCTTTGCATGTTTTATGCCAATTATGCATTTGCATTGTTTAATTTTGTCATAGATCCTGTTTAATATACAACAACAACAAATAGACATACTCGCACATACATAAATATTTATTTGCATATTCATTCCTTTAATAATTTCAATAACAACACAACAACAAAAACAACAGCTTTCAGCATATCCTGCTTGTCTGTATGCCCACTACCCTTTTAATGTGTGTTGCGGCTGTTCTTTTTGGCCTGAATTAATTAATATGTTTGTTCGTTTCTTATAAATAATCAAGACTCTACACAGAGAAATAAATTGTACATCCAAAAAATTATGGAAATTTTATATCTTGATGAATTCAAAAACTTAAGAAAATATGATAGCGTTGAATTCAATTATTAGCTGGTATTTCTTTAGTTGTTACAATTTAATTTGCCTAAAAATAAATAATTTCTAGCTGGTGCCACTATAACTTACGCTGTCGTTAGCTTAGATTCTGGTTTAGTTAACATGACAGCCTGACTCGTCCAGCAATTAGAGTCCCAAGATTCCATTTTTAAACAAAAGCTTGGCTAGAAATTGATATGTGTTGCTCTATACAAAAAACTAGAATTAGAAGCTGGAACAAATCACCTACTCACTGCCGCCAGAACAGACCTATTGTTACACTAACCTCGTATTACTAATACTACCAGGGGTTTTAGTATTCAATAAGAGTTCAAAGACTTTCTTATGTAATTTGTTTGCCATGTCAGATAATGAAAACGGATCCAAATTAGACTATTAAAGTGACACCAGCATATGTTCTGCTCTCCCTTTGTCCTCGTTACATAACCAGCAGACGTCATTTCGACTGATCTTCATATTTGCTCAGTGTTTTAATTATCTGTAATATTCAGTAATAAAATTCCCCACCGAATAAGGCCTAATAAGTCATTTGTTTTTTTCATACAGCAGAATGGCATGAAAGTTTTCGCTATCCTGATATGGATTATCTCCTATCAATATTGTGGCGATGCTTTTTCTTGATCTTAAAAGAGCTCTAAGGCAGTCTGCAAAATGATCCTGGGCCAATGACTTGGCGCCCGATTTAAGTAGACCCTACACCAATTTGAATTTTACTTCGAAAGCACTAAGTGCCTGTCATGCTGCTTTGCTATTAAAATGAATGTATATGTGACTATTATTAGTCTCTCTTTCAAGTTCTTCTCTTGAGCAAACCTTGATAGCATGACTTTTCTCAACTCATAATACAAAAAAAAATTTTCCTTGTACTTTAATCACAAGCAGGGGCTTTAACGCCTGCAACTGTTTTCAAACCATCTCTGTACCATACATGCAACCTGACTTCAATAGTGTTGTGATTCTTTTTCCAGCCACTCCCTAAGCTTCACCTTCATCTGCACCCTCGCTGGCACATAATCACATGACCGTTCATCTTTATTAAGTGAACCCTGTTGTGAGTCTCTTTAGAAATTATTTTAGCTTACTTCGAAAGCATTGAGTACGCGAAATGCTACTTTGTTTTGTGCAAAAGTGAGCGCCAAAATTAGATATTCTTGAGATTGTTGTTTTAGGAATGCTATTGCTTATTTTTTCTATAAATTTTTTTTTAATATGAATTTGATTTAATGAATTTTTCTATTGGTATTTCTTCTAAGTGCTAACAGCCTTATAATTTCTACACTTTCGGCCTTCTCAAAGTTGAATTAGTAATGGTCATCCATGTAGGCGTTGAATCATCATTTTTTTTATAAGAACTACCCAACTTACAAAAGAGTTAAGTTTATCAATTGATCAAACATACTGACTTCTCTGAATTTTGAAAATCTACTACTAAAATTTTTTACTGTGCGTTTTATGTATGGTCACTTGTATCTTGGTGTGTTTAAACATACTTGGCGACTAGACGTAGCCTTAAAAGATATGCATGCACACAAAAATATTTAGCAAACACATAAGGAATATTAATTAGTAAAATACTGAAATTTTTGTGTGTTTAATTTTGATTAGCTCAATTAAAAGAATGCACATGATTTAAATTCTAACTCTGTTGAAATAAAATTATAAATATTTTCCAAAATTCTAAATGCATCCAAGTTAAGCCTATAAAGCAGTAGTTAAGCATTTAGTGATTAAAAAAAAATTTTTACAACTAAAAAAAAAAAACACAAGCGAAAATTTTAGGCACATGAAACTCTTAGCAAGCTTATGTAAGACAATATGGGGAATATTTTTGTAAAACTTTTTAACCCTCAAACTCTTCAATTAATGTGACTTTTTGACTCCTATTTAAAAAATTACAAAACAGACCCAAAAATATTTCTCGTGCATTTCTATTATGAGCCTCTGAACACACCAATAATTAAAATTTTACTTAAATGTCAGAAATATGTCAAAATGTTAAATCTGTATAAAAACTAGTTCATTCTTATTTAGGGATAGAGTAAAATTGTTACACAGAAAAATTGTCTCACAAAACAAAGGTGCAGATAAAATATCTATTAATAAAATAAATTTATTTACTACTTGTTTTATAGCCTCTTGCTGCATCCACATTAACTAAAACGTTCAGTCAGTTTAATGATCTCAAAACAGCATGCATTTTTTTTTTTCAAATTATTTAAATGAAAAGCAAACTTTACTAAAAAGTGGTGACCTAATGTTTACACTATAATTAAAAGTGTTCATGGTTTTAACCAATAGGAAACAAAATATCAAAGAAAGTAATATGAAACTCTCAAATTACATACTTAAAAAAAGTAATTAATTATATACCGAAGCTACAAAAAAAGCGTTATATCTCAAAAATATATGTGGGACCAGGGTAAGACTTACTAAATTAGCCAACACTGAAATAACATGTCCTAACTAATCAATAATTACATGACATACTTAAAACTACAACGCAGAACAGAAAAGAATAAAAGTAGAGGAACTGTGGTTAAGGCCATTATTAAAACTTACTCATAAGGTCTCATATAGCTTTTATTAACTTTAGTCAAAGTAACTGATAAAGTGACCAATAACTTTTTCTCATTATTACAAGTTCCTAATAAGATAAATTTTATACAATTTGTAATAAGGCACCACTGCTGTAAATTGTGATTACCTTTCGTTGCTATAAATGCAAAGTGGAAACGGCATACTTTTTATGGCAATTATTTTTCAAATAACTAAGAGATTCTTTACTTTTAAAATTTTATTTTAATTTTTCTTATTTCATTGTGTAATTGTATTGTTTTATTTTTTTGTATTAATAAAGAAATTATTCAATGTTTATGGCTGCTGAGGTAGCCATATCTAAAATAAAAAATATGGCAACTTTAAATGCTTGAAGTTTACGTTAAAAGTTAAGAGCAATACAAACCTTACGTTTGCTTATCACCCACTTTTTAGTTTAAGTATGTTTGTTATATGCTCTCGATAACATCCTACTTTTAGTTATAGTTTAGTTGTAATAATGGAGTCATGATTAAGATATAGTACGAGGAGGACATAAGAGTCATCAAGCCCCTAAAAGAGTGAGAGAAGATTAAAAGTGTGTCAAATATTAAAAGTAGTTATTGAAAGTTTGCAAAAAAAAAAAATTATATAGAAATTAATTTGTATTGGTTTTTTAAGATTTTTTCTTATTATTAAAATGTTTTTATTTATATAAATATTAACTTTTCTTGAATGAATATAGCAAAATTTAAATCATTCCCAGACACTGGTTTGCTAAAGCGACGTTTTCAGTAAAATCAATTTTTCCTCATTGGCAGCATAAAATAAATAAAATTATTTATTATTTACAATAATTTTATTAAATTATTCGATCTCATTAATTTATTATTAGTTAATATTATTCAATCTTAAGATTTTAATGATTTTTTTGTTGTTATTAAAAACAAAAAAAATTTTTCATTAATATCTTAAACTTGATAACGAATAATTTATTATTTACTTGAAAATATTTTATACAAGTTTTAAGCAACAAAAAAAAATGATAAATTCTTTATTGCTATAATTTTATATTCTTGCTCGTTATTTATTGCAATACAAAAAATATATTTTTATTCCAAATCAGTGCATCTCATTATTATTTTAATAAAATTCTCACACACTTGTGCACATGCAAACAATATTGGAGCAAAAAAACTCTTCATATGAAATTCTTAGGCTGATCAAAACAGTTTTCTCATAGTTTGCAGAGTCGGATTAATAATCAATCTTATTCAATTTGGCTTAGACTTTAACGTAGACTTTAATGTCAACGTTAACGAAATTTTTCATATAATTAAAAAAAAAAATTTACTTTAAAGTCTACATTAATTTTTTTTTTTTTTTTTAGATAAGAACATAAGTCTCTCAATATAGAAAAATATTGAATGACCATCGACACAAGTTTGATATTATGTAAGAACAATTGATATCGGTATTACCGTTTGTTGGCAATGATTTTGTTGTTGGTGGTTTTAGTAAAGAATTGAGCAAAAACCAAATTAGAAAAATTTTAAAACAAATTTTTATTTTATTTTATTTGTTTCATTAAATGTTTTTTAGGGATTATCAAATTATAATCGAATTGATGTTGACGACAATAAAAAGTGCTGTTGCTTCAAAATTTATAATGAGCTTGAATACTACCAACAACAAAAAGCGAAGATATTAGTAAGCTTGAAACTTTGGTAGCTGCCCTGAAAATCATGGGTTGTGCATTAAACTAAATAGAGCAAATATTAAAATTACTTACTCAACTTGAAAAATGTTTTAATGTTGAATTAACTGCCCAGGATCTAAAAAAGGTATGTTATTATTTTTGGTTGTCTTTAATTATGTCAGCATCCAAATATTTAAAAACCCTAACCTTAACTAAGGCAGACTTGCTTGATGGTTTGAATATTGTGCCGGCAGATAAAGGAATATCACTCACCTGCCGCTGGAAAACTAAATGTTATACTTTTAGTACCATAACTTCAAAAACCGGTTTTTAAAAATGTTATACAGTCGAGCAACCTAATAGTTGTGCACATTTGCATACGCGTGTTTATTTGAAAAAAATTTTGTAATAATACCAACCAACAATAACAAATTCCATGAATTGAAAATTGTTTAGCAGTAGCAAAAAAACAAAAGGAAATTTCAAAAAATGTTTTGCATTTTTATTACATTTTTTACGGTCATAAATATCATGTGTTAGTTTTCTCCATTATTTTTTGTTTGTTTGTTAGATAAAAAACAACAGTAACAGCAATCATTTAAAACAAAACAAAACAAACTTTCAAAAAAAGATAACAAGTGTTAAATCTATTTAAAATAACAAAATAGGGTTTTTTAAAAGTTGCACAAAGGTCCTTTTTTTTTTATTAGCAGAAATTAGTCAAATTAATTTATAATTATATCCTGAGGAAACTACGCAAGTTGGAATGAAATATCGATATAAAAAGAAATTTATAAAATAAGACCTCAAGCTTAATAAAATAGCCATTTTAGTTAAAAAGAAAAATATCACAAAATCTAACAAATAAGTCATCATTGAGAACTGTAATACGATAAAAAGTGAATTCGATTTGAGTAGAGGACGCCGAATAGAATATGGGTGATTATTATTATTATTAATAAAGGTTATAATTGCACCGCGAACTGTAAAATGTATTGGGCAGCCTCAATCAAACTCTTCAAGAATCTAGTAAATAATTATTATGGAATAGTATCCCACTGCCTCGTACATTGTTCCATTAACAGTTCAGTGCAGAGTTTGATGTCATTTCTGTTGAGGTGAAGCATAACATCTGCCGTAATACGTTCGAAGTTAATGTCTGTCGCATGACTGCTTCGGCTCTCCAGTAATCTTGTAAACTTCTTTTTTTTCTTCCCATAGCAAGGCACACATGAAGAGGTAACGATAGATAAATATACAAGGTGGGGCCAAAGTCCCGCTACCATTTGCATTGTTACTGCTGAACGGAACTAAGACATGATTCGAAATTTTCTCAGGTTAGAAGACATGTCGTTTCAGCAAGATGGGGCCACAGCACAATTTAAGTATTTAAGGACGTTCCTCCACAAAGAGTAATTTTGCAAAGTGGCGATTTAGCAGGGCCAGCCAGATCTCCGCATTTAACAGCATCATACTTTTTCTTATGGGTTTTTTTAAAATCAAAAGTTTATGTGAATAAGCCGAAACCATTCAACATCTTAAAGACAAGATTCGTCATGAAATTGAAGAAAATCAGCGTGAGATAATAAAGGATGTCATGAAAAATGGCGTAAAAAGAGCCAAAAGTTGGATATCGAATCGCGGTCACCAATCATAAAGCAGAAAAAAATGTAAAGACCAAATAAATTTTTTAAGAAAACCAAACTTACTTATGTTTTCTTTAAGTAAAGAAAGATTAGAACTTTTTTTTAGTAGACCCTACTTGTTAAAAATATAGTTTTTATATGGACTAGTGTAATCATTGAAGCCTTGTACAACTTGTGAAAGTATAATTTCTTAATGTTACTATTGAAACTCTCTCTACAAGTTTTGCTGTGAGGGTAAATATTCACTACATGTATGTATGTACGGGCGTGTGTGTGTGTGTGTGATTATGAGGAAAAGTTTTTTTAATGCAACAACCCAAAATTTATATTCACAATGATAGTTTGATCATAAAAACAATAATTGTAAACAAAATTCAAAAGAAAAAAAGAAACACAATTTGCATTTCATTTAACAAGCTGGTCGGAGCTCAACCGTTTACGTATCTAATTCGCTTATAAACTTACAAGGTTTAGTTAAATGGAAGTTAATGGTGAAAAAGAGTACACAAAGAATTATTTTTTTTTTCTACAAAATTTTAAATTTAAGTTGAAATTGCATTTAAATGTTGACAAACAAGATTTTTAAGTTCGTACATTTAAGTCAAACGTTTTTTTTTTTTAGTTTTACTTCAGTCGCACTGCGTTGCTTTCATGGCCTAGAGATAAATAAAAATATTGTCTAAAATTGTTTATTTATTATGCTTGACAAATTATTCAGCTTGGTTTAGGTTTTATTTAAAAACCAATTTCTTTCAGAATTTAAAATTTTTGATAAACATAAATTGGATTAAAATTGTGTGGCTAATAATTTTTATTAATTTTTATTTACTGGTTTTATTTCTTATTTTAAAAGAAAATTTTGAGATATTTAAGGGTTTGCGCTTGAATTAATTTAAAAATATTATCAAACATTAATCTTTTCGAATGATGTCTTTTACGCTTTACGTACTGGGAATTTTATTGGGAAATAATAATTGCTGCAATTATTTAAGAAAATAAAGGATTTTTTTTAACTCCAAAGGACTTTCAAATATTATATAAAAAAATGAAAACAGGACATCATTTAAGTTCACATTTTTACACACATTGGGCCATAATCATATTCACAAAAAAGTAAGCTTTTATTAAGAGCTGACTTTTGTTCATAAGAATTTCATGAATTTAAAATAGTATTCAAAAAGATACCGAATTTAATGAGACTATGGTTATTACTCAAATAAATTTTAAATGTAAAAAATAATAACTAAAATTAAAACATTTAAATAATGCATTTAAAAAATGGCGAAAAAAATTTTTTTAAAATGTGTTGGGTTTAGAAATACGCACAGATGCCTCAAGTTTACTTAAATGATATATACTCGTATACCATTCAAACGGCCTAAGTGTTTTCTTTCTGTTTTCCGCTGAGAAACTTAAAATCGGTTGAAATTCAACTAAGTTTCTGATTTATAAGGGCATGAAGGTACGAAATATCGGTTTTTTAACCGGGAAATTATTAAAACAGTTTCTTGTTGTACTCGACAGCAGCTATCAGAAAAATAATATCACTTCATGTTTTTTTTTTTTTTTGTCACACAGTGTAATAATAGTGAACTAAAAAGCGCAAAATAAAAATACTTACAAAAAAACACAAGTGAAAAAATATAGTTCAGAGACTAAATTTATGTTTACAAAACAATGATAAATTAATTACGTCAAATAGTAATAATTAAAAAATTAATAAACCAAAAAACTATTTAAATAAAATATTTTAAATCATTCTATAACATGGCATCAATTTTGTTTGCTCAAACAGTCCGAAGTCATTTCATATTTTCAACTTTGTGAACTCTTTTCTGTTGGAAAATATTTTCCCTTTTATTTTTCCACCCCATTTTATTACGCGTTTCATTACTGTTTAAATTAATCATAATTGTTTTTATAAAAACAAGTTCATTTTATTTTTAAAATGGCATGTGCATGTCTTAATGCTCTTCATAAATGACTCGTAACGTCACATTAGTTGAAAGAAAAACAAAAAATGAAAATCAAGTAGAAAAATAAAATGAAATAAGCAACATATTCATCATCTGTAAAGAATACGAAATGTCGGGAAATGCTAACGATGATGTTGACAAATGCAAGTAGATCTCAAGGAGGCTGCCACCAACACAGTAGTAATGTTGTCATCACAAATAGAATAATATTTTTTTTTTAACTTGATATTCCGCATTTATTTTTTGCTGTTTATTTTATATGTTTTTCTGTTTTTTTTTCAATTATTTTATCTGCGCCAAACTCTTAGTTAAGTGACAGTGCTGGTTGTGTTTATGCTATGAGAGACTCAAAGCTGTCAAAATTATATTAAATCACTGTATGCATGTGTATAAATCTAAACACTTGCTTGTATACAAATACAACTTTACAGATATATAATGATGCAGCCATAAATAAAATGGATTATACACAAACACACACATTTATTTTATTTATATTAGAAGAAGACTTTATATATAATGTTCCTCTGTATTATATGCTGTTGTTGTACTTACTTTCTTAAAAACATAGTGCATTAAAGGGTTGTGTGATAAGTTTTCCTGTTAAGAAAAATTATATTGCAATTTTTGGATGCAGGCAGTAGGAAACACTCCCCAGAGTAACGAAATATACCTTCTCTTTGATATCAAAAGAGTTCTAAAGGGTGGTTAAGTTTTAAGGGCCCATATTGAATGTGAACCAACACCTAAACATCTAGTTTTTTTCTGCATTTATATGTATTAACAATATATTACTTCCGATAGGTTTGTCGATATTTTGTTAGAAAGGAACTGAGTAATTGTAGTAGTTAATCCAAGACATGCAGATAATGGAGTATGAATAAATTTTTCTTGAGGGTAAATAATAACTGCATTAGTGCCTTATTAGGTGAAAAGAAAAAAGATTAAGACTCATAAGCCTGAACAAAATAGGTTATCTATTATTATTTATATACTTCAGCTGGAATTACATCAAACTCTGTATTAAACTAATAGAAGATAGACTCATTTGAATGAAATCGTTCTAGTTGATATCAAAGCTCCTCTCGTTTTTTTTTTTTTTTTTTTTGAAAAGGCAGAAAATATCGGTACACACTTTGCTCGTTTATTTAGTGGTAAGAAGACGAAGAATTACCCACCTAGATAATGGAATTCTGATCCCAGAACACTTGGATAAATTTAAACCAACAAAAAGTCTATGGCAATACGCCTTATTAAGTCGTTTTAGAGGACTACAACTTTATAACTTAAAAAAATTTTTTTTATAAACTTATTTCGACTCTAGCAAACGGTCTCGTTAATATATCGTTTCACCATCCTTCAACCACAATAATAAAGTTGTTGAGTGAATTGTAATAACAAGTAAATTTGTAATTAAGTTGACTTAAGCACATAATTAAGAGATTCTTAAAGTGTCTTGGATTGTTTTAGTTGGTTATTAAAATACACAACAATATAAAGGCTTGTCACAAATTTCGATTGTGGTACACCACCTTAGTATGCTTAAAACCCAGCGGCAAGTGGCTTATTACTGAGCGTCATTTCTAAGCGGTTAGTGAGGTTAGTTGTTAAAATTCCATTGTCAAGAGAGGTTTGTTTAATGTTTTTACACGAAAATCGTATTCATATTTACAAGAATTTAATGCGTTTAAGAAAAAAAGAAGATTTGGTATTCATCCTATAAATGAAGCAAGGCGACATTACGGCGAATTTCACCATTTATATACAAATCTACGCAAATTTCCAGACAGATTTTGGCAATACTGCCGTATGTCTCTGATTTGCTGTTGCAAAAAGTTAACACCAGATTGACAAAACAAAGAAAAGCAATTTCTGCAGAGCAAAGGCTTGTTTTAACTTTGAGGTAAGTTTAGTTTTTATTTATTTGCTTTGGATTGTGTATATGTATTATTTGCAGGTTTTTAGCTACAGGACATTCCTTTCGAGATTTGCCGTTTGTAATCTGTCTTGCCATAATAGTGGTCGGCTTTGTACAGATGAAATTATAAGCTCCGCATTCACTTTTGCCATGTCTATACTTTGCCGTTCAGAAATCAACTAAAAATTAGAACAAGTTCTATTTCTGAGCGGCGCGGCTTAGCCACTCAGAAATACCGCTCAGCCGCTTACAAATGCCGCTCATTGCGTGTTTTAATTTTTTGCCGCTCACCGCTTTGTCGCTCATTGCGTGGCCTCGGCCTAAGTTCGTTTGGGATTAGCTAAGCGAGTCAGTTCAAAGTTTATCTATCCTTTATTACATAATTTAGGCCTGCGAATTAAAAAACAAACATAGCTGGCATATAAGAGTGCAATTTTTGCTCTAAAAGAAAAACACATAGTTTTTGAGAAAGTTGAGATTTTTTTTCTAAATTGTAAACATTAACCCCCTTATCCAAAAAAATTAACGTAGACTTTAAAGTCAACGTTATCGAAATTTTTTATATAATTTTTTCATAAATTTTACGTCAACTTTTTTTGGATAAGAGCATAAGTGTGGAATAAAATATCTGCTCTGGTAGTTTGTTCAATGAAACAAAATAAATTTTTCCAAAAAAGTGATATTCTGCCATGAAGCACATGTTCCATCTGAATGGTTTCATGGATGTCAAAGTTGGGGCTCAGAAAACTCATGCAGTCCATGTAAAAGAAATACACTCACTACGAGCAACTATCTGTGGGGAATTTTAGTCAGGACTTATTTTTTTTTTAGATGAGATTAAAAATGTTGGTGACTGTAAAAGGCATTTGTTACAATAACATGATAAAACAGTTTTTGTTGCCTTAACTGGACGACATCACATATCATTCATGTGGTGCCAGCATGCCACACAGTCCATAAAGCAATCAATTAATTGTAGCATAATATAAAAAGTGCACTCTTACTGGGATACGATATGGCCTTGCAGAATATTTTTTTTTTCCAAGAAAAATTATTTAATTTCTTTTAGAATAATTTCTCACACACCACTCGTGGTTACAGAAAAAATGTGTTCATGGCACTTATATGTTCATGTAAGCGTTCTTTAAATTTTAAATTGAAAACACAAGATTTTCTATAAATTTATGCTTATTAGATTGAAACAACATTTTTACTAAAACAAACTGCCACTAAACTTTCCTATTACACTCTACTACAAAGAATTTCATTCCAATTATAAATATTTATTTTGGATGGCATGTCAGTATGTGAGTGTTGCTGTAACAAGCTGCCAATATTACTAAAATTCTTGTTTGTATTTCAGTCATGACATTTCAGTGATATTCATTCAAGCATGCAGATATACAAGTACATAATGTGTAAAATGTGCTGTGATAAAGGGTTCAATGTGCATTTTGAATAATGAGCGAGTTTTCTTAGGTAAATTGGCAAAATACAACGCGTCATATAAATAACACACAAGAGAAGATAATTAATTGTGGTACAAGGGTAAGAAAATGTAAATATTGCAGCAAGAATAAGACTAAATGCATCTATAAATTAATTTGTTGCAGTCGTTTCTGTGGATAATAAAGTTAAATGGCATAACAAATGTGAATGGCATCCTGTTAGGGCATTTGTGGTTCAAATGGTAAAGTTAGTGCCTTGTAAAAGTTAAATTAATATTAAGCGGCTTTTAAAATAAAAAAATAATAATGACAAAGAAGCGCAGATACAAGACCAATTATTAACAATAAGTTGCTAATTTAAAATCATTAAAGCTGTAAGGCTGTTATACAAGATGAATAAAGAAGACTAAAAATAAAATTATGAAAAATTTCGCATACAAATTTGTTACAAAATCTTTAACAAACCCAAGTTTGAAGATTTTTTTTTGTCTTAGAAAACTTTTTTTGTGATTATATTTGCTACATGCAAACGATAGGTTGTTTGTTCTTCTTACTTTGTTTTTGTTAGCACTACAAATATGCAAAGGACGCTATCGTTCCCTTGTAGAGAAATAACCCCTAAGCCCTGCGCTTTAAAAATTTCTTCAATTTAATTTAATAGTTTTTAGGTTTGGCTGTTATTGGGTCAAAACACTTTAATTTACTTTTTTTTCAAAAAAAATTAATCTCTTGAATTCAATAACATTCGTGTTCAAATTAATTTCTATAAACATTTACTTCCTGCAGAAAACCACAT
Source organism: Thelaira solivaga (assembly GCA_947397855.1). NCBI lineage: Eukaryota > Metazoa > Arthropoda > Insecta > Diptera > Tachinidae > Thelaira > Thelaira solivaga. The sequence continues at coordinate 38,390,876 of OX377610.1, forward strand.
TAAATTGGTTTAGCAGAAACCTTGAATTCGATTTGGTTTTAATTAAAAGTTAAAACCAAAATTGCACTCACAAAAACAACAACTAAAATGAGTTTTTAAAATTAAGATTTTTAAAAATAATTTCACCACAAACAAAATTTAAACCAACAAAAAATTCAGTTTTTTTTAAATGAAAATTTTGCACATGCAAAGCTCAAACTAGGAAAAAAAATGAAATGAAAAGTAATTTAATTATTTTCACTTTAAAATAATGTGGTGTAAAAGTGTAATGGAAAAGTTACACGTTTCATGTGCCCTACCCTCAAATATTTAAGCATTTGCAAAATTTTAATTATTTTGCATTAAATAGGGTATTAACCTAACAATCTGGCTGGAGGTACCAGGTTCAATTCCTGCCTATGACTTTCGTGTTAAATGTTTATCTTCTCTGCAAGTGATTTCGAGACATAGAATTCTCAGTGCAAATCTAATGGGCGGATTACCTTAGGCAACCTTCTCACATATCTTAATGTCACAGGATGGATCTAGATCATTTTATTATAACTAAGTCATGCCATATAGATGTCTCAAAAAGGGAATTTTGCGATTCTAATTGAAGATCGTCAGGCCGCCAAATAAACCAATCACAGCTGGCGAAAGTTTCTATGGTCTTAAAATAAACATTTAAAGTTATTGCAAGTTGAAAGCATAAAATATTTGTAAATGGAAAACAAATAAATAAATAATTTTATTTAGAAAATTCGAGACTCTGTATTAGAACATGGAAACTCTGTGAATAGTGGCAATCGGTTACAAGGCAGATCCATACCGGGTCAAAGCTTTTCCCGCTTCTGTCCTTATTAGCACAGAAATAATATCGAGATAAATTTTGCTGGCACTGATGCTTTAGAAAATACCAAAACACTCTTCTGATTTCCTCAACAACCTCTCTCATTGTGATACAAAGCTTTTAAAGCATACTTTTTTTACTGGGCTTCTATTGAGAGCTGACTTTTGTTCATAAAAATTTAATGAAATTAAAATCGATTTTAATAAGATACCGACTTTAGTCTGATTATCAGTCGCAACATGTTGATTTGCTTAGCCAGATTTCATCATATTTAGTTAACTGCTAACTATAGTTTAAGTAAACGTAATAAGAGTTTTTGAATTACAGGCAGCAGTTAATTAAATATCATGACTTTGAACTTAAGAATAATCACGATTATTCTTAAGATGAACTTAGCAGGCCTGCAATGTTATTCAGCAGCTTTTAAGAGTTCCACATGATGTTATTGTTAACTCTGTATTTATGTGATTCAGTTGTTCTGGGTTAACTTTAGGTGTTAAAAATTCAACACTGATATGAATAACGTGGACAACAACCAAAAATTCTACAAATATCATGCACAACAACCCAAAATGTTTTATCTATTTATTATTTTTTTTAAGAGTCATTTTTATTTGGCGGTTAAGTAAACATCGCACAAAATTCTGGCAGCTGATATTTACAACTTTTACTGAATAACAAATTCTTTAACTATTATTAACCAAAAATTTTTTTTTAATTGAATAGTGAATCGCCTTATTAAATACACTTGAACCACCTGCTTGTAAATATTTCTTTTACTTGGCGTAGGTTAGACAAAAACAGAATGACTATGATCATAACATTTCACGCCAAGTGTCATACTTTGCAGTTTCTCTCTCTCTCAATCTCTCTCTTGCTTACCTTCTATATCTCTTTCTCTCTCTCTCTCTTTCTCTGTCACTTTGATGTAAGCGAATCACAATTTTTTCTGTACTCGACGCCACTCTAACTAGTTCGCTGATGGCTAGGATTCCGGTTCACAACCTCGTCGTCGTGGACCGGAATCTGATACTGGATAAAGGGAAATTTACACACATAATATGTTTTTTAAGCAATAAAATTTCCGTAGGCATGTGTGAAGATAGTTAGGCTCTCTGGCTGCTTTATATTCTGCACCTTGGCTTGATATATGTTTATTGACTTCATAAAGTTCTTCTTCAGTTTGGCTTACGTGACGGACTAACGGCCCTCAATTTGAATCGCAAGATTCCATTTTGAACCAAGTTCTTAATTTTGATTCTGAAAATTTTAAAGTGGGACCTTCAGCAACATCTATCAAAAATTTTTATAAAAAAACACTAAAATTAAGCTGTCACTAGTTTTCGGACTGTCTTCTTACTGGCAGTCAGCCCTAATGCTGTATTTCTAATAATGCCTGGTTATGGCAAATAAATCTAGTGTAAAATTACATGAAATTGCATTATAATCATTTTCATTATTTTATTAAAAAATTTTTTTTTCTCTTAATTTCAACAAAATATTAATCTTTATTTGTGCTGAATTCCAGAAATTGTGTTGGGCTTTTTTTAAATTTATTCTTTTACTCATGATATTCTCATGAGTTATTTATTCAGTACAATAAGTACTGAAGGTGACAGCATATCTATATGGACCATTTCATCAGATGCTACTCTGAATCCTCAGTAGATTGCTCCCAACGTTTCTTGCATTTATGAATATGAAAATCACTTTCTTATTGCGAAGGGCGCATTAAGTTCTTCATTCACTCACATATTTTAATAGTTTTTGCTTATTTGCGCTGTTTTATTTAAAGCATTTACTAAAATCAGCATCTTCATCATTACAATCATCATCGCCAAAATTATCGACGTTATCATGCTTGGTTTTGTCAAAAAAATTATCACTAACATTTATGTTTTTTTAGTTCAGTACGGTTTCACTACGATTGCATTTGATATGATGAGTTTGTATGTGTGTGTGCTTGTGTAAAATATATAGTTTGGTGTTCTAATTGTGCAAGTGTTATCGTGTGATTCTTTTATTTCATTTTTATAAAAATATTTTAGTTTGTGTTTGCTTGTATGCTTTTGTTTTTGTTTAGTGATAATATCGTATTGAAATCCACAAATACCACAAAACTAATGAAATTGTACCCACCACATCAGCATATACAACCATTTTGTAAAGGGTAACAAAAAATTTGCTCAATAAGTTATTTTTTTTCTACTACGCTATAATTAAAGCTATACGAATTTCCACAAGAAAAATCAATCGTTTTACGTGCTTCCAAAATCAAATTAATCTTATTGTGCAGTTCATTTTCCCTATTTAATTGTCATTTAAGACTTACTCTTACGGCACCACATCTTGGGCAGATGAAAAACACAATAATGAACTATTGACAGTGAGTCGATCACTCTAATTCTATAGAAAAACTAGCTATCGGTACCTTACCTACTAGGAAACTGAGTATAATTAAAATTAGAAATATAATCAAGAGCGAGAACAAGTCATCTAATTAAATTATAGAAACATAAAATTAATGAGTAATTAAAAAAAATTATTTTGTTTTTTAAACAAAAATCAGAAAGCTCATTAATATTTTTAATTGGTTTATTGAAAGCTTTAAGTGATTGCTGTTGCTTAATTTTTAAGCAAAAATTACATTTAGAACCAGAAGCGGGAGCAAATTACCTGGTCACTTCGGTCAGTATAGATCTATTGTGACACTACTCTCATGTTACAAGTCCTCCTTCAAATTAGTATTAATTAAGAATTCAGGGACCTACTTGGGGGATTTGGGTGCTATTGTAGCTGGAGGTAAGGAAAATGGATCCAAATTATATCAATATATTTTCTGCTGTTTTATCGTTTACTTTACATTTCATTGTCATACTTGCCTACTGAGAAACTGAGTGTGCTAATGCCCTATGCTTTCGTTCCACCTAAATTCTTGCCTATTTGTCCACAGTCTTTGTTAGTGGTTGATTATCTATTCTGCCAGACTTATAATCTCTATCCGGGCTTAGTTCCTAGACTTCTTAAACATGCCACTATTCTAAGCTAGCCAAAAGTCTCTGCTGTTCTGTTGACACATCATACTCTCAAAGCCAACAATCACAACACTGTTTACAATCTAGCATAAAAACCGCATAGAAATTATTTATATTTATAACCTAAAGCAAGTAAATCGCATTTTTGAGCACCCTTTGGATTCAAATGCCTATCATAATGCAAATAACAATTTGTTGGGAGTGTGAAAAGGCGGTCAAAGGATTCTGCTTTTGCCGTATGTCCACACAACAAACAACTCTACAACCAACAACTTGTTTCTTTGTTATACGCTGACCGCAATTCAGTTGAAATGCAATCAGCCATGTTAAACCACAAAATAGAAAAAATAAAATCAAAAATTAACTAGTGAAAGTTTTTGGATACCAAAAAAGGGAGGTAGATATTAATAGACGGCAAGACGCCTTTATTTTTATTTAATCATAAGTGTAGCACAATTTACGGTAAACTAGTTTGATAATTGAAATTTGGACAAAACCACTAACGCATATTGTTAAATGATTTTAAATAGAAATTGAAATCACATTAAGGTCAGGCACGCTGCAAAACAATAACAAAAAATTCTTATTGTGTAGGGTGTTAATAAATTGACATTATTTGTTTAAAATTTCAACTCCATTTACCTCCTCAGGAAATGCAGTTTTCTTGCTTTTTGATTTATAATCAATTTTTCATGATTTTTGTTTTTATCTTGCGAAAGCTCCATTGCATGTTGTTAGCTTAAACCAAAAATAAAAATAAATTCAGCTTAGTATCAATATTTTTTTTCTATTTTTATTTTATTTTTATTTTTAATATTTGTTTGGCTCCAGTTGTATTGATAAAATTGAATTTTCATTGCTCCATCACATGCAATTCATGCTCTTGTTTGTAATCATATGGAAAAACAATTGATTTTGTCCATGTATTTCGACTCTTTTATTATGCCAACTCCTGTGGTTTTGACAATTCAATGTGTTTTGGTTTGAATGGGTGTTTTCGTGTGTGTGAGTACAACTGTATCTGTGTCTGCTATCCTTTGCAGTGGTATCGTGATTGTACTTGTTTAGTTGATTTTTTTTTTTTTTTTTTATTATTTAAGCTAAATTCTATTTTATTTGTTATTATATTTCATGTACATAAATATTTTTATAACAATATCCTTTTTGTTTTTTATTTTACAATTGGTGTTAGTTAAATTGTTTTCCCAAGATTTATTGAACTATTTGAGTAGTTTAAGGTGGCTTGTGTAGCCAAAGTCATTTGTGCTTTGAGCATAAGGGCGGAGTGAAAATTTCATTTAAAAAATAGCAATTTGATTAAAGTTATGTTTTTCTAATGCAGACTGAATGCTTTTTTATTTATTTGTTTTAGTAAAAAACATTTGTTTTCGTAGGAAAATTTAAACAAATATTAAGAAATAAAAATAAGAATAAAGTTAGATTAGGTAGCCCAAAGAATATCAATAGATCAAGAAATGTTTTAGGCGAAAGACAAAAGGTGGGGACAATAAAAGTTAGTAGCAGACAATCAGGCTAAGCTTCTGCTGGCATATCTGAATAAATTAAGGACGTTATGCCTATAAGCTGGCAAACTGCTTGACTAATAAAGGAATCCAGCATATGTTCATAGAACCATAACTCTACTAGGTTTACGGATTGAATTACAATCCTAAATTTTTTTAAGAACTTTTGAGAACATAAGAAATGCTTTATTATTTATTCACTTACCAGAGGGCGCTAAAATTCAAGCAGAGTAACTCCAAACTTCTGAAGGCTTAAATCATCCACTTAAAAGTCTGAGATTCATTCTAAGGTTACACTCTGATCTTAGATATTAGCCTATGTAGGTTGTGTGGCTTATTATTATTATCATTATGGGCACTGGAACCTAACTACAATCTGAGACTCCTTACTAATCTAGTAATTTGTAGGAATAAGCATACTTAGATCTTCTGAGACCAGCGTCTCACTGACTTAGTAGCTCATTCTGAGTCTTGCCACCACAGGGCACTCACACAAAATATGCTCAGACGTTTCCAGTCCCTGTTGAATAATAGAAAAATGGGGCTAAAAAGTAGTGTAACTAATAAAGAGATCGTACATGGCAAATTAAAAGAAAAGCACTTTTGCCTGAGTGAGTAACAAACATTATATACACTTGGCTTTTAAATTATATACATCTTCTTCAGGAATTTCTTTTTTTGCATTTTATTTTCAACAACAACTAAGAAAACGTCATTCATAAAACCAAAATAAAAAAAACAAATTATATTTGCTGATGTTTATATGTTCAAAATTGTATTCTCCAGGAAAGTAAACTAAAATATCTATTGTATTATTAGAGGGTGTCTTTTGAACAGAGAAAGGAATGGGTGTCTTTGAATCCAATCATAAAAAACTAATATGTAGTCATCACATCACATAATTTCATATTAGCAATTCATGATAATAATCGAAAATAAGAGTGTAACGAATACTATGCATTGCATTGCCTGTTTTCTATTATCTAATTCTTCAAAACACTCACAAAAGGCAACGAATACAAAACGAATGGTATGAATAATTATAATGTTGTTTGCATACAATTAAATTATTTTCCTTATAATTTCTTCATGAAAATAGAAAAAATATTTTGATTATAGAGTCTACATGATAACAATTTATCGACTATTTTTCATAATTTTAGTATGACACTTCCTAGTTAGTACTGAAAACATTATTCTACAGAAAATTAAAAACAAATTTTTTCGAAAGAAGTGGCAACAGTTTGCTATAATTTTTTTTCTAGTCATTTTACATTAAAGATAAACTTTTCAATTTTATTTTTTTATATCTTAATTGTGTGAAAAATATTTTAATTAATTTTTCCAAAAATTTTTTTTAAACAAATTTTTTTACATGCATGTAAAAGGCAATCAATAAAAATTATTAATGTAAGGCATTTGTTTTGGAATGAAAGCATGACAAAAGCAATGAAAAATGTAAATGTATTCACATTTCTTTCTCTGCTTTCGAATATAGATTAATAGGCATTGATTTTGTTTAAAACTTTCACTTTTTTTACAAAATATGAAATATGATTACTTGCGCTACAAGCACTTTACACAAAATTATTACCACAGTAATTAGGAGATTTTAAAAAAGGTCTGAGTGCTGAGAAGCCATAAATTAAATTTGAATATTTTTTTAATTTCTATTACGACTTAGAACCTTAATATATAAAATTCGATTGTACGTGTGTTTGACATTGTAGTTCTCCTAAACGGCTAGAGCGATTTAATTGAATTTCTGTTTATGCCTTGGGTTATGCTTGGGAAGGTTTTGCGTTACAAATCCGTCCGACAGGTGGAGCTGAAGGAGGTATCTGGCTTATTTATTTACTACCTGATTTTAACCGGTCTTACACAGTCTTTTACTCTATGAATACGATTTCCTAGAGTAAGAAGATCGAATATACAAAAATTTAAAGGCAAAACACCGTTTGCCGGGTCAGCTAGTTTTTTTATAAAAATTAAGTTGTTAATAATGTTGAATTTATTAACTTTAAAAAGTTTATTTAAAATCACCGCTGTATTGAGTAATAAAACAGTAACACAGTAAAAAAAACCCAACTTATTCAATTTATTAATATTTTATTATGATATAAAATTCTCAACAATGTATGATAAAAAAAATCTTTAAATAACTTTTAAATTGAGTTACCGTAATATGTGACATTTACATTTCGTAACTTAACGAAATGATTGTGTGTTTTTTGTCGTTTGGTGTCAGCTTTTGAATGACACCTAATTTACTATTTGACATAAAATTTCTATAAAGACTTTATATGTTTTTTATTATTGCAATGAAGTGCTTAAAGTTTGAAAACTTTTAATATTGATGAAAAATTTAAATTGAATTAAGGAATTCAAATGCAAACAATTTTCAGTTTTTTCAGTTATTTACCCTCTTATGCAAAAAAATTAAAATAGACTTTAAAGTCAACGTTATTGAAATTTTTCATATAATTTTTTTATAAATTTTACTTTAAAGTTTACGTCAAATTTTTTATCAAGCTTTAGCAAGACATGCTCAATTTTATTCCAAATTTCTACTTTATTTGTTATTAATGTTAAATTTTTTTTATATATTTTTCGATTTTAGATATATATTATGGTACATTTGATACCATTACTAAAACTATACATACTGATGTGTGTTAGAATAAATGTGTGTTAGATTTGCCAGCGTGTAAGTTAATTACTGCAATAAATACTTATGAATATACACATGTAGTTGTTACTTAAAATGAAACCCTGACCGTAACATAACATGCCAGATAAAATGAAGTCATTAAAGTTAAAATTTTCCCACATTTGTTTTTTGTGTGTTTATTTGTTTGTTTGCTTTTTTACTGCTAAATTGCATGCTGAAAATCATAGATGAAGTGAAACAAAGAGTTTATGAAAATCAAAACAACAAAAAAAAAACATGATTTTTATGAACGCAACCATTTTAACACGTGTTTGCAATTATGAGCCCGGAATTATACGTTTACATGCTCGTGCATACACACACTAACATAAAAAAGTGAATTACCACCGTATCTCACCATTTTGTGTTAATAAAAACTGTTATAATTTTGTGTAAATTTCTTATCAGCTTTTAACTTAAATTGATTGCAATTTTATGAATAAAATAATAAATGAGTTGTTAGGTTGGAATGAAGAATTGAAAGGTTTCTTATTTGTAGGAATATCATTTTCACAGCAATTATGTTGCCAATGATACTTAACATGCCATGGTTACATTTTCATGCAAAACATGATTTTTCAACTTATGCCAAGTACAGTGAAAAGCTTGTGTTGAAAAATAAAACTTAAATCAAAACAAAAAAATTAAACAAAACATAAGCTGTTTATTACAAAAATTCAGTTTTTTAAATTTTTTTAAATAAAAGTTGAGTTAGTTGATTGCTTTACTTGAAGTACTGACTATCAAAAGGTCCATCTACTCGCTAAGACAACAGAATAGCAAAGAAATGTAGACGCAGTCCGTGGCAGTGAAAAAGCTGAGCGGGTCTTCTGTAGTGCGTTTCAATAACTTTCCGACAAAAATATTCGAAATCTGCGGCGAAGTCAACAGCACATAAATAATCATCACAAATAGCGAATATTTTTGTCACAATGTTACCGAATACCGAATTGGATAAAATATCGTTATACTTATTGTCAGCGTTGCCATTTTAGCATTTTTGAGGCATTTAGCCTCAAAATTTATGAATTAGCTCAATATCATGTATTTTGGCCTGTAAAACTGAGTTCAACAGCAGGTCACCTTGATACTTTAAGAGTTTGTAAGAAGTTTTTTGTTAGTCCATTTCACTTTAATGCAGCTTGCTTACCAATTAAGAGCAATTATTTAATTTTAATTCACAAAACTCTGAGCGGAAAAAAGTCACTAGACTTTTAAAAATTTCTTAAAAAAATCCAAAAACTTCTTAAGAAGTTATGGGCCCAATATTTAAAAATTAGAAATAAAATATTTTCTATAAAATGTTTAAAAAAATAGTAAATTATTGAATTTTTAACTTTAGTGCACACAAAAAATTAATTTTAATATAAACAAAATAAAAAAAAAACCTTAATCCCTTTGCATTGAATAAAACTGTTCATAAACATTCATGCTTGTCTGCATAGTGAGGAAATCTCCATATTTCTTGTATGTTAAATTTAATTCCCTTTGCAAAATTACACATTCCATAGTATAAAGAAAATATCAAAGATTTAATCTAAATTAAAAAAAGAAAAATAAACCTTTTTCAAACCAAGCAGAAAACCCAAGAAATAATTTTTTTTTTATTTTATATAAGTAGACATTTCTTTCTTTGCTACATTTTCATTATGTAAAGTTTTCTTTGGAAAACAACACAAAGAACTAAAAGCCGCAATCACACACGAAAAGAGCAACTTAACTGGAGTAAACTAGAGGCATTAAAACGAGCATATGTAAACACAAGTATGAAAGAATGCGTGAGTGAGTGTGTACTCACATATCGTTTATGCGTTTAATGTAAAAGTGTCATAACTGAAAATAATTTTATTTTACAAAAAACAAAAAAAAAATTAATGTTTTTTTCTGTTATTATAATAAGACCAACATAACATAAGAAACTAATTAAAAATAACTTAAAAATTCATCTTTGCAAATTAAGACATTCTTGGGGTAAACGAGCAGTATGTATGCTCACCGGTTGACTATACCCATATGAATAGAAGTCTTTAAAAAAAAATTTTTACTTTTTTTTTCTGTGAAAGCCTCACTTTAGTGCATGTCTTATCAACGTTTTTTATTTATTATTTTTTTTATTCATACATAATTTACCTTTTATATACAAGTACATAAAACATATAAACATTTGAATAGATGCAAACAAACATTCAATCTGGTAAAAGCAACGTACATCAAAGTCTAGTTTTCTTAAAGATAAAACAACATTAAATATGATATTGTTGTTATATGATCGTGTTCAATAACGTTCAACAGTGAGATTGCTTCACAAAATAAGTGACATTGGCCTTATCTATTATACTTTTTACATGACTGTAATACTTTAAAAGAAAAAAGGATTTTAATTAATAAATTTATCAAGCCTTAAAAAACTATATGTAATTGAAAATAGTTTAGCTGTGTTAACACTAAAAAAAAAAAAATTAAAAAATACTAAGACGGGCTTAAAAATTTCGAATTTTTAGGTAGGGTACGTATACTTAATATTTTAATATTTTTACTAGAATATTAAGTATGCGGCGTATATTGCAAGCAAACCTGAGAGACTTGATTAGACAGTACGAAGTAAAAAATTTCAATATCAGTTTTTGGGAATTAAAAACAATATTATATCAGTTTAGTAATTTTGCCTCAAAATTACTTAGAAATTTTATGTTTTTCATACAAAATTTCTAATGGAAAATTTTCAAAAAATAGGTTACTTAGTACAATAAGCACTAAATCCATACAGCTGTTTCATCAAACGCTACTCTGAATCTTCAGTAGATTATTCCCAAGTCTTATTAAATTCCTGCTTATTAAATTCGAATACTTATTTTGTTATATCAATCGATCAAATTAGAAACAAAAAGTTTCAAAAAATTTAAACAAGAAAATAAAAAACTAACAAAGTAGGTATTCCCTCTTAATACTTTTTGTATGTACTAAGTAAACAAAACTTTTCATGAAAATATGAAAATGGTCCGAAAATGATGGAAGTTTAACGATTACTCTCAATTTGATATGCGAACAGGGAACCCGCAATTAAAAGTTTAAGAAAGGGTCTCAAATAACAGGGCAGCACATTGATTTGTCCTCTTGGACTGTTAACCATAAGAACGAAATAGCATAAATTTTTTCGCTACCCCGATATATGTTGTCTCCGTGAAAGTTTATGGGTATTAAGTTTAGTTGAAACAGTATAGAAAGCCATGCTGAGATTGCCACAGTGGAGTTTTAGTTGAGACACTAAACATTAAGCAAAGTGTGTCTTAAACAATAAAGTGTTATTGTGATAGTATAAATAAATTGTGTTTCTACAATAAGTGTATGTTTTATTTTACAATACGAAGGTTAATAAGCTAATCGTTTTTATATACAATATTTTACTACACATCTGAGTTAATGTTGGTAGTCTATATGAAAAAATTACCAAATACACGTTTACTTAAGCTTTTTTTTAGTAGAAAAATAATTATAGCTTGTTTTTGAGTCTTACAAAACTTTTTTCATGATTTTAATATTATTAGACAAATGAAAAATATATTTATTTTTTGATTATGTAAAATTTACCACCACTTCTTTACCACTTTTTGCTTTGTAACTTAGCTAAAAAGATAAATTGTCAGTTTTAAATATATAAGAGATGAACAAAATATTAATCTTTATTTGTGCTTAATTCCAGAAATTGTGTTGGTTTTTAAATTTATTCTTTTACTCATGACATTCTCATGAGTTATTTATTCAGTACAATAAGTACTGAAGGTGACAGCATATCTATATGGACCATTTCATGAGACGCTACTCTGAATCCTCTGTAGATTACTCCCAACGTTTCTTGCAAATATTAAAACCTTTACTCGCATATTGTAAAAGAAATTGGCTAAATAAGAATTATTTGTCAATAGTTGTAACTATTCAATAGTTGTAACTATTCAAATATTTAAACAAAAAACTCAGTAAGCATTGAACTGAATAAATATATAAATTTCCCAACCAACATTTTAATATTGAAAACTATATATTCTATTTTTATTCTTCTCTTCTCTTTTACATTCAAATGCCAGCTGGGTATTAGTGAATGCAATTAAAGAGTATATGAAAAACCAAAATAAAAAATTATAAAAAATAAAAAGAAATGAGCACTTGTATTTGTATATGCAATAATTTCTATTTGGAATTTATTATTATTGTACTGAATAAATAACTCATGAGAATATTTACTCAATAAATTAAAAATAATTTTAGAATTCCAAATAAATTTAAAAATATTTAAAAAAAATTTCTTATACAATTTCATAGCTGGTGTTAATTTCTTAAAAATTAAAAAAAAAATAAAAAACCTTATAAGAGACATTATCTCTTTAATATTATCCTTCATACCCGTAGGTCACATACAGTTGCCATGAAAAATAATTTAAAATTAATTTTTTTTTTTTAGATAAAGTTTTCATTTATACAATTAAATTTAATAAAGGAAGTGAGGGAATAAGCAGAAATACTTTAAATCGTCAATTAACAATTTCACTTTATTTAATACTTTACGTTTTCATAAATCCACAAGAGGACATAAATATGCAAACTACAATTTAATAGTTTGTTAACGACATTCCGCACTTAATGCTTTTATTTGCATATTTTTATTTTTTATTTGTTTGCGTGTGTTTTATTTTTATTTTTAATTTATATTCAGTATAATAGTCATGGTCAACACATTGAAATGAGATGAAGATTAATGCCCTGGTTGCTTAAAATGTGTCAACGATATACAAAATTTGAAAACACTCTTGTGTAATAAATTCAGTGTTATTTTTTCTATTAATTTTTATGTACCATTTTTATTGTTATTGTTTTTTTTTTATTGGTCTGCAAAAAGCATTCATTTACTTATTTATTTGTTGGCAATATCATGCACAATTCTCATTTTAAAGTACCATCCAAAATTGTTGCAAAATATTTTTTATTAAAACAAATTCATCATTGTGATGCTTGGGCTTGTATGTGTGAGTTGTGAATTTTTCTGTACAAAATGTGCGAGTGTAAAATGTGTTATTAAAATAAAAGTCTCACAACAAACAGCAAATTACAAGTCTTGCTGTAAACTTTTACATTTCCAGTGTAATTGTGAAATTAAAAAAAAAAATTTAAATACATACAACTAAACGTTGCGTACTTTTTTATTTAAACTTTGTAAATTTTTGTTTTTAAAAAAAAAATTAAAGAGTTGATAAAATTTTGACTTAATCTCCGGCCTATATCAGGGAAAAATATGTATGGTTATCGGTTGAATGACAATTCTCAGACCATTGACAATGACTGGCTGGACTCAGATAGGCAAAATGATTCATCACGCTATAGAGTTGCACATCGTAAAAAACACTGGCACTTAACAAGAGTAACCTCAAACTTCTAACGGCATTGTTGATCAGGCATTATGATCTTGTATAAGATGAGAAGTATTAAGATTAGAAAATAAAGGCTCTTTGTTGTTCATAGCGAAACTTTTGTGATTGTCGGGCCTCAGGGTATCTGAAAACTCCTAGAAAAAAAGGGTGAGCTCTCACTGAACAGTATAATTGACTTCACTCGAAGCCTAAAACCCTTTGGGAAACGGTACAGTTGGCTTAATATAAATTAAATAATAATTGAATAAATCCAGATAAACTTCATTCAATTACTTGCTTAAATTCAGACTTTTCTATGAAGAGTAAAAGAAGTAAGAGGATATGCTTGCAGCACAAGAACTTTGGAATATAAATGAAAAAATGTGATATCGGCAATACTTGCATCACGGCATAACAAACTGGATACTGGTTACAAAAATTGAAAGTAAAATTTTTATTTTCATTATTATTTTTTTGCTTTCGCTACCTCTACATTAATGGGCAGCATTTTTTTATAGACCCTGAGTGTTATCGAAAAGGCCTTATACCAGATTAACCAGTATTATTTATATATATATATATATTTCATATGCCGTTAAACACCGGTAGTATGTATTGTTGTATTGAAATTGTCAAACAGTTGTGTATGTATTTTACTTTTATTGTTATGTATTATTTTTTATATGAATGTTAGTTACCGGTACATTGCAACTGTGTTAGCGTAAGAAGAAATAGCACATTAAATAGAAAACAAACGGTTCACAAACTTCACTTTGCGCCACGTAAGTGACTATAATATTCCATCTAATGTATTACTTTAATAATTATGTTTATCCAAAATATAGAGAAAAAACCAATCCAATCTCAATCAAAGATTATTTGACTTTAATTTACGTCGTCGAGAGGATAGCAGTTTATTTTGGTAAAGGCGCAAAGGGAGCAGCATGTCAAGGCTTGTGCTGCAGTTATAAACGACACTGAGTATTTTCTATATACAAGCCAGGAAGCTTTTCGGATTTGTGTTGTTTAAAAAAAGAAAATATGATCACTCTCCTGTTATTAGTTAATTCTAAAGCCAAGGAGATGCGGTACTATAAATATCACTTGACATTGATGGTGATTGTGAATGAAGATGACTAATTGATTTGTTTATAGAAGGCACAGAATTTTATTAAGCTTGATGACTTATGATAGCAATAACAAATAAAATAAAGACATTCAAAACTAAACAAATTTTTTTAACTCTGCTTTCTGGCCTATAATTTATCACTTTACCCTAGTATTTCTTTTTTTGTTTTTTTTGTTTTGTTGCATGTTTGTTTAAAAAATGAAATCAAGTAAAATATTTTATGCTGATGAATTTTAATTTAAATCTGTTTATAATACATTTGGGAGAAACAAAAACAAACAAATTTTAATTTTCTGTTGATGGCTGGCGTTTAAATTTTAATCGTTTTCATTAAAAATAAAAACGCATATAAACGACATGACTTAAAATAAAAAAGAGAAACTGGAAAAAGTTTATGATTCCTTAAGTGCCATAATAGTGTTTTGTCAGCTACTAGAATGCAATTTGAAAAAAAAGCAGCAAGTGGATTAAAGTTCATAATTTATTTAGAATAAAAATTAGTATTAAAAAAAATAAACAAAAATACGAAAAGAAAAAAGTTACAATATTTTCAAATTATATGATTTTGAAAAAACTTTCAAATATACGTTCTTTATTGTGATAATGCAATATGTTAATTGAAGGTTTTATGAAGCAAATATGGTAAAGCCAGAAAGAAATTATGGTCTAGTCTATGGAATAGCACCGTTAATAAAACTATTTTTTATTTATAATAAGCCTACATCAGATACTAGATTTATAAAAAGTCACTGTATTTTCAATACAAAAGACTATTGAAATTTTTATTTAAAAAAAGAGGCTTTACCGAAATCATTAGCAGGTGTTGGCCATATGTATTCAGCATTAGTTGATAGAATATTTTTAACCATATTGAGATTTATATATGACCCTTTTTAAAAACATGAGTCAGTTCATATTAAGTACACTAAAGCGCTGTATTTTAATCAGCTTTAAATCAATTCTTCCGTATTGAAATTGCAATGCAAATTTTACCTCATAAGTTCTATGCCTTTCGAAAGCCATAAACTTTCAACGTGAATGGCAAAAAACAACGGAGACAACATATATCGGGGTAGCAAAAACGTTTATGCCATTTCGTTCTTGTGGTCAACAGTCTAAGAGAGATATACTGCAGGACAAGTCAATGTGCTGCTAAAGTATTTGGGAACCTATCTTATATTTTTAAATGTGGGTCCTCTGTTCGCGTATCAATTTTAGACTAATCGTCAAATATCTCACAATGTCTCAACCATGCCCATCATTCTCACACCATTTTGGATGCCGAGTAGACTCCCACCAGAGACTTAATTTAAAATATTTGTACGTTTTTATGCTTAGTTTATTACGGTTCGGTATTGTAAAATAGAACACAAGTAGCACACTTTTTTTAAGACTTATTTTAGAAACGCAGTTTTATTATAACCGTCTCAGTGCCACTGCTGAACTCTGGCAATGTCAGCATTGCTTTATATACCTTTTCAGCTCAGCCTAGAACCTTCTAGACTTATCAAGTACTAAAACCAAACTGTAGCGGTCATTTTAAATCCAGCTAATTATATAACTCTTAAAACTAACAAGATATTTTATTTTATAAATCACATACATACAAGCATTAGATTCACATATTCTACGTATCAGCTTAAACGTCAAATTTTTATATGTCCAGTTTCTTATGAAAAATAATAACAGAACGATTTTTTCTGGCAATATTTAATAGTATCATAGCCAATGTGCAGCTCTGCTTAAGGCCCCCAATTTAGCTTGTAAGCCTTAGGGAGCCTAAAAGATATATTAGTTTTAATGCTCTAACTGCAGCCTCTCTGGCGTGATGAATAGCAGCAATAGGCTTATTTAGGTTGTTTTGGATTCTTCTTTTCTCTTTCTGTAAGTACATACTAGAGCACTGCTCAAGCATACTTGAAAGATTTACATCACTACAAACATGTGTAATATTTTATAACAAAAAGTGTTGGTAAGCCCATTCAAGTACGAGTATGCTTTTGCTTATGCTTGCTCTGGTACATATATACCAAGTGATAACACAACAAGTAAATTGCAGCATAACGTATATTGTGTCACTGCAATGCTCTGATTTGCACCCGTTTTCATTATTTAGGACTGAGTATTTGTAGCATAATAGCGAACTACTAACCGCAGTGACTAGGTGACCCGCTCTCATATATCTAATTCTACTCTTTTAATAATTTTATTAATTGCAACTATTTTTCTTAATTAAAATGTGTTTGGATTAAAACGATTAGTTGATATTTGCTTCTTATTAAATAAAAAATCTTTTGGAAATGAAGGATTTCTCATTTATACAAATTTTTACTAGAACTTTTCTCTGTTCAAAGCTTGAATTGCTTGAAACATTCATTACAAAATGACTTGACTATAATTGATCATATAAATCAAGAACTTGATTAGTTGCTGATGCCCGCGAATACACGCTTTCCATGCTACAGTAACTAAATGTGTAAAACCTAATAGAAAATTTTATATATTTTTTTTTGTATGCAGCGTATGAAAACAATCATTGTGTTGCATGTTAAACATTGTTAATTTATTAAATTCAAATTAAAAGGGCTGCCCCATCGAAAAGGATCAAGCAGCAGGCCGGACATTATTTATTTTGCAAACATTAAAACAAGCCTATACTCTGCAGTCAGCTACAGTACTTAGCAGATATTAAAGTAAATGCAGGAACATGCTTTTATACATGTTCGCACATATACATACATACACACATATGTGTGTCCTTTAATAAAAAATCATGCGTTTATGTTATTTTGCTGCCTTTAAACTGATTGACTATGCAAATACTCATACTTGCTGTTATACATTGAATTGAATAAATCTAGTAAAGTTAAACAAACAAAAGAATACGCCAGTCAGCAGGCCTTTTTTTAAAAGAAAACACTTAATAGTTTGGCTGGTATACAATTAGCAAATAAAGTAGACTTGAGATAAATATTTTTCATAATTTCTAATTCAAGTCTTTATAAATAAATTAGAATTCAATTTTAAATTATTTTTGCTGAAGCTGATAGCTTTCAAATTCAAATTCAACAAGGCCTCATAATTTCTATCACAGAGCTCTTCACTTAGTTAAATGTTTATACAAAAATAAGTCATTATGAATATGTATTTTTAATAAAGGCAATTATGTGATGGCTATACTGTGTAATTTTAGTGTAACGGGCTTGTTTATCTTTTTGTTTTTTTTTTAAATAAATTTTCTACTAGTATTTGTACACTGTGTGGAGGGTGTCACACAATAATTTATAATGAAAGAATTTGTGTGTGTGTGTGTGAGTTTGTCAATATTGATTTAAAGACTTATGCTGGGTAATTATTTTAACATTTATTTGTTGTATTTTTTTTGCGTATGAACATGCTTGTGCAAAAGCGCAAACTTTGATGGCTGTACAGCAATATTGGTGTAATTAAATTAATTACATTATTTTTATTTATTAATAAAATTATTTTGCTTGTATAAGTGTGTGAATGTGTGTGCATGTGTGTGTGTGTTGCTTGTGTTCAAGTGTTTACTTTTAGTTTTAGCTTAAGTGACTGCGAATGCAGTTGCATACATAAAATTGATTTAATTGTTAAAGCAACTGTTTAACAAAATAATTGTTTTAAGTGTTAATACAATAACAACAAAAATAAAAAAAAAATTTAATAGTTACAAGAATTATTAATTTTTATTTGAAACAATTGGTTGGTTTACGTGGCGGTCTAAACGGCCTTCAATTATAATCGCAAGACTCCGTTTTGAACAATTTGAAATAGACTTAAAACAATTTTTTTAAAATTAAATAGAAAATTAGGAGAAACACACCAAAATGTTTAAATAATTCGAAAACTGATTTGGCTCAAACTGAATCACAGTCACATTAAAGATCCAAAAAGACTAATTAAAGATTTGGTGTTGGCAATAAAGGGCCACTGCAACTTTGACAGTCTATTTCTGAGCAGCTTTAGAGGATTACGGTGAACTCCATCGCAGAGGCTTCTCTGTGCCTTCAACTAGAGGCTGAGAAGCACCAATTGGCTTAGCTTAAAATTTAAGTATAGCTTATCAAATAAAACGAGAAATTAAAATTTTAAGGGGAAAATGTGTAGCAGATTAAATTAGTTACTCCTGCGTGTGATTAAACCTGTTTAAATAAAACATCGCAATTCAATGGCACATTTTTAATATTCTTCAATATCTTCTAAAGGGTGTTTTTTATAGACGTATAGAACTTTAAGTTGGCATTACTGTTCAAGATGGCGACCGATTTAACAGCTGTCAAGTGATTTATTCTCAGTTTGGTTTGGCAATTCATCATGAATAGCCAAACGATCATCAAGTAAGGCGTAGATTCGTCGAATGGGCCCAAAACGAGATTGCCGTTGTTCCCGATTTTCATAAGCGAATTTTGTTTAGCGATGAAGCGCACTTCTGGTTGAATGGCTACGTCAACAAACAAAACTGCTGCATTTGGAGTGAAGCTAATCTTCAAGTGTATGTCGAAACACCGTTACATCCAGAAAAACTGACTGTTTGGTGCGCTTTATGGGCTGGTGGAATCATTGGTCCGTACTTCTTCAAAAACGATGATGGGCGGAACCTTACAGTCAATGGTGATCGGTATAGAGCCATGATTACTAACTTTTTCATTCCTGAATTGAACAACCATGATGTCCAGGAGCTGTGGTTCCAACAAGACGGCGCAACATGTCACACAGTTCGTGCCACAATCGATTTATTGAAAGACACGTTTGGTGACCGCCTAATTTCACGTTTTGGACCTGTGAATTGGCCTCCAAGATCTTGTGATTTAACACCGCTAGACTACTTTCTGTGGGGCCATTTGGAAGACAACATTCGCCGTGTTATTGCCGATATACGACCACAAATGTTGGAAAAAGTCATTGAAAATTGGACGTCCAGATTGGACTACATTTGGGCCAACCGTGCCGGTCATATGCCAGAAATCATATTTAAAATGTAATGCCACAAGATTATCTTTCGGATAAATAAAATTCATGTCAATTGAAGAATCCATCGTTGTTTTATTGCAATTTAAAGTTCTATACGTCTATAAAAAACTCCCTTTACAAGAAGATATAATATTTGGAAACAGTGAAATTAAATTTCTAAAATTATTGGGTGATTCACAGTAGTGTGTTATCAGTCATAAAGTCTTAGGGCCATTATTAAACGATTACTAAAAGTAAAATATTATCAAAAAGATAAATGCTTTTTGGTTATTACAAACAAACTTTAACTAAAAAGTATATGATAAGCTAACGAAAGGTTTGTGTTGCTCATAATTTTTAACGTGAACTTCAAGCATTTAAAGCTGCCATAGTTTTCATTTTAGATATGGCAACGTCAGCAGCCCTAGACTTTGAATAATTTTTTTATGAATACCCAAAAATAAAACCATGCAATTACACAATAAAATAAGAAATATTAAAATAAAATTTTAAAAGTAAATAATTTTTTAGGTATTTGAAATATAATTGTCAAAGAAAGGTATGCCGTTGCCACTTTACATTTATAGCAACGAAAGGTAATCACAATTTACAGCAGTGGTGCCTTATTACAAATTGTATAATATTTATCTTATTGGGGACTTGTAATAATGGCAAAAAGTTATTGGTCACTTTGTCATTTACTCTAACTTTAGTTAATTAATGATGTCTGAGACCTTATATGGATAACTCGGCCCAAATTGGAAGATGTGGATGATATGTGGTTTCAACAGGACGGTGCCGCTTCTCACACAGCTAGCGAAACAATGGCTCTTTTGCCCAACAAATTCAATGGCCGTTTTATCTCACGTGGTGGCGATGTCAATTGGCCGCCAATATCATGTGATTTGACACCGTTGGACTTCTTTCTTTGGGGTTATTTGAAAGAAAAGGTGTACGTGGGTAAGCCAGCAACAATTCAAGTGCTAAAGGATGAGGTAATTCGGCACATTAACTGCATAAAACCTCAATTATGCCTCAGAGTCATCGAAAATTTGAACCATGGGATGGAGGTGTTCCATACATAATTGAATCATTTCATATTATCATAATAAAAAGAAATGACAATAATTTCCTAAATAATTTGTTTTATTCAAAATCAACATCGGCCCTTAAAATTTAACCACCCTTTATTTCTTCGTGTTGTTTTTTGTTTTTTAACATATGACTATGATTACAGTGTAAATCCCCTATATTTTTATATAAAAAAGCCAAAAGCTTAAAAAGTAAGTTTTTTTACTTATTTAAAATAAGTAAATACTTAAATAATAATTTACTGCCAGAAAGAAAAAACAATTTAGAGCAAACAAACATCTTCACAAAAAGCCTTGAACGTAATAGTATAATAATTTTTATGTTTTTTTTTACATTTCTGCACATTCAATTACCCAAAATATGTACCAGTAAAAAAGGATTATCACAAAAATGTATATGCAAAAACGTAAAAAAAATGTTGTAGTAGGAATAAGAAACTGTCATAATAGAGCTTATAACAGATCATTTAAACAAACTGTAAATCACTCTAATAATAAACTGTCAGAGTGCTTAACAAGAAAATATACTAGACAGACACTACTGTGACAATATTTGTGGAAAATGAATATTAAATAAAAAATAGAAAAATTTTCTTGACGAAAATAATAGGCAATTGCCAGAATATGTCTCATAATGCAAAAAAAAAAATATTTTTGTAAAGGAAGTAATTCTAAGTATGAAATGGTATATTTAAAAATGTAAATGCCGAAATTATTAATTGTGTTGTTAATTTAGATGGACTTGCAACAGATTTTCAGTAACCGATATCATGCTTAAGGCATGAAAAAAAAGCTCAAGTACCAACAATCTTTGAATACCTTAATACATACCTCAGATTCAATGTCTTCATCTGTTATTATCATGCAGAGTTAATCTCCTTTATTGTTTTCTCTTTTCTTAGGAATACATCCTTTTGGTTTTTTGCAGCATATTAAGATGAGACATTCCTTTATGGCCTCTTATTCTAAAATAAAAACCTAAAAAAAAATAAGCAAATGAAACACTGCAGGAAACCGGAAGTAAGGTGGTAAGATAGATAAACAAAAAAAAAAAAAAAAAAAAAAAATTAACAACAACAATAACAACTACACACTTATATCTTTAACCACACATTCAAATGTACATTCAAATACGTTTACAGTTATGAAAGAGTGTGAATGCATGAGTATATTAAACATCACAAGAAACTACACACACTAGCCCATTTAAGCTTACACAAAAAAAAATAAAAAAAATTAAATAAAAACTAATCCATGAGTTGTGAAGAGTTCACATGTATGACTGGATAAATGACTTGTGTAACGTACAATATTGTTCAGTAAATTGCCCAGAAAGACTAAAATGACTAATAAAAATAAATAAGAAAATTTTTGTTTTTCATGATTGTTTGTTTTTTGCTTGTGGGATATACATGCGATGGCCTCAAATAACTAAAATGAAATAAATGAACTTGAATGGCTTAACGCCAAATAAATAAGGATTTTTTAAGAATTTTTAGGGAGTTCAAAAGGCTAATTTATGTTAAGGCACACATATTAAGTATAACAAAAAATAATAATAATAAAGTAAAAACAGTATGGCAAATTAAAACACTAAAGACAAGCAATTTTTTACAGAATGTAATTGTAAATGTCTAGAAATTTACTAGCTAACCCGGCAAAACGTTGTTTTACCTTCAATTTAAAATGCTTAAAAAAAGTTGAAGTGAAAAAAATTATTTATTTTAGAATGATTATTTGGGGTATGTTTTATTTACATTTGCAATTACAAGGGACCTTTCTTTAGGTCTGGGCTCGAATCGTTACATCCGTGAACGTATCGTACGAAATCGTACGAAAATAAATTACGTGCTACGATAATCGTATGAACTGAATGGTATTACCACATACGATTATAAACTTAACGTAATTATTTTCTTTATTCACAGCAAGGGTCCGCCATCGAACGTTTTTTTCAACTAGTGCTTATTTCGTGAATGGTAACACTTAGCTCATGTCTGATTTGACAGATAATTAGTTTTGTCCTTCCGCTGAAAGAATATGGTTGTGTTTTCGCTTCGCTAAGTGGGCCTGCGATCGACTTACAGAAGATGCCGATTTTGCCAAAAAAAAATCATCTTTTCAGATGAAGCTCATTTTGATCTTGGCGGGTATGTAAACAAGCATTTGGGGCACAGAAAACCCGCACGCATACATTGAAAAGCCGACGCATCCAAAACGAGTCACTCTTTGGTGCGGATTTTGGTCCAGAGGCATAATTGGGCCATTTTTCTTCGAATATGAGCAAGGAGTGGCCGTTAGTCAATGGCGATCGTTATCGGGCCATGTTGAACGAATTTTTGTTCACAAAAATTAAAGAGGAGGATATTGGCAACATTTGGTTTCAACAGGACGGCGCTACGTGCCACACAGCCGAAGCTACACTCGATGTTTTTATAGCATTTTCAAAAAAAAAAAGTTATTTGGCGGACCCTATACTACAGGTAAGCATTTCAGTATCTAAACTTCTGTCGCTAGAAATTTCAGGCTCATGTTGAATATCTAAATTTTAATTATTCTAAGTGCCGCAATTGAATTTTTGCCTTCATCAGTTTGCCTAAATTTAGAGCTCCTCATCAAGCGGCAACAACTTTTCCTCATAAAGACCTTCACCAGTTTGTTTTTTTTCGACAAATTCATTAAATGAGAGTTTTTTTGTCTGTTATTTTTAGTCAGCATAAGCCTACACCAAAGAAGCATCCATAAGTGTATTTTTATGAAAAATAAATGCAATTATGGTGAGTGTCATGAATTAAGACGCTTTGCAAGGTCATGCCACAGGCAGTGGGAGGCGGCTTTCCCTTGAGCGCAATTTGACATCAAATTTTTTTGCCAAGTTTTGGTGTTCATTCATGAACTCTGCCATTACCTCCTTTTGCTTAGGATTAATTTTATTGTAGTTAGTCCTAAATAAATAACAGCATTAGAAAATTATTTTTTTTCAAGAAAATTACAAGAAACTTAAATTTTTTTTATATTAAAAAAATGTTTATATGACTTCGAAAGCAATTTAGTTAACGGATGATAGTTCGTAATAATAATACGTTCAATATTACGATCAAGTGTGTTATAATCTCAATTATTGTGAATTGTTGTACGATTTCATATGTTATAATTTCAAAATCACGTTTTTACGTGACGAGTTGTACGTGTACGGATGTAACGATTCGAGCCCTGATTGTTAACTGGATATTCAGGGGCCAAATTATAGCTTTCATTATTGATCGAATATCCCATTTAAATTGAATTAAAATTTCTATCGTTATCGAGTCGCGTAATTTAGCCTTAAGCTACAGTCACATTAGATCAATATTTGTCAAAATAAGCATAACCACTATGTCATCTACATGTACGTTCATATATTTTGAAGAAATACTTGCTTAAAATGTTTAATTTTTGTTATTACCCCACCTACTTGCACTATTCTATTATTTGAAATAATTTTAAATTGTATTACGCCATGTTAGATCATAAAAATATTTCACAAAAAGTAGTGGTTACGCTTATTTCGACAAATGTAATCGTAGCTAGAAAATTTCAATAAATAAAAAGTTTTTGTCGATTGCTTTGCGGTGATATCGCAATTTCGCTAGTTTTAAAAAAGTATTTTTTTTCGAATGTATTCTTGTTCCATAAACCAATGACCGTAATGGCCTTGGTGGTGAAATCAACGGCGGCAGTTTTACTGTACATCTTGCGCAACACAATCCTGGAGGTTCATTTGAATACTTTAATGCTTTCCAATGTAGGCACACAATGCTAATCGTTCCTATAGCAAGGCAATGATCTGTACTGCAATCAGTTGCCTGTAGTAATTGTATTTATTTGTTAGTTTTCTTGCAGTAGCATTTACATATAAATATTATTGAAAAATTGTGTATCATGGGATGAATATCTACTTCGTTTGCATTCCCTATTTATTATCTTTCTTCTTGTGTACGTGCTGAATTGTGTTAATCACTTTGCACTTGAAGCGTATCCATTTGAAGTGTTGAAATTTCTTCGATCAAAATTGATACTTCTTATTGGCGGTATTGCAACGCTCAGAACTTATTCACTTCATTTTTTTGGTACCTTTTAACCGTGCGATTACCGGCTAACAACATTTGATTTTTATTTATCATTAGTAGGCTTTCTAAAACTAAATTTTAAAATATTTTAAATAAAAATTTTTTTTAAACTCAAAAGTTATAATAAGTGTAGATGAAGAAAATAAAAATAATTATCACAACAAGCCAAAAACATTTCAAATCGAATAACATGTACTAAAGTTACAGGCTGCGAAAAGTCTTACAAGCCTGAGGTTGCAATCTTTGATGTTAATTCAAACCAATCTGTATTGGCACAGACTCCTTCCAAATAAGATTTTTAATAATCTATAACAAACAATATTTTTTTTCTTTCAAATCCGTCCATTAATTTAAAATTTATATATTTTATTAACAATATAGCGCCACGTTGCGTCATATAAAAATATTTGCATAAATACAATTTATATATATCCGTATATAAATACCATTTAAAAAGGCTTAAAATTATTTAACTACCAGAATATAAACTTAATTGAAATTTTTAATATTTAAAGCAATTGTTGCAATTTAATATTTACCAATGAATGAATGAATGAAATTAAGCAAATGAAATTAAATTAATTTCAAACTTTTGTTTGTTACTTTCAGAAAACAAAAAAATATAAGTAGTTTTTGAAGCCAACTCTGACATCAAAAGTATTAACATTAAGAAGGTAAAACCGTAATAATAAGGATATAACCTACCACTTTAATAACAATTTTTAAAATGTAACAAAATTTAATCTTTATTCGTGTGCCAAATTCATTATTTTTCATGATATTCGCATGGATAATCTCAAAAATTTTTTTACTTAGTACAGCTGTTTCATCTACTGAATCTTCAGCAGATTACTCCCAAGTCTTTTTAAATTCCTGCCAAACATTCGAATACTTATTTTATTATACCAATCAGCGAAGTGAGAATTGTAGTCAATAGACAAACAAAAAGTTTCAAAATATTTAAACAAGAAAATAAAAAACCAACAAAGTAGACATTGAACCAAATAAACAAAATTTTGAAACCAACATTACTGTAGTATACCATACAAGTCTATACTGCATACACAATGCATAGAACGAATATTAAAAGAGGTATCAATTACAATTTGTTCTATGCATGGTGTATTGCTGATGAGACAATTATTTGTGTGACACACCTAATTGAGTGTAACACAAATAATGTTGGGATTAGTCAATACTTTTATAACACCAAAAATAACTAGATTTTAAGTACATTAAATATAAGACAAAATAGTGTATAAGCTAGAATTTAAAATAATAAAAGCAGTCTTGTTAAAAGCAATACAACTTAGAACAACTACTTTGTTTTACTTTCCAAGGCTCTAACTTTTCGGCAGTTCCTTTGCACGCCTACTCATTAGCTGAGCTCCCCACTCAGCTGTTTAAAATAATAAAAAGGGCTATAGGGACAAAACTATTCTATCTCCAACATCAATACATTACAAAAGAAATAGAAATATTCTATTTTTATTTCTCTTTTCTGTTTAACATATGATTAAATTTTGTTAAGCTTTATGCATGAAACACATTCGACACAGCAGACTACCGACTGCAATATGTCAAAAATAGAATACATGTATTTACTCGTATATGTAAATGATTATTTTTGAGTGCGGCCGGTTAGTAATGGCAATATCATAAGAAATGTAAAATAAAATAGTGCTTAAACGTATTGTATTCTGAAGACATAAACTTTATTCTGAAGAAAGAAAGGAAAAAAAAAAAAAATACAATTAGCTTTAGTGTTATTATTATTCTTATTCATTTTAGGAATGTCGCAGCCGCGTTCAAAAAATTTAATTATATTGCTGCATTGCGACATTTGCTGCATGCCGCACTCTCTTTCGTGTCGTCGTGTAATCTGCTGTGTCGAATGTGTTTAATGCTTTATAATTCCAAATAATTTAATATGTTGAATTTTGAAAATAAATACTAAAAAAAGCTGATTTTTGCATAAGCATAATATTTCCTGTTACAGAAAATTTTTTAATAATTTTTTCTTTTTCATTTACTACAAAATTCTGTGTTCACAGCTGTCTATTAAAACTTAAAATTTTTATAAATAAATAGTTGTTATTATAAATAAATAAATAAATTTATTTGTTAGTTTATTTGATTTTATTAAGCATGAGGTCTTTTTTTTATAAATTTATTTTTATATCGATATTACGCTCGATATTTGCGTAGCTTGTTCAGGATATAATTATAAATTAATCAGATTATGTATTAAAAAATATTTTCTTGACAAAAAAAATTTGATTATTTTATAATTTTATACTGAACAAGCTACACAAGTTGGTGCGAAATATCGATATAAAAAATTTTATAAAATAAGATTTCAAGATTAATAAAATAGCCAGTTTAATTAAAGAAATAAATTAATAAAAATATGATGACCCTACTGTTATATACAGTAAAATGTAAATGAAAATACAATGGTCATGCAATCAGAAATTAACTGATGAAAGAGCAATTAAAAATCCATTGAAAATATATTTTTCTTTTTTTTTACATTTTCAGTCAGTCATCATTTTCTGTTATTTTAAATACATGCATACTACATTGTGTTGGCTGTGTTTTACTCCAACTCGCTACAAGTGGAATGATTTCATATTTTATATTTATTTCATTCAACTTGTAATGGCTACAATATATTTCATGTATTTGTGAGGAGAAAGGAAAAAGGCAAATGTATGTACTTACATATTTGATGCTGGACAAATAGTTTTTATCAACTGTTTGAACTTGATATCTTATCACTTACTTATAGTTACAAGCCCACCCTATGGTCTTTTTTAAAAGGTCTTCTTTAACCTAAGCCCTCAACCCAAGAATTAAAATATTTTTTGATAAAGAACTTTAGTAAGCAAACACAGCAACCAGTGCTTAAAATTCAAGGGTATTTAAAATTCGTTGCAGCCAAACATAAATAAACCTCTTGTACATCCAATTAAATTAAAAACGCACCTACATCAACATACTGCAAAACCAGCACAAAATACAAGAAGTTTCCAACATACGTGAATTAAACTTTAACACAAGAATTATATAATTTTTTATGGCATGTATTTTAGTATGCACTTTTACATATATTTTAAGCCCACTGCACACTGCCCACATAATTGTAACAACTAGGGATGCCAATTACAATATTTTGATTACAAGATAAAATGAATTTTCATTTTATTTAATTCTGACATTTTTAGATACCCGGAGCTCTTGTTCCCGAAGACCATGTCCCATGACTAATCAAAAATATACTGCTGCTGAAAGCAATATACCGGGACTTGGGAAAAGAGAACTTATCACAGAAATAATATCAATGAATACGTAAGAGCGCACAAGAACATGTATTACTTTTTATGTAATTTCTGTTTTCAAAAATAAACAAAATAAAAAAATATATTTAAAATTATAAAAGTAAAATCAAAAATTTTCATTAAAAAAATACATCCGCTTAGGGTAAATACCAGGTGGCAAATAACAATACTCGATATCGATTGAAACTTTAAAACAACTTAATTGGAAATTTCGACCGTTGTCTAATGCGACTGCTGGCAAAATTTGATGTATTTTTAAAAAACTGCAAATTATTTAGTCTTAATAAAATAATTTTTAAGAATAGCTTAACAAATTTAAAATTATACCCAATACTGTATCAGTACAGCATATTATCAGAGTAATATCATGATAATGTAGAAAATGTTACCAATTTGAAAAAAGGCGATTTACCCTCTATTGGCGAAAGAAAAAAATTCCCAAAATAATTGTCGGTTCCAAATTATATATTTTTTTTTTTTTTTTTTTGGCAAAAGGCGCTTTTTATTTTCTCTATGAGTGCCCAGCTTTTTTTACTTGGGCATATATATTTCTCTATAGACATTTGGTGGACAACTTATCTGATTTATCCAGAACTGGGTTAGTAAGCTCTGTTAGATATCTCAATTTAACGAGTTACCTTTAGATCCATAGCAAACTAAATAATCTTTGGAACAGCCAAACACCCAGGATCTAAGCAAGAACCTAAGTTGCGATCCTTCTTCCCCCAGATTGAGAGGTTAGTACACTCTCCACTAACCTACGGGCTGCCTTAACAAATATTATTAAAAGTGTATTTTCGAATATTTTTCTTTGGACAAATAAGACAAACTCTTGGCGAGATGTGCTAGATTTTAGAGATTAAATATATTTGGGACATTGGAAACAATAGCAAAATGTAGGCCAGCTACGTATGCAGCATCACAGTATACTTTAAAAGTAACATTTAATTACTGTAATCGTTTAAGGACAGAAATATATAAAGGGTGGTTAAGTTTTAAGGGCCGAAAATGAATGTGAACCACACCTAAACGTCAAGCTCTTTTCTGCATTTCATTTGACATTTCGCAATTTCAGACTAACTCAATTTTAACCATGGAAATACACACAATCGAGCAACGCGTTAAAGTTATTCAGGTTTATTATGAAAATGTACGTTCAAATCAAAATGCATATCGTGCACTTCGTGGTTTTTTCGGTCAACTTAATCGTCCAAATGTGCGTACAATCGGAAAAATCGTGCAAAAACTTGAGCAAACCGGGTCTGTAGGAGATGTGAAAACACCAGTGCATGCTCGTATAGCTCGTACTGCTGCTGTTCGCGATAGTGAGGCTGAAGAGCCGTCAACCTCAACTCGTCGTCATATTACACGCTTACAAGGTGCAATTGACTCAAGAACTAAAGCCTCTTGACCATTCCAAACGTCGTCAATGGTCAGAATGGTGGCAAGAAATGGCACCAGGGGATGATAAATTTTCGAAGAAAATTATCTTCAGTGGTGAAGCACATTTTCACCTCAGTGGATTAGTCATTAAGCAGAATTGTCGCATTTGGGCTTTTTATGGTCCAAATTGGAAGATATGGATGTGGATGATATGTGGTTTCAACAGGAAGGTGCCACTTGCCACACAGCTAGCGAAACAATGCCTCTTTTGCGCGACAAACCGGCCATTGAATTTGTTGTTATCTCACGTGGTGGCGATGTCAATTGGCCGCCAAGATCATGTGATTTGACACCGTTGGACTTCTTTCTTTGGGGTTATTTGAAAGAAAAGGTGTACGTGGATAAGCCATCAACAATTCAAGAGCTAAAGGATGAGATAATTCGGCATATTAACGGCATAGAACCTCAATTATGCCTCAGCGTCATTGAAAATTTGGACGATCGGATGGAGGTGTGCCGCTGGCGGCCATTTGGTCGATATTTTGTTATATACATAATTGAATCATATCATATTATCATAATAAAAAGAAATGAAAATAATTTCCCAAATAATTTGTGTTTTATTCAAAATCAACATCGGCAATTAAAATTTACTTTTAAATTGAATCTTACATAAGAACTCAAAAAAGCCAGTAATAAAGAAAGTATTCGTTTAATTTTACCTTTTCTAAAACACAGCCAGCGGCTAATACCACAATTTTTTAATTAAAAATTCTATTTGGCATTCCTGTTAACAACGTAACAGGCACGAATTTGTACATACTCGTATATATGTAGCTTTTAACGTGTTCATTTTTTTTTTTTTAAAAAGGAAACCATTTCTATATGTATATATATATATATATATATGTGTGTGTGTGGGTGTATAATAAACACGCTGTGTATTAAGCACGCTATAAAGCAATTTTAAAATCAGGTATCATTGTATGCGCTGACGCTTCCTTCCTTTTGAAATTAACAATACCACAAATATTGCAGATTTTTAAATTTTTTATTTTCAAATAGATTTATGAAACACACACTCCTTAAACAATTATACATAAAAATATTAAAGTCTAACTAAAATTGAAAAATAAATAAGTCGTCTGACTGCTTTTTCTTTACAAATCAAACGCTTTAGGTGAAAAGCCATTTAGTAAATGAATTTTTTACACAATAAAAAAGTATTTTCTAAAAAAAAACAATTCCTTTTGTTAAGCTTAAAGGAAAAAACAGAATTTATAATAAAATATTAATAAACATGTTGACGTATTAAATTTATGTTTTTGTTTTAATAATTTCATTAAGTAAGATGCGCAATTTGTTAGTACTGCCATGATTAGTTTTTGCTCTTCTATATACTAAAAGAAAACCTAAGATTGCATTAGATTACGCATGTAAGCTGCTTAGGTGACTTTGTTGTACCTCAGCTACTTCATACACACGGGTATTTCTTTAAAAATTAAAAGCCTGTTTCACAATTTTTAAATATAGAGTTCTTTTGCATTATAGACGAAAATAAAATCTAATACTAGTGACTATATTTCTTATATATAACGACTTTATTGTCCAATGAGTTTTATATAATATAACGTCACGTTACAATTTAACAGACCAAAGCGAAATATATAGCATCATACAGAAGTAAAGCTTATAATTCTCATTAAGTACAAAGTAGAGAATACATAAAGCCTGAAGTTTCACAACAACTGGGGGAGCAGAGTTTTAGTTATCACACGAACTATGTTCTTGTAGATTTGATGGTGGCAGTTATTCGTATTATTTTATATTATCGCAACTAGCCGATCGGTAACTGGAGCATTTTTATCCGTTCGGATTTAACTAAATATTTAAATTATTTAATTAAGCTAGAATTAACCGAACGTCCCGTAAGATTTCGTTACCAGCTGATCCGTTTTGTTATATGAAAAGTAATGAAAGGGCTTATCGAAAACAAATGTCACGTTGACGGTACGGCAAGATTTGTATAAAATAGAATTTAGCAACGTTTTTATACAGCTGAGACAGAGTAGTTTTTTATTGTAAAAAAAAGTGAAGTGTGTATGAACGAAAGCTTAAATAAAAAAATAAAAATAACAAAAACCAACTAAAAACAACAATATATGTATAATAATTAAACACTAGAACAAAAAATGCAATACAGTTTTTTGTAAAAAAATTTTTTTTATTGGTTTTCTTATATGAAAAGCATATGACACGTTTTTAAATGTTCTATAACTACACAAACGTTTTAACGTCAACGGACGTCGACGGACTTTTTCAACAACGTTCAGCTAAATAAGCCTTTAGTCGAAGAAAGCATTTTACTCGACGGCGCATTCTCTTCATATATCTTCAGTCAACAGTAGAAACTACTTTGGTGGCATAAATAAAAATTAAGCTCACTTTTTTCAACCCTGGATAGACTGCCCGTACTTGAAAAATAAACTGTGTTACAACGAGATTGATTGAGAATAAGCTCATGGCTCTTATCTAGATTTATAAAGAGAAAAGATTTTGTTTTGTTGTTGTTGTTGACTGATAAAGAGTGATTTTTTTGCTATTATCTTTTTGGCAACACTAGTTCTGACAGCTCACGCACGTTTTGTATCTTGTGTCACTGTCAAACATCTTCAGTTTGGTCTATAATTTAATCATGAATCGTCTTACAAACGAACAACGCTTGCAAATTATTGAATTTTATTACCAAAATGCGTGCTCTGTTAAGAAAGTTCATCGCGCGCTTCTTCCATTTTATGGTCAGTTTAATCGACCTACTGAGGCTTCTATTCGGGCTATTGTAACAAAATTTCGCACCAAATTTACATTGTTGGACATTAAACCACCAACACGCTTACGTAGAGTGCGAACTGAAGAAAATATCGCAGCCGTATCGGCCAGTGTTGGTGATGACCGTGAATTATCGATTCGGCGCCGTTCGCAGCAATTGGGCCTCTGTTACTCCACTACGTGGAAATTTTTGAAGCCTTATAAGATACAACTGGTGCAAGAATTGAAGCCAAACGACCTACCACAACGCCAAATTTTTGGTGAATGGGCTCTTGAAAAGTTAGATGAAGATCCACTTTTTTATCGAAGAATTGTGTTCAGCGACGAGGCTCATTTCTGGTTGAATGGATACGTGAACAAGCAAAACTGCCGTATTTGGAGTGAAGAGCAGCCAGAAGCATTGCAAGAGCTACCAATGCATCCACAAAAAACAACCGTTTGGTGCGGATTATGGGCTGGCGGCATCATTGGGCCGTATTTCTTCAAAGATGATGCGAATCACAACGTTACTGTGAATGGTGAGCGCTACCGTGCGATGATAACAAACTTTTTTTTGCCCAAAATGGAAGAGCTTGACTTGCATGACATGTGGTTTCAACAAGACGGTGCCACATGTCACACAGCACGCGAAACAATGGACCAATTGAGAGGCGAGTTCGGTGAACAGTTTATTTCACGCTTGGGACCAGTCAATTGGCCGCCCAGATCGTGCGATTTAACGCCTCTAGACTATTTTTTGTGGGGCTATGTTAAGGCTAATGTCTATAGGGACAAGCCCGCTTCGATTGACGCACTGGAAGCCAACATTGCCAACATTATTCGTGAGATACCGGCCGAAATGTTGGAAAGAGTATGCCAAAATTGGACTAAGCGGATGGACCATTTGAGGCGCAGCCGCGGCCAACATTTGCATGAAATAATCTTCAAACATTAAATTATATCGACCCAACTATCGATCCAAATAAATATTTCATGCATTTTTCTGAATTTTTTTTTTTTTAAATTTCCGATAGTTCTTATAAAAACACCTTTTATAAAAAAATTATTTCTTTTATAGAAAGTTGCTTTGTCAGTAAGTGACTTAATATGTGATCATGCTATAATCAATAGGAGCAGAACATTAATGCAAAATGTTGCAAAAGCCTTTTTTTAACCCTAGAACACCATCCTTCGTCAAAATGACGACGCCCGATCTTATTTTTGAATTAAAACCAGTTTTTTCTGTTTGTTTTGATCTCATTTTTCGTATAGCGTTAGTCGCTAACAAGCTGTTGGTGGACAAAGACGTGCAGCGAACTGCGCGCGTTGTAAGTGCTTTTTTTTCGCTTTTAATTTCTTGCCGTAGTCAAAATGACGAAGGATGATGTGTCGTATGGTATAGCTTTTTGTTTAAAAAAAATGCCAATTGAAAGAAGATTTTGCAATGTCAATTTTACATTTAAGAATTGAAAAAAATATATAAACTTCTTTATTTATTGATTAGAAAAGAACTAAATATGAATAATAAATCTATTTTGGTATATATTTTCGCTCACGGCGTATTTTATAGTTCCTTGAAATAGGTTGTAGTCAAAATGACGCAGGATAACGTTAGTGTACAAAAAATAAGGATGATATTCTAGGGTTAAATAGTTCAACGATTAGAATTCTACTTTCTGCAGAGTTTAAAAATATTGCTATAAATAAGCTCTAAATTTTGGGAAAGGAAAATACGCAACCTTTTAAGTCGCCCACGCTTAGTTCTACGACTAGTTTTTTCATGATTGAATTTTATTTTTCAACGGATTTCTATAAAATTTTCGAATACTCTATATTAAGGTAGCTGATTATAGCAAACCTAATCTGGTGATGAAAAGGAGCTTTAAAGTTCTAATTATTGAGAAGGATCGGTAGCAGAGCTAAAACTGGGGGCATGCACAGGCCAACGAGGTTTTGTTCCAAACAGAAAAATTACTATACTAGAGCAGATATCTATGGCCCTTGCAATGAACCTAATATGTTCTAGGGAATTTCTGATAAGAAAGACTAGAGGGAAGATCTTATAGTTGATGTTAGACAGTTAGCCATGATTGTTTATTATCTCTGAAGGAACTTGGGATCCATAACAACTTCACATTGTGTTGGGTTCTTGGACATAAGGCTACACTGGCAACAAGTGACCGATTGCAGGCATAGGAGTCCGTTATAAATTAATAAGACCAACTTTGGCATCTCTCCAGGATACATTAGGGAGAAAAGTGGGTGTTGGGGCAAATCTTAAAATTCAAAACACTGAAAATCGCTGACTAGATGTAGACAAAAAAAACGCTTTATCACACTATCACAGAATACAGCCCAGAAGGTGTGGTTTATTGCATAGTATGATCTTAGATACTACCAGTATAAGATAAGGAATATTTAAAACAACCAATGCAGGTTCTGTTCAGAACATGTACTTTGTGACTGTGTGGCTTTATCTTTTATCTCATAAGGCAAGATTTCCCTGAGACTTTTTACTGATACTCAGAAAAGTAGGAAACCTCTTACTAGCTTCATTCGAGGCCTAGAACTATAAAAGGGAACCCAATTATAATAATTACAATAAAGAACTGGGTTAAAACAGCTAGTATTTTTACAAAATTCCTTTACCCATTTCTTTAAGATGACAACAATTTAGCAAATCACGCATTCTGAAAATAAGTTTTTTACACTGTTACTTCATCTAGTCAACTTAATTTTATAAAAACACTTAAGAAACTGTTGCAGATTTTTAAACGTTTTCATTTAAAACAACAATTGGCTATAGTTTGTCTATAAGTTTTGCTAGTACAAAATGTTAATAAATAAAAATTTGTTATTCTGTATAGACTGCACTGACTCGACGTTTTTTCCACAATATTGTTGGTGCAATAATTAGTATTTATGCATGTAATTACCTAAAGGAAGAGTTTTTAAATTTCAACACAGAAAACTCTTTTGATTGCTTTCCTTTTAGTGTAAAGGAAGCAAAAAACATTTTTTTTTGCGTTTCAATTCAAGTGGTTCTTTCTTTCAATATAACGTAATACATTATTTTAGATACCACAATTGTAACAACCTCCCTAGAGGCAGAATAAAAAAAAACGAAAAGTTATATTTCACTCTGGCGTAATGTAAGAAATATTTTTTATGCAAATTTTTTTCTCTTGCAAAAAAAAAAAAAAAAAAGAATTGTTTGCATTATGTTGTAATTTTAAATATCCTGCTTCTGCTAAAGTAGTACTTACAAATATATTTTTATTTATTTGCACACAGGTAATGAATACACAGACTACCCAGCAGTTTTTAGTGAAAGAGTTTTGCTCCTGTTATAAGTGATTTGTTAATAACATGACACCTTTTGAATTTTTATAATTGTTTCTAAATACAAGTTAACTTCTGGACCAGAGCAACTGAAAACAGTTACTGAACTTTTAATTCGTTTCAAAATAACATCGCGTTTCCAAGATCACGACATATATATATGATCATGAATGAAATGAAAAGATTTCATAATTTTTAAAAATGGTATAAGTCCACTTTAAAATAGTAACACTTAGCGGTAATTTTAGTAAGATATAGATACCACCTTCTTAAAATTATGGCTAATTAATTTTTTTTTAAAAGTGGACGGTTCCTAATAATGGATTTTTATGAAGAATATCTTGACGAAGAAAATGTTGTTTCTCCTTTTTCATATATATACAAATTATAATAAATAAATTTCTTAATTGTATAAATAAGTAGTTCACGCAGTTGTAAAAAAGTGCAGTATCTCACCCTCACTTTTAAATTGAGTGCAAAGCATGTACCATTTTAACATCTTTTATATGCAACATGTTGAGAACAGAACGTGATATTGATTTTAACTATTACATTTTTTTGATGGTAGGATATATGCAACATTTTTATTTGAAAAGAAAACGCCATAAGTATACCAAGATTTTGACTAGCTTTTGGCAAAATCTGGTAACAAGCTAGATTTTGTTTTGTATGGGAAATCTAGTCAAAAAGAACTAAATTTTGTTAAAAATGAACTAGATTTTGCTGCAGTATAAATGCCCTATTATAGCGATTGCAGAGCTTAAACTATTTGAATTGACCATGAAACCTCAGGCACCACGAAGAAGCGATATTAAGTTAGTAAATGTCTATATCGTATAAAAAAAATAACCAACAAAGTTCTCTCTTAAGTCACTTTGCTTTGAAATCTATTTAATTTTACTTTCTTTCATAATAATCTACTGGGCTTATAAGGTAATTTAATACTAAAATATAAGTAAATGTGTATGTGTGTGCTTGTGGATCTGAAAAATATGTTCATTTTTAGAAGCACGAATATGTATGTAACTGTTTGTTTGTGTGTGTGTGTGCAAGAATATATCATTTAAAGGGCGTACTGAATGTGTGTTGGAAACTTTACCGTTGACCTTTTTATGAGTTTGCCACTGTTATAAAACGCTTTGTACTTTTTAAATGTCTGTTACAAACATACTCGTACACACTGGATGGTAAAACATTTATCAATGGTGGCAAATCTTTTGGCTAAAATTTTTTTTTTTTTCTTTTGCTCAAAATGTTGCAAAAACTTAACTAAAGCAAAACTAAAAGCAACAACAATAACAAAAATAATACAAATAGCTGCTCACTTGCATTGTTGTTTCACGGTTTAGCTTAGCTTGCATGGCTAGTTGGTTATACTTGTATACATACAAACAACCAAACTTGCAAGAGTTGCACACGAGAATGATGATTATGATGATGGCTATGGCTATGGCTACGGCGATATAACACAAAGTTACTGGTATTGTTGTGAACGTTGTTAGAAAAACCGACAAACAACTGTAGGAAAAAAAGCAAATTCAACAAAGAAGACAAAAGACATTCAAGTTAGAAGTTTGTTCTTGTTATCCTGTTTTTTTTTCTTCTCTTTTTTTTGCAGCTTTCGTTTTAGCCACATGATAAATTACCATACAAAGGTATAATTTTGTTGCAATATTTTTTACTTTTTCACTACATACACACACACACACGTAGCTCCATATATAAATTCTCGTTTTTCTTTTTTTCTTTTTGCTTTTCTTTACAATTTTAATTTTATGCCATTTAACTTTGACTTAAGGTTTAACTTTAAATCTTTCTTAAAGCTAAATGTAATTTTATATGCACATTTAAAATGAATGGGTCAGTACACACAGTGATTAGGTGTTGGTACTTTAAAAAACATTTCAGAACTTTAATCGTGCACTACTACATTACACACATACATACTTTTACCTTAAAAAATAAATTTAAGCAAATATAAAAAAAAATACTTGTGCTAAATATTAATTCGTTTACAAAAATATTTTCTTTTCTATTTCATTTTCGGTTTTATAAAAAAAAATTGATATATTAAAAAAAAAAAAAAAATTTAGTCAGCCAAGTTGCTTTTAAAGAACATAATTGATATATTAAAAGAAAAAATTTTTACTAGACGCTTTTGTCTGAGTCAAAATATCAATTTTTGGAGAAATGTACTTAAAAATAGAATTTAAGTCGTTAAAAAAGCCATGGCCACACTTATTCTCTTTTTACACGAATTGTTTTGTTTTAAAATGACGCAATTGAGAGACGATAATTCAGAAATAATTTCACTAGATGATGAACAAAATTATTCCGCCAATATTCCTTTTTTTCATATTTAATTAATTTTTTTTATTTATAATTAATGAGTTAACGTGTGTAAGCACTAACTAAATGAAGTGAACTCTACAAGAATTTTTTATTAATTCTCTTCTTACATGAATTTTTTTGGAATATCTATTGTGTAAAATTTTGCAAAAGGCAGCATCTAAAGTGGTAAATAAAATATTTCAAAGCATAATTTAAGGCTTTAATTATGATAAAAATGGTTAGTGAAAATCATTGGTAAGTGGGCGTGGTGGCAGATAAAAAAACAAAAAGTAAATTTTATTTCTAAAGATAGATAATTGATTTCCCAACAATTAAGCTAACGAAATTTTCCATTCATATTACAGAACTTCATAGAATTGTAAGTAAAAGATTTAAGGCTGCAACCAACTAATTTTTATAAAAAAAATATATTTTTTGTTACTTTAATAGCTGACCTGGCTGACTTCTTAAATATTTTTTTTTAAAAAAGTAAATCATTTTTATTTTGTTGCATTTCACCATGACAGATTTCTTTGTAAAAAGTCTAAAATATTTTCAATATATAATTCACACTCTAATATAATAAATAATTTTTTTTTTTCAAAAGTACATATCCAGTACCAACACTTACACATGCATAAATAAATGTTCCACTAGCACATAAATACAAAAACAAAAAAAAATTTGTATACCCTACACAACGGGTTTGTTATTCCTTGTGTAGTTTCTATAACGCACATGTGCCTTTATAAAGTAAAAGGTGTTTTTTATAAACGTATAGAACTTTAAATTGCAATAAAACAACGATGGATTATTCGATTGACATGAATTTTATTTATCCGAAAGATAATCTTGTGGCTTTACATTTTAATATGATTTCTGGCATATGACCGCCACGGCTGGCTCGGATGTAGTCCAATCTGGACGTCCAATTTTCGATGACTTTTTCCAACACTTGTGGCCGTATATCGGCAATAACACGGCGAATGTTGTCTTCCAAATGGTCAAGCGTTTGTGGCTTATCCGCATAGACCAATGACTTTACATAGCCCCACAGAAAGTAGTCTAGCGGTGTTAAATCACAAGATCTTGGAGGCCAATTCACAGGTTCAAAACGTGAAATTAGGCGGTCACCAAACGTGTCTTTCAATAAATCGATTGTGGCACGAGCTGTGTGACATGTTGCGTCGTCTTGTTGGAACCACAGCTCCTGGACATCATGGCTGTTCAATTCAGGAATGAAAAAGTTAGTAATCATGGCTCTATACCGATTACCATTGACTGTAACGTTCCGACCATCATCGTTTTTGAAGAAGTACGGACTAATGATTCCACCAGCCCATAAAGCGCACCAAACAGTCAGTTTTTCTGGATGTAACGGTGTTTCGACATACACTTGAGGATTATCTTCACTCCAAATGCGGCAGTTTTGTTTGTTGACGTAGCCATTCAACCAGAAGTGCGCTTCATCGCTAAACAAAATTCGCTTATGAAAATCGGGAACAACGGCAATCTCGTTTTGGGCCCATTCGACGAATCTACGCCTTACTTGATGATCGTTTGGCTATTCATGATGAATTGCCAAACCAAACTGAGAATAAATCACTTGACAGCTGTTATATCGGCCGCCATCTTGAACAGTAATGCCAACTTAAAGTTATATACGTCTGTAAAAAACACCCTTTATATATATTCTGGATTCTTATAAAAAGCAAAGTCGATTTGGAGATGTTCGTCTGTTTGTCTGCTCATGTGGAAGCTGAAATTAATTTTCTAAAGTCACTAGAAGACCGACAGCAAAGTTTATTATGCCAATTTGTTGAAAGTTTTTGTCTTGAAATTCAGCAAAATCCGTTCATAAATAGTTGAGCTATGAGCTCTGAACAACTTCTTTTGTCTAAAATACAAAACGCAAAACAAAAAACGTGGTATGCAGTTTCATCACAAATGACAGTGAGACCAAGAAAAATCAAAAACGCAATAGAAATTTTGATTTTTAATTAATTTCTGTTTTGTATTTTAATGAAGGGAGTCACAACAAGAACGCAAGATTTAAATTTGGCGCCATTCGAAGTGTCATTGTTTGACATTTGAAAAATTGTTATTGTTTGCGAGGTTAATAAAAAATGACCATGGACAGCGAAGGGAGTTCGTTAATTGGGTATTGGAGAGACAACATAAAAATGCTGAGTTTGCCGATAGAATCATCTTCAGTGACGAGGCCCATTTCCATCTTGATGGCTTCGTCAATAGGCAGAATTGTCGCATTTGGGGTGAGGGAAATCCTCGAGTGATTCACGAGAAGCAAATGCATCCTCAACGTGTCACTGTGTGGTGTGGTTTTTGGGCTGGAGGAATAATTGGACCTTTTTTTATGAAAGTGAGGCAGGTCAAGCGCAAACAGTCAATGGTGTTCGGTATTGAGAAATGATAACCAGTTTTTTCTTCCCTAGAATTGAAGAAATGAATGTGGAGGGCTTGTGGCTTCAACAAGACGGCGCCACATGTTATACAGCCAGAGAAACAATTCAATTGCTGCATCAGCCATTTATTTAAAATTTAAATCTTGCGTTCTTGTTGGACACCCTTTATTTACAAAACAAATGCGTGTCTTTTAAAACAACTTATTGAAAGTTAGTCTTTGACTTTCGCCGTTAATTTAAATTTCTTTATTTGATATTAAATGTTGAATTAATTAAACGTGTTTTAAAATATGTTTAACAACATTTTAAAATTAATTTCATTTCTTTTCCATTCTTAACATTTTTTTTAATTGACATTTTGTTGCTTTTAAAAATAAGGATTCCACAAAGGATAATGTGAATCTCTTTAACTAAAATTAATTATTTATTTTAGGATTAGCAAAAAAAATTGGTATTCAAAGGAAGGAAAATCATTTTAACAAATAATTTTCATTTCATTAAAAATATTTTATTTAAATTTTTTGTTAAATATTTAAGAAATAAAAAATATAAATATTTGGCTACTATATTGAAGGGTACATAAGAGTCGCTACAGCCCAATTTAACTTGTTTCTTATATTACGAAAAAAGCATACACATACACATACATACATGCTGGTACATAATTGAGTTTTTGGAATAACTTAATGTACTTTGCTGTTGGCGAAAACAAACTAATAATTTTAATTAAAAACTTTACATAAAAAAATAAAAATTCTAAAGAATAATGGCGACTCATATATAATTTTAGCATAATGCTATTACAAAAAAGTTTTTCTTTTTTAGAAATTTTTAACTTTAGAATGTTATACATAAATAAAACAACATAGAAATATTTTATATCATTATTTAATATTTCGTTTATTTTTCAATACTTATTTAAAGTTTTTCACTTTAATTAAAGTATTATTTTAATTGAAATTTCAAATAAAACTACACATGAATTTAAATTTTACACAAAGTAATTAAGCTGCGATTTTTAATTTTAAATTCCTTAAAATCCGTACATTCACTTGCAGACATTTATAATTAAAAAAATGTTGTTGTCTGTTAGGCTAAACGAAGGTACGAAGGAGAAAAATGAAATTAAATTTAAAGAAGAAAATATCGTTGGCTAAAACGAAATCAGATAATTTTTATATAAAATAGAACAAGCTTCATTTCTAATCTAAAAGAAATTACTTTTTTCATTTTGTGAAAATAACGGTGAGATTGCCAAGAGATAAAAAAAATTATTAATAATCTTCATGCTCATTTTTATTACAGCGTGTAACATTACAGCAATAATTAAAATAATCCAAAGTAACTTCCGAACGAACCATAGAAGATTGCAAGATCGGACATATATCATTTTAAAGGGAATGTCATGTAGATTCGGAAACTAACGCCCAAATACTCAGAAATTAATTTAAAAAAAAATTTTGAAATTCCCATAAACCCCAGTACTGTTGTTCTCAAGGATTTTGGCAGTTTCCGTTTTGCATCATAAAATAGAAACTACAGAATTTTCCGAAAATGCTAAAACACTTCCACTTCCTATAAATTTAATTCCTTTTTGTTAATTTTCATAGGAAAAATGGGGAATGGTACCTCGACCAAATAGGGAATGGTAAAAACCCCTCACAGCAACATCACTGGGCTATATGGAAATTAAAATAAAAAAATTAAAAACAGTTCAAAGTAACTTCTGAGTATTTAGGAAGTAGAATACAAATCTAGACGAACTCGCAATCTTTTATGGCTCTTTCGGAAGTTACTTTGGATTATTTTGAAATTTCTATATATCCATATATATGCTGTTGCTCTAAGTGATTTTAGCAACTTTCCAAGGAACTTATAAAGATTGTGGAATAGAGCACATGTCATTTTTGAGGGGAGACTATCTAGATTTGTAACCTACTGCCCAAATACTCAGAAGTTACTATGGATAATTTTTAAAATTTTTTTAAATTTCCATATATTGTATATTACTTAAATTTTTAAAATTATTTATTTAGACTTTTATTTTTATACATAATTAATGATTATTAAGCTTTAGTCTTGTTTTTTATAAAATTATTTATTATTTTTTTTTAATATTTCGCCTTTCTGTATAAAGCTTCTTCAGGAAAATAATAAATAATTTTATAAAAAACAAGACTAAAGCTCAATATCCATTAATTATATTTATATGTATTATTTAAATTAACTTTTAAATTCTGTGCTAATTTTTCTACCAAAAAAAAATTTGTTTTAATTTTTTTTTTGAAATTTTTCAACGTTTTTACACAATATTTTAAAAAGAAATTTTTGCTTTTATTTTCAAAATATGTTTACTTACAAGTAAAACTCAATTTTATTTTAAATCCATTAAAAATTTACCGAGTTATTAAACCTTTTATTAAAAAAAATTTTTTTTTGGCCATTTCACTCAAAAATGTTGGCTGGGCTGTTTTATTTTTTTTAACTCATTACCATCGGTATCCAGTTGAAGGGACCAACAATATGTTTATTCTATTTTTGCAGCCATATCTTATAGAATATATAAAAGTCAATTTACATTCAACTTTTTTATTCCCTTTTTTTGAACGCTCTAGCTTTAAAATCTTTTTTATTTTTTTGCCGCTATTTTTTGCGGAAGTTAAGTAGCAGATTGTGGTAAAATTACAAGTTTAAATACATAATTTGGCATCAATAAAATTAAATTAGTTTCTGTTTGTTTAACGCT
Source organism: Thelaira solivaga (assembly GCA_947397855.1). Lineage (NCBI taxonomy): Eukaryota > Metazoa > Arthropoda > Insecta > Diptera > Tachinidae > Thelaira > Thelaira solivaga. The sequence continues at coordinate 38,434,046 of OX377610.1, forward strand.
AATATAAAGAAAAGAAAAGAAATTAACTTTTCCTTGTTTCAGCAAAGCAAAATATAAAATTATTTGAAAAAACCTGACATTCATGTAAAGGTAGTGCATTGTAACTTCTTAGCGCATGCTAAATTATCACAGTATATTAATTTTTAGTACACAACCGTATGAACTTACACTTATAACACTCACCCACATCAATTTAAGCATGCACAAACATACATACGTATGTATAAACTGCATGTTAACTGCACACAAATACAAGTTGATGCCAGATGTAGTTGCGTATTAACAAAATTTATACTCATATCGTTCTTAAGTTAGTTTTGTTTCCTTTTCTTTGTTTGGATGGTTTTTTTTGCTATTTTTATTTTATTTTTCTTAAATTCTTGTAGATCTTTTTTTGTATTTTACACTTAATGAAAATTAAATTTTATTAAGTTTACATGGATGAGTTCAGAATACATGTGAGAAGAAAGATCTTCTATTTGTTCCATTTGTTTTTATTTGTTATTTTTTAATTTTTTTTTTTTTTGTATTAAAGCAATTTGCACACTTTTAAGTGTATTTACACACACACACACACACACACGAAAAACTTAATTTGTATTTCTATTAGTTTTTATACATTAAAAACATTATTTTCATTGTTAACACTTTATGAATGATATTGCTTTTGGTTAGATATTTTCTCCTTTTATTACATTTTTCTCCTTTTATAAATGTAAAGATGAAAATTTCAAAGGGCCTTGTGCGTTTATGTAATATTAAATTTTTATATACTACACTGAGAGAATTTTATGCCCTATATGCCTAACATTTTGTTATTAATCGAATAAAAAATGCATTCATTAAATAAATGAACTCATTTCATTAATACTTTGAAAATATTTTATTAATTCATAAAATTTTTTATTGAATCTATGAAAAATTTATAATGAATTCATTAAGTGTGAATTTAAATGATTAGTTTATTAATGATTTTAGATATTGGCTTTTCGAAAAAAAAAAATTTTACCAAACAGAGTTTTCAGTTCAATAATAATATAAAAAAAAAAAAAAACAACAAAAATTATAATATTTAAAAATTTTTAATAATAAAGTATTAATCTTTCTTTGTGCTTAATTTTAATAATTTTTAAGGACAAAATTTGATTAAAAAAAAGTGCCGAAAAATTTCACCTCCAACTCATTTGCAAGTTCATTCAATGAAAAGAAAGACGCTGATATTATAAAAAGAAAATAATTAATTTTTGGTGGTTCTTCAGTATACTTTCATAAGGATCACACCTATTTTTTCACCATTTAATGTTTACAATTTTATTTTGCTTTTTTTAAGAAATTTGGTTCATAAGCTTTCTTTACTCTAAGAATTCCAAATGCAACTAATTTTACAGATCACTTTAGTCTAACTCTAATTGGGGCATAGTAGGTTAGATTAGGTTAGACATTTCGCCCAAATAAGAAAAACAGAAGCTAGGCTCACTTGGGTCTTTTGATATGGTCCCTTTGTGATACCTGCACAGAAGGAAGTGAAGCAAGGTAGCACTAGAGATAGAAGAGTGAAAGAAAAGGAAATAAATAAGAAGACAGATAGAAAATAAGAGTCCGTCACTTAAACCAATTGCTACTTCTAACGAAGCCATATCACATATCGACCAATATATTCGACAGCTCAGTGAGACTCTGCAGGCGGCGCTCTCCAAAGTGAAGCATGCACCGCTCCTCCAGAGCTGGACACCGGCAGAGAAGGTGTTCTACAGTCTCCTCCTCCTCCTCGTCACGACAACTTCTGCAGTAGTCTATCTTATCTTCACGTTGGAGTTCTTAGAGTAAAGAAAGCATATGTACTAAGTTTAATAAAAATCGTAGCAAAATAAGGTTGTAACCGTTAAATAGCGAAAGATTAGGCGTGGCCCTTATAAAAATATACTGTAGAACCACAAAAAAATTAATTCTTATTTAAGACAATAAAAATTATACAAATTTAAGTTTAAACAAATTGAATTCAATGTTAGTATTTTGAATTCAATAACATTTATTTGATAAATTAAGTTTTTTTTTCATTTTTATTCGTAAAGCATTGGAAGAGACCGGACAAAAACATAAAGTCCTATAGGTGAAATTTTGTTTCAACTAACTTATAAGGCCCATGAGAAGGCCTAACATTTTTTTTTAGCTAATAACCACTTTTTTTGCTTTTATACACAATCTCCCTAATAGTTACTGTTTAATTTTTATACATTTAGCTGTTGCATTATACCCTTAATAGAGTTGCATTCTTTTGGAACATGTAAAACCACTCATATGCTTTAAGTATAAAAGTTTTTGATATGAAATTGTTGTTAAAGCAAAAGTAAAACAATAGAAATACCCTACAAATAAAGAAAATTATAAATGATTAATGAGAAATTAAAAAAAAAAAAACAAAACTCTTGATAAAGTTATTTATAATTTTCACTGAACTAATTAATACATTTCTTGTTAGCCCGAATATTTTTCCGAAGGACCATATTAGTTTTCATTATTTTCGCATTGTTTTGTTAGAAAAACCAAATATAAAAAAAATATAAGCAAAACTCTTTGTTGTTTAGACTAGGACCACACACAGCAAGTTTAGTTGGGCAATTCTTTCTCAATTCTCTTTTAAAATTGCTGCTGTGTCTACACACAGCAATTTTGTTTCGTCAATTTTAGCATTCTTATTCAGTCATTCATTGAGCCTCAAGCTACCTGTCCTATTTTTTTATATCTTTATGAAAGATATGAAGAAAGAATAAAAAGGAATTGCCGAGTATGAGTAATTTGGTACTCCTTTCCATTCCTCTTTCCCCTCTCTCCTACAAATCAAGAATTGCCCAACTAAACTTGCTCTGTGTGTGGTCCTGGTGTTATATTTGTTTTAAGTTCTGCATTCTTCCTTAAAAAAACACGCCAAGCAAAACAAAAAGTCAAAAAGGAAATTTAAAATCCTTAAGCTTAATAGAATTTGTGCATAAACCAAAAAGAAGGCAATATTTAAGAGATTTTAAGTTGGAAATGTCAATTTCAAGTGGAAAATTTTTACATTTTTTTTGACAGACAGTCATTTTTATCGATAACAATATATTTGACATTTTCGTATTTATCTTGATAAAGTTGCACTCTTTGCACCTGTTAAATTCTGCCATTTGTGCTGTTCTTCAAAAAGTGATCAACGCAAGAAAAAGTAAGTGTCATACTCGTATCAGATTTACAAAGGTTTGCAGTTACAATGTGCTTGGGATGACGTCAACTAATTAAAACCACTAGTGTTGAAAATTTAAATACGAAATATTATTGATAAATTGAAAAAATAAATAAATAATCTCTTAAGCTTTTGCCTGCCGTGCTAATGAGTTATCATTTCTCTCGGCTTTCTAAACCAACGGTACAAAAATTTTTCTATTTTTTTTAGCTCTAATGAACACATTCCACACACATTGCTTTTTTGTTTTCATTTTCATTTTTATCGTTGATTTTGTAATACCATATTTTTTCGCTAAAGCTCTCGCACTTGCACCTTTTTGTAATAAATCCAAAGTATTTACCAGTAGTGTGACTCAATAACTTTTATTACGAACATTCGTTTCGAAAAAAACAAGTATAACGATATTTTTTCGAATTCGGTATTCAGTACCGAAGTTTGCAATGAAGTTAACAGCACATAAAAAATCATCGGAAGTAGCAATTTTTATGATACCGAATATTTTTGTCGCAATGTTACGGAATATCGAATTTGATAAAATATCGTTAAACTTGTTTTTTCGCTACGAATGTTCGTAATAAAAGTTACTGAATTGCACAACTATTCTTTGTGATTGAAGCACTTTTTTTAAACTTATTTTAAATGCTAGACTTTTACGAGAACCAAGAAAGTAACTTAACAGAAAAGTATAATATGTAACTTTATTTCTATACTATATACTTACAAGGGCCAATTTGGACCTAAGTACATGCAAAAAATTTACACATTTAATTGTTACGAATTGAAGTTTTAGAGCTTTGTGGCTGGCTTAAACTTTTAGAATATACGATGTTGAGGAAGTGGGGTGTTGTCGTTATGCCCAGCGCACTGTACTTTTAACATCTCTACTTTTAAGTTTGTTTGTTGTCTTTTTTTAATTTCGGTTCACGATTACTTATTTGTCTTTTTTTGACATTTATCAAGACTTGACTTAAACTTTTCTCTCATCTGTCACCTGTTACTTTTATTATTTTTTTTTCTTTTATTTGTAAACATGAAAGCGCAGTATGCAAAAAATTCGGGATTGCCCATTATTAATAACAAAGTACTATTAGCTGGGTTTTGTTCTTTTTTTTTTTTAGATATACGCTAAAAATTATTACAGTCTGTGGAAAGTTTCTTTGGCTTGCTAGTTATGGTTATTTTTGTTGACTAGTTTTTTTCTTTCTGTACTTTGCAAGTTGTTTATATTTATTTCATTTCTTGAAAACTTTATATTTTGTAATTTCTAAATTATTTCAAGAATGGGTAAAGTTAAATTAAGTTTAAACTTAAGCCAATGCTGTTTTTTAACTAAAAAAAGTGAATCTGTAACTATAAAAAAAAGTAACAAATTTAAAACAATATTATAATTAAATAGCATATTTTTTTTAGTAAATTCCTTTATTAATAATACTTTATTAAGCTTTTGAAATTAATCATAATTATCATTGTGATTAAAAGTGTGTTATTTAATCTATTGAAACAAAAAATCATAACAATTTAACTCCCTTAATTCTTCATTAATTAATAATTTATTTAAAATTAAATGCAAATTGTTTAAAGCAAATTTAATTTTTATAAAAAAAAAAGAAATTATTAATGTTTTTATTTAAATATTTAGCAAATAAAAAAAATTGTGTAATTAACGCTTCAGTGTGTTACACACACACACTTTTTATTAAAATCTACAATAAATTGCAAATATATCACAATTTTCACACATCACAAAAAAAAGTAGTGCGTGAAACATTAAAATACTAGACAAAAATGCAGTAGCAAATAGGTCGTGCAAATGTGCATGAGTATGAAAAAAGAGTTGTGAGCATTTTAAGTAGTTAAAAGGGAGCTTAAGTAAACGGCAAATTAATAAGCTGTTTACGTACAGTGTCGGTAAAAATAAAAGCACTTACTTAATTTTATTTTACTGAACTTCTCATATGAAACAATTTCTTTATTGACATATAAAATTTATTATTTTTAGCATACATTATTTAATTTATAATATATTGTGGAATAAGTGCAAATAAAATGATTTTATAAATTTATTCAAAAAAATTATTAGGAAATGAATTCAGTGTTATAGATGTATTTTGTAACACAATTATCAAAAAAAAGAAATCAAGTTTTGGAGTTAACAATTTTAAGTTGCTCATACACGAGATGTTTTTTTCACTTTTTTTATAAATTTTAGGATGTGAAACACAAGGAAAACTTCTGACAGAATTTCAATTAGAGTTTCTTTTATTCTATCATGTTTTAAAGGTGGAAATATAGAGAAGTTTTTTTATCTGTTTTTTTTTTAATAATATTGAAGCAAAAAATATTATATTTTTCTTAGGTTAAAAAGAAAAACTGAAGTTGTCTCTCCACGACTACAGTGACGCAATGAAAAATATTTTCGGTGGCTATAAGTTATTTTTCGTACAAAAGACTACACAGAATAAAGTAATGTTGCTTATGCAAGCTTCTGCTTCTAAATTATGTGCCTAAAATTGCACAAATTGATGCCATTTTTGTAGGTTCAATAGAACAAAAATAAGTTTATCATGCAACATTTTTATATGTCTACCGCTTTTAGAGCGATTTGCGAAATCCGATTTAGTTAACACAACAAAACTTTGCACCTAAAATAAAATAAAAATTAATTTTTGCTTCAAAAGTGACTAATAAGGGATTTTTATGAAGAATATCTTGATGGAGAAAATGTGGAATCTCCTTTTTCATATAAATACAAATTATAATAAATAAATTACTTAGTTGTATAAATAAGTAGTTCACGCAGTATCTCACCTTCACTTATAAATTGAGTGCAAAACATGTACCATTTTAACATCTTTTATATGCAGCATGTTGAGAATAGAACGTGATATTGATTTTAACTATAAAATTTTTTGACAATAGAACGCAAACATTCTTCGATTGTAGAAACGCCATAAGTAAAACGACTTGTCAAAAACTGAAATAAAATGAAAAAGTACAATAGTGTGAAAACAATACCGATAGAAATTTGATAGCCGTATGGCTCTCACCATTTTTAAAAAATTTTCTAAGCGTTTATACTTTCCATTGTATAAGGGCTGTATTTTTGCATACCAAAAACAGCTGACAAAATATTAAAGCTTGTATTAAAGTGTAAAAACTTCGTACGATTTTTGGACAGTCGTATCAAATACCATTTGATTTTGCTGTTTCAAAATCTAATAAAAATCTTAAATCTTGTATTATAATGTAAAACCCGCATTATTGCTTATTTTTTTAATCCATTTTATTTTATTTTATTAACAAAATTAATAAAAAATTAATAAACAAAACAATTTCACAAGATTTTAATATAAACCTTCTGTTAAGTAACAAATTTTGAGAGACATGAAGAAACATATGTATTTTAAAATTAATTTATTAGTATCTTCAGTAAATTTACCTTTATTATTTATATTTGTGTATGTAAAAAAGTGGGCTTAATAAGAAATATTGTCTTAGGGGAGCGCTTGAGTCTTGACGTTTTCTTGAATAAATTACTAATTTATTGACAAAAATCAAGTATACAAATTTACATTTGACTCTCTTGCAAACTTTATTTTTAACTAGTTAAAACACTGTGAATTCAACTAATAAAAAAAGTGCTTTGCAGATTGATGGGTAGTTTGTTAGTCTATCAATCTGGGGGTTGCAGATTAGATTCCTGCCCAGACCCTGGGAGGCGATAATCAAAGCTAAAAAATCTAATCTTAGAATTAATTTTTAGTATTAAATATTAATAATAACAAAACTAAAAAACGAATTAATTCATTATTTTTCACCCTTAGACTAACGCTAGGAATACAACTTACACCCCACCTTAAGCCTTGAATGGAATGTTTAACACTGACAAAAATTTCCTGACTGTATGTATTCGTTTTCGATTAACTAAACTGTGTTAATTATGAAAATAGCACTGGCCTACTATACACTTTCTTTTATACAGTTTTGTGTGTTTTCGATCCCAACGAAAATTTCAGCAGTAAAAAACCATCATACTCGTATGTATTAAAGGTCTGCACAAGCATACTTGAAATGGCTTGCAAGTACTTTTTATTAAAAAATATTGCACATGTGATAAGTGGCTTTCAAGTATGCTTGTGCAGTCCTCGAAATGTGTATGTCCCAGCTCCCTCGCTAACGTTTTTCGATTGTATGAATTCTTGCTGAAACTTTTCGCTTTCGCATTGCCAAAAATTAAAACATATTTTGCACACATACACGCAATCGCTATACAATATATTTTTCTTCTATTTCTTACGCCAGCGTACGACGAACAATTTAGTAGAAGATGACCTGCTTGATTTTAGTTTTCTAGTATTTTAATAAATAAATAAAGTCATGTGCTGTTTACAGGAAACGCACAATCAATTCAATCCTCTAAAAATGTTTAAGGAAAACACCGAATTTAATAAAATAATTTTTAGTGTTTCTCATAAGAATTTTTAGACGATTGGAGATTGCTCGTTTCCTATAAACAGCAATCTAGTTTTATCTTAAAAATAATTTTTTTTTATTTTTTGTTTTAAATTTTTTATATTTCTTGAACAATTTTATTTTACCTATTTTTTGTACATTTTGTCGCTACATATATATGTAGCCATCAATATTACACCGTACAATTCCGTACTATTTATTGAAGGTACGAAGGTATGAAATATTTTTTAAAAATTTTTGGCAATTGATATTATTTTTTGAAATGCAGAAAGATTTTTTTTTGTTTTATAAAATTAAAAGAAACATACAAAATAGTATCATTTTTAAAAATTATGTCTAATTGCATATTTATTATGCAGTTCTACCAAAATAAAATTTTCGAACAGACGCAGCGAATTTTTACCGACGTCACAGAGCAACCAGAGGTGTCAGAGTGCAGATATAATACACATTTTCTTTCTGTCTTTTTTGCACAAGCCCAAAATTTTTATTTTGTTTTGTTCGGGTACATTAATTTGCATACTTCATAACAGAAAACGTAGATATAAGTATTTTCGGCATGTGCATTTTCATTACGGAAATAACTTTTTATTAATTTTTTTCAACACAAAAAATTTTTCATTTTGCTTATTTTCTCTTATTCATAATAATAAAACAGTATATCTGCCTCTTATATACAAACCTCAAATAAAACGCTGAGGTTTTCAAAATTCTAACCTCAAAAGTTTCATCTCTGGTTGCTTAGTGTCGACGTATTCGTCGTGATGGAAGAAATTCATCATACGTTCCAGTTGTGTTTCTAGCATTATGACAACATTGTATTGATTCAGTGAAATATTACATCAAATGAAAGAATATTGATGAAATATTGCATTAGTATAATTAAACCTTGTCATTGGTTGAACTAATATGAATATTTTTGTTGAATTAATGAACAAAATTCTTGTATGCTCTTATCCGAAAGTAGTGAGGTAGACTTTTAAATAAAATTTTTTTTTAAATTATATGAAAAATTTCAATAACGTTGACTTAAAAGTCTACGTTATTATTATTTTTTTTTTTTTTTTTGATAAGAGGGTTGATGTTTAATAAAGGCAAATAAATAGTGTGAATTAAAAAAAAATAAAACAAAAAATTAATGGGAAGCTGCTTTATACTATTTAAGGTTTTGTGAAGTTTTCACTTGTTCCCCCAAGCTTAAATTAAGTTGATGCCACCATACCTATTTCAATTGCACTTTTTTTCCAAGCCGTACAAAATAAGAAGTTCTTACGTAGCGAAATCAACAAATCGTTCACTATCCCTCATTATATAAATATACACACATACACAGATATGTAAGTAGACCTTGTGTTGAATGGCTTAACAGATTTGATAGCACACCAGAACTTAACTTGTTTATTTTTGTAATTATTGCAACCTGTGCGGTTACACCTGGCTGAATTCATTTTCACCAATAGTTTCACAGTAAATTTCCATAAAACATTTCAAAATAATTCCACTGCTTGTAATACAACAAAAAAGGGTAAAACATTAAAGTTTTAATTCCATGTGCCCCATATGTTGCTGTTCACAACAAATTTGAAAATCTAATTTTGTGGTTCTTTTTTTTGACATACAAAACATTTGTAGACAGCACCAAACACAAAAGCAGCAGAAAACAATTAAAACAATAATAAAAACATCAATTAAAATATCAATGAATTAAATTGTAATAGAGTTATTACAATTTATGCATAAACGTTTATTAAAACTGTAGCAAATAAAGCAAAAACAAAAAGCAACAAATATTTTTTGGTTTGTTTTCGAATGCACACTAATTTCTAATTTCAAATTTATTTTACATTTTGAAAAATACAAAAATTTTGCATGTTGATGTGGTTACATTTAAATATGTAATTAGAGATGTGATTGAGGTTTGCACTTACATATGTATTTAATATGTGTATCTTTTATACGCTTAAAGCGGTTATAAAGGAAATTTAAAATATAAAAATTAAAAGCATATTTAGAATTATTCATAATTATACAGCGAAAGAAAAATAAGGCAGACTTTCTTAAAAATTAATCAAGGCAACGCTTTCTTAAAAATTATGTTATTGATTCAATAAATTTAGTCATTAACTATTTTTATAAATTAAAAGTTTTTATTGTATTAATATTATTTTTTCATTCAATTTAATTAATGAAAATTTTTGTTAGTCTAATGAAACTTGTGATTGGTCTAAAAATACTGAAGTTTTATAGGATTAATCATGAAATTTAAAGTATATACGAAGAAATTTCTTTACAGGTATAGTCGCCAGCTGTGCTATTTTAGCCTTTTTTAGGCTCTAAATTTAGCCTTTTTTTCTCTCATTTAGCCTCTAGCTTTTTTCCCAGCCATTTTTCATTTTCAAAATAGCCTTTTTTCTTTTACTTAATTTTTTGTTTGCGGATAGTGGGAAAAATATTTTTTATCATTTAAAAAAAAAGCGCTAACCGCAAAAAAAAATTTCGAATTAAAGTCAATCTATTTATCTATTCTAGGCAATAGAAATCAAGTCGATGTCTTGAAAACGAAGCAAGTTATGACCAAAAAGGTAACCAAATCTACTACTGCCTTCCGGCTACTTCTTAGTAGGACTGGTTGACTTTTGGGTCATAACTTGCTTAGTTTTCAAGATATCGACTTGATTTCTATTGTGTTGAATAAATAAACATATTGACTTTAATTCCAATTTTTTTTTTTTTTTTTTTTTTTTTGCAGATAGTGCGCAAGAATTTTTTATATAATTTTTTCAAAAAACAGCAAGTTATGATCAAAAAGACAAGCATTTTTAAAATTACCTAATTGTCTTTAGTTTTTCTCTTTTTGATCTTTTATAAAAATCATAATTATTATTTTGAATTTTAAGCGATAGTTTTTTAACTTTTTTCTAGCTTTTTTTGTGAGTGATTTAGCTTTTTCTAGCCTTTTTTGAAGGCAAATTTAGATTATTTTTTTCTGGCAACGCTGATAGACGCATTGACGCAAACAAATTCTTCGAAATTTTAAATTTTTATAACCTTCACTGTAAGCAAGAAGGGTAAATATAAGTTTGTGATTCCGTTCGTCTGTCCGTACATCTGTTCGTGTGGATGTTGATATCAACTTCTAAAGTTTTAGAGAAAAGTTTATTTTACCAATCTATTGGAAGTTTTTGCAAACAGGTGGCTATTTAAATTCAGCCCAATCGGGTAATAAATGGCTAAGCTATTACTTGTGAACTGAATTTATTTTTCATTATATTTTTTTAATATTTTTGTGGCTTTAAAGGGTAAAAGTTTTTTAGTTCAACAGTATCAGTAGTAAATATTTTTTATTTTATAACTCAAAATACAAATGAGAGAAGACTTATACGAGTATATTAAAAAAAAATATATATTAAGGGCCATAATAATAGTCACAAAAAAGCAGGATTTTATTAAGAGCTGGCTTTTGTTAATAAAAATTATATGAATTTTAAATCGTTTTTAAAGAGATACCGACTTTAGTGTGACTATGACTATGGCCCATTAGCCTTTAATGTCTTACTGAAATGAGATTTTATTTAAAATTTGTCTTTTTTGCTTCATATTTAAAATTTTTATCTTACACAATTTTTCACTTTGGATCTTCTTTTATGATTTGTTTATCCTAAGCTAGATATATATACAACAAAAATGGTTTCTAATAATCTACTCAAGTGGCACCTATACACTTAGGAAATATTATTATTTCATATTGCACACTTGCTGGAATTAAAAAAATAAATAAATAAAATGAAAACATAAAACTAATCGTTATGGTTAGAAGTACTCGTATTTACGAAAAATACAATTTTGAATAAAACTCCCCAAGTGTCTTAGCATAAATTATTAATTGCTTACGAACGGATAGAGTTTAAGATACTTTTCAAATGTTTCCTTAGTATTTTCATTAAGAAATAATAAATAAGAAAACTAGTGCATACTCGTATCTAAAAAGCTGCTGCAAGATAAAAGACAATTATTTATGGCAGTAAAAGTTTTTCTTTATACGAGTATTTTTCTGCTGCTACTGCTGCTTTTGTTCTTTGCTTAGTTCAGACAACAGATAACAATGAGCATCTGTGTGAACCAACCAAAGTATTTCTTCAGCTAAAGTTAACATGTGTAAAATAATAAACTCCCTACAATTTCAACAAATGTGAACATGCATTTAGATATTATTTCTTACAAGTTGCATGCATGTAAATACAAATACCCGCACTAATATTTACTTTGTCCTATATACATACAAGCTCATACATGCGTATGCAGGTATTTGAAAAGTTCATCGAGGTAAAACTCCTTGACTTTCTAGTTAAGTGTGTATGCAGTGCTCTTGTTCGTGTTCGGTTAATGTGTACATGCACAGAAATGTAATGTAAACATAATATGCCACTTATCATACGCACTCACTTCCGCATCCGCTAAATAATGTCTTAAATGTGCTGTGCACTTTGGTTGCTTTCCGTCGTACAGTGGTACATGTATGCAAGCTAAACATAATACGACGATCATTGATTTAACGAAGTTCTTACTCAAACTGTGCTTGTTAATTATAAACACACAATCTGGCTATAAACATAAATTAAGTTTTTGAATTTCAAATTATACACTGAAAGAATTTTATGCATTAATCCAAAGAAAAACTTTTTTATTTTTCAACCAAGTACAAGTTTTCATTAGATTAATGAAATATTTCATTAATTCAATGAAATATTCATTGAGCGTGAATAATAAATTACTCATTAACGTAAATTTATAGTTCTATTACACTTAAAAATATTCATTCATTTAATAAAATATTTCATTGAGTCAATGAAATGTTGTTATTAATTTAATGACTGACCTGTTGTCGAAATTATTATAGAGATTCTGGAGTAAGGGGCGTTATATTCCACAATTAATGAGATGACAATTGCTAGAGTCGCAATAGTTTTATTAGAAAAACTTTTAGGGGTCTCAAAGTTGCAGTTCTCTAAAGGCATAACTGTTTTTTCCATACTGTTATATTTGATTGTTATTTAAAAATTTTAATTCTCAATTACTAATCATTAAAATATATTTCTTTTCCTTTACTGAAAATATCCACAGTACATAGTGAATATTACATGTCAACATACATATGCTTAGAAGAGCAACATACAAACATGCCTAAACATGTGTTGGTATTTGTAATATATGCAGACTTTTTCAACCATCAAGCTTACAGCACAATAAAATGTGTGTTAAAACTTTGTTAACATACCATACTCTACGTATATCTTTATGTATCCTGATGTTTAAGAAACATAAGTACCCTACAACAATAAAGATACCTAGGATGTCCGTTTGAAAGTTTAAACTCTACTCTGTCCTTTGCTGGCACAGAGGCTTGTAATTTTTCTTAAGAACATTTTAATGTTTGTCACGAATATGTTAGACTTGCTTTCAACTAATTACATATTTATCTTGTGTGTATGTTTTGTAAGGTCTCTCAAATGTATTAAGATTTATAAGAAAATATTTTGTACAGACCTGCTCAAATGATTTTGTATGTGTAGCCAAATGTATGTTTCACTTTCGACACACTCCCATTTTTGGTTGTGCACAAAATTTCAAATAGTTTTGGCATACAATTTCAAGTATAGAAAATTCAATTGACAAGTTTTAAGGTAAATATAAATAAAAAAATTTGTAATGTCTTTTTTCTCTTTTATTTTTGTAGTGGATTTTGTCATTTATATCAAACATCGATTTTTTTCTGTATTAAAGTTTTATCAAATACTCACATTTAACTAGCTTTTATGTCAACGGAGTATCATATTGACGCTTTTATCATGTTTTATCTCATTGTAAACCATTTAATTTCAGTTGTAGATTTTTTAATACCAATAAAATCAAAATGTTTAATTAAAGTATAAAGTAAGTACTATTTTGTCCCTCCCGTTTGACCTACATCTGATAGATCTATAATAGATTTAGTACAAGGTGGGCTAAAAGAAATCACCCTATTAGAAGATGCTATTATTTTTGAAAATGGCGGCCAATGTCAAATCTGTTTTAACATTTGTGAACTAGGCAGATGTAGAATACAAGTGAACAAGCCATGGAACGATACACTCCACAAGAATGCGGAATAATTGAAATGGACGATTTTTTGACCAAAATCATAATGAGCGACGAGGATCATTTCCACCTCAGCGGGTACGTGAACAAGCAAAACTATCGCTTTTGGGACACCGAAAATCCACGAGTGATGCACGAGGAAACATTAAACCCGCTCAAAGTGACTGCATGATGCGCTGTTCACACTGGAGGAGTCATGGGGCTGGTCAAACGACAACAGTGGACGGTGCACGCTATAGGGCCATATTAGCCGAGTTTTTTCTACCACAATTGAACGAATTAGGACTGGAGGACTTGTGGTTCCAACAGGACGGAGCAAGAGCACACATTTCATTTTCATTTAGAAAAAAATGAGGGCCAAACAACATCGGATGACTACTTTTGGCCCACCTTGTAGTATTAAAAAGTACCATTTTTTAACTTAATGATTTTTTATTTTGATCTGCATCATTTGAGTCCAATTCTGTAGTTCTAAAATTATTAATATTAAAAGGTGAGAAAGTACCATAATGTTCCCTTTATAATTTCTTATTTCGTTCAGTAGCGTTTATTTCTGCTGTCACAAGTCTAAGTTTACCACTAAAATTGTTTATGTATAAATACCAAGAGTTTTACTATTTCTTAGTACTTTTTCTCACTTGAAAAATTTGTTTAAATTGATTTCTATTGGGTGCTACAAATTAATAATAAATACATAAAATTAGGGTACATATTTTACTCGAATTTTAAAAAGGTACCAATACATATTGAAAACTTTTTAAAGCAGAGAAAATATAATTTAGTTTTTTTGCTAAAATCGTTTTTCAAAGAAAAAGCGTATTAATATTTGTGTTTTATTTTTTTAAACCGCTAAAGTACAATTTTCAAAAAAGTACGAAATATTCATTCGCTTACTTTTTACTAGAATATTTTCTAGTTTGAATTTTGTTTCTATCTAAATAGTTAAAATAGTTTTTACTCGTTTTGAAATCCTCAATATGCGAATTTACAAAAACTTTCTTCTTATTCATCCTACACATTGTGAGAGAAACCTGCTCACTGAATTTCAAGTCTGGAGTTTGAGAATAATAAGTCAGTCAATCAGTAACGTTACTGTTTTATATGTATAGATTGATTAGCCAAAAATACCAAATATTGATTTACGTTACGTCCAACATGAAATAAAAAAAAGTAACTTAATTTTTTGTATTAAAAGTTATTTGTATAATTTCAAAATAAAGTTTTTTCAAGCTCGAGCTCGAATAAATATTATGAAAATTAAATATAGTTATTTGTAAAGCTTCTTTAAGATTCTTGAATTTTAAGATTCAAGCAATACAAATAAATTTATCAAATTAATTCTTTGTATTCAAAAAGAAAACTCTTATTTGCTTGGGCTTTTTAAAAGTTTTATGATAACCTTTGCAACGGAGTTATTTAAGTAATTTAAATATTTTTTAATTCTTAGGCAAAACACAAAAATTATAAGTTCATTTTAAAAACTTTCTCATTTTGCACCAAAATTATTTAAGTTGAAAAATTCAAACTTTAGTATTTATAACTTTCCACATATGAGCCAAAAATGTTTGATAATTTTTTGTTGTTGTGTTTTACATTTTTACAACATTAAGCCATCCACAAAATATACTTTATCTACGAGTATGTAGCCACAATTTTACCTTAAAGATTTTTTTTATTCTTAAACAAGGATTCGAGGTTTAAGAATGTAAATAAATTAGACGAATTCGTAGTACTAAAAACACAACATGCCAAAATTAATTTGCGTGTGTACCAGCAAAAGCAGGGTGTGTAGTTGTGTAGAGATTTTTTTTTTTTTTTTTTGTAAGTTTCTTTCTATCTTCTGACACTTTCAAACTTAAATAATTACACACAAAATCACAAATTCACATATATCTATTTATTTAATAAGTAATATAATCCTAATTAGTTTTTGGCCGGAATATAATTAATTCAAACCCAAACTAGGGGGCACAACTTAAGCCTGAAAATAAATGGAAATAGAATCTTTAAGTTCAACCAAAAATAAAAAAACATAAAATGGTTTTTGTAATATAACAAAGGAAGACCTGTAATGTGAAGTCATTAAAGTGATTAACATTTTATAGGTTGTCATTTATGTGTGCTAAATAATAAACAAAAATCGATGTAAGATCACAATTAACTCAATATAAATAGTAGTGTGATTCAGTAGCTTTTATTACGAATATTCGTATAGAAAAAAACAAGTATAACGATATTTTATCGAATTCGGTATTCAGTAACTTGACGAAAAAATCGTTATTTGCCATGATTATTTATGTGCTGTTAGCTTCGTTGCAAGCTTCGTATATTTTTGTCGGAAAGTTACTGAATACCGAATTCGATAAAATATCGTTATACTTGTTTTTTTCTATACGAATATTCGTAATAAAAGCTACTGAATCACACTACTATTTATATCGAGTTAATTGTGATCTTACATCGATTTTTGTTTATTATTTAGCACACGATACGAAGGTTCGTAATAAAAGTTACTGAATCGCACTGCAGGTGCAATGACTGCAAAAATACTGCAGATACCAGGCCTGTAAATAAAATTTCGAAAAAATATAACCAAAACTTAAGGACTGATTGTAAGCAAAAAGAAGAGAAAGAAATTGCTAAAACAAAAAAACCCAGAGTATATCCGGGTGTCTCTGACAATGATCCGACAAAAAACCACAATACCACTGTAAGTACCGGAGAAAGAACAATGGACGACCCCTACCGAAGCTTTCATATAATAAAATATCCAAATCGTATCGAAAAGCAGACTGCTATTGCCATAAAACGGCCACGCATTCTTTACGATAAAATGTTAACAAAATTCCACAACTTTCTTACTATGTATGGACGATGAAATCTAAGTAAGCAGCTGCCAGATCAAATCTTTTGTGTTCAAGTGAAACGTGGAGCTGCCGTTTCACAATACAACTACACCAAAATATATAAACTTTTTTATGATTTGTTAAGCAGTTTACAATTGCGGAGCACATCGCTTGTCGTCTCAACAACAATGACATCAAAAATTTATCTGAAAGAATGCCTGCAGAAACGATTGCTGCCTGTACTTTATAGTAAAAGTTTGGCCTGTTTTAGCGTTTTGTCTTTATATTTACAAAAATTGCGATGAAGTAGTATGAAAGATATCAGAGGGACTGCTCTGTATTGCGATGCGAAAGCTAAATGTTTTGCGTAGAAAACTACGTTGACATACACTTACGCATTACAGAGTGGGATATTACCTGACAAACCTTCCTAACAGTCCACAGCTTCGCCCAAGTTAAAGCACAGTGGTACTGTTGCTCATAACGCAAAAATATGTTGAAAATTTGGAAGGAATATGCCGCGCAATTAGATCAAAATGTTGTGCAGCAGTTAATGGACTACACTAAGCGAAAAATACTTAAACTCATAAGAGGAAATGAATTGTAATTATTTTTGAATATTTTTTTCTGAAAAAGCAGCAAATAACAATTGCTTTTTCTTTCAAGTGTATATTAAAGTGCTTCCTTAGTTCCAAAATCATAAAATATATTCGGCCTTAATCATACACTGAAAGTATAATTTTTTATTTTTCAATCAATAACAAAAACTTCATAAGACTAAAGACAATGGCAAATAATCATAGTCAGAAGAAAAGTATACTTTAAGAGTACTTAAGTATATTTATCTTTAATACGTACTTTAGGTCTACTATAGACAAGTTAAAATGTATCTTTAGTGAAAATCGATTTCAAATTTAAAATAAATTAGAAACAGAAAATCAAATAAACAAAACAAAACAAAATATCCTGTCATAAATAAAAATAAAATTAAGTGAAAATTCCAAATAAATTATAGAAAAATGTTTGCGTTGCAAAACGTCTACAGAGATGTTGAAATTATCGAGGACGTAAATAATAAAAAAAATTTTAAATATACAAGCAACGATTTTTAAAAAAATTTAAATTACTTTTTATTTTTTTTTTATTTTTAATGTTCCTTTTTTATATTTTGCTACATATTGTATACACATGTTAGTTGAGATATTGGTGTACCCTGTTAAAGTTGATTCGACTTAAAACCTACTTTTGTTTCGTCCAAAATTTTTAGTAACAGGTTTTACTTTTTAGGTTGTTTTTAAAAAGAACCGACTTTATTGTTTGACTATGATCATGGGCCAATATTTCATTGATTCAATAAAATATTTAATTAAATGTGTGAATATTTAAATAAATTAATGAATTATTCAATTAAATGAATGAATATTTCGTTGAATTAGTGTTGTAAAAATAATTAATTTTTTAATTTAATTAAAAAACAGAATTGTTTTAGTTTAGTCAAAAAAAAAAAAAAAATTAAAGAATTTACAGTAGCTTAAAAGAATTTTTTGAGTTAATGTTATTTTTAAAAATAAATTGACTTCAGGGTGAGCCATTCTTTTCGAATACTTTTTTTCACATGCACGCAAAGGAAAAATATGGTTGAGGCAACTATATTCTGGTGGAAACATAGTATGATTAGATTTATGATTGCATTTAACCCTATATATTATTAAATCAAATAAATATATTAAAAATAGCTTCCAACTGCAGATGTTGTGGTTCAACCCCCGGTCAGACCAAAAAAAATTTTTTTAATTTAAAAAATTTTTAATTTAAATTTTTTGTATAAATAAAGTTTTTTTTTATTCTATTGACTTTTTCTTTTCTTTTAATTTATTTCTATTTATTACATAATACAGCGGGTTTGAATTTATTTTTTTAAATTTTATTTGACTCTACCAGGGCTCGAACTTGTGAACACTTAGTTAAGGAAGCATTAACTTGCCACTCAACCACTTCAGCCACAAAGCTCAGTTGAGTTTCAACGATTACGTTTTTGTTTTATACTCACTTTATTTATATGGTTGCGGAAGAGACAAAAGAGAAAACAATTTGCATTCAACCATATTTGTATCATTATTATGTTTGCTAAATATGATAATTATATGGTTGATCTAAGACACTAAACATAATATGGTTAAAAATAACTAGAAACATGTTTATCGTGATCAAAATAATGTTTAGATGCTTCAAATTAATTATAATATTTTTGTGAAGAACAAACTATGTTTGCGGTGACCATATTCAACCATATTTTTTCTTTGCGTGTGCTTTTAGGGTTTTTTTATATTTTGAGAACTTTTCTAAAGGAGTAAAGGCCTTTGTATAGCCTGGACTTTCTACTTGCTTTAAAAATAAGATCAATGCACCTCTTTGGTATTAATTAAATCTAAAAACTAAGCTTTAGTTAAGAAAATTATATTAAAACTATTGCTCTATAGTTTATTAAAAAACACAATATTAATTTAAGCTAAAATGAAAGAAATATTACGCCAACTGTATTGCAATAATGCTTAATCAGTTTGCGTACATACATATTTGTAATTTCAGCAACAGTTTCGCTAGAAACATAAATTACCTAGAAATTACGTGACTTTAAATGAAAACATATGAGGTCACGTTCATTGAGAAACAGCTTAGAAACTAAAGAAACTTCTAGTTTAAACATTTGCTCGCACATACGTGTGTCTGATTAAAGTTAATATAGAATTTCTTTCTTCTCTACTTCTATGCCATTTACACCACGCCCACTAACATGCATGCACACACACGTTCATAGTGCACACATATATCTTACTTTAGGACATTGTGTTTGTATGTATGGTATATGACTTAGTGAAATCCATATTTTCATATTGGAAGAATGGCAATGTCCTGGCAGACGTGTACAAATACACAAGCACATTGACCATGTAGATAATGATGACTTGGTTAAAAAAAAAACGTCAGGAAAAAAAACAATATAATTGAAAGAAAAGATGTTCATGTGCACGGATGTGTGTAGTTGTGTTGTAGCCTGCCCTGCTAAACACTCTGTAAGTCGTTTTTAAAGTAAGTCGGACAACATGATTCTTCTATTTAGTAAAACGGAAAAATAAATATTGCAATACAAATACACACATATACACAACACGAATAAAAGTTAACATAATGAAAAAGAAACACGTTTCTACTAAAAATAAAACAGTCAGCTTCTTGCGCATAGATAGAGGTACAGACTTGAAACTACTTATTTAAAATCTAATTGTAAAAGTTTATTTAAAAAATACTATTTTATGTACAGAGCTAATAGGCCACTAAGTGTTTAAATGTACTACAATAATTAATTTAAGCTGTTATTTTGAAAAGTAGTACAAGTTCACTTTAAAAAAAGAATATTAATTAAATATTTTATTATCTTAACTTGACACTGTACTCCTTCTAAACGGCCGGACTTTTGTAATTGAATTTCTCTGTATGCCTTGGAAGGTTTAGCTTCACAAATCCGAACGGCATCTTTACCCGTTCTTGCACGATCTTTTTCTCTATGAGTACGATTCCTTAGGGTAAGAAGATTGAAAATACAAAAATTTTAAGGCAAAACAACCTTTGCCGGGTCAGCTAGTTATTATTATAAATCTTTAATGTTAGAAATTAATTCTGATATTAAATTTGCTAACTAGCACTGCTAATTTTGATCATCGGCTCATAGGGGTAGCACTTTACCTATCAATCTACGGGCACTCTAATTAAATATATTAGACCTTAATTATAGTCACAAAAAAGTAGATTTTTATTAAGGGCGGACTTTTGTTCATGAGAATCTTATGAACTTAAAGTCGAAAAATAAATTCTCCATACAAAATAAAGGGTATTTTTCAATTAATAAATTTACGGTTGCCTTGTGAAAAATAATAAATTTTTTGAGAAAAACTAATAAAAAACAATTCATTAACTGGCCGATTTTTAATCACGAGATGTTAAATTAGTTTGTGCGCAGAACACTCTTTTCGTAATTTGCAATCACTTTGAGACACAAATTCTACGTATTAGCTATACAGTTTCTTATGAAAATCAGCAACAGTGGGACAATAGCATAATAAGTATTAAGCTTAATCACTCAAATTCAATTGAACTTTGTGGCTCAATTGGTTGAGTATCAAGTTAATGCTTTTTAACTACATATGCCCAAATTCTAATTCAAGTGGAGTCAAATATAATTTAAAAAATACCAACACGATTTATAATGTAATAAATTAATAGAAACGAAAAAGTCAATAGAATATAGAAATTTTTATTTATACAAAAAATTTATATAAAATTTTTTTTGGACTTGACTGTGATTGAAATTGCAAATCTGCAGTTGAAAACCATTTTTAATATGTTTGAGTTACACATAACTAGATTATGTTTGCCTCAAACATATTTTTTCTTTGCGTGTATTATGGTTTTTTTTTAACTTTCAGTTAACTACTGGTTTACTTTAGACTGCTTTGGGAGATCTTCTTTTTTTGCTTTAGTTTGAAGAGCAAAGTTATGTAATACTTCAGCAGCTGTAAACATTCCTCGTCGTATATAAAGTGCTTCCAAATTTTGTAATACTGCAGTAACTGTTGGTGAGTCTGTTTTTATAGTTTTATTCTTAGCGCCATATTCTCTATATATAGTGTTTTCCCTTTTACCGTATTTACGCTCTTCACGTTCTTCAGCAATTTGCCAAATAACCTTATTTTTACTATCTATAGCCCCAAATGTTTGTACATGAGCACGAGTTAAGAGTTGTTTATACAACATTTCAGCCTGTTTATATTTTCCTTGTTGTACATAACAACCGGCTAAATGGTTTTTCGTTTTGACTGCATTAACATCATCACCACCAAGTTTGGTTTCGTAAATCTCCAAAGCTCTTTGATAATAATTTTCAACTTTGTCATATTTTCCTAGATTTTGACAGAGTAATGCCAAGTTATTTAGTTGTTTAGCGACATCGGGATGATTTGTACCTAAAACTGTTTCCCGAATTGCCAACGCCAGCTTACCAACCGATTCAGCTTTTTTATATTTTCCTATTTTACCATATAAAACTGCTAGATTATTTAGAGTAGCCGCAACAGCTGGATGATTTTCACCTAGATATTTTTTACGGATGGCCAATGCATTCTTCAGCAAGCTGACAGCTTCAGTATACTTATTTTGATCTCGATAGACCAGCGCCAATAAATTAAACATTGTGGCTACATCAGGATGATCGTGTCTACCAATTTTTTCCAGGTCTTCCAAAGCTTGCTTACAAAGTGGTACAGCTACATCATATCTTTTGTTAGAAGCGAACTGAAAAACCAAGTTATATAAAGTTTTTAAGCGTGCCGGAATTTCACAGAGACTCGGATTTGGAGGTAAAGTGTTGTCTGCACTTGGATGTAATTTTACCACTGTATCTGTTCGAGGCCTTTCACTTATGATATCTTCTCTCTTATCTACGTTGCACTTTTTTATAGATTTCTCACATTCTAAATGCTTTTTCTGCTCTTCTAACTGAGCAACTAACTGTTCAGAAGTCTGCAATTTTTGTTGTGTATTGTGTAATTCATTCCTTAAACATGAGTTTTCTTGGTGCAGCCTTTGAACTTCCATCTTAAGCTTTTGTTTCTCTATTTCTATATTTTGCAGATGAGTAGCATATGTTATTATTACTTTAGCCTCGCTTAAGCCACCATCTATATTCTCGATACTCTTTTTTATAACAAAATATTTTTTATCTTTTTTATTTGAAGACACAAGAGATTCATATTCTAATCGAAGTTGCTCTAAAACTTGTACAACAAATTTTGTTTTATTTATTATTAGTTCTAGCATCATTTTCCCCATATTTTAATTAATATTAATTTTTAAAATATATTCACTTCTTTTTTCTTTACTTGTAGATTTACAGTGTTTATTTTAATTTTAAATTTTATTACCGTCACTTAAAAATTTGTATAACGAATGTATTTAATTCAACAAAATCCTGGCCTTATATACAAAATATGATAATCAAGTTATCAGATATGTGAATAAAATTTCCATTACCTGAAACAAAATCAGTAATTTTTTTTAGGCTTAGCTGCCCGATTTTGTAAGTTATTTATGCCAGGTTATTAAATTATTTATAGTCATAAATACACACATACATAAATAAATATTTTATTGAATTCCTAGTAACTGGAATAACAAGGCCCTTAAAAATAAAAGAAAATTTCCATTTTACCTGCTGCTGCTAGAGTTTATTAAAAAGAATTCAATTTTATTGAGGTTCCTCAGAAAAAAGAGATTTTCATTATTGTGTCAGGAACAAGAAAATTAAATTTAATTATCGTCAGAAAAAGAGTTGGAAAGTAGCCTGAGAAAGAAAACTAGAGAGCGTTTAAAATTCGATTTTTTTATTTTTATCATAACAAAAAAAACGGTTTGATTAGCAAAATAAATAAAAAAAAATTGAATTATTGTGTACTTACACACTTGACAGAAATTTAAGATTTTCTTCAAATAAACGATAAATAGTATAATTCCATAAATGCCTCACCCTTAACTAGCTTTTATAGTCTTCACTGTCAGTAAGAAGGGTAAAATTAATATCACCCATGTTTGTACATGAGCCATCATGTACCAACATCCGCCATCGAACGTTTTTTTTTCAACTAGTGCTTATTTCGTGAATGGTAACACTTAGCTCATGTCTGATTTGACAGATAATTAGTTTTAGCTTCCGCTGAAAGAATATGGTTGTGTTTCGCTTCGCAAAGTGGGCCTGCGATAGACTTACAGAAGATGCCGATTTTGCCAAAAAAAAAATCATCTTTTCAGATGAAGCTCATTTTGATCTTGGCGGGTATGTAAACAAGCAAAATTGTCGCATTTGGGGAACAGAAAACCCGCACGCATACATTGAAAAGCCGACGCACCTAAAACAAGTCACTCTTTGGTGCGAATTTTGGTTCAGAGGCATAATTGGGCCATTTTTCTTCGAAAATGAGCAAGGAGTGGCCGTTACAGTCAATGGCGTTATCGGGCCATGTGGAACGAATTTTTGTTCACAAAAATTGAAGAGGAGAATATTGGCAACATTTGGTTTCAACAGGACGGCGCTACGTGCCACGCAGCAGAAGCTACACTCGATGTTTTGCGCCCTGTTTCAAAAAAAAAAGCTATTTGGCGGACCCTATATATACTGGATCCTTATAAAAAGTGGAGTCGAATAAATGGTATCCGTCTGTCTGTCTGTGTCATTGAAATCAACTTTCTGAAGGCCATAAGCAACGCACACAAAAGTTTAGTATACCAATTTGTCAGTTGTTTCTGTCTTTCAGTTGCTATCGACAAACTGAAAACAACAAAAACACATACAATTGAAAGATAAAGTAGATAAATATTGGCAAATTTTTTTCAGTGGCTTTTTCATCTGGTAGCATAGATTATAATGTTTTTAAGCAAAAATTAAAAAAATATAAAAAAGACTCTCAAAACCTACTTTCCATATGGTCAGCATATTTGCCATATTTGTGTGAATACCTTACGTGTTTCACTTAAACCATTTAGTTTTTCATTTTTATTATAGTTTTTGTTTTTTTTTAATGGGTTTTCGAAATTTTTTAACGACTTTTTAATTTTTTTGTTCTTGGCAACCCAAGCAGTTTTAAATATACAGCAATCATGGCTGAATTATTCACGATAAAGCATTAAAATCAGCTATAAATTTTTGGGTCTCCTTCGTTTTGGCTGCAAAGCCGTCAAAATTTATTTACATTCGCTGCGAGCCTTTCTTTTTGTGTTAAAAATACATAGAGTGTGTATGATTGTATGACCGTATGAAGGTTGTTTTTTGTAATTCAGTGTTTTTTGTACCAAATGCCTTACCGTGTATGGTTCCGCCATGACAACAACTATTTTCAGCACAAGGCAATGAATATGCTTGACTTTAAAATTTTTTTAAAAATGTTTACAAAATTATCAGTGCTGTTCTGTATTCCGAATCCAAATATTTATTCGGAACTGAAAAATTCAGAACCTCATAACTACCCTGCGGTCCTTTTTAAGATTTTTAAAATTTTGTTTTTGCTTTATTTTGGGTGCGAAATTACTGCTAAAATTAAAAAAACATAAAAGTTTTCATTTAATAAGAGGAAAAAATGTAATTCCACATTTTTTCAAATCCGTGTAGATTACAGAACATGCACGTATATATAATTCGCATTTTAACATTTTCTGAAAATTTTTTGATTCAAAACGGAAACTTCCAAAATCCTTGACAACAATACTGGGGTGTATTGAAATTTAAAAAAAAAATTTTAAGTAGTCCAAAGTAACTTCTGAGTATTTCGTCGGATAGATAACAAATCTAGACAGTCTCCTCTTTAAAATGATATGTGTCCAATCTCACAATCTTTAATGGTTCGTCGGCAAGTTGTTAAAATCACTTAGAGCAACAGCACTGGGGTATATGGAAATTTCAAAATAATATAAAATAACTTCCGAACGAAACATAGAAGATTACGAGATGGGACGTATATCATTTTAAAAGAAAGGTCGTTTAGATTTGTAATCTATCACCCAAGTACTCAGTAAAATCTTTGGACTATTTAAAAAAATTTTTTTGAAATTCCCTCCTTCCCCAGTTCTCTTACTCTGTGGAATTTTTATCATTCCTCAAGGTACCATTCCCGCTTTTACAGAAACTTACTGAAACCAAACTGAAATAAAATTTGTAAGTTCTACGCTTTCTGGAAGTGTTTTACCATTTACGGAAAATTTCGTAGTTTTTATTCTATGATGCAAAACGGAAATTGCCAAAACCCTTCAGAGCAACAACAGAGTATATGAAAATTTAAAAAAAAATTTTAAATGATCCAACGTTCTTAGGTTACAAATATATATGATCTCCGCTAAACTATTGCCTAAAGCATTTAATATTTAATGACTTAAGATGTATTTGATAAATAAGCCATTGATACTGAAAATATTTACAAATACTAAAAAACTTCGGGTTTTACGTTAAAACATATTTAACGCGGCATATTTATCTTCACTCATTTAATTTTTTCTATGGTTTTGCTATTAATAAAGAATGTGGAAAGTGAAAAATATTAATATTTCGCTAACACAGTGAAGGGTATATAAAACTCGGCTCTGCCAAATTTAACTTGTTTTTCTTTGTCTGTATTGAGGCTAAATTAACCTTTATATACCCGAACCCACCAGGGTAGGATGTTAAATTTTCAATCAGTATTAATTTACACAATTTTTGCAAAAAAAAATCTTTTTTTCTTTTATCGAAAAATATCGTTTAATTAATTTAACTAATTTATTTTCTTGGATTTTTTTCAACTATTTAATTTTTTTCTGAGTTGTTTCCCGAAAAGCCACTTGGGTGGGTTGTAAGTTTGTACATTTTAATTGTTGCTAAACAAAAAAATACAATTTCAGATCTAGTAAATGTATTCAGAATATATTCGTTATTTAATTATTAACAAGAATGACTAATTATTTATCTCAAATTATAACCAGAAGGCAAATAATGCTTAACACAAATTAGTCTTTACAGCATATGCACTAGTCTCTGGTATTTCGTATAGATATTTTTCAATTCACGATACATGAGCATTAGGGCGGGTCGAATTAAAAATCGCACAAGTTACAGGAAAATCGTATTCTAGGGATCAAAATAAGAAACTTTGCCGAAGGAGCCATACCTCTAAAATGTATATTGATGTCCCGACTTTTGATCCGAAGAGTCAAATTTTGAAAAATCTCACTTTGACCCATTTAGAGTGCCTCAATCGAGTCAAAATGTATGACCGACC
The DNA here is from genome assembly GCA_947397855.1 of Thelaira solivaga. Classification (NCBI taxonomy): domain Eukaryota; kingdom Metazoa; phylum Arthropoda; class Insecta; order Diptera; family Tachinidae; genus Thelaira; species Thelaira solivaga. Next base: position 38,460,574 of record OX377610.1, read on the forward strand.
CCCCTATGCCAGTGGCACACCCCAAAGGGGTTCCTCATACAAACCTTTAAAAAAATCACCATTTTTGGCACTTTACAAGAAAAAATCAGCGAAGTGGCTATGTTTTTTTATTTTTGGAGTTTATTTTTCTCTTTAGAAATTTATTTAGTAAGAATGAAATGAAAAACTGAATTTTACTTAGTAATAGAAAAAAAAAATAAAAAAAATTTTTGACCCTTCGGGCGAAAAGTCGGGATATGGCTCCTTCGGCAAAGTTTCTTATTTTGATCCCTAGAATACGATTTTCCTTGTAATTTAAACGATATTTTTGCCTCCATACAAATCGACCCGCCCTAATGAACATCTTTTCGAAAATTGTATGTAGTTCTTTGTTACTTTTTTGATTAAATATTCATAACATAAAATAAATTTTTACTTGAAATAATAAAAAGAAAACAATGTATCCACCTAGGTGGGCTTGGTGGCATTTACGTAAAAAAATACTTATCGGGAATGCGAAGTTAAATATTTTATTTATTTAGAATATTCTCATGGAAAATCTCAAAACATAATTTGGAATTAAGCAGGAATAAAGATTGACTTTTGTTAAGCTTTATAATTCCAAATAACTTAATATGTTGAATTTCTTTTGTTTTAAAACAAAAACAATGAAAATTTTTTTTTGAGGCATGAGGTAACAGCTGGTAAAATGGATATTTTTCTTTATTATTTTAGACCTTGTTCTTCTACTAGGAATTTAATAAAGTGCTTATGCATATACATATGAATGTGTACTTACTTATTAAGAATGGAATTTATAACTCTTAAATACCTACTTTTTTGCTGTATTATATAAAACGAAGACTAAATGACCCATCGCATTTGTTGCAGAAAATTATTTTTTGCTGGTGCAAGAAATATCTGTTGATGTGTTTCTCATACCTTCTATTTAAAGCCAGACTTTCATAGAAGTTAATTAATTGTTTGTAAAAACTAGTGAGTGACGGTGGTGAAAAAGTTTTAAATTTAAACCTAAAGAAAACAAAAAAGAATATTAGAATTTAGAAATAAAGAAAAAGAGAGTAAGTAGAATTTTTGTGATTTTAATTACTGCTAATTTTGTGTACTAACAATTCTTGTGACCACTTAAAGTGTAATTTTTGCTGGAACTGGCAAATGTTTTTCGTGAATACTTACTTTTGGCTAAGCTACTACATACATCAGTCTCTAAAACTATTTTAGTTTTACTGAATTTTACTGGTATACTTTACAACAAAAATATTACTATTACTATTATTATTTGATATTGACTATGACTATTTGCCCATAGAGTCTAGGCTCTATGGATCGATACTTTAGTGCGCTACCCCCTAATCTACAGGGCATTTTGCAACAAAAATATATTTTAAAAAAATTTTAAGTTCCGTAAACAGAAGTCATAAATGTCAAAATTTTACTGATTGATTAAAAAAAATCTTTAAACCATTTGAAAAGTATTAAACAAACAGCATGTTACAACTTGCGTTCATTATTGAACATTGTGCAGCTGCTAGAATTTTAAAATGCTACTACTAAGAGGGTGCTTGAACTTGGTATTTGTCATGTAGATGAGCTGCTCCAGAGTAAGTTGATAAACAAACATCATCCATCTTCATAAATATTTTTCCCTTACTCCACCAACCATTCACTTTTCCCCTTTTTGTTGAATTTTATTTTATGCAAGAAAATCAAAAGAAAAGTTAAAACCTTTTAATCACACAATAATCTTTTAACTTATGTACGGTAATAATGCTGACACGACAGCTGATGTTATAAGAAATCATTGAAAAGCAAACTTCAAATAATTATGACACCCGCCTAGCTGTATTAATGTTTACAGTACGTGCTAAATGATTGTATGTCAGAGAAAAGTAGATTAAATTTTATTTAGAAAATATGATGCATCGCATGCATTCCATCCAACTTTAATTATATTCAAGTATTTAAAAGACATAAAAAGAAATTAAAATAAACATTCCAGATTTGAAAAATATTATTTGTTGACAACATAATACGTAAAAATGAAACCTTGAGTTCACTAATGGACATTTTTTTAAATGTAATAAAATAGAAAAGTTTCAAAATTAATTAGAATATTAATTTACGATTCAATGGTTATATTTATAAAAAGAAATTCTTAAAAAAAATACTTAATTGAAGGATCACATATTATAGTTTCGCTATACATATTTATACTTTGTAAGTTCTAGTTCAGTATATGTATGTATTTAATACAGAGTGATACAAAAGAGAATGAAGTGCATTTATTTTTCAAATTAATTCAAAATTTGTACGGTTTCTCTATAAAATACTATGTGAATTTCAATTATTGCAAAAAAAAAAATTTTTAATTGCTTTGTCAAAAAATTGTTACGCCTACTGGTGGTGGGCATGGTTGTTTCGAAAATATATAGAAACGTTATAACCCAGTAGGGGTATGTTTTAATTAATTCAGGGTCTTGTTAAAGGTCTGCTGCCTTTATATTAACAACACTTAGACCGACTTGGTAAATCACAGATTTAAATTGGTTCACTTTTTGGCGCATAGCTTTAAAACGTAGCAAAATTGCCCTATTGAAAACTAAAAGTTTAATCATTAAATCATTCAAAAGTAGGAGTGGACTCTGTTTCTCGCTACTTATGTAGTTTTATCGTTCTGTTCAGTAAACCGACTTTCTTTTAAATCGAATTCACATTTTTTAGGGTTTTCTAAGCTGGACTTACTAAATTTTAGACGACTTTAAACTGAATAAACAAACAAATATTTAAAAAAATCTCTCCAAAAATATTGCAAAAAAAACACCCTAGGGGAAAAGGAACTAAAGGGTGTTCTTTATAGACGTATAGAACTTTAAGTTGGCATTACTGTTCAAGATGGCGACCGATTTAACAGCTGTCAAGTGATTTATTCTCAGTTTGGTTTGGCAATTCATCATGAATAGACTCACGCCTGAACAAAGTTTTGCAAATAGTGCAATTTTATTTCGAAAACGAGACTGCCGTTGTTCCCGATTTTCATAAGCGAATTTTGTTTAGCGATGAAGCGCACTTCTGGTTGAATGGCTACGTCAACAAACAAAACTGTCACATTTGGAGTGAAGCTTATCCTCAAGTGTATATCGGAACACCGTTACATCCAGAAAAACTGACTGTTTGGTGCGCTTTATGGGCTGGTGGAATCATTGGTCCGTACTTCTTCAAAAACGATGATGGCCAGAACGTTACAGTATGGAGCCATGATTACTAACTTTTTCATTCCTGAATTGAACAACCATGATGTCCAGGAGCTGTGGTTCCAACAAGGCGGCGCAACATGTCACACAGCTCCTGCCACAATCGATTTATTGAAAGACACGTTTGGTGACCGCCTAATTTCACGTTTTGGACCTGTGAATTGGCCTCCAAGATCTTGTGATTTAACACCGCTAGAATACTTTCTGTGGGGCTATGTGAAGTCATTGGTCTATGCCGATAAGCCACAAACGCTTGACCATTTGGAAGACAACATTCGACGTGTTATTGCCGATATACGGCCACAAATGTTGGAAAAAGTCATCGAAAATTGGACGTCCAGATTGGACTACATCCGAGCCAGCCGTGGCGGTCATATGCCAGAAATCATATTTAAAATGTAATGCCACGAGATTATCTTTCGGATAAATAAAATTCATGTCAATCGAATAATCCATCGTTGTTTTATTACAATTTAAAATTCTATACGTCTATATAAAACACCCTTTAGTAACAAAACATGTCACTGGTCTTGTCCTTTGAACTTTTTCATGTAATAGAGTAGTCACTTTAATATAGCGATGTTCTAGGAAGCAGTTCATCTAAACAGACTGGTAATGCGATTAGTTAATATTGAACCAGTGCCGTGTATTATCCTAGCTAAGGATGCTGAAAAACTAGCTACAGAATGGTACTAAGTGAATGTCACTAATAATTAAAACGGTTCCAGTCCCAAAAGTACATATACAAGGTGGGCCAAAAGAAGTCATTCAATGTTGTTTGGCCCTCATTTTTTTCAAAATGAAAATGAAATGTGTGCCGTTGCTCCGTCTTGTTGGATCCTCATGTCTTGCAGTCCTAATTCGTTCAATTGCGGCAGAAAAAACTGGGTTAACATGGCCTTATAGCGCCCACCGTCCACTGTTGTCGTTTGACCAGCCCGATGACTCCTCCAGCGTGAACAGCGCACCATGCAGTCACTTGGACCGGGTGTAATGGCTCCTCGTACCCGCTGAGGTGGAAATGAGTCTCGTTGCTTATTATGATTTTGGTCGAAAAATCGTGCACTTCGATTATTCCGCGTTCTTGGGGAGTGTATCGCTGCATGGCTTGTTCACTTGTATTCTACATCTGTCTAGTTCACAAGTGTCAAAACAGATTTGACATTGCAAATTAAGAGCATCTTCCAATAGGGTGATTTTTTTTAGCCCACCTTGTATAAATGCATGTAAGTTTTGTAAAGAAATTAACGACTCGTTGGTTTATTTCTGTGATAAATTCTATTTTCACAAGTCACAGTAATTGCTTTTAGCACCAAAATATTTTTGATTAGTCATGGGACATGTTCTTTGGGAACAATTGGTCCAGCATTTAGTGCAGGGCAATTAACACTTAAAATTTGAAAACTCTTTTTATTCATTTTAGTAAAATTTCTGAAAATTCTTCAAAATTTCTCTCCAAGTTTGAAAATTACTTGAATGAATAAAAGCAACTTGGTATTAAAACATTTATGAACAAAAACCACTTTCCACTTTCGGGACAATAGCAAAAATATTTCTATTAATTTTATCATACAAAAACTGGACTTTAAGATTTAAATAAAAATTTTAACTTAATTGCGAATACCATCAAAACTAATGATTTCCAAAATATCAAATAGCTTTTTTCGGTTGTAAAAGTTTATCATTTTTTAAAAACATTTTAAATCGTTTCAGTAGTTTTCGAGTTTATCCATTATAAAAATAAAAAAAAAAAAAAACAAATCTTACTTTTTAATATTAAATAAATATAGATTAAATTTTTAATAAGGAAAAGAAATCAAATTGGTGACGTGTGAGTTTTAGCCTATTTTCTTTTGAACAGAATTTCAATTTAAAAAAAAAATGCATTCATGCATAGATGTTGGCAAGGCTGCCTTTAACAGTTCACATTGACATGAATCTCAAAAGAAATGTTTTATTTGTCAACATAATTAAAATCGTTCTTTAGGTCTTTATAACAAACACCATAAAAAGCATGTCACACAAATTAACACTAATGTGCACATTAATTATAAATAATTGTCACTTTTCATTAAGATTGAAGATGCATTAGACAGTCAAAAAGTGACATGTAACTACGTAGAATACAATTTTTTTAAATTATTCGCTTATCAAATAAATGCTTTATGCTGTTTATACGCTCTTTAAGATTTAAATTCTAAAAAAAAAGGTTAAAAAAGGTTATTATGCTAAAATTGCACAGTTTACGCTTGCATTTAGCGTTTTCAAATATGACTTTTAGTAATTTCCTTTTTGGTTTTTGCTTCACTAAATTTGTGTTTAAGCAAAATATTAGTATGAGTTTTTAAATTGTTTCCTCAAAACATATTTTGGTGGAATTGATAGGCGGTATTTTGTTTAAAAAAAATGTGGTTTGAAATTTTTCCAACTGACTATTGTAATTCTAGTTAAAAAGAAATAATAAACTGGAAACTTAAGACAAAATAAATTTTTGGTTTAATGATTTCTTAAGAAAAAAAACTTTTGTTGGCTTTAGTGCTTTTTGAAAATCCAAATTTGACAACACTGTTTGTATCCACAAAAAAGTAAACTAGGAATTTTGTTTTTTAAGCTAATTTAGTTAAAAATTTGTGTGTGTTAATTTTCTAAGGCTGGATTTGTATCTGTTGCAAATCTTTTTTAATATTTTTTATTTAATGAAATGGCAATATTCTCTTTTAATGAAATTCGAAATAATTAAATTGTGAAAACTAAAACTTTCTGATTACATTCTTTATATAAACTTGTTTGTTTATTTTCTTTTTATTTGCTTAAATTTTCTTATTTAAAGGATATAAAAATAAATGAACAACACAGTTCATTTTATTTACACTTCGTCTGCACTCATTTCCTTTTCCGCTCCCTCTTAACAAATGTTTTTGTTTGCGTTCCTACCAAGTCAATCATTAGCCTAGTTAAGCAGTAGCAAAAACAGAAAAGTTTTACTTTTATTATTTTTCTTTTCTCTTTTACGATGAAGTCACCAACAACAGCAAGACAATTAAGTAAATAATAAACGCATTGCGAATTTAAAATTATAAAATAAAATTAAATAAAAATGAAAATACAGTATTTTTGTGAAAAAGAAATTTCGTAGTTTACGCATCAAAAAACCATGCAAAGAGAAAGAAAAACTAACATTATTAAGAGATAAAACCAAACCAAATAAGAATAAAATAAAGTCACAGATAAAAGGCAAAAAACACATCCGCAGTTTCTAAAAACGACATTTCTCTGCTCTTTTTTTTTTTCTATTTAATTAAAACATTTTTTTTTTTTTTTGTAAAAACTTTAAGAGTAAGAATAAAATTGATATTTATATTTTGATGCCCAAAAGTCGAGAAAAAATATTTCCCTTGTCATTATTTTTAATAGAAACTTATTAAAACTCATCATAGAAGGCACTAGTATTTGCCATAATATAATACAAAAGTTATTATTATTTTTATTATTTATCTTTTCTGTATTCTTTGTAATCATAAATCCTCCTCAGCCACCTCCAACAGTCTCACTACTCATTAATTTTGTTTTATTCTTCTTTAACTAAAGCCGAACAGTAATGATTCCTGATGTAAACTTTATGTTTTAGTTCAGCTCAGTTCAATACCAGGATATTAGAGTATAACCATACAACAAAACTCACTAACAAAACACAAAAAAAGTAAAACAAGAAAGAAAAAAAAAATTAATATAAAACTGTCTCAAAATCTGAAAACAAAATTCAACAAATAACAAAAACTATATAAATGATGACCAAATTACTTTGGCATACAAGTTTTTACTTACTGTAGTGAATTGTGTTGCTGAGAACCAAAAAAAAACCCCCTCTTAAGCAAGACAAAAAAAGTATCTAGAATTTATGGTTGAATGATTTTGTACTTTGTTGTTAAATATGGAAAAGTACGAGTAGTCAGTATAAAACAAGAACCAAAATATTTAATGAAACTTTGTTAAAGTTGAAAAATAAAAGTTTATTGTTTTATTTTATGGGTTTTATATGAACACATTTAGGACTAGTGCTCTTACATTGGCAGTAGTGTGGATAATAAGTGGACTAATTTTAAAACTGTTTAAAAAGAAAAAAAAATTAACGAAATTTAAAAGTAAAAAAAGTTGTGTAAAAACCAGCTTGATTTAAAATTTATTCACCATTAAATAACAAGCATATTTTATGTATACTTATACTGTGACAGAGAATTAGTTATATTTAGCTGCAACATGCTGAATAAAGTCTTATGGTTTGCATAGTGTAATAAAACATTAATATGTTCGCAGGTTCAATTCTAACCTACAGCCTGATTATTGGCTTGAACAAAATATTTTTTCTATCATGGTTCACTAAGTTTGTGAATGATTTTAAAATTATGTCTGCTGTTTATTTTTAATACAAGTTTGTCATTTCGTTTGTAATTTTTATAACGGACAAGTGTCATTTTATAAAATATATCCGTATGTCCGTGTAAGTTCTGATGTACAGAAAATTATGAGTTCATCTAAAAAAGGCAGAGCTATGAGCGGAAAACTGTGATCACCTTTATTTTTTGACCATTTTTCGCCACGGGTTTTTTGCGTGTTTTAGCTAAACTACAAAATCAGCAGAAGAAAAAAAACATGGTACGCAATTTTGTCTCAAATGAAACAAATGGTTGAGAAAAATCAAATATACAGCCGATATTGTAGATTTTAATTAATTTCTGCTTTGTTTTTATGGAAATTTTTAAGCTGTACGTGTGTGTATTAACAAAGCTAAGCATTGTACGGTGTTACATGAACGTGTGTAATAGAAATCTTATGAGAAATAGAATGTTTTTTTTATTTTTGGCCCCCATAGACTGGTGGGTAAAGTGCTAACCTATCAATCTGGGGTTTGCAGGTTCAATTCCTGCTCTTACCCTGGGTGTTTTCTGTAGACTAGCAAAAAAGCTTCTAGGATTTGTGTTGTTTAAAAAAAATATTTATTTCAGCATGATTTAAAAATTGGGCCATAATTATAATCACAAAAAAGTAGACTATTATTAAGAGCTGACTTTTGTTCATAAGAATTATATAAAGTTAAAGTCGTTTTTAAAAAGATACCGACTTTAGTGTGAATATGATTACGGCCCATTATATTTAAAAAAATTTTAATTTAATTAAACTAATCTAATAGCCTTTTCAGACATACACGTTAATTGAGCAATTATCGCTTTAATTGAGTTTGATTTACCATACAAATTTCCATTAAATTCTTGCGTAATAAAAAATTTATTGCACGCAGATGAAGTCAAAATCAAAGTGAGAAAAGTTGATTTTCAGTATTAAAAGAAAAAGCTAAATAGTTTTAAAAGTAAATGTCATAAAAAAAGAAATAGCAAAGTCAAATAAAAATTTTTTTTGATCAAAATTGTTACATTTATGTCGTTGGAGTATACAAATCAGGATAATTTTAACCTTATATGAATTCGTCTTGAGCAAAGTGAAGTTGGCGATAGGCAAATTCTATAAAATTTTTATTGAAAATAAATAAAAATTGCAAGAAGCATTAGCTGCTGTTTTCGCAAGTTAAGAAGAAATAATAACACGTTGCTTTCTTCTTTTTTTTTTTTTTTTTTTTTTTTTGAAATTGTTTATTATTATTGAATCTTTCTATAAGAAAATTACAATAAGTATCCAAATCTTAAATATAAAAAGAAAAAACTTAATTAATTATTACCAATGTAATAACTAGTTACTTGTACTCAAATCTTAAAATAAAAGGTATCACTTCTCTTAAGCCTTCTGTGTCCCTCGAACTGTAACAGGTCCCTGGCGAGGGCGTTTGGATGTGTCGCCAGTTTGTGAACGTACTTAGTAATATTTTTCAATTTCCTCCCGAACCGTTGGAATTTCTAGATCTCTGTGGATATTCTCATTTCTTATATACCAGGGGGCGCAGACTATTGTTCGTAAAATACTCGACTGTCTTCTTTGTAACTTTTGGATGTTAGATGCACACGCAGTTCCCCAAAGCTGAATGCCATATGTCCAGATTGGTTTAATAATGGCTTTATATAACAGAACTTTATATTCCAAAGATAGAGATGAAAATGGACCTATCAGCCACATTAGTCGAGCTGTTTTTAGATTTTGGCCTCAATGTGTCGTGACCATGTTAGGCGTCTGTCTAGATGGATTCCTAGATATTTAGTTTGGGTTTCCACCGGAACACAATGACGTTATTTATTTTTATTGGCGTACAATTAGCCTTTCTTAGTGTGAAAGTCACATGGGCACATTTTGATGGATTTACTTTGATTTTCCATTTATTTAGCCAACCTTCCAGTTGGTTTATATGAGCTTGTAAGTGCTCAGATGCAGTTCCTGGATCTTTGTTCACACTTAAAAATGCCGTGTCATCTGCGAACGTTGACGTGATAGTATGTCGATTTGTAGGCATATCGGATGTATAGACGATGTATAATAGCGGGCCAAGTATACTTCCTTGGGGGACGCCTGCAGAAATCTTCTTAACTGGTGAAAATACATTTTTTGACCGTACCTTAAATGTTCTATCAGTCAAGTAACTTTTAATCAGCTTGTGGGTGTTAGCAGGAAGAAGTCGTGTTACTTTTGTGAGGAGACCATCATGCCAAACTTTGTCAAATGCTTGGGAGACATCAGTAAACAATGCTGAACAAAACAGCTTTTTCTCGAAGGACGACCTGATAGCAGTAACAATTCTGTGAACCTGCTCTGTAGTTCCATGACCAGCCCGGAAGCCGAACTGATGTTCTGGAATAATATTTCGCTCTGCTAGATGGGGCGTTATTTTCTGGAGGAGGACCTTTTCGAACAGCTTTGAAAGGATGGATAATAAACTGATAGGTCTGTATGACGTAATTTGAGTAGCGTCTTTACCCGGTTTTTGAATCATGACTATTTCTGAAATTTTCCAAGAGGACGGGAAAACCCCCTCACAGCGCAATCTGGCAAGTTCATCAGCATTGAACTAGTACTTCTTCTTAACAAAGATAATTTTCCTTCAAATAGTTAAATTTTTCTGGTATATAATATTTAAACTAACAAAATATTTTAAAATTCGAATTTTATATTTTAAATAATTTTCTTTTTATAAATACACAAACATAATTTTACCAAAAAACTGTCACAATATTTTCATTTGTCATATTCTTAAATGCGTAAGCATGGTATAAGAACACCAGGTGACACTGAGACGTCAGGTGAATCATGCATGATTGATGCTCGTTCTGTCAAAAATTAAGAGATATCAATGTCTTGAAGAGAGATCAAAAGATGAAAAAAATTTTTTGTTTCACTCTAGCACACTTCTTAATGTCAAACAACCGGAAATAGTTTTTGACAGGAGAAGTCTCAAAAGCAATGACAAAATATATGGGCTTTTTGTAATGTTGTTATTTTTGTATTTTTGAAGTTACCTGATTTTATTGTACCATGTGCGTAAGCTTAATTGAGAATGCGTGAGCATCCAAATTAGCTTTCATGTCTGAAAAGGATATAAAAAAAAAAAAATTATTTTTTTTTCATAAAACTAAAAATCTTATAAAATTATATCCTGAATTAGCTACACAAATTGGAGCGAAATATTGATATAAAAATAAATTTTTGAAAAATAAGACCTCAAGCTTAATAAAATACTCATATTATTTAAAAGAATAAGGTCTAATAAAACTAACTAATAAATCTTATAAAACTTAATGTGTTTTCCTCAACACAAAATAATAATTTTTTTAAAAGTGAAGATTCAATAGCTTGCCAAACTTTTTAATTTTCTTATTTATATGATTATTTTTGGTTGATAATTGTTAGAGTTTCATCTTTTGGGCTTTTGCTTTGCTACAGGGTGGCGCAGAATGAGCTACATGGTTTAATGGCTTATAACTTGTTTATTTATGCGATTATTATAACTTTTTTTAAGGTGATGTCAATTTTTTGCTTCGCACATACGTGCTCTTTTTAGTATATTTTCCATTCTCTGTAGCGACCGCCGTGATAGTCCAATTTGTGTCTAACGCCTCCTTGTTGATGTTGATGGACTATGCTGCATGCTTTCCCGTACATTTTGAGCAGTGTGCACGGTAGGTTTTCTTCCGACACCAGGAAGGGTTCTTACAGACCCATGTTGACGAAAATTTCCAATCAAATAGTTTATTGCTGACGCTGTGGGTGCAATGCGCACAATAAAATGACGACGATCTGCACGCTGTGTCAACACTGTCAAGACTGTTGGTTTCAAAAATAAAATTCAATTATTTTTAAACGTTGCTCGATCGTGTAATACTTCATAATTAATTCTGCAAGTCCTCTTCACAAAATGCTGAAAAAAACAAAGAAAAAATAATAATTAAAAAAGTTATAAAGAACTCAAACCATATAGCTCATTCTGCGCCACCCTGTATATTGTGTTCTAAAATTTTTCTGTTTAACATTGACATACTTAAAGAAAAGATCGTACAAGTTCTGGTATTCTTTTTATAATTTCAGCCTATTAGTGCAGACGAAAAGGAAAGCCTGCCCTGTTATTCTTAAACACGCACTAGACATTTTAAGTGCAAAATTTCGATGATTTGTTTATTCCACATTTTTATATTAACAATCACACAACTCTCTTCTGCTGCCAGCCTATACCGGGAATGTAATGAACTTCCGAACAAATATCACTGTAAATGCATTATAGAATCACAGCTATGCGCTGATGTATTATGTACTGTGGATAGTCCCAAGCTATCTATCAGTATAAGGAAAACAAAAAAAGATTTGTATGTATATATAGACTGCTATGAAAGCACTAAAAAAAACTATAAGCTTTTACCTAAGATGGAAGTTCAAATACAAAACTGTTCACTACCAGGAAATTTGTCTATAGCCAACGTAAAGCAGCTGGGTGTAAAACAATATATCACATATCTTTTTGACAATTATAATGTTGTAGGCACAAATATAACTCCAGAGCATTTTAATGGTCTGCCTGGCTTCCCGCGTTTACGTTTACGTGTGACTCCGTCGCATCTGTTGTACTTGCCAGAGGATGTTTTCTCTGATGAAACTTTAAAAAATGTAATTTGGTTGCAGTTTCAGGCCAAAAATTTGGAATTACCAAATTAGATCATTTAATTTCCATAGAACTGGGCTACAATCACTTAAAATCGTTGCCTCAGGGTATTTTTCGTAATCAACGTAAGCTGCAGCTGCTAAACTTAGAGAGTAATAAATTCCATAATGTTACCTCACTCAAGGACTTAGATTTAAGCAACAATGAAATAGAGATTTTGAGTCCTGATGTTTTTGAACTCTTAACGAATCTCACCCACATTAGTTTAAATAGCAATCGTTTGCATTCACTGCCAGAGGCTATATTCAGCAAAAATAAGAATCTAACAAAAATCCGATTGATATATAATCATGTACCCTTAAAAACGCTGCCCTCACAAATATTTGCTAATTTACCGCAACTCCAAGATGTTCGTTTAAGTTGTGATTTGGAAACAGTGCCTCACAATATATTTAGCAATTCAGCAGGCATAATCGTGATCAATATGACTGATAATAAATTAACCAATTTACCAGCTGAATTGTTGGCAAGTCAGGAAAATCTAAAAGATTTGAACTTGTCACACAACCAACTCATTAGGCTGCCAGAAGACTTATTTATAAATGCCACAAAATTGACAGCAGTAAAATTATCTTACAACAAATTGACAGAAATTCAAAGGTATGTATTTAAAAGCACATCGAGTTCCTTCTCATTTGTTGTAATAATTCTATACCAAATACCTGAAATCAGTATGTGTGATTTATTCAATACACAAAAAATCGGTTACAACATTTTATAAATTCATGTTCAAGGCACGATTAAAAACTGTTTGTTTTTTATGCTGTTCCATACGATTGAGCTTAAAAAGCAAAATGCAAACATTCAAAAACACAAATATGCAAAAAGACATTAAATCAACCATCACTTATTAAGGGGTGGTTTTCTTATTTGTATTTATTTGAATAGAAATACATTCTGCATTTGAATTTTAATAACATAAAAAAACATTAACCTCCTTATCCAAAAAAATTAATGTAGACTTTAAAGTCTTTTATATAATTTTTTCATAAATTTTACTTTAAAGTCTACGTCAACTTTTTTTTTTTTTTTGGCTAAGAGCTATAGTTTTTAATCATGATTTCATCAAATGATTTTTACTCAAATTGTTCAAATTGTTAGCTTGATTGACTATACACAATCAACCAAAAAATGCAATTCTCAGCTGCATGATTCAAAAAATACAAGAAAAAGTTTTTTTTAAAGAAAACTTTAACTCAAGTTTGTGCATTAAATGAGCGATACAATTGATTGTACATCATTTGATAAATTATTTAGATAAACAATAATTTTATGGTTTCTTTTTTTTAATTTACAGAGAACTCTTCTCATCTCTAAGCAATCTCAAAAGCTTAGATCTCAGCAACAATAGATTGATTAAAATACATTTTAGTGCCTTTGCTAGCACTCAGAATATTGAAAAGATTAATTTGGAAAATAATAAATTAACATTGAGTGAACCTTATGAAGGCCTTATTGCTGGCATACAGAATGTATTAATCTCACCCTTTCAATATATTAACCATTTGCGAAAACTTAATTTGCGCAACAATTCCATTATGAACATCTATCAAGATTGGAAAAATCAGTTGTTGGAATTAGAAGAACTGGATTTGAACTATAATAATATTACCACTTTGGATGATATTGATTTAGAGTTTATCATCTGACATGATTTGAAAATAAATTTATCCCACAACCAGTTAAGAATGGTGAACTTGCCATCAATTGATACTTTCGAAATAAGCAGTGACAAGAAAAGAATTTTGATGAATCTTAATAGAAAGTCCATACAATGTGATTGCGTTTTATTAAATTTTAGGCAATTCTTAAAAAGTGAAAAAGTCTCATATGTCAGGCAATATCTTCAATGGGCCGCTGATAATTTAGCGTGTAATCAGCCCGAAAACCTTAAAGATAAACCGATTAAATATCAAAGTGTTATGGATTTGTTGTGTTACTTGAATCAGGAAGGTAGAAATCCAAAAAGTTGTCCACGCGGTTGTGATTGTTGGATACGTTTATTTGACAAAGTTTCAATGGTGAATTGTACGCATTAAAATTACTTTCGCAGAATTAAAACATTTAAACTTTTGGGAACTGAGCTGTATTTGTAGAACCATGAATTCCAAAAGTCTCCGAGATACAATGATGTTACAAAATTATTTTTATCCAGAAACAGTTTATCGGCCAACTAACTGAGCTTAATATGAGATCTAACCGTTTTGAGTATTTAAATATCAGCACCAGATATTTACTGAACGAAAGCAGAGGCTTAAATGCCCTTCATTTGTCCTATAATCCTTTCATGTGTAATTGTGAGCAAAACCCAAAATAAATTTAATTTAATCATGGATTTATTTTAATTTAATACAATCAAAATATTTTAATGAATTATTGGTTGCCGATCTAATTTGTTAGTGGGTCTTCTGTTAGGTGTCATCGAAGCTCTGTACTATGAGTATCACAAGAAAAAAATATGTTGTGCTATGCCTCATGCTACACACGCCATTAAAGGTTTTGTAAAAAAGATAAACTAAAGAAAACACGACCAGTACCATTTTATTCAACAACACCGCCCGGTAAGACAACAAAAAATTTTTCGGTGCCATATCTGTAGGGTGAGGGTGCTTCACAAACGGCAGTTGTGTTTCCCAATGATGAAACTTTCACAGCAATGGAGCTTTCATTATCAATACAAATATCAAGCAGAGCGATGCAAGGATTTAAAAGAAAGCGAAAATGTTTTAATTTGATGACGTTCTAACTTGAATTTTATTTTATTATTGCTTTTGCTATTTATTTTTTATATTATTTTTTTTGTCTCCATTAAAATTAAGTGAAAATATACTTTAGGCAGAACCGGAAATTTGCATCACTTGTTAAAAAATACCACGTTAAACCAAAATAACACAAATCAAAAACATGTGGTGCATTAAAAAACCCTTTTTTTGAGAAGTCTGCTTTAAAAATGCAAAATATTTTATAACTGCCTGTATTTAATGTTCTGTGTAAAGCAAAAAAAAATAACGCAGGGTTTTACAAGTTGACGTTTACACAATGACGTAGATTCATGCCTTTGAAAATATTTAAATCTATTTACTGGGCTTCTTGCTTCATTAAGAAGGGACTAAGTAAATTATTTAATTAAACTTTAATCAAAAAAGTTGGCCGAACTAAAGATTAAAAATATTTTCCAAAAAAAAAAAAATTATTTTAAGAATAATTTGTAATTAAAATTTCATTAAAATTTAATTTTATTGCTTTAGAATATGAACGTATGTTCCGTTAAATATTTTTTAATCTTGTTTTATAGAAAGTTTTTTATTTTATTTTATTAACAATTAAGAGTGGAAATCACATTTAGAAAAGCTAACAAAAGTTCACTATTTTTTATTAAATAGAATGCACAGCTGTATGTCTACCCCTCAATGTTTTATATTGATAATTAAAAAAAACTCTTGTCATCTACTTCCTAAATATGTAAAAAAAAATTGTTTTAATCTTTGCTTAATTTATGACACACTTAAAATAAAAAAAAATTATATTTCCTTTTGCATGAGAGAGAGAGAGGCTTTAAACTAAATTATAATTTTAATTTGAGTTTGTTGGGCACTGCACTTTGCTTTAAAACAAATTAAAATGCCTTTCAACTCTACAGAAATAAAGATAAGCATAGAGACGCACACACGTATACACTTACAGACAAATTAAACAAATGGGGTCTGGCATACTTTAATGGGGAGCAGAGTTCGACAGCACGAGTACACTCACGTTTCATCATTAAATTAAGCTTTATAACGCTGTTTGTTTTAGCTTTTAATTTCAATATATGCATGCACTCGTACATAAATTTTTTTCCTTAAGCCACATACTGGCACACACGTGCGCCACACCACACCACCATATGTTGCGCCAACACTTGTATGCAACTATAAGTCGAAGCATTAATTCAGACATACTGCAACTTTATGAACTCGTCAAATTCATACAGAAATTTATAGACAGCAAGATGCTTTTTATGGCAACACTTTTTTTTCTTTTGTTTTTTGTTTACATTCACACATTCTACATTCGCATATTTCTGAAGTAAATTAAAGCCACATTCATTTCATTCATATGAAAATTTAAAAAGAAAATTAAAAAAAGGAAATGGTGGAAAATATTATATTTGTACAATATAAGTGACGTTATACAGGAAATTACAAAAACTACTACAAAAAAACATATAAAACTGAAATGTATGGAAGAGAGAGAGATAGAGAGAGAGTCCCTGACTATAACTACTTACCCAGCAAGCATAATGGTAAGCAGTTGATATACAAATGCTTATCTGTTGCCTTTTCCAAAAGGCAGCCTTTAATCTTCAGCCTGCCCACCAAAAAAAAAAAACTATTTTGACTTAAAAACAATTTCCACGATTGGAAGCAATTTATTGCATTTTGGGATTCACCAGCGTAAAGCAATGGGTTTCAATAGAAAAAAAAATAGAATAATTCAGTTTTGTGCTTGAACAGAAGCATTAAGTATGTCATACTGTGCTGTTCTGTATTCCGAATCCGAATATTTTATTCTACTTTGTGGTCCATTTTAAGATTTTTAAAATTTGTTTTTGCTTTATTTTAGGTGTGAAATTATTGGCCGAATTTTAAAAACATAAAAGTTTTTATTTAATAAGAAAAATCCGTGTGGAAAACAGAACATTCACGATAGTTTTTTTAAGAACTTTTCAACTTCTCTTTTTTCTGATACGACGTACAAAATTCACAAGAATAAATCAGTTTCAAATTAAAATTTAATGCTTGCGAGATATGAGAGCTTAAAAAAACTTTTGTACATACTAAAGGGCTGCACAAGCATACTTGAATGGCTTACAAGCACTTTTTATTATAAAATAATACACATGTTTGTAGTGATGGGTGGCTTTTAATTAACCTTGTGCATTGACTTCGTGCCTGTTTTTGTGTGTATGATCACATACATTGCGCACACTTAGTATTTTTTAAAGCAAAAATAAAACAGAAAGTCAAGCAGAGTTTCGTGCCTGAATTCACTACTTAAGTCCAAAAAAAATTATTAGTTTTATATGTTTTTTCTATAGAACATTAATTTAATTTATCATATAACGCATTGTTGGCAACTTAACCTACTGCTTTTATTGCGTACAAATATCATGAATTATAAATAAGCCGTTGTGAGTGATTCTCTATCCTTGTGTGTCTTATATAGTTGCTTCTAGGCAAACATCATTTTTTGCTAGGTTATTCATAAAAAAATTTTGAAAAAAAAAACAGTTTTCATATATTTATAAGGAAATTTGATAAAAGTTTTCTTATAATTTTTAAGTGCGAATCTAAGTGTTTACTGGGTATCTCGGTTAGTATGTGTGTATGGATCAGCGATGAAAAGGAGAAATAAATAGGCCTTTCAAAAGGAATATTTATATACTTCTTTAGCTGCCAAAATCCCACTAATTGCAGAGTTAGAGAGTTAAAATATTGCACAGAAATATTCCTTGTAGTGTTTTATAGAGCCGCACCAACTAAGTCGTTAATGAACTAAATCATCAAAGTTTGGGACTTAATTTATTATGTAGACGTTTGTAATTTTAAACTTAAAAATATTAATTGCGAGAAAATCTAGCAAAAATATTTCCAATAGTTTTTTCCCTGGGAAAATTTTAGTTTTAGGGAGAAAATTCTCTAAGTCAGATAACTTGCCATGTTAAAAAAGGGAGAAATTTTGTTTATAATATGAGGAAAGGGAAAACTTAAACCACTTCCGAGGAATTTTTATTCATAATTGGGCTGAAATGTAAGCGAAGAAGATAAAATACTTAAATCTTTAACAATAAATAAAAGAGTTTTTTGTAGTAGGTGGAACACTGGCTTCTTCTGCTAGAGATATAAAAAAATGCCCAAAATATTTCTAGCTTTTGTTAAATACACAAATTTTGAGGAGTTGGTTCATTGGGGACCTATGTAAGTTGTACGATATAGCTGTTTTAGACAAGTTTGCTTAACATTTGAAGTCGATGATGCAAATTAAAATCCTGTGAAAAATAATTTTCTTTTTTTAATCAATTTAAAATATATAAAATTTTAATAAAAAATATTCTGTAAACTGATACCACCACTGAATTTCCAGTATGAATAAATTCGAAATAATTTATGATTTTAATAAAACAAAATTTTTGTTTTTTTGATTTTTTTAAAAAAGAAATTTTTTTTTAATCTTCTCGAGAAAATAATATTTTTTGACAAAACTTTCTGAACATCTCCTCAAATACAAGACTAGGAGAAATTTATGAAAATACAATTCAAAGTTTATTTTATTCCCGATCCTTATAAATTTCCTTTAATTTAATCAAAGAGCTACGTCTCGAGTTACTGCAAATTACAAAGCGTTACCTGATCTCAATTAAAGAAAGGAGTAATTTATAGGCATTACAGCTCAACACCATACGCAGTGTAACTTCGATATAACGAATTTGAAGGGGATTGAAAAATACTTCGTTATACATAAATATATATCAGTGAAATCTTGGTATAAAAAAATTTAAAGGAATATGGAAAAATTCGTTATACCTTCAGTTTTTTTAATGCAAATTCTGTTTTACACAAGAAAATACATGAATAAAAATTCACTATTCAAAAATAAAATAAAAATAAAACACTTCTTTGTATACAGGCTATTGAATCAACACTTCGTTATGTAGAGGTTTTGATAACGAGACTGTGACGACTTACATACTTAAAATGTTATATTTTTCAAGTATGATTTCGTTGTATAGAGACTTTTGATAGAATACTTCGCTATATAGAGAATTTATAGCTATGAATTTCATGAAATAAGTTTTTTCAAGGGGCGTTATACTGATTTTTTTCGTTATAACGAAGTTCGTTATATAAAAGTTTCGTTGTATTTTCAAATAGACTATGAATTTGTAGCCCTTTATATTTGTATTTTATAATTTTCTTTTAATCTGTCTTTGGTGTTCATCTAAATATTTCAAAGTTCATTTGGGAAGAACAGCAGACGATAAATACAAACGATAATATCTTACGAAATGTTCAGGGCCCACTTTTGAAGGCCTCTTGAATTTCTCTACTAAGAATACGTTAGTTTGAATTTATAAATGTGATATTAAAAATATTACTCAGACACATGAAAAATAAACTTGGCTGACTTCCTAGGTAACCATTAAATTAAACATGCAAAAATTTCATTCCCTTGAATCACGTTCAGTATTTGATAAGAGCTTGAAAAATATATTTTCTCATATTTGTTTTTGTTTTTATTTTTTTTAATTTTACCTGGAAAAAAGACAACAATTGGTTGAAGTAAAGTAAAGAAAAAGGAAAAAAGAGTTCAAATAAATAAATAAATAAAATATCAATAAAATAGATTTGTACTTTATTTTAAAAGATATTTTCCACACAAACTAAAATCTATTTCTACTTATTTATTTAAAAAAAATAAACAAAAAAACCTTGTTAAATTTTTATTTTTTTTTTTAATTTATAAAAATATTAATCTTTATTTGTGCTTAATTCCAGAAATTGTGTTGGTTTTAAAATTTATTCTTTTACTCATGATATTCTCATGAGTTATTTATTCAGTACAATAAGTACTGAAGGGGATAACATATCTATATGGACCATTTCGTCAGACGCTACTCTGATTCCTCTATTTATTTAAAAAAAAAAAAAAACATTGTTAAATTTTTTTGTCAATGAAAAGTTTGTAGGACCGTTTTGCATAGCTTAAAAGCAATTTTATTAAACTTTTTGTATTCTTACGCTAATTAGTTTTTATTTTTGTATATAAGACATACCTATCAATATTATATATTGAAGGTATGTATGTATGTAAGAAATATTTTTTTTTTTAATTAAATTTTTAACAATTGATATTATTTTTTTGAAAAATGCAGAAAGATTGTCTGGGCTAATCCAGACACTGGTTATGAATTTATCTTTCTGAGAAAACAAAAATACTAAACAAAAAGAAGTTCTTTACTTTACGACTTAAAATTTCTTTTAATAAACCCGGTAGTTGTTAGACTATAGTTTGTAATTATGCTATATAACTTATGCGTGGACTTGTTATAAACTTTCCTTATGATTATTAAGTTCAATTATTAAAAAAAAAAAAAAAATTAAGGGCCCATAATCATAGGCACACTAAAAACGGTATATTTTGAAAAATGATTTAAAATCCAGAAATTCTTTTGAATAAAAGCAAGCTCTTTATAAAAATATACTTTTTTTATTTCGATTTTCTTGTTTAACAATCAATTAGCGAAGCAGAAAACACCCAGGGTCTAGGGAGTGATAAACCAACAATCGTTAGTCTGCTGGCTTTCTAGGTTAGTACACTACTTACGAATTTAAGGAAGCATCCGTATGCTACTATATTATATGTTTTTCAATGCATAAGCGTTCAACTCGTCTAGATAATTTTCCATAAACTTAATTATTTGTATTAAAAATACAAAATTCTTTAAGTACTTTTGCAATAAAATTCTTAGACTGAGAACTTGTGTTATAGAACCAGCACCCACAGAAAACCACTTCGGTTGTGAGAACTAAATTTATTTCCAATCAAAAATTCATTTGTGATAATCAAATTTTTCAGTTGTAGCAAGTAGATTTCGATAATGCAGGCCAAAAATTAGTTATTTTAAAAATATTTCAAGCTGTAAGACCGAATTTCTATTGTCAAGATTAAAAAAATCGATTATCAGAACTGAATTTTTCATTGGAACAAATTTAGTTCTCACAACCGAAGTTGTTTTCTGTGTACATATTAAAACAAAAATTTGTTTATAAACTAAATCTATATAAAAATATATGAATGAAATCCAAATAGTGCAACGTCAACATTTCGGTTTAAAAAAATTCAATGTTGGTACCAGTGAGAGATATAACTCAAGGGCCAAAGAGCCAGGCACTCACAAAGAAGATGAGAACCCATCTTCTTATACTTAAGATCTCACGCGTTATGCGTAGCAGTTCAGTCTCAATCCGTTAAGGTGCTTGCGCATCGCTCAGTAACTAATAATCACATGCACCAGCCTCAATATATCTGAGCTTAGCTAACCTAAGCAATACGTTTATCCTTATATCTCGACACCCTGGCAGCATAATATTCAAAAACGCGCTCCTGACTAATGCTAGTAAACGGTAAAACGAAAATTACTGGCATAAAATACCTTATATTGGAGATGGCATGTTGCTGTTTATAGCCAATGAAGCCACTTTCTGCAGGAGTCCACACCAAATTTTAGAATTATAAGTCACAAATTCTGAATAAATCTAGTATTCATTAAGAATTCAAGGACTTCCGTGGGTGATTTGTCTGAACAAAAGAGATATATCAGCTTGATACCCCAGATTAGATCTGACATTTAATTGAAGTACCGAAAGAGCTGCTTGACTATCTACCAAGATGCCTATAGTTCCCATGATCCCTCTATCTTAGAGAAAAGCTCTTACAAAAAGTATTTCTGCTTAAAAACACTAAACCAATTTAAGAGGCGTAATAGACAAATCATAGACCTTTGTAGATCTATCATTATACATCATAGTCCAGTGAAAGTAGTCAAGGTAACAGACATCAAATCTTTATTTTTTCATTACATTTTTTATGATTTTTTACCTACACTTGCCATAGTGCAATTTTGTGATAATTCTTCTTAGTTACGAATAATTTCCTTTTTTTCCGTTAAATTAATACTTATGCCCAAGAGCATACAACTGATTTCATGAATACATACACTTGAGTTTATTTTATGTGCAATTGCCTGAGAGTGGGTGAGAGTGCATGTGCCCTATAGAAATCGCGACTACTAAATACACATAAAAAAATTTAATAGTTTTAAATTCGCCCTAAAAGGCAAAAAAATTATGCTTTTTGCTATTAAATATTTTAGCAGAAAGCCATGGGCCTTCTAAAAGCGTGATATAATTGTTTACACTACCACTACAAAAGTTGTTTACACAAAAAGAGTGTTTGTACATATAAAAAATCAGTGCTTTCCTACAATTAAAACGGTCTCTTTCTGGCCGTTTTAGGTTACTAAAAAATTCTTATTAAATTAAATTGAACTACGTAGTCCAAAAATTTCTACAGGGTATGAGCATTTAATATATTTAGCGTGCATGCATGTATAGATGCATATAAAAGTGCCTGTATTTGAGTAGATACATGCATTCATAAATAAGATAAAGATATTTAATCATATTCAGTTGTATTTTTGATACACTCTAGAAAAATTAAGTACGAGTACAGCCATTCCTAAATATGTGTGCAAGTCTACGCTTGAGTACCTAAAATTATTCACAAATAAAGTAAAAGGTTATGAAAAGCAAGTGAAAAGAAGAAAAATTGAACCACTTATAAATTTTATATAAAGAAAATATTCTACTTAAAAAATGCACGGCATATACACATAAATACAAACAGACGCATTTTAAATTGATGTGTGTGTGTGTGTGTCTGTGAGTTTTTTTATTTGTTTTCATCTTTTCAAATGTGAAAAGAGTGGAAAATAGTTCATTTACACAGTAAAAGAGGTTAATTATTTCATTAAATGCTACATTTTGTAGTGGCAACAGAATTGCATCTGGGTATCTGTGCTGAGTTTCTTTGGTTTTTCTTTTTATATTTTTTATTGCTTTTACTGCTACTGCTGCTGGTTTTTTTTAATTTTTAATTTGTTTTCCTCCCTTCAATAATGTTACATGTTAATTTAACGGAAATGCTGTATTTTTTATCAGTTAAAAAATGAGCAAGTGGAAGTAGAATTCAAGTACTTTAAACAAATACAGCGAACGTTCAATGAACCTGAACATTCACAAAACAAATGAGAACTGTTTATCAAATTAATTGCTAAAATATATAGATAAATTAGAGAAACAATTATGGTTTGTTGCCAAATGGGGACATGTTGCATTAGGGCTTTCAAATAATAATGGATTTCATTTACAAACGTACCAGTTTGTATGCATGAATACGTAAGTATAAGAGGCATGTAACTGCAGCATTGCATGAATCTTACACACTTATATTTCATATCAGTTCTATATAATTAAGAAGCAGATAGAAAAACTATTTAATTTTAATTTTAATTTTTATTGAAATAAAAATTTTTTTGTTTGAATAGGTTGTAAACGAAAACTGATTTTTTTTATAAAACACAGATTTTTTTAATGGGTGTCTAGTAAGAGTGCAAGTTTTAAATTTAGGGTAAATTGTTTTTGTACAATTCTGTAATTTGTATGTTAATTCCAACTAATAAAAATGAAGAGCTTTACAAAAAACAACGAATTTTAATTATGATGGACCAAAGTGAAATCAATGCCATTTTTTCTAATAAATAGTCATCTTCTCCCACGAAGCACATTTCTAATTTGAATTGAATACTGAAATTAATTAAGCAAAGAATAGCTTAAATGGTGTCTACTGACCATCAAGTAACATAAATGATGCAGCAAAACAAAGTTAAGCTTGATCAAATGGAAATTCTATTAAAGGCCAGTTTTTAGAACGGACGATTAAAATTCAATAACCAAATCCCGGCACTCGATCTCTAAAAATTTTATATATAAATTTCGTTCAATAGCGAATTACATAATTTGCCCTAAGAGTTTTATTAATTTACAGAATCAAAAGACTTGAGATGCAAAAACTTTGAATACTCTTACACGAAACCATGTACCATCATATAACAAAAAACTTAAGATACGAACTTCATTATAGAAGAGAAGTAAAAAACTTAAAACCAAAAAAACTTAAGACACGACCTTTAAATTTTACAAATTAAAAACAAGAACTTGGAGTATCAAAGAACTTGAGACACTAATTATAAAGAGTGTCTTGATGTAGAATTCCCAAGAGAAAACCATTTTTTTTTTCACTAATTTCTTTCTTTTCTTTGATATGAGATGGCAAAATTTCGGAACACTATCGATAGATTCAAATCTCTAAACGCACTTTCATTTAATTGTTAAGGAGCTAACTCTGGACTAAGTGTTAAATCAGAATCAAATAAATTAATGTATATCTTCTTCAATGTCCATGTTGTTTGGATAATGTGTACCATATAAAAATAATATTGTAAGTTTCTTGGCCAATCAGTGAGTATGCTGAAGTAAAGAGCAGATCTTTTTCACTCTAACCTTGTGGCTAAGAGATAATACAATTTTGGCATACATTATTTGGCACCTATGACTTGTGTAGTTTGCAGACATTTACTCCAAAGTAGTCAAAGTACTTAGATTTTACGAAGTCGGTGATCGCTTTACTATATTTTGCAAAGGTATTAGTACCTTGAATAAGTTCTCGCTATTACTACAGAGATGGCAGTATCAGTAAACAGTTTATGAAATTTCGAATGGTGACACACATACAAGGCAGTGTATTCAACCTTAACTTTAGTGTAAACAAAGTAATTTTTTTCTTAGTTCTAAAAATATCTACTTTTGTGCCAAATAAAGTGTTTTTGCGGGAAATTTTGTTGCTCTACTTTATTCAAAAGAAATCTGCAGCTGAATTATATAGAAGTCTTGTTGACATTGTCACTTATGGTGACAATGATTTGTCGGATACGACAAAAATAATGATTTTGAACTTGAGGATAAAGCACATTGTGAAGGAACGAAAAAATTTGGAGATCAAAAGTTGGAGGAAGACCGATATCAGACGCTAGCAAAAATTCGACTGAACGTGTGTTTGACATTTAATTTATGTATGTGCCTTTGGGTTACGCCTTGGAAAGTTTATCGTCACAAATTCGGCAGGTGGCGCTGCAATCGGTATCTGGCTTATTTATTTACTACCTGTTTTTACCCGGTTTAGCACAGTCGATTTCTTAGAGTAAGAAGATCGAATATACAAAAACTTTAAGACAAAACAAGGTTTGCCGGATCAGTTAGTTATTTAAATACAACTTTTATTTAGTTGCTAATGTATTCACCACAAATAATGTAAAAAATTATCTCAATCAATTAAATAAAATCTTCTCTTTAAAACCATTTTAAAAATTAGCTTTAGATAAAATTTCTAACATTTTCTTTTAAAATGACATAATTTGCATTTTCACCTTAAGTGTGGGCAGTTTGAAAAATCTTTAGAACTGGAGGTGCTGAAAAAAATCAGTGTTATTTTCGTAATCATATTTAATCAAAAACGAATGCCAACACTGTATAAACCTTTCTAAAGTGGTTATTTATTCACCTGTGTAATCAATCATAATTCACGCACATGATTTTACATGAGAGCCACTTAGAGGTTGCAATTTTCTGGCATTGGAAAAAATTTTAAATATTTTATTCGGAAAAAAGAGAGTTGAAGATATTATGCTAATACTTTTGCAGAATATAAAATTAAGAAAAAATTTAATAAAAAAAATAAAGCTATTGATGTACATAAATGGGCCGTAAACAGTTTGGCTTTTATATAGCTGGGTTATATAGTTACTTAATTATATGCTTTCGGATGTTTTAGAAAATCAGCTAAAGGACTTAAAGCAAATTTTACTTGTGTCTTTTTCAGACGGTTTCCGTTTTTTGAAGTTTTTAGAAAAATTTATTTTATTTTTATTTAAGAAATAAAGCGATATGCATTTTAAAGGAAGAAAATAATTAAATTTAAAATTAAAAAAAAAATTTATGAAATAAATTTATCACAAAATTTTTGAGCTATAAATTTCTAGCTCTATTTATGAGATATTAAAGAAAGTACAAAGTGAAAAATATAATAAAACACATGTTGCTCGCATGTATACGAGTATAAATATGTACGAACAAAAAATATCTTTTACAAAAACAATACCGCCAGACTGAATAACAATGCACCACCGCCGCCACTACCACTTAAAAGCCAAAACGTAGCAGCAGAAAGAACACAAAGTATTAAATTACAATTCATAGCCAAAAATAATACTTGAAATGAAAATAAACAAATTTTTAGTTAAATAGAAAGTTGATGCATTTACAAGGAATAACAATAATAAAGGCTCTGTTAAATGCATCATTTCAGCAAACAAATCATTTAAAATTTCCCACATTTTCTTTTTGAAGAAGGTTTCTATTGAAAAGCCATAGCAAACATTAAAAGTACCAAATTATGTTATGAACACGTAAAACAAATAATTTAAATAAATATGCATATACGAGTACAATAAACAAAGAAAAACATCATAAAATGCTTACACACACACGTACACAAGTATGTGACAAATGAAAATAAAATGCATTTGCTGGTAAGCAGAAAAAAAAAAATTTAATGAAAAGAAAAAAACCCTTGTCATTGGAGAAAACAATTCTAGACCATCTACCTGTTGTGGCACATAAAGAAATACCTAAAAATTTAAATTTAAAAGAATGCAATCATTAAATAAAAGATTAGTTTTAATGACAATAATGATAATAATTTGTTGGAATCTCTTAATTAGATTTGATGCTTGTCCAATGACCTTAAATGTTTTATGCAGACAAGCCACGAAATTTATACGAACATTTGTGCTGTCTTTTATAAAAAAATTCTTAAATCGGTTTTAAAGAAATTAAAAAATTAATAAAAAAAAATTAATTTTCATTTAATAAGCTTTTAGTAAACATATATTTGTTTAGAAATTTCACAAAAAAATTTTTTTTTTTCAAATTAGCACTTAAAATTTCAAAAGAGTTTATCGATTTCGCATCAAGCAAAATTTCATTATATTTAAGCAATGACAAAGTTTTGTTAGGTTAATGACAACTATTTATTTATTCAATGAAATATTTCATTAAATTAATGAATATTTCACTGAAATAATTAAATGGAAATGAATGAAATATTTCATTAAATTTATGAATATTTTATTGAATTAATGAAAGTATGTCATTAATTGAAATAAATTTCAAAATTCTGAAATCTTAAAAAGTTTTTTAGCTGCAAAATGTAATTTTGTGATTCAACTTGATGGCAGCCATGCAAGCGAATTTTTTTTAACAATTTAGATAATTGAAAGAAGCCACTCTTTTAGTTTGCTGAGCGAAGAAAAGTAACATGTGTTGGTATTTGCAGTTGTGGTGGTCTTTTTCCCACTTTGCAACACGTCCTACTAGTTTATAACTTATTAAAAACATATTTTTCTTTTTCTTTTTATTTTTGGAAGGGACACAATGAAAATATTAAACTAACACGTACCTTATGTCTTCTCATTATTTGTTGAATTGTTGGCATAAGAAAAATTATTTCCGAAAAGAAATTTTCTAAACAAGACACAGACGGAAAAATTTTTTGTTTTCCCATTATTACTCGTACAAGAAATCTATGAATTTCTTAATTTATGAAAGAAAGCAAAGTCTACAACATTACACATCTTAAATAAACAACAGCAACAAAAATAATAAACAAAGGTTGGTCACAAAAAAACTCTAATTCAAGAAAACTAAATAAGAAAATTTATTCATTTGAACGAAAATTCTTTAAGTTTAGTACAGCCTAGTTATAAATTACTACTTGCTAAAGAAGCTTGAGTTCTTCTTCTTTCTTATGCTTACCTGTTTAACAACAATATTTCCGCTACTACGGCGCCCAGCCATACTAACTTTGGCCCGTAGACGCATGTTCGTGTGTCTAGATACTTAATGACACCACCAGGATAGGAGTAATTCTATTATAAAAAGGCAGTTTAAGTAGATTTAAGTAAAAATTTACTTGCTTAATTAATCAAAAAAACAAAAAACAATAATAAAAAAAATCTTTGCATTTCAATCAATAAAAAAGTTTTATTACACTAATGAAATCTTTCATTGATTCAATGAAATATTCATTAATTTAATTAAATATTTCAGTTATTTTCATTTAAATTTTTCAGTACAATATTTATTACTTGAATGAAATATTTAATTAAATTAAAATAGAAATTAACCTATCTGGGCAATAGCGACAATGGTAGTCTTGTGGCTGTGAGGCCTTCATTATAGTCACCTTCATGTAAACGTGTGTATGTATATTTCATTTATTGTAAGTTGTAGTTGGTAGCCTGCTGTCGTTTATGTGTTTAATGCTTGAAGTAAGATTTTGTCACGCAACTTTTTTAAAATTATGGTTTGTTGTTGCTGCTTCTGGCGCAGTCGTTTAACTAACACTAATAATATATTTGGGCACCTCTGCTGTACATAAATAAAACAATATAAAAGACAAGAGCTGCTATATAAATAGTTAGTTATTCTCTTTGTAGACAGCAGGTAATTTTCTCAAATGCATTTACCTGTGTATACATACACACATACTTGAATTTATAATAAAGAAAATATAAAATAAGCTGTTAGTTTTAATGTTTTAAAATTAATTCACTATGAAAAAAGAAGAATAGAATAGGAGTAATAATAAAGAGGTTTTTTTTGGTAATAAATTTTAATATTATATAAAATGGAAATTTTTCTTAAATATATAAATATTGTAAGCTGACTGTTACAGTGTGGTTTTCATATCTGACACCCTAAAGCAATTTATAAAAAGTAAAATTTTTTTAATCTGTTCTAATTCCTGACATTTGATATCGAAGAAAATTTATGAAAAATTCTACCGTTTTTGTATAAAATAATTAGAAAATTATTTAATACAAATTTGACCTCTACCTTACAACTAAATCAGTTTAGTAGTTTAGTAGTTGGACCCGTAGGTCAGTGTACAGCCAGTCAATCTAATTATGGCACATTTGATTCTTATTTCTGCAGTGTATGCTTTGATGTCAAGAGATTCTTTGGGTTCGATATAAAGAAAACTTTTGTGTTCGTAGTTCAGAAAACTTTGAGTTATTGAAAAGAATTTCTTTTACTACAAAATTAAGAAAAAAAATATTTGCTGTTAAATTATTTAACAAAAAAATCATTTGCAAAAAGTGTAACAAAATATAACCAAAAATTAAAAAAAAATTAATTTGAATCTTGATTATTTGACCTTTTTTATCGGAAAATAAATAAATAAATATTGTTTAAGCTTTTAGGTCTCTTTTTATATAAATTTTAATTATTATTAAATTAAATTCCAATATTTCGACACGCCTTCGTGTGTCTTTCTCAATCAAAATAATTTTATAAAAAAAAAGACACACGAAGGCATTTCGAAATATTGGAATTTTATATAATAATAAATAAAATATTTATAAAAAAGAGACCTAAAAGCTTAAACAATATTTATTTATTTATTTAAAAAAATATTTAATACTTAAAGGTTTTGAAACACATTTTTGGCTACCAAGTTAGTCAAATGAGCACAATAATTATTTAAAGAAAAATATATTTTAGAAACAATTTAATTCGAAAATCATTTTTAATTTGTCAGTAGAAAACTTAATAAAGGTTTATGAAATGGCCAGCTCTGGACTTAAACCACCGCATTAAACATCGAGCAACTTGTATCGAAGTTTTTAAATTTTTTAACACTAAAATTAAAATAGTTTTAATTCGATATCTAATGCTGTAATTAGGGCTCTGGTTTCTTATTAAAAAAAATATTCCTCTGCCGAATTCGTTATGAATTCAAAATATACAACTAAATATGAAACAGTTTCACTTGTTTTAATTATTATGTATTTAAATAATTTTTTAAAAACTCGTACACACAGCAACTCATTTTAAAAACTCCCCAATATGTATTTGATTTTAATTTGATTATTTATTATTTTCCAGTTTGACTCATTAATATTTTTGGCACGTATACACACAGACAGTATACATGTACATGAGTTCATCACAGATTTATATAAATTTTTTCTGTATAAACTTCATTGATGTTTAATTTTCTGTATTGATTATTTTTTGCTTTTGTACTTTTCTCTCAACAACATAAAAAGAATCAGAGAATATGAATGAGTTTAGCTAACCTGTGGTGAAAGTCTTTATGTGCTCAATTCTAAATAGTGTTTTGTTGACATTTAAATTGATTGGTGTATGAAAGTGAATTTTAATCAAACAATCGCACATGTGTTCATTAAGACACTCAATCACTGATGTTCGTTACAAACATCAAGGATGCTAAATGCGAATCAAGCAGTTTTGTGTGTGAATGGTAACACAAAACATGGAAAATAGAATTTCAATTAGTTATAAGTTGTTCGGCTCAAATTTGATTTAAAATTAAATAAGTTTGCAAACACAAGGACACTTCCTTTTGTGTATAAATTTGCTTTCTAGGCTTAAATTGAGATTTACATAAATATGAAATTTGTTTCTTATGACTTGAAGAAAAAGCAAAACAAAAAAAAAATATTTTTTGAAATATAGTTTGATGTTTTCAATTTTTGAATTTAGTTTCGAGCATGTCTTCTTTTAAAAATTTTGTCTCAGGCTTATAAACTTAAAAAACAAATCTTTATCTATTCCTGTTTTTGATAAATTGATTTTGCCATAAAATATTTTTCTATAGGCATTTAAATACATTTAAGCAAACATGATTTAAAATCATTTTGTAACCCACAATAACTTCCAAAATAAATAAATATTTTATCTGATTTATTATTGCCAACTGCACACAGAAAACAGCTTCGGTTGTAAAAACAGAAACCAAATCACCACATCCGATATCGAATGAAAACCATCGTAATTTTCGTGAACCAATTTTAAAATTTCGATAAAAGTTGCTCGCTATCGATCCTGAATGATTTTGATCCTGAATTTGTGAAGAATTCAATGTATTCAGTGTCCCTACTAGAATGTTCGATTATCAGAATTGAATTTTTAACTGGTGAGAAACTCAGTTCTTACAAACGAAGTTGTTTTCTCAGTATATTCCTTGAACCAACCCAACAAAATTCCTTTTTTTTTTAAAGAAAAAAATTAAATATTTTTATTCAACAAAATAAAATATTTACATGTGTGTATTTCATTATGGAATAACTCCCAACTCTGATATATCCGATGTGTAATACTTAAACATAATGAGAGAATTAATCATCCCCTACACAGATAGATTATATGAGTGGAAATGAAATATATGCCAGATTTATTTATGTTAGAAATTAATAAATAAAGTCTTTGAGCATGTAAACAATACAAATGATAATTAATGTGATTTCTTATTAATTACTTTGACTTTAAGGTAATAAATAGTTTATAATTTTATGTACGACAAAGCGTTTTTTTTTATTTAGACATAATGCAAAAAGTGTTGCTTTAAATCTAAAATTTTGTCAGGACTCTTATATGTTAAAAATTCTTTAATAGAGTTTCTTCCGAAGAGTAGAGTGCTGAAAGATTTTTTTTTTTTTTTGCAAACTGTAAAGTAAGATATTTTTAAGTTCTAACACTATTGAACTGAATGAGTATAGATTATGAAAAAAAACATTAGTGAGGAATTATGCATGAAATTATTAAATATTTCGAAAACATTATCTAGACTTAAGATAAATTTAAATTTTGTTTTTGAGGAATTTATTTGTATTGCTGAATTTGTTTTACTTTTTTTTTATATTAAAATCTTCTACTCGTTAAATTAACAAGCTAAATTCGGATGTGCCAAGTATTATTTCACTGCAGTAGATAAATATTTGTTATTTTAATTTTACACATTTTTAAATATTAATCACAAACAAAATTAAGGAAAAGATTTTTAATGAAATAAAATGAATTTCTTTTAATATTTAGGTAAATATTCTTTTCTTATTCCTAAAACAAATAATTAATTTCGTTTAAAAAATTTAAAATTAACGATAAAAAAAACTATCTTTGCATAAGATTTCTGTATTAATAATAGTATACCGCACAAAGCATTTGTATAAGACTGATTGCCTGGTTTAGACTTTAAAAATTTCCATAGAAAAAAAACGAAACAGAAATTAATGAAAAACCAAAAATTTTGTTTGTAAAGGGTGTTTTTTATAGACGTATAGAACTTTAAGTTGGCATTACTGTTGAAGATGGAGACCGATTTAACAGCTGTCAAGTGATTTATTCTCAGTTTGGTTTGGCAATTCATCATGAATAGACTCACGCCTGAACAACGCTTGCAAATAGTGCATTTTTATTTCGAAAATAATGGTACTGTGCGGAATACGTATCGCGCACTGCTACGTTTAGCGATGAAGCGCACTTCTAGTTGAATAGCCACGTCAACAAACAAAATTTCCGAATTTGGAGTGAAGCTAATCCTCAAGTGTATGTCGAAACACCGTTACATCCAGAAAAACTGACTGTTTGGTGCGCTTTATGGGCTGGTGGAATCATTGGCCCGTACTTCTTCAAAAGCGATTATGGCCAGAACGTTACAGTCAATGGTGATCGGTATAGAGCCATGATTACTAACTTTTTCATTCCTGAATTGAACAACCATGATGTCCAGGAGCTGTGGTTCCAACAAGACGGCGCAACATGTCACACAGCTCGTGTCACAATCGATTTATTGAAAGACACGTTTGGTGACCGCCTAATTTCACGTTTTGGACCTGTGAATTGTCCTCCAACATCTTGTGATTTAACACCGCTAGACTACTTTCTGTGGGCTATGTAAAGTCATTGGTCTATGCGGATAAGCCACAAGCGCTTGACCATTTGCAAGACAACATTCGCCGCGTTATTGCCGATATACGGCCACAAATGTTAGAAAAAGTCATCGAAAATTGGACGTCCAGATTGGACTACATCCGGGCCAGCCGTGGCGGTCATATGCCAGAAATCATATTTAAAATGTAATGCCACAATATTATCTTTCGGATAAATAAAATTTATGTCAATCGAATAATCCATCGTTGTTTTATTGCAATTTAAAGTTCTATACGTCTATAAAAACACCCTTTTAAATTTTTCTCCGCTATTTGTGCACCTATTGTTTTAGTTCTCTGTTCAGACATTATGACTGTCATTTCTGATTTTTTTTTGTTCGTTATCTATTTTGGACAAAAAAAACTTAGGAACCTACTCAGAAAAAAGGTCAAAACTAGAGGTAGTTGGACATTTTGTCATAAATCTCTTCCATTTATTAACCGATTGGGTTGAATTTCAATAGAAACTTAAAGACAGTAACAGCTAACAGATTTCTGTGCTAAACTTTATTGTACATTGGCTATAGACTTCAGAAAATCGATTTCAACCACTATACAGACAGACAAACAGACGAACAGACGATCATCGCTAAATTGACTCCGCTATTTATAAGCTTCAAGAACTTTATGAGGTGGCACATGTATGGCTTAAAAGTTACAAACGAAATCACAAACTTCTATACACCCATCTTACTTACAGGGAATTGTATAAAAAACAAACCCCCTTATACAAAAAAATTAACGGAGACTTTAAAGTCAACGTTATCGAAATTTTTCATATAACATTTTCATAAATTTTATCTTAAAGTCTACGTCAACTTTTTTTGGATAAGAGCAAAAATCTTTAAACCACAACAATTAAAATATTACGGAGTGATAGCAATAGCAAACACACAATTTAAAATTTATCAGACAATGACCTCTATTACATTAACAAAAAATTGCGATAGCCTTTGTTTTTTGTGGGACTAAAGCAAGTAGCCGAACTTTTACAACACGCACATACTACGTTAAAAATACAAATGAAACGAAATTTTATAAAACAATAATCAAAAAAGTAACACAAATGTGAGCTCAAATGTTTATAATCAATTTTAAGAAACGTATTGCATGCTATAAAATTCTTGCAGTGAGAAAATCAAAACAAATAAGCCGGCATTTATCTACAAAACAAATCTCTTTAGTACTCTCTATGATATA
This sequence comes from Thelaira solivaga, assembly GCA_947397855.1. Taxonomy (NCBI): domain Eukaryota; kingdom Metazoa; phylum Arthropoda; class Insecta; order Diptera; family Tachinidae; genus Thelaira; species Thelaira solivaga. The sequence continues at coordinate 38,494,688 of OX377610.1, forward strand.
AAACCTCTCCTAAAATACACACACAAGGCTGCCAGTATTAGGGATTCCGTTTTATAATTGGGAAAAAAACATAGTTGAAATTCTTTATATGTTGAATTTATTTTGGTATTTGAAAAAATTAATATTAATGAAGATTTGTGTTAAGCTTAAAAATGTTTTTCTTTAATATAAAACTAAAACTTAAATTAGGAATGACATGAAAATCATTAAAACAATTAAAATTAATTCTGCACATTTGTTTACTTACCACTGTCTCTATAAAGCCCAATTAAAATACATCCTACAGCAATTATGAAATGGTCCAAGAGTCTTGAATTATATTTGTATTGGTTATTGTTAAGGCAAGGAATTTCATGTACTTAAAAAATGACAATATGAGCATAAAAAATGCACTTAAAAATACAAAATATGCACTAAAATATGTATTTGTTGTTGATGAATTTAAGAATAAAAATTGTTTAATATCATTCATCTGACAACATTATTGTGAAGTAGTAGTACACACGTCAAGTACATCTAAATAAAAGGAGAAGAAATAAAATGCTGCTAAATGAGTGATTTTTTCTATTTGTGAAATATTTTGCAGGTTAGCAGTAGGTGAATACTTTGGAATAATAAACATATAAAAATGAACAAAAATATTAATTTATATAATAATAAAATATGCAAAAACAAATTGATATCATTTTTAAAAAAAAATTCGAATTCGAAAAATTTTTTGATTTTTATTAGAATCACTTTTAAGTTACTGAGTAAAAACATGCATTTACATGAAAATCGTGGCCCTAGTTACTACACTACTTATGAGATAACAGATCGCGGTACTATTATGGCTGTTAATAAATAAAAATAATAAGCTGATTTAGCTTACAAGCTCATGCTACTAAACATGGGTGTCTTGGTTACTTAGTTAAAACGACTAACATTAGAGTATTGCAATTATGTTTTTGATCATTTTATCGTACTTAAATTTATCCTTTTTCTTAATTTTTTTATACTTCTATAAACAATTCATGCAGATTTATGAAAGAAAATTTTATTTTTAGAAAATAAAATTAAAAAATTATTCCTGTACTATTCATTTTAGTTCTTCCGACTATCATGGTTTTTTATTCTTTTATAGTAACTTTTATGTCTCGTTATATTACATTGATTTCCTCAATATAAAAGTTATTAATTTAGTTGAAAAAATTTAAAAACCTCTTGCAAATTTAAAGTAATTTTTGATGTACTTGATACATTCTGACTTCTCAGGTGCATGTTGGCCGCAATAACTAATATTGAGGTAAATTGATTATGGGGAATGTATAAATTATTTTTTTTTCTCAATTAATTTAGTCTATGTTCTGTAACCATATAAAATAATATTTTAAATACTCTTCTTTTAAGTGGCGTTTTTGTAAAGTATTATTTTTTTCTTAATTACGAAGTACTGACGCATATGAACCATGTAACGAAAGCTTTTTAGGGAAATCTTGAAATTTTGTCCGTCTGGTAGCCTTAAATTACAGCATATTTATTACTGCTCACTGAGAGAGTGTTTTTCTTTATTCTATTACAATTTAAATTGTGTTGTTTTGTTTGTGTATCATGTGCATGGGAATTTTTATTTAATGTTGCTTTAATAACACGCTAGTGTAGAGCCATCACCATACATATTTTCAAAACTCAGTTCAGTTATCTATGAGACTTTGAAGCCGACGTGCGTGTGAACGGTAGTATCAACGTGATAAGTAAACATTTTTCGTAAAAAAAATAAATAAAACAACAACAAAAAATAAGCTTTAAACAAAATACAATAAAGAAAAAAATATTAAAGCCTGAGTGTAATGATAAATAATAAAATAAAGTTTTTGTGTGCTTAATAGAAAAAGTTTGGTAAATTTTAATATAAAAGAAGAAAGAAAAAAATATTAAACAAGAAAACGTGTTAAAAATTTGTAATTACGCTTAGCTAAATGAGCTTAGTGATTTAATAAAAGGGTGTTGATAGTTCTGAATTTTAATAAAATCTATTACACAAAAATATATTTACGTACGTATGTATGTTTTTATATAAATGTGTGGGTTAGTGTTTGTGTAATAATTTTTTTTTTGTTTGCAAAAAATTAAAAATACATACGAAGTAAAAAGAAAGCAAAAATATTTTAAAATACGAAAGTAAATTTCATTTAAATAAAAACAAAATTAATAGATAGAATTAGAGTGTTAATTAAATTTTATATTAAAAAAATTAAATTTATATCCCAAAAGTTTTCCGCATATTATTGGAAAAATCAAAACAACAAATTCCCTGATATTGCATACGGTAATTTGGTTTTTTTGTAAAAGTTATGTGTATATATGTGTTTGTTTTTGATATCACTTGCTTTTAGCCAGTACGTATGTATTATGTACATGCATATATTTATTGTTTATTGCGTCAGTAATTGTTTTTGTTGTTGTGGTTTTCTTTCTTTTTTTTAGCGCTAAGTTTTTGGTCCCCTCTCTACTTTTGCTCTCATCTCGTTTTATTTTTCTCAGTTTCTTCTTCGTATTCTAAGCTCCCGTTAAAGTCATGGAATTGTACAAAATATATCGTGTTTGTGTTCGTTGCTTTCAAGTGCTTTGGGGGCTTTTAGTTAAAAACAAGTTTTTTCTTTTATATTTTTTTATTTATACTTTTGGTTGTTATTTACTTTTGCCATAATGTTTGTTACTTTGTTATTATTTGTTGTTGTTTTTTTTAACCACAAAACATTTTTTTTATTGAAATTTTTTTCTTGGGTTTTTATGTGAGTCTTAATAGTTGTTGTAATTTACTTGTTTCATTTTTCATTTAATTTTGTTTGTTTGTTTTTCTATGTTAACAAGTGTTTAACTGCTGTAGATTAAAGTTTTTCTTCTGAAATTCAAATTATCTATTACGTTTTATTTTTATTTTTTTTTTTTTTTTTCTTGCCAAAAGAAATTAAATACCTATTTCGGAAGAGCAATTTAATCATTTTTAAAACTACAGTAGAAACCAAAAACAAGGCAGCTAATGGCTTTGCCTTAGATTTGGAATACATACTATAGGTACCTATAAAATAATGTTGGAAACTTCGCAAATTATCCTGCATAGGATTTGTTAAAAAGAATTTAGGTATACATAAATAATAACAAATGAAAAATTTAAAAATAAATTAAAAAAAAACGCTAAAAATATATGGCGGATTTTTATATAATTTTAACGCTCATCACAAAATGTAACTTTAATAGTATCATAATTCAAGAAAAAAAAATTATTTACAGGGAAGCTTTTTGAACCTTATAATTATGCCAGTATTCTTTTTAAAAATTTGTGATATAATATTTTATTCTGAAAATAACAACAAAAAATTTTGAAATAGATTTTTTGTTTTTGCTGCCTAATGTTTTATAGTCAATTACCATGTGGTGCTCTAATCGGTTTAAATTATTTTTTTAAATAAATATAGGATATCCTATTTTTAATCAAGTATAAAATTTAAATCAGGGTGTGGAATGTACTACAAATCCCTTTTAGTTTTGGCGACACCAAAATCATTGTAGACCTGTGTAATAAAAAAATAAAAAGCAATAAAAATTAAGCCACAAACAGTTTAATTGTGAACAATAATTCTACAGAAATTTTTTAATTTTTCCTTTTACTTAGAAAATTTTAGGGTTCGTAGAATTTTCTTTTAATAACAAAATTTTCCATAAAAAAAAGGGAAATATTTACAGTTGCGCTAAATAAATATTGTTGTCAACACAACTCTGAATACAATTAAGGAAAATCGCTTGCTAAAATCGTCTAAAGCCTCCTTTTGTTTTATTTTATAAAATAAAAATTTTATAATATTTTGCTACTACAAAATCAAATCAAATTTAATTCAGTGATAGTGACAATGACCTCAAACAAATTTTGAACGATTATACAAAATTATTGCAATAAATGAAATTTCTAATCGTAAACTACACGAGAACAAAGAACAGCTAAAATTAAGACAAGTTTAATTATGAATAGAATTTTTTTTCTATAAACAATTTTCCACAAAAAAATTTTACATTTTCTAGTAAAACTTTTACATTTAGTGCTGATTTTACTAGAAGTTGATGAAATGCAAGGTTAACTTGGGCATTTCCAAGCAAGAGTAATTAAAAATTTTTTTTTTTTAATTTATTTAAATATCAATGGAGGGTAATAAAATGTTAAATTACTACGAGTACAACAAACTTTAATTTTATTTTTTACTTGTATATTTTTGCTAAAGCATCTCCGCATGTGTCTTAGCATTAATACTTACTTACACACAACAAACATAAAATATGAAGATAAAAAGGTAAAATATTATCTTCACCATCACTACAGCCAAGATAGGCTTTGGCAACTGTACAAGCAGCGCCACCATCTTCAACTTTGCATTCACAAATGTCATTAAATATAACTTTTTTTTATCATTTTTTGTTAAACAAATTTATTGTGGCAATTTTGCGAATCTTATAAGAGAATTTATTATGCCAAAAACAATGACGGCTGAAAAGATGCGATAACATGACCTTAATACATCTAAGAAATTGTTTGACAAGCTTGTGAAAGGTTTTAAAAATTTTTTTACTTATTGTCAAAGAAAAGGGGAAGAAATTCTTTTATTTAAACTTTAATTATTTTATTTCAATTTTTTTTTTTTGAACAACCGCATATCATAGTTATCGTTATGAAAAAAGCGCTCATAATCAGAGTCCTTACCCTTATTCTATTTCGTGTTGACAACATCAACACGAATTCCAAATAGACAATAATTTTTATTCATTGTCTACATCAATTTAATAATAATTTGGTATTTTCTAATACCATGATGTCCACGGTTCCTCTATAATTTTAACTTAAATATAGATAATACTATAGTGCGCTGTTGTAGTTTGTTTAGCATTTTCAGTAAACATACTCGTATTTCTTTTAAATTTATTTTATGAAATAACACACAATATTGATAGCAAACATTCCTACATAACACCAAATTAGTGTCGACAGTTATCGATCAATGTCAATATTGAAAACTGGAATATCGATTTACTATAAATGATAAAAAGGAATATGTTTTGTGACGCCAAATGGAATAAGGGTGAATTATTGTATCAAAAAAGAAAAATTATTCATGAACTAAATAGTTCTTTAACAAAAATACAATTTTTTCATTTCATCAACTGGTTTGTTTAGATATCTACGCTAAGAGAATTTTTTCTTACACATATTCTTTGAATTTTGTCATTAATCTGATGAAAAATTTATTATTTTTCCATCAACAACATGTTTCATTAGTTTAATGAAATATTCATTTATTTAATGAAATAATGTCATTTGAAAATATTTTAAAATTTACAAACTACTATATTGAATCAACAAAGAGTTTTAAATAAAATCGATTCTTTGGATTTTTGCAATATTTTTCTTTCAGTGTATCTAGAAACTCACTTTCGAAGTTCGTAATGTTTTAAATGTAGCAAGTAAGATCAATTTTTTAAAGCGAAGTCTACATTTGCAGATACTCTTTTTGTGGTTGATATTAGGTAAGCTTAGACCAGGATCACACACAACAATTTTAGTTGGGCAATTTTTGATTTTGTAGAAGAAAGAGGAATGGAAAGTGGAACAAACTTGCTCGTACTCGACAATTTATTTTTGTTCTTTCTTCACATCTTTTATAAAATGTAAAAAACGAAGACAGGTAGCTTGAAGGCTGAATGAATGACTGAATAAGAACTTTAAAATTGACGAAACAAAAAAATTTTATGTGAACAAAACGACAATTTTAAACTTGCTGGTCTTATTTAGACGGCCAGTTCTATAACTTTTTTTGTTTTTCCTTTCGCGCTCATACAGGCAAACAAGTTGTATGCAACATCAGTAAAGCAAAGTAACGAGTATCGAACACGAAAATGATGCTGTCTTCCCCACTTGTAATTTACTTACAAATGAAATGTTTACCTTAAAAATGTTTGCCCGTCTAAATAACGATAAATACAATTTCCCACTTTTGCCTTAATGAACTGTTGTAACAAATACTAGTTAACTATTGTTTTGAGAGGAAAATTTTTTTCCTTTTCATTTTCATTTTCAATTTTTCCAATGTAAATATATTTTATTTCCTTATAAGTGATGAAAATATGAAATCAAAATAAGCATAATGAAAAATTTAAGAATTATTTTCAAGTAAATTGCAATTAACTTTTTAAAATAAAACAAAACCAAAACCTAGAAATAAAAGACAATTATTTCCATTTATTTGTATTTTGATATTTATAAAAAAAAGGAAAAATAAAACATTTTAAGAGGAAACCTCAGTTAACCTCTGTGCGATAATAGATGCAAAAATGCAAATAGAAAACACTGGCAATTAATAAGAATTGAAATATTTAGATAACATACATCCCGCACATAAAATTTCTGCGCATGTAGCACAAATGATGTCACGCTTTGTTTTACAGCTAAATAAGAGAGATAAAGAAAAATGCATTATTTTTTCTTTAAAGTTTAAACAGTAGAAAATTTACGGCTACTAATGGGACATCACATGACATAATCTTGTATTTCTATCATTCTTGGTATAAAGCAAGCTCAGTGTGTAGTTTAAATTCTAAACTATAGAAATGCGCATATGACTTTTTTATGTCATTATCTAATATTGTTACGTTTTTACACTATCCTAAAAACGATTAATTTATTTAGGTTCGTATTGTAATATATAACACAAAAAGTTCACTTTTCTGAACACTTATGCTCTTATCCAAAAAAAGTTGACGTACACTTTAAAGTAAAATTTATAAAAAACTTACATGAAAAATTTCGATAACGTTGACTTTAAGGTCTCCGTTAATTATTTTGGATAAGGGGGTTATTCTAGAAACACACTATATTGTTTATGTCACACTTGTTTAACGTCTTAACTAGAACTCATTTGAGGCAATCTCGGCATGGCTTTATATACCGTTTCAGCTAAATCTAGAGGGCAAGTAACGAAATCAAAACGTAGCAGTCATTTCAGCTCAGCCGAGAACCTTCTATAGATTGATCTACTAACAACTCCAAACTGTAACAGTCATTTTTAATCTAGCTAATTCTAGAACTTTTAAAACTAACATGACACCTACAGATACAAATACTACACATCTTACTTTATAACTCACATACAAGCATTACATTCACAAATTAACTGCGTACAATAAATACAATTTCTTATGAATAATAACGCAGTCGTTTAACAGAATAATTTTCGTAAGGGCCATTATTACAAGTTACCAATAGTTAAAGTGAAGATTTTATAAAGCAAGTTAAATATCGGATAGTCTATCCTTAACTATCCCCCTCTTGGTTAAACAATTTTAGTCAAAAATCGATTATTTGTTTCACAAAATCCTAACTTTAACTACCGAAAGTTGTAATAACGGCAATAATTATTTTAAATTTTTCTCAATAGCAAAAAATATCTTAAATATTGGAGAGATATATTGGAGAGAAATATTGGAGAGATGTGAGGTAGTTATCTATGCGGATGATACACTTATATTCAGAACTGGAAAAAGAGAAGAAGAATGCCTAACAAACCTTTAAGAAAAACCCGAAATGTTATATATTCGAAGGAGCTAAAATAAATAAAGTGTTTCAATTCTAAATATTTTATTTGAAACCTATTTTGATATACAGCCTCTGTCGCCATGAAATTTGCAAAAGCACTTTATTAAACTGCTAATGCGTGCTAACAGCAAAATAATTTTTATAAGAAAAACTTAAAGGAATTTAAAGTTATAGTCTTGTAAAATAACTTAATAACACATATGCGCTTTTCCCAATTTGCCACAGAAATATAAAGGAAAACTCATATCAAGGGAACTGTCGAATATGAAAGCAATCAAGTTAAACTGTGAGATTTTGTTTGAAAAAAGTGCTTAAAAAAAGAAAACTTAAGGTATTTTAGAGTGCAGAAATATTAATTATAAAACATAAGTAAATTTTTCTTTGCTTACAAACGAATGAAGTTAAAAAAAAAACAGAAATAAATAATAATAATAAAAGCTTAGATTATAAAAACAGGTTGATATTTTATAAAAGAAACTTCGCATGTAGCTTTCAATAACGAATTTCAAATGAGAAATTTATTAAGTTACTGAAGCTTGTTTACCAACCAACTCCGTAAACTTTTAACAATCTTACTGAGTATGAAAACAAACAAAATTCGTAATAAAAGGCTGTACGCCTTAAGCATAAATCACTAAAGAAATGTTTTCTTAAGCCGAAAATGTTATAAATTATGGCTTTTTGGCTGAAGTGGGTACAATAACTCCATGGAAATATACAAAAAATTCTTAACACTTAAATCCAAATCCATATGAACGTAAATTATAGAATTTATGTATGTTGCTGTCTATCTTTTACGTTTTCTGCGTAGCATATACCAAAAAAGAAAAATAAAACTTTTCTCTTAACGATGGCAAAGGTGTTGGTTAAATTATGCTTATGCTGTATTGCTTGCTGGCTATAAATTTTTATTAAAACATTCTTTTTTTAACTTTTTTTTTTAAAGTAAATAAAAAAAGAAACGAGAAAAACGAATATATTTTAATATAAAGGTCGATCAATTCGTTAAAATTCTTGTGATGTTTAACCTTTAGCTACTATCTTTTATATATATCTTGTTCTTTTGTTTCGTCTGCTTTCGTACAACACAAGAGCTTGACCTATTTTAATATAATGGAATAAATAAAGTTAGTCATCTGTCTGGTTTATGCTTCTCTGAACTTTCTTTCCTTTCTATTTTGATTTTCTTTTTGCTTAGTTGGTTTCTGTTTTAGTGGGTGTGGAAATGTTTAGGTATGTGTTCAGCTTGAAGCATGAAATTGAAATAAAAAATTAAGAATTTTTGTAATTTAGTTTTTGAGATTAACCGTTAAATGAAATTATCGCTTTATGTAAATTAATTAGTGTTGTTCTGTATTCCGAATCCGAATATTTTGTTGGGAATTGAAAAATTAAGCATCTTATAACTAATCTGTGGTTTGTGTTAGGGTTTTTTTTTTAATTTTGTTTTACGTTTATTTTGGGTGGAAAATTATGATTGGAATTAAAAAACATAAAACATCCATATAAAAAGAAGAAAAAAATTTATTTCCACATTTTTTTTAAATCCGTGTGGAATACAGAACAGTCACGAATATAAAACAAATTATGAATTCAAAGAAGCTACAAAAAGTTCAAGCGAAATATTGATACCTTACGAATATGATTCATTATTCTGCACAATCGTAGGATATGTGGTTGATCTATTGTTTAACAAATTGGTTAGGCATGGCATAAATAAGAACACTAGGTAACGAAATTTACAAAATTGTACTAAAATTTTTGCTCGTCTCCTGATTCCTTTGCTATCTATCAAAATCTGTTTACAGTTTTTGCTAGTCAAATTTTAATATATTTATATGAAAATTGTAAGTGTATGAGTGCAAATACATTAATTTTGTAGTATTTGTTCTGTTTTTGTAATTCAGTGTTTGTTGTAAATATGACGTTACCTAGTGTTCTTAAGACATAGAACACTCTACATGGCTCCTGTGGTGTGGTCTACTAGGACATGCCTATTATGTCATTATAGTGGAAAACAATTTTAAAAGTTCTAAATTGAGTTTTGTTATCTCGTTAGTTGAGCAATATTACTGAAACACAAAAATTAAGTTATTCAGTTAATTGTAATAGAAAGTTTATTTTAACTTAATTCTGATTCTGGCCCTAAATGTTGATGGGTTTACTTGGCGGTAAAAGACTATCACTTACGAAATTCTATTTTGCACCACTTACATGACCCGGAATTGTAATGAAATTTTTAACTTGTAGCTGATTTTACTGCTCATAATTACGTATGATGAATTAAAACTTGTAAATATTTTCCGTTTCATTGATATTTAAAATTCATTAACAAGACTATTTATTCGTTGATAACTTTCATTATGATGATTGATAGCAGTAAGTCTTGTTAATTGAATGATTTTCTTTTATTTATTTCTTAAGTTGTTTATTTAATTTTTATTTTTAATTTTCGAATAATCATTGTAATCGATAAGCCATTACATGAGCTGTTATTTTTGAAAGTGTTATAAGTCCACTTTTGAAAATAAAATTAGTTAGTGTTAATTAAAACTTTTTAAAATTACAGCTAACTCGTTTTTAAAAAAGGTGGACTTGTACCATTTTCAAATACAACAGGTCATATAATGTATATATTGTTTTTTATTTCGTTATTAATAAAAAAATCTCGCTGTTATTCTTTTCAATACAATCAATTCTCAGAAGCATGTCAAATTTTGTTACTTCTTTTGAAATGCGTTGCTATTTAAAATTAAGTCTTTTTTTTTTGTTGTTGTTGGTATTGATAAATTTCTTGTGCTTAGTTTTCTGTTGTTTTTTTTTCTATTTTAACCAAATAACAAATGATGAGTTTTGGATATTTTATTTTTCGTCAAATCATTATTTGTTTGCTTTTTCTTCAGGGACGTTTGTTTAGTCATCCATTTATAATTTAACTTTGTTTTTGTTTTTATTTACTCTTTTTTTTTTGTTGAATTATCACTTTTGTTTACTTATTTTTTTTTTTTTTCATCTTTCATCAAAAACCAACGGTTGGCTTTGCCTTATTGAAAGCTTTTTTAAAACCAAAGCTTACTTAAAGGTCTTTGTTCTCTTCTACAAGCATTTAGTATTTGCTTAAGCTTTAGTTTTTAGTCTCTCTATTAGTCTTTCATAAATGGCATTTCTTAACTGACTATTGTATTAAAATCATACTTTAGTGTGTCATTTAAAAATGGTTTGGATGGTGTTATAACCTATAACGAACCTAAACAATGCTTTCAGCATTTTATTAATGCCATTTCCTTAATGTACCGATTTTAACGACCTGTCACTTTTGTTATTTTTGGTGAATCTCGATTTTTGAGGCCCATCTCTCTTTATTTGATTTCTATTAAATGAGATTTATTTAACATGTCTTTTTTAAGAGACACTCACACGTCCCGTATAACATTTTCTTCTGCCCAAACTTATTTCATAAGGATATCTATTTCACATTCAGAAAATTCAGTACATTACAAATCTAGACAGTCTCCCTCTTAAAATGATATATGTCCCATATCACAATCTTTATAGCTTCGTAGGGAAGTTGCTAAATTCTTCAAAATAATCCAAAGTAACGTCCGAACGAACCATAGAAGACTGCGAGATGGAACATATATTTTTTGAAAGGAAACGTTTTCTAGAATACTCAGAAGTTACTTTGGACTATTTAAAAATATTTTTTTGAAATTTCCATATACCCCGCCGATTTTGCTTTCAGGGATTTTAGTGACAATCGGTTTCAATATATATTCTCACAAGCAAAAAAGAGAATTTTGTTCAGTTTTGTGCTTCCATAGAAGCATTAAAAAGGTCATAGCCTTGAAGAAACTTTTTCAAATTCTCTCTCTATGATAAAGGATAGCATCTTTAAATAAACACAATATAAAACTTAAATGTAAAAAATTCTAACCCAAGAACAAACCAAGAAGCACAAAACATTTGTACAGTCACTGACTTTGTGCTTGCTTTCTTGTATTTATTGAGAGTGAAAATAAAATAAGCCCTAAACCTTTTAAACTTTACAGAGCTTTGTGGCTGAAGTGGTTGGTGAAGAGCTAATGTTGCTTAACTGCAGGAATGCCCTGGTTCGATCCCAAAGAGTGTCATGAATTAAATAAGAGCAATTGAATTTTTTTTAAAGAACATCTTATTTTAATGCTTCATAGAATGCATAAAATAAGCATTTTTGTGGAAGCAAAAACTATTGCTTCTAAGTGGTTCATCGCGACCAAAAACCATCACTATAAATGAGAGATTCCTTTCAGTTTTCTCCCTTACAAAAATGCTTCCAAGCAAGCACTAGTTTTTACTGGGTACACACTAGAGGTATAACCCAAATGTAAGCAAATTCTACGACTTCAGTTTCTTACGCTTTACGTGAAATGTCCTTTAGTGTCTGAGTGTCACCTGCTTTAATAACATCGCGGACTTGATTAAATTAGTAATACAATTTAATTATTTTTTAATATTAAAAAAATTAACTGTCTACAATATAAAAGCTTCCACGATGTTAGAAACTTGTCAACAGCAACTGAATTTAAACGGACTCAAGGTTATAAAAAACGAAAATTATGTGGCTTAGTTTCTTTAACTCATTTAAAAACAATTAGATGAGGGTGTATCTATAAAGCATTCACATGTATTTGTTAAACTAATTTAACTGTAAAATTTTTCTGCTAGCTTCAATTCCAATTTGATTAATTTTCGTTTTAAATTAAATTTATTTAATTTTTGAAATTAAATAAAGAAAATATTAATATTATGCCTCGTGTCATCAGCAAGAAAAGTTGTCACTATAATTAAAACAAGTTGAACAACCATTAATTTATAAATTCTTAGAATTATAATAGATAATTAAAATTTAAATTATTATAGTTAAAGCAAAACACTTTTAATGTACATGTAAATATACACCAGCGTTGCCATTTTAGCTTTCTTAAGGCTAGATTTAGTCTCAAAATTTATGATTTAGCCTCTTGGTTTTTTTTGTTCTTCAAAATAGCCTTAAATAGGAAAAATGAAAACAAATCATACATAAACAATCTGAGACTGAGACTAATTTAGCTAAAGTAATATTTTCGATAAAACGTTGATATGTAAATTCATAAATTGGTCAAACGATGGTAGTTTCATAAGTAAAGAAAAGTATTTGGCTTTTAACTTGTAAAATGAAAATGCACTTTATTCCTAATTGATTAATAATATGTTCCCTTTAGTATTTAGTTATCTAGTACTACCTGCTGAGGTTGTTCGCTTTTGAATAAGACAAAGCAAGCAAAATATCAGAATAGAAATCAAAAAATTAATTATTATTTCAAGTAATTTTAAATATTATTCTTTAAGTTGAAAAATAATTCAAAAGTATTTAAATAAATACTATAGAAGATGACGGAATCATTTTAAAGCTAAGGTTGTCTAAATTTATAATCTACTATTCAAGTACTCACTGCCCATTTTAAAGGGAAGGCTGTCTAGTTTTGTAATCTATTGCTCAATTACTCAGAAGTTCTTTTGAACTATTTTTAAATTTCTTTATACCCCAGGACTGTTTTTCTCAAGGATTTTGGCAGTTTCCGAAAATGTTAAAACACTTAGAATCTACAGATTAAATTCCTTTTTGATTTTAGTAATTTTCAAGCCATGTGGAATATGACTTTAGGTTTTGATATTTCATATTCTTTTTATAAAAATTATAATTAAGAAATTTTGAATTTTAAGCTGTAGCTCTTTAACTTTTTTTGATTTAGCCTTTTCTAGCATTTTTTGTAGGGAAGTATAGCTTAATTTTTTTAATGCTGATACACACACATGCGAATAGTTGGCTCATAAAAAATAAATTTTATATATATTTATTGCTTTAGCTGATAACCGCAAAATCTATACACAAAAGCTAAACTTGTTACTTTTTTGTGTTTGTTTTTGTTTTTAATCGCTTTAAAAACATCATCTCATTTGCTGTGTTATTGAATTTCTCTCATTTCTAAAGTTAAGAACGAGTTTTATTTATTTTATTTAGACTTTATTTGTTATTTCTATTTTATTTTGATCCCCTTCATTCATTTTATTTATTTTTTTTCTAATTTTTATACTCAATTATTTTTACAGCATTTCTTTATTTGATTTAATTTTAATAAATCTTTCTCTTCTACGACTTATATAGTCGTAGATTCATAAATATATATTCATTTCTAAAAATGAATTTCTTTTCTTTGCTTTTAATTTCAGTGTACTACTACGACGTTGTGGTTAAACTTGTTTGCTTGCGCCATTTTTTTCTTTCAAAAGGAGTAATTTACACAAGAAAATAAAAAATTTTGTAATTTTTATACTGACTGGCATCTGCATATAAAAGGTCAGGGTTTTGTGGTCATAATGAAATGAAATTTCTTTTCTGATTAATTTAAATTAAACCATCAGCAGCAGCAGACAACTTTCTAAACGTTCGTACATACGAGTGTAGGCATGCATGAGTAAATAAGAATAATTCTATATTAATTAGTTCATTAATTAAGGTAAGTTGAAATTTAAAAAAATAAGTAAATTATTGTTAACCCTAGAACGTCATTCTTATTTTTTGTACACTAACGTCATCCTTTGTCATTTTGACTACGACCTATTTCAAGGAACTATAAAATACGCCGTGAGCGAAAATATATACCAAAATAGATTTATTATTCATATTTAGTTCTTTTTTAATCAATAAATAAAGAAATTTATATATTTTTTTCAATTCTTAAATGTAAAATTAACATTGCAAAATCTTCTTTCAATTGGCATTTTTTTTTTAAACAAAGGATTATATAACATAAAAGCTATACAATACGACACATCATCCTTTTGACTACGGCAAGAAATTAAAAGGGAAAAAAAGCACTTACAACGCGCGCAGTTCGCTGCACGTCTTTGTCCACCAACAGCTTGTTAGTGACTAACGCTATACGCGAAATTAGATCAAAACAAACAGAAAAAACAGGTTTTAATTCAAAAATAAGATCGGGCGTCGTCATTTTGACGAAGGATGACGTTCTAGGGTTAATGTGATAAATTTATTTATAAAAAATAAAAATAAGTTTGTATTATTTTACTAAAATTTAATTTTTATTCGTGCTTCATTTCAATGAAAAATTTTAGAAAAAATTACTTAATTAGTACAATAGGTATTATATCCATCAGTTGTTACTCTAAATCGTTAGTGGATTACATTGTAGCACTTATTTCGTTTTACCAATTGACCTAATGAGAATTTTAGTCAAAAGTTTAAAAAAAATTTAAACAAGAAAAACAAAAAAAAAACTAAAGTAGGTATTGAACTAAATAAACAAGATATCCCATCCAACATATTACAAAAGAATATTATTATTATTGATATAACAAAATAAGTGTTCAAATATTTGGAAAGAAATTTAACAAGTCTTGGCAGTAATCCACTGAAGATCAGCATTTGATGAAGCAGCTGTGTGGAAAATTTTTTTGACATTTTCCAAGAGAATATCATGGAAAATAATGCATTTTACACACCAACATAAGTTGGAAAAATATTAAAACTTTTTTAAGTTCAAATATTTTTTCAAAATTCAGAGACTTATGTAAATGCGGAATTTAAAAATTTTTCATTTATTTAAATGAAAACTATCTATTTCCAATTTATGCTATGTCGCTTCTCCTATTTTAAACAGTACAAATAAAAAAGGGGCAGTTTTGAATGCAAATTACTCTAGAAAAAACAGTCTTGCGACTCTAATTGAAGGCCGTTAGGCCGCCACGTAAACCAACTCTAGAAAAAACTTGCAGTTAATCTATAAGCAAATTCTTAAGTATTTTTGTATGTAAACGAGTACAAAAAAACAAAGCAAAAAAATTAGGTTAGCGCTGTACACCTTCTAAACCATTTTTTTAAAATAATATTAAAGTTAATTATTAGTAAATATTATTTAAGCTTAAGATCTCAATCAAAAATTTTTTTATTTTAATTTTCCAATATTTCGACTTTCTTTTTCTCAAGTTTGAATAATATTTACTAATAATAAATTTATAACATCGAATAATTTACTAAAATTATTAAAGAGAATTTTTCAAAAAGAATTTTAACTTTTATTGGACAATAAACGTTAATAAAAAAAAGTTGTCAATACCAATACAGAAGAAAAGCAAAACAAATTACATAGCATTCAGTTAACTAAAGCCTAAAAGTAAATGACACTTTTTCATAGAAACTTTTTATAGATTCATAAATAAAAAACTTTTTTTAATTATTTTTTTCTGTTCTTTAAAAATGCCTATAAATGGTGCCCTCATAAAAATTAATCAAACGATAAAATTTATAATAAATAATTTTAATAACAATCGAAAGACTGCTAAGGAATAGTAATTTTCAGAAGCAGTATTGAAGCATTAGTTACATGAAACTGAAACTGTTTTCACAAACTTGTTTAAGTAAAAAATAAGTAATGGAAATATGCCTTTAAAAAAAAAATTTAAACTTTATAGTTTTTATTTTGCTTCTAATAAAAAAAAAAAAACAATAAAAGCCAGCAGATATAGACACAGTGAATTTGAATGCTTTAATTATAAAAGTTAAATTGTTTAGGACACACAGGTATTTAAATACCTACATTTCATATTAATTTATATAAAAATTTGTGTATGTGTGTTTTGTACAGTTGACAGAGGTAGCTTAAAAGCAAACCCACATTCGTATATACTGATAGAAGATATTAACAAACATACCATTTCCTGTCAACATTCTAACATTTATTGTTGATAGAACTTTAAATGAAATAAAAATTAATCCTCAGCATTTCACATATAGACTAGATTGTTTGTTATTTTTACTCTTTTGTGTACCTTTGGTGCCTGTGTGTGCCACAATAATAATAAACAAACGACCAAGTTAATTGACACGTTAGCTTGTCTGATGTCTATTTGTTTTTCCCTTTTTCGTCCAAAAAATAAAAACAAAAATAAACA
Organism: Thelaira solivaga; assembly: GCA_947397855.1. Lineage (NCBI taxonomy): Eukaryota > Metazoa > Arthropoda > Insecta > Diptera > Tachinidae > Thelaira > Thelaira solivaga. The sequence continues at coordinate 38,511,297 of OX377610.1, forward strand.
AAACCAAACATAACCAAATAAAATGTTCTACTATAGACTTATATAAGTAATCATTATTATCTTTAATTTACTCTGAACACTTTTAGGTCATTGCGTTTTAAAAAACGACATCAGTGATATCCAAACTTTTATTAACCAGAGAGAGAGAGAGAGAGAGAGAGAGATATGTAAATAATATAAAATATTTTTTTTTTATTGTTATAAAAAATTTTTACTTTAAATATTCATTCAGCCCAAGAATACAAAATCAATATGTCGAAATTATATGCCATGAAGTATGTGTTTGTGATAGAAAAAACAAAAAGAAATAAACTTTGACAGTTTCAAGTACAACAAATAAAGAAAAACCCAAGCTGTAGGACTAATGTTACCTAATAATGAAAAATTATTGCGTAAATTCAACGAAACGATTCTATTAAAATTATTTTATTTGATTCAATGAAATATTTCACAAATTATAAAAGAAAAATTTTCAAATGCATTTATTTCATTAAATGACTGAATATTTAATTTAATTAATGAGATGTTTCATTAGTTTGACGTCAACAATATCATTCTGTCAAAAATGATAAATTTTGACCTTAATCAGTGCTTGACATACTTGTGCTTTACAGTATCATTTAACTAAAAACAATTCGTTGTTCTTTAAGCCAGCCATTCGCTATATGCCTTGAGCTCAAATTAGACATTTCATAAGCAGAGATCTCATAAAAAAACAAAACAGAAATAACTAAACTTTTGCACACTTTACCAAAATTGAAAACCAAATAAATTTTTGCAAAAAGAAATTTAATAATTTTCTGGTGAAGAATAAGTGAGACTAAGAAACAATTTTAAAAGTTATTTAATCAAAAAGTAAAAAACAAAAACTTATTTTTTTTTTGCATTTTACATCACATAAGAAATGTTCTAGACTTTTCTTGTAATGAACTTTTACTTTGGGAACCACTGGTTTAAGTACAAACCTAAATCGTTCTTAAGCCAGACAAACAGCCAAGTCACACAAAATTAAAATTGATGTTTTAAGTTTCTTCTTCCAGACTCACTTTTATGTTAATTTCATTGATTTTTGCTTTTAGTACTGAAATGCGGACTTAAATTCTCTAAAAATTTATTTGGTATTTTGAAACTTTTGCTTTAAATATTTCATTTGATTTTTTTCTTTGTATTGCCACATGCTGCATGTTAACTGTCAAATGTGTGGCATGTGTGAGTTGTCGTGTTCTTTTTTATTTATTTTACTTTTTTTTTTTTTTGTTATAGCAAACATGCCCAACAATTGATTTATTTTAAGCGATAATGTATAGGTAGGCTGGTAAATTATAGTCTACAAAAAATACCTGCCATAGATTTGTAATTATTGGTTTTCAATGAAAATTAAATTATGTGTTAAAACAGAAGACAGAAAAAAATTGATTACCATGGCAGACGTTTGAAAACAAATATAAATTCAAGTTAATACGTAAATGTCATTAAATAAGGACTAACAGTTTTTTAGAAGCCTTAAATAAATTTTCTTAGACTTTTACAAAATTATTTCTTTTAATTGAAAATAAGTAAGTCTAGAAAAAAATAAAAAATTCAATTGTTAATGACAAACTGCTTAGTTGCAAAGTTTCTCAATGGGGGAATGAAAATAAAGAGACACTTCTTTCTTACGTTTTTACCCTGTCATAAAAACGTTTAGTTTATTAAGTTTATAAAGGGTGTTTTTTATAGACGTATAGAACTTTAAATTGCAATAAAACAACGATGGATTATTCGATTGACATGAATTTTATTTATCCGAAAGATAGTCTTGTGGCATTACATTTTAAATATGATTTCTGGCATATGACCGCTACGGCTAGCTCGGATGTAGTCCAATTTTGGATGACTTTTTCCAACATTTGTGGCCGTATATCGGCAATAACACGGCGAATGTTGTCTTCCAAATGGTCAAGCGTTTGTGGCTTAACCGCATAGACCAATGACTTTACATAGCCATACAGAAAGTAGTCTAGCGGTGTTAAATCACAAGATCTTGGAGGCCAATTCACAGGTCCAAAACGTGAAATTAGGCGGTCACCAAACGTGTCTTTCAATAAATCGATTGTGACACGAGCTGTGTGACATGTTGCGTCGTCTTGTTGGAACCACAGCTCCTGGACATCATGGTTGTTCAATTCAGGAATGCAAAAGTTAGTAATCATGGTTCTATACCGATCACCATTGACTGTAACGTTCTGGCCATCATCGCTTTTGAAGAAGTACGGGCCAATGATTCCACCAGCCCATAAAGCGCACCAAACAGTCAGTTTTTCTGAATGTAACGGTGTTTCGACATACACTTGAGGATTAGCTTCACTCCAAATGCGGCAGTTTTGTTTGTTTACGTAGCCATTCAACCAGAAGTGCGCTTCATCGCTAAACAAAATTCGCTTATGAAAATCGGGAACAACGGCAGTCTCGTTTTCGAAATAAAATTGCACTATTTGCAAGCGTTGTTCAGGCGTGAGTCTATTCTTGATGAATTGCCATACCAAACTGAGAATAAATCACTTGACAGCTGTTAAATCGGTCGCTTTCTTGAACAGTAATGCCAACTTAAAGTTCTATACGTCTATAAAAAACACCCTTTATTTGTTATAGACACACAAAGTTATTATTACCATCTTAAAGACAGCTTGTTGTTTAGTACACAACTTGTTTACTGTTTAACGGCTCAACTAAAACTGCTCAATCCAGGCAATGCCAGCATTGCTTTATATAAACCTTTCCAGCTCAGCTTAGAGCCTTCTAGACTTATCAAGTAACGAATCCAAACTGTTTTTTGTCATTTTAAATCTAGCTAATTGTATAACAATTAAAACTAACATTAAATTTACACATACCGATACAAATACTACATATTTTACTTTATAACTCACACACAGCATTACATACACAAATTCTAAGTATTAGCTTAAACAACAAATTGTTAAATAAATACAGTTTCTTGTGAAAAAGAATAACAGTAGGACAACAGCATGATTTTTTGTAACACTATGTTACAAAAAATAAATAAAAAATCCATTCATAAGTTCAGAATTTATTCAAAATTAAGTGGTAGCACTTAATAAATTTTTCCCGTTCTAGAATTTAGCTGTTTCAATAGTTTTGCTTTAAAATTCACAATTAATCACAGACTCTGGCACTTCAATCAAATGTTACATTTTCTATTATAGTTAGTTTATGCATTAAAATAACGTATTCCAAGTACAAATTCTTGCACTTAGCGGTTTCACTGCTAACGAGCAAATAAACAAACTAGCTAGAGCCAGCTCTTACATGGAACTGTTACATTGGTAATGGCTGTGACGCCTGTTAGCACCAATGTAAGTAGATAGCAGGGTTTTGAGAGGATCAAAATTGCAAAGCAATTTTATATTAGAGAATACGGTGGCGGCAATAACAGGCCACTAAAGTTTTGATAACCATGCAAGGAGAATGGATTTATAATTGAATGTCTTCTGTAGGAGAAAGAGGAGAAAACTGTGAAACTGCCATGGCGGATCAGTGTAGGGAGCGCTACCTGCAGGGGCGGGAACAAGTCACCTGGTCACTGCGTCCAAAATAGACCTATTGTGACACTACTCTCAAGTTACAAGACCTTCCAGAGTCTAGAATTCATTAAGAATTCAGAAACTTCTTTGGATGCTTTGTCCGCCATGTCCGACGGTTGTAGGTAATGTTGTCCTAAGTAGCGAAAACGGGTTCAAATTAGAATATTATAGTGACACAATGTGCGTTCTGCTGTCTCTTCATCTGCACAGGCATTTTGACTGATCCTCATATTCGCCAAGTGTTTCAATAATCTGCAATGTCCAGTCAGGAATCCCGTGACAATGCGAATTCCTGACCGGTTCAGGCTAAGTCGACTGTAGGGGTCGATATGCTATATGGCTTCACTAGTCCAAGTTACTGGTTTAGGTTATTTCTTAATATTTGCCCTTATATCTCCCTACTTCCTTTCACTCTGCTATCTCTATTGCTATTCGTCTTTCCTCCTATACAGGTATCACAAAGCGAAAAAGTCGAAGAACCCATGTAAGCTTCTCTATATTTTTTTATTCGGGTGCCTTGTACAAAATAACTTAACCTATATTTGCTTTGTTAGGAAATCCTACGTTGCTGAGCAGAAATGGGTGGTTTCTGTTTGTGATTGCTGTAACTGTAACTGCCCTTCAACCCATACTTCCGCAGTTGCTGGACACTCAAGAGAAACAAGAAGCAGTTTTTAACTTTCTGTTTGTAGATGACCTATTATAGTCAATTTGAGAAGTGGATTTGAATTCATTCACTATTTCAAAATTTTTTTCGATTTTAATTGACCAGACATTTAAGCCAACCAATTAAACCAAAGTTTATTGTGCAAAAAAGTTTTATTTATGTGGGAACGGGGTAATTACGTAGAAAGTTATTAACACTGTAATAATACGACTTAACTAATCAACAATGACATGACATACTTATAATTACGAGAGAGACAAAAAACGAGAGAGGAGAGTTGTGTTCGAGACGTGCAAGAAGTAAGATCGGTCATCAAACCGCTTACGGTTGCTGTGCTTAAGACGGACGAAGAGTAGATCGGTCGTCAAACCGTTTTTAAAATAATATAACTGTGAATAAGAAGTATTGAAAGTTATTAATTAGACTAAGCTTGAATTTATTAAATTAATTATAATAAAACTCTTTTGAAACCTACATTTATTTGAGAATGTTAAAACATTATTTGGGGGCAAGGGTTCGACCCACATAGATGTTTGCAGCCTTTGGCAAAGTAGCCAAAATTTTGTAAATAAATTTATATGTTGGATTGCTAAAAATTTTGTATGCAAATGACTCAATTTTAAATATTTTTTAAAATAATTTTCATACAAATCAAATCTATCGAATTATTCGTTATTATAGTTGTTAATAGGAACAAAACTTTAATATTAAATAAAAAATATTTTTGAAAAATTTATTTCAGCTGACTTATTACAGCCATTACCCCATTTTTATTATATGTAACTCCCATTTAATATATTTTATTATCTTTTTCTTCTCTTTTTTTTTTTTTTTTGCTTCTATTAAGCTTAGCAAAAACAATTTTAAACTTCTGCAACTGGCTTATGAAATTTCATCTCTAAATGATTTTTAAAATTATTTTATTTTTAATAGAAAATTGCAATGTGCTTGTAAAATGTATGTATGCATGTGTGCTACCAAATCAATCTTCTTTTAGTTATCAAAGCTAGAATTTCACTTCTTTTTTCTCTTTTTTAACCTGTCAGATACATGAAACTTGACTTGCCGGCTACAAAAAGAAAATCAAAAAAAAAATTTTATGATTAATAGTCAAAAATTTTTTGAAATAACTAACTAAGGAAAACAAATTTTATAGTTGAAAAAAAAAAAAAAGAAAAATGATTTCAAGGCAAGTTTGTAATTTTAAAGTTTTTTAAACGAAAGACAAAATGGATTCCGGCTAAAGCATTTGATAGCACATAAAGTATGTTTGTTATCCAGTAATTTAAAGCGTAAATGCTTTCTAAGACGTAGACAAAACTTAAAATTATAAATTATGCAACAACAAGAAAAAAGATTACTTGTTAATGTTGTTGTTTGTCTTCAGGGTTTAACGCTCGATTAAGCATGAAGGTGTAAGAAATTTATTGAACATGAAAAGGTACTTTAATTTTCTTGTACATTTAAAATTTAATAGAAAATTCGACAGTTGCAAATAGATAATAAGGGAAGCTATTTAACATACTTAAGCTGCGGTCACATTAGCCAAATATTTGTCGCAATAGGTGTAGCCACTAATTTTGGCTAAATATTTATGAATTTATGAATTCCTGATATATTTAAATGAAAGGTTCAACTACTTTAAGCGAATATTTCTTCAATATTGTTCGAAAAATCATGCTGGTGTCCCAAAGTGAGTGAAAATAAATATGTTTTAGCGTAACCACTTACGTTTTTAGTATTTGTAAATATCTGGTCAGTTTTTAAGGCATATTTATCAAGTACGCCTTACGTCATTAAATATTTCTAAATGTGTTTTTCATAAAGAGTGATTTTTTTGCTATTATCTTTTTGGCAACACTAGTTTTGACAGCTTACGCACGTTTTGTATCTTGTGTCACTGTCAAACATCTTCAGTTTGGTCTATAATTTAATCATGAATCGTCTTACAAACGAACAACGCTTGCAAATTATTGAATTTTATTACCAAAATGCGTGCTCTGTTAAGAAAGTTCATCGCGCGCTTCTTCCATTTTATGGTCAGTTTAATCGACCTACTGAGGCTTCTATTCGGGCTATTGTAACAAAATTTCGCACCAAATTTACATTGTTGGACATTAAACCACCAACACGCTTACGTAGAGTGCGAACTGAAGAAAATATCGCAGCCGTATCGGCCAGTGTTGGTGATGACCGTGAATTATCGATTCGGCGCCGTTCGCAGCAATTGGGCCTCTGTTACTCCACTACGTGGAAAATTTTGCGGAAGGATTTGGGTGTGAAGCATTATAAGATACAACTGGTGCAAGAATTGAAGCCAAACGACCTACCACAACGCCAAATTTTTGGTGAATGGGCTCTTGAAAAGTTAGATGAAGATCCACTTTTTTATCGAAGAATTGTGTTCAGCGACGAGGCTCATTTCTGGTTGAATGGATACGTGAACAAGCAAAACTGCCGTATTTGGAGTGAAGAGCAGCCAGAAGCATTGCAAGAGCTACCAATGCATCCACAAAAAACAACCGTTTGGTGCGGATTATGGGCTGGCGGCATCATTGGGCCGTATTTCTTCAAAGATGATGCGAATCACAACGTTACTGTGAATGGTGAGCGCTACCGTGCGATGATAACAAACTTTTTTTTTGCCCAAAATGGAAGAGCTTGACTTGCATGACATGTGGTTTCAACAAGACGGTGCCACATGCCACACAGCACGCGAAACAATGGACCAATTGAGAGGCGAGTTCGGTGAACAGTTTATTTCACGCTTGGGACCAGTCAATTGGCCGCCCAGATCGTGCGATTTAACGCCTCTAGACTATTTTTTGTGGGGCTATGTTAAGGCTAATGTCTATAGGGACAAGCCCGCTTCGATTGACGCACTGGAAGCCAACATTGCCAACATTATTCGTGAGATACCGGCCGAAATGTTGGAAAGAGTATGCCAAAATTGGACTAAGCGGATGGACCATTTGAGGCGCAGCCGCGGCCAACATTTGCATGAAATAATCTTCAAACATTAAATTATATCGACCCAACTATCGATCCAAATAAATATTTCATGCATTTTTCTGAATTTTATGTGTTTTTTTTTTTTTTAAATTTCCGATAGTTCTTATAAAATCACCTTTTACTTATGACATTTCTAAATATGTTTAAGAGAAATATAAGTGCATGGGTAAAAATATGCATAAATACGTTGATTTCTCAAAAAGATTACGGAATAGGACACATATAATTTTAAAATGGAGGTCATCTAGATTTATAATCTAGAAGTTACTTTCGACTATTTAAAAAAAAAATTCTTAAATTTCCATATACCCTAGTGCTGTTGCTTTGAAAGATTTTAGTCACTTCCGGACGAAACATAGACAATTACAGGATGAGACACATATCATTTTAGTGGTTACGTTTATTTTGGCAAATATATGTGTAATGTGACCGTAGTTTTACATATAATATCACGGCTAGAAGTAAAATTAAATTTAATTTAAGGAAACATTTTAGGCTGTGAAATAATGAAGCAATTGTTATTATTATTTTTTTAAATATGATTTTCTCTTATTTTAATATGTTAAATTATATTTAAATAATAAATTCATTCACTATACACCGAGAAAATAACTTTGCTTATAAGCATTATCCCTACAAAGACTCTAGGGCGCTGGGATACTTTAATTATGTAAAATATAGTAAACTGAATTATGTAAAATAAAAAAAAATTAAAGCACTACAGATTAGGTAATTGCTAGGTTTACTCAGCGCGGCAAAGAAAATAATTAACTGACCTAGAACCACCCCACTAATCACAGGCACTAATCTTTTAATATCTTTCCTAAGCGCAACATTTACAATTATAGCGAAGCCACAAAATACGTTTTTTTAATAACTGAAAATTTTTTGATATGTTTATTGCAATTTACTTTCTAATACACTTAACAATATTTCATATGCTCTATGAGAGCAACGTAAGTTATCTCTGAGTTATTTAATATTTTCCTCTTTTTTTAATATTTATGTATTACAACTCGCCACTCAAAATATATTTTCCACTTAATGCTGCATGCAATAATAGCTTTAGTTGAGCCAGTAACTAAAAGCAAAATTTTTTAATATTTCATAAATTCATAAAGCAACACATACATATATATTGTTTGTTTGTTGTATACATACGAAACACACACATGGATACACAATAAAAAGAATACTAAACAACGATGAGTACAGAGTAAATATTATTTATATTTTTACTGTTATTTCTCATTAGTTACGTGTTCATAAATTTTTAAACGTGGTAAACTAGGAAATTATTACAATTTACGTTTTGGGATTTTTGGGGTTTTTACACACACTCCCTCTGCAATGGAAGTCAGAGTACCGATACAAGCAACATAAAAAATATTAGAATTTATTATTAAACAGTGGACCCTCTTTTGTTAAAAAAGAAAATTAAGTTTTGCTAAATAAAAAAATTTAATTAAGACTCGCGCTAAATTCATGAAAGATGATGAAGAAAATATTTTATTAAAATGGCTTGTTTCTTTTCAAGCTTGAGGTCATAATATAATTATTCATTTTTATATCAATATTTTGCTTAAACTTCAAAAAAGGAAAACACTGGGGTCCTCTAATGTGGTCAATTTGTGATACCAGTATTAAAGGAAATGAAAAGAATAGCACTAGAGATAGAAAAGTGAAAGATAATAAATGAGAAAATAGATAGAAGAAGATTAGTCCAGCACCTAAGCCAATTGCTACTTCCATGTCGACCCTTGTAATCAACTTTGGGTAGCTTCTTCAGAATGTAATATAAAAGCTGAAACGAAATATTGATTTTAAAAAATATCCGACCTTAAGCTTGTGAAAAAACTAGCCGCTTTAATAATAAAAAAAAAAAAAAAAATATTAAACAAACTTAGAAATAGTAAATATAAAGCCCTACTTTAATAAATTTGTCTTCACTAATTTTTAGCATTTCTTTTGACAAAAATAACTGAGTAATAACAACGATTTAGTTGACCAAAATCATACACTGAGATAATTTCGTTATCATATCTTCTGAATTCTATCGTTGATTTCATGGCAAATTTATTATTTTTCCAGCAATAACATATTTCATTAAATTAATGAAATATTTCATTAATTCATAGAAATATTCATTAAGTTTAATAAAATAATATCATTAATACACTGAAAATAATTCATTAACTAACATAATTTGTAAAATATAGCATTGAATCCACTAAAACAATTTTAATGAATACGTTTCATTGGATCTATGCAAGATTTTTCTTTCAGTGTAATTAATATCATTATATAGGGTCCGCCATCGAACGTTTTTTTTCAACTAGTGCTTATTTCGTGAATGGTAATACTTAGCTCATGTCTGATTTGACAGATAATTAGTTTTATCTTTCCGCTGAAAGAATATGGTTGTGTTTTCGCTTCGATAAGTGGGCCTGCGATCGACTTACAGAAGATGCCGACTTTGCCCAAAAAATCATCTTTTCAGATGAAGCTCATTTTGATCTTGGCGGGTATGTAAACAAGCAAAATTGTCGCATTTGGGGCACAGAAAACCCGCACGCATACATTGAAAAGCCGACGCACCCAAAACGAGTCACTGTTTGGTGCGGATTTTGGTGCAGAGGCATAATTGGGCCATTTTTCTTCGAATATGAGCAAGGAGTGGCCGTTAGTCAATGGCGATCGTTATCGGGCCATGTTGAACAAATTTTTGTTCACAAAAATTGAAGAGGAGGATATTGGCAACATTTGGTTTCAACAGGACGGCACTACGTGCCACACAGCCTAAGCTACACTCGATGTTTTTATAGCATTTTCAAAAAAAAAAAAAAAGTTATTTGGCGGACCCTATAGAAAGTTGTATACTGTCTTCTTTTTATTGTTAATTAATTTTTATAAATGTTTTCAAAAATTATGCCCCTATTATGGTTCGCAACTCGACACAGTTGAGTTTTAATTGAAATAACTGCTGTTGAGGAGTTGTCAACTGCACGAACACAGACAACAACTAAAGTAGAGTTGAGTTATGAACCATAAGATGGCCATTACTCTTTTTTGTTGCTTAATTCCAATTATGTTGATGTGCCAAATGCATGATATTCTCATGGAAAAACTCAAAAAATTGTTTACTTAGTACATTAAGTTCTAAGAGGAATGGCATATTTATATGGATTATTTCATCAGAGGCTAGTCTGAATCCTCAGTGGATTACTCCTAAGTTTGTTCATTTGTTTGGCCTATATTGTTATATCAGTTGACTAAATGAGAATTTAATCAACAGCCAAACAACAAGTCCCAAAAAATTCAAACAAGAAAATAAAAACTAACAAAGTAGGTATTGAACTAAATAAATAAAATTTCTCAACCAACATTTACCAAACTAAGGAAAATATTCTATTTTTATGCTTCTCTTCTTTTTTTTTCTAAAAAATGATTAGTAATACAAGGCTTACTTGATCATATTAGCCAGTTTTAGCTAAATAATTATCGATTTTAAACTTAGCGAGATCATCATAAGCAAACTAGTTTTATAAAAATTTTAATAAATTTATTCACATTTTATTTTGTACATAATATATTCTTTTTAAATAAAAAACTATAGTTCTCTTATTTATTTATTCATTTGACTTCTTCGTTCAACTGCTTTTCACCGACTCTTCCGCCTCTATGTTCTGTCTCTGCCCTTTACTTAAATGTTGTTTATTATTTTCCTTCTTGTTTGCTACTCACAGTTGTTTTTTTAGGTAACGAACCATGTAATTATCTTACACTTGAGTCTACAAAATCTTAAAATTCGAGTCTCAGGTGTACATTGATTTTAAGGGCATCACCAACATGATATTTTAAAATCTACGAAACCAACATGCTTATACTCTTTTTTCTTCTTCTTTTTTTAGTATTTATTCAGTTAATCAACTCATACATTTTCATGATATAAAGATTTTTGTTTAATAAAAACAACCGCATAAGCACTAACAATTCATTTTAATGTACTCGACTGCATTCAAAAGATGCAATGTAAAAGCACAACAGTAACAACAACAATAACAACAAAAAAGAGAATCTAATAAATTTATTAATAATGAGAATTCTCGTCGTTCATAATTATTTAATATTCATTTAAATTATGATTTTTCACTAAAGAGTTACCACAAACTCTGAACAAGAATGAATAAAAATTTGCATAATTTGTTTGTTTGTGTGTTTGTTTGCATATTAATAGTTGATTTATGAAACTGTGCGACCACAAAATAGTTTAAAGTTTATTTTAGAAAATACGTATTTTATTATTTATTAAGTTAAATTAAATGGCATAATTGTTATTTGTGGCTGAATTTTGTTTAGACTGGAGTTTTTTTTTCTATAAGAATAAAACTGCAATAATTTAAAGAAAAAAGAACTTTAATTTATAATTGACTAGTTGACCTGACAAACGTAGTCTTGCCTTAATATTTTTGTATATTCGGTTTTCTTACACTAAGAAATCGTACTCATAGAGTAAAGAACCGTGCGAAACAGGTAGTAGGCAAATAAGCCAGGTACCGACTATAGCGCTACCTGCCGGGCGGATTTGTGCCGTTAAACCTTCCAAGGTTATACATATAAACCATCCTCTTCAATCACTCTATATATTAAAAAAAACCGCATCAAAATCCGTTGCGTAGTTTTAAAGATTTAAGCATACATAGGGATATACGGACAGAGAAAGCGACTTTGTTTTATACTATGTAGTGAAGCCGGGATGCTAAAACTATGTGAACGGCTGGAAAGGGTGTAGACAGCAAAAATCTAAAGCAGTAAATAATAGATTTTTAGTGTCTCACTGCACGAAGGAGAAAAAGAAATTCTAAAAAAATTAATGGAGAGCTATACGCTGGCAGAAAAGTGTCATCAACCCCGAAGGTATAAATAGACTCTATTTTGAGAATCGATAGCAATGATTTCAAACTCTGTATGAAACTGTTGTCAGGACAGTCATTCAGTCTGCAGAATTAAGTGCGCACAAAAGTCAAACTCAATCCAGTAGTAAAAGTCAAGAGTTGTGCTATAGTCATCACTTCTAAAACATCCGATACTCACTCCACTTCTGTTCTATAAGGTGTCCCAGTGAGAATGCACTTTTTTATATCATGCTGCAATAAATAGAATGTTTCATGTGCTATGCGGCAGGTGGCGTCATCTTGCTAAAACCTTATGTTGCCCAGATTAATGACTTAAAGTTGATCCTACAATAATTCCGTTTCTGTAATTAATGTCGTTCAGAGTCGTCGCAATTTCGGCATCATCTTCAAAAAAGTAAGGCTTGAACGAAATTCGCACCAGATAGTTACTCATGGTGGGTGCATTTCATGGATTACAAGGTAATTTTCTGAGCTGAAAAATCGACAACTTTATGTATTCACGAAGCCATTCAAATGAAAATGACTTTTTTTCGAAAAATTGCTCCATCATAATTATAACACGGTGTTCTTTTGTAAAGCACTTGATTTTTTATAATCGAAATGAGCATATGTGGCAGCTGTCAAATTTCGAAGTTGTCACTTACTTATAAAAAATCACAATAAATTTAAAAAGTGCCCTTTACATGAGTAAAATTGATGATTGACTATTAAAAATGTTCCGTGCTTCTGCGCAGTGGCACAAAAACTCAGACTAAGCTGCTGAGGCAGTAGCATATAAACTCCAGAAAACTTGAATACATAAAGCTGGTTATACTTAGCCTTTGAACTGCCTATTAGATCTTTCAGGTGGTGTTTGCTACTATGACTCGTAAATAATAATAATCAACACGAATTTTTAGGCCTAACATTTTTTAATAGATGCATATGATAGTAGATAAGATCCAATCTCTATAAATTGCTTTTTCTGAATTGTCTGTGGTTAGCGAAATTTAGCTTTAAAGAGAAATTTGAGGAGGTGGCATCATATATTTTGCAGTAACTTAAGAACTAGCTCTTCGATTAAATTATTTAAGGGTGCCCCCTTAGATTAGTAGGTAGCATACTAACCTAACAATCTGTTGGTCTTAGGTTTGATTCCTCTCTAGACCCTGGGTGTTTTCTGCATACAAAGCAAGAACACAAAGATCGCAAATAAAATAAGTTTTTATCACTTTTATAGTTTAGGAAATAATTACAAAGTTTTGTTAAAAAAAAAATAAAATATGATTTTTTTTTAAATTCTTCAAAAATAAACAAAATCTCAAAATTTCTGCTTATTTTTATACCTGCATTCAAAGAAAATAAGCTAAATTTGATTAAATGCAGCCATAAGTTCTGGGACCAAATTATGGCATTTCCATACAAATCAAAAGTAAATTTTGATCGATATCGAGTGGAGTAATTTAGCCTTTGAATTTATGCACAATAAAGTGTTAGCAGGCATTTATTTACTCTACAAAACCTGATTTGGACTAACTGACGATAATAAGTCCTCTTATGTCTATCTGTCTGTTAAAAATAAAAAAGAAACTAGCGTGTTGAAGAGATGCTAAGGGGAAGCATAAACGGAAAAGAACAAATGGAAAAATATTTGTATTTCATTACAAATAGCAAAGAGAAGAACAATATTTGTTTTTAAATAATCTTTTTATCTTCTAAACTCTTAAAGCTGAAATTCTTATTTAAGTCAACACCACCACCTGAGACCAATTACCAGACTAACACCACATTAATGGTTGACCTCATTAAATGAACGTTTATTTGCCAACAGACGCACACAGATACCCAAAACAATCTTTGAATAATATTTTTTGTTCTTTTATCCAAAAGCGTAAGCCTTAAACATAAAGTAAAGTAAAATCAAAAGAAACAAAATAATTTCCTTGTAACGTAATCATAAAAAAGGAGCAAAATCGAGTAAGCTAATGAAAAACTGAAATACATACTAGAAAATAAATTTTCCAAAGACAGCCGTAGGATTTTAAGATTGAGAAAAAAAATTCATACATAATTTAGCATGAGAAAAATATAAATGAAAAACAAAGCAACATTTTACCTTTGAAACATGAAAATCATGTTTAGTAACCTTAACTTAATAAAACCAAAAGGACGCTTTGCTAAAGAAAAATCCTCGTATGTAGTGGGTGGAACTTTCTGTAAGTAAGTCTTTCATTATACACACTCGCTGTGTCAAACAAAACTGTTATACGAATGTAAAAAAAACCCTAATGGTCGCTTAAAAAGAGAGTGCAAAAGAGTAATTTCTTTTTGATTTAAATCTTTGAACTTTTATAATTCTGTAATGTAATTTGGATGCACTAATTAACTAGGGTACATTAGAGACATTAAAAAAAAGAAAAAATATTTTCCCCCAGGAAACGTTTTATTTAAAAAATTGTTTTTCTACAATTATTTATTTTTAGAATGTGTAGCTTGAAATATATTTATAAGAATTGTAGTGTGTGAAATAAAATGAAAATTTTGGTCAGTAAATTTTTCTGAGTTGATAGTGATGGAATAATTACTTTTTTCAGTAAAAATTTTTGTCAAAAGAACATAAGAGGGGTGGGTAATGAGAAAGTTAGAGATCACTTCCCCTGCTTCCCTCTTTTTTTGGATCTAATGAGAACTTTGTAATAAAATTATCGGCCATATTCTGAGAAACACGCGTTTACAAAACTAGAAGTGTTTTGCAAAATGCTAAAGCATGTTCTGGAAACCGTGCGTTTTTCTCATAGAATGTGAATGGCAAAACGCCAGTTTATAAGTAAACAATTGACAAAATCAAAGTAAATTTTTTAAATTCATATTTTTGGTGAAAAAAGGAAAAATTTTAGTTGAAATAAAAAGAGATTCTATTTAATTTGGACTGTGCAACATTTTATTTTCTTATTGACTTTTAGTTTTTGCAAAATTCATCACTTCGCTTCACCGAAATTTAGCGTTTTGCGTTTAGCAGAACACTTATTTTGCGATTTGCGTTTTTCAAAACATGGCTGTATATGTCCCCTCCAATAACCCAAATATATGGTGTCTAATTATTCACTACGATACTCTTCCGCAGTTGCGATACCATATTATTGATTCTGTAATATAAATTTCTACATTTTGCTTGCGCTTTAATTTTTTCATGGCAAGAACAAAAATGTAAAAAAATAAAATGTATTTTTGCTTAATTTATTTTATTTTTTGTAAACAATTTCGTTTTATTTATTAAAAAATTTATTTTCTTTTTGTTTATTTAAAATTTTATTTAAATGTTAAAAAATTTAATTTTTTTTATCACCAACAGCTAAAATATTAACAAAATTCATTCCCAATAGACTACTTTTCAATTCACAATTAAATGAAACCATTCAAAATAATAAGATAATTTCGCATAAATGAATAATAGCAATTTGCATATCGATCGATATTTCTTTTCGTGAAATTTTGCTTTCCATGCGGAATATGACCGATTGTTTTAGTTTTTTATAGCAGCCCTTGCAATTTATGTTGGAAAAAAACTGCCAACTAACCCCCCAGCCGCTAGCTTGCTAATCGAAATTAATTATCCTAGCTGATCCATTTCTCCCTTTATATTAAATGTAAAGTAATAACGCAATTACATCTTTACATTATAAAATGTACTCTTTAAAATGTGTGTTACGTGAATAAGAAAACTTGTTTGTTAAAAAAAAAAAAAAATTACAAGAAAAAAACTGTAAACTATTGTTTGTTTAAAAGAAAAAATAAACTTTAAAGGTTTTTCTTTTTTTTTTTTTGTATTCCTTTTAATTACATAAAAAACGCCTACATTGAGTTTTAAGTACATAAACGTAAGGAAAATCTTGTTGTGTATTTTATTAAATTAAAAATAAAAGAAGCCGTTTAATATGACCGTGTGCTTGCATGTGTGTACAGCAAATATTTTGTACAAGAGAAATAAATATAAAAAAAACAAATATTTTATTTATTATTTAATGACTTTTAAAGTCTCACAATCTCCTTATATTTAAATACTGTTGATAATTTTGAATAAAAAAAAAATTAAAAAGAAACGAGTAAGAGGAAAGGCCTGCAAAGGTTATCATGTTCTTGGGTTAAGGCGACATGAAAACGTATATATTTGGAAACAAACAAACGCAGTTAAATCGTTCATGGTATATGAAAAGGGTGTTTTCTTTAATGTTTCCAATATTTATTTTGAAGTATTTATTTTATTTATCAGGCATGTTCTGAAATCACGGTGATTTTAATTCACGAACGATTTTAAAATCACTTTAGTGATTTTTTGGTGTTCTGGAAATCACGAGTTTTTGCTTTTGAGTAGTGATTTTTACTGTTCTCAATCACGAGCTTAAAGCTCTTTTGTATTGTTTACAATAAAATTTACTCAAAAAAAAAAATAACAAGAACTAAAAATCACGAAAAATATAAGCAAAAGAAAAAAATTCTCCACACAAAATAAAGCGTATTTTAAAATTAATAAATTTAGGGTTCCGTTGTAAAAAATAATTAATAAAAAAAAACTCATAAAAAACAATTCAAATTAAGTGCATTTAATCATTTTATTAAGGAATGCAAAGCAAAATGCTTGAAATGCTGCAAATGATTTGATATCGTAAGGCAGTTTGCTGGCCGGTTGTAAATCACGAGATTTCAAATGATTTGTGCGCTGAACACCTTTTTCGTGATTTGAAATCACTTTGAGAAAAAGTGATTTTCAGAACATGGCCAAATTGTGTTCTGTTATTTTAAATTTATTGTTTTCCTCATGATATTCAGTACAATAAGTAGCGAAGATGAAAGAATATCTATATAGACCATTTCATTAGACGCTACTCTGAGTCCTCAGTAGCTTACTTCGAAAAATATTTTGGGAAACATTAAAACCTTAATGTTACATATTTTAAGTTTATTAAATTTAAAACCTAGTAAGCAGATCTTTTTGACTTTCAATAAAGAAGTTTTGTGTAAAAAATTTAATTAATTTTGGTTTAAGAGTGTGAAGCCAAAGGATGAAGTAATATTTTTTGCAGTCAACTGACACAAAAGTTTTTATGCCGACATATGTTTTCTATTTTACTTGTTTTCTAAAGTCTTATTTAGCTGAACGTTGATGAAAACATCAACCGACGTCCCTTAACGCTAAAACGTTTGTGTAGTTATAGAGCATTTAAAAACGTGCCATATGCTGTTGACATAAGAAAACAATATGAAATAATTATGAAAAATAAAAACATCCTCAATGGATATGGCTTAAACTTTTTAAAGTTATGTAAAATGTATAAAAAAAATTAATTCCATTGTATCACTTGTGTACAAACGTCTCGTAAATTCTATTTTATACAAATCTTGCCGTGCTGTCAATGTGGCATTTGATTTTGATAAGCACTTTCATTGCTTTTCATAAATATAACAAAAACTATCAGCTGATTACGAAATTTTACGGGATGTTAGGCTAATTCTAGCTTGAAAATTTTTTTCGTTTGTAAAGCAAATTTTTCTTCACAAACTAAAAATTATAATGAAACTCAAATGATGCTAAAAAATATTAGCTGCTTTAATAAAATATTTTATTTTTTAGAAACATAAAAACTTTTTACTTTCATATTAATTTTCTGAATCTAAATCATCACTTTATTTTACCACGAACAGCTTGAAAACACTCAGTAATTAATTGAAATTGGCCCTTTTAAATTACGTTCATTACAACTGTAACTTGCTCTAGGCCAAAACCGTCATAATTATTTTTTTATCTGTTTAACTCCCATGATATTAATTACACTGTACGATAAAATTGAATTTTTTTTATAATAACTAGGTTTTGATACCCTATAACTCGATTGCGATATGGGTTCTGAATAGGAGATATACATTTGTGAAGTCTCTGAACTCTTTTCTCGTATTAGGCGTAGTTCTGGACTATTTTTTATGTTCATGCGTTTTTTGCCATTTTCTATATCGTCTCACAGAAAGAATATTTCAAAATTTAATTGTTTTTAAATGTTGTGTGTCAATGTTAAATCTGTGGCAATATGGAAAAAAGCTTATGTCTTATTTAGTTATTTTAGATCACTATACATATACTTAAATACAAATTCCCAATACGCGAGTCAAGCCCTGCCCCCTAAGTAAAAATATAATTATAGTGCAACTTTACTCAGTCCTTAAGTGTTTTTGGGTTGTTTTTCCTTTGTTTGTGTGTGTGTGTGTGTGTGTGTGTGTGTATGTAAGAGTCGCCACTTGTTTTAAATAAAATGCTGACAAAGCATTTACTCTAATTATATATAATGAATGTTTAATTTATGTATGTATTGTCATTAAATAAATAAATTTCTTACTCTTAATTAAATAAAAAAAAAACTAAGAAAAATAATGATTAAATTAAAAAGATTAGAAACAGTTTTTTTAATAACAATTTCTACTGTAATCCAAAAAAATGCACCCATGGACCTGCATACAGACATACGTGCTTGCATAAATGTTATTTATTTTGTAACACTTTCAAGCATTACATTACAATATGAAACGATTACATAAAAGCATCTTTACAATGTTATAAAAAGCAAGTTAAATTCGGCAGTGTCAGCGAAATATTAATATTTTTCACTTTCCACATTCTTCTTTAATATCAAAACCATAGAAAACATTAGATGAGTGAAGATAAATATGCCGCGTTAAATATGTTTTAACGTACCCTTACGTTTTTTAGTATTTGTAAATATATTTTCAGTATCAATGGCATATTTACCAAATAGGTCTTACGTCATTAAATATTAAATGTTTTTAGTAGTAGCTTAGCGGAGATCATCTATATTTGTAACCTACCAACCAAACAATTCAGATATTACTTTGGATATTTAAAAACTTTTTTTTAAATTTTCATATACGGCAGTGCTGTTGCTTTGACGTATTTTAGAAACTTCCGGAAGAACCATAAATTATTTTGAATTGGGACATACTTCATTTTAAAGGGGAGACGTTTTTTTGTCCGTTTCTTTGTTTAGATAAAATACGCAAAAAGTGTACTCAAAAAATGGTCAAAAATAGAGGTAGTTAAAGGTTTTGACTCATAGCTCCACGATTTATAAACCGATCTGACTGAATTTTAACAGTAATAGTCTTACAGAAACGACTGATCGTTTGGTATGCTATACTTTTTTGTTTGTTGTCTAGGGGCTTCTGAAAGTTAATTTCAACGACTACATGGATAGACAGACGGACATCACTTATTAGACTCCGCTATTCATAAGGATTCAAAATATATATACTTTATTGGGTGTAGAAATTACAAATGGAATCACAAAGTTATATAAACCCTTCTTACTTACAGTGAAGGGTATAAAAAGAAAAACTATATTTTTGCAGCCAACTTCAGTCAGAATTGTATTATGAAAACCCTCATATTTGCTATCGGCTTCTTTCGTTTTGCTTCATATATTTTTTATAAGCATAAGAATTTTCTCAGATAAACATTGCTTGCCGTCGCTCTAGTTTAAGTTTGTGTGTTAAACATATTTTTATTGACAGTTTTTTAAGAGAGGAAAAAAACCCAAAAGAAAACTGTAGAGTACGAACTAATATTCCTTTATCTCTCTTCTATACACTAAGAATTGCAAGAATAAAAGTTGCTTAGTGTAAATTGGGCCTTGGAAAATAACTTCTTAAAAACTCAATAAAAAATCACTTCACTTGCCATCTCTTACAAAATATCTCACTGGGTTTTCTTGTCAATAATAAGTTCTTTTTTGTTTATTTATTTATTTATTTTAGTGTAAATTAATAAAATTTATTCGATTGTCGCTTAAAAATTTGTATTTTAAAAAATTAAAATGTTAGGAAAGAAATCTAAAGTGGTTAAGAAAAAACTTGTTTCAAAGCATGTTTACAAATATTTAACAGCAGAAGAAATGCACACCAAAGACCAGAATTATCTAAGTCACATAAACAATGTTAAAGGCTGCCTTAACTATATAAAATGTAAAAATAAATTCATTCGCATAAACCAAGAATTTTACTTATTTAGAAATATTCTTTAATACTTTGCAAGCTGCTGTCTCTGTCATTTTACAATTGAGTAAAGAAAAATTAGAAGTGAATAAGTGGCAAGAATATTTAAATTGTTGTCCATTGCCAAAAGCTTACAAGCCTCCTGATATACGTTTGTTTATGGAAAAATTGAAATATTTGGAAAATATTTCCAGGGAAAAAAATTCCATTAGCTGGCTATTGACCACAAATGATCGCAGTCTGCTAACGCAAGATTTCTCTCACAAAGATCTAACACGTTCTACGCTTAAACTTGAGAATAAAACAAATTTTGGTATGGAATATGATGATCGTATAGATAATTGTTTAAAAATGTTAAAACGTATTGAGGATTTTTTTGAAAGCGGCTTGGAATTAAATAATAACGTCATACAGCAACTGAACGATATAAAACAATTGAAAATTAATTTGCAAGAACAAATTAACGAGTTTCTGAATCACTACACGTATCGCATTTTATGTTCAGAGGAAGCTTATATGAAGTAAAAAATATTCAGTCTTATTGCGAGTGTTTTCGTCACGAGAACGACACTCGTAATCAGTTCTATTATCACTTTTCATGCTTGAAATTTCTGTGAATAGAATTTTTTTTTTCTAAAATACAAAGAAATACATTATCAGCGAGTAATATAGGCTATTTAAAATAACTCCATGCCCACTTTTACGCCTACTTTTCAATTATCTAACGATTAAAACGGGTTTTCTAACGGTTTTTCAAAATTTTTTCTGTTTATTGATTTAAATGACCGGGCGAAAATAAGAAACAGCGAGAAATATGTAAAACTATACAAAAAGCAACAAAAATAAAATACGTTTAAAAAAAATTTCATTCACGATAAGAAGCTTAGTACTTAAATTAATCAAATTATTATTAAATTAATTAATTTATTAACTCAGCTCCATAGATGCAATTACAACCGAATATAATTTTCAAGCTAATAATTTTCAAATCCATATTTGGTCATTAAAAAATGTTCCCATACGTTTCAGTCAATTGGAGTAAGCTGATAAATACTTTATGTTTAGCAGACTTATAGCACGTTTTGTTTTGTTTTCCTACTCTAGAAGCTCTCATATGACCGTCAATTTAAATAGCATTAAGGCAACGCTTGCTGTCCCCATATTTATCATGAAAGAAAATTATACCATACGAGCTTTACATTTGAATTTTGATCACATTAGTGAAAAGGCCCAAGTTGTCTTTCAAAAAGTTGTGGAACCTTTAGCAAAAGCAATTATTTCACAACAAGATTTAGTAGAAAGTCTTGCTTATGAAAAGCAATTGCAGTCAGAAATACAAAATCGTCTACGAAATCAATTGTTGGAAAAACGTGAGGAGTATGAAGAAAATTTAAAATTACTTGAACAGCAACAGGCAAATGTAAAAAATAAAAACAAAGCAGATGATGGTAACAAGCCAACTTCTAAAACAAAAATAATAAAACCAACCGTGGAACCAGACCTTATAACTGATGATATGTTTCCTGATATTTGGGAGGAGTTCAGGGATGAAGATCAAAAAGTATATGAAAATTACTTTAATATAATGGCAAGAGAATTAGATTTAAATTTAAACGCAGATGAGGTATTAGCTAACTAAGAATTTCATTATGATTCAGACATTATTTTCTTTTTAGATCAACTTGAGAAAGTATTTCATTTTGGGTGGCATTTATCAATTGCAGCAAATTGAAAAGCCTCAACATTTTGATTTCAATAGTTTTAACATGACCTGGCATTTAGATAATTCAAAATTGCTTATCCATAAAGATTTCATTATACCTTCTCATAGCAAATCTTTACGTAGAAGTACTAGAGTTTTCAAAAAAGAAACCAGAAGATCACATTCTTTTAAACTAGAAGAATTCACAGATACGGTTGAACATAAAGAGCCCTGGTTTATTTTAAGCCTGCAATTGCCAGAGTATCTTTGCAATTGGGACCAGCCTATTGTGTGTCAATATGAGACGGTAACTAAAGCTACGTTAAGCCCAAAGGTTTTAAAAGAAGAACAGAAAAACCAACCAAAAGCTTTAAAAAATAAAACACTAGATTCCAACTCAGTAGAAAATTCTGCAAATATGATTTTTATAGCTTCACAAAAACCAGAATTATATAATTCTGCAACGAAAATACAGGACATTTCAAAGGGCAGTATTCCTAAAACTTACCGCTCCAATGTAAGATTGCAGTTGGCAAAAGAAAATGGTTCTTTACAAAAGGGTGTACAAAGCCTAAATGCCATTGTAAATGTCTATGACTTTCCTTTGGATCATGTGCTTACTAAGCCCCAAATTAGACATATAGAAAGACATGTTTTACCACAAATGATTTCATCATTTAGATTTAAAAAAGAACTTGAAGAAAACGTATTAAAAGCTAATCAAGTTACAAGTAAAAGCAAAAGTAAATTAATGCGCAGACACGTAGAAATGGCAACACAATCAATGGCAAATGATCAATATTTCTTTAAATTGGAGTCACTGCAAAACAGTCCCGAGAGACTAGTACCCGTGTATAATCCTGATGAAACCATACAGATTCTACAATTTCCAACTCATACCAACGTAGCTGATCCAAATATTAATGTTCGTTATCCAAAAACTTTTGCTCAGCTAATGAAATTAATTAACTTGATTAAAATGCATCACAAAAATAAGCCGCAACAGATACTGGAGCTAAAACCTTTTAAATCAAGATTTCCCATTATTAACAAACGTTTTAAATTATTAGAAAAACCAAAATTGAAAACAATCTTTTCAAAATCATCTCTACAACAAGTACCATCTTCTAAGAGTCGTAATAAACTTCAGCCAAACAAAAGTGCTTCCAAAATTACTCTTGTTGACTCGCAGCAATCTGCATTGAGTAATGCTTTTCCCATAAAAAATACTGTGGAAGAGAATTCTTCAATAGAGGAATACACCTGTTGGACCACCAAACATATATTAAAAACGGAATACGAGTATAATAGTGAGCAGCGTACGATTGTTATACAAACTGACAGATTGGGTAAGATTGAAATCATAGACCAACTTACGGCACTCATTAACAATTAAAATGGAAATTTTGATCGATAACAATGCCGTAATTTGCCCCCATTTTTTTAAATGACAGAGTTTAAAATCACTTGTAAAAGAAAAAAATTTATAAAGCAAAATTTTGATTTTCCTAAACAAAATTTTCGTATTATTAAAAAAAAATTTAATTATAAGAAAAATTTCGATAACGTTGGCGATTAGATTAGGTTACAGAAGGTGCCCAAACAAGAAAAACAGAGGCTGGGCTGACTTGGGTCCTTTGATGTTGGGCCTTTGTGATACTTGTATAGGAGGAAGTGAAGAAGTATAGTATTAGAGATAGAAGAATGAAAGCAAATTAAATAAATAAGAAGACAGATAGAGAAGAGGAGTCCATCACTCAAACCAATTGCTTCTTCTAACGAAGCCATATAGCATGTCGACTTTTATAAACGATAGCTCAGTGAGACTCTGCAGATAGCGCTCTCCAAAAAGGGTTGTTAAGTTAGAAAAAAAATTTTTTTAGTGTTTGTTTGACGTCAGATTAGAGGTTAGCAGAAACACTGCATAAATTCAAGAGACGTAAATTAAATATAAAAATTTTTTTTATTGCTAATCCAAGCATATTTTCATTATCAATTTTTGGTGGACATGATCCTTGACCCCTATGCACAGTTTTGGACTTTTTATTGAACAAAATTTCTAAAAACAAAAAACCACTCTCTTAAATGCCGTACGAAGAACTGGATAAATAATTGGAATTTTTTTTACAAAATTTTTAGGCTACTTTGGATTCGCTTTTAAGCAATACGTACACTTTCCATTCAAATTTTGGAAATTACAGCCCAACGAAGATGAGTATGAACTTTAAATTATCCAGTGTTACAAAATTTTATTTTTGTTTAATTTTTTATTTGTTTTTAGTCCATCAAATGCAATAATTTTTACTTTGGATACTCAACACGTTGCATGTACTTTTCATATTGATGAAAACGGTTTTAAAGTTCGTGTTACTGAACCCATAAAGAAATTTACAAAAAAGCCCAAAATTTACTTACTCATCGAGCAGCCTATAAGTGATTTAAGGCATTTAAAGCAAATATTTAGAGAAAAACATTTAAATATATTTCCAGAAAAAGATGCCAGTCTTTACATAGAAAATGGTTTGTAACTCACACGTCACTAAAATCATGTGTAATATTTCATAATAAAAAGTCCTTGTAAGACATTCAAGCTATGCTTTCTTAAAGGTCTAATAGGAATCAGTCATGTGATTCAGTAACTTTTAAGGGTTCCATATTTTTCCGTTTGCATTAACGTAATTCTTAATTAACTTTAAAAGTTATCGCTAATATAAATACCGTGGACAACAACCGAAACTGGCTTATTTATTATATAGATATTTTCGATATAAAAGCATTCATTTTTATTTTGCGGTTAAGAAAACACCACACAAAATTCTGACTTTTATTTAATCACACAGCTGATAGTTAAAAATTTTACTGAAAGTTTTTTAATTTCTTTAAAATTTAATAGTGAATCGCACTACAGATTTCTACTCTCAAAATTGAAAACAACATTCTGAAGTTGTATCAGAAGTTGCAACGTATGTAAGCCATGTTTAAAAGGAAGCAATTTAAATAACAAATTCAGTAGCTTTTAAATATGCAATAAAGTAGTGTCGATTACGCTCAGGTTTTGAAAAACGCAAAACGCTTAATTTAAGAATTTTGCAGCGTCTGCATACATACAAAAAATAAATAACGGTATTTTTAGTGCGTATTCCTCAATTTGACGAAGGTTAGGTGTCTAGGGTTAAACAAAAATTAAAAACAGATTTACACTTTTTTAACTAAAAACATGACTTTAAAATGTTTCATTTTATTTTGTCAATTATTTACTTACAAGCTGGCGTTTTTAAAAAAGAAAACATAAACAAAACGTGTGGATTCCAGAACATGTTTAAACTAATTTTAAAACAAAAAGCGTTTATCAAAACAAGCGTTAGTCAGAAAATGAGTGTTAAGTTGATTTGGTTTCAGCAAAAATTACGATGCAGTTCTTAACTAACTCCAATCTAATCTTTAAAAAATTATAAAAATTATGCACTTTATCGCTGGCATTTGAAAACTAATGGTAAACAGAGCAGAGAAATTAAAATAAAGTGTAAAATTTTTTTAAGAATAGTTAAAAAAAGTGCATAGCCCTTTTTGTAGAAACTAAATCATCATTGAAAAGTAAATGAACATGCCTGCAGCAAAGGAATTTTATATTGATACCGAGTATTAGGCTAAAATAACCAACCACCAACCAACCAGGGTTCCCTGTCGATTGGTGGGTGAAATTACTGCCTAGACTGCCGGCGAAGTTCAAAGTTACCAGCTCTCGTTAAAAAATTTATAATATTAAATGAATAAATAAATATTTTGAAACTAAGTCGCGACTGTCTGATTTCGTTTGTATGAACTCATTTTATTATGAATTAATTTTAATTTGTCTGCAGGCTATTTTTCGGAAAAGCATTTAGCCACTGAACTGCATACTTACAACTGCATGGCCGTAAACTGCAATCAAATTAGTTTTATCTATTCTCATTGGAATCGTTTGGCCCATAGACGAGATATTATTTTAAAATTCATACAATTTCAAGATGCTGAAAAAAATATAGTAGAAGTGCGCATAACACCAGAACAAGCATTCTTTGTTGATGTATCGGAAATATGTTCGGATAATTTAGACATAATAAAATTGGACTACAATTTATCATGGAGAAATATAAATGTATGAAATATATATATATATAAAAAAATTTTTATTAATAAGCACAAAAATAGTACAGTTTTCATTTTGATTTCTTATTAAGCAAAACTATTTTTTATGGAAAAAAATTTTTTATTTCAACAAAATTTAAACTTTATTCGGACTATGTTGGTGTGTAAAATGCATTATTCTCAACATGATATTCTCTAGGAAAATTTCAAAAAAATTTTCATACAGCTGTTTCATCAGACACTACTCTGAATCTTCAGTAGATTACTGCCAAGGCTTGTTAAATTCCTTTCCAAACATTTGAATACTTATTTTGTTATATCAATAATAATAATATTCTTATGTAATATGTTAGTTGGCATATTTTCCTTACTTAGTTCAATGCCTACTTTAGTTTTTTTTTCTTTTTTTAAAGCTTTTGACTAAAATTCTCATTTGCTCAATTGGTATAACGAAAAAAGTACTAGAATGTTTAGGGAGGATTTAACAAAACTTATGAGTAATCGACTGAAGATTCAGATTAGTCTCTGATGAAACAGCTGTATAAATATGTTATTCCTTTTAGTACTTATTGTGCTAAGTAAACAATTTTCCAAAATATTCCATGAGAATATCATGTTGAGATTAATGCAATTTGCACACCAACACGAATAAAGAATTAACTTTGTTAAACTTTATAATTCCAATTAATTTAATATGTTTTTTTTTTATTTCATTTAAAGTTTTACAGTGATTTGCATCATTTGATTAATTCGATGTATCCAGCTGTCAATGATTTAAGATGTGAAAACTGCAAGTTACTAATTTTTCTACAATCTCTACTTTGTGCAATAAGGCCCTTAAGTTTTTCTTGAATATGCTTTTTACTTGCTAAAATTAAAAGTAAATATCATTGTAAGATTTTCTATTATCATTAAATAAAAATATTGTACAAATAATGTAATAAAAAAATTGTTTTCCTTTTGCAAAAATTCCATTAAGTTTTGTTCCACAAATTAAGTCCAGCAGCATCGAATCTTATATACCTTTCACTTTAGTAGCCAAATTTTCATCTTAAAAATCTTTACAATCAAACGGCAAATTATTGATTAATATACAAATTTTTCATAAATTTTGCTTTTAATTCGAAAATAATTAATTTCACACTCAAAGAAAAATGTGTCCAATGAAATTATTCCATTAAAATTATTGCATTTATTCAATGAGAAATTTAAAAAATTATGTGAATTGATCAAATATTTGCAATATTTAAAATTTAATGAAATATTTCATTTCATTAATTTATTGAAATATTAGATTTCGTTAATTTAATGAACTGTTCCAATGTATTTATTAAATTTTTTTAATAAATGAAGAAAATGAAATATTTCATTAAATTGACGAAATAAATTATTTCATATCATTAATTCAATGAAATATTAAATTTCGTTAATTTAATGAACTATTCCAATGTATTAATTAAATTTTTTTAATAAATGAAGAAAATTAAATATATCATTAAATTGACGAAATAATTTATTTCATTTCATTAATTCAATGAAACATTAAATTTCGTTAATTTAATGAAATGAAATATATTATTAAATTAGTCAAATATTTTCAATATATTAATGAAATAATTTTATTAAATATTAATGAATATTTCATTAATTTAATGAAATGTATTGTTAGTTCAAAAATATAGAATTTTTTATTGGATTAATTCAGAAGTTATATGAACAAAATTATCTTAGTGTAGCGGAGATTAACGACACAAACCAAAAAAAAATACCCAAAAAATGCTCTAGCAATAGCATTTCGCTAGTCGAACTTTTACACACCCAGATAGGGGAGCAAATTAAAAAATTAGTTGTGTATTATTGATTTTTCTCGGCCTTTTATGGACCATTTTTGCTTTTTTAACAGAGATTATGGCTGTCAGTTATAATGAAACTGTATGCAAAATTTTTTTTCCATTTTGTATTTAAGACAAAATACAAAAACGCTACTCAAAAAATTGGTCAAAAAATAACGTGTCATCTGCCCGCCAATTGAGTTGAATTTTTAAAACAAACTGACAATAGCAAAAACTGGCAAATTGGTATATTAAGCTTTGCTGCACGTAGCCTAGACAGACAGCCAGATAGACGAACATCGCTAAATAGACTCTAATATTTTATAAGCATCCAAAATATATTTACTTTATAAGGTGACCATATTACAAACATCCTTACAAACTTTTATTCTGGGTAAAAAAGCGTGTCTTGTCTATACTTCTTTACTTTGTTACGCAACTCAATTTATTTAAATCACATTTTTTGTGTGTGTTAACTTATTCCATGAATAAATTTAATTATTTTAATCAAAAAAGCATTAAAAAGAACGAAAACTCTTTCCTAGCCGTTTCTTATTTAGAAATTATTCTCTGTAACTAATTTGATATGAAGCACAACAAAAAAAACTTTTTTTTTCTTTTTTTTTTTTGAAACATAAAGGCGTAAAACAAAATTAAATTTACAGATTAACAAAACGCTTGGTTTTTTTTTTTATAAAAGATTATGCTAACAAGTTTATCATATTTTATTAAAAAAAAAAAGAATTTTAAATGGAAAGTTTTGAAACCATTTTATGTTTAATTTTTAAAATACTTTAAGCAGTTGAAGTGATTTAACCGCCTTAAAATTTATTTCTTATTTTTTTTTTAACTGTCGGGAGAAGACTTTGTGCTGCAGTGAAAGAAAGCTTAAGCTGAATTCCAAATGTGAAATACATAGTCTTCATTTAATTCGTTCATTATATTTTTTATGAATATTCAATTCAAGTGAAATAATTGTTATACATATCGACAAAAAATTTACCCAGTATTATCAGTTGCTTACATTTGGATTGAATCAGACTTGCAAGCAATTCGTGGCAAATTAAAATTAAAAATATTGTTTATTCGTAAGTTTGTTTTGATATTATTTTTGGTTTTTTAAAACTTCTAGTTTTTTCAAACATGAGGTCAAATTATAATCTTTTTCTTTTTTTTTCGTTTCAAGTTTGAAAATTGTGTTTTTCAGCGAATTCTTCTATACTACAAGCAAGATTCCTTTTATAGGCCGATTATGTCTGCTTTTACGCTCACTTATGAGTCTTTGAGTAATTAAAATTATATTTTCCAGAAATTTTTAACATACGCTCCCTATACTTGCAATATACTTCTGGACTAACCATGCCCACTTTAAAAAAAAAAATGCTTCGAATAGCTTAGTAATGATTTCGCTTGTTTTTTTAAAAAATAAAATTATATTTTTGAACGGATTTAAAATTTATTACATATGCTTTTTACACTTGAAGAAAAGTTACAAAGAAAAATTAAGCCGACAACTCTCGCTTTTATAACTAATTTTAATAAAACAGTTTAGATGAAGTTTTTTAGTGGTTAAAATTCTATTTTGCAACGGGCTGGGTGAATAAGTACTTGCGAAAATAATTTTCATTCAACAAAATCTACATTTTTATAGAGGCGAGACTTCTAGTTTGACTTGAATTAAAACAACATAAACTAAGACCAAGACCACACACAACAAGTTTAGTTTCTCTTTTAAAATTGCCGCTGTGTCTATATACAGCTATTTTCTTCCGGCAATTTTAGCATTCTTATTCAGTCCTGTCTTCTTTTTTTACATCTTTATAAAAGATACGAAGAAAGAACAAAAAGGAATTGCCGAGTACGAGCAAGTTTTTATATTCTTCTTTCCTCTCCCTCCTACAAAATCAAGAATTGTCCAACTAAACTTGCTGTGTGTGGTCCTGGTCTAATAAAACTCGTTTCACAGACGAAATAATCAATACACAATGAATCAAAAAACGCTGGTCAACCTTGAAAAATTTTACATAGTGTTTGTATGGATTTTTCTATTATTTTTTCTAGCAGCTTATTTTACGGTAACATTACAAATTATAACTATTTTAGTCATTTTTCTTACAGCACAAAATGGTTATTTGAGATTTTCTTCAATCAGACGCCAATTTTAGATCCCGACAAAAATTCCAAATGTTCTTTCTTCTTGCTCTTCACTTTAATTTCCAAAATTTTCAAGAAATCGTGTTGTTTGATGCTCATGTCACAGTCTTGCTGTTTTATCTTACACAACATATTGTTAATTAATTGTAAAAACTAGTGTCCTGAGTTATGATTCCCAGAAAATTTTGAATTACTGTAATGAAACATTCTCAAGTTTGCTGTTGAAGTTGGTTTATAATCAGAGCAGAAGACCTGGGATATGACAGAGTTTGCGCTCGTAATTTTTACTATGCAAAAATAACAATTATCATAATGATTACGACTTTCTTGTGGGATAGAAGTAAAATCAGAATATATTAATGAATTTTGATGTTTTTAGCTAAATTTTTTTCCAATAGATGCGATTTAAAGATTAAATATTGGCCGTTTTTTTTTCGAATAATAAATGCAATAAAAAATTGTGCAAAAAGAAATAGTTAAATTTCGTAGCAAAATCGTTTAAAAATTATGATAAGATGTGTGAAGCAGCCTCTTGAAAAATCTCATATTTAAAAAAAATTTAAATAAATTGGGTGATCGAAAAGCACGCCAGCAGGCTGAGACTGCCGTTCAACGATAACTGCCACATCTGTCGGTCATTCGAGAGTGAGGAGACGGTCTTTCACCTTCTCTGCGAGTGCCCGGCTCTTATGGCTTCGAGACACAGATTTGTCGGTGCACAGCTGATGGCCAAACTACCTGAGAAGTCGGGAGTAAGGTTAGCGAACCTTCTCAGATATCTAAATGTCACGGGGGTGGATCTAGGTCACTTTACGGCTAAGCAGTCTTGGCGATTAGGTGGTTCAAAGCGGATTTTTGCGACTCTAATTGAGGGCCGTTAGGCCGCCACGTAAACTAGCCAAACAACCTAGTCAACCATAGTGCATTAGAAAAAAATTGTGGTTGTCCAAAGCTTTTTATTGTTACACAGTGTATTCAGTTTTATATTTAAACTCACTCCTTCATATTCAGAAATAGAACAGAAAAAGGAAATCAGTAGGACACAGGACACATTTAACAAAAATCTTTTTTATATCACACTCCAAAAAAAAAAAAATACATTTTATTTTTATACTAAAACGAATTTTAAGAAAATTATTTAACTTTTATTTGAAAAAAAAAATTAATTTTTTTAACTCAAAGACTGCTTAAAAAAGGAATGTAATCTGTCGTTAATCATAAAAAAAACTCCACACATTTCAATAAATTCTAAGAAAGGTATTATCTCTCATTTTATAAAATGAAATGAAGGATTTATTATTCAAATTTTAATCAATGTACTTCCTTTGAATTTATTTATTTGAAACTCAAAAAAAGGTTAATTTCTAAAAAAAGAGACTAGATTGTGTATGTGTGTGTATTTAGAATTCTGCTTTATAAATACAAATTTTAATTATCATATTTCATATTATTTATTTTTGCCAACCTCTTGTGGTTTCTTTTTTCTTATTAATTTTTTTTTCTTTTCTTGTATTTTTAGGTAAAAGCCTGCCAGATTTACTCAAGCATTAATTTCAACATTTTTCTATTGTCTTTTTTGTAAGTAGACTTTCCTTTAAACACGAGCAAACAAACAAAAAATATATTTTTCTTTTTCATTAAAAATTTCTCACATTGATAATCACTACTTGGTGAGCTTTGTTTTGTTTGTGTTGTTTATTGCTTTAAATCAAAAAAAAAAAACTTAAGAAACTAAACATAATCAGATTCGTATCTACTACTTGTGTTGTCTTTTATGTCAATCATTATTTTGCTTATTTAATGGTGGCACTTGTGTATCTTTCAAGTACAACTAGATACTACAAAACTAAGTCCCTTTGCTGCTTTTTGTGTACTTTATTGTACTCGTGTACCATCCAAATATATATAAGTCGAACATTTATTTTGTTCTGTTTAAAAGTTATCACGCACAGAATCCCATTTTATTTGTTCGCTTTCTCATTATCATTGTAGTTGTTGTTGCTGTTAGTTATTATTATTCGTTGCTTTAATTATAGTTTTCTTTAGTTTTGAATTACATTTCCTTTTTTAAAACAAAGTTTATGGTTTAATATCACTTTTCAAATTGCTGGACTTTGTAAACTAATATAGGGTATTAGATGTGCAAGTGGGACTTAAAAAAATAAAATAAAAATTTTAGTTTGGTTACGGGTTTTCGTATTTAAAAAAATTGAAAATTATTTTTTCAATAATTTTTCATTAAGTTAATTTATGCTAAATTAGAATTTTTATTGCTTCCTTTAGCATTTTATAGGTTAGAAAAAACAGAAGCTGGGCTCGTTTGGGTCCTCTAACGTGGTCCCTTTGTAATACCTGTGTAGAAGGAAATGAAGAAGGATAGCAATGGAAGAGTGAAAGAAATGGAGATAAATAAAAAGACATATAGAGATTGTGAATCCATCACTTAAACCAACCGATACTTCTAACAAAGCCATATAGCACGTCGAATTTTAATGGAATCCTTTCATTGAACTTAAGCCACAATTTTCTTTCAGTCTATTCCATAACTCTTGAAAAAATTTAATTTCTATTATTTTTTTTTTTTTAGAAAAAAAAAATATTTTTATCGATGCAAAGTCAATTCAGATTTTTCTCACAATATTTCCATAAAAATAATTCTTAAAGCCAACAGATTATTTTTTAATATCTGGCACTCTACTTATACGAGTAAAAGTAATTTTATTGGTGAGATATAAACTTTAAAAACGAGTAGAAAGAGAAAAATGTTATTTACACATACGACTACATACTTTTGCAGATATTAAAAGCAAAAATGAAAAAAGAAGAATATTAAGCAAATAAATTTACTTTTGCAAATAGAGATGCCAACAAACAGATAATAACTCATTCATACATTTTAACAGAGAAACTCAAACTCAAATATGCCCGTTCATATAGAAGGTACATTTAAATGAAAAAAATATATATAAATAAAAAAATCGTAATAAAACCTGAGGAAAATCTGTCCTAGAGATTTACATAAAATGATAAAATGAAATGGAATATTTAAAAAACAAAAAACAAACAAACAAAACGGGCAATATGACAACCAATGAAAAGGCGCATTATTTTTTTCTAAATGATCTAAATTCTAAATAAAAAGACTCTTAACAAAATCAACAAAATGAAAAAAGAATTGTGCTAAAATAAATATTAAATGTTAAACTATGAATTTAGTTATTTTCTTTTTTTTATATTTTTTAGTTGCACAAAATACTATGAATATAAAATGAAGCTCAAATCTTGATTAGAAGGTGATATTTCTTTTAGTTGAAAAACATGGAATGGATAGGAAATGGGTATTAAAGCATTACAACACTGATTAAAAATCATTTTGTTTATTTAAAATGGAAAATAAAATTTACTAAAAGCCCGGCAAAACTTTTTTAATAAATAAGCTTTCCAGAAGCACAATTAATAGTGATGGGTAGTTTGTAAAATAACTTAACTAGTCTACTTTTACTATGCTCTTACATGTATATACAAGGTGACGCAAAAGTAATCCTCCTATCAGAAAATGCTATAAATTTTGCGATTGGCCCCTAATGTCAGTTCTGTTTTGACATTTGTGTAGTAAACACATGCGAAATACACGTTAATAAACAATGTTACGCTACACTGCTCCTGAACGCGGAATATTGGTGACTATTTATTTGAGCAATAATCGGTCGGTGACTTTGGCAAAACGTGAATTTCGTCGCAGATTTCCTGGCCGTCCAACGCCTACTGGTGAAACACTGCGACGTTTAGCCTCTCGCCTCGAAGAGACTGGCACAACACGAGATGCTGCCAGGCGTGGCAGACCCCGGAGTAGCTGTTCTGCAGAGAATATTGCTGCTGTAGCCGAGGATGTCATGGAAGCGCCGTCGACATCGACCAGACGACGTGCCACGCAAATGGGTATCAGTCGACGGTCTTTACAGCGAATTTTGGTACAAGATTTGAAGATGTTTCCGTACAAAGTCCAGACGGTGCATCAGATGTTAGCTGCTGACCGCCAATCGCGTCTAACATACGCTCAAGCCATTCTTAATCACCACCAAGAGGAAGATGATTTTTCATCAAAAATAATCATGAGTGATGAGGCCCATTTCCATCTTAGCGGGTACGTAAATAAGCAAAATTTACGCTTCTGGGGCACTGAAAATCCGCGTGTAACCCACGAAGAGCCATTACACCCGCTCAAAGTCACTGTATGGTGTGCTGTTTTCGCTGGAGGAGTCATCGGATCTTTTTTCTTCGAAGACGTCGCGGGCCAAACGGTTACTGTGAATGGTGAGCGCTACAGAGCAATGATCAACGAGTTCTTTTTGCCGCAACTTGATGAATTGGGATTGGAAAACATGTGGTTTCAACAGGACGGTGCAACGGCACACACTGCACGTGCCACAACGGATATGCTGAAGGATGCATTTCCCGGTCGCCTAATCTCCCGTTTTGGCGATTTGCACTGGCCAGCAAGATCGCCTGATTTGACCGCTGCAGACTTCTTTTTGTGGGGCTTTTTAAAGTCGCAGGTTTATGTCAACAAGCCTCAGACTCTTACAGCTCTTAAAGACAATATCCGTCAAGAGGACCTATCGCCGGAAGTTTTGGCCAAAGTGATGGAAAATGCTATAAAAAGGGCTCAAATGACAATCAACTGTGGCGGCGGCCATTTACATGACATCATATTCTCGACTTGATGTAAAAAAATTAAAAGACCAAATAAAAATAATCCACAAGAAGAATCAAAGTTTTTAATTTTTTTTTAATTACAGCCAAAAAACATCGGAAGGTTATTTTTGCGCCACCTTGTACTAAAAGAAATAAACAATTGCAAATAATGTTCATATTTTAAGTTATCTCTAGACTGTTCTGGACTTAAAAATTATTTTTCTTTTCTAAAAGGGAAAAGTGCGTGAATTAGAAAAAAAAATTATAATAATAACGGCACCCACACACTTTCATTTCATTAAGCGGGCTTCACACTATTGTATTTAGTATTAATACATGTCAAAAATTCCTCTTTAAGTAAAAATCCTATAGTGTGAAAACAAAATGGTAAACATGTGTGGTGAAATACTTAAGTATTTTTGGCAGTATTATGATTTTTGTAATTTTTAGAATTTTTTCTAAGCTATCACACTGCTCATTTTATCAGGGTTGCTTTTGTACAAGCAACCCAAGAAAAAACTAGAAATCAGCTGTGAAATTATTTGCCGTGTTTTGTATTTTATTTGAAGTGTGATGGTATGAAAACAGAAAATATTTTCCTTTAGATTTTTTGACAGTCTATTTGATTTGCATCTGATTTCGGTCTCACTCGATTTCAAGTCGAAAATTGCTGAATTTTGTCTATCAGTATTGTGGTATTAATTAAATTTTATTTGCTGAGTTTTATTATTTTTTTAGCTATATAATGTTCCCATCAGCTTTTCTGACAACTCATTGCAGGCAATTTATATTGTAATCCCCCTCAATAAATTTAAACGGAACAAGCATACTTGAAAGCCACACTTTCAAACATGTATAATATTTTATAATATAAAGTGTTTGCAAGTCCTTTGTATTTACAGCTGGCATTTTATGTTTTATGCTTCAATTTAAATATTTCCATAATCGACTTTATGAATAAATAAACAAGTTACTTCGGCTGGGTTAGCCAAATATTCATATTTTTCACTTTCCACATTCTCTTAAATATCAAAAAAATACAAAAAATTATATAATTGGAACGGCTAGCTTATTAAGCTTGAGATCGTATATAAAAAAATTTTTTATTTATTATTTTAACAAAATGAAAAATAAAAAAAAACTAAATAGACTTAAAAATTTTATAAAAATAAAAAAAGAAATGCAAATTTTCTTTGAATACCAATTTTTTTTAATCCTTAATAAATAATTATTTTAAGTGCAAGAAACTAAAATTAATAAGTTCTAAAAAACAATCTTTTCTGAGAACCTCATTTTTAAAAACAATAAAATGTCTGCAGGAATTACATTTTTTAAATAATAAAAAAAAATTCTAAGAAAGATATTCAATAAGAATGCCAAAAAATTTAATTTAATTTAATTTAATTTTAACCAAAACCAAACCTAATTAATTAAATATTTAATATCAAATACAGATTTTCAAATTAAAGTCAAAATCGAAAAAATTGTCTTTCATAATGCTATTACACTCAATGCACTAGAAACCACACACACCCATACAATTTTCTATAAAAAAACAAAGAAAAAATTAATTAAATGTGAAATATTGGTTGAATATTTGATATTTCTGCTACACTTGTGGGCCTATATTTTTGATATTTTACACAGACATTATGACTGTTATTTCCGATAAGACTGTGTACTACGTTTTTGGGTCTGTTTCGTAAATTAAACAAAATGCACAAAAAAATCTTCCGAAAAATGGTAAAAAATAGAGGTACTCACGGCTTTCGGCTCATAGCTCTGCTATTGATGAACCGATGCTGCTGAATTTCAATAGCAAGAATCTAACAGAGACAACTGACAGGCAGACAGATAGAGAAAAATTTTTTCAAGAAACAATAGAATTGAACTAAAAAAAGATGAGAACTGAAACAAAATGTTATTTATTACACACAACTGTTTCTGTAATTTTTCTTTGTGAGAACCTACTATCACTTTATTGCTTTTACTAAAACAAGTCTTTCTTTAACAAAGGTTCACACCTATCGAAATACTATTCGATATGATAGTCTACTGGCTATCGAATGCGATGATTAGACCTTCACATTAGTGGTAATTTTAGGCAGATATAGACACCATATTACAACCGCTAAATATTTTTTTGAAAAAGTAATAATTTTTATAATAATCACACGAGAAAAAACATTTTAGTTTAAAAACCAAATGTGTTATATTGCTTAAATTTTTAATTGATTCCATTAAAACATTTGCTCAAGGTGATAATTATTTTATTGTAAAAAGTGTAAATGGCATAGAGTTAAGAAAAGCTTATACAAATACAACTAAACTTGGATATAACGGCCTGTTTTAAGGTCCAGAAATGCTTAACAAAATGTTACCTGAAGTTGTGTGTCTTCAGCCTTAGTTTTACTTTATGCACTGTAACATAAAAACGCTACTTGGTACTTACACAGTATTTTCTTTTTCAAGACTTATTCAAATAAATGATGATGTGTGGGTGCCTGAAAAAAGAAAATTTTAATGACTGACTATGTACCTATTCGTATTTGTATTTATTTAACTAAAAAGCAGTTGATTTAAGATTGTGTGAAAAAAGATATGCACGTATTTCAAATTAGTTTTTCTCTACTCAATTGCACTCGTTTCGTTTATGACTCAGAAACACATGCATGCAGTCTTTTATGTTCCCACGTTTTTTTACAAAGCGGTTGGTTAATTTTGTTTATCTCTATTCTAAGAAAATTGTTTTATGCCCTTTCCAAACAAATAGCAATTTGTTTGTATGTATATACATACATACATACTAGTATATACAACTGGTATAATGAATAGTTTTAGTTGTTATTTTAGGTTTTTCTTTTTATTCATCTTTGATTAGCTGCTGTCGTAATTGCAGTTAATGCTGGTACAAATAAATATTTTCTTCTTGGTTTTTCTTTTAAAATTTTTTTTTTTAAAACTTCAAATTGCTTACTGATTTAAATTCGAAGCTTCTTTAATAAAAGCATTAAGGTAGCTTGTGAACTTTGTAAAGTTAACATTCACATGCTTAGATTAAGGCTCATGCATATGTATGATATGCATGCAAAATTTCAGTAACTTCTAGTTATAATGTTGCTGAAAATGTTATTCATAATTTGTTAAAAATCAGAAAGTAAATAAACAATAAAATAAGAGTTAAATTAATATAATTAAAACTCTGTAAGTATACAACTGAATCATTAATGTATTTAATTAAATTATTTGTGAACAGTTAACTTGACCATGTTAGAAGTATAATTTCAAAGTGAGTGAGAATTTTGTTCATTTATTTATATAATGAAAAATTCACTATTTTTCAGCCAATGACAAGTTTTATTGATATAATGAAATAATTCGTAAAATAAATGAAATATTCATTCATTTACTGAAATACATTGGCCTGACCCGGTCAGCAATTCGCATTGGCACGGGATTCATGACTTGAAACACTTGGCAAATATGAGGATGAGTCAAAATGAAGTCTCTAGGTTATGTAACGAAGAGACAGCAAAGCACATATTGTGACCCATCGTCGGACATGGCAAACAAATTAGCTAAGAATTGACTTTTTAATGATTAATACACTCAGAGAGAATTCTTAACTTGAGAATAGCGTAACAATAGGCCTATTTTGGCTACAGTGACCCGGTGATTTGTTCTCGCACCTCATTCTAGTTCTAATAAAACACCTAATTCCATTACTGCATTGAAAATATTTAATTTATTCATATAATTTATGAACGGAATTTCATTGAATAAATAAAATAATTTGAATAAAATAATTTCATTATATTTACGAAACATGTTTCTTTCACATGTTTGTAAGGATGTGTGGCTTTCAAATATTCTTGTGCAGCCCTTTAATATCTGTCACACATTACCTCTTCCCTCACTAATTATCTGAATATATTTTTGCTTAAACTAATCAAAGAACTTTTTATTTCTATAGGGTGTCCGAGTATTTGATAAAAAAAAAAAAAATTTGGTTTTTGCCTTTCCATATGATAATTTGTTCGTTCATTTGTTTTTGATGCCAAAGCTTTCTTTGTCATTTTCTGTTTTGTATCAACTAATTTTCACAAAACTTTTAAGAACAAAGTGAAAATGACATACATAAAATACATACAGAAAACAAGATACAAGAAACTTTGTAATTGAGGTTTCTTTTTTGAAAAAAGAAAATTCCAAATTAGTTTTTAATTTTTATTGCAATTTGTGTACTAAATTTACAAACACATGAGTTTATTATGTCTTAATAGAAATCAAATGCAGTGGAATTTACTCTTAATAAATTTGAAAAAAAAAATTTTTTTTTTTGTATAAAATAGTTTATTTTTTGCGTACAATATTGTTTTACAACTTTATTTAGCTAAATGTAATATCAACAGAATAAGTATTATTGCGTTTGTTATAAATCACAGGCCATAATCAGCGTTACATTGAAGATGTCAATGTGAGATAAATTCCTCTAAATAAATACTTTTTTCTTTTAAATATCCCATGAGATAAAAAAATCTATAAAAATTATGAGAGATAAAGTTACTCTCTTCAATAGAAAGAAATAAGAGCTAGTATAAAATTAAAAACATGAGCAGGGCTTTTGCTCTGTATTAGAATTTGGTTTAAGATCACACACGCAAAGAAAAAAGATGGTTGAATATGGTCACCTCAAACATAGTGTGTTCTTCACAAAAATATTATTATAAATTTGAAGGATCTAAACATTATTCTGATCACGATAAACATGTTTCTAGTTATTTTTAACCATATTATGTTTAGTGTCTTAGATCAACCATATAATTATCATATTATGTTTAATAAAATTTTAGTTTAAATCGTAAATATGTTTATAGCAAACATAATAATGATAAAAATATGGTTGAATGTAAATTATTTTCTATTTTGTCTCTCACGCAACCATGTAAATAAAGTGAGTATAAAAAAAAAACTTAATCGTTTGAACTCAACTGAGCTTTGTGGCTGAAGTGGTTGAGTGGCGAGTTAATGCTTCTTAACTAAGCGTTCGCAAGTTCGAGCCCTGGTGGAGTCAATTAAAATTTAAAAAAATTAATTTAAACCCAATGTATTATGTAATAAATAAATACAAGTTTTATAGAAAATAAAAATCAATGGAATAAAAAAAACTTTATTTATACAAAAAATTTAAATAAAAATTTTTTTTTAATATATAATTAATTAATTTGAGCTTAGTCTTGATACTTAAAAATGTTTTTGTTTTATTATTTATTATTTTCAATATTTCGCTTTCCTGTGGAAAGCTTCTTCAGGAAAATTATAAATATTAATAACAAAAATAACGAAATTTTATTTGACATGAAATGAAAATATTTTCTTTTTCATTCATACATATTTTGAAAATATGAAAATATTTTCAATGAAAATACTTTTCTTTTTTTTTTTATAAAATTTTAAAAAGAAAAATATTTTCTTCTTTATCTAACATATGTATAACTATATAATTTACAATTCAACCAATAAAAATTAAGTAATACATATAACAAACATTGTTACAAACAATATATAAAAATCAATTTTAATAACAAAATAATTAAATATTATATTATATTAATATATCTCTATTTTTTATGTATTAAATATCTATAGCTCTGAGCTATACTATCTATATCTGCCTTATAATTTATTCTTTTAGATGATGGTGTGCGAATTATCTGTAAAATTTCTAATTCGCACACCATCATCTAAAAGAATAAATTATAAGGCAGATATAGATAGTATAGCTCAGAGCTATAGATATTTAATACATAAAAAATAGAGATATATTAATATAATATAATATTTAATTATTTTGTTATTAAAATTGATTTTTATATATTGTTTGTAACAATGTTTGTTATATGTATTACTTAATTTTTATTGGTTGAATTGTAAATTATATAGTTATACATATGTTAGATAGAGAAGAAAATATTTTTCTTTTTAAAATTTTATAAAAAAAAGAAAAGTATTTTCATTGAAAATATTTTCATATTTTCAAAATATGTATGAATGAAAAAGAAAATATTTTCATTTCATGTCAAATAAAATTTCGTTATTTTTGTTATTAATATTTATAATTTTCCTGAAGAAGCTTTCCACAGGAAAGCGAAATATTAAAAATAATAAATAATAAAACAAAAACATTTTTAAGTATCAAGACTAAGCTCAAATTAATTAATTATATATAAATAAAAAGTCTTAAATAATAATTATATAAATTTTTTTTTTAAATCATATTAAAATATGTATGTATTAAAAAAAATTTAAAAAAATTTCTTGCCTTGACCGGGGGTTTAACCGCAATATCTGCAGTTGAAAGCTATTTTTAATATCTTTGATTTAAAAATATATATGGTTAGAAGCAATCATAAATCTAACCATTCTATGTTTTCACCAGAATATGGTTGCCTCAACCATATTTTTTCTTTGCGTGCAACAATTGCATTTAGAGGAGTTTTGGTCAGCTTGTGCTAGATACTCCCATATAAAGCGCACAACCACCTAAACCAATGCCTTAATAACTTCAAATTTTATTCAAAACTAACTGTTTTAAGCAGACTTGCCCAATTCTTTATTTTAGGAATTAGAACTCTTAAGCTGAGGAAAGCGTATTTATTGCATTTCAACGAAATCTGTTGAGAAACAGAATTTTAATCAATAAAAAAATACATCTATTTGTTTTATTGAAAAATATTTGTTAAAGTGGGCATGGTTGATTCAAAAGCATAAAGCAACTATGTTATATTAAAGAGATTATATGAATCAAATTTCAGAAAAAATTTAGTTGAAAAACAAAAAATTTTTATAGATAAAAAACAAACTAACGCACAAATAAACAAACAGAAAATACATTTTATTTATATATTATAAAAAAAAAATTAATAAATAATTATAAGGCTAGCTCTGTCTTAAGCTAGAAGATTTCGTTATCAGCTGATCCGTTTTGTTATATGAAAAGCAATGAAAGTGCTTATCGAAAACAAATGTCACGTTGACGGTACGGCAAGATTTGTATAAAATAGAATTTAGCAACATTTTTATACAGCTGAGACAGAGTAGTTTTTTATTGTAAAAAAAAGTGAAGCGCGTATAAACGAAAGTTTAAATGATTAAAGTGCTTAAAACTTTTCTAAAAATAACAAGAAGCAACTAAAAACAACAATATTTAATAATTAAACTCTACTACAAAAAGTGCGAAACAGTTTTTTGTAAAAAAAGACCAAAAGTGTTTTTGTATATATGAGTATGTATAATTTTATTTGTTTTCTTATGTCAAAAGCATATGCCACGTTTTTAAATGTTCTATAACTACACGAACGTTTTAACGTAAATGGGCGTCACCAGACGTTTTCAACAACGTTCAGCTAAACAAGCCTTTATGATTAATATTTAATTTCATTTATTAAAATACTCACCTTCCTGGCAAATTAAAATTTTTATTAAAATAAAAATTAAACGAATTAGTTAATCTATTCTCGAGTTTTGTAATTAGCAACACATTTGGCAACTGATTTTTATTTATATACACACTTAGAAAGTGCTTTTTATTGAGGTGAGTGAAGATAAATATGGCATATTAAATATGTTTTAACGTAACCTTTACGTTTTTGAAAATTTTAAAATTTCTAAAAAATTAAAATGTCTATTTTATTAAGCTTGAGGTCTTATTTTATAAACTTATTTTTATATCAATATTTCGCTGCAACTTGCGTAGCTTTTCAGAAAAACAAAAAAAAAAAACAGAAAAAGGTCAAATAAATTAACAAATAAATTTCTAAAAAATAAAAATTTAAGAAATAAAATCCAGTCATTGAGTTGTAATTAAATTTTTGCTTAAAAATTCATAAAAAAAAACTAGATAAAAGGACCTTTTTTGGCAAAATGTAATAAACTTAATTTATTTTTCATTGAATGTATATCAGGAACGTGTCAATTTTGTTAATTTTACTAAATCTAAATAAACCTTTTTTATTTGTTATTCTACACACGTTTTTGATTTGGTTTCTCTTTTAACCATATCCTGTTGACATTTTTGGCATAAATAAAATGTTAACAAAAATAAAATCAAAGGCGTAAATCAGTTTTTGTTTACAAGAAAAAATAAAATGTTTTTGAAAGTTTTTTCTTTTAAATTAGATGTTATAATTTTATGATTTGTATTAATTTTTGGGCAGAGTTTTTAAAGAGTTTTGCGTGGTTGTTAGATACAAAATAACAGCAGGCTAATTATAATTATTTATTGAGAAACATTCTTCAAAAAAAAATTTTTTTTTTTTCTTACCATAAATATGAATTTTCCTTTTTAAATTATTTTAACTTTTAATTACTAAAAGTAAACACTTTTTGAAGAGTTTTTAAATTGTTTTGGTGTATTTTAGTTTTAATAAATGCCTAGGACTGTGTACGTTTTAATTATTTACAGCGCGATTTATAACATTTCTTCACGAACGAAACATGAATAAAGGTACTGACTCAATATGCTACACTATCGTACGA
This sequence comes from Thelaira solivaga, assembly GCA_947397855.1. Taxonomy (NCBI): domain Eukaryota; kingdom Metazoa; phylum Arthropoda; class Insecta; order Diptera; family Tachinidae; genus Thelaira; species Thelaira solivaga. Next base: position 38,554,559 of record OX377610.1, read on the forward strand.
TTATGCCAAAATAATGTGTGAGAGAATTCTGTCATACTTGAAGAAATCGCTTTCAAATGGCGAACTTTATGCCACAATATTATACAAAACAAGATGCAAAAACATATCTTTACTCACCTTAATACTTTTAATAGTATTAATTTTCTTCTTTGCCGCAAAATATTTTTTTTACAAATATGTATATACAATGAAAAATAACCTAAAAGTTTCTATATTTTTCTGCCTTGAACATAGAAAATGCAACTCTAATCACACAGATAAAATTTATTTTATGAAAATTTTCATAAAATTAAAAAATCGGACAGACCTGTCAAAAAGTCTGCTTGTTCAATACACACTATCATACTTTTTTTAGCACACATGTGTTTTTAGACAGATCGTACGACTAAGTAAGATAGTGAGTCAGTACCTTCAATGGGTGCTATAATTACAATCATCTGTTCCATATTTTTTTAAGAAGCCTCTGTTTCATTTTTAAATTTAACATTTCGTTGCGGATGAACCTAATAAGTTTTAATATTCTGTTTATAGAAAACCAACAATCATATCGTCATGAAAATTTTTATTAAAAACGCTTAATTTTGTACATGTTTTTGAGTGATTTTAGTATAAAGTTGTTCTGTATTTTAAAAACAGGACATAAATTTTGATTGTTTTTATTTCTTCAGTTCTCAGAATGGGAAATTAATTTCAGCAAAAAAACATTTCTGGATAAAATTAGTTGGCCTATCAAGCAGAAAACAATAACCAATTTTCCTGTATCTACAGTCGATCACACAAATGATGTACAACTCAAATGAAGTGTTATTTTATTTGTAAATCAATCGTAGCCAAACAAAATTCCATTTTCTAACATTTTAAAGCTTATTTTTTTAATACAAATTGATTTTACCATTTACCCACAATAGATAACAAAGAAATTTACATAACAGTTAAAGAAAGAAAAAAAAAATAACAAAAAAAAAGGACAAGACACTGAAATGCTATTCACTTTCAAAAGAAATTTTCATAAGCATAAAATTAAAGAAAAAATAAATAACAGGCAACTCAATGAAAAATACAAAATTCAATTTTCTTTTATTGAACATAAAAACCCATTTGAAATTATCAATTACCAACACCCTTAAATTGTTACACAAAGTTTTTCCTTTTTAACAGCCAAACAACCAACCGTTAATAAAGACAAATTCATTACTGAGATGATCAATGCAAATTTTTATTCTGTCACACAAGTTATTACGTTTGTTTAAAACTAAAAGCTGAAGTTTTAACGCAGGTCGTTTTCAAATTGTTTATCTTATAAAATCTTGCCACCACCACAAACTTATTGGCAATAGCTAATATAAAACAAGGCAAAAACTAAAAACCCTTTTGGGCTGTATATTGTCAGCAACAAAGCAATAAATTCTTGAATTTATTGAATTATCACAAGCGTAAGGACTGTAAGCAAACATTAAAATGAATAAGAATATCGAAATAAAATACAAAGCAAAAGGATCAAATTTTAATTTATTTTCAACTTCCTTGAATAAATTAAAAATTATCCCAGCAAACAATTTCATTATAAAATAAATAAAATAAAAACACAATAAATGTTAATTTTAATGATTTTTTTTTCTTTTTTTTTTTAATCAACCAATACACAATAAATGCCACCTAATATCTCCAACAATAAGCCAGATGAAACTAAATTTTAAAACAAAGGATATCAGTGTTCACTTTCTCATTTCATGCTGCAATAAATGTATTGTTTCACACGCTTTCTTGTTTCTTGTTGAACCCACATGTCAACTGAACAAGGTCACAATAACTACATTATCATGTTGCTGTAACGAATATTGCTTACAGTCACCGCAAATTCGGCTTCTGGGATTTCATGAGAATTTTCTAAGCCCCAAATTTGTATTCATTTAGCCATTTAAATGGAAATTCTCTTCCTCGGAAAATAGATTTTTTTTTTGGAACAATTGACACTGACTTCACTTTGTTCCATTATCCATTGCGTAAATTGCCGGGATGGATATTTTAGTTCATCTTCTTTACAATCCAATAAAAAAATCACAACTCTCAAAAAATATTTTGTTTTTACTTAAAAAAAGGGCGGCACGCTATATAAACTTTTATCTTCAAAAAAAAAAAAAAAAAAAAAAAAATAAGGGTGCTTTTTTGATGTTATATTTGGTAGGGCATTTATAAAATAAAGTAACACCGACACCAGTAAAATATAAATTATATTCTTCTCTCGTTAAAAAGATATTGGATAACTTTAGGACATTTTTCTTAAATTTTTGCCAATTTTCCCATAAATGGAAATTTTATTAAATATCTGTAGCACATTCGGTATTGTTAAGTAAAATACTAGAAGCTCAGCTGCTAGCACTTATTATAGACACACACTTTTATTATAACAGTCTCAACGATACTGTATTCTTTATTACATACCTTTTTTACTGTTTAACGTCTCAACTAAAACTGATTATCGCTGGCAATGGCAGCATTGCTTTATAGATATACCTTTTTACCTCAGCCTACAACCTTCTCTAAACCGACAGACGTTATTTTAAGTAATAAAACCAAACTGTAATGGTCATTTTAAATCCAGCTAATTATATAATACTAACAAGAAATCTATACTCTACTACAAATATTTATAAATATTACACATTTTACTTTATAACTCATACCCAAGCATTACATATACAAATTCTAAATATTAACTTAAGCAACAAGTTGCTATATGTACATAAATAAATACAGTTTCTTATGAAAAATAATAACAGTGGGACAACAGTATGATTTTTCAAAGCAATATGAACAGTTAATCTAAAGATTTTCTTAAACGCCCTTTTTCCTAAGAATGAAAAAATACATTGATACTTTACTTGTTATTTTGTTTCAAGTTTAGAAACAAATGGTCCGGATCGGAATAAGAAATCATAAAATGGACATTAAGGTACACTTTTTGCTTTAAATAGTACTTTTTATGATTTTTAATAGTAAGAACACTGAAACTCAGGTCAAGCGATTTTTAACTATTTTAAAGGTAATTTTTATATTAATGGTACTTTTTAATTTTTTAATATTAATAAATTTATAATTGTGAAATCAGTTAATTTTGTAAGAGAGAAAATGTAAAAGAGACAATATCGTACTCTGTTAACGAAGTTGTATTTGGGGGTCAGATGATGTCACAAAAGATTACATACGGCATTAAAGCACGCCACTTGTAAATTAAGCAACTCCCCATTTAAGTCTTCCAATTTTATTGAGATATTTAAATTTTTAAATTCAATGCACACTGACTATTAAAAATATTCACCTTGAAAAGTTTTTTTTTTACAAATTCCAGAGAGACATAAAAATTATTTCTTCCAATAACAACTACTCGTACATAATAACTTTTTGATTGAATTTATTTATTGCCACAAGTTTGTTATACTTGAATGGTAACAGTTGAAATATCCTTTTTTACACCTTATAAACAAAAACATCAAGAAATATAAAATAAATAAGTTTTTATTTTTTTTATTATTATTGCTGTTGCTTCAGCTTGTTATTGTTGCTACTGTTACAGAAACTAAAAAAAAAGCCTTAAGGCTTGAAATTGTTAAAAATAACAAGAAAAATAAAATTTTATGTACGAGAATCACAAAAAATAATATAAAAATTGTAGACAAACACATATAAATATATACAAACATATATTTGCAATAATAATCAAGTTGAGAAATGAAATACTATGAAACGATTTTGTTGTTACTCGTCAGCCGTAACAATATATTTTCAAAGGCAAAGTTAAAGTAAAAAAAAAAAAAAAATACAAACAAATCCCCTTAAGCATTTTGTACCACTTTCTTTATACATACTTTTTTTTGTACATTTCTTTTACTTACAAAAATAAAAACGTCAACCAAACACAGTTTTATTTATACAGAAATTCTGCAGAAAGGTATGCGGGCACAGTGGGACTAAGTGATAAAATGTGTTTAATAAATGCGAGCTAAAAATTGTTACTGGTGTTCATAAATTTTTTTTTACTTCCCTCTTATGTAAACAGTTTTGTTATAAATTTGTAAAAATTCAATTATTTTATCACCGCAAAACGAGTTGATCACTTGTGTTGCGACAATAGCAGATCAGTTTTAAATAGGCCAATGCCAAGACTGACAGTCTCATAAAAATCTAAAATTCCATATTGATTGAATGTGTGCACTATTAATTAAAACTGAGCTTATTTTTTTTTTTGGTTATGATCTTTGCTGCTTTTATTGTATCGTTTGTAAATTTATTTCAAACAAAAAAATTGTGTTTAAACATTTGTGGCTTAACGCCATTAAATTCAAAATATGCAGCAGTAAAATAAACTTTATTGTAACAAACACACAAAAAAATATAACTTTTCAATGAAAAAAAGTATAGCCACACAAATACTTAAAGAGAAGAATTAAACAGGCCTTCTAAAAGGCCTTTTTGTCGCTTTCTGTATTTAATTACTTTGCTCTTCTAGAAGTCTTATTTAGACAGCTTTGGTGCAAGGCCTATTACAAGAGAAAAAGAGAAACGAATTAATTTTTTTTTAATATATAAACACATAAACTTAAATTAAAATCCACATAACTCTGTGGTTACTCAACTCTTTATTTCAAATGAGTTCATCGTACTGAAATGAGTGAGTTATTCGTAATTTGCAACATCTGCAGAAGTTTTTGTTTTCTGAGCAAAAATTTAGTGATAAGGCTAATTTTGAATGGATTCTGCACAGCTATTCCAGTTGTCGCAATCAATAAATAACGATGTCGCTTATTGTCGACAGCTTTAAATTAGTATTCCAGTTGTCGCAATCGTTAGTTATCGATAAGTGTTTGTTTATAATTAATATTTTACAAGAAAATGCGACTGCGATATTGTATTGGAACGACTATGATTTTGTCTTAAAAAATAATAAAAAAGAAAAAGTTTTATATATAAACCAATTTGAAAAACTTGTGAAATTGTTGGAAAAAGTTCTTCCCTTGCAGTAAGAGGCGCCATTCCATTTAATTTCAAAGCCAATTGAAAATAAATTATGATTAAAAATCTCCCGAAAGTTTTTTCTTTTTATCTCTTACTGAATTTTTTTTTCTTTTTTATCAAAGAATACTCTGTGGTTTAGGGAATTGTTTTTTTTCCAAAAAAACGAAAGTTTCTTGGGAAAAAAATTCTAGGGAATATTTACAATTGACCTAAGAGTTTATATGCTGAGTTTAGAAAATCCCTGAGCTAAAAATCTTTGTAGCTGCCAATTTAATTTTTTTTTTTCAATACATACTTGCCATTCGATATTTTGAATATAGCGGAATTTTCCTGATAAGTTTTCTTTCTAATACTAGATTATCTTTTTTACTTCATCACTAGAATTTATATTCAAATTACATACGAAATGATTTTATCACAAAAATTCAAAGCAAAAAAATGAGCTGAATGAAATGAAAAAAAACGATAAACTGTCGTAAGACTGTTATAGAATACCAAATCAGGGTCGAAGTAATGACGATGACGGTGAAGATCGAAGTTGAAATAAAAACGAGGACTAAGTTTACGGCGACAACTGTAATAGGGATAATTATTTGAAACAATTTCAATATGATAACGGCTTCTATAGAAAAAAAGAGTTAAAATTTGTCGTTGATAAGCAAAAATTAGTGAAAAATAAACTTTTTAATAATGCCACTCTTAGGTACCAAAAATTTGTATCATTTGGTGCCGACTATTTGTGAATTGTGTCTTGCCAGTAGTCAGCAGAACTATTTATTAAGTAATTTCGAGCCTGCAGAATACAGGATCATGTTTAGGGATTCGCCATCTGATTGCTTTTAAAAAAATTTAAAGGCAATATGCTATACCGACAATAGAATCACAGTATGGCAAGCATTGGACATTGTATGCCGACTACTGCAAAATTTGATGTATTTTAAAAAAAAAACTGTAAATTACTTAATTTTAATAAAATCATTTTTAAATACTGTACCATTACAGAGTGCTATCAGAGTAATACCATGATCATGTATAAAATGGTACCAATTTAAAAAAAGGAGACACGTAAGACTGCCGACTACTGTTGTTTGTTTTCTAAAAGATTTGTTGGGCATTTTTTAAATACATTTAATATTCTAAGGATTCTAAGTCATAAAGTGAATCACCAGTCTAGAACCAGCTCTAGCAGCTAGTTTTTCATAAATTAAGAAATCTGTCAGACTTTCACAATAAATTCTCACTATTTTAGTTTAGACTAAATAGAATAGTCAATCAAAGCCTTTGCAAGGCTTTTCCGAAGGCCTGGTTTTTCAAAAGCCACTTGCATTGCATGGCTGAATTTTTACTCGCATGATTGTACCTAAATTTACTTTATAATACGTACAGTAATGAAAAACAATAAAAACAAACAAAAATAGTATGTAAGCAGGAAAGGAAGGAATTTTTATGGCACGACAAGATGTTGTAGAACAAAACTATGTATTACAAATAAATAAATTTGTATATTGTAACAACTTTGTTTACTACCTCTACAATTTTTCACTTCAAATTTTTTTTGTTCAGAAAAATTTAGCAACACACATAAAAGTTTAATTTTGTTGACAGGAAAATGTTTGTAAATTTGTTACGTTTTGTTTTTGTTTTAAGTAAAAAAATTTTTTTTTTTCATATTTTTATGTTGTGTAACTTAATACAAGGTACGAGTGGAGTATTCTGTAAATATTAAAATATAAAAAAATTGTATATAAAATAAACTTAAAGTTCAATAGAACAAAATAAAATGCTAACAAATACAGAAACAACTTACAGAAGCTAAGGGGTTGCTGAAACAGAAAAAAACTTCCAAAAATTATTCTCCACTACAAGCACAAGCCAGCAGCAATAGCAAACAACCTGAATAAAAGTTTATTATTTTTTGGTTTATTGTACTAAAGTTTGTGGTTTTTTTTTTGTAAATCTGTTGAGTTTCGTTTAAAACTCTATAAAATATTCAATCCATTTTCTAAAATAATTTTAAAATTTTAAGTACCTATTAAATATTTTCTGTATTAAATATAATTCAGCAAAACAAAAAAAAATGTTGGTTGCTGGGCAAAGCCAAAGAATATTTTATTATAAATTGAATGAAACTCCAATCTCATTTAAATATCAGCCAAAATACTTTAACTTTGTTATTAGTGCTCGTTCAATTTCTGGCAAAAAAGGGAAACGGAAAAATATTTCTTGTGGTTTAAAGCATCAGCATTGAAAGATTTTGTTAGTGGTGTTTTGTAAAAAAAATGGCTTACGAAAGCTCTAATTTTTTTTATAACAAATAAAAAACCCTAAAATTTTTTTCTATAAAATTATTCCCATTCTAGCAAACGGTACTGTTTCATAGCGTTGTTTATGGTAAATATTTATCGCCCCAGCGTATTGGTGTGCACAAACATTACGCACATGTACAGCTTAAAAATTTCCTTAAGAAAACCAAAGCCAAAATTAATAAAAATCTCTTATTTTGGTTGTATTTTAGATTGCTATCGGCCACTTATGGAACGATTGTTCTGATTTTACGTTTAGACACAATGACTCTCATTGCTGATAAAACTTTGTACCACGTTGTGGTGCAGAGAGAGTCTCCGGAGACATTGCTCCAGGTATACATTTCCGCACGCAATTTAAGGCTAAAACTGATTAGAAAATGTTCCCGTACAAAATTCAAAAATTTCTACCTGATCAACAAGTGGATTACAGTAATGCAATCCTTAGGGTATTTGGGGAAATTTAAGATTTTTCGTGTAAATTAATAATGAGCGATGAAGCTCATTTTCTTTTCAGTTGCCAAGTCAATAAACGGAACAGTCGATTTTGGGGAACACATAATCCTCACGTAATCCATTAAATATCTTAAAAACAATATTCGTTATGAAATTGAAGAAATTCAGCCTGAGATGTTGCAGAATGTCAACAAAAATGCCTTAAAAAGAGCCGAAGGTTGCATAGCAAATAGCGGTCACCATTTAGCCGATATAATTTTAAAATTGTAACAAAAAAAGTTTAAAAACCAAATAAACTAACTTATTTTTTCTTTGAGCAAAGTTATAGGCAATCAAAATGGTAGCCCATCCGGTATATACCCTTTTCACTTTTTATCTTAAAAAATAAAATTCAACTGTACATGTGTTTGACTTTGTACTCCTCCTAAATGGATGGACCGATTTTTTAATTTCTTTGTATGCCTTTGGGTTACACCTTGGAGGGTTTAGCGTTACAAAACCGCCTATCAGTCGGTATCTGGCTGATTTGTCTACTACCTGTTTTTACCAGGTCGTTGCATGGTTCTTTACTCTATGAGTACGATTTCTTAGAGTAAAAAATTCGAATATACATACAAAAAGAAGTATAAAAGAGTATGTTTCTACTCATTCTCTTGTGAGTGGGAAAAAAATGTAAAGTCTAACAACTTTCGAAAAAATTCCAAAAACACCAGCACTGTTGACTTAAAAGGCTTTTTTTTAAACAATTAACTGACACTTTGATTTTCTCACTTGTTTGCACATAAAAAATTCGGAGGTTTTAAGCTTACGATTGGTTTTTGTTTCCCAATATAATTTCGCTCGCTATCCAATGCCTGCATTAGAAATTTCGATACACTTTATTCGATAACAAATCATATAATCTCAATTATTCGACTAAGATTTCACTTGTAAACGACTGCCAGAATACCCATCACAAATGTGTTGCATTGAGATCTATTCGCTGTCTCTCTTCTTTGGTATACAAATATGTTTTTGAAGTCGCTTTTAATTTTTTTTGTTGTGAATATTGTTGTTACTAAAAACATATTTCAGGGGATAATATTGAGATAAATTATATTCAAAAGGGTTTTTTATATGTTTTATTCGTCATGAAATTGTAATTATTAATAAAACACTCCTTAATAGTTTTATTTCAAATAACATAAGCTTCTTATGTTCATTTTTCTGCCAGTATTTAAAAACAAAACGGTTTTTGGAATTTAGTTTATAGAATAGCATCGAATAATTTTTTTTTTTGTCAGTTTTTATTGGAAAGTTTCCCATATATTTGATACAATTAAAATATTTTTAAATTTTATTTGAAGGATTTTACACTGCAGTACATAAACATAAACTAACGAGCGTATTGATTAAAATATATTATTGATTTAAATTGCATTTAAAACATGTTTTATAGAGAATATTTAACTTAAAACAAATTTCACAGTAATTTTATTTTATAACCAAATATTTCTCAAACAAAATTTATGCACTTGTTGGATTAAATATAAAAGAAATGTGTTAAAAAAACGCATTCCAAGTGCCACAAAATGTCAATTTTCATAACAAAAAAGTTTTGCTTTATTAAAAAGTTGTTAAAATATTTTCAATAAATTCCTATAATATTAAATATTGAAAAAACTAACTGCAAGTATTTGCTTTGTCAGAGACACAATACAATTATTGGACATTGAATTATGGTAGCAAGTTCCATTACAGCTGGTGCTGCCTCCTTTCATTGAAAAAGGAAAAGAAAAACTAAAACACATACAAACTAAAAATTCCCACAGAACTTCCCAAAGACTCTCTAATGTAATCGTTTTAAAGCTCATACATACACACACACATGCACCCATAATTTACAATATCGCATCTTTAGATTTTGTAAAACAAAAAAAAAAAAAAAAAAATAGCGAAGAAACGAAAGAAAAATAGTTTCTCAATATGTGTAAAAAAAATTAGCAAAAGTGCTGCATATGTCACTGTGTCAACTCTAAACGCCTTTTAGCTGACTTTGCTTTTAAGTTAACGTTCCGGCCTCATGCATTGTTGTCTTACACATATACATATTATAGCAATACATTATATTACTTATTCCCAGCAGCATAACTGAAAGTATGAAATCTTATTAGAAATAAAACACTTTCGGTTGTGAAAAAAAATTTTTGTTAGCAATTCAGTTATCATAATTAAATATTGTTGTTATAGCAACCGAACTTTTATAAAACAGTTTAAAATTTGGTTCTGTAATTAACACTTACACAAAGCCATTTTACTTTTAAATCGAAAAAAAAGAAAAGATGCAAGGAATACAGACATGAGTGAAACGGATCTATCTAAAGAACATTTTCGATATTCTACTATGCAGTTCGTTGGTTGGTTTGTGTGGCGGCCTTCGCAAAATCCCCTAACATTTCTTTCCATAAGAGTGCCCGTCAGCTGAGTTGTAGCAGCCAGCTGGCGTGCATGCTGAACGGCCAGTGATTAGTTATCATAGCCACCAATGTGAATATATCTCTCTATTTAAACTCAACAGCTGAGCTGAACGTTTACTGACATAGCGAGGCCATAATTGAAGCGTAATTATGTCTAGTACTTAAAATTTTTCACTTCTGATGCTACAAATGAAAGTCGTATGTCAAAATCCCTGCAATTAGCTCCAGAGGCTAGTGGGTCTAGTGTTATATGTACACCCAGAGAAAAAATGACACCATTCATTGTCAAAGTGAGCACAAACCGTGTCAAAAGTGAATCACCCACGTTTGTTCTCACTCGTTTTAAATACCCATTATTGACAATATAGCGTTGCAGAATTGACAACAATTGGTGTCAAATTGACACAATACTGGTGTCGAAATGATACCATAAGATTGTTGAAATGAAAATTTGACAACATTTGTTAATAAGTTGGAAATCTGCCAAAATATTGTTGTCAATTCCACAATGTTCGTTAACAAGTTTACAGCTTGCGTTGTTAAAACAGTAAAATCGTTAAAAAGTAAGTTGACAACCAACCGATGTCAATAAAAAAAAGAAAAGTTGATGCTGTCAGGGTATGTGCCATGTTTCCACTCCCGTCTAGAAAAGAAAACTACTAGCAATTACTTTGTAACCTTTAAAGTAATTACTTTTTAGGGACTTGCTATTTTTTATGAATTTATTCTTTTAATCACAGCTGTTGCTTGGCACCATATGGCACTATACACACATACATTATGCCTTAAAAAACTATATTTGAAAATAAAAGAAACGTTGTAGATAAATCTAATGCTCAGTTGTTGAGTTGGCAGTAACGTTTTTAGAGTTGTGCAATATTCGAATAATGTCAACTGCAGCGAGTATGTCTATGATGATGACAGCATAAAATACTCATACATACATATTTCATGTATTCCCTGAACATACTTTATCTAACTGAGAGTGTGTGTATGTATCATTTTGAAATCAATGTTTAGACTAGCACACACACAATTACATGGTTAAATTTTAAGATTTGCTTATATGGAAAAGTGTATGCATAATGGACATTTATTACTCACAAAAATTATGTTAAACTTCATTCAAGTCTCGCCTTTTTAGTTTTCCTAAATGTCAAAATGTTGAAGTTTAAAAAAAATGGAAAACTAAAAACATGTAGAGTTCATGTTGTTGGTATTTGTTTCTTATTTGCATGGGTATGTGTATCCTGTATTTCGGCATCCAGTTTTTGCTTCTGTTTAACATTCATTCGTAAGTAGACTACGTTATATCCGTACTTTGTTATTTTTGGAAAATGAAAAGCAATTTAGGGTTTTTTTTATACTTTCTTTGTATTTGTTTTTTAGAAAAGCCATTCAGAACTATTTTCTTCAATGGATACTTTACCCGATGCTTGTATTTGTTATTGGTTTTTGCTAAGAAAAGGATTATAAATAAATTACTAAAGGATACATATTTGTACAGGCACAGGCTTGACATACATTTTTCCATGTGAATATTTGTATAAAATATCATTATATGTGTATGTATGTTTTTTATATATTTGACTTTTTGTTTACAAAGTGTCTAGACTTTTTTCTTTAAAACTTTTTTTTCTATCAAACTTGATGGAATTTATGAACGAGTATTTTAGGCTCTACTAGGAAATTCAGCAAAACTGTATTTGTTTGTATTTTTCTGGTTTGTAAATTCGGAGAAATCTGAAAAAAAAATTTGTAACCATGAAAATGGTATGCAATGCCTGAAGACTAGCTAACTAATTTACTGTAATATATTTCCGGCAATTAATATTGATTGCATGAAGGGCTTATTTGATCAGAGATTTTGTAATCAAAAAAATTAAATTAAATTTGCAATAAGTTTTTTAAAAGCTTTTATAGATTAAGTAAATTGGAGAAAATGAGAATTAAGATAAATGAACAAAAATGCCCCCATATTACGTTCACCTTACGCAGAGAAACATGCCCACCTATTACAATAAATAACCAAATAATACCTCAACACACTGATGTTAAATACCTTGGCATACATCTTGACAGGCGCTTAACTTCGAAATCCCATATCGAAACGAAAATGACTCAAATTAAGCTAAAGGCGATACAAATCCATTGGCTTATTGGTAGAAACTCGACCAATTTGGAGTTACGGAATTCAGTTATGGGGCACTGCCTCGGCTTCAATCATAGAGAAAATTCAAAGACGTCAAAATAAGATCCTACGTATGATAACGGCTGCCCCCTGGTATATCAAAAATTCAAACATTCATAAAGATCTGGAAGTACCAACAGTTAAAGCAGAGACTAGCAAGCACGTTACTAAGTACTTAGCAAAACTCGCAGAACATCCCAATCCACTTGCTCGCAATATACTAAATGACCGTGGTTATATTCGTTTAAAAAGGAGAGACATTCGTGTTTTTACCAGAACACGAGATAGTTGATCACCTGATTGCAGATAAATTCGTAGAGTCATCATATTACCTGGCATTGGCTGGACAGGATTCATCATTATTTTTTTTGTTTTATGATTTTAAAAACTTATTGTTATTTCAATCCAACTTGAAGATAAAATAAATAAACAAAAATAAAAGAAAAGAGATTTAAAAAGTTAAGAGCCTGCAAATTATACAAATGCATCGGCTTGTCATACATTCCAAAGACAATAGATATACAATTTACATCTAGACCTTATTATCATTTCGTTTATTTACTTTGGATCATTAAAAATCATCACAGGTGTTAAATTCAAATTTTTTTATTAATAAAATGTCACAATTTTAAATTTGACAAACAAAAGTTGTTGATTAGGTATAATCATAGAATCAGTAACTTAAAATCGATGCTGATCAAGTACTTTTCTGAATTCTAAAATTTGTTGACAAATTGCTTCAGTTAGTTATTGCACATTTTTTATAAGTACACATTTTTTGTGCGTACCTACTTTGTTTTAATTTTTATATTTTTAGTATTCAAAAGTATTCATTCAAAAAAAAAAATCACGAATTTTACAATATTCTTTCCCTTGTAAAGTATAAACTATACATTTTATAGGGGAGATCGTCTAGATACTCAGTAATTACTTTGGACTATTGCTTTGAGTGATTTTTACCATTCCTCACTTTTCCGAGGTACGATTCCCGATTTTGCCCATGAAAATTACCAAAACAAAAAAGGAATTTAATCTGTAGGCTCTAAACTTTTGGGAAATGTTTTAACATTTTTGGAAACATTCGTAGTATTTATTTTATAATTCAAGACGGAAACTGCCAAAATCCTTGAGAATAACAGTACTGGGGTGTATGGAAATTTAAAAAAAAAAATTTTAAATAGTCCAAAGCAATTTTTGAGTATTTTGGCGGATAGATTACAAATCTAGATAGTCTCCTCATTAAAATGATATGTGTCTCATCTCACAATATTTAATGGTTCGTCGGCAAGTTGCTAAAATCACTTAGAGCAACAGCACTGAGGTATAAGGAAATTTCAAAGTTCATGGTTATTTACTTATAGAGGTCATTTCGTCTTATATAAAATCCATAAATTCTAGTACATACATACATATCTCTACACTCGTATATACAAGAATATACAATATCTGGTATGAATAGTCCATTTAATTTTCTATTTTATGTTTAGTCATCCATTTCAGGGATTACAATCAAATAAATGCCACACATATTTAGTCATCTTGTATGATGTTTTAAAGACCAAATGTAAATATGTATTTAATATTAAGAAATCTGTTTAAAATGTTATTGCATTTGTGTGTCGGTGGTGCCATCATATGTCTGACACCAATGACCAGTGTGAGCATCAGCATCATATATTCTTTTTGTTTTTAAACTGAATGTTGTACGTACATGTGTTAACAAATAATGTTTTTTTTTCTTTGTTGTTCTTACTAAAAATGTCCATCCCTTTCTTTATTGCCTGTAAATCGGTTTCCTTTATGTACACAAATACTTGTCATCACCCAGCCAACATATTAGTATGATGTTAAGCTGAGCATTATTTTGAAATAATGATTTCATTTCTAGCTTTGACAAAAAAAAAAAGAAATTTTAGTTAAATTTTATTAATACATTTTTAATTTTTGTATCAGTCTTCTTTAGGGCGTTCCAGTCTTAATACACGGTGTTATAATAATTGTGAGGCACACCTTAACGTCAAGTTTTTTGCCAAACTTCATTTGACATTTCTTTGTTTTAGTGTTTGACAAATTCAACCATCTAGAAGCACATAATTAAGCATTAAGATTATTGAAGCCTTTTACAAAAGTGGACATTCAAATCAAAATGCATTTTGTACACTTTGTGATTCTTTTTGGTCAGCATAATCGATCAAATGTGTCCACAATCGGAAGAAGTGTGCGCAAATTTCAGCAAATCGGGACTCATGCACGCTCACACAGTTTATTCTGTGGCTTACTGGTTGGCGGCATCATCGGACGAAAGTTATGTAGGCCAAGAAACGAATGTAGCGAGATGATAATGGACTTCTTGTGGCCAGAAATCGATGATATTAATCTGGACGATATTTGGCTTCAACAAGATGGTGTCACTTGCCGTGTTATCTCATGTTGGGGCGATGTTAATTGGCTGCCACTAACATGTTATTTGACACCGTTGGACTTTTTTCTTTGTACGTCAATAAGCCAGGGCTAAAGGATGAGATAATTCGTCACATTAAAGACATTGAACCTCAATTATCTCTCAGAGTCATTGAAAATATGGACCATCGGATAAAGGTATGCCACCAAAGCCATGGCGAGCATTTGGCCGATATTTTGTTTCAGTCATAAATATCATAGACTCTTCTACTTAAATAAAAAATGTTGACATAATTCTCTGAAAACCTATTTGTTTTATTTACAATTCACATTGTCTGTTTTGGTTGGATCACAAACTTAATATTTAAAAAAACGGATCTAATTGGCACAACAGAGACTGTAACTTTTTTTCAGAAATTAACTGAATATTTATTGGCTTTCAATACTTGCTAGGCTTCCATCAGTTGTTGGCAGCAAGAACAATCACACCTACTAGTGGTTACAATACTTGCCAGCAGACTAAAATTCATATTCTAAAAAATTAAATTGATTTAAAATTTATTGCAAATGAAATTTTTATATCACATTAATTTTGTGTTTTCTGGGTTGATTTGGATGCGTGATCACAGGCATGCACATCTATGTGTACGTATGTAATGCATGATTGTATGCTCTTAAGCTTGTTAAGGTCAACCATTTATAGCTTGTACAAATTTACCTTATTTTCCTTTTTGAAAATACATATGGGCACTTCCATAAAAGATAAAAAAAAACACATAAATATGATGTAATCATGTAATTTCCATTATTAATTCAAATCAAATGTTTAGGTACATTAAATTTGATTGGTTTTTCTCCTTTTTTTATGATTTTGCTGTGGAATATCTCATACTTTTAAAGGAAATAAAATTTTTTTTCATGCGTCTGCATTGAAAAACAAATTTATTTTCTTATTCTTTTTTAAAAATTGTTATCTTATGCCCATAACAATGTTGGACATTTCTATATGAGCCTGAGTAAAACAAGCGACTCATATAAATAAATTACCCTCATTGTCAAAAAGAAAATTTTAAATAAAAAAAATATAAAATATAAAATTTGAATTAAAAACTAATTCTAAATACTTTGAGTAATTTTCATATAAATTCTGCAGACGAGTGGATCGCTTGTGTAATAAAAACAGCACTCAAGTTCAGCTAGTGTTATGATTTACAAAGACACTGTAGCTTTTCATTTCAGATTTTGTTAAGCGAATAACATTTTCTTAAAATATAGCTAAGCCAGATGTTCTTCTAGCTTCTCTCAATAAATTTATTTCTGTTTATTTTAACTGCCACTAGGTAGGACGCTTAAAACTTTGTCACACCTCCGAGTTTTTTCTACATTTGATGTGCAAAAAAAAACTATTCGATAATTAAATATCTTCAGTGGTAATCTGTACTTCGTTTGGAGCTTTTTGAAATTTTATATTTTTTACTTTGGGTAGGGAAAAATTGTTGAATTAAAATGATAAAAAAAATTTGTACATGAGCACTGGCAGTGGGTTCCATAAACTTTAAACTTCTCGACAATCATTATTCAAAGATTAGAGAAGAAAGTAGTCAGTGCTGAATCCATATAAATATTTTATTCGTAAGTGAAAACTTCAGAGTCTCATAAATAGACCTGTGTCGGTCATGACCGAATGAATCATTCAATTGAACTAAATGAAAGGCTTGTGGTTTCAAAATAAAAATTTTTTTGCTATTTTATATGTTTTATTTTATTTATTTATGTTTTAATAAATAATTACAAATTTTTTTTAAGCGGATCGCAATCTTTTTTATATAGCTTTTATATTATTTTTTGTCGTTCGGTCTTTACTATCTTTCGCTCGTGCGTTTCAACTGGAACATTTAACAAATGACCGATTGAACGAAGCGATCACTTTCAGAAAAATACCGGTCACTAAAACGAACGATTTGGAACTCTATGTTCCATTTGGGGCATAAAAAAATTCTTTGTTTTAATTTAAAATATTTTTGGTAATCTCACCCGGCTCAGTCTTTTATTACAAATGGAATTTTAATTGTTAAAAAAACGCACTACTTTAGAAAGTGACTTATGCTTTTGCATTATTATCAGAAGCGCCAAACAAAGTGCTAAATAAAATATTTCAAAGCATAATTTAAAGCTTAAATTAAATACGGGCACAATGGCTAATGAAAATAATTGAAAAGTGGGCCCGGTCGAAAAGTATATGGCGACCTTCCTAACAGTATAATAATTATATTTAACAAATTTCAGACAAATCCGTTGGAAATCAAAAATTTGTAAAGCGATCAAACAAATCAACAGAAATTGAATTTTATTTATAAAAATAATCTAATAAAGTATTTATTTGTTTAATGTAATCTGTCATTAATTTAATGAAATATTCATTCACTTAATAAAATATTTCGTTTATTCATTAATTCAATTAAATATTCATTAAGGTAATGAAATAATTTTATTAATTCACATAATTTAGCAAATATTGCATTCAAACCAATGAAAGAATTTAATTAAAAGCATTTCATTGGATTTATGACAGCAGTTAAGCTGCTTTGTTTAAAAATATGAAATTTCCAAGCTAAAATTAGACTATGAACCATGTTTTAGTTTAGGCTTAAAGACCCATAATCATAGTCACAGTAAAGTCGGTATTTTTTTAAAATCGATTTTAAATTCATGAAATTAATATTAAAAAAAGTCAGCTCTTAATAAAAAAAACTACTTTTTTGTGACTATGATTATGGCCCAAAGTCTTTAACTGTTTTGGAATATGATTGAAATAAACAAATATTTGGTTTTAAAATTTTTTTTATTATTATTAAAATCAGTTTGTTATACGTCTCGTTAACAATAATATTACGCAATATGAGATACTTATGCATTCACACAAATTTGGTTTTTGAACTACCGCCTCCTGCAACCTTTTCCAAAAATGTGTCATTTATGTGTGTATATGCTGCTATCAAACTACACAAAGTTTTTACACTGGCTTCATTAGTTTTATAACAGAAATTATCATTTGCTTTTTATTGAAATAAAAGTCATTGAGGCATGTACGAGTATGTCTTGCTTTTGGCATGCTCTTCTATTTGTTAGTGTAAATATAAAAAATAAAAAAAAAACTTGTACAAAATACATTTTAAAGCAAAAAAATTTAGTTTCTTTTTATACCCTTCACTGTAAGTAAGAAGGGTATAGATAACTTTGTGATTCCGTTTGTAATTTCTACACCCTACATGGGGCATCCTATAAAGTATTTATATATATTCTGGATCGTTATAAGTAGCAGAATTGATTTAGCGATGTCCGTCTGTCTATCCGTGAAATCAACTTTCAGAAGAATCTAGACCACATACAGAAAAGTATAGCATACCAAACGGTCAGTTGTTTTTAAAGTAAGACTATTGCTATTGAAATTCAGCCAGATCGGTCCATAAATGACGGAGCTATGAATCCAACACCAAAACTACCTCTATTTTTGACCATTTTGTGTGTGGGTTTTTTGCGTATTTTGTCTAAAAGAAGACACGGACAAAAAAACGTGGTATGCAGTTTTGTTTGAAATATAAGTCGTAATATCTGTGCTAAAAATAAAAACAATCGGTCCACAAATGGCCGAGGAATATCAAAAATGCAACCGAAATTTTAGATTTTTATAAATTATGGCTTTGTTTTTATGCGATTTTTATCTAAACTGAAAAAAAGTAGTACGCAGTTTTTTTAAACATCACATTCATAGTATCCTAACCCAAACTCAGCTGAATGGGTCTGTAAATGGCGGAGCTATGAGTCAAAAACTGCGATTACCTCTATTTTTGAATATTTTTGGTGCGTTTTCTACGTAATTTGTCTAAACTACAAGACGGACAAACCAACTTGGTACAAAGTTTTATTATAAATAATAATTGTAATGTCTGTGCAAAAAACCAGAAAAATCGGTCCACAAATGGACCAGAAAAATCAAAAAATACAACCTAAATTTTAGATTTTCATTAAGTTTTGCTTTGTTTTTTGCGTTTTTTATCTAAAGTATAAAAAAATTAGTAAACAGTTTTTTCAGATATCATATTCATAGCATATGGACCAAAACTCAGCTAAATCGGTCCGTAAATGGCTGAGCTTTTAGTCCAAAATCGCGATTACCTCTATTTTTTTTTACCATTTATGGTGAGTTTTTTTGCGTAATTTGTCTAAACTACAAGACGGACAATAAAACGTGGTACGCAGTTTTATTACAAATAACAGTCGTAATGTTTGTGCAAAAAATCAGATAGATCAGTCCACAAATGGACCAAAAAAATCTAAAACACAACCGGCATTTCACATTTTGATTAATTTTTGTTTTGTTTTTGCTTTGTTTTTTTTTTTTTTTTTTTTGTTCAAATTTTTTATCTGTCATGTGCGTAATGCTTCGTACACACAAACACGAAAAATAAAAGAATGTATGGGTGCATGCATGGTTTTTTTGCCTTGAGTTAAATAGTATTACGAATGCAAGAGAGTGAATGAGAGTGCATTAGATCTTTCTCGATAATTAGTCATTTAATTATAATTAATAATTTAATTAAATATGTTTGGCTTAAAAATTTTTACAAAAATTTGCAAAATTAAATGAAAATAAATTTTTTTTGTTTTTCTATTAATATCTTTCTTAGAATTTCTTTTTTATTAATTTAAAAATTTAGGGCCTGCAGACATTTTATTGCTTTTAAAAATGAGGTTCTCAAAAAGGATTGTTTCTTAAAACTCGTTAATTTTAGTCGTATTATAAAAATTTATGTTTTTATAGATATTTCGCTCCAATAATAAATAAATAAATTTTTATATTTAATACGACCTCAAGCTGAACAAAGTATGCATTTCAATTACATACTTTTTTTGAAGTGAGTGAATATAAACATGGTTAGTTAAATATGTTTTCACGTAATTCCTTATGTTTTTTAGTATTTGTAAATATCTTTTCAGTATTTTTGACATACTAAGATACAAATGTGCATAAATACGTTGATTTCTCTAATGGATTGCAAACGAACCATAGAATATTACGGGTTGGTTCATATATCATTTGAAACAAGAGGTCATCACCAAAAATGTAATTACCCGAGTACTCAGAAAAATCTTTTCATTATTTTTAAAAAATTTATGAAATTCCCTCATACCCCTCTTCTGAGGAATTTTTGGGCAGGAAAATTACTAAAATTAAAAAAGAATTAAATTTGAGATTTTTTTTTCGGTAGACTACAAATCTAGACAGTCTCCTCTTTAAAATGATATATGTCTCATCTCACAATATTTAATGGTTCGTCGGCAAGTTCTTAAAATCACTTAGAGCAACAGCACTGGGGTATATGGAAATTTAAAACTAATCCAAAGTAACTTCCGAACGAACCATAGAAGATTACGAGATAAGATGTATATCATTTTAAAAGGGAGGTCGTCTAGATTTGTAATCTATCTTCTAAGTACTCAGAAAAAACTTTAAATTATTTTTAAAAATTTTTTAATTTCCCTCCTACCCCAGTACTCAAACTCTGAGTAATTTTTATCATTCCTCATTTTGGCAACAGAAACTTACTGAAACCAAACTGAAATGAAATTTGTAAGTTCTACGCTTTCTGGAAGTGTTTTAACATTTACTTGAAATTTCGTCATATTTTTTATTCTATGATGCAAAACGGAAATTGCCTAAACCCTTCAGAGCAACAGCACTGGAGTATATGAAAATTAAAAAAAATAAAAGAAATTTTAAAATATCCAAAGAAATATATGAATATTTGATTGGTTGGTTACAAATATAGATGATTTGCGCTAAACTATTGCTTAAGACATTTAATATTTAATGACTTAAGACGTATTTTATAAATAAGCCATTAATACTGAAAATATTTACAAATACTAAAAAACTTCGGGTTTTAAGTTAAAACATATTTAACGCGGCATATTTATCTTCACTCATTTAATTTTTTCTATGGTTTTGCTATTAATGAAGAATGTGGAAAGTGAAAAATATTAATATTTCGCTAACACAGTGAAGGGTATATAAGACTCGGCCCTGCCGAATTTAACTTGTTAATATTTACAAAAGCTATTATAATATTAAATTTCTAAGCATATTAATTTCTTGTTAGAGTTTCCTAAAAAAATAATTAAAATAAATTGACTTAAAAATCATGTAATAAATATATTTTAAATTTGTTTAAAAAATTAAAGCCAAGTAAATTGCGTAAGATGGGTTTTCCATTACAAAAAAACAAAAAAAAAAAAAAAACTTGCAGCTCCAGCTTTACAGTAACTTTGAAATGTACAGGCTTACTTTTTATCTCTTTTTAGAAACAATAAATATTTATGTTATATGTTGGTTTTGTGCCAGTTTGTTGTGTTTACAATAAAGCTCTTTTCCGTGCTTAAAGCACTTATTTTACTGTTTGGGTTTTGTATTTTAATTATTATTATTCTAGCTAATTTTTTTTTTGGCTCTGCACCGTCTTGTAAATATTATTCGCTTTTGTTTTCATTATTTATTTGCATTTTGCTTTTGTTTTTTTTTTTTCAATCATTTGTTTTAGTAGACTTCCGTTGTTTGTATGTATTTGTTCATTAACCAAAAAGCATTTTGTTGTTGGTAAATAAGTATAACTGACTATTATCTGCAAGTACTTTACTGAAACTACAGTTTACAATTAGGATAGAAACTTTATTGTTTTGTTTGCTTTAGCTGCAATATTTCGTTTGGTGGTGCCTTTGTAGCACTTGCACACGACCACTCAATATGTATTCTGGGTTTTATAAAAGCAAGAATAAAAATTTATATGAAAATATTAGCATTTTTGTTTGTTTAGTTTCCATTTAGAGCATAAACATATTTTTTTTAATATTGCAAAATATTTACATACAAACAAACGTTCAGAGGATGTTTTTGTAACACATACATACACATAACTTGCTAAAAAAATTTATTGAAAGAAAAAAAATATATATAATAAAAATAAAAATGAATTAGACCAGAAAAAATATATGCAAAATTCATGAAATTACGAAAATTCATACAATTTGTAATAAAAGTTTGCAGCTTAGTTTGTTAAAAGTCTTCTACATATAAAATAAAACTAAATTTAGCTTTTATAGAAAAATATTTTAAACGAGTAATAACTTCAAAAACACGTTCTATGATATGAAATATTATAGAGCACTTTGTTTTAATACTAATAAAAAAAAGTGAGGAAATAAATATTAATAAGAAATTTATTAAATAAAAGCGGGGTCATCAATTTTTATTTTCTTTTTCTTATTAAGCACTAAATATTATTACAAAAGCACTGTTATTACAATAGTTAAAGTTTAGGTTTTAAAAGTTTTTTAATTAAAATTTGTCTTTAACTTTATTTCTATTTAAATACAATTTAGTTGTTATTGAACATCAAAATAATAATAAATAAGTGATACCTTGCGCCTAGTGAGAAGAGGGATATAACTTTTTTTATTTAAACGTAGAATATTCCTTTTATTTTAAGATTTGAGTACAAATAACTACAGTGTGGGCCAAAAGAAACCAAGGGGTGTAAAAGTTTAATAACTTTTTTGTTTATTAACTTTTTTTTATTTTTTCTTTCAGATTATATAATATACAAAATGGAAATTTTTTTACACTAAGTATGAAAAATGATGTCTCTTAAATAACCACCGTTTTCAGCTTCGCACTGATGGGCTCTTTTTAGAGCATTTTCCATAACATCTTTCAAAACTTGTGGCTGTAGCGTTCGAATTTCTGCAACAATGTTTGCCTTAAATTCAAGGATTGTCTCTGGCTTGTTCACATACACTCGCTCCTTAAAAAACCCCAAAGAAAATAGTCGGGTGCTGTCAAATCTGGCGATCGCGCTGGCCAAATAATTTCCGAATTTCGAGAAATTATTCGCTCTCCAAAAATTTGACTTAAAAGTGCCATTGTGTCTCGGGCAGTATGGGCAGTGGCTCCGTCCTGCTGAAACCACATACCAGGTCTGTTTTCAAGAGCAGGACGTAAAAAATTTTCTACCATAACACGATACCGCTCTCCATTTACGGTTACAGCACTTCCATCTTCATTCTCGAAGAAGTAGGGCCCAATGACATTTTCAGATGTGATCCCACACCATACTGTACACCTGATGGAGTGCAATTGGCGTTGATGAATGGCTCTTGGATTTTGAGAACCCCAGAACCTACAGTTCTGCTTGTTAACAAAGCCATTCAAATGAAAATGAGCTTCATCACTCATAATCAAATTTTCAATAAAGTTGATTTCATTTCTGGCCAACTCTTGAAATTTAACTGCAAAATTTAGACGTTGCCGATGATCTGCGGGTTTTAATTCTTGGACCAATTGCACCTTATATGGGTATAACTGTAAATCTTTTTTTAAAATGCGCCGTAGTGACGTACGAGACATTTCTAGCTGAGCAGAACGCCTTCTGCCAGATGTTTCTGGTGCTTCGTTAACACTTAAACGTGGTCTACCGGTTCGAGGCAAATCTCTTACGCTGCCATGTTGGTGATGACGATTAACTAAGCAACGAATCATCGCTTCAGAGGGCGAAATTCTGACGTTAAAATGTCGACGATATGCTCTTTGCGTTAAAATAATTGATCTCTGGTTTAAATAATAAAATTCTATTGTTCTGGTTCTCTGTTCAGTTGTGAACCTCTCCATTATAAATTCTCCAAGTGTTGTCTATATAATCTGAAAGAAAAAATAAAAAAAAAATTAATAAACAAAAAAGTTATTAAACTTTTACACCCCTTGGTTTCTTTTGGCCCACCCTGTAGTTATTACATTGGTAATAATTATTTAAGTTTTTCTTTTTATATTTAAGATTTGGATACTTATTGTAATTTTCTTATAGAAAGATTCAATAATAATAAACAATTAAAAAAAAAAAATAATAATAATAATTGAAGCCATCAGCGGCTTCTGAAGTATTTTTTTTAACAGAAAAAACGTTACTGTGTCACTTTTTATTCCAGGTCACGTGAGTTCAACAAAAGCCCTGGCGCATATTTTTTCGAAGATTTTCCTCACTTTTAGAATATTTTTGGAAGCTGCCAGTGGACATTCCAGCATGACAATGTAAAAAATTCATACTGCCTGGGTGATCGATTAGCCCCCTAACTAACCGACCCTTAACATCATTGAAAATATTTGGGTCTAGCTACCTCGTAAAGTGTATGCTTCTAGGGAGCAGTATACTAGCAAAGAGGAACTAATTAAAGTCATAAAAATGGCTTGGTTGACCATTTCGCTCGATTACATAAAATTGTTTTATGTAATTCTATTTCCAAGGCTCTACGCCTTCTCAAAAAGGCTTTAAAACCAACAAATTTTTATAAAATGTAAATAAAATAAAAAATTTAACAAAATATTAATCTTTATTTGTGCTTAATTCCAGAAATTGTGTTGGTTTTAAAATTTATTCTTTTACTCATGATATTCTCATGAGTTATTTACTGATTAATATTTTGTCAAACTTTTAAATTCCAAATAGAAATTATTACATAAAATAAAAAATTTTCATTAAAAACTATACATACAGGCATGTGATTTTAAACCACGAACGATTTTTAAATCACGTTAATGATTTTTTGATATTCTGGAAATCAGGAGATTTTACTTTTCTCAATCACGAGCTCAAAGCTCTTTTGTTTTCTTTACAATAAAATTTGCTCAGAAAAAGAAGAATAAGAACTAAAAATCACGAAAAATATAAACAAAAGAAAAACCAATTTTCCACAAATTTACGGTTTCATTGTGAAAAATAATTGATTTTTGGACAAAATTCATAAAAACAATTCAAATTAAGTTTATTTAACCATTTTGTTAAGGAATTCAAAGCAAAATGCTTAAAATGCTGCAAGTGATTTGATATCGTAAGGCAGTTTACTGGCCGGTTTTAAATCACGAGATGTCAAATGATTTTGTGAGCAGAACACCATTTTCGTGATTTTAAATCAGTTTGAGAGAAAGTGATTTTCAGAACATGCCTGATAAACTTTTTTTCATAGAAGTGTTTTATTCAAGTTGCACAAAATTTTGAAGACATTTTTTTGACTTTTTTAAAAACTTTTTTTGATTAGGGCATAACCAGAGTCACAAAAAAGTAGTTTTTCTATTAAGAGCTGACTTTTGTCATTAGGAATTTTGTGAATTTAAAGTCGTTTTTAAAAAGATACCGACTTAAGTGTGACTATGATTATGGCTCATTATCTTTAAAAAGAAATAAAAATGAAGGTCGTAGCTTTTTTTCTTTGAAGCTCTAACCTTTTGGAAACATTGTATTATATTTTAATTTTATAGTTTTCCCACTATATCGTTTGCTTACATTTTACTCTAAACTCAAATCTTACTTAATAACTGAAAGCGTTTTAATAATTTTTCTTATTTTCTTCTATTTGCAGGACTTATTTATATATATGGACTTAATACATGCAAGTAAGTTAGTAGATAATTTGAGTAGCAAAGCTGTTAGACGTTGAAAAACATTTCAGAATCCAGTAGTGCAATTCAGTAACTTTTATTACGAACATTCATATCGAAAAAACAAGTATAACGATACTTTATCGAATTCGGTATTCAGTAACTTGACGACAAAAAATTTCGGTACGATAGAAATTGTTATTTGCGATTAACTTCGTTGCAATTTTTTTTTTAAGAAAGTTACCGAATATCTTATTTTTTCGTTACTGAATCGCACTTCAAACCTCGGGAGCCAATATTGATAAAAATTTCCATGTAGAATATATTAAAATTTCGATTGATAACGAGCGCCGTAATTTGACCTTAGGCTTCATTGAAGTGGAAGACAGATTTTGAAAAATAAAATATTTTATTTATTAAAAAATAATTTTTTATGTTACATTTTGGTGTTTGTATACTAAAACAAATTACTGACTAGTTTACTATATTTAAGTTTAAAAGCCATTAGGGTATAATTAATATTTATCTAAGGAGGTGAGACTCGACATTGGCATTTCTACAAATTATTTCTAAGAAAGCAAGTAAATAAGTATCTTTGTACTTTTAAATAATTTGTAAAATTCTGTTGAATAATTTTGTATAAGGGTCAACAATAATTTTAAAAAGGATAAGCCTCGCCAATGTAAGCTTTAAAAATTATCTAGACGAAAATATTTATTTATGAAGCAAGCAATTTTTAATGCCCTTCTTTTATTTTGTTTTTATTTATTTGATTTTTTTTAATTTACTCTCTGTGCATAAATTTCTGATGTAATGAAATTGTATGCTGAATTGTATACAATTTTAATTTAAGACCTGACCTTATGCACTGTAAGAGTTTATTCAATTTTAATATTTAAATACGAGTATCTACAAATTATGCCTGCATTTTATTTGCGTATACACTCCCTGCTACATGAATAGGACCCTTTAATACAATTTTTCAAAAAAGTTATAGCACCTTCGTTTTGTTTTTATAAAAATTAAAAAAAAAAAAGTAAAAAAATGCCTTCAAAATTTGTGAATATTTTGGGGTAAAATATTATAAATTTTATAGATGGGAAATTTTACAAATAAATTTTCCCTCACAGTAATAATTCAATAATAATAACAATTAAAAAAAATATTATTGTTCAACTAGCTTGAACAATTTGCGTCATTTGAATAGGACACTTCTGGAAAAAAAACAGTTTATGTATAGTTTTCAATAAATATTTTTAATTTTATTTACATTTCATGAAAATTTTTAAGTTTTAAAACCTTCTTAATAAGGCTAATAAGCCTTGACAATAGAATTACATAAAAAGATAATCGAGCGAAACCAAGCCAATTTTATGACTTCAATTAGTTCCTGTTTACTAGTATACTGCTTTCTAAAAGCATACACTTTACGAGATAGCCATCCTCAAACATTTGCAATGAAGTTAAGGTTCGGTTATTAAAGGGCCCAGGCTAATTAAGCACATTAACATTTTGATGGCGGTGTGAAATTTTTGCATTGTCATGCTGGAATGTCGTCTGACAGCTTCCGAAAGTATTCTAAAAGTGAGGTAATGCTAGAGTTTTTGTTGAACTCACGTGACATGGAACAACGAGTGACACAGTGTCATCTTTTTCTGATAAAAAAAAAAATAATTCAGAAGGCGCTTCAATTAAATTATTATTTTAATGTTCAATAACAACTAAATTGCCTTTAAATAAAAATTAAATTGTAGAATAATTTTTTTTTTTTAGCTGAAAAAAATTGCCTTATTCATGTAGCCGGGAATGTATGCCATTTGAGCGTATATCTGTGTAGGTATTAATATTTATTTATCCAACATGTGATTTTAATAACATATTAACTGCCTCTTAAAATATTTTAATGCACACATTTTAAAACAAACCAGACCATCATCACATATTCATAGTCAGTGAAGGTATCCAGTTCTACCTAGCATATAGAGAAAAAGAAAGGTAATTTGTTGCATAAACTTATTTCGTACAACAGCAACACCAAAGTTTTAATTAAACAAATTTTTCTTCTACATTTTTCTTTTTTGTTAATTAAAATAAAAACTGAGAATTTATTTATTTTTTTTATATGACAAAAAATGTTTTTTTTTTAATAACAAGTAAAAGTTGTGATGTTACAATATTGTGATTGAATTCCTTTAAAACTCATTTTGGCATTTTGTATATGCGTGAGCGCTACGTGCTTGCTCATGTGGTTGCTTGTGTGCACAGTCAACGCACAGAAATTTATGCATTTATAAGCACTCTCTCACTATAAGCGTAATTCCCACTACATTATACACTAGAGTATAATTAAAAATTGTTTTATATTTATGGAAAAATAAAAAATATAGAAATAAAGTTGGAAAAATTTTGCCAATTACTTTACACCGCTTAACGAGAGAATCTTTGTGATAAACATTTTAATATTGTAAATATTTTTTGTATTTATCGACATACTTGTGTGATAGTTGGTTGTAATAAATTTTTATATTGGAAAATTGCTGCTATTAAAATTACAGTAATATTGAGATCACGCAAACGTTGTTACTGCCTGAAAATCTCCATGGACTTTTGAAAATATTTTTAATAATTACAAAATGTTTTTACTTTGATGGCACAAAATAAGCTGGCATATAAGAATTTTAATAATATTTTTTATATAAAAAGAAAATAATGGTAAAAAAATAAAACAAATATAAGTGAGAGGCTTTTCATTTTAAAATTGTTTTCTGCAGTTGCTTCATACGCTTTTACAAATTAAAAAAAAAAAAAAATTACTATACTAAAGCCCATATGACACTTACGTTTTCTTGCTTTGATAAATTTTTGAAGAACAGCGCAAATATATTGTAATGGGAGAATCTACGAGGTGTAAAGAGTGTAACTTTATCAAGATAATCACTATTTCTGCTTGTTCGCGTGGCCTATCTTTAATAAAATATGAACGTTTACAAAACACAATAGTTAAAGCGAAACTGAGCTAAATGTAACATAACCAAAATGGCGGGCAATCAAAATGGTAGCGGAACCTTTGCCCCACCTTGTATTAAACAAAATATAATTCTCATAGATAAAGGGTGGTTAAATTTTAAGGGCCGATGTTAATTTTGAATAAAATACAAATTATTTATGAAATTATTGTCATTTCTTTTTATTATGATAATATGGTATAATTCAATTATGTACAGAACAAAATATTCATCCGATAGTAAAAATTTTCGATGACGCTGACATAAATGAGGTTCTATTCCGTTAATGTGCCGAATTATCTTATCCTTTAGCTGTTGAATTATTGCTGGCTTATCGACGTACACCTTTTTTTTCAAATAACCCCAAAGAAAGAAGTCCAACGGTGTCAAATGACATGATTTCGCCGCCATGTGAGATAACACGGCCATTGACTTTGTCGCGCAAAAGAGCCATTGTTTCGTTAACTGTGTGGCAAGTGGCACCGTCCTGTTGAAACCACATATTGTCCAATAAGGGCCATAAAAAGTTCGTTAGCATCTCACGATAGCGAACACCATTCACAGTAATTGCCTGACCCATAAACCGCAGCAAACAATCACTCTTTGTGGGTGCATTGGTTTTTCAATCACTCTTGGATTATTATTCGCCCAAATGCGACAATTCTGCTTATTAACGAATTCACTGAGGTGAAAATGTGCCTCATCATTGAAGATGAAAATCACGAAGTGCACGATATGAATTTTGATTTGAACGCCTATTTTCATAATAAGCCTGAATAACTTTAACGCGTTGCTTGATTATGTATCTTTCCATGGTTTAAATTGAGTTAGTCTGAAATTGAGAAATTTCAAATGAAATGCAGAAAAAAATACTTGACGTTTACGTGTGGTTCACATTCAACATCGGTCCTTAAAATTTAACCATCATGCCCACTCTTTTATATGGCTGCTCGTTATAAATTACAGTTTATTAGGGCTAAATTTCAAGGTTTCTATAGATTTAATTTTTCAAACATTTTTTGGCACAAATTGAATTGACCAAATTTGATTGCAGATTTATTTTCCAAAGCTAATAAATGAAATTAAAAACTAATTATTGTTTTGTATTTATTCATATTGAAATACCAACATTCTTGCAACATGAATATTAAAACATTGTGTTATTTGAGGTATTAAAATTCCATTAATTACAAAAAGAAGAAAAAAACAACCTCAATAGTTTTCAAAATATTTATGCATCAACTAGTATTTTAGAATGAGTTTAAGCTATAGGAATTTTTAAAATAATTACCAGCAACAGCAAATGAATGAACTAATTTATTTTTTTTTTTTTTTATTAAGTATTTGCTACAATTCGTTATTTATTTATTTATTTAGAACTTTCAAGTTGTGGTGTTTGGAATTTATCTAAATAAATGAAAAGGGGAGGAAAAGAGTAAAAAAAGTTCTTACTAATGTAACGATGAATGAATAAATTTTTATAATTTTGAGTTAGTCAACGTTTCATTTAAAAGGAAAACAAAAACATATTATTTTTCTTCTTCAAGTTCTAACCTGTTTCGTAACTGCTTAAAATAAAAAACATTTTTTGCCTTAAGTGCACACTTTTTTTGCTGCTAATTTTCTTAAAGCTTCAGGTTTCTAGAAGCAAGAAAATTTTATTCAATTAGCAATTCTCTTGCACCTGTACCGCCTGTACTGAAAACATTATGAGAAGCTTAATTTATTATATTTTATCTAACAAGTTATTTTATGGTTTAAAATTTATGCGTACGTTGGTACCAGCAAGTGTGGCTGGCAGGAAGAAACATTTTATGCGGGAGTATAAGTTAATTTTGTTAATGCACTCAGCAAATAAACTTGATGTTGCTATATAAAAAATTTTTTATTTATTCATCAATTCATTCATTTCATAAGGATATTATTTGTAGTAGATTCAGTTTGTTTTTTGTTCGTACGCCTAATGAAACTTTTCAGTTTTTCAGCTGAGTATGAAAAAAGAAATAAAGGAGAAAATACTTCAAAAATGAACAAATATAATAACAAATTGTATTGTTTATTGATTTATATCACATATTCACACACACAGGCACATACATGTTAGTATGTTTATGTATACGAGCATAGAAGAATGCAAGGATTCTTTTTGTGTCCGTGTTTATAAAGTTGTGCTTATCACTTGATAATAAATATGTATTTAATTAAATTAATCTGTGTATATATGCATGTACAAAATAACTTTTCCCATCAGACACACATCAGCATATAGACTTTAGTTAGTACGTACTAGTTCGAAATGTATGAATAGCCAACATTTTATTATATTTTGTAGATAAAATTTACAGCAAAAATCAGCAAGCATGTGTGAGTATAAGAGTAATAAGTAAAGATTTTATGTTTTAATGATTTACATCAGCTTAACAATCAAGGAAATAATTTCAGAAATACAACAGTAACATTTAGGCTGAATACTTTTACTTTAACAGTAACAAAATCAGTAGTTGTAATGATTATGGTTCACAACTCAACTCAGTTGTAATATCAAAATTACAACTAAAATATAGTTTAGTTGTGAACCATAATAGGTACATTAAACTTTAATTTATTTTCATTGTATATAGTTTTGAGACTAAGAAAAAAACCGCTTAATATTGGGCGTTTTATATTTTTTATAAATTTTTAAAAATCAAAAATTTCATAATATATTTTTTTTTATATCCATATTTTGTATCATTTTTCTCAGTAACTCGAATAGGGATTAACTAGAATTATAATAGTTATATTGAAAATACTGTTGCTATTGTTAACGATATCAGAAAAATCCCAATTTACATGATAATCTTAGAACAGAAGCAATCAAATTTTTTTTAGAGAAACATTAGCGGTAATAAAAAAATCAATATTTATATTTTGATTTTGATGTTTTATGTTTCAATTTATTTTCTTGTAAACTGGTACAAATAAATATCGTAAATATAGCTGACCATTTAGTTGATTTGGTTTGCTTTAAGGCAGTACGAG
Organism: Thelaira solivaga; assembly: GCA_947397855.1. NCBI lineage: Eukaryota > Metazoa > Arthropoda > Insecta > Diptera > Tachinidae > Thelaira > Thelaira solivaga. The sequence continues at coordinate 38,585,887 of OX377610.1, forward strand.
TTGATTGGAAGAGCTCTTTCTACAAAATTTGTATGCATTCTAGTTCATATACTTGTTGTAAATATCTTTTCTTTTTCCTTTTTTTGTTGTTGCTGATGTTATTTTTCCAGCTCTTTCCAACATTCTCCTGTAGCCTTGATTAATGAGTTAATAGCCTTATCATTCAATTCATACGAAAATGGAATTTCACACAATTTCAATAAAAAAAACAATTACTAATGGTGTTTTTTATTTTCTGAAAGAAAATGCTGCCGTTTATTTCTGTAACACTTTTTAAATGTTACTCATACACTCATGTTGTGTTACAATTTTTATGTTCACAATCGAACAAAAAAGTGCGATCAAAAAATTGATTATACTCACTGGGGCGGGTCGAATTAAAAATCGCACAAATTATAAGAAAAATCGTATTCTAGGGATCAAAATAAGAAACTTTGCCGAAGGAACCATACCTCTACAATGTATTATATTTTGATGTCCCGACTTTTGATCCGAAGGGTCAAATTTTAAAAAATCTCACTTTGACCCATTTAGAGTGCGTCGATCGAGTCAAAATGCATGACCAACCCCACTAACTTTGGAGGGCCGACCCACCTATGGACACACCCTTTGGACCCACCCCTGGGGCGTTGACCATACAAACATATCAAAAAATCACCATTTGTGGCACTTTACAAGAAAAAATCAGCGAAATAGCTATGTTTTTTTATTTTTGGAGTTTATTTTTCTTTTTAGAAATTTATTTAGTCAGAATGAAATGAAAAAATGAATTTTACTTAGTAATAGAAAAGAAAATAAAAAAAATCGAAGGTAAAACATGCAGCATTCTTTACACTTATTCGTGTAACATGTTTAGAAACGAACTAACTGCTCTTGTAACCTCTAGAATATAATTTGGAAAAGAACATAAAAATGTATAAAAGTCAAAATAAATGCAACATTATTGCCAGAAAAGAAAACACCATAAGAAATAAAAATTAGCACCATCACCAATTAGCTAAGCCCACCACCACCAGCTGTTAGATCCTACCACCATCACTACTCACACCACCAAATAGTACTGGATGGCGATCGTTGTCGTGTAATGTTGGTCGATCTTTATACCGCACATAGAATATTATGAGAGCAACAGACTATGTTGACATTTTCAGGAATAATATGTTACCATATTCTGAAGGAAAAATGACACTGCTAAGGGGATTTAATAAGGGTAATGCCCGAAAAACAAGAATATCTGGGACAATCACAGGTTCTAAATTTTATTGAGAATTTTTTTTAATGTCATTCAATCTTCAGTAAAACCTAAGTATATAAGTTCGGGAGTTATAGCGAAAAATACCAATATCAGTTTGGCGAAGCTTGACCAAGCAATTTCGGACAACAAAGGGCCATGGACAAAATATTAGTCTAACTTTGAACATTTAAGTTTACTTAACTAACTTTTTTCTTTAAATTTTTCAGCTTACTCTTCTTTTTGTATATTTTCCAAATAAATCAAATGTCCTTATTATTTTGCACATGTCAAAGTGACTACAAAATAATTTAATCGTAAATAACTTAAAGTAATATTGCCAAATTAACACAAATGCAAAAGAATTTAGATTTTTACTTGTTAAACAATAAATTGATACATTTAAATAACAAAACAATCTGTTATTTTAAACTAACTTGTATTACAAGTCCTTATTATTTTTCATTTCATTTTATTTATATTGAAATTTTATAAAATTTACTCATATCAAATATCAAACCAACAACTAAAATTGTTTTGAAAGGGTTTCATGCAAAAAAACCATTTTTATTATTTTGACTTTTTAAAAATATAATTGCTAAATTATAAGCTTGTGCATAAAATATTTAGTAGTTGCAATGCAAAGCAAAAAGTGAATGAACTTTTCACAAATGTTTTCCCTTAAAAAAATAAAATAAGAATTTTGTGCATTTTCAAAGGGGAAAACAAATCCTTAGCAATTCCATAGATATCATTTCATAATAATAAAAGTTTTTCATGAAATATCATTTTACGTAAGAACAGTCGGTAATAGCAAATTTATAGTACAGACGTGTACTTTGTTAGCACATTAGCTACAACACACACAAGATGCCGCTACAAAATTTTTAAAATTTTAAATAAAAGAAATTAAAAAAACAAAAAATGAAAATGAATTTCTTTATAGGAAAAATTTTAAATACAAAAATTTTAACGCACTCTTTTTGAATTTTTTTTTTTCTTTTGGGAAATAATAAATTTTTAAGTCAGTTTAACTGCATTAAAGCTTAAAATAATAATACAAGATAGAAAATAGCAGATAATTTCGATAATTTCACCAAATGATTTAGCAATAAGCTCGCTGGATGTGGCGCATAAATAAAAATTCAGTCAGTCCTTGCTTATTTTGAAAGAAATACGGACTGAAAATCCTGCCAGCATCTAGACCGCACCCAAAAGACAATATCAATTGATGTGATGGTGAAAAAGGACTTCCACACAGTTCTTTGATAAAATGTTCAATGAACTTTGCAAAGAACATTATCCAACAATAACGTAAGCATTTCTATATGAAATTGCGGCTCACTAAAAAATATTCTTTCTCTTTGTACGAATGCCAATGCTAAAATCACTCACTTGTTTTCTTGCTGTCGCTTAGCTATTTTTTCTTATAAAATTAACACGAAACGCGCAGAACTATTAAAATTAGAAATAAATTTTTTTTTCTCTCTTCTAATATTGATTTTTTAACAATCAACATGAAATTATCTTTTTAATTAAAAAATAAAGCTTTTTTGTTTACAATTTGTTTAAGTAGTTCACATCGACTTTTCTTTGAAACTGGCGATTAATTTATGAAACTGTTGAGAAAACTTGCAATAAACAATGTAAGACCAAACGAACGATAGATAAGTCAAAAGTTAGTGAGCCCCATTTTCAGTTGAAAATGAGTGACTGGTTTTCTTTCGCCTTCGCTTCGCATCGAAATAGGCAGCCGCCTAGCAGTAAATCTTATCTGATGTAACCTTTAGCTTCAGACTTGATACTAATATTATTAGATTTTCATTTTTGTTTTTTAAGTTATAGAAAAATAAATCTTGATAGGCAACCAAAATTTAAGCAATAAATTAATACAAAATTGTTACAAATGTAACTGAAAGCAGTTCAATTATAAGGATATATTAGCCGAAAATCACTACTTGAACTTGAATGCTAATTTTTATTTCATTACAAAACTTTTGAGAGCCTTTAAACCCTGTCCTGAAATATTTTTTAAGGAATTGCTACAACTAAATATATAAATATTATAGACAATGAATACAAAATTGAAACAACTATAACCGAAAGCAGTTCAACTACAGGATATAAATATTATAAAATAATTAAAATCAGATTTAGAAAATATTTTACATTCACTAATGATTTTCTAAATAAATAGATTTTCTAAAATCTATTAGCCAAAGTATAAAATCCTGAGTAGACAGTCCCATTTATTATCGCTCAATTTATGAAACTCTTTAGTAGCCACCGACAATAAAACTGTTTGTTGTAACAAATACAATTATAACTATTGAAACAATTGCAATAATAATAATAATAATAACAAAACCAATAACAACAATAGCTTATACACAAAAAAACACTTCATTAGACACAGCCCTTACACACACCCAAACACAAACACACAACAATTCCTGTCGCAAAGATAAACATTAACGCAAACGGGAAACGGAAATATATAATGCAGTGTTTTATTTTGTAAATACGAATACACACAAATGCAATAAACAAAATTTGTTTATTTTAATCATTGTATTCATGTGTATGAGTGTGTTTGCGTATAAGAGTATTTACGTGTTTGCTTATATAAATTATTACTGTGCAGCAAAGAAATATAAAAAGGGGAAACAGTTTGCAATTTGTGCAAATTAATGATATGACAACTCGACAAATAAATATTAAAATAAATGTTGAATTTATAATAAATGTTAAATGTTAAATATAAAATAGTTTTCTTACCTCTTTTACTAAATTTAAAATTTTATCAGCAATTGCAAAGTTTCAAGTAATTTTTTGTTCTCTTGTGTTTGATACATAAAAATTGTACACAATTATCGGTGCTAATTTTTTGTGAGTTTTATAACAAAAAAAAAAAAATGGTTTTGTTTAATGAAAACAAGGCAATTTTTTTAATTGTGATAAATTTATTAAACAAATTTTCTGTGCAAATAAACAACCTTTTAATTACAAATCAAAAATATTTATTTAATTATTGAGTATATTTTTTAAAGAATAATTTTATGGTAGAAGGTACCAAAAAATGTTAAATTGAGATTCAAAGTTCTTAAAAATTCCTTGGAAAATTTAAAATTATAAGTTGCCTTTTTTCAACGATTTTTACTAGCCACTGTTCAAAAACATTTGTGCCCATACTGAGCTGAAGCCTGCAGTTATGCTTTGAAATGTTTTATTCAGCATATTGGCTTGTGCCTCTGATAATAATGGTAGCACAAATATGAGCCACTTGTAAAATAGTGATCTGTATTTATTTTTTTAACAGTTAAAATTCTATTTATTAACAGATTTCTCTCAAATTTGGTACATACGCTTTCTGAGCATACCGACTCATGTAATAAAGCACCGGCAAAAAACATCTATTTAGTATAAAATAATTATTTTTTTTAAATATATTTAGTATTTGCCAAGCAAAGTATTAAATTTTCTAACAATTTTCTAACAATAATACAAAGTTTGCTCCAAATTGCAATCAATTTGTCTGTCACATGGAGAGTAAATGTTTTATATTTTAAATCAGAACACTTACCAAAAGCAGCAACATCGTTAGAAGGCATATATTTCAAATTTGTAAAAAGAACACTTCCTGAAAATCCCAACCCTATGATTTCTATTTTATTTATTTTTTATATTATAATGTACTTAATAAGATTTTTTAAATATATTTTATTGCTTTGATGTTGTTAATATAAAGTTTTAAATGTCTTTGCATTTTCTCTCTTAACTTATTTCCTTTCTTATCAGCCTTAGCAGATTATCCTTTAAAACATGCAAACAAAAACACTTTTCATACATTCATTCAGTCATTATTAATCTACTTAACAACATAGCGCAGGCAAAGAAAGTATAGAATATAAAAAAACTAAATGAACAAGGAATCTAATATCAGCATACTTAAATATGCTTAACACGCACGCAAAAATAAAAGACTTTTGAAAAGTTTTTTTTTTTGTGCATCTACAAACTTCTACTCAATAATCCTTTACATTGCACCTTTTGACTTTTTATTATAATAAAAAAAAAAAAAGATTAAACTTTTATGCGGAATAAAAATCTATTTTGTATGGGTGCATGTAAAACTTTTCCAATGCAGAAAAGCATGTTAATGTTCTGAATGAATTTGCTACATATCAAGTGCAAATACGAGTACTACAATAAATTGCGCAAAATGCATAATTTTGCAGCTGTTTTCTGTGCTTCTATCGCCTATTTCAATAATTGGAAACTAAACAATGATGATGTGCAGCAAAAGTTCCACATCATTATGTTAAATTACAAACAGCAACAACAGTAACATTAAGGTTTTGATGTTTGTTTGTTTTTCTATTTTTCATATTTTTTTGTTCACTCTACATTCATTAAGTCAGTCAATGTCTGAAATTTGTGTTTGAATAAGTATCTGTGTGTCATATAGTCTTGTGTCTTTTCTTTTTTTTTTATTCTTTTGGCAAAATGCCCTCTTGTAATCAGTGAAATGCATAGACAAATTAAAACAACATTAACCATCACTGCCAAATATCAATGCCATTTTAATGATGATGATGGTTTGCAGTCATCATAATCTTTATATTGAGATTACGTATTCTTATGAAAGCTTTTATTTCAAATTATTGTAACGCTTTCAAGTTATTGTATATTTTTTTTAAGGGAGATTTGAATTTAAAAAATTTTCTTTTAACTTTCAAACAACTAATCCTATAATTGTTTTATTTTATGGGACTGAAACGAGCATCAAATATGGTACAGAATCACTTCATCATCCATCACTTCTTTACATTGAGAGAGTTTTGCCATTAACCCAATGAAACATTCATTATTTTTTAACATATTACACTTTTCATTAGACAAAAGAAATATTTCATTAATCTTATGAAGTTATTTCATTCAATTAATAAAAAATATTTTATTAATTTACGTAATTTATGAAATGTTTTATTTGATCAAAAAAACAATTTTAATGAAATTTTTTTCATCGGATTTATAAAATATTTTTCTCTCAGTTTAGCATATACATTGAGAAAATGTTATAAAAGTTCAATATTTTTGAACCAATGACATGTTCCATTAGACTAAAGATAAGAAGTCTCGGATTGTAGTTAGAAACTGGGCTGCAGAATATATCTTAAAGGTCGCGGGGCATTTATAGCTCTTGATAATAACAATATAAAAAATTATTTCATTAATTCAATGAAATATTCATTCGTTTAATTAAATAATTTCATTTCACTATAGAAATATTTCCTTACTCACATAATTTAAAAAATATTTCATTCCATCAATGAAACAATTCAAATGAAATCATTTCACTGGAGTTAAGAAAAATTTTTCTTTTAGTGTAAAGAGAAAAAATAATGCAAAGACAGGCTAGATTATTACAGAAAATTTAAAAATTTTTTTAAAAATACCCCAAAGTAATTTCTGAGTATTTGGGCAGTAGATTACAAATCTAGACAGCCTCCCCTTTAAAATGATATGTGTCCCATTAGGTCTCATGCCACAGTAGCCTTCATTCCTTAGAGACTACATATGCGTTATTTTTGTACTAAGTAAAATTTTCGGCGGTTTCTAAAAAATTTCACAAATAGAATTGGGAGAAACTGTATTCCCAGGATGAAAGCCCTATCTATTGTGGTTGTTTTCCATTAGGTCCCATTCCTTGAGACAGAAGCGTTTGGCCAGAATGGCTCCATCTCTCTATAAACCCCTTTAAATTCAGTACATATGTAAAGAATTTGTATGGAAATTTTTTTTATCGCATGCGATATTTAAAAAAACGAATTTTACTATTTTTCATATAAAAACTTTTTGATAATTGTTAGCAAAAATTTCTATTAGAATTGTTAAAATAGAAAAGTAAAAAGAAAGCAAAAACACACTTAAAAAATAAAAATAAACCAAGAGAAAATAAACTGTTACAGAGAATTTTTGTTTTTAACAGATTGATCAGCAACAGAACGGCACAGAGAGGAAAAACCAGCTATTTATACTTAGTTGCTTTGAACAAAACCAAATCAGCTTATGTGTAACAGAATGAGAAGTAAAAACTAATTCTGCCTTAGTACTTTTTCTCACCAAAATTATTTATAAATTTTTATACTTTAGTATAATTTAGTTTAAAAACTAACAATTTAAAAACAAAATTATAGAATAGCATGCTGTACAATGGCATAACGTTTACTTAATGCAGTGTTTAACAAATGTAGGGTTTAACAAAAAAAAAAATAAATAAAAAACAAAACACTGAAACTGCGTTTAAAAAAATAGATTTTTTAACTGTTACAATTTTACAGCAGTTGGTAAGAGGAAACCCGTAATTTCTCTTCTAGAACAAATAGCTTATGACATTCCATCAGTCCTATATATCCCCTACTCCCCCTATTATTGATGGATTGTAAAATTTATAGCTACTGGACAGTTTTATATTCTTTTCAGATGGTTTCTAAAAAAAAGTACAAAAAATAATATTTTTTTTTATTATTCAAATTGTACAAAATTTTATTACTGTCTATGTGTCACTTACAAAATGTCAACGTCACTATTTAGCTTTTACAATTGTAGGCTGGCTGGCTTGTTTTTGTTTTTTTATTATTACAATTTAAACTCCCTTCCATTACGGCTTCTTGTTTATAGTCCATTCATAAACGGGCAGGGCATACAGCTTTATTTTGTTTTTCTATTTTCCAAGTTTTTATGGGCTTTCTTTAATACATTGTTTGTATGTAATTGTTGTTGTTTCGTCTCTTGGACAAAAGTTGGTTGGTTGTCACTATGTTTGCTACTGCTGTTACAAGTAATTTTTGTTTGGGGAGTAATAAAGTTTTATAAAAATTTCTGGCTTTTCTTTGCTTTTGAGGATTCATTGGAATTTGTTATATTATTGTTATTGTTGTTTCTGTTATTCACAAACAGATACATAAATAGCACACACACATACAATTTAATTTAGTTGTATTTTTGTCACAATAATAACTTATTATTAGTTGTTTATTGTTAAAGAAAATTGAATAAAGTTTAAGCAGCAAAGCTTTATAATAAACTTTTTTTTTTGTGATTTAAGGTCATTCGTTTGCTTTCAATTTTTTTTTTTTTTTTTTGTATATAAACTTGAGCATTCTACGAGGCAGAATATTTTATTTACATTAAAATACGTATAAAATTTTACTTACAAATTTCACATGCATGTTGTAGGTAGATATTTAATGATACTTTCGGTTGAGGTTATGACTTTTTTTTACTATTAAAACAAGTCAAATATATTTACAACAGTAAAGCAAAAAGAAAAAAAGATCAAGTTCAATTTTATAATAAAAGTGGCATAATTTTCTTTGCACGTATACAATTACATATTTGCTAAAGAAGAAAAAACTTTATAAAATATTTGATGCGTGCTGAAGGAAAAATTTTACTGCCTACATTTTTAGAAGTACAATAGACTCTGGGGTAGAAGAAAATAATTTATGATAGGCTATTCGCTCTCTCAGCCACAAAATTCAGTTCAATCGAGGCTGGAAAAAAAATGAAAAAGTAAAGTCTTCATGAAGTATTAAATTCACACGTATATTGTCACTCAGGCATAAAAGCAATCTTGGAATTGAGAAATTGAGGATATGAGAAGCAAAGCAACTTTAACGGATTTGCATACATATTAGTCTTGGGTAGTACACGAACGAACCATTCATATTGTACTATTCACTTATTTAAACTGAGCGAAGTAGTCCGCATTTTGAATTTCTATAGTTCATTTGCTTGCTGATCATTTAAAATGAAGGACCTATAAATGAACGAACGAACTAAGCTTAAACGAAAACAATGACGAAGGAACGAAAGTTGCCAATTATTTTCTTTTACAAAAATGGTATTTAAAACAAATAAACTGAAGAAGAGAAAATGTATTATGCGTGCTAAAAAGCTTAATTTTAAGATTTTAAAATTAAACATTAATTTTTTTTAGCCATAGTGACTAATGTACTTTTTGAATTACATTATAAAAAAGAAATCGAAAACTAAATTTAAAAATTTTTTGGTATTTTTTTTGTTGTTTTGCTTTCTATTTTCGTAAAAAAATAATTTCAACCCCTATTCGATATCATTTTACATAATAAAGAACGTTCAATGACAATCAAAAGTATAAGTGATAAAGATACAAAAGATCAAATGAACTAAATGAACGAACTATTCCTTTTTAATTTTTGAACTAAGAAGAGCGCTCACTAAAATGAACTACGAAGCACAAGTCTAATACATATATTTTTTTAGTATAACTTAAGCTTAAGGAGTTCTCTCTGCATAGTAAATACTTATACTCAATGAAAAAAAATGTTGTAGTTCCCTCCATCAAAAAGTTTTTTCAATCATAACTTCCTCTTACCCTGAGTCTATATACATATTAGGCTTTTTATATAAGTTAGTAATAAGCAAGTTTGGACTTAAGCTTTTATATAAGGCTACCCAGTTTTGAATCAGCAGACTGTTTCTAAATAGTTCCGAAGAGCTAATTTCAAAACTGAACTCGTTTTTTTTCAAATTAGCTATGAATTTTAAGATATATCGTTATTACCCATTTTTAAGAGATGCCACAACATATATGAGTTTCACATGAACACGACTTATTTTATGTGTTTAAAAAAAAAATTCGAAACTACACAACAAAATTTTTAAATCAAATTAATAGTTTTCAAAATATCATTAAGGTTAAGACGAAAAAAAACTTGTTTTTTTAATTTAAAAAGTTAAAATTTTTAAGAAAAATATTAAAAACAAAAAAAATTTGTTTTTTTTTTTTAAATATAATAATTATAAGTGCCAAAGAAACTGAGCCATATTTGTTTGAATTTTTTACCCAACATTTGAATATATTCAGCTGCTCTGGTCTAAAAAGCTAAAATGTGAATTTTGTACTTTCAAATATTTTTTGTAGATTAAAATTAAAATTCATAATTATAATAAAATTATAAATTATTGTTTGTATTCAAAGAAAAATAAAGAAGACTTGAAGTGACAAATTTGTATGAAAATTTTGTCATAACTTCTATTTCAAGTCTTTATTAACCATTTTGAATACCAGCCTAAATAGTTACTCGTTTATGATTTGTTCATACCTTCTTGAGACATTTTTTGTTAAACTTAATGTAGACTTGAAATCGATATTGTGAAAAACTTGTCATAATTTCTACTTGAAATCGTTATTAATCATTTTGAATACCAGCCTTTAAATTGTAATACAGTAATTCTCAAAGTGCAAAGTGGCCATAAGCCACTTTGTGAATATTTGGGTCAAGAATCACATTCTTAAAACTATTTTTTGCTTTCTTAAAGGAGTACATATAAACTGCTTATAAAGGGTGTCCTTTCATGCTGCAATAAATTGATTGTTTCACAGTCTATGTGGCAGATTGTGCTCTCTTGCTAAAACCACTTGAAGTCTAGATCCATGCCATCCAGTTAAGGCCACAAAAACTTCGTTATCATGCTGTTCACAGTCACCGCAATTTCAGTCTCATCTCCAAAACAGTGGAGACTGAACAAAATTCACACCAGTCTTGATCGTTGTAAATGTATTTGTTTCTCATTGACTGCATGATAATATTCTGAGACCCAAATTCAACAATTTTGTATATTCATTAAGCCATTCAGATGGAATGAAGAAGTTGACTTTTTTCAAAAAATTGGCATTGACCTTATTTTGCTTCATCACAATTATAAGGCATTGTCTTTTTGTAAAGCACTCCATATATACGTAACAAATTTAATTGCATAAAGAGTTGCCAGCAGCACAAATAAAAATTACACAAAATTTACAAAAAGCACACTTACTGAGCCACCCATTACTTGTAGGCCTCTAGAGTTAAAGCGAAAAATTTGTTAAATCCGCGAGTTTTCTTAAAAAAGTATTTATTAATTAAAGCAAAAATAATTAAAACGCTAAAAAAATCAGCAATTTACCAAAAATGGAATAAATTTCATAATATTTTGCTACTACAAAATCATAAATTTAATATTTATTATGGTCTAACTTTAGCTAAAAAAAATTTATAGAACTTTGGATTAATCGAAAAAAAATTACAAGTTTTACAAGTCAGTTGCTATAGATATTAAATTCAGCTAAAGATTTTTGGGAAGGAAAAGTAAAGTTTTGTAAGTAAATATTCCAAATTGTCATTTGATTGACATAAAATATGGAATAAAGTCTGTGTTACATTTTAAGCAATAAATAGACGTTAAATAATAACCTTGATATTATTTACTAAGCACAAAAATAGAAACAAAAAACATATTTAAACAAGAAAATAAAACAAAACCGCAAAATACACACTTCAACAACTCAAGGTAATTTTTCAAGACTGAGGGAGAGTTGCGTGTGAAATAAAAAAAACTCTGTTTCAAAAATGAAATGTTTGTCCATACATAAGTATAGGTACGTATTACTGTGTGTATGTTTGCCTGACTGAAGAAAATTTGTTCGTGTGTACTAGCATGTGCATGTTTATATTCACTTACTTTTACTGTAAATCCTGAAGAGGAATCATAAACAAGTTAATGTTGGTTTATTATTATCCCACATACAAAAAAAAAAAAAAAAAAAAAAAACAACGTTAAGAATCACCTCAAATTTAATAAATAAAAAACAATATATGCCAAAGTTTATCTGCTTTTCTTTTAAATAAGTAAAAAATTATTTTAAAGCTTTATTTTTCAAGTTTATCTGAAGTGTGGCTGTTACTCCATAGATTCATGCTTCTAAAATTCTATAATATTGTAACTCTATATTTTGTTCACATTGAAATAATTTGCAAGCTGGCAGCTACTGAAAAATTTAAAGTGATTAATTTAAATTGGAAGCAAAAAGTTTCCACGACTCAATCTAGTAACCATCATCTCATCAAGTTTTGAACCGACCAAAGAAACTGAGTAAAAATGATTTTAATATTCAAAGTAATTTAATTTCATTTTTATCCCTCCCAATTTTCATCAAAGTGAGTAAAATAATTCACCAAAAGTAGTCAACAATGATGGTGACATGTAGATACTAGATCTTAAGTTTCCTTTAGGGTTTATAATCGTGGAAACGCAAAAACACACATAGCCGTATGTCTGCAGGTGTATTTTGTTTAATTTTTTTTTATTATATAATAACAACAAAAGAAAAACAAAAAACAATTTAATGTCTTGTTTTCTTAAACATTCATAGGATACAAATAAAAAGCGTGAACATATTTTATGAAGTTTTAACATGTAATAAAGCAGTAACTAAAAGCACTTCCGGTGCCAAATAGAGTTTAGTATTTACATATTTCCCTTTTCATGCCAGCACTCGTACGTTTGCTTGTACACTCACTCATTTGTTCATTCATTCATTCAGTCGATAATTCTCATGCTCGTATTAACCAGAATGATTGATTGTACAAGGAAAGTAATTTAAATAATAAACAAGAAAAATGTATAGCCAAAACCTTACATGTTGTTTTTTTTTTTTTTTTTTTTTTTTTTTGTGAGTATTTATGTATTTTAAAAAATTTATTCATACATATTTTTGTATACAGTGAAGCAAAAGCATGATTTCTTTTAATTGAAGCAGTCTTTAAAAAATCTTTAAGTCTGAGTATGTTTTTAACCCTGCATGCACTTTCTTCGTCGAATCGACGAACATCGTTTTTACAATTTTGAAAATGACAAAAAAAACTTGACGTATATTTTATTTTTTTTAATAAAAGTAAAATTTAGTATTAAGTTTTTACGTTACATGAAATAAAAATTAAATAAAGTTGATATCGAAAAAAAAATTATTTTCTTATATTTTGGATCTGGAGCGGATTAAAAATGGGCTTTGTCGACGAAGAAATAAAAATAAGAAAGTGCTTCTAGGTTTAATTGTGGAAAAAAATTAAATAAAAAACAAAGCTGGATGTGTTCATAAGACGTGCACTAGTTCATCTTAGAAACGCATAGTTGAGCAAGTCCGCTCAAATCAACAGTTGTGTATTTGCTGGCACTTTTCTTATCATAAAATATTTTAGCTACCTAACGTCAATGTTATATCAACTAAATTTAAAACAACTCCTTAAACATCAGTCAAGAAAAAATCCGTTAAAAATTCTTTATTTTTCATACTTTCGGTTAAAAAATTGCATTGCTTGATTTAAATAATTTTATTATTATTTATTTCGTAATTTTTTTCCTTATTCTTCTCAACTGTTTACATGTATCATGTATCATGTAGCTGTTCATTTAGAAGCATAACCATCAAGACGTAACTGTTGAACTCAAGAGTTGCCAACAGTTGTGTAGCAAACAAGTGTTTTATTACTGTCCAGCCTTTGGGTATAGTATATGACCAGAATCGTAGAAGACTTTTCGTTGTTTCTCAGAATGATAAGTGAGCTCTCACTCAATCACTAAATATGTAAAATAGTACTGAAATACTTTTTAAAAACATCGCTAGATTTTCGTACTTAAAGTTATAATAAAACTTGTTTTTCTATTCTTTTAATTAGTCACAGTTCGTGTTGATTTGTGTCTGCTGTAAAAACTCAAAAACAAGTGAGATGGCTGAGATTTCTAACATATTTTAGGGACACTATGTGCAACAAGAGTTTAAAATAATATTTACAGCCATTTTCACAATGTATGATTATTTTAATTTTTAATGGAAAGTTAACTAATTGTCGGTTTAGTTAACAGTCACCATTTAACCAACGATTACCGATCTAGGCTACAGCATCACTTTGCTACTTATAGGGTTGCTAAACGATCAATCATTCAACGCCAAATTATGCATTTGTTCTGGTGAAAAAATTAAATTGGCTGATACTCACATCAAACTGATTGCTATCAATCTTATTTTTATGTGATTTTCTGAATGTGTAAAGACAAGCCGTCAGTAAAACATTTTCATTCTGATTGCACACCAAGAAAAAAAATAAAATGATGTCACAAAAAAATCTTTATTGCTATTGCAATGAAGAACTGTAAAAAATTAATGAAACATTTTTTTCTCCATTTTTATTCTTAAAATTTACCCAAAAAAAATAATGATTACAGAAATAGTTATAGACCAGCAAATTTTGGCCAAAAATCAAACTAGTTTTGATATTCGCCAAATTCGCACACAGCGTATACTTGTGACGGCCATCTTTAAAAACACGCACGCACCCTCATGATTGACGTTGAATGATTGAACTTTTAACAGAAGCATGACAATGCTTTTTCTATTTGAATACAAGAAATAGTTTAATAAAAGAATAAAAAAAAAAATATTTTTGAAAAAAAATCTATGAAATGAATGAACTTCGTTCGAAAAAAGAGCTGGAGATATTTTAAAAAAATTCAATATATATAAAAATTTCAGTAAGTTTGAAATTTATACTCTTTTTCAAAATCTATTTCTTATAAAGTAGTAAAAAAAGTGTTGAATTTTAATTTTTACATCCTCCCTTGAGGATGAACTTTTTTTCAGTTTGTTTGAAAAAGACTGGGCTCAAGTCACCGCATTCGATATCGAGCAAGTTCTATCGAAGTCGAAATTATTAAATATTTTCATACAAAAAGACTAGAATTTAAATTGATTTCATTTGATATCGAATGTGGTTATTTGGATCCTGATTTCTTTTAATTATTTTATTGTTATTTTATATTATAAAAAAAAGAGTTCTGAAGTATTTTAAATGTTTATTGATATAAATAAATAAATAAATAAATAAATATTTTTTAAGCTTTTAGGTCTTTTTATATATTTTAATTAAATTAGTTCGACACTTTCTCTAGGATAATAATTTAATTTTATTTTTTTTTATTGATATATTTCACCATTTTCACTTTTTGACTCCGATTAGTATTTTAAGCGTCAAATTTTGATCGGTTCAATCGGTTAATCACATATTGTGAAATGCAAACTAGCATATTATTTATAACTTGCGGTTAAAGTTTGGGCTAACTTTTAATTATACATTGTGAAAATGCCCTTCAGAAAATTAATTTTATTACTTGAGCATATGAGGTGTTATTTTTGAAAATGGTATAAGTCCACTTTAAAAAAAAATTAGATACAGAGCATCGCTGGCTTAGTTGTTAAAATCACTTTCAAAAATAATAGCTCGTATATTGGCGTTGTTTCATTATTAATATTCTGCAAATAGCTTCACACTATAAATAAACACCCGTAGTTAAACAAACTTTTAAAGCCGGCCTAAGCCAAATACTTATTTTTATAAAACAACTACTGTTTGCCAATGACTATTCTTATTAAAATTTTTATTTTTATTTAAAAATCTTAAATATCTTATAACTTTTCTTTTTCTTTTGTGTTGCAGTGCTTGTTTGCTTACCTTCAAACACCTTAATCGGCTTACAATATTCAAATGAAGTGAAAACATTAATTTTTTTTTGTAATGTAAGCATAAAAATCTTTTATTTTTTTTTTTTTTAAGGAAATAATTGTAAAGAAAACATAGCGAATGTGCCAGAAATCAATACATACAATAAATCTCCTACCATTTGCCAGCAAAAGGTGTGAATCGAAAAAAATATTTTAATTTAAGCTTTCGAAAAAAAAAGAAACAAATATTTTGCATAAGAGTTGGTTAGAGAGGTGAATACTATTATCAATTAAATAAATTTTCTTTTCATGTGTAGTGTGTGCATTTCCTTTTATGAAAGGTTTACAAAATTTATTTAAATGGTCAGTTAAAAAGTTTTTATCTATTTTCTTTAACCTGGCACCACAACACTGAACTGAAAAAGACCACCACTAACTAAGCACCAGCACAATAACAACAACAAATATTATTATAAAAAAGTGTTTGCATGTGTGTGTGTGTGTGCTTAGGTCTACCTTTATATAAATTGAGAATAATACAGTTTAAACCAATTTGGTTTTTAATATGAGGAAAACTTTTACAAATGGTATTTATAACTTGGGAAAGTAGATGTACTCGTATGTATGTGTGTAAGTTCCTTTAAAATATACCAACTGGATGTACGTACGAGATAGTAAAGAATTTTTTATTAATGCAAAAGGATTTAAAACCATTGTGAGCTGAATACCAGCAAAAATTGTTAGCAAAGTTATGCTTGCAACAATGAATCAACTGGAAATAAATTTATATTTATACTCATGCATGCATGCAATACATGCTTGCAAACAAATAAAAGAAAAAAAATTAAGACAAATTTGCATAAATTTCCCGTCTAAAGAGGATGGCTAAAAGGTTTCATATAATAGAAAGGAAAAAAGAGAGTTTGTGTTGCACAAAGGAATACAAAAGTACAAAGTAGCAGCAGTTAACAGTTTAAATACATGCCATGGTCCTCCATGAATTATGTTTTAAAGGATAAATGTTGGTAATACTCATAAACTGTAAAATATTAAAAAAAGGTGAACACGCGAGCATGTTGATGTATGTCTGTGTGTGAAAATCTGCGAAATATATAATAAATATTGGTGACGGTAAGAATAAAAGTATTCGTTTGAAAAACACTATTTTAAAGCCAGCGTGGAATTCTTTTACTAAAGTTTTCATTTCGACTTGTAATAATTCCATTAATTTCATGCCATTGAAAACATTTCTTCTACATAAGCATGTATCTGAAATTTAGTTTTGTGACACATTATTTCTCTATTTTTAAAAAACTAAGAATTAACCTTTAAGCATATTTGAAGTTTTGACTTAAACTTTCATCATTGGTGCCACAAGACAAATATTTTAGTAGAACAGTTTCTCCCTCTAACCCTTCAGCTTAGAAGTCTTATTTCTTTTTTTAAATAAGACTCAAAAGAGTCCTATTAATTGAAGAGCTATAGGCTTAAATATTCCAAAAAAATATTTCTCGCAGTGTTTTACATAAGTTTACTGAACATTTCATGTAGCTAAAATGAAGGATTAACATAATTAGCTACTCCGATCCATTAAAAAAGTGTAAACTGAAATAAAGCAAGCAATAAGCTTTCAAAACACCGAACACCGGTTCTACCATAAAGATAAATAAGTTTTTTTAAAATATCGCATGCGATAAAAAAAAACTTTTTCGTATACATACATATTCTTTACATATGTACTGAAATTAGGGATATGAAGCCATTCTGGTCAAACCCTTCCATCTCAAGGAACGAGACCTAATGAAAAACAGCCATAATGTTTCTCACAATTGTATTTGTGAATTTTTTTTAGAAAACGTTGAAAATTTCTTTTAGTACAAAAATAGCGCATATGTGGTCTCTGAGGGATGTAGGCATTTGACCTAATAGGACACATATAATTTTAAAGGGGAGGTTGTCTAGAATTGTAATCTATTACCCAAATACCCAGAAAAAGCTTTGGAGTATTTTTAAAATATTTTTGAAATTTCCTAATGCAAAATTAAAGGCGCATTCGTATTAAATTTAATTTTTTTTTTAAAGAAACCTAAATTATTTTTTGGAAAGTGAATAAAGTCAAGTTTAAGAAATCGTTGACAAAAAACTATTTATTAAAAGTTGAAGTTCAAGTGAGAAGAATTTTCTGTTAGCATTTAGCTAACAACAACACGAAATATATTTTCCCTTTACCCAATTTTGTGTTAGAAGTCTCTGTTTTTATTTTAAAACTTAAGTAACGCTTAACTAACTGGCATTACACTGAGTGCTTAAATTTAAAAAAAAAAAGACTAAATGCTTTTTTTGCCATAAATA
Source organism: Thelaira solivaga (assembly GCA_947397855.1). Classification (NCBI taxonomy): domain Eukaryota; kingdom Metazoa; phylum Arthropoda; class Insecta; order Diptera; family Tachinidae; genus Thelaira; species Thelaira solivaga. Next base: position 38,603,835 of record OX377610.1, read on the forward strand.
TTAACTTCAATCTTTTTTTTTTTCTTGAATTAAAATTCATAAATTTAAAAAAATAGATAATGATTATAAGGTTTGCGCGTTATGTTAACACAATCTTAAATATGATTTATATTTAAGGTAATACTCTGTACAACAAGTATCAATAAATTACAAGAAAGGATTTTTAGAAGAAAAAAAAAATACGTTTATAAAAGTGTGCAGGCCAATTTTGCATGTTCCTGATCTTTTCTCTTCACTTTTTTTATTATTTCAAGCAATAGAATATTTTAAAATTAATGTTTGTATCACAAGAGCTTTACAAAGTTGTTAAATGCTTAGAGAGCTACAGAGCTTGCTTTCAGGGATTTTTTTTTTCATTACATGTTTTGTTTTTTGATACTAGTAACTTGGCAGTTTTTATGAATTTCATACATTTTTTTCTAAAGTACCCAACAAAGAAAGTTCAAAATATTTAATAGCAGCTACTAGTAAATATGAAAAAAATAAATTCTCAAGTTTTCTTGACCAAAAAAATTAAAGTAAGAAACTTAAAACTAAAACAGAAACCAACTACAAAAGAAACTCTATGGAAAATAATCTTCACGTTAATTAATGAACATGAAATTTTATAAAAAGTATTTAAAATTTTAACTTTAGCTATAAAAAGAAAAAAAAATTGCTTCTGCTGCCTCAGTAAGGTAAAAAAAATAGTAGTGACTAATCAATTCTGAGGGCATACACACAATACCATTTAAAAAAAATAAAAAATATAAACAAAAAAATTTCCGACTTAATTTTTTTTTTTTAATTAAAAATATATGGTGGCTGTTTAAAAAAAATTTTTAAATATAAAAAAAATTTAGTGGTTTCTTTAAATTTTGTGTTAGTTTTATAAGAAAAGATATAAGTAACGGATTTGAGTATTTCTATTTGTACAAAGAGAAATCATGTTTCATAGGGGACTGCCATTTTGTGCTGAAATTCTTACGTTATACGAGTAGTTCGATTTTAAAATTTTTTGTGTAAAATTTTTCAAGTGAACTTTTCGTTATTTTAAATAGAAGCCAAAAATAGTTTTCTACATAGAAAGCCTGGCTGTAAGTTTTTATTTAATAAAATATTTTGTTTTTTTTTTTCAATAAAAATTCTATTGGACACTTTCAGAAAAATATTTATTTATGCCATTAAAATGGGGCAAGTGTGTTTGTTTTTACTTGTAAATAATATTTTTTGCATTTATTTATCATAATTAATCTTTTGGCATAAATTACACAATAATGGCAATAAATTTTAAAAATGTGATTAATGTCTTAATTTGTATTTAAAAAAAAGAGAGAAAATATCACAACAATATGGCGCAGGGAAACAAAAGCGGCAGTACCACAAAAAATACCAACTCAAATTATGCTTCCGAAACCGCAACTTATTTATAGAAACTACACGCATACCAACAAACACACACACACATGTACACTTACTCGCTAGCCAGAAAAATTATAGTTTTAAAGGAAAGTGTAAATTACTTTACTGCATTATATCAGACACAAAACAGCCAGCCATTATTGCTACAACATTTACAAAATTACACATTTACAGTGAGCAGATACATTTTATAATCACTAGAAAAATTATACAACTTTAGATAGAAAGTCAGCTCATCTTTTATACCTTTGGACTGAAAATTATTTCCATAGTAAAGGTACTGACTGACTATCCTACACGATCGTACGATTATGTCAAAATAATGTGTGACAGAATTCTGTCCTACTTGACGAAATCGCATTAAAATGGCGAACATTATGTCATACTATTATACAAAAAATGATGCAAAAACCTATGTTTACTCACCTTAATACTTTTAAAAGTATTAATTTTCTTCTTTGCCGCAAAATATTTTTTTTACAAATATGTACAATGAAAAATAACCTAAAAGTTTGTATAAACAAAACACAAGCTTGGTATTGTTGTTATTTTTCTGAGTTGAACATAGAAAATACAACTCTGATCGCACAGATAAAATTTATTTTATGAAAATTTTCAAAACATTAAAAAATTGGACAGACCTGTCAAAAAGTCTGTCACACACATGCTTTTTCAATACACACTATCATACTTTTTTTTAGCACACATGCGTTTTTAAACTGCTCGTACGACTAAGTAGGATAGTGAGTCCCAGGCTTAAATAATTTGAAGTGCTGCTTTCAATTTTCCTTTTACCCAATTTTGTATTAGAAGTCACTGTTCTCATTTAAAAACTTTAATAACACTTAAAAAACTGTTTTAATTTTGAAAAAATAAAGATTAAATGCTTTTTTTTGCAATAAATATTAACGTCATTATTTAAAATTTTTGTTTATTTTATTGAATTATAATTCATAAATAAAAAAAAAATAGCTAATGATTATAAGGTTTAAGCGTTATGTTAACACAATCTTATTTAAATATGATTTATATTTAAGATAATACTCTGTACAACGAGTATCAATAAATTACAAGGAAGCATTTTTAAAAGAAAAAAAAAAAAAAATACGTTTATAAAAGTATGCAAACAAATTTTGTATGTTCCTGCTTTTTTCTTTTCATTTTTTATACCCTTTTCACTTGTTGTGATTTCCAAGATTAATTTCTACACCATACATGGAACACCTTATATAGTAAATATATTCAGAATCCTTATAAATAGCGAAGTCCGTCTGTCTGACCATGTAGATGTTGAAATCAATTTTCTGAACTCCTTAGAACTGTTACAAAAAAGTTTAGTATGCCAATTTGTTTTAAGTTCTTGTCTTCAGCTTGCTATATAAATTCGGTCCAATCGATTTATAAATAATGGAGCTATAAGCTATGAAGTGTAACTACCTCTATTTTTTTTTTATATTTTTGCTGTGTTTTTTTGCGTAATTTGTCTAAATTACAAAACCGACAAAAAAAACGTCATACGTAGTTTTATTACAAGTGACAGTGGTAAATCAGTGCCTGCAGACATTTGATTGCTTTTAAAAATAAGATTTTCAGAAACAATTTTTTAATGAACTCGTTAGTTTTAGTCTATATTTCGGTCCAGTAATAAAGTCTAAAAATTTATTAGGCTTTATTATATTAATTTTTTATTTATTTAATTTTTGGATATTGAAGAAGAATGTGGAAAGTGAAAAATATAAATATTCTGCTAACGAATTTAACTTGTTTTAAATTGGTTCTCTAGTGTCGGGCATATATGATATTTACTTGAAAACACTTGGTTCTAAAAAAAATTTAAGAGCCACCTGAAAAGACCGACGTCCTAAAATATTTTAACAACAGTATTCAGTTGGTTTGGTTCCTAAAATTTTTTTTCATATTTTATTACGCATTCAAATCATGATAATTATAATTGAAATTAATCCCAGACAGTTTCTGGTTTTGCAAACAAATCAAAAATTCCCTTTTTTTCCACCAATTTCAAATATTGCACGTGTAAGTGCAGAATACCGAAATTAACAGAGAAAAATAGGCTTTACTATTCCACAGTTAATCGAATAATATTTAAATTACTTTTAATTTTTTCACTCAGTGTGTCTCTAAAAAAAGACGAACGAAATAACTTTAAAGTATTTACAACATGCAACCAACAAACTGTTCATTCATCACAATTCATTTTTATAAAAATAAACGTTTAAGAAAATAAAGTACACAAGCAGTAAAAAAAAGACAAATAAAAAGCTACAACAAAATGTAGCAACATCGATTAAAATCACAACAATAACATTAAAAAAACTGAGAATGTGGTTGCAAGATTGTTCAATTAAATGCACACTGGCCAAGCAAACAAACACAGTATTTAGGAAAAAAAATTGAAACAAAATAAAACACGGGAAATATGAAAAGAAATAAAGCAAACGTCTGTATATCCTTTTGCTTTATAGCCTACTTGTCCTTATTCCACCCTCTGTGTCAGTCTCCTCTCTCTCTCAATTAACTGTCATTGTTTTAAGTTTAGTAATAAAAACTATTTTAGCAAAACTAGAAAAAATTACAACCACAATTGCAAAACTTAAAGCACAACAATATTAAGGCCTAATTTGATAGCATGACACAAACGTACCCTTGTGTAAACGTATACCAACTAGGCATGTCATGAATATGCATAAAAAAAATTTTTATTTGGAAAACAAATTCAAAAATGATCAACACATAAACCTGGGCTACATTATGATTCAAATTGACATGAAGCAGAAAGCAGGAAAGCAACAATGAAAGAAATAAAAAATTCATAAATGTAATTTACTGTTCATATTCATAATAATTTAAGCAACTCAGTAGAAAGAAAACAATTAATAAATAAGTTTTATGATTTTTTTATTGCCCAAGAAATAGTTGGAATTTTCTTTTCTTTTTTTTCAGAAACTGCTTAATGCCGTCATAATTATTAAACACATTGCCTGCATGCTCTTTTAAAATGGTATAAACGTTTTACATACAATCTTTTGTTTTAATGAAAAACAAAATCAAGATTTATAAAGCAACTTGCTGGTATATTTAATTGAAACATTAAAAAGTTATAATGAAAACTTAACTCATATATTGCAAAGTTGTATTCTTTTATTAAAATAATAATTAAAATAAAATTAAAATTTAAAGCAATAAAGAGCCATAATCCAAGCTTTTAAAAAGTCGGTTTTAACGCGATATTACTTCTGTTCATAAGAATTCAAGAGCCCAATAAATAAAAATTCCTTGGCAGTTTTTTTCCACTTTTTCCCTGTTCTCTTAATTATATAAATAAAAAGCAAATGTCACTCGCATCAGTTTAGAACGGCTTCACTGATTTTGCCTAATTTTTTTGCAAATATTTTCGTCATAACTTACGGCAAGAAAAATGTACTTTCTTTAAATTGATATAAAATTGTAGAACAGCTTTAGGAATTAATCTAATTTAATCCAGTTTAGGTTTTTAAGTAAAAAATTAAAAACAGAAATTTGTACGCCCCTTTTTGATATATCCGAATGATTCAAATTTGTAATTTGTGATCTATATACAGTGAAACTTTGATATAATGAAAAACTCAATACAACGCATTTGTTGCTAACTATTTTGAAAAAACGTTTTTATTGCAAAGTTCTTCATACAAAAATACTCTATAACTAAAACGAAGAAATTCATAGCTATAAAGCCTCTATATGATTGGCTTACTTGGTGGCCTCACGGCCATCAATTAGAATCGCAATCCGTTTTGGGTCACCTACTCGCCAAGACTATGTAGCAGTAAATTGGCCTTAATCCACCCCGTGACCTAGATATATCTGAGAAAGTCCCCTAAACTAACTCCAAATATATCACCGAGAAATCTGTATCTCGAGGCGATAAGAGTCAGAAACTTACAGAAAACGACTGCTGGGTGACCGCTAGCAAAGTATTCTTTCAAAAGTCTTTCAGAAATCATTCTTGAAAAATATAACATTTTAAGTATGTAAGTCATCAAAGTCACGTTATCAAAAGCCTCTACATAACGAAGTGTTGATTCTATAGCCTGTATACAACCAAGTGTTTCATTGTTATTTACTTCTTGAATAATGAATTTTTGTAACATAGTATGTCGGTTAAGAAACTGTAATGTTTTTTTTGTACTTCTTCAAAATTTATACAAATACGTGTATAACGAATCAATCGATCTCCTTCAGATTCTTTATATTAGTCTTGGGTTGTACACGAACGAACTATTCATTTAAATTAAACAAAGTAGTCCTATAATTCATTTGCTTGCTGATCATTTTAAATGAACGACCTATAAATGAACGAACGAACTAAACTTAAACGAAAACAATGACAAAGAAGCGAAAGTTGCAAATTATTTTCTTTTACAAAAATGGTATTTAATACAAATAAACTGAAGAAGAGAAAATGTATTTTAAAATTAAATTTTTTTAGCCACAGTGACTAAAGTACTTTTTGAATTCAATTATTAATACTAAATTTTCAAATTTTTCAAATTTTGTTTTCTTGTTTTGTTTTCTATTTTCGTAAAAAATTAATTTCAACCCCTATTCGATATCATTTTACATAATAAAGAACGTTCAATGACAATCAAAAGTATAAGTGATAAAGATACAAAAGATCAAGTGAACTAAATGAGCGAACTATTACTTTTTAATTTTTGAACTAAGAAGAGCGCTCACTAAAATGAACTACGAAGCACAAGTCCACTTTATATAGAAGTAAATAAAATTAATTTTTTATTTGTTTGCTTATTCGCTATACAAATTTTGGTATTTGTCTGAAATTTAGTACATATAGCCTCTACACTCCAAAGAAGGTCGTCATATACTTTTAAACCAGCCATTTTCATTTTTACACCCACTTTTCAACGATTTTCACTAGCCACTGTTTAAAAAAATGTGTGCTTGTACTTAATATAATAAATTTGGTGGGCACCTCTGATGACAATCCCAGCAAAAACATGAATCACTTTATAAAGTAGTGACTGGATGGGCTTTTAGTTATTTGTAAGCAGATTTCTCTAAAATTTTCTAAGTATACCGTTTCACTTAATAAAGAACCAGGCCGGGTGAGACTGGGCAAAAACTTTTAGTAGCCCATAAAAACTTTTTAAGCACAATTTTTCCGCTACTACCTTTTTATTAAATCCTCAAGAATTTTTCATTTTCTTAAAATTAATTTAACTATCGCTAGCATTTACGTGAACAATAAAGTTTGCCGTATACTTTGCATACTTTGGTCCCCATTTTTTCATTTTACCTTCACATTTCAAAAAAAATTTTTTTAAAAAGTTTTGTTTAAACGAAAACCAAAACTGCTCAAAATAGTTTTATGCCGGGAATATCCTTGAAAAAGAATATATTTTTAAAGTAAAGAGTGATTTTTTTGCTATTATCTTTTTGGCAACACTAGTTTTGACAGCTCACGCACGTTTTGTATCTTGTGTCACTGTCAAACATCTTCAGTTTGGTCTATAATTTAATCATGAATCGTCTTACAAACGAACAACGCTTGCAAATTATTGAATTTTATTACCAAAATGCGTGCTCTGTTAAGAAAGTTCATCGCGCGCTTCTTCCATTTTATGGTCAGTTTAATCGACCTACTGAGGCTTCTATTCGGGCTATTGTAACAAAATTTCGCACCAAATTTACATTGTTGGACATTAAACCACCAACACGCTAACGTAGAGTGCGAACTGAAGAAAATATCGCAGCCGTATCGGCCAGTGTTGGTGATGACCGTGAATTATCGATTCGGCGCCGTTCGCAGCAATTGGGCCTCTGTTACTCCACTACGTGGAAAATTTTGCGGAAGGATTTGGGTGTGAAGCCTTATAAGATACAACTGGTGCAAGAATTGAAGCCAAACGACCTACCACAACGCCAAATTTTTGGTGAATGGGCTCTTGAAAAGTTAGATGAAGATCCAATTTTTTATCGAAGAATTGTGTTCAGCGACGAGGCTCATTTCTGGTTGAATGGATACGTGAACAAGCAAAACTGCCGTATTTGGAGTGAAGAGCAGCCAGAAGCATTGCAAGAGCTACCAATGCATCCACAAAAAACAACCGTTTGGTGCGGATTATGGGCTGGCGGCATCATTGGGCCGTATTTCTTCAAAGATGATGCGAATCACAACGTTACTGTGAATGGTGAGCGCTACCGTGCGATGATAACAAACTTTTTTTTTGCCCAAAATGGAAGAGCTTGACTTGCATGACATGTGGTTTCAACAAGACGGTGCCACATGCCACACAGCACGCGAAACAATGGACCAATTGAGAGGCGAGTTCGGTGAACAGTTTATTTCACGCTTGGGACCAGTCAATTGGCCGCCCAGATCGTGCGATTTAACGCCTCTAGACTATTTTTTGTGGGGCTATGTTAAGGCTAATGTCTATAGGGACAAGCCCGCTTCGATTGACGCACTGGAAGCCAACATTGCCAACATTATTCGTGAGATACCGGCCGAAATGTTGGAAAGAGTATGCCAAAATTGGACTAAGCGGATGGACCATTTGAGGCGCAGCCGCGGCCAACATTTGCATGAAATAATCTTCAAACATTAAATTATATCGACCCAACTATCGATCCAAATAAATATATCATGCATTTTTCTGAATTTTATGTGTTTTTTTTTTTAAATTTCCGATAGTTCTTATAAAATCACCTTTTATTTAGCAGCAGGTATAAGCGTGAACAGGAAGTCTTTCTTAAACCTCTAGAAGAGAAATAAAAAAGAGATAGCATTAGCAGAAAAAAAGAGGAATTGTCTGCTATCACCTAAACCAAATTCTACTTATGGAGAAGTCCCAGGGCAAAAAAACAGCTTAGATAGCACAGAGAAAAATGTTGCAGAGTTTGCTTCTCTTCCTTGAGCTGGCAATTTCTGAAGTAGTCATTTGATGGCATAAGTAGAATTTTCTTCTTATTCTGATAAACAATTCTATATTACCTGCTCAAGGAGCAAGAACCAAAGAAATTTTTTCGTTATTTTTAGAAAATTATTTTGGATACCAGACAACATCGGGTACAAAGCAGTGGTACAATATAAATTACATTTTATACAGTTTATGTGAAATATTTACAACAGCATTCATCCGCCAACCAGGCATGTTAACTTTAATATTGGTAGCTTTTTGAAGCCAACATTTTTGTTTCTTCCTTTTTGTTTTTATTTTTTGCAGCTTCTTTATGGCTGAATTTTATTGTATATTTTTTTGCAAAAGAAAAATGTAAATAAAAACAAAATAAAATTCTTTTAAAACGTAATTTTTTTCGTCTAGCGAACGCTTGGCTGACTGGTCAGTTTTAATTTCATGCTTTAGTAAACAAAACAATAATAAACTAAATGCAATAAAGTAAATGTTTTATGAAAGGAAAAAGCAACAGCAAAATAAAAAGAACCAACAAATAAAAAACAGAATTAAATAAAATAAAATAAAATAAAATAAAATAAAATAATTAAACTAGTTAAAAAAAAGGAATTTAAAAGTTCTATTTAGCCTTAATAAACAATTAAAAAATAATTTTTATTTTGTTTAGTTTTAAGTAAAAAATTTTTTTTAAAAAATTTTTATTACCAAAAGTTTTTTTTTTATATGAATTTTTTATGCTTCTTAATACTTTCAGTACAACTTTTGTTTGCCTTGTTAAAAAACAATGGAAGTTAAATGTAAGTTTATGGCTAAAGTAGATATTAGAAACATATTAAACTTGTTTCATATTTAAATTTTCATATTCGCATTTTTATTTTCAATTGTTTGCATTTTGCCTAATTTTTTTTTTTTTTTACAAAAAATTTTATTAATATTTTTCGGTGTTGCTTGGCAGATGCAGGTTTTATTCAATGTTTTCTCTTGCTTTTCATGATAACTTTGTGTGTTCACTGACACATTTCAAAAGCAACCAAGCGCAAATCACTACATAAGCGTTAGGAAACAGCAAAATACGAAGTACCAGCAAGACAACTTACAATTCACTAGACACTGTAGTACATGCATGCAAGAAGACAATTAAAAAAAAAAATTTAGAATTTTGTGTTGTTTCACAAGCAGATAATGAAGTTCTTAAACAGAACCGAACCCTTTTTCTTTGTCTATAATTGTTGTTGTTATTTTTCCACCATGAGTCTGTAACATGTCTGCCATAACAACTCAATGTCTATCAGTCTGTCAGTAAGTAAATTTCATGTGTCTATATTTGTGTGTTTGTTTGTTTGCCGTCTGCCCACCTTCCTTTTACTATTCCTTAAATACAGTATTGTTGCAACATCATTATTGAAGTAATTACTAACAATCTTTTGTTTCTTTCATTTATACGCTCGTTCATACGTTCGCTCATTCGTACGTTCTTTCGTTTGAACGTACGTTTGCTTAATAAATATTTAAGCATTTACATAGTGAATAATAACGAAAGAATAGATAAAAATGTTAAAAACCAAAACAGAAATAAAAATGTTTCTAACTTCATATAGTTTGTGATGATGGTCGACAGCAGAATGTAAAATAATGTTTTCACTTTTCTTGTAAATGAATTTAAAACTTAAAACATTAACGCTCTCATCCAAAAATATTAGCGTAGACTTTAAAGTAAACTTTATCAAAATTAAGGCATAATCATAGTCACAAAAAAGTAGGCCTTTATTAAGAGCTGATTTTTGTTCATAAGAATTTCATGAATTTAAAATCGTTTATAAAAAGAAGACCTTAGCGTAGCCATTCTTTTTATAATTTTTTCATAAAGTTTATTTTAAAGTCTACGTCGATTTTTTTTTATAAAACGATAGGTGTCATGGAATTTCTCCTGCCTGAAAATTTTTTTCAATGAGCCCGATATTACAGTGACTGAATGACATAAGTAAAAAAACATGACAATGGAATTCTTGTGACAGCATAGATATGAACCATACGTGGTTTCAATAAGACGGCGGCACCTAACACACAGCGCGTGACACAATCAATTTATTGCAGCATGAAATGAAAAAGTGCACGATTACTGAGACTTTTTGGGAAACTAAGGCTATCTAATTCTGCATTCTGTATCGCTTTTTTAGCTGGGAATAGCAATTACTACATGAATAGACCTCAACCAAACAACTGATTGCTTTTCAAGAAAGCTGTAGACTGATAGTCAAGTGAATTACATTTCCGGCCGGTAACAATTTATCTTTTTTTAGCTTTTTTATGTAAAAAATTAATATATTTCTTTCCTTTAAGTCACTGCTTCAACTCGAATTTTTTTTTTTATTCAGTCAAACACATTGTATACTCGTGCCTACAAATATAGACAAAAAATATTACGCAAATATATACGAGCAACTGCATTTATACATATTCTTCTAAATTGCCATTTTACAAACGTAATTACTATGCAGCTCGTGCTTTAAGCATAGACAAACTCACTCACTTGCATGCAAAATTATGTGTTTGTATGTTTTTTTTTAACAAACTCCTTTTATATAATGAGTTCGTTATTGTGTATTTTTTTTTTTAACCGCGTATATTTAGCTGTAGTTGTATTCTTCTGTCTAATGCAAAAATGATTTTTCCTCGTTTATAAACAACTCCAAGTGCACAAGTTTTTACATTGAAATTTGAATGAGAATAATAATTTCATGTGTTTTGAAAAAAGAAAAAAAAATACTAAATGAAGCCATACACACTTGTGTTCATATTTCAACAGTTTGTTGACTGGCTTTAAACGGAGCTGCTGGAAATCATATGCATGTGCGTGTTTAAACAAGTCAATCAAAACATAAATGTTACGGATATAAAAAACTAAAATTTTTTTAATATCCTTTTGCATAGAAATTTTAACTTGAAACATTTTATTTTTATTTTATTTTCATTTTTATAAGATTCTTGTCATTGACTAAACATCGGATATACGATTTTTTTCGTGAATTTAACTTTCTATTTTGATTATAAAGTTCTTTATTTTTATTGAACTGAGTTTTACTCTAGACGTATTTCCAGTAACAAAGCAAAATTAATTTAATATATTATGAGCGGTGAGACGCTCTTACGTTTATGTATCATTTCTTGTATGGAACTTGAGAGTAATCCACTGAAGATTGGAGTAGCTTCCGTGAAATTGTGCATATGGATATGCTGTTAATCGTAGTAGTAATTGTATGAATTAAAAAATCATTTAAAATATTAAATTTAGCAAACACAATATAATTGAAATTACGCACCAAAAATATAATTTTATGTAAAATTGCTAAACAAAATTGTTGCTAGAAAAATATCTATATAAAGATAAATAATTAAATAATAATATATATATATATATATATATATATATATAGTAAAAACTAATTTGACTTTTTAATAAGTTAGTGAAAATAACTATCAAGCATGTTCTGAAATCACGGCGATTTTAAACTACGAACAATTTTAAAATCACGTAAGTGATTTTTTAGTGTTCTGGAAAGCACGAGATTTTAAGCATTTGAGTAGTGATTTTTACGGTTCTTAATCACGAGCTTTAAGCTCTTAGGTTTCTTATGTTCAGAAAAAGAAGAACAAGAACTGAAAATCACGAAAAATATAAAAAAAAAAAGCAATTTTCCACACAAAATAAAGGATATTTTTAAATTAATAAATTTACGGTTCCGTTGTAAAAAATATTTTTTTTTTTGAAAAAAAAAAAATAATAAAAATCAATTCAAATTAAGTGTTTAGATATCCAAAGTAAAGTGCTTAAAATGCTGGCTAGTTTTAAATCACAAGATGTCAAATGATTTTGTACGCCGAATATCTTTTTCGTGGTTTGAAATCACTTTGAGAAAAAGTGATTTTCGGAACATGGCTGTATGCCGAGTTAAATATGTTTTAACGTAACTCCTTACTATTTTTTCAATATCTGTAAATATCTTTTCAGTATTTATAGCATATTTATCAAATTTGTTTTACGTGCTTAAATATTTCTAAATATGTTTTTTGTGCTTATGACATTTGTTAATATGTTTAAGAGAAATATAAGTGCATAAGTACGTTGATTTCTCACGAAGATTACGGGATAGGACATATATTATTTTAAAGGGGAGATCATCTAGATCTGTAATCTACCGCTCAAATACTTCAAAGCTTGGATTATTTTTAAAATTTTTTTGAAATTCCCTAATACCCCAGTACTGCTGTTCTCAATTATTTTAGCAATTTCCGAATTATTCGAAAATATTAAAACACTATCAGATTAAATTCCTTAAATTTTGACAATTATGGTAAGACTTAGAGACTGGGGTCACTATACAATTTGCCTTTAATAGTATCATGCATTGCAGGTGAACAATATATATCTATGAAGACTTTTAAAATATACCTCGCAAATAATTTTAAATGCAACACTTCTGGTGTCAACCACCATCTTTTAATAAGTTATTGGCAAATTTTGAGCAAGCTGCCTCATTTAGATAGTATTTGACAGTCATTAAAATTAGATAATGAATGTTAGCAAAAAAGTGCTGTTCCTTCAAACACACATTTGTAGTCACTATGACAAAAATCCACAAATTGGGCTACGAGGTCAATCCAGATTTAGACCTCTGCTGTTTTTCCAAGACTGAGGAAAAGTCTGGGTGTTAAGAGATTTGGAATGCATGAAGAGGTCATTACCGAAACAAACGCTTATTTTAATAGCTTTCGGAAAACCCCGGGGGGGTTATTATGTATTACGATTCGAATCAAAATGGCTTTCGAAAGGAATTTTCAATTTGAAAGAGTAATATTTTTAATTGTAAAATATTTTTTAAATTTGTTATATTGAAAATTTTCTTCGAAATCATTTTCGATTCAAATCGAAATATATAATAACCCCCCCCCCCCTTGCGCCAAATGTATTAAATTAACTGAAAAATTAACTGTTTGTTTGCCAAAAAAATATTTTTATTCAAAAACTATCGGAGCTTTTATAAAAAAAAATATAAAAAAAATTTCAACTATGATTTCTTAAATTTTTTTATTTATTTATTAAGATGTTTTCCATTTCCAAAGCTTCAAGCAAAAAAGTTGAACTATTCACTAGATCATTATGATACCCTTAAGGCAATTACATACTAACTAAGCTTTTTTATAACTTTTAAAAGCTATTTTCACACACTAGAAAAATAAACATTCAATAATGACATCAATAAAATACATAATTTATGTGAAATTAACTCTAGTGCCAAGAAAACAGTTAAATAACTAAATAAATTATTATTTAATGGGTACATTAGCCACTTTGTGACAATAAGCAAGTCATACCTTAATGTTCTTTTTATTTTAAATGTTATCAAGAGAGATAAAATTCACATACAGCCATATTTACTTGACAATGATTTAAAGAAATTTACAGAAAAACCAAAAGTAAATTTTTTTATTATTGTCTGCTTTCACAACAAAGAAATTTCTTAGAAAAACAACTGTCATATAGCATTTTAATGTTCCATTTTAATGTGAAATGACAATCAGGTATTTTCATTATATTCGAATTAAAAAAAAATAAAAAATAAAAATAAAAGAAAGCAGCTGACGTCCTGTTACACAAAAGGTAGAAAATAACAAATATAAGTGAAACAACATAACGAACGTGTGTTTCAATAGGAATATTCTTATCATTTTGGGATTTACTGCAAAACCATTACAATCCTAATGGGTATTCAAAAGAGAAAGAAAAAAAAACAGCTCATTCATACAATTTCTCTTTGAAATTTTTTGAATTTTTTTTTTTATATATTTCATTTAGGCTTCCTTTTTTTTGTAGGGTCTTGCTTAATGTGTTGCTTAATGAACACATTTTTTTTACAATCAAATATATACCATCCTTCTCTTTTATCACTTAAATTGCTTTTTGCTTTAACTCACAAAGAAAAAATATCTAAAATGTAGCAAAAAGCCTTTTTTTTAATATTATGCAATAATGGCATAAAAAACAAGAAAAACAAATTCTGTTCATGTAACTGCTGTTTCAAGGTAATTATCTCTTAGTGTAATCAAACAATTGTTTTGATCATTTTTAAAATATTTAAAATTAATTTCGTTGTTTAATCTGGGATAAAAAAAAAATCATTTTTTGTTTGCTTAATAACGGATTTATCTGATCTATATTCCAATTAAGGTCACCATATACTTTTGCACCTGACACGCCCATTTTTATGCCCACTTCTTAAAGATTTTCACTAGCCACTGTTCAAAAAGATGATTAAGCATAAAATTATGCTTTAAAATATTTTAATTAGCACTTTTGTTGGCGCTTCTGATAATAAACAAACATGAGCCACTTAATAAAGTAGTGAATGATGGCTGTATTTATTTTGAGAAATTCCTAACAATAAAAATAATTACATACCAGGCAAAACATAAAAGAAATATTTTTCTACGATATTTTTATTCAATAATTAAATTATTCCTATTAAATTCATTTTAGATAAACCTGAACCATCATCTAAGGTTTTTTTTTATCTGTCAAACAACTTGTCTTACCAAAATATATCAGTTTATGTTAAATATTTACTTGTGGGTGTATCTGAGTTTTATTATTAAAAGTTTATTAAATTTTTAGTGTTACAACAAACTCCAGTTCCCTTTGACACTGAATACTTTTAATATATTTTTATTATATTCTAGAATTATTAATACTCGGTTTCTATGCGAAAATTTATTAAAATACCCTGTTGAGTTAGAAATATTATTAATTTTTGTAATGTGATAAAGCACAAACTACAACTTAAATAAACAACCTTTTCAATTTTAATTCATAAAATTTGGTTTTTTAATTTTCTTGTCATAACTGTTGGCAACCATATCTACTGCATAAATGCATGAATGGTCTTTGTCAACAACACAGGCCTACAATAATTTCAGTACGGCCAAAACTAAAATAGATTTATAGTATACACGATACTTTGATTTAAACTCGGGATATGTCGTTATTAAGAATAAACTAGACCTGTGTTTATTCTTAATAACGACATGAAATTTACAATAACTCGAATACTCGCTTTCCGGTTAAGTTTACAAAAACACTTAAGCTTATGGATTAAAAAAATATTTAAATTGTCTAGCTTTTTTTAGCAGACTTATAGTTAAAAAAATATTCACAGTTTTCAAAAAAAATTTTTCTTAAAAAATTCATTAAAAATTTAATATAAACAATATGCTAAATTTTGCTCTTAATGTTACAAATAAAATGATTTATTTATATTTCAACCAAATCCATTAATGAATGAATTTATTCCCAATCTTCTGGATACTTACGTGTTTTTTGCAATTTTAAACAGACAGCTAGTTCTTGAGTTATTGCAAATTATATAGCCTACCCTCCTCAGTTTTCTAAAAAGCAATATTGTTGTAAGTTGCTGTGTCCTTCGGTATAGCCAAAAATATAATAAATGTACACAATATTTTATATGTAGATTTCTTAAAGAAAATATTTTAATGTCTGACGTATTTTTTCCTTTTTTGTTACATTTGACGTATAAAACATAAAACTAACTAGATTGGAAAAATTATTAAACAAAGAAAGTATTGTATTGCAAAGTATAAATTAGTAATAATTTAACAAATATATCTCGAGAACCACACGTAGCATTACAAAAGTAATTTACAGCGATTTACTACTCAAACTGACCTACAGGAAAAAAATTTCTTTTTGTAGGCCTGTGTAATTTATCCAAACGGCACATGTGTTGATGATGTGCACAAACACGTAGAACCTCTAATAAAAAAATATTTTATTTATTATATTTTTATAACTTCATCTTCAGTTAAAGATAACATCCAATGACTGACTGACTGATGAATGACAATAAAATTCAGGTTTATTTGTAATTCTGCTTTTAGCATTATTTAGACATTTTGAACATGTTTTAATCAATGTTTTTTTTTTTCGTTTTCTTTTTGTTGTTTTATTATATAACATCAAAAAAAAAATATTAAAAAGGAAATATTTTATTTAAACACATGATGTTTGGTTTTAGTAAAAGTGACAAAAACATTCGGTATTTTGTTTTTAAAAATAAATATTTTGTTTTGCCAGTGGCATTCAATTTAAAGTTTAATATATTAACAAAGGCAGTTTATACATTAAGTAGACTAAGCAAGGTTGAATAAGGCCCCGGAAGGAAGAATATAATTCTCTGATGTGGCCCCTTTGTTATACCTGTAGAAAAATAAAGAGAAGGAGAAAGGGGAGTAAATGCAAAAAAAAAACAATAGAAAAAGGTTAAGGAAGAAGAAAAAAAGCTAGTGCCTGAAGGCAACAGAGCAAAAACATCTTCTAATAGTGGGCAAAATTTAAGAATATTTGCACGATCTATTCCTCTTCCGTGTCTTGACAGTTTCTATACCAACCAAAAAAAAAAAAAAAAACTTTAAAAATTAGAACTTTTTGAAAATTAGAACTACAACAACAACAAAGTTCTAGTTTACGAGCGTCTACTGTAGCAACACTTTAAGGAAAATAAAATCAGTGTTTACTAATAGATTTTTATGCTTCATACTTCAATTTATTTCTTTTATATGTCATTTTAAGATTAAATAATATAGTCGGTTAGTATTAAGTGTTTTCTATTTTTTGTGATATAGGAATTTCATAATTTTTTAAACAAATATTTTTTTTTTACACCATCTTTTTCAATAAGTCTAAATATACTAGCTGCACTTAAAATAAAATACAATTTAAAACTTTTTAAGACACTTTGCATTGAAATCAGCTAAGTCGTTTCAAGGTTATGAATTTATTAAATTTAAATTAAACTTTTTTATAACAAAAAAAATAAAAAATGAATTTGAATTCTGTTTTCCAACCTGTTGTAAAACTAAAATACATAATGAATAAAAATTCCTTTTTTGTTTTGTATGTCCTTATAGTTTTTGCTTATTTTTTTTTTTTGAAAAGCAACTTTGAACTTAGACTGTGTAACCGGAATAAGATCATGTTGACTCAAATTTAAATTGAGATTTTCTTTTCCATTAGAGTAGAAGAAGGCCAAAGTGTATTTTGTCAGGCTTTCTGTTGTTTGAAAATAAAAACGAGAATGAAGTTAAACTAATATTATTGTCACCAAAATTACCACTTTTCTTTCCTTTTCAACTTCCATTAGCTTTAAGGTAAACTAAGAAAGTGCTTTCCTTCACTTTCAATAGTTTTTCTTTTCTTCCGTTGCATCATACTTTTTATATTCCATTCTTTTTTAAGTACGTGGTTGTGCATTGGTTTCAAGTTTACGGCTTTAAGCAAATTGAATTTGAAAAGAAATTTTATGTTCAAAATGTTCAACACCATCTGCAAAATTGTTTTAAAAAGTGTTACATTTGTTTTCTTCTTTTTTTTTCATCATTTTATTTTTGAAATCTAAAAGAATTTGTTTTTTGTTATAATTTTTATGGTATAAAAAACCAAATGTAGTAAAATGCATTTTTTAATGATGTTTATAAAACAGTAGCCACCCTTAATTAAAGTTTTAAATTTTATTTAATTTTTCTTTGAAAAAAATACTTTCCTGTTTAAATTTCTTTTTAAAGCTTCACTGAATTCATTCGTAAAACTCTGCATGGCTTATACGTATTTTAGAAATAAATTAAAATTTGTTTTGTGTGTAAATGCTGAAAAAGTTATCTTACCAAAATAAATTCCATTTCCTGCATACTGATTGTATTAAATGGCTGATATAGAAGTTTTATTGTAGTTTTGTGTTTTACTAACGTTATCGTAAGTGTTAACAGCTCTTTTTCAAGCACACACACATACAACTTTAGAAAACCAACTGTTTGTGCAACCGATTTACAAAAAGAAAAGAACAATTCAATTTCAGTTTTATCTGTTTTTGTTTTTTTCCATTTCAAATATCTGATCAGATTAGTAATTTACTTTTGTGTTTAGTTTGTTGCATATTTAAAGCACAAACAATATATATAAATTTCATTTCTTCATTCTTAAAAGCAAAAGTTATTCATTGGGATGGGCAAAGGCAAAAAAGGTGTTTCACAGTTTCCTTCTCTTCGTCGTTTGAAAAACTTCACTGAGATAAAAATTGCGTTGTAATATCAATAACATATGTGGTCATTTTGACACCATCTCGTAGTCTATTTTATTGCCAACGAGTGTTTTTAAATCAATAACGTTTGGTTGTGAACTTAGAAAAAAAAACTAGGATTTTACATTTTTGACAACGCACGTTGTCAACTTGTTAATGAACCTTAAGGAGTTGAAAACAATATGTTGTCAAATTTCCAATTTATTAACAAACATTGTCAACTTGACAAAGAATGCTGTCGTTTCAACAACCGTATCCTATCATTTTGACACAAAATGGTGTCATTTTGGCACCAGATGATGTGAGTTTAATTCCATTCATTGTCAATTCTGCAACGCTATATTGTCAATAATGCGTCGTTAACACGATAGCATGTGTTTTCAAAGAGAGCACAAACGTACTTCTCTGGGATATCAACCTAGGCCAGTTCAGCAATGAACAAGGTGATTGCAAAAATAAATAAATAAAAATCAGCATTCTAGTGATGCTGAGTTAAAAAAAATTGCTAAGCAAACAAGTTGCATTTTACACATTCATTTTGGAAATAAATTAAAAAACCGCATAAATTAAAAAAACTATGCGGTTGCTGTATAAAATGCTGCAAAAAAACATGTTTTCAAGGTTGAAAAATTAAGAAAAATATTTAAAAAAAAATTTTTTTTTTGGTTGAAAAATTACGCTTTGTTTACTTCAATAATGTATAAACCATACAAACGGCCTTAAAGTTTTCTTTATAAGTTCGCTGAGCAACTTAAAATCGGTTGAAATTCATGTAAAGGGTGGTAAATTTTAAGGGCCGATGTTGATTTTGATATCTTTTTATTATGATAATATGGTATGGTTCAATTATGTGTGGAACAAAATATCGGCAAAATGGCCGCCGCGACGTCGGTGGCACACCTCCATCCAATGGTCCAAATTTTCGATGACACTGACATAAATGAGGTTCTATGCCGTTAATGTGCCGAACTATCTCATCCTTTAGCTCTTGAATTGTTGCTGGCTTATCGATGTATACCTTTTCTTTCAAATAACTCCAAAGAAAGAAGTCCAACGATGTCAAATCACATGATCTTGGCGGCCAATTGACATCCCCACCATGTAAGATAACACGGCCATTGAATTTGTCACGCAAAAGAGCCATTGTTAAGTTAGCTGTGTGGCAAGTGGCACCGTCCTGTTAAAACCGCATATCGTCCACATCCATATCTTCTAATTCGGGCCATAAAAAGTTCGTTATCATCTCACAGTAACTGCCTGACGGCCTCATTTTGGAAAAAATACGGCCCGATGATGCCGCCAGCCCATAAACCGTACCAAACAGTCACTATTTGTGGGGGCATTGGTTTTGCGACAATCACTCTTGGATTATCGTTCACACAAATGCGACAATTCTGCTTATTAACGAATTCACTGAAGTGAAAATGTGCCTCATCACTAAAGATGAAAATAACGAATTGCACGATATGCATTTTGATTTGAACGCCCATTTTCATAATAAGCCTGAATAACTTTAACGCGTTGCTCGATCGTGTATCTTTAAATGGTTCAAATTGAGAAATGTCAAATCAAAAGGAAAAAAAAAATTTGACGTTTAGGTGTGGTTCACATTCAACATCGGCCCTTAAAATTTAACTACCCTTTAAGTTACTGGTTTTTAAGTGCATAGAGTTATTCGTGTTTTACTCGACAGCAACTAAATACCAGAAAAATAATATCACATCCCAAGTATTTTTTTCGCATTATATTTTCTCAGCTTAAGAATTAACTAGCAGTCAATTTATCATTTTAAAGAGTGTATCGGACTCATGGCCTACGTGCCTTATACAGCAATGAATGGATTTTTTGATTGACAACAAATTTAGTTCTCATAACTGAACTTGTTATCTCAGTGTACACACTTACCACTACTGGTAGACAAAAATGTTAACATCAAGTATTTTTAAGCTTTGCTTGTAGATTTCTTCTCTTTTTATTCGTTTATTTACTTTTTATGGAGTTATAATAGCGCCGCTATGTGAAAGATCCTTAGTGTAGCTCACTGCCCAACTACAATAATTCGAGTCTTGTTAGACTAAACCAAACTCAGGTTTTTAATTGTTCTGTTTCTTGTTTTTGCAATAGTCTGTTATGCTACTCTGATATAAATTCGTATTTGCTTCCATAAATAAATTATTTTATTGTATTTAATATTTTACGTATGATTGTTAAATTTTTATTAATATTGCTCATACGCTCCATATGTTCGAAAAATAATTCTTTAACATTAATGAGGCAAACAAAATTACTCAACAAAAAAATAAATCTATTAATTTTCAGTGAACTTATACCCATTTCAAACCTTACAATTGGCATAAAATAGAATATAAAAGTTTATGCTTATGATTTTTTGGGATTTTATTCTTTTTTCTGTAGGGTACCTATAACGCAATTACAACAAAAGTATTTATGATTCTTTACTCTCTCATGTTAATATATATAATAAATAATTTTATATGAGCATTAATAAATAAAACACTAATTAATTTTAATTTTCTTATATTTACAGCCAACCTCAACAATAAACAAAATTAATATCAACACATTTTATTTATTTAAAATTATTTAATTAATTTAAATACGCTATTTCAGGTAAGTTGAAATAAACTTTATTTATTTATTTATTTATGTTATATTAAATATTGTTATTTATTAAATTTTTATATTAAACAATTCCAACTGCTTTAATGAGGCTTTGTAATGATTACGAGAAATTTTTTTTATGACCAGGGCAAGGGACTTCATGCACATGCATATTTGTTGTCGTTGCTCTAAGACCGACATAAAGTTAATTTCTTTGCGAATCACAATTTTTCCAGTAAAATGACACCAATTTTTTAGTGCATATTTTTGCATATTTTGATTAAATTGCATATTTTGGCATATTTTGTAATATTT
This sequence comes from Thelaira solivaga, assembly GCA_947397855.1. NCBI lineage: Eukaryota > Metazoa > Arthropoda > Insecta > Diptera > Tachinidae > Thelaira > Thelaira solivaga. The sequence goes on from OX377610.1 coordinate 38,625,253, forward strand.
TTTTTTTAATTTTGTGTTTTTTTTCTCTGTTTTTGTTTCTATTTTTTCAATGATTCGATTTCGTTTTTAGAACCAGACTGGATTGAAATTTTACTGAAAACTGTTAAATGTCACATGCATGACATGAGCATGATATAACCTCGTGTAGTTGCAGAAATTAGAAATCAATTTGATACAATAGATTCATTGATATCATGTTTTAAAAAATATATTAAAGTCACCTTTAAAGAAAAATATCCTGACTTGAAGTTTCCACCACAACCAATTATAACAAGATGGTGTACCTGGTTGGAGGCAGCTGAGCGTTATACACTAAAATTTTAAAGAACTTAAACAATTTTAACGAAAAAGAGTGCAGTCACTATAAAAAAAGTAAACAATACTTTAAATTTAGCTAATATTAAGGCTGAATTAGTATTTACACACTCAAACTAGAAGTTTCTAGTTGAAACAATAACCAAACCACAGGGATTTAAATAATTGAACATTTTGGTTAAGCTAGATGATGACATTGTCATTAAATGAGAAAAATAGCAAGGAATGCTGGATTTCAGTCTGTAAAGGAAATATTTAGGGAAGGGAGTATTCTACCACTTTTAAATAGGCACCTATTACATCCGTTGATATCGAACAAACATTTTCAATATTTAAAGCAGTTTTAAAATCAAATTGTTAAATAAATAAATTTTGAACTTCCTTCTCGTGGTTATGAGTATTAGAAGTCTGTGTGTTCTTCTAAGAATATTACGATTACAATCGAATGCTTGTTTTAAAAATATACTTGCTTCATCTTAGTTTGAAATACAATTTTTACCTAAAAGTTTCTGGAGCATTTGAAATATCCATAAAAAATATTTTTAAAACAAAATATCCCTGCTATTGCTTTAGTTGACGTTATAATTTTAGGTTTTTGTCAACACTAATAGGAAAAACTGTAAATTAATTAAACTCATGTCCAATTTGTTTGTTTTTTTTTTCTACACATACTCGTACACATGTGTATGGAAGTTTTATAATGCTTGTCTTTAGCCATTTGATTTGAGTTCTCATTAAAATTTTAATAAATTCAATTTGTATTTTAACACTACTAATTAACGTATCAAATGATTTATTTTGTATGTCTTTTTTTTCTGCTTATAATTTAACTCTTCATATTTTAAAAATTTGTGCAATAACATTCTGAAATGTTTAAATACATTATTATTTGATTTAATTTTTTATTTTTTTTATTAATATGATTATTTTTGCATAAGTAATCATGGTTTCCCTTAAATATTTTTGCATTGAATATAAATACATGAAATATTAAATTATAATACAAACAGGGCTTTTCAGTTAACCCTTTTGCATCATAAAACAAAATTATTATGCATACATGCATGAGTTATAATATTTTTAACTCTAAAAAAAATAGTAGACAGATAGTGTTAGCATAGAATCCCAAAAAAATTTTTAATAAAATTTTAAATATGAAAAAAAAATTTTATAAAATAAAAAATGCCTCTAGAAGTGTTTCAGTACCAATAGCTCAATCGTTTATCTTAATTTATTTCTCTACTTATTAAGCTTTACTCTGTAAAATTGGTTTAGAAAGGCGCATTGCTCAAGCAAATGGAGCTGGTGAAAATATAGAAAAGGGCAAATTTCAAATCAGCGCTCTAAAATACTTTAAAAACAGTTTTATAGTTGGGTTGAGTGCTCCCATATACTGGTGGGTAGTGCACTAACCTGCCAAATAGTTTGATTCCTGCCCTAACCCTGGGTGTTTTCTGCAGCAAAGCACAAAGGCTAGCTTATTTGTGTTGCCTAAAAAAGAAAAGTTGTTATAGTCGAAAGCTTGTTTTATCTTGTCAATAAATCTTTGTTATAAAAAAAATTTAAGTTTAAAATCTATAACAAATTAATTGGATTCGAAAAGATTAAAAAGAAAATTATTCTTTTTAAATTGTTATTTATTGTTTTTAATTATCTTAATATATAAAATTCAACTGCACGTGTGTTTGACATTGTACTCCTCCTACACGGCTGGAACTATTTAATTGAATTTCTGTGTATGCGTTTGGGTTACTCCTTGGAAAGTTAAGCGCCCGGCAGGTGGCGCTGCAGTTGGTATCTATTTTATTTATCTACTACCTTTTTTTTTTTTAAGGATCGAATATACAAAAACTTTAAGGAAAAACAAAGTTTGCCGGGTCAGCTACTTATTATTATAAATTTTTATTCCACTATAAAATTTTGGTTGGAAAATTTGTGTATGTAATGATTTCTTTGATTCTAGTTTGTTAGTTCTTGTTTAAACGTTTGGACACTTTTTGCTTGACTATTGATTCACTTCTCATTCAGTTAATTGATTTTACAGTGCTTGCATGACTTACCAGAAAGCTATAATAAGTTGATGATCAGAGTAGCTTATCTGAAAAGAGTCCACATGTATACATGTATCATCCTACTTATTAATAAACAAGAAATATATTTAGCATAATAATACATTTTGCAAATTAAACTTAATTGGAATTTACACAAAAAAATATTTTATTAAACTTTAATAACTTTTGAAAAAACACCAGCCATAAGATTTCACAATTTTCACATAATTTTTTTACAATTGGTGTCCATAAAAAAAAAGATTTTTTTTTAAGTGATAGCTTCACCAAATCAATGTCTGTTGTGCTATTTAGTAACTTTTATTAAGAACATTCGTATCGAAAAAACAAGTATAAAGATATTTTATCGAATTCGATATCCGGTAACTTTTGCGACAAAAATATTCGAAGTTTGCGACGAAGTAAAGAACACATAAATAATCATCGAAAATAATGATTTCTATTGTAGCGACAATTTTTGTCGGAAATTTACTGAATACCGAAATCAATAAAATATCATTATATTTGTTTTTTCGATACGAATGTTGGTAATAAAAGTTAGTGGATTGCTGGACCGACGCTTTCTTAGAAATCCTTTTTCTTTATATGCAGCATATCAATTTTGTTTCATATTTCAAATAAAAGCGAATTTACATACTTGGCAGACTTTCAATATGGAATTATTATATAACTATTGAAAGTCTAAAATATGAACTAAACCGTGAGTAATATATTTTTTAACAAAGTTCTCTTAAAATTGGTGTAATCTATATATCACCAAGACACTTACTTTTTAAATAATTAATTTTAATTGTACTTTTAAAAATAAAATATTTTTAAGACAAAAATAATAAAAATTCTGATTTTCAAAGGATTTCTAATCAATTTTGAATTTTGTTTAATAATAAAATTAAAAATTATAAACAGCCCAGTTGTGAATACTCCTACGAAAATTTAGATAAAAAAATTTAAGAATTTTTTTTAACAGATTTAGCAAAATAAGAAAATTAAAAAAACCTATAGAGTTTTTTGTATTCGTTTGAACTTTAAAAAAATTTATTTTAAACAAACTATTAAATTCAAGCTTCCTATAAAAAACCCAATGGGCCATAATTAAAGTCACAAAAGTTAGGCTTCAAAAGAATTTTATGAATTTAAAGATTATGGGCTAATTATTTTAAATGCCTTTATTAAAGCAAAAAATCATAAGAAACTGTTTCTTCATCTCAAGCTGTTTTCCTATTATTTGCAAATTAACTATGGGAAAAACAAATAAATGTGTTTGATCGCCATTTGCCAGTAGTGCTTTCAAATAAATCTCTACAATAAATTTTTAATGAATTTAAACTTGGTCCTTTAAGGTTTAATAATGTTTTCATCACATTTTGTGTTGAATTTTGTTAGGCGCATAAACAATAATAACAACAACAAAAACAAAAGTTATAAATTTTGTGGTCTTTATTTAACAAGCAAATCATTTTTTTTTTAACAAAATCTCATATTTTTTAGTTTAATTAATATAATTAAAAAGCATTAAAAAATAAATTACAACCGCAAAAAATACAAACAATCTTTTGCAGTCAGAAATATTAACAACAACAACAAAAAATTATAATAAAATGCATCAATTAATTTAAAAATAAAAAATAATTTTAAAAAACAATAAATTTCAATTAAAGTAAAAATTTTTTTTTTTTTGTTATAAAGGGTGTCCCAACAAGAACGCATTTTTAAAATTTTAAATAAAACACAGTTATTAAAAAAAAATCGTGAAACTTTATTATGTCGTAAAATAGACAGAATAAGGTTATGTATGGAACAACATATCGGGCAGATGGCCGCCGCGGCTTTGCTGGCACACACGCGATCTTTTAATGAAATTTTCAATGACCGTTTTGCATAAATGCTGCGGTATTTCATTAATGCAGCGTCCAATTTATTCTTTTAAGGCTTGAGTCGTCGTCGGCTTATTCGCGTAAACCATCGACTTCAAAAAACCCCAAAGAAAAAAGTCTAATGGTGTTAAGTCGCACGATCTAGGCGGTTAATTCTGGTCTCCAAAACGCGAAATAACACGACCGGGAAATGAATGATGCAGCAATTGAATTGTTTCTCTGGCTGTATGACATGTGGCGCCGTCTTGTTTTGGTGAAACAATTTCACAATGAGAATGCGTTGTTCATTCAGTGCTTCATTTTTACTAATCTCATACCTTCTACTAGCAAACAATAACAATTGTTCAAATGTCAAACTGTGACACTTCGAATGGCGCCAAATTAAAATCTTGCGTTCTTGTTGGGACACCCTTTATAATCACATGAGTAGTGAAAAAAAATTAAGCATAATTTAACAGCCAGAGTTTACAAAGGGAAACAAATGACATTCAAGTTGTCATAAACAGATAATTAAATGTGTTTACCAGCAAAAGAAAGTTAAAAAAAATACGCTACGCCAAACCAGTCTCTAGAGCTTTAATTCAGTGTTTATGTGTTTTATTGAAATTAGTTTTGCATAAATGCTGCGGTATTTCATTAATGCAGCGTCCAATTTATTCTTTTAAGGCTTGAGTCGTCGTCGGCTTATTCGCGTAAGCCATCGACTTCAAAAAACCCCAAAGAAAAAAGTCTAATGGTGTTAAGTCGCACGATCTAGGCGGTTAATTCTGGTCTCCAAAACGCGAAATAACATGACCGGGAAATGAATGATGCAGCAATTGAATTGTTTCTCTGGCTGTATGACATGTGGCGCCGTCTTGTTTTGGTAAAACAATTTCACAATGAGAATGCGTTGTTCATTCAGTGCTTCATTTTTACTAATCTCATACCTTCTACTAGCAAACAATAACAATTGTTCAAATGTCAAACTATGACACTTCGAATGGCGCCAAATTAAAATCTTGCGTTCTTGTTGGGACACCCTTTATAATCACATGAGTAGTGAAAAAAAATTAAGCATAATTTAACAGCCAGAGTTTACAAAGGGAAACAAATGACATTCAAGTTGTCATAAACAGATAATTAAATGTGTTTACCAGCAAAAGAAAGTTAAAAAAAATACGCTACGCCAAACCAGTCTCTAGAGCTTTAATTCAGTGTTTATGTGTTTTATTGAAATAATGGTTTCTTTCCCTTTAGAGAAGGATTTTATTCAACATAAAAAACAAAGCCCTAAAAAATGCTGCGCTTGACACGCTAAATTAAATTAAATACAAGGCAAATGTTCTCAATTAATTAAAGTTTTTTTAAGAAACAAAATTTTTTTAGAAAATTGTAGGCTTCTTTTCATGTCAAGTAAATCCTTGAAATTTTTTACTTTAACTTGATTGATTTAAAATGGAGAAAAAACAAACTTTATTAAACATTTAACTTTCAAATTAATTTTATTTATTTATTAATAAGACAGTAAGATATATTTAAAAAATATTTTATAGAAAAGATTTATTCAGTTGTTGCATTAAATATTAAAAAACTAATCAAAATTGTTTTTGGAGCTTGAAAACGCTTACACACAATGATAGAAGTCAATATAGTAGTGTCCTATATTGTTTACCAGCGGCCATAAACTAGTATGTAACGTCATATTCAGTGCGTATGCATTTTGGTTGGTTGGCTCACGTGGCGGCCTAACGGACCTACTTCTACTAAACGACACAGGGACTGTCACTGATATAAAAATCTTCATGTTAAAGCCAGCCTTAGCCAATTCATCCGCCTGCCGGTGTGCAGGAATCCATACCAAAGATACGCCTGATGTGCTAGGCGGCATGCGTGTACATTAATTTATTTATTTTCCTAACTAGTAACTATCCCGGTATGAAAATTTTAGTATATTTACAATATAGTTGGACCTAATTTTTGGAATAAAAAAAAAATTAACAAAAAATTTTAATTTTTACTTCCGGCTTTGAAATTAAAATTTTTTTTATGATGAGGCATCATGTTTTTTCTGTTAGAAGTCCATATCAAAATAAATATTACCAATAAAAGCTTTTAAAATTTTTATTATTTAAGTTTTAAAGTTGAAAATAAAATAAATTTTTAGTCAAACTGCAGAGCACCTTTTCTAAATAAAAAAAATGTATAGCACTTCACTGAATTTAATTTTAAATACGAAAGTAGACTTTGTTCTTCACTAAAATTATTTAAAATTTTATTAAAAAAAATTTCCATTGAAAAGTAAATTTTAAAAATTTATTTGTTTTATATTCTCTACGAGAATGAGTTAACTTTTTCGTTTTATTGTTTTGTATATTAAATTCCGAAATGGGAATGCATATTAAATTTTAAAACACCCTCTTTTTGCGTTATTTATGAAAACCTAAAAATGTTTAAGTTCTATATTACGAAAACAAAGCAAAATCTCGCTAAAAGCACTTTAAGCTATTTTCAAAACTCGTTGCTGTCAAACATTTGCTGTCAAAACCAAATTGTATGCTGATTCTGTTTTTTTGTGTTTTGGTGCTGGCAATGAAATGAAACAAAAAGAAAAAAATGTTAATTAAAAATGTTCACAACTTTTGGAAACACACAAGCACCTACAGGTTTAAATGCATACATGCTTATGTATGTATGTATGTGTGAATGTGTGTATCCACGTGTTGTTAGAACAATTTGTGGTAAACCAACATTAAGTTGGCAAAAATAACCAAAAATATTATTTTATGAGAGGAAACTTTAGGCTAAAACAACTTGAAATATAAAATCAATTTTTTTTCACTCTCTTCATCTCTGCAATAATTTGTTGCATATGTGTTACATGAAACTACATAAATAAATTAATAAAATAAACAAAATTCATTTATAAAACCAAAACTTAAAATCATCTTAAAAATTTGTTGGACCGAAATTTTCATATTGATTGAATAGCCACTCGTAAGTCTGTCTGTTTGTTTGTAAAAAATTTAAATTTGAAATCTTTGTTTTAATTCAAGTATTTGTGTTATGCAATTAAAATAAATAAACTTGTGGCATTAAATTTAACTTCAAAATATTAAAATTGTTTGTAGCAAATTCAATGGAAAGTAATTAAAATTGTAACGTGTAATTAAAATACAAACAATTTATAAATTGCTTTGAGCAAATTACAAAAACAGAAACATTTTGTAATAATAAAAAGAAATCATAAAAAATACACACACACACTCAAACACTATATGCTTTCATATGTATTCACACATTAATATACAGAAGAAGAAAAAAGGAGCAAAAAAAATTTATTTTTTAAACAACACAAACATAATGAAAATAAAAAATAAAAATAATAATTAAATACATAAAAAACTTGGAGTAGTAGCAGCAAATGCAATATGAGTTTGTAGAAACAAAAGGACTTTTACTTAAAAATGATATGAGCGAAAAAAAGAAAATATCACAATAGAATATAAAGTCCACTTAACAGCAAGTGTAGCGAGCGGTATTTAAATAGAAATAGAAGCGAAATACAAATAACTGGGATAATTATACACAAATCTACATACAAGCACATGCACAAATATACATGCATTTATGTTTACAAGGTCTCTCCCCATAATGAAATTTCACTCAATTATTAATACCATGACATGCAGCATGAATATTCTAATGGGGTGGCTTCAAAGCAAAATAATTTTTAACTGAAGTACTGCCGTGGCATGGCGTCACTATATTTTTTGTGTTTAAAAAATTTTACGTTTGTCAAAAGCGACATCTCTCTGGTTTTATAATAAAAAATAAATAATAAAAAAAAAACCAACACAACCATACTACATACTTTCTTGGGGATTTGAAGCATTAAATGTATCCAGCCATCTATAAAAAATACATTTTTTAATTATTTTTTATATAGTATAAAATCAGAAACAGAGTTGCCATTTTAGCTTTTTTAAAGCTAGACTTAGCCTTTTTTTCACATATTTAGCCTCGGAATTTATGATCTAGCCTCTAGCTTTTTTCCTAGCCTTTTTTTATTTTCAAAATAGTTTTTTTTTTTGAAAAATTAAAACAAATTATATATAAGACTGAAACCAAGTTAGCTAAAATAAAGCTTTGATATATAAATTGGTTGAACGAAGGTAATTTTATAAGTTTTATTTGGATTTTAACTTGTAAAATAAAAATGCACTTTATTCCTTATTGATTAATTAATTGTTCCATTAAATATTTACCCTCTTATGCAAAAAATTAACGTAGACTTTAAAATCAACGTTATCGAAATTTTTCATATATTTTTTTCATAAATTTTACTTTAAAGTCTACGTCAAATTTTTTTGGATAAGAGGGTTAGTAATCTAGTACTACCGTTTAGTAATGCTGAGGTTGCTCGCTTTTGAGCACGATAAAGCAAGCGAAATATCAGAATAAAAATCACACTAAAAATCATTGAAATTGAAAAATAATTTAATTCGCCTATAAGTAAGTATTTAAAGTCATGTGGAAAAGCTTTTGATATCTTGTGTTTTTTTTTTCTATAAAAATTATAATGAAGATTCTTAATGTAATAAATAATTAAAAAATTTTTGAATTTTAAGCTGTAGCTTTTTAATTATTTTCCAGCTTATTTTTTATTTTGACGTGATTTAGCCTTTTCTAGCATTTTTTTTGGAAATATATCTTCTTTTTTTTCTAGCTCCTGGCAACGCTGATCAGTAATGTCGAAATTTTTTTAATACATAGAAGTTTGATAACACTGTGTAACATTTTTGTAGTCACTGAGTGCAAACTCTTTTTTCGTCTGGAATTTCTCAAAGTACTTTTTCAAAGTAACAAAACTAAACAGTGGGTTTTGCTAGTTAATTTGCCCTTTGGATTTTATTGTCCTAAAAACCTATTTGTTAAGACTTGATTTTTCTTAAGATCATGCAATTTTTCTCACGGCTATCAGAGTTGTACAGGGTTGCTTCGCTTCTTTCTTATATAAATCAACTCACTCCTTTTTTTTTTTTTTCAATGATCAACATGTGCTAATAATATTGCTGGCAGTGCTTGCTCTCTCTTAATTGCTTGAAATTTATCCAATCGGTTAAATATGCCTTTAGCACTAACAAATCAAAAATTATTACTGTTTTTTTTATATTTATGCAAAGTATTCATAAAAGCTCAATGATAAGTTGAATGCATAGGGCAAAATCAGTGCATTAATTTATTTTAAATAAGTTATCGGGTGTTATTTAAGACACAAAATTAGTTTTATTTTAATAATAAAAATATTGAAAATGGTGTTTTTCTGATTGTATCGTCTTAACTTAGTAGCCCTTTTACATTATGGAGATTTCTTCCGGTATATTTTTTCAATCCTCTTTTGTTCTTTCCTAAACCGTTTACACTTCGGATATTAATGTCCAGATAGAAATTTTTTTAATTCTTCTTTCCATTTATTATTGAAAAGAACTTTTGAAGCAAACCAAATTAAATTAGTAATAAATACATTTTAAAAATTGATTTGTATAAAAATATTGGCAAAAATTATGTGAAGCAACAAGCTGAAAAGAGAGACAAAAAAATGTCTAGAACAGACGGTCGTGTACTGCACACCTTTCATATTTGGCCCCTCGTCAGCAAACTTTGTCTGTCAAGACAGAAATGTCCATAGTGTAAATGGGGACTTGCACCCACATTCTGAAAAACGCTTAATTTTGACGCTTTCAAACCTCAAGCATACACTTGCACAAGCAAAGTTATGAGTTAAAAAGAAAATAAAACTTAGCACAGTTTAAATTAAATAAGTTTTCTTTTTATTTCAAACAACATTAAAAAGAAAATACGTTTTTTAAAAATTTACTTTAATTTTGAAAAGCGTTTGTCAGAACATGAAAAAGTGTAGAAATTAACAACACAGAAATTAATATTCTTTGCTTACTTATTTCTATTCAAAAAATTACTTAAAATTAATATGCAGTCAAAAATTAAAACCTCAACAATTCTGCAAGAATATTAAGTAAATAGGCTGTTATAAATTGGGAGAAAATCTGCTGCAGAATTGCCAAAAAAGAAAATCAAAACTAATTAAAATGGAAATATAAAAATAAATTTACTCACACATCACATTGGTAAAGCTTTAAGAAAAAAGGAAAAAACTTTAAAGAAACAATTAATGGTTATAAAATGTAATTGTTGCAAAATGTTGTACAAAACGAGATCTCCCAAAACTGTTTAATAAACATTAGAACCCAGTCCAGTGATATTTCACACACATTTGCAATGGCAAAAATTAATTTTTTATTTCAGATTTCTATTTGTCTATGAGAGCGTTAGTGTAGTGCTTTTATTGCTTACAATTTTCACCATCTGCTTATTGGAGCGTATAAATATCATTAAAACAAAGCAACACATAAACTTTTTTCTCCACAGCATTTGCTTATAAATGTGTGTGTTGCTTATATAGGGTCCGCCATCGAATGTGCTTATTTCGTGAATGGTAACACTTAGCTCATGTCTGATTTGACAGATAATTAGTTTTATCCATCCGCTGAAAGAATATGGTTGTGTTTTCGCTTCACTAAGTGGGCCTGCGATCGACTTACAGAAGATGCCGATTTTGCCAAAAAAAATCATCTTTTCAGATGAAGCTCATTTCGATCTGGGCGGGTATGTAAACAGAAAACCCGCACGCATACATTGAAAAGCCGACGCAGATTTTGGTCCAGAGGCATAATTGGGCCATTTTTCTTCGAAAATGAGCAGGGAGTGGCCGTTAGTCAACGGCGATCGTTATCTTGCCATGTGGAATGAATTTTTGTTCACAAAAATTGAAGAGGAGGATGTAGCCGAAGCTACACTCGATGTTTTTATAGCATTTAAAAAAAAAAGTTATTTGGCGGACCCTATATATTTTCAAAAGTAAATTTATGTATGTATAATTAAATTTTAAATGACAAAAAATTTTTTATATACAAGATGAACTTTAAACAAATTTTTATATTATATTCTTGTAGTCTACTGTACTGTTAGGGTGTCTCTTATTATAATAATTAGTGGCTATGTATCAATCTGGAGGTTGCAGTTTCGATTCCTCCCTAGACCCTTAGTGTTTTTTGCAGGCACATCTAGAAGCTCGACAGATTTGTATTGTTTGTAAAAAAGTCTCAAACATAGAAAAATTTTATTAACAATAAGCATGTCCTCCTACACGAGTCATTACAAAAATAATTTTTTTATATAAAATATTTTATTTATTATGAAGTGGTTTTTAAAGAAAATATCACTTCACAGCTTAGGACAGATAATTGATTTTTCTCTTTTTAAATTTTTGCAGAAATGTCAAATAGAAAATAAAAAATATTGCGAAAGAGTGGAATGAGCTTATAAAAAACCCCCAAAATGTGGCAACATTATTATTAGTTGTGGGCTATAACTGCACCATCTATATAAAAATATTAATTTTCTGTTTGTTTGTTTGTTCGCTGAACAAACTTTTTTTAACGAATTTGTCCGAAATTTTTTTGCATATAGTTTCTGTATTCCAAAGAAGATCGTCATATAATTTTAGACCGGCTACGCCCATTTTTACGACAACTTTTCAACAATTTCACTCGCCACTGTCCAAAAGTATGCTTTGAAATATTTTATTTACCACTTTGGTTGGTTCCTCTGATAATAATACTAAGAAAAACATAGAAAGATAATCTGGACTAGAGCCTACAGGATAAAGCAGCGAGATGTACGAGTATATAGCAATTCGAACAATAATCAAATTAGATTGGATATGTAGTTCAACCTGTTAGTATTTTAAGTACCACGTTTTTAAATGGTGGTAAATATTAAAGGTCTACACAAACATACTTTAAACTCCTTACAAACACTTTTTATTATAAAATATTATATATGTTTATAGCGATGTATGGCTTTCAAGTATGCTTGTGCAGCCCTTTAGTAAATATATGGTTTCAAAATTAGAAATACAGGGGCAAACGTATATAGACTCTTACTCAAAGGTGATGGGTTCATTTGAATTAAATTTTAAGCTTCTTGGCTTCTCTGAAGGATAACCACTAATTTAGCAGGATGCCCAGTTGTATTTTCAGCATTTGTTAAGCTGACTTAGCATCGAGTAAATTTATTTAAATAGTTTTTCCTAACTATGTGTCACCCCCCCCCCCCTGGTTGAATTGAATATCCTTTAGAAAACACAAACTTTAAAGAATTAATTTTAATATTAAAACATATCTTTTTCTCATTCATTTCGAAAAAAAATTTTTTTTATATAAAAATATGAATTTTATCTTGACATTGTGTTTCAATTTATATTCAATAAGCAGTGACAATTGAAAAAGTTTTTCTTATTGGACCCTAGAACTGCTTTATATTCAATACAATGCAATAGCGTAATAACAATAGCGAAAATACAAATGCAACATGCACATGCACCCATACGTTTTATACACATTAAACTTGCCACCAACATGTAGCAACCAATAAAAAGAAAAAGAAAATGAAATTAAGAGAAAAAAACTAATAAAGATAATATGCAAATAGAGGCAAATAAAAATACTTAAGAAAATTTATGCCAAATGAAAAATTCAGGAAAATAAAAACGAACAAAAATAGCAACAAAAAAAAGCATTGAAGTCAAAGTACTTTGCGTATGAACAACTTCCTAATGGCATAACTTTCTGTAACAAAAAAAGAAGATGAAGATAAAAAAGATGAAAACAATCGTAACATGGAAAAAGTTGCACTGGGTGAAAAACTTCATCGTTGTTAGCCTGCAAACACTCCAAAAGAAAACAATGCATGACACTTTTTTCCATCTTTTTTTTTTCTAAAGGAAATAACAATTCAAAAATTTTTTTCTTTTCTTTTTTTTTTTTTTTTTTTTTTTTGTAAAAAAACTAGACTTTATAACAATAGCTTTTACAACAACACAAATAAAAAAAGCCTTTTTTTGTACACTCGCATAATAATCGATTATGTGAAGAGAAATAAAGTCAAGTGATAAGGAAAAAGAAAAGTGGTTTGACATTCTTTATCTTTCAACAACATTGTGTGTTTCATATCTATTCTAAATATAAAGTATTAGACTATTTTTTGTAGATGAAGCAACTAAATTTGATGTACTAAAGAAAAAAGGTGAGAAAAAACGATGCACGAATTTAAATTTATCTAATAGTGCTTTACTTGTGGACAGTAATTGAAGCATGACAGAATTAGCAAGGTAAGGCATTTAGTACCACAAACACTGAATTACAAAAACAACTTAATCGTATGTGTCAAACAAAATGGAGGAAATTCAATGCAAATTACACACTCTGAGCACAGCATGTAAACAAATTTTGACAGCTTTGAAGACTATACAGCTGTTTTATGTGCTTTACCGTAATAATTCTACTATGAATTGAAGTTAGCAATTAAGCTTAGTAAATCAGTATGTCAATAATATTGTACACAAGTACTTCATATCTTTGAAAAATAGGTTCAGGTTGGAAAAGCCTTCGACTCGGCTGGGATACTTTCTTTCAATTCAATAACACTTATTCTTTACTCGAAAAATTAAAATTTTTAAAAATCAGCTGCTGTTATATACGAGCAGCTATAAAAATCGCAATAACTCACATAACCTTAAAAAGTACTTTCACAAATGCAACACTGCCCATATGTATTCAAGCCTTTGTTCAGCTGTTGCAGGTGCTCAACTGTTGCTCAGCATGATTTACATAGTTTGCATAAATGAAAAAAAAAACATAAAGGAAACCAAAGAAATTTCTAATGAAAGAAAATCAAAGAGAAAAAGAAAAATTACCTTTGTTTACTAGAAAAATCGATTAAAACAAACAAGGATAAGGGTTTTTCTTTATCCTAACACATTTACAAACATTCCACTTTAAAGCTGCAGTAAATATAAAACAAAAAAATTAGCTTTCTTATCATAATTTCTAATAAACTAAAAACTATTTCACTTTATTTAATACTTAATTTTATCTAAAAGGCGAGGTTACATAGAACACGTCGTACGTTACACTTTGTCGTTTTAAAGTGACATTTAAGGTTGGCACAATGACAGATATATTATCTTAAATTAATATTTTCAATAAAATGTTATTTTATTGTTAAGATATTTTTTGGTAACTTACGGTCAAGCTCCCTACACGCAAAGAAAATATATCGTTGAATATTATTGTTAATTTGAAGCATTTAATGATCATGATAAACATACTTCTAGTTATTTTTAACCATATTATGTTTACCCTCATAGATCAACCATATCGTTATCATATTATTTTTAATAAAATTTTAATTGAAACCATAAATATGTTTGTAGCAAACATAATAATAAGCAAAATATGGTTGAATGTAAATCGTTTTCTATTTTGTTTCTTCCGCAACCATATAAAAAAAACTGAGTATAAAACAAAAACTTAATCGTTCAAACTCAACTGAGCTTTGTCGCTGATCTGGTTGGGGGCGAGTTAATGTTTCCCAAGTTAAAATTCTGGTAGAGTCAAATAATATTGGAAAAAAATTCAAGCCCGCTGAATATTATAATGTATAAATATAAATTAACGATAAAATTGTTATTAGACGTGACTTTTAATTAAAAATAGTTCTTTCTTTTAAAGAGACACACAGTAAAATAATTGTAAATCCAAATATGTAATTCAAAAAATGAAATAAAATAACAAAGAATTGAATACTCGAAAAGGCCATATGAAATTCAGCAATAAACATTTGGAAAAAATAAAACCAAAATGTGTTCGTTGGTATTTGAGTTGTTATATTTGAAAGTGGTATAAAATCCACTTTTTTAGAAAAAAAAAGTCATAAGTAATTTTAGTTAGTTGAATCTTACTAAAATTACCTATGACTCATACTTTTTTAAAGTGAACTTATACCACTTTCATATATAACAGCTCATTTACTTTACGATCTTGAAGCGTCTGTGTAAACAACACACTCTCTCACCCATCCAACAAGACTGAAACGTTTTAAAAGAAGTCAAAAACCAAATAAATTATTAATAATCAAAAGAAAACGTACTTGCTTGCATTTATGTTTCAAGCCAAATAAAGACTTTGTAATGCCAACAACAGCCACAATAGCGAGAATACATGAAAACAATATGAAAAATGAAGATGATGCTGATGCTGATGACCATATAAAGTTCTCTTTAGTGAAATACATACATATTTGTTTTGTTTCAGTTGTTTTCTTTGGAAAACCTTAAAAATTACATACATATATTTAGCTAAAAACTCAAGTCTGCACTACTTAATGCATGCTGGCAGCATTATCAAGTTATCTACGTTTTCTTACTGCAACGTTAGTTATATGAAACCAAGAGCACTTCAAAAGAAATCTAAAATAAAAGAGTATTACTTGTATGTAATTTCAAACAGCATTTTAATATACGACAATGATGGCCATAAAACATCGCCAACACTACAAAATGTTTATCTGTAGAAAAGCACATTTTTACAAACACATTTAAGAAATCCAAAGTAAAGGAGGGTATTTAACAAGTAAGAACAATTACAGCAACCACATTGTTTTACTACAGAGGAGCTGATAGAGCAAAACAATTAAGTTGACCCACCGAATAAACTGAAAAAGCCCGTATAACTCTAAAATAATAACATCTTTTGTAGATCATAAATGAAATTTCCCTTTCGCTGACAAAATTAGAAAAAACGATTTCATAAATTTTTAGTAAAATTTATTATTTTCATTAAAAATTCATAATAAATTCCTTTTACATTTGGGAAATTGAATATCAGAGGTAAATCAGAATTAGTGGTTTTGTTCTGTTCTATTATAAATCAGCTGATTCAATTTTGTTTAATAGAAAACGTTGTCAAAACCTGTCACTAAATGGCAGTTACATTTAATTATGTATGTGGAAATTGTTTAAATTCTTTTAAACTTTGGTTTTGGTAGAAAAAAACCAAACAATTTGAAAGTTGACAATGTTGTCAATACAACAGGAAGTTCAGTTGCTGAAGTCAAAGTAATGCACCAAGAAAATTAAAAATATCTCTGCCTTTCAATATTTCCAAATGTAAGAGGGGACTCAACATTTCAACCGAACATTCTGGTAAAAACAGCTCATGAATTCGGCCGTTGTTGCATTTTGTATGCTTGCATTCACGTTTGCGTATCAAACATAAAATAATTTGCAAATTGTGGCAAATGCATTTGTTATTTCACTTATTGAGTTCACCATTCGCAATGATCTGTATAAATTGTTAAGTACACACATTGACTAAAGAAAATTGCTCATTGGTTGGGTGATACTTCTATGTTGTAGTTGTTGATGTTGTTGCCAATAATGTTGAATTTTTATTACATTTTTATTTAGCTCGTTAAGGGAGGAGGATGTTGACTTCGTTAATTCTAGTCTTCTTTATCAATATCTTAAAATGTCGTTGTTTCCCCTTTTTTCCAGTTAGCCTTTTTTCTTGTCTTGCTTAAGTATGCCCAGCAAACATTAAGTTTGAACATGATTAAAAAATATTAAGTTACAAGTAGTAGACAATAATAAGGGTAATCGCGTCATTATTTATGCTGAGCCTACTAAAGTCCTTTTTAAAATTTTTGCTTGCAAACACCATACATAATTCTACGAAAATAAATCTCCCAACTTTAACTTTATTTGTCAATTTTCCATGTGTTTGTTGTTTTGTGTTTATTGACATTTGAGCAAATGTGCCCAGCGATGTTTGCTCAAGGTATTTTTAGTGAAAATGTGTTCATTTGGTTGTTGTATTGGCTAAATTATTTGAAATATAAAAAAAAAACAAGTAATTTTGCAATGTTTTGTTTTGTTTGAAAATTTATGTAGTGGAGAAAATATTTCAGTATTATAAGAAGAAGATGAAATTCATTGACACACACGAAAGCTAGGTAATGCAAAAATCTCTTGTAGGCGTAGCCGGTATTCGATTAGTATAAAACAGAAAATTCTGTATTAATATTTTAGGTCATTAAGGTTTTCAAGAACTAGAATTAGAAGTCAGAACAAGTCATCTCAAGTTACAAATTTCTCCCAAGTCTAGTATTCATTAAGAAGTCAAAGACTCCCATGGCTGATTTGTCCGGTTGTAGCCAAATCGGGTTTTCAAAGTTTTAGTTCACATCCAACAACATGTACGCGTATATAAAATATATGGTAAGCATTGTCCCATTTTTTTTTATCACGACTTTGAGAACCGTAAAAGACAGAATTATTTTAATCCAATATTTCATATTAAATAAAGCAATTATTTTATTATGAATTAACTTCCCCATAAAGTAATCCTTTCCTACGTTCCACATAACTATTTCCGTAATAAATAATAAACGTTTCACTTAATACTTGCTGGGTAAGTGGCTGAATCATTTAAGTTTATGCTATTAATATAGAATATATGTGTGTGTGAATTAACATTATAGGGATAGGTTAATATATTACTATTGTCTTACAGTTACGCACAGAATAATAGCAGACTTAACACCCAAAACATGTTTATCATTTCTGTGCTAGTAAGAAAAAATCGTCCAAGTCAAGCTATTTTTGCAATTCGCTCAATAATTATTGTTATGATTATTAGTGTGTTATCGTAATGGAAATAGTGATTTGCCACCATAGAATTTACATTAGCTTGTGGTAATTTCCACTACGAAAGCGACGCTCGTAATCATTCATGAATGGTGTGCTATACATTTCGCAATTGATGAAAAGACAATAACAAAAAATATTGATTGCTAGAATCGAAATAAATTTTTTAAGAAAAACGTGTAGGGCTTCTAAATTTGTAGTCCTCTAAAAAGACTTAATAAAACATTTTCCATATGACCACATACATAAGTACTCGCATTATATTTTTTCTTTATTTTTTTATTATTATTTATAGGCATTAGGCCTAGTAGTTTGAACAAGTCACCTGGTCACTGCGGCCAGAATAAACTTATTCTGTCACTTACTAAAATTTAATTTTTGTTTTTCTGGCACTTTTCTTGTTTTGCTGTTAAGTTTTAATGGCTGGATTACATGAAAGCAATTAATATGTTCATTTAGCTTTATTTTAGTTCTATAAGAGACGCAAATAGCACCAGCAACAGATCTAGAAGATATGTTTATTTTTTAAAAGATTTGTGGAAATTATTATTTATTTTTTATTTGAAATTAGAATTTAATTCTAAGATTAAACGAGAACGGTTGACTTTTATGGAAATGTTGCTATAGCTTGTGGATTCGGGCTTCATTAAAAGATTTATTTTTTGTGTAAAGCAGAGTTTTAAGATATTTGTGTTCATCAGTTAATCGTTCTTTTTAATTCTAAAAAAAAAATTATTATTTAATGATTGTTTCAAGGCTACTCAATGTTATTGTCATTGTACAAACCATTGTAGTCAGCGTTTAACTAAAGGTTGTAAGCGCTCAAATTGCTTTAACAGAAACAGCGTTAAAAGAGGTACCAAGACACTTCGGACTCTGTCGTTCACCATTCTCAGCTCGCCTAATAACATTCATTTTCATCTTCAAAGTCAAGCTTTTTCAAGACTGTTTAGCAACACGTGTCTGTGGTTCAATTGATTTTTTTTAAGAATTTTATTTATTTAATCTAAATTACTGAGGTCTATATCAAACCACATTAGTATTTTGAATGAAGCATTTATTACGAAATTTCACAATTTTGGAATTTCCTGAATTAAAAATTATTTTTGATGTAATTTCTTTCAAAAACAAGGATTCCTAGAACTTTAAATTAAAACAAAAAACCTTTTAGAACTATTTTAAAGTTAAAATAATTTTTTTCAATAATTTAAACGAGCGCTGTAAAGAAATCGAGGTATTACTATAATTGATTTTTCTTAGAAAAAAAGATTAAATCAATTAATTACTTAGTAGCTCTTTACCTTTTTAGGTGTTCATGCCAGACTTATTTCTTTGTTGTTTAGTGTCTAAGTAAAAACATACTTTAATCCTTTAGAGTGCTTTAAAATTCTTTAGTGCCTTTGTTTCTAGTTCTGCTAAAGTTGTTCAACAAAAATTGTATCTTATTAAAATGTAACTAGAGAACATTTGTATCCCACAACCATAAAAATATATAATTCCAATGAAGTCTGTGAATGCTGGAAACTACTTTTCTTTCTTTCTTTTGCTACATTTTATTGCTTACATACAGGGTGATTTATGTGTTATGATTATTTTAATTCAAGGTTATTTACACAGAAGAAATTTTGCCAATACTTTAAAAATCATGTGTATTTCAAATTCTATAAATAAGTTTTTTCTTGAAAAAAATTTTTTTTTATATTAAATTTTTGAAGAGCCTGCTTCACATATTTTATTATAACTCTGAAACAACTTTTCAGATTTTTTTATGAAATATCTCAAAAAAATTTAAATTACACTGGCTTTAATTAGCTTTTTATATATTTTTTATTTATTTCTCGAAAAATGTATTTCTTGAAAAAATGAAAAAAATAAATAAATCTCTGTTTTCATAAAATTATGAAATTTTTGTAATTTAAAAATTCATCAAAAAATAGAAAGTGCATAATAATAACCGGTTTTATTACTTAATCTTAAAATTGTGTATAATGAAAATAAATTGAACCCTAAAACATTAAAATTCTTTGGTAAATTCTTGATTTTATTACTTTGAAAAGAAAATTTTGTGTAATAATATTTGATATCTTGTACTACAGGATAAGCATATAAATTCGGATTAATAGTCCTTGTTTTATAACTACTGCAATTCTAATTAATGTTTATACGTATGTGTCACCCTATTTTTAATACAAAACATTTCAACTCGTATGCTTTTAATTTTTTTATTATATTGAAATGAAAATGAAAAAAAAAAGAAGAAAAAACAAGAAAGATTGCATCTATAAACTTGTACTCGTATCTTTTATTTTGAGCAACAATGTGGTCCCTGCCAGGAGTTGAGTTTATTGCTGTTACTGCAGCGGTACATTGACTTTTTAAGTGGCCTGCTGCTGCATTACGTGAAACTTGTTTTAAAAATGTTATATTTTTTAACAAGAAAATTTATTGTTGTTCTTATTGTTGCCTTGTCGTAGTACTAGTATCTGCAGTTTTAAAAGTTTTTATTAATTTTAATGACAACCTTCTTACTTTTAGCATTAATATCGCATCCTTAAGATGCTGGGCAATGCAATGATCATTAAAGGAAATTTATTTCCTACACTACAACTCTTACATAAACACATACCAGTGCTTTTGTTAAAAAAAAAATTTACAAAATTTATGGGAAGATTTATGTTTGTTAACATATCGAATGGCATAAAATTTATTGCAGCAATAAAAAGAAAAACGAACCAATTTGTGCCTAATTTTTGTTTTTTATTTGAAAGTATAAAATAGGAGTAAAATAGAATTTATTTTAAAAATTCTTTACAGTGTTTTTCTTTTGTTTAAATTTTTTTTGAAAATTGCTTAAGGAATCATATCTTCTATAACAAATAAATAAAATAAACATTTGAGTTGTGTGTGTTAGTTTTGAAAGTGTTGTAAGTCTACTTTATAAAAAAAATTAAATAGCAATAATTTTAGAAAAATTAGACATTATCTAACTAAAATTACCGCTGACTTATTAATTTTTTTTTTAAAGTAGACTTATACCAATAACAGTCAAATGTTGTATCAATTCTTTTTTTCCCCTACTAAGACGCAAAATCATACATTTAGTTGAAGGCTAACAAAGATGTTGTGTTTTAAGAGGGAGTACAAATCAATTGCAATGAAAAGTTTAAGAATTTAAAAAAGAATTCTTGAAAATTTTACAATTTTTTTTAATTAGGAAAAAAAAAATTTTTAAGATTTTGTGCTCAAAATTAACAATTCCAGGCTAAAATGCTAATGATAATGAAAATTCTTATTCCCAGTACAGTAATTTTGCTTATTTTTCAGGGTTCTTTCTAATTTAAAGTGGGTCATACACAATAGCAGCTTTTACAAGATAGTGTTTGTGTCAGTAACTTGGTAGTATGACTCTTTGCTGTAAAAAAAACTGTCAAACGTATTTTGATATTTTGCTGATGGTACCAGGGGGTTGCACTTTCTTTGAGAAGTAGTATAAAAAGAGTCGTCATCTGCAGATGTTACAGAGTTAAATTACCTTAAGCAATGGCCTACCCATAAATATGCATTCTGATTAATTTTTACCATTTTGCTGGTGTTGTGTATGGCGAAATGAGTCAATTTGGGATACTACTCGAATGCATTAAAAATATTATTTATTAAAATTTTTTTTCTTTTTTTTATTATTTGTTTTATTTATTAGTATTTCAAATACTTTTACATATAAAATTTGCCGCCTATTCCTAACAACTCTTCCAGTATTTTTTCTTTAACCCTTTAAGGATACCGGTGTCCCAAGCCGAAAATTTGATAAAACCTGAATAGTGTACGATTTTTATAGATTTTATATTTTTATGTTAACACATTGAGTGCCAAGCGGCTTTACGAAAACCTCCCCAGAAAGCCAAATACATTTTTAATTTTATAAAACCTCAAAAAACCATTCTAGACCCATGAATGCTTTTGCAGTGAAGGATTCTTTTTTTAAAAATCACAAAAAATTTTACTCAGTGTCGTACATAAAAGAACGACAGGCTCTAAGATTAAACAATTACTATAATACGGAAATATACAACGTGGCACCTCACGACGGGATAGGTATCGTACGGAAACCTACACCGTGGCACTCAATGTGTCAAATTAACGATTGTTCAGTATTTTAAAAACAAAAAAATTAAAAAAAAATTTTTTTTTCAAAATCCTATGTCGCTATATACTCGTATGTGACTGAATTAACTGTTTTGTATTCAGTACGCTAATGGAACGCAAAGGATTAATGAAATTAATGCGTCATCTGTCTGATTATACGGGGTTAATTAGCACAAACACCTGATTAACCATACATACACCCTTAAGGGTGCGTATTTTTATGAGCTGCAATACAGTTATATGGAGCTAATATTTTATTTTTTTTTATAATGTCTATCATTGATTACGATTAAATCCTTCAATCAAGAAAATTAGAAAATACTTTTAAAATTTTATACAAAATTATTTTGAGAAGAAAGGAAGTAGCTACGAGTATTAACAGTCATAAATCAATTGGCACAGCAAGCGTTTTTTAGTTTATAAAATGTATGGAGTATACCAAAATAGCGCGGTGGCAGAGCTGAGCAATTCAAAAATCTAATTTCGACAGTGCGCTTATTTAGTAGTGAAGTTGGCTGCAAGCCAATTGCTTTTTTTTTTTTTGGTTTGTCTTTATTAAGCAAGATTATTAACACTGCTGCAAAGAATATGCATATCCAATTAAGGATAGACCGATAACTGTATGTCACCAAACCAGCTTTTAAGCTACCAAGACCACTCTTTCTTTCTATCCTTTATCATGTAACAGACTAGTCATTTTTATACTGTAATGTTTAAGGGTTAAGTTTTTATAGCATTCCTTCAATTTCCTTGCCTTCAAAACTCAGAGTCTGATATTTCATAATTTTAATAATTCTTTTGAAAATAAATTGAAAGTGACTAATTAAAAAATATTTGTGTTATAATAATTACTCGAAATACTGTAAATGAAGAGTAAAAAGTACTACTCGCATATTGTCAGTCAACAGTTTTTGTAGGTAATTACAGGCTTTCATATGGCCAATATGCGTTTCAGTTTAGAGTGAGAAAGGCAATGAAAACAACGATTACAAAGTGATTGAAGTTTGTTTACCAATTGTTGAAATTTTAATTTAACATGATAAGTCTTGTCATAGTGGCAAAAGTGATGTGCCGCGCGTTATGCAAATGCTTGAAACAAAAAAAAAATTATATAAAATCATTTTAAATTGTTTGTGTTTCTACATCAGTTAACGTATAATACGAGCATAACGTTGAGGTTGTCAGTTTCAATGTACGTATTCAGTAACGTGTATGGAAATGCACATGTTAACTGCATGTTGATGTAGATGAATATACGTTCATGCTATGAAATACAAACGATTACATACTTACTTGAATATACAGTTGGATGTATATAAACACATGCCCATAAACACATAAATCAAGCCTTTAAAGTTTAAACCCTTAGGTAACTGCCCTATTGCAAATTAACCAACATTTATTTGGTATTTTGTAAAACTTGAAATTTTTTTTTTTAATTCTGAAATTATTAGTAAATAAATTTCAAATAAAATTAATTGAGTGGATCTTTTGTTAAATTCTTTTCCTAATATTTAAATATTTATATTGTTGCACCAAATGAGTAAATGAGAATTGAGTCAAAGGGCAAACAAAAAAGTCCGCAAAAATTTAAGCAAGAAAATAAAAGACAACAACAAATATGGTGGAGGTAAACATAATTTGGGGGAAACATTGTATATTTCGATCAAACATATTAGAAATACTTTTCAACGGCAGATTTTTGTTTGTAATTTTTTAATTATTTTTATTAAATTTTTATAAAAATTTTTAAAATGAATTTTTTTTTTTTTTGTAAAAATAAAATTTTTTTTATTAATTAATATTTATTTATTTGAAATTGTTTCAATTTTATTTGACTCTACCTAAACACGAACTAGGGCGTATGCAGTGAACAAGCATTAATTCACCACTGAACCATTTCAGCCACAAAACTCAACTGAATTTGAACGATTAAGTCTTGGTTTTATACTTACTTTAAATATATATAATTGCGCAAGAGACAAACTAGACAACAATTCTGTTTTAACAATATTTTTCTTATTTAATTAAACATATATAGGGGTGTAATCAGAGTCACATTAAAATCGGTATCTTTATAAAAACGACTTTAACTTCATATAATTCTTATGAACAAAACTCAGCTCTTAATAAAAGCCTACTTTTTTGTGACTATGATTATGGCCCATTATGCTTATGGTAATCATAAGACTTTTAGGTAAGGTTGCAGAAGAGGGCTCTCTTGAGTTTTCTGATGTGGCCTCTTTGTGATACCTGCATAGGAGGAAAAATTAGGAAGGACAGCGATAGATATAGAAGAGTAAAAGGAAATGAGGGGATAGTAGAAAAATATGAAAAGAAGAGCTCATAACATAATCCAATTGCTACTTCTAATGAAGCCACATGTCATGCCGACCCCTATAGTCAGCATCACAAGCAGGGCAGGGTATTGACACACAAGCTGTTCCATACTTTCTTTCTCTTCCTCGTCTTGACAACATCTACAGTTTACTATAAACATATTTATGAATAAATTCAACCACATCCATGACGGTAAACTGAGTGTAGTTAAAAATTACTAGAAACATATTTATCGTGCTCATAATTAAGTTTGGATGCTTCAAATTCAACCATGTTTTTGCTTTTGGTATTTAAAAAATTTTTTTTAAATGATCCATACGGAATGAATTAATTTACAAAACGTGCATATTCTGTATTCCACACGGGCTTGAAAAAATGTGGAAATAAATTTTTTTCTTCTTATTAAATGAAAACGTTTATGTTTTTTTAATTCTAACAAAAGTTTTGCACCCAAAATAAAGCAAAACCAAATTTTAAAAATCTTAAAATGGACCACAGAGTAGTTATGAGGTGGTGAATTTTTCAATTCCGAATAAAATATTCGGATTCGGAATACAGGACAGCATTGAAAGTTTATTTTTACAATAATTTTTTAGTATTAAATAAATAAATAATTTATTTTTCTAAATTAATCGTGTAACCACACACACACACACAAAATTTAGTTTGACAAATTTTAGAATTCCTTTAAAGAAACAACGACAGCTTGTAAGAATTGAAGAGCTCTTTTTCTCTTTTACATAAATTCAAAAGTTGTGCCAATAATTGATAATATTTCTAAACTTATTTCAATTTAAAATTATTGTTATTTCCAAGTGGGTACTTTTTCATTACAAGTACAGGCAACGCGATAATAATGATGCAATGTCTGCAAAAGAAGCCTTATATTATTCATATGTACGTTGTTGCTTTATTAAAAACGTGATAATGAATGGTATTGTTGTCACTAAAACAAAGTTTTTACAAATACAATTTTATTTATTTTTTCCTTTTATTTTTTTTATATTTTTTTTCCAATGGAATAACACAAATGTGACATGTGCAGACTTAAGTTATACTCTTATTTGCATTTAATGAAACACGCTAATCTTTTAATAATTGTTTTGCTGCTGCTTACTGAAGATTACTTGTTTAAAGTAAATAACGTGACGGCTTAAAGCTTTGAAAATTCATATCAAAACAATGAAGAATAGAAGTCTACAAACTCCCATGCCCGTCCTCTTTATATTCATACAAAAAAAGCTGAGATTTAATTAAAGTTACTTATCGCATGTTCTATTGACGGTATGTGGTTCAAAGTCAACTCTTTAAATTTTTTTATTTGTTTTTACGCATAAAGTTTAAAAAAAAAATACGCCTGATAATTTTAAATTTAAAAAAAAGTTTGTTTGTTTTCTATACTCTTTCTTTGTTCTTGCCATTAAGTGGCATATAAAGTCAATTTAGTATCAGCAGCATTAGTAGCAGCAGCAGCAATCTCTAAATAATACTAGTATTTATGTACCCTGTAACAGTTGAGCAGTTTTTGTGAAAGTGTGTGCTGAAGATATTGTTGTGCTGAAGTGCCATAAATCAACATATTTGCAACAAATGCAGCTGTATTACAATTTGTGCTGTAAAGTAGTTAAACGCAGGCAAAAACATTTTAAACAGCAACACCAAAAACATGAAGATATTTTTTTTTTTTTGCTTTGTTTTAATAAGTTGAGAACTTTTCAGAGAAGGCGGAAAATTATGGACCATTTGTTTTCAATACAAAAAATAAAAAAAAAAGGAAAAAGGAATAAATTAAAAGAACAGTTCTTAAAAATTGTTGTGTTTTATAAACACATTTCATTTTTAATTAAAAAATGTTTTTGGAGCCGATTCTCTACTAACAAGGCTATAATTACAGGGGGCGGGGATAGCACTATTCTAACAAGATTTTTAAGTTTTAAAGGCTTACATTTTCTACACGTATAACAAAGAAGAGTAAAAGCCTTAACATATGCCCAGCTACTCACATAGCCTGCTGTTTATTTGACACAGAGGGAATATTTAATTTTGAAATGTTAACTTTTGTGAATTTTTTTTTTATGACATGAAAAGCACTCATTGATAAACTCTAAAAATTTTTAAATTAACATTTTTGACATACACCGCCTGTCTTATGATATTGAAAGCAACATATGAGCTGTTATTTTGGGAAGTGGTATAAGTTCACTTATTAAAATGATATAGACATACGCTCTCATTAAAACAGCTAATATATCTGTTTTAAGTGAAGCTTTTGATTATATTTTATTACTTAAAATAAAAGCGAACGATAACGTTAGATAAAGTGATACAGGCTGTTAAATTTTCAGGCTTTATCCAAATAAATTTACAGCCAGGCTTCCTATAAAGAATCCAATGCTTATGAAAATAATTTCTATATGAAATTGCGGCTCTCTAAAAAATATTCTTTCTCTTTGTACGAATGCAAATGCCAAAATCACTCACTTGTTAGCTTGTTGTCGTTAGGATATTTTTTCTTACAAAACGAACACAAAACGCACAGAAACCACTACAATTAGAAATACATAAAAAAAAATTTCTATCCTTTAATTTTGATTTTCTTTTTAATTAAAAAATAAAATTTAAAGCTTTTTTGTTTACAATTTGTTTTTTGTGATTATGGGTGTTTTAAATTTTTCTTTCCTTTAATGAGACGTAAACGGTTTTTCTATATTGCCGGCAGCATTGCCATTTTAGCCTTTTTAAGGCTAGATTTAGCCTTCTTTTCTAAAGTTTATCTTCTAGCTTTTTTCCTAGCCTTTTTTTGTTTTTCAAATAGCTTTTTTTAGAAAAATGAAAACAAATCATAAATAAACAAACTGAGACTGAAACCAAATTAGCTAAAGTAATATTTTTGATAAAACTTTGATATGTAAATTGATAAATTGGTCGAACGTAGGTAATTTCATAAGTAAAGAAAAGAATTTGGCTTCTAACTTGTAAAATGAATATGCACTTTATTATTAATTCATTAATTAATTCTTCTTAATTATCTAAAACTACCGTTGCTGAGGTTGCTCGGTTTTGAGTAAGACAAAGTAAGCAAAATATCAGAATAGAAATGATATTAAAAATCATAAAATGAATTATTATTTAAAGGAATTTTAAATATTATTTTTTAAAATTGAAGTTGAAAAATAATTGAATTCGCTTATAAGTATTTAAAGCCATGTAATAATTACCTTATTTTTTAGTTTTTTGGTTTTTTTTTTTTATAAAAATTATAATTAAGGCTCTTAATGTATTAGAGAATTTAGAAAATTTTTAATTTTAAACTTTAGTTTTTTCACTTTTTTCTAGCTTATTTTTTTCGGCGCCATTTAACTTTTTCTAACGTATTTTTTAGATAAATACAGCTTTTTTTCTAACTCCTGGCAACGCTGATTGCCACAGATATGAAATTGATGTTTAACTTTTGATTTTATTGCCAATTAAGTGATGTTACCTCACTTTCAGAAAAATTATCATACGCCTAACGCAGTATAACACTAACGAACTGCCTTATGACTGCATTTGTTTTCAATAAAATAGTGTTGAATGGAAATAATTGTGAATGAAATGGAAAATTGTATATGGATTTTAATAAAATATCATTCATTTTATTAAGAACTTATTTATAAGGCTTGATGATTACAGACAAAAAACAAAGGACTTTTGCTATTTTTGATAGTTTTTTCCTTAATTTTCTTTTTTCTGACAGAAGCAATTTAAAATTTTAAATGATTTTAAAGAAAATTTTAGTAAAGAATTTCGAATTTTTTTTTTATCAATTAGAAAAGCCTTTCAAGAAAACTAGAGCCATTCAAAAAGAACAACAAAGTTCAGATTTTAAATTAGTTTTCCAAAATTTGTTGTAAACAGTTTTATGTTGCTCTGGTAAAAAAGTTGACTTGAATTTGTAAGCCTGTGTCTTTACACTAATTCAAGCTTCTTATGAGCGGGTAAATTTAAGGAAGGAAAATTTATTATTTAATGGTTATTTTGGTCATATTAAAAATTTTCTTTAATGCTCTTTTTTGTTAATACTCGTACCAAGGCGATCCGCCTAGAAGATTTTTAGAGAAAACATGACTTTTTTTTTAATGTTTTTAAATAATTTTCATACAAATTTTCCAGACGATCCAACTGCTTTAATTCCTTAATTTTAGTTTTTATTTTATAATAAAAATTATAACAAACATTGCTAGTTATTACTGATATAATCTTAAGAAAAAAACTTATTTTCAGACTTCAGTTTTACCTGGATAATAAAATTTTGCACAAAACAAAAAAACCAATAGACAAACTCACATCTTCTCAGAGTAAACAAAAAAACACACACACACATACACAAACTAGTCTGTGAAAAATAATTTGAGAAAAGAAATAATTTTAACAAATAAGCTTCAGCTGCATTTTATGTTATCTTTTTATTGTCATTCATCTTTTTTTTGGTGTGGAAAACACGAAAAACCAACAAACTCCCACTTACACATGCTGTGTATATGTGGGTGTTTTTTTTTCGCGTCTGTTTTAAAATTTTATCATCTTGTATTTTTTTAAGATTTTTTTTTTTTTGCATTTTCTTTACTTCAGTGTTTTTATTGTAATTCTGTTGTTGGTTATAAGTTATTCAGCTGCTTAAGTTATTAATGGCGCTATCATGTCATTTCATGATTTTACAAGTTTGTATTAACACCATTTTAAGTTTCTTTTTCTTCCTTAGTTTTTTAGTGAATATTTATTTAACAACATTAATTAAAAACAAGAGACTTGCTGGCTGGGTGGCTGCAGCCAAAATGATTTATTTTATTTTTTATTTCATTTTTTTCTTAATTTATTTTATATTTAATTAACTCAATACTGTTACTCATTACACTTTTAATGTTTGTTTTTAGGTAACAATTTTTGAAATTCGTCTACTGAATATTAACCCCCAAATTCATAAAAAATATTATGTGCTTGTTAAGGGCTTATTTGATAGACTTCTATGCAGTATTTGTCAAATAACCCCTTATTAAGCACATAATATTTTTTATGAATTTGGTGGTAAATGTTTGTAAGTATTTATAATAGAAATTAAATTGTAGAAAATAGAATATTTTTTTAATTTTTGTGACAGATCTAAGGATTAAGTCTGAAATCATATATAATAAAAATTTTGGGGGCAGTGTATGTCCTCTCTTTAGGTTAGGTAGGTTGCACCAACAAGAAAAATAGAAGGCAGGCTCACTTGGGTTCTCTTCTTGATACCTGAATAAGAGTGAAGGACAATAATAAAGATAGAAAGGTGAAAGGAAGTAGAGAGCTAGAAAAGAAGAATAAGATAAGCCTGTTACCTAAGCCAATTGCTGTTTCTAATGAAGCCATACGGCATGTCGACCCTTATAGTCGACAGTGCGTGAAGATTCTGAAGGTGGCGCTCCCCAAGGTAGAGCTTGCTTTTACAGTTTCCTACTTTTCCTTGTCATGATAATTTCTACACAAGCCAGTTGATGACGAACCCATTCTTGTAGCTTGGTACACCACATTTCTCAACTGGGCTCTCGATTTGAATCGAAATGGCTTTCGTAAAGAATTTTCAATTCGAAAGAAAAAAAATTTTTTTTTTTTTTTTAAATACCCCTTAAAAAAAACTGAAAGGGGACCCATTTAGGGAATTATTTTGTTTGGAATATCCACAACTCTATAACAAAAAGAAAAATTTTATGTGTAGAACTTTCGAAAATCCAGCAGAGTTGTATTAACAATTTTAAGGGTTATTTTAAAAACATCAATATTTTTTTTTAATGTTCTACATAATTAGTCGAAAGCCTTTTCGTTTGGAATCGAATTGCATAATAACCCCTTGGAGACCCAGTAAATCCTTACTGCGATTGCTATTCAGTCTAGGCCAGTTTATCTTCGCTATATTACACTTCCGTTCGCCTCTCTATCTAAACTGTGCTTTATGCAAAACCATGCTCCCGATCTGCTGTTTGCAGACGGACACTGGGATGACGCACTGCGATAATCTGCTCTCTTATGTTCTCTATTTATTTGCATATTAAAGGACAATGAGCCGGGTATGAAACAATGACCACTTTAAAAAAAAATAAAAAATGTTCAAGTTTTTGTGGGGTAGCTTAGAATTCTTAATTATTTAATTATACCCAATTATCATTAAGAATTATTTTATATATTCCCCTTAAATTACACACACAAGCCCATGCACTAATTCTTTTGAAATTAATGGTCGCATTTTCTTTTAAAAGCCCCAGTGATTTTACACTGAAACACTATTGCTCATTATTTCAATGACAATGTTTTATTAGACATAAAATATTTCATTGAATTAATGAAATTTTGTTTAATCAAACGTTGAAAATAATGAATTATTCTTTCAGTGTATGGTCCACAATAACAACAATAACTCTCTGTATAACCTAACCTAACGTACACGCTTTAAAAACTGAAAGATTATATTTTAGAGCGTCACGCTGTTTCTGGAACACTGTAAACTTAACCGATTGTTTAACTTTTACACGAGTTAACTTCGTTTTAAAGATTCTACTGTACATCCTTCTTATTATTTTTACCCCCGAAACAAAAGTAACTTGAAAAATTTTTAAATTATTTTTATTGTTTGCATATTGTACTCACACAAAAACAAAATAGAGAGTCTCTCTCTTTAAATGGTTTTTCTACAAATACGAGTACACATCAATCATTTTTTCCAAGTAAATATTGTTGCTACACTGCAAGAAACTACTTAGTTGTGTGATTTATTATACAATTTGTATGCCAAGTATTACTTGATTGTATTGATTTACTTATTTGAAGGAAAAGAAAAAATACATAAACACGCTCTTAAATTTACACATACACATAGATTTGAGTGAATATACAGCAACATACATACGCACTATTTGTTTCCAAATGTAATTTTCTATACACTCAAATAGAACGATTAGACATTCTAAGCAAAAACCAAAAACAGAACTGAACTTTGTCGCTTCATCTAAGAAAATTGAAGGAGAAACTATTGATAATAACAAATACCACTGATCACACATACACACACCCACATGCTTACTCACCCAAACACATGTTTATGAATGTGCTACACATATTTTCCAATAAAGAAAGATAAACAGAAAATCAAACTCAAAAATAAATAAAAATAGCAAAATAATGGAGAATATTTTCTGCCCTTTAGCAATAAACTTATACAAATAAATGTTGCAAAGTGCAAATGCTCTTTACAGAAATACTATAAATTGGTAATGTTTTACTAAAAACTTTTTTAATAATTTTTTTCCTTCTCTTTTTTCTAAAGAAAAACGTGTTGCAATCACAGCTATTGTGTGTTTATTTAATTTTCAACATACAAGGATTTATATTAGACAGCATAGGTGCTTACTTAGGTTTTCAATGGAAATCTTATAAAAAATTAACACGTTTTTGCAGATTTCAGTTTTTGTTCAATTAAGTTTGAATCTTTAAATGGCTGGCTAAGCTATTTTTATAAGTATCTGCAAATAGCAAATAAATAATTAATATACCTGGCGTTTAATGACTTACAGAAACATTTTAGAAAGTGTTTTAATTAACTACGAGTAGCTGTACAAAAGAGTCTCTGGCTTGGTATGGGTAACCCAGCTAATTGTGTTAAAGGAGATTTATGTGTAATGCCTTGTTCGTAATATGGAATCTCCCATACTCTGAGAGAATTTTGTTCTTATATAATCTGAATTTTCATTAGTTCAATTAAATATTCGTCTTGTGATAAGAAAGAGGCGGGGGACGAAATTTCAATACAATTTAAATTAAAATTTAAATCGATATCAAATGCGGTTCATTTGTTTTTTTTAAACAGCAACACCAATCCGCTTAGCTCCTTGGCTTGTCTGCATAAAACATCCAGACTCTAGAATGGAATCGAACCGGCTGTCTATAAATTAATAGGGGTTAGGACACTTAAAACCACCATATACGGGGGTACTTTTAGAAAAAAATAGTTCCAAAAATTCTAAAAGAAAAAGGCATGTTTTGTTCTGCAGCTTCTCATGTGATACTGGGATTTTAGTTGAAATCCAGAATACATTTTTCATTATGTCCCATGTTTTCTATTCCTTAATTTAATATTTAAGCTGTGGCATGTGTGTATGTGTCAAATTTAAACTTTAGATTTGTTTACAATGTAACGTTGAACTTCTAATTTAGTCGTATACTGGTCCTTATTTTGTGTGTTATTAAAATAAAAAGGTACGTGTATTATGTGTCTGTATTAAAGTACTCGTACTGTATGTCTACTGAGGTTTATGTGGTAGCTTTTGTTACAAAAAAGCATTACAAAACAAAGATAACATTGTCACAAGTAGCAAGCAATAATAGCAACGTAACACTACTACGTACACACTATATTATTTCTTTTCATATCAATCCAGCGGTAAAAGTGTATAGGCGTTTGTATTTCGGACCTTTCTTAAGGTAGTAATTTTAATTGTCCTTGAAAATGATTCCTTCCAAAAGATACTAGCTCTTTCTTTTGTAAGATTCAGTAGACATTTGCATTCCTATTTGAAAGCCTAAATAGAATTGCGTTTTTACCAGTTTTTTTTTTTCGTTTACTTTTGTACTAACAAAAGCAAAATAATGTTGAAAATAACGGCTTCCTTTTAGACCGTGATCATATGAAAAACCACCATCCGTTGTCAGCAATATATGTGCTCACTTTGACAACGCATAGTGTCATTTAAACAACATATTATTGACAACATGTCGTTGCAGAATTGTCAAATGAATGGGGTCAAATTGATACCATACTGGTGTCGAAATGACATCATTTGGTATCGAAATGATACCATGCGGTTGTTGAAATGACAACAACGTTTGTTAATAAGTTGGGAATTTGACATCAAATTGTTGTCTATTTCACAACGTTCGTTAACAAATTGACAACGTGCGTTGTCAAAAAGTGAAATCATAGTTTTTTTTTTTCTAAGTTGACAACCAACCATTGTCCATTTGTTAAAAAATTGAAAACGCGACCACACACGTTATTGATATTGCAACCCGATTTTTGGCTCAGTGTATGTTTTATTAAGTCATGGCAGAGAACCACAATTGTAGAAGTTAATTGCGACAACTAGTTAGTTTTTACTTAAGCCGACTTAAGCTATTTTTCTCTTACTAGCACAACAATATTTCTTATTTTTAATGCGTTCTAACAGGCCTTTTACCTGCCGTAGATAGGGAGTGTGTAAGGCCTACCTCGCAATGTAATTACTATGCAATACTTTCTTGCCTCTACAAAAAAGCAGTAAGAGGCCTTTTAAAGGCCTACTCAGTCCTTGATTTTACCGCTGGCAACAACTTTGTAGTGCTATACAACACAACAACTACTAAAATCCATTTAAGATTGAATCCTTGTGGGTTTTTCAACTCACCGCCTTTGCCTTGCTTCATCATCAACTTATTAAGTATTTCTAGATTCTTTGTAACAATTTCTGTTAAGTTTTAGATACATACGTTGTGAGTTTTTTGCATGCAACATTGGGTTTTATATTACATACGTCTATTTAAAATATTTCACTATTTCATTATTATTGTGTGCTTGTGTAGGGGGGTTTTATTTTGCTTTTCTTGCCCTTGTTCTTTTATTATTTACATGAGTACATTTGTGTGTGTATGTACAAGGAATGTTGTTAAGTTGCAAGAAATATTTAGAGATTGAATTTGTTTGTAAATGCAATAAAGAAAGAACGTTTTTTTTTTGTTGCCACTCTCTAGAGTACTCGTACATTGTATGTTTTTCAAGCTCTAAAATAAACAAAGAAAGTACGAAAAGCCATAGTTACCACAATGCCACACAACATCGAAACAATACAAACCCAGTTACATAGTGTACTATAACTACTACTACTACAACTACTACATACGACCACTTGCAGACTTAGACATCGAATACATTTGAATACATTTATTAAGCGTGCAAACACACTAACATACGTAGCCACAAGCTTAGCATAAAAAGTCAGTAAAAACTCTCAGACCATACACATACTAATGTATGTCTATTCATAGCATCCTAGCCAGCATTTGGAAGATCACTTTTTCAAAAATCACTTTTATGCGTCTTATTCGAGCACTTTTCCTTATCAAAAACTGATTAATCGCTTACACGTTTAGAAAAACACTCGAAATTAAAGTTTTTTATTTAAAATGCAATAAAAAATTGTATAGCAATCGCAAAATTGGTCATCCAGAAAAGGGTTAAAATTACTCTGAACTAACACAAAAAAAAAAGGAATCATAAAGGACTCACAATAAAAGTCGACAAAAGTATTTTTTATGATCAGCATATGAGAGCATGTTATGCTTTTTTAATCGCGCAAAAGAGTCGAAAAAGACTCGAACTTGATTAAAAATCTTAAAAATGCTAGTTGGGATATGAGTGTATTTCAAAAACAAACAAAAATAGTACAGATGAATCAGAAACCTGCACTTATATGCATACGCAATGCCACCCACTCTCACCTACAAAAAACAATTGCAAATCTTTTTTTCATATTCAATTTGATAAAGTTAAAAATAGGCAAACATAAATGTATTTCAAAGTACGAGTATGTTTAAAAATATATCTGCATTTATAATGAAATTTAAAACAATAACACTTTGCAACTACATAAATTCCAAAAAAAAACTGGGAAATTAAATTCCTATGGATGAGTTATTTTTTAATTAATACTCGT
The DNA here is from genome assembly GCA_947397855.1 of Thelaira solivaga. Lineage (NCBI taxonomy): Eukaryota > Metazoa > Arthropoda > Insecta > Diptera > Tachinidae > Thelaira > Thelaira solivaga. Next base: position 38,660,354 of record OX377610.1, read on the forward strand.
ATTCTGTTTATTTTTAAATCAAGCATTTTGTTTGTTTAAAAAGCTCTTTTTCATCACCCCTACCCCACATCTCCTTTCTAAGCATTAATAAAATTTTCTTAGAAACTTCAAACAAGATTTCTTACTTTTGAATGCATTTTTATTTTTTTGCTTATAAAAAAAATCAATAGAAATGGCCTAAAATCAGATTATAAAGGCTGTCATAGAATCAAGTTTGTTTTGTTAATTGTTGGGTTCGCAAACTAATTTTGGTTTCATTTGGTGTCATGAAACCAAGTCGTTTTTGTTCTTTTTTGAAGACAAATAAAACTTATGTTCGAATCAGTTGTTCTATACTTTAGGTTATTTCTATGTAAATGTTTGATAGCAATTTTGATAAATTGTAGTATTTTCGTTCAAATAAAAATAAAAATGTGTTTCTTTATTTATATAATTTTATTATAAAATGACCTTTGCCGTTGTAGCATTTTTATTATTAGAAGAAAAACGCTCATAGGAAGTAAAAAAAAACTACCGATTAAATAAAGAAACTTTCCGTTTTCATCTTTTTGCGGTGGACCTGCGCTCTTTAGTGATTCTGCCAACTGTTGTCAAAGAGATTATCAATTTCGTATTATATAATTTTTGAATTCATCAGGCATGTTTTGAAAATCATTTTCTCTCAAAGTGATTTAAAATCATGAAAAAGGTGTTCTGGGCACAAAATCATTTGACATCTCGTGATTTAAAGCCGGTCAGCCAACTGCTTTTGATATCAAATTACTTGAAGCATTTCAAGCATTTTGCTTTGGATTCCTTAACAAAATGATTAAATGCACTTAATTTGAATTGTTTTTTTATTAGTCTTTGTCCAAGAATTAATTATTTTTCACAACGGAACATAATCATAGTCACATACGAGCAGTCGGTATTTTTTTAAACGATTTTTGTGTACAAAAGTCAGCTCTTAAAAATTTTTAAATTGAAAGCCTACTTCCATTGAAGGAATATCTTAGTGAAGCATTTCGACTTGTTCTTCACGGTAATCTTCAAGGTTTTCAAGAAATCGGTCTAAATGAAAATGTATAATAAAAAATAGTGCGGTTTGAAGCTCATATTACAGCTTAACCCCCTTATCTAAAAAAAATTAACGTAGACTTTAGAGTCAACGTTATCGAAATTTTTCATATAAGTTTTTCATAAATTTTACTTTAAAGTTTACGTCAAGTTTTTTTGGATAAGAGCATTAGTGCTTTAAATTAGACACCATATCATTATCTAATTCGAAAAAAAAAATAGTGTCCTGATTTATGGTTCTCAAGAAAATTTTAAATTATTATAGCAAAACCAAAATTTTCCAGGATGCCTGTCCAAATGTTCAAATTTATAAAAAACATATTTGCTTATTAAGAGCTTAATAAGGAATTTTTCTGTGAAAAATATGTTTTTTTATGAATTTGACTGTAAGTGTTTTAGTTTAATAATAAGAAAAAAATTCCAACAAGCTTTACATTTTATTAAAACTTTATTAAAAATTTAAGTACAAATAAAGCCCATTTAAGTACATATTTAGTTTAAAATTTATAAAAATAATTAAAATAATACAACAACGACGAAATAATAATAAATTCAGTATAAAATTAATAAAGCATAAAAGTATCTAATGAAGTACGGCAGAGTTGCTTCCATATGGGCAATTACACACAAAACTCAACTTGCGTTACGTAACGCTTATTTAAGTACTTTCCCACAATTAATACATAAAATTTTATTATTTTTTTTATTTCCTTAAATTAACAAAGATCTTTTTTTTCAATCCAAAAATAGTATAATTAAGGAATATGTAAATATTTTTGTATATAAAATTTTTGTTTTTATGTTTTGTTTTTTGTTTTTTTTTTTTTTTTGTTTTTTATATTTTCTTTATAATATTTTAATATATTTACATACACACAGTCATACAAATAAATCTTTGGTGTTATATAATGTGTAGCCTAATTAAATAGTTGGCTTTTCCTTTTAAACTAATGAAATAAAGTTTGTACGAAAGCAAAAGGAAAGGAATAGAATAAAAAAAAAAAATAATTCAGGGCTCTAATAACGGCACTCGATCACTATAGAGTGCGCTAACTTGGCCGCCAAGGCTTAAATAGTGACATTCAATATTGAGTAATTTCGCTTGAAATTTAAGATATTCAGCCTTATTACGAGTGTCGTAGTCGAATATAAAACATATGGCCGGCGTTACCACACATTATTATTTTCGCCACTAAAACGACAGTCGTAATCAGGAATATTTTGTATAAAATAATTAGGAAATTTGCTGGATATCGAATGCTGCAATTGGGCCTCAGTTATTCTTTTCATAACACAGTTGAATTCGGATAAATAGCAAATGTAATAACGCTGACAATTGTTGGTTCACTAAAAACAACTTCGGATAAAAGAAAATTTTTGCAATAAAAAAAAAAAAAAAGTAGTAAAACTCTCATTGAATCAGGTAATTGGAATAGTGAGCTTTATGGCTGTACAAGTGGTAGTCTCGACTCCGGCTACCTTGACTTCATAAAAGACGTTGAACAAAAACAGTGGATCGTAACATAAATTGACTTCATATGAGAACTACAACAGCAACAGTGAACTTATATGCTGAAGAAAAGATTCTATGAGTCGGCATCTATCCTCAGTGACCTGCTTTAATTGCAAAACTAAAGATCCAATATCAATTCCAAATGATTTAAGGCTGGCACAAAATTTAAAAATTTTTTCATACAAAAACACAAAAATTACGATATTTTTCAATCGATATCGAATAAGGTGATTTGCTTTCAGATTTCGTTACTAAATATTTGTGTGCAGAGGATTTACTATGAATGTGGTTTTATTGATTTTTAATTGCTGAAATTTGTCAGCAAATACATTTTTAATTTATGTTATAGCAGTGCTGAAATAATTCGTGTTAACAGCTAAACTGCTGTTAACGCGATATTGCTTTAGAAATTGAAAATTAAACAATTTACCGCTCTGAATATCTGCTGCACAAATAAATAATTTTTATTCCAAACAAACCAATTCTTCTGCCAAAACAGTTTCGGATTCAGCTCATTTAATTTCGCTGTGATATAAACCATAAAATAAAATTTTTGCAACCATTCGCCGTTGTCTAATTCTGGGGGTTAAAGCATTACCTTACCTTTAGCAAGCCATTGCACTTTATTGTGAAGAAAAAGGTAGCCATTTCGTTTAAGAATAGTAGAGTGCTTTTGACAGGTTGCATTTACATTTTAAAAACACTAAAATGCTTTTTGAAATAATAAATTTTTAATAATTAATTTTTTTTTAAGTAAAAAAAAAAACCTGACTGCAGAGTTAAAAACTAGAATAAATAAATGCTCAATCACTTTCGTACAAATTCTATGACATTGTGGAATATTAATCTGTTTCACATGGGGTTTTTCTTTTTTATTTATCCTACCTACGCTTCTATTTTAAACAGCAACAAAATGAAATAAAAAGCTTTAGCAGTAACATATATTTTGTGGTTTAGAAGTAAAGTACCTAATAGACGAGATGTTTTTTATAGTGTATTTGTCAAATTTTTACATTATGAAACTGAAAAGTGTTGTGGCTTTGAGCACTTTCCTTCTGTAAAAAAACATTACGAAAACTTCTGATAGAAGTTTTTGGAAATATTTATTTGTCGTCGTATAATTTGCTGAAAAAAAATTTACATCTTGTAGCTTAGAAAGGAAAAAAAACCTAGTTGTCTCGCCACCACAACAGTAACGCAATGAAAAATATTTTCGGAGGCTATAAGCCATTTTTCAAACGAACGATGTATGTATTTATTTAGTAGAAAAAAAAAGAAGCACAGAAATAACACTACACAATGGAATTTGCTAATTTCTTGAATCTTCAAACACAAATTCTTAAAAAATTAATAAGCAAAACAATTTCACAAAATTTTAATATTTTTGAGTAGATCAGACAGAGCCTCTGTCAGACGTATTTGTATCTATATGTCGTATATGACATCAATATAAATAAAATTCATTTGTTTCATTTGTTTGAAATTTGGTACACACAGTCTCTATACTAAAATTAAGGTTGCCATATAATTTTGAACTGGCCACTCCTATTTTTACGCCCACATTTTTACTAGCCAATATTCAAAAAGATGTGCCCTTACTTAAGTTAAGCCTGAAATTACGATTTGGAATATTTTATTTACCACCTTTCATAAAATTGATAGCAAAAACATGGTCCATTTCACATTGTATAGATTTGTATAGATTTTTTAATAATTAAAATTCTATTTGTAAGGGAATTTCTCTAAAAATTCCTACATACGTTCTCTAAGGATACCGGGCCGAGCAGACCGGGCAAAAAAAAAAAATCTAGTAAATAACAAATTTTGATAGATATGAAGAAAACATGTCGTCTATGGGGACCTTAAGCGAGCAATAAATCTATTTTTCAAGCAACAAATAAATATTTATTGTTACAACTGCTTTTGATTTCATTTTGTTGTTTATTTTTTATTTTTGATAACGTGCGCTTGGCTTATATGAAAGTTTTCATTTCTCGCTAAGGGCAATGCACTTTCTGTGTTCTATTTTTTTAAACACATCAGAATTTTAAATACCAATACTTAAGCAGAAATTAGTTTTGCCAAAGTTTAGCGCAGAGGAGTCCACTGTCCTTCTTGAGAAATGAAATGACGCTTTTATTTTGAATTTTTTTTAGCTTAAATAATTTTAGGTTTTTTATATTATAAGTATATCTATATATATAAGTTTCAGAAAAATACATAGGTATATAATTTATTGTTGGTTTTGTATTACGTACTGAAAAAATTTTTTTGTTTGGGTTTTGTAGAGAGACAACAGCAATATCATGCTTTAATATTTTTTTTTTTAATTTTTTTCTTTACACTATTATGTCTTTTGGCAAGTTGTTACTTTTGGTTTTTTTGTCTTACAGCAGCATATCATCATCATCTGACTCTGTATTTAGTAATAAATTACCTTCCTCAGTATTGGGTACCTTTAATGCGTAATAAACAAAATAAAAATAAATATTAGCAGGAGGCTTAAAAGTAAATTTTTTATTTTATTAACTTTATGCCAATTACATATTTTTAAAGTTACTAAAAATAATTTTTAGAAAATTTAATACTTACGCGACTGTAAAAAGCCCTAATGGCTGTTCTATTAAATACACGTCTTATTCTATTACGACGCTCTGGAGAAAATGCTATCATGCCCAGGCAGGCCACAAAGAATGTAACTGTTAGTATTGAAGCTAATATTGCTAGTTTTATAGTAAATAATTAATTAATTAATAAGGAAAATATTTTTTACAAAATGAATAAAAATTACTTCCTATAGAACCGGTTCTCTCAGCAGTTTCCTTGTCGCTGCCGTCATCATCATTTTTATTTGGTTTTTTATTAGGCTCTGTAGTGTTATGTGCAGATGATTCTGTTGTGGCTGTTATTTCTACAGGTTTGGCTAAACCTAGAAAGTCGCAAATATCAGGAGTTTTTTGCACATACAACAGATTACACTGAAAAACAAAATTATATGAAAATTAAGCCCAGCATAGTAAAGCTAAAAAAAGAAACTTAATAATTAAAATATATAAAAAGACTTAAAGGCTGAAACAATATTTTTTTATAAATTTTCAAGTTTAAAGTTAAGATTTTATTTATAGAAAATCCTTTTAAATTTAGCAAGTTTGCTGGCTTGTTTTTTTTTTTTTTTGAAAATTTCCAAAAAAAAAAAAAAACCGTTTAAAACATTTTTTCGAAATTTTTTTGCAGAATAAAAATAAGATATTGAGAAAAAAAAATTATCTTATTAAAATAAAAAGAAAAAAAATATTTTTTGAGTTATGACAGTATCTATTCAAGTAAATGACTTCTTAACAGGGTTTCTATACCAGAGCAGATTTAACATCTACCATCTATTCATCGAGATGACAATATCTTTCACTACCAAATGCAGGTAGAAAAAATCAATATCTTGCAGGCATTCCTCTAAGACGTGCTCTAGTGTAAAAACCCTATAAGCGTCAAAGCAGTAACTAAAAACCAGTTATTAGATTGCCATTTTAAAAGACTGTTGCCAAAACAATGCAGAGTAGCCCCCCTGTCAAAGAATTGATTACAAATATCCCATTCGCGATAAGTACACATCAACATGAAATGAATGCAAACGTTTGCACTTGTTTTATTTCGTATTTTTGCGAACTTTGGTACACATTATTGCATGCCTACTTTTACACTTAATTTTTAAACAAAACAATTGAAATTGAGTTTTTAATGAATAAAATGTTATTTTTCAATTGAAAAAAAGGTTCCATATAATCGACCACGCCCTCTTTTTTGCTCAATTTTAATAAAATAAGAGCTTAAAATTTTCACTTATAAAGTGAAAGACCGAGTGAGACCGTGTAAAAACAGCACTTCATATAAAAGAAACTACTTTTTCAATGTTTCTAACATGTATTTCTAAAAATACAAGTACAAACGAAAAAAAAAAATTATAATGGAAATAAATTCATTGTGTAAACTAGCAAAATGAAAATTATTTTTTCCGAAGCGAACTTTAATATGCGAGTACACATTTTTAGTACAAGTAAAATTATTGCTTTAAAACAGTAACGATTTTCTCCAATTACTATTAACTTTGTTTATACCTTAACGATAATAACAATGACAACGGCCACGAAAACAACGACCACTGCGACGACTTTGTCTTAAAACACAAAAAGATTCAATTTCTTGCTTGTTCGTTATGCAAAAATAAAAGCAGCAAGTAGTCATAGTTACCATCTCCATTTGCTTACGAGTGTTTGCGTAGTACGTAAGTACAATATGTCTTGGTAATTTAAAAATACCTGGAGACACTGGCAAATTTTCTTTTGCATAAGCTGATGGCAAAGTTATGATAATATTTTTTTTTTCGTGTGCTGTACATCTCTTCAAGGATTTTTTTCTTAGAAATGAAAATAGAAAAAATACAAAATTACATTTTGTTTGTATATTATTTTGTAAAAATACAAAAAAATTCTTATTTCTTTTGCCTTCATTTCTTTGGAAGTTCAACTACAACTAACAGCCCAAACGAGCCATGCTTCACCTCTTATAGCACTAGCAACTTGAACTAGTTATCTCTGTTGCAACAATATTCAAAAGTTATGGAAAATGCAACAGCTTATTTTAGAGCTGTTGCAAACAGTAAAAGTAAACAAAAAGTAATTTTTTTCTTATTAATTTATTGTATTTGTTTGTATTTTAACTAAAGCGTTTTATATTAAAACAAATGAAATGCAAAAGAAAAAAAAAAGGTTTAAAGCCAGAAACAAAAACATAAATTTCTTAAATTCCAGTGATGGAAATTTTATTATTTCTCATTTAAAAAGTAATACTGTAACCACGAAGGCAGGTGCAGATGATCTGATGTATAGAAATCGGAACCAAGGTTACTAGGGCTTCACAGAAGCCAGTTAAGGAGCAATTAACCAGATACTTTTAAAGTTTTAGGTTTTAGAAAACTTTAAAGACTTTTAAAGTTTTAGTCCTCTAAAATTATTTAGCTTTTTTTCCTTATTACTACAGATATAAGGTCAGAAGTTGGCTGTTGTTATACCGCCTATTTTAATTAAAAATACTTTTTAGCAATAACCCCATTTAGTTGTCACTGATGATAAGCGCTCTGCTCAGCTGGTGAGCAGAATTAGGAACGATATTTAAAGACTGGTGGCTGTGAGATTGGGTCACTGGACGATCAACAAACACGTACTTTAACGGCAGCTGCCGGGCATCTGAGATTAAAGAGACAGTTTTTCACTATTTTTTACGAGTGCCAGGCTCTTATGGCTTCCAGGCACAGATTTTGCAGTGCACATCTAATGGACGGACTACCTGAGATATTGAGAGTAGGGTTAGGGGACCTTTTCAGATATCTTAATGTTACTTTATTACTGCTCAGTCTTGGCGAGTAGGTGGTTCGGCATCTCTTAATTCTAATTGAAGACCGGCGGCCGTCATGTAAACAAACTAACCAATCAACCTTATTTACCGTCATATCAAACTTTATAGCTGTCTGATTTTCGGCACCAGCATTTTTTTCTTTTTTTGACAGCAGAGTAACTAAGCCCTTAATAATTAAGATTTTTGGCTTTATCAGAGCTTTACAAAAATCCTCTGGATCGTAATACTCAGGTCTTAGTATTGTTAACTCTTTTAAAAATTAATTCGTTTATTTTTTTATTATTCTGAAGATGTTGTCAGTAGAACAAAAAACTTTCGCTGCAGTTAAATAAACTTTAAAGGAAAAAAAATTTTTTTTTGATTAACATACGAGAGTACATAAACAAATTCTGCTGCCTAAATGAGACAAGTCTCTTTTTAATTTTAATATAAGCTTTGTAAAACTTAAAAAAGAGTGAAAAATAAGTTACGAAGACATAAAATCGAAAAAAAACTTTCTTCTGGGTTTAAATATTTACAAAAAACCTACTTCACACTTGATTTAATAGAAAGAAATTTATGCAGACTTGCAAAACAGCTTTGGCTTAAAGGATATTTCACACGTCACTCCAATAAAAAGCTAGTATGAAGTTTGTTTGAGAAATAAGGTTTTTCAAGACATTAAATATTTTCTTTCAGTATTTAACAAAATCGAACAAGAACTTTATTTTGAGTAATGATGATTGTACATATTACAGCAAACTTGTTTTTTTTTCTGCAATTTAAGGACTCTCACACAAGGAATGTTTGAATAACACAATTAATAATAACTTATTTGTTAGTTTTATTTGACCTTTTTCTTTTAAATAATATGACTATTTTATTGAGCTTGAGGTCGTATTTTTAAAAAATTTATTTTTATATCGATATTTCGCTTCAAAGAATAAAATGAAAAAATAAAAATTCTAAACAAGTTACGGTTTATTTAAAATTGTAACGTGATGTTTTTAAACAATCTGTGTATTTTCTAAAAGTTTTAATTATAATCTTCCTGAAGAAGCTAAACAAATTGGAGCGAAATATCGATATAAAAATAAATTTTTTAAAAATAAGACCTCAAGTTTAATAAAATAGTCATATTATTTAATAATAACAATAAAACTAATTTTAAATTTCCCAAAATAAAGTTTTACGATCATTAAATTAAAGACAAAAAAACTTTTTATTCATGTTGTTTTAAAAACATTTAAAAATACACAGATTGTTTAAAAACATCACGTTACAATTTTAAATAGACCGTAACTTGTTTAGAATTTTTATTTTTTCATTTTCTTCTTAGACGCCATGTATTTTTTTTTTGTGTGTCTTTTTTATATTTCTTGACAACGTTAATGATTTGCTTGTACAACAAAGATAAATACGGGCGTAATTAAAAACCAGCAATGATGAAAAAAAAAAAAAAGAACTAATTGGCAGTGAAAACATTACATAATGAAATACTCGCACTAGCTAATAATTTAAGTAAAAAATTTTAAATTCAAGGAATGAAGATAAATAAATAACACATGGATTCAATTAACACTTTGCAAAAGATGCTTTAAAGTAAAAAAAAATTCTTTTAGCAAATGAAAATTTAAACAAAATTTAAATTAGATATTAATGCTTAACGGCCATAATTGTAATAAAATAAAATTTTTGTTTTTCTTAAATCCGCTGCTATTTGTTAAAATGCTTTAAGGCAATTTTCTAAAAAAAAAAAAAAAAAAAAAAAAAAAAAAAAAAAAAGATAGATAAGAAAATGGACTTATACCACTTTCAACGAAAACAGTTCTATCAATGCTGTTTAAACAAACTTCCCATAGAAAATTTTTTAAATAATTTTAATTGTTGTTGTAGGAACACTTAGGGCCTTTTCAAATAAACGAGAACAAAAGCTTCTTTCGAATTTAGCTAAACAGGTAATTAAAAACCTTCGGTTTTCATTTTTATTAAACAAAAATGTTATGTAATTATTTTGCAGCTATAATTTTATAAAAAAAAATTTATTCTATTAGTAGCAATTTTTTTTATTTTTTGCATTGCATTGCTCCTTTTTGAATGTTTCAATATTGTTTATAGATGAAAAATAAACTTTTTTAAAACAGTCCTGCTACCTTAAAATTCGGCAATGAATTGATACGTTTTATTAAAAAAAAAAACAACCAACACTTTTTATAGTAGTACATTGAACAGGTGTAAATCATTGCATATGTTAAGGCTTTTTTGTTAATAAATTAATGTTGCCTACTTTTACTTTTATTGTAAATGGCATAATTGATAAAAGCAATAAAAACTTAATCACTTTTATATAGCATATTTTTAAGAGGAAATTTGTTTCAAATGTAAAATTTTTTAGGCGTTGTGAACACGTTTGTTTTATTTTTTTATATTTAAATTAATTAATGGCTGTAAATAATATTTGGTAATAAATTTTAAGCTTAAATTAAACCCTAAAAGCAAAAATAATTTGTTGTTGTTTGCTAAAATAAATATAAAACTTAAAATATTTTTTTTTAATTATATTTACATTTACTACTTTAAATATTGCATTTCTAATTTTATTGTACACAAGGAATTCGAGTAAGTGAGCAAAATACAGAATTTTATTTAAAGAAATTTTTTTCTCTTTTATTAAAAGCAATGAATAAGTATAAATAAAAATATTCATATTTTTTTTTTTTTTTTGGAATCATTGCAATAGCATATTTAGGAAAAAATATTTGTAATAGGTTTTTCTTCTTTTTTTTATTTTTAAATAAATAAAACAATAAAAGTATTAGTATTTACAGAAAATAAAATTCTGCAAAATATATTTTCATTAAAAACATATAATACATTTTAACAAGATGAATATACATTTCAAATTGATTATGGGTAATTCCAATTTGAGTCAAAATTTAATATAAAATTAAACTTTTTTAGATTTTTCTTTTTTTTTAAGTTCAATGTACTTTTATTTATTTTGTTCAAATCTCACAAATTGCAAATATTAATTTAGTAAATTCATAAAACTTCATAAGTAAATATTTACATGCATGTACAACTTAAATTCATTTAAATAAATATTAATTTCTTTAATTTTATAAGTAAAACTATTTGTCTCGAGAGTGTAAACACTTGAAACTTTCACATAATGCTAAACAATACCAGCAGACGCTTTTTTTTTGCGCACTGGCAGACACTAGCACTGCCAATTATGTTATAATTTTATAAATATAATAGAACATTCGGTACAGACATACCCACACATTTTTCTGGTTAAGACAATGAAACGACTACATGAAATGCTAGTCTCAGGCAAACAAACAAAAATTTTAACAACTAGCAAACCACTTTTGGGCATAATTCCTCTTCTGAGTTTTTAAATGTTTTCGAAAACTAATTTCTATTTTATATTTCTTTCACAACATGCAAACACAAACACAAAAATTAAATGAAGTGTTTTTTCTTAGTTTTGTTAAACTTAAGCCGCTTACACTTGCCAGCAAAATTAATTTCTTGTTTTCTTTTTTTATAAAGATTTTTTTAAGTAAACATAATAGGAAACGAAATATAATAATTGCCTACTTTTAGGTAAATTTCTTAATAATTTTCTTGGCAATAAAGAAATTAAATTGTAATTCGAAATGGCATGGTTACTTTCAAGGTAATCTCAAGAATACAAAAGCAGCATAAATATTTATAATATTTCAGATGTCAGAATTACGTGACTATCGAAAACAAAAACAACAACAGCTTAAAGTACAACGGACTAAAATAAAAAATTAGTACTTATAATGGCAACTTACAATTATGCGGTATTAAAACTAATTAAATCAAAAAAATAATTACTTTTTTTTTGTTGGTTAGAAAAAAAATGTTTACAATAATTTAAAAAAAATTCTTACAAAGATTATCAGCCATACTTGCTATGTAGAAAAATTCTTACAAAGATGATCAGCCATACTTGCTATGTAGAAAAATTCTTATTAAAAAAAGTCGAACGATAAGGTAAGATTTTCAGAATTGCGATCACTATGACACATTTTTTCTCTTTGTACGAATGGAAATTTTAAAATAACTCATTTGTTTGTTTGTTGTCGTTTTTATAAAATTAACACAAATTACGCAGTAAAAAAAAATATTTTTTAAAGCCGCCATAACATATTCTTTTTAACTAAAATGACTATTTTATTAAGCTTGAGGTCGTATTGTATTATTTCAGGAGGAAATAAATCACTGACAACCGAGGTAGCTATTGGAAAATGGTTATATGAATATGCTCTCCTCTCAGTATTTGTTGTACTGACTTTTTAAAATATTTTTCAAGAGAATAACATGAAAAATATGTTAACATTTTCTAACTTATATACAAATTTGTAATTAGGGGTCTAACAAAATGATAGATTTGACGTAGTGAATCGAATTAAAGTTCAGAACGCAAATGTATGTATTTTACAACACTGAAAAATTCAAGAATTGTAAATGAAATCATACTCGTATGTGTGCATATCGTAAAGTGGAAAATTGTAAATAAATTTCATTTGTAAGCAATAACATTTCTTGAGCATGTCACCTTAACACACTCCTACATTAAATACTAAAATCAAAATTATAAATAAATTATAATATCGATTGTAAATGATAATTATTTAATATTGTGTATAGAAAGTTATCAAAATAGAAAATACACAATTTTCCCTTGAAATACTGTTTCTTTATCTAATGATTTTTGTATAAATTAAATTTAGTTACAATTGAAATTATTTTATTTATTTATGTATGTATGTGCTATGTGTGTTTCTAAATAATATTTTATAAAATATTCATTAATTATGTATGTATTTAAATACAACAATTCGACATTATTAAGCATAAATCATATTTGATTCAATATGCCATCTTTGTAACTGAACAACGAAAGTTTGCTTTACTCAATTTGCAATAACGAATAAGATAAATCTGATTGCTAAAAGTAAAAACCAGATTTAGAAGAAAATCTTAATAATAAAAATATGAAAACAAAAAAAAAAGTTTATTTTTTATTTTTTATAAATAATTTAAATGCTGCAATTCTAATCAATAAAATTGGGCGTGATTTATAAAATAAATTTGTATAACACAACACCATGCTTAATTACGTATGAATGCAAGTTCTTTAAATTAAATCAAAACCTTTCCTGAGCAACATCACGCTATTCTTTTAGGTCTTTATTTTAATTTTTGTCTTACAATAACCATTTTTATTTTTACATTTTTATTAATTATATACTAGATGTTTTTTTCCGGTCTCGCCCGGCCCGTTGCTTTATTGTGTCAGTCGGTATCCTTAGGATCCGTTTACAAATAGAATTTTAATGGTTGAAAAACCCATTTAAATATGTACAGCCATTCAATACTTTATAAAGTGGCATTATTTTCAGAGGCACCAACAAAAGTAGTAAATAAAATATTTCAAAGCATAATGTCAGGCTTAAATTAAGTGGTGAGTAAAAATTTTTAAAAAGTGGCCGTAATACGCCCATTCAAAATATGCCGGTTCAAAAGCCTTTCTTGAGGTATAGAGTTTATATGGACCAAATTTTATGAAAATTAAAATTTGTATGAATGTTATTTATATTTTATTTTAAAAAACAAAAACCTTGGCTTTTTACTACACTGACAAAAAAAAAAAGCTATAATTGTGAGAACTAAATTTATTTCCAATAAAAATGTCGTTGTGCTAAACAAATTTTTTAGTTATTGTAACCAGAATGCGTTAATACGATCCAGAATTTAGTTCTACTAAAAATATTTGAAGCTGTAAAATCGATTTTATTGTCATGATGAAAAAATTTTACTATCACAGCTGAGTTTTTTTTTTTAATATCACAACTAAAGTTATTTTCTCAATGTGGGTTTTAGATAACTTAAATTTACGTATATTATATTGAAATCAGCTATTTTATTTTGCTTAAAGTTTATAAAAAAAATTTGTTTGTTTAATAAGAGCTGATTAAGTACATTTTCTGGGAGAAATTTGTTTAACCAGCTTTTATTACACAAAAATCTTTTTTATATTGAAAGCATGAAGTTTCGAACTCTGACAGTAATAAATTTGATAAATGTATAGATTATACAAGCATATGTTTGTATGTGTATAATAAAATTTATTTATAAATCTGCAAAAGAAATTTATTTAAATTTATAAAATAATTCATGCATGCAAGCATATATTTGTGATAAATTATAAGTTTTATAAACATAAATAACTTTATGGTTTAATTACAAACATAAATAAAAGTATTAAGTTTAAAATCACAACATAACTTAATTATGTTCTTTAGTGTCACTCAATACACCAGCATATAATAGTACTTTAAATAGCAGGTTTATGTGTAAGCCACGCCCACTTTGATAATCTCACAAATTTTCTTGTTAGTAACACACATTAGCAATTAAAGTTAAAGCATTTAACTTTTATGGACTTTTCTGTGGCATTAAAATTGAAAGCATTTTCTTAATTGAAAAATAAATACAAACATCAATAATTTAAATCAAAAAGTGTATTTGTAAACAATTTATTTACTTATAAGTTTATTTACTATTTCTTTTTAATTAAAATGCTTAATTTAACAGCTTAAGATCGAATGCTGGAGAGAACTAGCAGTTTTAATTAATAAATTTAATTCCTTTGTTGCATTTCTTTAGGCTTTAGGTCATGATAATAATTTATTTATTTTTTAAACAAACAAAAAATTGAGAATCAGATATTGTAAACAATTCATTTTTAAAAAACTTTTTATCATTTGTTTTCAAAATAGTTCCAAAATTCTTTTTTTTTTTTCTACAAGCTGTTAATTTTGCAAGTGGTACGAATATAAGACCAATTTAGTCAGCTGTAATTTTAGTAAGACACCATATAACTAAAATTACCTCTGACTAATTTTTATTTTTTTTTTTTAACTACACTTATACCACTTTCAAAAATAACAGCTTATATTTGTTTCTTTACTCTTTTTACTTGATTACAATTATTGAAATTTTTATAGGCCATAACATACCTGACCTATAAATTAATTTTTAAAAATTTATCAAAACAGGCCTTTGCCAAATGATACACTAAAAATATAATTCATTATTTCAACTAATGACAACATTTTATTGTTTCAAACAAATATTTCATTAAATGAAGAAAGAAATTTTTCATTAGTCTAATGAAACATGTTATTAATTGAAAATAATGAATACTTTCAATGGATAAGGCCCCTATTATGGTTAACAAATCAACTCTTCAGTCGTAATTTTTATATTACAATCTCTTTGTGTTACTGATTACAGTGTTACTGAAAACAACCCCCTCAATAGCAGTTGTTTCAATTACAACTCAACTGAGTTGAGTTGTGAACTATCATAGGGGCATAAAATTCTTTCAGTGTACTTTTAAAATCTATGGTTTTCCAACAGCTTGTTGAATATTTATTGTTTTTTAATTTTTATAACAATTTATAGCACTTTTTAAATATTTTTTATAATAGAGCAAATAAAATTTAATTTTCTTTTAATAGTAGGAGTATTTACACATCTTGCATATTGTCCTCTTAATGGTAGATGTGTATATAATGGGTCTCATGCATAAAAACGAGTAAAAGCGCTGAGTTGAAGCAGGTGAGCAATTGCTCATAAAGTCGAGTTCTATCAAACAGCAACAGCTTTTGCTTTATGCATACGAAATAAAAAAGAGTTCAAACCAATTGCAATTACTTGAGCAAAGGGAGTTCAAACGTGTAATTGTTATTGAAGTGTAAACATGTCGTCAAGTGAAAGTGAAGTAGAAATAGAACTAAATAATAATAATAAAGTAGAAAATGACGACATTTCTAAATTTTTAGTGGAAAAAATGAAACAAAATAAATATTTATTAGAAAGGAGTCAATTACCAAGTATAAAAAATAAAAAAAAAACAAACTATAGAAGAATGTGTAAAAGAAATTAAGCAGAAATTTGGAAAAATATAATTAAAAATATAATTAAAAAAATAGCTAATATGAAATGTCGTATAAAAAATAAAATAGACGTAAATAAAACAGTCAATAAAAAAATAAATTTAAAAAACTGGGAAACTGATTTGTCACAATTGCTTTGTGCTAATTCAAATCCCTCAACAAACAAACTTCCAGGTAAGTGTAACGTTATCGAATTCAAATTTTGTATTTCTTTGCGGTACAAAATATTCAATCATGATTCCTTTTTAGTGGACGCGGGTCAACTATAAGGCATGCTCAACAAAATTTGAGCATGAGCTCACAAAAGAAAGCAAAAGCTTGTTTTTATGCATATGAAAATGAGCACATGCTCATCTAACTTAGTTCAAACTGAGCCAGACGAGTTCAAACGTAAGCAGTGAGTAAAAGCAAATACATCAAATTTTATTATGCATACGACAAGCACCTTTTACTCAAAAAAACGAATCAGATCTCAAGCTCACGTTTTATGCATGAGGCCCAATAAGTTACAATACAAAGCTATTAAAGAGTAGCTTTTATTATAATAAAAAATTCATATTTAATATTCCATTACTTTCATTATGTACCCTCTTAAACACTATTTATTTTTTTAGATTTATAACATTAAGAGACATTTTGCGACACATACAACTTAGAAATTGCCATTGCAAACAGACCTACACAATTTACAGTTCACCTTGCAATATGGTGCAAATAGTGTGTTAGTGTGTGTGTGTGTGTGTGTGTATGTTGCAATTATGAAGTACAAATCATATTCAGCCATTTAACAAATGAACAGGGTAATGCGAAACTAAACTGTTACCACAAATAAAAAAATTGTTAGCAAATAGAATAACAGCGGTATTAAAAAATCTAATTATAGTTGCTCTATTTGAAATTAAATTTTTTTTAACCCATTTTGTACTCAAAAAAATTTTGTATTCTGCAATTATTTTAAAGCTTTATTTATTCAAGAAGTGGACAAAAAAATTATTAGCATTAATTTTTAATAACTTTTTAATTTAGATAATGAAACAAAATGGGTTAATGAAATTAAGCATATTTTACACATTTACCTTTATCGGTTCTAAGAGCTCTAAAAGAAATGTTTTTTTTTTTTTTTTTTCCTATAAACTTTAAAATTGTGCAACTAATATCGTCCACAACTTTTACAAGAGTTTAATCTTGTTTGAAAATGTGGCATTGCCGTTCTTAGCTGGAAAATTTTTTTTGTTGCATTCACTTTTGAGACTACAAATACCAATTTTTATAAAAGTTATGAACCACAATTAAGTTTTGAACAAAATGATTAATAGATAAATAACTAAGGGTGTGAGAACAGAATTTGTCACCAGTCAAAAATTCAATTGCGATAATTAAAATTTTTTAGTTGTATCAATAAAAATTCGGTAACACAGCCCAAAATAAATTTTGCTTGTTATTATTTAGTTTTAGTTCTTGCAACTAAAAATATTCGGTTACTGGTAAACAAATAAAGTTCTCAAATCCGAAGTTTTTTCCTGGTTGAACAAATTCTGTAGATTAAAAATGTCTAACACTAAAAAAATTGCATTAATTTTGTTACACCCGTTATAAGCATAAACTAATATTTTCATTATTTAGTACAGCCAGACAAATGGGTTGTTTTAAAGCTTGCAAAACATAAAATAACTTTTTATAGGAAGTCATACCCGAACCAGACCATAACATGCCATATAGAAAGTATTTTTTTTTTTTTGTTAATGGTATTGGAACATCAAACATTTTAGCAAGTGCTAAAAGTGTTAAGTATTTATGTGTTTGCGTGTGTGTGTGTGCGTTTGTTTCAATATAATCATATTAAATTTACGCTTTTTACACTTAAAACTAAAAGAATATTCTTTCTACTTTAACAAAAAAGAAAAAAAAAATTAAAAAATCTTATTTCTTTTTGTTGTAGTAAATGCTTAAAACTACTGAAAAATATCAAAACATAAAAACAACACATACTTAGCCACACATACATGTATGCATACAAACCCACATGCTCATACGAGTACATCCAATTTACTTTACCTAAAGGTTTTTACTTTTACCAGGCCTAATAGACGACTTTGTCATAGCAATTTTTACAATTGTGTATTGTAAATCGATGGGCTTTAAAATTTCTTATTAACAACTAAACAACTGGTCTCAGCTGTACTCTCCCGGTCGTGTATTCTAAAAATTGGAATTTTAAGAGCAGAAACAGAGTTGAGAATTTCATTGAAATACAAGTATTTAATTAGGAAACTAGTAAAAGTTGTTATATTGAAAAGTAGGCGTGGTCGGTTTAAAGTATTAGAACCTTAAAATTTCAGGAAAATTCAGTCGAAAACAAAAATTTTTAATGAACAAACAAATAGAAAATGAATTTTATTTAAAGGGATAACGAATATTCTGCAATCAAGCATCAACGCTTTTTTACAAAATGATAAACATTGTATTCTTAATCCATACTTAGCTGCAAGCAATAAATTACATTTTGTTTTTACTCAATGTGAGAAAGTATCACAAACGACCGCATCAGAAGACCCAAGTGAGGCCGCTACTCTATTTTCTTTGAGGCGTTTTGTGCACCCTAGACTAAATTATAAAAGTATTTTGTGATTTTTATGGGACTAACGACTTTATTCAGTACCTGTTCTTTTACACTGTCCTACTACAATAATCTTATTTTTTAGAACACAATTTGTAGTGACTTTGCTTATAACGAAAGGCTGACTTTTTGTATGATACGCCCTATACAGGTCGTCTTGATATGCTTATTTTTTTTATCTGAGTGCTGCATTTGTTTGTAACCAAATAAAGTGTATGTATGTATAATTTCCTTTTAACAAAATACTTACACTTGACAAAAAAAAGAAGCCAACACACCCACTACAAACAACATAATTTACTATATTGCTTTCGTACTAGAAGAATGCCACCCTCAAAAACATTTAAACACACACATCAATATGTTACTTTAAAAAAAGCATATTGCTGCTGCAGTAAAAGAAAATGAACTTTGGCTTGTTAAAAACTTTTAAAGTTTGTTTTATAGATTTCATAACAAGTTATAATCGCATAGGAGGAGAAATTTAGTTTCAAGTGTCAAAAGTTGATTTAAATGTTTTCTTTATTTTAACTTCCTATAAAAACAATTTAAAAATTTTAAAGGGAAACCAAACATGTTCTAGTTTATAAAAGATTTAAGTTATTGTGGGATATCTTTAAGGTTGTCTTACAAATTATCACGAATAATTTGTATAAAGCAACGAACCGCATACTGTATTGAGTGGGAGAGAAATAAGGGGGCAAGCGAAATGAAATTTTCATTATTTAGACTTTTCATTTTACCAAAGTTCTACTTTTAAAGTAATTTAATGTGGCAACTCTGAAAAATGACAGCTGTCATATATGTTTATTTTGATTATTAAATAATAACTCGTTATAATTGTGTTAAAGCAAAGTGAAGTCAATGCCGATTTTTCTAAAAAAAAAACATTTTCTGAAGGACTTTGTAAGTACACAAAATTTTCGAATTCGGGGCTCAGAGAATCACTATGCAATCCTTGAGAAACAAATGCAACAACTAGCAATTGTCGGGTACTACGGTAAGTGAACGGCATTCGTTTTCAGCAAGATGATGTCACCTTCCACACAGAGCGTTAAATAATTGACTCTTACTGAGACACTATATAATTTAGTTCCAAAAATCAAATCAAATGTATTATACTTTCAGTTGGGCTTTAGAAGCGTTAGAAATTACATATTGGGTAATGGAGTACAAACTTATTTACTTACTGGCATTTAATTTAATATTTTTTTGTCACAAATACACTCACAAGCAGGCCAATACAGAGTTTTAAAGGAACCCTGCATGAAGAAGGCCATTATAGCTTCTTTTTTTTTAAGCTGGGATGCTGGGGTAATAAAGGGTGGTTACATTTTAAGGGCCGATGTTGAATGTGAACCACACCTAAACGCTAAGTTTTTTCCTGCATTTCATTTGACATTTGTCAATTTCAGACTAACTCAATTTGAACCATGGAAAGATATAAAATCGAGCAACGCGTTAAAGTTATTCAGGCTTATTATGAAAATAGGCGTTCAAATCAAAATGCATATCCTGCACTTCGTGAAGAAAATCGTCGTCAGTGGCGCGATGTGGCACATTTTCACCTCAGTGGATTCGTCAATAAGCAGAATTGCCACATTTGGGCGAATGATAATCTCAGAGTGATTGTCGAATGCACCCACAAAGAGTGACTGTTTGGTGCGGTTTAAGGGCTGGCGGCATCATCGGGCCGTATTTTTTTCAAAATGAGGCCGGTCAGGCAGTTACTGTGAATGGTGTTCGCTATCGTGAGATGATAACGAACTTTTTATAGCCCGAATTGGAAGATATGGATATGGACAATATGTGGTTTCAACAGGACGGTGCCACTTGCTACACAGCTAACGAAACAATGGCTCTTTTGCGTGACAAATTCAATGGCCGTGTTATCTCACGTGGTGGCGATGTCAAGATCATGAGGTATGACACCGTTGGACTTCTTTCTTTGGGGTCATTTGAAAGAAAAGGTGTACGTCGATAAGCCAGAATTAATTCAACAGCTAAAGGATAAGATAATTCGGCACATTAACGGCATAGAACCTTAATTATGCCTCAGCGTCATCAAA
Source organism: Thelaira solivaga (assembly GCA_947397855.1). NCBI lineage: Eukaryota > Metazoa > Arthropoda > Insecta > Diptera > Tachinidae > Thelaira > Thelaira solivaga. Next base: position 38,681,000 of record OX377610.1, read on the forward strand.
AATTTGGACCATCAGATGGAGGTGTGCCGCCGAGATCGCGGCGGCCATTTGGCCGATATTTTGTTCCGTACATAATTGAACCATACCATATTATCATAATAAAAAGGAATGACAATAATTTCCTAAATAATTTGTGTTTTATTCAAAATCAACATCGGCCCTTAAAATTTAATCACCCTTTATTTTGTACCGCACAAACAATACATTTTTCCATGAGAATTTTATGAAAACAAAAAATTTTAAACCCAAATTATTTGAATAGATTAATTTTTCTTTAATAAAATTTTATTAAACAAATTTTATTTAATTAAAAACTTTTTGTTTTCAATTCAAGAATCAAGTTTTCCCTTTTCTAGAATATTTACTAGTGCATTCTAATACATTTCTTTTCTTTTTTATATATTTTTAGGTACACACACGAGTTGTTGTGAATGTATATGTGTGCTTAAATTTGTGTAAATAAAATTAAATCGTGAGTATAGTTTGTTTTCTTTTCATTTTTTTTTCTGTTTCATTCCATTGCAATTGCCACACACCATTATTCATATTTAGTTTCAATTTAATTTATTTTTTTTTAAGCTGGTGTTTGTAGAAATTGTTCTTAACTCTTTTTCTTTATTTATTTCATTCGATTTATGTTAACACACACTAACAAACATATTTTATTTCATTCATTCATTTTATTTTATGTGAAGCTGTTTAAAAGTTGGGGAAATTCATGAAACATAATTGTAGTCTTCTCTATACGCTTACCTTTACAACAATAAAATATAAAAGCACACGTTCTGAGATGGCATCTTCATAAATCATAATTTGAAATGCTAGCAAGCATTCTTGCTATTTATATAAATTATATTTTTGAAAAATAACACATACACGATTACATCTGCAATTTATTTATATCCATTTGATAACAAATCTCAACCATCTATTTTTATCAACTTTTTGTCTCTAAAACATTAAATTTTTTCCTATATGCAGACAAATGTGTGAATGTATTTATAAGGTATGTGTGTGTATATATGTATGCATGTAGCTACAATTTAAATAAAGGAATCAAAAAAAAAAAAAATATGAAATTAAATATTTCTCTTTCCCTTGTATTTGTTCACAATTTTCATTCGTTATCCACGCTTCCGGACCGTAATTGTGCACCACAATCGCTAAAAAAGAAGGTTTAGATTTTTAACAGTATATACTCATAGCCAACACTCATTCAAACAAAACAAATCTATAGAAAGCAGGTGTGAGAGTGTTTCACTGCAAGTGCAAAATATGTGACAATTTACACACCGCACTGCTTAACACTTACCGGTAGCAAACGTTACCCTTTGAAATAAAATACTAAATTGTTTTCTTTCTTTTTTTTTCTATTAAAATTATTATTTTTATATGTATGCATGTGTCAACTTACACACACACATTTCCTACATTTTTAAGTTTTTGCTTTTTATTTTTTAATTTTATTTTATTTTTGTGTATGAGAGCAGCACTCAGGTTTACCTTGCCAGACATTTTTCAAATATAATTATATACATTTTGTTTTAAAACTTAGGGTCTGGTCAGCTAAATGCGAACGAAAGCTTGTAATGCACACAAAAAACAAATTTTCGTGTATTGTTTTTGTTTGCAATACAATTAAATGAACGAAGCTTTCGTTCGCATTTAGCTGAACAGGCCCTAAATATTAAGCCAAATTATAAATATTCCCCGAAAATTTTTTCTAAGGAAAAATTTCGCTTTTTAGAAATACTTCTTCTAGTTAGAATAAAAAAAAGTGAATTTTTAAACGAAATTGAGCACAAGTTAACAAATTTCAGTTAAATTTTTAAAAAAAGCAACTGAAAGCTATTCCTAAAATATTTTAGAGCGCCGAACTTATTCCCAATTAAGTGATGCTACTTTATTGTGAAAAAAAGTTGCCATATCGTCGTCTTAGAGTGCAAACCTGCTAACAAAATTATTTTATAGTTGATTTATTTTGCAATAGTCTACATATAAAAATATAATAATTTTGATTTTTAGCTGCAAATATTTTTTTCTGCATTTAAAATTTTTTTAAAGTGATTAAGCTGACAATGTGCGTTCAGCAGTACACTAGCTGCCAGACATGCCACAGAAATACTAGTGAACACATATGACAACCAGCGTTCTCATTTTAGCCTTTTTTTCTCGAATTTAGCCTTGAAATTTATGATTTAGCCTTTTTCATTTTCAAAATAGCCTTTTTTTTCTTTTTAGCAATTTTTTTTGCGGATAGTGCGAAAAAAAATTTTTTATAATTTAAAAAAAAAAATTTTTTCGCACTATCTGCAACAAAAAATTTCGAATTAAAGCAATAGAAATCAATTCGATATCTTGAAAACTAAGCAAGTTATGACCAAAAATGTAACCGTTCTACTACTGCCCCTTTCTGGCTACTTAGTCAAATTATTAATTGTATCCTGAAGAAGCTGCGCAAGTTGGAGCAAAATATCGATATAATAATAAATTTATACATTACGACCTCAAGCTTAATAAAATAGTCATTTTAATTAAAAATGAAAAAGTCAAATAAACCAATAAATATTTTTAAAAGGGCTAATTAAATATAAAATCAATATGATTATTTAATTCAAAACTTTAATTAATGGAAATAAAAATTTTAACAATAAGACAATTGTTTTTTAAATTAAAAATTTTAATTCGAGCATAATTTGTTTCTATAATTGAAAGTCTACAAAAGACGAAACCGTTTAATATAATTTGAATGCAATTAAAAATTCTGGCAACACTTATTCGCAGCATTAACTATTATACGAGACACATACAATATAACACGTTAAAAAATTTTGTGCAACATATTATTTTTTATTTTTATTTTGTTGGTACTACTACAGCTTGCCACACCTTTTCTTCTTTTCATTACATATTTGTCTAGAATACATACACACTCATACATACTCTTATTATGTGGCACATCTAAATGTGCAACAAACACTTTTAATACATTAAAACTGTTGAATACAAAATCATGTACAACTTACACTGGGGAAAATAATTTAAAGGCTGTCATGCATTAAAAAAAAAACTTTTGCATCATTTATTTTACAAAGATTATAGAGTAGAGATTTATAAATAAAGTGCAAAGGTTATTTAAAAACTAAAAAAAAAAATAACAACAACAATGATAACAAAATTTTAGTGTACTTATTTTAGTTTAGGAACATACTCGTATTTAAGAACTTGTTTCTGTTGATCACAAGAAATTTGTATGAATTTAATTGAAAAAAATTTTTTTTAGCGAGAATTTTTTTTAGGAAAAATTTTTCAAATCAGAAAAATTTCTTTGATATAGAAAAAAAAATAAATTTTATTCATAATGATGTCAAAAAAAATTTTGCCATGAAAAATTTTGTTTTTGTAAAAAAATTCCTCAAGTCAAAAACATCTACGCAATTTCTATTCATAATTTTGTAAAGTATTTTTTTTTTAATTTTTTTTTAAGGTTGACATTTATCTTCTATTAAAAACTTTCAAGCTTGAGGTCGAATTATAAATATTTCTTTTTATATCGATATTTCGCTTCAACCTTGTGTAGCTCCTTCAAGATTTAATTGTAAATGAATTTTTTTAACTTCAAAAATCTTTTTAATAAATTCATAAACAATTTTTTTTTAATCGAAAAAAAGAAAAGCAAAACATAATACCCGAGCTGTATATTTTTTATATTAAATAAGCATTTTTTAATAAATTTGGCCTTCATATTTTTTTCTGTGTAAATGTACTTTAATTTATTTATTTCTTTTTATATTTTAATCCCTTTTGTTGTATTTAAAAAAAAAAATTCTGGTTATTGTTGCACTCGTAATTCGGCTAAAGAGGAAACGGAAAAAATTAACGTGTACTTAGTTGCTACAATACTTGTGGTTAAAGCTTCTCAAGCAAACTACACATAAACTTGCACATGAATATGCACTTAAGTACGAGTGTGTGAGTGGGTAGGGTGGTGTATTAGTAAGATTTTAAAAAGAAAATTCATCTAAATGCAGTGGTAAATGGTTTTATGGTTTTTCTATAACAATTTTTATGTATTTGTTTTTTAATGTTTTAATGCCTCTTGCCTGCAATTTGTTGCAGAATGATTCTTTAAACTTTGATTAAATTTTATAATAGAAAACTTGCACTGTGTTAATAAAATATTTTTTAAATGAATAAAGTTTGCTAATTTGTAATTTAGTGCCAAGAACATATTTAATTAACAGCCAAAACACAGAATGGAATGTCGATAAGCTTTTCAAGTTTTTGATAAATAAATTCTAAAATTGCAAGGCCATTTAGTTTGCAAAACACTTATACAATCCTTCTGTAAACTGTCTTGCAGCTCTTTTAAGCTCAGATTTAGGGAGTGACTGAAAAGTGAAATGCAACAATATTGGTTGGAGATAAGAGGTATCAGGGGTACGAAAACATTTATGCCATTCTGTTCTAAGAAGAGAACTAATGACTTTATGACACACAGCAATTATAGTTGGGCAATTCTTGATTTTGTAGGAGAGAGAGAAAAGAGGAATGGAAAGGGGTACAAACTTCCTCGTGCTCGGCAATTCCCTTATGTTGTCTCTTTGTATCTTTTATAAAGATGTAAAGAAGACAGGTAGCTTGAAGGCTGCATGAATGACTGAATAAGAATGCTAAAATTGCCGAGACAAAAAATTTGTCCACACACAAAAACGACAATTTTAAAAGAGATTTGAGAAAGAATTGCTGTATGTGGTCCTGATCTAATAAACACGACGAGACAACGGAACATATACTATGTCTCTGCAATGGTCTAATTTGGACCCGTTTTGCTTTACTTAGGAACGTCTGATATGGTGCACAAATTACCCAAGAAAGTAGTTGAATTTTTAATGATAACCAGAGTATTTGTAAGATGAGAGTAGTATCAAAATAAATGTATTTTGGCCCCAGTAATCAGGTGACTTGTTCCCGCTAGCAGTTTAAATTCTAATGCTAGTTTTTGCCTGTAAGACATAGCATTAAGCTCCACAGACGTGAAAGCCATTTGAAGGATATTTTAGTCTATAATTAATCAGAAAATCATAACTGTTTCAAAAAATACGTGTTTTTATTTTAAAATGAAAAAGTGCACTCTTACTGAGTCTCCCTTTAGAAGATAATTTTAAGCATCAATTTCAAATTTTTTCATAAACAACAACATTCCATTCATTTATTTTTTTCTCCACAGGAAGTACAGTGAGCGTAGCCTTTGACGACATTTTGAAAATAAACTTTCGCTTTATTTTCCACATTTTCCTATTTACCCAACTTGCATGTGGAAACAGTGTTTCCCACTGTTTTTTTTTTTTTTTTTAAGTTTCGATCGAGAATGAACAGGCCAAATGAGATTAAATAATAACAACCCAGAGTTAATAAATAGCTGCCGTTACTAGTATTATTTTCTTTGTTTTATTGTTTAGTTAAAACCAAGACTTTTTTGTAAGCACTTTAAACACAGCCCACATTTCCAAGGTTTCAATATTTAAAACAAAAAATTTCATAAAATGCCCTAAAGATTAATTTAATTTAAAAATTAAAATTTTATTTTCTTCGTATAAATTCTAACCATAAAAGACACAAAAAAAGAAGAAACCGAAGAATAATGAAGGCAATGCTTGTGAAGATCTTTGTAATTAGAAGAAAAATAATAGTTATAGTTTACTTGTTTTTTATTATTGTTGTTGAAAAGAAACAAACCGCCAACCATTAGAATTGAAATCAATATTTTGCTGTCTGTCTAACAGCAGCCAATATTAATTGTTTTATCGTTACTGCAATGAATTATAAAGCATGAATGCAACTACTACATACATAAATGAGCCAACAACAATGATTGATTGCACATTTAACATTTTGTTATCTGAATTTTCATTTTTATTTTTTGGAAAACATTTTACAAATTTTCATTTGCATTATTCGTGCAACAATTGCGGTAAAGTTTTTAGTTAATTTAAATATAAAAACTAATTTATTTAGAGCATTCCAATTAAAACTAACAAATTTTTAATTAAAATTCTATTGGCTATTATTTAATATTTACATATTTTTCGTTTGCTTGCTATAAAACAAAAATAAAAACAATACAATGCAAACAACAAAGTTGTTGTGTTAACCTGAGATGATAATGAACGTTGGTACACACACACATACACACAGAGCCAAATTTTATTTAAAATAATTACAAATATTTTGTAAATTTAAAATCGAAATGACAGCAAAACAATAAAACTAGTTTGAAGACTGGCAAAATAAAATAAATATTAAAGCACTGTTCTAAATATGTTTGCAGTCATTAAAACAACAATAAAATATATACAATTGCTACAGCTAAAGTTTCAACTGGCAACAAATTCAGTCCTTACAATTGCCAGTTGTTTGTTTAGAAGAAAAAGTTGCAGCAGCAGAGTCGATTAAGATTTTCAAATATACTGAAATTTCTAGAAATTTTTAAATGACATTAAAATAAATAAAAGGATTTTATCATGATGCCTGATTGGGCTCTATTAATAAAGTGTTAAGCTGGTGTTAACGCAGAAATTAAATAGACTTGAAGCAGAGCTTGTGACAAAATTTATATAAAGAATTTATCTTAATTTCTATTTTAAGTCAACTTTATTTCTCTTAAAGCAGCTACAATGTCAACTCTTTAGCTACAGAAATGAAATGTTTTAATGTGATTTTGAAGTAAACAAACGGATCAAAACGGCCATTTTGCTGAAACCACAAGTAGTTCAGATCCATGCCGTCTAGTTGTGACCACAAGAACTCCATTACATGTCATTTACAGTTAACCCAATTTCGGCCTCATTTTCAAAAAAATAACATTCAAGCCCATACCAAATGTATGCAGCATATTTGACAATGTGTTTTGTAATGAAGTTGGCTGCAAAACTATTTTTTTTTTTTTGTCCAGTAATGACATGTTTTTTTCTAAATGAAAATACGCACCACCAGCTTCCATATTTAGGGATGACGCTTTAATAGTCCAACCTTAAATTGCTGCGCCAATTTAGGTTGGACTGTAAGGTCTAACCAAAATGCGCATCAGACAGTTGCTCATTGTGGATGGATTTGTTTTTCATGGATTGCATGAGGTTTTTCAAAAATGTTATGTATTCACGAAGCCACTCAGCTGAAAATGCGCTTCATGCGAGATGACTTTTCTAAAAAAAATTGGCATTGGCTTCACATTGCTTAATCACAAGTACAACGCTTTAGTTGTTTTTTAATAAACGGAATAAACATAAATGGCAGCTGCCAAAGTGTCCTCTTGCACAAAAATAAATTACACTAAATTAATAAAGTAAACTCCTACTGAGACACCTAGTATATATATTTTTTACAGAAAAAAAAATTGTCAAGAATGAAAACCAAATTCAGAATAATCTGTTAACTTACTGATGAGTGCTATAAATCTATTATAATGCACGATATTTGCTTTTCAAGTTTATGAAAATAAACTCAAGTTTTAAATTTGAAAATGATTAATTTTGCCTAAATTTGCATCTAAATTTTTTTTTTATTTATGTAGGGCTAAAACATTAAAAAAAAAAGAAGTTAAACTATAAAATATTGTTCGATTTATTATTTCATTCACCATACTGTCACAACTAGCATGTTCACAAGAGATTCTGTACTGACATAATCATCATTACGCTTCATTTGTTAAATGACAATAAATGCAAACAGTTGAACGAAAGGACATTCGTTCATTCATTTACCCACCAGCATATCATTAAACTGTGCCTGTATCTAAAGAGTGTGTATGTATGTGTGTAAGTGTGCATGTATGTTTTTAAATATAAAACATTTGGTCATGTTTGTGCATGTTTAAATTCATGGTATCTACTGTATGTAGTGCTCGCATTAAAGGGACTCACAATACACATCAATGACATTTTGCATGAATAAATACTGTAGTCTTACACTACTGCATTAAAGTGCATGTAAGAATATTTGTAATACGCACACGCACACACAAACATAATGTCACTCAACCAAACACATAAATAAAGCATATGCACGCATGCTTACACACAAACGCACATACTGACACACATAAAAATGCCCGACAACGTATTTCAACTGCCGATGATGATGATGATGATGACGATAAAAGCAAAGTAATAATAAGAACGATGATTATAAACACAACAACGTTGACGTTGACGTTGACGTTGACGATGACGATGATGAGAACTCTGCTGATAATGTTTTTATGTGCACTTTACAAACGAGTGGCTTTTATGGTTTAAATTTTAAACCATAAATTTTTAACTTTAAAATTTAAATTCCAAATTAGTGAGCTGTAAGCGTACAAGAATGGGTGTGGTCTGTGCAACATCAATACAAAAAAAAAAAGAAAAAAATTTAGTCTGCTTTATTACTGAGTTTTATTGTTATTACCATCAATCAGTTAAATATAAATTTAAAAAAAAGTTAAAAAGTAGTGTTTAAGCGCTATGAAACAAATGTAGCGTATTCACATAAAACTTTCACTTCTTGTTGCAACTTCTATTATTTTGCATTAAAAATAAAATAAAAAATATGTAGACATCAAATACAATGTATCACTCACACACAGTTATTTATGGTATGTGGGTGAATGCATTTTGATTAAGATTTTATAAAACAATGACAACAACGGCGCATCATTAAGCTGTAACATACAAACATGAAGTTTGTTTGCTGTAACAAAGTCTTAATTCAAAACTTTAAGGGCTTAAATTGTTAATTACTTCCTTATGAAAAGAAGAGCAGCCAAGTTATTTTTTTGAATTTTTCACATAACATATATGTGCATTAAAAAAGGAAAGGTTTTTAATGAATAGTTTTATATTTAAGCCTGGGCCCAAATCATCGCATTCGACATCGAATAAACCTATCGTAATTTTAATGTTTTTGTATTAAAAATGTTGATGTACTAATTTGTCCCCTAATACGAGTATATAAACTTATAACATACATACAAGCAGCAGATGAAATACACAATTTTGAATTGAATTTACTGAGTTGGGTAATTAAGATTACATTTACAGAGCATAAATTTTAAAATGCTGTGTTTCAGAATGTATACATTAGAGAGCTTTACATTTTATTTTAAGTAGCATGATTTTAGGGTGGCCTTGACTAGGTGATTGGCCTCTCGTTAGATTTATATGGCAAAATTAATAAAAATAGTAGCATACCTTTAGGTTCATTATCATGATAGCCAGCGCAAAGTTGCCACAATTATTTTTGTTTAATTAAAACAATTCAAACTTAAAAAAGAATAAGTCAAATGAACTTAAAAATATATTTTTATTATTTTTTTTTATTTATTTAAATAACTTTTTGTTTATTTCTTTTTTAGTTTCATATTTGTTTACTTGTTAATTTTTTTCTTAATTGAACATTACAAAAGCTTGTGCAAGTTTTTATGTCTGCATGCATTATATTATTGTAATCACTTTTGCTCAATTTTTTTAAATTTTACTTTATTGCATGCACTAACGTTAATGATGTGGAAAAGTATGGGAAAAATTTTTTATTGAAATGCAATTTTTTTTTATTCTCAAACTTACCTTTATATTGGGAATAATGCCTTTATTTCATTTGAATCATTTTAAACAATAGTTTTATTGTTTTCATTTAATGCTCATTGAGGAATGGATATTTTGTCATAATTATGTTTTAAATACATTTTTTTTCTACATTACATTGCATTGTGTTGAATGTTATAGCAACTTGTTGACAACAAAGTTGATGTTTTCCGTTTCTTTTTTTTTATTTAATTAGGGCTTTCCAAAAAATTATTATGGAAATTTTGAAAAATTGTTAGTTGTAGTTTTAACATTAATAAACTCACAAAAATATTTAATTGTTTTGAAGTGGATTTTTAGAAAACAATTTGTTGAAATAAATTTTAATTTTTATAATTCAAACATTAAAAAAATTTTATTAGCTAAAAGTAATTAACCTCATTACATTTGACGGTTACAGTATTTTCTAAGAATATGTGAGATGGTTACATCTGACCAAAAGGCACACCAGACAGACAGTTGCTCGTTGTGAGTGCATTTATATTTCCTAGATTAAATAAGGATTATCTGAGTTCCAAATTCAACATTTTTGGGTATTTATAATTATAATCATTCAGCTTAAAATGTCCTTCTTTGCAGAAGATGACTTTTTCAAAAAACAGGTATTTACTACACTTTTCCCCCTTTACAATTATCACGCTTTGTTCTTTCGTAAAGCGCTTCATTTTTAATAATCGGAAGAAATATATGTAACAGCTGTCAAATTTCAGAGTTGGCACTTGCCCAGGAAAAAAATTACATTAAATTTAGAAGCTGCACTCTTACTGAGACAATCATTTTTTAAACTTTTTGATCTTTATTATAAAAATAGTTTTAAGAAGTTATTCTTTAATACTTCGGCAAGAGTTTTGACAAAAGAAAAAGTTCTTTTTGGAAAAAATTTACATATTGAAAATATTAATTAAAATTTTTCGGGCAAAATTTGTATGTTTCGAGTTATGGGTTTGCAAAATTTTCAAAACTTTTAATTTGAGCTTCATAATATGCTTTTAAATATTTTATTAACCACTTTGTGTCGCCGGCCTTTGGCTTATGGAACGCCGAACTCCGGCATTTGCTTAAACTACAAAATTTATTTAATATTATTTTCTTAAAATTAAATTTTCTTTTAGTTCCATTAATTTAAACATTTTCTCCATTATCCAAAAAAATTAACGTAGACTTTAAAGTCAACGTTATCGAAATTTTTCATATAATTTTTTCATAAATTTTACTTTAAAATCTATGTCAACTTTTTTTGGATAGGAGCATTTATGTAGAACCTATGGAAATTTTGTATTGCACACAGCGTTGCCATTTTAGCCTTTTCTAGGCTAGATTTAGCTTTTTTTCTCACATTTAGCTTTGAAATATATGATTTAGCCTCTAACTTTTTTCCCAGCCTTTTTTCATTTTCAAAACAGCCGTTTTTCTTTTTCGCAATTTTTTTTTTTTTTTGCGGATAGTGAGAAAAAATTTTTTTATAATTTTTAAAAAAAAACAGCAAGTTATGACCCGAAAGGAAAGCATGTTTTATTCATTGTATCTTCATCATAATTATTATTTTGAATTTTAAGCAGTAGTTTTTTTACCTTTGTCCTAGCTTTTTTTGTGAGTGATTTAGCTTTTTTTTAGGCAAATTTAGTTTATATTTTTTTCTAGCTCCTGGCAACGCTGGCTGCACATAACTTGGAAAATACGAATTTCCTTTAGAATTCAATTTTCTATCACCTGTGTGTGATATATTTTTTTATGATTTTTTGTAAAGTAAATTTAAGCCAGAAATTTTACAAAATACATTTCGCAAAGCAAATATAAATATTTAAAATTAATTTTAAAAATTCAACTTGTTGAGTTGAAATTGCAACCACTGCTTTTGATGCTTTGAAATTTTGTAGTTGTTTGCAATTGCCTTAAAGTTTTAACGTAAAAATTGCAAATAAAAATCATTTGAATTGTGAACTATAAAAGGGACCTACAAGATTTTTATTAACAAAACAAAAATCGCTTACAAGTAGTCTATACTTTATCAATATGCTTACCATTAGACTATTGAAATTTTGTCCAAAAACTGTGAAACTTGAATGCGAAACTTAATTTTTTTAATTAAAAAAAAATATTGAAACAATGAAAATTTTAACTAACCTTATATGATTATTTTTTTTTACAAAAATCTTTTAGTGAAAAGACTTTTTGTAACATTTTTATAATTATTATAAATTTTATGTAATTTCCTGTCATCTAACTTAAAGCTAGATTACATAAAAGACCTGACTTTTAAATGGAAAAAGTTTTACACATTTAAATTTTTTTCTTTTGTGAAAAACAAACCAAAAGGAAATTAAAAGAAAAAGAAAAGAATAATAATAATCATTTTTAATCATCTCATTAGTTATTAAACGGATTAAAATTGTTAGAAAAAAAGGGTAGGAAATGAGTATTTTATTTAATCACAAGTAAATATGTTAAGTCACCATTTCTTTTTCATCTTGTGCCAAGCCCACAAAAAATTACAACAGCAGTTTAAAGTTCAAGTGTGAGGAATTATATCCTAAGGAAAATTCTTGAATTGCGATTTAAAAAAAGGTAGTCATTTTACAAAGAAAAATTTAAATTTTCTAAGAAGAAAAGTTTGATTAATAATCATATTAAAAAAATTTTAAATTAATTTATTAGGCCTAATTATGAGTGTTTCTGTCGAAGTCCAATTTACGACAAGCAAATGTAAATTATATGGCCGTCGTTGCCACATATTACAGTTTTCCTCACGACAACGACACTCATAATCAGGCCTATTACTTAATTAAATTTTACGTTCCATTTTTTTGTCTTGAAAATACTCAAAGATTTTATTTACGAACACCTAGTCTTTTGCTCTTACCCAAAAAAAAAAAAAAATTGACGTAAACTTTAAAGTAAAATTTATACGAAAAATTTCGATAGCTTTGACTTTAAAGTCTACGTAAAATTTTTATGATAAGGGGTTTTATCTTTAAAACTGAAATGTTAATTAATGGCGGTTGAATATGTTAACGTTAGTATATTTCAGCCTTACCTTTTTTTAATTATGGGTTTTTGTGTATGTCGCGTGTTTGTCACATTTTTACATTCAACTTAAGTGTACAGTTTCCTTTTGCATCGCCTACAGATATGCAGTAAAACAAACTTTCAAAATTGTTCATTAGGTATGCTTTTGTTTTCTAAACAATTTTCTTAAAGCTAACGAATTTTTATTTTTTTTTTATTTTAATAAGCAATCATAATTAAGCAAATACCGCAAGTTAATTTCTAATTAGAAGAAAAACAGGAGAGCGTATTTTTAAGAAGGATAGCACTAGAGATAAAAGAGTGAAAGGAGAGAAAATAAATAAGAAGACAGATAGAGAAGGTGAGTCCGTCAATCCAACCAATTGACAGTACAGTAAGACCCTGAAGCCAGCGTTCTCCAAAGTGGAGCATGCGCAGCTCCTCCAGGGCAGGACACCGGCAGAGAAGGTGTTCTACACATTAAGGGACTTGTTTTATAAAATTCAACACAAGGCAATAAATTAAATGAATTAATTTTTTATTTTTCTATATTAATTAAATAACAATTAGGGGATTCACTCAGTAGTCATAAAGTCATATGCTAAAAAAAAGAACAAGAAGGAATATGCCGGCTGTGAACAAGCTCTCATAGCTCAGTATGTTATTTTAAATTTGAGTCTACTGAGTACTTATATGACAAAATATTAAGCACAGTGGAACAAGTTTTATTGTTGCAAGATTTTTTTTTAATTAAATTTTTTTAAATGTCATAAAATAATATGACTTTGTAACTGATATGACACTACTGTGAACCCCCCATCGATTTAACTTAATTTTATTCTTATTATTTGCTTGTTATTTAACACTATGCAACAAAATCAAGTTTTTATTTTTCCACTAAAATGAATCGTACTTTTTCTTATGAGTTCTTAACAACACGATGCACAAATTTTTATATATATATTTTTTTTAAATCAGTACATCTTACTTGCTAATAAAAAGTGAGAAAAATCATGTTGCATAGTGTAATTTTTTATTACATAAAAAAATCTTTTAATTTTCTTATTTATTTGATTAATGGTGCTTGGTAATTGTTTTTATTTTGTTGGGGTTACATTTTTTGGCTTTCGCTTTGCCATTTTGTATTCTCAAGTTTCTTTTCTTTGTCGTTTACTTAAAAAAAAGGGCCGTACAAATTCTGGTATTCTTTTTTAATTTCAGCCTACAGGAAGCAGAAAAGAAAAAGTAGCAGCATCATACTTGCCACTTACAAACGAAAATAACCATGACAAACTTATATAGTAGACGTTTGCTATTCAAAAGCTCCATATTATGTGTTTTCTACGCCCTCATATTAACAGTCGCACAATTGCCACACTCAACAACAGCAAGTTCTACTGGTGCTAAGCTGCGCGAGGAATGTATGGAACTTTCGGCTAAGTCACATTGTGAATGTATACCCATACTGTCAGACATTCAAATAGAATGTCCTGTGCATGATCCCAAACTATCTATCAAAATACGTCCAGGTGATCATGTAATGATAGAGTGCTATAACATCAACTATAAAGACTACAAGCTTTTACCTAACATGGATATTGGCAACACTTCGCAAGTACAAATACAAGGCTGTCCACTGCCAGGACATTTGTCCATAGCCAGCATACCGCAGCAGCTAGGTGTAAAACAATACACCACATTTCTCTTTGACAACTATAATGATCTAGGCACAAATATAACCCGAGAACATTTAAGTGGTCTGCATGGCTTGCGCCGTTTGCGGTTTAGTTCTTCACGGCTGCTGCACATGCCAGAGGATCTTTTCTCTGATGAGTCTTTAAGGAATGTTACTTGGCTAGATTTGCGTGCCAATAATGTGGAACTACCCGTAGATATTTTTGCTAAATTAGATAATTTAATTTTCATAGAGCTGGGCTACAATCGCTTAAAATCGTTACCTCAGGGAATTTTTCGCAATCAACGTAAATTACAGGTGCTAAACTTATGGAGCAATGAATTGCGCAATCTTTCAAAAAGTATTTTTGAAGGTATTACTTCTCTCACGGACTTAGACTTAAGCAACAATGGTATAGAGATTTTGAGGCCTGATGTTTTTGAACTCTTAACGAATCTCACCCATATCAGTTTAAATAGCAATCGCTTTCGTTCACTGCCAGAAGGCTTATTCAGCAAAAATAAGAATTTATCAGAAATACGAATGATTAATAATCATGTACCCTTAAAAACGCTGCCCTCACAAATATTTGCTAATTTACCGGAACTCAAAGATGTTCGTTTGAGTTGTGATTTGGAAACAGTGCCTCACAATTTATTTAGCAATTCATCAGACATAACCATGATCTATATGGCTGATAATGTATTAACTAATTTGCCAGTTGAATTGTTCGCAAGTCAAGAAAACTTAAAAGATTTGGACTTGTCGCGTAATCATCTCACCAGCCTGCCAGAAGGATTATTCACAAATACCAGAAAATTGACATCAGTAAAATTGTCTTACAATCGATTGACAAAAATTCAAAAGTAAGCATTTCTAAGCACATCAAGTTTTCTCTCATTTGTTGCAATAACTGCATATTTCAAAATTTAAATTAAAAAATTATTTAAAAAAACAAGATGAGATGCGACTCATGAAGTTAGTGCCTTAAATGAGCTATATAATTAATTGTGTATCATTTGATAATTGAGATAAACAATAATTTTCTTGTTTCTTTTCTTTTATTTACAGAGAATTATTCTCATCTTTAAGGAATCTCAGAAGCTTAGACCTCAGCAACAATAGATTGATTACCATTCATTTGAGTGCCTTTGCTAGCACTCAGAATATTGAAGAAATTAATTTGGAGAATAATCAATTAACATTGAGTGAACCTTATGGCGGTCTTATTGATGGCCTTCAGAATGTATTAGGCTCACCCTTTCAATATATTAACCATTTGCGTAAGCTTAATTTGCGTAACAATTCCATTATGAACATCTATCAAGATTGGAAATATCAGTTGTTGGAATTGGAAGAACTGGACTTGAGCTATAATAATATTACCATCATGGATGATAACGATTTGCAATTTTTGACACGCCATGATTTGAAAGTAAATTTAACCCACAACCAGTTGAGAATGGTGAACTTGCAATCCATTGATACTTTCGAAATAAGCAGTGACAACAAGAGAATTATGATGGATCTTAATAGTAATCCTATACAATGTGATTGTGTTTTATTGAATTTTGTGCAGTTCTTGAGAGGAGAAAAAGCTGCATATGCCAGACAGCATATTAGATTGGCCACTGATAATTTAGTGTGTAGTCAGCCGGAAAATCTTAAAGATAAACTGGTTAAATATGTAAATCCCATGGATTTGTTGTGTCCCTTTGATCATGAGGATAGCAATCCCAAGCGCTGTCCACGCGGCTGTAACTGTTGGGTACGTTCATTTGACAAAGTTTTACTGGTGAACTGTTCGAATTCTAATTTTACAAAAATACCCGCCTTGCCCAGAACCGAGCAATTTAAGCTTTTAGGAACTGAGCTGAATTTGGAGAATAATGAATTAATGAAATTGCCTTTGGCCAGGACTCCGGGATACAATGATGTCACGAAATTATTTTTAGCCAGAAACAATTTAACTGCCATAGATAGCGCACATCTGCCACCCCAACTAACTGAGCTGGATGTGAGATCTAACCGTTTGGAGTATTTAAATATCAGCACCATTCATTTACTGAATGAAAGCAGAAGCTTAAATGTGCTTTATCTCTCTGATAACCCTTGGATGTGTAACTGCGAAGCAAAACCATTTCTAATCTTTGTCCAAAATAAATTTAAATTAATCAGAGATTTCAACAAGATGTCTTGTTCTAATTTAATGCAACCAAAATATTTTAACGAATTATCGGTAAATGATATCTGCTCCGATAATGAATTATATATAGCCGTGGGTATAATCATTTCTTTAGTGGGTCTCCTGTTGGGTGCCATGACAGCTCTGTACTACAAGTATCAAAAGGAAATAAAGATTTGGCTATATGCCCATAATATGTGCATGTGGTTTGTAACCGAACAAGAATTGGACAAGGATAAAAAGTATGATGCCTTTATATCGTATTCCCACAAGGATGAAAAATTTATAGCCGATTATTTAGTGCCGCAGTTAGAAAATGGTACACCGTCCTTTAAGTTATGTGTGCATGTCAGAGATTGGATGGTAGGTGAATGCATACCAGATCAAATTGTGCGTTCCATAGACGATTCCAGACGCACCATTGTGGTATTGTCGCAAAATTTTATTGAATCGGTGTGGGCTAAAATGGAATTTAAAGCTGCCCATCAGGCATCCCTTAATGAGGGCAGATCTAGACTCATCTTAATTTTATATGGCGATTTGGAAATTGAAAATTTGGATTCAGATCTTAAATCATATTTGAAAATGAACACGTATTTGAAATGGGGCGATCCCTGGTTCTGGAGTAAATTACGTTATGCTATGCCTCATGCCACACACTCCAATAAGGGTTTAGTAAAAACGCCCCTTAAAGGCTCTACGGATGATAAGCTAGAGCTCATAAAACCATCACCAGTAACGCCTAATCTAACAACACCACCCGGTGAAACAACAAAAAACCCTTTGGTGGCACATCTCAATGGTGTGGGTGCTCCACAAACGGCAGTTATGTTTGCCAATGGCAAAACACCCAGCTACTACACAAATAGTAAGCCAACACCAAACTGTCACATTAATGGAGCTTTCATTATCAATACAAATGCCAAGCAGAGCGATGTATAGAATTGGGAGAAGGCGGAAATGTTTCAATTTGATGACGTTTTATATCGATGAAACATTGTAACGCTACGTGGACACTATCAACACACCAACATCATTGATCTATAATAAAAGAAACACACATGCATAGAGCAACACAAAATACACATACACACACAAATTTAGATATCAGACTGAAGGGACTAATGTGCATTGCAAGGAACTCTATATTTTATAACGAAGAATACATACAAAGTTTTACAAAGAAAAAGAAAAGAGAAAAGAAAATGCTAAACTTAAATTAGAATAGCAATATTTAGTATTTGCTACAAATGGTCTTCTTGCTTAAGAGTGCAAAATGTATTTAAATGCAATTAAAAATTTTTGATAGTTTTTATATGCATTTTTATATAAAACCATTTGCCACAAGTATTAAATTTCTAATACAGTTTTTTTTTGTGTTTGTTTCAAAGTGCTTTTAGTTAAATTATAGGAAAAAGTAAGCAGCTTTTTATTTTCAATTGAAAAATATTTAAAATTATTTTATTAAAAGCGATTAATATTAAAATGTATTTTTTGCTGAAAATTATTTTAAATTCTGCTTTGTTTTTTGTTCTTGTTTACTCAATCAGTTGCTAAATTTCAGTTGCATTCGTTGATAGTTTTTTAAAAGCTTTTTTTTTTATAAAAAATCATATTAAACATTTTTAAAAAAATTTGTCAGCAAATAAACCCTAAATTGACAGGATTGGCAGTAATTTTTTTTTTATAAAAATTATTAATTCAACAAGTGCGTGTTTTTTTGTAACACTCAGATTTATTTAAAATATTAAATACCTGACTCAGTAGATAACGATTAGCAGATATAATTTTATATTCGTTTAAGAAAATTTATTTTACAAACACTCGCTTAACTTCAAAGCTCAAATTTAAGTTTTGTTTTTTAGTTTGTAAGTGTCCAACAAGCTTTTCTTATTGTAATTTAAATTTAATTTTGTTTAAACAAAATCAATATCTAAACAGAAAGAAAAGAATCCCAGTTTACATAATTAAAATCCATATACACAATTTAACTAAAGTAAGATCGTGAATTTGGATGTATGACAAACAAACCACTTTTTGAATCTCATTGAAAACTTGTAAGGTTCAAATTGTTATAGATCGTTCATTATCATTAACAAATAATAAGAAAAATAAAAATTGCCTTCTATGTGTAAACATAAAATAAATATTTTAAAAATACACAAAAAAAAAAAAAAACAACACAAGTACATCTTTTTTAATAACAAAAGCAAAAAAAACAAATTTAAATAAATAATTTTGTATATAAAATTTATGTTTAGTTTAAATGATATTCACTTTTACGCAAATCAATTTTCGGTTAACTTTCATTCACTTACTTTAGTATTAAAAACTTGTAAAAAAAGTAATTCAATTAATAAAGTTTCATATGTAAATTAAAAAGGACTAATATGGTGTTTGTGTAACACAAGCAAAAGAGCATCCTCTAAAAAATTTTTTATGAAAAACATTTTTCATAGAAAATTTCGAGACGAGTTAATCGCCTGCATTACAAAAGCAACATATTAAATTATATAGCCAAATATTAAATACTCCTTCATACACACACACATAATTGCTTTCTATAATCGACTGTAAAAAAAAATAAAACTCCACAAAAATCACACTCATCAATACACGCAACACACACTCTTGTATGTTTATAACCTCTCAATATCACTCTCAAATAGCTTCACCCAATAATGTATGTAAACGTATTCTCTAATTAAAAAAAATTTAAAAATTTTTATTTCTCTTCATGTTTCATGTTCAGTTCAAACTCAGTAAATTTTATTTAAATAAAATAGAAATAAATTTAAAAACAAATGATGTCTATTTATGTAAAATTAATAATAAATTTATTGGAAATCAACAAAAATTAAATTACATTAAGTAATTATTAGTAAGTATGTATATTAAAATAAACTTTAAATTTAATTATTATTAAATAAAACAAAGGAAACAAATAAATAAATAAGTACATACACACATATATTTTAAAAAAAAATATATTGTTTTCGTTTTTTTTTAAATTGAAATGAATAAGAAAAAATTATATTAAAAGATAAAGCTGGAGGCAATAAAATTAACCATAAAAAATCTTGGTAAGTATATATACACATTTATATAGACGCAATAATTTCGTTGCTATAAATTTTTATTTCATTACCAGCTGACCCGGCAAACGTTGTGTTGCCTTCAAATTTTATTTATATTGAAAAATAATTAAAAAGAGTGGAAAATCACTTATTTTTGATCTTGGCATAAAAACTTAATTGGGTTGTTCTGAACATATAAGAAAAAAATTTGCCAAATTGGTGTATCCGCTCTTCAATATTAGATAAATTTGAGAAGAGGGCTTAGAGAGGAACGTGGAAAATTTTTCTTTCATAAAAACCTAAGTTGGGTTGTTCTAAGCATATAAAAAATTCTCTAATTTGAGAAAAATGTAAAAAGTGGGGGTAGTAATGGGCGTCGCAAATTTTTTTAATTAAAATAAAGGGTGTCCGAACAAGAATGCAAGATTTAAATTTGGCGCCATTCGCAGTGTCATTGTTTGACATTTGAACAATTGTTATTGTTTGCTAGTACAAGGTACGTGGTTAGTAAAAAATGACCATGGACAGCGAAGGGAGTTCGTTAATTGGGTATTCGAGAGACAACATGAAAATGCTGATTTTGCCGATAAAATCATCTTCAGTGACGAGGCCCATTTCCATCTTGATGGCTTCGTCAATAGGCAGAATTGTCGCATTTGGGGTGAGGAAAATCCTCGAGTGATTTACGAGAAGCAAATGCATCCTCAACGTATCACTGTGTGGTGTGGTTTTTGGGCTGGAGGAATCATTGGACCTTTTTTTTATGAAAATGAGGCAGATCAAGCGCAAACAGTCAATGGTGTTCGGTATCGTGAAATGATAACCAGTTTTTTCTTGCCTAGAATTGAAGAAATGAATATGGAGGGCTTGTGGTTTCAACAAGACGGCGCCACATGTCATACAGCCAGAGAAACAATTCAGTTGCTGCATCGGTCATTTATTTAAAATTTAAATCTTGCGTTCTTGTTGGGACGATCTTCTTACTCTAAGAAATCGTAATCGTACCGTGCAAGACCGGGTAAAAACAGGTAGTAGATAAATAAGCCAGATACTGACTTGTGACGCTAAACCTTCCAAAGCGTAACTTAAAGGTATACACAAAAATTCAATTAAGTAGTTTCAGCCGCTTAGAAGGAGTACAATGTCAAACACACGTACAGTCGAATTTTATATATTAAGATAAATCATTTGATCTCAAGTCTAGGTTTTTTAATGACAAATAAAATCAGAAGCTATTATTGAAGTATATAAAAAGTACCATTTTGTTCCTTTCTTGTTTTAACTCTTTACTGAGTTCTAAATTCGTTAATTTAAAAAAATCAAAAAGTATCATTATAGTACATACATGAGCATAAGTACCACTTTCTTCTCTTAATTATTTTTCGTCTTGCCCTGGACTATTTGGGCCCAGTCTAATATTTTTAGTTTCATTTACCTTAAAAAATCAAAAAGTACCTTTAAAATTAATAAAAAGTACCATTTTGTCTTCTTTATAATTTTTACTTTGCTCAGGAGCTTTTTAGTTTAATCTCATAGTTCTAGGGTAGTTAGAATTACAAATTCAAAAAGTACCATTCAAATCAATAAAAAGTACCACTTTTTTACTTTGTTTCAGACCGTTTGAGAATCTTGTTCTTCTAGGTTCGTTAATATAAAAACCAAAATGTACCATTAAAATTAAAAAAAAAATCTATTTTTTTCTTTTAGAGGATTTTTCATTTTGACCTGAACCGTTTGAGCCCAGCTTCGTAGTTCTAAGGTTGTATATATTAAAAAACCAAAGAGTAGCATAATATCACTTTTACGAATTCTTATTTCGTTCAGTACCGTTTGATTTCACAGTCACAATATCACTAAAATTTGTTAAATAAATAAAATACCAAATGTATTTCTCCCTTTTGGAACTTTTATTACTTTGAATTTTTTTTATTGGGTGCTAAAATTAATAATAAAATGCTTATATGCTACTTAAATTTACAATAGCAGTAAAAAGGTTACATATTTTACCCCTTATTTGCTCGGATGTACAAAAAAAAGGACTATAATTTAGTTTCTGTTACTTTGAACTTACCAACATAAGTATTTTACTAAAGGGCTGCACAAGCATACTTGAAAGTCACACATCACTACAAACATGTATAATATTTTGTACTAAAAAGTGCTTGTAAGCCATTTCAAGTATGCTTGTGCAGCCCTTTATATTTTACCCTATTTATTAAAAAATTGTACCAATATCAAAAAAGTACCAAATTTTTTTTAGTAGATTATTTTGTTTGAATGTTGGCTCTACCTGTAGTAGTTTTGGAGATGTAAGAAATTCGATTTTATTTTTTTTTTTTTTCCTTTAAATGCGAATTTCCAAAAAATATTTTATATTTTTCCTAAGCATTGTGAGAGGAAACTAGTCTCAAGCCGTTTGGACTGGCCTATCGTATTTAGAAGATTTAAATTTTCTAAAAAATGTTTGCCTAAAATGCTAAGTAGCAAAATTTAGTAGGCCAATAGTGGGCGATTCAGTAACTTTTTGCATGCGAATATTCGGAATATGTAGCAACACATAATGCGATACTGTAACTTATTTATAACGATGGGGCACACCTATTTTTTCTATTTTATTGAATATGAGAATGGAAAAAAACGAAACAAATTTGTGCTGTGAACAAAATTTTTTTTGTGTAAATATTTTATTTGTTTTTAATAATTTTTGTAATTTTTTTTTTTTTTTTTTTTCTCTTTTTAAATTAAATACTATTTAAGTTAATAACCAAAATCCATTTGCAACACACAATACAATTTACGAAGAAGTTAACAACAGATAAATAATTATCGCAAATAATGTGTTTATTGTATTGAAGATTTCCAGCGCAATGTTACTGAATACCGAAGTCGAAATACCTGTTTTTATGCTGCGAGGTATCGAATCACTGAATTATTTTTAATTTGGTTTTAGTTCTTCTTTAGACAGTTTATACGATCTGATAGTTGAAAGAAATTTAAATTAACTAAAAAAATATATATATAAATATAATGGACAATTACACACGTTTACAAATTAAAGACATCTTATGCACCAGAGCAACTGATCTTCTTTGCAAGTATTGTGGAGGGATGATCTCAAATTTATAAATTTTTTTTTTCAAATTGGCTCTGGTGTCCGAGACGTAAACCAATATAACAATAGGCCTGATTATGAGTGTCGTTGTCGTGACGAAAGCAGTGATATGTGGCAACGCCGGCCATATAATTTACATTTTCTTGTTGTAAATTCGACTATAACAACGACACTCGTAATTAGGCCTTCTGTTTCGAAAAAAGTATATAAAAATATTTGCCAAATGCACACTGTAAATAGCTGTCCTGTAAAATCATATTTTTTTTAATTATAACACTTACTCACTAACACACACATACATAAAATTTTTAATTTCTTATATACCGACATACATCGTATTTAACAGAAAAAAAACACTGTGTATTTTAAATTTCAGGTTCCTATTCGATTAAGCACTAACTATGAAATGCTTCTGCTATATCTTTCTACTAGTCTCTGCCATTCTATCCACTTTAACAAAAACTCACGGTAAGAAAGATGAGAATATAAGACAATACGCTTCAGATCAGCAAACTTTTCCAAGGCTAAACATACTCTGGGAATACAATGTTTGGATAAAGTTTGAATGCAAAAATATTACAGATTTTAAAGAGTTTCAAAAATTATTAACAAATCATTCAGCTGTTTTAAGGAATGTTACGGACACAGTTAAAATATGCAACTGCCCACTACCAAATGATGGCCAATCTATAAATTTAATGCTGCACAAATTAGGAATTTACTGGTATCGACGCTTATTAATTAAAAATGATGTTTTTTCAATAAGACTACTAACGAGGAAACAATTTAGTTATTTTCAATTTCCATTGCAAAGATTGACACTCCAACTCCAGCAGCTGACACACATGAGCAGTGAAATATTTGCCGATATGACTCTTAAGAATTTAACAGTTCTGGACTTATACACAAACCTTACAAAACTGCCGCCTGAAGTTTTTCAAAACCTAGAGAATCTAATTTATTTAAATATAGGCGACAGCCTGGAAATACTTTACGAAGGCCAGTTTTATAAGCAAACAAAATTGCAGTATTTAAATCTTTCCAAAAATAAGCTAATAAAACTATCAACTTCGAATTTATTTTCAATTAAATTATTGCACTTCCCAAATAATTTTATTGAAACTCCAGTTACGTATATTTTTGCCACTCTAACATCCCTAAACGAAGTTAATTTAAATTTCAATCGACTGCTTTATATGCCTTTAAAGCTTTTTCAAAATAATTTTCAATTGCAAAAATTCGTTTTCACTAACAATCAATACGACATTGTAAAACTTCCGGAGAAATTCTTGGCAAATCTATTAAAATTGGAAAAAGTTGTTGTAAAATGTGGTTTGGAGTCTTTGCCCGCTGATGTATTTTACAATTCAACAAATATCAATGCCATCATTTTAAATAGCAATAAATTGGAGCAAATGCCAAGCAAGCTGCTGGAAACTCAATACAAATTGATTCATTTGGATTTATCACATAATCATTTGAAAGCAATATCATCTGAATTGTTTCAGAATACGTTACATCTGAAAATTTTAAAATTGAACAACAATAAATTAAGAACAATTCAAAGGTTTGTATGTAATTGTAAATTAAATATTCAGTGCTGTTCTGTATTCCCAATCTGAATATTTTACAATATGCGGAATTGAAAAATTCAACACCTCATAACTACTCTGTGGTCAGTTTTAAAATTTTTAAAAATTTTATTCTGCTTTATTTCGAGTGTAAAATTGTTTGTAGAATTAAAAAAAACATAAACATTTTCATTTAATAAGAAGAAAAATATATAGTTTCACATTTTTTCAAGTCCGTGTGGAATACAGAACATGCACGATTATTTTAATACAATAAAATTAAGAAAGAAAAGTTACAAAGCACAGTAGGTAACATAAAGCTTACAACTACAAAAATCTTAGGTATTTTTCTCTATGAGTGGGAATTCCTAGAATAAGAAGAGTGTAGGTATATACCACTTTCCGTCCTGGGCTACACAAACGGGTAAGTAAAGTGAAATCCCAAGGCACACATATGTGAATGATTTGTTTCTAAGGACATGAGCTTTGTATTGACATAAAAAATACATTTTTACGTTATTATACGACGAATTACCATATACCGAAAATTTCATTAAAATTCAAATAACTTTGAAA
This sequence comes from Thelaira solivaga, assembly GCA_947397855.1. NCBI lineage: Eukaryota > Metazoa > Arthropoda > Insecta > Diptera > Tachinidae > Thelaira > Thelaira solivaga. The sequence continues at coordinate 38,705,825 of OX377610.1, forward strand.
TTCCTTGAGACTGAAAATTCCTTTTAAAAAACTTGCTTAGTAAAAGCAATCAAAATTTTTTGTTGAAAACTGGGCATGAGCAACATAAAATTACGTTCTCGAGAATTCATCTTCATGGCAGCCATTAAAAACTGCCAGCAAAAACTTTTCTGCTGCCCTTATTGCAATATAATAAAAGGTGATTTTATAAGAACTATCGGCAATTTAAAAAAAAAAAAATACATAAAATTCAGAAAAATGCATGAAATATTTATTTGGATCGATAGTTGGGTCGATATAATTTAATGTTTGAAGATTATTTCATGCAAATGTTGGCCGCGGCTGCGCCTCAAATGGTCCATCCGCTTAGTCCAATTTTGGCATACTCTTTCCAACATTTCGGCCGGTATCTCACGAATAATGTTGGCAATGTTGGCTTCCAGTGCGTCAATCGAAGCGGGCTTGTCCCTATAGACATTAGCCTTAACATAGCCCCACAAAAAATAGTCTAGAGGCGTTAAATCGCACGATCTGGGCGGCCAATTGACTGGTCCCAAGCGTGAAATAAACTGTTCACCGAACTCGCCTCTCAATTGGTCCATTGTTTCGCGTGCTGTGTGGCATGTGGCACCGTCTTGTTGAAACCACATGTCATGCAAGTCAAGCTCTTCCATTTTGGGCAAAAAAAAGTTTGTTATCATCGCACGGTAGCGCTCACCATTCACAGTAACGTTGTGATTCGCATCATCTTTGAAGAAATACGGCCCAATGATGCCGCCAGCCCATAATCCGCACCAAACGGTTGTTTTTTGTGGATGCATTGGTAGCTCTTGCAATGCTTCTGGCTGCTCTTCACTCCAAATACGGCAGTTTTGCTTGTTCACGTATCCATTCAACCAGAAATGAGCCTCGTCGCTGAACACAATTCTTCGATAAAAAAGTGGATCTTCATCTAACTTTTCAAGAGCCCATTCACCAAAAATTTGGCGTTGTGGTAGGTCGTTTGGCTTCAATTCTTGCACCAGTTGTATCTTATAAGGCTTCACACCCAAATCCTTCCGCAAAATTTTCCACGTAGTGGAGTAACAGAGGCCCAATTGCTGCGAACGGCGCCGAATCGATAATTCACGGTCATCACCAACACTAGCCGATACGGCTGCGATATTTTCTTCAGTTCGCACTCTACGTAAGCGTGTTAGTGGTTTAATGTCCAACAATGTAAATTTGGTGCGAAATTTTGTTACAATAGCCCGAATAGAAGCCTCAGTAGGTCGATTAAACTGACCATAAAATGGAAGAAGCGCGCGATGAACTTTCTTAACAGAGCACGCATTTTGGTAATAAAATTCAATAATTTGCAAGCGTTGTTCGTTTGTAAGACGATTCATGATTAAATTATAGACCAAACTGAAGATGTTTGACAGTGACACAAGATACAAAACGTGCGTGAGCTGTCAAAACTAGTGTTGCCAAAAAGATAATAGCAAAAAAATCACTCTTTAATTGTATGTACAAAATTTTATAAAAAACTGTTGAAAAATAGAATTTTATCAGTCAAAGCATTGAATAATGAATGAAAAAGTGGGTGTTACTGGCTGATATTGTAGCTGAAAGAACTTTTAAAATAAGTTCTGCAGTTTTACAAACAGCAAAACTTATTTTTACTCTTTATAATATTAGTATAGACGGGTAAAAGTCGTAATAAATTTGAACATTTCCTTGTCATAACAAAAACAGTGATATATGGCAACGCTTACCATAAATTTTTTTAGCCTAATAATACCTATATTCTGTTTGTTTGTGTGTTCGCTAAAAAAATTTTTGTTTTCCCACGAATTTGTGTGAATAATCTCTATACTCCAAGGAAGGTTGTGCTTTATTTTTTAACCAACCACGCCTATTTGTACGCCCACTTTTCAATGATTTTCAAATTATGATTTGAAATATTTTATTTATCATATTAATTGGCGCCTGTTGTATTAATGCTAGCAAAGGTATGAGCCACTTTATAAATTAATGAACGGCTGTATTTATTTGCATGGGTTTTTTTAACTTGAAAACGAATTTATCATACGCTCTCTATACTCTAAGAATAACGACTGGGCTGGGCAAGACCGAGCAAAAACATTTATTTAATAGCATGTTCACACGAGACAAGATTCGCTCTCTTTTGAGGGTTCACAACCCAATCTCGAATGAAACAGGAAGATTCGCCATACAAAATTAAGTGAGCAAATCTGCAGGTTTCATTTTGAAACTCTTGCCGAAACCATGAAAATTTAGTATCATCCCTAGTTTCTATCGCTAGTTTATCTTAACTAGCTGTCAAACAAAACAAATTGTAAACAAAGAAATATTATTGTTTTGCAAGCATTTCATTGTTTAGTAAGAAACAAAGGAAAGAGTGTTAAATTGCTTAGTTATAAAAATAAACATAATAAATAACACAACATATTAAATTATTTGAAATAATAAATACATTTTTTATAAATTATTTTTTCTAATAATACATATATTTTAAAATTTACCTCTTTTATCCATTTCAAAACTAAAAACCAAACGCGGGCAAATGTGAAACAACAAAAAACAAAACAAAGCAACTGTCAAATGAAACTCATTATGTGTCGTCTGAATGCAAATTTTCACAATCGAGGTTCAGAGAGCGAAACCAGCATTGAAACTCGTCGTGTGAACATGCTATAATAAATATTTCACAAGTTTAAGTGATTTCTTTAATTTAATTACACTCCGGTTCACTTATTTAAAAGCACTAAAAATTCCATATTCAAGTAAAGCAAAAAAAAATACACATTTTTTGACTTTTTTTGATAAATTGCTTAAAAATAGTTCTTTAGTAGAGAAATCACTATTGTCATGATTTTTTTATATTTCAAGGTGTCTAGCTTCCATTTCCATTTTAAAATTCTGCAATCGGTTAAAAATTGCAAAAGATACAGGTTGCTGAATATGAAATTTTTAGTGAACCGGAGTGTATATTTAAACTGATATTTTAGACAGAAAAAGGTATGAAAAATCTAAAATTAAAAACATTCATGCTTAAAAAAAAAATCTAGAAGAACAAGGTGCTTTTAAAATCTTGATGACTTGATATGAAATTCGTTAAGACAATGACGTGCTAAAATAGAATATTAGGACACCACATAAGTTTTAACAGTTGGCAAGAAATTAAAACATCTGGGATCCCTATTTCCTGGTAGGCAGCATCACAATCTTTACACAAGATTTTTTTTTGCTTTTCTGCTCTGTTGCTTTCAAGAACTAGTAAGCAAAATGTGGCAAAGGTGGGATTAATTCACTAAATTGCTAATTGATTTAATTACACTGTACAGCAAAAAAAAAAAATTTTTTTTAGAAAATCCAGATCTTCAGCTCATGTGTATCGATGTTTTTTAAAGTTTATGTCTCTGTTTATATCATTTAGGGGTTTAAAGTTTATTTCTTTTATTAATTTTTTTTGTGAGTCGGTGTAGGTAACCATAAGAATCCTCTATTTTAGAGGTATGAAATATTCCACAAACTTATGTAAAACACTTTAAGGAATATTTCTGTTAAGCATTTTAGCCCTGTAACTCTTCAAATGAAGGGGCGTTTTGAAAACTATTCAAATTTCACAAATAAAATTTGACCATTTTATTTGATTTAATTTTTATTAAGTTAACAAAATTTAGTTTAAAGTACAAGACGCTAACTTTAACACATTTTACATTTTGACTTATTTCAGGTGTTAAAGAGAAATTTCTATCATGAGTAGTGTCTTAATGAGAGTGCACTTTTTAAATTTGGTGTAATTTTTTTTGTGCAAACGTCAACTCTGAAATACGACAACTGTTACATATGTTTCTGCCGATTATTAAAAATGAAGCGCAAGAAGAAAGCGCTTTAATTGCGATAAAGAAAAGTGAAGTCAATGCCGGATTTTCGAAAAAAGTCATCTTCTGCGTTGAAACGCATTTCCATCTGAAAAATCTTCATTGTTCCACAACGAGTAACTGTTTGGTATGGATTTTAGTCAGACCTTTATTTTTTGAAGATGAGGCCGAATTTGCAGGGACTGTGAACGGCATTTGTTACAGGAACATGATAGTGGAGTTATTGTGGCCTTAACTGGACGGCATGGATCTGAACGACATGTAGTTTCAGCAAAACGGAGCCATTTGTCACACAGCGTGTAAAATTGACTATTTATTGCAGCATAAAATAAAAAAGTGCCCTCTTACTAAGACAATCCTTAGTAAAATTTTGCAAAAATTATTTTCGCAGAACATTTTAAGCCAAGAAGTACCTTAATGTGAAATATTAGAGGGTTAAAAGGTTTCAGAAATATATTCTTAAATTTGTGGAATATTTTTTTGTATTTAAATTGGAATATTCACGTGGTTAACTTATTTTGCAACATAAAAACTTCCATACACTCCGGTATAATTTTAAACTTCTTTTTTTAATGTGTGAAACTTCAAATATTAAACTTTAGAAGTGACTGAAACCGGCTTTACCTTTCATTTTTACACACAAATCAAGGCAATAATAATTGTTTTATTTAACCCAACTACTTTACAAATCTTTCAGAATGAAATTTATGTCTTTTACGTCAAGTGGTAACAATTTTTTGAATTGAAATAATTTAGAATTGAATAAGATACTTTTATACTTTCTTTTTTTTACATCCTGAAGAACCTACACAAAAATTAAGATAAACATTATAAAACTAAATAATTATTATCTAATCTTAAGCTTAAAATTATAAATCATAAAAAAAAATATTTTCATTCTCTTTTGTTTTTTCTTACATTTTCAGAAATCTTTTTACAACTTTGAATAATTTAGAATATCTTGATTTAAGCCACAATCAATTAAACTCACAAGATTCTAGAATTAAGCTTGATACAAACCTACACTTAAAGTATCTCTACTTACAGAATAATTCCATAAGCGACTTATATATTTTGCATGGACAACTTCCACAGTATTTACGTAATTTGGATTTAAGTTATAACAAAATCCATAAAGTAATTGGCAAAAATTTGGAGCAACTGTATACTGAACATTTGGTATTGAATTTAAGTTACAACCGAATACAAACGATACAATTGCAAGATTTTGCTACACACAATTTACTTGCTACACTTAATGTTTTAACAGATTTAAATCATAATCCCTTAGAATGTGATTGTAAGGTTTTGGAATCAGTGGACTATTTAAAAGGCTTTAATAAACATTTGCAGTTTAATAACGAAAATTTAAAATGCTGGGAGCCCAGCCAATTAAGAGGGAGATACTTTGATAAACTAGAAAAAATGGAGTTTTTATGTTTGCTGGAAACATATAAATGTCCTCAAAAGTGCGAATGTTGGCTGCGATCATTTGATAACATTTTAATAGTTAATTGTTCACAGCAAAATTTAACCCAAGTGCCTTCACTACACAATATAAAACAACTAAGGGTTAATGGAATTGAAATGAACTTAAGCATGAATCAAATAACTTATTTGCCACAGGCGTATACAGAGGGTTATGCAAATTGTACCAAATTACTTTTAGCTCAAAATAATTTAACTTCTATAGATAAAATGCAAATACCCAGAAACCTTGCAACACTGGATTTACAGCAAAATCATTTAAAGTTTTTGACTGCTGAGACTTTAACTTATTTAAACTCCAGTCACTCGCTAAAAAATATAACACTAACAGAAAATACTTGGTTATGCGATTGCAGCGAATCTACTTTATTTTTATACTACGTTACGCAACTAAATAATAAGAAATTTATAGATGCCTACAAAATGACTTGCGATCAACCAGCTGCAATGTATGTCTATGAAGTGCTCGATTTATGCAATCGAAATAAACTAATTTTGAATGTAACGGTTTGCATTTGTGTGGCCTTAATATGTTTCATTATGGCTGTCTATTACAAATATCAAACGAATATTAAAATTTGGTTGTATGGCCGTAATATACGACCCTGTCCATGCTGTGCTGAACAAGACTCTGCCACTGAAGTAGATATCTATGATGCTTTTATTTCTTATTCCCATAAGGATGAAGATTTCATAATTAACCACTTGATACCCAAATTAGAAAATGGTAGCCCATCCTACAAATTATGCATACATGGTAGAGATTTTTTAGTTGGTGAATACATACCCGATCAAATAGTTAATTCAATAGCTGATTCCAAACGTGTTATTGTTGTGCTCTCAAGAAATTTTATACATTCAGAATGGGCTAAATTGGAGTTTAAAGAAGCTTATCGAGCCACTTTAATGCAAAGAAGACAAAAATTAATTGTCATTATGTATGAAGATATTGGTGATGTGAGTAACTTGGACAAGTCATTAAAATTATATTTGAAAATGAATACATATCTCAAGTGGGGAGATCCAAAATTTTGGGAAAAATTACGCTTTGCAATGCCTCACAAACAATAAAAAGTTCCTAATTCTTACTTACTTTTCGATTTTTCTTTAAAGAAAAGTAATTAATACTGGTACTGATGTTATTTAATAAATAAATTACCTGTTTTTTAATTTATGGCATAACTGGTGATAAAACTTACCTAAAATAAAATAAAATAAAATTAATTATTAAGATTTAGAAAGTAAGTAAATATAAATAAAAATGTGAAACAAAATATTTATGTTTTTTGGCAATTAATTTCAATTATGTTGGCTTGCTAAATGCATGGAAAATTTAAAAATTGTTTACTTAGTACACCAAGTACTAAGAGGAGTACTGAGAGCAATTGCAAATAATCACTACATAAAGGGTCCGCCATCTAACTTTTTTTTCAACTAGTGCTTATTTCGTGAATGGTAACACTTAGCTCATGTCTGATTTGACAGATAATTAGTTTTATCCTTCCGCTGAACGAATATGGTTGTGTATACGCTTGAACAACGCTGGGAAATATTGCGACATTACTTTGAAAATCATGCAGAATGTGTGCGAAAATTGCGTACAGATTTTGGAAGAAGAGAAGCACCGTCAGCTCCGTATGTTCGTTTTCTTGTGAAAAAAGTGAAAGAAACTGGCATCCTCATCGATAAATCAACGCGTGAAAAGCCAAAAACTGCGTACACCCGAGAATATTGCTGCTGTGGCAGAAAGTGTGCGTGAAGCGCCATCAACATCAATTCACCGTCGTTCTCAACAATTGAATATTTCGGAGACATCATTGAGACGATTTTTACATAAAGACCTTGATATGACGCCATACAAAGTCCAATTGGTTCAGGAGTTGAAGTCAACTAACCATCCAATACGTTTTCGCTTCGGTAAGTGGGCCTGCGATCGACATACAGAAGATGCCGATTTTGCCAAAAAAAATCATCTTTTCAAATGAAGCTCATTTTGATCTTGGCGGGTATGTAAACAAGCAAAATTGTTGCATTTGGGGCACAGAAAACCCGCACGCATACATTGAAAAGCCGACGCACCCAAAACGAGTCACTGTTTGGTGCGGATTTTGGTCCTGAGGCATAATTGGGCCATTTTTCTTCGAAAATGAGCAAGGAGTGGCCGTTACAGTCAATGGCGATCGTTATCGGGCCATGTTGAACGAATTTTTGTTCACAAAAATTGAAGAGGAGGATATTGGCAACATTTGGTTTCAACAGGACGGCGCTACGTGCCTCACAGCCGAAGCTACACTCGATGTTTTGCGCCCTGTTTTTGAAGATCGCATTATCAGCCGCAGAGCTGATGTCGTTTGGCCACCTCGGAGCTGCGATTTGACACCGTTGGACTATTATTTGTGGGGTGGCGTCAAAGATAAGTGTTACACCGACAAGCCAGAGACAATTGACGCTTTAAAGGACAATATTCGTGAAGCCATTGGCGAAATACAGCTGCACACAATCGATAATGTGCTTAAAAATATGACCAATCGTGTAGGCTACTGCATGGCCAGCCGAGGCAGCCATTTGAATGAAATTATTTTCCATTATTAACCGGAAGGATTGTACTTTCAAATAAAAAAAGAAATTTGAGAAAATATTCAGTAGTTTCTTTTTATAGCATTTTCAAAAAAAAAAAAGTTATTTGGCGGACTCTCTAGTATAAAACAAAGTCGCTTTCTCTGTCCCTATATCCATATGTATGCTTAAATCTTTAAAACTACGCAACGGATTTTGATGCGGTTTTTTTTAATAGATAGAGTGATTGTAGAGGAAGGTTTATATGTATAATCTTGGAAATTTTAAAGTCACAAATCCGCCCGGCAGCTAGCGCTATAGTCGGTATCTGGCTTATTTGCCTACTACCTGTTTTTACCCGGTCTTGCACGATTCTTTACTCTATGAGTACGATTTCTTAGTGTAAGAAGATCGAATATATAAAAATATTAAGGCAAGACAACGTTTGCCGGGTCAACTAGTTAAAAATAAATTAAAGTCTCTATTTTTATTATGCATATTAATATCCAAATCGATTTGCCTTAGATTTTCTTGTTAAATGTGCTGTTTTCAGGAGATGCTTTACTTTGCTGATTCTTCACCAAAGTCTTCATTTGGTCAAAATAAATATGCCTACAGACACTCTCTTGTAGATTCGCTTAAATATTAAAACGAACTTTGAAAAAAACGTGCATATAGCTTTGCCAGGAGTTAGAAAAAAAATATTTAAGCTAAATTGGCCGAAAAAAAGTGAAAAAACAAAAAGAGATTAAAAAACTTTAGCTTCACAGGGACAGCACTTTTCATACCACATAATTTGGTCAAAACCTTTAAATCTTTCATAATCTGAAAAAAAAAAAAATCTCGAAAAAAAAATCGAAGATTGAGAAATCGATTTTTTTCGAGATTTTTTTTTTATTTTTTGCAGATTATGAAAGTTCAGATAATTTCCAACAACTTTTATTACGATTAATTTTTTTGTTTTCGAACTCCGTTTTGTAGGAAAATCGATCTGAAAAAATCAACATTTTCAAGGTTTCAACCAAAAAACACTATTTTTACATTTTTATTTCAATTTTTTTTAAATATTATTCTCGACCTTTCAAACAAGCCCAGATTGAGAAATCTACTATAATTCTATCCGATTTTATGACGAATTTAATTAAATTATTCTATGTATATATGGAAATATATCTATTTTGAAATTTTGGGGGGCTCCAAATCCGACTTAGAGCTATAGTCTCTTGAGCAAAATTTCTCAGAATCACCTATAGATTACGTTTTTGCTATACGCTTCATCAAAAAAAAAATTAACCCGCCCTAATATATATATACATATAATTATATGTCCAAAGTCTGTATGAAATAATAAGTAGACTTTTATGTAAATACATAAATAAATAAAAAAAAAATTAAAATAAATTCGTCTGCCTTTAAACTGTGATTGAATGACGAAAATATTTTGGGTGGATATAAGCGCAAATACACAAATTTTTTTCTTTTAATTTTCATCAATCTTAAAACGTTTTTCAAATAACGATGTACGGTCACTTCTTCTACTAGATGTTACACTAAAACTTTTTTCTACCAAATTCCACCTGTTTTTAAAATTTTCTTGAGTTATCTCAAAGGACAGACATGGCTTATATACTCCGACCATGTAAATGTACACAATTTGACAAATCAAGGAAAAACTTGAAACGCACAGCTGCTTCATTGATACTCGTATGAATTCGCCTTGGTTTGTGGTTACAAGTGAGTGAAGATAAATATGAAGAGTTAAATAAAGGGTGTTTTTTATAGACGTATAGAACTTCAAGTTGGCATTACTTTTCAAGATGGCGACCGATTTAACAGCTGTCAAGTGATTTATTCTCAGTTTGGTTTGGCAATTCATCATGAATAGACTCACGCCGAATGGGCCCAAAACGAGATTGCCGTTGTTCCCGATTTTCATAAGCGAATTTTGTTTAGGGATGAAGCGCACTTCTGGTTGAATGGCTACGTCAACAAACAAAACTGCCGCATTTGGAATGAAGCTAATCCTCAAATGTATGTCGAAACACCGTTACATCCAGAAAAACTGACTGTTTGGTGCACTTTATGGGCTGGTGGAATCATTGGTCCGTACTTCTTCAAAAACGATGATGGCCAGAACGTTACAGTCAATGGTGATCGGTATAGAGCCATGATTACTAACTTTTTCATTCCTGAATTGAACAATCATGATGTCGAGGAGCTGTGATTCCAACAAGACAGCGCAACATGTCACACAGCTCGTGCCACAATCGATTTATTGAAAGACACGTTGGGTGACCGCCTGTGAATTGGCCTCCAAGATCTTGTGATTTAACACCGCTAGACTGTGGGGTTATGTAAAGTCATTGGTCTATGCAGATAAGCCACAAACGCTTGACCATTTGGAAGACAACCTTCGCCGTGTTATTGCCGATATACGGCCACAAATGTTGGAAAAAGTCATCGAAAATTGGACGTCTAGATTGGACTACATCCGAGCCAGCCGTGGTGGTCATATGCCAGAAATCATATTTAAAATCTAATGCCACAAGATTATCTTTCGGATAAATAAAATTCATGTCAATCGAATAATCTATCGTTGTTTTATTGCAATTTGAAGTTCTATACGTCTATAAAAAACACCCTTTATGTTTTAACGTACCTCGTTACGTTTTTTAATATTTGTAAATATCTTTTCAGTATTTATGGCATATTTATCAAATACGTCTTATATCACTAAATACTTCTCAGAAGTTACTTTGGACTATTTTAAAAAAAATTTAAATTTCCATATATCCCAGGTGAAGTTGATTTCAGGGATTTTAGTGACTTCCGGATGACCAACAGAAAATTACGGGATTGTGCCCATATCATTTTAAATATACCATAAATTAAATAAGCAAATTTTTTTAATTTTTTGTTACTAACGATTACATACGTAACGAATAATACAAATTTTAAAGTTTAAATAAAGTTTCTATTTATTTATGTTATGTTTTTTTTAATAATAAATACGTACAGTCGTTTGTGTGCATGGCTGTGTATAGTTAGTGTATATTGCTAATTATCACTTGAAGTTGTTAAAAACTGTTTGCATTTAGAATAGCATTTGAAAAGTTTTTACGTGACAATTAACATTGTTTTAAATGCTTTAAACTACAAATTACCCATCATGAGCATGAAATATTTTATTAAATTAGTGAATGCAGCTGAGAGTACGCAGCTTAGAGAGAAACCCACCCAACAACACATTTGCAAAAATTGTTGTAAAACAAAATTGAGTAGGGAATTAAATATTCTCTGCAATTTTTAATAATTTTAGAGTGCGAAAAGACATTACATATCGTCATATGATTTTACATTTAAAAATATTTAGATGAGAAGCCAAGAAAGTCGATAATAATAAAAATTAACAAAACTTTTTGAAAATTTGTTTAGATTAAGCTTCAGTTTAAAAATGAATATTTCAAAAACTTTTGATAATTTTTTGGTTTCTCTTCTAAAATTTTTTAAATGTAACTTGGGACTTTAATGAAATCATATAACGATATGTATGTAAGGAATAATTTTAAGCAAGAAAATACTAAACACAAAATATATAAAATTTCAGTGAATATATTAGAATAGAGAAGTATTTTGTGTTACCAAAAGAAAATTATTGCTTAACGTTTGCAAAATTTGAAATTTGGGGAAATTACAAGGCAAGTTTACGCAAGGTGATTGCATTTAGAAAATTTTAACAAATTGATTTTCTATAAAATAAAATTTTTTGATACCTACAATTTGTACGTTTTAATTTATTGCTTCACAATTTGTGATTCTAAAAATTTATATTTTTAAAATGGACTACATTTTTTTATACAAATTGTAAATTGAAGAAATCCAGTATGACAATTTAGAATCTAACCGCTGATTGGCGAATTCACAAATTGGGGAAAATTATAAAAAAAAAACAATTTTTTTATTTCAGTTAAAAAAGGTTTAAAGAAAATATTTTAAAGAAAATATTTACTATGAAAAAATTTAAAGCACTATTTTTAGAGTGAAACAAAAATGTTTCATGAATTTAATGCAACGATTTCATTGATTTAATAAAATATTTCACAAACTATGCAAATTAATGAATTATTTTCATTGCATTAATGAAATTAATTCAATAAATTAATAAAATATTTTAATTGTATTAATGAAATTAATTCATTAAATGAATGAATATTTCGTTAAAATAATGAAATTATTTCATTAAATTAATGAAATTAATTCATTAAATGAATGAATATTTCATTAAATTAATGAAATTATTTCATTAGTCTAATGAAACATGTAACTGTTTAAAATATAATGAAATTTACATGGGATTAATGATAAAATTCAAAGAATATATAAAAAAAATATTAATGCAGTAACAGATATAAATTCATTAAATTAATAAAATATTTTCATTGTATTCATGAAATTAATTCATTAAATGAATGGATATTTCGTTAAAATAATGAAATTATTTCATAAAATGAATGAATATTTCATTAAATTAATGAAATTATTTCATTAGTCTAATGAAACAAGTAACTGTTTAAAAAATAATGAAATTTACATGGGATTAATGATAAAATTCAAAGAATATATAAACAAAATATTATTATTTTAGTGGTTAAAACAGTAACCGAATTAAAAAGTTTGGCTTTCACTGGCTTAAATCACTGACAGCCAAGTGAATGTATTTTAAATCTAATTTCCTCATCTTTTTAGTTTTACAGGATATAGCAAATACAACTTTTTACTAATTTATTACTATTATTATCGTCATGTATATATTTTTTTGTGTGTTTTCTGATGCTTTTAATTTTCTAACCACACCTAAATAGAAAACTACTAATTACAACATTGTGTTGCAAACAATAGTATCGTCAACTACTTCCTTTACGGAAATTGTTGGCTTTGTCTTACACGTTAGATAATATTTTTTTTTATATTTGTAGGAGTATGTTTTGTGTTGTATGGTGTAATGATGGTACGTGTCTGAATTACAAAAACTTTATTACTCCGAGTGTTAGTTTTAATTTAAAAGTTATAAAAAATTATTTCAAGCAGTAATTAGAAGAAACATACGTGGCTCAAAAAAAATTTAGCATCAAATTATTTAATATATCAAATTTTTATAATTTACCCCTTAGAATAGTCTGGCAAATGTGCTAAAGAATATTAATAAAAGAAAGTATTTTATATTTTAAGAAACACTCAGGCAACTCAGGCAACTCAGACAACAAAAAAATCTGTAATTTATGTGTGAATTTAGACAAAGTTACTTGAGTAGAATAAACGCAAATTGAAATGCTGCAATACTGAATCATAACCAGAAAATCTATTGCAAAATTTCCTATTAATATTCTTTTTATCTTGAACAAAAAACAAAAGTCCAGCGAAGAGTTTATTTTAAAAAGTTAAAAATTAATTTAACAAAAACCAACAAAATCATAGTTTTTAGTGTAAATTAAGTCTTTTGAGTACACTCTAAAATAGACACAATTTCAGTTACACCCAAGAATAATAGAAAAATAGATTAATTCTGCAGCAAGTTATTTCTCTGTTTACAAAATTCAGCTGTGTAGATACACGTCACACCTAATCTTATGCGATTAAATTGAAAGCAAAAATTCTTGGTCTAATTTTGAAAAATAAAATTAAAATTTTTAAAAATTTAATCGAAATTAAAGCCTAATGGAATAAAACTGATTTAAATTCAAAGTACCAAAAAACATAATTTTTGTTTCAGTAAGAGTGCACTTTTTAAATTTAGTGAAATTTTTTGTGTGCAAAGGGCAGCTCTGAAATTTGACAGCTGTCATATATATGACGGCGCCAACTGTCACACAGCACTTAAGCCAATCGATTTATTACAGCATGAAACAAATTCACTTTTACTGGGACAGCCTTTATATCAACTGTAAAATATCTGCACATTTCAGTCTGGCAACTCTCTTTCTACATATTTCGCTTAACTTTGAGTATCTTCCTTAAGCTACGGTCACATTTCACAAATATATTTATTGAAATAAGCACAACTACTACTTTTTGGCAAATATTTTTATAGTCTAATGGCGTTTTCTATTCTAAAAAACTATTCTCCCTTTAAATTATAATATGTAGTATTTTAAGCAGGTTGACTAAAACTGCACAAAGTGATGCCCTTTTTATAGTTTTAATAGAACAAAAATAAGTTTCTCATGCAACATTTTTATATGTTTACCGCCTTTAGAGCGATTTGCTGATAAACAGTTGACACAAACACACTTTGCACCTAAAATAAAATAAAAATTAATTTTTGTTTTAAAAGTGACCAATAATGGATTTTTTTGAAGAATATCTTGATGGAGAAAACGTTGAATCTTCTTTTTCATATAAATACAAATTAAATTGTATAAACAAGTAGTTGACGCAGTTGTAAAAAAAGGTCAGTATCTCACCCTCACTTATAAATTGAGTGCAAAACATGTACCATTTTAGCATCTTTTATATGCAACATGTTGAGAACAAAACGTGATATTGATTTTAACTATAATATGAAATTTTTTTGACAATAGAACGTAAACATTCTTGGATGGTAGAATATATGCAACACTTTTACTAGAAAATAAAATTACCTTCCAGGCTCCTTATTTCGATGCGAAATAAGAAAACCAGTCATAACAAGAAATCAAGTGAGTAATTTTGTCATTTGTATTCGTACAAAGAGAAAGAATATTTTTAGTGAGCCGCAATTTTACATAGAAGTGCTTACGTTATTATTCGAAATTCTTTTCATAAGAATTTCTTGTAAAAATTTTTATTGAGCCGCAAATCAGCTGTTTGTCTGTCGTCTGGAGCATGGCCGTAAATTAAATAACATAATAAAGCAAGTATGTTGAACTTTACTAATAAATTCAACTAACCTAAGCGAATATTTTTTCGAAATATATAAACGTAGCTGACATAGTGGTTATGCTTATTTCGACAAATATTTGTTTAATGTGACTGTAGCTTTAGGTTTTTTCCTTTTTCAAAAAATCAAATAAATTTTTATTTATCTACAAAACTTACAAAGTTAACTTTGTTCTACTACTAGCGCAGCTTGAAGATAAACTTTTTGCAAATGTCTCTTCATGCTACATCTTAAAATGTTTATTTCATTTTATTTATAAATTTATTTTATGTCGCTGTGTGTAAATGATTTCTTCTTCCTTAAAGCAGCAAAAGGTAGAGCAACTACAACGATGTCAATTTCAGTGAGAAACTAATAAACAAATTTAGTTAAAAATACATAACTTTATAAATTGATTTACCTTCTTAAAATAAAGTTGTCATTTCAGCTACAAGTAGCTGCATTTAACTTTCAGTTGCAGCAAAATCAATAACGAAGCTGAGAAAACAAAGAAAGAAAATGAAAATTTCACTATACTTTAGCTAAAAAGCAAACATACAACTTTTTTAATACATTTTTAAATTAAAAAAGTAAACGTAAGAAGTTTACGTGTTAAGGATGTTATAACGCATAAAGCCAGACAAAACCTTTATATTATGACAGCAGGTCATGCATATTTTGAGTCGATTTTTTCTCAGAACAAATAATTTCCTAAACCAGAGAAATTTCTATAATAAAAAATTTGATTTCTAACAAAAGAAAACTGAAAAACTTGCAAGAAATTTTTATTCATACTGTGAGAAAACAGTTATTCAGGTCCGACAATTAAATTTTTCGATTGTGACGATAAAAATTCGATGACACTATTAAATTAACATTATTTTGGATTCTGTCACCGAATTTTGATTGTTGTAACCAAAATTTCGATAATTACAACTGCATTTTTGAATTGTAACTAACAAATTCCTTGAGATTACTCTATATTGCGATGCGAAATAAAAATGGTACAAAATCGAGTTATTGGTAGCGTTTCGTATATCTTTTGCAGTTGTTTAATAGCACCATACTTTGTATTGCGCAAGCAAATGCCAACTTGATTTTATAGATAAAAATATTTCGCCAAAACCAAAGATCAAACGTAAATTATTTGGTCTTCACATCGAAACTGCTTACGCATCGCAATACATATTAAACCATAAGCTTGGACAACCGAAGTTGTTTTCTATGTGTAACTAGTACAAAAAGAAATTGTTAATACTTATAATGAGATCCAATTTTTCAAGGGTGCCCCAGTAAGAGTGCTTATTTTTTTCATGCTGCAATAAATTGATTGTCTCAAGCGGTCCATGGCCTTCATGCCATAAAAACTTCATTATCATGTATCTGTAACGAAGGCCTCAAATTCGCCATTTTTGACCTCGTCTTCAGAAAATTAAGGCCTAACCAAATTTCGAACCCGACAGTTATTCGTTGTGGGTGTATGGATTACATGACGATTTGCTGAGCCTCCAAATTAGACAATTTTATGTATTCACGAAGCCATTCAGAGGGAAATGCGTTTCATCAGAGAAGAAATTGGCTTTAACTTCACTTTGCTCTATTCTCCTTTGAATAAATTGCCGGCGCTGCTTATCAGAATTTTTTTTTAGCTGAATCCATAGTACTTTGTAAATTACTTTTTACATTGAGACAAAAATTGCGTTACAATATCAACAATGTATGTGGTCATTTTCACACCATCCCGTTTTTAACTTTTTTGACAACGAGTGTTTTAAATTTTTTAACAAGCAGGTATATATCGACAACAGTGGGTTGTCAACTTATAATATAAGTTTCAGTATTACTTTTTCGACAACACACGTTGTCCACTTGTTAACGAAGGCCATGGAATTGACAATATGTTGTCAAATTTCCAACATACGTTGTCATTTGAACAACCGTATGGTATTATATCTACACCAAATGGTGTCATTTTGACATTAGATGGTGTTGATTTATCACCGGTATGGTGATTCGTTGTCAATTCTGCAATGCCTTGTTGTTAAAATGACACCATGTATTGTCAAAGTGAGCACAAATATGGACGACACCGTTTGTTGTCATTTTCACATTTTTTTTTTTGGGTTTAGTGTACTTAAATATTTTTACTCATTTAATTAAGAGAAAAATTATTTGACTTAAAATTTCTAGTTGAACTGGTTGTGTCATATGCACAACACTTGACTACAATTTCACATTTATCTTGAGCAATCAATATTAATTATGTATTTATCATTTCACGTGTGTCATGAGTTACAAATCCTTTGAGAGCTATTCTAGTACACTCATACAAATAAGACAAATGAAAAATTATAATACATTTTCGTACATCATTTTCTCACAAACAATGCTCAATGATAAAACTTTTGTCACACACATAGTAAATATATTTGTGCAGGCATACATACATATATAGAAATACTTATGCATTTGTCATGTTTGTGTAAGTTATTTAATGAACAGAAGATGTTGGCTGGCGGATATGCAACAATACCAGTAACAACGATGCTCTACGTACTCTAATGACTATATTGCGTAATTAAAGCATTATCACCTTTGGAGACATGCCATAATCGTTTTAAGTTTGATTTGTCAGTGTCAACAATAGTGACAGTGTCATTTTACTAATTATGTTTTCATCATTACTGATTCATATGAAGAGTTGTTTGTTATACCCATAAAATTCAGGGTCTTTGTTTGCACATGTATCGTCCAATAAATTTAGTAGAAGAGCCAAAATTAAATATAATTTGTGTCATGACATTTGCATGTAAAACAAATGGCTGAAAAAACATTTTCGTTTCTTTGCAAAACTTGGTTTTTGCATACAATTTTCTTGCATTACATTTTACTTTTTTCTTCTTTTTTTTTGTTTTTTTAATTTATAATTATAAAATGTAATTTTGTTTTGATTTATAGAGCCAAAATCGTTTGACATTTTTCTATTTTAAAGCATAATACTATAGATTTTTTATTTCTTCACAAATTTATGTGACAAGTAAAATCTTTAATTAGGGAGAAAAACAAAAACACTGAGAGAATTTTGTTTATATTTAGTCTGAATTTTTCTATTAAATAAATAAAAAAAACTTTATTTTTCAACCAATAATATTTACTTTATATTAGACTAATAAAATATTTATATTTTTCAATGAAATGCTTATCAATTTAATGAAGTAATTTCATCATTTTAATGAAATAATTTCATCATTTTAATGAAATAATTTCATTAATTTACATAAACTTCAAAATATTTCATTGAATCAATAAAAAATTTCAATGAAATCGTTTCATTGGATTTATGGCACGTTATTATTTCCGTGAATCGACAGTATAGATCTCAAAGCTTTACATGCACTTGTGAGCTTTCTAAATTTTTTAGTTTGTTACCAGAATGAACGCTTGCTTGTTAAAAAAGCCAATCATAAATCACATTTTGAACTGCCATTGTTGAGTATTGTTACGTTTTTACTCTTTAATAAAAACGTTTAGTTTATTAGGGTTCTTTATTGTAAAATAACAACACAATAGCTCTCTTTTCTTAACACTTGTTGTAGAAACATACTTTATTTATAACGGTCACAACGACACTTTATTGCTTTTGACACACCTTGCTTGCAGTCTAATGTCTCAACCAGAACTGAACTGAAGTCATCTTGCAATCTCAACATTGCCTTATATACTCTTTGCTTTAGCAAACTGTAACGGATATTTCAAATCTTTAGTTTAGCCGAGAACCGTCTACAAACTTCTAGAAGTTACTGCATACTTCTAGGTGTATCATGTATAGAACAAAAAGGTAAATGACAATGCTTAATCTAGCAAATTCAAGAACGTGATAGCTATCATAAAGCTTATACACTAACACAGATATAAAACACACACAATCATTACAATATAAAATTCTACGAATTAACATAAACACTGAATTGCTACATATACACATCCGTAAATAACATTTCTTATGAATAATAAAACACAGTCATTCAATAGAGTGATTTTCGTAACAGTATTTTGTAGGAATCACAGATCACTCGGTCTGCTTGCTACTTATTAACTCTGCTACTACAGTTATCCTGGGAATACGCAGGTTTATTTTAGCTTAGCAACTAGCATTGTTAACTTTTTAAAGTTGAAAAAACATCGAAACCAAGAAAAACAAGCTCTAAAAGCACGAATTCGAAACTTAGGGCCTGTTCAGCTAAATGCGGATGAAATAATAATACACGAAATTTTATTTTCGTTTTCATTTAGCTGAACAGACCTGTAATTTTTTTGAAGTTTCTATTTTTATCTATTTTTTAACAACATGATTCTGCAAAGTTTCTCTGCTAGTGTGCAGAAAACACCAGGGTCAAGCAGGAATCGAATTTGCAACCCACAAATTAGACAGGTTATTGCACTCAGTGTATTTATATTTATTTTTTTATTCAATACATATGGACGCAAGAAAATCTAGTTAATTTTCCTACTTTTTTGTCATTCTGAAGACCAGTTTATCGTTTGAAGCCTAATATTTAGCTTTTTCAGAGAGCTGACTTTTTTTAATAAGAATTTCATCCATTTAAAATCGATTTTAGTATGCCTATGATTATGGGCCATAGTATATAATTTGATTTATGTATATAGTACACACATATTAAAGGAATTTTTGTATCTTGTTGTTTATAAATACAATTCGACTTTGAGCCACCGCTGGTAATATTTTATTCAACCGCCGCCGCTGACAATTTCAAGACAACTTGGACATCCGGTTAGACGCTAGTCTTAAGGGCCCCATACACGACAACAGCATGCTGGCAAAATTTTCATTTTTTTGTAAATCGTTTCTAAACGAGGTCAAAATGAATAGCGATACAGTTTGGGCGGCAAACATTTATTTTTTTAACAACTTTTTCTCTATTTAGTTTTACTACCATTTTGTTGCAGCATTTATTTTTTAGGTCACGATTGCAATAATCTTCGCTTTTTATTTTCCATAGGCACAGCATCGATTCGTGTAAATGAACGAATTCTTCCCAAAAAGCACTTAAAAAAATTTGCTTTAAATAAGTTAGTTTACAATACACGATACCAGCATGCTGGTGCAATCACAAAAATATCAAACTTCTTTTTTATTTTGCACCAGCAGCTGTTACAATCACACCACTAGCCCATACACAGTTAATCATCTGGCACAATCACTTTTATTGCGCAGCATGCTGTCGTGGTGTATTATAACGCAAACATAAATTTCTTAAGCATTTAAAATTTTAAGTTTTTATATAGAAATTACTTTCTTCTAAAAATGTATTTCAGATTTAAGTATCAGAGTACAATCTCCATATTACGAGTATGAGCAAGTAATAGGCAATTTACACTGAAGCCAAATCTAGTTCATGCGAGATTTTGCTCGAAGTCTAGTTCATTTTGACTAGACATTTTGCCATACAAAACAAAATCTAGCCAAAATCCTGGTGTAATTAGTCATACAACTGTGGTTTTGTTATTAGAACGCCAAAAAAACGACACTGCACAAGAAAATTTGACATTTGGATGAAAAAAAAAACAAAAAAAAATTTAATTAAACACATTAAATTAAAAAAAAAAATTATTTTAAAATGCATGGAAATACATACATATTAATATGAAATTTAGTGCAGTTTGTTCCGAATATGAAATCTTGATATATGTCAAAAAGAATGTAAACGATATAGATTTAAAAAGAGATTTCATATCAAATCTAATAGATTTCGGTTCAATGTGAATGCACTATAAGGAACAAGCTTTAGGAGTTCGCTATAAATAACTTTTACATACTATATCTTTATATTTACCATGTTGAAAGTTTTCAAGCTCTCAAAACATTTCCATAACATTTTATTTTCGTTGAAATTATTTTGCTTTTATATTTTTAATCAGATTAATAAAAACTAATTGAATTAAGCCACCAGTATGAGTCTTATATCTGAATTTTCTTTTAATAAACTGCACAGTGGGAAATAAAAAAAATCACTGTTATGATAGTTAAAAATGATTTTTAATCCCTTGTAATTTTCAATTAAAATTTCTTTTCATAATGCTTAAGAAAATACTAACAAAATAAAATACTTTATTATTCTTCAAGATTTTGCTTTCAGCTTTACGTTTACTTTTATATAATAAAAAAAATTATTTTCGTAACTTTTGTCTCAATAGCAAAAAAAAAAAAATAATAGCTGCACTAAAAATTATGTAAAACTAAACTGAAGCCAGTATAATTTTAAATTTTTTGAGATATTTTGCAACAAATTCGAATACATCGTTTCAAAGTTATGGTACACGCAAAGAAAAAAGATGGTTGAATATGATCACCGCAAACATAGTTTGTTCTTCACAAAAATATTATTATTAATTTGAAGCATCTAAACATTATTATGATCACGATAAGCATGTCTCTAGTTATTTTTAACCATACTATGCTTACCGTCATAGATCAACCATACCATTATCATATTATGTTTAATAAAACTTTAACTGAAACCATAAATATGTTTATAGTAAACATAATACTGAGAAAATATGGTTGAATGTAAATTATTTTCTATTTTGTCTCTTCCATATAAATAAAGTAAGTATAAAACAAAATCTTAATCGTTCAAACTGAACTGAGCTTTGTAGCTCAGTTCGAATCCTGGTGGAGTCAAATAAAATTAAAAAACTAAATTCAAACCCACCTGCTGTATTATGTAATAAATAAATTAAATTAATAGAAACGAAAAGGTCAATGGAATAAAAAAAAATTTTATTTATACAAAAAATTTATATTAAATATTTTTTTTATTCTTACTAAAAAATTTTTTAAAAATATTTATGTATTTAAAAAAATTAAAATAAGAAAAAAATTAAAATTAAAAAAAAAATTTTTTTAATATGCTTGATTTAAAAATATATACTCGTATGTATGTTTAGATGCAATCATAAATCTAACCGTACTATGTTTATACCAGAATACGGTTGCCTTAACCATATTTTTTCTTTGTGTGTAAGATATTTTACAAAAAAAAAAAAAATTTCAAGAAAAAAGTTTTCATAGAATTTTAAATACTGGTGATTTTCGTAGTTATGAATCAAAAAAATATAGTGATTATTCAAAGAAAAAACATTTTTTTATTTCTATTATAGTGAAATCAACCCAATTATAAATAAAAACTCTCTGGCAAATTTTTAAAATTTTCCCTTTTCTCTTATTATTTATAAAACTTTTTCTTCTCTTTACACAGGAAATTATCTGGTTAAAAAAAAAAATTTTAACTCCTCGCATAATACTAAAAATTCTATTGGTCATGTTCTGAGAAACGCGCGTTTTCAAAACAAAAAGCAAAACGCCAAAGCATCTTCTAGACACGGCGCGTTTTGCTTCCGTTTTTTTCATAGAATGTGAATGGGAAAACACCAGTTTATAAGTAAAAAATGGATACACTCAATTGCTAAAATCAAAGTCAATTTTCAAAATTATATTTTTTATGGAAAAAGACCAATTTCCTTTTCAATTTTGGTTGAAATAAAAAGAAAACCTTTTTAATTTTAATTGTGCAACAATTTATCACTTCGCTTCTGTGTGTGCTTGCGGTTTGGAAACGCCAAAATTAAGCGTTTTGCAGAGCATTTATTTTATGATTTCAGAACATGGGTGTATATTTTTTTTTTTCATAAGTATTATCATTCTTCACCACAGTGCCAGAAGTGTATTAAGGGTTTTGCTTACATTTATAGATTTCACAGAAAGCAAAAAAAGTGAATAGTTAATAGTTAAGTGAAGCCAAAACCAATTGACCTAAATGGGATGTAACATGTAAAAGGCAAAAATAATTCAAAGTTGTGTGTTCATTATGCATTGAACTTTTTAAAAGGACATTCTAAAGAGTATAAAGGAAGCTTTCATTTTAACATTTATTTGCATGTAAATAATGTTGTTTACATGGTAAACTACTACAGTAGATTATATTTACATACATGTACGACAAGTACAGCAAAAAAAAGGAGAAAAAACACACTTTATTTATCTCTTTTTATGTTTGCCAATGAAATTATTTAAATTTAGTAATTTTTCAAATGCAATCAGTAATTGCTAAATTTGTGTAAGTAGTTTTAAACGGCACAAACAAGTAAATAAATCAAATTTAATATTAAAAAAAAATTTCAAAGAAAACGAAGCAGAAGATAAGTTTTTCCTATAGAAACTTGAATTTCTTATCTTATTTATTTCAATATGTTGTTATTAATAGGCTGATAGATAATTCAGTTTTTGTACTTGCTTTTTAGGCATTAAATAAATAAATTATGATTTAATGATAACAAAAAAGAAATTTATTTATTACTCGTATACTGGTTTGGCAATTAACATTAAAAAAATTTATTCATTTATGTGTGGTCTTTATACGAATGTGTCCTTGTGTTTATTTTCATTTAAATTATTAATTAATTGGAATTCATAATTTAATGTTAAATAGTTTTTAATTGAAAATCTCAGCTTAAGATATTAATTAAATTTACTTATACGAGTGCCATTTACTAGTCGTGCTTCACTCAATCAGCAAAGTTATTTAGGTTGCCACAAAGGGTGAAGGCAAGTAGGAAAAAAAAAAGAAATTTTCCTTTACTATAGCAGTTGCACAATGTCACAACACCAACAACTTACTGATGTTTGCAATGATGTTGTCGGCAAAAGATTTAATTTTCATGTACCTACATACAAGTACGTATCTGTAGCAAGGATAAACGTATTAAAAAAAGCAGATTGAGTTTAAGGAAAATATTGTTGAATTAATCATTATTTCAATTAATTTAAATGCGCAAGCAAATAAATAAACACTTACATAAATAAGGAATAAGCAGAAGAAGTAAAAAAATAGCAAATAAAAATTCTCTCTTACACACTTTGGAGTCTACTATTATTTTAAAAATTCATCAGCAAACATGCAATTTAAAAAAAGCAAGTACGAGTATATAAAAGGAAGTCTATTAATTGCTGCACATTGAGTGTAAAAAAAAGGAATAAAAAAGGTAAGTATTTTATAAACATTAACACAGCCCCAACATATGCACACACAGAAATTGTGTTCCTATAAATATTTGTGTATCCTGTATACGAGGCATGTAATTGAAATGAATTGAGAGTTCAAGTTAACAAAATAACTTCCAACGAAATTTTTACTACACTTAAACAAAAAACACATTTGTAGTCAGACCCGCTATTTCGAACTCTTTCATCCTAAGCCGCCAACAGCTGATAAGTGGCCCACTACAATCCTAATGAAAATCGAACAATAACATTAGAATTTTAAAACAAAATTGCAGCCTGCTGTGAAATAATTTTTTTCAGTCACTTGTTTATTTGTTGTCGTTAGGATATTCTTATACCCTACACTGTAAGTTTGTGATTCCTTATAAATAGCGGAGTCGCCTAAACGATGTCAGTCCGTATGTCTGTCCGTGTGTCTGTCCGTGTAGTAGTTGAAATGAGCTTTCTGAAGTCTCTAGGCAACGTAGAGAGGAGTTAAGCATACCAATCTATCAGCTTTTTTCGTTTTTTTTTTTATTATAATTGAAATTCAGCTAGATCTGTTAAGAAATGCAGGAGCTATGAGTCAAACACCACGACTACCTCTAGTTTTTACCATTTTTCTAAGAAGTTTTTTTGCTTATTTTGTCTAAAATATATAACGAAAAAAAACAATTATAATACCTGTAAAAAAAAATGACAGCAATCGGTCTACAAATGGGCGAGAAAAATCAAAAATTCAACCGAAATTTTAGATTTTCATTCATTTCTGCTTTGGCTATAACAGTGAAGACTCGGCGTAGCCAAATGTAATTTATTTTTTATAAAACTAACAGCATGCTGTACAATGCGACCAAATTGACTCACAACCCGTCTAAAGCGGGTTTCACATGATAATACAGAGTATTAAAATTTTCATTAATCGAGTTAGCCTCAAATCAGATGCAAATCAAATACACTGTCAAAAAATCTAAAGGAAAATATTTTCTGTTTTTATACCATCACACTTCAAATAAAATATAAAACGAGGCAAATAATTTCACAGCTGATTTCTAGTTTTTTCTTGGGTTGCTTGTACAAAAGCAACCCTGATAAAATGAGCAGTGTGATAGCTTAGAAAAAATTCTAAAAATGACAAAAACCATAATACTGCCAAAAATACTTTTGTTTTCACACTATTGGATTTTTACTTAATACACGAATTTTTGACATGTATTAATTCTAAATACAATAGTCTGAAGCCCGCTTAAGCATGGACGACTACGTAATAAAATGGGAAGACACTCCTTTGTATCAAATGCTTACAAAATATTTTTTTATGGAATTCAAAAGTTAACAAACATTTGTGGTCGTATATCGGCAATAACACGGCGAATGTTGTCTTCCAAATGGTCAAACGTTTGTGGCTTATCCGCATAAACAAATGTCTTTACATAGCCCCACAGAAAGTAGTCTAGCGGTGTTAAGTCACAAGATCTTGGAGATCAATTCACAGGTCTAAAACGTGAAATTAGGCGGTCACCAAACGTGTCTTTCAATAAATCGATTGTGGCACGAGCTGTGTGACATGTTGAGCCGTCTTGTTGGAACCACAGCTCCTGGACATCATGGTTGTTCAATTCAGGAATGAAAAAGTTAGTAATCATGGCTCTATACCGATCACCATTGACTGTAACATTCTGAGCATCATCGTTTTTGAATAAGTACGGACCAATGATTCCACCAGCCCATAAAGCGCACCAAACAGTCAGTTCTTCTGGATGTAACAGTGTTTCGACATACACTTGAGGATTAGCTTCACTCCAAATGCGGCAGTTTTGTTTGTTGACGTAGCCATTCAACCAGAAGTGCGCTTCATCGCTAAACCAAATTCGCTTATGAAAATCGGGAACAACGGCAATCTCGTTTTGGACCCATTCGACGAATGTACGCAAGCGTTGTTAAGGCGTGAGTCTATTCATGATGAATTGCCAAACCAAACTGAGAATAAATCACTTGACAGCTGTTAAATCGGTCGCCATCTTGAACAGTAATGCCAACTTAAAGTTCTATACATCTATAAACAACACCCTTTATATTTGCCAACAAATGTTGGGAGTAATCTACTTAGGATTCAAAGAAGCGTTTGATGAAATGGTACATATACAAATATTATGCCTTTCAGTAATTGTAAATTTTATTTAAAAGTCCACATCAATTATATTTGGATAAGAGCACTAATAAAGATTAATACTTCTTATCCAAAACTAATTGATGTGGACTTTTTAATAAATTTACAATAAGTACTAAAGGCCATAGCATTTGTATATGTACCATTTCATCAGAATAAACAAACTTACCAACCAATTTTTTTTATATATGTTTTCAGCTATAAAAAAATCATATTTCGACAACAAAATAAAACAGCTGATTTAAATAAACAAATCAAAATATAAAGAAAATTTATAGAGAAAAAACTTTATTGATTCTAAAGAATTTATTTGCAAGGAAAACGTTATTATTTTTTACTATTTAATATTTATCAAGCTTAAGATCTTAAAAAATAGTTTTTATTTAAATTTTCCGATATTTCGACTTTCTTTTGAAGGTCTTCTTCAGGGAAATAATAATAAATTTATAAGATCGAATAATTTAATAAAGTTATTATTTTTTACTAAAAAAAACAAGCCGTGCTGTAATGTAAGTGAAAAAAAAAAACATATCAGCCATTTTGCAACGTTTTTGTGTTACTTACACCATTGTCATTTTTTACTCACCAATATTTAACGTTTGTAAGTAAAAAGAAGGCGATACGATATAAATACCAAAATAAATTTTCAGATTTTACGTATTTTGGCAAGTAAAAAAACCCTCGCTCTTTTAAGAACGATATCCCACTGCTTAGGCCATCAATTTAGTTAGTCGTGCATGAATCCTATTTGAGTGAGCCAAAATTAGTAAAATTTTATTTCTACTTTTACTTAACAAAACAAATCTTTGCCTACGATAACTTTAAATCCTGCTGCTGTACATCTTTTTAATAAAACAAACAAACCAAAAAATTCAAGTGTGTTTTTAATTAAATTCATTTGCATGCTGGAATATGCCCGTGTTATAATGCGCGTGTGTTTATGCGTATTATAAACCATCGTTTTGGTTTGGTAATTTAATTTTATGGATAGGGTATATATGTAGGAATGGCGTTCATATTAAGTAAATACATACAGTGTATGCATACATACACAGCAATAATTGGATTGGAAGCAACATCATTGTGACAAAATTATAAAAGCAACTATTCCAAATTCACCAGATTTTATACTCGTACTCATACGGGTAGAAGGTTGCGAAAGGGGTGGGTTAATAACTGTGACATATCAAAAGGCAACGATGGCAAGTACCAACAAACAAAAAAAAAAAATTTCCCATCATAAATATTTGTGTTGCCACAACAGTTTCCAACGATACACAGACGTATTGTCAAGATGTTGGTAACAACAAAAAAAATTGAAAAAAAATTTATATTAAACTAAGTAAATGCAGACGGAATCAGGTGTAAGAAAACATTGAGAAAAAAAAATAAAAAAAAAATTTAAGTATGAAAATCTACTTTATTGTTGTGGTAATAATGAAAGCCCTGGATTCGAATGGCTTTTTTTATCACGGGTGAAATCACGGCATTCGATATCGATCGAAATTTTCATTTAAATTTGTATCGTTAACAAAAATTTCATTTAAATTGTAATTTGAAACTCTTTCATGTTTTATAATTTGACTCCCGTACTTTTTCGGAAAGGTTAAAGATTTAAGGAAACCTTAAAAATTCTTTTTAAATTTGTTCTTTTATTTAATTATTTTTTTTAATGAGTCTTGAATTTACTTTAACATTCAACTGGCAATAAGTCATCAATTCGTAAGACTAATAGACGATTTGGAACCAGAGCAAATAAAAACTGTTTCCAAAATATTTTTGAGAGCTGATTTGAAATCTGCATTTAGTTTTTTTAAATTTATTTTCTAAACTTTTTTTGGAATTTTCAAAAACACTTTTAAAAAATTATTTGCCAAACTGCAGGGCTTTTCTGTATTGCGATGCGAAAGCTAAATGTTATCGCAAGATATTTGTTTGTACAGGGTGTTTTTTAGAGACGTATAGAACTTTAAATTGCAATAAAACAACAATGGATTATTCGATTGACATGAATTTTATTTATCCGAAAGATAATCTTGTGGCATTACATTTTAAATATGATTTCTGGCATATGACCGCCACGGCTGGCTCGGATGTAGTCCAATCTCCAATTTTCGATGACTTTTTCCAACATTTGTGGCCGTATATCGGCAATAACACGGCGAATGTTGTCTTCCAAATGGTCAAGCGTTTGTGGCTTATCCGCATAGACCAATAACTTTACATAGCCCCACAGAAAGTAGTCTAGCGGTGTTAAGTCACAAGATCTTGGAGATCAATTCACAGATCTAAAACGTGAAATTAGGCGGTCACCAAACGTGTCTTTCAATAAATCGATTGTGGCACGAGCTGTGTGACATGTTGAGCCGTCTTGTTGGAACCACAGCTCCTGGACATCATGGTTGTTCAATTCAGGAATGAAAAAGTTAGTAATCATGGCTCTATACCGATCACCATTGACTGTAACGTTCTGGCCATCATCGTTTTTGAAGAAGTACGGACCAATGATTCCACCAGCCCATAAAGCGTACCAAACAGTCAGTTTTTCTGGATGTAACGGTGTTTAGACATAAACTTGAGGATTAGCTTCACTCCAAATGCGGCAGTTTTGATTGTTGACGTAGCGATTCAACCAGAAATGCGCTTCATCGCTAAACAAAATTCGCTTATGAAAATCGGGAACAAGGGCAATCTCGTTTTGGGCCCATTTGCAAGCGTTGTTCAGGCGTGAGTCTATTCAGGATGAATTGCCAAACCAAACTGAGAATAAATCACTTGACAGCTGATAAATCGGTCGCCATCTTGAACAGTAATGCCAACTTAAAGTTCTATACGTCTATAAAAAAACACCCTTTATAAAAAGACTTACACATTACATTATTATAGATAAATGCAAAAAGTACACGATCAAATACATTAAAGATTCGATTTCGTACCGTTTTTTTTCGCATTGCAATACAGAGTAACCCCCTTGATTACTTCCACTTTAACGGCAATAAAATTAGTATTTATCTATATGGTTTAATTTATTTTCATTTTATATGTGATTTTAAGATTAAACAATAAAACCGGTTAGTATTTTTCCTTTTCTATATTTTGTGAATTTTTTAAAAATTAAAAATTTCTATAGTTGCATTGATATGAACTATACTTTTTCCAAGTGTATGTTTTTAGCGGTATGCTCTTGTTGGATTTTTGTTTGGTTATTACAACACTTCAATATTTCAATTATTGTGGTTGCCAAGTGTACGTTATATTTGATAGAGAGTTTATTGTTTTTTTTTTCAAGCATTTAACTATAATTCTCTATTTATGTTGCTGCTTATTTGTTGACTGTTTAAGTTGAACAGATTTACATGAATATTTTCAAAGCAAATGTAATTTCAGTAAGGGAAAAGTGTGTTGACTATTACATTATAAAAATGTTAACACGATACATACAAGTTTATAACACCTACTACATTGAGGAAAATTTTTTAATATTTACAAATAATATTTACTACGGTTTCTATAGTCATATCCGGCGTCTTCTTCTGCTTAGAGGCCTGTTACACGCTGTGATTTTGAAGCAATTTGAGCGGCAAATGGACAGGTTCCGTTTCAGTGACTTAAAATTATTTACAAAAAGCGCTATTAGATAATTTGATGAAAGAATTTTGCATATTTGTTGGCGCGTTGCCATGTTGATTTTTCGAAATAATAACAAATATGAAGGAAATGACATAAACTACGGACACTAGAATAACTTAAGAACGGTTTACTTTATTTAGTCAAGTAAAAAAAAAATGCAAAATTCCAATTCTACGAAATCGTATGATCACTTCAAAAGGATTACTATTTTATAGAGGCTAAATCACTTAGGGCAATTATTACAACTTCTCAACAAGACAAACATTATTTTGTTTGTTTTGTGTCACTCACTATTATAACTACCGTGTACAGCATTCTGAAAAATAAAAGCATAGAAAACAACTAAAACTTGATCGTGAAACAAACACTTTTGGTTAAAGCCCACTTCTAATACTTAAAAACCATTTATCTGGCCGTTAGTTATTGCTTAGCTGTAATAATGGCAATTAATAAACAAAACTCAAGATATATACTCAATACGAGTATAATAAAGAGGACAAGAAATTTCATGCAAATGCCTAGTTTTTGCTTCGTAACTTAAAATCTATTATGCTTTCCCGAATTCGAGAATTTTTATTGAAAAGTGATATAATTTTTTAATTGCATATTTTGCTATAAATGCATATTTTTGCATATTTTTTGTGCATAGAATTGGAATGAGGAGCGGGAACAAGTCTTCTGGTTACTGCGGTCAAAATAAACCCTTCTTCCTGAACCTAGTATTCATTAAAAATTCAAAGACTTCTTTATGTCCCACGGTTGTAGATAATTTTGGACTAAGTAGCGAAAACAGGTGCATATTAGACCACCATACACATATTTTCGTTACATAACCAGCAGAAGTCATTGTGACTGATCTTCATATTTTCCAAGTGTTTCAATACTCTGCAATGTCCAGTCATGAATCCCGTGACAGTGCGAATTCCTGAAGTAATATATTTGTTTTCTTCTGAGATCGGAATGGCATACCTGTTTTCGCTACCCTGATACCTTTTGTTTCCAGCCCGTATTATTGCCATTCTCTTTCCAGCCAGTCCATAAAACCAAGACTAACGGAACTCCAAGACAGTCCGCAGAATGGTTCTGACCCAGTGAATCTATTCCTTTTTTGTGCATAATTTGTATTAATTTTTATATTTTTAATATTCAAAACTATTCAGCTACTGATAACCTGTAAAGTATTTCACAACTATCACTCAATTGGCAGCATTTTAGTCTTTTTTTTTCTTTTTATGTACTTGAAGTATATATGTGACCTTGGCTATGAAAAGGTGGCTTATGACTCCAAAAAAAATTTATCCATTTTTTTTTGGTTTCGATAGTTTTTGAGACGCTCTTTCACGTGGTGAAAACTTGAAAGTCCTAACTTGCTTAGAAGTGTACTAAAAATGTAGAGAATGTAGAGAAGAGCACAAATGAAAGAAAAATAGAATTTTATTGAAAATCCAGAATCAAGATAATAAATGGAATTGAAAAATTTAAAAACAGGATCGCTCTTTATATACACACACGAACTTATCTCATTTATGCTCTTTTGCCTTTTGGGCATGACTGTTCATAATGCAAAAGAAAAACTAGTAAGAAACTGACGAAATGCTTTGTTTATCTTTAACAGCTGTTTCTCGCAATTTCTTTTTTGAGTCATAAGCCACCTTTTCATAGATAAGGTCACATATATACTTGAGAATTATAAATATAAATATGTATGTCTTTCCAGTTTATTAATTCACAATAATGTTGTCCGATGAATAATATTGGACAATTTTACATTCTTCAATTTTTCAAAATAGCCAACATGCAAAATTATTATTTTGACTATTTGATTAGTTTTGTACCCGTTTAAAAAATTTGCATGAAAGCTACAGTTTTTTTTTTTTAATTATTTGAATATAACTTTTCTAGACGATTTGAACGTTGTAAAATGAAAAGCGCGAGGCACTTTGTTCATTTTACGCAATAATTAATTAATGATGTTGTTGTAAACGTAAGCATTATCAGGCAATATTGTCTTGTAATTTGTGGCAATAATTTTGTGTACGATATGACATTTAATTTTTAAGAGTTTAACGTTTGAATCGTTTACTCGATATAAAAAAATTTTTTAATTTTCCGAGTATTTAAAAACTTATGCTCTTATCCAAAAGAAAATTCCAATGAAAAATTTCGATAACGTTGACTTTAAAATCTATATTTTAGGATTATAAATATGATACAATAAATTATGATATTTTTTTTCCATAGGAGCATGAAA
Source organism: Thelaira solivaga (assembly GCA_947397855.1). Taxonomy (NCBI): domain Eukaryota; kingdom Metazoa; phylum Arthropoda; class Insecta; order Diptera; family Tachinidae; genus Thelaira; species Thelaira solivaga. The sequence continues at coordinate 38,737,745 of OX377610.1, forward strand.
TTCCTTGCCTTGATAATAAACAATTGTAGCGCAATACATAATCGGAATACACTGATCACGTTTTTGTTTACAAGCAAACACTCCTGCTAGACGTGTAAAAACTTAACACATGCTCTTTAATCTGGGTTAGAAAAAACTCTTAAAACTGCGTTTTGAAATTACATTTTAAACACACACACACACGCACATATGAACTTCAACGAAACACAGATACTGTGATATACTAAAATCGTTTTATATACACAAGGGAATATTGCAATGAAAACTTGTATAATTTTAGCTTAAATTTAATCATACAACCAACATTTTTTAGCTTTAGACAACAATTTTACCTAAATGTTATTTCTGCTTTTGCAGACATAAGTTCGCTTTCGCACCTTGTGTGTGAATACAGTGTGTATAGGGCTGTGATTATGTTTATTTAGATAGAGGTAATGGTGATGGCAGTAATAGTTTGTATTCTTATAATACATATTATTAGTATATTAAAGTACATTTAATGTGTTCATAAAAGTAAATATACTTTTGTTATTTAATGAACATAAGAGGTTTTACCTGTTAAAATTTTATGCAAAAATTTATGATTTCAAATGGTAACAAAATACAAAAATTATTTACAGCAAAATAAAATATGAGTATTGAAACAAAAATAGTGAAATAAGCAAATTAGGAAATGTAAAAGCATATTTTTAGCCTAAAAATGAATGAAAGCGAGGCAATTTGAAATGATACTCAATTAGGAAAGCTTCATTATTTCTGTATTTAATAGATCATATATGATAGTGCAAATTTTGATTATCATATTATTTTAAATAATTGAGTTAGTCTGTAATTAAAAAATGTCAAATGAATTGCAGAAAATAACTTGACGTTTAGGCGTGGTTCACATTCAACATCGGCACTTAAAATTTAACCACCCTTTATAAGACCTCTTATTTTCCGGAACTGACACCAATTAAAACAAAATTGAGTTTCTCTGTTTAACAAAGTGGAGGTTTAATAAATTTCATTAATACATACAAAGATTTAATATTATCTGTCTAATTGTTTAACAAAGAAACGACATTTAATGTTTCTTGCTAAAGCTGTGTAAATTCCCTCTCATCAATTCTAATGCAGTTTAACTAAAATTTTAATTAATTGTTAACAAAGTTAAGTCCAATTAAAAAACAACGATCCGGCAAAAACAAAAGTTTGAATAAGGGAATTCATTTCCCTTACATACGAGGTATGATCAAAAAATAACCGTTATTTTAAATTTTTTCAAAAAGTATTTATTTATTCATCAATAACTATCTTGTCCCCTTCAAAGTATTCCCCCTCAGATATAATACACTTATGCCAGCATTTTTTCCAACCCTCGAAACACTTCTGAAACGCTCTTTTTGGTATCGCCAACAGCTTCTGTTTCGATTTTTCTTTTATCTCCTCAATCGTAGCAAAACGCTTTGCTTTCGTCGGTGTCTTCAGTTTTGGGAAGAGAAAAAAGTCAGCGGGGGCCAAGTCCGGTGAATATGGTTGCTGAGGCATGATTACGGTGTTGTTTTTGGCCAAAAAATTACGAACAAGCCACGATTTGTTTGGTCAAAATTCAGAAATTTTGGAACAATCTTCGCTGCCGCACGTTTCATGCCTAAAACATCCGTAAAAATTGCTTGGCATGAGCCGAACGATATGCCAACATCATCAGCAACCTCTCTAATAGTGATTCGACGATTATCCAAAATCATTTTCTTCACTGCTTCAATGTTTTCATCGGTTGTTGATGTGCACAGGCGACCACGACGAGCATCGTCATTGACATCGTCTCGGCCTTCCTTAAACCGTTTATACCACAATTTAACTTGTGTTCTGCTCATAGTAGACTCGCCAAACGCTACAGTCAATATTTCAAATGTCCTTGCACATTTAATTTCATTTTTTACGCCAAACTTAATACAGTTTCTTTGATCCATTTTTTGAAATAGTAAAAAATCGAAGAGCACACCAAAACACGACTAACCTTTTTATCTGTCAAAAACAAACTGACAATCCAAAATGGCTGATATTGTCAATATAAATAACAGACATGTGTACCAACATAAAAAAAAAATGCGAAAATCGAACATACGTACCTCACGAAAATTAATAATAACGGTTATTTTTTGATCATACCTCGTATATTATATAAAAGGTTTAGCTGCGAAACATTTGAACAAAATGAAAAAAAGGCCCTTAATGATATGGAAGGAAATATTCAGTCTTATTATGAGTGTTGTTGAGGTAGTCCCATATTACCGTTTTCGTCACGACAACGGCACACATAATCAGATCTATTAGTCTTTTTGTATGAAAAAATTTAGCAATTGCAATGGAAGTTGTGTGCTTTCGAAGGCGGCGATTTATACTGGATTATGCATTAAATACTCTGAAAGAATTCACCCCTATATTCCAAAAGTAATGTGATATTTTTCACAAACATTTTGATTGGGAATAAAATTTAGAATTGCTGCAGCGGCAAATGCAATTAGAGGAACTAAAAATCAAGCAATTTAATAGCAATGATGGACTGTAAATATGTAAGAATGTCATAATTTTTTTGGTTTTAAAAACCAAAAATCACAAAAAAAACACGTAAACAATTAAATTACATCAATTCACAATAGTATGTTTGACTTGCCATATATGTTTCGAGGATGTATTTTATACCCTAACAATTGACGATACCAAATTATTGTTTATGCGAATAAACAATTTTTCCCTTGAGATTCGCGATTAGGGTGATTATCATTCATAAATCCAATGAAACGGTTTCATTAAAAATATTTCATTAGGTTAATGAAATATTTCATTAATTATTTCATAATTTCATTGTGATAATAAAGAATTTTTATTAGAATTGTGTCAATAGATTTCACAATATCATAAAAAAATCATTAGATGTTTTTTTTCTGTCTGAACTCTATAAATAAAGTAACTATAAAACAAAAACTTAATCATTAAAATCCAAATGAGCTTCGTGGCTGAAGTGATTGACTAGCGAGTTAAAGCTTCTCAAGTTTGAGTCCTGGCAGAGTCAAATAAAATTTTAGAACAATACTGTTGTTGCAACACCCTGTGCTATTCCCTACAATCCACATACTTTATTATCTGTCAACCTGTATACTATTGTAATCTAGTTATAAGTAAAGCTTAAATAAAATCTTAATCTTTGTTTGAACGTCATATAGAAAAGTTCGTCTTTTGTAAGTTTATCAAAATGAGTTAATATGGTGCGATCTAAAGTTTTTAATAAATAATAAAAAAATTTATTTTTTTAATGAAATATATCATCAGTGAAAAAAATTTTGTGCTCGTCAACAATATTATACTAACCAGAGCAGTAACAAGAACTGCGAAGCCCTTGTAGATTTGAAGGCAGTGTACTAACCTATCAATCAAGGGTCCGTAGGTTTAACAAAATTCCTTTGGTTCGCAGTATTGTATATGGTATTAAAAAAAGAGTTCTACTAGCAAAGAAAATCTTCTTAACAAAACCAGCTACGTTTTTTTTTTTTTTTTTGTTAAACGTGTTTTCTTAAAATTCGACTGACAAAAGTCACTAAGAAGAATAGTTATTTTACAAAAAAAATTTGTTACATGCTAAATATGTAGACAATGTTTTTTGCCTTTGTTTTAGTACCTAAAAGGCCTAAAGAAATATATGAATGTACTCGTACATAATTATGTTTCATAAGCATTTACACACAGTCTGTTAAAGACGTTTCAGAACAACAAAAGAGCATCAAAAAAATTTATTATGTTTAGTATTTTTTTTTTTCCCCTATTGCTATTAAAGAAAACTAAATGAAAACATAACACTAACCGACACATGCATACAGGGTATATACTAGTATTTTGCAATAAAAGAAACAAAAGAAAAAAAATAGATTCCTCTCACAAACTGTGCTATGGCCACAAGCGCGCGTCCCTTAAAGTTAATATAGAAAAAAGAAAGCAAAACTTTACAAAGAAAACCTCAAATAACACTTTAATCGTGGATTTTAGAAAGCTGTTAAACCACCATGAAGGGTGTACACTTTTAGTAGATTTTTTTTTTTTTTTTTTTTGTATTGAAAAAAAAAAACTAATAAAAGATTTTTGTTTAATGTAATAAATAAAGAGCTACGCAAGACATTTAAAAAAAAGCATATCACTACAAACCATTCAAGCTGTGCTGGGGCAGGGCTTTAATAACAAAGCATTGCCTGTTGTTAACATTCTTATGTCCTACTAAAAAAAAAAAAAAAAAGATTATATGTCAACCCTATCATTATATTATTCATTATTCTCTTTCTTAGTACTAATTATTAAACTCCCTTTTGTGGTCACCTTTATTAATATTACATTTGTATTGATATATGACATTTTGTCATTGAAGTGTACTTGATTTGGGATTCATTATCAAAAAGAATTACTAATTGGTAGGAGTGGACTGTAAGAGAGAGAACAGTCGAGAAATAAACTTGAGTTCTGAGTTAAATAAATTAAGCTTGTTTAATTAACTTGAGGAATTGAGGGTTTTTCCACAAAGTGATCAGCGTTGGCAGGAGCTAGATTGGCTAAAAAATAAGGCTAGAAAAAGCTAAACCACAAAGTAAATCGAAAATCGAAATTGCAATAAAAGCTAGGAAAAAGGTGACACAGAACTATAAATAGCATCTTTTACTTAATCATTTTAAGGAGTACTTAATGCACAGCCAAGAACTTAGTAATTTGATTAAAAAGCGATTTTCTGGCTTAGAGGATCTTTAAATTATTTTACAGTAATGAAACCACAGAACAGAAAATTCATTAAAGCCATGAACGTCTGTTTTTTTTTAAGGATTACTTTAGAACAAAATTTTTGGTGCAGCATTATTAGGCCATTTCACATAATTTTGACATGAATATAAGGGAGCATTTCACATGGAGCGGATAGCAAAAAAAGGTGAGGTCATAGAATTTGTTTATAAAAGGTGATTTTATAAGAACTATCGGAAATTTAAAAAAAAAACACATAAAATTCAGAAAAATGCATGAAATATTTATTTGGATCGATAGTTGGGTCGATATAATTTAATGTTTGAAGATTATTTCATGCAAATGTTGGCCGCGGCTGCACCTCAAATGGTCCATCCGCTTAGTCCAATTTTGGCATACTCTTTCCAACATTTCGGCCGGTATCTCACGAATAATGTTGGCAATGTTGGCTTCCAGTGCGTCAATCGAAGCGGGCTTGTCCCTATAGACATTAGCCTTAACATAGCCCCACAAAAAATAGTCTAGAGGCGTTAAATCGCACGATCTGGGCGGCCAATTGACTGGTCCCAAGCGTGAAATAAACTGTTCACCGAACTCGCCTCTCAATTGGTCCATTGTTTCGCGTGCTGTGTGGCATGTGGCACCGTCTTGTTGAATCCACATGTCATGCAAGTCAAGCTCTTCCATTTTGGGCAAAAAAAAGTTTGTTATCATCACACGGTAGCGCTCACCATTCACAGTAACGTTGTGATTCGCATCATCTTTGAAGAAATACGGCCCAATGATGCCGCCAGCCCATAATCCGCACCAAACGGTTGTTTTTTGTGGATGCATTGGTAGCTCTTGCAATGCTTCTGGCTGCTCTTCACTACAAATACGGCAGTTTTGCTTGTTCACGTATCCATTCAACCAGAAATGAGCCTCGTCGCTGAACACAATTCTTCGATAAAAAAGTGGATCTTCATCTAACTTTTCAAGAGCCCATTCACCAAAAATTTGGCGTTGTGGTAGGTCGTTTGGCTTCAATTCTTGCACCAGTTGTATCTTATAAGGCTTCACACCCAAATCCTTCCGCAAAATTTTCCACGTAGTGGAGTAACAGAGGCCCAATTGCTGCGAACGGCGCCGAATCGATAATTCACGGTCATCACCAACACTGGCCGATACGGCTGCGATATTTTCTTCAGTTCGCACTCTACGTAAGCGTGTTGGTGGTTTAATGTCCAACAATGTAAATTTGGTGCGAAATTTTGTTACAATAGCCCGAATAGAAGCCTCAGTAGGTCGATTAAACTGACCATAAAATGGAAGAAGCGCGCGATGAACTTTCTTAACAGAGCACGCATTTTGGTAATAAAATTCAATAATTTGCAAGCGTTGTTCGTTTGTCAGACGATTCATGATTAAATTATAGACCAAACTGAAGATGTTTGACAGTGACACAAGATAAAAAACGTGCGTGAGCTGTCAAAACTAGTGTTGCCAAAAAGATAATAGCAAAAAAATCACTCTTTATTTGGTTTTATTATACCTCTAGTGGGCATGACAGCTACTCCGATTCACAATTAAAATTAGAAAAAAAGGGGGGAACTTTAAACCTCTTATTTGACTTATGGCCAAATGTAAACTTTCAAAACGGCCGATAAACGTGTATATTTCTTGTATCCCCTCAATTACAATAAGACCAGTGAAAAAAAAAAATTGATTTGGTGGTATAAATTTTATTTGAATTTTTATTTTGTTAAAAGACTATCAAACGCTCGTTTTAAATTGCTGTTAATCAGCCCTATTATGTAAGTCGTTGGCGACATTTTTTAATGACTTTATTGGCACTGGCGTATTATAGCAACAATACTGTCGTCTTGTCTAAAAAAAAATTGGCGACAAATTTGTCATTTTTTCAATTTAATGGCAACTTAAAAACGTCTTATATAATACTGAATAACAATCTTCCGATTACTGTCATGAATACCATGTATTGTTTCTACTCGCTGGCGACTTACATACTAGAGGTGAATATTAAAAAAAAAACTGTTATTAAAAGTTAATCTCTGTTTTTTTCATTTAGTGCCATCGATACAAAACGATATTATTTTTTATCATTTATGGTAAATCGAAATTATAGTTCTCTTGATGTTGACAAACATCGATGAAGACTGTCGACACTAAATTAGTATAATGTAGAAATCTGCCCTATTAATAGTACCGTGTGTTTTCTCATAAACTAAACTTTAAAAAAATATTATCAGTAAATAAAATAAGACAGCTGACTGAAATATTAGATATCCGAGTTAAAGTTGTCGTTAAATCGTAGATGTAGTCATGATAGAGTAAGCGAATATCAAATTATTATTGAGTTGATGTCGACCACGATAAAAAGTGATGTTGCTTTCAATTTAATGATGAAGTTGCCGACGTCAAATGGCTTAAGGGTGATTATTTTACACTTTTTTCTAATTTTTTCAGCCTATCTAGTTAAGTTATGTCTTCCTTAACAAAAACCATTGTTATGCCTTTTTATATAATATAATTTTTTTTTTATTATTTTTTTATATTAAAACCATGTTTACATAAACGCTTTTGTTATATTTTTATTGTATCTTTTTCACGTTGACATAAAAATACCGCAGCAAAAAAAAAAAAAAACTCTTGTTGCCTATTTTCAGCTTTCTTTTTACAACAAAATGGCATTAGACAGCTAGTTAGCGAGCCAACACAACACCAGTGTTTAGTTATTTATTAAAAAGAAAAAAATAAACTTATATTTACCTACAAATATGTACATAAATATGCAGGCGAATTTTCCCTTTATTTAAGAGAACATAATTTTTGTATGGATGCTGATGCCAAGTTCCAGCAATTTTTTAATACAGAAACTACTCCGTGTTTTCAAGATATGTATATGCATACATATATTCACTTTATTTACTAAAGTTATTTTGACTACAAAGAATAAATTTTTTATTTTTCTTTAATTTTGCTAAAAAAAAAATATTCTTACAGACTTTTTTTAGCGTCCAGCTAAAGCGTCATACCCATATAAGAGCGATGGCGTGCGTATTCTTTACAGAAGCGTTAATCATCTTGTTTAATAAAACCCTCCAAAAAGCAAACAAAAATAGAGTTAAAAACGCTAGAATTCAAAATAACAAAAAATTAGCTAAAATGTCATTATTGGTTAATACGAGTAAAACAAATAACTTCACTACAAAATTGGATTTTACAACCGCTCAGTGCTGCCATCGAGTTAATTTGGTATTTTGTAAGGGCACGAGAATTTTTGACAGGGGAGTTGCTCTTTATTGCGATGCGAAAGAAAACGCATCGCAACTCAATGTAAAAATTATACAGATGCGAATGGTTTTTCTTTCGCATCGCAATAGAGAGTAACCCCCCAGATAAAAACACTGGCCACGCCAATGTACTTGTAAATACAATTAAAAAAATGTTTTTAATAAAAAGAAAATTAAAAAGCAATACAAATTAATTTCAATCTTAAGAATTATAAAAGATGCAGCAATAAAAAATAAAGCGTAAAATAAAAATTAAGGGTTGAACTTTGATTACACAGCCCGACAAAATTAAAAAAGATTTTTGCTTCTTTCAATTTATCAACTGATTCTAGTTAACTTGGGTGCGCTGAATTCAAATATGTAATCAGTTTGTCTCTATCAGCTCTAGTTTTCATGATATAGCTTTTTTATACCCTCCAATTATGACACTCTGTACGTCTGTTAGTTTTTTCAATAAATTTTTTTTCATCAAAATTTCTTATTTACAGTTATATTTATTGCCAAAAAAAAATTTCCAAATTTTTTTAAGTATTTAAAAAGTAAAACTTTTCCATAGGAATTTAAAAAAAAATAAAAAGAAGTAAAACTGTTTCATACAGATTTATTAAAATAAAAAAAATTCTCACAAAGCATTAAAAATATAATATAAATAAAATTCTAGTTACAGGATGTAAAGCTTCTTTTAAGAGGCAATCTGGAATGAACAGCCGGATTAGAGTCTCTTTGCAAATTCCAACAGTAGTCTGCCATCATATGTGTATCCCACCTTCCCTGGTACCGATTCTCCATAATTTTGATATCTTGGTGAAACCTTTCTCCTTGTTCTTCGCTTAAATTACCCAAATTTTCGGGAAATCGGTCCAAGTGACTGCAAATAGTGGATTTTAATACTCATGTTGCAGCCAAGATCTCTGAACTTATCCAGCATATTCTCCACTAATTGAACATAATTTGAAGCTTTATTATTTCCCAAGAAATTTTTTATAACTTGCACGAATGATGCCCACGCATTTCGTTCATTTTCGGTCATTGACTTATCAAAATCGTTGTCATACATAAACTGCCTTATTTGGGGACCGTCAAAAACTCCTGCTCTAATCTTATCTCTACTTAGATTAGGCATTTTGCTGCAAATATATGCAAAACATTCCCTAATTTGATGTGCAACGGTGGTAGGACGCTTCATTTACAATATTTTTATCGCAAACAATCATTTTTTCTCTCGTAGGCCAATATTTTTGCCGCCAATGTTGTTGCTTGGATCTGCTATCCCAGAGATTGTCCAAGAAGAAAATTGACCATTTTAAGATCAACACATATGATCCATTAATGGTCTTGGTATTTTATCTTTTTCATCACTAATACAATGTTGTTATATTCTTCTTTCATTGTTGTGGAGTGCATACACATTGCCATTGTGCAATAAGACGCACTTCAAACTTCTCTTGGAACTGTCCACGAAGAGGCGCCAATCGCTAGGTAGATACTAGGATAGCCCCATTTCCTGCATAAGACCATTTACATTATTACAAAACACCAGATTGTCTTCCTTAGTAAAAAATGTTAAAAAAGCTTTATCCCTAGTGCGGTAATAAATTATTTTTGTTCCACGTTCTAACAATTTCTTATCATTTAACCTCGAAGCTAACACTTCAAATGCTTCTTTTGATAAGGCCAAATTTCGAATTAAGTTATTCAACTCGCATTGATTAAAACGTTGAGGAATAGTTTCTGTGTCTTCGAAAACACTGTCGCAATCACTTAGATCATTAGCGGTATTATGTTCAAACTCCGAACTCAGCTCTGAAGAATCAATCATTCAGTTTTGGAATGGGAACATCTTCGGAATGGGGAATTGGACGGCGCGCTGACGGTAAATCGGGATACTGCCATTTATTTCGATTTTTCCTATTAATACCAGCAATACTCGCTAAACAGAAGTAACAGTCGTCCAAATGATTTCTGGGCTCTCTCCAAACCATCGGCAAACCAAACTTAAGTCTATTTCGTTTTGCTTGAGTCTACTGCCGCAAATGTACACAGCAAGTATTGCACACAATGTGTGGAGCCCAGCTTTTATCTTGGTCACCAAGATCAACTCCAAAGTAATCTAAATACGATTTTTTAACACATTCCGAAATAGGTCTTATGTTTTCTTTAAAGGTGTATTCTCCACAAATATAACAAAATGTGTCAGCGTAATTTTTACACCGTCTTCTATTGGAAGTCATTTCTATTTAGATCAACACTTTTTTAATAAACTTTGCCAACTGCAATAAACCACTTCTTACAAGCAACTAACTTCCGATATGCAATTGGAGTGCAACAAGAAAAAATAACGTTCTCAATAATATTGTACAAATAAAATTCCCGTTAATCAGCTAGCAATTACACAAAAATAATATTTTCGGAAACTGCTTGTATCGAATTTTATATACCCTCCACTAAATGACTTACTAAGTTAAATTAACCAAATTCATCAAAAAAGCACATCTTACACGCAAAGAAAAAAGATGGTTGAATATGGTCACCTCAAACATAGTGTGTTCTTCACAAAAATATTATTAGAAATTTGAAGGATCTAAACATTATTCTGATCACGATAAACATGTTTCTAGTTATTTTTAACCATATTATGCTTAGTGTCTTAGATCGACCATATAATTATCATATTATGTTTAATAAAATTTTACTTTAAATCGTAAATATGTTTATAGCAAACATAATAATGATAAAAATATGGTTGAATGTAAATTATATTCTATTTTGTCTCTTCTGCAACCATATCAATAAAGTGAGTATAAAACAAAAACTTTATCGCTCAAACTCAACTGAGGTTTGTGGCTGAAGTGGTTGAGTGGCGAGATAATGCTTCTTAACGAAGTGTTCACAAGTTCGAATCCTGGTAGAGTTAACTAAAATTTAAAAAAATAAATTCAAGCCCACTGTATTATGTAATAAATAATTACAAAATAATAGAAACGAAAAATAAAAATCAATGGAATAAAAAAAAAATTTTATTTATACAAAAAAATTAAAATTTTTTAAAATTCATATTAAAATTATTTTTAAAACTGCTTATATAAAATATGTATATTAAAAAAAAATTTCTTACCCTGACCGGGGGTTGAACCGCAACATCTGCAGTTGAAAGCTATTTTTAATATCTTTGATTTAAAAATATATATGGTTAGAAGCAATCTAACCATACTATGTTTCCACTAGAATATGGTTGCCTCAACCATATTTTTTCTTTGCGTGTAAGCGAACCGGTTTGATACCCATAAGTTGACTGGAAAGTATAATATACTTTTTTTTTTAATTTTTAATTTAATTTTTTTCCGGAAAAAATGTTTTTTTTGGCAACTACCATAACTGTAAATAAGAAATTTTGATGAAAAAAAATTTTTCAAAAAACTAACAGACGTACAGACGGTCATAATTGGAGGTCATAAGTGGAGGGTATAAAAAAGCTATATCATGAAAACTAGAGCTAATAGAGACAAACTGATTACAGATTTGAATTCAGCGCACCCAAATTAACTAGAATCAGTTGATAAATTCAAAGAAGCAAATTGAGTGTTGGCCTGTGTTATCCATTTAAGCCATAAAACACAAAATTTTACAGGAAAACAAAGTACAAGTAAAGCCAACGTTCTTATTTACATAGATAGCAAAGAGTTAATACTTTTTTTATTTGTAACCATAATCAATTTAATTTTAATAAATTAGCGTTTAGTTTTATTTTTTTCATACTAAAATTAATGTTAAATTAAGCATAACATGAATTTTATTCATTTGTTTAAATACAATAATTCAGTGCTGTTTCTGTATTCCGAATACGAATATTTTATTCGGCACTGAAAATTTCAGCTCCTCATAACTTATTTTTCAATTAATTTTTGCTTCATTTCCGGTTGGGAAAAAGTTGGCGAAATTAATAAAAGAACAAAAGTTGATATGAAAAGAAGAGACCAGGCTCTCTATGCACTTCTACTTAAGAAAAACAAACAGTTGATTTGAGGCTCACTAAAAAAATGTACAAGAAAAATCTAATTAAAAGAAAATAGAAAGATAACGTAAGAATATCGGTACAAAAATGCTAACAGCATTTTAGAATATTTTTTCCCTTAATAAAACAATTTAAAAAAAATTTTGTTTTCATATTTTAGACTTTCAATAGACCCATAACAATTCCACATTGAAAGTCAGCTAAGTATATACATATATTCGTTACTCCTATACGTTAAATATAAAGTTCAACTAATTATACTAAAATTTATAAACAAATTTTTTTTTTATATAAAATTGAGTTTTAATGTCCACCACAAAATTTTATTTTTAATAAAAAAAATTAAATTTCAAACTTTTTTTTTAAGTGTGTATTTCTTTTTTTGCTCTTCTTCTTAAAGTGATGTAGTAGGTGGCGGTTTTCAAAGTACATTTACCAATTACAACGATTTTTCTTTAAAATTTGTGTCAACATGGTCAAAAGATAAGTTACTTTTTCAGTATAAAATGAGTGACTGGTTTTTATTTCTTTTTTTTTTTTTCATGCCGTTCGAAATACAGAATAGCTCTGATTTTCATTTATAGAAAATTCTTTGTAATGAAAACTTTTTAAACTTATTTTCTTTCATTTTCGCTTAACTGTATAAAAGTACGCATCTCAATTAAAATTTTAGATTTTTCTATGTAAAGCAATTTGTTTTATAATTTTGTAATTTTAATTACAAATTTAAGTTACAATAAAATAGTGAACCAAACATAAATTTGTTAAAACGAAAAAAATCAAATAAACAAAAACGAAACAAATAACACCGTAGAACAAACAGAATGATAAAACTTTGTTGCTCATTTAACTTTTATTCTTTGAAAGCATTCATCTTTGTTCAAGAATTTCAGAAATCTGCTTTAAGTGTGTAGTTGAAAGACAGGAGAGACAGAGCAAGAAACAATCTCTCTGAGAAACTTTTTTTTTAAACAACACAAAAGTGTAAAGAAGTTTAAAAATTTTTAGAAAACACTTTAAAATAAAACTTTGTTGTCGAAACTTAACTTTTTATTATTTATAAGTCACCATACAATTTTCTCTACTCAAAGGATTAAATCAAAAATACAAAATACAATAGATATTGATAAAAATTTCAACAGAAAAGAATTTTTCAAAAAAGAAAAACAATTTACTTTTAAATGCAACAATTCTTCCAAATAAGTGTGTAAGCGAGCATGCACAGCTCTTTCAGTCACGATTTTAAATTTTACTTTAACAATTTATTTTTATCACTCACTTTACAACTACACTGAATGATATCTACAGGAACTTTAGCCGGTAAAACGTAATCAAAAAGGAATTTTTGTTGTTGTAATGACAGAAAAGTCATTTTTTTTAATTAACTGTTTGTCGTTATGGAAATAACTGTTGTTGTCGTTATGGAAATAATAACTAACTGAAGACCAACAAAATTTCTAAAGTTAAAAATGGTTGTACCACTCGATGGTTCTAGTATTGATAGAACAGCTCCTGTTGCAAAACAAATGTCTAATTTAAAAACTTTGTATGTTGAACAAGATATTTTTAATGTACGAGCTGCACAATAGAATATCGAAAATTTAACTTAAAACTTTAAAAATTGGATCTTTTCATAAAACTCAAACTATGAATTTATTCATATTTTTTTGAGGGAATGCATTTTTTAATGCATACAATAACTTTTTTTTATATTTGATTCATCTAATGAAATAATTTCTTTGATTTAGTTTCACAATTTCATTCATGGAATTATATAATTTCCTTCATTTAAATAAATAATTCATTTAAAGAAAAAATTTTATTTATTTAATGCAAAAATTTTATTTAATTAATGAAAAAATTTTATTTATTTAATGAAAAAATTTCATTCATTTAATGAAAAAATTTCATTCATTTAATGAAAAAAAATCCATTCATTTAATGAAAAAAATTCATTTATTTGATAAAATTATTTCATTTATTTGATAAAATTATCTCATTATTTAATAAAAATAAAATTTATTTTATTATTTTATTCAATGAAATAGTTTCATTCATTTTATTTCGTTTGACAAAATTATTTCATTAATTTAATTAAAATATTTCATTCATTTAATAAAAAAAAACATTAATTTAATGAAATAATTTCATTAATTTAATGAAAAATTCATTCATTTAATGAAAAAAATGCATTCATTTAATGAAAAAAATTCATTCATTTAATGAAAAAAATTCATTCATTTAATGAAAAAAATTCATTCATTTAATGAATAAAATTAGTCAGCTTGTTGGGCAACAATTACCAAATGTTTATTTTCACCTTTCCTTAATTCCTTTTCTTCTTTTCCTGTTTATGTTTAAATTAAACCACCAAAATTTGTATGTTTTAGTTCTCCTTTATTTATTTCTTTCCTTGATTTTTTATAATTGAATTGAAGAAAAAATAAAAGGTTCGTCTCGTTATAGGGCGCACCACTTGAAGAAGAGAAAAAAAACCAATCCAGCTGCTCAAAGTTCAACGTCGCTCCTTTTCATCGGCAGCAATACATTGGGGCAGCTAATTGACTAACAGAGCCGCGCACGTCTATTACGTTTGTACGTGTAACATACCTTCACAATTTGATGTTTTATACGTGTTGCGACGTGAACACTTTCATTTCATAAAATTATTTTGTTTATTTAATGAAATAATTTATTTCATTTGACAAAATTATTTAATTAATTTAATGAAAATATTTCATTCATTTAATGAAAAAAATTCATTAATTTGTTAAAATTATCTCACTATTTAATGAAGCTTTAATTTTATTATTTTATTTAATGAAATAGTTTCATTCATTTAATGAAATAATTTCTTTTATTCGATCAAATTATTTCATTCATTTAATGAAAAGATTTTATTAAGTAATAAAACTTATGAAATACAAGATTGTATCAAATAAAAAATGTTAATGGAATCGTTTCATTGGATTTATAAAACATAATTCTTTCAGTATGTCGTCATATGTTTTTAAGAAAGCCCTTACATACAAAAAGTTTAAACTATACTTTTCAATGTATTATGATGCATACAGGCATGTTCTGAAAATCACATTTAATCAATGTGATTTTAAAGCACAAAAAACGTCTTCTGTGGATATAATTTTGTTATTTGTAAACGTTTAGCTAAGCAACTTACGTTTGGTTATTAAATTATTTAATGTGTTAATTTTATTAATTTAGTTGAACTATTGTAAAAGCAAAACATTTACCCCTTATCCAAAAAAAGTTAACGTAGATTTTAAAGTCAACGTTATCGAAATTTTTCATAAATTTTACTATAAAGTCTACGTCAACTTTTTTTGGATAAGAGCATTAAAAATTAAAAAAATATAAATAAAGACACCTGTTCTGCTGTAAAACTTTTATTTTTACTTCTGTTTGTTTTTTTTTTTCAACATAAAAATCAGCTGTTTGCTTGTACTTCCGAAAAAATAGAATCACACCTAAAAACACGGGCGTACAGAAGAGCACAAAATCACACGTGTGATTTCAAAACATGTTTCACTCCTGCAATTAAAAATAATGTTTTTAAGCTGAAGCTTCTCTCATATCAGAGATATGCTTCTGCTGTAGTATTTTGCAAATGTAACTTAGAACTTTTTTGAAAACATATGACGATATGTAAAGGGTGTTTTTTATAGATGTATAGAACTTTAAGTTGGCACTACTGCTCAAGATGGCGACCGATTTAACAGCTGTCAAGTGATTTATTCTCAGTTTGGCTTGGCAATTAGTCATGAATAGACTCACACCTGAACAACGCTTGCAAATAGTGCAATTTTATTTCGAAAAAGATTGCCATGAAGCGCACTTCTGGTTGAATGGCTACGTCAACAAACAAAACTGCCGCATTTGGAGTGAAGCTAATCCTCAAGTGTATGTCGAAACACCGTTACATCCAGAAAAACTGACTGTTTGGTGCGCTTTATGGGCTGGTAGAATCATTGGTCCGTACTTCTTCAAAAACGATGATGGCCAGAACGTTACAGTCAATGGTGATCGGTATAGAGCCATGATTACTAACTTTTTCATTCCTGAATTGAACAGCCATGATGTCCAGGAGCTGTGGTTCCAATAAGACGGCGCAACATGTCACACAGCTCGTGCGATAATCGACTTATTGAAAGACACGTTTGGTGACCGCCTAATTTCACGTTTTGGACCTGTGAATTGGCCTCCAAGATCTTGTGATTTAACACCGCTAGACTACTTTCTGTGGGGCTATGTAAAATCATTGGTTTATGCGGATAAGCCACAAACGCTTGACCATTTGGAACACAACATTCGCCGTGTTATTGCCGATATATGGCCACAAATGTTGGAAAAAGTCATCGAAAATTGGACGTCCAGATTGGACTACATCCGAGCCAGCCGTGGCGGTCATATGCCAGAAATCATATTAAAAATGTAATGCCACAAGATTATCTTTCGGATAAATAAAATTCATGTCAATCGAATAATCCATCGTTGTTTTACTGCAATTTAAAGTTCTATACGTCTATAAAAAACACCCTTTATAACGAAATTATTTAAGTACACTGTTATATGCAAAAATTTTGAATGCATCATTTTGCACGACATCAATTTTTAGTATTACATTAAATTAATTTTAAAATGTATATGTATGTGTGTGTATGTGCATATGGGTTTGTTGGTGTATGTATGTACTCGTATATTCAAAGCGTTTAGCAAAATAATTCCATTTTAGAAACTGTAATAAAATTTTCTTAAATAGCCTTGTGCAAAAATTATTTTCTCTTTATTTTTTAAATTCTATTTTACTCTGTTTAAAAAACTAATTTGACATAAAATTTTATTATAAACTTTTATACACACACTTTGCACACACGTACATACTCTTTCGCTCTCTTTCACACACTTATGTATGTGTATGTCATATAAACATGTTTTATTAAATAACAATTTAATAGATGGAAAAAAAATCAGCAACCCTCTGTAACGTACAAAGGCATTTTAAACGACGCATGCTGAATAACAACGCAGATTGTCTGCCACATATAAAAATGGATAGACAGACCGACACGCAGACAGATGTTTTCAAAGACGACTGACTCACTGCGAAACATACTGCAAGGATGCAGATATAAAAATAGCAAGAAAAAAAATGTTAAAAAGCCCTAAAGTTTAACAAGTGTTAGATAGAAGAGTTAACCTAATGTTGTTTACATGTCTGGTAGAAAAAAAGAAAACTAAAAGAAACTTTAACGAAAATATGCATTAAAACTTTGCGTTTAAGCAAAATATATTGCAACGCCTTATCGTAACTACTTTAGTTTATAAAAGCGGGTGACAAGGAGTAGGAGTAAAGAAGCAGCGCAATATGTTTACACTTTAGTTTCTGTAATTAAAGTAAACAAGCTCTTAAAGAACTTGATGTGGATTAATTGTTACATGATGAACATACAGGATTTTTGAGGTTTTTTTTCAATACAGTCATGAGATAACTTACTAACCGTTAAATAATATTAGAGATAAGATCAAAACTGGTCCGAAATTCTAAAACCACTAGCATTTAATAACAAGATTCACTTGATAGGGATGCCAGGTTATAGGGGATATGTAGGCAATGAGAAGAATGCCGAACTCGCAAGGGGCGGCTAATACATTCATTGGCCCAGAACCATTCTGTGGACTGTTTTGGAACTCTAGCTATTAAGTTCAGTTTTAGAAAATGGCTAGAAAGATCGCAACAATACGGGCTGGGAACAACATATCGAAAGAGAACAAATGTATTACTTGTCCCAACATGAAATTCGCATTGCTACGGCATTCATGACTGAACATTGCAGAGTACTGAAACACTTGGAAAATATGAGGACCAATCACAATGACCTCTACTGGTTATGTAACGAAGATAAAGAGACAACAGAGCACATATTACATCACTGTAGTAGTCTAATTTGGACCTAGAGCAATATTACCTACAACCATCGGACATAAGGGACAAATCACCCAAGGAAGTCTTTGATTTTTTAATGAATGCTAGACGACTCAGGGAGAATTTATAACTTGAGATGAGTGACACAATAGGTCTATTTTGACCGCAGTAACCATGTGACTTCTTCCCGCTTCTCATTCTAATTCTAAATTGTAAATGAAATGAAAAAAAAAATTGGTGTGGTACAGAACGACTGCTGCCGTCTGTAGAAATATCTGTGCGTTTACCCAGCGATGGAAAGACGTTAGAGATTAAGAAACAAACCATTGATTTCAATTAGTGTAAGAACTAAAAAAAATTTTAGATTTGAAAAAAAATTAAAAGACTTAGAACACGAACTTTCGAATATTCCCTAGTAAAATAAGTAACCGTTAGTTACTTTTTGAATACAACTCACTAGCGTAGCATACAAAGCCTTGCACAAAATCTCTTTTTTACACTGAGAGAATGTTGTTCTCATATATGATTTGGATAATCATATTTCATATTTCATTAATTTATATAATTTGTGAAGTATTTCATTACATTTATGAAATATTTTGCTTTCAGTTTTTATTTATTTTAAAACCAGTAATGTAATGATGTTTTCACTCATAACACTAACTTTACAGCGTTATTACAGAAAAATAAATAAATAAAGAATAAAATAATAAAATGTAAATTGAGAATGTAGTAACATGTAATAGTACTTACCTCGCTAAAAGATGTTGAATGCTCAGTAAAGCTGCTACATATTAAACGCATTTGTACGTTGATAACTCCTGTAACAACAAAATAAAAAATGAAATTTTAAAAATTATACACCAACAGACAACAAAATATATTTAAACTTTTGTAAAAACAATAACGACAACTAACAACAATTTGTGATTAAGTAAAATTGAATTTTGCATCTGTAAGCAAAGTTTTGCTACACTCATTCTTTTGGTATTTCCTTGAATGACAGCTACTATTATCGTTAATATTCGCTTTAATAAACTTTAAAAACTTTGCCATCAACTTATCGTGTAATAACAGACCTAAATAACAATAGCAGCCGTAATAACGAAGTAAGTGTGTTTGTATTACTGTCGAGCTATCGCCCTCAACCAAGAAGGCACAAAAACACAATTATTGTTGTCATGATGAACTACTAAATCCAAACATACAAATTTTAAACCCCGTTTTCCAAGTAGGCTTAAGCATCAAATTTATAAAACTGCAAACAACAAAATAAAAAGTTAAAAAAAAAAATGTTTTTTTATTTTTTGATAACATTTGAACTGCTGCAAAGAGAATTAAAATTTCGAGCACAAAAGATACACGTTGAAACAAAAAACAAAATAATTTTAATAAGATTACACTAGGCGAAAAGCTTAACTGCAAAAATCATCAGTGTTTCTATTTCTATCTTTAAGTTTTTTTTTTTTTTTTTTTTTTTTTGTAAAATATGAGATTTTTAAAGAGTTAGTTTGACACGTCTTATCATAAATTTTTAAGCGATGTATGTGATTTTGTAAACAAAAATACATACAAAATTAAATTATAAAGAGTGATTTTTTTGCTATTATCTTTTTGGCAACACTAGTTTTGTATCTTGTGTCACTGTCAAACATCTTTAGTTTGGTCTATAATTTAATCATGAATCGTCTTACAAACGAACAACGCTTGCAAATTATTGAATTTTATTACCAAAATGCGTGCTCTGTTAAGAAAGTTCATCGCGCGCTTCTTCCATTTTATGGTCAGTTTAATCGACCTACTGAGGCTTCTATTCGGGCTATTGTAACAAAATTTCGCACCAAATTTACATTGTTGGACATTAAACCACCAACACGCTTACGTGAGTGCGAACTGAAGAAAATATCGCAGCCGTATCGGCCAGTGTTGGTGATGACCGTGAATTATCGATTCGGCGCCGTTCGCAGCAATTGGGCCTCTGTTACTCCACTACGTGGAAAATTTTGCGGAAGGATTTGGGTGTGAAGCCTTATAAGATACAACTGGTGCAAGAATTGAAGCCAAACGACCTACCACAACGCCAAATTTTTGGTGAATGGGCTCTTGAAAAGTTAGATGAAGATCCACTTTTTTATCGAAGAATTGTGTTCAGCGACGAGGCTCATTTCTGGTTGAATGGATACGTGAACAAGCAAAACTGCCGTATTTGGAGTGAAGAGCAGCCAGAAGCATTGCAAGAGCTACCAATGCATCCACAAAAAACAACCGTTTGGTGCGGATTATGGGCTGGCGGCATCATTGGGCCGTATTTCTTCAAAGATGATGCGAATCACAACGTTACTGTGAATGGTGAGCGCTACCGTGTGATGATAACAAACTTTTTTTTGCCCAAAATGGAAGAGCTTGACTTGCATGACATGTGGATTCAACAAGACGGTGCCACATGCCACACAGCACGCGAAACAATGGACCAATTGAGAGGCGAGTTCGGTGAACAGTTTATTTCACGCTTGGGACCAGTCAATTGGCCGCCCAGATCGTGCGATTTAACGCCTCTAGACTATTTTTTGTGGGGCTATGTTAAGGCTAATGTCTATAGGGACAAGCCCGCTTCGATTGACGCACTGGAAGCCAACATTGCCAACATTATTCGTGAGATACCGGCCGAAATGTTGGAAAGAGTATGCCAAAATTGGACTAAGCGGATGGACCATTTGAGGCGCAGCCGCGGCCAACATTTGCATGAAATAATCTTCAAACATTAAATTATATCGACCCAACTATCGATCCAAATAAATATTTCATGCATTTTTCTGAATTTTATGTGTTTTTTTTTTTTAAATTTCCGATAGTTCTTATAAAATCACCTTTTACAACCATAATGCACGATGTTAATTGTGAGTTGATGGTAGATGTTAGATGTTGTGAGTGTAAACAACTTTTAAGTTATTTTTAAAACATATGACTTTATGACTACTGTGTGAATCCCCTAATTTTTAATATCACCCACATTTTCTCTCAGTGTTTTTTTATTATTTAACAAACTTGTCAACAATAAGAATAGAGCTTTGGCTGTTGCAGTAACCAAATTAAAAACAAAAAAAAAAAAGAAAAGACAATAAGTATAAGAAAATGAATTAAATACAAACAAGAAAATATTATGTTGAGCTCTTGTTATACCATTTATGTTTTAAGTTTATATTATTTGTTAAAAAAAAAAAAAAAAAAAAAAAAAAAAAAAAAAAAAAAAAAAAAAGCAAAAACTAGAACAAAATAAATTTAAACAGAAATTGAAGAGCAAAAAAGAAAAACAACAAACCAAGTAAAAGTAAGTCAGGGTTCTGTCACTGCTCGCAAAGATATTAACGTTTTTATACTAACTTCGAAGGATTATAATTTTTTTTTTTTTTTTTTGATGTAAGGGTTTGTGGGAACACAGCAACAATTGAAAAAGAAAATAAAATTTAGCCAACCGAAACACAGATAAGATTTGGATAAGGGTATATTTTATTTAACATCATTATTTTAAATTACTGTCCCTAAAGAGCCTGCAAAAACAACAACAAGGGTGAAACCTTTACAATGTGTTTCATTTTTTTTCAATTCCCTGTCAAATATTTGTTAAAATTTTAATAAAAAGAATTTATATGAATTTTTAAATACACTAAAATTCAATGCAGGGGCTTCTACACCACACACGACAACAGCATTTATGCGCCATCAAGTGATTAAACTAATAAGCTGGCACTAGCTAACACACGCAAAGGAAAATATGGTTGAGACAACCATATTCTGGAAACATAAATCATATGGTTAGATTTATGATTGCATCTAAACATATATATTTTTAAATCAAACATATTAAAAATACCTTTCAACTGCAAAATATCAAAATATATTTTCGTCTGGCTTTTGACACAAAATTTTGAATCAGAAACTACTACGCAATATTTTAAATGTGAACTAGAAAAGCCAACGCAAATCCATATCTCAGCAACACTGATCAATGATGATCCTGACTGGTTTAAAAAAAAGCATAACTCATAAACTCATGATGAAAAATTTTATAAAGCAGAACATACCGACAAATCGTAGAGGTTTTCTACGTTTAATAAAAATCAAATAAAAAATAAAGAAAATACGACAAGGATTGAAAAAAAATTACACAGATTGGAATTATATTTAAATAAAAATTGTTTTATTATTATCATTATCTGTAGTTCATGTCTATTGTCACCCAGAGGATCTTGTGTACAGCCCATGTGTTTACTATTACATATCTAGGCCTCGTACTTTCTTCAGTGAGAGCTTTCAGACATCTTTGGGAAGTCAGAAGTCTTGCTCTAGGAAACCCTAACCAAGGACTGACAAAGTAAATGCTTCAAGGTTTTAAGAAAAAATGATTTTTTAAAACTCATTTACAAAAATAAATAAAGATTTTTTTCTGGAAAAAATTATATGAAAACAGTTATTTTTTGAATATTTTGTTTCGCTCTCTCTTTACATGCAAACACAAAATGAATTTACAATAGACAAACGCTTTCTTTCTCTTACATATTGTAACAAGCCAGTAAAAAAATACTCCATCTAGAATGTTTGTTAAATATTTGCATAAAAAAATTCAATACTAAACGTACTTAGGAAGAAAAAAGTATTAGAAAAAACAATAACATGGAGCATTTTCACAAAAAAAAAGGACTCGCATGCCAGTACCAGCGCTAGTGCTCTTCTAATGGTTATTGAACACAAATTTTTTATATTTCAACGGAATAAAAACAGTCAAATTATTTGATCTTGTATCAATTTAAACGGAAACAATAATAAAAACATTTTACAAAACTGGCATTTTTGCCTTGCATTGCATATAAAAAAAAAACTTTCAATAAGCCTGCATGTAAAACTACTCTACAAAAACAATATACCAGAGGCAAATGCACAGAAAATCCAAATTGCAAATGCCAAAACTATAGATTTTTTTATCAACAAAACAAAATAGAAAAAGTAAAAAAAATGCCACTATGCAAAATCATTCACACACACATACTAACAAAACTAACAGCGCAGGAACTATTCAACTGAATTGAAAATAAACATTCGGTCGGTCACAAAATTTTGTCCAACAGTCATATCATTCATTCACTCTTGGTCTCTTGCTCGTACTACTTTTTTTCACGTTTTATTTAGAATTTCGAGCAGAATTAAGTTGGATAAAAAGTAAAAAAAAGGAACAACAACAGAACGCAAAAGTCATTTTCACTTACACCACCACTCTTTACGGCAAAATCAAATGCGACTTTTTTAGGCTGGCACAAACAAAAAAAATATTCACAAACTATTTTGCTACTTTTTGGGGATTTCAGTTTTTGTCATCACACCATCACTGCCATCACTTGAGCAACCAGAGTTGCCATTTTAGCCTTTTTTCTCGCACTTAGCCATGAAATTTAACATTTAGACTCTAGCTTTTTTGTTTTGCAAAATATACCTTTTTGAAAAAATTAAAACAATTCATACATAAACAAACTAAGACTGAAGAAAATTCCTGAACAAAGAGGAGTTTGTTCTGTACACTTGAAACTTTAATTTAAAAATTTTACATTAACTTTGGTGAAGGGATAAAATATTAATGACCTGTTCAGCGCACGAAAGCAAAGCACATTTGTATTGAAAACAAAAACAAATTTTCGTACATTTTTTGTGCTTTTAATACAAATTGGCTTTGCTTTCGTGCGCTAAGGTTTTCTTAAGACATCGCTGAACAGGCTATAAATTGATAAATTTGTCGAACGTAAGATAATTTGAGGAGCGAAGAGTATTTGGCTTCTAACTGGTAAAATAAATAAATTTTATTCTTTAAATGTACTTAATGCCGAAGCTTTATTTTTCAAGACCAATTGATTCGAAACAGCTTAATAATGCTGCAGGTTTTTAGTACGATAAAGCAGAATACAAATTGCATTGAAATCAGTAGCGCGATTCAGTAATTATTATTACGAATATTCGTATCGAAAAAACAAATATAACGATATTTTATCCAATTCGGTATTCATTAACTTTCCGACAAAAATATTCGGTACGATAGAAATCGTAATTTGCGATGAGTTTTTAACTTCGATAAAATATCGTTCGTAATAAAAGTTATTGAATCGCACTACAGAAATCTTAAAAGAATTTAGAAAACGAACTTATTTTCTTTAGTTTTTATGTTCTCTTGTTGATTTTTTATGAAAGTCATAAAAAATTAAGGAAATTTTGAATTTCAATTTTTTCCTAGCCTTTTCTTGGGCCAATTTAGCTTATTTTTTCTAGCTGCTGGCAACGCTATTACCAACAAACATAAAAAAAATATATAAATAAATAAAAACGAAAAGCGCTTTTTTCCGGGCTTTTAAGCTTTGAAGCCAGCCGAAAGAAAAAAGTTAATAAAAATGAAATGCAGGTTTTTTTAAGCCAACGGAATTAAGGTTAAGCATTAGATTTCACATCGAAAATGACTAAATGTCCAGGAATTTTTAAATTAATCAAATATTTAAGAATGAAATTGGACACACATACACATGTATCTAAAAATTCGTTTATGAATACAATAGCATTTTGCTAGTAGACAAACATTTAAAATTGAAAAAGATTTCTTTTGAAAAATCGCTACCAAATGCATGTTCCAAGTAAAGGAGCAAAAATGTAAAGGGCTTTTAAGAATATGTTCTAAAAATGGCAGTTAATGGCTAGATTTTTCTTTAAAAAGTCCTAAGTAAAAAAGAATTAAATTCTACTTTGTAACTCATTATGATTTAGCCTGTCAATTTACAACTTCCCGTGTAAAACATTTCACTTCCACAATTATAAAAAAAAGTACTTAAACTGAAGTTTAAGCTGAATATTTTTTAAGCGTTTGCACAGAAGAGATGCTTTGGTATATTTTTTTAAGTGTGACTTGTATACCTCATTCAAAAACACACAACTTTAATGAAATTTTAGTGCAAAAGTCCGGAAGCCTCTGGCGAGTTTGTGTAGTGCATGGGCCTGTTTATGTTAATTTGTCAATTAATTGAGTAAAAATCAAAACCTCTTCAGTATTTGCTATTTTTTAAAATTGAATTATTACCTTTTGTAGTGTAAAGCGAAAACTTTCAGTTCTCTTGTGAAGAGTTAAAAATGAAAAAATGAGTAGGGAAAAATATTCATAACAAAGTACTTAGAATTATAAAGGGTCCGCCATCTAACGTTTTTTTTTCAACTAGTGCTTATTTCGAGAATGGTAACACTTAGCTCATGTCTGATTTGACAGATAATTAGTTTTATCCATCCGCTGAAAGAATAAGTTGCGTTTTCGCTTCGCTAAGTGGGCCTGCGATCGACTTACAGAAGATGCCGACTTTGCCCAAAAAATCATCTTTTCAGATGAAGCTCATTTTGATCTTGGCGGGTATGTAAACAAGCAAAATTGTCGCATTTGGGGCACAGAAAACCCGCACGCATACATTGAAAAGCCGACGCACCCAAAACGAGTCACTGTTTATTGCGGATTTTGGTCCAGAGGCATAATTGGGCCATTTTTCTTCGAAAATGAGCAAGGAGTGGCCGTTAGTAAATGGCGATCGTTATCGGGTCATGTTGAACGAATTTTTGTTCACAAAAATTGAAGAGGAGAATATTTGCAACATTTGGTTTCAACAGGACGGTGATTTTTTGAACACCAAATGCAAGTTTTGATCTGGCAGGACCAAAAAAAGCACTAAATAATTTTTTTTACTATTTACTTGTTATATTTTGTGATATTTTTATTACTATTTTCTTCATATAGCGCAGTAAAAGCATGTTTTTCATTAACTAACATTAAATCAATAATTTGTGGAAGAAGATTTTCTAAGTGGTTTTGGTCATGTTCAGATCGATATCATGATATAAAACAGTCAAATTTTAATTTTTTTTTTAATATTAAGCCACAAAAATTTTGTTAGAATAAATAGTGAGACGCAATTGAAAAAAATTTTGAGCCAATTTCAAAATTATAAGAAAAAAAAATATCACAGTACAAGTTATTCGCGGGATAAAAATATGTCAATCCCTTTACAATTCTCTCCCCCTGGTTCACATCTCAGATTCCATTAGAGCCTTTTAATATTTAAATTGATTCTCTTTAGTTTATTTTGATTCATTAAAAAATATATTGTGGTCCATGGAAATTTTGTAAAAGCACAACATCCCATGAACTAGAAATTTATTGCATTCAATTTAGCACACTTTTTTTTATAGAATTCAAGTACTCGTACTTTGTTTTTTACATTTTAATTCCAACAAGAGATATTGCAAGTGAAAGTCAAATTTGATCCCGCCAGATCAACACTGTAATGCCAGGGTTAGAGGTGGCAGTTGCAAGAAACGAGTCATGACCATACAAAAAGTCTATTTAAAAAATTAAATTAAATTAACTTTTTATTTGTTTTTTCTATTGTTTGTTACTGTAGAAAACAACAAAATAGCACAGTATTTGTACACGTTATTTTCTTCTCTATAGATTTCATAGAGAATAGTGCACCATTTACTTGCTTTACAAGCTTTACTTTTTTCTTTGCAGACTTTAGCATTGTATGGGAACCCTTAAGGCGTTTAGGAATTTATATGAGGACTAGCTGACCCGGCAAACGCTGTTTAAAAAGAGAAGTTAGGTTATGCCGAACGTATAATAAGAAATTTAGGTGAATCGGTTTAGAAGTTTTCCGATATGAGAAAAATTTAAAAAGTGGGCGTGGTATAGGGGGTGGTCTATTTTAATTTTGATTAAATTTTAGGTTAGATTTTGATGAAAATATACAATTTTTATATATCGTATTCGATCTTCTTACTCTAAGAAATCGTACTCATAGAGTAAAGGACTGAACAAGACCGGGTAAAAACAGGTAATAGATAAATAAGCCAAATACTAACTGCAACGGCATCTATTGGGCGGATTTGCAACGCTAAGCCTGCCAAGGTGTAACCCAAAGCCATACAGAGAAATTCAAATAAAATGGTCTAGCCGTTTAGGAGGAGTACAATGTCAGACACAACGACAGTCGCTAAGATATGTATTTGAAATTAAATTTTACCAGCTGACTACATAGCTAAATCTTTAATTGTGTATTTCTAAGGTGTCAACATTTTTGTGCAACCTTGTCACGCTCACATATAAATACAATCCATCTATGAAAATTTCAAATTTCTAAATGTCACTAAAGCTACTTTTATATTCTTCACTGCAGGCCGTTAGTCCTTCCGTTAGTAATTTCCACAATACCCACTTCCAACACTAAAATATCTGTTTATGTGTGATAGTCATTTTAACGATGTGCATCTATCAGTTCATATTTGTGTTTAAATCGAAACCAAGAAATGAATCAACAATTTTTCCATTATTCATAAAAATACAAAAAAAAATGTCTTCAAACTAAAAATAAAGAAGTAAGAAAAAATAACTCCTGCTCAGCTTAATGACATTTTAATGATGATATTCTTCGTTGGTTGTTGCTTGACATTGGATACTAGTAACAAAAGTTAAACACTTTTCTTCTTTTTTCTATTTCTTTTTTTTTTTTCTTAATTTTTTTGTTACTGGTTTTAACTATACATTTGATTTTTCACTTAAATCAGATTTACACAAAAAAATGTACAAGAAATAAAAAACGCTCACAACGACAAACAAAATAAGTTTTTTTTATCTTTATCTATTGTTAGATTTCTGTTTTATAAAACTAGAAAAAGGCAACGTAAAACATTTAAATTCAAGCAAAAGGAAATGGAGTAAAATGTAATTAGCACAGGTTTAAAAGATTTTTTTCTTTCTATTTTTTTACTATCTTCAATACGTTTTCATTTTGAGGATTAAAAGGTACATAACTAAGAGAGAAAATGTTGTTAAAAGCTGAAAATAAGATTGACTATAAAGCTTCAATGTTTCAGCAAAATAAGAAAAAAAAATCACGATTCACTGACAACAGCCTCTGAAAAAAAATTTTTTAGCTGTCGTTATGAAAACTATACACACAAAACAATTTCGGTTGTAAGTACTAAATTTACTAACAATCAAAAATTCAGTTGTGCTAATCAAAATACAGTGTGGTCCAAATAGTAAAATATTTAGTTCTCTTGAAAATGTGTCGATTTTTTATTCATTCATTAGCAAATTCGATTATCACAATTGAACCAGGACCACAAACAGCAATTTTAGTTGGGCAATTCTTGATTTTGTAGGAGAGGGAGGAAAGTAGAATGGAAAGGGGTACAAGCTTGCTCGTACTCCGCAATTCCCTTTTGTTCTCTCTTCGTATCTTTTATAAAGATGTAAAAAAAAGAAGATGGAGGCTGCACGAATGACTGAATAAGAATGTTAAAATTGCTAAAACAAAAAATTAGTTTGTGGACAAAACGACAATTTTAAAACAGAATTGAAAAAGGATTGCCTAACTAAGCTTGCTGTGTGTGGTCCTGGTCTATCTTAAGATCATATGATACGATAAATTATTACGATGAATTACACAGTACAACAGCCAATCTGGGGGGTGAGAAATTCCAAGTCAGGGTGATGGTACTAGGTCAGTATAGTAAAACCCTCAAAGGGTTTGGCGTTCGTATGTGTCAGTTTTTTTATGACCTTTTAAATTGATGTTTTTTCGCTTTTTTTTTTTTTTTGCCAAAATGTTACAACTAAGCGAAAAAACATCAAGATAAGGAAAATATTTAAAAGGTCATAAAAAAACTGACACATACGAACGCCAAACCCTTTGAGGGTTTTACTATACTGACCTAGTACCATCACCCTGACTTGGAATTTCTCACCCCCCAGACAATAATCCCAAAAATGTTCCATAGTGTTATTATTTAATATTAACCAAGCTTAAGATCTTAAGAAATTATTAAATAATAATAAATTTATAAAATCGAATAATTTACTAAAATTATTATAAATAATGAATGTTTTTTTTATTTTCCATAAGGGCAGTAGTGCATATTTTGCATATTGTAGTATTTTAAGTGCATGAAATTTCTTACCCTGGTATTAATAATAAATTACTATAAAGCAAAATCTATTTATTTTTATTATTTTTATCAGTTTATTTCATTTATAATTGATTAATTCGTTGCCTAAAGACGTTAATTGCCAATTAAATACCAAATGAAACTACGTTTTACAATAGGCAAACAAGCAACAAATTCGAAAAAAAGGTCCTGCAGCAACTATTACAATTGTAGCACGAAATGAAAAATAATTTTTTTTTTTTATTTAACAAAAAAGGTATTTAGTGTTTGATGGAAAAACTGAAAATTGCTCAGTAAAGCTAAAAATCAACAATATTTTTAACTAAAATATTTAATAGACCATTTGCATTAAACCCTGCACACCTCTAATATTATTTTAATTATTTCATTTATTTATTTAATTTATTTATCATTTGATAATTGCAAATTATCTACATAAAATAATATTCGGGCAAATTAGTTGGTTTAATAAACAGTTTTGCTAATAGAATCAAATGCTTTCCTTGTTTAACACCAAATAAAAATAAAATTGAATTAAATTAAAGAGTTTTTATAACTTCACGCCAAAAGATATTAAATTAAAAACAAACACAAGAAAAACAACCACGTTAAATGAATGCATTTAAACAAACACCACCAAATACTTTATTATACTGCAAAATACATAGAAATATAGTTCAGTGGCATGAACACAAAAAGTTTTTTTTGTAGAAAAATATTAGAGAAATATTTTACGATCTAAAACACTAGGATAAGATTTAATGTGGTGAGAAAAAGCTAAAGATAAAACTGAAATTACATTAAGAATATAAAAATGATGTAATAAAAAAAGGAAACAAACGAAATAAACAATAGTCATACACAACGAAATGTGTAACACAGTATACACACAGAGGGATATGTAAACATAACGAAATAAAAAAGTGAGTCAAAATAATTCACAGAAATTTCAGTAATTTTTTTTTTAGATAATTTTGTTAACTTATTAAGAAACCAACTTCGGTTGTGAGAACAAAATTTGTTACCAATCAAAAATTCTGTTGGGAGTTTTTTAAGCATGTCAATAGAAAGTCAGTCTTACAGCTAGAAATTTTTCAAGAGAATGAAATATTTGACTTAATTATCGAATTTTGGTGGTTAAAATTAATGGCCTGTTCAGCGATGTCACAAGAAAACCAAAGCGAAAACAAAAACAAATGTTTGTACATTGTTTTTGCTTCTAATACAAATTTGCTTTGCTTTCGTTCGCTTTGATTTCCTTGTGACATCGCTGAACAGCCCATAAAAAACTTGATTATACAACCAGAGAAAAATGACACCATAATTTGACAATATGACCACAAACGTTGTCAATAGTGTGATCACTTTGACAATGCATGGTGTCATTTTAACAACGCATTATTAATGAATGGTGTCAAATTGACACCATGTGGAAATGACACCAGAAGATATCAGTGTTAAATCGACACCAAATGGTGTCATTTTGACAACAGATGGTACCATGCGGTTGCTGAAATAACAACATGCGTTCTTTTTGTATGACAACGTTTGTTAATAAGTTGCAAATTTAACAACATCTTGTTCTTAATTCCACGGCGTACGCTAACAAGTTTGACAACGTTGTCAAAAAAGTAAAATCCTAGCTTTTTTTCTAAGCCGACCACCAACCGTTGTTTAATTGTGCACGCTTGTTGAAACACTTGAAAACACTCGTTGTGAATAAAATAGACAAATGGCCACATACTCGATATATACTTCTTTAGTTTACTATGATTTAAACTTGTGCAGCTGTAAAAGCAACATGTACTTTAAAGTGAATTAAAACGTGTTTACTTTATTTTTATTAAAATGTATTTGTTAGACCTGATTATGACGAAACCCCTGATATGTGCCAACTCCGGCCTCATGTTTCACATCAGATTGTTGTAAATTAGACTGCGAATAGGACATCACAGCGCTATCGATATTTTTAGAGTTAAATAATTCCGCTAATATTTTATTTAGGTTATTAATTTTTTTTTTTAATTTTATGGGGTGCCTTTTGAATTTTGCTAGTCTACTTGCAAACCGCCAATAATGTAGCTCGTTCTATGTAAAACAAGTGTAACCAAAAATTGCGATAGTATCAATTATTTCTATACCAGATAACAAGTCAGTGTTTGTTAAATTTTTACAACCAATATAATCTGTTTTAATCAAATCACAAAAGAATGTAGAGCTCTCCCAGAGCTCCAATATTAAAGCACAGAAGAAGAAGAAAAAAAATAGAAACAAAAGTGCTGTAACAATTCTCTTGGCAGCGAAACTAGTATGTATAAAGGAAAATGTGTAACAAACTGAACGCAGCAATACAATGCATTATGTAGAGTTGCAAAAACGAAAAAAAAAGAAAGTAAAGAAAAAAGCATAAGCGCACTGGGATGATTGCCAATTCAAATGCGATTTGAAGATTAAAATACACAAGTAGCTAAAAATAACAGATTGGTTCGAACTAAACTAAAACTGCACATAAACAAAAACTATAGCAACAGCAATCAGAGGAGCCGGAACTGCAATGAAACAAAACAAAGGAAACAAAAAAAAAATAAAAAGCAACAACAACACGCAACTCCAATGTACGCGTACGTAGACAATTGGAGAAGAAAAATAAAAACCAGCAAATGATAGTTTATGCAGCACTAAGAAACATTAAAAAATTAAACAAGACAAACACTGCCAAACCCACGTATACCAAAAAAAAAAAGGAAAAAGAGGGTAGAAGAGAAAGAATTTACTGTTACATTGACAGCAACATTGAAAGAAAACCTACATGGCGTAAAGTAAACAAAATTGAAAAAGAAAACATGACAAATAAAACAAAATTGATTGAATACTCTTTGCTAAAAGGAGACAAGTAAACAAAAAATAAAATAGCAAAGGAAATGCTTGTGCCAAGCGGATGTTTAAAAACAGGAAAAGGAAATTAAATTGAATAAAAAGTCAAAACAGACGAAATAAGTGAACATCACTTTGCATAAAACACGTGCTAAAAAAATTATTTTAACAAACATGAAGAAAAAAAATTAAACAATGAACTTCAAGAATTCTTCGAAATAAATATTTAAAAAAATAAAAAATAAAAGAAGCCTGCAAGTTGGATAAAATTCAAATAGTTTTGTGTTGTATAACGCCAAAAAAAAAATAAAAAAAAAATTAGGCAAAAGATTTTACTTAAAGTAAATAGAAAAAAAATTCAATAACTTACCGTATGAATTGCAGGAACCATTAGCAATGAAAAAGAGATTTACTAACCCCTGGCTATAATCGGTAACAGCTTTGTGTGCAGCATTTGCATCACAAAAGTCCAAAGTGAATTCTTTCTTATCATTTGAAAGCTGTAAAAATTTTGGAAAAAAAAAATTAATAAAAATAAATTAACAAAATAATTAATGAATTTGGGATTGTGAATGACAAGGACTACTAGCGATTTAAAGCTTTCGGCACTTTTCTACTTTAGGTTTAGGTTATGAGGTCTATACACACTCAAGTTTAATGCTAAAATACGATAACATACAAAATTAAAACAATTATAGAAATGATTCTGATGGTAATTTCTACGTTCAAATCTATTTTCTGTAGTTTCTACGTCACTGAACTTTTTGACGTAATTTGGTTCGTTTTTGATACATTGTTTTTTTTTTATTTGTAGCTCGGCCATGGTTGGTTTGAATGCACATTTCACTAAGTGTAACGAATTTAGAGGACGTCATATAATTGGCAAAAAAAATACCCCGCATGTTAGATACGTTTCATTACATGCTATAACTTAAATAGTCTTTCAATTTATCATTTGAATGATGAATTTTTGTCATTCAAAAACAACAATAAAAATGCCTAATATTTACAGTTTTTATGAAGCTGAAGATCAAGCTGATCAAGAACTTAATTTTATTGATTCTAATTCAATTAAATAATTCTTAATTGTCCTGCATATCTCTTTAATTCTGTAGTTAATGTTGCCTGTGGTAAAACAGAAGAAAGAGTGTTGCTTACTGGCCTCTATCCCTTTCAGTCCCTAAGAATTTCAAAGTTGTCGGATTTCAGTGAAATTTTCTGTATATGATATTTCGTCCTAAAATATCATAACACTGTAATCTTATGTCGTTAGAAACAGAACATACACATATGTGTGACTTGGGATTTCACTTGGACAAAATATAAATATATAAAAATGAGACTTTTATACATAAACTTTTCTGTTCAAAATACGTTAAATTTACACGTTTATGTAGCCGGGGATAGCAAGGGCTATGCCGGACAATAAAACGTGGCACGCAGTTTTATTACAAATAACTGCCGTAATGTCTGTGCAAAAAATCAGATAGATCGGTACACAAATGGACCAAAAAAGTCAAAAACACAACCGGCATTCCACATTTTCATTAATTTTTTTTTTGTTTTTGCTTTGCTTTTGCTTTTGCTTTGTTTTTTTGTGCCAAAAATATAAAGAAGTTATATATATTGTAGAATATATACTTTTATTTCAATGGTTTCTATTTAATTGATTTATATTTTATATACATTTTATATTAAATTATAGTCAATGTCTACTACAACTCGGCCAACCTGATATATATGATCGTCCACGATCATATCTAACTTAGTATACATTTTATAATTAAGTGTTGCTTAAGTTTTCCTTGCTTTTCCACAATTTGATATGACAAGCTTCAATAATTCCATCATATGGAATTTGCGTTATCTGTCCATTTTCAATATCTCTTATGACATACCGATCATTTGGTAATACTTTAAAAATTCTATATGGACCCTTAAACTTCGGCAAGAGCTTTTTATTTGTGCCCACTGAGGTATCAATATTTTTAATTACAACAAAGTCACCTTCTTTATATGAATCAACCAATCTATTTTTCTTTTCGCTATATGCAATATTGTAATTCTGTACCTTTTCAATACTTTTAGTTGCTTTTTCCCTCAATACCTCTAAATCCCAATTTATATATGTGCACTGAATTATCAAATAATTTTCAGGCACATGATTGCCAATAGTCTGCTTCAACAGGTTTTTTAGTTGCAACAAAGACGCTGTTTCAGGAAATTCCATTCCCAGTTCTCTTAATGCAGCAGCAATTTCTTCACGCGCTGACATTCCTTCTCAGTATAATAAAATTTTTTAAGGAATGAAATTTTTTTTTTTTTTATATATATATATATATATATATATATATATTTTTTTTTTCACGCCACACCTGATTTGTAGAATATATACTTTTATTTCAATGGTTTCTATTTAATTGATTTATATTTTATATACATTTTATATTAAATTATAGTCAATGTCTACTACAATATCATGGAACTGGCTAATATGATTAAAGAAAATGGTTGGCATTGAACGGAAGTAATGCAAAAAGTTTGTTTAATTTAAAATGGAAAAAAATTAAATCGAAAAGGGCTTATAAAATTTATTAGCATAAAAAGTTCAAGCAATTTAATAAAAATTGTAGTTTTGTTTGATTTTGTGATTTAATACCCTTTGAATTTTATTTCTAAAACAAACTTTTAATTGAAAAAAAGTATTTAACGTAATTCAGCCAAATTTATACAAAAGGAGAGTGAAAAACTTCTATCAAATAGCGTACATATCACAGCAATGCCACTGCAGTCATTTTTACAAAGTGCTCTATTCCAACTCTATAATGTGAACTTTAATTTAAATAAAAACAAATTAGACATATAAAATATTTAACTTATTTAAATTCAATTAAAAATAATTTTAATAATTTTTGACTTTTTTCTTTTATTTGAATTAAATTAAATTAAAATAAAATTTTAATTTTAATTAAACTAATTTAAGTGTTGTATTTGGTTAATTTAAATTTTGGTAAAATATTGGCATTTTTTCATATGGGATTCATTATTTTTTTTTCAGAATATTTATTTTCTAAAAATACTTATGTGCTGTTTTTATAACACAGAAAGAAAGGAAATGTTTTTGAAAAGTATTCAAAGTATTTATGTGCTGTTTTTGTAATGCAAGAGATGAACCCGTCTAAAAAATTGTTGTAAAAAAGACTCAATATTTTGAGTGCTTTTCATATAAAATTTTCAGACGAGTTGATCGCTTGTGTTACAAAAACAGCACATTAAATTTCCAAAGGCAATATTTTCTCTTTTAAAAGCTTTAACAGCACCAACCGTATTTGTAAACAGACTATCTCTCATTATTCATTCCGTTTTATGACAACATTGTACACATACACACACACACGTATTTTTACACTTGAAAAAAATATTTCACAGGTTCCAAAAAAATATCTATAACAAAAGTAATTCCTGCTTTATATGGTGTTTTTATAACACAATTCGTCTGGAAATTTTGTATGAAATAAACTCACAATATTGAGTGTTTTCCATACAAATTTTTTATATGAGTTGATCGATTGTGTTATTAATTTAATTTCATTTCTTAAATAATTTTTCAGCTTTGCATATTTTGGAGTTAATGAACTTCATGGCAAGAACTACCTTATGCTTATGTAGTTCATCAAGGGAACTTTATATGTCAATTAAAATATATTTTCAACAATAGAGGCTACAGTCATTTAAGAAAATATAATATGGCTGCTTTTAGAAATTCGAGTTTAGTCCAACATCCATGGAAAATAAAATGTTTTGCAACTCTTCTGTATAGAAGTAAATTATATGAATCAAAGAGCTGAAACCGCTGTGTGTAATTTGTTCAACGTATAAAAAATCTTACACTGATTGCTCTTATGCTGTTCGACACTATTGAATTTAAAAAGCAGATCACAATTGTAACGAGTTGTTCTTTCTTAAAGATCTCCATTTTTAATAATCGGAATAAACATATGTGACAGTTGTCATATTTCAGAGTTGCCTTTGTGCAAATGGCACTAAATTTAAAAATTGCATTCTTACTGAGACACCCATTATATACACTTGTAGTTTGAGTGTTCTCTTACGTTAATGCTTTGTATACTATAATAAAATTAAATCATTTTGAATAGCTAATACCGCAGAATAAACGATAAGTTAATTTCTTATTGGTAAATTTACGAAAATAACTCATGATTCAGAATAACATGTTCGACGTTAACACTTTTTTATACCCTTCACTGTAAGTAAGGAGGGTATATATAACTTTGTGATTCCGTTTGTAATTTCTACACCCTACATGGGACACCCTATAAAGTATATATATTATGGAGTAGCGGAGTCGATTTAGCGATTTCCGTCTGTCCGTCTGTCTGTCCGTGTAGTCGTTGAAATCAACTTTCAGAAGAATCTGGACCACATACAGAAAAGTATAGCATACAAAACGGTCAGTTGTTTCTATAAGTCTATTGCTATTGAAATTCAGCCAGTTCGGTTTATAAATAGCGCAGCTATGAGTCCAAAACCGAAACTACCTCTATTTTTTATCATTTTGTCTAAATGAAGACACGGACAAAAAACGTAGTATGCAGTTTTGTTTGAAGTATAAGTCTTAATACTTGTGCTCAAAATGAAAGCAATCAGTCCACAAATGGCCGAGGAATATCAAAAATGCAACCGAAATTTTAGATTTTCATTAATTATGGCTTTATTTTTTTTTATCTAAACTGAAAAAAGTAGTACGCAGTTTTTTCAAACATCACATTCATAGTATCGTAACCAAAACTCAGTTGGATAGGTCCATAAATGGCGGAGCTAGGAGTCAAAAATTTAGAATACCTCTATTTTTGACCATTTTTATTGCGTTTTTTACGTAATTTGTCTAAACTAAAAAACGGACAAAAAAATGTGGCACGCAGTTTTATTAAAAATAACAGTCGTAATGTGTGTGCAAAAAATCAGAAAGATCGGTCCTCAAATGGACAAGAAAAATCAAAAATACAAGCGGCATATCACATTTTCATTAATTTTTGTTTTGTTTTTGCTTTTGCTTTATTTTTTTTTTTTTTTTTTTTTAATTTTTACACACAAACACGAAAAATAAAAAATACCTTGAGTTAAATAGTATTACGAATGCAGACATCTTTATGACAGTGAGTGCATTAGATTTTTCTCGATAATTAGTCATTTAATTATAATTAATAATTTAATTAAATATGTTTGGCTTAAAAATTTTTACAAAAATTTGCAAAATTAAATGAAAATAAATTTTTTTGTTTTTCTATTTAATATCTTTCTTAGAATTTTTTTATTTATTAATTTAAAAATTGAGTGCCTGCAGACATTTTATTGCTTTTAAAAATGAGGTTCTCAGGAAGGATTGTTTCTTAGAACTCGTTAATTTTAGTCGTATTATAAAAATTTATGTTTTTATAGATATTTCGCTCCAATAATAAATAAATAAATTTTTATATTTAATACGACCTCAAGCTGAAAAAAGTATGCATTTCAATTACATACTTTTTTTGAAGTGAGTGAATATAAACATGGTTAGTTAAATATGTTTTCACGTAATTCCTTATGTTTTTTAGTATTTGTAAATATCTTTTCAGTATTTTTGACATACTAAGATACAAATGTGCATAAATACGTTGATTTCTCTAATGGATTGCAAACGAACCATAGAATATTACGGGTTGGTTCATATATCATTTGAAACAAGAGGTCATCACCAAAATTTTAATTACCCGAGTACTCAGAAAAATCTTTTCATTATTTTTAAAAAATTTATGAAATTCCCTCATACCCCAGTACTCTTCTTCTGAGGCATTTTTACCATTCGCCACTTTGCTGAGGTACCATTAATGATTTTGACCAGGAAAATTATTAAAATTAAAAAGGAATTAAATCTGTAGGCTCTAAACTTTCTGGAAGTGTTTTAACATTTTCTGAAAAATTCGTAGTTTTTATTATATGTTGCAAAACGGAAACTGCCAAAATCCTTGAGAACAACACTACTGGAGTATATGAAAATTTAAAAAAAAAATTTTTAAATATCCAAAGTAATATCTGAATATTTGGTTGGTAGGTTACAAATATATATGATCTCCGCTAGGCAACTACTAAAAACATTTAATATTTAATGACTTAAGACGTATTTGATAAATATGCCATTAATACTGAAAATATATTTACAAATACTAAAAAACTTAAGGGTACGTTAAAACGTGTTTAACGCGGCATATTTATCTTCACTCATTTAATT
Source organism: Thelaira solivaga (assembly GCA_947397855.1). Taxonomy (NCBI): domain Eukaryota; kingdom Metazoa; phylum Arthropoda; class Insecta; order Diptera; family Tachinidae; genus Thelaira; species Thelaira solivaga. The sequence continues at coordinate 38,775,931 of OX377610.1, forward strand.
TTTTATATGGCTTTGATATTATAGAAGAATGTGGAAAGTGAAAAATATTAATATATCGCTAGCACAGTGAAGGGTATATAAGACTCGGCACGGCCGAATTTAACTTGTTTAAATTTTTTCGTGTATTTGGCAACAAAACAATCCTGTAAATTTAATTTTTTTTGTTAAAAATTTTATTAAATTTTGCTTGCGTGTTTGCATTTAATATAAATCAAAAATTCTTTTTTAATCGAACCACAAATGTTTTAAAATCAATTTAATTTTTGTTCTTTCTAACTTTTTTTCACCTCAAATAATTTTTTTCTCAGTGTAAATATAAAATGCACACATTCGTATTTTAATTTATACTCAAACAAATATTTGGGTGTGTTTACCCAAATAGAGAGAGGGAGAAAGAGAAATTGTGGCAGCCAATACATAAATATTCCACACGTATGGTTTTGTTCACTAGTGTTTACTTACCTTTATTTTGCCGTTATTAGCAAAGGTTGCCTTCTTCAAATTGTAACTGACACCCAGTTCAGAATTTTTAATTTCACATGATTTTTCATCGAAATCACACATATGCGGTGGACAAATAACATTCGTTGCCCATGTGAATTCATAATGACAGTCAGCAATTTTACGCAATTTTGGTGTGCCCTGCAATGACACAAGAGTGATGCATAAATTTAAAAGATTAAAAATGCAATTACATAAGAGTAAAATGAAAAAGAAAAAAGTAACAAAAAGTAATAATTTTAATGCATCGTCTAGCAGGAAAAGAGATTTTCAGCTTTACATGCATCATTATGATGCTTCAATTTGTTAAATGTTAAAGTTAATTAGTGTCAGAGTATTTAAAACAGTAAATTAATATTTAATTATGTATATGTATGTTTGTTAAATGTAATAAATTATAATATTGAATTTAAATGAGTAATCAATGTTTTTTTTTTTAAATTATGTTTCAATCCAAGTCAAATTTAATTTTATACGAGTATAATTAAAAAAAATTTTCCAAAAATTCAACAATCATTTTAAAAATGATAATAAAAAAAGTCTGGAAAAAATTGGACTCAACGTGTTAAATTAACTTTGCTTTTTACGCAATACAATAGGGGTAATCACGTCAGTGCTTGCAAACTATGGATATGAGTGCAAAAATGCTTCTGTTTGCTCAGCACAGCAACAAAATGTACACATTTTCATTTTGTTTCATTCTACTCCGTTTGCACTGAAAATATCTTGAGCTAACATCATTGTGCATATTTGTTCAAATGCCAATAAATCGAAAAAAACAAACTCATGTAAAATTGACAGATTTTTGGGGGGTTTTGTGATCTGGTTGCAAGCAAAATGCAAATTCTCACATATTTGACGTTATTACCAATATTGTGACATACACCGCATGCAATGTGACTAAATATTGTTACAAAAAATTGTTAATTAAGTCGTGCGTTTAGTGCTCAAACAGTACAACTTTGTTGTACAACTTTAATTAATAAAAGTCAATTTGAATAAAGTTAACATGCGATCAGTACATAAACACGAAATATAATAAAGTTGGCAAAGTCAATGAAATTCAAAACAAGTTTTCGACCTTGACAAAAAACTAAATTTTTTTTATCTTTCATAAAACCAAAAAGTTCATAAAATTTACCAGCTATTGTACAACTTGCTGCAGACACTCAACAGTTGCAACATGTGTGAGCTGAACTGCACTATAAATTTCCGCCCAACCACATCCTTTGACCTCAAGAAATCTTAAACGAGTTAAAATTCTTAGTGTAAAATAACCGTCTGTATTAAGCTGCAAAGAAATCTGTCAAAAAATAGAATTTTAAACATTAAAAAACCCTCTAACTTGCTACCCTGAGAATTGGGCGTGGCTAATTCAATTTTATACAAGATTATATCTAACTTCCTTGGAGTATAGAGATTATGGGTCTAATTATTGATTCCGCACGGAAAGAAAAATTTAGCGGAAAGAAATATTGATGGCTATGCAAATTGCTATTATTCATTCCTGCTAAATCATCTTATTATTTTGAATTATTTAATTTAATTGTTACTTAAAAAGTTGTCTATTGTGAATGACTGTCTGTGCAAAACTGTCTGTAGAATACAAACAAACTAACACATAAGCAAACATAAAATGAATTTTATTTATATAGAAGATGTTCATTTTCTGCCAAGGATATACTGAATAAATTCCTAAATAAATATGCAATTATGTCCGGCATGTGATTATTATTTTAATTAATTTGTCTAAGACACATACGCTTCCAAGTCCAAAGAAAATTTATGTTTTTAATATTTTTCTCACATGTTTTACATTTTTCTTTTGTTTATGAAAATATTTATAGAAACAAAAAATAAACTAATTAGAGCCGTTCGCGAGTTGTGTACTTAGCAACACATTTGACATTTCATTTTGATTTACACATATAGAATTCTCAAAATATTTATAATAGATTGAGGTATTTAAAAAGAAGAAATTCAAAAATGAGAATTACTGCAGATCATAAAAAAGAGAAAAGATGGTGATTTGGGACATGTCATTAGGGGACCAAAATATGAACTACGATAGCTAATAATTCAATTTAAACTAAAGGGTGTTTTTTATAGACGTATAGAACTTAAATTGCAATAAAACAACGATGGATTATTCGATTGACATGAATTTTATTTATCCGAAAGATAATCTTGTGGCATTACATTTTAAATATGATTTCTGGCATATGACCGCCACGGCTGGCTCGAATGTAGTCCAATCTGGACGTCCAATTTTCGATGACTTTTTCCAACATTTGTGGCCATATATCGGCAATAACACGGCGAATGTTGTCTTCCAAATGGTCAAGCGTTTGTGCCTTATCCGCATAGACCAATGACTTTACATAGCCCCACAGAAAGTAGTCTAGCGGTGTTAAATCACAAGATCTTGGAGGCCAATTCACAGGTCCAAAACGTGAAATTAGGCGGTCACCAAACGTATCTTTCAATAAATCGATTGTGGCACGAACTGTGTGACATGTTGCGCCGTCTTGTTGGAAATACAGCTCCTGGACATCATGGTTATTCAATTCAGGAATGAAAAAGTTAGTAATCATGGCTCTATACTGATCACCATTGACTGTAACGTTCTGGCCATCATCGTTTTTGAAGAAGTACGGACCAATGATTCCACCAGCCTATAAAGCGCACCAAACAGTCAGTTTTTATGGATGTAACGGTGTTTTCTACATACACTTGAGGATTGCTTTCACTCCAAATGCGGCAGTTTTGTTTGTTGACGTAGCCATTCAACCAGAAGTGCGCTTCATCGCTAAACAAAATTCGCTTATGAAAATCGGGAACAACGGCAATCTCGTTCGAAATAAAATTTCACTATTTGCAAGCGTTGTTCAGGCGTGAGTCTATTCATGATGAATTGCCAAACCAAACTGAGAATAAATCACTTGACAGCTGTTAAATCGGTCGCCATCTTGAACAGTAATGCCAACTTAAAGTTCTATACGTCTATAAAAAACACGCTTTATTTATAAATAGAAACAAAAATTATACTTATTAGAGCCGTTCGCGAGTTGTGCACTTAGCAACAGATTTGACAATTCATTTTGATTTATGCATATAGAATAGATAAAATGTGAACGAATAGAAGAATTCTCAAAATATTTATAATAGATTGAGGTATTTAAAAAGAAGAAATTCAAGAATGAGAATTACTGCAGATCATAAAAAAGAGAAAAGATGGTGATTTGGGACATGTCATTAGGGGACCAAAATATGAACTACGATAGCTAATAATTCAATTTAAACTAGAAGAAAGAAGAGAATTGAAATAATTAAACATGATTGTGGACCGCTGTGTACAATATTCACCAATTAATGCGTCTTACTACAGCCAGATACATTTTGAAGTCATCATAATTGGAGTCACAGGACCCCAAATATCCAATAGGGAACAGAAGAAAAGGAGATATATACATTTGGAATAAATTTTTCTTAATTGTAGCAAGAACTTACTATGTTAAGACAATGTTATGGCGTTATGGATATTCCGAACCAAATAATTCCTTAAATGGGTCCCCTTGCAGTTTTTATTAAGGAGTAACTTAAAGAAGAAGAAAAATTAAGACAAAATCAATAGCTTTAGCTGTTTGCATGCACAGTTCTTTAAGTTCATCTCAACTACTTCAAAGGAAGCTGACCTTGCACAAAATAGATCAGGTTACCCAATAAGCTTTGAAACTTAATTAGATTGTTGTTTATGTTACTCCACCTCAATTTTTATCTTCTTAATATATAAAATTGGACTGTAGGTGTATTTGATATTGTACTCCTCTTAAGTGGCTGGACTGATTTAATTGAATTTCTGTGTATGCCTTTGGGTTACTCCTTGGAAGGTTTAGCGTCACAAATCAGCCCAGCAGGTGGCTCTGCAGTCAGTATCAGACTCATTTATCTACTATCTGTTTCTACCCGGCCTGCACGGTCCTTTACTCTATGAGTACGATTTCTTTGAGTAAGAAGATCGAATATACAAAAATTAAATTTTTATGAAAATTAAAATAGACCACTTCTGCCCCGATTTGGCAAATTTTTTTATTATATATTAGGAATAACCTAACTTTTATTTTTTTTTTCCTCTTCTTATTATTTTTCAATATAAATAAAATTTGTCGGGTCAGCTTGTTGAATATAATTTTTTTTTTATTCATAAAGCAAATTAAAAAAATACAAACAAGATTTTATATAAGAGATTCTAAAATTTCAAAACAAAACTTTAAAAAATGTATTAAATTTTTTCTCGTTTCTTTTGGTTAGTGTTACCCCCTTTAACACGTCTTAACAATTAACGACATTTTAAAGATGCAAAAGAACAGTCCTTTAGCATAAATGTATTTATAATAGTGAACCAAGGAAGCAATTGTTAAAGCTTTCTGTGGTGCTTAGGTGCTTTTCCAAACAGCTAAAGTTCTTAACATAACCAATAACACAGACAACAACGGGTGAGATTTATCTACAAAAAACCAACGTTACAACAATAACTTTGTAATAACAGCAACAACAATCAAAAAACTATAAACTAATGAATTTGCGGTGCGTTGCAAATAACCGCAGAGGTCAGTCAGTAAAAATAAAATGCAACGCAATATTATGCAGATGCCAAACAATTGAGTTGATGATGACGATGATGTTGAAGATGGTGGAAACGTCAGTAATATTGACGACGACAACATAACGTTAAATATAAATGGAAATCTCATGAAAAAAAAAGAAGTTAAACCTCATAATAGCAAATGAAAATAAAAAACACAGCACAGTAGAACGCGTAATAAAAAAAAACAAAACCTATAGAAAATAAAATTTTTGCCTTTTCGTTTTCAGCCAAAGTAGTTTAATTTTTAAAGGAATTTTTTAAATGCAACGTGTTAAGCTACAAAGATTAGCGTTTCTTGCCACTATTTCTCATACTTTAGCCCCACTGCACAGCTGCGAGTAAAAGAGAATTTAATGAAAACAATCGTTGGCATTTTGTTTAAAACAGCAGGATATGAAAGGCTACAAACAATGGTAAACCAAGGATCAACAAGGAAACGAAAAAAAAAATAACGAAAATATGCAGATAAAATGGCCGCTGACAAGTGCATATGAAAAGCACCACAGGTGGGTTAAAAGACACAAAAAAATAGTACAAAAAGGTATTAAGAATCTAAAACAACCAAAAAAAACCAGAGCCACACACACATATATAAAAACAGACAAAAAAAATCTACCAAACAAACAAGAAACAAATGAATGGGAATACAATTGGCAAAGCGCCAACAACAGACGCATAAAAACCAAACACAACAAACCAACAACATACTTATACAACAACAGACGGCTGCTTTTAAATATTCAACAATGACAAGGGAAATGTTATAGAAGTGCACTCACTAAGTATGGAAATGAAAATGGAAATGGAATGTGTCAATGAATAGGTTGCCCACTGCCTCAGCATGCAACACAGATTGCAGACAAAGTGTCAATAATAGAAAAACAAACAAAAAAAAAGAATAATAACGTCAACGTGCACCCACACATACTGCTAGTAGCTCAAGTTGTTGAGGGAGATGGTATATACAGCCTTACAGTATACATACTCATACAAATGCACTAGTACCCAAAATGTACAGAAATAAAAGTAGCCGTTGCGCATAGGGATTTATGTGCTATTTTTATTTACTTTATTTAAATGAATATGAAAAGATAAAAATCGACCAATCGACTATTCAGCTAGAAGTCATAATCAATTGATTATCAATAATACTTAAGTATTTGTATTTCAACTTTGCTTCCCCATTGCCAAATAATTCCGTAAAACGCACTTCAATTTGTGTATACAGAAGTTTTCAATTAGAAATTATAAATAACTAAAGAAGAAATAAAATGAAATGAAAGCTAAACTACTTAATTGTTAAGTAAGAAGCTTGGGGCTTTGTTTGTAATTTTTACACTTATAAAGTAAATATATTCTGGATCAGTATCAATAGCAGAGTCGATTTAGCTAAGTTCGCCTGTACGTGTAGTCGTAGTGAAGGGTATATAGATATAATTCGTCACAGCCACATTTAACTTATGCTTTTCACTGTAAGTTAGAAAGAATTTTGTGATTCCGTTTGTAATTTCTACACCGTAAATGTGTCTGTTCTGGATTCTTATAAATAGCAGAGTCGATTAAGCTTGTATGTCTGTCTGTCCGTGTAGTCTTTGAAATCAACTTTCTGAAGTCCCTAGGCAACCAACAGCAAGGTTTAGCATACCAGTCTAACAGTTGTAGCTGTCTTCAAGTTGCTATTGAAATTTCGCCAGATCGGTCCATTAATGGCTGAGCTATGAGCGAAAAACCACAACTGGGTCTATTTCTGGATATTTTTCTGAGTACGTTTTTTTGATTAAAATATAAAACGGACAAAAAAAACCTAGTATGCAGTTTTATCAGATTTTACAGTAATTATGTCTGTACAGAAAATCAAAACAATCGGTTCACAAATGACAGAGGCATATCAAAAATACAACCGAAATTTTAGATTTTCATTAATTTTTACTTAATTTTTTTTTTTTTTTTGCCTTTTTTATCTAAATTAAAAAAAAGTAGTACGCACCTTTTTTCAAACATCAATAGGTCCATAAATGGCGGAGCTATGACTTAAAAACCGAGACTATCTCTATTTTTTGACCATTTTTAGTGCGTTTTTTGTGTAATTTGTCTAAAATACAAGACGGACAAAAACCTGGTATTCAGTTTTACATGAAATAACAATCATAATGTCTATGCAAAAAAATCAAGAAGATCCGTCCACCAGAAATATAAAAATACAACCGAAATTGTAGTTTTTCATTAATTTCTATTTTGCGTTGTTATAGAAATTTTTAACCTGTACATGTAAATAATGTGTGTGTGCACACTGCTATTAACGAAAGAAATCGGTCTTATATCACAAAGGGATCACGTCAGAGGACCCAAGTGAGCCCAGCTTTTGTTTTATCTCTTTCGGGCGACCTGTTTAACCTAACCTATACAAACATGTATATATGTGCTTTTTGTGTAATAAAACTACGAATACAGAAATCTTATTAAATTTTAACGTAAATTTTAAATTCTTTATTTAATATTTAATAATTATTTAAATGCTCAATTAATTTAAATAAAATTTTGAATTTTTATTGAATTTTGTATTGTGAAGTTAATTATTTAATTTAACACAAAAATAGGTATTCAAAGGACGTCATTTTAATTTATACTTTTATACATTAAAAAGATGTTTTTTTAATATTTAAAAAGAATGTGCAAAATTTAAAAAGATTAATGAATATTTGTCTAGTACAGACCAGGCAAAGCCGAATCTAATTTTTTTAAATTTAGATAATGATAAGTATGAAGAAATTCTTTAATTAAATTTTAAAGTAACATAAAATTAAATATTATTAATATTAATAAAATATTAATCTTTATTTGTGCTTAATTCCATAAATTGTATTGGGTTATTTTAAATTTATTCTTTTTCTCATATTCTCATGAGTTATTTACCGAAGGGGATAGCATATGTATACCGACCATTTCATCAGAACCTACTCTGGATCCTCAGTAGATTACTCCCAACTTTTCTTGCAAACACTAGAACATTTATAAATAACTCATGAGAACATTATGAGTAAAAGAATAAATTTAAAATAGCATAATACAATTTCTGGAATTAAGCACAAATAAAGATTAATGTTTCGTTAAACTTTTAAATGCCAAATAAAATTATTACACATATTATTAATATTAATTAAAATTGAGTAAAAAAAAATATTAATATTAATAAATATTGCTCAAGCTAAAAGTCTGCAAAGCAGGCTCTCTGTATTAAAAATGATAGTTGGCTTCTACTTTAAACGCAACTTTAAGCCCAATGCAATAGAGTCGGTGCAAAAACAGTTTTTATTGTTTTAACCCTCTCAACCTGCCATGATACTCTGCCCGACTTGTTCGAAATCTAATTCATTTTGACTAGATTTCCAATACATATACAACGAAATCTAGTTTGTTATCAGATTTTGGCAAAATCTTGGTGTACTTAGTCATTGATGATGAAAATAAAATATTAAAAAATATAACAAAAAATTATATTAAGCACTATGGCCCATCATCATAGTCAGTGATGTCTTTCATTACACGTGGTACAAATAAAGGTCACAACACCAGAAGTTTTTTAAAGGTAATATTTTAAAATCTAATAAAAACACAATTTTATTAAAACTAATTAAACCTGATATTTTTTATTTCATATTTTATGCCTGGCGCGCAAACAGTCGGTATCTTTTTAAAATCGATTTTAAATTCATTGGGCCATAATCATAGTCACATTAAAGTCGGTATCTTTTTAAAAGCGACTTTAAATTCATACAATTCTTATGAACAAAAGTAATTTCTTAAAAAAAGCCTACTTTTTTGTGACTGCAATTATGGCCAATTAAATTAATTATTTTTAATAAATAATTAAATTGAAAAAAAAAAATTAAATGGACGGGAATACACACATAAATTAAGGATAAGTTTTAATTATATTAATAGGAGATTTAATGCAACTCGTTGACCAGCTTGTTTTTGTTACAAATATGTAAAAAAAAAGCTAATGTAAACTGTATAGACGACTTTGAAAGAGATTTCATATCAAAACTATTAGATTTCGGTTCAATGTAAATGCACTATAAAATTGATTTTTCAACAGCCAGCCTTAAATTAAAATACGTAAAGACAAGCGAACGATAAGTCAAAAGGTAAAAATGAGCGACTACTCTTTTCGCTTTTGTTTGGAATCAAAGTAGAGAAATTAAAAAATTTAATAAAATAATTTTTAATTAAACTTACCCGTCCAGCTCTCATGTCGCAATAAAATTCAATTATTGATGATAATTCTTTATTTTTATCTGCAGGACAACGATCACCCAGTAAATAATGCAATTGGGCACTTGTGCGATTAACAACCACTAGGGAGGCTATAGGATAACCAAGACTCTAAAATTAAAAATTTGATATATAAAAAAAAATATTAATCATGAAAATAAGAAAAAAATCAATAAATTACTTTACTTATTAATTTAGGGCCTGCTCAGCTGAATGCGAATAAAAGCTTCTTTCACATACCCAGAGAAAAAAATTCTTGATTTTGACGCAATAGCGAAGATACCAACGTACTCGTATGTACTGCATTTTGGAATGCACTGGGTTTAAATATGTACTCTCACAAGCTTAAAATAGAATTTAGTTCACTTTTGTGCTTCCAAATGCAAATTTATTGCTTCCAAGAAGCACACACATTTCACACATACAATATTTATTGAAAGTGAAAATAAAACAAACAATCAACCATTTATACTTTTCAGAGCTTTGTGGCTGAACTGGTTGAATGTTTCTTAATTGCAGGTATGCCCTGGTTCGATCCCAGTAAGTGTTATAAATTAATTAAAATAAAATAAAGTTAGTTTCTTAATTTCTTTTTTATAGAGCATCTATTTAATGCATCACAGAATGCATAAAATAAGAATTTTCTAAAAGCAAAAACTATTACTTCTAAGTGGTTCATCGCGAACAAAAATCATGCATTATAAGTGCGCAACTGCAAGTGATTCCGTTCTGTTGTTTACCTTACAAAAATGCTTTCAGTCAAGCACAAATGTTTTTGGGTATTTTCATGGAAAACAAAAACAATACACGAAACTTTGTTTTTTTTTTTCAATACAAATTATACGAACGAAACTTTCGGTTGCATTTAGCTGAACAAGAATTTATTTTTTTTTCTTTTTTGTTAAATAGCTCAAATCCACTAATCTTTTTTGCTTGTCTGCAATTCAATTGAAGTGGTAAGCGGAGTATTTTTAGTAAAATCCAATAAAGACAAACAAAAATAGTTGAAAACGCTAAATTAAAAAAAAACTAGTTGAAATGTCATTAATGATCAAATAAAAAACACAATAAAAAAAACATTTGTTTTGCAGCCAACTTCACTACAAATTTCTAATTTTTCAGTGTTGCCGCCGCGCTATTTTGGTATGCTCCATATATTAGACAAGCATCGCACTTGTTACCCTCAGATTTGTAGGGCATATTACGCTACCCACTTCAAATGTTGTGTATAAAACGATAAAATCGAAACTGATTTGAAATTCTATTGTTTTTAAAAATAAGTAATTACTTAGGGATTCTATACGACTATTTTGTATTAAGTCTATTGTAGGCGCCCAAATAAGAACAACAGAAATTGGGCTCACTTGGGTCCTCTAATGTAGTACTTTTGTGATACCTGTATAAGAGAAAGTGAAGAAGGACAGCAATAGAGATAGAAAAGTGAAAGGAAATGTAGTCCGACTGTCGGTATAAATGCAAATATTCCTGACAAATATTTCATGTACTATAGCCAGTGTGCTGAATACTTGATTTATCAAGGAGTTTGAAGGATATACTAGTCTGTATGTATGTCAATAGATAATTTTTATTTATGCTTTCACAAATAAGTTTTATTTAGAAAACCATTGATACTAAATACTAGATAAAAGAATTGAAAACCATTTTTAATAGAGAATTTTTTTTTGTTTTGTGTTGGAAAAATAATGACAAAACCCGCCTGCCCGTGAGATTATCATTAATAAAATATGTGCTACTAGTTGTTTTGTATTAAGGAAGAGGTTAACTTTTCTTTAATTCATTCAAATGTAAAAATTATAATTTTTTATAAATTGACTTTAGAGTAAATCTTTTATTGAAAGAAAAAAAAAAGAAATGTTTCTTACTTATTGCAATTGGAGTATTAAATCCGATAATGTTTTACATGTTCCTGAGAAACCATAAATAAATTAAATTTCATAACGAGTTGATAAATGAAGTACAACTTGTAACCACAAAAAAAAAAACCAAAATGAAATGATTTTTAAATAAAAAATGCTTAAAAGAGCAAAACATCTTACAGGGATTTTATATTTCTTCTTCACGTGGCATTTTATTTTTCATTGATTTCTTTTTTGTATTTTGTTTTGTTTCATTTTAATGGGAAGTTAAGAAAGAGACAGGAAAAAGAAATAAGAGAATTTATCGAAATAAACATTTTCTTCATTCCTTTTTCAGAGTTTCGTGCTTTAATCTGCAGTATTCATTTGTATAAAATATGTTTACGAATTTTTTAAATGTTTTTTTTTTCTTTTTTGGTGGCGCAGCAAGAATAATGAATCTTGAAGAATCCTGAAACGTATAAATTGATTTATAAGAAACAAACTGCTGCTCACATGTCCTGGGAACGACACACACAATAAAACAGACAACAACATTAAAATCGACAAAAAATTATAAATATGTATGTACGAGTATACACATCAATACATCCCTGTACATATGACACGTATGTGTGTATGCATTGTAGTTACATGCAGTACTTTTCCCTGCAATCTTTGTATGTAGAAGGTGATTTTATAAGAACTATCGGAAATTAAAAAAAAAAAAACACATAAAATTCAGAAAAATGCATGAAATATTTATTTGGATCGATAGTTGGGTCGATATAATTTAATGTTTGAAGATTATTTCATGCAAATGTTGGCCGCGGCTGCGCCTCAAATGGTCCATCCGCTTAGTCCAATTTTGGCATACTCTTTCCAACATTTCGGCCGGTATCTCACGAATAATGTTGGCAATGTTGGCAATGTTGGCTTCCAGTGCGTCAATCGAAGCGGGCTTGTCCCTATAGACATTAGCCTTAACATAGCCCCACAAAAAATAGTCTAGAGGCGTTAAATCGCACGATCTGGGCGGCCAATTGACTGGTCCCAAGCGTGAAATAAACTGTTCACCGAACTCGCCTCTCAATTGGTCCATTGTTTCGCGTGCTGTGTGGCATGTGGCACCGTCTTGTTGAAACCACATGTCATGCAAGTCAAGCTCTTCCATTTTGGGCAAAAAAAAAGTTTGTTATCATCGCACGGTAGCGCTCACCATTCACAGTAACGTTGTGATTCGCATCATCTTTGAAGAAATACGGCCCAATGATGCCGCCAGCCCATAATCCGCACCAAACGGTTGTTTTTTGTGGATGCATTGGTAGCTCTTGCAATGCTTCTGGCTGCTCTTCACTCCAAATACGGCAGTTTTGCTTGTTCACGTATCCATTCAACCAGAAATGAGCCTCGTCGCTGAACACAATTCTTCGATAAAAAAGTGGATCTTCATCTAACTTTTCAAGAGCCCATTCACCAAAAATTTGGCGTTGTGGTAGGTCGTTTGGCTTCAATTCTTGCACCAGTTGTATCTTATAAGGCTTCACACCCAAATCCTTCAGCAAAATTTTCCACGTAGTGGAGTAACAGAGGCCCAATTGCTGCGAACGGCGCCGAATCGATAATTCACGGTCATCACCAACACTGGCCGATACGGCTGCGATATTTTCTTCAGTTCGCACTCTACGTAAGCGTGTTGGTGGTTTAATGTCCAACAATGTAAATTTGGTGCGAAATTTTGTTACAATAGCCCGAATAGAAGCCTCAGTAGGTAGATTAAACTGACCATAAAATGGAAGAAGCGCGCGATGAACTTTCTTAACAGAGCACGCATTTTGGTAATAAAATTCAATAATTTGCAAGCGTTGTTCGTTTGTAAGACGATTCATGATTAAATTATAGACCAAACTGAAGATGTTTGACAGTGACACAAGATACAAAACGTGCGTGAGCTGTCAAAACTAGTGTTGCCAAAAAGATAATAGCAAAAAAATCACTCTTTATAATAGAAATCGAGAAATAAAAATAAATAAATAAACACACACACGATACATGGCAGGCCAAGTGGAAGAATTTAAAACTTTACTAAAAGAAATTTATATGGTCACCGGCACATTCATTAAAAATTTATTTTACATAAACTTATTCATACAAATTTCCATTTCAAATCAATTTCAAATATTTCAAACCAATACTACCACTTATTGGATTTTGTATCAGCTAATATCGTCATCAATTTTAAAGCAACATCATTTTTATCGTCGTCGACAGCAATTCAATTATAATTTCGTATTGCCAAACGCTATATTGATGACGCCGATGGTTAATCAATAATTTCAACGCACTTATGTACTAATATTTTACTCAGTTGTTTTAGAATTAGAATGAGGAGCAGGAACAAGTCATCTGGTTACTGCAGCCACAGTGACACTATTGTGACACTATTCTCAAGCTGAAAATTTTCCCTGAGTCTAATATTCATTAAGAATTCACAGACTTTTCTGGGTGATTTGCCCGCCATGTGCAACATTTGTAGTTAATGTTGCCCTAAGTAGCGAAAACGGGTCCAATTTAGACCATTACAGTGACAAAATATATGCTCTGCTGTCTCTTGATCCCCATGTTTGCCGAGTGTTTCAATACTTTGCAATGATAATTAAGTCATGAATCCCGTGACAATGCGAATTCAGCTGCCTTATTTTTTTTTTAATTTGTTTAAGTTTATTTTATTAAAAAAAAACATGGCAATATTGAAAGCAAACATTTCTACATAATACCAAATTAGTGTCGACAGTCAATATTAAGAACTGTAATACCGAAATCAGTTTGTGTCAGTAACGCCTAAAGTATTATATTTTTGTTAAAGTGCCATATAAAATAGAGTGTTTGCACTTTTATTGTTTTAAATTAAATTTTTTCAGCCACACTATCGCGAACAGCAGCAATATTTTCTGCAGTACGAGCTGTACAAGCATGTACTGGTGTTTTCACATCTCCTCAAATCTCAAATCTCAAATCTGCTCAAATTTTAGCACGATTAAATTAACTGAAAAAATCACGAAGTGCATGATATGCATTTTGATTTGAACGCCCATTTTCATAATAAGCCTAAATAAGTTTAACGCGTTGCTCGATTCTGTATCTTTAGATGGTCTGAAATTGAAAAATGTCAAATGAAATGCAGAAAAAAGCTTGACGTTTACAATCAACATCGGCCCTTAAAATTAATGATTATTGAAATATTGAAAATATAAATAATGAATAATATTATAAAAAAATTTTTTTAATTAATTTAGATTCGTTGGTATTACAGCCCACTGTGTCTCATAAATAGTTACATGGGTTTGTATTTACAATTGCGTACTTAGAGTTCAAGGGACCATTGCAATATCAGCATAAATTGAAACTGGTGTCCAACAAAATATAAAGCAACAACAAATCCATGTGATTTGTATGTATTTCGGCAACATCATGTTTATCTTCTTCTTTTGAGGTTTTTAACTTTTTATCGATAAAGTTGTTGACCATGTTTTTCTTTTATTTCTAAAGAGATTTTTTGTTTTCTCTTTCTCTCTCTCTATCTCTTTTACTTTCAAGGAGTAAACAATTTTACCTTGTGGTCATGGCTGGCAAAGACACTTGTTATCAACAATTTCATTCTTACATTTTCTACTTCTTCATTATAGAGTTCTTCCTTCTAACAAGCATTTTGCAGCCGCACACATGCACAGTCAGACAGAAGACATTTGTGGGTGTACGGGTGTGTGCCTGTGTATGCATTTCCAACCGCAATAAATACAAAAACCGCACATAAACATTGATTGAATGCCCCAGCAGTTTGAAATGCTGCAGCACGTTTTAAACATTAAGCACTCGTTTGTAGAAAATTTTTAAACACACTTACAAACACCACTATGCTTCTTGAATGAATTTACACTTGGAATAGGACCATTTTAAGCATCAAAATCTTTTGGTTGTATTTTTTTTTCTTTTTTGCATTTTGTTTAGGTATATGTGTTTTTGTTGGTTTGGGGATCGATTCCGTTTGATTTGATTTGATGGTTGCTGGCTATAAATTAATGTTTCTTTTAAGGTTACTGTGGCAGGATTGCTGGCGTTACTTTATAGCGTCTGTATTCGTATGCCAGTCGTCAGCTTCAATACTGCTGTTTATTGGCGGTTAATGGATGGTTTCGAACTATTTTTTTTTTCTTCTTATTATTACTTATATTTAAGATTTTGTTTTTTTTTTTTTTTTTTTGGCTTCTAGCTGTTAAAGATTTATTTGAAAATACAACCGTCGTTTATTTTTTTTTAAAGAAATTGTTTTAATTTCATAGTACTCGTACTAAGAAATTAATTTTCTAAAACGAAGCTGTAAACATTTGGTCTTTAGAGGGCTTTAGAATAGTTGCACTGATGATGGCATTAATCATTTATGGACTTGTAATTGAAAGGTAAAGATTTATTTTACAAATGAGGTTATTAAATAATTTTTTTTTTTTTAATAAAATTAATGAATGAAAAATTATACAACCCAAATCGTTAGTTGTCAATAAATTCATTGTTTTAAGCGTTTGGTTTTTTTTTTATTTAATTTTAAGTCATATCTTAACTATTTACCAAGAATTGTCAAAGTCTTTGCACTAAAATTTGCTTGATTTTTGTGCCGTCTGGCCCAATCAATAACTGGACTCATTGAATTTTTTCAATATACAAAAATCAACAAAAGAATGCTTGGACTTGCGAGAACTTTGGGCTTTTAGCGCTTTAGTAAATTTTATGGTTTTGTAAACTAAACAGATTCTCTATTTTACTTTAATTTAATACCAACTACGTTTAATTTTTTACTTAAACCAAATATTATTTTAACTTTTCAAGTCGAAACCTTCATAAATTTCTCATCCATGTAACACTCGTAATACAAATGCAAATCCATTAACGTTGGCAAAATATTTTGTACACAAATGTGAACATTTTTATATAAAACTGCATTTTAAAGGACAAGATAAGAAACTGTTTCCTCTTTTTCTTGACAGGAAATCCTCTGCTGCACTCACACATTCAGACACATACATATAAATCGGTTGGTTAAGGCAAAACACACTACAAATTGAACAGATTGCAATATTTTCATACCAACAAAAAAAAATTATTAAATAAAAAAAAAAAAAAAGAAATGTAGTGGCATGACACACATTGAAGAGATTTTTTCCAAAAATTAAAACGGGGGGTCATGGCAAAATAAAAATGGAGAAAAATCCACCCAAAGTTGTGGTCTAAAGAATAAATATAAAAAGAATTTTAACAAAATAAAATTAAATATTGATTAAAGTAAAACATAAAAGTTATTTTAAGTAAAACAAAAAAAAATAATGATAAATGATCATTTTAAGCAAGAAATCTTTTATTTTTTTTTTTTTAGAAAAACCTTAGTAAAACTTTACGCGCAAGATTTATCGAAAGTACATCTTGAACGCGTTACGTTGTACCCTTTCAAGGGATACAGTTTTAAAAAAAATAATAATATATTTATAAAGTTTTAGTTAATTAATTTGATAAATTCGCTAAAACATACGATTATAAAGCTGATAAAACCATGATCACAAATTTGCTGTTTTTATCCTCACTCGGTTCTTTACTCTATGTGTTGGAATCATTGGATTAACAAAAATAACTTGTCTCAAATGTAAAAGAATTTTATTGAAAAAACAAACACTTAATAACTCAAAAACAAAACTAAATTTTTTTTATTGAAATCTGCGTGTATAAGTGGGCTTAAAATGGGCATGACCAGTATAAAACTATCTATTCGATCACTTAAAGCCTTGATTTTTGAAGTCATAACCTCTTCTTTATGAATGTCTTCGCATTTGAGCTGAACTTTTTGCTTACAGTAACTTTTGTCTCAGCAAAGACTTTAATTTAACTGATAAGCATTTTTATGCCGTGATACCTTACAACTTTCGACTTAGATGATTTTCTTTCGACTCTTCATGACACAGCACATTTTTTTTGCTAGAATAAAACACTTGTATAGTGAAGTTAATCGTAACCAGAGTTAGCTCAGGTATGCAAGTCTTAAAGGTCGCTTAAAATACTGAAACTGTGCTGAAATTTGACAACTAACATCGTATTTATGTAAATGAAAACAAACAAAAAATCATAGGGTAGTGTGAATTCTAACACTCGACGGCTTGTAGGTTTGTAGGTTCCTGCTCAAATCAGGGTTTATTCTGCAGACAAGTCAATTAGCTTCTCGGTACTGACACTTTCATTGAATTTTATTTCCTCTATTTGAAAGCTCTCTTTAAAAAAAAGTTGTTTGGTGAATGAGAAACTTTAGCCATTTTCAACTGCACAAATTGGCAATGGAAAATTCATGATTGTGAAATAATTTCTTGTTGGTATTTCAACTGCAAAATTTTAAATGGAACCACTTTCAATTCATAAGACCTTTAGTTGTGCACACAGAAAACAACTACGGTTTGTGAGAACTATATTTGTTTCCAATCAAAAATTCAGTTGTGATAATCGAAATGTTTAATCTTGGTAATAGAAATTCGGTCTTACAGCTCGAAATATTTTTAACAGAACTCATTTTTGGCCTGTATTATCGAATTCTAATTGCTACAACTAAAAAATTTTATTATCACATGAATTTTTGGTTGGAAACAAATATAGTTGCTACAACTGAAGTTGTTTTCTGTGTGTGAATTTAAAAAGTTCCTCAACAAGTAGGAGTTATGAAAGAAAAACAGTTTATATAAAAAGTTTTTCATTTTATACTTAATCGCTCAGTAAATTTAAGGCATTTGAATATTTGGTAAAAATGGTTTGTGCCTAATGCCTCAAATATGTGGAATTTTAATTTTTACATATATAAAAACTGATGTAAAATATGCCCTTACACATCTCCCTTAGCATTCTGTTTAACAAATGGTACTAGAAATTTATTTCTTACAGACACACACAGCCTCATACACATATGAGATACCCATTTGGCCAAATGTTAAAATACAATCAGTGCTAATAATCAAAAATCGCTTAAGCCGACTTAAATAAGACTTGGCTTGTTGTCGCAATTAACTAAATAACATTATTTTTGTGGCTTAGAGAAAATTATTATTCCACAATTAATCACAATAAAAAAACTTTATAAATTCTTACTGAAATCTTACTTCCTTGTCACTATGATTATATTATAACAACACAAAATTTTGTGACCTAAGATTCCGTAGTCAATTTGAATACATAGAAATATGTCAATTGCCTATTTTATTGGCAACAATTGCTTTCAATATTTTAACTTGAGTGTTTAAATCGACAACGGTTGGTCGACAACTTAAAAAAAAAAAGATACGATTTTACTTTTTTGAGAACGCACATTGTCAACTTGTTAACGAACGTTGTGGAATTGATAACAACATGTTGTCAAATTTCCAACTTATTAACAAACTCGACACCAAATGGTGTCATTTTGACACCAGATAGTGTCTATTTATCACCGGTATGGTGTCAACATGCTAATTTCAATTTGACACCATTCGATATCACTGCTGCAAAGCTATGCTGTCAATAATGCTTTGTTAAAATGACATCATGCGTTGTCAAAGTGAGCACAAACGTGATTAATACACTATTGACATGGTTTGTGCCTATTTTGACAACGGATGGTGTCACTTTTTTCTCTCAGCAATTTAGCAGGCGCACGGCTCTCATAATTTATAGAAACCTTTCTAAACGTTTATACTTTTCATTGTATCAGGGCTGACAAAATCCAATAAAAATCTTAACAAAGTAAAACCTTCATAAGCCATTTCAATCATAAAAATTTGGCCACCTGTACATTTCATCTACACATACATACATGGTACATTAATATAAAAAACAGGAACAAGAACAAATGCATTTAACCACTACAAATACTTATATTCAGTTTTTAACAGAAAACACTTGAAAACCTAAATGTGTAGAAAACTCATGGTAGCATTTTAGCATGAAGTGTCAGATTTTTAAGCAAGAAAAAATATTTCTTTTTTGCACATAAAAAAATTTATTTAAAAATATTTCTGCATGTGAAGTCTTAACAGAGAAAAATTCACAGGCTTTGGTTAATTTGAAAGTGTTGATAGAAATGAATTTACCACTCGATGGCAACCCCAATTTGTGTTTCTTCTTTTTTCTCTGTATTATTTTTCTCATATTACAAGTAACTCTGTATTTTATGTTTTTAGTTCTTAATAAATAACTGAATAGATAACAACTAATAGGTTATGGGCTCAGGACCCTACATGAGAAAAAATTTTTTGGTTTTTCAAGAATATTTTAAGAACTGAAAAAAAAAAGAGGAAATTAAAAGAATGAGTTCGTTGTACCAAATCGAGAAATTGGACGACACCAATTATGACTGTTGGAGTGTCCAAATGAAAAGTGTGTTAGTTCACTCTGAGTTGTGGAACGTTGTGAACGGTTCGTATAGGAAAACACAGCAGGACACAAAATGGGATGGCGTAAACGACAAGGCACTGGCGACAATAGTGTTGAGTGTAAAATCATCCCAATTGAATCATGTAAAAAATATTGGTACAGCTCTTGAGGCTTGGAAACGTCTGGAAGAGATTTATAAGCCTAGTGGACCAGCTCGTAAGGTGACGCTTTACAGAAAATTGTTGTCTTTGAATATGACTGCCGGAACAACTATGGCTGAGTATATAAATTCATTCACTGACATAGTGGACAAACTGTCAGAAGTGAATATAGAGATAAAAGATGAGTTATTGGTTATTATCTTATTGTCTAGTTTACCGAAAGCCTATGAAAATTTCGTTATTGCCATGGAGACAAGGGACGAGTTGCCTTCTCTTAAAATGTTAAAGGTAAAGCTTTTGGAAGAAGGAGAGAGAAGAGTGGAGTGGAACTCCAAGATAGACTCCGTATTAAAGGGTATTGGTTTCAGAAAATCTGATCATGAACCCTGCTTATACTATATGCATAAAAAAGGTAAATTGTGCATTATTATAATTTATGTTGATGACATTATAATAGGGTGTGAGTCAAAAGAGGACGTTTTGAAAATCAAGGATATATTGAAAAAGAAATTTGAATGTGTAGACTCAGATCAGCTGAAGTTATTTTTGGGCATGAGAATTACCCGTGATGGTGAATGTGGAGCTATTACCATTGACCAAGAGCAGTACATAAAACGTTTATTGTCTCAATATGGTATGAGTGATTGTAGACCTGCAGCAACACCATTGGATCCAGGTAGTAAGTTGAATTGCACGGATGAGAGTTGTTCTAGAGTTGACCAGAAAATGTATCAATCAATGATTGGGTCACTTATGTATCTAGCTTTGGCAACGCGACCTGATATTCTACACTCGGTTAATAAATTGGCACAACACAATGTAGATCCACACAATGAACACTATGCTGGTATAAAACACATCTTACGTTATTTAGCAAGTACTAGTGATTTGAAGTTGGAGTACAGAGCAACTGGTATCCCACTATATGGTTATGTAGATTCTGACTGGGCAGGGGACACATCAGATCGTAAATCTCAGACAGGTTTTGTATTTTACCTTGCTGGATCTGCTTTTTCCTGGGAGTCAAGAAAGCAAAATTCTGTTGCGTTGAGTAGCACTGAGGCAGAATACATGGCTCTTTCAACTGCTGCTAAAGAAACAATATATTTGAAAAATCTATTGCAGGAAATCGGGTATATGAAGGACAGATCTATTACTGTTTTTGGCGACAACCTTAGCGCTCAACAACTGGCAAAAAACCCCGTTTACCATTCGAGGTCAAAACATATTGACATAAGATATCACTTTATACGAGAGGCAATTGCAAACAACATGATTGAATTGAAATATGTTTCGACAGATGACATGGTGGCGGACGTATTGACAAAATGCTTATTAAAAAATAAACATTGTAAATTCTTGAATATGTTAGGAATAAAATAAAATTTATATATTTGTAAAGAACGCAAATTTGGCTTGTGGAAGGGTGTTGATAGAAATGAATTTACCACTCGATGGCAACCCCAATTTGTGTTTCTTCTTTTTTCTCTGTATTATTTTTCTCATATTACAAGTAACTCTGTATTTTATGTTTTTAGTTCTTAATAAATAACTGAATAGATAACAACTAACAGAAAGGTGGCTTAACAAAATATTCTACTAGTAACAACCATTAGCTAAAGTTGCATTCTTCTTTCAATATTAATGTGAGAGGCATAATACCAAAGAAGCTGTTTTCGATTTTCTTTCAATTTTAATTCAACTACTGAATATTTAATTTTAGCCTTTTTAATTTTCTTTTTAACTGTCTACAAATATTTTTTTCCGTGTAAGCGCATAGACATTTTTAAACGTTAAAATATTTTTATTTTTTTTTCAGTAAATATGAATAGTACAATTCATTCCATTCCATTTACACATGAACATGTGTATGTTTGTCGCTAAATATTATACACGCATATGAGTGAACAATAGCTTTAACCGCAATTGCACTTTTAAGCTCCCTATTTTTATTTGCATGAATCTACCACTCAGTGTGCATTGAAAATACAGCCATACATAAATAAGTTTGCATGAATTTACCTACAGATGTGGTGGTGAGATTAACGACAAAAATGTTTGTTTACGTATGTGTACCCTGCAGGCAACTCAGCTGACTTTAAATAAAAATTTTTAAGTAATTATTTCTCAACTACTTATAAGAGAGTGAAATGGCTATTTTCATATTATAATAGTTTAAGCAGTAGTCAGTAGTGACTACTCTTGATGACTTGGTAAAAAAAAAAGTTAAAAAAAAGCCTTTTCCCGAAAAGAATTACCCTAGGGGAATAGGAATTAGTCACAAAGCATGGAACTGGACTTGTCCTGTCTTTGCTTTAATCTTTTTCATGTTATAGACTAGTCTCTTGAGCATTGCGATGTCCTAGGAGGGGTCAATTGCGACTATTTACATACTTCGTAATATTTTCTAGAATTATTCTAAACAGACAGGTTCTAGGATTAGTCAATATTGAACCAGTGCCGTATATTATCCGAGTTTAGCTAATCTTGCAACAAATGCTGAAAAACTAGTTAGAGATGGGTACTAGATGAATAACACTAAATATAACCGCAAATGTACAAACGGTACTACTCCCAAAAGAAATTAAAGAAATTAGAACTTGTGTACTCCTGACGTACTCATTGGTATTATTTCCATAATAAGTTCATTTTTCACAGGTCACGGTATATTGCTTTTAGCGCCAGTATATTTTTGATTAGTCATGTTATTTGGGAACAATTGGTCCAGCATTTCCTACAGGGTAGTAATAATGAATATTAAAAGTTAATTGCTAATTTTTCAACTAAAAAGTTAGACTTAATGCAAAACAAAACAATAGAATGAGTGTCATTGTCATGACGTAAACAGTATTATGCGGCAACGTCGGCCATATGTTCAAATCAACTACAAAATCGAGTGAGTGCTTTAGTGTAAAATGGTGTTTCTGTCTTGTTGAACATTATTATCGAAAATGTATGCACGTAATGTTTATTGCCTAATAATTTGGAATTTTTATTTAATGTGACGACTATAAGAATACGGATTTAATCGCCGCTTTAGATGTCGTGCAAGCTATCGTGCAGTATGAAATTTCGATACCATTGAAGTAAGCATAATTATCGCATACGATATGTGACTAATCGAAATTTTTTGTAATAGTATGTAATTGATTTACACACAATTCTATTTAGTGATGTAAGTGCGTATGTATGAAAAGTTTTTTATTTTATATTAAAATTTTGTATGTTAGAATATGGATCAACAATTGCTTCTTTTGGCATATTTTTACTAAAATTCAAAAGATGAAAATAAATTAAAAATTGTAATAACTAATAGTTTTAACTCAAAAATAATTAAAAATTATATTTGTCAAAGCTTTTTAGTTGAATGTGCTCGTTAAAAAAGTAATTTGTTTTGTTTACAATAGCTATTTTGCTCTCGAATGATGTTTGGTAAGGGTACACTCGATAGAAGACTCGCTAACGCAAGTCGTCATCTCAAATTTTGTTTATTTTTTCACGATATTGAGTGCCATGATGCCAAATGAAAATTATTCAACAAGTAAGAATAAAAATATTATAATTTTATACATAGTGTGAATCTTATGCCTATTCATAATTTACGGGATCCCTGATCTGGAGTCCCACTAATGTACTGGAACGAGTCTGGCATGGTTGATATTTCTTGATGGCCCAACCAACCGTCTATTATATCCGAACGAGTATGAAGTTCTTTGGTTTGAAGCCAACTCTAGAGGTGCCAACAATTTCCATACAAATTGGGTGTGCAAAATTTCAAGTCTGTACTGTCAACCGTTAAATAGTTACCTCATCTGAAGCCAATCCTAGCAGCAGCATCAGGTCATGGTTAACATAAACATGCATTGTCATCGGGCCTGAACGAGTATGTAAAATTTCAGCTCAGTCGGACATCGGAAAGTGGGTCAAATTTAGTTTGCAAGATTTCACCTTCACATGCATACAAAACTAGTTATATTTATAAAAGCTTTTAACTTTTAAAAATTACTTATTAGTTAGTTTTATTTAACCTTTTTCTTTTAAATAATATAGCTATTTTGTTAAGCTTGAGGTCTTATTTTTCAAAAATTTATTTTTATATCGATATTTCGCTTCAATTTTTGTAGCTTCTTCAGGATATGTGACCTTGGCTATGAAAAGGTGGCTTATGACTCAAAAAAGAAATTGGGAGAAACAGCTGTTAAAGATAAACAATGCATTTCGTCAGTTTCTTAGTAGTTTTTCTTTTGCATTATGAACAGTCATGCCCAAAAGGCAAAAGAGATAACTCCGTTTTCAATTCCATTTATTATCTTGATTCTGGATTTTCAATAAAATTCTGTTTTTCTTTCATTTGTGCTCTTCTCTACATTCTCTACATTTTTAGTTAGGACTTTCTAGTTTTCACCACGTGAAAGAACGTCTCAAAAACTATCGAAACCAAAAAAAAATGGAAAAATTTTTTTTGGACTCATAAGCCACCTTTTCATAGCCAAGGTCGCATATAATTATAATTTAAAGTTCTGTTATAAATGTTTGAAAAATGATGTTTAAAAATATAAGTATTATCGATATCGAGTAATTTTTAAAAATATGGATATTTTATTGCGCGGATACTTCTTTCACAGACCTTCTGTAGGGTGTAAAACAACTTTATGCGAGACTTACGGGGTGGGGAAAACGTAATTTTTTCAAAATACATTGTAGTCAGCTTATTGTTAGATCCTAACAGTTTGCAATAAATTTGTTATTTTGACAGTCGTCTACAATATTGCTTGCAAGGTATGTATCTTCTATGCAAAAGGGAGGGTAATTTGAAGGTTATGCCAGAAATTGATTTGGTGCAATACATTCAGTTTTGTTTAAAAACAAAACTGCAAAATAGAAATAATAAACTTTATATTGGCACATGATTATCAGCAAATGTTATATACGTGGGATTTATATTTTTGGGTCATGCCATCAACACACTACTGAATGTCGTCTTTTATAATATTAATTGCACTATGCAACAAGCAAAAAAATTTGTTGCAAAATTACAGAAATCGATATCGATCGAAATTTAAATATAATTAAAATGAAAATATCGTTCGATTTCAAATTGTTTGAGAATATTTTTAAAAAGGTTACTTCACAAATCTTATCATAACTTTGAAACGAAGTATCCGAATTTGTTACTAAATATGGCAAAAAAAATTCTAAACTATAATGGCTTTAACTTCTTTTCAGTTAATTTTTTAGTAGAACTATTATTGAATAAATATGACCTGGTGTGGAGGTCTTTTTAATTTTTTATATTCCAATACTTTGGCCATACCTATAATAATGATAATTGCTGCAAGGGATTAGAGCAATTATAATAAATAGGGTTGTTCGGATGAAAAAGTAGAGGAAAGAAATACTTCAATTAGTTTGTTTTTGTTGCTTATGGCAAGGGTTAGGTTACTTCCTAGGGTGTCAAATTGAACTTTAATTGCAATGGCTTCAGAAAATCTGTTTCCAAAAACAAACGAAAAATCAATCAGCTATCTTTTCTGTTGGGTACACTTCACAGAATTAATTTGGTAGAGTATTTATTTGTTAATTTTTGGAATACTTTTTCAGATTTTTTTTTTTTTTTTTGAACAATTTAATATATGATTTTGGTTTAATTTTAATTAAATATAACGGAATCAATGAAATTTAAATTTAATTAGAGTGTGTTCTTGATATTTTTATTTTAGTAGTTAGATTTAAGTTAATATTTTAGGTTTAATTTTATGATAAACTTAATTTTAGTTCTTGTAAAAGTTTAGCTGATTTTCATTAAGTTTAGTTTTAAGCAATTTAAAAGTTTAATTATAAAACAATAAAAAAATTATATGATAATTAAACAGTATGCCTTGGTGGCTGTTCAATTGTAAGATTTCAAGAGTAGATTAAGATTAAAGTTAAGCAAACTTTTGCTGTGGGAAACTGAGAAGTATTTTTTATCTCAATTTAATTTAATTTTATCAAAACTCTATTACATATCTACATGTAGCTTATAATTATATTTAAATGCAAATGAATTACATTCATGAAATATGAAAGAAATCTTTACATATAAAAGAGTAACGTTACTGACTGACTGACTTATCATCATCGCCCAGCCCAAACAGTTAAAGCTACGGGCTTTAAATTTGCTAAGCAGGTGCATGTCTCAATGTATAGGACGAATAAGAAGGGATTTTTGGAAATTCGAATTTTAAGGGGGCAAAAAAGGGTAAAAACGGATAACATCGAACTTCTTATATCTCCGGAACTACTACAGATAGAGCCAAAGTTCAAACTACTAAAAAAAAATAAGCGGATGGGTATTTGGTACTTTTTCGATATTTGTACATTTGTGGTATAAAAAGGGTAAAAGCTTATGTTGGTACGTTCTTTTAACCTCATTTATTTTTCAAAGTAACAATCACAGCAACAAAAACTAAACTGTATTCTTCTCTTCTTAAAAAGGTCTCCAATGTATATTGGCACTTTTTTTAAATTCGAGCAAATAAGGGGTAAAATATGTACCATAATGTATATTGATGCAGGATATAAGCATTTTATTACTCATTTGTAGCATCCAATAAAAATCAATGATAAAAAATTGTTTTAAGGGAGAAAAAGTACCAAAATAGAAATTTGTACTTTATATTTAAACAAGTTTAATGGTATTTTTAATGTTATGTGCAAACCTAGAGTTTTCACAGTAGAATTATACGGTCCTTAACAAAATAAAAAATAATTAAGTGGACAAAATATTACTAGGCTCAAACGGTTCAGGTCAAATTGAAAAATCATTAAGGACAAAATGGTACTTTTTATACATATTAATGGCACTTTTTGATTTTTTTTTTAGTGTAAACAAACCTGGCAGTACGATATTGGGCTCAAATGGTACCAAGCAAAATGAAAAATCATTAAGAGGACAAATGGTACTTTTTATATTTTGTTGGTACTTTTTGGTATTTTATTATTAAGGAATGTAAAAGTACGGGATTGGGCTCAAATGATCTGAAGTAGGGTGGAAAACCATGAATGGGAAAAAATTTTACTTTTTATTGTTTTTATTGGTACTTTTTCAGTTTTTCATGCTAACAACACTAGAGCTATGAGATTGGGGCCTAACGCTCTTAAACAAAGTAAAAAATTATTAACCGGCAAAACAGCACATTTTAATTAAATTAATTTCAATGGTATTTTTTGGTTTTTTAACATTAACGAATTTATAACTATCAGACCGAGCTCCAACGGTGATCAGTAAATATAAAAATAAATAAATTGACAAAAGGGCCCTTTTTGCCTTTTAATGTAATTTGTATTAAAAAATTTAGAACTGAGATTACATAGTCTACAAAGAAATACGAAATTATAATAGTGACAATATGGTACTTCACTGACGAAGTAGCGAGTTAAATGCTAGTTAATTATAAAATTAAGAAAAAATTTTTTATTTTTAAAAATGGACTAAAAATAAAATGCACTTATTATGTTTCAGTTTCGTTATTATTATTCTTATAGGCTCACATAATATTTAGAAATAAAATAAACCAAAATTGATCACAATCTATGGATAAATACTGATTTTATTCCCGCTAAAGCGGAAATAGCCAGTTTTGAAAAATAAAAATTTTTAAGTAGTTTCCCAAATGAATAATTATATGTAAGAAAAACAAAAATAAAAATAAAACTTGACCTCAAATAACAACATCAACCAAATTCATAAATTTTATTTGCGAGTTATTAAAAAAAAGTAAACTGTCACATAGTAAATATTTTTTGCAACTACATAAATAGAAATGGTGTTACTGTAAAGGAAAAAAGAAATAAATTGCATAAAATACCAACAGACACGTATTTGACTCCTTTTAAGAATATTTACGAATGCAATTTATAAAGGCCACAGCAGTTCTTGCGGTTTTGGTTTGCAAGTTGCCACAATATGATTTTTAAGAAGGAAAATATATAACATGGTAAAAGTATGACTATTTATTTTCATAATAAAGTCATAAAAATCTCGATGTATGTATATGTTTGAATATTTTCATTCATAAAATGATTGGTAAACAAAAGTTAGCGAAGTAAAAAGGGCGTTAAAATACAAAATAAAATCAGACACCCACCTTGAAAAAATGTTTAATTATTTTTCAAATGAATGACAACGTTTTATTAGACTAATGAAAAATTACATTAATTTAATGAAATATTAATTCATTTAATGATTTTAAAATTTCATACAAAGCCAGGGAGCTGCTGCACTACTCCCCTAATATAAAAACTAAATAAAAATAATCATTACTGTTGAAGCAGTTAAGCACATCTTTTATAAAAGTCAAAGCATGTAAAAGTTCTCGTAATTAAATTATTCATCAAATGTTGCCATTAGTCTGAAGAAACCTTGTCATTGGTTTGAAAAAAATTAATTATTATTTTAGTCTAGCTGGATAATTTGCAAGCTGTCTAGTTGCAAAAAAAAATTTAAATTATTTCGGCAAGTAATGGAATTCATTATTTTACAGGTAACAGTACTTGGTTCATATGCTGATTCTGCACCACTTTTTCAATAAGCTTGCCAACATCTTACACCATAAAAGTCAGCTGTAGGTGACTGTCGAGCAGCCGTCAAGCAGCGGTTGCCGCTTGTACGAGTAACTCTTAGGTAATAAATAATAAGTAAACACGCTGTTAGTAAATTTGTTTACACATTAATAATTAATATTTCCGGATACGATATTTTCATAAATTTTAAAAAAATGTCAAACCAATTATCCAATTATTTATATTTATGTATGTATTTAGTACTTGAACAAAGCTGACTCAATAAAAGTTTAAGCAATTACTTGGCATAAGGTAAGGGAAAATAAATCTATACATATAAAAGAATAACGTTACTGACTGACTGACTGACTTATCACTATCGCCCAGCTCAAATTGAAATTGGATGAGCAGGTTCCTGTCCCAATGTGTAGGACGAATAAGAAAGGGATTTTTGGAAATTCGAATATTAAGGGGGTAAAACCGGGTAAAATAGAAATTCTTATATCGTTTCAAAAGATCGTCTAGATTTGTAATCTACCGCCCAAATACTCAGAAATTACTTTGAACTATTTTTAAAAATTTTTTGAAGTTTTCATATACCCCAGAGCTGTTGCTTTGAGGGATTTTTACCATTCCTCAATTTACCGAGGTATCATTTCCGATTTTTCCCATGAAAATTACCAAAATCAAAAAGGAATTTAAGCTGCAGCTTCTAACTTTTTAGGAAGTGTTTTAATATTTTCGAAAAATTTTATTTTATTTTATGATGCAAAACAGAAACTGCCAAAATCCTTGAGAATAATAATACTGGGGTGTATGGAAATTTAAAAAAAATTATAAAAATAGTCTAAAGTAATTTCTAAGTATTTTCGCGGTAGATTACAAATCTAGACAGGCTCCTCTTTAAAATAATATACGGACCATCTCGTAATCTTTGTGAGAAATCAACGCATTTATGCATATTAGTATCCATGCACTTATATTTCTCCTAAATATATTTATATATAAATATGTCATAAATACTAAAAACTCATTTACGAGTTACGTTAAAGCAGATTTATCTTCACTCAATTAAATTATATTAGAGACAGTATGGTACTTCGCTAACGAAGTAGCGAGTTATATGCTAGTAAATAATAAATATTGCTTGCATGTCGTCTACTAAATACATCTATACTTGGCAAGGGAACACATTTTGTTCCCTCTTAATTTTTGCTTTTACACACAAAAGTGTTCAACCCAATTATGAATAAAAATCCTTTTTTTCTCCTATTATAAATAAAACGTCTCCTTTTGCTATCAAAGAAAATTCTCTGATTTTAAGAATTTTGTCTCTTAGGAAACAATTCCCGGGATATATTCATAATCCATATATAATTATAAAAATCAAATATCGTTAGCTTGTAATATCATCACATGAGACCTATTTTGCTAATTTTTTTGTTATATATATGTTCGGTAGAACTCAACTTAGGTTTTTATGTAAAGAAAAGTTGGCCACGCCCATTTTTACGCCCACTTTTTATTTATACAAAATCTAAAAACGTGTGGACCGATTGGGTTTATCTTTTTGGTATATTTTCGTCATAGCCCAGCTTAGGTTTTTAAGAAAAGAAAAATTTACGTCTACATTTTTAATGGACAGATTTGGATAATTTTTTTTAATGTTCGTCATAACCCAAATTAGGTTTTTGTGGAAATAAAAATTGATAACACCCATTTTTAAGCAGGGCATTTAAGAGATACTTTTTTGGACACTCCTAGTGGAACTGGAAAAACTTTTTTAGTGATATTGATTTTGGCAACGCTACGCTTGCAGAATAATATAGCACTTGAACTTGCTTCACCACGAAGTGCAGCTGCATTTCAATGAAGTAGGACTCGTTTGGCTTGGAACTGATAACTACGTGTCTATAGAAAATAATGATCGACTTTTACCCTTTTATATTTAAATTTTTTTTTTTTTCAAATTTAATATTTTTTGCATAAAAAATTTTTGCGATATTTTTGAAACCACTAAGACTAAAGACTAAAAAACAAAAACTAAAAAACGTAAGGGGTTACACTAAAATATATTCAACTCGGTATATTTATTTTCACTTACTTCATTTTAATTAATTTGTTTACAAAGTAGGCTTAGCACTGGGCCTAGTCGGTCCAGAAATAGATGGCAACTTTCCTTATAATATAGAGTTTATGTACCAAATTTCAGAAAAATACATTAAAATATATAATTTTAATCATTTAAAGACTCCTTTTAATTTTCTTGCTTCAAAAGTAGGAAGAAAAATTAAAACCTTCCTTGAAATATAAAGAATTTATGTACCAACTTTAAGAAAAATTCGTTGGAAAATAATTTGTTAATTTGTTAAAAAAAGTCGGCGTAGCAGTTTGCAGGGTCAGTCCAAGGCATATGTAAAATAGTAGAAAAATCGATTGGAAAATATACAGCGCAATCATGAAATAGAGAATTTTCTGTGTTAAAAAAGGCGGAAATTTTTTTATGATTAAAGGAAAGTGAAAAGTGAAAAAACTCCCGGAGAATTTTTATTCATAATTGGGCTGACAATTGTAATTAAATGACACATTTCAGTTCTCTTAATCAAAATTGGGCGTGGCTAGTCCTTCCTTGGAGTATAGAGATCATTGGTGCAAAATTCCAGCAAAACTCGTTGGAAAAGACAAATTTGTATAGCGAACAAATAAACAGAAAATTTATTTTATTTATATATTTATAATAGATATGCATGCATTTTGTTCAATCAGCTCCACTGTTTTAATGTTGTCAAAGGAAACGGAAATATCACATACACGTACACACCAAAACAAACAAAAATCATACGACAGGGAGAAAAGTTTGCAACATCTACTTAAACTTAAGTGTTACTTACACTGGGTATCTTCTCTAGTATGTTTTATAATAAAACCAAAAAAAAAAAAAAACTTAAAAAAAGAATAAAAATAAAACTTATTGGACAGTTTTCATAAGTTTTTTGCTTTTTATGACATTATTGTTTTGCAAAATGACAAAAAAAGCAAAAAACCAAAACAAAATTAAGAAAGACTATTTTTTCGCTCCTTAGAGCACAACAATAAAAAATACAATTTATGGTTATAAATTAAGTTGCACACAGTTATGTGTTGCTAAAGCAAAGCAAATGTCCAAGGGTGAAAGGAAAATAATAACAATAATAATAATAAAATATGTATATATGTATGTAAATACCGGACATATTGATAAATAAATATAAATATTAACATACAAGTGTATCTATTATTTAGAATGTAAAAAAAAAATTGAAAAAATTATTTTCATAATAAATGTTTGCAATAAATCATATCTATCATTCTATTATTTACCAACAACACTGAACAACAGTTTTATATTAAACAAAGTTTCAAATAACAATTATGGCTTTAACTAGATCCAATAAGTTAAACTCTTGGTAGTAAATGATTCCACCTCAAAGTGTTAGGCAAATAAAAACAAATTTTAGTTGCTTTTAAGAAAATAAAATAGAAAATTTATGTTTATTTTGTACAAAGTTTTATGCCAAAGTTGGAAAAAACAAATCAAAACTGATTTTTTTTTTTATTTTTTTTTGAAAACAGTACAAAGTTATTTTTGCAAAATTGTTTGTAAAGGATTCTCTGTTAAATATGCAATGTAACCCATAACCCATGAAAATATTTTCAAGCAACTAGACGATAATACTCGTAGCGTAAATATTTGTACTTTTAAAAATTGTTTAAAAAAGTTATAGCAGTGATGCTTCTAAGACAGAAAGTTTAGTTCTACCACGAATTAATTATGTTTTCATTTAAAGCTTTTGCTTTAAAGGGATTGCTCAATGATGACTGAAATTAATATATGAAACTGGTATTTCAATCAAGATTTTGAGGAAACATAAAATTTTAGTATTTTATTTTTTTAATTTGACAGCTAAAATATAAAGTCTTACAAGTTTTAGCTATTAAAATTTTAAATAAAAAATAATAAGCTCTAAGAAAAATTTATCACATTATATATACAAAATAAAAAATTCCTCTAAGTCGTACTTTCATTGTTTTTCAATTGGCTCAGTGTTTTCAAAGATATCGTGAAAGCCGTGACAAAAAAATTTATTCTTATATTTTTTTTTTTAA
The DNA here is from genome assembly GCA_947397855.1 of Thelaira solivaga. Classification (NCBI taxonomy): domain Eukaryota; kingdom Metazoa; phylum Arthropoda; class Insecta; order Diptera; family Tachinidae; genus Thelaira; species Thelaira solivaga. Next base: position 38,808,492 of record OX377610.1, read on the forward strand.
TTTTTAAAAACTGTTAAAAATTAAAACAAGCTAAAAATCGGTTAATATTTTCTATAAGCTTATATCCTTATTAGTTCTATATAAAACGAGCCATACGTCATTGAAATCGATACATAACTTCTGATTTTATTACACTATATAACGACATATCCATACTAATATTATAAATCTAAAAGTAACTCTGTCTGTCTGTCTGTCTCGCTTTCAGGCCAAAACTACTAGTCCGATTTAAATGAAATTTAGTACACAGATAGTTCATTACATTGTGGAGCTAAAGTTAACGCGAGTTTCTTGCCAAGCTCACTTTGGTGGGCGCCTCTAATAATAATGCTACCACAAACATGAGACACTTTATGAAGTAGTGAATGGCTGTATTATTTGAATTAACAATTAAAATTCTATTTGTAAACGGATTTCTATAAAAATTGACACATATGCTGGGAACACAATTGGGACGAACGACGAATTTTTCGTTGCGAACTTTCGTCATCAGAAATAAAACACATTTGTTCATATAAAAGTTAACACAACACCGCCGTCGAACGAAATTCGTTGTGCGTGACGAATTCTGCGATAGATTTATTTCTATTTCATACGCCGACGAACGACGAACAAATTGATACAGAGTTGCCGTTTTTCCTTGTAGCTTTCAAGTATATTAGTAATTAAAGCTAATTTAGACTTTAATAATTGTTTTATTTTCAATGTACATCATTTAAGTTATATGTACACAACTATTTACACAATTATGTACACAACTATTTACCATAAAATGGTTTTTTAATGGTTTTTTATGTATAGAATTCTCAAGTAATTATTTTTGTTTATACGGTAACCCTTCAACTTGCGGTATAAACTTGTTTCCTTGTTTTTTTTTTTTTTTGCTTTTATTATATACTTACATACATATGTGTGTATGTATGCATTTACTATTATTTTTTACAAATGGGCCAACTCTCAAAAGTGTGTTATACTTACATATATATGTATATACATATACACTTACATATGTATTAATAAAGGAAATTTAGTTTTTATTCTTTTGTTTTGTTTAATCGAACAGCGAATACTGCAATATTTTTACAATGTTTATTTTCTGTCACGTACAGCAAACAATTTTATTGATAACAACAGCTGTTATTTATTCGTCATAATTGTGCGTCATGATGCGAATTTACGCAACGAACTCTCAGCAACGAATTCGTCATGCTCGACGAAATTCGTCGTTCGTCCCAATTGTGTTCCCAGCATAACAACAAAAATTACCACAAAAAAAAAAAAAAAAAACACGTATGGCAACATTTACATCTGACAAAGTGGTATCTTATATTTTACTAACATGACTTGATAGATTTTTTTTGTTAATCTTACGAAAAAGTTAAAAAATAAAAACTAGATTTTGTCACGTAGTGTATTTACAAAATTTCAATTATTTATTATTATCACCATGAGCAATAACCTCATTGCAACCTCTACGACTTATTGCATAGCCCTGTTCTTATATAAAATCTACGAATCCTCATGAATGTCGTAATTGTTATCCAGTGCATTTTAGCTAGGTTTTCATAGGAAAGTACCCTACTACTTAAGTAGTTCATTCTGTGGCTTTCCACCGCTGGAAAAATTTCCTTTGTGACAGAAACGACAGGAGTGCTTATGTGCCACACCAATTTTATTAAAATTTCAATATTTCAGCTATTTGATATCTATTTGGTGTCAGTACTCTTTCTTACTGCATAATTTTAAATGGAAAATTAAATAGTTGGTTCCCTTAAACAACAAACAATAAACAAAAACCTAAAGAAGAAAATAGATAGAAAAAACTAACTAATGATTTTTTAGCAAATAAATCTAGTAAGAAATAATCTATTACAGTACAAATTTAAAATCAGAATCACATGCAGATGCCTGTACATACAAATAGAATGTACGAGTAATTAAAGGGTGTTTTATTTAATAATTAAATTTTTTAATTGGCTTCAGTGTTATACTTTTTGACAATTATGTTGGTTGAATATATCATAATATTTATTAATAATAATAATGAAATCGAGCTGAAAACTATAAAAATGTGGCAACACTTGCCATATATGTATGTACCACTAGCGTAATCACGCCTAAATTTTTTAACATTTTTATCTAAGACCAGGGCCACACACAGCAAGTTTACTTGGGCAATTCTTTTTCAATTCTCTTTTAAAATTGTCGTTTTGTCCACACACACATTTTTTGTTTCGGCAATTTTAACATTCTTATTCAGTCATTCATTCAGCCTACCTGTCTTTTTTTTATAAAAGATACGAAGAGAGAACAAAAGGGAATTGCAGAGTACGAGCTAGTTTATGCCCCTTTCCATTCCTCTTTCCTCTCTCTCCTACAAAATCAAAAATTGCCCAACTAAAACTGCTGTTTGTGGTACTGGTCTAATCAATTTTAGATAAGTAAGTGAAAATTAAATATTTAAATTTCACTTAGCAGTCGACAGATTACAGTCGTTTATATATTGAAAAGCATTAAATTGTAAACGTTTAAAGATAACACCTCTTATGTTCATATAAACTTTTACCTTCTCTTACAAATACAGATATAAACATACAACTGTACCAACGATAAACGGCTTAAAGTTTTAAATTTTGTTCAGGAAATAAAGGAGAAATAAAATAGAATAGAAAGAGCTTTTCAGACTCAATTTACTCTATTTATGTCGAAATTATTTATGATTACGTACATACCTGTTCTTCTTCCAGTTTGCCAGTATTGCTATCAATTTTACCCATACATACAGCTGTACCACCTGGACAACCCAAACCATATTTAGGCACTAATGGTCGGCAGACATTTAGGAAAAACTAGAAATGATAAGAAAAAAAAACTACAATAAAAGTACTCATACGAGTAGATTTTAAATTGAAATTTATACTGCAAGTTGTAGACATAATTAAAAAGGTTTTTAATTATGGGATTATCTACTAAGAAGTTCCAAGACTATGATGCTTTCAAACAAATAGTTTCTAATATCATTATAAGTTTCAAAAATTGTATGAGTTTATACACAAACAGTTGTATCTATCATCATATCATCATGCCATTAAGAGGTAAACAAGACATATTGCTGAGTTAACAACCAATTGCACGAGATTTACACAATGATAACAAAGTAAGGGAACTTTAAAAGCTTTAAAGGGAACTAATTAAGCTAAGACATACTCGTATTTGGGGGATTCACAGTAATGCCATACCATTTTATGATAATTTAAATTTTAAAAAATTGTTGTTGTTTTTCAAACACAAAAGTAATAAAATAATAAGACTTTTCCTACTGTGTTTAATATTTATTCATAAGTACTCAATAGACTCACACTAAGTTATGAGGGGTTGCTCACAGCAGTCATATTTTTTTGCGTGTTGTTCTTTTAAAAACATATGACTTTATGACTATTGTGTGAATCCTTTAATTGTGTTTGTTTTTCAAACAACATTTTTTTTTTATCAGAAGAAAATACAATTTTCGTTCTTCTGTATAACAAATTTTTGAATTTAAATTCAACTTTTTATTGAAAAACCGTGGTTGGAGATAGTTGGGACAATTAAAATAATAAATTGAAGCTAGCGATATCGTACGCCAGGCTGTTAATTTTAAAATGAAAAAAAATGCATGCATGAGCGTATTTTTCGTCATGTTTTACAAATTCAAACACAAAAATACATTTTTAAGGGTCTTTTGTTATTTTTTGTATTGCTGAATCTCTTATAATTATTAATATAGAAATTAATTCGTATTGCTGTTTTTAAGATTCTTATTTATAATATTTTGTTCATGGTATATTAATTTTATTAAATAAGAAAAATGAAATTATTCCCAGACACTGGTTTGCTGGAGCGACGTTTTCGGAAAAATCCCTTTTTCCTCATCGGCAGCATTTATGTCAACAACTTTGGAATACTAGATGTTTAAATTTATAAACTAAACTTGTTTTAACACACTTTTTTACTATAATATTTGACTTCATTCTATTTGAAATAAATTGTCAGATTTTTTTTTAAACCATTTTATCTGGTATTGATTAAATTCTATATAAACCTTTTAAAAATTTGTTTGCCTACTGGCAAGGAGAGGCATGTACATACGTACACAAAAACATTTTTCATTTTGCTACATGTATTTGCCAAACTTACCTTAGTCGACTTAGGCACATGTTGTACAGTAATTGAAGTTGAATCTATTTCAGCTTCATAGTTATCAGTTATATTAATCAGTGGTGTTAAATCGATTACCTCCATATCAGCTACATCTTCAGAGTGTTCTACATAGACTTTGGCTTTACATTCCATTTTTTGCTGGCAGGCCAGCTCAGTTTCATAGTGTATCAATAGTTGACAACGAGAATTTTCAATTATTTTTGGACCTTCTATACTTTTATTGTTACTTTTGCCATCACTGCTAACGTTATTGGCACACACAAATTCAATTTTTGTCGACCATTTCGTATTTTCTTTGTCAGTGCATATGACGCCATTTTCGTATAACAAGTATGGAGTGCCAGTTTGATTGATGCGCAAATTTGTATTAACACTACCCAGACTATTTGATTGGTTATTAAATAGACAAGCCCCTGTAAATAAAGAAGCGATAAAATGTTTTTTTTTTTTTAACGAAATTTGTACACATAAATTAAACTTTTTAATTTATAATTCTTTTTCTCTGTTCTTGGGTAAGCCTTTTCTTTGGATTTATTGAAGTTTAAAATATATTCCACACAATTGCCATCAATTTAAAGAATTTATTTCAATAGCAAATAGAAACAGAAAAAGTGCTTCTAAAACGAGCAACTTTTTCTTACTGCTAACACTGCATCTTAAATGCAATCAAGTAGAAAAATTAACTGAATAGTTTTGAAATCGTTTAAAATTGTATATAAAACACACAGCCAACAAACTTCAATACACTTAAAATTTATCGAATCTCCATAATCTAAAGCATATTTACAGTGAAAGGTCTCAGCAACAGATTAAAAAACAATGAAGCTTTACTTTTCGAAGAATAAATTGCAGTAAGAAATTAGCAATTTAGAAAAAATAAATTAATTAATTAAAGATATGTACTAGTCAGTTCGATTCCTGCCCGTACCCTGGGAGCCGATAGTCAAAGTCACCAGTGCTCGTTAACATATGTTATCTTAGAATTAATTTCTATATTTAAATAATAATAATAGTACAGATACAAGTCAGCTGCTTTTCAAGGGGGTATGAAAGCAAATACGTATTTTTTTTATGAAGTTATGGGCTTTTAAAAAATAATAATTCGATATCTTTGGAGTAGATTTTCTAATAAGAAAAAATTTTTTTTAAATATCACCATTCGCAATTCGCACAGAACTTTCTTTTCCCTGTTTTGATAAAAAAAAATTCATTTTGAATAATAAAAAATATTATGAAAGCACGATTTTATCGGACAGATAGGCTTTAGCCTATATAATTTTTTTTCTTAATTTTCTTTATCACTTTTGTTGGGCTCTTACTTTAAATAAAAATATTTACCAAAAACAAAAATAAAGGAGAAGAAAATAGAAAAAATAAACTCTTTTAGAAAGATTACAAAGTGACTAAAAATAAATGATTTTTATTGCTTAACAGATGAGTGACTTTATTGGAGTCACAAAATAGCACTACAGCAATGGGAAGAAACTACTCTCTATGTATGTACGTGTGTATACCAGTTTTGTATGCACATAGATATACCATAATATGCTTACAAATCATAGTAAATTGCCTAAAATGCCACTGACCATTTTGTTCAATAAAATAATTTTTGAGTCAACAACTAACAACAGGCCACGATAAAAACAATGGCAAAGCTGACTAGGCTGAAGAGAAGTTAAAAAATGGTTGAAAGGATTATCCATATAAAACACAACACGTATTGAAACGTGTATGTCCATGTAAAAGTTTATACAAACTTGACTGGCACACAACTAAGTACACCTAATACTCTTTTTACACGAAAATTCGTGTAAAACGAGAATTATCAAAAAATTCTTATTAGAATTCACTTCATTTATTTAGTGCTTACACATTTTAATTCATTAATTATATTATAACTAGTTGACCCGGCAAACGTTGTCTTGCCTTAATATTTTTATATATTCGATCTTCTTACACTAAGAAATCGTACTCATAGAGTAAAGAACCGTGCGAGACCGGGTAAAAACAGGTAGTAGGCAAATAAGCCAGGTACCGACTATAGCGCAACCTGCCGGGCGGATTTGTGACGTTTAACCTTCCAAGATTATACATATAAACCTTTCTCTTCAATCACTCTATCTATTTAAAAAAAACCGCATCAAAATCCGTTGTGTAGTTTTAAAGATTTAAGCATACATATGGATATAAGGACAGAGAAAGCGACTTTGTTTTATACTATGTAGTGAAAAATAAATTAAATTTGGAAAGAGGGAATATAAGTGCCATCACCAGAATGACTTTGTTCATCATCTTGTGAAATTTTTTCTGAATTATCATCTCATTTAAATCTAAATCGTGTTAAAACAAAACAATACGTATAAAAAGCGGATTTTTTTCTTTTCTTCGTGGTAAAAAATTTCGTGTAAAAAGAGAATTAGGTGTACAAGCTGCTGTTGCACGTTGGTCATTTAAAGGACCTCATGCTTTCTAATGATATTAAAATGGATTTGTAGAGATAATTTGTATTATAAGCTTGTTTAAATATTGGCAGAATTTGTTTCAGTTTCAGCTATATGAACCTATAATTACCATTTACAAACATTCAATTTTCAATTGAATAGAAAATTATTCAACTGTAGCCTAATTTTATGAATTAAGATATTATATCTTTAAAATATTCTTTTAATTAGTTTAAATAAAATTTCCTGTACATTAAATTAAAAATGGAAGAATAAAAATTCCTACTATCAATCTAGTTAATAAATTTTAAATATTGAAGAATGAAAAAAAAGAATATTTACATTTCTGGTCCAGAGTAATTTGCATGCATAACAAAAAGTGGTACAAAAGCTCTTAAGCATGTGAGTGCTGGGTCTTAAGTAAAATTAAATATTTTTCATATTTATCATAATTAAGAAAAAGAAAAGAAAAATTTAAACCGAATTTATTTTGATGTAATTTAGTTATTCAATCTTGTTATAAATTTTTTATTATAAATATTTTTCAAGCTGAAGATCTTATTATTTTAATTATTATTCTTATTAATATAATTAAAATAATAAGATCTTAAGCTTCAAAAATATTTAAATCAGAATTTATTTTATAATAGATATATGAGCCACAAATTAAACTGCTCGTCAAATATTACAAGTATTTTACAAATGTCATATCAATAAAATGTAGGTATTAAGGCGTAAATAAATGGAATCTTCCAAAAACTAATAAAGTAGCATGTTTTTTTCCTACTCTTGTATTACATTTATGTAATACCTAAAGCACAAATAAAAACAAAATATTTTTTGTCATTTTTAAAATGTTTGTTTCTTCGATTCAATGGGTATTTTGTTGATTTCTTATTTTCTTGTTTGAATTTTTTTAAACTTTTTGTTTACCTATTGACTCAATTCTCATTTAGTGAATTGGTGTAGCAATATAAGTATTCAAATGTTTGGCTAAGAATTTAACAAACTTGGCAGTAATCCACTGAGGATTCAAAGTAGCGTCTGATGAAATGGTTTATATGGATATGATATCCCTCTTAGTACTTTTTAATAATTTTTTTCGATTTTCCATGAGAAAATCATGGAAAATAGTGTATTTAGCACACCACCGTAATTGAAATTAAGAACCAAAACAGATTAAGTTTTTTTTTTAATTATAATGTAATTAAAAAAATAAAAAGAATTCTCTTCCACAAATTCACTTGGATTATTTGCATCACTCACTTCAGAATAAAGTACACCTTTCATACATGGTTATTAAATTTAATTTTTTTTAATTTTAATTTTTTTTTCTTCAATTTTTTCTAATTTTTTTTTAACTTTTTTTAAATTTTTTTTTTAATTTTTTTTTTTATTAACAAAATATTAATCTTTATTTGTGCTTAATTCCAGAAATTGTATTGGTTTTAAAATTTATTCTTTTACTCATGATATTCTCATGAGTTATTTATTCAGTACAATTAATACTGAAGGGGATAGCATATCTATATGGACCATTTCATCAGACGCTACTCTGAATCCTCAGTAGGTTACTCCCAACGTTTCTTGCAAACATTAGAACCTTTATATTGTAAAAGCAATTGACCAAATAAGAATTATTAATCAATAGTTACAAAAAAAATTCAAATATTCAAGCAAAAAAACTCAGTAAGCATTGAACTGAATAAATATATAAATTTCCCAACCAACATTTTAATATTGAAAACTATATATTCTATTTTTATTCTTCTCTTCTCTTTTACATTTTTTTTTTTATTTTTTTTTTTAATTATTTTTTTTTTAATTATTTTTTTTAATTATTTTTTTTTATTTTTATATACGAGTTTATTTATTTTTTGTTTAATATATTTATAATGTATTTATAAGGGAACTGACGCTGTCATTTAATGAAAAATGCAGAGCGTCTGCATCTGAAACAATAAGAAATTTGATAAACAGTCACTAAGATTCTTTTATACCAAAAGAATCTATAGAGCTTGTTAATAATTATTTCTTATGACTTTTCCTTAACATTCTAATATTGTTAGTTTTATTATTTAATTATCAATATTTTGACTACTGCAATACTTTTAAGTAAAATCTCATAAATCTGTATGTACAAATGTAACATTAACTAAGAATTTCAAGTAAAGTATTAATAATAATAAAAAAATATTTTTTTATTTATTTTCTTATTTTTTAACTGTTATTTTTTGTGTATTTATTTAGTATTTTTATTTTCATTTTCTTTGAATTTTTTTTTTTAATTGGTTTTTTTTTTTAATATAGCTAACTTTTTACTAACTACTAAATAGCTGGCTTAGAGCTAGTACAGTCAAATTTTACTGGGTACACTCTTGGACATTGCAAAGTTAAAATAGCCAGTTAGTTCCATTAAAAGTAATCCAAGCGTCACCCAGCACTAGGTGAGAAATACTTAGTTGACATAAAATATACTATTAAAGTTAACTGAGTTGCTTGTAGAGTATATAACTCCTACAAAACAATTAACAAATTTAATACACCATCTAATTTTACAGCAAATATTTTTTTTTCTACAAAAAGAAAAAAACTCAAGTATTATGACGCTGAAAACACACAAATGGATTTTATTTAATGTTGCACACAATGCAATGGTAAAACAATTTGTATCAAAAAAATAAAAATAATAATAAAAAGTGTAATAAAAGAATTGGAGAAAATAGAAGCCAGTTAAGACTGAAAATACAAGCCACTGGAACCATCACTACATCAACAACAATAACAGAAAAAGAACAACAAAAAAGTCACTGTTATTTACTTTACAAATGAAACGTTGTTTAACGTGTTTGCGACGTTATTATTGTTTACATATTTCCTACAACAACAATAAAACGTAAAAAATAGAAGAAGAAAAATAAAAACAAAACACTGCAAAAATTGCAACAATAATAACAACGACAACTGCAAGTTGCAAAAAAAAATGGCATAACAATAGTTAGTATTTAGTAGTAATTCAAAATGCTGCAGATATTGCCTTGCAATAGCATAAACAAACTGAATCAACAATCACATTTACAATAACAGTTCGGTATACGTATTTACGCGTTTACAATAGACAATACGCTGGCAGGCACTGGCTCAAAGGAAATGCGATTGTGTTTCCGTTTCCGTAGTAGCCAAATGCAACAAACTTTTGAATTTTGTTTTACGTTAAGACCTAAACGAAAAAAATATTAATTTTTACTTTAAACAAGAGCAATTTAATGGGAACTTGCTGCACTTTAATGGTCATAAAGAAAATTTGCAGCTTAATTTATATATTTTTAATAAGATGAACAATTTTCAATTACAGTCTGTTATAAAACTTGAAAATAACCTGGGAAGCAATTCGTGTTTTTTAGCTCAGCCATTTATCGAGCTGAACGTTACTTAGATACTGCCGACAATTGATTTAAATGACTACACAGACAGGCAGACAGAAAGACAGACATTTCTTAATGAATATGTATATCATTTATAGGGTGACACATGTACGGTGTAGAAATTACAAAAGGAATCACAAACTTAAGGTTTATACTCGTATATTCTTCTTACTTACAGTGAAAGATATAAAAACTTTCTGGTAAACAGCTCGCTTTCAGCATGTTAAAAATTATTAAAACACTCTAAATTTCCATGCTTACAAAATTGACTTTTGGCTTTTTTGAATGTTTGTTCGGTATTTATATTAATTTTATATGGTTTATCCTGAAATTCCGTACATGTGATTGATATGGTACAAAAAGGTTTTCCCATGCTTTGTACAGTTTCATTTAATAAACAACTCTAGCTCGCTCGTAAGCATACTTTTTTCTTACCCTCGGTTAAACTAAATTTAAAACCCATATTTTATAATTTCTTACAATGAATATAAATTCTTTGTAGAAAAGTCTGATTAGGCAATACTGTTTCTATATTTTGATATTTTACTTGCCGGTTGAACCGTTACTAGCGGCTGATGTAATTGTTTAGAATAAAAAACCCTTGTATTTAACTTACCATCATTTTCCATACATGGATTGCCAGCGGAAGAACATACAGAAAATATATAATTCTGATTATCCTGTTGCAATTTAATTGGCTTATTCATTAATGAACTCATATCAATGCTGGTTTTCAAAGTCAATGTATTCAAAATATACATAAAAGAAAAGAAAAGGAAAAAGTAAAAAAATATTTTGTAAGTTCGTGTTTGTTGCATTAATGGGGAAAAATTCATAAATGTTTTACTGTGTAAAAGTATAAAAATAAAAAAAAGAATAGTTTCCCTTACATTTCGTTATCATGAGTAACGGCAGTACATGATGCCATATCATTGCAGGCTAACGGAGTGGGGAATGAAAACTCATATGAACATTCATGTAGACCCATTAATTCTGGATGACCATTCTGTGTTAAAAAAAATATAATAAATCAATTAATTAAAGGGCACAAATCTAGTAACAAAATCACACGAAAATTTATTTATAAATCTACGGTCAGATTAACTTAAATAATAATAATGATTTCATTATATATTTCATTGAAAGATTTAACTACTTTAAGAGACTATTTCTGGAAAATATATAAATGTATATGATACAGTGGTTATGCTTATTTCGACAAATATTTGTTTAATGTGACCGTAGCTTAAGACACATGTACTAAGCGCATGAATAAAAATAGTGTTCTAATTGTCACACCTTAATATCTTTATCGCAGTAGAAGTAAAAATTTGATGAATAATTCGTTGTTGCATTGCAAGGTGTCGGCGAAGAATGGCGCATTATTAAATTGCCATTTTCCAACACAGGCTTAGATATGGTAGTACCGTAATTAATAAATCTGAAAAAACACACAAGAAATGTTACAAAAATGAAAGAAAATAAAACATTCAAAATACAATAAAACTTACTTCTTTTTATAATTTGTTTCGCTAAGTTTTAAAAAGCACACACTACTATCTGCTGGACACATGGAATTTTCGCCATACAATACTGGTTTGCAAATATTTATTACAAAAGCATTGCCCTGACGGTCAAGGGTTCTAATACAATAAATCAATATAAAAAATTGCAATTTAAAATTGTATATTAAGCTAATTATACCTGTAATTACGTTCACTTAGTGGCATAAGGTCAAATTGTTAGTTGTTATCTATTCAGTTATTTATTAAGAACTAAAACATAAAATACAGAGTTACTTGTAATATGAGAAAAATAATACAGAGAAAAAAGAAGAAACACAAATTGGGGTTGCCATCGAGTGGTAAATTCATTTCTATCAACACCCTTCCACAAGCCAAATTTGCGTTCTTTACAAATATATAAATTTTATTTTATTCCTAACATATTCAAGAATTTACAATGTTTATTTTTTAATAAGCATTTTGTCAATACGTCCGCCACCATGTCATCTGTAGAAACATATTTCAATTCAATCATGTTGTTTGCAATTGCCTCTCGTATAAAGTGATATCTTATGTCAATATGTTTTGACCTCGAATGGTAAACGGGGTTTTTTGCCAGTTGTTGAGCGCTAAGGTTGTCGCCAAAAACAGTAATAGATCTGTCCTTCATATACCCAATTTCCTGCAATAGATTTTTCAAATATATTGTTTCTTTAGCAGCAGTTGAAAGAGCCATGTATTCTGCCTCAGTGCTACTCAACGCAACAGAATTTTGCTTTCTTGACTCCCAGGAAAAAGCAGATCCAGCAAGGTAAAATACAAAACCTGTCTGAGATTTACGATCTGATGTGTCCCCTGCCCAGTCAGAATCTACATAACCATATAGTGGGATACCAGTTGCTCTGTACTCCAACTTCAAATCACTAGTACTTGCTAAATAACGTAAGATGTGTTTTATACCAGCATAGTGTTCATTGTGTGGATCTACATTGTGTTGTGCCAATTTATTAACCGAGTGTAGAATATCAGGTCGCGTTGCCAAAGCTAGATACATAAGTGACCCAATCATTGATTGATACATTTTCTGGTCAACTCTAGAACAACTCTCATCCGTGCAATTCAACTTACTACCTGGATCCAATGGTGTTGCTGCAGGTCTACAATCACTCATACCATATTGAGACAATAAACGTTTTATGTACTGCTCTTGGTCAATGGTAATAGCTCCACATTCACCATCACGGGTAATTCTCATGCCCAAAAATAACTTCAGCTGATCTGAGTCTACACATTCAAATTTCTTTTTCAATATATCCTTGATTTTCAAAACGTCCTCTTTTGACTCACACCCTATTATAATGTCATCAACATAAATTATAATAATGCACAATTTACCTTTTTTATGCATATAGTATAAGCAGGGTTCATGATCAGATTTTCTGAAACCAATACCCTTTAATACGGAGTCTATCTTGGAGTTCCACTCCCTTCCAGATTGTTTCAAACCATAGATGGCTTTATTGAGCTTTAATACTGCATTCGGACGGTGTTTATCAACATAACCCTCTGGCTGTTTCATGTAAATATCATCATTTAATTCACTATTAAGATATGCTGTGCATACATCTAATTGGTGGAGATACATGTTCTTCTCTACAGCAATCGCCAATATCATTCTTATAGTGGCAAATCGGCATACAGGGGAAAAAGTTTCAACATAATTTATTCCATATTCCTGGCTGCACCCTTTGGCCACTAGGCGAGCTTTAAATTTTTCAATCTCACCATTAATTCCACGTTTCAATGCATACACCCATTTGCATCCAATCGGCTTATGTCCATCTGGCAATTCTGTTATAGTCCAAGTTTTATTATTTTTCAATGAATTATACTCATTATTCATAGCCTCTAGCCAACACTTAGATTCACAGCTGTTCATAGCTTCTGACACAGTTTGAGGTACTACTGTATCACCATTGCTATTAATCAATGTATTCAAAACGTTATAAATTTTTCTTGGGCGACCACGTTTTCCGGTACGTTTCACTTGTGGTTTTTCTGGATCAATAGTAGAATCAGTGGTAATTTCAAAATATTTTAAGTCTTCCATGTCATCAGCACTTTCATAATCATCACTATAGCACTCATTAATTTTTTCTTTAGAGTCGGTATCTGCTTTATTCACAGTTTTTTCATAATCATTTTCCTGTTCAAAAAAATCAAACGTTATACTATCATCGCTAAATGTTTCTGCTTCATTAAACACAACATCTCTTCTTTCAATTATTTGATGTGTACTGGGGTCATAAAGTCTATATGCTTTTGATGTTAACGAATATCCTATCATACAATATTCTTTCCCCTTAGCGTTAAATTTGCTGCGATGTGTTTTATCGAGTGCTACGGCTTGACAACCAAATGTTCTAAAATGTTTTACTGAAGGCTTCTTACCACTCCAGACTTCATATGGAGTCACGCCTATTAATGCCCTTGTTGGTGATCGGTTACGTATATACACGGCTGTCGCAATTGCCTCTGCCCATAGCATTTCATCCATACCAGAATGTATTAGCATGCTTCTGGCCATCTCTACCAAGGTTCTGTTTAATCTTTCAGATACGCCATTCTGTGCCGGACTGTAGGGTACAGTAAGTTGCCGTTCTATGCCATTTTCTTCTAAAAATTTATTAAATCTTTTGTTGACAAATTCACCACCATTGTCACTTCTTATTTTCTTAATTTTTAGGCCTGTTTGACGTTCTGCCATATTCTTAAATAAAATAAATTTATCAAATACTTGATCTTTTGATTTTAAAAAATAAACAAAGATTCTACGGGACTTATCATCTGTAAACGTTACAAAATACCTGGAACCGGCAATAGATAATTTCTCAAAAGGGCCACAAACATCCATGTGTATTAAGTCCAACAGATTATCTGCTCTATTTTCCGATATCCGTGGATACGGTTGAGCACACACTTTGGCTTTCATACATGTTACACATTTTTCTTGTTTTTTAAAATCTTCTTTATCAATGCCATTAACCATCTTTTTAGCATCACTTAAACTTTTATAATTTAAATGCCCATACCTGTTATGCCACAATACTGCTGAAAAACATTTGTTCTGCACTTCTTTTACACCATTTTCAATAACATAAAGCTTGTGCCTCCTTTCAAATTTTAGTATAGTTTTTCCATTTTTTATAATACTTGCTGACATTTTATCAAAATTTACAGCGAAACCTTTTTGCGTTATTTTATCAACAGATAAAAAATTTCCTTTCATTGATGGTACGTAGAGAACATTACTCAAATTGAAATGACTGTTGTTATATTCAAATTTAATATCTCCTTTACCCACAGCTTTAATGTAATTATCTCCGGCTAACTGTATATTTTCTTCGTGCTGCTTCAAATTAACAAATATTCTTTTATCACAACACATATGTGCGGTTGCGCCACTGTCCAAAACGTATGTTTGTGTGGTAAGCATTTCGACATCTGCTGTTGCTAGCATTGTCAGTGCATAACTGTTATCTGTTTTCTTTTCATCATTCTTCTTCACAGTACATTTTGCCGCTACATGCCCTTGAAGACCACATTTAAAACAATTCCCGTTAAATTTGTTTTTACGCTTCTGTTGCTTGTTGCTATTTTTGTTGTTGCGTTTGTTTTCATTTGCATAAAATGCCAATTGACCGTTATTACCCTCTATTGCTTTGTCTTCTTCGTGTCTTCTCTCTCCTTCTTCCAAAAGCTTTACCTTTAACATTTTAAGAGAAGGCAACTCGTCCCTTGTCTCCATGGCAATAACGAAATTTTCATAGGCTTTCGGTAAACTAGACAATAAGATAATAACCAATAACTCATCTTTTATCTCTATATTCACTTCTGACAGTTTGTCCACTATGTCAGTGAATGAATTTATATACTCAGCCATAGTTGTTCCGGCAGTCATATTCAAAGACAACAATTTTCTGTAAAGCGTCACCTTACGAGCTGGTCCACTAGGCTTATAAATCTCTTCCAGACGTTTCCAAGCCTCAAGAGCTGTACCAATATTTTTTACATGATTCAATTGGGATGATTTTACACTCAACACTATTGTCGCCAGTGCCTTGTCGTTTACGCCATCCCATTTTGTGTCCTGCTGTGTTTTCCTATACGAACCGTTCACAACGTTCCACAACTCAGAGTGAACTAACACACTTTTCATTTGGACACTCCAACAGTCATAATTGGTGTCGTCCAATTTCTCGATTTGGTACAACGAACTCATTCTTTTAATTTCCTCTTTTTTTTTTTTTTTCAGTTCTTAAAATATTCTTGAAAAACCAAAAAATTTTTTCTCATGTAGGGTCCTGAGCCCATAACCTGTTAGTTGTTATCTATTCAGTTATTTATTAAGAACTAAAACATAAAATACAGAGTTACTTGTAATATGAGAAAAATAATACAGAGAAAAAAGAAGAAACACAAATTGGGGTTGCCATCGAGTGGTAAATTCATTTCTATCAACACAAATGTGTGACCTGTACTGCTATCACGCACATTACAAACATTATCTCTGACATTTTCTGGTTCTGGCAAACACGCCAATGGAGTTTCATATGTTATGTAAAAAGAACATGCATCTGGAGCCTTAAATATAAAATAATGTAACAAGAATTAAATAAGGTCTTTTTTCGACTATATTTTATATTTTGTTTTAATTCGTTTATTTATTATTCTCTGAAAAGAGCCTTAAAATTTAGTAGAGATTAATATTGCTTAGATTGGCAAAAACATAATCATTAAATTACTAGGTTGGTTGTTTTAAATAAACCTATGCTTGCTTCTTTTTTTTAATTTTATTATTAATACATTTATAAAAATTTATTTTAGATCTGCACATTTTAAATCTACCTTCGCCTTGTAATATACTTAAATAAAGCAAACTTTAAATTGAAAATATTCTTTGTTGAAGCCTATCTGATTTCACAAGACAAGTTATTTTTTAAAGGAACTTAATTAATACATAATAACTAGCTGACCCGGCAAATGTTGTTTTGCCATATGAATTATTTCTAGAGTATGAAAATATATCTTATTCATTGGAAACGTATGCGTGTGTCGTATATGAGTAGAAGAGACATGGAACGCTTCTTTTAAATTTTATCGTAATTTTTTTTTTTATATATATAACGAATCGTATAAATATTAGTTATTAATATTATTCTCTTAGTGCAATAGAGTGTACAATATTTTTTGTCATTCCATCTTTAGCTAACGCAGACAAGCTGGATGGTTTGCCCACTTAAGAGCATGCCACGTATAATTTTCGTGTGAAAAATATGATGTGCTCAAATCTAAGCCACAAACAGATATTGTTTAGCCTTGGGACTTATTAATAGTCATTGCGAATGCCAATCTAATGCGGAACTGAATGCGTTGAATTGACACATCTGCAGGTATGATACTGATTCGTAGACGTAATATAATTTCACCCCGGATATCATTAAATTACTAATATCACTATTAAGGAATAGGGGTTGATGGTAGAGGAGTGAAAATTTAGAGTTGTTACATACATAATGAAAAAAAACCTTTGTCGAAAAAGTTAAAAAAAAATTTTGGGATACAAAAATTAGTAATAAACCTATTCTCAGACCTACTGAATATACATATTAAATTTCAAAAAATCAGTTAAGCCGTTACGGAGGCGTATAAACACTAAAACTGTGACACGAGAATTTTATAAATTAGATTATACAGCATTAAAAAATAATTAATATACTATTTCTTTAGAGTGCATTATTATTTTAGATTAAAAAATAAAACTTACATAAGATGTAACCCTTGATTGAGTTTTATCCAACTGATAATCACAACCCAAGAATACATGCAATTGGTACAATTCATTTTTCTTATTGGAACTTGAACATTTTTCACCATTTGAAAAACTAAAATACATTTTCCCTTTATAATAGTTCAACTGATGCTGCGTACCTGCAAAATAAATATATCCTTTAAATAAAATTAAATTTTCGAAATAGAATAAGCGCAATACTTAACCCAAAACATATTCCTTCTGATCGGATCTCTTCAAGCAAGCTGCAACATCAGAACGTCCGTTACAAGTACGAGTTATATTACCACACATATTAAACTCGAACGTGTCACCTAAATTACCATATGTATGATGTGCGAAGTCTGAGTGTAAGGCACTAAAATCGAATTTATGACCATAGACAGGTTCCGTTAAGAAACAATCATTTGTGGATAAAATCTGTAAACAAAAATGCAAATGTAAGTTGTGTACATATCCTACACAATCGCATATAAATCGCATTCATACGAAAATATGTATAAGAAACCTCTTTCCTACTTAAACAAAATGTGTTGTCTATGACCAGACTCACACAAAACATACATATGCAAAAATAGTCAGAACTCTGTTAAGTTAACATACTTAATTGAAGTATTTCCACTGTGAAATATTCTAAGTGAAATTCCTCAAAGCCTGTACACTTTCGATATATAAACTTTGAATTTCTGAAATCCGTATTTCAGTAGTTTTCGATGTTATTAGTTTTTATGATAATAGATATGTGTAAAGATAAGTAAAGGGTGTTTTTTATAGACGTATAGAACTTTAAATTGCAATAAAACAACGATGGATTATTCGATTGACATGAATTTTATTTATCCGAAAGATAATCTTGTGGCATTACATTTTAAATTTGATTTCTGGTATATGACCGCCACGGCTGGCTCGGATGTAGTCCAATCTGGACGTCCAATTTTCGATGACTTTTTCCAACATTTGTGGCCGTATATCGGCAATAACACGGCGAATGTTGTCTTCCAAATGGTCAAGCGTTTGTGGCTTATCCGCATAGACCAATGACTTTACATAGCCCCACAGAAAGTAGTCTAGCGGTGTTAAATCACAAGATTTTGGAGGCCAATTCACAGGTCCAAAACGTGAAATTAGGCGGTCACCAAACGTGTCTTTCAATAAATCGATTGTGGCACGAACTGTGTGACATGTTGCGCCGTCTTGTTGGAAATACAGCTCCTGGACATCATGGTTGTTCAATTCAGGAATGAAAAAGTTAGTAATCATGGATCTATACTGATCACCATTGATTGTAACGTTCTGGCCATCATCGTTTTTGAAGAAGTACGGACCAATGATTCCACCAGCCTCTAAAGCGCACCAAACAGTCAGTTTTTATGGATGTAACGGTGTTTTCTACATACACTTGAGGATTACTTTCACTCCAAATGCGGTAGTTTTGTTTGTTGACGTAGCCATTCAACCAGAAGTGCGATTCATCGCTAAACAAAATTCGCTTATGAAAATCGGGAACAACAGCAATCTCGTTTTGGGTCCATTTGCAAGCGTTGTTCAGGCGTGAGTCTATTCATGATGAATTGCCAAACCAAACCACCGAGCAACACCAAACTGTGAATAAATCACTTGACAGCTGTTAAATCGGTCGCCATCTTGAACAGTAATGCCAACTTAAAGTTATATACGTCTATAAAAAACACCCTTTACGTCTAGTTAAATACATTTCTTTTAAATATCGCATGCGATAAAAACATTTTCCATATATATTCTTTACATATGTACTGAATTTTAAGGGGACAAAACCTTCATTCTCAAGGAATGAGACCTAATGGAAAACAACCACAATAGATAGAACTATCATCTTGGAAATACAGTTTCTCCCAATTGTATTAGTTAAAGTTTTTAGAAAACGTTGAAAATTTCACTTAGTACAAAAATAGCGTATATGTGACCTCTGAGTGACGAAGGCTACTGTGGCCAAACTCTTCTTTCTCAAGGAATGAGGCCTTATGGAAAACAACCACATTGGATAGAATTATCATCCTGGTAATACAGTTTCTCCTAATTGTATTAAGTGAGTGAAGATAAATATGCCGAGTTAAATATGTTTTAGCGTAACACGTTACGTTTTTTAGTATTTGGCATTAATGGCATTTTCACCAAATACGCCTTATGTCATTAATTATTTCTAAATATGTGTTTAGTATTTATTACATATTTATAAATATTATTAGGAGAAATATAAGTGCATGGGTAGAAATATTCATAAATACGTTAATTTCTAAAGAATATTACGGGATAGGACACATATCATTTCAAAGGGGAGGTCATCTAGATTTGTAATCTACCGTCCAAATACTCAGAAGTTACTTTGGACTATTTTTAAAAAAATTTTGAAATTTCTATATACCCTAGTGATGTTGCTCTGAGGAATTTTTACCATTCCCCATTTTGCAGAGGTACCATTTACAATTTTGTCCATGCAAATTAATGAAACCAAAAAGAAGTTCCGAAGTACCTAAGCAATGTACAGAGTAGTTTAGCATACCAATCTGTCAGTTGGTCTTTGGATCTGTCTTCTATGCTTCATCCGGAAAATGCTAAAATCCCTTAGAGCAACAGCACTGGACTGTATGGAAATTCAAAAAAAAAATTAAAATTAATCCAAAGTAACTTTTTAGCATTTGGGTGATAGATTACAAATCTAGACGACTCAGTATTCGTTCGCAAGTTGCTAAAATAATATGTAGTAATCGCTGGTCTAAATGGGACTGAAGGGTATATACATAAGACTCGGTACAGCCGAATTTAAGTTGTTTGTTTTGATATGCTAAAATTACCATATGATATTAAAAGGGAATTTGTTCAAAACATATTTGAATTATAATTCCCAATCAGACACAATATGCTACAGCTGGCAGCCCTAAATTGCGAAACAGAGTACGTAAGGGATACAGCAACAAACAAATACGCCAAAAACATCTGACGAAGCAAAACAAACAACAATAACAAAAATAAATAATTATTTAAGTCTCATCGCTGCGTTTAATTTAAAATGTACTACATATGTAAATTTGTGTATATATATATATACCAAAGATAGAAATATATAAAAACATACATTTACGTAAATAAATAAACTTTCTACTAAACTTACCAAAGGATTTTCATTTCCAACACCATCTGCATTCATGACCTTGAATTGAATGCATCCTATTAAAAGAAGGCACCAAATTGGCGACAAGCCTTTCACCATGATAAATTGAAAAAAATTACTTATAAACAATGAAAATATCAAGTCAGGTGTTTTTCGGCTACTGTTATTTATTCAAATATGTATGTATATTTGTTAGTTGGTTGGTTACGGTTTTTAAAATAATATGTACGTATTATGTACTGCAAAGAAGTTGATAAATTAACTTTTTCTTTGTTATTGAGTAAAGATATAATTGTTAATTTTTTTAATCACTTGTTATCAGTATATAACTGTGTTTTACTTTTCCTTATATGTATTTGTTAATTTCACTACAAAAATACTTTTCTTAAAATCAAAACGAGCGTTCCGCCGGTAAAATTAACTTTATTGTTACTTGAAGTCGTATTTATTTTTAACGTTAGAACAACTAATAACTTTGCAATATATAAGTACTCCTCATTATTTTAAACGTAATTTTCTTTTTATTAAAGTAAAAACTAATTTGATAAGGATTACTAACACTATCCGCGCAATTGGAATATCACGACACAACTGGCGCAGGTGCAATTGCAGCTGCCAGATGAAAATGTTAAACAATTTCACAACAAATCCCAAGTTATAATAACTAAAACGTACATATATAGGTATAAATAAAATATGTGCAAAAATAGTGAATTAAACGTTTTAGTGTGCCAATACTTTTCTTTAGTGTCGATTTATCCTTCCCATTAAGAAATTTATATATATAATTTTTTTATTGGGCAAATATAAAAAATAATGATTATAATTCGACACATCTGGTAACTAAGAATGGGCAAAATAAAAAATAATTTATTTTCTTTTAAAGGCATAACAACCTAAGTAAATTGTTAGCACAGCTGTAGATTTAATCGTAGCTTCGTAAATGTCAAACTCCATATATGAAAAAGCTGGAAACGATAGGTACCCTGTGATTCGTTATCTATGCCTTGTGCTATACCTTGGACTAAACGCTATACCGTAGAAAATCCCATACATACCGAGCCTATGCCAGAAAGTATATACATAGGCAGCTTTTCCCTTGAAATTACACCGAAACTTATGAGATGCAAGATTAGTACCTACAACCCAAAACAAAAATTTTATATTTTATTTTTAAAAAATATATTTTAATGCAATAGCGTTGTTATACACATCTTTTATTTTACTTGTATTAAAAATTTATTCTAACGTCTCAAAAATCTTACTTATTTGATTTCCTCTTACTATCATGATGCTTCGAAGATGATTTTGATTTGCATGATGTTGAGGAAGAAGAATGCTTTTTATTTGAGGTTGAGGATATAGATGAACTTAATACCGATACTTTACTGCTACCTGAGGATGTCCGCTCTTCACGATGCGGTTTTGACGAAGTTTTTCCTGTAACAACAGTATTTGCAACTTGCTCCAATTTATGATAGGGCGAAGAAGAATTTGATGAGGAAGAAGATCTGGAAGAAGTCGCTGACGATTTGGATTTAATAGATGCAACGGAGGATGTTGCAATTAAGGGCATTGGTTCATCCGCTATGACAACAACTCCTGAGCTACAGCTTCCAGTTACCTTTGTGGTGATGGTTGTTGTTGGCTTACTAATGCAGTTATCACATTGCCAATTATGGCCTTGTTCTTCAGAAGCCTCTTCGTCACTAATTGCTGGCTTATGACACTCCTGATGGTAAAGAGCACCACATTTTGAACATTCAATTAAACGGTTCGTAGCCGTAAATCTAATTTCTCCACAAATGCAACAATTTAAATCTCCGAACTCTTTAAGATTAGTTTCTTCTTCAGCAGTAGTTGACAATAAAACACTAACGACACCGGCACCACTGACTGCATCATCCGAATCAGCTATAGTGTCTGGAGAGTCCGATATAGTTTTGGCTGGTGAATTAGTAAGGTTTATGACCTCGTCTGCTTCTACTGGTTGTGGTGGTGGTGTGGCAGCTCTTCCTGGAAAATTTGCTTCTTCCTCCAACTGTTTCTTGCTTAATGTATTTGTAATCGTCTTTTCGGTACCATATCGTTTTTTTATTTCCTCATCTAAAAGCAAACGTAATTCTGTCGCTGAATTCGTGTGCGATGAGTGTAAAAGTATAACAGCCTTTTTTAGTAATATTTCTATTTCATTAGTACTAGACATCTTTTTCTATTTTGTTTATTAAAAACAAATTATGAACTATGATAATGTTTGAATAATTTAATGCTGCTCACTACAAAAATTTTTTATTTTTAATTCCTTTACACCAAAAGCACAGCTGTTTTTTAGTAAGGATTGCATATGTCAAATTCCATTCTTGGGTTTTAACGACTGCACAAACAAAAATAATTTTTCTCTCTGAGAACCAATTTTAATAACTGACAGTTAACATATATTAAAAAAAAGTTGTTGGGTTTAAAAAATTTTCGTAAAATAAGTTCAAATAAGTGGAAAACCAAAGTTCAGAGTATGAATATTATAATAGCAGTGTTCCTAGACTTGAAGAGTGCTTTTGAAACAATTAATAGAGAAATATTGTTCTAAAACCTAAATAAATATAGTGTTAGTATAGATCTATAATGGTTTGCTAACTACTTAAAAACCGAACCCAAAAAAAAAACAAAATGTGGAGATTCATGTCTTCTATAAACAACGGAACGCCCCAAGTAGCAGTATTAGAAACTTTACTATTCTTAATATACATTAACGATCTTGGAAATGTACTATACAGAACAAAAATATGTATATTCGTAGATTATGGCCTTATTTATATAAGCGGAACATAACATAATTATCAACGGAGAAACCATAGAAAAGGTGGAAGAAATTAAATACCTTGGAATAATCATCATTGATAAAAATTATAAATTTAATACACATTTTAATTAAAAAGTTGCTTTCCTCAAACAAATTCGTAAAAAAATATCTACATTGATATCTATAACAATTTACAATACAATAATAAAACAACATTTTGAATATTGCTCGACTTTATTATTTCTTGGAATTTAGTAGATGAAGATAATCTTCCAAAAGCTACAAAATAAAGGGATGAAAAGTATATTAAGAAGCCATAGATTAAATCACATGAATGATATGCATATAAAATTACAATGGTTATTAGTAAATTAAAGAAGATAGTGCACGAGCTTTTGTTTATGCTATATAATATAAAAAAACATAATGTTGCCTAGCTATTTAAGGAACCAATTAGTTTACGTCTCTAAAGTACAGCCATATTAATTACGAAATAATAATGATCAACAAAGAATTATCAAAACCTGCTTTTTTACAACGGTTTTAAACTATTTAATTCCATACCTTTAAAAAACCAATAATTAAAGTTTGTATTCAAAGTCGCGAAACAGCTTTTAAATAGTTATTATTGCCACAAGCGATATATGCATACATCCATCCATATGCAATAGCCATGAATGTATTCAAATAGTGCTTTATTTGAGAATAAGCGGCCCTTAAATCAATACTAGATTACATGAAAACACAAATATATCAGTTGTCAAAATACAGGGGGGCTACATTGTATTGCGATGTTTAATCTAAATGTTTTACGCTTACTCTTTGGTTATAGCAAGAAATTCGTTGGCATGCACTTACCTATTACCGAACGGGCTACTACCAGACAAATGCAAAAAAATTTAAGATCAAACAAATTAAAAATTTGATTTTGTACGGTTTTTTCGCATCGCAATAGAGAGTAACCCCCCAGATATAATTATTTAAAAAATGCGAAAAAATATGCTCTTCTCCGTATGTTGAAATATATTTGAATGCAATTTAATTTATAGTGTAAAAAAGAATACATAACAAATATTAAACCGTAAAAACGAAAAAAATTGAATTACTGAATGTTATTTCCAGAGGCATCGCAATATAAAAACACTTCTTAAGTGGGTGTATGACGATTTCTACGTGATTTTTTCATCGTTATCACTGGCGTACGAGGACCATTTGAGTTTCCTTCAATGGTACCCACCTTACGCACGTTTACTTTAGTAACGGGTGAAGAATTCAAAGTTGTTGAAGAGTGTTTTTCCGAAGGTGTATCCTTCAATGAATTTTGTTGTTCCTGTGAGGGATGCAGAGGTTTCTTGTTGCGTTTAACATTTACTATAACATTGGCATCCATACTAACATCAAGTTCAAAGTTAAATTCATAAGTTTTGCTTGGCTTTTTATTGGGTGTTATACGGTCGTTGATTACAGTTTTACCCGATCGTGATAAGGACATTGTTACTACTGGTGACATTCGTATATTGGCTTTGGCATTTAGACGTGGTTTCGAGGGCGATGATTTCGTTTTTACTGGTGTAGTTTGTTTAATTGGCGAAAGTTTTCGTCTTGTAGGAGATTTCGCAGTATTAAGCTTGCTGCGTTTGGATGGTGAAGGAGAAAATTCTGCATTAGGTGAATCATTACCTGTTCTTTTAATAGAATTATTGGCTAAAACCCTCTGTTTTGGCGTTAGCTTTTTCAATGTTTGCTTTTTGATGATGTTGTTAGGTTTTTTCTGGTTGAGAAAAATTACATCGTCATCATCGTCATCGCTAGCATTTATTATTTCTTCTTCAGAGTCATTTTTATCTTCAATATCAGATATATCTTTCGTGATTTTTTTTCGAGTAGCAGCTTTTGCTGTCTTTTTAGTTGAGGGTAAAATATTGTTGTTAATGGTTGTGCTCTGTTTCACCTTTAGATCCAAATCACCAGTTAAAGGTACTTTTAGGGCCTTTAGAGATGAGGTAAATATTTTCCGACATTTTTCGTAATCTGGATTTTCATTGTATTCCATTTTTGAAACATATTTTAAGAATTCAGTTAAAGCTAAAGGAGCACCGTTTGGAAAAAGTTTCTTTAGATTTCCTACTACATTGAGCATGAAACATTCTTTAGCTTTTTGTACCTTTTGTGGTGTTGTCAGTATTTTATCTTTTACCCAAGGCAATTCTGCACCCAGCCATTCGATTAAATTATAGCACAAAATCTCCAAGTCTGCTCTCATAGTAGCTACTCCGAGATGAGCATCACGCGATGTGTATTCTATAGTGCCATTATGCATTTTTTTTGGGTCGGGTTTGAAGTCTTTGGTTGTATAATGCGATGCTAAGCCAAAATCAACAAGATATACTTGATGTTGCTTGCCGTAACCCAATAATATATTAGCTGCTTTCAAGTCTGCGTGTACATAACCGCTACTATGTATAAACTCATATACATCCAACATCTGCAAAGCTATTCGATAACAAGCGCTTTCAGGAAATTTACAGCCATTGGCTAAAAATTGTTTCGCCAAGTCAGTGCCATATCGTGGCATGACAATAAAACGGTGTTTTATACCATTTATATCTATCGAACCATTTCCAATCATGTATGGCATTCCCAAGCTTTTAATGCCATGCTCTTTTTGGAATTTTGTAATATCTTCAATTCTGGCATTACGCATATAAAAATGCATTTCAACAAATAGGGGACCGTTATCATGCGGTTCCTGTGGAAAAATTATGTCAAATAAAAACATTATAGTTAAAGGCTTAAATTTAACTTACGCATTTCACTACATATTCATACTTATTTTCATCTTTTTTAGAAGCAGAATAAATTTCCCCAAAACCCCCCGTTCCAATCGATGGACCTATTTTCCATTCTGTCTTCATTAGATCTTTCAGAATAGTACCTTCCTTAATTTTTTCTGGCATACTATACAATTTAGATTTTTTAGGTCCAGATGCAGCCTTTTTGGCGCCCCCAGCAGCTGCACTACCACCGGCAATTTTCTTTTTTACACCAACTCTCGGCATTGTAGATTGTTTTTGGTTTACAATTTTATCTTTTGAAAATACAATGTCATAAAAACCAAAGTTACTATTGAAAAATAAAACTAGTAGTTTCCGAGTATATATTTTTTAAGAAAAACTAGTTTATAATTTTGTTGTTTTTAAATTTTTGACAATTTTTATGCCGTAAGGAATTTTAGTGCTGTATTCTTCGTTAAGTCTCTGTGAACTGCCATAGCAGAATTATACACGGTAAAGCAAATAAGCCAGCTGACCTTTTTTTCTCACAGTAGTTTTGTCTTCGAAGCTGTTAAAATTTGTTTAAATTGTATGAGAGCCATATATTTTATGCTCAATATACATAGAGTGTGTGTGATTGTATGACCAGATATGCATTGAATATCCTAGTTTTTATTTAACAAATAAGATAAGGCTGATTTTATAACTTAGTGTTTGCTGTCCTAAATGCATTGCATTTGTTAATTCTTCATTGCCAAAAATTAAAGATACCAGACTGTATTGTTAACTAATTGTAGATTTAGTTTGTGCAAAAAGTGAAGGAGAAATGTCGATGAGAATACCAGCAGCGTCGATATAACTTACTTACATTACCACCTTAAAAATAGTTTTAAACATACAATCTGGAATTAAATGATCTACTAAACATGACAGAAAACATGTATGAGTATGGCATCATTTAATTGAACGAATAACAGTGCTGCCAAATTAGAAAAATTCTTGGCGGCCATCACTTTTTGCTTTATTTGCATTTTCCGCGTCTCTCTATCGACATTCTCAAAAAGAAATTCGTATCGTTCGGTGGTGTAAAGTGGAGAAAAAATATTTAATTCGATAAAATTAAAAATCAAGAATATATCATATAATATTCATTCCATATAATTATTCAGAAAAGCATTTCTTACATATAATACAATGGTAAAATTTATAATATGATTTTATAAAAAATGCGATAGTACTGTGAACACAAGAAGCAAAAGAAAATGTCATTGCGAATAAGGCCAATTGGTCGATTAATATGTTGGGAGCGTGCGTGCGTGTAAGCTTAAATAAAAAGTAATGTGTAGAAAATTTGTGAAATTAAATGATGGACATCCAAAGTTGTAATTTCTAAAAACTAAATAGAATGAAAGTATTTAAAATGTATATCTAGACGTTTATAACCTCACTTTTTTTTGTTAAAAAAGGAAAAAAATTTAACATGGTGTGTCGCAATGACAATTTTCTATCGCTTTGTTTGCTTTGTTTCATAAAGTGCAGACGGTAATTATGTTTGTTTATTTTAAAGGCTGGTGGTAAAGCTGGTAAAGATTCAGGAAAAGCAAAAGCCAAAGCAGTTTCACGCTCCGCCAGAGCAGGTCTTCAGGTAAGTTGATACTTAAAACAATCGTTGACATTGGTTTTAAAAGACAGTCATAATTTCTACTCTATTGAAATTTTCCCGCCTTTTTGTGAATATTTCTGCTCCCTGATTATTGTTAATTGTAAAAGAATTTATTAAATCAAATGATGCAATGAAATTTTCTTTTAGTTCCCGGTTGGTCGTATTCATCGCCATTTGAAAAGCCGTACCACATCTCATGGTCGCGTTGGTGCCACTGCTGCCGTTTATTCCGCAGCTATTTTGGAATATTTAACTGCTGAAGTAAGTTACATTAATTTGTGTAAACAGATAATTTACAAATTTTTAATTTTCATAATATTATTATATATGTATTAGATGCTTTGCGCGCCAAATATGTTGTAATGCTTTCCCTTTTTCTCACATGGGACAGTAGTATTTTTTATTCACTCAAAGTAATGCTTTTGCATTGTTTTTATCTTTATCATCAACTTTGTTGTTTTTTTTTCTTCATTCTTTGCTGTTATTGTATGTGCTGTACTAAATCTTGCAATGTTATGTTTCTTGAGTTTGTTTTCTAGCGTCATTTGCCCGCCATTTTTATTGGTGTTTGAATATAAAAAACAATTTTAATAAAGTTTGCTATGCATTATAAAAAATATATTAAAGAGTATAATTTAATTACTTGAAAGATTAATATTTTTCAATTTGCGAACAAAATTTGTTGTAAATGTATATTTTGATCATTAAAACCAAATTAATGTTTGAAAGGCTTAATTAGGTTTCGGTATAAAACTAATTAAAATTTTTTCAATAATTTTATTTTAATGAACCTCAGGCTCTATTATAAAACTCAAGTTCCTGCACAAATATATGCAAGAAGATGTGTAGATATTTTTTACACAAATACGTATTAAATATATACATATTTTTAAGAAGTGAGTGACAACTCATTAGTTGTCTTGATTATTCTTGATTTTGTTCCTGTTTTAAAATATTGAAAATTTTATTGGGTTAATTTGTAGCGTAGAATCGAATTTATAATCATTCGTGCATATACATATGCATGTGATGTACAATCTAATCACTCCTAAAAACGTTTGCACATTACTAAAATTCAATTAACATATTTGCAGGTACTAGAATTAGCTGGTAACGCTTCCAAAGACTTAAAAGTTAAACGTATCACACCCCGTCATTTACAATTAGCAATTCGTGGAGACGAAGAATTGGACAGTCTTATCAAAGCAACTATTGCCGGCGGTGGTGTCATTCCACATATTCACAAATCTCTGATTGGCAAGAAAGAGGACAATGTACAAGACCCGCAAAGAAAGAATACTGTCATTCTGTCGCAGGGGTATTAAGTTTAATTAATATACATTTTTTTTTTATTTTCTAATAATAATTATATAAATCATAAACATAAAATAATAAATTTGATAAAACATTTTTTTCATTATATTTTTAAAAGCAAATGAAGAAAACAATATAACCGTTAATAATAAATAATTTTTATTTGTTTTACATAATTGTAATCCTACCACTTTCGCATTAATTTTCAATTTTTTTTAATTCGATGCAATGACGAAATGTTTTCATTATTTGCTTAATTTTATTTAATATTTAAACGCGTTCAGCAAAGAACGCAGCTAACAAAATTTGACACAAGTATATACATGTTTAATAATAATTAAATTGAAAAGAGAAAAATAAATAAATGCAAAATTAACTAAATTTAGATAAAAACTAAAAACATATTTTATTTAATAAAGAAGAACAAGCCCCTGACTTAAACTTAAAGGAAAAAGTAGACATTTAAAAAAATAATTCTGATGATTTTTTTTTCTCAATCTATTAGGCCTACATTTCCTTATGAAAATAAAACACAATTTTTATTTCATATTGTCCCGACATTTCGTGAATTTTGTTTTATTTTCATAAGGAAATGTAGGCCTAATAGCTTGAGAAAAAAATCATCAAAAGACAAACTAAAGTTGAATCTGGCCAAAAATAAATCAACAAATAATGATTTTGGCCAGATGGATTCAGCTTCAAATAATCAATAAAATTTAATTAAGATGATTTGTCCTAAGTTGGAGTAAAATTAGAGAATTGTTAATTTTCTCGTGTGTATTTCATGATAGACAAACATTTACTTGAAAATAGTTGGCGGAGATTTGAATGAACATCTTGGTAGGTGAATGTGAAAACCCGAACAATTTCGTTACCAATGCAATACTTCCTTAACTGTCCTATATACTTATGTACGTACATGTGTTTAATATTCTGTGATCGATAACCGATTTTATGAATTTCTAATATATGAAGAATATTAATGTAGAAATTTATGTTTTATTAGATAACTTTTCATTTAATGCTATTTATTTACGTACATATGTATGTAGTTACTTACGAGCTCTTTGGTCACATTCAATTAGGGTTAAAGCACAGAAAACAACAAATTCGTTTTGGTGTTTCGTTTTGCATCCCCTTACAAAAACAAAAAATTAACTATTGGAGGTTTTCTGTAGAACCACCACATACCTTAAAATCATTTTACTACTATGACTTGATATTAAAAACAAATAATAACAGAACAATTAATGTAACAAACGCTTGCTTGTGTTTTTGTTCTATTAATGAAATCTATAAAAAAGTTTCACACGATGCACAACAGAACTTAAGATTTTACAAGATTGAAAAAAGAAAACTTTTACAACTTGACTTTAATAATTTATTTTAGTTAAAGCGTGTATTATCAGTGTTTTGTCACTAAAACAAACCACTTTATACCCATATTATTAATTAATACATTAATCCGTTTTAAAATTTCTATTAAAAATAAAAGTTGTGGCTTATATTTTATATTAGGGATAACTTTATAATTCGTTTAAATTCTTGTCTTAATTTTCTGTTAATTAAAGGATTTTCTATACACTAACATACATGCACATATATGTAAGTAAGTGAATTCGGCTTAGATTCTTCCAGAGGAAATTACACGAATATAAAAAAAAATATATATTATTATCATCGTGGGCTATAATCGCAACGTAACCTTTCTAAGATCTTATGCAGCCCCAACTACAATCCGAGATTCCTTACGAATCTTGTAACGACAGGAGTCGTTTTATTCATGGGATAATAAAGTCTATAATGGCCCGTAAGTAGAATTTTATGTCATATCTGCTGAGTTTTAAAACAAGTTCTGTCCTAATTAGTTCGGGGTTCACGAGTCTTTTTAGGTGATGCAAGCCTGATTCGTCCCTCTAACAGCATTATAGACTTCTTTTCCTCTCCTTGAAAGGTCCTTTTTAACTAGTATATTAACAACAAAGCCTTTATAATTTGGAGATTGAACATTTTTAATAATTTTAATATACGAAATTTCTCAATTTACTTCCTCTAAATACGGTTCTGTATATATTTATATGTATGTTTGTGAAAATTTTTTTACAATTACATTTATTTATCAAAATAAAACATAGTTTAAGATACTAAAATATATTTGGCGTTAATCATATCATTTAAAATCGAACATACAATGCCTACAGATATACTATGTATACATGTATACTCTGCAGTAGCTAAGAGAAGAGTAATTTATTTTCTAGAGATTTAGTTTAACAGAACAATAATGAAATGTATGTTAAAATTATGATTGAACAACTTCCGTTGCGGTGACGAAATTAACCCAACAAATGAGGCACCGTTTTTTGTATATCATCACAGCGTTCATTAAGGTCAGACTGTGATAAGAAGAAATAAAAGGCAAATAAAATATTAAACATACATAAAATATAAATAAAAAAATTACTTACAGCGTCTAAGCCCAGACAAGCACCCCATTCAATCAATGTAATACGATGGTCATTATTCGAGTCACATGATTCCAAAAAGGGGGCAATACAATGTTCCAAGCTAACCAAAGGAGCACGTATGGGGAAAAGTTCATGGCGAGAAACGGAACGATCAGTGTCACCATCCAAATCGCACCATTTCCAAACAGCAGCATTGGCCCAACGACGGGTCATGTTTGTTTCAGCTTCCAATTCCATTTGCATGTAATGTTCGGTAAGTTCGTCACGTTCAGCCAAATCACGCATAACATTAAAAAGCCAATCACGCATACGACGAGGAAAATCTTTCATTTCTTCTTCGTTGCATTCTTTTTGAGCATGACATTCACCATAATAATCAATATGTAAATGAGTATTATCGGGATGGAGACAACCAGCAGCTTTAGTGTCGCATAAGCAACGTTGTTGATAGACAGAACAATCTGAAGACCAAGTATCATTTTTATTAGTGCAAACACGGCGCCGAACATCAGTTTCTTCAGGACATTCGGGAATGCAAACACATTTAGCCTCAACACCCTCTAGCTGGCAAACACGACCAGCACCGCAGTGCATTTTTTCACATGGATCAACTATATTTAAAAATAAACAGTTTTAATACAATGATTTAAAACAAAATTTTTGCTAGGAAAGTTTTAGAATATCAATACTTCCAACCCCTTTATTGCTTACTGCTCTACAAGCGAATGAAAGCTTCTTTCGCACATTTGTATTGAAAACAAAAACAAATGCAGGAAAGCATCGCTTACACAGAAACAGACAGTTAAATATTATGGTAACACTTCCTGAAATGATTTACATTTTTTTTAGTTTATTGTATGTTTTTTTAATTAATTGTTTAATAATTCTAAATAATCTAAAATTATAGTTTGTATTGATACACGTTTTGCTCTTGTAGATTATAATTCTAACATTTAAGGGCAAGGGAATTCATGTCGCAACTCCAAATAGACTTACATTTAAAGTTACTGTTATTTTATTATTCTTTTTTATCAACCGATTTTAAAATATCAAATCTATACTAATTGGCACAAAACATATGTAGTATGTTATTAGAATTATTCACTTTTATGCATACATAAACAATTTGATATATGTACATATATTTAAAAGGAAAAAAGTTATTAAAAAACTATTATCCATAAATGTATAGTTATGTATTGGTTTTACAGAAAATATTAAAAAAATAGAGAATAACGGTGAATATTTCTAATTTTTTTTTGTGAAATTCAAGTGTTGCTGGTAAGTTTTTCTAAAATGCTTTTGTAAAGTGGGCGAGTTTTGTGTAAACAATGCCTTATAGCAAATACTTTCACATTCGTTAATTTTTATATGTATGAGAGAAGCACTTCATATTTTTTTTGTTATATTTTCTTAATTTTATTTTCCTAAATACTTACTTTCAATAACCGGATTTAATAACTGATTATTTTCGGCCACCAATTTCGTAGCAATTTCATTTTCACGTTCTATATCTTTATTCTGTAAATTAAGGAAATTGATAATATCAATTTCATCAATTAGCATCTTCTAAAATACTTACTAGGTTCTTTTCTTCCAGCTGTCTTAAAAGTTCTTCATCACTTTCATCCAGATCAAATAAATCCAAATCTTCCAAATCACCCAGATCTTCTTCGTCGGCTTTAATATGAGCAGCAAAAACCAACAGGTTAACTAATATCAGAAGAGCCAACTTCATGATTCTAAAATACAAACGAATTTAAATGTCTGAACTATTAAATTTGTTTAATTGAGTCAAAAATTTTAAATACTAAAAATAAAATATAATAATAACGTACGAGTATTTGTGATGATAAGCGATGAGAGGATTTTTATACAAATACAATATACATACACATGTATGTATAAATGCATATTGCTTCTCATTCTCTTAATAGTTCCAATAAAAAAATAATTATTAACTTTGATTTTAATACATAAGATTTAAATGAATGAACGTCAAATTAACTTTGCTTCTTTAAAAGCTTAGTTTTCGAGTTATTACGTTGTGACAGCAAATGAACACTAAGTTACTTTAAAAAATTTAAAGAGGCAGCCAGAACCTTTCTAGTATGAAAAATTAATTACACTTAAGCTTCAGTTTAAGATCATTATTTTTAATTGTAAGAGTGAACAATTTTGTATCAATTTACTTGATATGGTGCATCATAATACATCAAATATCGTATGGGTTCATACATTATTTTAAAATCATGTTTACTTTTTAGCATTTTTAGAATTTTGTAAGATAGAAATAGTGTTAGTTGGAAAAGAAACAAAACGAAAGGTTTACATTCGTTCCGTTTTATAATTTTCAGAGAATAAAATTAAAATTAATGCAACCATTTGCTATGATTTATTTTGTATTTGTTTTTGGCCATGTAAAAAACAATACAATTCATTTAAAAGTAGACAGCCAGAAAAAATGAATGAAATAAATAATTCTTTGTACCAGAGAGCTGAAACTAGTGTGTGTGATTTATTTATGCAAGCTTTCAAAAACACAAATATGCAAAAAGGCTGGTATTCTAAATGACTAAAAATGATTTCAAGTAGAAATTATGACAAATTTGTCATAATATCGATTTCAAGTCTACATTAATGTTCTTATTAATCTTTATTTACAATTTGTAGTGTAGGTATACATATGTAAGTGATTTTATTGTAATAAATCTTAAATTAACTTCCATTGGTGAATTCATTCATTTAAACATTTAAAATTGATCATTTTCTTTGTATATAAATATATTAAATTGCAAATATGAACATCTGTTAAACATCGGTTTCTGTAATTACTATTTTTATATACATATGAACATGTGTATGTATGGAAGTGTGATGTGAACGGCATCATCACTATTTCCATTAAATAAATAAAATTTTGCTTAATTCTATGAAATATGTATACTTATGTATATTGAGAATAACACACTGAAACGATAAACAAAGAGAAGTGCAGTATTGCATCATTAATGAGGAATGGTCAGTGACCTCTTGAAAATTTCTGTTATTTTTAATTTTTCTTATGTAAATGTGCCAGTAGTCGGCAGTTTAAAGCGTTCTCTTTTTTCAAATTGTTACCATTTTATACATGATCATGGTATTACTCTGATATAACTCTGTAATGGTACAGTATTGGGTATAGTTTTAAATGGATTAAGCTATTTTTAAAAAATTTTATATTAAAATTGAATAATTTATAGTTTTTTAAAAATACACCAATTTCACCAGTAGTCGGCATACATGTCCTAGTGCTCGACACACTGTGATCCTATTGTCGCCATTTCATTTTGCCTTAAATTTTTTCAAAGCAATCAGATGCCGACTCCAGAAACATGATCCTGTATTCGGCAGGCTTGACATTACTTAATAAAACGTTCTGCCGACTACTGGCAAAACACAATTTACGAATAGTCGGCACCCAATGACGACTACATGAAATGATACCAATTTTTTGTGCCTAAGAGCGGCATCATTAAACAGAAAAAAAATATTATTTTTTGCTAATTTTTACTTATCAAAAACAATATTTCAACTCTTTTCTTTCCATAGAAACCATCAAAATATGGAAATTATTTCAAATAATAGCTTTACCAACCCATTCAAAATTGGCCTTGCCACTAAATTTTTAGTAAAAAAACAAGCACTTCTGCCGACATTTCAGAGAACACATTGGATAAAGGCAAATTATGAATAAATTACTCATTTCAGTAGGATGAACTAATTTGAAATACAGAGTTAATAGAGAGGTAAGTATATTATTTAATCAAAAATGGTTTTTTATAAATTGAAAACTCTCTATTATACCTGTTTATTTGAGTTTTAAAAACAAAAATGATGACTACTGGAACATGCCGACATTAGGAGCGTTTACCCTAGCTAAGTAAGATGTGAGCCTATTTCTCACTTGCTCGTAAATAATTTTTTTTTTTGCTAAACAAAAAATCCTATACGTGTTAGTATTTAATAAATTTGTGAAATATATTTCGGGGTATTTGAAATAAAGTTTTAATTTTTCGACATTAAAGGTCAATTCTTATCTTTTTATACTATGTAATTTATACTTTCAGGGACATGACACACATGCTCTGTTATACACATTTAGATTACGATCGTTTTTGTTTTTATTAAAATTGAAATGTGGGGTTTATGTACAAGTTAACTCATAGAAAAAAGGGAAATATGCATATATATGTATGTATGTAGGCAAATTTAAAAAAATAGATTATTAAAATGCACAAGCTGCATACACTTACAACAACAATAAAGGCTATCAAGCACACACCACTTAAAAATATTTAATATTTTATAATAATAATAAGTTTAATTATGTATGTATGTATATGAACTATATATTTAGAAAAACGTTCTTGAAACAAAATACATACACACATGCTCGTGTATAGTTTTTCTTAAATGCATAAATACATTAATATGAATTACGCCTCTTTGTTTCAGTAGTAAATATATATGTACGTATTTCCTTAAGTCAAGTTGTATTTTAACATGTTTTTCTTTTTTTTTTTTTTCTAAAGGGTGGTTAACTTTTAAGGGCCGATGTTGATTTTGAATAAAACACAAATTATTAAGGAAGTTATTGTCATTTCTTTTTATTATGATAATATGGTATGGTTCAATTATGTACGGATCAAAATATCAGCCAAATGGCTGCCGCGACCTCGACGGCACATCTCCATCTGATGGTCCAAATTTTTGATGACGCTGAGGCATAATTGAGGTTCTATGCCGTTAATGTGCCGAATTATTCCATCCTTTAGCTCTTGAATTATTGCTGGCTTATCGAAGTATACCTATTCTTTCAAATAACCCCCAAGAAAGAAGTGCAACGGTGTCAAATCACATGATCCGTCCTGTTGAAACCACATATCGTCCACATCCATACCTTCCAATTCGGGCCATAAAAAGTTCGTTATCACCTCACGATAGCGAACACCATTCACGAGTTGAGGTGGACGGCTCTTCAGGCACACTATCGCGAACAGCAACAATATTTTCTGCAGTACGAGCTGTACGTGCATGCACTGGTATTTTCACATCTCCTACAGACCCGGTTTGCTCAAATTTTTGCACGATTTTTCCGATTGTACGCACATTTGGACGATTAAATTGACCGAAAAAATCACGAAGTGCACGATATGCATTTTAATTTGAACGCCCATTGTCATAATAAGCCTGCATAACTTTAACGCGTTGCTCGATTGTGTATCTTTCCATGGTTCAAATTGAGTTAGTCTGAAATTGAGAAATGTCAAATGAAATGCAGAAAAAAACTTGACGTTTAGGTGTAGTTCACATTCAACATTGGCACTTAAAATTTAACCACCCTTTACTTATAGCATTTGTCCAAAGTTCACGATTTTAGACGATTTAAAAGAAACAATATTAAACAGCAAAATTCTTTAATTTAACTATTCGCTCTTTAAAAATGTTATAACAATAAATCTTTTTAAAGGTGGAGGGCTATTATGTATTACATTTCGATTCGAATGTCCTACATAATTAGTTTTTTTTTTTCAAATTGAAAATTCTCTTCGAAAGCCTTTTCGATTAGAATCGAAATACATAATAACCCCCCTGAAGATCTTTAATAAAAATTGTTTTTATTTTTATTACTTATTAGTTAGTTTTATTTGACCTTTTTCTTTTAAATAATATGACTATTTTGTTAAGCTTGAGGTCTTATTTTTCAAAAATTTATTTTTATATCGATATTTCGTTCCAATTTTTGTAGCTTTTTCAGGATATAATTATAAATTAATCAAATTATTAAAAATACATATTTCAAAAATTTTCTTGACAAAATTAAATTAGGGTTTTCAATAATAAGGTTTCCCAAACAAAATTTGAAAAATATTTAAAAGTAATATGTTAAAAATGTATATATAAAACAATTGTTATAAAAATGTATGTGTTAAATGAATTATGTATGTAACAATTAACAATTTTTTTTTTTAAATATTAAATAATAACATAATCCTGTTAATATGCTCAAATAAATATATAAAATTATATATATGTATATGGACACACTTATTTGTAAATAAATAATATGTGCATCTTAACAAAAATATTTAACAAAATTTATATTTGTTTATTAAGTGTCTATAATTTTGAGCTATATTTTCTGTATCAGACTTAAAATTTATTTTATGTTTTGTAGGTGTATTAATTATTTGTAACATTTCTAATGTGTACCTTCTTTTATAATTATTTTCTATATTTAAAACTGAAACATTTTCAAAATTAGGAAAATGATTTAATTCAAAACAATGAGAAGTTAATGCCGTTTTTTGTGAAGAAATGTTCCTATACTTTTGATCCGATTTATGTCCAGCCATTCTAGTCTTAAGTTTATTTTTTGTTGTACCTACATATACTTTGTCACAAGTTTCATTTTTATTACCATCACATGGTATTCTATAAACTACATTTGGCATATCAAATTTCTCTATTCTATCTTTAGTTTTACTAAATAATGTATTTAAAGTATTGTATGTTGTATACGCCATACGGAATTTGTCTCTATCATAAATCTTAGTATTTATTAAACGTTCTGACAGTCCTGGTATATAAATAATTGATTTATAAGAAACCTGTTCATTTAAATGAATTATATTATATCTTCTATTCCTATAATACTCTCCAATTAATTGATAAATTAAAAAATCTGGATAATTATTATCTTTTAAAATATTCCTAATTATTATTTTATTTTTTAAATGAAATTCGCTATTACTAATTGTCAGTATCCTGTTAATTAAATTTTTAGCTGTGTTCATAATAATTTTTTTACTATGTTTAGAAAAATAATTTATTAATCTACCTGAAGCTGTTGGTTTTTGATACCAATCTACCAATAACTTATTACCTCTCCTAATTAATAAAGTATCCAAGTATGGAAGTTTGGAATCTAATTCTTTTTCCATTGTAAATATGAGAATCAAAATCATTAAAAACCTCTAAAGTTTGCTCAATTGCTGCTTCAGGTATAATACAGAATTTTTAAACCTTAATTACGACTAAGAAAACTTTTGTTCGATTAACAAACTAAACGAAAATATGCATTATATTCTTCATATTTTTCAAGGCAGTAAAATATCTTTTATTAGCACCTTTCGTTACATACGAGTATTATTAACCAATAGATATTTTCACACGTTGCAAATTTTTAAATTAATCAAAATCAAGTTAAAATTAAATTCAAAAATTATTGTAAGAAAGCTGTTAGCTGTCAGCAGTTAAAAATTTAATTTTACTAACACACCCACCTGTAGCTTAACTACATTTTTCTAAAACTAAATATTATATAAACAAAATTTTAATAACAATTAACTTATCCT
Source organism: Thelaira solivaga (assembly GCA_947397855.1). NCBI lineage: Eukaryota > Metazoa > Arthropoda > Insecta > Diptera > Tachinidae > Thelaira > Thelaira solivaga. The sequence continues at coordinate 38,847,481 of OX377610.1, forward strand.
TAATATAATTTTGGTTTTCTAAGGTTGCATTGCACATTGCGTGCACTCTTACTATACGAGTGTGATTAATATTTCTCAATTGAAACTGTATCTAAATTGAACAATCAAGCAAGACTTAGAGGCGCACGTAAATACATAAAAAAATGTATAAGAATAAAATAAAAAAATACATATATGATGTCGGTTAAATTATAATTGATATGATAGTTGGCCTTGCAACATTAAAAATATCACAAATTTGTATCAAACGTTTTAATGTAAATTGTAACATTTTACTTAATAAAACTAGAAGAGTGTTCTATTCGAATTTGTATACACTACACTAATATGCATGTAATTCTTAGAAAATTAAAGTAGACTTTAAATCGATATTATGACAAATTTGTATGAAAAATTTGTCATAATTTATATAATACTTGAAGTCGCTATTAGTCTCTTTGAATTCCAGCCTACATCTTCAGAAATATTTTATCTGAAAACTAAATTACGAATAAATAAAAAAAAAAAAAAACAATGAGAAAATAAAAACTAAAAATTATATGCCCTCCTCATAGTCAGAAGAAAGTATGCTTTTATTAAGAGCTTACTTTTGATCGTTGTTTTTCGGCTATGCCGAGTTCACTTTTATTCACTTCTTCTTAAATATATATATAAAAATAACAAAAAAAGAAAGCATTACTAAAGTAATTTTCTTTGAATACATATTTTTTTGTTAATCCTAAAATAAACAATTAATTGGAGTTCAAGAAATTCAAATTAACTAGTTTCTAAAAATAACCCGTTCTGGAAATTTTATTTTTAAAAACAATAAAATGTCTATAGGTACTCAATTTTTACATTTATTAATAAAAAAAACATTTTTTCTAAGAAAGATATCCAATAGGAATGCAAAATAAATTTAATTTAAAATGTTTGTAAGCATTTTTTAAACCAAACATATTTAAATAAATCTTTAATTTAAAATAAATAAATAAAAATACCGAAAACATTGTGCCATAAACATAGTCACACTAAAGTTGGTATCTTTTTAAAAATGACTTTAAATTCATATAATTATTATTAAAAAAATTCAGCAATTAATAAAAGCCTACTTTTTTGTGACTATGATTATGGCCCATTCTCTCTAGCATCTTTCTTGTATACACATAAACTTGTATACGCAAGTTTGTATAAGACCGATTGACTGGTTTCGTACATACACATTATACACATGAACAACTTAAAAATTGCTATAAAAAATCTAAAATTTCGGTTGTATTATTTATTTTCTCGGCCATTTGTAGAGCGATTGTTTTGATTTTTTGCACAAATATTATGATTATTATTTCTGATGAGAGAGTGGACCATGTTTTTTTTAGCCTTTTTGTGTTTTAGACAAAATAGGCAAGAAACGTACGCAAAAAAATGGTTAAAAAAATAGAGGTAGTTGCACTTCAGAAAGTTGATTTCAGCATCCCCACAGACAAACGGACATTGTTAAATCGACTCCGCTATTAATAAGGATTCAGAATATATATACTATATATGGTGTCCCATGTATTTTACTGTGATTTTGATTATAGTTTTAAAAAAATTAAAACTCAACAATTCACAACAACAACAAAATTATTTCAAGTAGACTGCAGATTTATAAACGATTTCATGGTTTCTTTACATTTATTAGCACAACAACTTCAACTGTATTAAGTAAATTAATTTTTTTTATTTCAAAAGTTAATAAAAATTTATAAATACTGCATTTACTTATGTATTTTAAATACACAAATGATTTCCGGGAGAGAAATTTTAAAATCGTGGTACATATTTCATTCTAATGCTTTTACAAAAATATTAAATATAAAAATATAAAATGTTAATGATAAAGAAGCTCTGTAAACTTTTGAATGTTTGATAAAAAAAGAAATAAATTGATGTAAAATTAAAAATCCTTTCGAATACAGGCAAGCCTACTAGGTTATGTACAAAATTCCTCTCGGAAATATTAAAGTTTTTTTTTCTGCTATTTTACATAACAATAAAAAAATTATGCACTTTATTATAAAAGATTTTATTTTCGTAGGAAATTCCCAAATTTTTCTTTAGGCTTATAATTATTTTGTAAATAAAATTTCGTTTAATCAACCGGAAATTTTTGACAAATAAATATTGTTTTGAGAACGAATTTTTTTATTTAATCGTTGTTACTTACATTTACGTTATAAATAAATAAATAAATAAATATTTATTATCTTTTCTGAGATGAAATAAAACAATTTAGTTTAGACTTGTGAATAATAAAAAAGGAAATGTATGTATTTAATGTATCGAGATAATAAAAAAATTAAATGTGAACACAAACACAGGCGTAATTTAAAACTTAAAACAGCATGCGATCTAATGAACGAAACGATCCGACAGCCGCTATGAAACTAATTTGGAAATGATCATTTGGCAAGAGCACTCGCTATAGCAAGCACAAGAAATGTATCTTCGATAAGAATTTTAACATAAACAAGGAATAAATTACTAATGTGTACTCGTATACACATACGAGATGAGCTGAAAGCTATGTAAACGATTTTTTTAACGAGTTTATATGGATTTGTGTGGTTTACTCAACACAATAAGTTTTTTTTTAAACCGATGTATTTTTTTAATAAAAAAGCTGCAGTTTTAAAATCCAGTTAATTTTTAATGAATCCTCGTATGTACGAGTATATGCAATTTTAATATTCCAGTTCTTTTTACGATTAAGAAAAATAGATTTTTGTGCTTTAATGGCATAAATAAAATAATAACATGATATCTTTCGTTATTGCAGGCACACTCTGCTTTACGAATGGATGCAAAAATTTTTTAAACATTATTATCAAGATTAATCTTAAATATTTACAGTCCCAACATTTTTTAAATAACTGAAAACTAAACTATGTCTTTTTTATACCCTTCACAAAAAGTGAAAATTTGTCATTCCGTGTGTTTTGTACACTGCACATATGTTACCCTATGAAGTATATGTATTATGGATCCTTATAGATAACGGAAGCGATTTAAAGACATCTATCTGTCCGTGTGGATGTTGAAATCAACTTTCTGAAGTCCCGAGAGAAGAAAAGTTTAGTATGCCAATTTGCTATTTCGGTTCATAAATGACTGAGCTATGAGCTCTGAAGTGCAAATACCTCTATTTTTCTTTCTTTTTTACGTAATTTGTCTAAAAAGACAAAAAACATGGTACGCAGTTGTATTAGAAATAACAGTCTGTGCAAAAAATCAAAACAATCGGCCGATAAAAATTAAAAATACAGCCGAAATTTTAATTTTTGATTAATTTCTTTTTTATTTTTATTTTTTGAAAGTAATGTTTGTGCACACAAAAACGATATATATCACGTAGTCTGTCTTCTACAAGCGTGTGTATGTATGTAGAAACGAAACATTTCACAAACGTTTCCTGAAGTCACAAATCTTTCAAAATTTTTAAATTGTTTTGTACAATGTATAAAACAAAATAAATACAAAATGATGCAACAGTTTCACAAATAAAACGCTTCGCTTTGCGTACAGTTTTCTTCCTGTTATGTACCAATACATTTGCCTAAAAAAACAAAAGCAGAAACGTAATTTTTGAATGAATGAATCATTCGCTATTAGTTTATCAGCAAAAGCATAGCACAATGATTCGTAGTTGTTTTTTATTTTTATTCATTTGTTTTCTGGCTGCCTACGTTTAAATGAATGGTAGTTTTTTACTTTGTACGAAAACAAATTCAATATAAGTCAGAGCAAATGTTTTCATTACTTTTTACTTCCATTTGTTTTTCTCTGAAAAACTACAAAATTAAATTTATTTTGTATTCCTAATGGATATCTTTCTAAGATTTTTTTTTTAATTTAAAAATTGAGTACCTAAACCCAGAGAAAAAATGACAAAAAACGGTGTTAATAGTGTATCGACCACGTGTGTACTCACTTTTGACAACGCATGGTGTGATTTTAACAACACATTATTAACAACAAAGCATTGCAGAATTGACAACGAATGGTGTAAAATTGACACCATGCTGGTGTTAAAATAGCTTCATACTGGTGTCCAAATGACCATTTGGTATCCAAATGACAACATACTGGTGTCGAATTGTTAGCAAAATGACAACACACGTTGTCAATTTGACAACGTGCGTTGTCGAAAAAGTAAAATCGTTGCTTTTTTTCTAAGTTGGCAACCAACCGTTGTCGATTGGTACATTGACAACTGGATGGTGTCAAAATGACCACATAAGTTTTTGATACTGCAACGCGATTTTTGGCTCAGTGTACAGACATTTATTTCCTTTAAAAATGAGGATAATTCACGAAAATAATTAGTGGTGGATTACTTTCGTTGGGTTTTAATAGTTTAGCTGCGGCTCGAATTTAATGACTCATTAACATTTTGGCTACAATTTGATATTTCCGAAGAACATGCCATTTTTATTACGGCAACATCCAGGAAACTAATTTCATGTCTTCGGCACAATTGCAGCCATAAACTAAAAGAAAAAAAATTTAGAACAAACTAACGGGAAATATTTGCATCTATTGTTTCGAAAAAAAAAATATATAGCTTATAAGTCTAAATACAATATGTATTGCTGCTCCCAAGGAGGTTCAGCAACAAATGATATTTTAAATTTATATAAGATTTGCTTATTATCTTCGGATAGATTGTAAATAAAGTAAACGAGAGAAAAAAAAAATTGTTTCGAAAATAAAAAAGTTTAATTTTTTCTATGTATATGCTTTCATGAAGTAAATAAAATAAAAAAATAAAAATAAAATAACAACCACAACCAAATAAAAAGAATATAGAAAAAAAATTAAACTTTTGCTATATTTTAGCATATTTTAGGCTCTAGATACAGTTTTTGGAGGTTAATTTAATCTACACTTTTTTTTCCTTTGTCTATAGCTAAAATTGTGCCGAAGACAGAAAAAGAAAATTCCAATTGGGTTGCGAGATATAGAAAATTGAAAAATTGCATGTGCTCCTGAAAAGTTTTAGCCAAAAATTCATTCATGTGAGAAAATCCAAACGATAAGGAATTTGTTTGCACTTGATGACTTCAAAAATATTGCATCGTTTTATAACCCATTTTATATACAGAGTTTTTATACGATTTTATTTCTTTTATTTTTTGGTAATCAATGCATCTTAAAGTATGAAAAAGAAGACTGACTGCCTTTGTACATTAAAAGAAGATCAAGAATTAATTTTAATTAAAATGTACAAAACCAAATTATAATTTTGTGCAAAATATTGCATTGTTATGTATCTGCGTTGACTAATTATTTATAAGTATAAATTATATTTCTTACCTTCAATATTGTTTTGAAACATCACACTGAAACTGTAACGAAATTAATACAGTACAAAAAATATAAATATAGATGAGTTAAGTACCGAGTTAAAGCATAAAACAAAGAGAAATAGTGCTAATATTAATATACATATGTAGATTAATAACAAAAAAATGTAATTATAAAATATACTGCATGTGTGGAACAACTTGGTAAACACTTATTAAAACTTTTAAAATGATGTGGGTAATAACAAAAGTGAGCTAATTTGTGATGTCATCATACATTTGTAAAGTTTTTCTGTATAAAACTAGAATATTATAACATAAAACAAAAATTCAGTCAACATTTACACGTTTCCGAAATACTCGCGAAGAAATAAAATTAAGTTGTTCAATTATGAGGTGTGAAAAGAATTAAAGAGCACCTAAAGCATTAAGTTGTCATCTTTGCCGACGTTCGCTATGTTGGACATAGACTACAACTATACATGAGGTTTACAATAAGGAGAAAGTAAATGTAATGAGCTTTTAGAGTTTCTACAGTATGAAATATTAGTATTATTGACAAGTCCACTTTTGAAAACTATTGGTGAGTATGCTGTCGTGTTCTGTAATATAAAATAGTGTCTCAGCAAAATCATATTAGGGGGCATTCTCGCTTTGAAGTATTTTTACAATTAGTGTATATTTACGGTAAATTCTAGCTACAAGGCGTGATCGACTTTTTCTAATAATTGTAAATTAATAATATGTAAACAACTGTGATGCTAACATACACATTTTCAAGTATATAAGCTTGTTTTCAGTACTTAAAACATAAACAAAAGGTTTTATCTCAAACTAAAAATTGGCACCATTTAGCGACAGCTGTTTACACAATTGGGGTTTCATATTGTAGTTCTGAAGTGTAGTAGAAAATATATATTTTGTTGTTGTGTGTAAAAAATGTTACGATTCCTTACTCGTAGCTTTACACCTGAGAGACTAGTGCAATTTTTTCTCTATATTATGTACTAAATTAACAGCAGCCCCAGAATTTATATGTGCATTTCAGTTCGGAAATGGATGTTGTAGATTTTACTAATAACAATGCTGTATATATATCTATTTATGTATAATATATTACGTATGTATGTATGGTCACAGTGTAATAATACATAAGAAAAAACATAACACGTATTTTAATTAGAATAAAATGAAAATATAGTAATCAATAAATAAACAGAAACATATAAGTATGCAAATAGTTTAGATTTAATTTGTTATTACAAAAAACAGGCAGACATAACTCCGAAAGCTCAGAAATAAAGGATTCTGTTTAGAATAATATATATAATACTTAAGGATGTATGATTTTGAATGCATATATGTATGTGCGTGTATCCAATATTGCAAATATTAAACTAAAAATATACATACATATTATATTAAATAGCGTATTTTTTTAAATGTAGATAGAACCGTAGTTTTCTACCTTTTCTCAGTAATATGAATATACACAAAAGATGTGTATATTGCGATACATGTACACATAAAAAACGTAAATAGAAAAATTAAAAAATGTATGTTTAACATCTTAATAATTATTAACGTAATAAAATATATGTATACTTAACTGTCTCTGAGGGGTACTATTTATTACATACACAAAATAACGTATTATTTATTTTGAAATTTATTAATATATTAGTATGAATTACAATAAAACTTTTTGCATTGAACCTTACTTTTTAAGGTTACCAATACAAATATACATTGAGAGAAAAAATATTGTTTATTGTTTTCATTTCATAACAAAAATCTGACTTAAAATAAATTTTATAGGTAAAAAATAACTTGCAAGAATCTTAAAAATCTACAAATATATTTTAAATATACATTTTTCAGCACATCTTTTACAAAGTCCGCAGAGAAGAGGTAATAAAATTGTGAAAAGTGAGGGAAGGATTGTTGTTAAAATTAATAATAGACATTTTATAAAACGATTAAAAATTAAAAAGAAAATTATTAGTCAAGAAAATTTTTTTTATTAATTATAAATTAAGGCCAAAGTTATTACATTTGAAATTTATTTTATTTATATCATAAGCTTGTGAATCAATAACACAGGGCATGATCTGGACATTCTTATTGCTTTACTTTTAAGAGCATGTACGTACTACGTTGAAGGACTTTGTAAAACATATTAACGAGCATGTTCTGAAACTCGAATTTTCCATAAAAGTGTAAAATTAAAAGAAAAAGGGAAACATCTTTTGGTAATTTAATTAAAACTTTTTTTTTAGTTTGTTCGGAAAATAACAATATGAAGTTTATAAATTTTTATATCTATTTGTACATTATTGTCTATCAATCAACAAAGTTCAGAACACGCCTAATATATTGTAAATTTTATTTTTTTTTACATAAATAAGGAGAATTTTAAACAAATAAGTACAAATATAAATTTTTACTTGTCAACATTTAATTGAATAAACTTATTTAAAGAAAAAAAGGCCATAATCATAAGTACACTTACTTTTAAAATCGGTTTTAAAAAAATACTGGCGTTAGTGTAAGTGTGATTATGGGCCAATAAATTTAAAATTCTTATAATATTCCAACAAAAACATTCGAACATAAAATAATAAAATATTTTTTTTCACATAGATGTTCAAAAGCTTTAATTGGAATATACATATGAATTGCAAACGTAAAATAATATACTTAAATAAATTCAAGCATTTGATTTTTAAGTAAACTTAAGCTGCTTTTTTAATTGTATCAAAGTTTTACTATAATATTATATGTATGTAAGGTTATGCAATACCTATCTCTCTTTTACTCGAGTTTTTTTTGCTTCCAAATATTCTTTTTATAATTAATTTTATAAATTATTGTATTTTATATTATATTATTATTTAATTTTATTTTATTTCTTGAGCATGTAACACACATACCTAAATTAAGAAAGAAATACAATAAAATATGATTTTCAGATTAAAAGTAAATAAAATATTGTATTTATAAATCTTATATTACCCAGGAAAAATTTTAAAAGTGGTTAAAATTGCCACCTTTTTTCTAACTTTTAAATTTTACTTAAGATATACATATTTGATAAAAACAGATTTAGAGAAAATGATTTAAGGCATATTTGTATAACAATTGACGACATGTGAAATGCAATTTATATCATTTATATTTTTTCTGGGTATCATAAAATTGTTCAAGCAATAAGTACGTATGTATATACGTACATACATACATATTAATATCACCAAACTAATCAGTGCTTTCGTGTTTAACTAATTTAAAACCTTTCATAAAAAAAGACTTATTCTTTTTGTTATTGTTAATAAAAATGTCATAAACTTACATATTACATTTACTCGTATTATATGTAAGCCTTGCAAATGTTTACTTAGTTTTTTTTTTGTAAATGCCAACAATACATAAGTTAGTTGAAATTTTACTGAAAGTTATGCAAACTTATACATATTTTGAATCTATTGATAAAGTATTTCTAATATGAAACAATATGACTTACAAACTTTTTGGCATCTTATACCATGTTCACACATTGGTTTTTGAGCCTGTTTTAGCGAAATGTTTTAAAACAAAAACATAAAATACGTAAAATAAATTGTTCACAAAAATATAGAAGTGTAGTTCTATATAAAAAAAAATAAAAAATATAAAAAAACACAGCTGTTCGCACTACGTTTGAGTTTTCTAACGTCAGCTGATCTCATTTTACTTTTTGATTTTATTTAATTAGCTAAAATCTACCAAGCTCCAAGTATTAATATTAAACTTTCAAGTAATAAGCCTCTAAATATTATATTAACATTCTTTTGCTCATCAACAAAATTTTGACATGCCGTTATCTATGACAAAAAATAAAACTGCCGAAAACACGTTGAATGCAACCTTGTCATTTAAGTGTTTTTGAAAGTATTTTTATCAAAAACTAGTAGCTTTAAATGTTTATTAAAACCTTTCAATGTATGGTAATACCTTGCAAAATCGTTGGGTTTTAGCTCTAACACGAATGAGCCCTATAACACGCTCGAAAAGCAAGGTGTGAACATGGTATTAATTATGTTAGTTATTGAAATGACACATTGACAATAAATTTCTGAAACTATAGATATTTTTTAAACAAGTTTTAGAAATGTTAATGGAAATTTAATGGAAGAAGTACATTTAATGTACTTTACACTATCTTTAATGTATTCTTCTTTCTATTTTTATTGTACTTATCTTGTCTTATAGAGGCTTGCAATAATATAATAGTATTATTGTAAAGGAGAAATTGATGTACAGTGTCAGTAAATGTTTATATTTTCAATACAATTTTTTTTTTCAGAATAAAAAACCGATGAATTAAAATATGAAATCTATATCAACTATTTACCTAAACGAGAACTAATTATACGAAAGAAATATATATGTACATATATATGTATTTAAATAAAAAATGTCATACCTTTTGCTCAATAGTTATTCATAATTCAACGTCTATATTTTCCTTGTGAAGGCCCATTACCATTACTCATTGATTTAGGCCCCGTTCCAGTGTTATTGTTACTGGACGTAGAATTGCTATTTGGTGGTCCTGAATTATATCCTCCATATCCAGGAATTGGTGGTATTTGTATATTGTCTAAATAGATAATAATATATACGTGATTTATTTAAAATTTGGTAAAATTTTAATTTATAAAAAATAAATAAAAAATATTTGCCAAAACTTAATTTTAGGAGCTCGTGTGATTATCAAGTAGTTAAATTCCAACACTCATATCCTGACACTTAATAGTTTTTCTATTGAAATCGACAAAGTATACGTAAAGTTAATAAAATCTAAAAACTTTTTTTAATGTCATGTTTTTAATGAAATGTTGAAGTCAAATTTCGAGTGTCAGTATTTTCCGCTAAATACTACGTACATGAATAGGGCACACGTGTAATTTAAATTTATATAAAGCAATAAAATCTACATATATTCTCTGATATGTATGAATTATATTCTACATACATATATACATATTACAATCTGTAAAATATTTTTTTTTTATAGAGATTAAAGTATCGTTATACTCACTATAAGAATTATTAGAATTTGGAGGTGAACTGTAGGGATTCATTCGATTTGAACTCATGGTGCTTTGATGCTTAGTTGGTCCACCACTATAGCTTTGCTGGTAACCTGTACCAAAATTTGGTGGTGGTGGGCCTACTTGTTGTTGCGTTGGCACTTGTTGATGATGTGGAGGTGGTGGTCCAACCGGTGGAGGCACACCGGGTGGTCCGACCGGTGGTCCTACTGGTGGTCCAATGGGTGGTTGTTGCCAGTTTGGTGGTGGTTGAACGCCGGGAGGAGGCATTTGATTAGGTACAGGAGGCCCCGATGGAGGCTGGGTACCCCATTGATTGTTATTCCATGCCGGTGGTGCTGGTTGAGCAGCTCCTGGTGGTTGCGGTGGTACATTCCATGTATTTGGTGCTTGCGGATAATTCCAGTTAGGCATTTGTTGTGGCGGCTGTGGGGGCATGGGCGGTTGTTGGTAGCCGCCATAGTTCTGTGGAGGCATACCAGGTGCAGGGGGACACCATTGGTTGTAATTTGGAGGTGGACCTTCTTGGTAAGGTGGCATCTGACGCGGCGGCTGTTGAGGCGGCATGTTATTCCTACCTTTTTGCAGCATTTTGTCCTGTCCCATATTATTGTTACCACCTCCAGCATGCTGCATAGCATTTTTCTTTTGTAATTCTTTGCTATAAATTGACTTCTTTACATCCACGACAACATATTTAATGGAATGAGTTTTTTTTACTAAAGAACAAATAAATATGAAAAATAAATTACTAAAAAATATATATTTCACCAGCATTACAATTAATTTTATGTAAAAAAATTATACTGTTTTATATTATGTAGAGATTACTTGTGATATATGCTTTTTAAATTATAAGAAAAACTACATCTGACATTAACTTTATTTTTAAAACTTTCCAAAAATTGTTCTTAAGAATAAAATGTAAGTATATAATTTATTAAATACAAGAATTTTGTCAGATGATAAGAAACACTCTAATACGTGGCTTAATTATTTAATTAGAAATTTAACATGTAAATAAAAATAAGTTAAAACTTACATATGGCTTTATCTACTGCATCATAGTCATCATATTCAATAAAAGCAAATCCACGACGTTTACCAGTTGTTTTATCTGTAAGAATTTTAACCGACACCACTTTTCCGAATTGCGAAAAATAATCCTCAAGACAAGATTCATCATGGTTGTCTTTGAGACCTCCAACGAAAAGCTTTTTAACTGATGCACTTTTATTTTCTTGTGTTTCTCGTTCTGGACGAGGAAGAGCACGCTTAGCTTCCACAGCTCTAAAAAATAGAAACATATCATTTATATTTAGTATATAGCACAGACTCAACCAGTTTTAATTTTTATTATTTTTTAATAAAATATCGTATTTTTCAGTATATAATAAAAATTAAGCAGTTATATCGTTATATCAACATTTTCCTATTTTACAGTTTTCTTTTTGGAACTATGGATTTTTCCTTGTTTTTTTCTGTATATGGATACATAATGTAGTTATGAAAATTGGTATCAAATATAATAGGTATTTATTTGGAATATAGATCTTGGGGCATAATCATAGTCACAATAAAGTCGATATCTTTTTAAAACGACTTTACTTTTATAAAATTCTTATAAACAAAAGTCAGCTCTTAATAAAAGCTTACTTTTTTGTGACCATGATTATGGCCACTTAAATATAAAATTTGACTGTAAAAAGTCTGGATACTTTTATACCAGAAGTAAAATCGTTGGATTTGGTCCTACATTGTGTACTTCTTGAAATAAAAATGTTTAATGGTTTCATATACTTATAATTGTCGGTTTTGCTTTAAGCACTATTTAAATTGCTATTTTAAATAACCCTACACCCTTGAACTAAAAATAAAAAATATTTGCTAAAAGAATAGTTCTTTTCTGAACATTCTACATAAGATAGATATTCCTCTTTTAATTACTTACTTGCCATCAATTACATGCGGACGATTTTCCTGTGCCTTGTCTACCATATAAGACTTTGTATAAGTTATAAAACCAAAACCTCTTGACCGCTTGGTGTTTTGGTCTTTCATAACCACCACATCCACAACTTTTCCCCATTGGTTATAAAAATTTCGTAGGCTTTCTTCAGTGGTGTATGGTGCCAAACCACCTATAAACAGCTTCCTTAAATGCTCCAACTCACAGATGTCCTTAAAAATTATAAAATATATACAGCATGCATTTAATAAATTACCACGCCTTTTATCACCTATTCTTTGAAAGAATATTCATATATATAGGTATATTATGTTTTAACTTACATCATCTTTTGATTCAATTATTTCAACAGAATCATCACTATCATGATTGATATCATTTTTATCTGACATTTTTAAAATAATTTAATTTGTTATTCAGTTCTGTTACACAGAAGAACACTTTTTCTCAAACAGCAAAAATTATGTATTGATTTTAGCTGGTGTATGCATTACCACACTGCTGACAACTTTTTCTACCAATAGTGTAACCACACTAATAATTTTTTCAGCTGTATTACACAAAAACACAAAATCAAAAATTTTTTATATGTAGCCTCTATTCAGACCATACAATTTGTATTGGTAAAACTTTGGACTTAATAAGGGGAAAGGAGTTGGGGAAAGGATGCAGACTTCGTCGTATTTTGCAAGTATTTGCAAAATTTTTATAATAAATTTTCCAAACTTTTTTGTCGATAAAACTGTTAAATTTTATTCGTCTGGTTACACTGCTTCGCTCAGCTGTAATTGTTTTGGTGTTAAGCGGAAAATTAGTGATTGCTTATTTGTTCGTAACACATTAGTAGTTGAAAATAAGTTTACTTTGATTTTAACAAGTTTGAAATAAATTTAGTGTTTTATATAAGGGGTAAGCATTATTTATTTGTTAGTAATACTATATGTTGGCGTTATTTACTATATACATGTAAGTCGGAAGTTTTCTTCATCTAAATGTTAAACGAACAATATAAATTGACTAGTAGCTCGTTAAGTTTTTAGGAGCATAATGTTTATTAATTGGCGCGATTTCATATCGATTTTCATGCTATAATTGTTGGCAAGATGACTTTAGTTCTAAAACTATTAAATATCAATTCTTAAGGTACACATTATAAAACCCAGCAAGCGATATTAACAAATGATTTATGTAAATATATACATCATTTGGCCGACATTTTTACAATATTTTAAACATTGGATTTACTTTATAAAATTGCTCATATAAAGATGTTGATTTTTAAGCTCTGCTAAGCTAGGTATATCAGAATTGAATATATCAAATGAAAGGCAATTTTGGATATGTTGAATGTTATATTTGTGGTTATGCTTAACCAAACACTATACACATATACAGTAGAAGCTCGTAAATTAGAACTCTTATAAATTTGAATCCGTCGGAAAGTAGAGCCAAAGTTTTTAATATATTGCTTGTTCTGAAATTAGAACCGTTAATTCTTTTTTTCGTTTTTATTCTTTGTTTATTTTTAACACTTTAAAATTGTAAAAGCTATTTTTGTTTGGAATCCCATGATTATAAAGTGAGTGAAAAGAAATATGCCGAGATAAATATGTCTTATCGTAATCCGTTACGTCTTTTGTTTGTATTTTTTAAATATCTTTTCAGTATTTATGGCATATTTATCAAATACGTTTTACGACATTAAATATTTTTAAATATGTTTAAGAGAAATATACGTGCATAATTAAAAATATGTATAAATACGTTAATTTCTCAAGAAGATTACGGGATGGACACATGTAATTTTAAAGGAAATGCCATATATATTTTTGTAATCTACCGCCCAAATAGTCAGAAGTTACTTTGGATTATTTTTAACAATTTTTTGAAATTTCCATATACTCCAGTGCTGTTGCTCTGAGCAATTTTAGCAACTTCCGGAAGAACCATATAAGATTACGAAATGGCTTCCATTGTTTTGTTTTCTTTGTATACACACTATCACAGCGATACGTTGTTCAACATTTTTAAAAACAATCGATTTCCTTGAGGCATTTATGGAGCCATGGTATTCATAAAAAACACTTGACATGTCAAGCCACGAGCGCCAAAAAGCTTAACCAACAATTATAAAAGTTTACAGGAGAAGGTGTTTTTTAAATATTTTTGCTGTAAACAAACAAGCAATGTGAACTTAAGCTAAATTTTTTTAGCTATAAAATTCTAACGGTATTTCCTTTGTCTATGAAATTTTAGCAAGTGATGCAAATGTTCACATTCTTTTCAGTTTTGTAAAAAACCGAAAATCGAATGTGATGTTGGGTAAGCTTTTTGGTGGTTATGGCTCGTTGTGTAGTTTGCTCTATTATTTTCAGGCATGTATACATATGTATATCATATCATACCTATATCATATCAATTGAGTTAACGATACTTGTTCTCAAACCAAAAAATATAGATATACTGATAAATAAGTCATGGATATACCAAATTAAATTCATTTATCATGTAATAAAAAGCATCAGAATTACATTTATTTATTAAGAGTTTGGCTAATATCACATTATTATAGAATTTGAACGTAGACTACCATGAAAAATAATACACCGCGAATTTAGAACCCTTTTCATGTTTTTCAATTTTAATAATACATGATTTAAAAAAAGACCAAAAGTATATCTACACATTGGATAAAGAATTAAACATTAACGTCACTTTTAATATGAATAAATCAGAAATAAATTTTTGTATTTTTTTCAAGTAATTTTTTATTTAAAATTTTCATTTTATTTTTGTACCTTATGTATAACTTAACAATTATTTGTCTTGAATTAGTAATTTTCTTTCAACCATAAAAGATTCGTACAAATAAGCAACCAATTTTCCTTTTTCTTATTACTTTTATCCTTGAATAAGCTTATTCAAAAGAAGAATCTCTTTTTACATTACATTTCTTACTGTTATTAAAAATTTTATTTATCCTAATCAGAGATAAATACCTACTTCTGTATGTAGAGACGTGCATACATACAAGTTATTATTATTTGCTTACATATTTTTAAGTTGAAACCTTCATACAAAGAAATAGAGTAGGTTTGTTAACATGAATTAATAAGCTTGCTAAAATTACAATTGTTTCCATTGGTGCTATCATTGCCACATAAAGTGTTGCTGTTGGAAGGGGCTGGACCATTGGCATTGTCTGATTTATGAAAGCCATCACAATTTGTATAATTATTGCCCGAATTATTTATATTATTGTTTATAATTGATTCATCCATTTTTCGGGCTGAGAAGTTGAGATGTGTGAATTGATTATAAGGAAGTTCTGATTGTTGTGGGCCAGCTGATGCACCTTTTGCACCAATATGAGAGGTGTTAATGTTAGCCGATATAGTTGTATTTAATTGTTGAGGTTGTTGAGAGTAAAAATTTTGCTGAGGTGCTGTTGGTGTATAAGTTGCGGTATGTCCCATTATGGTGTGCATAAAACCATTAGCTACTACAAAATTTCTAAAAAAAAAGAAATTAATAGTTACAAAATTTAAAAAAGAAACTGACAATAAAACACACAAATTAATTAGATGTAGATTAAACACAGATAATATGACATTTATGTTATAATTTTAGCTAAGTTTATTAATTTATAGTTTAATGGGAAATTTGTGCCAATAAATGTCGTAAAATTTCTAATTCATGTTAATTTTATTGTTCCTGTTTATCATATTTTTGTATATATTAATTTTTTGTTACCGTTTTGTTACGTTCTTGTTTTACTTCCGTTCGTTTTCTGCTTTACTGGTTGAAAATAAAATAAAACAATATCGCTAATAAAAAAAAAACTAGGGGCAAGTTTACAATTTAAGTATGTACGTGTACGACTATGTAGAGTAGCAGGACGTTTACACATGTAACATTTCAAATGCTGTTAAATAGTTTTTTAAGTTTGGCTGCATTTTGACTTAGCCCTTTTAGAACCTGAATTTGATTTTTTTGATTTTCAGCAATTTCTGTCCCTCTTTAAATATTTTCTCTTTAGATATAAGCAAGGATTTATGTTTATTTCTACTAATAGCGGCCTAATAATAGTTTTGCATAAAAAAAATTTAAATATCATACAAAAAAGTTCTTCAAACATACGAGTTATAAAAAGGTTTGTAACTTTTACAATTTTGATAAATTATCAAAATTTAATAAATTTTTTTATATTTATATAAAAAGCAAAAAGCATATGAAAAACCTTTTTCTAACTAAAAACTGCTGATTTCTCAAAAAATATGATCAGTTAATATTAATCAAATTATTAAAATATCTAATAGGGCTAGTTTCATTAAATGTCTTTTTCTATATGTTAATTTGAGCTTACCTATAGTGTTGATCAATTTGAGCTTTTTCAATTCGCTTATCTTTAGCTCGACGGTTTTGAAACCATATTTTAATTTGCGTTTCTGAAAGTCCTAATGCTTCTGCTAATTCAAAACGTTTGCTACGTGATATATACTCATTGCGATGAAATTCCACTTCCAAACGTAAGGTCTGTTCATTGCTAAACGTGGTACGTTGACGTCGTTGCCTGCCCTCTTTGCGACGACGGCGAGCCACTAGAATTTTATATAAAAAAATTAAAAAGAAACCATATATAAAAAATAATAACATTAAATATAAACTGTAACAATTAATAATCAAATGTGTGCAATTAAAAGTCTATTAATAATTTTTTAATAAAAAGAAAAATCCTTTCTAATTTTTTTTCTCATTTGGAATTATTAATGCTTCTTAAACACGCATTAAATTGTTACCTAATGGAGTTGTAAAACAGAAATTAATCTTCCATTGTTTTACATGGTCATTTAGTACTGAATATTAAAAAAATAATAAGGAAACAAATACACACACACACAGTTGAATTGTGTTGTCTTGCTTTTGTATAAGGATTCGTATCCTTATTATTTAAAGATGATATAAAATGTTAAATAACCCTCTTGTGGTATTGCAGCTACACAAAGTTGCGTGCGAATAAAAAATGTTTAACAATTTATTAAAAAAAAAAAACACAGACATACAAACAAGCAAACAAATTTTTAAAACTTGTAAACTATTTGTTGATATTTCAATTATGACTGGCAATTTGTATGTATGTGTAGTCGTACACTCATACAATCCATTTAACACTTGTTAATCAAATATTAATAAATGAAAAGTGAGTGAAAGAAAAAAAATTACCAACTGCCCTCCCCCACCGATTTTGTTTGTTTGTTCGAAAACGAAACAATTAGAAATCTTAACTGATCCGGGAATTTTCACACAATACTAACATCTGTGTGCGCTTTTATTGTTGGCTGAACGTTTACTATGCTTGTCTAGGCAATTTAAAAATATTTTGAAGAAGAATATTCAATGTTTATATTGTTATTTATATACGAACATTTTTTACAGGGCTGTGAAATAGTGTTTTATTAAAACTTTTACGCTCTTATCCAAAAAAAATTTGACGTAGACTTTAAAGTATAATTTATGAAAATATTATATGAAAAATTTCTGTAACGTTGACTTTAAAGTCTGCGGTAATTTTTTTGGATAAGGGGGTTAATGTGTTATGAAACTGAGTTTGAATGATATTTTCTTTTACTCAGGTGAGCGCTTATTAACGTGAGTAAAATTATCGGCTTGAGCTGGTTAAATGTGATGTTTTTGCATTTTATTTTATATAAAAAATAAAATTTTTTCTTTAGTACGAATAAATTTTTATAAAAAAATCAATTTTGCTTTCCAATGTTAATAAAGAAAAAAAAAACAATTTTATCTTCAATTAAAAATGTTTTAAATGAATCCTTCCTTTCAAAAACCTCCTAAGACACATATTTTTTTATATAATTTTTTTTTAAATACATTCCTTTCTCTTCAAATTCAAAAGCCTAGCCTAGATCTGTGTAGAATCCTAAGACAAATATTTTTTTTACAGCAATTTTTTTTTAATTCATAATTAATGCTTTTAATAAATCACAATTAAATTTTGTTCTTGCTTAAAAAACCATTATTTTAAAGCTCTGATTTTTTCTTTGTAAAAAAAACTGATGGAACTTTTTCAATCACAAAAATATAAATTAAGAAGTTATAATAAGGATTATAATTTTTTATTAATTTTGATCTAATGCTTTACAATAGAACGTTTCATTACAAAAAAAATATTGAAATTAACGCATGAATGTGTATGTTTGTAGACTTGGTTTTATTTGAAATTCGAGAAAAATAGATTGACCTGTTGCATAAATTCTTAAATGTAAATGCAATTTTTTGTCCAACAAGCCAATATAATGTCGCCTGAAAATTTCTGTGTTTGTCAAAAATTGCCACAATATTTTTTTTAAAATAACTTTTTAAAGTTAAGAAAATTTGAGTGGTCAGTAAAATAGGTGTCCTGATAAATTCTTTCCCAGTTTCTAAACATTAAGTTCGAATTGATATTTTTAGATGGATAAAGCACAGCATTGTACGGCTTCGGGAAAAGAATAAGTCCCATAAATTCATAACAAATGCAATTGGTTGATTTCCAAATTTTGTTGTCAATTCTCTGAAATTTCAAAACACTAAAAAGTAGTCGTGGTGGTGCGCTTAAAACCACCAATTGCCCAATAGCTGATGGATACATTGCAATACTAACAAAGTACATCATCAAAGGCGGTTAAGTGGAAGTAAGCAATTAAATTTTAGCAAAAACTGTGTGATTTTGATTATACAGGGTGGGCCAAAAGAAACCAAGGGGTGTAAAAGTTTAATAACTTTTTTGTTTATTAACTTTTTTTTATTTTTTCTTTCAGATTATATAATATACAAAATGGAAATTTTTTTACACTAAGTATGAAAAATGATGTCTCTTAAATGACCACCGTTTTCAGCTTCGCACTGATGGGCTCTTTTTAGAGCATTTTCCATAACATCTTTCAAAACTTGTGGCTGTAGCGTTCGAATTTCTGCAACAATGTTTGCCTTGAGTTCAAGGATTGTCTCTGGCTTGTTCACATACACTCGCTCCTTCAAAAAACCCCAAAGAAAATAGTCGGGTGTTGTCAAATCTGGCGATCGCGCTGGCCAAATAATTTCCAAATTTCGAGAAATTATTCGCTCTCCAAAAATTTGACTTAAAAGTGCCATTGTGTCTCGGGCAGTATGGGCAGTGGTTCCGTCCTGCTGAAACCACATACCAGGTCTGTTTTCAAGAGCAGGACGTAAAAAATTTTCTATTATAAAACGATACCGCTCTCCATTTACGGTTACAGCACTTCCATCTTCATTCTCGAAGAAGTAGGGCCCAATGACATTTTCAGATGTGATCCCACACCATACTGTACATCTGATGGGGTGTAATTAGCGTTGATGAATGGCTCTTGGATTTTGAGAACCCCAGAACCTACAGTTCTGCTTGTTAACAAAACCATTCAAATGAAAATGAGCTTCATCACTCATAATCAAATTTTCAATAAAGCTGATTTCATTTCTGGCCAACTCTTGAAATTTAACTATTCTATATTTTATTGTTCCGGTTCTCTGTTCAGTTGTGAACCTCTCCATTATAAATTCTCCAAGTGTTGTCTATATAATCTGAAAGAAAAAATAAAACAAAATTAATAAACAAAAAAGTTATTAAACTTTTACACCCCTTGGTTTCTTTTGGCCCACCCTGTATGACATTAATCTTTCAAGACAAACAGCAAGAAAAGTTACAGTGATAAAAAAATAAAAAGTTACGGAAGATGTAAACTGTCATAAGACTGGATATGGCCTAGAGGTAAATCAGTAATACTTAGAAGCCATAAAACTTAAACTATTTTGTTTGGGAATGATGCCGACAGACATGTGAAAGATTCAAGAGGTCTAAATTCAAATCATGTTACACTGCAAAAGCAATTGAACATGATGTCGGTAACATAATGGTCTGGGTACTTTTTTCAATTCTGTAAATTTTTTTTTATAATGTAACTTTTCTCCTTGTCAGAATGCCTGCAAAGCCGGAAAAAGTTGAAAGTTGTTTAACTTTGTGCAGCACACGCTCTACGCAGTTTATTATGTAGTCTGCTTCATAAAAGTACATACATTGTTTTAAATAATTTGACAGAAGCGAGGGCCCTCCTAAGGTTGAAATCAAGAACTGTGCTTGAGTGAAACGCAAAATTTTCTTCTGCTATTGATATTAATGTCTCTTAATTTTTGACAGGAGGGGTCTTAATAATGCAGCATTCAGCTGGCGTCTCAGTGTTACCCAGTTTACTTACACCACGATATTATCAAGTCCAGTCTTCTCTGCTAATTTAAATTTATGTGGGCATTTCGATTTGTCAGAATTTACTTTAATATTCCACCTTGTGAACTATTTTTGAATACAACAACTTTTGTTTCATCTGCATATGTGCTGCCAATACATCATGTCTATAGTAAATATTGTATATAGCATTAAGGACAGTACACCTACTTTTAATTCCTATATACCGGATCTTTCGTCTTCATTTTACTAATCTTGTTATAATTTGCTATAATAGTGACGCAACGTTTAAGACCTATTGTGCAGCCCAGTTTTCAAGTACAATCCGAGACTGTTTACGAATCTCGTAATTATTGTAGTATTCATCATTCTAAGGCCTTTTGGGGCCAACATCCCATTACCTAGGCAGCTCATTATGCATCTTACTACCTCTGGGTAATCACACAGAATATGTTCCCGCAGGTGTCCTTCTGTACCACACAGATTTTATTCATGTGGCAGTTGAGTCTACAATGGCCTATCACCTGCTCAATATAGAGTTTGATACCTTTACTGCTAAGATTCAAAATAACTTCTTCCCTAATGCTTTCAGGGTTAATGAGTGTCTTTGATTGCCGCCTGCCCACTTCAGCTTGTAGACTTTGTTTCTTCTCATTGCGTAGTAAGGCACGAATGTAATTTTTGTTCACTTCCCAGGTAACCAGATAGTCCGCCAACACGCCCCTCATGCAAAGTAACCGTGCCAAAGCATCGAGAAGTTAGTATCAATCACAAACCAGTCTTGATCGAAAGCAATAGTTTGCCAATGCACTTAGAGCTGCTTGGCTGTCTGATAAAATGTGTATTCCGATGACACAAGTCTTCCTTCTTAGACATTCCTTAGAACGTAGCTGTAGGGCGTGGACCTCTGCCTGGAATATCATTCCTAAACACCTATTCTGTTTCCCTTAAAGAAAACTATTATCCGGAGTAAAGAGCTGCTGAGCTTAGCAAATTATTCAGTTGATTGTAAATTTCTTTGTAACTATAAAAATATTTTTTTTGTATCGCTGTCTGTTTCTTCTTTTTTTTTAACTATTGATTAATTGCCTGTTCAGGTAAATGCGAACGAAAGCTTTTTTCGTAATCTGTTTTTGTTTTCAATACAACTATGCGAAAGAAGTTTTCGTGCGCATTTAGCTGAACAGGCCCTAAACCTTTTATTTTATTTAAATCACTTTAACGAAATTGAAAAAAAATGCTTATTAACCCTCAGGTGTCTTTATTGCCGATTTTGTAAACTGGTTTACTTATTTTTTCTAAAATAAGTGAACAAAACTAGCCAACATGTAATATAATACTCGGTTGTTTTGTGTTTTTTTTTGTGCAATAACATAATATTTGTTTGCACATGAATTGCAAATCCTAAAAGTTTAAGTTTTTTAGGTTTCCTTTTCAGATCAATTACAATGTTAATTTTTTCCTAATGACTTTTTTTTTACTTGCTTTAAAAATAAATCCTTTTCCATTACGAATCCTGTTGGACTAACAGGTTTTACCACAAATTTTTGCTTGTTAATTTAAATGAAAAAACCATTAGCAAAAAAAAATTTTTTTTTTGATAATTTTTTTTTAATCCGCACTAATTATTCCTTCAACTCTTCCGATTATGGTTTTTTAAACACACTTTTTTGTTGTGTAATTTAATACTAATTTTCATATAAAATTGATGTATTAAGACTTTTTCGTTCGTTTTGCATGCCGGAATAAAGTTTTTTATTTTAATTTTCTTATTAGTTTGGTTATTTACATAATTTTTTTTTAAATTATTTTAAAGTGTTTAACACCAACACCTGTGTGTATTGTGAGAAATTTAAAAAGTTTTTTTCTTTTTTATATAAAAATGTGTTCATTCATTATTCTCGTATTGTTTTTAAATTTCTTTAAGAAATGTTCAAGGTTTTAACTAAAGCTGGTTCGAAAAGAGTAATTTTACAAACAGGCAAAAGTATTTGCACACCAATTTTTCGGGAGATTTCCAGTGAAATTGAGGTAAGTTTCAAGCTAAATTTACAGTTGAATTCGGATAAACGAAAAAAGACTTGTAAACATTAAAAAAATTTTTTTATTACAAAAACTTAGAATAAATGAAAACCATGAAAAAACGATAAGAAACTACTAGTATCCGCAAGAGCAAGTGCTAAAAAAATACTTAACATGAGCTAGTAGCCATGCAAATAGCAACTATACAAGTATGTGTGCATGTGTTTCACATATATTGTCTAAAGGGTGTTTTTATAGACGTATAGAACTTTAAGTTGGCATTACTGTTCAAGATGGTGACCGATTTAACAGCTGTCAAGTGATTTATTCTCAGTTTGGTTTGGCAATTCATCATGAATAGACTCTCGCCTAAACAACGCTTGCAAATAGTGCAATTTTATTTCGAAAATAATGGTTCTGTTCGGAATACGTATCGCCCACTACGTCCATAGCGGTGAAGCGCACTCCTGGTTGAATGGCTACGCCAACAAACAAAACAGCCGCATTTGGAGTGAAGCTAATCCTCAAGTGTATGTCGAAACACCGTTACATCCAGAAAAACTGACTGTTTGGTGCGCTTTATGGGCTGGTGGAATCATTGGTCCGTACTTCTTCAAAAACGATGATGGCCAGAACGTTACAGTCAATGGTGATCGGTATAGAGCCATGATTACTAACTTTTTCATTCCTGAATTGAACAACCATGATGTCCAGGAGCTGTGGTTCCAACAAGACGGCGCAACATGTCACACAGCTCGTGACACAATCGATTTATTGAAAGACACGTTTGGTGACCGCCTAATTTCACGTTTTGGACCTGTGAATTGGCCTCCAAGATCTTGTGATTTAACACCGCTAGACTACTTTCTGTGGGGCTATGTAAAGTCATTGGTCTATGCGGATACGCCACAAACGCTTGACCATTTGGAAGACAACATTCGCCATGTTATTGCCGATATACGGCCACAAATGTTGGAAAAAGTCATCGAAAATTTTACGTCCAGATTAGACTACATCCGAGCCAGCCGTGGCGGTCATATGCCAGAAATCATATTTAAAATGTAATGCCACAAGATTATCTTTCGGATAAATAAAATTCATGTCAATCGAATAATCCATCGTTGTTTTATTGCAATTTAAAATTCTATACGTCTATAAAAAACACTCTTTACGATCGGCATAACCTAACTTCTCTTTTTAAACAGCGTTTGCCGGGTCAGCTAGTCCTCATATAAATTCCTAAACGCCTTAAGGGTTCCCATACAATGCTAAAGTCTGCAAAGAAAAAAGTAAAGCTTGTAAAGCAAGTAAATGGTGCACTATTCTCTATGAAATCTATAGAGAAGAAAATAACGTGTACAAATACTGTGCTATTTTGTTGTTTTCTACAGCAACAAACAATAGAAAAAACAAATAAGAAATTAATTTAATTTAATTTTTTTTAATAGACTTTTTGTATAGTTCAACTGTCATGACTCGTTTCTTGCAACTGCCACCTTTAACCCTGGCATTACAGTGTTGATCTGGCGGGATCAAATTTGACTTTAACTTGCAATATCTCTTGTTGGAATTAAAATGTAAAAAACAAAGTACGAGTACTTGAATTCTATAAAAAAAGTGTGCTAAATTGAATGCAATAAATTTCTAGTTCATGGGTTGTTGTGCTTTTACAAAATTTCCATGGACCACAATATATTTTTTAATGAATCAAAATAAACTAAAGAGAATCAATTTAAATATTAAAAGGCTCTAATGGAATCTGAAATGTGAACCAGGGGGAGAGAATTGCAAAGGGATTGACATATTTTTATGCCGCAAATAACTTGTACTGTGATATTTTTTTTCTTATAATTTTGAAATTGGCTCAAAAATCATATTTAAAATGTAATGCCACAAGATTATCTTTCGGATAAATAAAATTCATGTCAATCGAATAATCCATCGTTGTTTTATTGCAATTTAAAGTTCTATACGTCTATAAAAACACCCTTTATATAAATTCAAAACACGGATTAGTTCGTTCAGTTTAAATAAGTGAATAGTACAATGGGAATAGTTCGTTCGTGTACTACACAAGATTATTTAGTAATGTACTATCGTTCTTTTCACTGAATCGTTCATATATTTAATTTCATTTAAAAGAATCAGGTCATTTTTTCGTTTATCGTTTATTTCGTACCCTGTGACTTTTGTTCATCGTTCCTTTCGTTGTGCTGTACCATACCTTTTCCATAAAAAAATCCTGTTCTAAATTAACTCAAAACTAATAATTCAGAATACTTCTGTGCTAATAAAGCAAAATCGCTTAATTCGACTAGTATCAAAACAATTTTCTAAGAAAAAATTTTAGGGTTTCTAAAGGCATAAGCGATTATTCTACATTGCCACAGGTTTATTTATTTATTTTTTTCAATTAATCGTTGTGCGTTTATCCGAATTGATATCAAAGCATATACAATTCTTTTCTTTTAATAATAAATGCAATTACTATATAGTTAATTAGACTAATTTCAATTATATCTACAGCTGCCGCCTGAACCCACTACATGCTGTATGTCCGGTTGTACTAATTGTGTTTGGATTGAATATGCTGAAACGGTGGCAAAACTAATGGATGGTAATTGTGAGGAAGCGCGTCAAATAATTCTTAATAAAATTAAGGATCCCAATTTAAAAATGTTTTTAGCCATTGAATTAAAAACTATTCAATATAATGCGGAGCAAAGTAAACTTAATGATACTCAAAGCGAAACAGATAACTTAAAAGAGGTCTAATTAGAAAAATGGTTAAATAAATTAGTAAAACAAAATATACAAATATAATTTTTGTGTTAAATAATTTCGTGTGGTTAACGTAGTTTTTAGATTAAATTGATTTAGCAAGTTTATGATGTGATATAACGATGTAATGCAACAAAAGTTACAAAAATAAAAAAGTTTCTATTACTAAAAAATATAATTTTCTTCAAAACGTTATTTACTTATTTCTATACTATTATTTTGCTACCAATTTGTTCTTAGAAAAAGCTATAAATTTTTATTTTTATAACAATTTTTTTTTTCAAATTTTTTTGTTTTTGTTTAAGAAAGATTTTTTGGCAAAGTATATTTAGTCGAATATTTTTCCTGTACTTTACAAAAAATATATGACAAAATATGTTTTTTTAAGAAGAAGGGCTTTGATTCGAAAAGAAAATCCTTTGAATTTGTATGTCTGTAAGACTTACATAGAGTTTCGAATGTGTTTTTTTTTCGAATTGAACGTTTTCAATACACCCGGACGTTATAGTAAAAAACGGGCCAACTAGATCTTTGTTTATTTATAATAACAGAGGCATGCCAGTTTTTGTACGATACGGGTATCAAAGGAGGAATAGGCATCGTCGTAGATACTCAAGCGGCTCTCCTGGCACTTCAATCGAATGTTAATTCTGCTCTAGTTGGCTGTGTTATCCTAACTGGGACGTTAGATGTACGTATCTCTGCTATGGAACACTGCACATAGTGGCTTCGTTGGCAATGCGCAGCATTGGCCAAGACCGGCTCTAAATGGAGGCTTCTATGTTAATAACATTCACTATACCGCTTAATATCATTAGAATATTACTAGACTAGATTTCAGGGTCTCAAGACATGTAAGGTTGTCCATCAAATATAGTCTTGATATAACGGCAAGGATGTTTCCAGACTGGTGACTGTGACAACTGGTGACTTGGCGTTCGGAACGCTTAAGAACAGTCGCCGAGCACCTGAAAGTAAGGAGACGATCTTCACCTTCTGCGAGACTCAGATTTCTCAGAGCACATTTTATCGATGCCCTCCCTTGGATAGACTTAGGGGATCTTTTCAGATATTTTATTGCCACAGGGTGGGCCTAGATCACCATACCACCAGGCTGTCACGCAAACCAACCACCAATTAAAATCTTTATTATAATTAAAAAATAATTTGGAAGAAAAAACTAGGGAAATTTTATAAATAGTTTTATAACTATTTAGCTTAGCTGTCTCTAAGAATGTTCAATAAAATATATATTTTGGTAAAGGTTAAGTTGAACAGGGTGTCTTAGGCAAAAAGATGGAAAGAAGCTCTAGTTTATTCCCTATAGATGCAGAAAGAGATAGAATCCAAAGAAAAAAGCAGGAGCAAATTGAAAAACAAAATAAAAGAGAGGATACAAAGAAGAAAAGAAGGGTTCATCACTACTTACACCAATCGCTGCTCCTCATGAAGGCGGATAACCCGCTGACGCCTTCAGTCGACAGAGGCTCCATAGAGAGACAGTCTATTTGATAACTTTTGTAGTAGCCATTTGATGGCAGACCCATTTTTTCACAAGAATGGAATTAACACAAACTCAGAGACTAGTTTTCAGTTTATCCATTCTTTTTTTAGGCAAATAAATGCATCAGCATTAACAACACTTGCTGGAGTACCTTTTAAAATTAAGCTTTCTCTTTTAATTTTCACCTGCTGGATTCTCTTGTTACTTTCAAGTAAGAATACATATGATTCCCATTCTTTGTTAATTTGTTGTATGTTTTTACCTCTAGCTTATTTTGATAACCAAACTAGAAGATTTTTTCCGAAGGGACTGTGTATTTATGCCGTCTGAAGACAAGCCGAAATTAAATTTATATGTAATATAGTTTGTTGTCACTATCTATCTGACATAACCAAAGGTTACATGATTTGTTTACTCTGGACAAGGCTCCAGTTAGAAAACTAAAGATAATTGCAGGCGCACTCCTCTGTTTTTAATGAAAATGCATAAAATCTATAAAATATTTAGTTCTCTCACATAATTACTGTGTAATTTAGTTTTGATTACTGAGTACCATAAAGTATCTTCCCTTTAAGAAAAAGTTTTCAATATCAAATTGTTCGATTTTAACTATTGAACATTTTCTATTCAAATTTATTTATACATTTTAATGAATTTTTACGTTCATGTATTTGGAAAAATAAAGATTTACTTACGAAAAGCGTTAAGGCCTGCTGAAAATGGAGTTTCACTAGGAAACCCAAACGGTAGTCCAATAAATGTAGAATTTAGCACATTATTTAAATCTGGTTTGCTGTAATCCTCAGTTGTGTATGATGTGTTAAAGGCCCTACAATTATTATCCACTCTATAAGAAAAATGTATAATAGAATTTGAAGCTCTAGTCAAAAATGTTCTAAATGCCCAAACAAACACAAGCAGAAAAACGTTAACACACCTTTCATCACTTATAGAAATATCGGGAGATGATGTGCTACCAGCGTCACTTTGATAATTTGTGCCACATATTGGAGAATCTGCCTGCGGCAAATGTGTAAATGAGGTTGTATCATTTGATATGGTAGTGATTGAAGCTACACTTTCACTAACATTATTATTGTTATTGTTATTATTTTCAAGATGACCGTAAATTCTAGCAAAAAACTGACGCGGCGACGATGGACGCATTTGAGTTTTACCGACAGCACTTGTGGAGTTGTTTACAAAATTTCTATTAATTATTGAACTTTGAGTATTTAAAGGCAACATTTCTTTTAAAAAAAATTTTTTTGTTTATTTTTAAATCCCGTTTTACGACTGAACACGCATCCGTGCTGTTGTAGCTATCAACGTTGAATGAATTGTAGGAGTTGTTTAAACTTGAGGGTTTATAATTATAGTTTGATTAACGATTAAGTAAATTGTTGTTGTTAAGGACAATTTTTATAAAAGTCTTCTTTTGTTTTAATGAAGTACTCCTTTGACTTCCGTTTAACTAAAATTCACTTGCACGTAGCACATACACTCTCTTATAAAATTTAAAAATTAACAATAATGACTAAAGCCGAGCTGAGTATGCTTCAGACAGACACCACACCACTCTCTAGCATTAATGTGTGTGGCAACAATGCGTAAATTATCCTTATTATCCTTGTTATTAGAGTGGTCAGCCAACGCTTTTTAAAACAACCACAACTATCACTATTGGTGAACAGTTTTGACAAAGTGATGTGTGTGTGGGTTTTTTAAAACTCTCATTTAGTGTTTTTTTTTTAATTGTTAACAAAAACAAGAAACGTTGTGTAGTACTTTTAGCAAGCTTTAAGTGCTTTAGGTCTAGGCAAAGAGCTTTTCGGTGTACAGAAACTAACGTTGGTATTAAATTTTATGCCTCATAAAAATATTGTTATAATAAAAATAAAAATACAAAGCAAAGGGAATATGAGTGGTTAATGGTGGTGGTTTCTTGTTTAATATTATTTTATCGCCACCTGTTTTTAAATGAGAGTAAGTGTCTGTTAAGGATATTGTTCATTTGGTGTGCCTTCCTATTGGCCAATGACACGACACGCTTTAGTAGTAAACCACCCCTAGAGCGTGTCATAAATATATAAATATGTATAAATGTATTTAATTCTTACTGCAGCTAATGTTTTTTCTGTGATTTTTTAAATTTTATTTAGCATATCGTGTATTCTGTTATTGTCTATATAAATAAAATTCATTTTCTGTATGTTTCTTTGGACTCCAAGGAAGGTCGCCATATACTTTAGGACCGGCTACGCCCATTAGAATTAGAATGAGGAACGGACACAAGTCACCTTGTCACTACGGCCAAAATAAGTCTATTGTGAGACTACTTTCAAGTTAGAAATCCTCTCAGAGTATAGTATTCATTAAGAATTCATAAACTTCTTTGGGTGATTTGTCCGCCATATCCGGCGGTTGTAGGTAGCGAAAAAGGCCCAAATTGAACCATTACAGCGACACAATATATGTTCTGCTGTCTCTTCATCTTCGTTACGTAATCTGCAGAGGTCATTTTGACTGATCCTCATATTCGCCAAGTGTCAGTCCAGTCAGGAATCCCTTGACAATGCGAATACCTGATCGGGTCAAGCTAAGTAATTCTTTTGTTTTCTTCCGAGATCGGAATGGCATGAATGTTTTCGCTACCTGATACCTGCTGCTTCCAGCCATTATTCTTGCGATTCTCTTTCCAGTCACTCTCTAAAACTGAGGTTAATAGAGCATCAAGACAGTCCGCAGAATGGTTCTGGACCGCCCATTTTCGTGCGAGTTCGTCTGCCTTCTCATTGCCTACATATCCACTATGACCTGGCACCCATACCAAGTGAACCCTGTTATTAGATGTTAGTCTTTTTAGAAGTTTTAGGCAATGCCAGACCAGTTTTGAATACATATGTGACTGTTATTTGTGTCTCTTTCTAGTTCCTCTCTTAGGCAGAGCTCTATGACCTGAAAAACTGAGTTCTCTTGACTCATACTGACAGATAAGCTTTTATCAAATACCCCTGCTGCAACATCTTCAACCGTTTTCGAGCCATCTGTGTACCATACATGTAACCTTACACCGGGCTTGAGTGTGTTCTCTTCCCAATTCATCCTATTTGGGAATGTGACCCTGAAATTACGAGTGAATACGCCCATTTTAGCACCCACTTTTCAACGATTTTCACTCGCCACTGCTCAAAAAAAGTGTGCCCGTATTTAATTTAAGGCTGAAATTATGCCATGAAATATTTTACTTACTACTTTAGTTGGTGCCTCTGCTAATAATGCTAGCAAAGACAAGAGCCATTTTATAAAGTAGTAAATGGTGTTTTAAATATTAAAATTTCTTTAAAAATTGTACATACCCTCTCCACTCTCTATATTTTAAAGATACAGACCCACTTAATAAAGGACCGCGCCGAACGAGACCGGTAAAAAAAAAATAGTTTGTAATAAAGTTTAATAAATTACATACATACTCGTATTTATTTATCTTTTACTTCTGTTAGAAGACGAAGAAAATTGTTAAAGATTTAAAAAAAATGGCTGCTTTCAATAGAGACAGATGTTGCAATTCTTATGAAATATTTTCTATATAAAAAATTTCACAGATTAGTTAATTTATCTTTAATATAGTTTTAAATTAAAATTTATTGAAAATTTCTTCCACCTTAAAAAATCTATTTTGTGAAATATTTCACACAGACTGCAGTAGGTGCATTTTAAATACAAGGTGGGCTCTCATTTTTTTTTTTTCTAAATGAAAATGAAATGTATGCCGTTGCTCCGTCCTGTTGGAACCACATGTCCTCCAGTCCTAATTCGTTTAATTGCGGCAGAAAAAACTCGGTTAACGTGGCCTTATAGCGCGCACCGTCCACTGTTGGCCAGCCCAATGACTCCTCCAGCGTGTACAGCGCACCATGCAGTCACTTTGAGCAGGTGTAATGGTTCCTCGTGCATCACTCGTGGATTTTCGGTACCCCCAGAAGCGAGAGTTTTGCTTGTTTACGTACCCACTGAGGTGGAAATGAGCCTCATCCCTCATTATGATTTTGGTCGAAAAATCGTCCACTTCGATTATTCCGCGTTCTTGGGGAGTGTATCGCTCCATGGCTTGTTCATTTATATTCTACATCTGTCTAGTTCACAAATGTCAAAAAATAAGAGCATCTTCCAATAGAATGATTTTTTTAGCCCACCTTGTAATTTTATTAATTTTTTAGTACCGCGACTTAAGGGATCTGTTGTACAGCTGAACACTGATTCGAATCTGCTACCGTCAGATTGATAGCTTAGAACACTATCCACTAGTCTTCGAGGAACCCACTTTTTTTAACGATTGGTCTTTAATTTTATAAATAAGACTTCTTCTAGTTCCTTACTAAGTTCAAGTCTTAAATGATTTGTGTCTTGTCTAAATGTTAAAGTCTTAAGTTTTAATCTCAAGCTTACTTAAATAATTTTTTTTTTAATTTTTTAATAAAAATTTTTGGTGGGTAGTTTTTTTGCTCCATACAAACAAAGTTTTGTATGAACGAATATAGGTACTTACATATACATACATATTCTTATTAAGGGTTGTAATACATACATAATTGCCCAGCACTTCCTTATAACTCCGCCTCTTTTTAATAACAATAGGTAGTTACGAACAAAATGCTTGAGCATCTAATTCTTATTTTCCATTACATTTATTTGAAATAAAAATTGAAATAATAGGTACGAAAACAGTATTTTCTGCCTTATTTTTTAATTTTTATTGTTACAGAGCAAACAGTTTTGCTGTAACAATTAATTTCAGAACCAGCAGAACAATTCTGCTTGAATTGTGTTTATTTCAGTAGTGATTACGATATGTATCCACCCTTAAAGGCAAAAGAAATATTCAAGGAAGTGGAACGTATAAGTCTGTGCAATAAGAAAAGTTTATGTTTATTAAATAATTTTAGAAGACTACAATTTTAGAAACCCTAAAAGTTTTTCTTATAGAATTATTTCGACTTTTCCTTATTAGCATAGAAATATTAAATGTGTTGCGAAAGGTTTTCTTTTGCTAAACTCATACAAATGTGAGTACAAACAAATTTTCTCTCTAGTATTATAGGAACATGAACAACCACACATAATTTTAAGGCTAAACATGTTATTAATGCTAAATTAATAATTTTCAATTCAGTTTATGAAACTAGAAGCTACAAAGTCACAAGATGATTTTGCAACAAATTTGTATCATTAGAAAAAGTCCTAAAATTTTTTCTTTAATTTTTTTGAAACTTACTGCCTATTAACTAAAATCTAATTTAATTATTTTTGGGCGGTCGTTAGTCATCATCATGCCGACAAAAAAAATCCTTTTATCTCCTCGAACTTTTTTTCCACCCCGGAACCGCTTTTGCATTATCTTGGGGTGGATTCCTTGTGGGCTATTCATGCCATCATCTTCTATCTGTCTGCCTCAAGAGTCCTTTCTGATCGTTCGCGATTTACCACTGCATTGTGAAGACTAAAGGCCGACCATTGATAGATTGGAAAAAATCAAGCCACATATTTTCTATTAATAGCCGATAATTGGACAAACTTGTTTGATCTTTTCTTTCCTACAAAAACATTATTAACAAATTCCAACGGAAGTTATAGTTGTTTTGCTTTACAAAGATCACTTGAGGTTTAACGATGCGATCTGTTCATGTTGTTGAATGTTTAATTTTATATTGTGTGTTTATTTTTTGCTGTTAAGTAACAAAGAAGAAAAATAATATTTTTTTGACGGCCGAAAGAATTATAAAAATGATGAAAAATTTGTTATATTTCAATCTATAGTTAATTTATAGTTAATTAGATGTTTTTTGCTTGGTCTCGCACAGCCCGGCCCGCTCTTTTATTAGGTGAGTCGGTATCCTTACGCTGTAATTCATAAAAAAAATTTTTGTTTAATAAGCTTATTAAACAAATTTTCCATTGAAGAACTGCTCTTAATATACAAAAATGTTTGTTATGAATTTCGACGTTAGAGTATAGAGACCGATGTGTCAATTTTTATGCGTCAATAAAATGAATTTTAATCTTTAAAAAAACCCATTCAAATAAATACCCATAAAAAAAGTTCACTACTTTTTAAAATGGCTCATGCCTTTGCTAGCATTATTAGCAGAAGCGCCAAATAAAGTGTTAAAAAATATTTCAAAGCATAATTTTAGGCTCAAATTAAGTACGGGTACACATCTTTATAAACAGTGGTTGCTCCAAAAGTACATGACCTTCCTTGGTGTATAGAGAATTTAAGTGTCAAATTTCAGAGAAATCCTTAAGAAAATAAAAAATTTGTATAGTGTACAAACAAACAGACAGAAAATGCATTTTATATACCAGAATTGTAAATGAATCATTCTTTTTTGATTTCAATTCATTACGAATTAGCTATATTTTGAATTAATTCTTTTCACCAAAAGAAAAGAATTGAATGAAATTTGAAGCAATTCATTTGAATTTAGCAAACATGAATTGTAATTCATTTTTAATTCAAATGAATTGGTAAAATGAATTGCAATTCATTTCCAATTCATTTGAATTGATTTCACTCTGAATTAATTCAAATGAATTAGAAAAAAATGAATTGATTTGAATTGATTTTGAATTATGTGAGTACGTATCCCTATAAAGCATATGTGTCTGCACAGTACATTTTGAGTTTATTCATCAAACATTCAAACATACTCAAAAAATAATGCTGTTATTAAATATTCCACAATCACCCCCCCCCCCCCCCCCCCTCTCCAGACTATCGTTCAAATGAATTGGAAATGAATTGAAATTAATTTTCTCTTACTCTTTTGAATTAATTCAAAGTCAATTTAATTCAAATAAATTGGAAATGAATTACAATTCATTTTACCAATTCATTTGAATTGGTAAATTCAAATGAATTGATTCAAATTTCATTCAATTCTTTTCTTTTGGTGAAAAGAATTAATTTAAAATTTAGCTAATTCAGTGCATGAATGATTCGCGAATTAATTAAAAAATGAATGATTCGTTTACAACTCTGTTATATACTTATATAGATAAAATAGTACAAACATTTTATTTATTAAATTTATTTATTTATTTAATCATTTTTATAAATTTAAAATGTAAC
Organism: Thelaira solivaga; assembly: GCA_947397855.1. Lineage (NCBI taxonomy): Eukaryota > Metazoa > Arthropoda > Insecta > Diptera > Tachinidae > Thelaira > Thelaira solivaga. Next base: position 38,881,569 of record OX377610.1, read on the forward strand.
GTTTATTAATTTAATTAAAACTTAATGTTTGCCAGCCACCCTGTGTTAAATTAAAAATCTCTTTCTTATTTTCCTTAGACTCTCTCTCTCTTTCTCTTGCTCTTTGTCTCTTCGCTGGTGAAGTCACAACAAAATTTAAGAACAAACATAAAAGAAAACAGTTTAGTAATGTCTTAACATGGCTTTAGTAGCAGCGGCACTTTGGATACGAAATGGTCAAATGACGGGTTAGTCAAGTGTTTTTTTTTTATATGTAAATAAAGTGTACGAAAAAAATAAATTTCATTGTTGTATAATTTTAAACAACAAATACAAATTCTAAAGAAAATGTACACGTGTGCTAAATTTTAAAGTAAATTAAGTTTAAAAAGAAAAAGTTAAATTATTTTTTTGTATTTCAATGTGTGTGTATGTATGTCTGTATAAAAGCAAATCAATAAAAGCCAAGTGCTGTGCATGGTAGTTAAAAAAAAGAGAAAAATATTTCATGTTATCAAAAGAATTTTAAGAAAACGAAATTGAAAAAAAAAATGTCAAATGTTCGAAGAAAATTACGTGGTTTACCAAATGAATTCGTTTCACTGCGTAGCAGTCAAGAGAAAGAAGACCAACACAAAAATGAAGAAAGTGATAATAACAATTTCAATAAAGACAACAATACAACGAGCACAACCACCAATAACAGCTTTGATATGAGTAAAATTAACACAAACGATTCAGTACACGTTAATAATAAAATACACGTTACGGCCACAAAATCTTTAGATTTAACCGGTACTCAAGATAATATTTATAATATTTATACAAATGATGACGGAAATATTGAGGATGATGTCTCAGAGTGAGTTGTTTTGCTTAATAACAATAATGAAATATAATTATTTTACTAAAGAAATTTAATAGCAATTTTTTATTTTCTTATACCTACGACTACACCTTCTGTTGTATAAAAAGGTAAAGAGATAAATATTTGATTTAGGTCTTGTGGTTAAATTTTGTGGGAAATTATAATAAACCGCACTATTGTCAATTTACCTATTTTTATACTCACTTTTGTTAATGAAATTGCTTTCTAATTTTTCGTCTATATTTCTTGTATTGAAGGCCGAACGAAAATGAGCTTGAAGAGTTCACCTATCGCTCAGTTTGCTTTCAAAAAGTCATAAAAAAAAACATTTATTTAATTTAATAAATAAATTTTTTTTGACAATAACCTGCTTTGTATTGTTTTTATACGAACGGTGTTCGTTTAACAATAAATTCTTGGTGCCTGACAGGTTTTAATAGGTCTCGTTTAAATTTGACCACATAGTACTTCTGCTTAAGAAAATTCATGCAGTCAAGGTATAACCCTTAAGCTGAACAATTATGTTTGGAATTTTTCTTAAATTTAAGTTTTTCCCACTTTAAGAGAATTACAAATGCCCGCTTATGCTTAATATGAGCAAAAGAAAAATTTAATTATGATCAATTAAAATGACTTTCATATTAAAAAATATAAAAGTTAATAGGAATACGCACTTATATATTTTTTAATTTAAAATAAAATTATGTATTTCCTTCTCGCCAGGTATTTAATAAATTAAATTTTTTGACACAAAATTATTACAAACTTCTGTTTGTAATAAGAGTCTGATGAATTTGTCTCACCAAGACCCAAAATTTTATGTAAATAGTTCCATGAATTGTTATTATAGCCCACATAAATATGTTAATTTATTCGGAACTATTGAATTTTTCCAGAAAGAAGTATTTTATGTGTGTAGACTTAAAGTAGATTTTTTTTAGCAATATAAAATTTCATAAAAATTGATTGCCGATAAAACAAAAATTGTCTACAAAGAAATACTTCAGATATCACTCCAGCATTAAGATAACCATGTCCTGAGTATTTTTGGCATTCATTTTCACCATGTAAAGTACATAACGGATATCCTTAGCCTTAAAAATAGAGTTAAAATAGATGCCCTATAAGTTCAAGACTTTGAATATCTTTGAATTAGGTTCCATCTAACTTAAGCACAAAGAAATCTAGAAAGAGACTCACGAAAGGTTTTTGCAATAGCTGGTAGTATCAGCCGGATTATTTTTAAATTTTATAAATACAGTTGTAGCTATAAATTCATGGTTGTTTGTTCTCAGCTAAAGCATAGACTAGGACCACACACGGCAAGCTTAGTTGCGCAATTCTTGATTTTGTAAGAGAGAAAAGAAGGAGAATGGAAAGGGGTACAAACTTGCTCGTACTCTGCAATTTCCGTTTGTTATTCGTATCTCTTATAAAGATGTAAAAAAAGAACACAGATAGCTTGAAGGCTAAATGAATGACTGAATAAGAATGCTAAAATTGCCGAAACAAAATTGCTGTGTGTAGACAAAGCGGCAATTTTATAAGAGAATTAATAAAGAATTGCTCAACTAAAATTGCTTTGTGTGGTTCTAGTCATATTTAATAAAAAAAACTGGAAAGTTATTTACTGAATATAAATTTTGTGTCTTTATTGTTATTATGATCACATAAAGTTTATCATTTATCGTTATCTTGAATATTTTGGCAAATTCTTTATACCTGCATGTGACATGACCAGAAATTCTTTCTTCTCAGCAGTTTGTGTATGTCTGTTTTCTACATATTTTCCTGCAACACCATTAATATTGTACATTCGCTTTGTTAAATTTTTAATTATGTTTTTTCAACATATTTTTCTTGACTTTGGTGATTTTTTTATAAATTAAGGAACGCATTGATACTTATTTCAAACTTGTTTTTTAATAAAATCTTGCTTAACTAATAAACAAACAAGTTAAAATACATTACGGCTGGGGCTTTTTTGATTTTGTTTAATCTTTAACATTTTGTTTGATTGAAAGCTTTTTACAGTGTGCAATGTGCTAGATCTCAAAATAAATCCGGTATTTTAGATTCTAACTGTAATTTTGATGTTAAAAATAAAATAAAATTAAATTTATTCACCGTTTCATTGTTATGTTTGCTAAGGATTAACTTTTTCATTAGGTGCACTATGATTGTTTTATAATTTTAATTAAATTAAATCTTGTTATAATTACATACTCGTCTCTAAAATTATACTTTTTTAGCAGCATTTCAGTTTATCGACTTTTGTGTATGTATATTAGGGCATTTGTATTGAGGCAAAAAAAATGCTCAAATTACAAGGAAAATCGTATTCTAGGGATCAAAATAAGAAACTTTGCCGAAGGAACCTCTACAATGTATTTTAATGTTTTGACTTTTGACCCGAAGGGTCAATAATTTTTTTTTATTTTCTTTTCTATTACTAAGTAAAATTAATTTTTTCATTTCATTCTGACTAAATAAATTTCTAAAGAGAAAAATAAGCTCGAAAAATAAAAAAACAGCTATTTCGCTGATTTTTTCTTGTAAAGTGCCAAAAATGGTGATTTTTTGAAATGTTTGTATGGGGAACTCCCCAGGGGTGGTTCCAGAGGGAGTGCCACTGGCATAGATGGGTCAGCCCCCAAAAGTTAGTGGGGGTCGGTCATACATTTTGACTCGATTGACGCACTAATCTCACTCAAAGTGAGATTTTTCAAAATTTGACCCTTCGGATCAAAAGTGGTTCCTTCGGCAAAGTTTCTTCAGTAAATGTCCAGGTATACTGACAGTTTATGCACCTATCAGGGTGTCCTATAGATCGATGGATAGCCTAACCTATCAATCTAGGGGCGCAGGTTCAATTCCTGTCCAAAACCTGCGAGGCGAAGGTCACAGTTACCAATACTCGTTAACAAATTTAATCTTAGAATTAATTTATAATATTAAATAATAATACAACATATTATAAAGTTTAACAAGATTTAATCTTTATTCATACTTAATTCCCAATTATGTTTTGCAGGAATTTAACAAGACTTGGGTGTAATCTACTGAAGATTCCAAGTAGCGTCTAATGAAACATCTGTATAGATATGATTTCCCTTTTAGTACTTTTTGTACTAAGTAAACAGTTTTTTTAATTTTCCATGAAAATGTCATGAAAAATAATGCATTTTGCACACCAACATAATTTGGAATTAAGCACGAATAAAGATTAAATTTATATTAATAACTATTTAAAAAAACATTAGTATGTGTGTATGTATATATCCCCCGATCTTTTATAATTTTTTTATCTTTACAAATAAATGTTTTTACTACAATCAGAGGCCAAATCAACAACTTAAATTGAATTGCTTAAATTATTTCATACAAAACAAATAAGCTAATGGCGTTTTCTTTTCTAATAAAAGTGTTGCATATTGTCAAAAAAATGTCATATTATAGTTAAAATCAATATCACGTTCTATTCTCAACATGTTGCATATAAAAGATGCTAAAATGGTACATGTTTTGCACTCAATTTATAAATGAAGGTGAGATACTGACCTTTTTTACAACTGTGTCAGCTATTTTTTTATACATACAATTAAGTAAATTATTTAATTTGTGTTTATATGAAAAAGAAGATTAAAAATTTTCTCCTTCAAGATATTCTTTATAAAAATCCATTATTGGTCACTTTTGAAGCAAAAATTAGTTTTTATTTTAGTTTAGGTGCAAAGTTTTTTTGTGTCAGCAGTTTATCAGTTGTGTTAACGTAATCGGATTTCGCAAATCGCTCTAAAAGCGGTAAATATATAACAATGTAGAATGATAAACTTATTTTTGTTCTATTGAAACCATAAAAAAGGCATCACTTTGTGCAGTTTTAGGCAACCTGTTTAAAATATTACCTAATTAGAAGCAGAATGTTTTTTAGAATAGAAAACGCCATAACGATGGCATCATTTTTATTTGATATTGATATCGAGTCCAAAGACTTGGTTTGAACATAATGACAGAAAAAAACTTTACAACTCAACTTTACTTTAGTTGAAATTTTTAACTTGGAACTTTTGGTGTTAGCGCACTGAGAAAACGACTTCGCTTGGAAGAAATAAATTTGGTGCCTATCAAAAATATAGTGTTTTTAATATTGACAATAGAAAATCGGTCTTATAGTTAGAAATATTATCGAATTCTGAATTTTTGATTGGAAACAAATTTAGTTAGTTCTCATAACCAAAGTTGTGTTCTGTATGTGCGGTTGGTTAATACATTAAAATATTACAGCTCATCAATAGCAGTTGTTTCAATTTCAACTCAACAACTCATTTGACATTACCATGAACCATGACGTTCCACCTGAATATTTAGTTATTAAAATTCCAGCAGACATTTCATACAATAAAACGCCTTACATGTCATATAACATTCCATTCTCCTTGTAAGGGACTTTCATTTGGTGTATCAAGAATCTGCCTAATCGGCCCCTATACTACACACAGAAAACAATTTCGGTTGTAAGAAATAAATTTGTTTCCCATCAAAAATTCGGTTGTGATAAATAATTTTTTTTTTTTGTTGTGCCAAGCAGAATTCAATAATAAAGACCAAAATTTTGCTCTCCTAAAAATATTTTGAGCTGTAAAACTAATTTTCTATTGTCACAAATAAGAAATTCGACGGTCACGACTGAACTTTTGATTGGTAACAAACCGAAGTTGTTTTTGCAGTGTAAAAAATGTTATCAGATAAGCAAAACGGAATAAGGCATAAGGTGCATAGCAAATTTGGTTGTTAATCATCTGAAGTTGTGGTAGGGCGAAAAAAAATAAGCCCAAATGAATTGCAGATAAAAAAACAATTAAATTTTGCAGAAAACTGTATGGTGTTGATTATGTGACATTAATCTTATAGCAAAACGAATAGGGAGAAGAGATCCCACTTAACTGAATACTGATTGTACCTTTTGGGGCTTTCACCTGATATATTGCACTTCAATACTACTTTTCGATCTTTATAATGTTCTAGTTTGTGTAACATTAAAGCACGTTTTTTAATTCAAAATTTAGGTTTTTTTTTAATAATATGTATCGTAATAATTTGAATATTTTAATTAAAAAAATTAATATTTTTTAATAGTAAATATCTATGCGTGGGAAAGTTAACTCAACGTACTCGTATTTAAGTTGAGAATTTACTATCACACAATTAAAAAGTTCTATAAATTTGTAACAAAATTTTGTAATACCTAAATTAAGGGTAAAATGGGTACACTGGTAACCGCAGAGAATTTCTTACTCTCTCGCTATTCGCTATCATTAACGTCAATATATTTTTTATACTTTTGTGTAAAGCAAAATGTTCAATGAATTCAAAATTAACTTTTAGTTGTCGGTATAAACTCAGAATATGCTGTTGATAAAAATAACTATTTAAATCTATTTAGACTGCGTTGTGACTGCGCGGGATAGTTATTAAAAAAAATCATATTTGTACATTAAAAATAAAATTAAAATTATTAAATTAATTAAATAAACCAAGAGTAAACCCCACACAAACAGTGTATTTATCTATTATTTTTTTTGTACTTATGAGACATACATACATATATATATATATATTAAGTATATTAAGTGAACTGCACAAATTATTGCACAGCAAGTGAAAAAAAAAACAGATACCTATAAAAATTGTATCTACATAAAAACAAAATTTAATTGTATAACTTTTGATTAATTTTTTCTATTAGTGTGTTTTTCCCCTCATATACACACATACACACATATTTATCGCTTAATTGCTACTACAAAATTGTAATAAGAAAAATTAAAAACTTTTAAGAATAATTTTTGAATACTTTTTTTTTAATAAAAAAATAATCAATTTTACAATATTAACTCAAAAAACATGTTTTTATGATTTATTACATTGTTGCAGCAAATGAGCGATATCTACCTTCGTGCGTACAAGTGATTAAATAAGGCCTTCCTTTTTATACTCTTTAAAATAAAAATCCATTTGTATTTAATATACGATATAAAGAAAAATTTTTAGTGTATATTAATTGAACTGAAAATGTTTTGCGATTAATTTTAATTATTTTATCAGGCTTTCAAAAAATATTGAATATTCACAGTTGGCTGACTTTTAATAAGGAATTGTGTGATTGTTGAAAAGTACAAAACGAACTAAAGCGTTATAAAATAATAATCGCTAGCTATATATATTTTCTATAAAAAGTGAAAATGCAACGTGTATAGTTTTGAATTCAAGGGAAAGAATAATAAAATTAAAAAAAAAAAAAAAAAAACAATAAAAAACAAATTTTGCTGCGTTATGAAAAAGTAAAATAAATATAATTCTTGTACTCGTAAATTACACTCAATATGGTTACTCTACAGAATTTTAGTTCTTTTAACATAAAAGTGACTGATTAGCATTTTCAACATTTTAATTGGCAAATTTAGCACATACATACATATAAAATAAATAAGATAGGAGTATATAAGATATATTTGTTCAATAGTTGTTTTCTATTAGAAAATGATGAAATAGTGGCTCACAATGAACTTTGCTTTCTAATAGAAATGTGTTGGTGGTAACGTGTATTGGTCTCTGAATTAATTAATTTTTTTTTTAATTTTATTCTCCAAAAGCCAAAGCTAGGTGACTCCTCATACATAAGATATTTAAGTGTAAGGGTTCTGTCCGGCATGTTGTGTTCTAAATACGTTCTGGTTTTCTCTTTTTTTAATTTATGTTCCAACATATTTTTGTTAAAGTTTCTAATTATTTTTTTTTTTAATTTTTTTTTTAAAACAAAGTTGACTAATAGTTTGTGTCAAAAAGTTTAATGTGTTGTTTACAGGAAACGAACGTTTGTATGGAAAACGCTCAATTTATAAACTACATAGTTATTTTTTAGTATTTTTCTTATAAATTTCCCACACGATTTTATTATTCGTCTCCTATAAAAACAGCACATAACTAAAATTTAACTAAATCCGTTCTTACTTTTTTTCGTATTTCATCTAATTCTCAACAATATTTTTATATTTACTTTTTTGTTTTATAAACAGCTGATTGTTATATATAATCAAAAGTTTTAGTGCAAAATAAAAAATTATTATTTTAAGAAGAAATTCACTTTATCGTAGTTGACACAAAATGAAAGAAACTATTTTAGATGATAGAAAATTTAATTTTAGGAAGAAAATATTATGTAATTTTTTATTTTTTTGGAAATTCATTTCACTTTTGTTATTGTTTTTAAGGCTCCTCTTGTGAAAAACTATTTCCAGTGGTTGATATGATGAAGTGTGCTAAAGTAAAACAAAAAATTTTTTTCCTCTCTTGATCTCTCTTTCTCTTTGAGAGAACGAGCTTCAATCATGCATGATTCAGTTGGCGTCTCAGTGTCACCTGGGTTTTTTACACCATGGGTTCAATACAAAATTAGTGATTGTGCACCAAAAATAAAAAAATTCTATGGGCCATTTACAAGTTATCGATAGTTAAAGCTAAGATTTTAAAAGTCAAATATAAAGTTTTTGGTTGAATGTGCTTAACTACCCATTCGATTTCCAAGATTTTAGCCAAAAACTGGTTATTTGCCACACAAAATCCTAACTTTAACTATCGAAAGTTGTAATAATGGGCCTATGAGTTGTAGAGTATTAAATTTTAAGATTTTTTGTGGAAATCCATATTTTCCAAGCTATGATCTTTGAAATTTTCAAAAATATTCTGTGATATTGTTCACAATTTTCACCGGTTTCACTTTCAAAAGTTTTCTGCATAGCTAGACTTTGCCCAGACTTAAAAATTTCCTTAGTTGAGGATTTCTACCTCTATGATATATAGAACATCGGCTTCACTTTCAAAAGTTTTACTTAGTAGCATGCCTTTGGCTGGACTTAAAAATTTCTTTCTCTCTGAAATATAGAATGCAGTTTTAGCTTTCAAAAACTTTTCTGCGTAGCCGACCTTTTACCAGACTTAAGAATTTCCTCTTCTACTAAATATAGAACACCCGATTCCCTTACGAAGGTACATTAGTAATAATATTAACACAAGATGTTTATAAATTACAAATTTTACATTAAAACTCTGGAGGCCCATAATCCGGAAAATATGTTTTTCTACGAAACATTTTACTCAACTCTTTTTTCTTAAAACTTACTTTTAGAGCAAAATCACAAATTTTGTTTGGAACTTTGAAAACTCTGGAGATCAATAACTCGGTATATATGAATTTTCTCAAAATTCTTCTTCATAAAATTCAATCGCCTTAAACATTTTTTGTTTAGGCCAACTTTGTTATACTAAATTTAAGCGCAAAACTTTAATAAAAGGACTGGCCTAATATAACATTGATATGTAAGATTTTAAAGCTTTAAATTTTTTGTTAATTCCTATTCTCATATTTTATATCGAAATTTAATAACTTATTTTTCTTCTTAAGATATAAAATTCGACTATAAATTTGGAAGGCTTATCGTTACAAATCTGACCGGCAGTTGGCGCTATTGTCGGTATCTGGCTTATCGATCTACTACCTGTTTTTACCCGGTCTTACACTATCCTTTACTCTATGCGTACGATTTCTTAGAGTGAAAAGATCGAATGTACAAAAACTTTATATTTTCATCAAAACCCTTCTTAAATTTTTATGAAAATTCAAGTAGGCCACACCCACTTTTGAAATTTTTCTCAAATTGGAGACCGACTGGACCGATTTAGCTAATTTTTTTATTATATGTATTTTTTTAAATTTATTTTTCAATATAAATAAAATTTGAAAGCAAAACAACGTTTGCCGGGTCAGCTAGTTAAATATAACTTTTTTTATTAATTTTTTTTTTATTTAAAATTTCAAGTCCTCACCTTTGTTTGTGCACTTTGTTAATTTTATTAAATATTTTAATTTTTTTATCTGTCATTAAGCTCGTATCTTGTCTCCAAAATCTGTACAGTTGTTGGAGTGAAATGTATTAACATGAAGAGCCAGGGTATGTAAGCACGTACATACTATATTCTGTATGTTTGGGAAAGATTGTAAATTCTAAAATAAAAATAATTTTACCGGTCGGTTTGTTTTTATTTTGTCTTATTTCATTTTCATTATATTCGCTTGCGGTCATTTACATTATTTACATATACTCGTATTATATATACGAGTGCTTGTGTATTCTTTTTTCAGTTAAATTGTGTTTAGTTTTATTTTGTTGTTTTCATTTTGTATAATATTTAATAACAATAAAAATCATTGTGTCTTATAAACCCGTAAGTACGTAAGTGCATACATACCCTGCAAGCAACATTGTAATCAACTATAAAAATAAGACATTCTTAATCAACTTTTTTAAACTTAGTTTTTCTTAAAAATTTTTTTAGTAAAAACATTCCATATATTGGCTACCAGTTGCACACGAGTGGATTGCTTGTGTTATGAAAACACCACCTTAGTTTAATGTATTAAAAATTAGTTGAGTTGCTTGTGGGGTATTTACAGCAATACACATATATATACATATATGTGTGTATGTATGCGTATTTGATTCGTATTCTGTTGCTGGCATTTTGCAGTTTGTTTGTTTTTTTATTGCGAATCTATAAGAGCAACATGTGATTGTGCAGTGAACATTGTACCTACACATATACTCGTACAAACGAGGTTCTGCACATACTCTATTTTTTGCTAACATCACTTTTGTTTTAATATGCACATTCTAAATAATTGAAAGCCCTAATTTAGAGTTTACATCTGTGATCACATAACTGAATATTTAGTAAATATATCAAATTTTAAGTTGTTGTGTTAACAAGCGATCATCGACCTCGACTTAGTGGGAAAAGATTTCTGAGTAATGTTCATAGAAACTTGTTTACTGCATTTAATTTCACTCTGAAACTAACACTCGCAAGCCTTGTTACTACTGAATTAAAATTTGTCCCCAAGTTTTATTGACTTCAAAAATATAAACAAAATAAATCAACACTTTAAATCGGCGAGTAACCAGCCCATTTTTTATAATATCTAGTACATAGCTAAATTTCACTTTACATTAAGCCTAAAAAATCTCCAAAAATGACAAAATTTTTCAAAATAATGTAGAGAAATAAAAACCCTAGTCGCACCAAAGCTTTTGAGTTATTTCTTTCATTTGAAAATAAATTTCTTGTGTGAATTTGCATAAATTAGTATTTAAATAAACATGCAAGACCCTGTAGACTTGAAGCAAAAAAATGTATGTGTAGCTGATAGCGTTGCAATATAACTTAAAAAATATCCTTGTAAATATTTGTAGGGTGCTGGAAAGTGCTTTTACTGAACAAATTTTTATCCCGAAACAAGAAGAACAATTGTAGCCAATATTTTATAAGCGATTATTTAACACTCTTACTGTAATTGATGTAAACAATTCTCCTCACAAGTCTTTAAAATATTGGAAATAATTTAGTCACTCAAAAAGAGTGATCTCAAGCTCCTAACGGGACAAATGGTACTTTTTGTTATTTTTTTTTGGTACTTTTTGATATTTTATTATTTACAAACCTAGAAATGCCAGATTGGAATTAAGCGATCCTGAGCAAAGTCAAAAATCATTAAAGGGATAAAATGGTACTTTTTATTAAATTTGATGGTACTTTTTTTTTTTTTACGAAATTAAAAGTACTTCGTGGGACACATATCATTTTAGAGGGGAGATCGTCTAGATTTGTAATCTATCGCCCAAATACACAGAAGGTACTTTAAACTACTTTTAAAAAATTTTTGAATTCTTCTGAGGGACTTTTACCATTCCCCACTTTGCGGAGGTACCATTCCCGATTTTGCCCATGAAAATTACCAAAATCAATTTCGTAGTTTTTATTTTATGATGAAAAACGGAAACTGCCAAAATCCTTGAGAACAAGAGTACTGGGGTATATGGAAATTAAAAATAGTCCATAGTAACTTCTGAGTAGTTAGGCGGTAGATTACAAATCTAGACGACCTGCCCTTTAAAATAATATGTGTCCCATATTTACAAATACTAAAAAATGTTACGGGTTACGTTAAAACATATTTAACTCGGAAGATTTATCTTCACTTACTTAAATTATATTAGCGACGATACTTCGCTGACGAAGTAGAGAGTTAAATTCTGGAAGAGTATTAATTTGTATGTCTAGTAAAGGGTGTTTTTTATAGACGTATAGAACTTTAAATTGCAATAAAACAACGATGGATTATTCGATTGACATGAATTTTATTTATCCGAAAGATAATCTTGTGGCATTACATTTTAAATTTGATTTCTGGTATATGACCGCCACGGCTGGCTCGGATGTAGTCCAATCTGGACTTCCAATTTTCGATGACTTTTTCCAACATTTGTGGCCGTATATCGGCAATAACACGGCGAATGTTGTCTTCCAAATAGTCAAGCGTTTGTGGCTTATCCGCATAGACCAATGACTTTACATAGCCCCACAGAAAGTAGTCTAGCGGTATTAAATCACAAGATCTTGTAGGCCAATTCACAGGTCCAAAACGTGAAATTAGGCGGTCACCAAACGTGTCTTTCAATAAATCGATTGTGGCACGAGCTGTATGACATGTTGCGCCGTCTTGTTGGAACCACAGCTCCTGGACATCATGGTTGTTCAATTCAGGAATGAAAAAGTTAGTAATCATGGCTCTATACCGATCACCATTGACTGTAACGTTCTGGCCATCATCGTTTTTGAAGAAGTACGGACCAATGATTCCACCAGCCCATAAAGCGCACCAAACAGTCAGTTTTTCTGGATGTAACGGTGTTTCGACATACACTAGAGGATTAGCTTCACTCCAAATGCGGCAGTTTTGTTTGTTGGCGTAGCCATTCAATCAGAAGTGCGCTTCACCGCTATGGACGTAGTGCGCGATACGTATTCTGCACAGAACCATTATTTTCGAAATAAAATTGCACTATTTGCAAGCATTGTTTAGGCGTGAGTCTATTCATGATGAATTGCCAAACCAAACTGAGAATAAATCACTTGACAGCTGTTAAATCGGTCGCCATCTTGAACAGTAATGCCAACTTAAAGTTCTATACGTCTATAAAAAACACCCTTTACATATAAAGTTTAACCTGACTACTTAATTCTTTGTTAGCTGGAAATATCTTAAAATAATTTAGCATATCTAAATTTCTTCCGAACTGTAGGGTTTGCATTAAAAGCAGTCATATCTACGCACCATATGTGTTTGTATACATACATGCCTACACGTGAGTTAATACATAAAAACTAACACGCACAAACATAAATAAATACTTTGGCTAAAAAATGTATTTTATTTTCAATATAATTTTCATTCACATTTAGTTGAACAGTCAACATACAAAGTACGAGTATGTTGTAGTTCTCTCAAGTTAGACTATTCAATGAGTGGAATTTACGAGTGTTTTGAAATTTTAATAATTTTTCAATATTTGTGTTAAGCGTTATTTTTTAATTAATTAAAATACACATAAAAGTGCTTATACCTACATACCTATAATAAATATTTGTTAATGGATTTTATGTTCCAAGAGCAGTGCAATATTAAAAGAAAAAAAATATTAATGAACTGATTAAGTAATTATAAAACGAACATTTTGGCAGACACTGGCAAACTAGCGAAAAACATTTGAAAAATATTAACATGCGGCGTAAAAAGTAAGTTGGTTTTTCTGTTAATTTTAAATGTTTTTATTTTATTTATTTTTATTTTTTGTATATACATATGTACATACTTACATGCATACTAACATTTTTACAACATTTGTTTTTGCTAATGATACATGCATTAACGTATACGAGCCTTCAATTATAATTTTATGCAATTTATTCTATTAAAATATTTTTTTTTTTGCTTTTAAAAAAAAATTGCTCAAAAGTGCTAACATCTGTTTTAAAAAAGCCCATATGACCATTAAAAGTCATGGCAAGTTAGAGATTTTGAATGCATGCCATTCAGCGAATCCCTATCAAAAATTTGAACGACGTTATATGTCATACATAATGGCATAGGCATTTATTTATTTTTGCAAATTTCTTTATAAATTAAATTTCACTTCCTTTTTTTATAACAACATTTTCATTTAATTATTTTACAATTTCACATTGTTATATGTGAAAAGCCTCACCAAGCGGGTTGTTATGTATTTCGATTCGCACAGAAAAGGCTCTTGCAAAGAATTTTCAATTAAAAAAAAACAAATGTAGAAGATTCTAAAAATATTTTACATTTTTAAAATTACCCTCACAATTGTTAATACAGGGTGGGCCAGAAGAAACCAAGGGGTGTAAAAGTTTAATAACTTTTTTGTTTATTAACTTTTTTTTATTTTTTCTTTCAGATTATATAATATACAAAATGGAAATTTTTTTACACTAAGTATGAAAAATGATGTCTCTTAAATGACCACCGTTTTCAGCTTCGCACTGATGGGCTCTTTTTAGAGCATTTTCGATAACATCTTTCAAAACTTGTGACTGTAGCGTTCGAATTTCTGCAACAATGTTTGCCTTGAGTTCAAGGATTGTCTCTGGCTTGTTCACATACACTCGCTCCTTCAAAAAACCCCAAAGAAAATAGTCGGGTGCTGTCAAATCTGGCGATCGCGCTGGCCAAATAATTTCCGAAATTCGAGAAATTATTCGCTCTCCAAAAATTTGACCTAAAAGTGCCATTGTGTCTCGGGCAGTATGGGCAGTGGCTCCGTCCTGCTGAAACCACATACCAGGTCTGTTTTCAAGAGCAGGACGTAAAAAATTTTCTATCATAAAACGATACCGCTCTCCATTTACGGTTACAGCACTTCCATCTGCATTCTCGAAGAAGTAAGGCCCAATGACATTTTCAGATGTCATCCCACACCATACTGTACACCTGATGGGGTGCAATTGGCGTTGATGAATGGCTCTTGGATTTTGAGAACCCCAGAACCTACAGTTCTGCTTGTTAACAAAGCCATTCAAATGAAAATGAGCGTTAAAATAATTGATCTCTGGTTTAAATAATAAAATTCTATTGTTCTGGTTCTCCGTTCAGTTGTGAACCTCTCCATTATAAATTCTCCAAGTGTTGTCTATATAATCTGAAAGAAAAAATAAAAAAAAAATTAATAAACAAAAAATTATTAAACTTTTACACCCCTTGGTTTCTTTTGGCCCACCCTGTACAAGACTGCTGGATTTTCGAAAGGTCTACATATACCAATACCTCAATTCGCGTCGTGGTAACGTTCCAAATTAACACGACGCAAAGTGAATTATGATTTTCTATAGCAAGCCATGGTTCGTTTGGAAGTCACTAAAATCCCTGAAAGCAACAGCACTGGGGTATATGGAAATTTACAATCAATTTAAAAAATAGTCCAAAGTAACTTCTGAGTATTTGGGTGGTAGATTACGAATGTAGGCAGTCTCCACTTTAAAATGATATTAGTTCCATTCCACAATCTTTATAGATTCGTCCGGAAGTCACTAAAATTACTGAAAGCAACAGCACCAGTGAATATGGAAATTTCAAAATTTTTTAAAAATAATTCAAAGTAGCTTCTGAGTATTTGGGCGGTAGATTACAAATCTAGACAGTCTGCACTTTAAAATGATTGTGTCCCATCCCGGAATCTTCTTGAGAAATCAACTTATTTATGCATATTTGTACCTATGCACTTATATTTCTCCTAAACGTAATAAATGTGTCATAAATACTAAAAACATATTTAGAAATATAAATATGCCATAAATTCTGGAAAACGTAAGGGGTTACGTTAAGACACATTTAACTCGCCATATTTATCTTCACTCACTTTGTATACATGTGATTTTGTATTTTTCTCTTACACAGGGATTAAATGAAGGTCAACATGAGTTAAGATACGGTCACATTACACAAATATTTGTCCAAATAAGCGTAACCACTACTTTTTGGCAAACTTTTTAATAGTCTATCATGACTTGTATTACATAAAATTAATTCGAATAATATAATAATGGAAGTAAGTTGTATTTTAATAAAAAGTTTAACTAATCTAAGCAAATATTTCTTCAAAATATATAAACGTATGTGTAGAAGACATAGTCGTTAGGCTTATTTGAAACAAGTTAGATTGTAAATTCATGTTTTCATATTTTTATAATTTAAATCGATACATTCAATATGTATCAATCCAAATATATAAAATTTTTTCCTTTTTTTTACTTTATGGCTTTTGAACTTGGCTTAAAAGAGCATATTGGAGTTTTGTTTGGTTTTTTTTATTATGTATTATTATTATGTAAAATAGATACTCATAAAATTGTAGGCAAAAGGCACTAGATACGAGATCATTAAATTTTGCCAGATTTTATCCCGAATACAAACAAATCATATTATGTCCGAGAGGGGCATTTTATTTCTATTTGAGAGAAAAAAAAATGAATTCCACTAAAATTTTATATACATACAGACCTTCATACGCACTTTCTTAAAAAAGAAATGATAAATATTTATTATCTCGTAATGTAGTCATATGCAAAATGATTCATTTAGTTTTCTTACTTAAACAAATAATAAAAGTGTGATAATTTTTCTTATAATATTGGCGACAGATACTTGCTTAATGACAATTAAGTATAAAAAAAATTATACAACAGACAAGCTAATTTCCCTTTGTCAAATATGTTACAAAACTAATATTAACTGATTTTTTTTTATATCAAAAATAAAATTTCTGAACAAAATGAATTAAATTATAATATTAATAATATAAGTACGAGTATAATAAGGTAAACGTACATGAGTGTGTACGTACGTATTTATGTATTTATATCAATACTCTGCCGGCAACTCATCTGGCTTTAAATACACTTATTCAATTATGAAACAAAATTTGCCGGAGAGTTTTTTTTGCCTTTCTTCTTTATGAATATAATTTCTCCGGTTTTTTATCATAGAATATTTTTTGATAATTTTTTTTTCGAAAAACAAAAATTTTCATAATTAGTCTGTATGTCAACTGAGTATTTCACAACTAGTAATTGTTGATACTTGAATTAATTTAAATGATTCGAAATGCGAGTTTTAACATTTCGTTGTAGGAGAGGCACTGATAAGAGTTTACCGGCTCTGCACTGCTTAAACAAATTTAATTAAGCATAAATAAAAAGGTGTAAAAGGTCATTAAATAGCTGACAAATTTGTTTGCAGTTTCTATGGTTATTTTTTTGTAAAAAATTTTATTTACAACATAAAAATATAAAAAAAATAAAGATGTATTTTCTTTTAGAGAATTTTAATTTTATGGATTGTAGAGCAGATATATTCCTATTAAGTATGAAATAAATTATTCGGCACGGAAATTCGTTCAATGAGTAATAGAGCAAAGTGATGCCAAATCCAATTTTTCGTAAAAAGGTATCTTCTCTAATGAAGCGCATTTCCATTTGAATGGCTTCGTGAATATACAAAATTGGCGAATTTCACAATCAATCCATGACAAAGAAATGCATTCACAGCTTACTTTTTTGGTGACTGTGAACGGCATTTGTTACAGGAACATGTTAATGGAGTTAATGTGGCCTAAACTGGACCTGCTACACAGCGCGTGAAACAATCGATTTATTACAGCACTCTTACTGGCACACCCTTTATTTAGACACATAAACTTATCAAACGAAATAGATATGACTTGAGCTATTTTTATAGTTTTGTTAGATAACAAAATCACCATGTAATTTATTAATCAGCTTATCAAAATATTTTTTATTTTTTTTTGTCCTTGAAAAAAGCGAGTAATTTTTGGTAGGCTTAATATTAACTATCACTAAATTATATTCACATAAGTGCTAATCAAAGCAAATCCATGTCAAGTTAATTTATTTTCTGTTAAATATTCTTGTGTTTGTATACAAATTTTTCTGGCTGTAAGAAATTAAAGAATTTTCAAATAAATACTAATTTAACTGCTGTTTTTATAACACAAACCATCAACTCGTCTAAAAAATTGTATGAAAATTACTCAATATTTTGAGTACTTTTCATACAAAATATGTAGACGAATTGATCGCTTGTGTTATAAAAACGTCACGTTAATGTCTTTACTACTATTGACTACACAAGTCTACAATGATTTACTAAAACTGATTTAGATATATCCGATAACCTAATTACATGCAGTTCTTAAGATATATTAATTGATTCCATATACACTCCGGTTCACTTATTTAAAGGCACTAAAAATTCCATATTCAGCAGCCTGTATCTTTAGCAATTTTTAACCGATTGCAGAATTTTAAAATGGAAATGGAAGCTAGACATCTTGAGATATAAAAAAAATATGACAATAGTGGTTTATTTACTAAAGAACTTTTTAAAAGCAATTTATCAAAAAAAGTCCAAAAATGTGCTATTTTTTTTGGTTCACTTGAATAAAGGCACTTTAACTAATGAAAAACAATTTTTCTTGTTTTTTTAATTTGTTTTATTTTATTTAAGAACTAAAAGGTGATTTTATAAGAACTATCGGAAATTTAAAAAAAAAACACATAAAATTCAGAAAAATGCATGAAATATTTATTTGGATCGATAGTTGGGTCGATATAATTTAATGTTTGAAGATTATTTCATGCAAATGTTGGCCGCGGCTGCGCCTCAAATGGTCCATCCGCTTAGTCCAATTTTGGCATACTCTTTCCAACATTTCGGCCGGTATCTCACGAATAATGTTGGCAATGTTGGCTTCCAGTGCGTCAATCGAAGCGGGCTTGTCCCTATAGACATTAGCCTTAACATAGCCCCACAAAAAATAGTCTAGAGGCGTTAAATCGCACGATCTGGGCGGCCAATTGACTGGTCCCAAGCGTGAAATAAACTGTTCACCGAACTCGCCTCTCAATTGGTCCATTGTTTCGCGTGCTGTGTGGCATGTGGCACCGTCTTATTGAAACCACATGTCATGCAAGTCAAGCTCTTCCATTTTGGGCAAAAAAAAGTTTGTTATCATCCCACGGTAGCGCTCACCATTCACAGTAACGTTGTGATTCGCATCATCTTTGAAGAAATACGGCCCAATGATGCCGCCAGCCCATAATCCGCACCAAACGGTTGTTTTTTGTGGATGCATTGGTAGCTCTTGCAATGCTTCTGGCTGCTCTTCACTCCAAATACGGCAGTTTTGCTTGTTCACGTATCCATTCAACCAGAAATGAGCCTCGTCGCTGAACACAATTCTTCGATAAAAAAGTGGATCTTCATCTAACTTTTCAAGAGCCCATTCACCAAAAATTTGGCGTTGTGGTAGGTCGTTTGGCTTCAATTCTTGCACCAGTTGTATCTTATAAGGCTTCACACCCAAATCCTTCCGCAAAATTTTCCACGTAGTGGAGTAACAGAGGCCCAATTGCTGCGAACGGCGCCGAATCGATAATTCACGGTCATCACCAACACTGGCCGATACGGCTGCGATATTTTCTTCAGTTCGCACTCTACGTAAGCGTGTTGGTGGTTTAATGTCCAACAATGTAAATTTGGTGCGAAATTTTGTTACAATAGCCCGAATAGAAGCCTCAGTAGGTCGATTAAACTGACCATAAAATGGAAGAAGCGCGCGATGAACTTTCTTAACAGAGCACGCATTTTGGTAATAAAATTCAATAATTTGCAAGCGTTGTTCGTTTGTCAGACGATTCATGATTAAATTATAGGCCAAACTGAAGATGTTTGACAGTGACACAAGATACAAAACGTGCGTGAGCTGTCAAAACTAGTGTTGCCAAAAAGATAATAGCAAAAAAATCACTCTTTATTAGTAATGGGCACAACCCAGTTTGTTCAAATATACGAGTTTTCATTAACAGATAAAGAAAATTTATGTAATTCAACGAAATTAGATTCCAAGCATCCTTAATGGCCTGCATTAGTGACTGCTTGTCATCAAATTGCCTACCTCCTTCATAGATCTTACGAGATAACCAACCGCAGACATTTTCGATAATGTTTAGATCTGGTGAATAGGGTGGCCAGTCAAGAATATTAATATTTTGGCTTGCAATGAACTCCTTTACTACTCTGGCGTTGGGCATTATCCTGTTGCAATATACAAGATATGGGACCAAATAGTTCACTAAGCTTTGGAAAAGCCAATTCCAATAACGTTTTATAGCTTGCCCCAGTCATTATTGCACTTTGAAATTCAAGATCGATGGTGCCATAGTACGTAATAACACGCCACACCATAACACCGCCCTCCCGGCTGTGATGTCCGTTCAAAAATCACTTTTCTTTGCGCAGATCATGGAAATAATAGTTGTAGCCATCAGGCAAATCCAAATTAAACTTCTTCTCATCTGTAAATAACGGTTTTCCAGTGATTTACATGACCTCTTTGCTGCACATCGTATACCATGTAGTCTCTTGCGAATTGAAGCCGCTTTTCCTTACGAGGAGCATTAAGTTTCGGCTTTTCTTGTAATTTCAGGTATTCAAGATAATCACAGCTCTTAATTACTCTGCGTACTGATGATTTGCTCGCTTGCACTCCAGCTTGAGCTCTTATTTTTGACAATGATAAGGCAGAACTAGAAGCAATTCTGATGATTTTTCTTTTCTCATACGTAGATAAAGATAATGAAACCCTTCCTTTAAAATTTTTTCCAAACCCCTAGGGGTCCTTGATGTAATTGTCGACAAATGTTTAGCTTCGTCCAATTTTTTTAGAATATCCTTCAGAGCGGTAAACATCGATTTTAGTTTTTTCCGATAGATTTAAAATTATTTGTTTAGCCATATTGACTCGTAAAATGATTAAGATGTAATAAATTGCAATAAACAAACACCCTCTACAAAAAATCATAGCTTACTTTAAAAATAATAAAAAAATAATAAAGTGCCTTTATTCAAGTGAACCAAAAAAAATAGCACATTTTTGGACTTTTTTCGATAAATTGCTTAAAAAAAGTTCCTTAGTAAAGAAACCACTATTCTCATGACTTTTTTTTTAAATCTCAAGGTGTCTAGCTTACATTTCCATTTTAAAATTCTGCAATCGGTTAAAAATTGCAAAAGATACAGGTTGCTGAATATGGAATTTTTAATGCCTTTAAATAAGTGAACCGGAGTGTATAAGACAAGGTGTGTGTGTGTGTGATATAATTTATTTATATGCTACAAATTATATTATATATTTATTATTAGAATAATTCATAATAATTATCATTAACCTTACTTTATTATAAATATGGTTTATTGGCTTTGCACTTAATTGTAATTTGTTTAACTAATTAGTTGCTTTGAACATTTCACATCAAAAGCT
Source organism: Thelaira solivaga (assembly GCA_947397855.1). Lineage (NCBI taxonomy): Eukaryota > Metazoa > Arthropoda > Insecta > Diptera > Tachinidae > Thelaira > Thelaira solivaga. Next base: position 38,902,731 of record OX377610.1, read on the forward strand.
TTTTATAACTCAAATATTAAAAAAAATTTGATAATTTATAAAAATGTTTGATATAAAAACATCGATAAAAACCAAAAATTGCTTAAGTAAAATAATAATATCACAAAATACTACTAATTTTTTTTTTGAAGCAAAAAAAAATAATAAAATTGGCAAAATAATTGTTCTATTTGTTGGCAAAAAATAAATAAAATAAACCGTTTACTTAAAGTGTTCGTGTTGATTTTGACATAAAAAATAAAATGTGAATTCTGGTTGATATGGAGTTTTCATTATTTGAACATTTTCTTTCGTCCATTAAATTATAAATTATTGGCAGTCGACTGTATAATTATTATACACTAGATGTTTTTGCACGGTCTTGTCTGGCCTGGCCTTTTATTAGGTGAGTAGGTATCCCTAGAAAGCATATGTGTCAATTTTTATAGAAATCCGTTTATAAATAGGATTTTAATTGTTAATCCAAGTAATGCAGCCATTCACCACTTTATAAAGTGTCTCTTGTTTTTGGTAGCATTATTATTAGAGGCGCCCACAAAATTGGGCTTGGCTAGTTGCTTAACGCCTTAGCTTTAGCTCCACAAAGTAATGAATCCGTAAATGTGTTATCCTATATGTTTATTTTACACCCTTAAGGTCAACATTTTTATAAGCTTTGAGTGCCATCTTGTAACACTGTTAGATTGCTAGCCATTATGACCGGTGCTTGGAACAAAGAAACCGGCTAAGCTCGACGGATTGGGGAGGTTCTTGATCATACATGGCCGGCGAAACACAAATAAAAAAAAAATATATACGTTCCAAGGCGAAGTAGAAAATAAAGTTGAATTTTACAACAACAAAAAAATTAAGATACCATCATATTTATCACACACTTTAATCACATATTACCAGAAAATATCTGCCCAGCCGTCAGCATTCCCATTAAAATTATCTTACACGAATCTATTCATTTTCAGTTACTTTAATTTCAAAAAAATTATATTCATTATATTCATCAATAATTGAAAAAACAAAGTTGTACAATATTAATATTAGTTCATGAACTACCGGGTATCTTATTACAAAATTTTTTTTTTTTGTTTTGTTTCAATATAATTTTCTTTATAAAATTTTTTAAAAAGTGCACAAAGCAGCTCAATAAAACATGATTATATGTGTTTACTACAGCTGATCTACACTAGTTACAGTAACTGAAATTACATACATATGTACATCTATTCATATATACCTACAACCGTTCACCGTATATACCTATATACGAGTATGTATGTATGTAAATACTTATAATAATATACCCCTTTTTTATATATAAGATATTGAATCAGTGATATATGTATGTACATATGTGACACACTCTTTTCTTTACTCTAAAATTCTAATTCATTGATGATGTATGTCCATATGTAGTATATTACTTTTAAAAAATTAATAATTCATTCATAATTATACTTATCAATGATGCCAATAATTGCCGAAATCAGTAACATGAGCAGTTGAATTTCTAGAAAAATGTTGTCACTTGTTAATATTAATTAGTGCACTTCTAATTGTTAAATATATATAATTGCTACTGATAAAACACAAGCACAAATGGCTGATTAATTATATTTATTTGGCCTGTCTGCCTTACACTGGCCCATTACTAAAACCCTGTGGAATTCACATATAATTATAAATGTTATAAAATTTAATCCACTCACTTACCAAAATCTATTGGGTTAAAATATTATCTCTCTTCTCTAATATTTCTTTACTTATATTTAATTTAATTATACAGATTTTAATTTATTTTATTTTGTAAGGGAGCTATTAAAATGCTTTTAGTTGTAAAGCTAAAGCGGAAAAGAAGGAAAAGTCACGTTTCTTTTTAAAGCTTTTATTCATCACTCGATACGTCATCACTACTCATCACTATGTAATTGACATAATAGTGGTGAATTTATTTATAACTTGTAACTTGATAATAAAAAAAACGTTAAACATTTTTTTTGATTTCAAAATCTGTAACAATCTCTTAATATATAAAATACGAATGTACGTGTGTTTGACATTATTGAATTAATTGAATTTTTGTGTACACATTTGGGTTACGCCTTGGAAGGTTTAGCGTCACAAAATTTCCCGGCAAGTCGCGCTGCAGTCCGTATCTTTATTATTTATCTACAAGGTGGGCCAAAAATCATCCGATGTTGTTTGGCTCTAATTTTTTTTCTAAAAGAAACTGAAATGTGTGCCGTTGCTCCGTCCTGTTGGAACTACATGTCCTCCAGTCCTAATTCGTTTAATTGCGGCAGAAAAACCTTGGTTAACATGGCCTTATAGCGCGCACCGTCCACTGTTGGCCAGCCCGATGACTCCTCCAGCGTGTACAGCGCACTATGCAGTCACTTTGAGCGGGTGTAATGGCTCCTCGTGCATGAATCGTGGATTTTCGGTGCCACAAAAGCGATAGTTTTGCTTGTTCAAGTACCCGCTGAGGTGGAAATGAGCCTCGTCGATCATTATGATTTTTGTCGAAAAATCGTCCACTTCGATTAATCCGCGTTCTTGGGGAGTGTATCGCTACATGGCTTGTTCACTTGGATTCTACATCTGTCTAGTTCAAAAATCTCAAAACAGATTTGTCATTGGCCGCCATTTGCAAAAATAAGAACATCTTCCAATAGGGTGATTTCTTTTAGCCCACCTTGTACTACCTGTTTTTACCCGGTTTTGCACGATCCTTTACTATATGAGTACGATTTTTTAGAGTAAGAAGATCGAATATACAAAAATTTGAATGCAAAACAACGTTTGCCGGGTCAGCTAGTTTATTTATAATTAATCAACAGCCTAAAATATAAATTTATGCTTCTAGTCTGAAAATGACAATACTTTCATATTACCTTTTTTCCAATTAAAATGTAGCCTATGTCCTTTCTCAGACTTTAAACTATCTGTGTAGTAAATTTTATTTAAATAGGTTCAGTAGTTTTGGCGTGAAAGCGAGACAGACAGACAGACAGAGTCACTTTCGCATTTATAACATTAAGTATGGATTAACATACAACTTGACTTGCACAGTAATTTTTTAGATGATAGAAACACATTATCATTTGTCTACTGATCCATAACTGCTGCTAATATCAATCTCATCTTAATCATTCCCAGCAACAAAAAAAAAAAAAAATTAAGTAAAAAGAAGTAGAAAAATCGGTACAACTGCAGTCTAGACGTATTTCTGCTTCTGAAGGAAAACCAATTAAACGCTTTCTTTTTGAAAGGTTTTCACTGAGTAAAATGCACTCGGTGACATTTTTATTAACATCGTAAAGGGTGTTTTTTATAGACATATAGAACTTTAAATTGCAATAAAACAACGATGGATTATTCGATTGACATGAATTTTATTTATCCGAAAGATAATCTTGTAGCATTACATTTTATATATGATTTCTGGCATATGACCGCCACGGGTGGCTCGGATGTAGTCCAATCTGGACGTCTAATTCTCGATGACTTTTTCCAATATTTGTGGCCGTATATCGGCAATAACACGACGAATGTTGTCTTCCAAATAGTCAAGCGTTTGTGGCTTATCCGCATCCACAGAAAGTAGTCTAGCGGTGTTAAATCACAAGATCTTGGAGGCCAATTCACAGGTCTAAAACGTGTCTATAAAAAACACCATTTATAAGTATTAATGAAGCTAAGGCAGTATTTTAAAATCGTATACAATAAAAATGACTTCTTCTGCACCTAAAATATGCCAATCGCTTTTTTTTAAATTAATTAAGATGCACTTCGAAGAGCATCACTTGCATTATTTCTTGCTAAGTTAATTTAATTTTATTAGTGACGCTACTAACCTACATCACTGTCTTAAAAGTTGCCATCCAAAATGGCTATTGTTGGTTTGCAGTGCAACAATGTTGCATGCCGCTAAATTGTAGTGCATGGTATTTCGAAGCCACCATTAAGGTTTTTTTTTTTTATTTTGCTATGCTATCTTTGACATTGCCTAAAGACGTTTATCAAGTAAAATAACCGAATACACAATATGTACTCGTAGTCCACTTTATATTTAATTACACGACCGTAAATGCCAATACTTGTGTATAAACTAAAGAGCTTTGTAATATATGAGCTGTTATTTTTAAAAAGGGTATAAGTCCACTTGAAAACATGAGTCAGCGGTAATTGTAAAGGGTGTTTTTTTATAGACGTATAGAACTTTAAGTTGGCATTACTGTTCAAGATGGCTACCGATTTAACAGCTGTCAAGTGATTTATTCTCAGTTTGGTTTGGCAATTCATCATGAATAGACTCACGCCTGAACAACGCTTGCAAATAGTGAAATTTTATTTCGAACGAGATTGCCGTTGTTCCCGATTTTCATAAGCGAATTTTGTTTAGCGATGAAGCGCACTTCTGGTTGAATGGCTACGTCAACAAACAAAACTGCCGCATTTGGAGTGAAGCTAATCCTCTAGTGTATGTCGAAACACCGTTACATCCAGAAAAACTGACTGTTTGGTGCGCTTTATGGGCTGGTGGAATAATTGGTCCGTACTTCTTCAAATATGATGATGGCCAGAACGTTACAGTCAATGGTGATCGGTATAGAGCCATGATTACTAACTTTTTCATTCCTGAATTGAACAACCATGATGTCCAGGAGCTGTGGTTCCAACAGGACGGCTCAACATGTCACACAGCTCGTGCCACAATCGATTTATTGAAAGACACGTTTGGTGACCGCCTAATTTCACATTTTGGACCTGCGAATTGGCCTCCAAGATCTTGTGATTTAACACCGCTAGACTACTTTCTGTGGGGCTATGTAAAGTCATTGGTCTATGCGGATAACCCACAAACGCTTGACCATTTGGAAGACAACATTCGCCGTGTTTTTGCCGATATGGAAAAAGTCATCGAAAATTGGACGTCCAGATTGGACTACATCCGAGCCAGCCGTGGCGGTCATATGCCAGAAATCATATTTAAAATGTAATGCCATAAGATTATCTTTCGGATAAATAAAATTCATGTCAATCGAATAATCCATCGTTGTTTTATTGCAATTTAAAGTTCTATAAGTCTGTAAAAAACAGCCTTTAGTTAGATGGTGTCTTATATCTTTATTAAAACTATCGCTAACTCATTTTTTTTTTTAAATAGTGGACTTATACCACTTTCAGGAATAACAAGTCATTTTATAATAAAAAGTGCATATATACATATTTATATACATAATTATTATAAATGTTGTTTTACTATTTTAATTTTTTATGTTTTCTAATTAAACGTTAATTTTATCTATTAATGAAGAAATTAAAATGGTTGGCTGCAACATTTAACACAGTGCCGTATGTGTGTATGTCTGACTGTTTGTTTTTTATTGCCACTTTTAGAACTGCAGCTGTCTGTGGACATGTTCTAGCAATAACAAACATTTACCATTGTGTGTAACAGGTATATAAATATTTACCAAAGGATAGATAAGTTTATTAACAAAGCATTTTATTAATTGACATTTAATAAGTATTGATTTGGTGATTGACATAAGCAGGTGAATGAATGAATGAATGAACTTAAATATGATAGATTTCTTTTTTTCCCCTTCTAACAAACACAACAAATTCATAATAAATTACAAAGTTTTATAAATTTATTGCATCAGAAATTTTTCATTATAGCATAAAAGGTTGGTAAAAATATTTTCAAATCTGCTTGTTTGATGTTGTTAACCAACGTAAAGAGTTTGTTCAAAATGAAGAGTTGTGCACATATCCACGTACGCATGAACATGAGCGTACTTAAAGCACGTGTAGCTTGTTTTCATTTTGTAAATATTAATGGATGTGAAGTAGACACATGTTATTAACACTCCGCAGTAGCATTAGAAATTTTATGATAATAAGGAGAAACTGTTTATGTTATAAATTGTTTCTTTTTTCGTCTATAGATTTGTTTTTAATTGTCATTTTTAGTTCATTATTTTTGTTGCCTCTTGATTTTTCTGTAAAGCAATTTTAAATTTTAAAGCTAATTTTTTTTTAAGTTTAGTCCTACTCTAAAGGTACTTGATAATCTATTAAATTGGGAATAAATGTTTGCACTTTTAGAAAATACATTTATTTAATTTAATAACAGTCATACCTAAATTAGTGCGGCAAGAGTTTTTTATCTGTCAAAATTTCTCATGCCCATAAAAAATGTGTAGAGCATACCGAAATAGCGTGCAGGCAACGCTGAGCAATTGAAAAATCCAATTTTGACAGTTTTGTAGTGAAGTTGGCTGCAAAACAATTTTTTATTTTTATTTTTGTTTTGTTATAATTATTATTACTTATTATTTGATATTAGAAATTAGTTCTAAGATTATTGTTCAGTAATGACATGTTAGCGAGTTTTTTTGAATTCATGGTATTTAACTCTATTTTTGTTTGTCTTTACTACTGTAAAAAATACGCCCAGTCAGCGCTTTATTTAAGGATAACGCTTTAATATAAATAGAAGACCGTCAAAAACGCTCTGAAAATTTAGGCCCTTTTTCCAAAATGAAAAACAACTTACGAAGTGAGTGAAGATAAATATGCCGAGTTAAATATGTTTTAACGTAACCCGTTACGTTTTTTAGTACTTATAAATATGTTTTTAGTATTAATGGCATATTTATCAAATAAGTCTTACGTCACTAAATACTTCTCAGAAGTTACTTTGAACTATTTAAATTTTTTTTTTTGAAATTTCCATATACCCCAGTGCTGTTGCTTTGAGGGATCTTTACCATTCCCCACTTTGCCGAGGTACCATTAAGGATTTTTCTCATGAAAATTACCAAAGTCAAAAATAAATTTATTATGTAGGTTCTAAACTTTCAGGAAGTGTTTTAAAATTTTTATTTTATGATGCAAAACGGAAACTGCCAAAATCCTTGAGAACATCAGTAGTGGGGTATATGAAAATTTAAAAAAAAAAAATTTTAAATAGTCCAAAGTAACCTCTGAGTATTTAGGCGGTAGATAACAAATTTAGACGACCTCCCCTTTAATATATGTAATCTTCTTGAGAAGTCAACGCATTTATGCATATTTGTACCCATGTACTTTTATTTCTCCTAAACATATTTATAAATATGTAATAAATACTGAAAAGATATTTACAAATCTTAAAAAACGTTACGTTTTACTATAAAACATACTTAACTCGGCATATTTATCTTCACTCACTTCGTAAGTTGTTTTTCATTTTGTGTTTATTTGGAAAAATCTCTCGTTTAAATCAATTAAAGAAGTAGGCATTTTGGAAAAAAGAAAAACAGTTTTTTAAAATATTACTTAGGGGAATCAAATGTATGTTTTGGAAAAATATCTTAGGTCTAAAAAAAAAAATATACCTTGATTAGTTGTGAAATAGTTTTTGTGATTCGGAAAAATATCTTATAAGTTTGTTAAGCTTTTATTCCAAATGAGATTATATATTGAAAAAAGATAAGGCCAAAGTTTTTTTGCTATAACTTCTTTAAAACCCGTATAAACAGATTGAGACTTCGTACATGGGTAGTTTTGAATGTATAGATTATAAATTCGTCAATAACTCAAATTTAATTTAAAACAACTTAAACACTTATTCTTTATTAATGGATAAGAAACTACTTCATTAAAAGATCTAAGTTTCAGTAATCTTTTTCAACAAAAAATAAAAGATCAAAGTAAATAAATATAATTAAAACAAAAAAATTTTTTTTTAACAGAGTAGAAATTCGAATTAAACAAACGCCCTCAAAGGCGATTAATCACCGTAATGCAACTGTTGATGAAGACTTGGCTTCAGCTCATCCGGCTGATGAGCTGGCGGCACGTTTTGATGAACTTGGTACAACACCACCTAGAACTCGCTTAAAAAACAAAACCCGAGACTGGGAAAGAAAACAAAGAGCTCAGGCAGCAGCATCTTCAGGAGCGTAAGTAATTACATTAATATTAAAAAAAAAAAAAAAAAAAAATAAATAAAAAACTAACGTAATTATCTTCATTTTATGTTTAGCAGTACTGAATCATCAGCTGCACCTAAGAAAGGTATGGGATGTATGACACGCTGTCGTGTGTTACGACGTAACACCATGGACTGTGCTCTACTAAATGAAATGTTTGTAAATGAAGACAGCGGTGCCGCTAAACGTAGCGACAAGCGATCGCAGGCCTTATTGCGTGAGTCCGAACGTGAGTTGAAAAATTCTTTAGCTGCATTACCCACAAATGTTGTTTTGAGTAGTTATAATGCTTGCGTTAGTAATCGCAATGAAAATGTTTACCAATCGGAAACTCTAGATAAGTGTACTCCACTTAATACGGAACTATCACTTAGATATCAACAGCCTAAAGTGGTAGAATCATGCAATCGTTATATGAGTGTTTCATCGCGGCCTATTGGATGTCGCTCTTCAGCGCCTCCAGCAGCTTTTGCACATCAGCAAATTGGCTTCCAAGCTACACCAGGCTTTAAAACACGCAAAGAGTTTCATGAAACATTTGCTAATCTAATTAAATTAGGCAGCATTGATAAACAAGATGTCAAGGTATGTGTTTGACCCTTTATTTTTAAAAGTGGTATAAGTCCACTTAAAAAATACGAGTCAGCAGTAATTTTAGTAAGATATAGAACATCTTAATCTAAAATAATCGCAAAAAATTTTTTTTTTTAAAAAGTGGGCTTATACCACTTTCAAAAATAACATATCTTTTATTTAAATATCGAAGTCGATAGTGTTTTAATTGTTTTGTTTAGCTTTCTCATGAAGAACATACTTGGCAGACAGAAGTTAAAGATCTCATCTGGTTGGAACTGCAAGCCTGGCAAGCTGATCGTACGCCCGAACAACAAGATAAATTTTTGTTTGCTGCACGCAAAGATGTTTCGGAGCTTTTGACACAAATAATTAATTATAAATTCAATCCGAATTACAGGCGCCAAGAAAGTGATATCAGCATGGATAGTGGTTTAGGTTCAGATAGCAATGCCAGCTGTAAGTAGTAACTATTCGCTCATTTGCTGAAATAGTGTCGTAATTAAAAAAAAACCTGATTTTACAATTTGTAAGCACTTTTATGTAAAAATTTTTTAAATATTTCCTTTATATTTTTTAAGACTATAAAGAAGAATATTGAGAAAATAGTTAACTTATTAACCAAGAAACACAAATTTTGGGTTATGACACTACTGAGCGACATGTTCATATATCGGGAATATTACGGCTTTAACAAAAACAAAATTTTTTTTGTATTTATAGCACCCCAGCCTCATAAACATTGCACCAGCTGCTTGTCTCTTTATTGTAAAGACTGTGTTGATCAACAGGAAGCTGCCATGAAAGAGGTGGAGGAGCTACTAACACGTTTAGAGGCTGCTGAGGCTTTGTATCCTTCATCACAGGCTATGGGAGTTTTCCATCCCATCTATAGGAGTGAATCGTTTGTGGGTCGTATTAAGACTATGTGCTTGTGGTATAACATTACTAAGCAGGCAAAGTTAAAATTAACAATATTGGGTAAAATTTTGGCTCGTCTACAAGGCGAACGATTTTCATGGCCCGTGCAGACTTCTTATACGGCAGCTACTGAAACAAGTAGTGGCAATTCTACAGCATCTGGCTTAGAGTGTGATGATTCTGGTGTAAATTCAATAGACTCCACAAGATCATTGGCCACACCTCAAGGAAAACTTTCGGGACAAACATGCCATAAAGTGCAGTTTTTGCTTAATGATGTAGCCCACGTACCGGGAGATACTTCCAGTAGCAATGAGTAAGTAAAATTGATATAAAATTAAGATTTAAAATTTTTTTTTTATCATTGTATTTTGTTGCAAGTTCATTTTCAACGGAAAATAATCAAATGCCGGATGGCACTCCCGTAGCATTTCGTAAAACATCTATGCAGGACCTTAATATATTCAGTGTTGAACCGTTGCTCAGTGACAGCGGCACTAATCCCGAACAGTCGTCTGCTTTGTATCGTAAATTCATAGAAAATGTTTTAAAGTCCCGGGGCTTAGCCAAATCTTTGGCTTTTTTACATAAACTGCACAATGTAGTGATGTGCAAGGCACAGATTTCATTAGAAAAACCCGGTACTGAAGATTACGATTTTGAGACTGAAAAAATTGAGGAGGATTTTCCACGTTTAGAACCTGATATAAGTCGAGAACAAATTGAAGAACTAAGACGCTACGGCTACTGGAGTGAGGAATACAAATCGATTAACTTGCCTACCTACATTCCAATATTTGTTTTTCTGAGCGGAGTGCCGTTACAATTTATGCATGAATTTTTGCGCATGCGCTTAGAAACTAGACCTCCAAAACCCAATCCCCTTAGCTTAGAACAACTTATGAAGGAACTACGAGAAGGTCTTACCTTAGCCTTAACCCATCGCGAAAGATATCAGAGACATATTACTACAGCTTTGGTAGAAAATGAAGAAGAAATGGAACGTTACATGGGCATCTTGAAGCAGTATGACGCCACTGTGCGTAAGGTTTTCGAATTGTATTTGGATTATATAGATCAATTGGTATTGGTGGCTTGTCCAGAATCTAATCAGAAGTCTGCCTTGGAAAAAGAATGGATGTTTACCAAACTTATTTCACCTATGATAGCTGGTATGCACACATTGGCTGCAAACAAATTCTGCACAATTATTCGCAATTTACTTAAGGGGATATCGGAACGGTTAGTCAACCGATCTGAGGAATTGGATATACAAATTGATGGCACTGCCCAAAATGCAGAGACTGAATTAAAATGGCAAGTCTTGACTATTTGTCGGGAAACACAATCGTTGTTCACCATTGAAAGAGAATGTTCAGTGAAGGTATTATTTTTTGCCAAAACATTTTGCCGTGATGTTGAATCGGCCGACTTTCATCGTGAACATTTGGAAAATGATGTAGATGCTGGTCATCCTCACGAGTTTTTATGTGATGAAATTAAAGTCTCATTTAAGCTACTACAAAGGGATGTTCTAGATGTGAGAAATAAATTGATCAAAATAATAGAAAGAGTCCAAGATAGATGTTCTCCTGTGTATGTACTGGATATGGAGGTTAGTTGGTCAAATTCTTCTTAAATTTTCTTAATATACAAACGAGTACGTATTTCTTGTTTTCTTTCTCTTTAGGAACAAGATCGACAGGCTGTGTTGTCTCGTACACGTGAAATTTTACATCAAGGATTTAAATTTGGTTTTGAATATCATAAGGATGTTATACGACTATTCGAGCACCGGATCATGGCTAATAAGAGTCTTGAGTGTGAAAGTGATTTAGCTTTGGGCATAATAACTTTTGCTAAAATGTGGATGCAGTTTGTGACTGAACGTTGTGAAAGAGGTCGTGGAATGCGGCCTCGTTGGGCCTCACAAGGCTTAGAATTTTTGATTTTGGCTTGTGATCCTCAAATTACGCGACATTTAAATGAAACACAATTTGAAAATCTTAAAAAGAAAATGGACCGCTGTATTTCACATGTTATTGGTATAACTTCTGAACCAGAAAAAGTAGCACGAAAGAAAACTTCGCCAAGAACAAGAAAATCCTCGTCGCCGGCAACTAGTCGCTCACGTACTCCAACAAGATCACCCATGTCAGCGGGCATAATTGTCAATCACATGAGCCAGCAATCGTCACAGTACAATAAGTTTTTACATCCCCAATTTAGTCATAAAGAAGAGCTTTTACAACGTACAGAATCTTTAGATTCCACCGACTCGTCAATAGGTGTCAATGGCATTAATGCGCAAGCTGAAGACTTCCGCTTAATTGTGCCTGCTCTAAGTAATAAAACTTCACCCAAAACACCTTCCCAAGCATCTCAAGTTGGTTCAAATGCTAATACAGATGCCTCTCTGGCTTTAAGGCAAATACGCATACGTGATGCTGTCAATCGACTCGACTTAGATTTAGATGAGCGTCTCAGAGAACGGAACCTCATTGGTCACATAAAGACTTTAAATACCTGTGATAAAGTACAAATACGTGCGCGTAGTGTCAACTTCCGTTGGCATCGTGGCATAAAAATTGGCCAGGGACGTTTTGGCAAAGTGTATACAGCTGTTAACAACAACACAGGTGAACTAATGGCCATGAAAGAAATCGCCATACATCCGGGTGAGACTAGAGTATTGAAGAATGTGGCAGAGGAATTGAAAATTTTGGAAGGTATAAAACATGAAAACTTAGTTCGCTATTATGGCATCGAAGTACATCGTGAAGAACTGTTGATTTTTATGGAACTTTGCTCCGAGGGCACTTTAGAATCATTAGTAGAGCTTACCGGTGGCCTACCTGAGGGTCTTACCAGACGCTTTACCTCCCAAATGTTATCGGGTGTGGCAGAACTACACAAGCATGGCATTGTTCATAGGGATATAAAAACAGCAAATATATTCTTAGTGGCTGGCGGCAATAGCTTGAAATTGGGTGACTTTGGATCAGCTGTAAAAATTCAAGCTCATACAACAGTACCGGGTGAACTACAAGGTTATGTGGGTACGCAAGGTTAGTAGGTTTTTTTTATCATATAAAGTTAGTGTGCCATTATTGCTTAAAGGAAATCAGGTCGAGATCTTGTAATCAAAAAAATCGCAACCAAAAGTATTTTTAAAGCCACTAAAATTGTTCTTTTGCATTTTTCTTTTAGCTTATATGGCTCCTGAAGTCTTTACGAAGACTAATAGTGATGGACATGGCAGAGCAGCTGACATCTGGTCGGTGGGTTGTGTTGTTGTTGAAATGGCTTCAGGAAAGGTATTTGATTGAATTTTTGTAAATAATTTAAAAACTATTTGCATTTATTTAAATGTTTTATTACTAAACAGCGTCCTTGGGCACAATTTGATTCTAATTTCCAAATAATGTTCAAAGTTGGCATGGGTGAAAAACCCGAAGCGCCAGAGACATTATCACAAGAAGGCCATGATTTTATAGATAATTGCTTGCAACATGATCCAAAGGACCGCATGACAGCGTTAGAGTTATTGGAGCAACATTTTTGTAAAGTAAGTTGACAGTTTTACAAACATCTTTTATTTTTTAAATTATTATTTTATCATGTGTTTTCAGTACGGCCGTGATGAGGATTTTAAAACCGAACAATTGGCTGATCAAAGTCGTCGTCGTTCCTTTAGACGAAATTTAAAAATAAAATAAACTAACGGTTTGTGTTAGTCGAAACAAAGAAGCATTTCAATAACATTATTTTACTTACTATACCTCGCATGATGCAGTACAGAACATTAATAGTTTTTAAATCATAAAAAATTTATTTTGCTAAAGTTTATTGCATTATGCTTCAATTTAAATTTAAGTATTTCTTTTGGTGTTTATTTGGTAATTTTATACCAAGAATAAATATTAAATTTTGACTTTATCTACTTAAATATATATACAGACGTATTCATATACATAAATATTGGAAACAAATAATTTATTAAAAAAAAATATTGAATCATTTAGGGAAAATGTAGCCTTTATTTAGAAAATATTTTTCAATGGTCTTGATTAGTCAACATATAAATAATGTTAAATGTATGTGTGTAAATATATTATAACTATGCAAGAGAAAAAACAAAAAAAAAATATTTAATTTCCAGTTTATAATTTAAACTGGTATGAATTCAATTTAAAAAAATGAGTAAGAATTACCACTGACTCGTTTAAAAAAAGTGGACTTATACCACTTTCAAATATAACTAAATTTTTTAAAAAAATGCTGATAATATCGAATGAATTTCATTCAATATCTGATACCACGTCTTTCGCCCTGCATTTTTAGTCTGCACTCCTTCATTCATACTAATATTTGATTAAACGTGGTTATAAAGAAGAGTTGAATCAGACTATAAAACTATAAAGATGTTCTACGTAGTGTAAATTTTTTCTGGTGCTAAATTTGTTGATGGATATTGCTAGTAATATCCACGAGAGCGCGAGAATTTAAAAGAGTAATATAACACAACTTCACTTTTCAGTACATCCATATACAAACTGTATATGTATGTGTACCAAATTTTAATGAAAAAGTTGTTTTCTTCTTATAGCTCTACTAACATTGCCGTTTTTGTTAATGTAGGTAAATACATGCATTTTATTGTTGTAATACATATAGTATATGAATTCACACTGAATTTAAATTTCGTTACTAGCCGCAATGGAATTACAGAAGGTCAATAAAAATTTTAATATTTTATTTTGATCAATATTTCGTTAATTAGCTGCTTAACCTCTTAACTATTTTGAAATAATTTTAAATATACTCGTAAATATCCTGAAGAAGCTAAGCAGCGAATTAACGAAATAATGATCAAAATAAAATTTTAAAATTGTTATTTATCTTAAGCTTAAAAAACTAGCATATGCATTATCATAACAGTAATTTAAAGTTTTTTCGAAATGTAAAAAAGTTTCGTAAAAAAAATTAAGCAAAGCAATTTAAGTGTACTTAAAAATTATTTGTATTGTCTACTTTTATCTTATACATTAACCATTGATTTGTTTTTACTTTATGTTTATTTTATTAAAGGAAAACAGTTACTTTTAATTTTTATTTTTCAAAAGTTATAAATAAACCATAAAAAAACATTTTTATTTGAAACGAGTTTACGCCATCCCGGGTCAAATTTGGTTCTTTAACAGACCGGTTTCGGCAATTTGCCATCTTCAGTGTTTTATCTCAATGAGATACAAAAAAATGGGAATAATAATAAAAAATGTTTTAATTGATTAATATTTATATTGCTTACGACTCAATATTTATTTTACATTTTACTGTAAATACGTATTGGATTTTTATTATTTTTGTATTTTGAATATTTTTCTTACACATTAGCTTAGATTTCCGAACTGGAATCTCTAATGTATAAAATATTGAAGAAAAAGAAAATATTTTTAAATGCTTACTAAGTTTCTAAAAAACTTTTTACTTCTTAGCCAAATTGAAATTCTTATTTGGTTTGATAAGTATTAAACGTATAAGTTCAAGACTTTTTATTAAAAGTATTGTAGAGTCTACTGATGATATGCCTAGCAGCAATAAAATCGCTATATAGATAGCTATCCATCAATGGCAGAGCATTTAAAAACAAATTTGTTTTTTATAAATAAGTAAATTGTTTTGTGACAATACCACGCAACAAAAAATGGGAATAGGGCATAAAAATGTCTTATTATGACTTACATATTAATTTCCAAATAATTGGACTTTTATTATAAATAAATTTTGTTCATAACATAAAATCAATTTCTGTGTTATTTATTATTAACAGTCTGTGAGTTTTAAAACTACTACTTCTCATTATAAAAATAATATCTACAAATCTATAAGAGTTTAATAAAGGTTCAAATTAATGAATCATAAATTCGTTGCGAACTAGGATAAATTTTATTTTTACAACCATAAACAAGATATTCTACCCTACAATAACGCAAGTAATCATATTCGTTCTATTTATATTTATATGCTCCTAAGATTTCAATAACATTTTTGTTGAAAAATTTCATAAATCTCACACAGAAAACATATCAAAGAAATAAAATTCATTTTAAGTTTTAAATGCTTGGTTTATAATACATACATACATGCGCATTTATATGTTGTTGAGTATGTGTTTATTTTTTTATTCTCTGTTTATCTCAGTAGCTAAATGAGAGAAACTTTTATTTGAAATGCGCATGCTCAAATATTCCCTTCTTACTTCCCCCCCCCTCATCAGTTTCAGCTATTCATTTTTGTTTTCAGATTTTGTTCTACGTAGAACATCTTTATGGTTTTATAGTCTTTGGTTGAATACATGCTAGTAGCGCAAAATTTTGAAAATATGCTGAACATTTTGAACCAAGTCGTGAGTGTCGAGCTTGGCAAGTTTATCTATCAATTGTACATGTGTATTGTTTTTAGTTTGGTATTTAGTAAAGGATTGCACAAGCATACTTGAAAAGGCTTACAAGCACTTTTTATTATAAAATATTACACATGTTTGTAGTGATGTGTGGTTTTCAAGTATGCATAAACATAAACGATTTTACTCCCAATTATCTATAAACAGGGTGACACTTAGAGAACAGCAAATACGAGAACCATTTATATTTTTACTTGACGAATCCAAACAAATTGAGTTCACAAGATTACGCCATGCGCATGATTTCCCGTTAAATAACGTGGTTTGTCCCCTGTTTGAAAAAAAATAATAAATTTCTCTACTGTTATGTTTACATTTTTTATTTATTAGCCAATGGGAACACATCGCGTGACGTCATTTGTGCTACATGCTTAGAAAATGTAAATTTTATGTGCGTATTCTTGTGTTTATCATTCTTGTGGAGTTCATATGTTATTTATTACGAAACCTGTGGAAGCTAATGCCCTTTTATCGTTCTCAATTCAACTCAGATGCAGCTCTTATTTTATTTAATATGAATGAAAATTAAATTTTTAAGAATAAGTTAACAAAGGGCCATAATCATACTGACAAAAAAGTTGGCTTTTATTAAGAACCGAATTTCATGAATTTAAAATCGTTTTTAAAAAATTACCGACTTTAGTGTGACTTTTATTATGAGCCAAAATTTTTACTTTTTTATAGAAATTTTTTAGTGCCACAAATTCAGTGTTTTGCTTTGGTAGGATAAATATTTGTAACAGTAGCAATTGGTGGTAGAGCGTACGTAACTGCTGTTGAGGTAGTTGGCATGGTTGGTGGTCCATCGTAGGGTGTATTGTTGTCGCCACTGTTAATGTAGGGTGGTGTGGGTGGAGCAGTTGGAATGTTTGGTATGGCTCCGGCCATTGCTAGTTTATTCATAAACACACACAACAAGCAAAAGCTTAGAAAAAGAAAATTTAAAACTAAAAAAAAAGTTTAATTGAATTTAATTAAATTTAAAAATATTCCTTCACTCACATTTCATTTTGAAAATGTTGTAAATGTTTTCAGTCAACTATTAAATTTGAATATTTAATTTATGTTGATTTCTGAGCTTTTTATATGATCGAAGTTCCAATAACTGTACTTTACGCAGTTGTTATGCATACTTACCCATACTCGTCTGCATATAATCAATTAATTAAAAAAATATTAATTAATTTTGTGAAATTTTAAGTTATAGATAAATCGCCACTGCATATTGAATACTTTATATGTACGTACGTAGTATCTACTTCGCTAAAAAGTGTATTTTTATTTTCATAATTTTAGTTCTTATCGTTATAGACAATTAATTGATTTGCACTATTTTCTAAACATATGAAAAAGTTAAAATCTTTTATTTAATGCAGCCTATAAAAAATAACAAAAATTTAAAGATACAATTTTTTTCATTGGCAAGACATGAAAATTTCATTTATACAGTGTTGTTCTGTATTTCGAATCAGAATATTTTATTCGGAATCGAAGAATTCTGTGGTCCATTTTAAGATTTTTAAAATTTTGTTTTTGATTTATTTTGGGTAAGAAATTGTTGGTAGAATTAAAAAAACATAAATATTTTCATTTAACAAGAAGAAAAAAATCTAATTCCACATTTTTTTCAAATCCGTGTGGAATACAGAACATGCACGATATTTTGGTTTTTAATTTAATTTTTTATTTTTAGGGCCGTTATTACAACTTTCGGTAGTTAAAGTTAGGTTTTTGGCTAAAACTTTGGTACCAAATTCGATATTTTTAATTTAGAATCCAACAAAAGCTTGCTATTTGACTTCTAAAATCTTAACTTTAACTATCAGTAACTTGTCATAATGGCCCTTTATGTTATAATTTTATACAATTTTATATTTTAAATACTTTTAGTAAATTATTCGATCTTATAAATTTAATATTAGTAAATATTATTGAAGCTTAAATGGTAAAAGTAAATTTCCCTGAAGAAGACCTTCAAAAGAAAGTTGAAATATTCCAAAATTAAAACACAAACAATTTTTTCATTGAGATCTTAATAATATTTACTAATAATAATTTTATATTTTAAAAATCTATTACAAATTCAATAAATTTTTTATTAAGATCTTTACTACTTTTGATTTCTTGCCGGTAAGAATGCCAACAAAATTAATTTATATTTATTATATTAAAAATAAAAAAACATAAGAATAAAAGATTTGGGCTTTACATAAATTTCTAGACTTAAAAGGAGACTTACTTTATGTAAAATCGCTCATCTAAGAAGACAAGCCATCACCCTAGCACTACTATGGTTAAAGGAATAAGGGACACAAGGAGATCGATAAACAAATTTAATGTCCTAACTAACCAAGAAATATTACACAGTATTTTTCTGAAATAAAATTCTATTAATGAGTCAAATACATGACTACATATTGTTTTATCTTATTCTAGAAAAGTTTTAACCCTTAAATGCATGACCTTCTTTTTTTTAATTTTTAGTTATAAGAATAGTTTACGGTTCACAAAGTCTCAAAAAAATAATTAAAAATTTTTTATCTCAAAATAGTCCTTTATTTGTAAGGATAAGGGCTTGTTGCCAAATGGCTGCATATTATTTTCAAACTATTTATTTAAATTTAAATGAAAGTTTTTAAAACAATTGTTTTTTTTTTTCAAACAATGCAATGTCACATTTCTAGCATATTGTGCGGTTAAAACCCTGACATCCGGGATATGTGCATTGAATTTTCTTTATATACAGAAAATTATGAGTCAATGTTCATACTTTAGGCGTTCTTGACAAAGTGAGAGCTATCGTTAAAAAATTCTCAAAAAATATAGGGCTTTGACAAAAGATACGTGTAAATTAATTAAATCTTATAGACGGTATGTATCCACATGGTAACGCGATGAATTAGCAGTAATTTATTTTATCACAACAGTAATTAAAGCGGTCTAAGGACTTTGTTGCCAAATGGCAACTAGATGCATTTAAGGGTTAACTTTTAATTTTACGAAAATAGAAAACATATTCATGCCAATTATGAATATTGAAAAGGATTTTTTCCCTGGAGAATTTTGGTTTTTGGGAGAAATTTCTCTAAATCAGATAACTTGCCATGTTATAAAAAAAGAAATTTTGTTTATAATAAGAGGAAAGGGAAAAGTGGAAAAACTCCCGGGAAATTTTTATTCATAATTGTCAAAATTTTATTTAAATTGCTTTAAAACAACTTTTCTAAATTTTTTCTCTTATTGTTTTGATACTTGCAAATGTCGATTTGAAAGAGAGAATGAATTGGCTCTTTTCCACTTTTACTTTTAAAAAAATTATCTCAAGAAGACGTTTAATATTAAAAGTAAGCAAATTTTCTAGCTGTGGTGGATATAGTCTCTGCTAGCCAACAGAAACCACTTCATTACTACAGGGTGGGCCAAAATAAACCAAGGGGTGTAAAAGTTTAATAACTTTTTTGTTTATTAATTTTTTTTTATTTTTTCTTTCAGATTATATAGACAAGACTTGGAGAATTTGTAATGGAGAGGTTCACAACGGAACAGAGAACCAGAACAATAGAATTTTATTATTTAAACCAGAGATCAATTATTTTAACGCAAAGAGGATATCGTCGACATTTTAACGTCAGAATTTCGCCCTCTGAAGCGATGATTCGTTGCTTAGTTAATCGTCATCACCAACATGGCAGCGTAAGAGATTTGCCTCGAACCTGTAGACCACGTTTAAGTCGTACTGCGGAAAATATTGAACGAGTACAGCAAAGTGTTAACGAAGCACCAGAAACATCTGGCAGAAGGCGTTCTGCTCAGCTAGAAATGTCTCGTACGTCACTACGGCGCATTTTAAAAAAAGATTTACAGTTATACCCATATAAGGTGCAATTGGTCCAAGAATTAAAACCCGCAGATCATCGGCAACGTCTAAATTTTGCAGTTAAATTTCAAGAGTTGGCCAGAAATGAAATCAACTTTATTGAAAATTTGATTATGAGTGATGAAGCTCATTTTCATTTGAATGGCTTTGTTAACAAGCAGAACTGTAGGTTCATCAACGCCAATTGCACCCCATCAGGTGTACAGTATGGTGTGGGATCACATCTGAAAATTTCATTGGGCCCTACTTCTTCGAGAATGAAGATGGAGGTGCTGTAACCGTAAATGGAGAACGGTATCGTTTTATGATAGAAAATTTTTTACGTCCTGCTCTTGAAAACAGACCTGGTATGTGGTTTCAGCAGGACGGAGCCACTGCCCATACTGCCCGAGACACAATGGCACTTTTAAGTCAAATTTTTGGAGAGCGAATAATTTCTCGAAATTCGGAAATTATTTGGCCAGCGCGATCGCCAGATTTGACAGCACCCGACTATTTTCTTTGGGGTTTTTTGAAGGAGCGAGTGTATGTGAACAAGCCAGAGACAATCCTTGAACTCAAGGCAAACATTGTTGCAGAAATTCGAACGCTACAGCCACAAGTTTTGAAAGATGTTATCGAAAATGCTCTAAAAAGAGCCCATCAGTGCGAAGCTGAAAACGGTGGTCATTTAAGAGACATCATTTTTCATACTTAGTGTAAAAAAATTTCCATTTTGTATATTATATAATCTGAAAGAAAAAATAAAAAAAAGTTAATAAACAAAAAAGTTATTAAACTTTTACACCCCTTGGTTTCTTTTGGCCCACCCTGTATATAATCTGCTGCATAAACACTTGTCGTATGCAAACGAGCTTAAAATTAAATAAATAATTCATTTGTTAATTTTATTTGACCTTTTTCTTTATTATAATTATATCCGGAAGAAGCTACACAATTTGGAGTGAAATATCGATATAAAATAAATTTATAAATTAAGACCTCAAGCTTAATAAAAAAGCCATATTAATTAAATAAATAATGTTATGGTATTTGCAAATAGTAATTTCCCAGCGGCGAAAAGAAGGAGTAAGCCCTTATTTGTCAGACACAAAGCCTTCTTATATATTCTTTGCACACGATGTTCTAGCCAGCCATGGCCTTCTGCGTTCCGTTATGATAAAGGGCAAAAAAAAACTGTATTCTTATATCGTTGTTTTTAAAGTTTACTTCTAGCTTAATGTAAAAATAAGGCTTAAATTTTAATTGTGAATCGGCGTAGGTAACCAATTTTAGGTGTATGAAATATTCAGCAAATTTATGTAAAGCACTACGAGAGCAATATTTTTGTGGCTAGAGAAACGTCTTCTTCGTAATCAGAAAAATGTTTAACTGCTTCAAATTAACAATAATAATTTTTGCGGTTACCATATTCAACCATATTATTTTTTTGTAGAACTACTTAAATTGACAAGTAAAGGTTTTTCGTTTTTAATTTGCTTTATTCCGTTTTTAGATGATTAAGTTTAAATTTAAGACAAGTTTAGTTTTCCTGTTGGGGAGGATAAATATCTGTAACAGTTACGACTGCTGGCATAGCATATGTAACTGCTGTTGAAGCAGTTGGTAAAGTTGGTGGTCCATCGTAGGGTGTGTTGTCCCCACTGTTAATGTTGGGTGGTGTAGGTGGAGCAGTTGGAATGGTTGGTATGGGTCCGGCCATTGCTAGTTTTTCCAAAAACACACATATCAAGCAAAAGCTTAGAAAAAGAAGATTTAAAACTAAAAAAAGTTTAATTTAATTTAATTAATTTTAAAAATATATGCTTTCTCACTCACATTTCATTTTGTAAATGTTGTAAAGGCTTTCAATCAATAGTCAGACTTGAATAATTAATTTTTGTTGAAACCTTTACTATTTATACGATTTTGTAATGCATATTTACGAATTATTTTTATTTAATTCATTATAATCAGTTAATTAAAAATTTAATAATAATAAAATATTGAGATATTTTAAAATATATAATAACTATTTAGATAAATTGTTGGCATATTAAATTTATGTGTGTTATATTGTAATCAACTACAGTGAAGTTCGTTTAAAATGAATTCTGTCGTGTTAATCAATTTTATTGTCTCACAATGTTGTTTAAAAGTGTTTTCAATATATTTTAATTATATTTCGCATTCATTATAGTTGAAATTTACTGTTTACCTATCGCTTATTGCATAACTGTGATTAATTTCTTTCTCTTATCTTTTATTTTATTTTCAATTTGAATTACCTATTTAATATACGGTAAGATAACATTTTAATTAGCATTGGGAAAACTGTCACTAGAATTCTAAAAAATAAGCTGACTCAAAATTTTTCTAGACATGTTTTTTAAAAGAAAGAAAAAAGGAGAGAAACAAAATTAAAAATGTTCATATATTTATGTAAATCTGTAGCTTATGATTTATGTACATACATGATATCATGGTACAATAAAACCAGGTAACTTCAAAAATACAAAAATAACAACATTACAAAAAGCCCATATATTTTGTTATTGCTTTTGAATCTCCTCCTGTCAAAAATTATTTCTGGTGGTTGATATTAAAAAGTGTGCTAGAGTGAAACAAAAAATTAATTTCCGTTTTTGATCTCTCTTTAACACATTGATATCTCTTAGTTTTTAACAGAACGAGCTTCAATCATGCAGGATTAAGCTGGCGTCTCAGTGTCACTTGGTTTTCTTACACCATGACATACATTTTATAAGTGTTTACGTATCTATGTATGTAAGCCTGACAGAAAATACGAACATAAGTAAATAAATTCGAGTGGTTAATCTAATTTTTGACGCTCAACGTTATCGAAATTTTTCATATAATTTTGTCAAAAATTTTACTTTAAAGTCTACGTCAAATTTTTTTGGATAAGAGCATAAATGTTGGAAAACGTTGTAGAAATTTAAGCCATTTCATAATTCAAACAGGTTTTTTTCTTGAAAATTTTTCTTCTAATCACTACATAGTATAAAGCAAAGTCGCTTCCCCCGTCTGTCTGTATGTATGCTTAGATCTTTAAAACTACACAACGGATTTTGATGCAGTTTTTTTAAAAGATAGAGTGATTCAAGAGGAAGGTTTATATGTATAATCTTGGAAGGTTTAACGTCACAAATCCGACCGGCAGGTAGTGCTATAGTCGGTATCTGGCTTATTTGCCTACTACCTGTTTTTACCCGGTCTCGCACGGTTCTTTACTCTATGAGTACGATTTCTTAGTGTAAGAAGATCGAATATATAAAAATTTTAAGGTGAGACAACGTTTGCCGGGTCAACTAGTGGTAAATACAGAATTTATGAGTTGGATTTAACGTTAAAAACGCATTTATGTTTTAAGTTTAACCTCCATTCGTCCGGAAACACTATTACACAGTTATTTTTTTAATGTTTTCTAACTAACAAACTGTATGTGTTTCCGTGGTGTAGTGGTTATCACATCCGCCTAACACGCGGAAGGCCCCCGGTTCGATCCCGGGCGGAAACATGAATACTTTTTTTATTTATTTAATTAAAAATTCTTCATATTATGAAATTTTAAATGAATAGAAAAAAATTAGTTTTAAATTTGAAAGCAATTAAGGATTTAAAACAACTAAATATGTGTCATAAAAAAAAAAAAAAATGTCTGTTAAAAGTATAAAAAAGCTTTTAAAAAGTTGTCTCTGATAGTACGACAGGCTGCCATACTTTCATTTAAGTTTTGTAGGCAATATCTTTGTTTTTTAGTCAAGACAACTTATCAGTTTACATATTTAGTAAAACACTAAACCAATATAAATAAAGAAGGTGCATAGCAAACAAAATTTATAAAAAATCTAGTTAATAAAGAGATTAGTAAAATAATTTCATTTAAGTTAAGCTGTTGATTAAATGTTGTCAATGACCGTGTGGCCTAATGGATAAGGCGTCGGACTTCGGATCCGAAGATTGCAGGTTCGAGTCCTGTCACGGTCGCAAATTAATTCATGTAAAGTGGTCAAATTTTTTAGCATGTGGAATCCGGGCTAGGCAATAGTTCATTATTTAATAATTTAAATTATTTTGTTGAAAAGTGGCCATGAGCGGCATTAAATTATATAACAATCTTTTTTGAATTATACAGATAATATGTACGTATGTTTAGAGTTGGCTAATTTTACTTATTCTAGAGGCTTGAGATATACAGCACAAGTGAAAATATGGAACAGGTTCCCAGGGAGTATCTAACTTAACATTGCTCTCATAAGATATTATCGTAGTGTTTTACTAATTGTCATAGAATAATAAAATCAAAGGACAAGTCAATTGAAAAACTGAAATCAAAGATAAATATTTTTGATACAGAAACATTTTTTAGCTCTCCTATTTTAATCAGGTTGGTTGCTGAGAGCTTTTTCAATAATATTCTTGTACCATTGCAAATTTTTGAGAAATCAATATTTTCTAGAACTATAACTCAACAGCCAGCTATTAAGGTTAGTTCATCTGAAGGCATTTCGAATAGATTCAACAAATTTAAAAATATTATTAGATAAGCATTAGCTTGATATTTGTCTATAACTTTATTACTACATTTATGTCTTTGAAAATCTTGAAATCATATCTTAAAGTTTTGCCTTCTTATCGTAGACTTTAAAGTAAAATTTATTAAAAAAATATGTGAAAAATTTCGTTAACGTTGACTTTAAAGTCTACGGTATTTTTTTTATAAAGGGGTGGAAATTTAGAATTATAAATCCGTTAAAAAAAGGATTTTTATAATTAAAAAAAAAACAATTTCAATTATTTTGCTTCAAGAATAGGCTTAAAAGAAGGCAGGGTCGGCCTTTAAAATACAGAGACAAGAAAAAAAATTTTAATTATTAAAAGACCCGAGTAAATAGTCTTAATAAAATGTAGGCTCGGGACTTTAATTGGAATATAAAGATTTTTGGTAGAAAAATTTTAGACAAATTTGTATAGCGAATAAACAAACAAAAATAAATTTTATTTATATAGATGTAGATTTAAAAAATAAAGTCAAGTGCAAAATTATTGTGTAAAATTTCTAGATAAAATTCTCTATAAATAATAATATTGTTAATTATGACGTGTGTTTCTAATAGGAGTATGAAATAGTTGAAGTCGAACTGGTTTCAAGTTAATACAGGGTTCTAAGATCCCGAGGATTTAATAGACCGTGTGGCCTAATGGATAAGGCGTCGGACTTCGGATCCGAAGATTGCAGGTTCGAGTCCTGTCACGGTCGTCGAAAGTTTTCTTTTTTTTTTTTTTTTTAGAATACATTAAAAATTAAACAGAAATACAAAATTTATTTGTTAGCTTATTTTACATTTTTCTTTGTGATTAATATGGCTTTTTTTTATTAATATTTTCTTTATTTTTTAAAATGTATCTAAAGCCTTTTATGAATTTACTTACCTCTTGTTATAAACTAAAATAGCAATCATATAAAAATCAGTATTTAACGGGTGTTTAACATATTTATTTGAAAGTATATGAGGTACATTAATAGAACGCTTTAATATATTAACGAAAATTTAACAATTTTAAATTTTACAACTCTAAGTTTTATAACATAAATATGCAAAATGTATTTTCTGATAGATAGTTAATTTTAACAGCAAAAATAAAATCCGTAAACTTAACATTAGATAAAGATTTTGTTTGCAATCTTTTACTTTTACATAATTTTTTTTTATTTATACAATTTAGTAAACAATATAAATATATATGTACGTTTAAATAAGTGAGGCATAATGTAAACTACAGACAGTAATGAACACAGTTATAATGGTTAAATAAATAGTAATAAAACAAATATATATATTATTATTATTAGCAGCATAAATAAATATTGTTAATACGTTTTCGTTTACAACATTTTCTATTTCAATATACTGGTATGTATTCTCTTGTCTACAACTTGATAATACTTTTGCTCTCTTAATTAAATAAATATTCACTAATATGTACTATGTATGTATGTGTATAATTGTTATATTTTTCATATAATTAATTTACTTTGTATAATCTCTTTAGTTGTGTATATATTTTTTTAATTTTTTTTAAATATAGTAGTTATTTTGTGATATACATACGTATGTATGCAAGTGTAATTATTTTCGTAGGCTTGTACGTGTGTGAATGTATGTATGAATGTGCGTTAACGGTATGTATGCAGATGTATGCGTCAGCTATATTACTGTCATCTATCAATTAATTGTAATTAATTCCAATTAAAATTTAAATATATTTTATTTCTAATGCGTGGTAACAAGTGTGTGGTCATGTGGTGAATATTTTTAATTGTATGAAATTAATATAAAAATTTAAAACTTTAAAATAATTATTGGTAATGGGGTTTTGTAAGTAATTTGACTTGAATTGTAAATATGACCGTGTGGCCTAATGGATAAGGCGTCGGACTTCGAATCCGAAGATTGCAGGTTCGAGTCCTGTCACGGTCGCAAGTTTATAACTTAATGTTTTCACATTTGTTTTAAAAACATTTTTTTTTAACAATTAGACATCCATCACTGGTAAAAAATTACATAAGTGAGGTAAGCCACATGTAAATTGATTAACAATATTAATTTATGGCGTTTTCTATTCTCAAAAAACATTCTGCTTCTAAATTCTGTATTATTTTAAAAAGGTTGCCTAAAACTGCACAAAGTGATGCCTTTTTTATGATTGCAATAGAACAAAAATAAGTTTATTATGCAACATTTTTATATGTTTACCGCTTTTAGAGAGGTTTGCGAAATCCGATTACGTTAACACAACTGATAAACAGCTGACTCAAAAAAACTTTGCACCTAAAATAAAATAAAAATTAATTTTTGCTTCAAAAGTGACCAATAATGGATTTTTATAAAGAATATCTTGAAGGAGAAAATTTTTAATCTTCTTTTTCATATAAACACAAATTAAATAATTTACTCAATTTATTTATAGTTTTATTTCAAATAATATGACTATTTTATTAAGCTTGAGGTCTTATTTTTAAAATATTTATTTTATAATAAAATAGTCATATAATTTACTTAATTGTATTTATAAGCAAGTAGTTGACACATTTGTACAAAAGTGCAAAACATGTACCATCTTTTATATGCAACACGTTGAGAACAGAACGTGATATTGATTTTAACTATGATATTTTTTGACAATAGAACGCAACCATTCTTGGATGGTAGAATTTATGCAACAGTTTTATTAGAAAAGAAAACGTATGTAGATATAATGTAATAATTGATTTTTATAAATTTATATTTTTAACAAATGTTTATGAAACACTGAAATTTATATACACACACATAACTACACATATGTAAGTGTATAGTGTGTATAGATTAAAGCAATGCAGTAGCATACTTGAAAAACACATATCATTACAAACATGTGTAATATTTTATACTTGAAACTGCTTGTAAGCCATTTCAACTATGCTTGTGCAGCCCTTTAGTATCTACAACATGTAATTTAAGTTTATGCTTTATGTTTTAAACAGTTTGTTGAAATATTTCTTCTTTTTTTTTTTATTAAAGAACATACACACCACATAGCAACTAATCGAAACCTCTTTTATTGTGAATTGTTAATGAAAAAAAAATTTTAAGTTAATGGTTATTATCTGTTGGAGCGGTTTTTTTTATAGCTTAAAGCTTTTTTCTCTCATATTTTCCTTAATAATTGCTATTAATATACATACATACATATGAGTTATTATTTTTTTAAATGGTATAAGTCCGCTTTAAAAAATATCTGGTAAATTATTCAGATATTCACATCGTCTAATTAAAATTACCGCTAACTTATTTTTTTTTAATAGACTTATTATACCACTTAAAAAAAATAATAACTCATCTATTTTTTTTTAATTTCAAAACGTGTGGTACTGATAAGATATTTTTTTTAAATATGTACAGTGCCGGTAAAAATAATAGCACTAACTGCAGTTATTTTATTTAATACTGTATTAAATTCGTATTATCAATTTCTGATGTTTTTGGATTGCACTATGATATAAAGTTATAGGAAATCCTCTACCCAATAACCAAGGCATATTCATTTACAAGGTAACTGTGAGAATACAAAAACAAATTATTTACCTCTGAGATGTCAAATCACTTGAGAAAAATATTAAAATAATAATTTAAAAAAAATATTTTCATTCGCCTTAAACACAATTTTTGAATAAATTTATTCAAAAATTTTATAGGAATATATTTATTTATATTACATAAATAAATAATAACAATTACCTTACGAATTTTTAATATTCCCATGTTGAATTTTAGTTTAATTGTTTTATAGTTTGTTGGGTAAAAAAAACAAAAAGAAAAAAAATTTGACAGTTCAAAGTACAACAAACAAAAAAAAAAAAATATCCAGCTGTGGAATTGCTTTTACCTTGGTAGTAAATATGCCTTGGTTATAACTATTGTAGAATTCTAATATTAATAATTAATAAAAAAAATGCTAGATATGTCATGTTGAAAACATTACATAGAGCAAATAATTCTTATTCAAAAGCTGATTTTAGAAGGCAAAAGTTTTGCAGAAAGAAGACAATTTTTCAATTACTCAAATAAAATGATGTGTAATAACGTAAGCTAAAAAAGTTGAAATTGTGAGGAGAAGAGCGGCAAGCCTATTGACTAGTCATATTAAAACGGACCTCTTTAAGCTACCTGCCAAAATAAATAAAAATAATGACAGATAAGAGTATCTGTAAAAGCAGTTCATAAGCGTTTGAGAAAACATAATATAGAAGTTTCTAGTCCCAGAAAGTTTCCATTGTGGACTGCAAAGCATATGAGCATACGTTTACATTTTAGCACGCAAATTCATAAAACATTTTTTTTTGTTTAATAAGCGCTTCTTAAACAAATTTGTTATAGAAAATGTGCTTAATAAGCCCTTATTCTACAAAAATATTTTTGTATAAGCTGACCGCTTCTAAATTTAGGACAATTTTATGGACAGATGATAGTAAAGTTGTTTTGTATGGTAGCAAAGGTTATCGCCTGCTTATATTAGACGACCTCAAAGCACAGAGTGTAATCCAAAAAGACCATAAATCCCTGAGTTTCAAGCATAATAGTACAGACATGTTTTTCACATTATGGAGTGGTAAAAATTCATTACATAATATATTGGCATAAATAATCAATTTTTGTGTTGAAAATTTGAATTATTTGAAATTTTTAATCAACAGTAGTGCTACTTGAGTATTAGCCGTATTTAGTACACTATTTCCATAAAAGCCAATAAGTTTCACAATTTTTTAAAAATTATTGTCGAGAGTTTGCGTCGACAAGTAAACAAAGGTAATACTCGTATAAATAAAAACGGGAATCCTTGACTTTAGTGCTACTGTTTTGCTCGCAGCTGTAAGTACTTAATAAGTTTTTTGTTTTACTTTTTATACAATTAATTGAAATTGTAGATAAAAATTCTATTCAGCAAAATTAAAGGAGTTCACTCTTCAGTGTATCAAGTGTAAAAAATACAAGAAAAGATTTAGAAATTTTTTTACACACAACAACAAAATACACTATCCTACTATTTTCTACAACATTTCAGAACTACATATTATACAATATGAAAATTCAATGTAAATACGTTATACAATTGTGTAAAACAGCTGTCGCTAAAGGGTGCCAAGTTTTAGTTTGAGATAAAACCTGTTGTTTACGTTTTAAGTGCTGGAAAAATTTCCATGTTAGCATGACAGTTGCTTACATTTTATTAGTTACAATTATTAGAAAAAAGTCACTCACACATAAATGTACACTAATTGTAAAAATACCTTGAAGCTTGAATACCAATATTATAAGATTCAATACTTGTAGGGCACTCACTATTCATGAAATATGTATTGGCAAAGCTCCAGCATTCTAATATTTGTCAAATCTATGAATGTGATCTAAATACTTAAAGCAATTTATGTATGTGTGTTGTACGTGAACCATTGTCCACACAGTACAGTGCAGTTGTGGGTAGTACATGAATGAACTAGTGAACAATTTTTATTGTAGTCTTCATTTCAAGTAAACGAACTAGTGTGGAATTTTACATTTCCACAGTTCATTTGCTTGCTTTTCTATAGATGACCGAACGACATAGTTAGCAAAGAAACGAGACGAAACAAATGCCAACGTTTCGCTTTGTAGTTTTTTAGAGTATTATTATAGAAAACTACAAAACGAAACGATTGCATTCCTTTCATTTCGTTTCTTTGCGAACTCTGGCGAACAAATTAAATGAATAAGCAAATCAACTGAACCAACGAAAGATTGATGCTGGCAGTAGATTTCTTTCATAAAAAATTATCCTGACACCCATACTAAAAATGGCATATTTAAATTTTAAATTAAATTATTTAAAAAATTACTTTTTAATATTTTATTTTTATTTTTAGTTTATGATGTTGTTAGAGTCTTTCAGCGAAATATTAAATTTTTATAGTTAATTGGATATATTCACACGAGTGTAAGATAATAAATTAACTAAAAAGTTTTGTTTATGTCAATGATTAAATTTTTATCAATAATTTTTTAGTGTTTTTTGTTTTTTGTTAAAACGTTGTATGGATGCGTACATTAGGTTGTACAAATACTTTTTGATAGAAATAAAGGGTGTTCAAAGCATTTGTGAAATATATTTTTTTTAAGAAAATTATATTTAAGCCCGTTATTACAACTTTCGATAGTTGAAGTTAAGATTTTGTTAGGCAAACAACCAGTTTTTATCTAAAACTTTGGAACCAAATTTGGGTTTAACTAATCTATATTTTTAATTTAAAGATCAACCAAAAGCTTGGTATTTGACTTATAAAATCTTAACTTTAATTCGTATCTGCAACTTGTAATAATGTGCCTAAGACTCTCCTTTCTAAAGAAGCTTATTTCTTGGAGTTTCTGCAAGCTCAAAATGCATGTTGGAACTATGATTTCGTGAATTTTTTACTCTCAAATGAAATTAGAATTTTATTTTGCACATGTAGGTTAAGTTAGATTGAAAAAGCTGCACAAAGAAGAAAGTGAAAAAGGTTGGGGGTTTAATGTTGTTACCTCTAAAAGGTGCTTAGAATTTTCTACAATTTTTATAATATTTTGCACCACCTTAATATATTTATGTGCTAATATGTAGCTGTATAATTATATTTTCCTTTTATATTTTAACATCATTTTATTGTGTCTCTAATTGCTTTTCAGAGAATTCTTTTTGGTAATTTTTTGTTTTCAATTTTTTTTTTTGCTCTTAATTAATTAATTTTGACACACCAAATAACTGTTTTAAATTTTTTATGCAAGTTGGACAAATTCTTTTAACAAATATTACACTAGACAACAAATGTTCACTTTATATAATTTTCAAATGTTGACATTTGATGTACTTTAGGGTGACAGTTATTTTAAAGTTGAAACAAAATTTTTTAATAGTAAATTTAAAAAAAGAACAGAAACTTTTAAGTTATTTGAAAAATATTGTAAATCGTTCAGCGACTTGGTAAAATCTACGCAAGTTTTGCGTTGTATTTTTGGTGCAATCAACAAGTGGAAAAAGATCTGCTCTCAACTTCATTACAGCCATGAATAGAATTACAGATAAAGCAAATCACTCTGCAAACTGAGATAAGTGGTCATAGTCGATGTACGAGTAGTCTTCTGCTCAGAAGCCTGTTACACGCGCTGATAATGAACTAATTTAAACAGCAAACCTGGGGCTCTTTCGTTTTAATGATTCAACATTTTTTGGGAATCATAAATCAGAACACTATTTACAATTAGTTGATTAGACATGTTGTCTAATAATGAGCGGAAATCTACGGCTAATTACCTACTTGAAATGACGGTTTTATTAAGATATGCATAGAGTAAAAGAACGTTAACAAGCTGAATACTACTGGAATCTTTGTTGGGATCTCAAAAATATTTTTTTCTTACTATAGGTAACTGCGTGAAAGGTGTACAAAATATTCATAATTTTTAACCTGCTACTCAGTGGTTCAATATCGAGTTAAATTGATCGACATTTTTCATATCGAGTAAAATGTAGCGTAAATTGAAATGATGCCTTTCGATAACAAGTCTACAAACCAATGTAATCTTAGTCAATATCGTAACCAAAACAAATTAATTTTTTAACGAGCACGGTCTACATAATGCTTAAAAAATTATTAAAATTTTTAAAAAATTGTCATCTTTTGAATTTGAAGAAAAAGATGTCAGAAGAAGCAATTGTTTATCCATATTCCCAGAAATTCTTTTTGTACAATTGTTGCTTAAATTCATGCTACACTTCTTCTTTATGTACTTACTTAAGGTACGGTTACATTAAACAAATATTTGTCGAATTAAGCGTGACCACTAAGTCATCTATATAGAAGTTTATATATTTTGAAGAAATATTAGCTAAGATTAATTAAATTTTTTATTAAAGTAAAACATACTTGTATTATTTTATTATTTTAATTCATTTCATTTAATACAATTTATGTTAGACTATAAAAATGTTTGCCAAAAAGAAGTGGTTACGTAGCTTTACAGTTGACAAACATTTGTAAGTTTAAATCTATTATAATAAATACAATTTGAATAAAATTACAATGCGATAGATATCGTGTGCGCTGATTTGCTTATTATTCGATGCGATAGTCTACCACTATCGAATGCGGTGAATAATTTTCCGTGTTGACCAGTTTAAAAAAAAAATAATAAATAGAAATATTGCCTTCAATTTCATGCTAAAATAAGATAGACGTTAAAGAAGATAAATGAAGCAAGCATACGTGACGAGCAAAGTTCTTAATATCTGAAACGGGTTTTAGCGTAGAAAAAACAAAATTACTGATATTTTGTTGTAGGTATTGGGGACTGTTCATAAAAAAAAGTAAAATGTAACCTGTGATGAATATTGAAAATATTTAAATTTATAAATTTTTTCAAAATGGACACAGCTTGTTTGTTTTCAAAAGCAGTTAAAAGAAGAGAAACTAGCCCCTGCAAAACATTTTTTTTTTTTTATTTTGTTTCTAAAAAAATGAATTGTGCGTATAGCACGTCAACGTTCTAGATCTTAAGTTATATGTAGATACCGGTTCTAGTAATAGTTTTGTTTCTTTTTTTTTTAAATAAATCAGTCACTTTTACAAGGCCCAATCATTATATTTTGATATCTAGCAAGTTCTATCGAAATTTTTAAATTATTTCACACAAAAAGGTTTCAATTTCAATTATTTTTATTCAGTATATCGAGTTACATGATTTGGATTTAATACTTTAATTTTGTTTTGTGGAGCTTGTTCAACCTAAACGAGCCTGCATTTGCTAATACAATTCTACTTTCCTTTGACAATTAAAAATAAAGACAACAAGGGACCATAATCAATAGGTTACCATAAAAAAAAGGTTTTTATTAAGATCTTACTTTGTGCATAAGAATTTTATAAATTAAAAATAGTTTTTAAAAAGATGGTGTGATTCCAGTCAACTGTAGGATCTGAGCAACTTCCTCCAACTCATTTATTCATCCAGAAAGAATAATTACAGTTCAATGCAAAGCTCATCTTGTGAGATGCGGAGGGCTTTTCTCATGCACTCAGCTCTCTTTCTAGATAAATTGTTTAAACATATGTGAAATTTGTAACCTTAAGCGATCAGTGTCAGACCAAATACAACATCACTCGTAGTTTCAGGATTATATTGGAAATAGAATAGACCTCGTTACCGGTTCACATGTACGGTGTTGGGGTATTTGGTGTAAACATCAGAAGTTGCTTATTTATCTGTATGGGTCAAGAGAACTCAGTTTTTCAGGCTGAAGTACATGCCATAGAGCTCTGCCTAAGGGAGGAACTAGAAAGAGACACGAATAACAGTCACATCGAAGAGTAGAGCGGCTTTACTTGCACTCAGTGCCTTTGGGATTGTCTAATTCTTCTAAAAAGATCAGCATCTTATAACAGGGTTTACTTGATATGGCTGTCAGCTCATAGTGAATACTTAGGCAATTAAAAGACAGACGAATTCGTAGAAATGGGGCGGCTAATAGATAGCTCAGTTTTAGAAAATGGCTGGATAGAGAATCGCAACAATACTGGCTGTAAGCAAAAGGTATCATAGTAGCGAAAACATTCATGCCATTCCGATCTCGAAAGAGAAGAAATAAATTACTTAGCTTAACTCAGTCAGAAATTCGCATTTTCGCGGGATTGAAACACTTGAAAATATAAGGATCAGTGAAAATAACCTCAGCAGGTTATGTCATTACATTATGTCATTGTAATTGTCTAATTTGGACCTGTTTCACTACAAATCAATCAAGGAAGTCTTTGAATTCTTAATGCTTTACTAGACCCAGGAAGAATTTGTAACTTGAGAGTAGTGACCAGGTCTCTAGCTCCCGCTCCTCATTCTAATTCTAAATCATTAACAAGGTTCTCAATTTTAATGTGCAGCTTAAGAGCTCTTAGGAACATTTCGTAATACAAGGTAAATATAAAAAGAAACTCAAAATTTTATAATTTAAAAATGAAATTCTTGGAATGATTTTTTCTTTGATTCAAATTTACTGTGTACAGAAAATAACAGCACAATAAAATTTTTAACTGATTTAATAACAATAATAATTGATAACAGTGGCAATTAATGTTAAATTTGCGTAATA
This sequence comes from Thelaira solivaga, assembly GCA_947397855.1. Lineage (NCBI taxonomy): Eukaryota > Metazoa > Arthropoda > Insecta > Diptera > Tachinidae > Thelaira > Thelaira solivaga. The sequence continues at coordinate 38,937,247 of OX377610.1, forward strand.
TTTCTTTAAAATGATTTAGTGACTTGAAAAACTAAATTTTAACTATTTAGTTGCTTTATGATTTTACATGATGAAATTGCTTAAACTTTTTAGTCTTGGTTACATTGTTTAATTAGTGTGTATACAATACTTTTTTTTTTGTTTTGGTTAATTAACATTTTCTAAAACATTTTTCTAGCTTCTTTTAATATGCAGTTGTACTTCTCTAAAATACATTAATATTTTTTTTCTTAATATTTTATATAAGATTTTCGTTTTGTGTTTTATGTTTTGTTTTTACTAATTTTCAACAATAACATAACATTTAATAATTGATATATTTCTTTGAATTGTATATGTGTTTATGTATATTTTTCATTATATTTAATTTCCTTTTTTTTTAACTAAGTTTTGTATAATTGTTCTAAAATTCTTAAGGTACATTTTATGATATGTATTGTTTGTTTGTTTAGCATTTTCCCAATATGTTTTTTTTTTTTTGTTTTGTTTAAGTGTTTCATTTAATTTTGCAATAAATCTCTCATTATATCTAAGGAATCTTGTAGGGATTTGGCATAACGTGAAGCACTTGTATCTTCACATAAATAAAATGCTGAAACACAGAAGACAATTTCATCAGGATGTGGATTGTATGAACAACCATAACCTTTTGGAGTAACTGGTCCATAGCCCATAAAACTATCAGTGCTACAAGCCACCTAAATTGGTTTGTTATTGTTGTTATTTTCACACTCAAAAATTCAACTTACAAGGTGCAAAAACACATACTTGTAAAAGCTATTTAGTGCTGGTGATTTTTTTTTTATCAATATATTTTATTGAGTGATTTATTTTGAAGTAAGTATGTAGAAAAAATATGTGCTAATTTTTTTTTTTTAAATATTTAGTGCTTTTACATTGAAATGTGAGTGTAGAATGGAAATTATGTTAAGCAACTCTGGCTGCTTAAAAAAAGTCTGATGATGTAGAAATAATGGGCCATAATCATAGTCACAGAAAAGCCTACTTACTTTTGTTCATAAGAATTTATGGACTTAAAATCGTTTTTAAAGAGATGTCGACTTTAGTGTAACCATGATTATGGTTGCATGATTATGATTACTAAAACGTCATGAAAATGTAAACATTTAAATACATACTCGTGTGCACGTTTCACCTCAATTACAACTGGTGTGATAGGCTCTTTGCTGGCATAGATGTGCATTGCACGTTTACATGCATGTTGTTGTGCTCTTTGGTGCATTTTGTGCAATTATCAAAAAACAAACAAAAAAAAAAAAAAAAAGCAGTAAAGAGTTGTAAAGTATACCTGACTGGTAGATAAAAGGAAACACTGTGATATTTGATACGATTCATCGGTAAATAATTCGTGCAAATCACCGGTTACTTCTCTGCTGGCTTCTCGTAAGCCCAATAAGGGTATATCGATGCCATTACCCAAAATATTTTGCACCATTACTTCAGTTTGACGGGCCACCGCACAACGGAATAGCTCTCGTAAATGATCTCTCTTTAATAATGAAATACATAATTTGGTTGTACTCGAAATATCGCCTAGAACCTAAATTTTCTTTCTTTTTTTATAACTTACACTATAAATGCTAAATTTAACTTTTCTTGGATCTTCTTCATCCTCACGATCGCTTTCTAAAGCAACGTTAGCTCCTTCACCTTGGCACATAGCTTTGGCCCATTCTAAAGCTTCAGCACTGGCACCGCGTATACAATCGACACGGCCTAATAGGAAACGTCTGGTGGAAGCACTCTCATAAGTCGCCACCAAATGGCCATATAATCTTGATGTCAAGAAGAATAAAGCAATAAAAAAATAATTACACAGAAAAAAAAACAATAATCTGGATTAAGAAAATTCAGTTGTGAGAATAAAAGTTTTTAGTTGTAACAACAAAAATTAAAATCATATTTCACAGTTGACAAATCAACACTTACTTGTAATAGGCCAATTGTAATGATACTTGTATATACGCATCGGGACTAACTTGACAAGCTTTAATGAAACTTTTACCGTAGCCCTTATATCGATAAACATAAAAGTCCAAATTTTCAATGGCTCTATTAAATGAAATAAATAATTAAATTATTTAAACGATCAAAAATTGCTTTATTACAAGTTACCTGTCAACGGATTGGCAAGCCTGTGCAAAACGTCTTTGAATTTCTGGTGCTATTTCCCATTCTAAGCGTTCGGGTGGTGGTAAATGATGTTGTGGTACTCCACCATCATCCGAGGGGCTATTTAAAATTTTCTTATAGATTTTCTCTAGCAATTGAACAACAGCAATGCCTTCTGAAGTTGAATGTTCATAGCACAGACCCCAGGTACCATCAGTGCAAACAATAATTTGCATGGTTTTATCAAACCAACGATTGCAAGAATTATATTGACTGCCACCACCGTGAATCATTTCGTGAGCCATATTTGTTTCATCTCTTTGGCCAGCATAGTGCACAGATGGAGTTGCACCCGTAAAGCCACGAGCATTAAATGTCACTGGTAATGGTTCATCTAAACACAATACAATTAGAGCAGTCTCGATCAATTCGATATTACGATGATTTTGCTCTTCCAATTGTAAAGTGGCGCGATCCTCAGCCCACTGAGTTCGTGGCTCCGCTGTTAAAAGCCCCACTGGTGGTGGTTTCGAAGATAAGCAGGGAGCATCACTTAGCACATATAGCACTTGAGAAGCAATCTCACTTTCTGATAGTTTGCCACGATCTTTAGCCTTCAGTACTATGCAATACATTTGATTGCGACATATTACTATGACATGTTCGTCATCGGTTTTACGTTTTGGCAAATATTGAGAATCTCTTTGTAAACCAGGCCGACGACATGAACCTAACAAACGATAATACTGGGCCATGCATAAAGGTTGATTCTTTTCACGTGATGTCGCCCGCTCTTGTGGCAAATTTCCACTATCGAGCATTTCTTTATGAGTCAATATTCCATTTAAAATGCCTGCCACAAATTGAGCAACACCATGTACAGTGGTAAAGCGTTGCGGTGGTAAAACCATACCAGGATTTGAATTAATTGGCAAAGATAAACGTATGTCCATGTACATATCGTTTAACCAATAATAGTAGGCCTGAAAAAGAAATTTTTTTTTATCAATTAGTTTATTTAAAGAGGAACGTATTTCATTAATTTTTGAACGAATAAATGATTTATTATTTTTGAAAGTGGTACAAGTCCATTTTAATTTAATAAATGACCGCTAACTAATTTTTTTTTTGAAATGTGGACTTTCAAAACTAACAGCTAAATGATAGTCAATTGAAATGTAATGTCATTAAAATAAACAATTTGTTTTTTCATTACGTAAACCGTAAACTGATGTCAATTTATGGTTGTTTCGTGCTTTTTTTATACCAAAAATTATTAACATAGAATTATCAATTTTTAATAAAAAACAATAATCAATTTACAAAAACTATTCTCAAGGCGAAAAAATGTACAAAGAGGGAAAAATACTCTTGGTACTTTTTTATTTAAATTTTTTATTGTACTTTTTTGTGTTATATTTAAGTAGTGATGTAAAATAGGGCCTTTGTGTCACTTCTGAATATTCCATCTCTATCGAACAATACTTTTTTACAACAGTTTTTTATTTGTTTAGATCAACCATTTCATAAAAATTTATGCCGAATTGCTCAAGGAATTCTTTCTATTCCAAACGCCTCTGCACTTGTAGAAAAAATAAATTTTTTCTACACAAAATTTAATCAAAACGAATTTTAGGAATCAATACAACCAAAAGATATTGGGCCATCATCATAGTCACACTAAAGTCAGTATCGTTTTAAAAACGACTTTAAGTTCGTATAATTCGTATGAACAAAAGTCAGCTCTTAATAAAAGCCAACTTTTTTGTGAGTATCCTTTTGTTTTGTTTTTTGCTTAATTAATTTATTTTGTTGAATTCAAGCAAATAGCTGCTTTAGATTAAAAAACATTTAATACAAAAATATTTTGAACCTATCAAAAGCATTGTGGTTGTTTTAAATCGTATACTTGGCCCAAAATGAAGAAACTCAAAATGCATCACTATATATAAGCCAACAACAGTGAAACCAGACCAACGAAAATATCTCTTTTTTTTTTTAAAGATACTTTTTAATTTTCTTAATGTTCACGAAATAAGACTCAAAAGTTAATGAGCGGAAAAAATTATAAAACATACAAAAGTTACTTTTTGCTTGTTTGCATGGTACTTTTTTAAGCAAACTGGAATTGAGACAAGTCATAAAGGATTCAATATGATACTCTGTTATCGAAGTAGCGGGTTAAATGCTCTCTGCTAATTCTAATTTCAATTCTAATATTTTATTCACTCTATACCTTATCAATAAATATTGAAATCACTTAAAAGTTTTAAATTTCAAATATGGGTTTAAATCGATTTCAGTACTTAACACAGGCCTACAAAATAAAATTTTTTTTGTGGTGTCGGAGGTTTCTTGATTATATTGAATAGCTAAATATAATAGTAAGCTTCAATCGCTTTTTTAATCTTACTTGTAGTTCTTGAGATATACTGGTTTTTAGAAAAATGAAGAGGTTGTGGCATATGATTTGCAATAACTCTAGAACTACTTCCCTCTGATTAAATTTACCAAAAAAATAGGTAAAACAATTATCATTATTATAATCAATTTCTTACCAGTCTTATTGTTAGTTTACAAGATATTCACAAAGATTTCTTAAAAAAAAAACTAATTTTTCAAGAAAATTTTCAAAAATATCTTTTTAAAAAAATTATTACAAATTTAGTTTAAAAAAATTTTAATATGTTACAAGTAACTAGTTATTACATTGGTAATAATTATTTAAGTTTTTTCTTTTTATATTTAAGATTTGGATACTTATTGTAATTTTCTTATAGAAAGATTCAATAATAATAAAAAAAAAAAAATGTTACAGAATGTGACGATGCCTTCTAACTTACGATACTTTTAACGCACGGGTGAATACTATGCGTCTACCAACGCCTCCATATGTGTGTAACACATATGAGTATCAATTTGAAGCCATGTTGTTTGGGCATGGCCTACCCCTTGGGTAGTCTAAAACTCCTACTGTTCTATGGATGACGGCACCCGGTTGCAATTAAGCTTGTGGCGTTCATGTCCGAATGACATGTTCATATGAACGATTCAGCAAATTGAACAATTCGGACGTTTAAATTTTTTTAAATTATTTCATTCATCGTTCACTGATTTTTACTGTAGCAAAATTTTATTGCAGACTTAAACATAAAAAATTGATAGTTAATTTAAAATCACATATGCTTAAATTCAATAATCAGTTGTAATAATATATCATTATAAAGGTATTACGGTGTATAAAAAATACAATGAACGAGAGTCATAAGTTTGTTGTTACAGTGTACGAAAGGAACGATGAACGAAAATCAAAAGTCATCGTCCAGTGTCCGAAATGAACGATTAAAATGACTTAGTTCATTTAGGTGATTTAAAAAATCTGAACGATTCAGAGAAATGAACGATTATGCCCAAGTCTAGTTGCAATGCAGCACTACACCGAGCTTATGTTCTCTTCGCTCTGGGTACAACCACCGCCACAACGTTACTTCTCTTAGGTACTACCATTAAACTGTGCATAAATTAATAATTTATGAATGGATTTTTATAAAATATAGCTCATTTTGTTTATAATATATGTAGGTATCAACGATAAAGACTTTGTTTATATAAAATTTTTAATGAATTTTTCTTTTTAAATTTCCTTAAAAAATATTTTTTTTCGACAAAACTTATGGAATATCTTTTAGACTATATAACAAAATTTAAAAGATATTTTATTCTCAATATTTACGTATTTTTGTAAGTTTAATCGAGTTACTACAAATCTGTATTACGCGGTATATCTGGAGAGCTACATGTAGGATTAAAAAATTAGGTATAGAGATTGAATCAGGGTAACGAGTATACTAAAAATCAGTTTTAGTTTTGTTGGCACCGAAAACCATTGTAGGCCTGTGTAACTGATACCTAACACACGCACATAAATAATTAATTGTTTTGATAAAAATCAAAAATCAAATTGAATGTATTAAATTACAACATCAATACATCAACATTTTATCTAAATAATTGTTATGTCTATCATTAACAAAAATCTTTATATTTTGGGAAGAAGTAAAAGATGTTGGTATCAAATTTTATTTAAAAAAAAAATGATTGAGAAAAAGTATAAATAAAGAATTTTAACAAAAAATCAAAGTAGTTCATAGTTTTCATCTTTTGGAAGCTGACACGGAATACACAAAGTAAAAAAAAAATAATTACTTAAGATGAAAGGTACATTTGATATGATTGTTGTATAAATTGAAAAATAAATTCCTTTTAATTTGAAAGTAATTATTTCTTTTCTGTTAAAGCGGCATTTTTTTTTGCTACTCTGAGTATTGGGGTAGCTGTTGCTCAAGCCACATACGAATTGTCTTGTGCAAAATCAGAACTAAGCATACGTTGGCCCAGCTATGAAAGTAACTCTGAGTATTATATATGCCCACGTTTATATGGTAGACATATGGTTGTACAGTGTAATCCTGGTGAAGTATTTACTTTTGTTTTACAATCGTGTACCTCTCCCAATAGATATATACCAGCTCCTGGCTTAGAAATTTTACCCACAGCTTCTCCATTACTAAGCAAACCTAATGTAGATGGTGTTTTTACACCAATTGAAATTCCTGAACATCCAATAGTTATTGGACCACCTACTATGGCACCAACTGCTATAGGACCACCTACTATGGCACCACCTGCTATAGCACCACCTGTTTTAGGACCAACTGTTATGGGGCCACTTGCCATTGGCCCTCCCGTAATTAAGGAAGAAACTAAACCTGTACATAAAGAAGAAAATAATGCAGTTATGATTGAGGAACCTGTTAGTCCCATGGTGCCAATGCCTCCAACTCCACCACCAACACCACCTGTTGTTGTAAAGAAAACCAGCAAAAAACCAAATACTAATTCGGGTAAAAAACCAGCCGCTAAAAAGAAGAAGACATCAAATTCTCAAAACACAGTAAATTCAGCTAGTGAAAAGAAACCTCCCAAAAAACCAAGTAGTCCTGGCAAAAGAACACCTACCAAGAAAATTGGCAAGCACAATTCAAAGCCCACAGCGATGCCCAAGAATGTAGCCAAGAAACCTAAAGCTGCAGATAAAAAATCACCAAAAGCTTAAAAAGCAAATAATATTTCAAAAAACTTTTTAAATACAAGCGGAGATACAAACCAAAACAGTTTTATAAATACAAAACAAACTTATGCATAAGCACGCCCACATATACACGTATAGAGATACAAATTACAAATAAGAAAAAAATATTTTAATAGAAAATAAAACTATAAAAATTATTTGGAAAGTCGAATAGTTAACCAAAACAGGAAAATTTCAGGTTTCAATACACACATTTATTTGCAGGCATGTGTGCATGTGCTCTTTTGATTCAATAAAACAGAATTTATTAAAGTTGAACTAAAATTAATTAGTAAAAAATTGATTTTGAAAAGATAATTGAATTGCTTTCCGTTCCAAGTTAAGCACTTAGCCTCTTTTTGATATAAACTTTAAAGTAAAATAAATGAAAAAATTTCCAAATATTGTTTGACATATTACAGATGCTTAGTAGCATCAGGATAGACTAGATTGCTGCCAAGCGAAGGCAGGTATCACATGGCAGGGCTTCTGAATGCAAAAATAAGAAGGATAATTTCAGACTGCGAGAGAAAGAAGACAATTATTTATCTTATGTACGAGTGCTCTAATATTTTGGTTCAGATTTTTCAAAGCAAACTTTTTTGATGTCCTATCAGAGGCTTATCATCTTCACGGGGTGGGTCTAGATCCCATTATTATTCTGTTGGCTTGATGAGTAGGTGATTCAAAAGTTTTTCTTAGAAAATTATTAAGGTTGTGAAATATATAGCCCCACCATAATCAATTTTTACTTAAATCCATTTAAGCCAGAATAGTAGTAGTGAGTAATTTGTTAAACAGATATTACTTGTGTAATAAAAAAAAAAAATCGTGTTAGTAAAGTTGCTCTGTTGCTTGTTGTGCTGCCAATTACTAAAAGACGCAAGTTTTAATTTCTCTGCTGTTAGCAGGCGTAACTCTATTGGCATAAATAGTTATTTGTTATCTATTGATTAGCAATGTTCTTTCCAATTGCTATATGTTTTTTTAGTCGAACCGATATTGGCAATGTTTCCAGAAAATGTATTGATTAACTACAACATATGCAATTTTCACCACAGTGGTTTATGTTAATAAAAATTAAAAAAAAAAATTTATAAAATTCTCTGATGGCTTTAAAGAAATTAGTTTAATTTATACAGAATGCTATTACACTAACTAAAGATACTAAATCACCTCACTTTATATTGATAATTCTACATTATTATTTAACAAAAAAAAAAAAAAAAACCGCATAAATAGTCCATATGTTGTTTGTTTATTCAGTTAAATGCTTACTGACTTTTTTGTTTGAATAATTCTCATTTAGTCAATAGTTTTTAAAATATAGAGGTTCTAATGTTTGCCAACAAATGTTGGGAGTAATCTACTGAGGATTCAGATTAGCGTCTGATGAAATAGTACTGAATGAATAACTCACGAGAATATCATGAGGAAAACAATAAAATTTAAATAACCCAACACAATTCTGGAATTAAGCACAAATAAAGATTGAGGCTGGTATTTAAAGAGACTAATAACGACTTCAAGTATTTAGTTAAGCTATCGGAGTGGTGCTCCAAAAATTGTATAAAAATTAACATATCTAAATGTTCTGTAGTGACTTATTCTCATATTTTGAATCCTGTTATATTTAATTATACCATTTGCAGTTCCTGACTTAAACGTGAAGAGAAAGTAAAAGATTTGGGAGTTATATTCGACAATAAATTAAAGTTTTCTAGTCATATCGATTATATAGTTTCTAAAGCTTACAGTATGCTTGGTTTTGTAAGAAGAAATTCTACTGAGTTTACCGACGCTTACATTCTTAAATCTTTGTATATATCTTTAGTAAGGAGTGTTTTGGAGTTTTGTTCGATTATATGGAATCCGTATTATACCTGCCATTCCAATCGCATCGAGCGAGTACAAAAACTATTTACCAGAACTGTCTTAAAGCTAATTTGGTCCTATGAGCTACCATCCTACAATGTTAGAAGTAAGTTAATCGGCCTTCAATCATTGAGTGACAGGAGATCTTATTTGTCAATAATGTTTTCTTATAACGTAATATCTGGGAATATAAACTGTAATGAAATTACACATTATTTCTCTTTATATTGCCCTCCAAGACTCTTAAGGAATAATCGTATATTTAAAGAAGACAGACTTCCATAGAAGCAACTATTCTCTAAACGAGCCAATTGCACGGTGTTTGCACTTAATAAATAGCTGTAGACCAATTTTAAATTTTAATTTAAGCTATACATTGTTTAAAATATCGTTATTCATATATTAGTCTGTAAGAATTTAATTCTGTAGATGGTAAATAACTAAATTATGACAAATTTTTCATACAAATTTGTCACAATATCGATTTCAAGTCTGCTTTAATTTTCTTTGAATACAAGCATAATATTTTTTATAATTATTATTTTTATTCAATAAAATTTGTATTAATTTCAAATGAAAATTAAAGGTATAAATATTATTAAATTATTAAATATCAAACATTTATTTGCAAAGGGTGTCTCATGTAAAAGTTCTCTTTTTCATTTTAAAATAAAAAAGTATTTTTTAAGAGGATTGAGATTTTTTATTGATTATAAAGAAGGCTTGTTAAGAGTAAAATATCCCAGCTGGCAATTCCTTGAAAGGGTAATGGATCACAGTGTTGGGCGGCCTAAAAGTCCTCAATTAGAATCCCAAGATTCCGTTTTGAACCAAGAGCAAAGTGTAGTCAATGCAAATTTTTCTTAAAAGTTATCTTCTACGATGGAGCGCATTTCCATCTGAATATTTTCGTAATTACACAAAATTATTGTATTTGGGGTTTAAAAAATCCTCAAGCAATTCATGAGAGGCCAAAATTGTGGTGACTGTGAATGGCATTCGTTATAGAAACATGATAACGGAGTTCTTGTGCACTAAACTGAGCGACATGTGGACGCCTCTACAATCGATTTACTGCAGTATGAAATGAAAAAATATACTCTTACTGGAACACACATTATAACTAAATGGTATTGTTTCTAATTGTTCTAAGAGTTATGATTAAAAGAACACTGTGCAACTTTATTAATTTTTTTCCATTAAAAAGTTAATGTGCCAGTTTATATAAAAAAATTGTTTTTATTAATCATAATTTTTGTAAATATGTTTTTTCTCATTTAAAATTAGAGCTAATTTATGTGTGTATGTACTTGAGATTCAATATTATAAAATTACCAACATGTTATGCGTTAAAAGATTAAAAATAATTAAAAACAAATTTGCACACATTCTGTTATTTTTAATTAAATTTTATCAATAATAAAAAATTAAATAAATACGCATTGATTTTCGGTAAACAATCAGTGTTAACTTAATCGTTCCAAGTGAACAACGTACACAAATAAGTGTAGCAACTAAGATTTAATCCACTTATAGTTATGACGTCTGGTAAATTTTATTCTTAATAGAAACAATCATACGAAATTTGACTTTTTTTTTTCTTTATAAAAATAATTTTTTTTTTAATTATCAATTTTAGTATTTGTTAGTACGTTTTTATTGGTATTATTACGATATGGATATGCCGTTTATGTTTGTGAGAATGATTTATCCTACGATTCAACTTTAGAGCCTTCGTGCACTGGAAATGATGGGGCAGTATTATGGCCAAATTATTTAGATCATGGCACGTACTACAAATGTTTAACATCTGAGAAAACTCAGCTTCAGAAATGCCCACCAAATACCTATTTTACGTATTATTTCCAACAGTGTACTCCTTGTTATAAATTTATACCACCTCCCAAATGTGAATTTTTGCAAGCCACCACAAATGTAGAATGCGTTCCAAATAAACCATCCTCCACTCTCAAACCGGATACCATTACCACTATAAAACCTCCTTTCGAAGGTCCTACTAGTCCTTCGAACACTGAAACGACAAGCTCTGAGGATATACCCATGCCACATGTAGCGATAACACCTGCACCTGGCATACCTACACCACCAAGTGAAAATGTGACACCACCAAGCATTCCCGGCAGGCCACCATTGCTTACTACTGTAAAAGATATTTAATACAGCAGGATTTCTTTGATAAACTGTGTGAAGAATTTATACATTTTTATTAGTGACAAATAAATAATAAAAGAAAAGGTTTTTCTTTAACTATCTGAAAAAAAAAACAGAAAAAAAAAATTAACGTAGACTTTAAAGTCAACGTTATCGCAAGTTTTTATTAATTTTTACCTTAAAGGTCTAGCTAAATTGATGGTGAAGGATTTTCTATTTCTGACGTCATGTTAGAACTAAGTTAAGTGTCCAATACAGATTTACATTTTTTGCTCTACTCTTCTAGGTGGGCGTTATTGCGTTTACTATGTTGAAAATGCATAGAAAATTTAAATGTATAACCGGTTCTACTTTGAATTTCCTAATTTTTATTTGACTCATACGAAAGACCTGTTTTGTAATTCAGTCTTTGTTATAGCGAATGCTATACGTTGTATAATTATGCCCTGACTAGAAGTAATAACAAAATAGCATGGATTATGTTGGGATAAGTTAAAGTTCTAGCATTAGACAGTGATTATGTTATGATTCCTCACAATTTGAGCGCATAACCTTTAAGTAGGAAAATAACATTGGGATAATCTAGAAAAGGAAAGCTCTTACTCACAGCTATTTTGTCTTTAGTCTTAGAAATTTTCGTTTAAATAGCATTAAAAATTTTATCGGTATCAAGTAAAGCGATTGGGAGCTAGATTTCACTCTAAGAAAATCTTTCTACACTGAAATAAATTTGTTCATTAATCCAATGAGAAAAATCATAATTTTTCAACCAATAACAAAATTTCGCTAGTCTAATAAATTATTTCATTAATTCAACAAAATATTTATTTATTTAATGAATCATTACTTTAATGAAGTATTTCGTTGAATCAATTAATGAAATAATGTTTGAAAAATAATGAATAATTCTTTCAGTGGACAGAAATTTTAATTTCGTTTCTATTGCTTATTGCAACTGTGAATTGAAGTTAAATTGTTTCAAATTAAAAAAAATATGAAAAGTATATAATCCATACCCAACTCGAAAAAGTATGTTGTGGAGCAAAGCACTAACTAAGCGTTTCTGTAACACAAACTATCAACTCGTTTAAAACACACTTAATTTAAAAAAATACTTTTTGATTGCTTATACTCCAGAGCCAGCATATCAATTAATTAAAAAGAATTTAACAATAAAATAAAATAAAAATAAGCTAAAAAAGTGTTGCTCATTCTTCTTAAAAATTATAAAAAGTTTTTAATGAAATCGCAAATATTGATTAAAATAATTTTCTTTGAATACCTAAAATAAATTATTAACTTCAGTTAAAGAAATCCAAATTAATGACATTCAGGATTAAATATGTTTTGGGATTTTTTAATATCAATCACCTATATAGGTACTATAGTCACTCCAGTTTTATATATTAAAAAAAGAAATTCTGAGAAATTTTAATATGCTCTTTACAGGACATGAAGAATTTTAAAAATATTTTTAAGCGTTTTTCACAAATTTTTTTTAAATGAATAAATAGTTCGTTTCTTGCACAAAAGAATGCAAAATAAATTTAATTTTAATTTAAAATATTTAAAAGAAATTTAAGCCAAAAAAATTATTTAATATCAAATAAAGAATTTAAAATTAACGCAAAAATGTTTAAAAACTATCGTTTCTTTCAATAAAATTCCTGTATTCGTATTTAGTTTAAATACATAGAAAGAATTTATAGGGCACCCGTTTGTAAAACTGATTGCCTGGTTTCGTGTTTGTGTGCACAAGCATTACGCACAACAGCTTAAAATTTTCAAAAAAACAAAGCAGAAATTAATGAAAATCTAAAATTTCTGTTGTATTTTCTCGGCCGTTTAAAGTCGATTTTTTGATTTTTTACAGAGATTTTATGGCTGTCATTTCTAATAAAAGTGCGTAAAACGTTTTTGTTTAGACAAAATACGCAAAAAAAAAACCAAACAGAAATTAATGAAAATCTAACATTTTTGCTGTATTTTTGATATTTCTTGGAAATATGTTAACCGATTGCAGTCATTTACACAGATATTATGATTGTTATTTCTAACAAAACTGTATACCATGATATTTTAGATAAAATAGGAAAAAAACCAATATAGACAATTGTCTATAGTCACGGTTTTTGACTCATAGCTCCGTCGCTTATAGACGGATCCGGCTAAACTTCAATAGCTGAATGACAGAAACAAGTAAAACGTTTAAAGACTCTATCAAGTTGATTTAAATGATTACATAGACAAACAGACGAACATAGGATCCAGAATATATACGGTGTAAATATGTACGGTGTAAAAATTACAAAAGGAATCACAAGCTGATACGCGAATTTTTTTTTAACACGAGTTAAAAAGAATAATTTTTTTTTATGCATTGTTTTGTTTTAATACGATTTTTTACGCAATTTAGAGATGATAATTCAGAAATAATTTTACAAGATGAAGAACAAAATTATTCTGGTGAGGGCACTGATATTTCTTTTTTCCAAATTTAAATTATTTTTTATAATATAATTAATGAATTATGCTCTTATCCAAAAAAAGTTGACGTAGACTTTAAAGTAAAATTTTAAAAAAATTTTATGAAAAATTTCGATAACGTTGACTTTAAAGTCTACGTTAATTTTTTTGGATAAAGGGGTTAAAATGTGTAAGCACTAAATAAAAGAAGTAATTTTTTTTACATGAATTTTCTTGGAACGTCTCTATCTTGTAAAAAAGAATCTTTTTACTTACAGTGCAGGGTATAATAATATTTTATTATTTATTATAAAATATATTAGTTTTTTTAATCTATATATTTACTTTTCAATAATTAAAGTATCTGAAGTACTTTCTTATCTCTCAAGTAGGCTGATATCTTAAACGTGTGAGTAATATAGTCTATTTTTAAGAAATTAAATTAATAAACAAAATTTTTATAAGGTTATGCAGTGTTTGAGACAAATGTTCTTATTATGAAAAAGTTAGCAAATAGATGATATTCTGTTTTAAGACTTCGTCACTAGATTTTAAAATAAAATTTACCCAATTTTCTTCAGAATCGCGTCGATCTATTAGGTACTGATGCAGTCTTGGGCCCAAACCATTTGGTGCTGTAAATTCTTTTATAATGGCTTTAGTGCGCTCTAATTGGGCAGGCGTTGTTATAGGTTCCAAGGCGCGTATATAATCGGCCATTGTTTGTTCCAACGGTGGGACTGGTATCTTTGGGAGAGTCTAAAATGAAATGTAAAAAAAATAATATATTATATGCAGAAAAGAAGAAGAAGAAACTACTTATATAAGAAATTTCTTTGTTAAAAAAAATAAAATTAATAATTGAAAGATAGCGGGACATACGAAAAATGAAGATCTCTTTAAGGTTTTTTTCAAATTACCAAATAATCAACATTTAGCTAGATTTCTAAACTAGAATTGACTTGGCAGTTAAAGCCAGATAGTCTCATATGTGGTTTATTTTTTAACCAATAGCTGAATATGTAGCCTATAGAATCCCAATGCTAGCTAGCTATTTGTAGATTGTAATAAAAAGCCCAAAACTATGTATTTTAATAAACAAAGTTGCCATCGAGAGTTTTTTAGTCTGTTTGTTGTTAATCATTGTAAACGGCCAGTTTGTATAGTGTGTGAAAGTTTCAAAATTGCCAGTACTAAAATGAAAATTTTAAAAATATTATATCCTAAACAGATATGGGCCATTCCATAGGTAAGTCAACTTTTCTGATGTTAACTGCTGTCAACTTGAATTTTGAAATAAATTTAATTTACATTTAATTTAGAAAATTTTTCTTAAAGTTGATAAAAAAAAAGTTACAGTTTTTACATTTAACAAACTTATTCTCATTTCATTGTTGTTTTCCTTCTTACAACAACTTTTTATTCTAGAATTCCCTAAAGGCTAGAAAAAGTTAGTTTACATTTTTTTGAAAGCATTGAATTTCGTAATGTCTGCATCCATAATAACCAGTTGTTGTAGATACATACAATGATATAGAGGGTGGTTTTGTATTTTACGGGTATTTTATGATTTCGTTAAAGTTTCTTCAAGTTCAAATACTTATGCAGTGTTAAAAAGGAACAAATTCTTTAACTACAATTTATTTCATTCTAAAATGTCCTGTTAGCAGTCTAATGAAAATTTCTTATTGAAAGTCATTAAGCACTGTTTTTTTTTAATATAAAAGAAAATTGAAAATAATGAAAGTAATAGAAAAATTTATTTTTATTTATTGTTACCACTTGTGTCGCTTGACAGATTGGTTGGTTTGCGTGGCAGCCAATAATTAAATAAAATTCCAAAATTTTGTTTACTCGCCAAGCTGCTTATGTTTGTTAGTATTTTTGATGTTGGTATTAATTTATTATTTGATATAAATATAATTCTAATAGTAAGATTAAATACTTTTAGATTATTTTAGACTTAGCTTTAGGAAAACATTATATCACCTTTTTTTGTTATTTTTTTTTTAATATTAATGCGTATAGAATGGAAAATTATGTTGTCATCAAAAGCAGAATACGTAATTTTCACTAGGGGTTGCAAAAAACATTAGCTTCACATTTTACTTTAGTGCAAACATATACAAACAATCCTTTTCACACCTATAAAACCAATAAAAATATTATGACGACTCATACTCATATATGTAGAGTGTTCTAGAAAGAAATGGGTCTTATTACAAGAGAGAGACCTAAATAGCAGTTTCTAATGACGCTCGCTTTCCCAAATTAATATTTTTTTGTCAAGTTATTTGAGATTTTAGTTGTATCTGGCAAAGTATCATATTTCCGAAATTGAAAGCTGCAATTCTTGCGCAATGTAGAGCAAAAGTATGGAAAGTATTCCTACATTTCGCTTATCCTTATTATTATTTTAGTTATCCTCTAATTTCACAGATGAGCTTCGCTAACGAACATATTTGGTTAAGTTTCTGCCAACGAAATTTAAAAAAAGTCCCAGAGTTATCAAGCAGCCTTCGTAGGAAGACTTTCACTGAAGTATAAAACACACAAAATGAATTTGATTTTTTTATATACAAAACAAGATAAATAAGCAATATATTTTAAGTAAGCGATGTATAGTGTCATAATTAAAAAAAACATGGGACGCGATTATGGTTTACAACACTTATCTGTTGTCTTTTCAGTTGTGTATGTTAATTTTCGGCGATAATCTTTCACAACATGTTGTCTTATGTATTGTAAAAACTTATTAAAATAGCCAACTGGCTATTAGGTATTGTCTCATTGTTGTGATTAGTTTTTTTGTCGGTTTAAAAAAGTGCAGAACAATTTTTAAATATAATTGTTAGGAGTGTATTTTCAGTGGATTTTGCTTGAAGATTTTTATTATTTTATTTAAAATTCAACAAATATTTGGCTGAGAAACTGCATCACATCATTGCCTCTAATTCCTTATAACTACCATCAAAAAAAAAAAAAAAAAAAAAAAAAAAAAAAAAAAACCAAACACCGGATTGATGGTTTTAAAAAATTTGTCTATTTCACCAGCGAAACTATTCTTGTTTATGTGGAACAATTTAAAAAATTTAATTCCATAAAACGTTTCCTAATATTGTATTTGGCAGTTCTGATGAGTGGGAACTGTTCTGAATTTTCTTGCGAACTCGTGCCATGTCATTATCGAAAAAAAATAGAAACATGTTAATCTCGTTGTTTCTTTAATTTATTTAATTTTAACGAAATAGATTTATTTTAGTGCACTTCGTTTTTCTTTTTTTTAATGTTGATTTCTTTCAACTTCCCAGTTCTTTGCATGCACGTTTGTATTTTTAAGAATAAATCTACTAACATTAATATACAACTGTTGTGACGTACACAACAGCTAGATGTTGTGAACCATAATCGCATGTTCAATTAATGTTGTGAACCATAATCGGGGAGATAGTTTTGCAATTTGCTGCCTTATAAAACAAATTTTAAATATTTCATTTTGAAAAGAAAAATCCATAAAATATTTTCATTATATGTAATAATTTATATTTGGAATTTAAAAGTTTAACAAAATATTAATCTTTATTTGTGCTTAATTCCAGAAATTGTGTTGGTTTTAAAATTTATTCTTTTACTCATGATATTCTCATGAGTTATTTATTCAGTACAATAAGTACTGAAGGGGATAGCATATCAATAAGAATCCTCAGTAGATTACTCCCAACATTTCTTGGCAAACATTAGAACCTTTATATTTTAAAAACTATTGACTAATTGAGAATTATTAATCAATAGTTACAAAAAGATTCAAATATTCAAACAAAAAACTCAGTTAGCATTTTCATTATATTTTTATAGAATATAAAATAGACTACTGAGAAAAAATTAATTTATTTGCCTTAAAAAACATGTTTTTGATAGAGAAAATTGGGCTACAATTTTCATAATTATAAGGCCTTTATAAAAATAGTTTTCCAAGAGAAAAATCAAATCCTTTCCAATCAAACTCTGTTGAACAATTCTCGGTACTGCTAACTTACTTTTGATTTTTTCTTTTGTCTGCAATTTTTATTAAGCACAAATTTACACACATGTACACAATTGGCATCGTAATAGTGCACACATACAGTAACATCGAAAAATGAATGAATGAATTGTTTGTATTTGTTGTAGATATCCCGGATATGATGACGTATAATACAGCAGCATTGTTACAATATTTAATGTAATGATTTCCGTGTATAAGAAAGAAGAACGAAAATTAAATAATTTAAGAGGAAATGCCAATTGTATGAAAAAAAAAATGTACAAACACATACATGCACCACATACTTATGTGCGTGTGTATAAGTGAATATATTTGCATTACTAATTATAACAAACATTACTAAAATGTGTCCTTTATAAACAACTACTGTTTGGTTAACTTCTTCATTCTGTTATTTACAAATTGGTTTTGCTTGTCTTACAAATACAACACAAGAAAAAAAAATTGATAAAACATCAGGGTTGAATGTCAACAGCAAAAAAGTCGTCTTTTCCCTGGATGTACGAAGAGATTTAATGAAAGTTAATAAGAACAATTTTTTAAGAGGAAATTTAATATCAAGTAAAAATGATTGAAATTTTTTACATTTTGGTATCAAGGCTTTCGAAATCAATTAAAATGTACTATAATTTCAAATGATAGCATTCGATAGCGAGTCTTCAAACTAGTATTTATAATCTTCGGCAGCAAACTAGCTATCGTCACCAAAACAAATTACTGCGTTAACGAGCACGCTCAACAAAAAGTTTTAAAAAAAATTTTATTATTAAAAAATATTATTCAAGCTTAAGATCTCAATGAAAATTGTTTTTATTGTAATTTTCCAATATTTTATTATAATAAAATAAAATTTGATATTTTATTTCCTGAAGAAGACCTTCAAAAGAAAAAATATCACTTTATATAAGCGCTTTACGTGCATGCACACATCTGTAAAAATAGGGACGAGCATACTTACATAAGGAAATCCAAATTCGTCTACCGATTCTGCAGTGGAAAGCCATCTTCTTGGTATAGATAAAATTGAATCTTTCCATGCTGAAAATAAAAGAAAGCACGTCAAACACTTCTATTTAATTTGAGTAAAATTCTACTGCTGAAATTTTATTAAACAATAAATTTTTGTTTGATTGTATCATACGAGTATATGTTTTAAAAGGATCATGAGCAAAACTTTTTGATTTTTGTTTGAATATACACACAAAAAACTATTCTGGTTGTGAAGAATATATATTTCCAATCAAAAATTCAGTTGTTATAATCCAATTTTTTTGTGGTAACGAACGAAATTCGATAATGCAGTGTAAAAGTTAGTTTTCCCGAATTTCTTTTACTTAATTAAAAAATTCAATTATCCCAACAGAATTTCGTATTTGTTTCCTTTAAATTTCCTTGTTTTTTTATAAAGCAAGCTATGCAATTTTTATACTAGAACATTTTTCTGCTTAAAAAAATGCATAATAGAATGAGTTTATATTTAAGGAAAAGTAAACAAAACTCAACTAAATTTTTGTGAAACGCAAACATTCATATATTTTCCAAAGAAAATTACTTTACCTACCAGTTTAATGAAATTTTATCTAGTCAGAGAGACTAATCGTTACAAGTTTTAGTGTTCACTAGAGTATATGATTCGCTTGTGGCGCCCCAAAAATACTCATTTGCCAATTAGTTCTCTTTCAAATTTTATTATTTATTTTTGTGTAAAAATTTTTGATTAACTTGCGGTTTTATTTATTAAAAAGAATTCATTCATGCGGTGATTTATTAATTAACTTAAGTAAAGTTTTATGAAGAAACTTAAACATTTTAAAGTACAATCAAATCTCGATAATTTGAAATTCAAGCGACTAGAGAAAAAGTTAAAAATTCAGGATTTCATTTTAACGAGAGTTCAAATTACACTGCTCAGCAGCGAAATCCTCCTTTAAATAAAACTATGTGGACTATAGGGATTTTGATGAGCTAAACTCAAATCCGTTTTCGGTTTTTCTCCGTCACATAGGATTTTTTTTATGGGCGTGGTAATTTTTTTTTCCAATCTAACTCGAGAACGACTTATCCGATTTTCATAAACAAAACCCCAAAAGATGCGTAACAATATTATATTTAATTTAACTCCTTATAATTTTATTCTGTACGAGTATTTTATCGTTTTGGAATTATTAAAAAAATTAACGAAAAATTTCAAGAATCGACTTATACAGTCGACAATTTCAATATTTAAATAAATTACAGCTAATGCATAAAAAAAGTCTAAAAATATTCTTGAAATTAAAACAAAACACAATCTGAACAATTCTTGTTGCACTAAAATAACAACTCCAGTTACCGCAACGTTTATAATTAAAATAAAACTTTTATATTTTTGTTCATTTTACATTTTAATTTAAAAAATTTTCTTAAAGAACCAAAGTCTCGGCAATTTAAAAATAATTTAAAAATTTTTTTCGTTACAACTTTGAAACGTGACTTAAAGTAAACTTTAATATGGAGTTTCGTATTTTCTAGTTAAGTTCATATATGCTTGGTCTGTGTTCCAACAATTGGGAATATCTTGGAATTCAGAGCCAATTTGAAAAAATAATTGGAAATCAACACTCCCAAATACTTTGAAATTATTGTTCAGCGGATCTATTTCATAAGTTGATTTGAAACTTTAAGCTTGTATTTGTAAAAACCTGCCACGTTTCCATTTCTTTTACAATACTCACTTTGAATATGCAATGCATACTTAAACTTGAAAAAATAAATAGAACTTATATTTTCAGTCGAATATTCTTTATATTTCATAGTTTTAAATCACTGCTTACCTGTGCTCGCCGTATATGTTGATATGTGTGGCATTTAAGCTTAATTTAGCAATTTAATTATAATAAAACAGCAACTATAATTAAGACATCATACTGGCACACACATAAGTCTTGGCATGTGTGTGGAAATAACAAATTCAAGAAATATTCTCCCCATTTAGCTGGTATTATTTAATCATTCGTGTTGTTAAAAAAAATCAATAAATTTCTTTTTATATAACAAAGAATAAGGGTATTTCCACAAAAGTAGATTGAGAAATTAAATAAAGAATTATTTTTAAATAGAGCAGGTTATTTTGTTATTTTAATTTCGCAGTTAATAAAACCTTTTCTATTATTTTTAAGACTTATTCCAAACTGGGAAGAAATAGCGCCGTTTCTCAGAAAGCAAGTTTTCTTGCTTAATTTTTCTGTTGATAAAAATTTCGGTTTTTTAGTTCTAAAGCTACGGTCACATTACACAAATATTTGTCAAAATAAGCGTAACCACTACTTTTTGACAAACATTTTCATAGTCTATCATGTCTTGTAATACATGAAATTAAATAAAATAATAAAATAATGCAAGTAGGTTGTATTTTAAGGAAAAATTTAATTAAACTTAGAGAATATTTATTCAAAATATACAAACCTCTATGTAGATGATTTAGTGGTTATGCTTATTTCGGCAAATATTTGTTTAATGTGACCGTAGCTTAAGTAAAATATAAAATCAAAAATTAATTATTAGTGTCTGAGCAAGAAATGAAACCACAAAAATAAATTTTAAAATGTTTGTTTCAATAAAAACTATGGCGCATAATCATAGTCACACAAAAGTAAACTTTTATTAAAAGCTGACTTTTATTCCTAAGAATTTTATGACTATGATTATGGGCCTTTATATCCAAGATGTCAAATGGAATATTTGAAATTTTTTACGTTTTGAAAAAAATTATTTTGTTTTTTCTACGTCCATTTAAACTTATTTCACTTTATAGCTTAAAAACAAATTTCTGTGTTACATTTTTATTGTAAATTTGCTTTAATAAATAATTCATAAATGGACTGTAAATGGGTGGGGAATAAATTTGTAATCCGTGACTCTCTGTAGACTTAAAATTTATTATGAATATAAAACAGATACTACCTGAACATTTTCAAAGAAATTCTTAAATGTTTTTCGCAAAATATTTATGTATGTTAATCACTAGACAAAATTAGGCACAATTTAAATAAAAAATAGGCCGTAATTTGCCCTAATTGCCGGCTTATGTTCCGAAGGGAATTAGAAAAAAATGCAGAATTATAATTTTCATTTTCATTAAATTAATCTTATTTGTCTTTTTTAATTTTGCCAATATTTGTATAAGGTGTTAAAGCTTTGACTTCCCAATAAAATATTCCGATTCGGAATACAGAACAGCACGGAAAAAATATGTCAAAAGAAGAAAGTGTTGATCCATATTCTAACATACAAAATTAGAAAATAAAAACTAAATATCATTCATAAATATATCACTAAATTAAATATTATTTAAGGAGTCACTTTAAGTTTTAGCTTAAATTTATATACTTTTTACTTACTAGCATTTGCCAAAAATTTGTGTATGAATTTACTACAAGTAAATAGAAAAAATTACGATTCCAGTTATTTGCTGCTTCAAGCGTTTCAAAATTTCATACGATACTATAGTTTTGCCCGATATTTATGGTACTTGTGAAAGCATTTCAAAGATACTCTCACCATTTACAATTTGCTTGAAAGCTTTAACTTTTAACATTTATTAAATTTGTAAAAGAGAATGAAAGCCTCAAGTTTTTATTAGAAAAAAACAACTTTTTGTTTTTGCAACCTGTAAAAACTTTAATTTATTTTATCTCACATGACAGCATGATTGGCAGATTGATTAACCACCAAGAACATTTTTTTAATGTTGTTTTTAAAAACATCGTATAACTACAAAGTAATAGAGAAAAATCTTTCTTTTTAAGTTGAACTTCTAAATAGCATTTCAAATAAATTGAAAAGTTTAGCATAGAAAGTTTAAAGAAATGTTTTTCTTTTGATTAAGGTAATTCACATGGAAATCTAAATAATCCGTCTACACAATATTCATAACAGAAACAGGCAGGTTTAGAAAATGAAGGGGTGTTTATTTTATTTCAAAATAATTATTAAAATCAGTTAAATTTTAACGTTTTGCGGGAAAATATTTCTCTTTTTTCCTCCCCTTAGATACGTGCATTTTCATTTAATCTAACAAATACACATATTCACACACATATTTATACGTGCGTGTATGTATTTAGTTATTGCTTAATTCAAATAGAATTTATTTATTCATTGCTTAGGCTTACAAGTTTTATTTTTTTTTACTTTTTTGTTTTGTTTGTTACTGTTTTGGTGGTGGTTTTTACTTTTGGTCTCCCCTGGGAACGGTATAACTTTTATGTCACGTGTTTTAATGCTTTAATTTATACCACTTTCTACAGCATCATTTTGGTTGGGAGCAGGTAACTTGCTATGAACATTCTACACCCTTGTTCCTGTTACTGTTTGTTGGTGTTTGTAAACCTGTATCCAATTTACAAAGCAAAATATTTATTTAATACATGGCGGGGGACAATTCAATTATACTTTGTATGTAAAAAAAAAAACCCAAGCACACACATGCATACATTTATGCTTCCAGACATGATTATAAATACACAAATACTACTACAAACATACTTGTTAGCATAAATTTTTTTTAATACTTTTAATTTTTCCTTTGGATTTGCGGCGTCATGGTTATTAAAATTAAAATTTCTGCTTAGAAAACTTTTAGAAACTTCTAAATGAAAAGGAATTAAGGCAGAGAAAATTTGTGAATAAATAAATGAACGATTGATTGAATAAATAAATAAATAATTAAAAAGAATTACTTGAAAAGTAAAAAAATAACATGCTCCACTTACTTTAAGGTTGAACAACTTTTTAACAAAGAAATATTTTTTATTTTATTCCTCTTTTGTTTTTATTATGACTCTGATGTTGTACACTGAGCAAAATTTTGTTTATATACCTTCTGAATTTTGTTTTTATCCAATGAAAAATTCTAATTTAATTAAAATAATTAAGCTTTTCATTAAGTATTCCTTTTTTCAATGAATTTTTTTCATAATTCAATGAAATATTAATTGATTTAATGAAATATTCTTTCATTTAGAGCAAAAATTCACATACTTTATGAAGTATTTCATTGAGTTAATGAAATGTTTAATTAGTCTAATGAAACGTGTCATTGGTTGACAAATAATGAATTATTCTTTTAGTGTAGCTTGCAGAGAGACCTGACTTTGCTCAGCTGTCAAATTTTTTCCTGATTTATTTGTTGTGCGGAATAATGTAAACTGAAGGTGAGTATTTGACAACTGCAAGGCTATGCATCCCTATCGTAGAGAGGTCAAACCATACACCCAACTTTGCATGTCTCCAGCATTGTCCATTTAGCCTTAAACTTCATTATATAATATTGCTGATGATACTACGAATTAGCACCTTTACCATTACTAGCATAGATGCTTCTATTTATTTTAGGGAGACCCCTGTAGATAAGTGAGCAGTGTACTAACCTATCGATCTGTTTATCACAAGTTCAATTTCAGCAAAAAGCCTACATGTTTTCTGCAGGCAAACCAATAAATCTGGTGGTCGCAGGTTTGACTCCTGCCCTGTAGTGCGATTCAGTAACTTTTATTATGAACATTCGTATTGAAAACACCAGTATAACGATATTTTAGCACGATAGAAATCGTTATTTGCGATGATTATTCATGTGCTGTTAACTTCGTTGCAAACTTCGAATAATTTTCTCGGAAAGTTACTGAATACCGACTTCTATAAAATATCGTTATACTTGTTTTTTCGATACGAATGTTCATAATAAATAAAAGATACTGAATCTTACTACTGACCCTGGGTGTTTTCTACAGACAAGCACAAAAGTTCCGACGATTTATGTTGTTAATAAAAGATAAAGGAAAAAAACCAACTAAAGGGTGTCCCAACAAGAATGCAAGATTTAAATTTTAAATAAATGACTGATGCAGCAATTGAATTGTTTCTCTGGCTATATGACATGTGGCGCCGTCTTGTTGAAACCACAAGCCCTCCACATTCATTTCTGCAATTCACGATACCGAACACCATTGACTGTTTGCGCTTGACCTGCCTCATTTTCATAAAAAAAGGTCCAATGATTCCTCCAGCCCAAAAACCACACCACACCAGTGACACGTTGAGGATGCATTTGCTTCTCGTGAATCACTCCAGGATTTTCCTCTTCCCAAATGCGACAATTCTGCCTATTGACGAAGCCATCAAGATGGAAATGGGCCTCGTCACTGAAGATGATTTTTATCGGCAAAATCAGCATTTTCATGTTGTCTCTAAAATACCCAATTAACGAACTCCCTTCGCTGTCCATGGTCATTTTTTACTAACCTCGTACCTTGTACTAGCAAACAATAACAATTGTTCAAATGTCAAACAATGACACTTCAAATGGCGCCAAATTTAAATCTTGCGCTCTTGTTCGGACACCCTTTATATTCTGTTTAATGACAATGAAGCCGATATATGCAGAAATTTCTATTAGGGACACGTCAACTTGATGCCTTAGCCTAGAACAAAATATATAACAATCGGCAAAAGTACCAGAGTATTAAGCTGCTTAAATTATAATGAGCCTGGCCAAGAGCTCCGCCTGAAAAACACACAAATCTGGTATTCCTGAACGAGCGAGATTTCATTTTGGGATTCTTTCACTTACATATTCACACGCAGGCTAAATTTGATTTTAGATTTTTTATTCTAGCTGGAAACTGTGAGAAAAGTCTTTAATCGGAATTAATAGAAAGTGTTTATTTCAGGTGGCACAAGAAAATTATTAAAAAATTTTTTTTTTAAAGATCAAAAAAAAATTTTTTTTTAAAATAATTTTTGTAAATTAAAATGAAGTATATTTTTAGGTAACACAAAAAAATTTTTCTTTGCTTGATTTCGGGATTAAATTTTGTGTTTTTAATTGAAACGGGGTACCACAAAAAAAGAATTCTCTCTGAAATCTTTTCAAGATTAAAAATATTATTTTTTAAATTCTTACTTTTGAAAAAAAATTTTTTTTATTGAGAGTAATTTTTTATGTTTAATTTAGAAAACAACCCAAAAAGTGAAACAAAATAGATCCTTTGTTTTATCTGGTTTACACCAACCCTGGCAGGAACTAAGGCCCCTGCACGCATTTCATAGAGGACTAAAGACAGTCCATAATTTTTAAATAAAAATTGGTATTTTTGACATTGCTCTATCCTAAAAGATATGATGCGTAATTGTATTACAATAGAGTGATATACACACGAATTTCTGTTATTACCCTATGAAGGACCTAATGCTTTTGTATATAAATAGTTTTTTATTTTGTGCATGTAAATAAAATGATCTCTGCCTACCATACTGTAAGACTAAATTGTAATAACTTCACTTTGATTTAGGTGGACCATGCAGTCCCACAATTTCTGCAGGAACGAATTAAAAATAAAACAACAATTTTAAAATTATATAATTCAATAATCTTTTTTTTTTTTTTTAAACAACGAATTTCATTATGACAATAATGGCAACAATAAAAAATAAATTTTTTTTAAAACCTCACACAACCAGCAACAATAACGAGAAAAACAGACTGGACTATTAATGTCAAATTAAATACAAACACAATAAATTATTCTTTTGTCTTTGATCTGATAAAATTGTTAGAAATGTTTTGTATGAACTTGACTCCCATGTATTCATTGGCAGGCATCTCATCTTACTCACACAATGAAGAGTCACGTGGCAGCAATTTGAACGTCCACTTTTTTATGTTTCTAAAGAAAACTTTATATCTAGTTATGGCTTTAGGGTTTGACGCATAAGAAGGATATCAAGGCACAAAATATATAATAATTGCTACTGGCTTCCAGCTTTCGATGGATTCATGTTGTTGTTTTTCTTTTGCTATACAGTGTTTTGATAGTAAATTAATGTTGCTAACCAAATAACAAACAAAAACAGACTTGTTAGTGAGTAGCAGACACACGACTACTCATTCCCACCACCACAATGTAGCAAAGGCGTGCTTTGGTTTAGTGTCTTCAAAGAGTTTCTTGCTTTAATAAAAATATGAATAAGAAAAAAAGATAATGAAGAAACTAAAGCAACTTGGAAAGCCAGCAAAAGGAAGACAATGTTTCTTGAAATTCATTATTCCAAACTTATTTAATTTTGTTAAAGGGGAATTGAAATTAATGAACAAAAGGAAAAAATAAATTAATTCTAATTAAGTAATTGGAAAATTGTGGTGAATAAAAATACATTTTTATGAAAGCATGGCATGACAGGTATTTTTAGAAGAAAAAATGTAAAGAAATAAAATTAGGCCTGATTATGGGTGTCGCTGTCGTAACGAAAACACTGATGTGTGACAATGCTTATTTTATTAATTATTATTTTAATCCAGCTACAAGAAAAGAGTTAGTAAAATTCTAGATTTAGTATACGCGGTTTTAATGTAGATTATATCATCATCCAAGTCAACAAAATCGAAATTTTTTCAAAGTAATTATGTCGAACGGAACCAAAAAAAACGTATACGGGAAAGGCATTTTTAAAGTCTTCATCTGGCCTATCAAATTGGTTTTTAAAGTTTCGTTGTTTTTTTAATATTAATTAAGAATCGGCATAGGTAATCAAGTGAATCCTCTATTTTAGTTACATAAAATTTATTTTATTTATTTATTTAATGGCTATGAATTCATAAAATATCACAATGAATTATTTAAAAATACAAATAAATTAGTTTTAACAATATCAATATTTAATCAATAATCAAAATGTTTATAAAATTTATTAAATTGATTGCAAATTCTTAAAAGAGGTTCGGAATTGGCATACTTGGAATTGGAATATTTTTACAGATAAGGGAATACTAAAAAAGATATTACTAATAAAATAATGAAAGAATCCTTCCACATAGTAAGTTAAGTTTCTAGGGCTTCTGCACATTTAAATAGCAAACAGCTCGGAGTTTCATATGGCCCACGTTTAAATGAAAATTTCAGTTTTATCAAACCATTAACCACTGTCAATGCTTAGCAAATTTCTATAAAACACTACGAGGAGTATTTTTGTGAAACCTTTTAACCCTCGAACTATTCAAATAATGCGAATTTTTTGACTGCTAATTAAAGTAAACCATAAATCCGCCCAATTTAAAAGTTAGATGCCTAAAATATTCTATAAAATATTCCTCTATTCTTCCACTATAAGTCTCTGAATGCAAAACAATTCTTTAACATAAGTAACCAACTGAAATATGGTTTTGCGCCTCTTTTAGTTCCATCTCTAAATAAAAATTATAAGTTTTGATTTACATTTAGTATTTAAGAAAATATTTAAATTTCAGTTTTAGTTTTAAATTTTGTTAATAATAACAAAAATTTAATTCAATTTAAATAATTCAAATTTATAATTTAATTTAATGTTATTAAATTTAAGAATTTTCAAGTTTCCATTAAAGACACACAAAAGTCAATATTTTATTAATAAAAAACGTTAAATTGAAAAGTTCTCTTGTTGTCTTCATTGTGGCTATGACCCAGTGAATCTACTAAAACTTGACTAAAAAAAATTTTTATCGTACACTATGAATTAAATAATCTAATAAATATAATTTTCAAAAGAAGCACATGACAGCATTAAGAATTCATCACCGTGCGTTGG
Source organism: Thelaira solivaga (assembly GCA_947397855.1). Taxonomy (NCBI): domain Eukaryota; kingdom Metazoa; phylum Arthropoda; class Insecta; order Diptera; family Tachinidae; genus Thelaira; species Thelaira solivaga. The sequence goes on from OX377610.1 coordinate 38,965,668, forward strand.
TTCATATTGTATTTCAAGTAGACAGTTTCAATTTAACAGTAACCTCGCTTCCAGTATCTATTGTTTAGCTTCGCATATAAAAAAATGAAGAAACCCAAAAGATACAAATTAAAATTGACATTGATGTGTTTATAGCAACATTAGTGTCTGTTTTTAAGAGTGTAGGCTTGTGAGTAGAAATATCGTTTCAAGAATTTATTTGGCATATAGAAATCAGTAATAAAGGGTGTTTTTTATAGACGTATAGAACTTTAAATTGCAATAAAACAACGATGGATTATTCGATTGACATGAATTTTATTTATCCGAAAGATAATCTTGTGGCATTACATTTTAAATATGATTTCTGGTATATGACCGCCACGGCTGGCTCGGATGTAGTCCAATCTGGACGTTCAATTTTCGATGACTTTTTCCAACATTTGTGGCCGTATATCGGCAATAACACGGCGAATGTTGTCTTCCAAATGGACCAATGACTTAACATAGCCCCACAGAAAGTAGCCTAGCGGTGTTAAATCACAAGATCTTGGAGGTCAATTCACAGGTCCAAAACGTGACACCAGGCGGTCACCAAACGTGTCTTTCAATAAATCGATTGTGGCGCGAGCTGTGTGACATGTTGCTCGGTCTTGTTGGAACCACAGCTCCTGGACATCATGGTTGTTCAATTCAGGAATGAAAAAGTTAGTAATCATGGCTCTATACCGATCACCATTGACTGTAACGTTCTGGCCATCATCGTTTTTGAAGAAGTACGGACCAATGATTCCACCAGCCCATAAAGCGCACCAAACAGTCAGTTTTTCTGGATATAACGGTGTTGCGACATACACTTGAGGATTAGCTTCACTCCAAATGTGGCAGTTCTGTTTGTTGACGTAGCCATTCAACCAGAAGTGCGCTTCATCGCTAAACAAAATTCGCTTATGAAAATCGGGAACAACGGCAATCTCGTTTTGGGCCCATTTGACGAATCTACGCCTTACTTGATGATCGTGAGTCTATTCATGATGAATTGCCAAACTGAGAATAAATCACTTGACAGCTGTTAAATCGGTTGCCATCTTGAACAGTAATACCAACTTAAAGTTCTATACGTCTATAAAAAACACCCTTTATTTCATTAAAATCTAATCGCCTTGAATTTCAACAGCAGTCTGATAATGGCTGTACTAAGCATTTATGTGCGTTGGGTAAGGACTTCAAAAAGTTTAGTGCAAAAACTACACAGAAAGATGGGCAGGATATAAAAAGCAAAAATATATTCATTTTCTCCACAAGTTGCGAAAGCTTAATTTATGATTGAAGTATTTGGAAAGCTAAGAAACTGAAAGTTTGTATTCTAAATCTTTTAATATCTTAATTCTTTTGCTTGCTTAATTAAGAACTAGAAGCTCTTGTCCTAAGTCTTTTACTTCTGTGTGAGATTTGTTAATCATGCAAAATACTTTATTTAAAAAACAATGGCCCATAATCATAGTCACACAAAATCCATAAAATTCTTATGAACAAAAGTCAGCTCTTAATAAAAACCTACTTTTTTGTGACTATGGCCCCCTGTTTTCATAGAATTCAAAGAATAAAAAAAAAGCATTTTCTATGCAAACTTTAAAATTTTTTAATTGTTGGAAAAATTTTTTCAAATATTGAAAAACAAAAATCTTTCATTCGTTTCTCTATAAGATAGCCTTGGAAGTTTCAAATAAAAACAAACATATTTAATTAAAATCAATGCAATAAATTTTTTATCTTTCAATTAAAGCTAGTTGGTTAGTTCATTAACAAGAAAACCGGTCATCATACCTTTAAAATTAACATCACTTACATGTACTGTAATTAAAAAATTTTCCCAAGAGAATCAAATCGATTAGGTCTTTTAGAAATTAATATAGAAAACACAAATAACTTTTATATAAAATTTCTAGACTATTTGATGACTTTTATTTTATTAGAGAGTAAAACCCGAGAAATAATTAATAAATTAAAAAAGATTAAGAATGTGCAAACATTTATTTGATAGATAGAAAATCGTGTGTTTTTTAATCTACTCGCATATCTTTGTCGAAATTGCACCTTTTTTTATTTATAAAAATTACTTTGAGAAAAAGATAATTAAAATTTGCTTATACAAATTAAAAATAAATGCTTCTTTTAAATTTTTTTTAATTTTTTGACCAGATATGGAACAGATATGGAAAAGTTTTATGAAAATTGTTTGCACTTGCATGCTACTGTCGTGTATTCTCCACTGATTGCTGGCGAGTTTTGTTAATTGCGTTATTGTTTTATATTGGGCAAGAAGTAAAAAATTCATATTGATTAAAATTTCAATTGAATCAATTAAATATTTATTTTATTTTATATTTCTAAATCATTTCACTTATTTCTTAGAGGGTTTTCACTATGGAAACTAAGTAACTTGCGCAAGTTTACTAATAATCAATAATTAAAATATTTAGTTCTTTTCTTTGTTGAAAAAAAAAGTTAACAGTAAGAATAGTAAATATAAAAAATGTCATGTTAAATTTTTAAATGGCTCAATAAACGTGAGAAATATTAGTACGCTCCACTAGATATCATGCTGGAGTCGTTTGAGTTGCAAAATATTTTAATTTTACTTCACACTTAAAACCAAATCTTTGTGTTAAAATTACGCTAGCAAACAAAAAACCCAAGGTTCATGTGTGGCTTAAAGTAAATAATATGATAATAATTGTCTCCAATCGACAGTGAAATTTTGTGAATTTTATAAAAAAAAAAAAAAAATAGACAAAAACCTGCTGTCGTCTGTCAAGCAAACGATAAAAATGTAATCCTACTGAAAAAAATATTGTTTTACATTAAATGGCTTGTTAGCAAAAATAAAGAAAAACAAAAGATAGAATTGTGTTTTAAAAAGACTCACGGTTTCATCAACCCCTCTGTGAAAGGGCAAAAGAAAAACATTTAAAGACAAAAAAAAAAATCACAATTAACCATAAAAGAATGCCAAGCACAGACACAGCTAGAGACTAAGGAAAGGCGTCAAAAGCACGAAAACAAATCAAGCAAAGCAAATGAAGAAGAAACTTGTAAATACCACAACAAATCCGGCTGACATTTTTGTAAAACGTTGCTGTGCATTTATCATTAACTACAATCTACAACATTATTAAACCCAAAAAATACCAGCAACTAATAATTGCAAGCAAAACATCAACAGCAGCAGCATTAACTATCACCACCACCAACCATACCATCACTTTTCTTTCACCGCAGGCATATTTTTAAACTTCCTTTCCCCAGTTGTTGGTTGTTGATTTACAACACCCCCATGCGGAGTAATATTTTCAACCCCTAATTTCAGTTTATAGCCTAAAGACTTTACACAACAAAACCACAGAAACAAGGAATTGTGCCAACTAGTACAACAACCAAAGTACAAATAAAAGAACCCACAACTGGTACCGACTGGGGTCACAGTATTGTTTCTAACCTTCACTGCTTTTTTGTTCTGTGTATGTGTAAGTCTGCATGTGTAAGTATGAGTTAATGTAGTATTTCGTTAGGGGAGAATTTTATTTCCTTCTCATTTCTATTCAGTCATTGTGTAGATGCATATTTAGGGAAATCCTTCATTTATTTCACAATTTCCTTAAGCATTTCTATTGCACGAATTGCTTTTTTTAAGCATCAATTTTTTCATAAAATTTTGCAGCCAACAAAACAATGATTTTCGAATGCAGGAAATAATTTCGAGCAGAATAACATAAAATTTTATTTTTTTGTTGCTTTACCAATTTGAAAAATCTTTTTATGTTTATTGTTTCCATCCGTTTTTTGAATGGGACTTAAAGCAATTGTTCGTTTTGCTCATTTATCGCAATAATATAGCCCTTTTACATAGAGCATATCGCTTGTTTTTTAATTGTTACAGACGTTTTGTGTGATTTCAGCTGTTGGCTTTTACTGCTATAGATTCTCTGAATTTGCCATTAATCCAATGAAAAATTCATTACTTTTTAACCAATAACACGTTTCATTAAAATAATGAAATAATTCATTAAGTTGCAAATATTTCATTATTTTATTAAATTTATAAAATTGAATTAGTGTAATAAAGGGTCCGCCATCTAACGTTTTTTTTTCAACTAGTGCTTATTTCGTGAATGGTAACACTTAGCTCATGTCTGCTTTGACAGATAATTTGTTTTATCCTTCCGCTGAAAGAATATGGTTGTGTTTTCCCTTCGCTAAGTGGGCCTGCGATCGACTTATAGAAGATGCCGATTTTGCCAAAAAAAAAAAAAAATAATCTTTTCAGATGAAGCTCATTTTGATCTTGGCAACCCGCACGCATACATTGAAAAGCCGACGCACCCAAAACGAGTCACTGTTTGGTACGGATTTTGGTCCAGAGGCATAATTGGGCCATTTTTCTTCGAAAATGAGCAAGGAGTGGCCGTTAGTCAATGGCGATCTTTATGGGGCCATGTTGAACGAATTTTTGTTCACAAAAATTGAAGAGTAGGATATTGGCAACATTTGGTTTCAACAGGACGGCGCTACGTGCCACACAGCCGAAGTTGCACTCGATGTTTTTATAGCATTTAAAAAAAAAAAGTTATTTGGCGGACCCTGTAGTTTTAATAAAATCGTTTAATTCCATTAATGCCACAATTTTATTCAGTTACGTTTGCTTGTTGGACATGAAATTTAATATGCCTGATATCTGCACTGGTCAGCATCAGCGTGATCAGTGCCACGCCTACTTTTAAGCCCACATATTATATCAACATTTTAATAAGTGTTTGATTTTGCGACTAAGCTTAAAATTAACATGCATATTTCTGGTAGCTTAATTGAGGCCACTTTTCATTCCATTTATTTAGTTTTTTATTACACAACATATTTCACTTGACTGAAATTCACATGATTTTATTATCCTAAGGCCTTAGAGCAAGTAAAATTAATAAATTCTAAACATCTTGCACTCAAGATAATCTATGTTTAAACAAAAATAAAAAAGCTTTAATTTAAGTTCTTCTTAATATTTATTTAGATTTAGAAAACAACTTGGTTGTGAGAACTAAATTTGTTGCTGTTTTCTTCTCGCGACAATAGAAAACTGGTCATAGAGCTTGAAATATTTTTGAAAAAATTAAATTTTGAACAAAATTATCGAATTCTGGTTGCCACAACGAAAAAATTTGATTATCACAACAAAATTTTTGATTAGAAACAAATTTATGGGTCACAACTGAAGTTGTTTTCTGTGTGCATGAGCCTACCTTGTTATGTGTTCTATTTTGTTGTACAATTAAACTGTAGTTTTACATGTTCATATGAGGCTAATTAACATTTACTACCTCCAGGGCATGTGGCTTTTTAGCTATTTTCAATGCTGTGATCTAAAACTGTTCAATTATATGGTTGGCTTGAATCTACGATTCTTAAGCAGCTAAAAGTCACTTTCTTCAACAAGCAGCAAACTTTCTGGCAAAAGTGCATAGTGAAAACAATTTTGGTTTTGAGAACAAAATTTTTTAGCAATCAAAAATTCAGTTGCTACAATCGTATATTTTTGAAAAAACCATTTTTTTGGAAATAGAATTCTGGTTACTACAACTAAACATTTCATTATAGTAACTGAATTTTTGATTGATAACAAATTAAGTTCTCACAACCGGAGCTATTTTCTCTGGGTAGGAGAGAGGTCACAATGATAATTTTATTTGATTGAGGCTTATTTTTCGTGAATCTGAATTAACAAGATGACAATAGAAACAATACCGTTTATTAGAATCGAAAAAATATGATTTATTTTAGCCCTCTAAAATGACTTAAGAAAAACAAGCGAGTTTTCCACAAGACTAGAATAATATGAATGCTTCCTCATGATATAGTGGCTCTCATTTTCTTTCCACAAATATTTGTGTTATGTGAACGTACTTCCGCTTTTTTTTTTTTTTTATTGAAACCGAATTTTATAAAATAACTTTTATTAACAAAAAATCAGCAGACTTTAAAAAAGTTTGAGGGTATAAGTAACACCATAATATGGTGGTTGATTTTTCATTAGTCTTTTAATGGACCAAGAATACTTACATATGACTACAAGTAGATAGTAGAGATACAATTACCTTGAAATGAAAAAAATTTAGACATCATTAACATTACACACACACTCTCACTCTTACGCTCACTCACATTAATACGCACTGATGGATACCGAATGACCGGAAGGCATAAATATAAAGTAAAATTAAACAATTCAACCGTCATCCTTCCATAATTATACTCTACTCGTATTTGTTAGATTCAAAAAGAGATGAGCTTGTACGTGTCTCAAATGAAATGAATTCGTGTTTGCAATTTCCATTAGCAACTTGATTGTAAATTTAAACAAAAACAGCACTAGCAAACTTGCACATTCAAGTATTTACTTGTATTTGCTTACGAGTATATTAAAATAAAATAAAATGGGGGGAGATTTTATTTATCAATACATTTAGTTAATACAATTTTTGGGGATGCTTTTTGCTTAGGTGTGCTTATTTGTGTTTTTTGTTAGAATTTTAGACAGTTTTCTAATGGTTTTTTCTTTCTATGGACTTGTTGTTGTGATTCATTTGATTCTATTGTAAGATAAAAATGAATTGAATACATTTTTTGACTATTTGCTAAAAACGTGATTTTTCAATACCTTTAATATTTTTTTTTTTTTTTTTGAGATTAAATAAAAGAAAAAACAAGCTATACGTGTTAAACCCTGTTTCAATACAAAAGCCCAATTTAAGCTTTTGTGTCTCACTTTTACATAATAAGACAACGTTTGCTTAATATTTTATTTTATTTATCAATTCTCTTAAATTAAAATTTTAAATTATAAATTAAGAGGAAAAAAAGGGGGAGCAATGGCATCTTAGGGCTTCAGCTCAACGTTTTGTTAATAATATTGTACGAGCATTAGCAAACATGCATCGAATAGTTGGCTGGACTTTGTTGAGCAACTTGCAAATAAATAATAAATTATAGAATAATTAAAAAACAGGAAATGAAACAATATTCAACAAATAGTGCTGCACAAAAAAAACAAACTTCTTACCACTGATTAGTTAAGAAACGTGTAATAAATAAATGCATCTTTTTATTAATAAATGTTATTCTTTTTATCAAAAAAAAATCATGTAGACTTTCAGGTAAAATTTATGAATTTATCGATAACATTGACTTTAAAATCTACGTTAATACTTTGGTATAAATGGGCAGCTACAGCTACCCTTTATAAGGTGACTTAAAAAAAAAACTTAACGCAAAATAATTTTTTTTTTAAATAACTTGTAGTGCAATTCAGTAACTTTTAAGGGTTCGTCATGCTGTTATTTTTATTTCCATATTTTGCTCTTTGCAGCAGCGAATGTATGATTCAGTAATTTTAGGTTAACTTTAGGAGTTAAAAATTCTCCACTAATATGAGTAGCGTGTACAACAACCAAAAATGGCTTCTTTATTGTTATATTTTTTTATTTAAGAGATTTAGTAAGCACCACACAAAATTCTGGCTTTTATTTAACTACACAGCTGGTAGTTAAAAATTTTACTGTTTCACATCTTCTTTAATTTTAGGGTTAACTCTTTTTAACCCAACAGTTTTCTATTAAATTAAATAGTGTAGCGCACTACCGAAATCCAGGGGGGGGGGGGGGGGGTTATTATGCATTTCTATTCGACTCACAAAGGAAATTCATTAAAAAAAATTAACACTTTTAAAATTAAACTCAAAACTGTTAATACAACTCTGCTGGATTTTTGAAAGCTCTACATATTAAATTTTTCTTTCGAATCGAAAATTCGTTTCGAAAGCCATTTCGATACCTATCGAAATACATAACAACTCCCTAGGTCTTTTAAACCATTTTTATACCATGTCTCTAAATAGGAACGAATTAACCCTTAAACATACTTTAAATTTTTATTTATTTCTAGAGTTTAAGTTAAGTTTTTCATCCTCTAATTCTTTAACTTGTGGGTCTTTTTTGTTCTCTTTTAATTAGGAGCATACAAAACCTAATTAATTGAAGAGTTAGAGGGTTAAAAGATTTAGTATCTTACAACTCTTTGCTGGGCAATTCATGTGCCTAAAATGAACGATTTACAATTAAATTAAAAAAGTGGAACTTTTAAATTCCATTTTGACAATTTTTAAACGCTGATAAACGTATAAGTGTTTCTAGTTCCCTTTTTACTTAGTGGTTCTTGCTATTTTGTGCAGTGGTACAGTGTAGTTAGAAATATTTTGTGATTAGCAAAGCAGTTTTCGTTGGTCTCAATCAGAATTGTTTGTTTTTTGCCAATGTGTGATTATATATTTATTTCCAACTTTGAGATTTCTCGTCCTTCGATATAGTAACTTGTTATTAAACATAAAAATATAATTGATCTTCCTAAATGGCTGCTGCTACATTATAATATTGCCTTATAAAAAACGCAGCTCTGTAAACTATACACTGAAGTGATCTGTTTAGCAATTGTGCTGCATATGAATGGATCATTTAGCTTAGCATATGCTTTTTATTTTGCACTACTATGAACTGTGATGAGTAGTGACAGAAAAAGAATTAGCCGCCAACACGACAACATTGCAAACAAATAGCCAATTGTGTAACTTCATATACAAATAAGCACCCAACAGATTTTACATTTTAAATTTTACACTTTCGCAAATGGTCGATCTTGTATCCATTTCCGTCCCCTTCTACACAAACTTGTAGGTAAATTTTAAAAATTTTGATACATATATTTACTAGCAGACCTGGCAAACGTTATTTTGTCAAATTTTTTGGGGTAAACCAATTCCCCTCCCCCTCACTTAAGGGTATAATAATTATTTTTATTTATATTTAAAAAAAAAATTTTTTTTTTTAAGATCTTAAGCTTGATTAATCACTACATAGTATAAAGCAAAGTCGATTCCCGCGTCTGTCCCTATGTCTGTATGTATGCTTAGATCTTTAAAACTGCACAACGGATGCAGTTTTTTTAAAAGATAGAGTGATTCAAGAGGAAGGTTTATATGTATAATCTTGGAAGGTTTAGCGTCACAAATCCGCCCGGCAGGTAGCGCTGTAGTCGGTATCTGCCTTATTTGCCTACTACCTGGGTCTTTACTCTATGAGTACGATTTCTTAGTGTAAGAAGATCGAATATATAAAAATTTTAAAGCAAGACAACGTTTGCCGGGTCAACTAGTATTAAATAATAATAAATTTATAAGATCGAATAATTTAATAAAATTGGTATAATAATGGTTATAAACCTATTTTCATACCTACTGAATAAACATATTAAATTTCATCAAAGTCTGTTAAGTCAAAAATTTTTTTTTTTTGTGACACGAGAATTTTATATATGAAATATTTTGTCTAAGTGAAATCAAAAGGCACACATATGTGAGTGTCTTGTTTCTAAGGCCATAAGTTTTGTATGGGCATAAAATGTAAATTTTTACTGAAAGCGGTATCACATTTTACGCTAAATAAATTATTTAAAGAGTATTCACGCCTTGAAGTATTTTTACAATTCATATAATTTTACGGGAAATTTTAGTTACAAAGGCGTGATCGACTTTTTCCTAAAAATTGTAAACTAATAAAGTGTAAAAAACATACACATTTTTCCAGCACTTAAAACGTAAACAACAGGTTTTATCTCAAACCTGTTCTACACAATTGTAAATATAACGTATTTACATTCGATTTCCTTATAAATATATAGTTCTGAAGTGTTGTAAGAAATAGTAAAAAAAATTTCTACATTTATTTAATTTTTACGCTTGTACACTCGATACTAAAGACTTTGCACTGAAGCATGAACTGCACTTTAATTAAAATTGAATAAGTATAAATTTTTTTATGAAACATTTTTTTATGCAACATTTTAGTTTTTGTTAAACATTGTGCTAAGACTTTATAATGCCTGTGGTTTGCTGTTTTTGTTTTTGGCATTTTCACGCCCTAGCACATACTTTTGATTCCAATTTAAAAACTTCTTACCAACAGCTTGCAGTAGGCATGGAAACAACATGGTACTCGTCCTTTCTATTTTGTATTTAAATTGGGGTGGTTGCTGCAGTTGTTGTTTATTTTCTATTTTTCATGTTTGCAAAAGAGGAATTTATTTTGCAGCCTTTAAAGGACTTAAATTGGGCTTCCTACACGAGTATTCACTTGTCAGTGTGTTTGTTTGTCTCTCTGTTTGTTCATAATTTATTTACAGCATAAAACTTTATGTTACTTTTATCTTCTTTTCATGTTTTTACTTTAACAAAAACTTATTTATTGAGGGAGTTTAGCTACTATGTGGTACTAAGTAAATTTTAGTAGAAAAAGTTTGTTTCATTTGGCTGTTGTTTGCCATTATTATCTGATGTTGAAAGGGTGTTATTAAAAAGATTCGATGATTGAACAAATGACTGTATAAGAACCATCTTTCACTAGATAAGCAAAATACGTGTGTAAAGCTACGGTCACATTACACAAATATTTGTTAAAATAAGTGTAGTTACTACTTTTTGGCAAAAAATTTTATAGACTGACATGACTTGTATTAAATAAAATTAATTCAATTAATACAATAATGTAAGTATGTTCTATTTTAGTAAAAAATTAAGCTAATCTAAAGGAATGTTTGTTAAAAAAATTTAAGCGTATATTTAGCTAACATAATGGTTATGCCTATTTCGACAAATATTTGTTTAATGTGACTATTTTCTTATTTTAGGGAAAATTGCTACTATTTGTAAGAAAAAAAACTAATTTGATATTTAGCATGAAATTTTGGTGGCTTTTCAAGCACTATTTTCCAATTTCACTTTAGAAAAAAAAATACTTTACCAGCAAACTTATTTCTTAAAGAGTTTTATTATATGGACATACAAAAGTACAACAGGCAATACATTAGTGTCAACAGTCATGGATATTTCTCAATATTGGGAACTGTAATACCGATTTTCCATAAACCCTAAAAAGTAATGTCGTTTTGTGTCGATAACGTCAAGTGAAATAACAGTGAAGGGCTATTATTAAAATGAAGAAGCTACAAAAATTGGAGCGAAATATCTATATAAAAATAATCTTTTTAAAAATAAGACCTCAAGCTTAATATATTTACGAACTTATTTATTACATGTTTTTCAACTAGAGCGAAAATCCTAAAAAGATTAACATCTCCTGCTTTATTCTTAAAATAAAAATTAAATTACATTTGAACTACTTAAAACATTAAACTGTTATAATAATTGTCCTAAAAATGTTTTTTTCTGTTAAATTTCCAGTTCAAAATTAAAATACCTTTACGCCACTTAAATTCCTAATCCAATGGGATTAAAAGTGAATTCTGCAGAACCTTAAATGTGCCTTTTTAAGTTATTGAGATTACTCAAAGCGAATGGCTCTTTTTATATACTTAGTAAATGACATGCTTGCGGTATGCATTCATGTATGTATTTTAGCCATCATCTCCTTTAAGCAATTAAACTCAAACACATAAATATTTGAATTTTTAGTTAACAATTATATTTTTCAATAGTATTTTTGTTGTTTATTTTTTCGTCTGTTTTTCATTTTGAATTTTACATATTTTTTGGTTTCCTTTTACTCAATTTTATTAATATTTTAAGTATTATTTTTTAAAATTTATTTTAACATTTTCTTGCGTTTACGTTTTTATATATTTTTATTTTGTTGTTTATTTATTATCTGTAACATTTAATACTTATAAAAAATTTTAATAATTGAATATGAACATATATTTGTTTTTTTAATTAAATATAAACATTTTAATATTTATTTAATTGTTTGACTAAATTTTCTTAAATTAACACATGTATGTTTTTATACTAAATTATTTAAATTATTTTTATGCACGAGTATTTAAACAAACCAACTAATGAAGGATTAACTGTTTAACCAAAATAAGGTTCATGTAGTTGGTTCTGTAATACCAGTAGTTTACCGAAGTTTTTTAAAAAAAGATTGCTATAGTAAATATAAATTTTTGATGCAAAATTTTCTAAAGTACTTAACTTAATGTGCTGTTTACAGGATACGAGCAATCCAATTGTCTAAAAAATTTCTTCAAGAAACGCACAATTTTTCAAATATTTTTGAGCGTTTTTTATAAATTTTTTAAACGATTGGACAACACATTAATGTGGTGTTTCCCTAAAGCAAGCGGTTAACCAGTCTAGAAATATTTTATTAAAGGTACTCAAAAACTGAAGTGTTTTGCATAAAAACTAACAATTAAGGCTGGTATTCAAAATGAGTAATAACGACTTCAAGTATAAATTATGACGATTTTTTTCACACAAATTTGTCACAATATCGATTTCAAGTCTACTTTAATTTCCTTAGAATAAAATCATAAATTGTTAAATAAAAAATTTAGCTTTTCAGTTTATTTAGCATCATAGTATTGAAAACAATAAAAGCAAACTTGTTTTTGTTTTCATAACAATTATGCGGCAGGGGCTTTCATTCGCATTTAATTTTTAAAATATTATTGAGTGTTTTTTATACGATTGGATTTTTCGTGTGCTATAAACAGCACAAATGTAAGGTTGCGGTGCGATTATAACTAATGATGATAATAATAATAAAGTGTTTTTCGTAAAAATTTTCTAAACCATTTAAAATTTTTGCTACAGAAACAGCACTTTAGGTTGGTTTACCTGGCGGCCTAACGGCTCTTAATTGGAGTCGCAAGACTCCATTTTGAAATAGCACTTTAAATTGGGAACCAAATTACTGTACTTGATATCTAGCAGGTTGTATGGAAATTCAAAAATTTTTTGAAAAAAAAAATTTAATTTCCAACAAATTCTTTTAAAAAAGAATAAAATAATTTTAGCCCAGCAAATTGCAAATTTAGATACCTCAAACTCAGTGTGGCATTATTTAAGTTGCAGAACTTTTTCTTAATTCTCTTTTAAAATATTTCTCCTACTTTGACAGCTTTAAAGTGCATGAAGAGAAAAAAAAAATTGCCTTTGGATTTTTGTTTCTTCTCCCTCTTATAACTCAAGAGTTGCGCAACTTGTATTCTAAGACCCAACATCTAGTGGTGTTTGCATTTTGAAGAAATTTTGCAAACATACTATATACTATTAATTTCTAATGCATTCTTCCTAACTTGTCTATAGAAAAAACCCAGGGTCTAGGCAAGTATCGAACCAGCTACCCCTAGATTGATACTGCAAAATTAATCTACTCCTGTATTTTTTGCTGCTTAAAATACACACTTCAAAGCAGAATTAGGTTCTATTCTATTATGAATCAGCTGATTCAATTCTGTTTAATTGAAAACGTGTGTATAGTTAGTTTTTCTGTTTCTTTCTTGGGCGTGGCAAATAAGCCAGTAGAAAATAGATTATGATAACGTTATTATGTGAATTGTGTGGAAATTTTTTGAATTTGTTTAAATTTTTCTTGAAAAAAAAAAACAAAACATATTGAAAATGGCTTACAAAAAGCTTGTAATTTCAGTGCAAGAAAATTATGTTTTATTTAATAAATATAGCAAAAACTACAGAAAAACTAATTACACGATACAGAATAGCAACAGAAAGCAAAGACTGATGAGGCCTTCAGTTATTTAACCCTGAAAAGTTTTTCTTTTTTGGGAAAAATTTCAATTTTTCTTATTCAATAAAATTAATATACAATGAAAAAATTTTATAAACAAGAATCTTAAACAGCAATACAAATTAATTTCTATATTAAAAAAATGTTTCCTTTTGTTTCTAATTAAATATATTAAGCTAATTTAAGTTGCTGTTGTTGTTTTTTATTTTTCATTAAGCCTTTAATATAGTTTAACTCAATTTTGTATTGAAATTTTTTTTAAATAGTCTAGTTTTACATAAATTTTTATAATTTTTTTTAAGATCAAAGAGGAAGTTGTATGAAAGAAAAGTGTAACGCAATAGAATTTTAACTCGATTTTGTTTTTTTTTTAATTTATTATAAATATATGCTTAATATATATTTTTTTTGCTTAAATATTTTTAAATAATTTTTTATCAAGTTTAAGTTTATTGAATAACTAACGATAAACATCAGCTTCACTAAATAATTAACTATTTCTTTTCCTTTATTATTTTTGTTATTATATTGTATGTATTTAGTATTTATTTATATAGATATTCTCACTTAAATGCTTAAATAGTTTATATGTACGTATGTATATTAAATTTTATTTATTTATTATGACTATGTACTCGTATTTTGTATTAAATTTGTTTTATGCATTTATTTTTATATGTTGAGTTGTATGTGTATGCATGCTTGTATCTAGTATTCGTATGCTAATATTATTTAATGTTAATGTTATAATGATTTAATGTTTCTATGTTGTTTTTCTTATTTTTAGTGATTATTTATGAAACGTAATAATTTTGTTTTTCTACTACACACATACACAAGCTCCCATGGCCTTAACACTTTGGCGTAGCTGTTTTTTTTTTTGGATTTGCAACATTTTCAATACTTTGTTTCATATTTTAACATCAAACTAATAACATTTAAAAATATTACTCATAATTAAAGTTTATTTGCTTTTATGGGCAGTTTCATATCTAAAATGCAGCTAAGAAATTTTATGTGCAGTTTAAAGGAAACGAACAATTCAATTACGTAAAATTTTTTTAAAGAGAACACTCAATTTTTATTTAAAATTGTTCATAAAATTTTTTTAGATTAGATTAGACTTAAACAGCACATTAATTGTTACTAAAGGCAACTTGTACTAAAGGCCTCAAATTTTTTTTGAATCAATTGCAAGACGAAGGGTACATACATGGCAATCAAAGGAAACACATAGAATGTCTCTTAATTACTATCCTCAGGCAAATCACTAAACGTGTATTCTGATAACTAGGCTTGTGGCGTTCATGTTCGACCTAATTCAAATGAACGATTCAGCGAATTGAACAATTCGAATGCTTAATTTTTTTAAATTATTTCGTTCATTGTTCACTGACTGGATTAAAATATCCATTTGATTTAAAATAGTTGGAATGTAGCAAACTTAACATAAAACGAATGTAATCGCCAAATAGCAATCATTTAAAAATCAGTTGTAGTAACAGATCATTATAAAGGTAGTAATAAGTATAATAAATACAATCAACACAAGGTACTGTGAGCGAAAGTCACAACTCATCGTACACTGTACGAAAGGAACGAAGAACTAAAATCAAAAGTCATCGTACAGTGTACGATATGAGTAATGAACGAGACAAATTATCTAGGTCATTTAAATGACCTGAAAAATCGTAACGACTCAGTGAAATGAACCAAGTGTACTATTTGTTGAACTGACAATATTTTCATCAAAATCCAAAAGAATAATTCTGTCGCAATATGAAAAAAATCGCTTAAGTCTTATTATGTCATTATATTAGACTACTTGCTTGCAAGCCCTTACAGAATTTTCTTATACAATTATTTCGGTTCTAGCAAACAGTGCTGTTTTTATAAGGATCTCATTAAATGTGAAATGCACTGTCCTCCACTTTTGAACCATATTAATTAATTAAGTCGACTTAACCTAATTTTCCATAAAATTATTGTGTGATATCAATAAACTTTTAGGCGCCTCTATTAAAATCGATAGACGAAAAAAAGTCATAAATCTTAATACGTGTCAATGATACTTTTGATAATTGTGCTGTAAAAATAATGGACCATAATCATAGTCACAAAAAAGTAGGCTTTTATTAAGAGCTGACTTTTGTGCATAAGAATTATATGAACTTAAAGTCATTTTTAAAAAGATACCGTCTTTAGTGTGATTATAATTATGGCCTAATATAAATAAAATACAGTTTGCGAATATTATTCATATTTTAGTTCAAATGCTTTGTTAGCTATCAACTATTAGGCATATTTTATTTAGCCTATTAGTTTACTATCAAGAATTAGGCTTTGCATGCAACCAATTATTTTGTTCAGTGAGAGCTCATTTATTTTTCTGGGATTCAAAAAAAAAAAAATCTCTTCCAGAAGTCTTGACCTAAGAGACCTTAAGGCCGGACAGTAGATGTTTTGGGCTGAAAATTAATAAATGATTTAATTAGATATTTTGAATGTTGGGGTATCATAATAAAGTTAACAATACCTTGGGAAATATGCTAGAGATTATGTTAGTTTCTGACTTATAAGTTAGGCAGTACTGCCCCTTGAGGGGCGTGTTTGCTGATCATCTAGTGACCAGTTATCACAGCCACCAATCTGGAAATGTCCCTCCTATTCCTGCCTAATAGCGGACATAATGAGCTTGTTAATTAATTTTTTAGCTCAGTGTCTAGTAATTGTTAAAGCGAGTTTCAGACTATTGTATTTAGTATTAATACAGGTCAAAAATTCGTGTATTAAGTAAAAATCCAATAGTGTGAAAACAAAATGTTAAGCAAGTGTGGTGAATGTGGTAAAATACTTAAATATTTTTGGCAGTACGAGTATTATGATTTTTGTCATTTTTAAATTTTTTCTAAACTATCACACTGCTCATTTTATCAGGGTTGCTTTTGTACAAGCAACCAAAGAAAAAACTAGAAATCAGCTGTGAAATTATTTGCCGCGTTTTGCATTTTATTTGAAGTGTGATGGTATGAAAACAGAAAATATTTTCCTTTAGATTTTTTGACAATATATTTGATTTGCATCTGATTTCGGTCTCACTCTATCTAATGAAAATGTTAATACTCTGTATTATAATGTGAAACCCGCTTAAGCAAAAACATGTATTGCGTTGAAAATGTTTTACCATTTAATTTTTAGTAATACTTTTCATTTAAACAACAAAATACCATGTAAGCTAGTGTCATTGTAGCAAATTTGTTAAAAGTTTTGTTAAGCTTAGATGCTCTGAGATGTATAATTTGCCAAGTGCGCATGCCCAGTAGAAATTTGTTTATTGAATGTTTCAAAATAGTCATTTTTGGAATATGAAACTGCTCTTATGATAACTTATTCATAATCAACTAATTTTCAATGACTTGAAATAAACAAATAAGCTTATCTTCTTCTTCTTCTTTTTTTGCTTGCATTTGCCAGTACTGAATCATTAATGTACGCAGGCATGCATGTCTGTTTATTTCTATTTATGAATTTATATTTCATATATTTTTTTAATTTAGTTAATTTTTTTTTATGCATTTAAATACGGGATTAGTTGTGTGTTTTTCTATTTTTAATGATATTCTTTTTTAATGATTTGCTAAATATTATTGCAGTAAACTAATACTCGTATATCCTTGCAATTCAGTAATTACATAATATGTATTTTTAATTTTTTTTTGTTTGTTAATTTTAATTATTATTTGTAATTTTTCTGTATATTCATTTAAATACTACCACAAATATTACACATTGCCGGCTCTAATCAACATGAGAACATAAGAAAACTGAATAACTTTAAATGTATTTTACATAATTTATTTATACTCTTTTTGTTTTCTTTTTTATGGTTTTATTATAAATAATTCTGTTTACATTAACACATTCATATAAAATTAATTTTAAATGCTTTTATGACTTTCAGTGTCAGCTGATTCTTTTTGTTTTATAATTTTTCTTTTTTTTATTGTGGTTAAAGAAATTAATTTTTTAAATTAATTATACATATTTTTGTGATTTCATTTTCTATTGTTTTTTTTTTTTTTTTGCATTTAAACTGTTTTTCTGGTTTATTTAAGAATTTAATTGGAAACCATTGTATTTCGTTTATGTGTATGTAATTGTTAAATATTGGAAACGTGATATTTTGGAATAGTTTTGAAAAATTCTTATGCAAACACATGACATGATGTCATATTTTTGTAGATAAGACTAAAGTGAGAAAGCAGTCAAGCTTCGTTTTTAAATTGTTGTATGATTTTAATATGTTGAGAATTAATGTAACACCAGTTTAAACGTAATTTATTACAGTACAATCTAAATTGGAGCGGTAAGCTGAGCGTTTTTTTAGCGTCATTCTTATATAAAAACTCTGTCGGTGTTTGACAAAACCGACTAAACATGTTAACATGTCATTACTGGCTAAAAAAAATAAAACAAAAAGAAAAAGCAAGAGTTTTGCAGGCAACTTCACTGCAAAACGTGCTGTCAAAACTGGATTTTCAAATTGCCGCCGCACACATTTTGCATGGCCATGGGAATTTTCGCTTGTCGCGCCAATTTAGGTATGACTGTTTCACTAAGATACTTAACTAAAATCAAAATCAATGACTAAATTGAGTGAGAATGAGAAAGAGAGAGGTGAAGAAGAAGGAGCAAGAGAGAGAGAGAGAGAGATGGAAATAATTTAGTGAAATTTTTATTTTCTTGGTCAAAGTAAAATTTTGAAATTTCTCTTACAAGCAAAAAAAAATAAATTAAACAGAATGTAATTATTGTGCATGACAATTAATGAATTAATTGAAATGGCTCAGCTGTCACCTTATAAATTAATGGGCTTTATATCGCGTACATAATTGTGTCAGCTTTGACTTTATGGACAAGTTTTTCTTTTTTTTAAATGAGTGAATCCTTTGGCAGAAAACTTTTAATAAAAAAAATAGTTTTCTGCGCAAATATGTTGTCCACAAGAAATGGAAATTTTATTGCTGAGTTTCGGATTTTCTTTGTTAATAAATAGAAGCAACCATTTTCTAGTATGAACCGTAATATTTGAAAGTTTTATAAGTCCATTTAAAAATATAAAGAGTTAGTGGTAATTTTAGAAAAATAAGGGCACCATCTAGCTAGAATTAATGCTAAGTGGACTTATACCACTCACATATCGCGTCATCTCCTTAATTTAACAGAAAACGGTGTATTTCGAACACCAAAGTCAATTTAGCCAATTTGAAAAAAAAAAAATTAGCCCTTCAAAGTACTTTAGAAACAGTTTCCGATTGCTCTGGTGCACAAGTTGATTTGAATTTGTAAGCTGGAACGCCACAGCTCTCAGGAAAATATTTAATTATTTTTGTTAATTTCTTTTAATCATGAGTTTTTAATTTATTTCCTAATTCAAAATATTGCTTGTTCTTTGCTTTTGAGGGCTTTTTATTATGATATTTTTTTTTTAATTTTTTTTTTTATATTTAAATTAATTGTTCTAACTTCATTATTATTTTATATTATATACATACATTTGCTATGAAAGTTTTTGTTTGAATAATTTTTTTTTTTTAATTCTAATGAATGATATATTTTTTTTTGTTACCTTTTTTTATTTAATTGAAACTTTTTGATGGGAGATTTTTAATTGTTTGTTGCTTAATGTGATTTCTAATACATACGAATTTATGTATGTATATATGCTTGTGTGCTTGTTTGTATATAATATATTCTTTACTTTCTGGCTTCTTTCTTGTGTCTTTATATATCTTTTTTTATAATTTTCTTTCTAAAATATTTAATAATTTGGAAAATATTGAATATTTTATTTTAGTGAGTTATGGAAGGGGGTAAAGGAGTGGATTGAATTGTGTAATGAGCGAGCGAGTGAAACTTAATAAATAAAATTATTGCAAGAAAAATTAAATTTGCTTTTTTTTTTGTATAACATGTAGTGTTTTTGTTTTGTTTACATTTAGTACTTTTACTTAAGCTGAAAAAAAATATACAAAAATTATTTAAAATTTGTATAAAATTTTTTTCTCTTGTTTTTGTTTTTTTTAATGGCCGTATTTTCTGATATGTTTATGGTATACAATGATCGTTTTCATTTAAGTATAAATAGCTAAAGATTTATTAATTATTAAAAATTAAAAATTATTTAAAAATAATTCTAGTAAAATATACATTAAGACAGATTTTGGTTGCTTTGTTTGCTTGTTTTTGTATAAAATGAATTTAATTGAAATTTTCGCATATACAGGGGTAGCATATTTGCTAAGTAATTGAATATGTTATTTTTGGTAATTTTTTTTTTTTTTAATTTTAAATAATTTTTATGCTTTTTCTGTTGAAAAAACAAAATTAAGAAAATTTTGTTTTAAAGCATAAAAATTTACTAACTTTTTAATTGATTGGTAGGCTTTTGTAAACAATATTGTTTTTTATCATTTTTTTTTAATATTTTTATTTACAATAATTAAACCAAACAATTATGTATAAATATTAATGTTTGCTGGTTTTTCTTTTAATAAAAGCTATAAAAAAATTGCCAAAAATTGTTTTAAATACAGTGCAAATTGTTTATAACTATAACATTTTTTTTTTATTTTAATAAAAATACCATAAATATTTAATTGTAGTTTAGTTTAATATAAGACTGATTATGTTCATGTTAATATGTTAGAGTTATTTTATTTTTATGTATATAATTCTTTGTTTATATGTATATATATGTATATCATTAATTCGTTTTTTTTTAAACTATAGTACCCTTAATAGCAATAGTTTTAATATCACTTTTGGTAATTTTTACTAGGCGAGTCATGAGACTCTGATATGTATCGTTACCTTGGTTGTGTCTTATATTAAAAGTTTTTCTTTTTTTTTAAATAATAATTAAAAAAGATAATCCGTAATAATCTATTTTTGTTTTTATTTTTAATTCATATTTTTTAAAGTTAATAATTCGATATTTTTTGTTTAAAGTAAATTGTTTGTAATATTGAAAACGTGAAAAGAAGCAGCTGCTTTAAAGGTCCTTTATATCTATTTTGTCTATGGAAAACATTTTTTTGTTTTACCAAAGCTGTTATTTTTAAAGTAGTATAAGTCTATTTAAAAAAGAAAAGAGTCAGGAGTAATTTTAGTAAACAAAAAATAAACTGAAATTACGGTTAACTAATTTTTTTTAAAGTGAACTTGTACCGCTTTGAAAAATATTAGCCCATATGTTGAACACTTATTTAATGGAATGTTTGCTTCTAATGATATTTTTATTACTAAAGCAATCAATGCGTCTATAAACCTTGTACGAATAATATTAACAGCCCAGCTCTCTATTTAGAACTCTTTCTATCTAAGCGACAAACACCTGAAACTAATGAAATGAAAATTGAAAAATAGCGTAAGCATTTCTATATGATATTATTACACACTCATAAATAATTTTTCTCCTTGTACGATATTTTTTTCTTTATAAATTCGCAATTAAATATTTTTTTATCTTGTAAAATTAATTTTTTAACAACCCATATGTTTAGGAAATAAAATTTGAAGCTTTTTTTTTAATGTCTTATTTTATATTTTTCTTTCTACTGTCATTCATTTATTGTTGAAGTAATGTAGCGGTTTTTAGAGTACTCTCACACATTAGAATGGTTTTTTTTAAATAGGCCATAAATTAAGGAATTTATTTTTGTGGCAATATGTTACCTTAAAAAATGTAGAACCATATGAAGTATAAATCAAAAGATAGTAGGCCGCTGGAATGAGTGACTAGTTTTCTTCCTCTTTCAAAATTGAGAGCCTGGCTGTATATTTTTTTTTTTTTTTCATTTAAAAAAAATATTTTTTTTGCACGAGTTAAGAACTTTTGTTACAGAATCAACACAAAACAGTAAATATTTTTAAATGGAATATGATAAATAACACTATGCAACAACATAACCACTATTTTTTCTAACGCTATATGATCGCCTAACTATTAAAGTAATCGGTATGTAAAATTCTATGCATAAGTTTTTTCTTTGTTTTTTTTTTTTTTTCATAAACAAGAGGCTCAAAGCTTAACTTAAAACATTTGTTAACTAAACTGAGTGTACAGAAAATATTATTATTTAAAATTTGATTTGTTTTTTATTTTTAAATTTTAAACAATTTTTTTTAAATATAGAAATTAATTTAATTAATTAATAAGAGTGTCAGCAATACAAAACAAAATGTAAAATTAATTGTTTTTCTTTGATTCTAATAAAAAATTTGTTTTATTATTTTTTCTTTTTTCAAATTTTAAAAAATTTTTGACTTATTGAAAATTCTCATTTAGTCAATTGGGTTTTCAATATAAGTTTCATATTTTAAAACCTGTTTTTATTGTGTTTTTTCACTTTGAATAAAGTCCAACCTAAAACTGGTTATGTGACCTAGAAAATCCTAAATTTAATTTAATTTTTTTGTACATCCTGGAAAAAATTTCTTTTTTCAAAATTTCTTTTCTGTTTAAGTAAAAAAGTTTGTGTGAAAACATTAAGGATTTGTTAGCATAAACAAATTACAAAATAATTTGCTGGAATATACAAAATTTGTTGATACAACATTTGCAAGCAAAAAGATTTTTAAATCTAATATTGTTTTTTTTTTTTTTTGTTTCAATTAAAAATATAATTTTTTCTATACACTCACACTTCAACGATAATAAAATTAATATTTAAAAATGGATTTTAATGATTTATATTTTAATTTATGTATTTTATGTAAGATTTTATGATTAAATAATAAAACCGGTAAGTATTGGGCGCTTGCTGAATTTTGAAAAATTTTAAATTTAATAATTTCAATAATATGTGATTCCAGTAGGAAATAATAAACATGCAATTTAGAAGTATTGAAATCGCTTGAAAGTTATATGTTAAGCCGGGTCACATGTAAAGTATGTAGATGGCTCGAAAACTGTGAAGGTGTTGGAACAGGTCTATTTGGCCTAAGCCCCAGTAGAAGCTTATCTGTCAATATGCGTCAGGGCGAAATACATGCCATAAATCTCTTGCTTAGGGAGGAACTAGAAAGAGACACAAATAACAGTCACATCTATATTCACTCGGACAGTAGAGCGGCATTACTGAGATAAGATCAAAATTGGTCTGGGATTGCCTAACACTTTTAAAAATACTAACATTTTATAACAGGGTTCACTTGGTGTGGGTGCCAGGCAATGAGAAGGCAAACGAACTCCTTAGAAAAGGGGCGGCTAATAGATGCATTGACCTAGAATCATTCTGTGGACTGTCATGGAGCTCTATTAAGCTAACTTTTAGCAAGTGGCTGGAAAGAGCCTCGCAACGATACTGGCTATTAACAAAAGGTATCAGAATAGCGAAAATTTCAATCTCGAAAGAGAACAAATGAATTATTTAGCTTGACCCAGTCAGAAATTCGTATTCTCACGAGATTGAAACACTTGGAAATATAAGGATCAGTGAAAATGATCTCAACCGTTTATGTAAGGAATATGAAGAGACAGCAGAGCACTGTAAGTGTCTTATTTGGTCCTGTTTCGCTACTCAGGGCAACATAACTTAACATAACACAAACGCAAATTTTTGAATTCTTAATGATTACTAGAATCAGGAAGATATTGTAACTTGAGAGTAGTGTCACAATAGATTTATTTTGGCCGCAGAGACCAGGTGACTTGTTCCCGCTCCTCATTCTAATTCTAATTTTATATGATAAAAAAAATATTAAGTAAAAACTTATAAATAGAATTTAAAATAATAATGATTTTTAACACTAAGCGATAATAAAGTATCAAAAAAAATTTTTTTTATTCACTTATTGCATAGCGTAATTTAACCACTATATAGTGGTTTCTAAGGTAAAATATTAAAATATTTTTTACAGATTCCTTTAATGTTTTGTTGCTTTTACAGGCTGCTTGAAAGCCTAAAATAAGTGAAACGTTTTTTTATAATTTTGTAATGATAAAAGTAGCAGTTTTAAGAGAATTTAAGAAAAAAAAGTAGTTTTCAATATTAAAAACTCTTTATTTTGTAACAGACATTTCAGAACGAATTCACTGATTTATGAAATTTGGTAAAAATTTATTTCTGATTTGCAATTGTTTTTTTTTATACAATTAACAAAACTGTGGGCAATACACTATTTTGAAAAATGAAAAACAATAAAATTGAAACGTTGCTTACTTCCAGAGCGGAAGGGCCTTACAAAATTTCTTAAATAAATATGTAAACACATACTTTTGCCCACAAAAATATCTTTAAATTTAATTTTATTTGAAAACTATAAAACTAATTTATTTTTTGCAAATATTTTACAAACAAAACCTTCACTTATCTTCCTCTAAGAATTCAATTCATATTTAAAACTCCAAACACCGAAATGTTGTAAAAATTTGTTTGTGCTTCATTTGATATGTTTACGATATTGATGAAGGAGTTTTAATCCGAACATTTCTAGGGAATCGATGCTTCTTATATGTATTAATTTTTGTTGTTTTTGTTGAATATAATTAACTTACATACTAAATATAGCTGATATGTTTGTGATATATTTTGGTCTTACACTTTAAAATTCTTTGGTTATTTAGCTTGTCTTTACTTTGTTGTTATTCTTTTAAAAATTGAATTGAAGAATTTTATTACTGATTTCCTTTTTTGTTTTAAATTTATTTATACACAATTAAAATTTTTTGTTTTTTCAGTAGTTTTAATAAACTTTTTAACTCTAAAACAAAAATTTCCTGAAATAAAAAATTTATATTTATTTAATTATAATTAATTTAATAGAGTACGAAAAAGACTCTAAGTATTTGCATTTATGGCTAAATTATTATTCACGGTTTTGAAGTATTTTTACATTTCATTTTTATTTATTTTTAATTTTTATTTTGGGCACGATTAAGCTTTCATAATATATTTCAGTGGAAAACTTATGATATGTGAGAGAGAAACTCTTTTTATTAATCAATATCTAATTGTTTTGTTAAAAATATTCAAATGAAAATTAAATTTTTAAAATATTCAACTAAAAAAAATACATTTTTGGACTTTCATTAGAATATGAAAAAATTTCATTGATTTAAGGAAATATTTCATTAAAAGATTGAATATTGAATTAATTAAAAATTGCATTATTCTAAGTTGGTGGCTTTTATTATGGAAACAGCACATTAAACAAAGGTTGTTTTATTAAAGAGGTTTATTTAAAAATAATTTGAACACAAATAATCCAAAGCAGTACCTAATAGGCATTCACATTAAGCTCTATCTTGATATTCTAAGAGTTCTTTCATTTAAAAACAAATTTAATAAATTGCAACAATATTATAAATTATTCTAGTAAACAGATCTACCTAAGTTAGCATGATAAGATTAGCGTTAGTGATGATCTGGATTTGGCTGGATAGCAATCGCAGCAGGGACTTATTCCAGAGAGACTAGTTGAGAAAAGTGGTGGCGTAGTAACAGGTGGCAGGTGGCAGTAGTAACAGAATCCAATGACTACTGTAGAAGTTGTAACGACGAGGAAAGGGGAAGAAACTGTGTAATAGCTCTTTTGACTTAGCTCTGTTCTGGAGGAGTGGCGCAAACTCTATCTGGGGGAGCGCTACCTGCAGGGTCTCACCGCGCTGTCGACTACAGGAGTCAGCAAGGTACATATTATGCCACTGTAATGGACTTTTTTGGACGCGCTGGACCTACAACCGTTGGACATGGTGAACAAATCACCCAAGGAAGTTTTTGAATTCTTAATAGCCATCGGTATGCTATATAGCAATTGGTTTAGGTAACGGACTCATCTTTGCTTTTTCTTTCCTTACTATCTCTCTACTTCTTTACACTCTTCTATCGCTATTGCTATGCTTTTGCACTTTCCTCACAAATACTATTGTTTTGCAGCCAATTTAATTGCAAAACGCACCATCAAAATTGGATTTTTTCAACCACTCAGTGTTGCTGTCCCGTTATTTCGCTTTAATTCGTACATTTTATATGACCATGAGAATTTTTGACAACTAAAAAAACTGAGTGTTACTTAATATTAAAAAAAATATATTTATTTAATGAAAAGGTTTGTCAATAGCTTTTATTATAAGCTTTCCACTGATATACATTAATTACTTTCTTTTTTGCATCGCGTTTCTTTTTTCATTCTTTTCTATTTTAATTTATAGGCCTGTCAATGATTATGATAAAATTTTTTCCAAGTCTTAAATATGGCTAAACGTAATTACTATTGGTAATTTTTTTTTTGCTTAATATTTGTGTTACTTAGTTACATACCGATTGATTATGTAAATAAAAACGAACAAAATTTCGTGTGTATAATACAATTGCTAATTATAAAAAGGTGTGAGTTTTTCTTTTAAAAAAATGTTTTTTCATAAAATATTTTTTATCTCTTTTTTTTTAATTTTCTTTAACTAGATATGAAAATTATTTGTTATATATGTATGTTAGTATGCTGGTATGTATAAATATTGATAACTAGTTTTATAGTGTAATAGAACCACTTTAAATTTTTAATTTTTCTACAAACTCTAATAAAATTAATAGTGAAAACAGCAGTAACGAAAAACTAACAAACGAAAATCATAGATTCATTAATTTAACGAAATTTATAAACAAAACGATCAAATATGTAAAAGCATACATAAATTACCACTAATTTTGTATAGGACAACAGTTTAAAATCCTTGTCTAAATGGATTTGCTGGACCGCTAGGACCCGTTGCAGCTTGTTGTTGTTGCTGTTGAAATGGGTTCGCTACACGTTGTTGAGGAAGATGTCGGGTTTCTGAGGGTTGCTGTTGATACATGCCGCCACCACCACCTTGTTCTTGATAGCCGGGCTGATATTGTTGTTGAGGCTCATATTGGGTATCCTGTTGATAGCCTTGCTGCACTTGATAATCATAAGCAGCGGAAGCTTGTTCATCTAAACTTGTTTCTTGCTGTTCTTGCTGATACTGTTGTCCATATTCAAGATGATTCTTGAACTCACCATCAACCGGCTTCTGATCATGCATCACATACGTTTGATATTCTTTATTAGGCGGGTCCTGCATAAGAATATTTGCCTCATTCTCAAATGGCTTAAAGTCGTAAATATTGCGCAATTTTCTTAGCAGCGGTACATACAAGAGATTTGAAAAGGCTATAATGAAGTTGAGGGCAGTGAAGCCGATTGCTTCTACTACTCCACCCGCTATAATCGGTCCCACTGCATAGGCTATTGAATAGGATATATCGGCTATGGCATATATACTACCGTATACGGAAACGTAACGTACATCCACCAAGTATCCCAGTGTAGGCAAGAGGGCAGTATCTATCAAGGCAATGCCAAAACATATAATGCATATAGGAATCATTAACATTTGGTAGGAGGTTGAAAACGGTATAATAAAGCAGGATAGACCTTCTAAAGCCAAACCACCAGCTGCCATTAGCCACTGATGGTGGGGATATTTTTTAGCCATTTTAACTGTGATTACCACACCCAAGACATGAGGGAAGAAAGCTGGCAGCCACACCATACCAATTTTCCAATTGTCTGTGGTCAGATTGTCCTCCATCCACAGGGAAATAGTAGGCTCTAAGAAAGCTAAAGCCACATTTGACATGGTTAAAGCACCGGCACATACAGCTATATAGGGATCCATTAGCAAACGCCAAATGGGTATAATCTCTTGCTTAACTTCTCTGCTTTGTTGTAGTTGTTCTTTGAATGGTTTCATAACCAACAGCAGCATTAGACCATCGATTAGACACACTAAGGCAAGTATTAAAAAGGGTACTTCTTTGCCGGCAAACTGGTAAAGGGCTCCACCGAATGGAGGTGCTACCAGGCAGCCAAAACTGATAAAAGCTAAGGCAATGCCCAATGCTTGTGAACGTTCATTTTCTTCCGTAAAACGATCTGCTATCATGGCCAAGCCTGAAGTATCGGCAAACGCTGAACCAGCTCCTTGCAGGGAACGAGCAAAGAATAACACACTGTAACTTCTGCCGCAAGCAAATACAGCCGTGGAAAAAAACATGATCGTTAAGCCAACCATCATGGGTATATCGTAGCCAATTTTATCGATTAGACCGCCTGAAAATGGATTTACCATCAGTTGTACAATGGCTTTAGAGGCGAAGAGCACACCAGTAGCCGAATCCTGACCATGATGATCGTGATGAACTGGTATTATTTTACCGGTTACATTGTCTATTCGTAAGGGTGCCATAGTGGAATCAGGAGCATCGAAACCAGCTATTTCTCGCAGATAGTCTGGTATAATTGGCACTATCACCATATACAACATGTTGTCCAATAGTAAGGCAATGGAGACTATAACTAAAACCAAACGTCTCTGATTGACGGGCTCCTGAATTTTATCCCACACAATATCCTTTACTTCACGTATCTCTAAATTAATAATTGGTATGGTGAATGACATGATGATTTTTATAATTCCAACGTTACTGTGAAAAATATATGACTTGAAGTAATTCGATTTTCTTATCTAGATTGAACTTAACGGCTAAATCGTGAGTTTTGAAGTTTTCCTTTTTTTTTTTTTTGAATTTTTTTGTGTTTCCTTTGTACTTTGCTTATCCACAATAAACAGCACTACACTAAAGTTCAGTTATTTTGTCTGCCGCAGTGCTTCTTTTAAACATTTTTGGTTATGTTGTTTTTTTTCCTTTTTGTAACTGGAATAAGATACACACACTTTCTATCCTTCTCTCATGATTTCTAGATAATCCTTTGGATTTAGGCTTTCTTTAACAATTATTTATGCAAATTGCAGGCACATTTTGTGTGTATGTGTATGTGTTAGGGGTTTTGCTTGTTTGTGGGTTTATTTAATTTCGTCTGCTCTTGGCTGGTGTTCTGCGATTTCATTTAGTAGGGACCACAACCTTTAACGACACAGAAACAAGATTTCATTATTATTTTACTTTTATTTTTATCTTTTTAAAATGTTATTATTTTTAAAGATTTTAAAACTTTGCTTGTACTG
Organism: Thelaira solivaga; assembly: GCA_947397855.1. Lineage (NCBI taxonomy): Eukaryota > Metazoa > Arthropoda > Insecta > Diptera > Tachinidae > Thelaira > Thelaira solivaga. The sequence goes on from OX377610.1 coordinate 38,994,354, forward strand.
CTTAATTAATTCTCTTTCAGTATGCTTCTTTTTTTTATGAAAAACTCAAGTTGTAATTTAAAAATATTTTTATTTTTATTTAAATTAAAAATTTAAATTTATTTATGATTGAAATGTTGTTTCTGTGCAGCGAAAGGTGTAGTTACAATTTGAAATTATTATTTTTTTTTTTTAATAAAATTTAATTAAGGTTAATATCGTTGTATTAAACTTTTTTTACTTTTACTTTTCCTTTTATTGAAATGCGTTTTCATTTTCTCCATTATAACTTTTTGTTCTTCTCTTTTTCTTATTAATGTTTTATGATTTAAAACTTGAATAGTTTAGTTTTAGTTATGCGATTTTAACAATTAATTAACTATTTTAGGGTGCATTATCTACATTCCACTGTGAACATACATTTCAATCATAAAACAAATTATATTTATTTTTACATACATGTGTTTTACGAAACTTGTTTCATTCATTTAGCTTGTTATTTTAGTTTTAAAATAAAATAATAAATAATATTCATTTGAATACCAAGCAAAAGATGGCTTCATTTTAAAATTATTTAAAAATATTTACTAACCAACAAATTTATTAAAGGCTTCTTAAATAGAATTCTCAAAGGCAACCTACTCAATAAGCCCTTATCAAACAAAAATTTTTTTATGAATTTACCTGTAAATATTTGATTTAAAAAAAAAAAGCAAACTGACATGCAACGAAATGACTAAATGTATATGCTGCTTACAGAAAACAAGCAAGCGAATTGTCAAAAAAATTTATAACGAAAACACTTAAACTCTTATCCAAAAAGTTGACGTAAAATTTATGAAAAAATTATATGAAAAATTTCGATAACGTTTACTTTAAAGTCTAATCTGTAATTTTTTTTAGATGAAAGTTTTTATTTAAAAAATTTTTAATTATTGAATTGTTTAAAAAGTTATTTGTCAAAATTTTTCTAACAATTTAATTTTCTCTTTTTAAAACAAACAAAACAAAATCATTTAGAAAATTTGTTTGTTCGCTAACACTGCAGTCACACGATCAAGTTTTTTTACAATTCTCTTTCAAGAAATTTACATATACTGCTTGTCTAAATTCACAAAAATTAAAAGCTGTGACGTAGGCTGCACGCAATTTCAAAGCAAGTTTTTCAACAAGATGTTTTTTTTTAACCTCTTGAACCGACAGTTTTGTTTCGGCGGCAATAGAGTTATATGCCTTAATTTTTAAATTATTCCGTCTATATGCAGGAATATTCATGTTTCACAGAACTTCATGCCTTCTGTATATCTCTATGAACTGCAAAACGTCGTTATATTTGTTTAATTTGTTCACAAACATATTTAAAAAAAAAAAACAAAACAATACTGGCGGCAGAATAAGAATTCAAATTTGGAATGAAAAAACTGCAGTCAGCTGTTTTCTTGACTGTAATTTGAAACACTCAATTGAACGAAAAATTGAAAGCAAACTCTCAGCAAATTTTGAAAGTGTGAGTGTATTGGTAAAAAAAAGAGAGAAATTTTTAAAATTGAATGAAAACTTGATCGTGTGACCCCCAAGTAAATAAACTTTTGTTTTGCACCTACCACGCCAATTTTTAAGCCCACTTTTCAATGATTTTTGCACCCCACTTTTCAAAATGATGTGTGTCCGTACTTAGCTTAAGCCTGAATTTATGCTTTCATATACTTTTTGGTTGGCGCCTGTGATAATAGTGCTGGCAAAAACATGAGCCACTTTATAAAGTAGTAAATGGTTCTAAAGGGTATTTTTTATAGACATATAGAACTTTAAGTTTGCATTACTGTTCACGATGGCGACCGATTTAACAGCTGTCAAGTGATTTATTCTGAGTTTGGCTTGGCAATTCATCATGAATAGACTCACGCCTGAACAACACTTGCAAATAATGCAAAAAATGGGCCCAAAACGAGATTGCCGTTGTTTCTGATTTTCATAAGCGAATATTGTTTAGCGATGAAGCGCACTTCTGGTTGAATGGCTACGTCAACAAACAAAACTGCCGCATTTGGAGTGAAGCTAATCCTCTAATGTATGTCGAAACACCGTTATATCCAGAAAAACTGACTGTTTGGTGCGCTTTATGGGCTGGTGGAATCATTGGTCTCTACTTCTTCAAAAACGATGATGGCCAGAACGTTACAGTCAATGGTGATCGGTATAGAGCAATGATTACTAACTTTTTCATTCCTGAATTGAACAACCATGATGTCCAGGAGCTGTGGTTGAAACAAGACGGCGCAACATGTCACACAGCTCGTGCCACAATCGATTTATTGAAAGACACGTTTGGTGACCGCCTAGTGTCACGTTTTGGACCTGTGAATTGGCCTCCAAGATCTTGTGATTTAACACCGCTAGACTACTTTCTGTGGGGCTATGTAAAGTCATTGGTCTATGGGGATACGCCACAAACGCTTGACCATTTGGAAGACAAATTTCGCCGTGTTATTGCCGATATACGGCCACAAATGTTGGAAAAAGTCATCGAAAATTGGACGTCCAGATTGGACTACATCCGAGCCAGCCGTGGCGGTCATATGGCAGAAATCATATTTAAAATGTAATGCTACAAGATTATCTTTCGGATAAATAAAATTCATGTCAATCGAATAATCCATCGTTGTTTTATTGCACATTAAAGTTCTATACGTCTATAAAAAACACCCTTTATTTATTTAGATGGGTTTTATAATAATTAAAATTATATTTGCGTAAATAAACTTCTCTAAAAATTATAGAGCGTCTATAAGAATATCAACTCATTTAATAAAGGACCGCCCGTTCGAGAGCGCATAAAAACATCTAGTAGTTAATAAATAAAATGATATGATTGTTCAGGTATTATAAGCAACAACAACTAAATTACTCAACTGACTTTAAAATATAATCTTAATAAAGTACAGTCTTAAGCTGGCTACACTCATATTTACTTGAATAAAAAATAATGTGTAACTTACAGGAAACGAACAATGCAATCGCTTAAAAAATTTGTATGGAAAAAACAAATTTTTTTAAAATATTTTTGAATGTTTTTCATAAATTTTTTAGACAATTAGATTGTTCGTTTTCTATAAACAACACATGAAACTAATACACTTTTACTTACACTCATCACAGCTCATGATCACTTTATAAAATTTCCCGAAATATTTCTATCACATCTGATGTATTTTGAGATTTCTTAAGGTGATGACATGACGGTCATTTTAAAATGGTAGGAATTTTTTTTGTAGTAAATTTTAAAAAATGAATACGAAAAGAAGACGTTTTTTATTTTATCTAGAAAATTGTTGTGTTATTTGTAGCGAATATACTTTTGCAAAATATTAGGCATAATCACGTCGATATATACACAAATTTTGCATTGTCAGGAGCTAGAAAAAAATATGCTAAATTTTGCCTTAAAAAAAGGCTAGAAAAAGCTAAATCACTCATAAAAAACTATTAAAAACTATTGCTTAAAATTCAATATAATAATTATGATTTTTATAGAAGAGAACATACAATGACAAAAACTAAATAAAAGAAGGTCTTTTTAAATGGATAACGCAGCAGGCTGGGACTGCTTTTCACCTTCTCTGTGAGTGCCCGGCTCTTATGGCTTCGAGACACAGATTTCTCGGTGCACATCTGATGGCCGAACTACCTGAGATATCGGGAGTAAGGTTAGGTCACCTTACTGCTACATGGTCTTGGCGAGTAGGTGGATCAAAACGGAGTCTTACAACTTTAATTGAAGGCCGTTTAGGCCAACCAACCAAGGTCTTTTTAAACATGCTTTCCTTTATGGTCATAACTTGCTGTTTTTTGAAAAAAACTATCCGCAAAAAAAAGTTTCAAATAAAAGCCAATACGCTTATATATCCAACGCAAAGGAAATCAAGTCGGTATCTTGAAAACTAAGCAAGTTATGACCAAAAAGGTAATCAGTTCTACTAAAAAGTGGCCGGAAAGAGTCAGTAGTAGAACTGGTTACTTTTTTGTTCATAACTTGCTTATTTTTCAATATATCGACTTGATTTCCTTTGCGTTGGATATATAAGCGTATTGGCTTTTATTTGAAATTTTTTTGGCGGATAGTGCGAAAAAAATTTTTGAAAAAAAAATTATAAAAAAAAATTTCTCACACTAAATAACAAAATTTAAATTTTTTGTGAAGGATACAAAAACAAGTGTGAAAAATTTGGTTTTTTTTATTTTAATCGCCTCTCTAGAATTCTTAATTTAAAAAAAATTTTTGGTAAGTAAAAACAGTAATTAAATCACCTCATTCGCTATCGAGCAGCTCGTATCGAAATTTTAAAATTACGATAGTTTTCATTCGATAGCGAATGCGGTGATTCGGGCCCAGGCTTACTTGCAACTAAGAATTAGCATAAACTTAACTGTATTTTCTTTTAATTGTTCGCTTTCAAATACTATTGGGTGTAAAGTGCACTACCAAAAACTCCTACAAAAAAGTAAAAAAAAAATTCCATTTTTTATCTAAATACTTATTACTAAAGGCCGGAGCAAAAAAATTCTTTCGTACGTTATAATAATGATAATGAAAACTTTAAAAGGTCAGCCTCTACGTTAACAACTTCTTATTTTAATACTCTAATTGTGTTTTGACATAATGAAATTGAACTTTAGCAAAGAGTTATGAAATCCAACTTTAAATTATTTTTCTTTAATTATTGTAAAATATTAAACGTATTTGTATGAATTTTAAATTCTTTTTATTTAAATACCGACTAAACCAACATAAATAACTTGTATTTTTATTATTATATTTCTAAAGAAATTTTAAGCACGTTTTCCTACTTGACTTTTGTGCATATAGTACAAGTAGGTATAAGCGTGAATTTTATATATAAAACAAAAACAAGTTTTTAAATGAAACTCTAAAGACCAGGTCATAACAAACCAACCCTGTGCGTATGTGTTTTAAAACAAAAATAATTATAAAAAAAAATTGAATACGTTGGCTCATATTCATATAAAAACAACTGACTGAATGGTAAATATTCGCATGCTATGCATGTCTTCAACCTGATTCAAATTCTAAATCAGAAATGAAATGAAAGAAAACTAAAGCATATAAAAATAATAGCGTTTGTGTGTGTTAGTTTATTCTCTATAATGGAAGCACATTTTTATATTTACGTGTAGCACTCGGCGTCGGTGTACTCGTATGTGTGTATAGAACGTAATAATTGACTCAAGTGCTGTTGCATGTTGTTGCCGTTGTTGGGGTCGAGTGGCAGTAACACATTTATAATAAAATATTTTACTACCCCCAAAATAACAAGCACAAAAGGACGTTTCACTGTGTCTGTGAATGTGTGTGTGTGTTTTTTTTTTGTATTTCTTTATTAAAACGTACAGCTTTCATAGGCATTGAAGTAGCACTCAGCCAGCATGGTCATGAAAATTTAATGACACAGTACGATGAATGTAAAGCAAATATGAAAGAAAAACATTAACATAGTAATACAAATAACAAATAATAAAAAAAGGAAATTAAACTTAACGAGAAGGGTTTCTTAAATGTTGAACTGGTTTACATGGCGGCCTGAACGGCCATCAATTCCGTTTTGAGCAAAATATTGGCCACTAAAAAATAAGAAACAGGATACTTACAATAAGTTTTTGTTTTTTTTTTTGTTGTTAATTAATGTAACATTTGAAAACTACAGGTTAATGTGCAATTTCTGTAGCGCATTTGTATGAAACCATGAAATTAAAAAAAAAAAATAATTTGGCTAATTTTTTTGACAACTTATTAACAGGTTAATGGCCATTTTAGCATTTTTAGGCTAGATTTAGCCTTTTTGCTCGATTTATGATTTAGCCTCTAGCTTTTTTCCTAGCCTTTTTACATTTTCAAAATAGCCCTAAAAAGCCCATTTGTATTTTTCCCAATTTTTTTGCGGATAGTGCGAAAAAAATTTTTTATCATTTAAAAAAAAGTTTTGAATATATCGACTTGATTTCTATTGCGTTGAGTAGATTGGATTTAATTGGAATTTTTTTTTTTATAATTTTTCCAAAAAAAGCAAAGGGGGTAGTTCACGGTAATTTTTGGGGAAAAAAATTTTTTTCGCACTATTTTCTTGAAAATTAAGCAAGTTATGACCAAAAAAAGTAACCAGTTCTACTACTGCCTCTTTCCGGCCACTTTTTAGTAGAACTGGTTACCTTTTTGGTCATAACTTGCTAAGCTTTCAAGATATCGACGTCATTTCTTTTGCGTTGGATAGTTAAACATATTGGCTTTAATTCCAATTTTTTTTTTGCGGATAGTGCAAAAAAAAATTTTTTTATGACCAAAAAAGAAAACATGTTTATTTTTTAGTTTTTGTCATTGTATGTTCTCTTCTTGATTTAAAAAAAAATCATAATTATTATTTTGAATTTTAAACGATAGTTTTTTAACTTTTTCCTACCTTTTTTGTGAGTGATTTAATTTTTCTAGACTTTTTTTTAGGCATATTTAGCTTCCTTTTTTCTAGCTACTGGCAACGCTGCTTATTAAGTTATACCACGAGTCAGCAAAGCTATTATATTAAATGAAAAAGAATTGAATGCATGCATTTAATCCAAATTAATTGTTTATTTTTTTGTTTCCTAATAGAACAGTATTGCCAAAGTGTATGCTTTGATTTATAAAAACCAAATGCAAATGAAAGACATTAACTGCTAAGCTCCCTATTTCGATGCGAAGCGAAGGCGAAAGAAAACCAGTCACTCATTTTCGACTGAAAACGGGGCTCACTAACTTTTGACTTATCGTTCGCTTGGCCTTACGTTGTTTACCGCAAGCCTTCTCAATATACCATGTTGTAACAACAACAGTTCCATAAATTAATCGCCAGATTCAAAGAAAACCCGCTGTAAACTAGATATGTACTTTAAAAAACACTACATGATACACTAATTAAACACTCAACGAAAGAGAGCAGAAAGAAAAATACATTCACAAAAACAAATTGTAAACAAAAAAGCTTAAAAAATTTATGTTTTAATTAAAAAGAAAATTTCATGTTGATTGTTCAAAAATCAATATTAAAAGATAGAAAAAAAATATTATTTATAATTTTAGTGGTTTCTGCGCGCTTCGTGTTAATTTTATAAGAAACAATAGCCAAGCGACAACAAGAAAACAAGTGAGTGATTTTGGCATTTGTATTCATACAAAGAAAAAAAATATTTTTTAGTGAGCTGCAATTTCATATAGAAATGCTTACGTTATTGTTCGATTTTTTTTTTCATAATAATTTTATTGTAAAAATGTTTTAGGCAGCCGCAAATCAGTTGTTTGTCGTCTCAAGTCGAAGCGAACGATACTTTTCTTCATAAGGAGCCTGGCCGTAAGCTTTTTTTTTTTTTTTTGTTATTCACTAGAAAGCCAGAAACTTATAGCAAAAACGGAAACTAGTTTTTGTTCTTTTATTTTAAAAACCAACACGTTTTATTTTAAAAAAACATATGGGTCTAATAAATATATTCGATATCGATTTTTCATTTTAGTATAATGGCACTCCATATCGAGTAAAATGTATGGTAAATTGAAATGATGGCTTTCGATAGCGAGTCCTCGATCGTGTGTAGTCTTAGTCAACATCATTCGATAGTAAACTGGTTATTGTAACCAAAACAAATTACTTTTTTAGTGAGCACCGTCAACAAAAATTAAGAAAAAAAAATTAGTTTAAATTTTTTAAAAATCATCATCTTTTGATTTTGAAGAAAAAGATGTTAGAAGAAGCAATTGTGCATCCATATTCCCAAAAATTCTTTTCGCAGAATTGTTGCCTAAATTCATGCTACACTTCTTCTTTATATACTTTCATTCGACAAACTTTTGTGTGTATAAATCTATTATGGTTAGAACTTCCATTTTTGAGTATGAGGCTAAAATTTTGATGACTGTGAACGAAATTCGTTACAGAAACAGAAATTCGTTACTGTAGCCTAAACTGAGCGTCATGTGGTTTCAACAAGACGGCGCCTGACGCCACACAGCGTGTTAAGCAATCGATTTATGGTACCTCAAGATTATTTTTATACAAGTTTTTCAGTTAGCTGCATTGAAAAACCTTGTATTAATTGTAACCTTTCTACAAGAGCAAAAATTTTTTTTTTCAGTTACAAATAAAGTTTTTCATTCAATCTTGGAATACTCAAAAAAAAAAAGTTTGAGATACTCTGTTTGGTTGGTTTATTATTATTTTAATTCTGTGACTACTTTTTTCTTCCTCAAAGTTTAAATTTTGCTGTAGCATGGCGTGTAACTCAAGTGTATTCCTTCAGAATGTGGAATTAAAAAAAAAAAAAAAAAACAACAAATTTTGTTCCAGCCAAAAAATAAAATACAACAACAATTTTTTTTGTTTTCCTTTTTACTTTTAAATTTTCGTACAAGCTACAAGGCTTACAGTCAGCCCCCTTCTCACATTAATGCACTAGCTACGCCTTTGATTACCAATGAAATAATTTGTACTCGTTTACACATAAATATTTATTTTTTTTTATTTTCGAATAATGAGGCAATTTATACAACAACAAGTCGTTGTTATTGTAATTATTTATTTGAAACAAACAACAAATTGTTGTGTATGTGCAAGTGTGTGTGTAAGAGAGCTTAGGAAACTTTGTGTATGTTGCAGGCCACTACAGTTTGCCTCAATTTTCGTTATGACGAATTTCCCATAAAGTAAAAGCATAAAATGTTATTTCTTTTAATTCTTCAGAAAAACAACTGAGAAGTTTACTTTCTTCCATTAACATTATTATTAGTTTTACTCTTTTGTCAAAATTAACAATTTGTTTAATTTTGTTATTCATTTATTTTCCTTTTTTTTTCTTTTATCTATTCTCTGCTTATAATTATGACATTTTAAAGGTCATAGTTGTTTGGTTTGGCAAACGCAATTAATTTAATTGAGTGTAAATTATCGTTAGCATGTAAAGGGTGTTTTTTTTATAGACGTATAGAACTTTAAATTGCAATAAAATAACGATGGATTATTCGATTGACATGAATTTTATTTATCCGAAAGATAATCTTGTGGCATTACATTTTAAATATCATCACGGCTAGCTCGGATGTAGTCCAATCTGGACGTCCAATTTTCGATGACTTTTTCCAACATTTGTGGCTTATCCGCATAGACCAATGACTTTACATAGCCCCACAGAAAGTAGTCTAGCGGTGTTAAATCACAAGATCTTGGAGGCCAATTCACACGTCCAAAACGTGAAATTAGGCGGTCACCAAACGTGTCTTTCAATAAATCTATTGTGGCACGAGCTGTGTGACATGTTGCGCCGTCTTGTTGGAACCACAGCTCCTGGACATCATGGTTGTTCAATTCAGGAATGAAAAAGTTAGTAATCATTGCTCTATACCGATCACCATTGACTGTAACGTTCTGGCCATCATCGTTTTTGAAGAAGTAGAGACCAATGATTCCACCAGCCCATAAAGCGCACCAAACAGTCAGTTTTTCTGGATGTACCGGTGTTGCGACATACACTTGAGGATTAGCTTCACTCCAAATACGGCAGTTTTCATCGCTAAACAAAATTTGTAAAATACGTATTCCGCACAGAACCATTATTTTCGAAATAAAATTGCACTATTTGCAACCGTTGTTCAGGCGTGAGTCTATTCATGATGAATTGCTAAACCAAACTGAGAATAAATCACTTGACAGCTGTTAAATCGGTGGCCATCTTGAACAGTAATGCCAACTTAAAGTTCTATACGTCTATAAAAAACACCCTTTATGTATGCACGAATATAATGAAGAGCTATATAGCGAATTATAAATACTCAAAATGTAATTGGATTTTTAATTTATATTTGCTCACATGCACATGATAATTGTGCTTGTATTTATGCATTATAAGTCAATGTTGTTTACCTTTTGATTTGTTTCAAATGATAATAGATTTTCATGATAGTTAAATTAGAATTACGATTTGAAATAAATTTTAAAAATAATTTTCAATGAATATAAACTTTAATATGACAGTTGGAAGTTTTAGTGCTTCCAAAATTGAGTCATCTGGCTAAGCAGTTGTTCTATTACAGCACATGGAAAAAAATTTATTTTTCGTTACATGACGTCACTTCTTTTAATTTTTTATATTCAAAATGGGAGTAGCTTAATTAAGTTCTTCTCTTCTACTTAAAGTAAAAAAAATTATTTATAGAGTGTATTAAAAGTAAATTTAAAGAAACTAAAGAACTGCAGCAAACAAAAATAGCAGCGTAATGTAGGGTATCTCATATATTTAAATAATTAATATTAATTTGAATACATTTAATTGTTATTATTATTATTTATTAGTAACAGTTATTTAAATGTATTTGTTAATATTGTTGTTATAAAACTTTTATATATTATATTATTTTTAACCTCAAAATTCACTTAATTGTTAATAGGGTAAACGCTCCTAATTTCGGCATGTTCCAGTAGTCGTTATTTTTGTTTTTAAAACTCAAATAAACAGGTATAATAGAGAGTTTTCAATGTATAAAAAACCATTTTTGATTAAATAATACGAGTATACTTAACTCTCTATTTCAAATTAGTTCATCTTACTGAAATGAGTAATTTATTCATAACATGTCTTTATCCAATGTGTTCTCTGAAATGTCGGCAGAAGTGCTTGTTTTCTAATTAAAAATTTAGTGACAAGGCCAATTTCGAATGGGTTGTTAAAACTATTATTTGAAACAATTTCTATATTTCTATAAATATTGTTGTTGATAAGTAAAAATTAGCAAAAAAAAAATAACTTTTTTGCTGTTTAATGATGCCGCTCTTAGGCACAAAAAATTTGTATCATTTCCTGTAGTCGTCATTGGGTGTCAACTATTCGTAAATTGTGTTTTGCCAGTAGTCGGCAGAACGTTTTATTAAGTAATTTCAAGCCTGTCGAATACAAAATCATGTTTCTGGAGTCGGCATCTGATTGCCTTGAAAAAATTTAAAGGCAAAATGAAGTTCAGTGTACATTGCAGAAATTTTTAAAATAAAAATGAAGGAAAAATATTTTTTCATTAATTTTTTACCGTCCTTCATCCAAATTGTTTTTTTTTTTAATGCTAGTACCAAAAACGGAGTCTTGCGGCTCTAATTGAAGGCCGTTACATCATATTTTCTTCTTGATGTGCAATCAGAATACCGACGACAAAATGTATTATGTTTATTTAATGTGTTTTGCCGACGGTAAATTGTAAGTTTTTACATATTAAAAAAATCAGATTAATATCAATCAGTTCGATGTGTGCATCAGCCAATTTAATTTTTTCAGCAACACAAATCCATAATGTGACGTTGAATATTTGATAGTCTAGCACCCACGTTAGAATTGGCTTTTTTTTTTATTAAAAGACATCAAACTGTCTAAAGAAAATATCTTGCCAGTGGTTTTATTACCAGATTAAACTAGTTACTTTTCTTCTAAAACACATTATAGTGACGAAAGTGCACTTTTTTGGGGAATCGCCCATATGCAGAGTCGTGACATCTCGAATTTTATTTTAGGATATTATTTTCTAACTTAAATAATTTTTTTTTGTATAACTTTTACCCTTTTTTTATTACAAAAATTAGATCTTACAAGTATACATACAGAACAAAATGTGTGATTTCTACACCGTAGATGTGCCACTCTAAAGTGCACATATATTCTAAAGGTTGTTTTTTATAGACGTATAGAACTTTAAATTGCAATAAAACAATGATAGATTATTCGATTGACATGAATTTTATTTATCCGAAAGATAATCTTGTGGCATTACATTTTAAATATGATTTCTGGCATATGACCACAATGGCTGGCTCGGATGTAGTCCAATCAGGACGTCCAATTTTCGATGACTTTTCCCAACATTTGTGGCCGTATATCGACAATAACACGGCGAATGTTGTCTTCCAAATGGTCAAGCGTTTGTGGCTTATCCGCATAGACCAATGACTTTACATAGCCCCACAGAAATAGTCTAGCGGTGTTAAATCCCAAGATCTTGGAGGCCAATTCACAGGTCCAAAACGTGAAATTAGGCGGTCACCAAACATGTCTTTCAATAAATCGATTGTGGCACGGGCTGTGTGACATGTTGCGCCGTCTTGTTGGAACCACAACTCCTGGACATCATGGTTGTTCAATTCAAGAATGAAAAAGTTAGCAATCATGGCTCTATACCGATCACCATTGACTGTAACGCTCTGGCCATCATCGTTTTTGAAGAAGTAGAGACCAATGATTCCACCAGCCCATAAAGCGCACCAAACAGTCAGTTGTTCTGGATTAGCTTCACTCCAAACGCGGCAGTTTTGTTTGTTGACGTAGCCATTCAACCAGAAGTGCGCTTCATCGCTAAACAAAATTCTTAAAATACGTATTCCGCACAGAACCATTATTTTCGAAATAAAATTGCACTATTTGCAAGCGTTGTTCATTCATGATGAATTGCCAAACCAAACTGAGACTAAATCACTTTACAGCTGTTAAATCGGTCGCCATCTTGAACAGTAATGTCAACTTAAAGTTCTATACGTCTATAAAAAACACCCTTTACATTCTTATAAATATCAGATTTTATTTAACTATGTCCATCTGTCCATCTTTTAATCAACTATTTGTCCGTCCTTTTGTGGGCAGATTTGCAAATCAACTTTTTTAAGTCCCTATAAGAACTGCCTTATAATTTCAGTAATCTTTTACATTTTTTGTGTGACTTATTATGGTGTTATGCATTTTATAGCAAAGGAAGAGACCTGTTATACATTTAAGATTCTTCCTATAAGATATTATGATAAAAAAAACAATATTCCTTGACTTTAAAATGAGGAAAAAATTCAATTTTCTTAGCCATTGCTCATATTAAAAATTATATCACTCTATACCTAAAACTTTAATTTATTCTCCGCAGTAGAATGAATTGCCTAGAATTTCTTTTGGCTTAGAGAACCACCAAATTTCATAAAAGTTTTCCAGAAACAGCTGAGTACATAAATTTTAAAAATTTTAAAAAAAGTTTGTGAAATTTTTTTTATTTTCTAGTTAAATTTTTCGTAGAAAATGTATATAAACTTTTATTCACCTTAAATGTTGGTTTGGTTTTACCTTTATAAAAGAAACAACCCTCTTGTTATGTCAGTCTACCCTCACGACAACACGTTATAGTCCTGTATGCCCATTCCATTGAAAGTTGCCAACTTTTCTTTTTAAAATTATATTCCAAAGTTTATTTAGCAGCATAAATTATTAATGTGGATTTTTGAAAATGTAGACAAGTAACAAAACAAATAACAAACGCCCCATAAAATGTAATTTATCTTGTGAATTTTTGATGAAACTAACAGATGTTGGTTAAAAGAAAACAAAGGGAAGAAAATTAAAGTTCCAATTCTATTTTACAAATATTCAGTTCAAGCTATCTAAATATATAAATAAAATTCATTTTCTAATTGTTTGTTTGTTATACAAATTTTTCTTTCATTAACGGATTTATCTTAAATAATATGACTGTTTTATTAAGCTTAAGGTCTTATTTTTTAAAAATTCGCTTCAATTTGTGTAGCTTCTTCAGGATTTAATTATAAATTTATAATTATTTATAAATATAGATATAAAAATAAATTTTTTAAAAATAAGACCTCAAGCTTAATAAAATAGTCATATTATTTAAAAGAAACAGGTCATAACAAAACTAACAAATAAAAAAAAATATATACATTTATGCTCTTATCCAAAAAAAAGTTGACGTAGACTTTAAAGTAAAATTTTTTAAAAAAATTATATGAAAAATTTCGATAACGTTGACTTTAAAGTCTACGTTAATTTTTTTTTTTTTTTTGGTAAGGGGATAGTCTCTATACTTCAAGGAAGGTCGCCATATATCTTTGAAGCAACCACGCTTCATCGATTTTCACTAGCCACTGTTCAAAACGATGTGTACTTAGTTTAAGTCTTAAATTATGCTTTGAAATATTTCATTTACTACTTTGGTTGGCGCCTCTGATAATAATGCTAGCAAAAACATGAACATATATTTATTTGGATGGTTTTTTTTAATAATTAAAATTCTATTTGAAACGTATTTCTCCAAAAATTGGTGCATACAAGTACTAAGAACTACCAACTCATGTAATAAATTACTGGGCCGGGCGAGACCGGGAAAAACCACCTAGTAAGCTCTAAATAAGCGTGCAGTCATGTTATTCTTTTTGTGAATATTCAGGCAGAAATTTGTACTTTGCAAATATACAGAGCATATTAAACTAGGCCTTGAGTGTGGTTTTTAAATATCCCAAATTTTTGTTGCAAACACCATCTTCGAAAAATTCAGGCAACTTTAATTGTGTCTGTCAATTATAAATGAGTTTGTTGTTTTCGGCTTATAGACATTTGAGCAAGATATTTTTAGTGCAAAGGAAAAAAAGTCCAATTACAGAAACACTTGTTTGCAATAAATGGCATCTTGTTTCAAGTCTCATCGTATTCTATTCAATTCTGTTGCTTTTTATAAAATTATTCGCTATGGAAGAGTGAGTTATAGAAACGAGGCAATATTTAAAAAAATTAAGATCTCAATGAAAATTGTTTTTTTTTAATTTTCCAATATTTCGACTTTCTTTTGAAGGCCTTCTTCAGGGAAATTTTATAATAATAATAAATTTCCCTGAAGAAGGCCGAATAATTTACTAAAATTATTATAAAAAAATTTAAGTTTTGGTATTTTTTTTTATAATTTTTATTTACAAATTTTTCTTCACATTAAATAGACTAAAAAAATTAAAAAAATTTTAGTTATTTATTTGTTAGTTTATTCGTTCGACCTTTTTCTTTTTAATTAAAATAACCTTAAGCTTAATAAAATAGCCATTTTAATTTTTAGTAATTTTAGAACAAGTTTTTTATAATAAAAAACCCAAATTTAATTTTTTTGCATTTATTTATAAATCAAAAAATCACATTTGAAATAATAAAAGAAAGCATTTATTTTAAAAGAAATATTTTTTAATTATATAACTTCATTAGTACTAAACTTATTTTGTTTTAACTTCTAATAATTTTCAATTACAGGTTGAAAAAGTTTTAAAGTCATTAGATTTGAAAAAATGAAAAGATTTTTTTTTTGTTTTACAAGTTTTCAACAAATATTGAGTATTTAAAAACATTTTTTATTCAAAAGTTTTTTACTTGCTCTCTAGCGTAAACAAAGTTTTTTAAATATTTAATGAACTCTTAAAATTATGCAACACAATTATATAACAATAACTACCACAACTATATGCAATTGATTTTGCAAAATTACATACATACGAGTACAAATGAGGATGGCGTACTATTATTGGTGTGCATAAACTTTTTCCAAAAAAAAAAAAATAAAAAAAAAATAAAAATTCTTAAAAATTTTAAAAACACTCCCCCTATAAACAAGCTTTGTAAAATTGTCATGGGAATTTTAGCACAAGGTTTTTGCATTAGTTTTAGTTCAACCCCAAATAACAATCCCAAACACAAGTATTTTATAAATACTCTGCGATTAAAGTTTACAAAATTTAAGCTTAATTTTGTTTTCCCTGTAAGTTTTTGCTTAAGTTACATTAATTATTCTATAGCTAACTAGACTTCAAATTAATTTTTGACAAAATGAATGAATGAAAAATTAAAACACTTAAAGATTTCTATTATTTATGTATTCAATGCATAAATATATCATTTTACTTTTGGAATTAAAAAATTATTTATTTCTCTGTATATTTCTTTTATTTAGTAGTGACAGTTACTTAGCGAAAAGGTAAAAATAAAAATAAATAGGGACTTGTATGTATTTTCTAAAATTCCTGCTGATTTGAAATGAAAAAAAAAAAAAACAACTGACAGTTGTCTTTCAGCTAACGCTTACAAATGAAACGCAGTATAACACGAAATGGTTTTTTAATCAAAAAGTATTTTTAAAACTCATAAAATATTTAAGGGATTACTTTTTACTTCTTTACCCTAAAATTGTTTTTGTTTTAATTTTTTTATATATATAAAACAAATAAATAAAAAATATTTTTAATCTCTTGTTATTTTTTTTTTCAAATTTTATTGGGCATACTTCAGCTCCGACTTGTGTTTAGCACGGTTTTTCAAAACGGTTTTTCTTCTTGTACTCATTTGTAATACTTAAACCGAAAAATAATACTTAAAGTTTACTTTCATTATATCACGCAACTACTTTTGTCCGCTTATAAGTTTAGTTTCATGGTATTTTTCAAGATTGAAAAACATTAATAGAAATTTTGTTTTTGTTATTTTAATAAATAGTTTTGTTATAAATAGAAGGGAAAAACGCCACTAAAGTGCTGAACATAATGAATTAAAAGACATACAAGTTTCATATTTTCCTTCAAGAGTAAACAGAGATCTGAGGCTAAATCGTCGCATTTAATATAGAATGGAGATGCATTAAAACAATATTTTTTTGTGTTAAATAAATAATTTGCAATTTGCAATCTAGACTGCACTGAACTCTAATTAAGAATTTCTTTTAAAAATAAACCTTTTACACCATTTTAATTTATTATCAATTATAATTACTAATAAATATAAAAATAAATTTTGCAAGAATCAAAGTTTATCTTTTTACACTCTTAATTTTGATATCAAACAGGAATGTTTGCTGGATTAGCATTATCATATTTTGCCCCTAACCATAATGCGCTTTACGTTTGTGACACAACTCACACACACAACAAAAGCAATAAATGTATACAAACGTGTGTTACACAAAAGGCATATCATCAACAACACTAATACTAAAACAAAAACGAGAGGAGAAAGAAAAAAATAAAAAACATTGTGTTCATGTGGCAGCATTTAGGGCGTTTGTTGAATATAAAGCAAAATAAGCTAATAATACTGACATTGCAGCTCAATAAGTTTATGACGAGTCTTTATATCAAAACAAAAGTTAATAACGTTAAAGTAACGCACTAACAAACAACAAAAGAAGGGAGTTTTATAATAAATTTTGCTGCAAAGTAAGTAAAATAAAGAATCACCAAACAAAAATGCGTGAAAGGTGGTAGATATTTGATTGCCTTACGATAACAATCAAACTGCCATCTAGATTTAAAAAATTATTCTACAAGCAAGTTGTTTGAATGAACTTCAACGCTTTGAGTGTCAACTCTGCAGACAAATCAAAAAGCTTGGCCGATTTGTATTATTTTTGCTTAAAAAAATATTTTTAATGTAAGAAACTAAAAGGATAACTGTATTCTAACAGCTAAATTCATAAAACAGATTTTTTTTAAATAAAATATTTAAAAATTTGTTTTGTAAGCCCCTATTGAACAAAAATGTTTTTTATGAACTTTTTTTTTAACAATCTTTTATGCAGCCGAACATCCAGTATCTAGGCTGCATAAAAGATCGTTATTGTCTCGGTAAACGTTGTATTAATTTAATTCGTTCGTACACTGCCGACTCATTTCCGAATGCTTTTAGAAACCCTTTCATTAGAAATGATTGCGAGAGTTCTGTTTATAAAAATCCTCAAAGGGCGTTTAAGATTCGTCTTAACCCCATAAATATTTTTGAGTTTTTTCTTTTAAATACTCAGTATTTGTTAATGCGTTTCATGAATTATCAGCTAGGGATGAAAAATTAGATGTTTTGCATCTCTTTGTTTGTAACAAATAAGTATATACTAACTGATCTCTAGGGAATATAAAGTAAATGAGAAAAAATAATGTGACAACTAAAATAATAATTTAACGATTAAATCGAAATAAGAGTGTTTCAGTTTTTAACAAAGTTTTATGGTAAAATTAAATTGTATGTGTGGTATAAAATTGTAATAAAGGCATACATGGTAAGTCTATAAACACTTTTATGCGCTTATTCATTTATTCATGCCAATATAAAAAAACGAGGTAGTACAAAATTATTGACTGCCTAAAAAGAATGAATTTTTCTTCTGATTTTTGAAACAAACATTTTTATTACTTTCATTTCTGATAAAACTGAGTGCCACATTTTTTTTTATCCGTTTTGTATTTTAGACAAAATACGCATAATCCATTCATAATCCATTCAGAAAAATGGTCAATAATAGAGGTAGTGACTCATAGCTGCACCATTTATATACCGATCCCACTGAATTTCAATAGCAATCGAAAAATAGAAACAACTAACACATTGTTATACTAAAGTTTTCTGTATGTTATCCAGAGACTTCAGAAAGTTGATTTAAACGACTACACGGACAGATAGATAGACGAACAGACAGAAATCGCCTTAGCGATGTACGTTTTGCAGAAATTACAAACTGAATCACAAATTTATATATCCTTCTTACTTACAGTAAAGGGTATAACAAAATTATATTTTTTTTTTTTTTTTTTGTGAAACTCAGTGTTAAGTACACCAGCTTGATCATTATTATTATTATCGGCAGACTAATTCTAAAGTAAAAGAACACAAGACTAGTGACGAATTGTTTTAGGATTAAATTTAACTATGTCTTTTGGAGCCAGGGCCTCATTGCTGAGAGAATGTGTTTTGAAAAACTCATCATTTACAACACCTAATTTATTTATGTGTTAGTTGAGTCTATAATGTCCTGTCAATAATTCAGCGTGTACTTTGATGTCATTTCTGCTGAGGTTCAAAATAAGGTTTATTTAATACATTCAGAGTTAAAAAATGCTCTGGCCAGTATTTCGTATAGACTTTGTTTTCTCCCTTTTACTGTAGTAAAACTCAGATGACGACTCAAAAGACAGTTTGGTTATATAATATAAATTCTATTATTTTGCAATGATGTAAATTGAAAAGCTGTTATCGAAAAACCATTACATCTCAAGAAATTTAATGAACTATTTTAATCATTGGCTTGTATGTCTTCAAAATGATGAAGAATAGAATGTTCTTCAAACAACTTCGATTGTGAGAACTAAATTTGTTAATAATCAAAAATTCTGTTATCATTTTTTAACTGTGATAATAGATATTGATGTATTATAGCATTAAATGTTGTTCTGTATTTAAGATTTCTAGTTGCTATAACTAAAAATTTTTTATTTATGCCAACTGAATTTTTGATTGGAAACAAATTTGGTTCTCGTAACCGTAGTAGTTTTTTTTTTTTTGGTGTGTACAAGGACAGCGTTGCCATTTTAGCCTTTTTTAGGCTAGTTTTAGCTTTTTTTCCTGGAATTTAGCCTTGAAATTTATCATTTAACCTCTATCTTTCTACCTAGACTTTTTCATTTTCGAAATAGCCTCTTTCGCAATTTTTTTTTTTTTTTTGCTAATAGTGCGAAAAATTTTTTTAATCATTTTTCCAAAAAAAAAAGCAAAGTTCATAGTAATTTTTGGCGAAAAACATTTTTTTCGCACTATCCGAAAAAAAAAATTTCGAATTAAAGCCAATACGTTTATCTATTCAATGCAATAAAAATTAAGTCGATATCTTGAAAATTAAGCAAGTTATGACCAAAAAAGTAACCAGTTCTACTACTGCCTCTTTCCGGCCACTTTTTAGTAAAACTGATTACCTTTTTGGTCATAAATTGCTAAGTTTTCAATATATCGATCTCATTTCTTTTTTGTTGAAACAATTTTTTATAATTTTTTCAAAAAACAGCAAGTTATGACCAAAAAGGAAATCACGTTTAAAAAGCGACCTTATTTTCTTTATTTTTTCATTGCATGTTCTCTTCTTGATGTTTTATAAAAATCATAATTATTAAAATATTTATTTATTTATTTTCAGATAGAAAAGGTCAAATAATCAAGATTTTTAATCATAATTTTTATTTTGAATTGTAAGCGATAGTTTTTTTAATTTTTTCCCAGCTTTTTTTGTGAATGATTTAGCCTTTTTTTAGGCAAATTTAGCTTACTTTTTTCTAGCTGCTGGCAAAGCTGTACAGGGATATGAATACTTTCCTACTTCGTTTGTTCTGAAAAACGCGCGTTTTCAAAACGAAAAGCGTTTTGCAAAACGCCAAAGCATGTTCTGGAAAATGAGCGTTTTGTTTAAATTTTTTTCATAGAATGTGAATGAGAAAACGCCAGTTTGTAAGTAAACAATTGACACACAATTGACAAAATCAAAGTAAATTTTTTAAAATCATATTTTTTTATGGAAAAATGCCAATTTTCTTTTCAATTTTGGTTGACATAAAAAGAAAACATATATAATTTGAATTGTGCAACATTTTATTTTCTCTTTAACTCTTTGCTTGTGCAAAAGTCATCAATTCGCTTCAGTGTATGCTTGCGGCTTGAAAAAGCCAAAATTAAGCGTTTTGCGTTTTGGAGAACGCCTGTTTTGCGATTTCAAATCGTAATCGCCAAAGTTAAGGGTTTTGCGTTTTTCAGAACATGGGTGATAGTTAAGTAAATTTATTAATTGGCCACCAACACTTTAGAGCTTATACAGGGTGGGCCAAAAGAAACCAAGGGGTGTAAAAGTTTAATAACTTTTTTGTTTATTAACTTTTTTTTATTTTTTCTTTCAGATTATATAATATACAAAATGGAAATTTTTTTACACTAAGTATGAAAAATGATGTCTCTTAAATGACCACCGTTTTCAGCTTCGCACTGATGGGCTCTTTTTAGAGCATTTTCGATAACATCTTTCAAAACTTGTGGCTGTAGCGTTCGAATTTCTGCAACAATGTTTGCCTTGAGTTCAAGGATTGTCTCTGGCTTGTTCACATACACTCGCTCCTTCAAAAAACCCCAAAGAAAATAGTCGGGTGCTGTCAAATCTGGCGATAGCGCTGGCCAAATAATTTCCGAATTTCGAGAAATTATTCGCTCTCCAAAAATTTGACAGTGGCTCCGTCCTGCTGAAACCACATACCAGATCTGTTTTCAAGAGCAGGACGTAAAAAATTTTCTATCATAAAACGATACCGCTCTCCATTTACGGTTACAGCACTTCCATCTTCATTCTCGAAGAAGTAGGGCCCAATGACATTTTCAGATGTGATCCCACACCATACTGTACACCTGATGGGCTGCAATTGGCGTTGATGAATGGCTCTTGGATTTTGAGAACCCCAGAACCTACAGTTCTGCTTGTTAACAAAGCCATTCAAATGAAAATGAGATTCATCACTCATAATCAAATTTTCAATAAAGGTGATTTCATTTCTGGCCAACTCTTGAAATTTAACTGCAAAATTTAGACGTTGCCGATGATCTGCGGGTTTTGAATTCTTGGACCAATTGCACCTTATATGGGTATAACTGTAAATCTTTTTTTAAAATGCGCCGTAGTGACGTACGAGACATTTCTAGCTGAGCAGAACGCCTTCTGCCAGATGTTTCTGGTGCTTCGTTAACACTTTGCTGTACTCGTTCAATATTTTCCGCAGTGCGACTTAAACGTGGTCTACCGGTTCGAGGCAAATCTCTTACGCTGCCATGTTGGTGATGACGATTAACGAAGCAACGAATCATCGCTTCAGAGGGCGAAATTCTGACGTTAAAATGTCGACGATATGCTCTTTGCGTTAAAATAATTGATCTCTGGTTTAAATAATAAAATTCTATTGTTCTGGTTCTCTGTTCAGTTGTGAACCTCTCCATTATAAATTCTCCAAGTGTTGTCTATATAATCTGAAAGAAAAAATAAAAAAAAAATTAATAACCAAAAAAGTTATTAAACTTTTACACCCCTTGGTTTCTTTTGGCCCACCCTGTACATCAGTTATTTATGCCGATATGTGAAAATAATTAATCATCTAAATTGTGAAAGAAATTTTCTAGTGATGGGTGTTATACCGCAGAAGACTTTTATCATCATTTACGAGTATTTATGGACAATGTCTGTCACATTTATTTTCCATAATAATAATTGTCACAGCTTAACCTCTTCAATACAATAAAATATATTAAATTAATTTTTATATTGATTTTGAAAAATAATATCTTGTTTATCAAACACGAACGTTGTCATTCGTTTTGATTTCACTAAACTAAAAAATAAAATTAAAATCTGCACCAAGAACAGGTTTTTATTCTTGTTTTCAAGATTAATTAACTGCCCATAAGTCCTTGTTAAAACCCGATTCAGAACAAATACGAAATTAATATCTGAGCTGTTATTAAAAAAATAATTGTGTGCTAATTCTAGTAAAATGGTGTTTATATCAAATTAAAATGGACTTATACCACTTTTAAAAATAAACAGCTTATATGTTTTAGGTTCTTAGCATCTTTTACCATGATTGTCTATTAATCCGGACATCTTTAGATTTTTCTTAGGCGTTCGTCTTCATCGATTTATTTTTGTTTTATTTAAATGTGTGTTGTCATTGTTATTTTGTTAATGAATTTAGTTTAAGTTTATACAAATCCAAGTTCTTTAGCTTACATAGAGCAAATGCAATTAACCTACTTTTACTTTAGTTTACACTTTCTTTAGCTTTTCTTTATTGCTGTGGCTTGTGCTGTGGTCACCTGCACTTGAAATCAATATGTATACCCGTGCCATCAAAAAAAGTTTAACCAAAAACATTTAAACAAATTTATTTAAAATTACTACGTTCGATTATGTAGTAAAAGAGCCAGTACACGTTAAATAAAATCATTATTAATCTAAATTAATTTAAATTTTTGTTTTTGTCTAGAATTAACTTTCTATGTATCTTGAACAATTTTACTTACATATTTTTTGTATAATTTTTTTTATGTACAAAAAATACGAAATTAATTTACTTGTCTTTCTATATATTCAATTTTATTGTGCAATTTTAGCTTTCTTCCGTTTTCTTGTCACAAATTGCTATTTTGAGTCAAATTAGTCTATCCCAGAAGACACTGGCAACTCAATAAGAGTGACATCAAACTCTTAACGGGATGTTTGCTAGAGAATTATACTCTTAGATAGCAGTATTATAAGAAAGGAAATATTAGACTCAGTGAATGCAAATTCTGTGGTTTGCATGAAGGAAGCTAGGACCATGTAATTTATTATTATAGTATCCGGATTTATGTTCTAATAGAGAAAAAAAAATTCTAGCAGGGTTTTTGTTGACTCCCAGAGAAATAAATATGCCCTTATGAACCGAATAATTTTCTTTATTGCAAGCCAATATAAATCCCGGTACCAATGTCCTAATTTAAAATAAAAATAATAACAATTTAAATTTCCTTTATTAAAATGATTACACAGGGCTACAAAAATAGGACTTGGACCACACACAGAAATAATAGTTGGTCAATTCTTGATTTTGTAGGAGAGAGGGGAAAGAGGAAAGGAAAGGGGTACAAGCTTGATCGTACTCGGCAATTCCTTTTTGTTCTTTCTTCGTATCTTTTATGAAGATGTAGCTTGAAGGCCGAATGATTGACTGAATGAAAATGCTAAAATTGCCGAAACAAAAAATTTGTTTGTGGACAAAACGACAGTTTTAAAAGAGAAATTAGAAAGAATTGCCCAACTACACTTGTTGTGTCTAGTAAGCTCCAATCGCTATGAATTGATATACCGTTATATATACAAGCGATTAGGTTAGACCATATCGAGCCATGACTGTCAAAAAAGCTTAACCAACAATTATAAAATTTAACAGTAAAAGCTGTTTGCTGTAAACAAATAAGCAATGTGAACTTAAAATTCCCTACTGTAACCGTTTGCCTTTCACAAAATTGTTATAATTTTAATTAATTTATTTTAGAAATCTTTCTATTTGCTTGTTGGTTCGTAAAAATGTTTTTGTTTTCTAAGGAAACACCAGCTGCAAACATTTTTACACCCACTCTTCGATGATTTTCACTAACCACCGTTCACAAAGGTATGTGCCGCTACTTAATTTAAGCCTGAAATTATGCTTTGAAATATTTTATACACCATTTTAGTTGGCGCCTCTGCTAATAAAGTTAGCAAAGGCGTGAGCCACTTTGTATTATTTTATTTGTATATGGATTTCTCAAAAAATTGGCTTAAGCCCTCTCGTTACTCTAAGCATATTAACTGACGTAATAAAAAACCGCGTCACATGGGTCTTATTTAGATTTTTTTTTAATTAATATATAGAGATCATTGGTATAAAATTTCTAAAAAATCCGTTGGAACACAAATTTGTAAAGAAAAGAAGCCAACAGAAAATGAATTTTATTTATGTAAGAAAGATTAAAAATTTCTTAAAGTGTAAATGAGAAATGCCACTTGGCTTAAATTTTAATTCCTAGTGTTTTTAATTCAAAAAAACGTTGTTAGTTAATTTCTGTCCAGATCGAAAAAAATATATATGGACGTGCACAAATAAAGAAAAGAGCTTAATGCATGTTAAGGTTAATTGTTCTCAAACATGTGTTAAACCACGAAACCCTAGAAAAAGTGTAAAAGAATGAATGAATGAATAAAAAACAAAAGCCAAAGCAGTAACGTAAAGTGTTGAAAGTAAGTTGAGCCAAGCAATAACATAAAACTTCACACAAAATGTCTCAGTTTCAGAAATTCCAAAACAAAAACAAAATTAAATGATTTACTGAAATGCAACAATTAAAATAAAAGTTTAACCCATTTACTAAAGAGAATGAATAAAATATTTGCAGTATAATTTCACATATTTAACAAAACACTTCTCTGGCTCTATGAACAGGGTAAGTCACATCAGCGTGTGACTAATAAACCTAAATGTTTTACAACAATTATTAGCTTGTACAAGTACGTGCATACATACCTCCAATAGCATATCCTTACAATGATTGTTATCCTCATTAATGCCTTCTTTGCAAATGTGCTTTAATAGTACAATAACAAGCAACACTCATGTAACAGGCTTAACAAATTGCTTTCCAACTCATTTGTCAATGTGGCACTCGCTAGTTAAAAGACCTTTAACCTTCTGCCTCATAAATTTCCTCTCTATCAAGCTCTTTCTCTGTCTCTCTAAATTCTAAACTGTTGTCTTCTGTTCTATTTTTTTTTTCTTTTATGACTTTATAGTGTTAAGCTGGGAAACTGAAATCCAATAAATTGGCAAAACAACACAAATTTCAATTCAACACAAATAGAACGAACGAATATGCCATCAAAAAGGAAAGAAAGTTTAATGATCAAAGCTTCTTGTTACTTTCGTTATTTTAATAAGCATGAAATTTTTGCTTTTGCCAGGATTACAAATGTCCATCCCTTTTCAGTAAATATTTGGTTGCTTTATCAAAAAAACACAAGTTTAATGTTGCTTGTGTTGTATTTTGCTGTTCAGGGTTAAATTTTTTTGCATGGAGAGGGTTGGTTGTTTGATTGTTTCACTCAAGTGGGCTTTGTTGTTTTGTTGCCTACACTTGTTTTATTAAACAAAAAAAAAAAAAAGTGTCTAGTGTTAAAGGATTATTTTTGTTGATAAAGGAACACTTGTTTTGTCATAAAATCTATTTTTATTGATACACAATTTAATGATTTCGTTAAGATTTTGTTTAAATTTCCTTCAGATGTTTTTAAAATTAAAATGATTACACAGGCCTACAAAATTAACTTTTTTTTTTGTGGTTTCATAGTCAACTTGAAAAGCTATGGTAGTAAGCTCCAATCGCTATAATCAGCTTGCTCATAATTTTCCGAATTTGAGGTTCAACAAAAATATATAAGATTCATCAGAACAGATAAATAAGATAAAAGAGTATTAGATTTGGAAAGATAGACATAAATACTTCCTTTTGTTTTGGCTTCACTTTAACTAATAGGACGTTTTAAATGTTTTTTCTGCCTATTTAATGCCACTCACGAGATGGCCATACATTGCGTTCATAGTGATTTGGGGCACGACTATCCCATTCACAACAATTGCAGGGATGTTTTGTGTAAAAATTAACTTGGATATATATCACTACTGTCCGGTATTACTTATAAATTGACGATTTCATAAAGAAAAATATTTAAAAATTTTACTTTTATTGTTATCAACCAGCTGGGACTTAATTTAAAATTCTAAAACAGAAATTTAGTTAAAGTCCAAGTCGTGGAATTCGATATCAATTTTAAACGATCGAAATTTTAGTCTTATTGCTTGAAATAATTTGGGAACTTCAACTGAAGTGCTTCTTTGTTTTCCATTTTGAAAATTAATTGATTTAACATCATTTACATATTCAAAATTGTTAGCATTTTGAAAGGATAATAAAATTAAATCTGATTAATAAAAATACTTCTAGTCAAAATGTTAAGCATTCACACAAACACATCTCGTCGTTCAGGCAGACTTCAATTAAAGTGTTTGTTGTTCTATTCTCTTGCCATAATTTTGTTATTTAAGCGACCACAAAAATGTCCTTAAATTTAACTAATGCTGAAGGATTTAATGTTAATTAAATTAAGTTAAAAATCACATTGTTTAGCTTAGTTTATGTACTCTGGCACATAAACTGTGCGACAGAGTACACGACAGTCTTACTTAATTAACTGAAACTTTTATTATAACAAAGTTAATCATAACTGAGAATAAATAAAGAAAAAATAAGTCACATTAAATTTGAATTTATGTAGCTCCCTCACTTTCACAGTAATTTTTGATTTAATTAAGAAAAGCATAAAATTCATTGATTGCTGTTGGATTTTTTTTTTTTTCTTAAAAAACAGTTTGATAGTGAAATTATCCTTTTTTTATAAAACAAAAGACGCATTAGAAAAAATATTAATAAACAGCATAAAACAGAGTTTTCTTTCTTTTTCCAACACGTAAATATTTTTTATGGGCCTTAAGCCAAATCAGCGTATTCGACATTAAATTCCAAAAGAAATTCGATATCGAATGCGGTAATTTGGGTAGTGATTTAATATATAATCAACACCTTTGCATTTATATGGAAAAAGAAGAGGTTACGCCTTATAATTTGTAATAACTCGAAAACTAGCACCTCGATTAAATTAACATAGAGATTGACAATAAAACAACCTTTTAATTGTGTTTTAATGGTTGAGTTCATAAGACGCAACTGATGAGATCAACTGCTACACAACTGTTGGCAACTGTTTCAGCAAACCAGTACAAATGTTCTGTAACTTTTGTGAGAACTTCTCGCATCGAAAAGTTGTGAAACAAAATATTCCATCGTTTCGCGAAATGTGAGAAAAAAAGTTGTCTGTAACTCAAGACGGAAAACACCACACATGACTACGTCTTTACGTTATAACTGTCACAATGCTGAGTACACACTTAGAAACATGTTCCGCAAACATGACATGTTTCGTGTTTCGTTCCGTAGTGTGTAGTCGTGTTTATAGTTTATTTTCATGTGCCCTTCGAGGTTTCCAAAATATCAAATTTTTTTTGATATTTTCTGGTTGCATTGGTGTTGGTTCCATAGTCTGTATTGTTGTTTACTGTTTTTTACTTGTTTAGTTCACCTAAAACAAGCAAGCTGTAAACATGTAGGATTTTGTCGACCGCTGAAAAAATTAATTGAAGTAAAGAAAAAGAAAAATGGCGATTGAGAAAGAAATAAGAGTTGGGTAAATTTTATTAATTTATATAAAAATTTACCAGAATTATGGAATGTGAAAAGTGACATTTACAAAAATAAAAGTATATACTCGCATTTTTTTAAATGTGTTTCACCCGTGATGTTCATGCTATAATACAAAATACAGAAGAGATGTTGCATTTGTGGTTTACTTGTTGGTTCCAGTGTGTGTATCAAACAATGGGACTTGAGCGAAAAACGTGTTCCGTAAACATGTTTACAGGTGTGTACACAGCACAATAAAATAACGGAAATCGGTGGGGTCGCTAACCACAAATGTTTTCGGCAGTGGCTTAACGTAAACTAAAACTGAAAAATATTCAGCGGCGGCCTCCGAACTACTTTCGTCGACCAACATTCGGTTATAATAAAAATTGTCATGTATGACTTAGTTTTTTCATGTGTTTTTTGTTTTATTTATGTTAAATTTTTTCTTCAATTTTAAAAGTAAAATATTAATTTAACAATGATAAAACATTTAAGAACAAAATATATTATAAATTTAAGATTTATTATATTTTATATTTTTTAATTTCAATTCACCGACTTTCTATTTGTGAGTTTTTTTGACAGTTTAAAGTGAGAACTTCTCGAATAAAATTCTTATAGACACACTTTTTCTTTGAATTTACGAGTAATACGCTTACGTGACAGCTGTGTCTCACAAAAAAAGTTACAAACACAGCATACTGAGAAAAAGCAGCAATTTTTTTTCAGTTTCATGTATTTTGTGTCATTTTACATGTTTCAAGTGAAAAGTTTCTCGCAGTGAGAGTTACAGAACATGGGCACAGTTACGTTTTAAAAACGGTTTTATGAGTATGCTACTAATGCGGGTTTTACACTACAATACAAGCTTTAAGATTTCCATTATATTTTGAAACAGCAAAATTAAATGGTATTTGATACGACTGTCGAAAAATCGTACGGAGTTTTTACACTTTAGTACAAGATTTAAGATTTTCATTGGATTTTGTTAACTGTTTTTGGTATTTCTTTGTTCGTATGCAAAAATACAGCCCTGACACGATGGAAAGTGTAAACGTTTTGAAAATTTTCTAAAAATTGTGAGAGCCATACGAGTGTCAAATTTCTATCCGTAGTTTTTGATGTATTGTTTTCACACTATTCTATTTTTTCATTTTATTTAAATTTTTGAAAGTCGTTTTACTCAATATTATAATGTAAAACCCGCATAACTGAACAGCTAACAGGAACAGGAAAAAAATTAAAAATAATTGTGAACCTATCTAAGAATGGAGCTTAAAATTTCCCCCTTTCCACCATATTAGATACATGCAATGTTTAGCAAACTTTTTTGGAAACTTTTAACCCTCTAACTCTTCAATTAGTTTGACTTTTATGACCCCTAATTAAAAAGAACAAAAAAGACCCACAAGTTGAAAAGCTAGAGCACGGTTCTACTATAGGTCTCTGAACACATCAATGTTGAAATCTGAACACTAACACCACAAATAAGTCGAAACTTCATACATATTGTGCAAGAGTTATTCGTATTTACTTAAATGCATATTAGACTATCATGAGCGGCGTGTTAGCACGGTATGATGGAAGGTCATCATGCAAAAATTTCTGTTTGATATGCCGCTCATAATGGCTCTCAAAATTTTTGATATTTTTACTTTCTCTCTCTCATCACACCGTGATCTTCTAAAAGTCACAGTAATGTTTCACAAATTTTAATACATTTTAAATTTTCATTTATACCAACATTGGTATGTCCACAGACAGTTGAATTTTACTAGGAATATTTTTGTGGAAAATTTTAAGCCTCTAACTCTTCAACTTAAGACTTTTTGTATTTCTTAAGTCATGGTCAAGCTAATTGAAGAGTTAGAGGCTTAAAAGGTTCCACAAAAATATTTCTCGCAATGTTTTCTATAAGTCCACATGTAAACTTTTTAAACACCAATTAACGTGTAATTTTTTTTTGTTCTCCTTTCTATTTCTTCTTCCTCCAAAAAAAAAATGTTCAACTTTGTTGCACATTGTAGTTAATTTGCGAAAATAAATCGTTCTTATATTTGCAAAAAAAAAAAATGTTAAGTGGCTGATAGACACATCAAATTTCAACATCAATCATGTTTATGTGTGTGTGTGTTTTTAAAAATCAAAGTCACTTGTATACGTTGTGTGTGAAATTGATGAAAATCAAACAAATTTTGATTTTTTTGACTACACACACTAGTGCATAATTTGATGTGTGTATCCGGCACTTTAGACATTGCCACCTATTTTCAATTTTTGTATGTTTTTGGCGATAAAATAAACTTGCAAATTTACATATTTTTTTTAAGAATTTTATTGATAGATTGTTTAAGTTTTGTCATTAATTGCAAGCTGCCTTCTTTTTTTTATTTTAAAATTGAATGCTCTTTACCAAAAAAAGTTGACGTAGACTTTAAAGTAAAATTTATGAAAAAATTATATGAAAAATTTCGATAACGTTGTCTTTAAAGTCTACGTTAATTTTTTTTGGATAAGGGGGTTAGTATTTTTAATATTGACAAAATGTTTGTATATATTTTGTTTGATAGCATTGAAAATTAGTTTATTATTTGCCATTCAGCACCAAAATCTCAATAATTATTATTGGCTAGAGTCTTATGGCATGCATACAAACAAGAAGTATAAGACCAGAACCATACACAGCAATTTTAGTTGGGCAATTCTTAGTTTTGTAGGAGAAAGAAGAAAGAAGAATGGAAATGGGTACAAACTTGCTCGTACTCCGAAATTCCCTCTTGTTTTTTTTTTCGTATCTTTTGTAATGATGTAAAACAAAAGAAGACAGGTAGCTTGAAGTCTGAATGAATGCCAAAATTGCCAAAACAAAAAATTTGTGTGTGGACAAAACGACAATTTTAAAAGAGAATTGAGAAAGAATTGCCCAACTAAGCTTGCCGTGTGGTCCTAGTCTAAGTAAATCGCATATGAAAGGCTTAGATGTTTATTTAAATAAAAACATGGAGTAAACTGAGACTTACTACGTGGTAATGTAAGCATTTATAGTTAAATTTTTTTTTCTTCATATACAAAGGCTACTTTGGGACAAGATTTAGTCCTTTATGGAGTACACTTTTCACGCAAGTGAAGTTATTTTAAGCATTGCTGGGCTTTAGGAATTTTTTGTTTAAATTTTAGACACAAAAATACCAAAACTAAGTTGTATGATTTTTAGGTTTTCAAAAATGTTTTTAATGTTATTCCTCTTATTAAAAAACTTTACTTTTTTTATGTGGAAAGTTAAAAAATTAATTAAATTTTCCAAGCAGAAAATCTGTGAAATAATTAGAGAATTAATTAAAAATTTTAAATTTTTATAATAATTTTAGTAAATTATACGATCTTATAAATTTATTATTAGTTAATATTAATCAAGCTTAAGATCTTAATGAAAAAATTGTTTTTATTTTAATTTCACAATATTTCGACTTTCTTTTGAAAGTCTTAAAAATAAAAAAAAAATAAATTTCCCTGAAGAAGCCTTTCAAAAGAAAGTCGAAATATTGGAAAACCAAAAAAAAAATTTTTTTTTTTATTACGATCTTAAGCTTGATTAATATTAACTAATAATTTGCAATTTTTGTTAAAAAAAAAAGTATTACATAATTTTAAGCGTCCACTTTTTATGTACATAAATACTCGTATGTGTATTCGTGTATGTACAAAAATAAAATAAAATTGAGGATTCAAAATGGAATCCTTAAGCTTTACATACAAATAGGTAGATATGACATTCACATTCATGTGTATGAGAACAGAGAATAATTTACATTCACAGAAATGTCAGAGAAGCGAGCTAATGTTTCAATGCCATTACATTCCATGGGTACTCAGCTGATTGCTGGCTTAAAGTTTTACAAACAGCTGAACAACAAATTCAAATTGCTGAATAGGTGCTAGAAGTGATAAAGACCAAAATGAATTTATTTTGCTTGTTTCAACATTTATTTTTTATTCATTTTGTATTTCCTTTTTTTTTTTTCCATTATATACTGAGTATTGAGTATAACAAATGTTTTCTTTTATATATGTGCCTTAATTTCTGTATATGTGTGTGTATATACATACAAATTTATACACAGAAATAATATAGATTTTAAGAAAACTTTTTTTTTCCTTTTTTTTTTTTGTTGCAAAAGTATACACAAATTTTTTCTTGACTTGTGCTCAAGTAAAACAACATCAAGAATTCAAATTTTATAGATTTTTTCTTCTGCGTTTTGTGTAAATTTTTGAAAAATAAAAATGTTATGTAATTAATTTGCGTACCTGTATCGCCTGTCGATATATTATTGAGACGATTTGTTATAAAACCGCGTATATTTGAGACAGCCCGTTGTGGTGAATTGGGACTACTTCCGATAGAAAAATTTCTAAATTTGGAAAATAAAGCGGAGGTTTCACCCGTGCCACTGCCTGTGGCAGTGTTGGGATTTGACTCGTTGGACGCCACTGTCAAAATTTACAACACAAAAATTTTAGTTGAAAAAACTCAATCTAAACTTTTTCTTTTTTTCAATTTTTTCCCTTTTTGTTTCCACTGCAGTTTTCTTTAGATTTTGTTAATTCGTTTTATTTTATATTTTTATACAATTTTTTTAATTGAAATCTTAACAATTTTCTTTAATTTAATTCTTTTATTTCGTAATTAATATTAACAATAATTATTTTTTTATTTTATTTTTTTGCTTTCAATTTCTTGTGAATTTTATGAAAAATTTTATGTGAAGCTGTAATTTTTTTGTGTAACTTTTTAAGTTTTTTTTTTTATTTCTTGACTTTTTTATATCTACACCAGACGACGTTTAACCGTTTGTATTGTTTGTCGTCCAGGCCAGAGCAAAGGTAACTTCTGTCTGGTGGCTTAAACACGTTGAAAATTTCACATGCCTGTGTATAAACGGTGCTTTCTACTGCCTGG
Organism: Thelaira solivaga; assembly: GCA_947397855.1. Lineage (NCBI taxonomy): Eukaryota > Metazoa > Arthropoda > Insecta > Diptera > Tachinidae > Thelaira > Thelaira solivaga. The sequence goes on from OX377610.1 coordinate 39,026,821, forward strand.
AATATTTGTATCACTCGGTAACTGCCTTACCACCCAATTTAACACCCACCCGTTCGTTATATACTTGAAAAGGTTTACAATCACACTGATTCTCAGCTTTAGCTGTTTGAATGTATAGGTATGCATGGATGAGTTTAAAGCTCTTTTATGTGAGGGGGCTTGTTGGGCCCATTGGCATTTCTAAGTGTTTATTCTCTCTCAGGATAACAGTGTTTTTGCGCTTGCGTTTATGCTCAATAAAAAAGAAAAACTCTCTTTTACATTTGCAATGTTGTTATTGTCATTGTAAAACAAAATTAATTTACGTTAAAAAAAAAATAATTAAACTACTCTCTTTGTTTTTGGGGATCTTATTGTATGTACGAGTATGTATGTAAGTATAAGGGTTTTTATTTATTTATTTGCAGTCGTATCTTTTACACCAATTGCCATTTATTCTTTTTTTTTTTCTTTTTCATATTTATTTGTTAGTCCTTATATTTGTTTGTCTGTATAAGATTTTTTTGTTGTCTGTCAGTTGGTTTTCTCATGCTCATTATGTTTGCTTTTTAAATGAAAAAATATTCGCTTATTATATAACAATTTTTGCTTTTTCTTAATCCTTTTTTTAACAAGTCTAATTTAAAAGTTGTGATTATTTATTGGTGTTACTGGCAGTCAGTCATACTTTAAAGGTTTTATTTAATTTAGAAATGCCAGTTTTTTTTCTTTGTTATTTAAACAAATTCCCTCTTCCAGAAAAAAAGTTAACGCAGACTTTAAAGTAAACTTTATGAAAAAATTATATAAAATATTTCGGTTAATTTTTTTTTTTTTTTTTGATCTTCTAAAAATGTTTTCAATAATATTCTAGAAAGATTTTTAAGAAATTAAATGAAACAAAACAAATTTAAATTTCTAATGTTTTATAATTTTTATTTATTTTTTTGTGATTTGTCAAAGGAACTTTTACCTTCCTCGCGCTATCATAAAATATTTTAATGAAAGAGCTTAACAAAATGTTTCTAACTCTGTTAACTCAGCCTATCAAATAGTCTCGAAATTTTGTATGAACACTAGGCTGCCTTTCCAAATCTCTGTACGCAATATCAAAACGGTATTAAAAAAAGCACTAATGATTTTCCAGCACTGAAAATCAAATGCATTGTCATTTACTGCATCCATTTTAATTTTTCTTTTCCACTTTGTTAAAATTTGCACTGTCTTGTTGGTTCCACTGCAAAGCAACACACGCTCAGGTAGGTAGCCCTATTCAAAAAACGTTTAGTATTTAACGATTTGATGGACTGGGTTACTGATACAGCATATACAGGGTGGGCCAAAAGAAACCAAGGGGTGTAAAAGTTTAATAACTTTTTTGGTTATTAATTTTTTTTTTCTTTCAGATTATATAGACAACACTTTTAGAATTTATAATGGAGAGGTTCACAACTGAACAGAGAACCAGAACAATAGAATTTTATTATTTAAACCAGAGATCAATTATTTTAACGCTCATTTTCATTTGAATAGCTTTGTTAACAAGCAGAACTGTAGGTTCTGGGGTTCTCAAAATCCAAGAGCCATTCATCAACGCCAATTGCACCCCATCAGGTGTACAGTATGGTGTGGGATCACATCTGAAAATGTCATTGGGCCCTACTTCTTCGAGAATGAAGATGGAAGTGCTGTAACCATAAATGGAGAGCGGTATCGTTTTATGGTAGAAAATTTTTTACGTCCTGCTCTTGAAAACAGACCTGGTATGTGGTTTCAGCAGGACGGAGCCACTGCCCATACTGCCCGAGACACAATGGCACTTTTAAGTCAAATTTTTGGAGAGCGAATAATTTCTCGAAATTCGGAAATTATTTGGCCAGCGCGATCGCCAGATTTGACAGCACCCGACTATTTTCTTTGGGGTTTTTTGAAGGAGCGAGTGTATGTGAACAAGCCAGAGACAATCCTTGAACTCAAGGCAAACATTGTTGCAGAAATTCGAACGCTACAGCCACAAGTTTTGAAAGATGTTATGGAAAATGCTCTAAAAAGAGCCCATCAGTGCGAAGCTGAAAACGGTGGTCATTTAAGAGACATCATTTTTCATACTTAGTGTAAAAAAATTTTAATTTTGTATATTATATAATCTGAAAGAAAAAATAAAAAAAAGTTAATAAACAAAAAAGTTATTAAACTTTTACACCCCTTGGTTTCTTTTGGCCCACCCTGTACATCGAATTTATATAATTTAGGAATTGTCTCTAACTAAATACATGATTCTGTTGAAAACATAATTTTAAATCTGAGCTGAAATAAACTTTTTCTTTTTCCGGTTTGTTATTCAATAATGTTTTACAATTCAGTTGATGCCAGGTGTAGTTTGAATAATTTTTTATAAACATTTTCATTAACTATACGTCATTAGACATTAAAGTCTAAAAAAATCCTTTATTGCCTTTATTGTCATTAAACAACAAAAGCAACAGCAACATTAACACAACCACTTAACAAAACTATAAACTGTAATTTGCTAACTCGTATATCATTTGTCACTTAAAGGACATTTATATCATTTTTTAGATTAGATTACGAGTATACGTAGCTGTGTGCATACAAGTGTGTGAAATATACGTATTTATGTGTGTTTACATATGATACAAATAAATATGCTGCTGGACTATGGACTTGTTGTAATTCTTAAGCGTATGTATGGCAGTGTGCGTGTTAAATTAAATTATTATTTTTGTTGCTGTCATTTTGCTTAAAATACGAGTATAATTTTATTTAAACAAATTTAATTATTTTATTTATTTATACTGTCATGTGTTATTATTTTAAATATATTTTTGATATGTAAATTTTTTTTTTTTTTTAATAAAATAAAAAAGTAAATTTTCACAGGGCTTTTACATTAGCTCTAGGCAAACTGTGATATTCATTTTTATTAAATTGTATATAAAATATAAATGAGTAAGAAATAAACAAATAAAAATGTATTACAAGAGTTGTTGCCATCGTTATGATTATACAAGTTTCTTTTCCACTTGATGAGTCCTTAACCATTTTATGTTATAGTTTAGCTAAAAACCTATTTATGTGCCTGACAAAACCTTTAATTATTGGTAACTTATAATGATCGCCATTACTTGGTATATTTTCTCAGTTCAAATGGCAATGTTCCTTGAGATATAGTGAGCATATGTAAAATATATTAAAGGAATCGATTGCAAAATATAATTGTAATTAACAAAATACCCACATCAATTGTTTTACTTAAAAGTAAATCGTGCAATATAGAGATTATTGGTACAAAATTTCAGAAAAACGACAAATTTGTGTAGCGAACAAACAGACAATGAGAAAATGAATTTTATTTATACATATACAAGGTGGGCTAAAAGAAATCACCCTATTGGAAGATGCTCTTCATTTGCAAATGGCGGCCAATGTCAAATCTGTTTTGACATTTGTGAACTAGACAGATGTAAAGAGTGATTTTTTTGCTATTATCTTTTTGGCAACACTAGTTTTGACAGCTCACGCACGTTTTGTATCTTGTGTCACTGTCAAACATCTTCAGTTTGGTCTATAATTTAATCATGAATCGTCTTACAAACGAACAACGCTTGCAAATTATTGAATTTTATTACCAAAATGCGTGCTCTGTTAAGAAAGTTCATCGCGCGCTTCTTCCATTTTATGGTCAGTTTAATCGACCTACTGAGGCTTCTATTCGGGCTATTGTAACAAAATTTCGCACCAAATTTACATTGTTGGACATTAAACCACCAACACGCTTACGTAGAGTGCGAACTGAAGAAAATATCGCAGCCGTATCGGCCAGTGTTGGTGATGACCGTGAATTATCGATTCGGCGCCGTTCGCAGCAATTGGGCCTCTGTTACTCCACTACGTGGAAAATTTTGCGGAAGGATTTGGGTGTGAAGCCTTATAAGATACAACTGGTGCAAGAATTGAAGCCAAACGACCTACCACAACGCCAAATTTTTGGTGAATGGGCTCTTGAAAAGTTAGATGAAGATCCACTTTTTTATCGAAGAATTGTGTTCAGCGACGAGGCTCATTTCTGGTTGAATGGATACGTGAACAAGCAAAACTGCCGTATTTGGAGTGAAGAGCAGCCAGAAGCATTGCAAGAGCTACCAATGCATCCACAAAAAACAACCGTTTGGTGCGGATTATGGGCTGGCGGCATCATTGGGCCGTATTTCTTCAAAGATGATGCGAATCACAACGTTACTGTGAATGGTGAGCGCTACCGTGCGATGATAACAAACTTTTTTTTGCCCAAAATGGAAGAGCTTGACTTGCATGACATGTGGTTTCAACAAGACGGTGCCACATGCCACACAGCACGCGAAACAATGGACCAATTGAGAGGCGAATTCGGTGAACAGTTTATTTCACACTTGGGACCAGTCAATTGGCAGCCCAGATCGTGCGATTTAACGCCTCTAGACTATTTTTTGTGGGGCTATGTTAAGGCTAATGTCTATAGGGACAAGCCCGCTTCGATTGACGCACTGGAAGCCAACATTGCCAACATTATTCGTGAGATACCGGCCGAAATGTTGGAAAGAGTATGCCAAAATTGGACTAAGCGGATGGACCACTTGAGGCGCAGCCGCGGCCAACATTTGCATGAAATAATCTTCAAACATTAAATTATATCGACCCAACTATCGATCCAAATAAATATTTCATGCATTTTTCTGAATTTTATGTGTTTTTTTTTTTAATTTCCGATAGTTCTTATAAAATCACCTTTTAGAATACAAGTGAACAACCCATGGGGCGATACACTCCAAAAGAACGCGGAATAATCGAAGTGGACGATTTTTCGACCAAAATCATAATGAAGGACGAAGCTCATTTCCACCTCAGTGGGTACGTGAACAAGCAAAACTATCGCTTCTGGAGCACCGAAAATCCACAAGTGATGCACGAGGAGCCATTACACCCGCTCAAAGTGACTGCATGGTGCGCTGTTCATGCTGGAGGACTCATCAGTGGATGGTGCCATGTTAACCGAGTTTTTTCTACCGCAATTAAAAGAATAAGGACTGAAGGACATGTAGTTCCAACAGGACGGAGCAACGGCACACATTTCATTTTCATTTAGAAAAAAAATTAGAGCCAAACAACATCGGATGACTTCTTTTGGCCCACCTTGTAGATGAGGCCATACTCATAAAGTCTCAGACAGCTTTATTAATTTTATTACAAGTTGTCAATAAGATAAATACTATAATATTTGTTATGTGGCACCACTGCTGTGAATTGTGATTACTTTTCGCTGCTATAAATATATAATGGCAATCGCATGTCTTTTTTAATATTGACAATAGAAATTCCATCTTACAGCTCGAAATATTTTCCACAGAACTAATTTTTGGCCTGTATTACCGAATTCTAGTTGCTATAACTGAAAAATTTTAATATCACAAATGGATTTTTGATTGGAAGCAAATTTAGTTCTCACAACCGAAGCTGTTTTCTGTATGTAGATAAAAATTGTTTCAAGAAACCATTTTTCTAAAAATAAAAAAAATACTTCTAAACTTTTCCTCTTTTTCGGGAAGTTTTGTATAAAACTTAAGCATTTTTGTGATTATGTTGCACTGACCTCAAGGGCTTAGTAGAGAGCCATTGACTTGAATATGTTATTTTCTATTTAATAAAATTTCTAAATAGTATTTAAGTAATTAAACGTTATTATCAAGTCCTTTTGATTATTACTTATTCACTCTTAAAAGTAATTTATTGTAATTGCAAAATTTTTTGTTATTTCTTATTAATATGCTCAATGTCCTTCAAAAAGAGAGAAATTTATTATGGTTGTAATAAATTACATTTCACATTTAATAATTCTACACAAAATGTGTTTATTTTATGGTCTATTTAATTTATTCAAAGTGAATAAATATTTTGATTTATGCCCTTAAAAATAAAAGCTTTAAGTTGATTCGTTTGTTACAAAAAACTATTTTTTTTTAATTTTATTTTGAACCATTTAATCGATATCTTGCTAAAAATAAATGTGTTTGTTGTGGTAGTTTTAACTAAAGAAAAAAACTTGGCAAATAAACTACCTTTGAAAATATTTTAAAGGTGTGTTTCTTTATGTGTGTGTATGCGAAAAACTTTTTATTATTTATATTTTACAAAATATGTTTGCCCGGTCTCGCCCGGACTGGTAATTTTTAGAGAAATTTGTTTACAAATAGAATATTAATTGTTAAAAAAAACCATCCAAATAAATACAGCCATTAACTACTCTACTTCATAGAGTGGCTAAGAGGCGTCAATAAAAGTAGTAAACAAAATATATCAAAGCATAATTTCAGGCTTAAATCAAGTACGGGCATACATCTTTTTGAATAGTGGCCAGTAAATATCGTTGAAAAGTTAGTGTAAAAAGGGGCGTGATGGGTTTAAAAGTATATGGCCACCTTCCTTGTAATATGCAAACTATATGTAGCAAATTTCAGACAAATCCGTTGGAACACAAACGAACAGAAAATTAATTTTATTTTTAAAGATTTATAACACACACAAATCTCTTGCCAGTGTATGCGTTAGTTAACTACAAGAGCCTTAAAACTTAGAAACGAAAAGTTACAAAACACTTCAAACCTTGAAGAAAAGAAAAAGGTAACAAAATTAATGAATAATAATGTGGGAGTGAAAACTTTAAGGTTTTCACGCTCTTTAATTATTGTTCAGCAAAAGCAAATTGTAAATTGTTTTTTTTAATAATAACAAGCCAGTAATACTGAAAACCGTTTGGGAAATATTTTAGAGGGCTGATTTCAAATCTGCATTTTGTTTTTTGGATTTGGCTTTGGTGTCCGAGATATACTTTTATCTCCTAAATGAAAGAGGTGACGCAATATATAAGAGCAAAACTCACAAACCATTTCTTACATTTGCTAAAAAAGAAAATTCTAAATTTTCTTTAAGGCCTGCCAATATTGTTTTTAAATCTGCTCAATAATTAGAATTTTTGACAAAAAAATAATATTTTTTTTTTGAAAATTTCAATATTTCAAAATTTTTTATTAAAAAAAAAATGGTAAAAATAGAACAACATAAAAATCGGTCTTTGGTTCCTATAGTCAAATATCAGTTCCATACTTCATTGAAATCGTTGCACTACTTTCGATTTTATTGCCAATAAATCTATCACACAGCAACAGACACCACTTTGTTAGAAACAAATGTTGACATACTGGTTTGTTTGCCATGTTTGTTGGTCTAAACGTGTTTTTATCCAAAATATAGTAATTTTTAATTTTCATAAAATAATTTTAAATATCAAGAGACAAGACTAGACCGTTTTTTTTTTTATCATTAGGACCTTGAGCGTCCAGCCATGTGATGATTTGCAAAACTAAATGGCTTTTATTTTATTTTAATTGCTTAACGAAAACTATATGCAGTCTAGGTAAGCCGTAGCTTCCCGTGAATTATTTTAACTAAAGCACAAAAGTTTACATTTTCACATTAACTTTTGTTGGAGAAACAAAAAAAGAAAACAAAGAAAAAACACTTCACGCAATCTTGACAGCTTACGTAGTTTATGTTTCACCTAAATTTTATATTTAGCACACATGTGTATGTACAAACACACATACTCTTACACACATTTACACGTTATGCTTTTTATTATTTTGGATTTGGTTGTTTCCTTTCGTTATTTATTTATTTTTTTTTTATGTTTTGCTGTCACACTACTTAAACTAATTGCATTTATCTTCAAATAGGATTAGCGGGTGGTAGTTGGATGGTGGTAGCTGCTTTTCAAAATAAAAAGTTTTGTGTGCGGTTTACTTGTATAAACTTTATATTTTAAGGACTTAATAAAAAAGCACATGTCCAATTCCTATTAAACGAAACTGTCAAAGAAATAAAGAACCAAAAAAAAAAAAAAAAAAAACAAACTTTACTTTTATACCCATAAAGCGTAGATAGATTAGTGTAGAACGAGTATTGTTCAACTTATTATTCCCCCTGCTCCTCATAGATAAAAACAGGCCATTTCCTAGAAAACACTTTTGTTTAATAAAAGCTTTTTAAGCAAGCTGCCCATAGAAAATTATTAAACGAAAGGATTTTTCATGAATGTGCTCCACAGAAATTTTAAAATTGGGTGAGCTAAAATACTTAATCACACAAATAATTCGGAATTGATTTTTTTTAGTGTAACATTACTTATTTCCTCTAGGTCTGAGCATAATTTGAGAATAATTTGGTACAAGCTAATTATTAAAAAACTTTCCTAGTTTTTACGTTTAAGCTAGCGATATGTGTCCTTAAGCCTGTTTATATAAAAACGATAGACAAATGAAACAATAACAAGTTGTAAGTGAAGAAAATTTATTGAAAATAAAAACGGAAAAACGAGCATGTTCCTTTGTATGTGTTTGTAATAAAAAGTATAAAAAAATTTTCAATAAAAACCAGACCAAAAAGAAAACACTTTTAAATCAATAATTTGTGGGCTTGTGAAGAAAGCAACATGATATTAAAATTAAAAGTATTTTTTGACATACAAACACCACAACTCCTCCAATAACCACCCCCAATTTTATATGAACTGTTACTGAAATCCATTTTAAGCAAAAAAAAAAAAACTAGTTAGCGATAATTTAATAAGAAATAGACTAAAATTAGCGCTTACTAATTCTTTTTTAAATGGACTTGTAGCATTTTCAACACAACACATTTACACAAATACCGGCCCCAGTGATGAATACGAAATGAACATACAAAAAAAATTTTTTTTTTAGATTTTAATTTAAATAAACTAGAAAGCGAAGTGTATATTCTGTATTGTTTTAATTTAAAAATGCATTTCAAAAAAAAATTTCTATTTCACACTCATTTAAAACGTTAGGGCTATCGAGCTTTTGAAAGATTTAGTTAAAAATAACAACAACATGAGGTTGAAGTTGCTGCTTTTTGTAGAAGTAAAGTTTCTAGTTATTTTTTAATTGTATTGGTGGCTTTTACAATTCTTTTTTATAATATTTTAATTGCCACAAGGCTCATATTTAAATAAGATTTTTTTTTTTAATTTTAAATAAGTGGGTGGCAGAGTAGTTGCAGTGGCAAGTTGTTAGTTGCACGAACGTCTGATTGTAATCGTATACACATATTTGTATGTACTCGTATGTATAAATGAGTTTTGTGTGCTTTTTGTTTATTTATTTGTTTTCTGTTAAACTTCAATCAAATGTCTGCTCTGCCTTAGCGCCAACATGTCTGACTAACATTTTATTAATGGTTTTTTACAGTTTGTTGTTTTTTTTTTAATTTATTTATTCAAAAAATTAATATGTGAATATGTTTTCTTTCTTCTTTAACTTTTTCGGTATTATTTTAAATAATTTAATTAAATTTACCAAAAATATGAGCTTAATAAGCTTTTATTAAATAAAAATGTTTTTTATGTAAATAGTAAAGGGCTGCACAAGCATACTTGAAATGGCCTACAAGCACTTTTTAATATAAAATATTACACATGCTTGTAGTGATGTGTGGCTTTCAAGCATGCTTATGCAGCCCTTTAGTAAATAGTTACCATGAAAGCAAATTTCCTTTAAACACCAATTCCTGTTTTAAATTAAGACTAACATGTACACAGCACAGTGGATGAAGTCATTATCCACTTCCAAAGACGCTTCAGGAATGGAAGTTACACAGCTGCACTTATTAAATAAAACCAATACCAAAACTGAGCTGCTCTATGATCCTTACAATATTCAAGTAACAATCTGACCAATCAGAAATGTTTTTGAGAAATTTTTTTTCTAAAAAAATTGTGTTCCCGAGCAAACATTTTTCTCATTTTAGATTTTTTTGGGAAAGAAATAGAAGAAAAAGGGAAAATCAAAAATTCGAAACTTGATTTTTTATTGATTCAATAGACTTAAAAATCTATGATAATAAGGAAAAACCACAACTTTAGAAGTCTCCAAAAAATTCGAACAAAATTTCCTTTAAGTTGTAACAAAAAAATAATTTTTTATTAAAAAGTTAAGTTGTTTTTTAAATAAAGTCAAACCAACCATTTTCAAGCACACACACACATACACACACACATTAAGAACCCTATTCTAGTAATAAAGATATATTTTGGAAACGTAATGTGATGGATTTTTTTATATTTTTTGTAAAGTTTACTTGTAGACAAAAATTATATGTGATTTCAGTGAAAAAATCAATTTTGCTATACAGTGTAAAATGACTGAATTGCAAACCTCTATATCAAATAAATATTATCAAAATTTTCAATCCATTTTCATCGTTCAGTTCAAACGGTGTGCTTCGCTTACAGTTTACACAAATGTTGGCATAGATTTTTGTGCTTTGTTTGTTTGTCATGTAAAATGAAGCGTACGATGACATTCGACATTGATAAGCAGGACATAAAATTATGATCATGTTCATTTGATATCGAATGACACGGTTGGGACTTGGGTTTCAAACAGCAATAAGAAAAATTGATAGATTTACATCTTAATATATAAAATTCTTAGTGTAAAAAGATCAAATATACAAAAATTTTATATTTCCATCAAAACCCAACCTTAACTTTTATAAAAATTAAAATAGACCCCGCCTGTTAATAAGCCCACTTTTTAAATTTTTCTGAAACCAGAGATTTTCTAGATCGATATCACAAATTTTTTTATTATATATTTGGCATAACCCAACTTATATTTTACTCAAAAGAAAAATTTACCACGCCCTCTCAAATCAGAGAATGGCTTTACCGATTTGGCTAATTTTTTCTATTATGTGTTCTGCATGACATAATTTTTCTTGCCTTTTTAATTATTTTTCAAAATAAATAAAATTTTAAGGTAAAACAACGTTTGGCGGGTCAGCTAGTCATGAATATAAAAAATAGCTGACAGCTGCACTCACAATATCGAAAGTTATAATCAAGGGCTATACTAACAGCAGATATTTTTTGTTTTATATGTGAGCGAACAATCTGTGCCAATAGAGAAAAACCAATTATGTCTTATTAAGTAATTTTAGAGGACTAGAACTTTAGGAGCCCAAAAATGTTTTTCTTAACAAAATGTTTCGATTTTAGCAGATGGTGTTGCTTTTATTGACATCTTGTTAAATGTAGAATATACAGCCCCGCCATCCTTGACAAGTCCATTTTTTCTTAAGCGATTTTCAATTAGTAGCTTAGAACTGTCTGTTATTAGTACAGCTTTTAATTCCATTTTATTATTTAAAATTTAAGCGAACGATAACGTTGGATATCGTAAGCTCGGCTTTTAAAATAAGTTTATTTTTAACTAAAAATTTACAAATTTAATTTTAAAATATTAAATATTATTGATTTTGTCAGCATTTCTTGTTTTAATGATTTAAAAAAAAATCCGTCATTTGCATTTGATTTTTAATAAAAAAAAAATTTTTTTTTGCATACAGAGATCTCACATGATTTATTTATAATACATTTAGGAATTACTCGTGTGTGCTTGTACTTAAGTTCTCCACCCAAATTGAAATATACACACTCTTGTAATGTGTAAGTTTTTATCTCGTCTAAGTAACAAAGATTTCTTAAAATATCTAAATATATTGACTGTTTTTGTCACATATTATCAGGTAAAATGCATAATATTGTTCGATAACAAAATAGAATTAATTACACATCACTCATACGTCACATGCATGCATTTTCGTTGCATACGAGAAACGTAAATCTATTACGTTTAAGTTACTCGTGTGTATTCTTTCTGCATTTGCTACTTCATCAAGTTGGAAAAAAAATTAAGAAAAACTTTTACATCAACTTTTTTAAATAAAACTAAATTTATGCTGGAATGTATGTATCAAATTAACTCCATCTGTAAAACACATGGACTACGAGGTATGAGAGAAATTTCTTGAATAAATTTATTTTAATAATTTAGAGTAAAGTAGAAATTTGTTTAGTAATATAATACAGTCATACCTCGATTAACACTACCTCTTTTAGCGCTCTTTTGAATTTAAATAAAAAAAATTTATTTTTAATTTTTAAATATTTTTTTAAAGGTTACCTTTTTCTAATTTCATATGAAAATTGATAAAATTTAAATCACAGTTCTTGGAATTTTTGTTTTTGAAAAAGTATAAAAAATAATTTTAATTCGGGGATTCTAAAAATTTGAAATTTTGTATTAAATTGTTCATTCGAAATACTGATATGGTTTGATATAGACCTCAGTAAATTTGATTAAATGAATAAATAAATTCCATTAAATAAAAAATTTGATTGAACCACAGACACACGTTGCTACGTCCCCATTTACATTATGGACATTTATGTCCGGACAGAGGGGGCAAATACGCAAGGTGTGTAGTACACGACCATCTGTATTAGACATTTGGTTGTCTCTCTTTTCAACTTTTCATAATAATCGTCTTGTTGATTCATTTCATTTTTGTACACTGTGTTACTTTGCCCATATTTTCATAGAATTTGTTTTGCTTCAAAAGTTCTTTTCAATTAATTTTCAAACAAATCAATTAAGCACATCACACAAATAATTGGAAAGAAGAATTGAAAAAATTTCTATCTGGACATTAATGTTCGAAATGTAAACGGTTTAGGAAAGCTTAAAAGAAAAGAGGGGACTAAGCAATCTAGAAAAAGCTTGACGTTGGAAATGAAAATTAATGTTATTAGCCAAATTGAGAGCGGTAAACGATGGTCCGAAGTATCTTAAAGGGCCCATACACTAGGACAGCATGCTGGCGCAATCAAGTGTATGGGCTTAAGGTATGATTGTACCAGCTGCTGGTGCAAAATCAAAATGAGTTTGATATTTTTGTTTTTACAAAAAAAATTAAGATTGTACCAGCATGCTGGTGTAATACATGTTTGCGTTTGATAGTGTAATCACTTGATTGCACCAGTATGCTGATGTCGTGTATGGGCCCCTTTGGTTAGGAACGTAACCCCATATTTTAGTGTAAAAAGAACCTTTTTGACGCTGTTTCTTTTAATGCTAAACGAGGTATGCCTGTAAACACATTTTATAGAAATATCCTCCCTATTATGATGTAGAAATTATATACAGCGAAAGAAATAAATTAAAATTTATTAGGTCAAAGCTTATTTAACGTAGTAGTAAGACTTAAGTCTTAAGTAATCAAATTCACATACATACTTACATAATACACCTAATTGTCTTTTTACACGACAATTTGATTAAACATTAGTTAACAAGAAAAAATTATCTATTTTTGCACGAATTGTTTTGTTTTAACACGATTTTTAATATTCTAGGAATTTTTCTTGAATGTCATACGAGTATCAGCATGGGATTCCCTGAATTATGTATTTTCTACGCATTTTGGATTAGTTTTGAGAATTGAATTAATAAATTAAAATGTGTAAGCATTTAAATCAATGTAACTGCGAGAATACAAAAGCAACTTATTTTAGCTTTGAGATGTCAGAATTATATGCTACATGCATATAATAATGTTGTAGAATTATGTGCCTGTAGTAGTGAAAAAAAATAATATAATAATTAAAAAAAAAAAAATCTTTAATTTGCTTTAACCAAAATTTTAAATAAATTTTATTTATTACACGCATATATTTATATTTCATAAATAAATAATAATAATTAACTTCAGAATTTGTCATATTCTCATATGACGGTTCCCAGTACAACAAACGAACAAAAATTTCCAGCTGTAGGATTGCTGGTAGGGTTTTGAATAAAACACAAATTACTTAAAAAATTATTGTCATTCTTTTTATTATGATAATATGATCTGGTTCAATTATCAATCGGCAAAATGGCCACCGCAACCTCGGCCGCACGCCTCCATCTGATGGTCCAAATTTTCGATGACGCTGAGCCTGAATAACTTTAACGCGTTGCTGGATTGTGTATCTTTCATGGGTTCAAATTGAGTTAGTCTGAAATTGAGACATGTCAAATAAAATGCAGGAAAAAACTTGATGTTTAGATGTGGTTCACATTCAACATCGGCCCTTAAGATTTAACCACCCTTTACATCAATATGCCTTATTTTGAATATTGTTTACACGTACGAGTAAAAAGAGAATTAGGTGCACTGTGTGCGTGTGTATGCCCATATTATAGCTGTAGGAATATTTTATAAATTTATGCTTAAATAAAAGTATGTATTCAAAAATAATTTTATTTGGTTGTGTGTATTTAGATTTTGGGCTAGAAAGAGTCATAAATTCTCAATGCCAAAAATTTCACTCTTAACCTCATGTTGGTGTTCCAGTTTGAGTGCAAAGAAAAACTAAATAAAAAAAGAAAACAATAATAATACACACAAAAATAACAACAGCAACAAAATAGTTTCATTGTGTATGTATAATATATAAATTTTTTGTTATATATAAGTATACATACATAAGAACGTACCTAAATACTTTTATAAGAAAAAATTCAATAATTATACGCTTCAATACCTTGTGAGAGGTAATGGCTGTTAGTAGTTGGCATGTACATACATACATATGTAGGTATATTGTAGCAAGAAAAAAATTCCAATACTTTCAAAAAAAAAAAAATTCACTGAGTCTGCTTTTTCGGCACTCACACTCGCAAAATAAAGGAAATAAATATCAAACACTTTTATTGATAGAAAGAGAGGTGGATTTTCTTTATATGTATTTATTTTAGTTTGTATACATACACGTGCATACAAATGTATGAATTTTTTTTTTTTTTAATATTCCCTTTTGTTGTCTAAATATCTAAAGAGTATCAATGAATTTTTCGTATATAAATGAATTTATCAAATGACATTAAATTGCGACAAAAAAGTAGCAACAATAAAGGCAACAACAACAAAAATATAAAAAGTAGCAAAATTTATAGTGACGAAGCTGCTTAATAGCGATGACGATAAAAGCTTAAAATTTTATGGTAAAAGGTAAAAGAAAAAACTTACAAAATATTTAAAACAAAATGGCTGCCGAAATTATTTTAATGTGCATACGAGCATGTACATTTGAACTGTTATAAATGAAAGTGATATAAGTCCACTTAGAAAAAATAATGAGTTAGACCAGCACCACACACAGCAACTTTAGTTTGGCAATTCTTGATTTTGTAGGAGAGAGAGGAAATAGGAATGGAAAGGGGCACAAATTTGTTCGTACTCTGAAATTCCCTTTTGTTCTTTCTTCGTATTGACAATTTTAAAAGAGAATTGAGAAATAATTGCCCACCTGAACTTGCTGTGTGTGGTCCTGGTCCTAGCGTTGATTTTAGTAAGATAAGGATGCCATCTAACTAGAATTAATGGTGACAAATTAAAAAAAATGGACTTATACCACTTTCAAATATAACAGCTCATTTATTTGAATATGTGACAATGGCTAAGAAAAGGTGGCTTATGACTCAAAAAAGAAATTGCGAGAAACAGCTGTTAAAGATAAACAATGCATTTCGTCAGTTCCTTAGTAGTTTTTCTTTTGCATTATGAACAGTCATGGCCAAAAGGCACCCAAAAAGGGAAAAGAGCATAAATAAGATAAGTTCGTGTGCGTATATAAATAGCGATCCTGTTTTTAAATTTTTCAATTCCATATATTATCTTGATTCTGGATTTTCAATAAAATTCTGTTTTTCTTTCATTTGTGCTCTTCTCTACATTCTCTACATTTTTAGTACACTTCTAAGCAAGTTCACCACGTGAAAGAGCGTCTCGAAAACTATCGAAACCAAAAAAAAGTAGAAAAATTTTTTTGGAGTCATAAGCCACCTTTTCATAGCCAGGGTCACATATATTGATGTATAAATACATACATTAGGGGAAGAAAACCTAGTCACAAAATATGTTACTGGACTAGTTCTTAAGGTATAAGGACCGGTTCTTGCATTGAATTCGTGTAATAGACTAGTCATTTTTACATTACGATGTCCTAGGAGAGGGTCAATTGCATCATAAAAAGCAAATCTAAGCTGACTGGTTCTACGATTAGTCAATCTTGTAACTGATGCTGGAAGACTAGTTACAGAATGGTACTAGGTGAAACTAAGTATAACCGCAAATGTGACTAAAACGGCACCAGTCTCAAAAGCACATATACAAGAAAAATAACAACATTTATCTCGATATGTAAAATTCGACTGTACGTGACTTTGACATTGTACTTCTCCTAAACGGCTGAACCGATTTAATTGAATTTTTGTTTATATCTATTTGTTACGCCTTGGAAGGTTTCGCGTCACAAATCCACCCGACAGGTGGCGCTGTAATCAGTATCTGGCTTATTTATCTACTACCTCTTTTTACCCGGTCTTGCACGGTGTTTTACTCTATGATTACGATTTCTTAGAGCAAGAAGATCGAATATACAAAAATTTTATATTTTCATCTAAGCCCAAGTTATATTTTATTGAAAAGAAAAATTTGCCACGCCCATTACTACCCCTTCTAAAATTAGAGAATTTTTTTTTTTCAGAACAACTTAAGTTTTTATGAAAAAAAAATTTACCACTCATATTAAAGAGCGGCTAAACCGATTTGACTAATTTAAGTTTTTATGCCATTTTTAATTATTTTTCAATATAAATAAAATTTAAAGGCAAAATAAGGTTTGCCGGGTCAGCTAGTATTTATGTAAATTTATACATTCATACAAACAAATTCCACCTTGTGTACTCCTTACGTACTTACTGGTATTATTTCCGTGATAAGTTCGCTTTTCACAAATCACGGAATATTGCATTTAGCACCAATATATTTTTGATTAGCTATATTATATGTTCTTTGTGAACAATTGGTCCTGCATTTCCCGCCAGGTACTTACTTAGTATAGTCGTGTCTACCTACCATATTTTAGCTTATTTTTGTTGTTGGTACACTTAAAGAAGTATTAGATGAACTATTTGTAACCCAATTGCTTGAAGAGAAATTTAAATACATATGTTAATAAATCTGTTATTCTGTAAATAAAAATAATTTGCAAATACTTAAAACAAACTGCATAAAAAGTTAGGTTAGGTCGCGTTATATATGACCTAATTAGCAGTAGGCTAGTCTACATGGTTCACAAGGTGCCAAGGTACAAGGTGGGCTAAAAAAAGTCATCCGATGTTGTTTGGCTCTCATTGCTTTTCTAAATGAAAATGATATGTGTGCCGTTGGAACCACATGTCTTTCAGTCCTAATTCGTTCAATTGCGGCAGAAAAAACTCGGTTAACATGGCCCTATAGCGCGCACCGTCCACTGTTGTCGTTTGACCAGCCCGATGACTCTTCGAGCGGGAACAGCGCACCATGCAGTCACTTTGAGTGGGTGTAATGGCTCCTCGTACATCACTTGTGGGGTTTTCGGTACGCCAGAAGCGATAGTTTTGCTTGTTCCCGTTCCCGCTGAGGTGGAAATGAGCCTCGTCGCTCTTTTTCATATGGTCGAAAAATTGTTCACTTCGATTATTACGCGTTCTTGGGGAGTGTATCGCTCCATGGCCCACCTTGTAGAAAATAGAAAAGGGCTCCTTTTTTCATTTGATAGTTCTAGACAAGTTGTGTGTGTGATGCAGGGTGTTTTGGCAACAGCACATTAGTTTTAACAATTTATTTGTAAAGCAATCATCGTGTTTCTGTACATAAATAAAAATTTCCGTTTTGCTGGGTAAAAATTATTATTACACAATGTAAATTTTCCATCCCTGCTTTTTTACACTAGTTCTTTCTTAGCATACACACGTACTGGTGCACGTATATAAGTAAATATTTTATGTTACATTTTACCAAAGAATCCTAAAACTGAAGCTGCGTTTAATTTGTTGTGAGACTTAGAACAGCACCAGGGGAGAACTGAGTGAATTTGAGAACGTTTATACAGCATTTTGATTTAAATGTCAATTAAATTGCGTGTAATTTGTAGCGAGTCTTTGTTATCTCATTGAAACAATGTAAAAATATTTTTTAAGTACCATTAGCAGAATTATGTTGTTTGAAGTCTGGGCTTTGGTTTTTTTGTTTTGTAAAATTCTTTGTGTAATTGCTTTACACAAACTATAAAATCTTAGCATTTCTTTTAAGAAGTTTTATAATTTTCAGATTAACATATTAAAGTTTTTAATTAATTTAAGAAATCATTAATTATATTTTTAGAAACTTGAATATTTTGATAGATTCTAGTAGTAACACATTGTGATGCTTGTAATTAAAAAACTACTATTGCAGTCTTCTTCACACAAAAAGTTGTAGTAAAATTAAGCAGGAACGATAATACACATGCTAAGCTTTTATCAAGTAGCTTTTAAATTACTGTCAACGAGTTGTCAGACAGAGTTAAAAACAACAAAAATTGAAAAAGAAAATTTAAAAGTAATACAAATTTTAGAACAAATTGATAACATTAAAAAGAAAACTTTTTGAAATGTTGGTAACTTTAAATGTTTTTGAGTATTTAAGAACCGCTTGCAGCCAGAAAAAATATAAAAAATTAGGAAAAAAAAGAACATCGCAAGCTCAGCAACAAAATTTCTTTTAAGTTTTTAAACTGGTTCAGTATTTTCAAAAAAAATCGTAGAATTTGTGGCAAAAAAATAATAAAAAAATAAGGACCCCTAGCCCAGAACTGTAATAATCGTATTTTTAGTTAATTGTGTATAATTAAAAATTTGTATTCATAATGAATCCAACCACTCAAACGAACAATTTGAGCTTAAATCGTGCTCAACATTTGATTAAATCAATTTCAATGCTCTTCATCACGATACAAAATGTAAAAACCCATGCATATGTGAATCTGCCTAAATTTTAACCTCGTAAAAGACCCACATTTGTTACATACCTTGTACTATTAGTGTTTGGTACATTCACATGCAGCGTCATTTGAATGTATATTATATGTTGCTTTTAAAACACATGCAAAAATGCCATTTTTCTATATACCGCCATGACGTCAGAGGCTTTTTACATTTCATGTACTGCATTATTATGCATATGCCTTGATTAAAACATTCAACAATACAAAGCACCACCATATTATTACACAGCAGCTTACTCAAATATGTGCGATCGTTGATTGATCGCCTTTTTGCATATTTGTGTTTTTTAATAATTCAGCAAAGAAAAAAGATGGTTGAATATGATCACCGCAAACATAGTGTGTTCTTCACAGATATATTATTAAAATTTAGTCCTGACCAGGGGTTGAACCGCAACATCTGCAGTTGAAAGCTATTTTCAATGTCTTTGATTTGAAAATATATATGGTTAGCTGCAATCATAAATCTAACCATACTATGTTTCCACCAGAATATGGTTGCCTTAACTATATTTTTTCTTCGCGTGTGCAACGTTTATAATTTTTGCTTGGCATATGAATGAATTGTGCACAATCTTCTTTGCTTATTGATTTTTTTCGCTGGGATATTCTTAATTATAAGTAAATTTTTTATAATTACGAGCATGTTATGTTTTTTAAGTGTGCGTTGCAAAAAAAAAAACAATTATTTTCTTTTCTAATTTGCCGAATAGTGACTAAACACAATGCTAACAGGCAATAAACCAAAATTAAGTGGTTGTTATTCAGTTTTGTTTTTAATTTTTTTTAAACAAATTAAACTACAAAAATTGTAAGCAACATGAAATAAAAAGTACTACAAAGTAAAACAAAAAGCAGTAACATAAAACGTCAGCAGTGCTAAATTGAAACCAGCAACTTTTGACATTTCGATGACCTTACTTAAATATGTATGTATGTGTGCATGTGCGTGCGTCTGTATACGCCACACATAAACTATTTTTATACCATTGAAATTGTGTGCAGTGTAGTTTTGTTGGTAAATTATTTTTTTTTTTTAATGAAAACAAAAATCTAACATTTACAAATTCCTTTTGTCAAGAACAAAAAAATTTCACTTTATAGGTATGAAGTGAGCATAAGACAATAACAACAAGAACAGAAATAGATTATTGTATAAAAGTAGAAAACATGTGAAAAGAATATCCAAATATGTATGTATGTATGTATGTGTGTAATTCCTAATGATTTTGCCCGCTGCCATTTTGTCAGCAACTTAACCTAGTTTCAAGTGTTTCTTATCAATTCATTTCAATTTTCCTTGTTCCTATGTTCCCTCGAAAAGCTGAATAACCAACATGTTTCTTTGTATGCATGTGCTTGCCTGAGCTGATTTATATGTATGTTGCAACCATTTGCTTTTTATCCCTTTACTGCTAACAACAACAAAATAAATAATAAAGTAAATTTCTCACAAAAATGGCTGCGTAGGAGTGGCTTGCACCAACACTCTGACATTTAGAAAACCCACACAATTTTAGCATAGAAACAATACTCATGATGGTTCTTAATTTTTTTTTTTTTTTTTTTTGCGTTAGCAAAAGGAGGAGTTTTGGGGTTTTTCGCTCTCATTTATTTGTTTGTTTTATTCTGGTTTTGGAAGGCTTAATTGTGGTGTGAGAGTGGGAAAGGTATTCATTTTTACCCCAGTTGGAAATTATTTCCTATTCCAGTGAAATATTATTTATCAGCTGTTTTGTTTGATTCTTGTGAGAGCCTCATTTGCAAGAGGTATTTTGAAAATTGTCATGTTGAATTTCTGTAAAAGCTTTCAAAGGGGAATTTTAAGTTAAACACTATTTAAATAAAATATTAATTATTTATAGGCATGTATGTAGATAAATGGATATGTAATTTTAATCTTATGTTTTTGTTAGAGATCACAATTTTCAATTAAAATAAAACATCAAAAAATTTTTAATGTCAATTCACCTGCAGGCAAAAAAAATAATATTATTGAGAGCAACCATATTTTGCTGGTAACATAATATGATTATAGGTTGTCTCTAAGCATATATGTATATTTTTAAGCCAAACGGATTAAAAATGTCTCTCAGCTGCAGATCATTTTAAGATTTACTATTAAAAGTAAATGTTATAAAAGTTGGTTTCTTTTGTAACCCTTTAATTCAATAATCAATGCTTTGTGAGAATTACTCTATCCAAAAGCTAAACCGTACACGCAAAGAAAAAATATGGTTAAGGCAACCATATTCTGGCGGAAACATAGTATGGTTAGATTTATGATTGCATCTAACCATATTTATTTTTAAATCAAAGATATTAAAAATAGCTTACAACTGCAAGTAAAATCTTAATATAAATTTTTTGTATAAATAAATTATTTTTATTCCTCCATTGATCGGCGCTTATCTATCTTCTACATGTTTTTACCCGGCCTTGGACGGTCCTTCACTCTTTGAGTATGATTTCTTAGAGTAAGAAATTGAATATACAAAAATTTTATATTTTTATCTAAGCCCAACTTAGATTTTTATGAAAATTAAAATAGACCACACCCACTTTTTAAATTGAAGAACGGCTGGACCGATTAATCTAATTTTTTTCTAATATGTTCGCAACTTATACTTTTTCCTTTCTAATTATTTTTAAATATAAATAAAAGTTGAAGGCTTTGGAGAATAATCAGAACGCATGATGGGCATTATAATTTGGTTGTCTTCAAAAAAATTTTGAGGCAACCAAATTCTGGTGGAAACATAGTATGGTCAGATTTATGATTGCTTCTAACAATATACGAGTATATTTTTAAATCAAGGATATTAAAAATAGCTTTCCACTGCAGATGTTGCGGTTCAACCCCTGGTCAGAGCAAAAAAAAAATTTTTTAATTTTTTATTATTTTTAATTTTTTTAAATACATACATATTTTATATAAAAATTTAAAAAAAAAAAAATTTAATATGAACTTAAAAAAAAATTTAATTTAAATTTTTTTTATAAATAAATTTTTTTTATTCCTCCATTGATTTTTCTTTTCTATTAATTTGCATTTACTTATTACATAATACAGCGGGTTTGAATTCATTTTTTTAAATTTCAGTTGATTCTACCAGGATTCGAAATTATGAACACCTAGTTAAGGAGTATTAACTCGCCACTCATCCACTTCAGCCACAAAGCTCAGTTGAGTTTGAACGATTAAGTTTTTCTTTAATACTCAATTTATTTATATGGTTGCGGAATAGACAAAATAGAAACCAATTTACATTCAACCATATCTTTATCATTATTATGTTTGTTATGAACATATTTATGGTTTCAAGTAAAATTTTATTAAAAATAATATGATAATTATATGGTTGATCTTAGACGCTAAACATAATATGGTTAAAAATAACTAGAAACATGTTTATCGTGATCGTAATAATGTTTACATGCTTCAAATTAATAATAAAATTTTTTATTTATCACTCTTTATTATACATTCTTATATGTATTGAATTTACCGCTTTGTACATACATGTCTATAAATACTTTTACCGTTCTATCTAACGACACTTCGCAATAAACACTTGTAAACCTCACACGCTATGCGCAACTTATTTAACTGCTATACGCACTATGTTTTGCGGTGACCATATAAATATTATTTACTATAAGAATATTTCTTACTTCAACAAAAAAAAATCAAACAAACAAAACAACTTCTAAAACAACAACAACAAAATATTTTCAAGATCAATTTTTATCCCCCTAGGTTAGGTTAGGTTAGGTTAACAGGTCGCCCGAAGAAATAAAAACAAGAGCTGGGCTCACTTGGGTCCTCTGACGTGGTCCCTTTGTGATACCTGTATAGAGGAAAATGAAGAAGAGGAGGGATAGTAATAGTAGAGTGAAGGGGAGGAAGGAAGATAGAGAAAAAGAAAGAAAGAAAGTGAAAGAAAGTGAGAGAAAGTGAGTGAGACCGTCACACAAACCAACCACTGCTTCTAATGAAGCCATATAGCATGTCGACACTTGTATTCGACAGCGCAGTGAGACCCTGCAGACGTCGCTCACCGAAGTGGATCATGCGCCGCTCTTCTAGGGCCGGACACTGGCAGAGAAGGTGTTCCACAATTTCCTCCTCCTCCTCGTCTTGACAACTTCTACAGTAGTCATTATAACGCAATCTCATTCTCCTAGCATGGTTGCCAAAATTGCAGTGACCCGTTACTACAGCCACCACATTTCTCAAACGGGGTCTTTGGAGCCACAATAAATCCCTACTGCGACTGCTATCCAGCCTAGGCCAGATCATCCTCGCCGTATTACACGTCCATTCGTCACTCCATCTGGACTGTGCCTTTCGCAAGAATATGCTTTCGATCTCTAGATTGCGATTAAAAATATTCAACCATCTTTTTTCTTTGCGTGTATACCTAATCCTATTGAATTTGCAAAGATCTGAATATCCTACTTATAAATTAATGAATAACGAAAACCTTTATAGTTTTTAAAATATTTTATTTGAAAACTCCCATTGGCAATTTTATTAATTAATTAATAAATTAATTAATAAATTAAGAAATTTTTCTGGGAGCTTAATTAATGTTAGATATAAAGATCTTAACTAAGATTTTGTACAATGTATAAAAAACAAAATACAAAACGTTGTCACAAAGAAAACGATTGGCTTTGCGTACAGTCTTCTTCTCGTTATAAACCAGTACAATCGTACTTTTTCCTAACAAAAAAAAAACAAAAAACTTATTTTTTGAATGAATGAATCATACTTTGTCAGTTTAGTAGCAAAAGAATTATTTACTGCATAGTTATTTTTAATTTTTATTTATTTGTTACCTAATATGACTATTTTGTTAAGCTTGAGGTCTTATTTTTCAAAAATTTATTTTTATATCGATATTTCGCTCCAAATTGTGTAGCTTCTTTAGGATATAATTATAAATTATTATCTGCATGCCAAAGTTTAAGTTTATGGTACTGTTTTTTACGGTGTACGAAAACAAATACAAAATAAATCAAGGCAAATACTTGCACTACTTTTTATTTGTGCTTGACTTTTACTCTAAAAAAATACAAAACAAAACTAATGCAATGTTTCGTTTCGTTTTGTTGCTTTGCTAACTCAGCCTACAATATAATTTTTAACCATTAATTTTATTTGAATAAATAATTCGCAAACTATCTATGTCGTTCACTCATCTTATAGCAGAGTATAGAAGGTAATGCTTTATAAATTTTTCAACAATTTATAAAAATAGTTTCCTGCAATTACAAGTTAATACATTAAATATACAGCTGGCAATAAAATTTTAATTATATTTTAAAAATATCGCTTCCGCTGCTTTTAACTTTAATTCTAAACATTTTCTATTATTTTATAATTATAAATATGTTTTCTTTAAATTTAAAAATAAATTTTTAAAAATGTTTGTATGCAATTTTATTAGTTATACTGAGTAAATAATTGTCTTAATCGGTAGTGTTGAATTATACATGCCCTACACTACAGTTTGAAAAAAAAATACTTAAATAAAATAAAAGAATATGAGTTTAAATGAATAGAGAAAAAAGTGCTTTGAATTATTTTTAAAAAGCTCTTTAATTTGGTTTAAAGAAAATCAATTTTTATATGTAATAATTTCTATTTGGAATTTAAAAGTTTAACAAAATATTAATCTTTATTTATGCTTAATTCCAGAAATTGTGTTGGTTTATAAATTTATTCTTTTACTCATGATATTCTCATGAGTTATTTATTCAGTACAATAAGTACTGAAGGGGATAGCATATCTATATGGACCATTTGGTCAGACGCTACTCTGATTCCTCAGTAGATTACTCCCAACGTTTCTTGCAAACATCAGAAGCTTTATATTGTAAAAGCAATTGACTAAATAAGAATTATTAACCTGGCATTCGAATGTAAAAGAGAAGAGAAGAATAAAAATAGAATATATATTTTTTTCAATATTAAAATGTTGGTTGGGAAATTTATTTATTTATTTAGTTCAATGCTTACTGAGTTTTTGTTTGAATATTTGAATCTTTTTGTAACTATTGATTAATAATTCTTATTTAGTCAATAGCTTTTACAATATAAAGGTTCTAATGTTTGAAAGAAACGTTGGGAGTAATCTACTGAGGAATGAGAGTAGCGTCTGACGAAATGGTCCATATTCAGTACTTATTGTACTGAATAAATAACTCATGAGAATGTCATGAGTAAAAGAATAAATTTATAAACCAACACAATTTCTGGAAAGACTCAAAAAAAATTTTTCCACTTTTTTTTTGGTTTCGATAGTTTTTGAGACGCTCTTTCACGTGGTGAAAACTAGAAAGTCCTAATTTGCTTAGAAGTGTTCTTTAAATCTGAGCACTCACACGATTTTTTTTCGGTCAGAAACTGGTTTGTGCTTTGCATTGAAAAAAACATCGCCCTTTATATACACACACGAACTTATCTCATTTATGCTCTTTTGCCTTTTTTGGTTGCCTTTTGGGCATGACTGTTCATAATGCAAACGAAAAACTACTAAGAAACTGACGAAATGCATTGTTTATCTTTAACAGCTGTTTCTCGCAATTTCTTTTTTAATTATAAGCCACCTTTTCATAGGCCGGGTCACATATATTGATATTATAGCATTCAATGTATATAGAAAGAAATTTCAATATAATTTATGCATAAATTTTGATTCATCTGCCGGCGTTATATCTCATGTTATGATAGATAGTTAAAATCCACTATTATAAGAAATTCCTCATAATTATATAGACATTACAAAGTGATATCAAAATTCATAATTTTCCTTTTACATTTGTAGCGAATGCTACACAAAATAAAAAAATAAAAAAAAAATTAAAAATTGCTTTTCAAAAAATAATCAATGCAAGTCAGATACTTGAACTTGAAACAGACAACTTATAATTACAAATTTGTTGACTTAGATACTTTTCTTGTTTAAACAGCAACATCTTTGAAATATGGAGATTACATTGACATTTACAAACGTAATTAGAATTTATAGCCAAAAAAAAACATAGTCATTACACTCAGAAAAATAACTTAAATTGTACTTGTCTATGATTTAGTGATTACATAAGTGGCTGCAGTAGGTACATGAATGCCTTAAAATTATGATGCTTTAAATTAAATACACACTTTAATATCAATTGATGCTGCATCGCCGTATTCATTGAATGCAATGCCAAAAACTAATTTGAAACACTAATAAGCATGAATAAGTAGAATTGTGCACTGTGGTAAAAAAAGAAAAAAAAATTAAATAATAATAATTTCTTGATAATTTTGGTGTTCAAAACCTCAAAAATATTATTTTTAGCAAAAAAAAAATTACAATAAATAATTTTGAAGTAAATGTTAAATTCGAAAAACAAAAAGTTATTTTACATTCAACAGCTTAAACTAAATTTTTTTATGGCAACAAATTTTTAATTCTAACAAATGAAATTCTTCTATTAACGTATATTTTTTAACACTGGATTAATGATAGATTTATGAAAAAACAATTTACCAATTTTATATGTAAAAACAAAGTGCCAACTAGTTTATTGAAAAGGTTTGGGTTGGGTGGCATTACTACAACTAAACTATAACTAAAAGTAGGTTGTTATCGAACAGATAAATGCTTTTTGATTATTAGAAACATACTTTCACTAAAAAGTGCATGATAAGCTAGAGATAGGTTTGTGTTGCTCATAACGTGAACTTCAAGCATTTAAAGTTGCCATATTTTCGATTTTAGATATGGCAACCTCAGCAGCCATAGACATTGAATAATTTTTTTAATAGTACACAAAAATAAAACAATACAATTACAGAATAAAATAACAAATATTAAAATAAAATTATAAAAGTAAAGAATTTTTATGTAATTTGAGAAATACTTGTCTTAAAAAGGCATGCCGTTGCCAATATGTATTTATAGCAACAAAAAGTAATCACAATTCACACCAGTGGTGCCACCTAACAAATGTTGATCACTTCATCAGTTACTTTAACTAAAGTTAATTAAAGCTGTCTGAGATCTTATGAGTAAGTTGTAATAAGGGCCGTAAACAGTAAAATCTTACCTTTAATTCAATTTAAATTTTAAGATTCTGTTTGCATAAATAAAAGTGAACATAAAGTAATAACATTAATTAGAAATAGTTATTTAGACATTTTTCACCATAGTGCATTGCATTCTCTCAATATACAGCACACTTATTTATTATTGATGTTTGTAATGGCATGATGCTCAACCACTCACTAATGCTCAACATGAAGCAAAACTATAACAACAATTTTAAGTCAATTTTATTGATTTTAATTATAGTTATACAAACTTTCTTATTTTTATATTTTATAATTCTTTAATAAAAATGTGTAATAAAATTAATAATCTTTGAAAAAGATGATTGAAAGGATGAATTTTAATAAAAATCCAAATCATTACAAGCTTACAATGGGTTTAAATTTTTTTTTGTAAAATCTTTTTGTTTTTTTAATATAAAAGTAAAAGTATTTAATAATTAATGACACTTTCTTAAACAAAATTGTAACATTTTAATGAAAACAAAATATACAGTAGGCAAGATAAAGAAAATCTAAACTAAAAGTTCTCGAATTAATTCATTTCTAAAACAATAAAATCGTGAACAAATTTTTTCATATAGTCTATAAGAATATAAATACAAAGTATAAGCAGCTCTAAAAATATTAAAAAACATAATATAAATATAAAAATTCTTGAGCATCTAACAATTTTTAATCTAATGAAATGTCTGCCAATAAATTTAAAGCTGGATCAGCAGCTATATGAGATGATCTTAATAAAAATCATAATTGTCTTATAAATGGTGTTTTTTATAGATGTATAGAACTTTAAATTGCAATAAAACAACGATGGATTATTCGATTGACATGAATTTTATTTATCCGAAAGATAATCTTGTGGCATTACATTTTAAATATGATTTCTGGCATATGACCACCATGGCTGGCTCGAATGTAGTCCAATCTGGACGTATATCGGCAATAGCACGGCGAATGCTGTCTTCCAAATGGTCAAGCATTTGTGGCTTATCCGCATAGACCAATGACTTTACATAGCCCCACAGAAAGTAGTGTAGCGTTATTAAATCACAAGACCTTGGAGGCCAATTCACAGGTCCAAAACGTGAAATTAGGCGGTCACCAAACGTGTCTTTCAATAAATCGATTGTGGCACGAGCTGTGTGAAATGTTGCGCCGTCTTGTTTCAACCACAGCTCCTGGACATCATGGTTGTTCAATTCAGGAATGAAAAAGTTAGTAGTCATGGCTCTATACCGATCACCATTGACTGTAACGTTCTGGCCATAATCGTTTTTGAAGAAGTACGGACCAATGATTCCACCAGCCCATAAAGCGCACCAAACAGTCAGTTTTTCTGGATGTAACGGTGTTTCGACATACACTTGAGGATTAGCTTCACTCCAAATGCGGCAGTTTTGTTTGTTGACGCAGCCATTCTATCAGAAGTGCACTTCTTCGCTAAACAAAATTCGCTTATGAAAATCGGGAACTACGGCAATCTCGTTTTGGGCCCATTCGACGAATCTACGCCTTACTTGATCGTTTGGCTTCAATTCTTGCACGAGTTGGATTTTGTAAGCACGCAAACCAAGATCCTTCCGCAAAATCTTCCATAAAGTGGATGGACACAGATCCAATTCCTGTGCTCGATGGAGGATAGACTCATTCGGGTCTTTCTCAATGTTACGCTCTACAGCAGCAATAGCTTCTTCTGTACGCACCGTACTGCGTTTCTGGGGATGCGAGTTATCAATAAGAGTAAAAGTGGTGCGAAAACGTTCCATGGTTAATCGAATTAACTGCTCTGATGGACGATTTTGTCGACGATAAAATGAACGTAGTGTGCGATACGTACTCCGCACAGAACCATTATTTTCGAAATAAAATTGCACTATTTGTAAGCGTTGTTCAGGCATGAGTCTATTCATGATGAATTGCAAAACCCAACTGAGAATAAATCACTTGACAGCTGTTAAATCGCCATCTTGAACAGTAATGCCAACTTAAAGTTCTATACGTCTATAAAAACACCCTTTATAAGTAATTTTACTAAAAAATCTATCAACAATGAAAAGTAAAATATATTATAATTAAATATTAAATTATTTAAGAAATAAGAATCTATTTTTTATATTAAATAATTTGGTATAAAAAAAAGTACTAGCTAATATAGATAAAGAAAGTAATAAATTATTAAATAATAAATAAATACCAGCCTATAATCGCTTAGGTTCGTATCCTTACCCTAAAATTAAAGGTAAAGTAGGAATTAATCTTCTTTTAAAAAATAAAAACCGCAACTTCATTAAACTTGAAGTCGTATTATATAATTCTATATTTCATATCGATATTTGGCTCAAACTTGACTAGCTTCATCACGATATACACTCCGGTTCACTTATTTTAAGGCACTAACAATTCCATATTCAGCAGCCTGTATCTTTTGCAATTTTTAACCGATTGCAGAATTTTAAAATGGAAATGGAAGCTAGACATCTTGAGATATAAAAAAAATATGACAATAGTGGTTTATTTACTAAAGAACTTTTTTAAAGCAATTTATAAAAAAAGTAAAAATGTGCTACTTTTTTGGTTCACTTGAATAAAGGCACTTTAACTAATTTTAATGAAAAATAGTTTTTCTTGTTTTTTTAATTTGTTTTATTTTATTTAAGAACTATTAGTAATGGGTACAACCCCTTTTGTTTTTAATAACTTCAAATATACGGGTTTTCATTGACAGATAAAGAGAATTTATGTAATCCAACGAAATTTGATGCCAGGCATCCTTAACGGCCTGAATTAGTGACTGCTTGTCATCAAATTGTCTATCTCCTTCATAGACCTTACGAGATAACCAACCCCAGACATTTTCTATAATGTTTAGATTTGGCGAATAGGGTGGCCAGTCAAGAATATTAACATTTTGGCTTGCAATGAACTCCAGAGCAGTAAATCTGGCGTTGTGTATAATAGCATTATCCTGTTGCAAAATGAAAGATATGGGACCAAATAGTTTACTAAGCTTCTGAAAAGTCGATTCCAATAACCTTTTATAGCTTGCACCAGTAATTTTTTTACTTTGAAATTCAAGATCGATGGTGCCATAGTACGTAATAGCACCCCACACCATAACGCCGCCCTCTCGGCTGTGATGTCGGTTCAAAAATCGCTTTTAATTGCGCAGATCATGGAAATAATAGTTGTAGCCATCAGGCCCATCCAATTTAAATTTCTTCTCATCTGTAAATACAACAGTTCTCCAGTCATTTACATGACCACTCTGCTGCACATCCCATATCATGTAGTCTCTTGCGAATTGAAGGCGCTTTTCCTTACGAGGAGCATTAAGTGGCGGCTTTTTTTGTAATTTCAAGTATTTAAGATACTCACAGCTCTTAATTACTCTGCGTACTGATGACTTGCTCCCTTGCACTCCAGCTTGAGCTCTTATTTTTGACAAAGATAAGGCAGAATTAGAAGCAATTCTGATGATTTTTCTGTTCTCATACGCCTTTATTAAAGTGAACCCAAAAATTAGCACATTTTTGGACTTTTTTTGATAAATTGCTTAAAAAAAGTTCTTTTGCAAAGAAACCACTATTATCATGATTTTTTTATATGTCAAGGTGTTTAGCTTCCATTTCCATTTTAAAATTCTGCAATCGGTTAAAAATTGCAAAAGATACAGGATGCTGAATATGGAATTTTTAGTGCCTTTAAATAAGTGAACCGGAGTGTAAAGTAATAAAAAAAATAAAAATTAGTAGAAACGAAAAAGTTCATAGAAAAAAAAGAAATTTATATAAATAAATTTATCAATTTATATAAAAATTGATAACAAAAAACATTTTTAAGCCTGAGTGGGATTTGTAAATGCACATTTGCCATTGAGAAGCGTTTTTAACACAGCTCAAATGTGTTCTTTATTAGTGCCTTACATTATGGGTAACGACAATACGAGTACAATTCACTATCTAATTTTTAAATGTACATATTGTGTACATTAAAACAAAATATATTTCACATTTGATAACATTTCCCTTTTTTTAACAAATATGGGTTGGGATTTGCTGATACTTTAAACAAGATTCTAAAAATATTTTAAGTTCATTTAAGTGCTTTCAAATGTTTTTGCTTGCAACATTAATTTAGTTAGAAACAAGCAAAATATAATTTTTCAATTAAGTTTGTTACTGGAAAGTAAATATGTAGTTTAAATTTAAGTTTTTTAATGAACAAAAAAAAACAAGGCAGACGAAAACAGCATCAAATTGCAACTGAGAGATCATTAGACTTTTTCTTTTGAAAATTCGGACTAAAAATGCCCGCTCCAGGGTTAATGTTTTTCTATCTTGTTCATTTTAGAAGTCATCCCAGGCCAAACTATTTTGCACAAGAGACTTTTTTCCGTGAGTGAATTAATAGAACTTGGATTGTGGCAACTATATTTCTTTGAAATCAAAAATTCAGTTGTGTTAAGAAATGTTTTATTTGTAGCAGCCACTATTCGTTAATGGAGTTCAAAATTCGGTTTACTTAACCCTGAATAATCAATGTTAGTCCTTTCTACTAAGAAAGTTTACTTTTTTATCGTAACTTTTATATCCCGTTAGCTGTCGTTGTGTCTATACATATGAAAGTAGCTGATTTAGTTTAAAAGCTAATGCTGTTGAAGGCGTTTCGTAAAAGTTACGTAGTCGAAACGACTAACATTAGACTTAGTGTAACTATTTTTTTGATAATTTTAGCGCCCTTAAATTTATTGTTTTTCGTGTTTCGTATTTTTTTATATATGGTTCATGACCTAAGCATACATATATATCAAAATCAAGAGACATAGCCTATTAGAAGTTATATTTTTAGCAAAAAGTAACAAAAAGCAGGCTTTTATTAAGAGCTGACTTTTGCTCATAAGAATTTTATGCATTTAAAGTCGTTTTTAAAAATATACCGACTTTAGTGTGACTATGATTAAGGGCTAATGTACTCGTAGGTACAACTATAATTAAATTTTGTAGCGGAATTTCGAATTTTTTTAATCAAACTGAAAGAATCGTTTGTAGGTAATATTTATATAAAGGGTGGTTAAGTTCTAAGGCCGATGTTGAATGTGAACCACACCTAAATGTCAAGTTTATTCTGCATTTCATTTGACAATTCTCAATTTCAGACTAACTCAATTTGAACCATGGAAAGATACACATTTATGAAAATGGGCGTTCAAATCAAAATGCATATCGTGCACTTCGTAATTTTTTTTCTTCAGTGATGAGGCACATTTTCACATCAGTGGATTAGTCAATAAGCAGAATTGCCGCATTTGGCCGATTGATAATCTAAGAGTGATTGTCGAATGCACCTACAAAGAGTGACTGTTTGGTGCGGTTTCTGGGCTGGCGGCATCATCGGGCCGTATTTTTTCCAAAATAAGGCCGGTCAGGCAGTTACTGTGAATGGTGCTCACTATCGTGAGATGATAATGAACTTTTTATGGCCGAAATTGGAAGATATGGATGTGGACGATATGTGGTTTCAACAGGACGGTGCCACTTGCCACACAGCTAACGAATGAATGTCTCTTTTGCACGACAAATTCAATGGCCGTGTTATCTCACGTGGTGGCGATGTCAATTGGCCGCCAAGATCATGTGATTTGACACCGTTGGACTTCTTCTTTTTGGTTATTTGAAAGAAAAGGTGTACGTTGATAAGCCAGCAACAGTTCAAGACCTAAGGATGAGATAATTCGGCATAGAACTTCAATTATGCCTCAGCGTCATCGAAAATTTGGACCATCGGATCGAGGTGTGGCGCCGAGGTCACGGCGTCACCTACCCCGTGTAGGAAATAATGAAATTTAAAAAAAATTTAAATCAGTACAAGCTACCTTTTTTTGTATTTAGACGGCGCTTAGAATCATCACTAACTGGAGTAAGTCAGTGGGACTAAACGTCAATCCGACAAAGACAGAACTTGTATTATTCACGGGAAAATACAAGGTTCCTGCATTCAGATTGCCAAGGCTAAACGGCTCGGAATTGAGCCTTTCTGCCAGTGCAAAATACCTGGGAGTGATTCTGGATAGGAAACTCTCATGGAAGGAGAATGTAGAGGCAAGGGCCTCAAAGGCATATGCGGCGATATACGCCTGTAGGAGGGCCATAGGGACGAAATGGGGCTTAAATCCTCGCAACGTTCACTGGTGATTCAACCCATCTTATTTTATGGAGTCATGGTGTGGTGGAAACCGATCCCGATTTGAGAGGATTTTCAGATACATGGCCACCTTGATTAGAGGAGCCATGGGATCAACGCCCAATAAAGCACTCTTTACGATGCTAAATTGGCTGCCAGTTGATCTACAAGCTGAGAAATTGGCACTATTTGCATCTGTGCGATTGCATGCGGCACGGGAGTGGAACCATAGATCATAGGGACATTCGGGGATAATTGGTACTTGGGGGGATATTCCCAACCTCATTGACTATGTCACTCCAAGACCATTCCTACAGAGGAACTTCGGATTCACGATTTTGGACGAAACGGGAATCTCAATGGGATTTTCTCCTACGGGAGAAAATCTGGATGTCTTTACCGATGGCTCCAAGAATAGTTCTGGAGTTGGAGGTGGAGTCTATATTGAGGAGTCTGGGACTAGTATATCCTTCAGACTCCCTAATCAATGCAGCACTCTACAAACTGAAGTGATGGCTATAAAGCAAGCAGCAGACTGGCTGTGGTATCATGGAGTATTTGGCAGGAATATTCGCATTTATACCGACAGTCGGACTGCAATCAGGTCCTTAGCGGGTGTCTATTCGACATCCCAACTGGTCCAAGAATGCCGCACATCCTTAAATAGAATGGCAGAGCATTCAGTGATCACCCTCATTTGGGTGCGTGGACATGGGACTTGAATAGAGAACTGCAGGGCAGATAACCTGGCCAAGGAAGGATCGAGGCTGCCAGAGCAAGATGCCAATGCGCCCTGCGGCATCTCTCTATCGGTCTGTAAAAAAGAGATCGATAGCATATTCTTGCGAAAAGCACAGTCCAGATGGAGAGACGAATGGACGTGTAATACGGCGAGGATGATCTGGCCTAGGCTGGATAGCAGTCGCAGTAGGGATTTGTTGGAGCTCCAAAGAGCCCGATTGAGAAATGTGGTGGCTGTAGTAACGGGACACTGCAATTTTGGCAACCATGCTAAGAGAATGGGTTTGCGTTATAATGACTACTGTAGAAGTTGTCAGGATGAGGAGGAGGAGGAGGAGGAAACTGTGGAACACCTTCTCTGCCAGTGTCCGGCCCTGGAAGAGCGGCGCATGATCCACTTCGGTGAGCGACGTCTGCAGGATCTCACTGCGCTGTCGAATGCAAGTATCGACATGCTATATGGCTTCATTAGAAGCAGCGGTTGGTTTTTGTGACGGACTCACTCACTTTCTTTCTTTATCTTCTTTCCTCCCCTTCACTCTTCTGTTACTATCCTTCCTCTTCTTTATTTTCCTCTATACAGGTATCACAAAGGGACCATGTCAGAGGACCCAAGTGAGCCCAGCTCTTGTTTTCCTTCTTTTCGGGCGACCTGTTTAACCTAACCTAACCTAACCTACCTTGTTTTGTAGGGTAATTTGTTTATAGAATCTTGCTTTCAATTGGAAAAAAAGTTGGCTTTAATTTGTTTTATATTTTCTTTAACATAAAGAAATTGTACAAAACCTCCTTTGGATTGCGGTACATATGGCCTAGTAATAATAATAATTATTGTAAAAAAACAAATTTATATAATTTGCTTTGGAAACGTGAAAAACAAAACTAAAATAAATTTTTTGTTTGAACGCCTCTTAATTATTTATTCTTTTTTGTCTACTTTTAAGTATGTAGGTATGTATGTAAGTACGTTAAGTGCTATGTATCATCAATACATATCATTTCTGTTATGCTATGAAATGTGAAAAAAATAGTTTTATTGATTTCTAATGGAGGTACGTGTCAAAAATGGTACTTGAGTCTATTCGACAATTTAAAATTTAGATCATTGAAGTTTTTGATTACTTTAATGAATTTTTTTTTGACCTATTTTGAAGCAGTAAAATTTATTTAAAAAAATGTCTATTGGAAATAATAATTATGTTGAAAAAGACTTTGGGCGTTTACTGGGCAATTATAATAAAAACACAAGCACACAAAAATTACTACATATTGATTTTCTTAAGTAGACTTTCAAGAGTTAAAAAAAAAACTATTTTAGTTGGTTATGCGTTATATTATGTTTTCAATAATAAACACTTAATGTGATATACAAGTTAAGAAATCATAGTCTCAATATCCGCTAATCTGCCAACTGCTCATTCATAAAATTGAGTTTTGATAGGTAGTGATTATGTATTAAACAACATATTCTTTTTTTATAACCCCTATATCATCTAAATATACTTTTCTATATTTTGCACAAATATTCACTAAAATTATCATATTATTTTAATTAATTTAATAGAATACATGTCATGTAAACTTTATAAATATTTTTAAAAATATGTGACCGAAGCTTATGACTAGGGCAAGGATTTTCATAAAAATGCATGTTTATACTCAGTAATTTGAAATCGATTTTGAGTTAGAGAATTTATTGAAAAATAACATCAATTTGTATGGCCCATTTTTGCATATTTTGGGCATAATTTGTATTAATTTTTTATTTTTAATATTCAAAAGCATTCACTTACTGATAACCTGTAAAGTATAATAAAAAAACCACTTATTTGGCAGCGTAAGTATAACATAATAGAAAACACACATTTGGAGCACACTTTATGCAATTTTGAATAGATCTAACAATCGAGTCTGATAATGACTCATGACCTGAACTCAATTTTATAAATAGCTAAATACGAGTACTTATGTTTGTATGTGTTCAATTAAATGAAATATGTTAACTTTCTTTTAATTAAACAATTAATTATTATTTAACTTTTTTTGTGTAAATGAATGGCACTTATCAGTAGATTGTTCTCTTGTGGCGGCTTGCAATTGTTAGAAACTGTGAAAAAGTGATAAGAATTTTGCAAAACTATAAAATCAATTCCAATTTAACAATTTATATCACTAACGTACTGCCTTCAAAAGTATACTCGTACAATTTTATTTAACAATGCAAAAAGGTACATTTTAAAATTCAATTTAATTTTTTATTTTTGTTTTTTATCAATCGCATAACATTTGTTTGATTTCAGTTTGTTTGGTTGTCCTTTTGGCAATAGTTGCCTTTGCTTCAGCCTCTTATGTTCAGCCACACTTTGAACCTCAAGATATTTATGCTGAACCTAACTGTGCTGTTGTTAACGATCATGACCGCATGTTCCGTGATATCTCTGATCCCACTCACTACTGGATATGCCCAGAAGGTCAAGCCAAAGCCGATTATATTCAATGTCCTGCTAATGAAGCGTTTATGGAACCATTACAGAAATGTGTTGTTTGGGAGGAGTGGAAGTGGATTGAACCCTACACAAATTAAATTTGTATTAATTGAATAAAAGAAAAAATCATTGATTGAAAACCTCAAAATGTCTTTAGTAAAAATTTTTTTAATACTAAATAAACCATAAAACTTAATGCCATCTGATGGGTCTCGATCATTTTATTATTCAGTTATCTTATAGACTGAGTGGATTTATTACACATGCGGCTTTAACCTTAAATCCAACTCATCCATTTTATATTTACCATAAAAAAAAAACTTTGATAAATCCACATTAAATGCTATTTTGAAATTGAATTTAAGTTGGATTTATGAAATACAACACTGAAAATATGCTTTTATTTATCACTTTGGTTGGCATCTATGATAATGCTAGCAAAAACATGATCCTTTTTATAAAGTATGAATTAGAATGGGGTTTTTAACAATGAAAATTCTATTTGTAAACGGATTTCTTTAAAAAATTGTTACATACCGATTCTCGTAATAAAAGAACGGGCCAGGCGATTTAAAAAAATAAAAACTATTTCAAATATTTTGAAAAGAAAATGTTTTCAACGGAGGTGGCAATAAAAGAATTGCAAAGAAAAGGAAGTTTTTGAACGCAAGACACAAAAATAAGTGTCCAGTAATTGTATTTCCAAAAGTCTACACGTGTTATGTAATAAGTGTTGTACAAAGTAACGCATCAAATACACTTATTTCTGTGAGAAATTTAAATTATTTTGTACAAATTGATTTAACACACTGTATGTTGAATACTGAAAATTATTAAATTTTGCAGTGCGAACATGAAAGCAGCAATTAGTGGATTTAATATTAAATTCAAAAGTTAACTTTCAGTGCAAAAACGCTATTGGCGAGTTCGCTTGGAGTCTTGTGCTTTAGAAGTTCTGATTGTTGGTGGCAGGCCCAATTTTGTAGGATTTTTAATGACAATTTTAGTTGTTCTAGTACTATCTATAATTTTTTTATTTTTGGGAGGATAGAATTTAACTGAGACACAAATCAAACTTATGCATTGTTCACTTTGGAGGGCCATAAAATATAAAAAATGGAATTATCAAGTAGTAAATAATTTCAAAAAGGGATATAAATTTTAAACTGGTTCGAATAAATTTTTTTTGTGTCCTGAACCAGTTGTTTCACTAAATAAAAATATTTTGTAATGCCCTATTTTAAGCAGTTTAATTAAAATTTCTGTATTTTTTAGAATGCGTATTTAATGAATTAGAAAAACATAACCTGTATTTTTTGTAATACAAATTTATCAATGTACTAAATACTAACTCCATACATACGAGTATATCGAAAATATGCATTAATTTAAGTTCACGGAATAGATTAAATGACTTAAGGAGGTTTTACATTATAATATTAAGTTAAACGACTTGACAAAAATTTTAATCATATGAAAAAGTACAATAGTGAGAAAACAATACTCATGACTCTCACCATTTTTAGAAAATTTTCTAAACTTTTTTTTTCATTATATCAGGGCTGCATGTTTGCAAAAGAACAAAGAAATAACAAAAACAGCTGACAAAATCCAATAAAAATCTTAACCTAAATAGTATGATTTTTAAACAGTCGTATCAAATACCATTTGATTTTTCTCTTTCAAGATCAAATGAAAATCTTAACTCTGCCTTAATGGCAGAGGATTAATTAATTGCCTCACTGTAATAGTCTAATGTATACCCGTGTTAAATGCTTACGGCATCACTTTCTACTACCGTCTGACATGGCGGATTTATTAAAGTCTTAATGAATATTTTCTAGATTTAAGGAAGATTTATGAACAACGTATGTGGTCATTTTGACACTATCCCATTGTCTATTTTATTGACAGGAGTATTTTAAACTTTTTAACAAACGTACAAATGGACAACGGTTGGTTTTCAACTTCGAAAAAAGATAAAATTTTACTCTTTTGACAGCACGCTCTGTCAACTTGTTGTTAAATTTTCAACTTATTAATACACATCAAATTGATAATTTCAACAAGCGTATGGTATCATTTCGATACCAAATGGTGTCATTTTGACACCAAGTGGTATCATTTCGACACCAATATGGTGTCATTTCGACACCAGTGTGGTGACCCTTTTTAATTGTTGTCAATAATGCGCCGTTTAAATGACACCATGCGTTATTAAGGTAAGCACAAACGTGGTTGATAGAGTATTGACAGCGTTTGTGGGCTTTTTGACAATGCATTGTATTATTTTTATGCGGGTGGTGCCAAAATACGTCTATTTTTCCCCTGTGACCAGATGACCCGTACCCACCCCTAGTTCTAATTCTAATTCGATTCTTTATTCAAACTGATATGAATATATAAATTAATATATAAAATAATAATCTAAGGATGATCTTACTACAGTGTCTACTCAGCAGTGGTGAAATCTGTTTAAAATTTTAAATTCTTAAGAAGCTTTCATAATAAGCCTCATAAAGTGGATAATAGTCAAGACAACAAGCTTTTTATTAAAAATTCTACTTATTTTAAACAAATTTCTAAACAACTAAACAATAATATAAAATTTTTAAAACAAAAACCAATTAGTATTTAATCATCTGCAAAAATTAATCGTTTTAATATCACTCGAAGTTCGAATTTTTATTTAAAACTCAAAGATAAGTTTTTGTGTTTTAAAATTACAAGAAATTGTTTGCTAAATATTGTCGAAAAGTTATCGGTTGTGATGTTTACATAAAAGTTAGCCAACAAGTTCCTGTTATTCACCGAACTAATCTTAATACTTAAAAAAAATTTCAATGTTTTTTAAATAAATTTTTTTTTTATTTAAATTTATTAAAAAAGCAAGTAATTTTACTAAAAAGAATAAAAGAAAAGTGTGAAAAATTTTATGTGTTTCATGGTTTTTAGTCATGGCAATAATAAGTGGTTCGATTTATTTTCGAAAAATTTCATTATTCGGTTTTAAAACGAATAAAATTAACTGAATTTAGAGAACATCAAAAATGGTGAATTCCATTTAAAATAAAATTTTTTCTAGAATTCGGTATACAGAATAGTTGTCTTTAATACAGTCATATATGCAAGTTGAACATTCGGGACAAAAAATTTTATAAGAAATAGAGTTTTTGCAAATATTTAACCAAAAAAATAAAACATCTACTACTCATATATTTAAATTTCTTTTTAAAATTTTTTTTTTATCAGAAACATTATTTTCAATAAAAAATTGATACTAAAATTGTCAATTTATATTATCAGTAAAATTAGTTACACTTGTTGGCACACACCTTTATGAATGTTTTCGAATTTTAAAAGAAAATTTCTATAAAACGTCAGGTTTTCCATTGTTTTAGCACAGATCATTTTTGACCGTAACTCATTCACTATTAAACAAAATATGAAATATTGTTAGTAATTGAAAATTAATTTTTCTTAACCTTTTTTTAAGTTGTCTTCCATTTTATATTTATAGGGATTTGCTTGACTTTTTTGGCATCCATGGCCGCTACTGGAGTACTGGCTATTGCTGGCCAGTCTGCTTGTCGTGATGAATCTGAGGTTGGTCGCACATTCCCACATCATTGGGACCCCACTAAGTATTGGTACTGTGAAACACTAAATGAAGTTGCTGTTGAATTGGACTGTCCCAAGGGTGAAGCTTATATGCATTTGTTAAAGGCTTGTATACCTTGGCCAAATTGGGTTTGGAAAAAGCCCGAAAATCCACCAACTCTTGCCTAATTGAATAACACACATATTTAATGAATAAAACTGTTAACAAGAAATATAAACTGATTGAATTTTATTTATAAAAAATTGTATATATTTCAATAAGTAACATAAAAATTCGAATTCAATATAATTTAAACCTGATACAACCGTGCAGATATTGCCGCTAGTCAAAGCAGGCGTAAATTGCAAGAGTACTCCATAAAGTGTTAAAAACAAAATAATCGAAATAAAGCTTAGCATTACGATGTTTGTAAAAGAGGAGTCTATAATCCCTGTTTGTACTAAATCTACTCTACACTGAAAAGTAATTCATTACTTGTTAAAGAATGACAACGTTTTATTAGACTAATTAAATTTTTTCATTAATTCAATCAATATGTTTCATTGAATAAATGAATA
This sequence comes from Thelaira solivaga, assembly GCA_947397855.1. Classification (NCBI taxonomy): domain Eukaryota; kingdom Metazoa; phylum Arthropoda; class Insecta; order Diptera; family Tachinidae; genus Thelaira; species Thelaira solivaga. The sequence continues at coordinate 39,067,325 of OX377610.1, forward strand.
TTTGATTGAGTTAATGAAATATTTCTTTAATCTAATAAAAAAATTGATTTTTCATTGGATTAAATTGGAACAAATTTATTTCGAAACAAATTTACAAATTGAAAAAAAAAATATCAAAGGCCATAGAAAATTTAATTCTAAGAAGAAAACATTAAGTAAAATTTGCAAAGTTTTCATAGGTTCTTTATAAAATGTGTAATTTAAGCCTTAAACTATACTTTTACATATTTTGTTAAACACTTTGTCTAGGCAGCCTTAGGCCGGACTTAAGGATTACATCCTCTATAGAATGGCGAACACCGACTTTGCTTGCAAAAGTTTTTTTTGTATAAGGGGCCTACAAAATTTACGTAATATTTTCTTCTCAGAATTCAATTTTAAATTTCTTCAAAAATTAAAAATTTTGTGTGGAACCTAAGACAACTTTGTAGGTCCATAGCTCGGAAAATACCAATTTTCCCGCAAAATTTTACTTACAATTTTCTTATTAAAATTCAGTTTTCTATGACCTTTGATAATTTTTTTATTGTAAAGTAAATTTGTTAATTTATTTGTTAGTTTATTAGGCCTTTTTCTTCTAAATAAAAATGGCTATTTTATTAAGCTTGAGGTTTTATTTTATAAATTTATTTTATAATTATAAATTAGTCAAATAATTAAAAAAAACATATTTCAATTTGATTATCACAACCGAATTTTTTATTGGAAACAAAATTAGTTTTAATAACCGAAATTGTTTTCTTAATTAAATTTAAACATTTTTGCAACAATTTTTCTATTCATAAATTATGTAAGTCTAACAGAGCGTCACATAAAAAATCTCTTCATATTATCTTATTATTATTATCCCTATGGGCTATAATCTCACCGTGACCGTGCAACCCAGTTTACCACCTTATGAACTTTCATAACGCGAAAGTTTTTTTTAAAACAATCAACTCGTCTAAAAATGTTAAAGAAAAAATACTGCAGAAATTAAGTTGTTTTAGTAAAAATTTTCTAAACAACTTTATAACTTGTGCTACAGTAATAGCACCTAAAAAAACTTTTTTAAGTATAAAAGGCCTCTGTTTTACTGTGATTTCATTGATACAAGTTTATTAATTTTTTTCAAATTGTTTGAAGCCTCTAACGAATTTAAATAATCAATTAGAAAGAAATTGGGTTAATTGCTTAAAAACCCATGCATGTAGGTGCTTAAAGAAATATATACATACATATAAATGCATAGATTTTTAAGTGTGATTGAGTAATATGTGAAGAGTAAGTCAAGTGTTTTAATAATAATAATAATAAAATATTCCAAGGCGGATAGAAATTTGATTTTTTTTTTCAACTGCCACTAGTTTTTTTATTTTTTTCGAGTTATTACTTTATCTTCAACAAGATCTAGTGCATTATTTTATAAGTCATTGTTAGGTTTTAAATTAAAAGACACCACTTATTTCAATGAACTATTCAGTATCAAAACCGGTTAACTCCATGAAACAAAAAGTTGAGAAGTGTGGCAAATGTAATATAAATTGGTGTTTTTTAATTATTTTCGGGTGTCAAGGTCTTGGCAGGAATTGAACCTGTGTAAAAGTGGAATAGTACAAAAGTATATAGCATCTTTCCATTAGTATAGAAATTGAATGAACAAAATGTTTGTGAAATCCGCTGAAAAATATAAATTACAAAACGCAAAAAATTTTAAAAAATCGTTGAGGGTTTTTCTATTAATAAGAAGGTAGAAAGTCAGAGAAAGTGTTAAATAAGAAAACGTAAAGAAAAGCTGTATGAAGTTGGTAAGGTCGTTTTTTAGTTATGACCAAGCCAAGGGAAGTAATGCATTAAACTTATAGAACACACGTTTATATATATGTACACAATTGTTTTAATGACTTAACAGTTACACGACTACCGTTACCGCTTTAGCCAAGTTATGCTATTTTCATAAGCGATTAGAATTAGAGTGAGGAACGGGAACAAGTCATCATGTCACTGCGACCAAAATAAACCTATTGTGACACTACTTTCAAGTTACAAATCCTCGCAGAGTCTAGTATTCATTAAGAATTCAAAAACTTCATTGGGTGGTTTGTCCACCATGTCCGACGGTTGTAGGTAATGTTGCCATAAGTAGCGAAAACGGGTTCCAATTAGAACATTACAATATGTGTTCCGCTATCTCTTCGTTTTCGTTAATTAACCGGTTGAGATCTTTTTGACTGATTTTCAACACTCTGCAACGTCCAGTAAGGAATGTAATTTATTTGTTCTCTTCCGAGATCGAAATGGCATAAACATTTTCGCTACCTTAATACCGTATGCTTCCAGCCGATGTAGTTGAGATTCTCTTTCCAGCCACTCCCTTGAAGCTAGCCCGGATAATGGTTGTGGGCCAATCAATCTATTACCCTCCCCTTTTCATGTGAGTTCGTCTCCCTTCTCATTGCCTACATATCCACTATGGCTTATCACATATATCAAGTGTACCCTGTTATTAGATGCTAGTCTTTTTAGAAGTTTTAAGCAATGCCAGATCAGCTTTGATCTCATCTCAATGAGTGTAAGTGCTACCGCTCCAGTGTTCGATGTGATGTTATTTGTGTTTCTTTCTAGTTCCTCTCTTAGGCAGAGCTCTATGGCATGTATTCCCTTGACCCATACTGATGTTTACACCAAATAGCCCAACACCGTACATGTGACCCGGCACCAGGTTTAGGTCTGTTCTCTTCCCAATTAACCTTATTTGTAAATGTGACTCTGAAATTCCATGTGCAGTTGTAATTGGTACGACAGTGAACGCTTAAGGTTACAAATTTCGCACCTGTTTCAGAAATTTCTCTAGCAAGAGAACTGAATGCGCGAGAAAAGTCCTCCGGATCTCGCAAGATGAGCTTTGCATTAAACTGCAACGCTTCTTTCCTTATGAATAAATGAATTGGAGGAAGGTTTAGTAGGACCTCAAGGACAACTGTCGAAGTAGACCTCATTGCCCCTATTGTATTGACATAGGCTAGTCTTTGAATTTTATTGAGTTTTCTAAACCACACCATAGCCACATAAAGCCATCAGCGGTCTAGTATTCGCAGTGTAAAGCCACAGCAATATTCTAGGATTTATTAATAAACTTTAATTTTTTTAGCATGTGTCTGGCAACGTTTTTTAATCTTGTAAAGGGTGTTTTTTATAGACGTATAGAACTTTAAATTGCAATAAAACAACGATGACATGAATTTTATTTATCCGAAAGATAATCTTGTGGCATTATATTTTAAATATGATTTCTGGCATATGACCGCCACGGCTGGCTCGGATGTAGTCCAATCTGGACGTCCAATTTTCGATGACTTTTTCCAATATTTGTGGCCGTATATCGGCAATAACACGACGAATGTTGTCTTCCAAATAGTCAAGCGTTTGTGGCTTATCCGCATAGACCAATGACTTTACATAGCCCCACAGAAAGTAGTCTAGATCTTGGAGGTCAATTCACAGGTCCAAAACGTGAAATTAGGCGGTCACCAAACGTGTCTTGTTGGAACCACAACTCCTGGACATCATGGTTGTTCAATTCAGGAATGAAAAAGTTAGCAATCATGGCTCTATACCGATCACCATTTACTGTAACGTTCTGGCCATTATCGTTTTTGAAGAAGTACGAACCAATGATTTCACCAGCCCATAAAGCGCACCAAACAGTCAGTTTTTCTGGATGTACCGGTGTTGCGACATACACTTGAGGATTAGCTTCAATGCGGCAGTTTTCATCGCTAAACAAAATTTGTAAAATACGTATTCCGCACATAACCATTATTTTCGAAATAAAATTGCACTATTTGCAAGCGTTGTTCAGGCGTGAGTCTATTCATGATGAATTGCCAAACCAAACTGGGAATAAATCACTTGACAGCTGTTAAATCGGTCGCCATCTTGAACAGTAATGCCAACTTAAAGTTATATACGTCTATAAAAAACACTCTTTACAACAAACAAGCAAATGATTATTATTTTCTTGCATTACATAAAGCACACTGCATCACGTGGTGGAATTAAGACCAGCAACAACCAAAAGAGAATTGTAATAGATTTTATTACTTCAAATATATTATAAGTGAACGAAGATGAGCTTAACTAAATCCGAAAACACAAATCAAAACAAAACTGGAATTTAAAAAAAAAGTTACACAAAATAAACTTGAAGAAATAAAGTTTGCGATGTTTTCAAATATTTTTTTTCATTTGTTTTGTTTTAAATTTAAATTGCATCTTTTCCACACAGTTGTTTGTTGTTGGTGTTTTCTGCCTGTTGAAAAAAAATATATCGTTACATTTTAGTATAAAAACCAATGCAGAGGCCCAATCAAAATCATAGTTTACATTCAACTATCGAAATAAACACATTGAAAACATAACAAACATTTTGGAATAAATCACAAAAACAAAGTATTAAAAATAAATTTTTCTTTTAAAAAATAAATAAAATATTTTTAAAAAATTTGGCTTGTGTTGGGAGTTTTTAAGTGAAAAAAATAATAATAATAAAAATATGTTTGTTAATTAATAAAAACAATAATATTTAAATGCCACTTAAAATGTTTAATTTTATTTAAAACTAAAATTTAAAACAAAATGAAATTAATTTAAAAAAATAATATTAGAGAAATACTTGTCATTTCATCATTCAGAGAAATTAAAAAAGAAACAAATTAATGGATAAAAAAAAGGACAACCAAAAATTTCTTAAACTTATGAAAACGTTGCGTAAACAAATGAATGTGATGTGATGCAAACAGGAAACAAGATTTGATTTAAATTTGGCTATTTGGAACAAAATTATTTGTTTTAAATTAAATTAAAAAATAATATAAAAAATGCTCGAGAAAGCAACTTTCATACTTTTAAATTATTTTGTTTGGTTTTCGTTAACGTATCGTATGTAATAAAATTTATGAAACTTTTTTCTAATTAAGTAATTATACTCGTCTGTAACTAAAATAACCGTGTCAGTTGTGCAAATTGTAATAACTTAAAAATTTTATTTAAATTAATTAATTTCTAACTTGTATTGTGCAGTAATTTCTAATTATTTTAATTAATAATCGAAAAATGAACGTGTTTAAATGGCTGCATTAAGTTTGTGTAATTGCAACGATTAAATTAGATTTAAAAAATTTAAAAGGAAATTATTTAAAAAAATTTTTTTTTGTATCACTTTTCAGCAGACAGCAAATAAGATTAACTGAAATTTTTTGTGCTGCTCTAAAGCTACCCATCTTAATATATAAAATTCGACTGTACGTGTGTTTGACATTGTACACTCCCTAAACGGATGAACTGACTTAAATGAAATTGTGTGTATTCCTTTGGGTTACGCGTTGGAAGGTTTAGCGTAACAAGTCCGCCCGGCAGGCTACGTTGTAGTTGGTATCTGGCTTATTTATATACTACCAGGTTTCACCCGGTCTTTCACGGTCCTTTACTCTATGAGTACGATTTCTTAGAGAAGATCGAATATAAAAAAATGTTATATTTTCATCAACACCCAACTTAAATTTTTATGAAAATTAAAACAGACTACGGCCATTGCCATGGCCACTTTTTAAATGTAACTCAACACGGAAAACGGCAAAACCAATTTGGTTAATTTTTGCCTTTTCTGCTCAGAACAACACAACTTAGGTCTTATGAAAATAAAAATAGACCACGCCCACTTTTAAAAATTTTCTCAAATCGGAGAACAGCTGGACCGATCTTTTTAATTATTTTTCAATATAAATAAAATTTGAAGACAAAACAACGTTTGCCGGGTTAGCTGGTAGTAATCTATAAAATGCTAACGTTTGCTTTACATTCACAAATAAAATTTAACATAACATTTCGTAAAATATTGAAGCAAGCTCTCAAAAGTCTTCTAATGTTTTAGAATCTTTTATAATCTGCATATATATTACACACTTTCAATTTCGAAATACAAAAATAATATGAAAAAATAATTTTAAATATAGTAAGGAGTTACCAAATTAATCCCACCAACTTTCTATAGCATTACATAACTGGATATTTTAATAGTTCTAAAGCCAAAACGTGGATTTTATGAAATGGTTATATATCAAAATTTTAAAATATGATCATGCAATAAAACTAAATTTATGAAATTTAAAAAAAAGCTGTTCGCTTCTCAAAATATTTTTTATTTATTTTTTACTATCCGAAAAATGAAAAACTATTTTATTATAATGGAAAAATAACAAAAAAATAATTCAAATAAAAAAATTATTTAGAAAAACTTTTCCATTTAAGACATATGAGCATAAAGGAAAATATCCAGATCAGAGATAAGCATAAAAAATGGCTAGAACAATAAAAATCAAAGAATAAATAGAGAGTTTGACAATTGTTACAAAGAAATTCAATTCTGTTACGAGTATTCATCATAGATTCGTTAAATATATTTACAAACAACCAGCTTAGGCGCTTGCTATGAGTAACCAATAGCTCATATTATAATTAAATATATATATATGCGACAAGCCATAGGAGCAGCTTTTAGTTAGATTTTAATGTAATATGATTGCAAGTTAAATGCTGACTTTCAAGTCAAATTTCGTTGTAAAGTCTAGCCAAGAACTGATTTGAACAAAATCCTAACTTCAGATATCTGTAATTTTTAATAATGGGCTTTAGGCTTTTCCATATCCAATACAAATATCTGAAAAACTTTTAAGTTCTGAATGTGTCACTGTATGTTACGCTCAGTGGTCTGGTGGATTGCTTAAGCGATTTTTTTTAATTTGTTATGAAATGTGGTTACGATAACTACATTACATTATCGTTTATGATAAAAGCATCGATATTTTTGAGCGTGATCGTGGTGCAAGATTATTTAGTTGTTTGGCCGAGTAGATGATTCAAAGCAGAATCTTGTGATTCTAATTGATGGCCGCTACGTCAACCAACAATCCAATAAGAGTTTTTTCATATAAATTTTATTTATTAAAAAGAAAAAAAAAACTATCTACATATACTAATATGTATTATATGGACTGTTATATTTGAAAGTGGTATAAGTCCACTTAAAAAAATTTTAGTAAGATACAGACACTATCTTACTGAAATTACCACTGACTCATTTTAAAAAAAAGTGGACTTATACCACTTTCAAATATATCAGCCATATTTAGGGAAGACTTATTTTTTTTTTTAAACATAATCTAAAAAAAATGAAACATAACATAATAATAATTATAAGGTCACGCTTCTTTTTAATTAATTTAACAATTGAAATTTTATTTACTAACGGATTTTTATAAAATTTGGCACATAGTACTCCCTCTTAACTCTAAGCAATACAATTTATAAAAAACAGCTAGTTTTAAAATTAAACAACAACAAAAATAGCCCAGTATAAAAATGATTTGAGTTTACAATTTACAAGTCTACAACAAAATTCAAAATCTTTCATTTCAATGTTAAAGTATGCGAAAGCAATCAATTTTTGTGTCTTAATCGTATAAAGAAATTTATAATTTATTAAAATTTAGATCGTAAACATTAAAGGGCTGCAAAACGATTGACACGATTTTTTTTTTATTTCCATAGTTGCCATTTTAGCCTTTTTCATTCTAGATTTAGCCTCTTTTTCCTAATAAACTTACAAAAGCCCTTTTTTGGAAAAATGAAAACAAATCATACAAAAACAAACTGAGACTGAAACCAAATTAGCTAAAGTAATATTTTCGATAAAACTTTGATATGAAAATTGATAAGTTGGTAATTTCATAAGTAAAGAAAAGTATTTTACTTCTAACTTGTAAAAAAATGCACTTTATTCCTAATTAATTAATTAATTGTATTTAGTTATCTAGTACTATAAAGCAAGCGAAATATCAGAATAGAAATCGATTTAAAAATCAAAAACTTAATTATTACTTGAAGGAATTTTAAATAATATTTTTTAACATTGAAGTTGAAAAATAATTGCATTCGCTTGTAAGTATTTAAAGCCATGTGGAAAATGACCTTATTTTCTTAAATTTCTTTTTTTTATAAAAATTATAATTATAATTAAAATAAAAAATTAAGAAAATTTTGAATTTTAAGCTGTAGCTTTTTAACTTTTTTCTAGCCTATTTTTTTGGCGTCATTTAGCCTTTTCTAGCGTTTTTTTTAGGAAAATATAGCTTATATTTTTTCTAGCTCCAGGCAATGCTGCTCATTTCATATGCTAATGAACACAAATTTTAACAAATAAAATAAATATATTTCGAAATAAAAACATATAAAATTAAAAAAAGAAAAAAAAATTATAAAATAAAAACTTACATCATGCTTACGTGCATACAAACATGAAATTCAAATCATAATGTCTGTAATAAAAATTGGGATATTCTGGTGTTAGTGCTGTTTATAACAACCCAGCAAACGTGATATCCATATTTTGAAATAAAATCACTTTAAGCTTTAATATCAAATCTACAACTGGGCACAACAATTCCAATTATTAATTCTAGAGAAGAACAAAAATAGACTGCAGAACTAGAGACTTAAGCTACGGTCACATTACACAAACGCTTGTCGAAATAAGTGTAACCACTATTTTTTGACAAATATTTTTATAGTCTAACGTAAATTGTATGACATGAAATTAATTTAAATAATTAAATTAATCTTAGCCAATATTTCTTCAAAATGTATAAACTTCTATATAGATCACTTAGTGGTCACGCTTATTTCGACAAAATATTCGTTTAATGTGACCGTACCCTTGTATATCTTTGTAGGCTTCTATTTCTTTTACTTTTTCACCAGAATTAACACTTGAAACATATAATTGAACTGTTATTGTTTTCATGTTCTGTAAGAGTATTCTGTAATTTTTAATAGTTTTGTCAAATAAAAATAGCAAAGTAATGAATCCATTTAAGAGCAATAAATTTGAAAAATTTAAGAAATAGTTTTAATTAGTAGTTCAGGCTAAATTTATACTGCTATATGAGATAAATTTCCTTCTCTAAACATTTTTAAATTCATTTCTAAAGTACGTATTTTCAAAACATTCTCAAGTTATGTTTGTTGGGTAGTCTGATTAACTCATCTACATATATGTTACATGAAATCAAATAAAAGTTTAAAGAAAAACACTGTGCCTCGACCACACATGTATGTGTGTATGCTTGCAGTTACTCTTTCTTTTATTTAAATTCATAAAAAATTTTATATTAAATCAATGTAGCATACGTGTATGTGTCTGTAAATATGTAAATATTCACGTATCTGTTTGCTGTTCAAATCATATTAAATCATATCATATCATTTTGTACGATAGCATTCATAGGTTAGGGTTTATGTTCAAAATAACATTGAAAAAAAAAAGTTTAAAATAGTAAAATATACATTTACTACTGAAAACAAACATGAACAAACAACCATCTATCCATTCATTCAAAAAATATAATTAAATTCCGCAAAAAAAAACATGCTTCTACTATTTTCTATTTGAAGATACATAATAAAGAAACAGAATAAAGATGAAAATGTAAAATAACAATTGAATAAGCTGCTATAAAACCAATTTAACATAAGGAAACTTATTACAAATGATGCTTTTGCACATCAAATAATGCAATTGCTGACACAAATGAAGAGACGAATAAAGAAAATCTCATTTTCAATCCGCTCCAAAATTATAAAATATTGAAAGCATTTTATGCTCACATGTGCAATTTATACACCGTATTTGTCATGCCCTCATAAAAAGTTTTATAGACTTTACTCGTATGTAGTGGATTTATTTCTATGTGTTTGTGTTTTTATATTTATAAAATTGACATGGAAAATCGCGAAAGTGACTTTTCTAACATATACTCGTATATCCAAAAGCTTGATACATTTTTAAATTGATATTGACACAATCGCTACATAGTATAAAGCAAAGTCGCTTCCCGCGTCTGTCTGTATGTATGCTTAAATCTTTAAAACTACACAACGGATTTTGATGCAGTTTTTTGAAAAGATAGAGTGATTCAATAGGAAGGTTTATATGTATAATCTTGTAAGGCTTACCGTCACAAATCCGCCCGGCATTTGGCTTATTTGCTTACTACCTGGTTTTACCCGGTCTCGCACGGTTCTTTACTCTATGAGTACGATTTCTTAGTAAAAATTTAAAAGCAAGACAACGTTTGCCGGGTCAACTAGTTACAATTAAAATAACAAATATGAATATTGTCATGAATGGTAAAGGTTATATAAATTAATGTAAAATATTCACGTAAAAATATTATGTAGTTGTAACAGTGATATGTGGCAGCCGGAACAATATATTTTATATTCAGAGAGTTGTCGACAAGCTAATATAGAGCACATGAGTAACGTTGCCACATATCAATGTTTTCGTTATAACAGAGACAATCGTCATCAAGTATATTAACTTGTTGCAAATTGAATTTTGAGAACGACACTCATAATACGGCTTATTGTTTCTAATTTTTAAAAATTAATTTTTATTTTTATTTCAATTATCAGAGAGAAAATTTATGAAAATTGCGCAGTCAATTGAAAAATTTCGCAAAACTTGTCGAAATTAACTTTATAACTTTATTATTGTGGTCCATAGATAGTGGGTGCTATATATTCCGCAAATAATGATATGGCAATGAAAACAATACCGTTTGCTAGAACTTTTAACATAAGGGTTTTTTTTATTGACACAGATTTAATAACAGTTTGTGCACTTCACTATTTAGAATTCGCAATAAATGGCTATGAAATTGTATACATACAATATTTGTACTCAAGGGCATATTAAAATAAAGTTTTCTATTACCACGCCTACTTTTACGCTCACTTTTTATATAAAAATTTGAATTTGTTTTTAGCGATGAAATATTTTTTTTTTTTGGTTCTTGTACAAACTTGATGTAAATATTTACAAGTTCTTTTACTGTCATACTTACAGTAGTCTGTTTGTTTTTCTACTGGAACGGGCAGCAGTATCAAAAACACAAAGGCTTTCGATAAATTCCCTATATCATACAATCAAAATAAAAACAGGTACATATGATGTAGGATTCCGACCAAGATTGGGCACAAGCAAGTACTGTACAGCAATCATTTATGCTATTTTTTAACAAGAGAAACATATATTAAGTGTGAAGTTCAGTGATGATTGCTTGAAATAGAATTCATCACAATATCTAATTTGGCTTTGAATTTAAGTCGTCGATATGTATGTTAATTTATACCTATAAATTTATATCAATACAACTTATTGCTGGTTAACCTTTACATTGTAAATTACACTTGAAAACTTGCAATGTGGAAGTTTTAAATCATGTGAATACTCGTACAAATCTAAACGTCAATTAAAGATCCATAACATTTTATTTACTTAAAACTCAGTTGTTGTTTCTTTTTTTATATCTTAAATATTTATGCATTTGCATTGTTTTTCCCGAGATACGCAATATTTTATTCACAACAACAACAACTACAACAATGTGTACGCTGTCAGCAAATCGTTTGCATAAAATCGTATCAAGATAACCTCGCATTATGTTTAATCTCTTTTTGTCTTCGTCTTCTTAAATGTGTAGATTTCTGTTTCTTGGGTGGAAAATCTATTTTAAATTTGAACAAATAAAAAATAAATAAAATTGCTTATATGTGTGTTACATGTAAACGTAACGAAAAGATATTTGCAATTAATAAATAAAAAAAAACAAAAGCGTACAAGTACACGGAGAGAAAAAAATTACAATTTAATTAACTATTTTTTTTTCTTTCTTAGTTTTTTAAGTAGGTTGGGTGGCAACTCAAAGTGGATTGATGCTCTCGTGTGTGATTCGCAATAGCAATTAATTTTTCAGTTTAAAATGCTTCGCTATTATTAAACAAACTCTTAACACTTCGTCATGATTAATTTTAATGCAACTAGAGTTGCGCAGGCGTATTATAAATAGCTCGTTTATTTATTATTTTACTTTTTCTAATGATTTTATGTTAATAAATTAAAACCAACCAAGTAGCACTCCCTCTTATTCTCTACTTTAAAACTCTTTTCTTTCTCATAATTTATTTTTAAATTTTTAAGATAACTTTAAATATTGTCAAACTTAAAAACTTTCACAAAATATTAATCTTTATTTGTGCTTAATTCCAGATATTGTGTTGGTTTTAAAATTTATTCTTTTACTCATGATATTCTCATGAGTTATCTATTCAGTACAATAAGTACTGAAGGGGAGAGCATACCTATATGGACCATTTCATCAGACGCCACTCTGAATCCTCAGTAGGTTACTCCCAACGTTTTTTGCATACATTAGAACCTTTATATTGTAAAAGCAATTGACTAAATAAGAATTATTAATCAATAGTTACAAAAAAAAATTCAAATATTCAAACAAAAAACTCAGTAAGCATTGAACTGAATAAATAAATAAATTTCCCAACCAACATTTTAATATTGAAAACTATATATTCTATTTTTATTCTTCTCTTCTCTTTTACATTTGAATGCCAGGTGGGTATTACTGAATGTAATTAAAGAGTATATGAAAAACAAAAACAAAAAATTATAAAAAAATAATAAGAAAAACATAGGGTTTTTTCTACAATGAGCACTTGTATTTTTATATGTAATAATTTCTATTTGGAATTTAAAAGTTTAACAAAATATTAATCTTTATTTGTGCTTAATTCCAGAAATTGTGTTGGTTTTAAAATTTATTCTTTTAAAATTTATTCTTTTAAAACCAACACAATTTCTGGAATTAAGCACAAATAAAGATTAATATTTTGTTAAACTTTTAAATTCCAAATAGAAATTATTACATTTAAAAACTTTCAGTGTAAAAAATACTTTTTTTGTTTAATACACTCTGTTTTTTGCAACATTTTGTGTTTATGTGTTCGTGTTAATTTTTTCAAATTTGTTTTTATGCTTCATTTACACTAATTACAATATTTTAGGAAAAAAAATTTTAAATTTCAACACACGCCAAGTCTCATTTAAGTTTTTTTTTTTAATAAAAAAATATTCAATTTCTTATCTAATTTCAGTTAAAAGAAGAAGAAATTGAGGCACATGCATGTACTTTAGCTGAACTCTTAACTAATTGAAGTCATTATGAAATTATTTGCTACAACAACTACGGTAAGCTTTGTGTATTGCTTTTTCTTTTTAAGTTTTTTGTTTATTTTGGTTTAATGTATATGTTTACTTTGCTTCATCCCAGCTTTTATGGGTTGCTTTATTTATATTAAGCGGTGATGCCTTGAAACGTGAAGCACCCATCAGCAATGCCTATTTGCCACCTTCTTCAAGCCACAAGAGTAATGGTAATGGTAATGGTAATGGAGGCTCGTACAATTCACCACTTAACTCATACCTACCTCCAGCATCAGGACCTGCCTCTAATAGCTATGCTCCTAGTGCTCCATCGGGAGGTCCTTATGCTAGTGCCCCTGCAGCACCTTCCAAATCTTATGGTCCACCCCCAAGAAGTCCGTCGTCTAGTTACGGTCCTCCACCACCACCATCAGGCCCTGCTGCCAGTTACGGCGCTCCTAGTCGTCCGAGCTCGAGCTATGGTCCTCCAAAAAAGAATGGTTCACGTCGCCCTTCAAATGGTGGTGGTCGTCCTTCTTCTAATTATGGTCCACCAAAACCACCTTCATCGAGCTATGGTCCACCATCCCGACCATCCTCTGCCTATGGTCCGCCAAAGTCGTCGCCATCATCAACATCATATGGAGCTCCTGCTAAGTCACCTTCTTCTAGTTATGGTGCTCCATCTAAACCTTCTTCTAGCTATGGTGCTCCTTCAAAAACACCATCTTCAAGCTACGGTGCACCATCTAAAATTCCATCATTTAGTTATGGGGATCCTTCAAAGACACCATCTTCAAGCTACGGTGCACCATCTAAAACACCATCATCTAGTTATGTTGCTCCTTCTAAAAGCCCCTCTTCCAGTAATGGCGGCTCATCAAAGGCACCTTCCAATGGGTATGGAGCTCCTGCTGCTGAGACACCATCTTCTAGCTATGGCGCTCCTTCTCAAGGATCTTCCAATGGGTTTCAACCACCATCCACTAGTTATGGAACTCCAGCAAAAGTCCCTTCATCCAGCTATAGTATTTCAATAGTCTCTGCTCCTTCATCGAGCTATGGAGCGCCATCAGCTCCAGCACCTTCCTCAAGCTATGGAACTCCAGCGGCTCAGTCGCCTTCATCTAGCTACGGAGCTCCTGCGTCAGAGGCTGTTCAAACGCCATCAACTAGTTACAGTGCTCCTGCTGTTCAAGCTCCATCAAGTAATTATGGTGCTCCTGCTGCTCAAGCTCCTTCTTCCAGTTATGATGCTCCTGCTGCTCAAGCTCCCTCTTCTAGTTATGGTGCTCCTGCTGCTCAAGCTCCATCATCAAGTTACGGCGCTCCTGCTGCTCAAGCTCCTTCCTCCAGTTACGGCGCTCCTGCTGCTCAAGCTCCATCATCAAGTTATGGGGCTCCAGCTGCTCAAGCTCCATCATCAAGTTACGGGGCTCCTGCTGCTCAAGCTCCTTCCTCCAGTTACGGCGCTCCTGCTGCTCAAGCTCCTTCTTCCAGTTATGATGCTCCTGCTGCTCAAGCTCCCTCTTCTAGTTATGGTGCTCCTGCTGCTCAAGCTCCATCATCAAGTTACGGCGCTCCTGCTGCTCAAGCTCCTTCCTCCAGTTACGGCGCTCCTGCTGCTCAAGCTCCATCATCAAGTTACGGGGCTCCTGCTGCTCAAGCTCCATCATCAAGTTACGGGGCTCCTGCTGCTCAAGCTCCATCTTCAAGTTACGGCGCTCCTGCTGCTCAAGCTCCCTCTTCCAGTTACGGCGCTCCTGCTGCTCAAGCTCCCTCTTCCAGTTACGGCGCTCCTGCTGCTCAAGCTCCCTCTTCCAGTTACGGCGCTCCTGCTGCTCAAGCTCCCTCTTCCAGTTACGGCGCTCCTGCTGCTCAAGCTCCCTCTTCCAGTTACGGCGCTCCTGCTGCTCAAGCTCCCTCTTCCAGTTATGGTGCTCCTGCTGCTCAAGCTCCCTCTTCCAGTTACGGCGCTCCTGCTGCTCAAGCTCCCTCTTCCAGTTACGGCGCTCCTGCTGCTCAAGCTCCCTCTTCCAGTTATGGTGCTCCTGCTGCTCAAGCTCCCTCTTCCAGTTACGGCGCTCCTGCTGCTCAAGCTCCCTCTTCCAGTTACGGCGCTCCTGCTGCTCAAGCTCCATCATCAAGCTACGGCGCTCCTGCTGCTCCTGCTGCTCCTGCTCCATCATCAACCTACGGCGCTCCTGCTGCTCAAGCTCCATCATCAAGTTATGGGGCTCCAGCTGCTCAAGCTCCATCATCAAGTTACGGCGCTCCTGCTGCTCAAGCTCCTTCTTCCAGTTACGGCACTCCTGCTGCTCAAGCTCCCTCTTCCAGTTACGGCGCTCCTGCTGCTCAAGCTCCCTCTTCCAGTTACGGCGCTCCTACTGCTCAAGCTCCCTCTTCCAGTTATGGCGCTCCTGCTGCTCAAGCTCCATCATCAAGTTATGGGGCTCCAGCTGCTCAATCTCCATCATCAAGTTACGGCGCTCCTGCTGCTCAAGCTCCATCATCAAGTTATGGGGCTCCAGCTGCTCAAGCTCCATCATCAAGTTACGGGGCTCCTGCTGCTCAAGCTCCTTCTTCTAGTTATGCATCATCTCAAGCTCCCACTGGTCCATCTTCTAGCTACGGAGCACCTCTTCAACAATCGGGTTCTTCTTCAGGTTACTCATCAGGTCCATCGTCAAGTTATGATACCGGAGCTCAGCAACCTGCATCGGGTTATGGTGCACCTACAGGTCCTTTATCAAGTTACAATTCTCCATCAGCTCCTAGCTCATCATATGGAGCACCCTCGCAACAAAGTAATTCAGCGCCTGACTTCAGTGCACCATCATCTTTCTATAGTGCACCTTCTGCTCCATCATCGTCTTATGGAGCTCCTGCAACTGGTAATGGTGGTATTGGTGGCAGCGATGGTTATTCTTACACATCTATCAGTAAAGTACCTGAGACTATAACCCAAGGATATTCCGCTGATGGCGGTTACACTTATTAGAAATAATTACAATAAATCAGGGATTCATATGCATCATCAATACTTGATTTAACAACGTGCCTTAATTTCATGTTTTTCATTCGTTATTTTAATTTTACTATCGTAATTTTTGTATGTTTCGCATTTATGAAATTTAATAAGATAAAATATTCACTCACTTATTATTTATCATTTTCAAATCAATTTTAAGCATTAAGTACGAAATAAATAATTTTAAAAATAATATTTAAATCAATTTATTTTTTAAATTCAAAACTTTAAACATCTTTCAAGGAGTCTATTTGACTTTGACAAATTTCTTTACATTTTTGTATTTAAAAAAAATATTTACTAGAAACTATGGAAACAGATTGTCTAACACACTGGCCAATTTGGATTACAGAGTAATTGATTATTCACCGATTATTTTAAAATCTGGTTCTTGAATATTTTAAACTTGAAATTTTATTCAAGTACAATATTTCGTTTTATTTCCTTTTGTGATGCTTTGGCGGAGCGAAAACTTTCGGAAAAATTAAATTTGTATAACCAATTTAAATACTGGGTATAATTATTCATTCCATTCCGCAATAGCGGAAAGTAGTTTTTGTGCCTAAGCAAAATTTCCAGTATTGATTCGGTAAATTTGTTCATTTTGCTTACACCTAAATTTTCTCAGGGAAAGATCTAAGAAAAAAATAAAAATTTTCGCAAAGATCAACTAATTTAGTGTTTCAGCTTAATTAATTTTTTTTTTTTCAAAATAATTTCGTTTTATTTATTGAAAATTAATTTTCTTCTTGTTTATTTAAAATTTATTTTGATGTTAAAAAATTTACTTTTTTTTTATCACCAACAGCTGAAATATTAATACAATTCATTAACAATAGACAACTTTTGCACTCACAATTAAATTAAACAATTCAAAATAATAAAATAATTCTGCAATAATGAATAATAGCAATTTGTAAACCGATCGATATTTGTTTCCGCTAAATTTTTCTTTCCGTGCGGAATCAATAATACGACCCACTGTGTATTGTTAGTATTTTCAGTTTAAAAACTTTTATAGTGATGTGAAAAAGCTTAACTGCATACGTGTGCATTCGAGAGAAAGAGAGAGAAAGTGAGACAGAGTGAGAAAGAGAGAGAGAGAGAGAGAGAGAGAGAGGGAGGAGGGAATTTTTATGTGTATGTAAAGGACGCTGGTGGAAAATGAAAATTAAAAAAAAACACCTTTTTCACAAACTGTAGTCCAGATGCTTCATATCAGCCAAAACTTTTTTTAAAAATTCATACATAAAGTTTAGCACTTATTTGGAACATTTCCTAACGTATTTCACATATCAAACAACCTATTTAGGGTAAAAGAATTAACTAATGGCCAACATTTGGATTATTGTTTTCATTATTATTATTAATTACTTTATATTAAATTAATTCTAAGATTAAATTTTTAACGAGCCCGGGTGAACTTGAAGCTTGAATGGAACCTGCAACCCTCAGATTGATAGGTTAGTGCGCTATCCACCAATCTACAAGGCACCTTTCAATTATTATTTCTATTTTTTATTATTTATTTCTCAGTTTTTTATTTATTAAATAAATTTGTAGGGTCTTTAATTTAACCAGAATATACTTTGATTAGCGCTTTAGAATTAAAATTAGAATTAAGAGCGAAAACTAGTCACAGAACATGGGTCTTAGTATGAACCAGAGATGTACAGGAGTTGATTCCCTTTTTTCTTATATGAATCTACTCACTGCTTGTGTTGTGTTTTGAATTATCAACATGTGATTAGCAGTGTTTGCTTTCTCACAACTGATTGCCTTTTGTTTACTCTCTTTAAAATATGCTGTTAGCAGTAACACATCAAAAATTATTACTGCTTTTTATTTTTATGCAAAGTATTCATAAAAGTTGAACACAATTAAATATCAGTGTATTAATTTGTTTTAAATAAGATTTTGCATGTTATTTAAGAAATAAAATTGGTTTTATCATGATAAAACGAACTCCAAATATTGAAAATTGTGTTTTTCAATTTATAAAATATATACAAAGCAAAAGAAAAATTTAAATTGTTTATATTTATAAAAATTTTGTTGTTATAAATATAAAAAAAAATTTCTAAAGATGTTATTTAATGAATAACGAAATATAGCAAAAGAAAAAATAAATGAATATTTTATTTTTTTATATAAAAGACTGGGATTAAAATTTAAATAAAATAGTTATAATAAATATAAATACTCGTATAATAAAAACATAATAATATATTGAATTTGAAGTATTGCCTTATATCTTCTCTTACCATCTGAAAAATGTCCAAAATTTGTTTAAAACATTCTTTCTGTAAGATAATACTATTATTATATATAGTACGTCCAACTAAATACAATCTAAAATATATTTACTTAAAAGCCTTTACTTAAACATCTTTGATAAGCTTTAATATTATTAATTGATTCGCTGCTTTTGTTAATAGTAACTGCTTATAGAAAATGCAAGAAACTACTTGATATTATGAATCATTTGAATCGGATTCACTTACATCTCTGGTATGAACTTAAATTTATTTATGACTAGTTGACCCGGCAAACGTTGTCTTGCCTTAAAATTTTTATATTATTCGATCTTCTTACACTAAGAAATCGTAATCATTGAGTAAAAAAACGTGCGAGACCGGGTAAAACAAGGTAGTAGGCAAATAAGCCAGATAGATTATACATATAAGCCTTCCTTTTTAATCACTATATCTTTAAAAAAAAAAAAAACTTCATCAAAATCTGTTGTGTAGTTTTAAAGATCTAAGCATACATACAGACATAGGGACAGACGTGGGAAGCGACTTTGCTTTATACTATGTAGTGATACTGATTTTATTTCTTAAGATTCATAAAAAGTAGAAGATTATGACAAGCAAATAACATATATGCATTAGGGTTGGCTAAGATTGATTACACAGTAAGTCATAGACAAATTTACTTTGGTCCCATGAGATATCTTTGTTCTTCTTGATTGGAATTCTGGTGCAACCATCATATCTAGTAACAGGGAACTAATCAATCAATTTGATTTCTACTACTGGCCTCCATATTTCTTTAAAAATTAAATAAAATTATTACAATAAGCGCACTTAATATGATATAAACTTAATTAATTTCCATCGTATTTGTATTATAACAACCAATTGTAACAAAAAGAAAATTGTGTAATATTACATCATAAAATAATTGGAATATAAAGGTACATGCAACGTACAACAACAAATTTGGTGCAGCCTCAAATGCGCAGATAAATCGACAATTATTAAGACAGATAAACACAACATCAAACAGGGATGTTGTATTTAGTAATTGTGTTGTATTATTTTTGTTTTAATATTGCAATTAAGCCAATAAGAAACCGTTGGTAAAAAGTATGAAGAATGCATGTTCTATGATGCATTAAGAAAATTAAACAATAGATTTCAGTTGACACAAACACTTACTTGGGAAATTGAATAGTTATAAAACGAGTGACAACAAATTGAAATCCAAACAAATCCAAAATCATAGGTGCTACATAAATATGTGAGTATATTTTATAAATAAATAGAAATAACAATTGTATCTGGTTTAGATTGACTTTTTCCATGAATAAACAATGCCGAGATATTCCCACATATATATTTGACTTTAATTTGTTTCTTCGCTTGAACTATAATGCGGTTCCATACCTACAAACATATTTTATTTCTTTACCAGCACAAAGTAAGATAGTAGGTAAATTTAAAAAAAAAAAAAATCTTCCAGTGAACAATAAGCCAAAATCAAGTTGCATGTTTTAATACATGCAACAAAACCTTATTTCCCTAGCAGAACCAAAGGCATGAGGGTTATATGCATCTGATTAAAAAAAACAAATTTTAGTTTAGGAATAATGGTTAAATCACTTCTACTTTAATAGAAACGTTTTAAAACTATCCTTAAAGGGAGCTTTAAAATTAGTACTCCTAAAATTAGTACATATTAAAATTGAAATCCGACAGCGTACATCAAGCGTTTTTGTTAAATAAAGCCCACTAAAGAAAAACACAACTAAATAAAAGTTTATTACATTTCAACAATGGCAAATAAAAATTCTTATATACCCTACACTGTGTTAGCCAAATATTTATGTTTTTTACTTTTCACATTGTGCCAGTATTGCCGACTACTGCGCGTCTCCTTTTTTCAAATTGGTACCATTTTATACATGATCATGGTATTACTCTGATATAACTCTGTAATGGTACAGTAATGGGTATAGTTTTAAATGGATTAAGCTATTTTTAAAAATTGTTTTATTAAAATTGAGTAATTTATAGTTTTTTTTTAAAAATACACCAGTAGCCGGCATACATGTCGCAATACTCGCCATACTGTGCTCCTATTGTCGGCATATCATTTTGCCTTTCTAGACACACGATGCTGTATTCGGCAGGCTGAAAATTACTCAGTAAAACGTTTATTGGCAAAAACACAACTTACGAATATTCGGTACCCAATTGCAACTGCATTAAATTATACAAATTTTTATTTATTATATATAATATTTCAACTTTTTTCTTTCCGCAGAAACCATTATAATTTGGAAATTGTTTCAAAATTGGCCTTAACACTAAATGTTTCCTAAGAAAATAAGCACTTCTGCAGATGTTGCAGAGGACACATTGAATAAATTACTCATTTCAATAAGATGAACTCATTTGAAATAGAAAGTTGTTATTTAATCAAAAATTGTTTTTTATAAATTATAAACTCTTTATTATTCCTATTAATTACAGTTTTAAAAACAAAAATGATGACTAATGGGACTACATGCCGAAATTATGAGCGTTTACACAATATCAAAAAAAAGCTTATGAAGCTTGCGGTCATATTATAAAAATTTATTTATTATTGGAGCGAAATATCGATATAAAAGTAAATTTTTATAATACGATCTCAAGCTTAATAAACTAGAAAAAAAGGTAAAAAAAATTACAAATAAAAAATTATATAATAATAAAAAAAAATAAAAATATTGAAAAAAAAATGTTTCTTTGAATACCTATTTTATATTAATCCTAAAAAAATCACACAATTTATGAACGAATAGCCCGACTTTATTATAATAAAAAAGTCAGGTATTTATTGTTTAGCTGCACTTCACTTACCTACGAATTTTTCTACAAATATGAATGTACAGTTAAATGAAAAGTACTATATTATACTTTTTAATTCCAAGAGCGGTCATATTATAAAAATTTATTTATTTATTATTGGAGCGAAATATCGATATAAAAGTAAATTTTTATAATACGATCTCAAGCTTAATAAACTAGAAAAAAAGGTAAACAAAAATTACAAATAAAAAATTATATAATAATAAAAAAAAATAAAAATATTGAAAAAAAAATGTTTCTTTGAATACCTATTTTATATTAATCCTAAAAAAATCACACAATTTATGAACGAATAGCCCGACTTTATTATAATAAAAAAGTCAGGTATTTATTGTTTAGCTGCACTTCACTTACCTACGAATTTTTCTACAAATATGAATGTACAGTTAAATGAAAAGTACTATATTATACTTTTTAATTCCAAGAGCGGTCATATTATAAAAATTTATTTATTTATTATTGGAGCGAAATATCGATATAAAAGTAAATTTTTATAATACGATCTCAAGCTTAATAAACTAGAAAAAAAGGTAAAAAAAATTACAAATAAAAAATTATATAATAATAAAAAAAAATAAAAATATTGAAAAAAAAATGTTTCTTTGAATACCTATTTTATATTAATCCTAAAAAAATCACACAATTTATGAACGAATAGCCCGACTTTATTATAATAAAAAAGTCAGGTATTTATTGTTTAGCTGCACTTCACTTACCTACGAATTTTTCTACAAATATGAATGTACAGTTAAATGAAAAGTACTATATTATACTTTTTAATTCCAAGAGCGGTCATATTATAAAAATTTATTTATTTATTATTGGAGCGAAATATCGATATAAAAGTAAATTTTTATAATACGATCTCAAGCTTAATAAACTAGAAAAAAAGGTAAACAAAAATTACAAATAAAAAATTATATAATAATAAAAAATAAATAAAAATATTGAAAATATTGATAAGCTTATGCAATCACTGCACACATATTCTTTCAATACATTATTTTATTTTTGAGGTATATTGCAAATTATAAAATGTTTGTTTTTTCTTTTTTTTTGTTGAATTTTTAATAAAAAAAAAAACGAATTTTGCAAGAAAAAAAATTTTTCTCCTCTTAAATTTTTGAATAATTCCAAAAGGATAAAATATATTATAGAAAAAAATTATTTAAAATTAAATTAAATATAATTTTGTTACGCATATTTTGGTGTTTTGTTTATGAAAACCGGATCAGTCGTTCTTCGTACCTTCTAATTTAGGGGAAAAAATTTCCTTGAGAGCAACAGTACAGTAATTTAAAAAAATTTTTAAAAATAGTTCAAAGTAACTTCTGAGTATTTAGGTAGTAGATTATAAATTTAGATGACCTCCCCTTTGAAAAGATATGTCCCATCTCGCAATCTTCTATGGTTCGTTCGAAAGTTACTTTGGGTTATTTTGAAATTTCCATATAAACCAGTGCTGTTGCTCTAAGTGATTTTAGCAACTTCCCAACGGAGCTATAAAGATTGTATGATGGGACACATATCATTTTAAAGAAGAGGCTGTCTAGATTTGTAATCTACCGTCCAAATACTCAGAAGTTATTTTGGACTATTTTTAAAATATTTTTGAAATTTCCATATACCCCAGTACTGTTGTTCTCAAGAATTTTGTCACTTTTCGTTTTGCATCATAAAATAAAAACTACGAAATTTTCCGAAAATATTAAACACTTTCAGATAGTTTAGAGCCTACAGATTAAATTCCTTTTTAATTTTGGTAATTTTCCTGGGTAAAGTCGGGAATGGTATCTCGGCAAAGTGGGGAATGGTAAAAACCCCTCAAAGCAAAAGCACTGGGATATAGGAAATTTCAAAAAAAAAATTTAAATAGTCCAAAGTAACTTCTGAGTAACTGGGCAGTATATTACAAATCCTCCCCTTTAAAATGATATGTGTCCCATCTCGCAATCTTCTCTGGTTCCTCCGGAAGTTACTTTGGATTACTTTGCAATTTTTGGTGCTATTGCTCTGAGTGATTTTAGCAACTTCCCAACTAACCATTAAAGATTGTATCATTTTAAGTTACTTTGGGTTATTTTTAAACAATTTTTGAAATTCCCTCATACACTAGTACTCTTACTCTGAGGGATTTTTATCTTTCTCCATTTTGGCGTGGTACCATTCCCGATTTTGCAACGGGAAATTATTAAAACCAAACTGGAATGAAATTTTTGAGTTCTATGCTTCTGGAAGTGTTTTAATAAATATTTACAGGAAATTTTGTAGTTTTTATTTTATGATGCAAAACGGAAATTGCCAAAATACTTCAGAGCAACAGTACTGGAATATATGGAAATTTCAAAAAAAAATCTTAAATAATCCAAAGTAATTTCTGAGCATTTAGGTAGTAGATTACAAAGCTACCCAGAAAAAATGTTAAAAAAAGCGATCGAGTGTGGAATTAAGCATTTTTGGTGGAATGACTTCCTTACTGGATTACCTACCTGATGAATTTAACAAGGCATGAGACTAAAATAAAAGCTTCTCAAGAATCAATTATTGTATGTAATCTGCGAACTAATTACTTAATTTATTAAAGAAGTAGTTATTCCAATTAAAAAATAAAGTACTTCTTTTATTTTATATAAAAGTAGTTACCAATTAATACAAGAGAACTAGTTCCTAAAAACACTATAGAAGTACTTATTTTAATAAAAAAAAAGTACTTATTTTGTTTTCAATGTAACTAGTGCTATTTACCTACGTAGTAACTACTTACCAATCAAAATTTCAGAATCAATTATAAAATATATTTAGAAAGAACTTTCATTTATTAAAAATAAACATTTTTACATCCTTTTTTAAATATTTTTGTGGTTATATATGTATATTCCAAAAAGCTTTACAATTAATTGAAAAACATATCTTATTGATATTTAGGGTTTTTACGCTTTATGTTTGGTAAAGTGCCCTTGGAATTTGTAAGGGGCTATAATATTATTTTCCCTTTTGGTTTTTGTGCAAACCCTTTGAAAATTCCAAGAGAAGTATACCACGAAGAGTAAGATCCCTGAAAATAATGACATACACAACATTTTTTGAAATAGCTAAAAACTTTCAAAAATTCATATATCTTATTATTAATTTGTACTTTAAAGTAATTTGAAATTTATATAAAACAAAACAAGAAAAAGGAAATTCAATTTTAAAATATATTTACCCCCTGGTTTTGTATTCGTTATATGAAAAGAAAGTGAATTTAAAAATTTATTTTAAAACTGATCTTCCATTCTGTGTCAAACTTATAAACATTCCCCCTTGTTCTGCATTTCATATCGAAATGAAAGTGGACACAGGTTTTGTGTTTTCAATTCCTCAAAAATATTTTAAAAAGAAAAATTCCGGATTTTTATAAAATCCAATGAGTTTAGCGTGCCATTCAGCCAATACAAGCATATGTTTTTTTTCGTAAAATTATTTTTTGATAAATAGTTTATTTCTTATTAATAAAATAAATTTAAGTACATGTATAAAATGATCTAGACATAATTTAATAAATGACTAACACAACAAATACTGATGACTTTGGCGATTTGTTACATTTTGTTTGGGAAATACTTTAAAAATTATTTGACAGCCATGCTCAAACGTACCAGCAATGATATATGTATATGCAATTATTTGTTCAATGTTCATGTATAGACATGTATGTATATGTTACTACATATCGTCATATGATTTTACAAAAGCCCTAAGTTACATGGAAAATATTTTACAGAAGAAGCAAAAAACTTCTTAAAAAGAACAAATAAATTAAAGGTTTCCGGCAGTGTTTTCCTACAGCTTGTCAATAAATTAATAAAAACATTTACAAAAAATGTTAATTTACTTTTCTTTTTAGGTAGTTTTTTTGTTTCTCCCGTAAAAATTTTTCTACGTAACTTAGGGCTTTTGTGAAATCATATGACAATATTCTTGTTTTGAATACATTAATTGTTAGATAGAAAGAACATAAATATTCCACTATAATACAGTATTACATACATACCTATCTATAACTTTTTCTAACTTTGTAATGCGAAATCTCTTTCTTATACAAGAACAAATATTTGAAATAATGCTTGTTAAAGTAGACATACGAGTATTTAAATTAATTTTCATATACAAATTCTTTGATATAAAAATTATTTTGCTATTAGGGCAAATTTGATATTGGCCTAAGTCGAGAGACTAAATGCAAACTTGAGCTACTTAAAATATTCTTTTGACATAGAGTAACAGGACTTTTTATTTTTTTTAATAGGACTTTATAATTTGCGAAAATAATGATAAATTTGAGATTTTTTTCGACGCAAAAAACATTTCCTAAGTTTGATAGGTTTTATATGAAACCTTTGTTTCTAATATTATAGAAATAATTTAGAAAAATGTTTTACAGCAATCAATACATAAAAAAACATTCAATTATTTGGTTTAATTCAATTAAACATTACTCTTTAAGAAATCAACCAATAAAAAAATAGTTTATTCAAAATAAACAATAATTTATAACCAGTTACATTTGCGATTCTTATATCTGAAATGTAACTACTTGCATTTTAGAAACAAATACTTTAATAAAGAATTAAGAAACTGTTGTATTTATTATTAAATAACTAGTTTTTACAAAAATATTTTCAGACATGAAATTTCGATACAAAGAACTAATTCCATTATTGTTTCTTTTTTTATTCGTTTGATGTAATGAGTTTGGTATTCGAGAAGCGAAAAGTGGTAACCACAAAAGTAAGTCATTATATGGCAAGTAGTTCATATGGTAAT
Source organism: Thelaira solivaga (assembly GCA_947397855.1). Taxonomy (NCBI): domain Eukaryota; kingdom Metazoa; phylum Arthropoda; class Insecta; order Diptera; family Tachinidae; genus Thelaira; species Thelaira solivaga. The sequence continues at coordinate 39,093,402 of OX377610.1, forward strand.
GTGTAATTTTTTGCTGGGTAGATGACCTTCTCTTTAAAATGATATGTGTCCCATTCCGTAATCTTTGTTCGTAAGCTGCAAAAATCCCTCAGAGCAATAAATAGCACATGGATATATGGAAATTAAAAAAAATTTAAATAATCCAAAGTAACTTCTGAGTGTTTGGGGAGTAGGTTACCAATCTAGACGACCTGCGCTAAACTACAATTAAAAATATAAATAGAAGTATTTAGTGACGTAAGACGTATTTGATAAATATACCATTAATACTGAAAATATTATACTAAAAAAGTTCAAGGGTTACGTTAAAACATATTTAACTCGGCATATTTATCTTCACTCCTTTTATTTTTTTTGTATGTTTTTGATATTTTAGTGAAGGGCATATAAGACTCGGCACAGCCGAATTTAACTTAATATTATGACTCTCATATCTGATAAAATTGTGTATCATGTTTTTTGTTCGTTTTGTATTTTAGAAAAATTACGCATAAAAACGCCATTTATGGATCGATCTAGCTGAATTTCAATAGCAACTGAAAGACGGAAACAACTGACAGATTGGTGTGCTTAACTTTTCTATACGCTGTCAGAAAGCTGATTTCAAGGACAGACAGACAGACAGACCTCGCTAAGTCGACTACGTTTTTTATAAGGATATAGAATATAAATACTTTATAGGGTGTCTCATGTACGGTGTACAAATTTCAAATGCAATCACAAACCTATATGTTTTACAGCCAAAACTGGATTTTCCAAACATTAACCGTTACTATCACGTTATTTATTTTTGCTTCATACGTTTCGTATGATCATGAAAGTTTTTTAGAGACCTGTTCCAGTGTCGCCATTTTCCTGCTTGAAATATTCATTCTCTATCCTTAATAACAGCTCCATTTGTGGATTCAATAAAATTCACGAAGCAATTTCATTTCAAAACATCAATTTCTACATGATTTTTAATATAAGGAATGGCTTTAATTTTCGTAAAAAAACATTGCAAACAAACGTAAATGTCATCTCTAGAAGGAGGTTTTGTGAAATAACATTTGAAAGGAAATAATGTTTTCTTCACAGCACAAAAAAGAAATAAATTTTTTATATATTTATCTCTTGCATTCTGATCGGCTTTTAGAAAATGAAACAAATTTTACTTTTTCTTCTTTCGTCAACAAAGAAACCATAATAATATACATGTGTATATATATTTTGCTTATTATTATTATTATAATTTAATACTTCTTTTTTATTTCTATATAGTTTCTATTATTACTATGGCTTTTAACATTGATATGTATAAATTAAACAGTTTATTATTCTATTAATATTAAAACATTATTATTGCAACAAAATTTAAAATAGTATTTTCAAAGCCAAAACTATACTCTTTTACATACATACATATGATAAAGATTAAAATTATTTGAACAATAACATTTATTTATAAATATATATTAAATAGGTGGTTAGCATTATTTTATTTTATAACATTTTTTTTATTTTTTTAAATACCATATATTTGTATGTTTGGTGTGGTGAAATTTAAATTATATTAAACAACAATACTAATGCAAATCTATAAGCTGTCATATTCGTATAATCGTTATTAAATAAAATTTTGCGGGGAAGAATAATAAAACTTTATATTACAAAAAGAAAAAAAATTATCAATATGACAGTAAATATTTTGTTACTAACAGGCAAAACTATAATTGACTTAAGTAGGGATATTGCGATCTTTCTCTCTAACAAACATATTTTGTGATGCTAAAATAATTATTATATTTTTTTTGGTACTCGTATATTTTTTATGCTTTCCTAAATATATATTTTTTATTCAACACAACTAAACTTAATGCATATAGGTGGTAGGTGTAACAAATATGTACGTAATTATTTCATGATACCAAGAGAAAAAATGAATCAGGTAACTAGACATATAGTTTTATTTAAAACAATAATATTCAATTTTAAGTCTATTATAGTTAAGCCATTGCTCTTTAGTTAGGACGAAATATTTTTATCTATAAAACTACGTTAGCATTTGCTATTAAACAAATGCAAAAGGTATTCCATCAAACGCATTAAAAGCTGCCAATAGTTCGATTTCGTACCATTTTTAAGTCGCATCGCAATACAGAGTAACCCCTCAATTTTTGTACCAGCAGAATTTTGAAAAGATGAAATCAAAATTTTAGTGGTTAATGTACTAGTATAATGATATCGATTTTTTTATTTAAAAAAAATATTAGTTTAAAAGTACATTTTTATATATTTTTTATAGGTTTTTTGTAACAGCATTCTTTTTTGAAATTTCATTTAATTTTTAAATTTAATACTCGTATCTACATATGAATCTCTAGATCATTTATGAACTTTTATATGTACTTATATTTGTGATCTTTAAGATTTTATCTAACGATTTTTCATTATTATTATTTTTATTACTTTAAAATATTTATTTATATTATTTATGTACAATATTTTTTATATAAATTCTTCTAGTAACCCAATGCACAGTTTTTTTTTTTTTATTTCATTTAATACTTTTAATTTTTATAAAAAAAACTGTCATTGTAGGAATTGTTTTGCTGATTTTCATGTGTATAAACAAGTTTATGCAGCTTTTACACTATAATACAAATGGTATTTGATACGACTGTCGAAATATCATAAGGGGATTTTACAGTATAATATAAACTTTAAAATTTTCACTGGATCTTGTTAGCTGTTTTTTTTTTATTTTTTTATTCGTATGCAAAAATTCCGCCTTGAAACCATAAAAATTATAAACGTTTAGAAAATTTTCTAAAATTGGTGAGAGCCATTTCTATATTTATTTTTTAATATATTTTTCTCACACTATTATACTCTTTCATTTTCTTTAAATTTTTTACAAGTCGTTTTACTTAGTATTATAGTGTAAAACTCGCATTAGCAACACTTGCTTATAGCAAAAAACTGCAGCATTTATATATAAATTATACAAAAGAAACATAAAAAATTATTATTATTTATTAATTCTAAAATGAAATGACTTTGACCATTTGCAGCAATCGTACCTGTGACCTCCAGATTGATAGGTTTGAGTGCTACCCACCAACCTACAGGGCACCCCACATACATGAAAATTTAAAAAGAATATTAATTCGATTTTGTTTGTAAAGTTCCAGAAAACAAAAAATTTTGATTTTAAATTAAGAATTTGAAAAGAAAAAGAAAAAGAAATTGACAAATTTTGCTTCGTTATATATGTCATTTTAATTTAAAGTGTTTTTTACGAAAAAAGAATTTTAGATTAAATGTTCTGAGTTTCTATTTGCTGTGACACATTTTAATTGTTTATAAGATTCATGTTAAGAATTATACTTTAACCAAAAAATTAAAATGCCAATTGTTTTATTTAGATATTTAATCAATTTAATTAAAAGAGTTAGGCTGGTATTCAAAATGACTAATAACGATTTCATGTAGAAATTATGGCAAATTTTTCATACATATTTTTGTCACAATATCGATTTCAAATATACTTTATTCTAAAAAACTGTAATTGATTTCAAATAGATTTAAAAAAATGTGTGAGAAAAATTTTATTCAAAATTAATTTCAAAACAAAATCATATTTAGAATATGATAGTAATAAATTATGTATTTCAAATCAAAAGTTTGAACAATATATTAATCTTTTTGGTGGTAATTCCTTTCCTTCATGATAGAATTGTTTATTCACTAGAATAAGGATTGAATTCCATATATGGCATATTAACATTTTTTCCATTGCGAAACATAGTAGGAATTCGCATTAAAAAATATTATTATTTTATGTAATCAATCAGCTAGATTGCTCTAGTAGCCGATTTGGCGGCAGGCTAATACAAAACGTATGGCCAGCGCTGCCACCTATGACTGTTTTCATCACAACTATCATGTTTAATAAATTTTTTTTTAACTAAAAAAATCAAAACCATTCTTTTCTGTTTACACCCAAAAAAACATAATGCACTAATTAAACATTTTGATTAAAAATATTTTTCTAATTGATTAAAATTTTAATTGAATCAAAAAAAATATTAAACCAAAATAACTGTACTAACAAAATGATCATATTAATTAAATATTTAACATATTTTAATTAATATTTTTTATGTAAAATATTTAACTGGAGCATAATTACATAACCTTGATATATGCTCCTTTAATTCTTATTTTGTAATTAGTTTTAGTAATTTGTATTTAGCACTTGCTAGTTTTTTCTGAGGCAGCTTAATTAGAAGTTTTGTTTGGTTTACATAATTATTTGGACTCTTGGAACTTTTATTTTATATATTGTACTTTATACATATTTAATTATATATATTTATTTGCTTTATTCGTTTGGTTTGTTTCTTATCAATCATTGTATGCGACAATGCAGTTGCAATAACTGTCAGGATTTTTTTTAAATTAGTTATTTAGTTTTATAATAAACTCCTTTTGAAAAAAATATGTCGTATTACGTACATTTTTCAATGCGCTTCAACGAAATTTTTCTATAATTTAAAATTAAACTTTCTGGGTTAATTCTAATGTTTTATGTTAAATTGCGAATTTTTAAAATTTTGGTATTCATAATCAAATAATAAAGCTGCAGGTTTTTAAATGCGAAAAAAATGTTAATTCTAACATATAAACACGATCGAGTTCTTAAGTGAAATTGAGAATGTTTTAAATTAAATAGGATTCTTTTATTCATAAGGAAATCATAAAGCTGTAGGCTTTCAATCACAAGCAAACATGTGTTTGTTCCAAAGCGTTAATTGCTTTGTATTCGAACAAAGCAACGTATTTCATAACGTCGAAGTACAAAACATTGACGTTACATCACATTTCAAAACGTCGTAGACAAGTAAATATAAGAAACGCCCCAAAACAGCAGTTTCAAAGTTGATGCTTTTACTGCTAATAAACAGCGTATGCGCGTTTACTTTTTGTGCATCACTTATGTTTCACAACTTTGTATTTATAAAAAGTTTAAATACCGCATTAAAACTGCTATAGTTGTCGGGCACCTCTTCATTCTCTCGGCGAGTGCTCAGCTTTTCTGGTTTCACAACACAAATTTCTCAATAAACGTATTGTAGACGGCCTACCTGGGATATATGGAGGATAGAGGAGATATACTCAGAAATCGTAGTGCCTCAGCATAGGTCTAGATCACTTTATTATTTGTTGTCTTGGCAAGTTCAAAATGGAGTCTTGGTATTCTAATTGATAGCCGTCACAATGAAGCTTATTTCTTAGAAGCGAAAAGTAAGCCTTTGCCACTTGAACATTTCTTGGCTTGGTAATTTACAATTTATATTCTACGAATGAATAAGTCTAGAGATCTAGATATATCGCCAGAGTAATAGTTATGTATTTTTAGTATAAGGACTTATTTTGTTAAAAAGACTTCTTAAATAATAACAAAAAAAAAATTAAAATACTTAAAATTGAATAGTTTCTAATTCCACAAAAGATGTAAATGAAAAAGAATTTCTGCTGTATCATTCTTGAGTTTGAATTTGTAAGAGTTTCATAAACTTTTCTTTAGTTAGGAAATCACTTAAAAATTATTAAGAACAAATTATTTAATCCTATTATGGGCAAATTTTGTTTTGTTTTTTACTTTATACCTATAGAGGCAAATTCATAAAATTTTTTGTTTGATTAATAAAGGCTTACTAAGTAAATTGTCTATAAAAAAATTAGTTTAATAAACCCGTATTAAATAAAAATGTTTTTCATGAATTTTGAATATTTTTATAAAATTATATATTTACAGGTTTTAATAAAATAAATTTTTAAATTTAATCATTTTTGTCTATCTCCTATATTTAAGGGTACATTTACTATATAACACATTTAGTTTACTATATTTGATATGCATGTGATTATTACATATTAAGTTTATTTTTACTTCAAAATGATATGTTTTAGTTGATTAGTTGATCTATACAATCAATTAAATTTGATAGATTTATCTCAATAACGATATGTTTTTGGTTTACATTATTTCTAGTTTAATTTGTATGTTTTAATAATTTTTCTTTTTTATTAAATATACTTATTTGGAAGGATTTATATAATGAATCAATCACTTTAAAAAAATTAGATTTTTTTTCATTTTAGATTTTTAATGAATTTTTTAATAAAAAAAAAAAAAACTTTTTTAAAACTTCCTTTGTTGTTTGACAAAACTTTATAAATATTTTAGAAACTACAATACTGGTAAAAATTTGATACGACCGTAATTCAATAAATCTCGAGAGTCACACATAGGATCTAAAAAGAAATTGATAGCGATTGAAGCTTAGGTATTCAACTTGACTATGGACCCTTAGGCATTACAAAAAAAAATTTATTTTGTTAGCCTGTGTAATAGTTCATGCCTACTAAAGGTACTCATGCACTATAATACTGTGGAATAAATTTACTTTACGCACGCACCGCAAATTACAAAAAAATGTATAAAAGGAAATAGAAAATTAAATTGTAAAAAGAAAATATTAAGTAAAATTTTTCGGGCAAAATGATATAGGTCAGTACAGTACTCTCCTAACTATATATATCGCTTACCAACTGTCATAAACTAGTATGTAATGTCACACTCAGTGCAACATGCATGTTCATTAATTTACCTATATTTTTAATTAGTAACTGTCCCACTTTGAAATTTTTAGTAATTTTAAAATATATTTTGACCCATTTTTTTGGATTAAAAAAAAAATTTTTAACACGTCGAGAAGTTTTTGGAAAATCCATTTGAAATTTTTACTTCCAGCTTAAAGTAAATAAAAATTTTTTAATTCTCCAAATTAATTTTTTTTTGTCAAAAAGGGAAAAAAAAGATCTAAGCGAATTGAGAAACGTGATATATTTAAAAAATTTTTTCCTATTAGAAAATCTACTATAAAAAAATCGGAATTTCAATAAGCATTATTTCTTAAAGGCCCATAACTTAAAAAAAACATCATAAAAAATATTACGTATTTGCTTTAATATCCACTAGAGGTATAATTAACTCAAATACATTTAAACAAATTCTACGACATCACTTTTTTTGTTGTTCGCTTCATGTTAAATCAATTAATATGAATCACATAAGACTTTTAAAAATTTTAAAGGACAAAATTTATTTAATATTTTCTTCTTAAAATTAAATGTTCCATGTTAGTTCCATTTTTTTTTCTAATTTTCTTAAAAAATTTTATATAGAACCTATGAAATCCTTAAAGGTTCATAACTCGGAAAATACGAATTTGTCCGAGAAATATTTCTTTTTAGAATTTAGTTTTCTAACACCTGTGTTTCTGTTCTGTGACCTGTGCGTGCCCAAAGTAAATTTAAGCCCAAATGTATTATAGTATAACTTGGCCTTCATTTTGAGTCATTTCCACAAAATAGAACTATAAATAAAACTTTTATGGAAAACGACTTAGCTACATAGCAAAAAAATTGTGCTTGCCTAGAAGTAATTTTAAAAGGAATACAAGTATAGTGAGTCACTTACAGCAACTCATTTATAAGGCATGATTTTTGTTCACCTTGAGATAACTATTTAGAAGTAAAAGCTTTAGCTGCCAAATAATAGTTATTTTATACATTCTATGATGCATTAAATCACTGTTCTATAGAAAAAAAGCAAAGAACTACTTAAAATTTTTTTTTCAAATTGAATTTATAGTTTATAACAGAAATCCAAATTGGGAATCTTGAATTAAAAAGCATTAACTTGACAGTCAAAAAGGTTTGTATTCACTTTGAGTTTTTGTTTTACGCTCACTTTAAGAAAGAAATTGAATTCAATTAATAATACGAGTACGTAATGTGTGTGGGCTACACACGAAAGCAGGCAGGCAGACGATATAGGCACGCATATACAACATTTTAATCTTTTTTGGTACCAGCTTATCCTTGTAATATAACACATTTTTATGGTAGACTTCATATCAAACAAAGCTCCCTCTTTCTTTCTCTCTCTCCCTCTCTCTATTCCTTCATCTCTCTCTCTCTCTCTCTATCTATTTCTCCTGCTCTATCTATCTTCTCCTCTCTTTTTTTCTCTCTCTTTCTGCCTCTATCATTCGCTCTCTTTGTCTTTGTCTGCTATTAGATATTCACTTTAAAAATGTAATCTGAATTTTTTTAAATTATAAATTATGATAAATAAAAATTACCTAAAACTCATAACAATTAAAACTAAAAAACATTATTATAATTCAAAATAATATAGAATTCTGAATGAATATAAAATTGAAAATAGTTTGAATAAAGAACACACACATGTTCATATGTACATGTTATACATTTTCTTAACGTTATTCTTAGAAATATTTATATAGGTTTTCAATCACTGTAATTAACACTTAGATATCAGTATGTCAGTATGTATAAATTTCTGAAATTTAGCTTGATATGTTTGTATTTTTACCTGTTATATTTAAGTATCTTTCTCTATTAGTGGATTTAGTTTTTTTATTTCAAAAGTAACTTTTTTTCAATTTCTTTTTTAATTAGTTTTGCTTGTTTTACTTGTGAATACACAAATGCATTATTTGATATGTATAGAGTACAATTTTCGTTTATCTTAACATTTGTTTGGTAACATTCTTAGTTTTTAGTTTACAATAAATTATATTTCTTAACGAACATATTTAAAAAGTATGTATTATAATTATAATAAATAGTCATCAACAATAAAATGTGTATAAATAATTACTCTAGTAAAAATTTTATAAATTTAAATATATTTTTAGCAACTTAGTTCTACATAAAGAAAAATATGTATCATAAACAAAAAATAAATAAAATACAGTTTAAATCAAACATTATCATAACAATACCTGAGCGTATATATTTAACAATTAACTATTTTTAAGCCTTTTTTTTAATAACTCATAAAACAAACAAGCATTTGGCTAGAGGAAAACAAATGTCATCAAATATTTAATTAAAATGATTAATAAATTTCATTTTTGTTAATTTATCTAAAGTAACGAATGTTTAACTATTTATGCACTTTTTCTTAATTTCATATAATAATTAATTTTTTCAATTTGTCTAGTTTTTTTTTAATTTAAATTTTTGAATAGATTTTTTGCTTAAAGTGTAAGACTGACATACAATTTTGTTCAATTTAATAGCTTTTGAATCTTTTTTTTTTATTAATAATTGTGTCATTTTTGTTTTTTGTTTTTTCATAGTGAGCGCTTGTAGTCGTTTAATTTGTTTCGTTAAAACATCATTTGGTCTAATGCAAAAGATGCGTTTAGAATTTGTTTCACTTTGTTTAAAAGGCAGTATTGTCTAGCTCAGCAGTTGGCACAGCCATATTACCTCCTCCTCCACTATGACAAATACTAACATTACTACCTCCACCTCCGCTGTCTGCTTCGCTATCACAATCTCTACTTGAATTTTGGCCAATGGCACTGCTTAACATTTTTTGTACTTGTTCTTGTGCCGTTTGTTGATTTAAGCGCATGGCTTCGTTAATGGGCAGATCATCGTCATCTGTTTGTAATGCTGGATTTATGCGTCCATTACGCTCATCTTTGCCAGCCATTGTAGCCGCTCCATATGATCGACCCAATGGTCCAGCCATAACAGAAAGCTAAAATAAGAAATCAACATGGAAAAACGTATTCACTATCAAAAGTCAATGCTTTAATAAATTCCAGATACTAAAGAAATTAATTACAGATTTATTATAACTACATATGAACTGTTTTAATCATTGGCGGTTATGTCTTCAAAAATAATGAAGAATAGAATATTCTTCAAACAACTTCGATTGTGAGAACTAAATCTGTTAATAATCAAAAATTCTGTTATCATTATCAACTTTTTTAACTGTGATAATAGATATTGATGTATTATAGCATTAAATGTTGTTCTGTTCTATAACTACAAATTTTTTATTTATCCCAACTGAATTTTTGATTCGAAACAAATTTGGTTCTCGCAACAGTAGTAGTTTTTTGGTGTGTACAGGGACAGCGTTGCCATTTTAGCCTGTTTTAGGCTAGATTTAGCTTTTTTTCCTGGAATTTAACCTTGAAATTTATCATTTAGCCTCTAACTTTCTTCCTATACTTTTTCATTTTCGAAATAGCCTTTTTTTCTCTTTCGCAATTATTTTTTGCTGATAGTGCGAAAAAATTTTTTTATCATTTTTCCAAAAAAACAAAAACCAAGTTCATGGAAATTTTTGGCGAAAAACATTTTTTTCGCACTATCCGCAAAAAAAAATTCCAAAAAAAATCGCCAATGCGTTTATCTATTCAATGCAATAAAAATTAAGTCGATATCTTGAAAACTAAGCAAGTTATAACAAAAAAAGGTAACCAGTTCTACTACTGCCTCTTTCCGGCCACTTTATAGGAGAACTGGCTACTTGCTAGGTTTTTAAGATATCGACTTTAGTTCTATTGCGTTGGATAGATAAACGTATTGGCTTTAATTCGAAATTTTTTTGCGGATAGTGCGAAAATATTTTTATAATTTTTTCAAAAAACAACAAGTTATGACCAAAAAGGAAAGGACCTTATATTCTTTAATTCTTGTCATTCTCTTTTTGATTTTTTATAAAAATCATAATTATTATTTTGAATTTTAAACGATAGTTTTTTAACTTTTTCCTACGTTTTTTTGTGAGTGATTTAGCTTTTATAGCCTTTTTTTAAGGCAAATTTAGCTTATTTTTTTCTAGCTCTTATCAACGCTGAATGTGAAAAACAGTTTCCATTTTTCAAAGGAATTTTGGCTTATTTTACGGAATATGCATTTTCTCATAAAGCCGAGCAGCTTTAAATGTATTAGCAATCTGTTTCTTCCGATCAAAATTACTATCGAATTGCTATAAACTTCTTGATGCCTTGCCAAAGAGGAACTCGTTTACTTTGTTTTAGATACCAGGACATGTGGGCCTATTTGGTTAAAAATTGCATTTGTGCCTCACTATGCAAGGAGCACAAACGCAGCTTATAAGACTGCTGGAGAGCCTAAGTGGACATGCAATAGTTTATATAACTCATATTAAGGTAGAAGTTATTTTGAGCCTTAGCAGAAATGACATCAAACTCACCATTGAACTGCTGACAGGATATGGTAGACTCAACTAACACATGAGTAAAATCGGTGTGGTAGAAGACAACTCCTGTCGTTTCTGTTTAGAAAGACAAAAACGTCGAAACATATCTTGTGCGATTGACCAACCGTAATAAGACTTAGGATGAGCTAAGGACAGTTAGCCCAGAAAACCTAAATATAATTAATGCAACCACAATCACGAAATTCGTAAGGAGTCTTGGATTGTAGCTAGAAGCTGAGCTACTCTATAACAATAATAATATTAATTACATTACTTGCACTGCTTGCTAAGGACTTAGCTTAGCATACCATGGACTATTCACTTCAATATGGCTACCTGATGACAAGACACTGACAAACATTTTCAAATAGTAAAATTCTTGATGTAGAATGGTAAAGAAGATGAATTTATATGGTTTGTTTCATAGCACAGCTATAAAGTGACTCTAAAATATTAGCTAGAGCCCGATTAATAATCAGCGTGCTAACTACACTTATACGGTTCACACTTCTCGACTTACATTTTTATTGTACGTTTCTGGTTGGTATGTAGATGAATAAAAGTTAATTTTATGTCACAGATTATAGTCATGGGAGAAGAATTACAATTTATTTTTATGAAAATAGAAATCGAGCCCACGACCTCCCCCACCTTGATAGGTTAGTACACTACATACTACCTCTTACAGTAAATTATTTACATTTCTTTCAATAATACGGCGGCTATGTTTTTTATTTCTAAGTTACACGCTTACCTGTTCTCCTGATTCGGCTGGATCTCCAACTCTGATTACATCTTCCGGTATGTTAACCACACAACGAAATACATCATAACTTGGAGGTAGTTTTCCTGATTCAAACATCATTCTTAAATTAATGAAAATGTAAACAAGCAAAATTTAAAACATATATTATTTTTTTATTAGAAATTCAATTTTATACTTAGTCCACCATGAAACCAAAATTAATGTTATCAGGCTTAAAATCATGGCAAGTGTGCGGAAAGGAAATAGTTGTGTTTGAGTTTCTGCATCGTAACCAGGAAACCGTATTAAAGCGGGTAAACCAAGTAATACCTCACCACCTGAGAGACGTATGAAAAGTGCTATAATATAAGCACTCAAGCTGCCATATGTATTACAATGCTTTTTAAAATGCACTACCATTAATAGCTGGGGAAACAGAATGACATATACCAAATCTGAGCACATGGACCTGATCAATCGAACAAAACCAATTTTAAGAATTAAGGATAACAAAAGTTATTTGTTTATTCGTACCACAAACCATAAATTGAGGGTATAGTCAAGGCCATAACGGTTGATAATATACCTACAACTATAATACCACCTCTCATTACCCATATAATTTCCATTTCGGAAGCCTTTTGTCGAAAAATCAACTTGTAAACATTTCTGGCAAACATTGAAGCGGCCGATAATACTGATGAATCAGCAGAGGACATAACGGCTGCAGATACTGCACCCAAACCAAAAAACGATACAAAATCTGGTGTTAAATATTGCAACACCATCGGCAAAATCATACTAGTTTCCTTCACGGTCAAAGGGTAAGGCCCAGTGTAAGCAGTTTCATTCCAAGCTTAAAATTTAAATAAAATATTTAAGTTATTAAAAAAATATATAATAATTTTAAGTTTTGTTTTAACATACGAGTTGCTTTCGCAATGGCTCCTATTATTACCGGTGGGATAGCCATTAAAATACAACCTACTGCAGCTACATAGGATAAAATTTGTGCACGACTTGCAGTCTTACTGGATAAAACACGTTGAAAATACACCTAAAAATCAAGGAAAATATTATTACAAAAATTCTTAAAATATCTTAACTAAGTACACAGAGAAAAATTATGTCTCTATTAAAAGTTTTATTATACAAACTATAATATTAATTACACAAGTAATTAAATCAATTAAAAATGTTATTAAGAAATTAAATAATGATTAAATATCTAATTGAATCAATTTAAAATTAACTGATTCAATTAAATAATTAATTGATTTAATTAAATATTTAATTGATTTCATTAAATATTTAATTGATTTAATTAAATATTTAATTGATTTAATTAAATATTTAATTAATTTAAGTAAATATTTAATTGGTTTAATTAATTTCATTAAATATTTAATTGATTTATTTAATTGAATTAAATCAATTAAATATTTAATTCATTTCATTAAATATTTAGTCAATATTTTAATTTTTTAGCAGTTCTTTGGAAGTTATCATATTTATGAAATATTTGATTGATTCAATTAATTATTTCCATTAAATATTTAATCAATAAGACAAATAGTTCTATATTTTTTTTAATTAATTCTATTAATAATAAGTAAAATAAAGTATAACTGAGAGCTCTAAAATAAACCAAAATAATACACAAATTAAACCTAAATAAAAATATTGTTGTTCATTAATCCAAAGAAAAATTAATTATTTTTCATTGAATCTACGAGATGTTGTCAATAGTCTAATGAAACGTTGAAATGGATTGAAAAATAATAACTCAGGTTTACAGTATACACAATACAAGCTCACCTGCCATGGTATACCACCAAATATTAACAAGAGTCCATAATCTATATAGTACCACCTTTGCTCGGGATCTACATGACCAATCCAGTCCACTTCCATCGATGATAAGCTTTTAACATGCTCATTGGCCCAAGCAAATGGTATACACATCCATAAACCAACAAAAATACAAAACAATTGTATGACATCCGTATAGGCTACCGAATAAAGACCACCAAATAGTGTATAAAAGATGGCAATGCAAGATGATAAAATAACTGAAGTACGATGATCCATATCGATAATAACAGATAGTGTTGCACCCAAAGCTGCCAATATACCAGCCGCCCAAAAAACTTCCCCACAAAGAGCAGGCAAAAATAACAGTCCCCCCATACGTTCACCAAACGAATCTTGCAAAGGATCCAACATGGTTATATAGCCTTGTTTACGCATAGGATTGGCAAAAAATACACCACCTATAAAACAAATTTTATACTTAAATAACGTGCTTCCTTTTAAATACTTTACTCTGTCAAGTAAACTTACCAAATACCAAACTTAATGCGTAACCAAAAGGTGCCTGACACCAAACCAAGCCAGATGTGTAAATGGCTTCAGCTGTGCCATTAATGTAACCACCGCCAACCCAGGTTGCTTGAAAAAATTTATTTGTATTTAAAATTTTTGCAGATATTCATAAAGAAAATTTAATTGTTTCAAAATATTTAATTTACTTTTTTCGATTTTGTACGATTTTCATAAAAAATTTTTAGACGATTCGACTGTTCGTTTCTTATAAACAGTATATTAGTTTTATTAGAAACAGAATGTGAAGAGTTTTTTACACTTTTTGATAAATTAAATCAAGAATTTGAAGCTAGTTTTTAGAGGAATTAAATTAATTTTCAGCACCTTTTAGTGTATGAGATTTACTTGGCAAAAGTTTAATCACAAGCTGGTCTTTTGTCATGATGACTAATAATCACAAAAAGCTTCAAACAGCCAAATCTCCTTGAAATTTGATTGAATCGTCTAGAAAATTTTTATGAAAAGCACTCAATTTTTATGAATTTTCTAAGCAATCCGATTACTTGTTTTCTATTTTATTCTCTAATTTACTGTTTCTGTAAGTTAGTCTATCATATCGTTAATAAAATATTTCTAGATTTCTTGGTTTGTGTTACAGAAACAGCACAATACTAAATGCTTATAAGAAAGTGAATATTTAATGAGAAGTTTGGGATAAGCAGTACTTTCAAAAAAGTGTATTTTATTTTTGTTCAAACGTACTCGTATGATATCTTGAAAATATTTTCTGAATATTGAAATAAATACTTTTCTAGTTATTGAAGCATTATTGAAGAGAGCAGTAATATAAAACTATATTTTAAAAGAAAGTAGCCGCTGAAATTCAAAAATCTCTTAATGGCTTTTGTCTGACTTTTATGTAGCTTTTTGAAAAAAAAAACTACTTCCTGAATAACGAATTTTTTTTTAATATAAATTTTTTTAATTTAAATTTGTTTTCAAACAATTGAATTTTTCTTTGAGAAAACCAGGATATTAGCATTCTAAGAACTATATTTTTTTGGTTGTTAAAAAATAAAAAAAAATCTTCAATCAGAGGCTAGATTTACTATTAATTGTGCCTGTTCTGTATTCCACACGAATTTAAAAAGATGTGGAAATACATTTTTTCTTCTTATTAAATGAAAGTTCTATGTTTTTTAACTCCAACAATAATTTCCCAACCAAAATTTTAAAAAATCGTAACATGAACACAGATTAGTTAGGAAATGCTGAATTTTTAAATTCCAAAAAAAAAATATTCGGATTCGGAATACAGAACAGTACTGATAGTAAATTTTTTATTTATATGTACGATTTCAGATAAACCTGTTGTGGAAATACTAATCGATAATTTGATTAAAATTTGCTTCTAATCCAATTAAAAGAAATTATTATAAAGTAATGTTTTTTTAAAATAAATTAAATTATAGAGAACAAAAAAATATTTAAAATAATTAATTTTTCGTAGCTCTGACTGTCGCTAAGCTTTCGATGCTGCTAACAATTTTATATATTTTAGCACTTACCGGTCATTGTAAATATTCCAACGAAAAGACCAATTGATCGACCAGCCAGCATAACCTCCTCCTCCGAATCATTGCCAGATTCTTTTTTACGACCAGCCCAAATGCCCACAAACAAGATCAGCAAATAAAAGAGCACAATGCTCACAACGCCAGCGATATTAATCATTTTACGCAAACACACACACGCTCACGTAGTAAAAGTTCTAGTCTTCCAACTTTATTTGTTCTGAAGCCTTGAAAACAAAATATTTGCTTTAATAGTTTGTGTGAGTAGAATGAAGTAATGTAATTATCATACCAATGCCTGAATGTACTGTACGTGTGAATTTGTCTATTTGGTGCGTTAATTAAATGTGCAATAGTATTTGTATCAATTTGTTCAATTTTTTTTCTGTTATTCCGTTCAATAAATAATTGATTGATTTGTATTTTTATACTCGTATGTTTTATTTATTTTATTGCTTACAGCAAGTACTCGCATGCACTTGTATTTAAATCAGTAAATGGTTAGTTGTCACTAGAAATTTGTTCTTAGTCACTTTTTCTAAGATGTTTTTATTAGTGGCCTTTATTTCTTTTAAGACTATTTAGTTTAGTAGCTGGTGACTTTTATTTTTCTTTTACTACACAAAATTACTGTTCTAGTTCGATTTTGCTAGTTGATAGTTGAAGCAGCAACAAACATAAAGTAAACCAAATATCTGAAATGAAAATAAACGAAAATACAGTGTAAACAAGAAGCGAATACATAATGAAATATCATATTAGCATGTTGTAAGGCCACGAAACATTTCAAATTATTTTATTTTAATCCCCAAAATTTTTCGAAATGACACCAATAAATGTGTAGACATTCTAATAATATACAATTTCTAAATACAAATTACAATTTTATTTTTGTAATATCTAAGGTTGCATAGTAAAGTTGAATGCATATTATAGTAAGCCCCAACCGCTATAAATTGCTTTTTTAATCCTACGTGTACTTCTAAAGATATATCGTTATAAAGAAAAAAAAAGAAAAAGTTACGCCATATAATTTGAGAAGTTACGTTTATATAGTTTCTGAAATATTCAAAAAGTTTTGTGAAATAAAAGTTTTCAAGATTAATAAAAAAAAAATTTAAATCATTAAAAATCTAATATAAACAACATCTTACATTTTGTTTTTTAATTTTGATACCTGCAAAATAAAACACATATTTCATTGAAATCTATAAATTTATTCACAATTTAGTGGTAGCACCTTAAGCCTTGAGCCATATAATCCTTTTAACTAGTCTTTTTTTTAGTTTCTTAGCTTAAAATATAAAAAACAGAATAAAGTTGCAACAAAAGAATAATATTTTATTTTAAATAATTTTTTAAAATAAAAAAATTTTAAATTTTGTATAGCAAATGCTTCTTTTTATTCTTATTTTTCTATTCTATGAAAATATTATTTCTTAAACAAACGTCAGTATTGTCTATGCTTAAGACAAAACTTGAATTTCACACAGAAATAAGAAGAACACGAACTTCCAGTTTCACAGTAATCAAAAGACTTAACAGACAAACTTTAGGTTTACAGAGAGATAAACGACTTCGAAAACGAACTTTGAATTTCACTGCAATTGCAAGACTTAAGATACAAACTTGAAACACGAACTTGGATATAATGGGGTATATCTTCACTGTAAGTGAGAAGGGTTTATATAAGTTTGTGATTCTGTTACTAATTTCTATTCCGTACATGTGCCACCCTAGAAGTTCGATTAAGCGTTGTTCAATTGTTTGTGTGTATGTATAGTCGTTGAAATCAACTTTCTAAAAATTTAGCATACAAATCTGTCAGTTGTTGCTGTCTTCAGGTGGCTACTGAAATTCAGTCTAATCGTCTCATAAGTGGCAGAGTGAAAGACTATTTTAATAAAATATTAAACACTTCTAAATCAAAATTTCTTCAAAATATATAAACATAGTGTTTATGCTTATTTCGACAAATATTTGGCTAATGTGACGGTAACTTTAGTTTTATATGTTTCCATAATGGCCACCAACCACCTCATTTTCATATTAAAAATATAGTATTTAATATAGTTTTGATAGTAAAGAAACACAAACAAGCCGCTACTCACCACAACAATTTGTTTAATTAGAAAAGCGTGCTTTTTACAACTTGTTAAAAAAAATCTTAGAATACACAGGCATGTGTGAGTTAGTTTGTTTATTTATGCTCAACAGAAAAATGTCATGTCTTAATGAAAGCAGCACACGATATATCAACTTTTTTTATAAACAAAGGACACCAAGTTATTTAATGGTATTAAAAACTAATAAAGATTAAATACTAAAATGTCATTGCACTTTATAAATAACAATTTTTAATTCTTATATTTTCCTGTTTTCGTTTTATTGTTGGTTCCACTTCATGTGCATAAAGAAATATTTCTTAATATTTTATAATGCAGACTCCAAAATTTAATCAAATTTACATAAGTACAAACTTATGTATGTGTGCACATGTCAGTTTATTTATGTACTCACCTCTTGCTAAGCCAAGTCAAAAATGTGTAGAAAACCAAAAGCACTTAATTTCTTTTCAAATACGAGTACGTACTTGATGTCAATAAAGTTTAAAACAGGATAATAAATGTAAGCTTAAAATTATGCAAAATTTTTGTTTTCAAACAAAATATTTCTATATACGAGTACGTTATTAAATAAAAACACAGCACATTTGACAGGTAACTTGACTTTAGTTGTAGGAATTTTATTTTGCTCCTTATGAGCTGAGTGTTTTTAAAACGAACAAATATTTATTTGTTACAATTATCACCCCAACGCAGGGACGTCTTCTGAGACGGACTATTTCGTGTTTTATACTGTAAACCACACATGGGCTCTACTAATAATTTTAAACTCCTTCATAGAGAATAATATTTTAATATTATTTGTTCAATTATTTTGTATAGTTTATGTTCACCAAGATTTTTCTTTAATTTATAACTTTTAAAACAATTGTTTTATGACATTTACCCATAAAACGTTTTAAAATTGTATAAAAAGTTGTTATAGAATATAAGCGTTTCGTACTATATGACTAAATTTATGACACTTTTATTTACATTTGCACTCTCTTAATTTATTTATGTAATTTTAAGAGATAAACTTATTAAGTTATAAGAGTTATAGTTTTTGTGTTACTCTCTTTTTGCTTTAGTTAACACTTGCGCCCAAAAACATACTTCACATTTTCTTTGCCAAACTATTGGTAAAAGTGAATGCCACACTGCTGATATCAATCATTGAAAAGAAATAAGTTTAAACATTTTTTTATTAGACTTTCACAATTTTATATTTTTGTAAATCAAATTTAATTTTATAAGAATTTTTTATTATTGCTATTTTTATTTTCTATTTAATTATTTATAAATAATTTCAAATCATTTGTTTTCACAGAAAATTTCCGTAGCCCCTTTTTAATTTTTACGCGCTTAGGGTTTTCTAAAGTTCTTGTTATTTCAATGGCAATTTACTAACTAAATTAAACTTCATTGGTTTTCTGGAAATAATTCCTTGTATTTCCTATATGAAAGTCAAATATGTATTTGTAATAGGCTAAAGAATATAAATTGGAATTTGGGGAAAGGTTCATTTCGTTCTAGTGTTTCTCTTTTTAAGGGGAACACTTTTTTAGTTCAAAGAGAAACTGAATTTCTCTAATAGAACAATAATTACCACTAGTTGTATGTTTTCTTTGACACGAAATTTATTTTAAAAGTGTGTTTATAAAAAATGAGGGTATAAGATATTTTGTATGCATTTACAATTTTTATATTTTTGAAAACATGTATTGATTCAAATAAAAATATTTAATAAGAATTTATATATATTATATACTAAGAGTAATTACTTTCATATCTATACTAGTACGATAAGGAGGCAAAATTAGTTTTTTTGGTAAGTTCATCCTTTACCAAAAACCGATTTAAAAAATTCTTTCACCAGTATAAGGCTACAGTATCAGCCCGTAACAAAGGCTGTATAACATAACGATATGCAAAATTTTACGTGCATTGTTCAATGATTTAACAATTAAAATTCTATTTTCTAACGGATTTTTTTTTTTAATTTGGTAAATATGTACATAAAATCAATTACCCATATTATTTAAGAGTGCGCACGACTTTCTGTTGATTTTATTGTCCCTGTCGTATTATAGACTAACGTCTCGACGCAAAAAAGGTATGGTTGTGTTGCCGGCAACACATTTTCTATAATTTAAAATAACTAAGTGTCATCTCTATATATTTCTAAATGTTTTCTAATTCTCTATTAAATTTAATATAAAACTTTTTTCTTTTTTCTTTTTTTTTTTTTTTTTAAATGTTTTGATGCAAAGCAAAGTCTTGAGAAAAAGAATATTTTTAATTTGCAGGATAGCAAATGTGTGAAGAATAACGTCCTTATACTAAAAAATTAACATAGACTTTAAAGTCAATGTTGTCGAAATTTTTTATATAAATTTTACTTTAAAATCTATTTTTTTTTTTTTTTTTTTTTTTTTGAAGAAGAAGAGGTGTGATACACATCTACGCACCTACATTGTACTTTTAATTTAAGTTTTCGAAATTTAATTTTGTAGTGATTTTCTTCCAGTCGGCTTTAAAATAGCCAGGCGTTACTTCTCTATAATACTGCCTTTGTAAGCTCTGCAAGCTTTTTTCTGCAGCACTTATCCCTGTATGTAGAGTAAATAAGTGCTCACTTCAATTGTTGGTGGGGACCTTAAGAGTGTAACCCAGTCTCTAGCACACTTAAAACGTAGCCTAATGGTCTGGACATCTTTAATCTTCAAAGACAGCTTTACTTTTTTCTTTATTCACTTTTGCTTTCCTATGCTTTTGCCTCTTAATAATGTGTTTTTATA
Organism: Thelaira solivaga; assembly: GCA_947397855.1. Lineage (NCBI taxonomy): Eukaryota > Metazoa > Arthropoda > Insecta > Diptera > Tachinidae > Thelaira > Thelaira solivaga. The sequence continues at coordinate 39,114,065 of OX377610.1, forward strand.
AATTACACAATTGTTTTTTTTTTAATTTCATTGTTTTTTATTAATAATTTGAAATTGTTGATAATTTTCAATAGTTTTTTAATTTTAGAAGTTGGTTGCAGCGTGAACAGCGCACCATGCAGTCACTTTGACCGGATATAATGGCTCCTCGTGCATCACTGGTGGATTTTCGGTGCCCCAGAAGCGATAGCTTTGCTTGTTTACGTACCCGCTGAGGTGGAAATGAGCCTCGTCCCTCATTATGATTTTGGTCGAAAAATCGTAAACTTGAATTATTCCGCGTTCTTGGGGAGTGTATGGGCCCATGGCTTGTTCACTTGTATTCTTCATCTGTCTAGTTGGCATTAGCCGCCATTTGCAAAAATAAGAGCATCTTCCAATAAGGTGATTTCTTTTAGCCCACCTTGTATATCGTCATCTAAAACACAAAATAACGTAACATCACTGTTCATAAGTTTGCAGTAGAAGCAAAAAACTATATAATACTAGCTGACCCGGCAAACGTTTTTTTGTTTTTGCCTTCAAATTCTTCAATCTTCTTACTCTAAGAAATCGTACTCATAGAATAAAGAACCGTGCCACCTGGCGGGCGGTTTTGTGACGCTAAACCTTCCAGGGCATAACCCAAATGCGAAGACAAAAATTCAATTAAATCGGTCCAACTATTTAGGAGAAATACAATGTCAACCACACATACAGTCGAATTTTATATATTAGGATTTGAACTATTTGAAGTATTAAAGCTTAAAGCACAATTTTGTACAAATATGTAGTGAATTGTAGCTCATTAAAAAATTAATTTTGGAATTCTTTGAAGATACGTTGATTTGCATTTTAGATGACGATACGTAAGTTTGAGATTCTGTTTGTATTTTCTAATCCGTAAATGGGCCACCCTATAAAGAATATACATATATATATTCTGGATTATATTTAGTTGTTGCTGTCTTCAGGTTGCTATTAAAATTCAGCCCCATCGGTGCATAAATAGCTGAGCTTTGAGCATATTTCTGCGTAGGCTTTTTGAGTATTTTGTCTAAAATATTCAGCTTTATTAGAAATAACAGTCATAATGTCAGCAAATTTAAAAAAAAAAATCGGTATACAAATGGACGAGAAAAATCAAAAATACAAACGAAATTTTATTTTCCTTTAATTTCTGTTTTGTTTTTTTATGGAAGTTTTTTAGCTGTACATGTGCGTAATGTGTGTATACACAAATACAAAACCAGGCAATCGATTTTATACAAATGTGTTCAATAGAACTACGAATACAGAAATCTTATTGAAAAATAGTTCTTGGGTAAATACCCAAAATTAACGCTAAAATTAGCGTTAATTTTAAATACTTTATTTGACATACAATAATTATTTTAGTATTTGGTTTGGCTTAAAAAATGTTTTGCAAACATATTCATCAAATTTGATTTATTTTGCATTCTTATTAAAAATTGAACTGAAATTAATTATTTAGTTTAGGACTAACACAAAAATAAGTATTCAAGCAACATTATTTTAATCAATATTTGCCATTTCATTAAAAAATCTTTTTTAATATTTTATTTCATTTAAGAAGAATGTGCAAAATTGAAAATATGAATATTTAGTTACTTTGTAAAATACGCAAAATAGCCGGTCGGAAGAATGAAAAATAAGTTTATTAACATATTTATTAATACATAAAAAAACATATACGAGTGTGTAAGTAAATATGTGTATAAACAAATGATAAAGTTTAGTAGTTTTTTTTTTTTTTTTTTGAAAATTTACTAATAATGTTTTCAGTCAAAACAGTGACGATAAGTAAATATGTATGGCAGAAAGAGTAAACAAAATTAAAAGAGATTTGTTGTGTCTGTGGTACATATATTTATTTTTTGACATTAATAAAAAATTCATTCACATGAAATAAAAGTTAACTGCTCTTTAGGGCAGAAGTAAATGAATCCATGTATGTAAGTTAAGCCCAGTGTCAACCACGAGCCAACTAAATATTGCTGACCATTATTTTATTTGTATGTCGCCATAAGCGAATAATAAGGTTAAGCAGTTCAATAAACTTATTTTATTATTTGTAAGCAAAATTAATAAATATAATTAATAAATATAAAACCTACAACCAAAAATATGATGAGACAAAGAAGTGTCGTGTGTTAATTTAACTTAATATAAATATTTTTTTGGTTCTCTGGTGCAAGAGAACCATAACTTGTATGTATGTATGGATCTACATATGTGTGTACATGACAGCCTATTTATGTACTCACCTCTTGCTAAGCCAAGTCAAAAATGTGTAGAAAACCAAAAGCACTTAATTTCTTTTCAAATACGAGTACGTACTTGATGTCAATAAAGTTTAAAACAGGATAATAAATGTAAGCTTAAAATTATGCAAAATTTTTGTTTTCAAACAAAATATTTCTATATACGAGTACGTTATTAAATAAAAACACAGCACATTTGACAGGTAACTTGACTTTAGTTGTAGGAATTTTATTTTGCTCCTTATGAGCTGAGTGTTTTTAAAACGAACAAATATTTATTTGTTACAATTATCACCCCAACGCAGGGACGTCTTCTGAGACGGACTATTTCGTGTTTTATACTGTAAACCACACATGGGCTCTACTAATAATTGTAAACTCCTTCATAGAGAATAATATTTTAATATTATTTGTTCAATTATTTTGTATAGTTTATGTTCACCAAGATTTTTCTTTAATTTATAACTTTTAAAACAATTGTTTTATGACATTTACCCATAAAACGTTTTAAAATTGTATAAAAAGTTGTTATAGAATATAAGCGTTTCGTACTATATGACTAAATTTATGACACTTTTATTTACATTTGCACTCTCTTAATTTATTTATGTAATTTTAAGAGATAAACTTATTAAGTTATAAGAGTTATAGTTTTTGTGTTACTCTCTTTTTGCTTTAGTTAACACTTGCGCCCAAAAACATACTACACATTTTCTTTGCCAAACTATTGGTAAAAGTGAATGCCACACTGCTGATATCAATCATTGAAAAGAAATAAGTTTAAACATTTTTTTATTAGACTTTCACAATTTTATATTTTTGTAAATCAAATTTAATTTTATAAGAATTTTTTATTATTGCTATTTTTATTTTCTATTTAATTATTTATAAATAATTTCAAATCATTTGTTTTCACAGAAAATTTCCGTAGCCCCTTTTTAATTTTTACGCGCTTAAGGTTTTCTAAAGTTCTTGTTATTTCAATGGCAATTTACTAACTAAATTAAACTTCATTGGTTTTCTGGAAATAATTCCTTGTATTTCCTATATGAAAGTCAAATATGTATTTGTAATAGGCTAAAGAATATAAATTGGAATTTGGGGAAAGGTTCATTTCGTTCTAGTGTCCAATGAACATAAATTGGAATATGTGAAAAATTCATTTCGTTCTTGCCTTGCTTTTTTTTTTTTTTTTTTTTTTTTTTTTTTGTACTCTCCTTTTACTTAACTGCAAAGAGAGAACAAATTTCTCCAATATCTGAATTGCGTTCTTTTTTTGAGGGGAAATTAATTTTATAAATTTGTGGGCAAAAAATGGTGGTGAAAGCTTGCTTTTTTACACTTCGTATTTTCCAAATATGTATTAATGTAAAAAGATAATTAATAAAAATTTGCTTAACACTCAAATAAAAATTAATAGTAATTACTTTCATATAAATTAACTTTTTGCAGGTAATTGAAACTAAAAAGCGCTAAAATATTTTATAATGAAAGATGTGAATTAAAGCCGTCAGCTAAATGTATTTTTAATTTATATTCACAAATAATTAGGTTTAAGTTCACTTTACATCAGAATAACCCTAAATACGATAAAGTACAAAACACGCCCATAAAAAATACGAAAATAACAACATCTGAGAAAGTAATGCTCCTTAAGACAAGAGAAGAGTAAGAGACATTTCAATGTCCGGTTCCTCAAAGTCTACTTAATCGCGTACAAATGATGCAAATAAATGAAATATCGTTGATTTTTTTCTGAAGAAAATAGAAAAATCGCTCGAAATATTGAAAAGTAAAAAATCTGCAGGTAAAGGAAAAGAGCTATCGTTCGCTTTTATGTGGCCTAGGCGTAAGTTTATTAACAATTGATAAAATTCTTTCAATAAAAAAGTTTTATTACAAATTTTTATACATACATATGTATACCATATTATTGAATCCATTTGCGATTAAATACAATAGTACATTATATAAAGTTCTCCTCTGATTAAAAAAATATACATACACTATTTGTACATTAAAAACCTTGTAACTTAAATTATTGATTTGTTTAAGGATTTTTTGCTAAATTTCATTTTTTTCTTTTTGGGTTCTTTACGCCCGTCAGATATTGGATTATCAATGGGTTCGTCTAAACGTTTGATACCACTAAAATAAATTATATGAAAGATTTCATTAAGTATTTATGCAGGTATAAAAAAAAGCCTCACCTTTTCACTGATACAAGTTTATTTTTGCCCTCTTTCCCCGATAGAGCTTTAGACCAATCTTCATCGCTACCTTTAATGGCAAAATCTTTTAAACTTTCCATTTTCAGAAGTTTCAGTTCATCTTTTTGCTTTTTAGTGATTTGTTTGGCTGTTTCTTCAAGTTCCTCATTCAAGGACAAAGAAATTGGTTCAAAGTCTTCACCTCTTTTCAGTTGTTTTTCACTAATCATTGTACTTTCGATATGGCCCTCAACGACATTCGAAAAATATTTTGAGCACTTTTTTATCAAGTCATAAAATTTAGCCAATATCTGATTTCCGGGCATGTTTAATTCAGACGCTATTTCGTCAACAGTTTTGCCTTGCACCCCAATAGCCAGAAGTGTAGCTTTTTGTAAAGCATCAATTTGTAGATCACTCATTTTTCCTTGGAAATATAAATAACTTATATCATTGGTAAGATCTAATATCAAGCGGAATTCGATTTGATTCCTTGAATAAGAATCTAGACGCTGTAAATCATGTGGCAGAAAATAGACATCCAATGTTTTCTTATCAAGTTCTGCATCTTCAATTTTAACATATTTGTTATCTAACAAAGAGAGTGCTAAACTTGATGGAAATACTCTGAATGATTTACTTAACAATTTGATAATACGTCTTCGGAAATCTTTAAAATATAGATTTAACCATTCTTCATTTGTTTTTTCATTTAGACCAGATTTGTCTAAGGTATGTAACATTATGCAGGAATGTTCTCCAGTTAAGTCATTAGCCTTCTGACTCAAATAAACTGGCACAAATCCTAACGTTTTCCAAAACTTTAATAATTCTTGAGTCAAGCCGTAGGATGTGCCCAAATAATCAATAGTTTCGGGTAATCTTTCATTTAAACGTTTGAGCAGTGTGGGAATTTTGCGTCTAGGACGTATTTGCTCCTTTAACAAGCCCAATTGTTCTTCTTCCACCTCTTCAATACCATTTTCATCATCGTTAATAAGTTCATTGAGATTTGTGCATTTACCAGAATAATAGTCCCTCAGTAACTTAATTGCTCTTTTACCATAACCCATCTTGAAAGATTACATAATACAAATTAAAATAATAATAAGTAATTAAATAAGTATTAAGTAAATAGTTACTCTTTGATAATTTGGATGCGTAGCAATTCGTACTATTCTTACACCAGCTAATTTTGGAAATTCTCTATCACCATATTGCTCAGATATATTCCAAGGAATTAAGTCGCCACTGGCCTTTCTGCCTCTGCCTAAGGAGTCCGTTATTGTTTGAGAGGATATTTCACCTTCCAAAGCCACTTGTACTACTACCAATATCTCTGGCAATTGATCTTTCTTTTGTATGGGTCCTAAGAGGCAAAACAAATGGTGTGCGGGAGCGTCACTCATCATTTGTAAATCATTAGGACTGTTTTTATAATGAGAAGAAACATAAATCGAAACTAAGCGATGTAAAAATGATTCAGCTGCCTTATGGTAGGAGAACAGAGCATCCCGATCTATATAATAAAGCTCACAGGCATCAGGTGTTGGACAACCCGAACTAATGTGTGGCACTGTGTTAGTGGCATCCAAGCACAAAAGATTTACTAGCCAACTCTCAATATCATCTCCTTCTGTATAACGTATGGATTCCTCTAATTTGATCTAAATAATTCAATATTTTTAATAAAAAACATTTTTCCTGTCCTTTAAATAAACCTACCGGTGGTGGTGCATTATTTTCCTTTTGCAATTGTGATATCAATTTTAAACTGAGTGATCTTCCAGTACCCTCATAACCGTTTATCGTTGAAGCCATAAAAATTAAGTAAGGACCCATCATCTTTTTAACTAACGGTAAAGGTATTGCGGCTGCTTCATCAATTAATAGCAAATCAGCAGCATTCAACAAATGTGTATCATTAGGTGCAATATACTGTATAGTTTGCCGATTTGAACGTGTTATATTAATACGTATAATAGCTTTTTTATAGTCTGGATTCGTAGAGCGAATAATTGTATAATCTGTATGCTCTTGATATTCTAACGCATCAAACCCCTTTAAAACGAATTCAAATAATGTAACTAAATTTTCTGGATGAGGTGAAGTTACGTAAACATTAACGTAACCGAAAGCAATAGCTGCTGCAATTGAAAGTCCCATAGCAGCAGACTTACCACGACCACGAGCTGCAGTTAATGAAGTAGGGGGCCTAAAAAACGTTATTGATCAATTTGTTGAAACATTCGTTTACATTAACATTTTATTTTTATTATAGGCACTTACTTTAACTGTTTCTCAGCCAGAGCTTCAATAAACTGTGCTACAGCTTTAGCCTGATCATATGTTTTACAGAGGTTCACCAGTGGACCTGCCGGAGGTGTATCTTGTAAACTTTCCTTAAGTTCTACTAAGAATTCATTATTTTCCGATTTATTAATTTCAGCTGGCTAAAAATTTAAATAATTTCTCAATTTGGTTTACTAAATATTTTAATATATGAACTTACATTTACTGGATTAACGTTAACAGTTTTGGAACTCAATGGCAATACCGTTAAGTCATCATTAACTACAAGGCATCTTTTACAATCGGCCAGAGACAGAATAAGTCTTTCATTAAAACGACAAGTAACAGTTTGATGTGATTCTGTGCGGAACCTTTTATGTACATCCATACTCATGGTAAACAATTGCTTAAGTGACGATAGAGTCTTAAGTAGTAATATGATTAGGCCACCTCCTTCCACTGTTTCCACAGTACGAGCCAAAAGATTAGGTGTCAACGCTTCGAAATCTTGCAAAACACAAACGCCATATGTTCTACCCAGTATGGCATGCGTTTCAGAATAATAACGACCGTGTATAGTTGTAGAGACACGAAAAGTATCAAACAGATCCGCATCGTTGATATCAATTTTCCCGGCAGCTATTTTTTTCGCACGCTTCTTGCCGTGACTGCAAAAATAATAAATTTTATATATCAATGTTTACATTAAATTATTGGTACAAACTTGGATATCGCTTCATCTTTGTTCTTATAACACCATAATACGATCGGACGAGCTTTCACCGTAGATTTTGTTAAAATATCGTAGAGTATTGGTACTTGGTCTCTGGCTTTATCACCAATTATGATAAACATTGTCCGATGCCCTAATTTAACACCATTTTCGATCATCACCCGTATACGATTATCAATCTTCTTTTTAACCATATTGATGTTTATTAAAAGTTATTAATTTAATAATAATACAGGAAAAATTAACAAGCAATACTTAAACTTTAGAATAAAATCAGATGAATATTAAACGCACGTGTAATAATTTTGTTTTTATTTCTTCTTTCTTTTGCCCTTTTCTCATTTAACCAGTGCTGCCAGATAATCAATTATTACATTTCTTCATGGGCATATATTTTTTTGGTGACCCTGTGTATTTTATATCACATAATCTGAAGTTTTTTCTTTATGCAAAATATGCTGTAGTATATCTATAATTTTAATATTTTTAAAGGCATTCACCGAAATATACGTAACATATTTGGTCTGAGGTAATGCATGCGTATTACACTGTTTGATGCTCAGAATATTTTCATATGGCAGCACAAAATATCTCATTTATACATGTGATACTTGCTTGAAATTTATTTGTTTATTTGCAAGTTAAAAACCTCCATGAAATAAAATGTCTTCTTGGAAGAAAGCTTCCAAAAGTAATCAAAAAGTTCACAGAGAAAGACATCAACCTGAATCTCGTGCACATTTGGGCTTATTGGAAAAAAAGAAGGACTATCGTAAAAGGGCCCGCGATGCTGAACGCAAGGCTAAAACATTGCAAATTTTGCATAAAAGGGCATTAAATAAAAATCCTGATGAATTTTACCATCATATGATACGCTCCAAGTTACACGATGGAGAACATCATGAAGAAGAGGAAAAAGATGAACATAGTAAGGAACAATTGGCATTAATGGAAACCCAAGATTTAAAATATATAGCCATGAAACGTACTATGGAGGCAAAAAAAATAAAGCGTTTGCAGTCACAACTGCATATGATAGACTTCGCTAATACGGTACCAAATACACACCTATTTTTTGATGAAAAAGACTCAGTCGATGAAGAAGGGATTGTGTTGGGTAAAGAGCTAAATGATTTTGAGTTGGCTGAAAGATTAGAAACTCATCCCAGCATGTTAAGCAGAAAAACTAATAGACCAAGATTAAAAGATTTGGAAAAAATAAATGTTCCTGAACTAAGTCCAGAGGTAAGTGAAATATTTGTATATTAGAAAAACTATTACACTAATTTTGCAGGAAATCCGAAAAGCCAACTTATTGAAGGAACAGTCCTATAAAGAGCTTACTAAGCGTATAGACCGAGAAAAAGAATTATCGATTGTACAACAAAAGCTAGAAATTAAGCGAGCCCTACAGCAACCTCGACTTTTGAAACCAAAACTAAAAAAACCTGGCACCAAAACTGCACCTCCAGTCTATGAATTCAAATATGAACGCAAGAAGTAAAGGGATATATGTACTCAAATTATTAGTTTTATGTACAAACATGCACATTATCAATAAATTTGTTCTAATGATATAAGAATAAAATATACGTTTTAATTTGAATTTGTTGTTTACATTTAATGTACAATTATAGTTCCGCTTTCTATTTATAAAAATTAAATAGATCTAGTAACCAAACTTTTCATTTAATTCCGTAAACCCATCACCAGTTTGATTTTCCGGTGGAATCCATTTGGCGTATTTTTCAGCCGATTCATACTCTTCATGATTTATATCAATTTCTTCACGCTTGCCTCGGTGACGTATACGTTGGCGACGTTTTTTATTGCTGCTGACATCATTGCAAATTTTATGGTTAGATTCTGGTGAACATTCTAAACGTTCTTCTACTTCTTCACACTTCTTATTTTCAGCATGACATATAGTATTTTCATTTTTATTCGTTTTTTCAGATATATTTGCCACATTTTCGGTATCTTCAAATTGAGTTCGTTTATATTCTTTGCATTCTGATTTGTCTTCCTCTTCCACTTCTTCTTCGTCAGAGTGAAGAAGTTTGGCAGGTTTTTTCTCTTTAGTTGCTTGAGCTTTTAAGATTTTAAATTTACTAAATTGATTACGTTTTCCAATCATTGGTAATTGCTTTTTCATCGTGAGCTCCCCTTCTGTTTGAACCTCTCTATTATTTGTTGTTTGTAATCCAAAGTTAATTTCAATTGGTTTTGCAATTATTTTAAGCTTTTGCACCTTTTGCTTATCGGCCTTTAAGCGTTGCTCTTCAATCTGAAACAAAAATAGATTAATAAACTTGCTAAATGCAGACTCTAATTTACTTACCCTCCATTTGCGTATTTCCGTTTTATCGAATATAATTTCCTTATCTTGTAGATTTTCCATAAATGTATCCAAATCTTCACCTTCGTCCCGTTTCTGTGTTTTCATACGTTCTTGCTGTTGTTGATAATCTTTTATTTTACATTCAACTTTTTTTATTTCTTCATCAATATCGTTTTCTTGTTTAACCTAACCGACATATAAAACATAAATATGGATTAGCAATAACAGCAATGCTATAAAATGCTTTATTTATAATTTTAAAGTTTACCAAGTCTTCATATGTTAGAGTTACGGATGTACTGGCTGTTGCTTTCCGTTTCTTTTTCCTAGCAACATCACCTGTACGATCCCAAAACTCATCGTCATCTGAATTTGATTCTTGAGATTTGTTCTTTCTTTTCAATGGTTCTTTGTTTGCTTGCCTTAAAACACCATGGCGATCTAGAATACGACAAGCTTCTAAAGCACACTGTAAAACACACTCTTTCTTTTTACCCTTATGTACAACTTCAGCCACAATGGATCGACCATTTGTATCATCTATAGGCAATTCTACACGACACACAAAAGAACCAACTGACATTTCATCACATTTATATACGAGTTCAATGCCTTCCCTTTCAAAGTAACCGCGCAAAGTTTTCTTGGGATCGTCCAAGAATAGTTCTTCATTGTTTGTCATAGCATATGGATTATGTTCTAAGTCAGTCTCTTCATCAGCATCTTCAGCCATGCCCCAACTACAACCTTCGTTGCGAGCCGTTTCTGCTGCTTTATCAGCCCTCCTCGTTTCTTCTAAAACAGCTAATTGAAGCTCTTGGTGACGCTTTGCTTTAAGTTCTGTTATAGATAGTGTTGACTCTGGCTCTTCATCATCAGTTGGACCTTGTAAAATGAATGATCTTGAACTCGCTCCCAATTTTAATAAATGGCCTACCCTTATTCGAATGTAAACTTTTGGCGGTATTCTTTGCTTGTTTAAAAATGTTCCATGAGTGCTACCTAAATCGTAAATGTACCATCCTTCTGGAGGACCATTTACTTCGAAGAAGCTCTCTGAATTTTCTTCATTCTTATCATTTACATTTAAATGTTGTGTTTTTTTAAACATTGGTCTGTATTGTAGTATTGCATGAAACCGCGATATGGTAGGGTGTGCCATTTCTATATCATTTTCAGGCAATCTACCAAAGCTCCAATATGCCTTTTTCTGCAGTTGTTTTACTTCATCAATAATTTGACCTGACTTTAAAACTTCAAAGCTGTAGTTATTTTCTTCACTTGGTTTTAGTGACCATTGTGGTACTTTATAGGGGTTGTCTGACTTTGATGGGGTTGCACTTTCGCTACTTTTTTCGGAATCATCTTTATTTTTATTTAAAACATCCTCGTCCGCTTTCACTCCAGTAGCATTAGGTAAACAAGGCTTTTTAAATTCCTCCATTTCACACCATTTATTTAGAAAATAAAGAGAATGTTTTGAATTTGGTTTAAAACAAAAAACCTATAGCAATAATTGTAGACAGCTGTTTTCATACTTATTGTCGGTAAAAATTCCCGTCTTATCGACTAAAAGAGAAGCGTTTTTTAATAAAATAATTTCGATTGCTTTAATAAAATTATTCAGTTAGCAATACTGTAGTGCAGTAGCGCCTTTATTTTAAAAGGCTCAAGATAGATAAACCCCTTGGATAAACCTTTTGCTTTAAATTTCTTTGAAAAATAAATAAATAAATATATTAGCAAAAGTTTAATTTTAATAAGTCATATATTGTCCTTGGAAATAGTGAGATTGGTAAACGTATTACTAATTATGACTTTTTCACAGTCATTCGATTTGGGCAATAGTACACTTATGAAGTTAGAAAGTGAAGTTAATCATATAATAAACGATGAAAATCCTAAAGCAAATGGAGTTTTAGAAATTATTTTGGAATCTCCAACGTCAAAATCTAGAGACAAATCGTCAGCTTTATCTGTAACACGAGCTAGATCACGTTTTTTACAAGCAGCACCACAAAGCAATAAAACTAAAGATTCTACAAATCATGGAAAGTTTAGACGAAGCAAATCTGACTCCACATTATCTAAAAATACTTCCCAAGACAAAAGCAGCCAAGCACAAGATAATTACACACAGTTTTTCCAAAGTAATTTTTCTTTTCAACAATATTCTACTAAGGCCGAACAGAATAGTATGCAGAATAAAGATGAACCTGTACTAAAAGTATCTCAAATTGAAGCAGCATTTAAAGATGTATGCGATAGTGATATTGATGATCTTGAAATTATAGAGGTAAACGATTCATTTGAGAAGCCAATTTTTTCTGAGGATCTTCTGGGTGCTTTAGAAAATGAAAAAGATGATAGCATTTGGAAAGTAACTTTGTCAGCAACTTCAAAAAATGAAATAACTATTGATGAACCACCGGAAATCCCACAAGAATTAAGCAGTTTCATTTGTCTACCTGACAATAATGATATTTTTAGAAGCCAGCTTTTAAAGAAAGAGCTTGCTATGAGCCACAAAACTTTAAAAGAATTCCAACATTCAGAAGAGAATGTATCAGATCCTAATGTAAGTTTAAGTTGTATGTCACCTGATCAACTTAAATTTACACAAGAAATTTCCCCAGTTCTCAATTGTAGTATTAATTATGTAAAACCAACTCAAGAGATTCATAGTGTATCAAAGATAGGCAAAGAAAAAGTACAACAGATATTTAAAGCCAAGTCAACCGATAATTTAGAAGCACTAAAAAGTATAAAAGCTTGGAATTTACCCTTGAGTATATTAACAGAATATGAACGAAAAGGCGTAAAGACATTGTTTGATTGGCAAATACAATGTCTAAGTAACCCAAAAGTAAGTGAATACACAGAATATACTTTTTTAAAGCATATACTCATTTAATACAAAACATTTTTTATTGGAAAAGTTGGGACACAGACTTTGTAATATAGTTGTACACATTTATTTTTCAGGTTTTTTTTGAACATTGTAATCTTGTGTACTCTGCTCCTACTTCAGCTGGTAAAACATTGGTTAGTGAAATTTTACTGTTGAAAACTGTGATAGAAAGAGGGAAAAAGGTGTTACTTATTTTACCATTTATTTCGGTGGTACGAGAAAAAATGTTTTATTTACAAGATCTTTTAACTTCGGCTGGTTATCGTGTAGAAGGATTTTTCGGTGGATATACACCCCCCGGGGGCTTCGATAGTATTAATGTTGCTATATGTACAATTGAAAAAGCAAATACAATTATCAACAAACTATTAGAACAAGGCAAAATAAATGAAATTGGCACAGTTATAGTAGACGAAGTGCATTTAATATCCGATCCAGGAAGGGGTTATATTTTGGAATTGCTGTTAGCAAAAATACTATTCATGTCTCGAAAACATGGCTTACAAATTCAAATCATAACTATGTCGGCTACATTAACAAATGTAGAACTATTGAAGCGATGGTTGGATGCTGAATTGTATATAACTGATTTTCGACCAATAGCTTTGCAAGAAATGATTAAAATTGGTAACAAAATCTTTGATAATGACTTAAATGTCTTACGTTCAGTTGCAGAAAAATCAGGCAATGTTAAAGAACCATTTCCTAAATTACAAAATGATTCAGATAATATTGCCGAGTTGTGTATTGAAACTTTAGTAGATGGGTGTTCTGTTATTGTATTTTGCCCATCGAAAGATTGGTGTGAAAATTTAGCAACACAATTGGCGGAAACTATACATTTATTGGGAAGGCAAGGGGGTGAATGGGGAGGTATATTGAGAGCCCATATCAATAATGAGGCCATTGATAATGTTAAACAACAACTAAGGGACATACCTACTGGTAAAAATTTCTCGATTTAAAAAAAATGTAAAAACATTTAATATATTTAAATATTATCTAAGGCTTGGATGCCGTTTTAGGTAAATGTATAACATACGGTTGTTCATTTCATCATGCGGGTTTGACTACGGAAGAAAGAGATATTGTAGAAGCAAGTTTTAAATCTGGCGTCTTAAAAATTATTGTTGCTACAAGTACATTAAGTTCCGGTAAGAATCAGAAATTTTTAATAAATGTGAATGGAGTAATATATTTTAATTTATCGTATAGGCGTAAATTTACCAGCTCGTCGTGTGATAATACGATCTCCATTGTTTGGAGGAAAACAAATGAGTTCCTTAACGTATCGCCAAATGATTGGTCGAGCCGGAAGAATGGGAAAAGTATTTTTTCTGTATTTTACATTATTACTTAATAATTTATATACTTGTAGGATATATTGGGAGAGTCTATATTAATTTGCACTGAGAGTAATGCACGTGTTGGTAAAGAGTTAATTTCTGCTGAACTGAGACCCATAACCTCCTGTCTAGAACTGGATAGCTGCGTAAGTATCACAGTTCAAGTTGAAATGACAACCATTATTTATTAATATTATAGACTCACCTTAAACGTGCCTTGTTAGAAGTTATATCTTCGGGAATAGCTACAAGTAAGAGTGATATTGAGAACTTTGTTAATTGCACACTTTTGAGTGCACAAAAGCAAAACTCGTTACATGACCAACTCGAATCAACTAATAGGCAATTCATTAAGGAAGCTTTGGAATTTCTTATACAGTATGAATTTATACGTTTACAAACAAATGAAGAAACTCAAGAAGAACATTATGTAGCTACACGACTGGGCAATGCTTGTTTAGGTAACAATATAATTTATATATAATTTTTCATTTCATTATCTAAATACAAAAGTTATTTAGATGCATCAATGCCACCATCAGATGGCTTAATATTGTTTGCTGAACTGCAAAAATCACGACGTTGTTTTGTATTAGAATCAGAATTGCATGCTGTTTATTTAGTAACTCCATATTCGGTATGCTATCAACTACAAGATTTAGATTGGCTGTTATTTCTTGATCTCTGGGAAAAACTAACACCGGCAATGAAAAAAGTTGGAGAACTAGTAGGAGTAAAAGAATCGTTTTTAGTTAGAGCGATGAGGGGTCAAACAAAACTAGATTACAAATTGATGCAAATACACAAACGGTAAATATTATAAAATTTATTTAAAAAAAACTAGCAACTGTAAAACAAAGAAATAGTTTTTACACTGCATTAGCTCTGCAAGAATTGGTCAATGAGAAACCAATTAAGGAAGTGGCAATTAAATACAAGTGCACACGAGGAATGTTGCAAAGTCTACAACAAATTTCGTCAACTTTTGCTGGTATTGTAACATCATTTTGTAATTCCTTGCACTGGAATACACTGGCATTAATTGTATCACAATTTAAAGAACGTTTATATTTTGGTATACATCAGGATTTAATAGATTTAATGCGTTTACCAGATCTGAATCATAAAAGAGCTAGAGTACTATTCGATGCTGGAGTAACATCGTTGATTGAATTGGCTACTGCTGATAATTTGTATATTGAAAAATTACTTTATAACGCTTTAAGTTTTGACTCGGAAAAGAAACAGGACCATGAAAATGAATATGAAGCAGCTAAACGTAATGCAGCTAGAAACTTTTTTATAACTGGTAAGGTAGGTGTCACAGTAGCCGAAGCTGCAAAGTTACTTATACAAGAAGCTAGAAAATTCGTTCAGTACGAGATAGGTGTAGGTGCTATAAAGTGGTCCCAAACTAAATCTGATGAAAACGGCAAAATCAATAATAATAAAAATGAAATGCACATGTCTTATGATGAAAATCAATATAAAGACATTACTTTAGATAGAGGTATTGAAAATTCCGAAAACAAAGAAAATATATGTCGCCAAAGTTACTCTGATGTCAGGAAACTGATCGAAGGAAATAAAATTGATGTTAGCATAAATACTGTTAACTGTAAGAAGCGAAGAAACATAGATAAAAAACATTTAGGCGATTGTAAAGAAATTAATAAAATATTTGTAGCCAATGCAATGGTCCAGGAAGTTCTAGAAAATGGTAAGAAATTTCAAAATAATAGAAGTACATCAAAAAAGGGTAATAAAAAAATTCACGAAAAGGAAAAGGCACAATCTGTCACAAAGAAGCGAATATCTTCAGAAAATTTACGTGAAGATTTGCCTAAAATGGAAAAAATAACGAACGACAAAGATACTGGCGAAATGGAACCAAAAATAAAACCTATTAATGACTTAGAAGTTCCGTTGCCTATTTCCGCTGACGATGTAAACCAAGCTAGTACAAGTAAAAAAGCCCAAAAATTGTTAAAAGCTAAACAGTTGTCCGAGATGAAAAAACAAGAATGGGCTAAAAGAAGTGACTTGCAACAAAATCAATTAGTTCATTTGGTCAACACACGCACAAATAAAGAGAAATCGAAAATATCAAATACTGTCGACAATGTAGAGAAGACAGGATCAGTAATTATAAAAGAGAAACCAGAAACACCCAATACTCTCGACAAAAATATAAAATTGTTAAGTCAATCTCATAAAAACTGTGTACTCCAAGCAAACGATTCAGCAAACACACCCAAACCATCAATTAGCAATGGAAAACCGGAAATAACAAAATTACCCAGAAGAAGTCCAAGAAACCATGCGATAAGTTCAATCGGAAAAGAAAAACAAATTAAAATATATGCTAAAAGTCCTAAAAATAATAATAATAATATATTAGAAAATGAAGAATCCTTTAAAAGTAATACCGGTATATTAGAAGCACTTATGGAAGCTGATAATGTACACAAAATTTCCATTTCAGAATATAAAAATAACTCACTAGAAGAAGAGGATGAAATACCAAGTTCACAACAATTAATTGATCAAGTGCCTACTAATATAACAAAATCTCCGCATTCTTCGCGATTTTTAAGATCACTACGTTGTACACAAAAAATACAATCTTCGAAAATTAAGCCTTTAACGGAAGCTACTAAATTGCAAAAATCTAATACAAAAGATAATTTAGAATTAGAATCTTTATCAAACACAAGCATAGAGTTTTCTGATTTGTTAATGGAAAATTCTCTTATACAAAATGCTATCAAACTAAACGCTTCACACATTTTAAGTTGTTCGAAGGTTGACGCTGATTCATCATCATTTAAGTCTCTAGATATAATAGACATTTGTGGAAACTGGCAACTATTTAAAGAAGCGTTCAAAGAATTTATGGC
Source organism: Thelaira solivaga (assembly GCA_947397855.1). Taxonomy (NCBI): domain Eukaryota; kingdom Metazoa; phylum Arthropoda; class Insecta; order Diptera; family Tachinidae; genus Thelaira; species Thelaira solivaga. The sequence continues at coordinate 39,131,062 of OX377610.1, forward strand.
AAATAAACGTCTGGGGTTTTGTTTAGGTATACAACAGCAAAGTGAAAAACGCAAACCTTTAATTGGTGCAAATCTTTTACTAAATCAAGTTGCTGCCTCAGAAAGAAAAATGACACCAACTAAATCATATGAATTTCAAATGAATGATGTAAATTACTTGGCTGGTATTGGATTTTGTATATCCGAAAATGTTGTTTATTATATGAACATGCAGCAAGAAGGCTCTTGCAAAGAAACTACAACAGAAATTAAGTGTAAATATTTATTTATGTTGTTGCATTCTAAGGAGCATACGTTACTAGTGTACGATGCTAAAGAACAAATGAAGATTTTGCTAAATATTTTTAAGGATATCGAAGAAATTCTTATTGGTTTAGAAGATCCTAAAGTAGCCAATTGGTTGCTTCAGCCTGATAAAAATCATAATTTACATAATTTGGTAGGTAAAATATTTAAGATATACTCTGAAATTTATTACTTTTATTGCTTATTAATATATAGGCTCAACAGTTTGCACCAGAGTGCTCGTCTTTAGTTGATTTATGTGGTAGTGATCGTGGATATAACAGTTACGGTTTGGATTCGGATAGTGCTATTTTGGCCAAGGTTAGGTAATACAAATTATCTTGTTTACAGTGCGTGTTTTCATTTCATAAATTCATGCAAGTTTTGTTGCTCTAGATCCTCAATAGAAGCTTGTGTAACAACTCACATATTAAAGGGACAAATAGAAAATCTGGAACGTATTGGAACTGGACAACTATACAAATTTTTCACTGGTAAAATAATTTAAGTTAAGCAGTAGCAAATTATAATTTTTCAAATTTCTATTTAGAACTGGAAATGCCATTACAAATGTCACTATCTAATATGGAACATTTAGGTTTTCCCACAAGTTCGATTACATTACAGAAATTGTTCCAGCAAGTTATTAACACTATGAAGAAACTTGAAATAAAAATATACGAAAAACATGGTTCGAGATTTAATTTAGGTTCATCTTCAGCTGTAGCCAGAGTAAGAGTAACAAATTATATAACTCTTTTTTTTAATTATTATGACATACAAAAAAAGGTTTTAGGTTTACACCGGAAGTCAAATGGTCGCATAAGTACTTCTAAGCAGATTTTGGAAAAAATAGACTCACCCATAGCCCAGATGATAATTACATATCGTAAACTAAATGTAATACTTACAAAAAATCTACAACCTTTAATGAAAACTGTAATAGATGATAGGTATATGCTATATGCTGTCATTTTTATCATATTAATTTTTCAAAAATATTTTAGAATTCATGGTCAAAGCATGTGCTTTACATCTACCGGTCGTATCTCTATGACTGAACCGAATTTACAAAATGTTGCTAAAGATTTTGAAGTTGAAATAGATTTAGAAAAAATTACTATATCCTGTCGCAGTGCATTTTTTCCTGCAGATACTAAACGTTGTCTAATTTCTTCCGATTTTTGCCAATTAGAAATGCGAATACTGGCACATCTATCACAAGATCCATCTCTGTTGCAAGTTATGAAAACTGAAAAGGATATTTTTGTAGCTATAGCGGCTAAATGGAACAAAATTTTAGAAAATAATGTTACGGAGCAATTGCGCAACGGTACGAAACAAATATGTTATGGCATTGTTTATGGCATGGGTATGCGTGCATTAGCTGAAAGTCTCAAATGCACCGAAGCAGAAGCTAAATTTGCGTCAGAACAGTTCCACGCTACTTATCCGGGCATAAGGTAATTTATGTATTTTCTTTTCGCCTCTTTATCGAATTCTTTAAATGTAAATTTATTATTATTTATTTACAATAATGGGTTAAAAATTTATTTGTAAGAATTGCAATTTTATATAGTCATTTTTAAAGTTTATAATGTAAACATTTTATTTATAACATAACATACATATAACATGAAATATTTGGAATCAAAAACTTTAACAAACATTAATCATTTTTGGTGCTTCATTCCAATTATGTTGGTTTGCTAAATGCATTATTTTCCATGAGAATATCATGGAATCATGAAAATTAATCTTTTTTGGTGCTTAATTCCAATAATGTTAGTTTGCTAAATGCATGAGAATATCACGGAAAACTTAGCAAAGCAACATAATTGTAATTAGGCATCAAAAAAGATTAATTTTTCTTTAAAATATAAATTTTTTGTTTATCTTTTAGATCATATATAGAAAAAATTGTAAAATTTGCTAGAAATAATGGTTATATTGAGACGATAACTGGCAGAAGGCGCTATTTAGAAAATATTAATAGCGAAGAACCATCAATAAAAAGTAAGTTCATAATTAATTCCCCATTTTATTTATTTTCCAAGTTAGTTCAATTTATACACAATAAAATGAGGTTTTCGGTGCTTATGTGAACGACACTGTCATAACTCAAAAAATGAGAGAAAAATTTCTTGGTTTTTATTATATTATTTTTGGCTTGAATGGATATATATTACAATATGGATCAATAAATAAAATAAAAAAATCGGTTGTTATGTGATTAATTTTAACTGGCGCGAAAGCAATCCTTTATTTTTCACATTAAGTTCGTCAATTGGAATACTATATGGATTAGCTAAAAATTAAGTTTAAACTATTTCAATTCTTTCCACAATATTTATTTTTTATTTCAGATCAAGCTGAACGACAAGCTATTAACTCCACGATACAGGGATCTGCTGCTGATATAGCAAAAAGTGCTATTTTACGAATGGAAAAAAATATAGAAAAATATCGAAAAAAATTAGGTATAGAAGCAAATTCGGTACGTTTAGTTTTGCATTTACATGATGAACTTATATTTGAAGTTCCCGAAGAAAAGGCCAAGAAAATTGCTAAAGTTTTGAGTTTAACCATGGAAAATTGCGTTAAACTTAATGTACCTCTTAGAGTAAAACTAAAAATTGGCAAGAGTTGGGGTGAACTAAAAGAATTCAAATTGTAATGTATCACTTATATTGTTAACATTTTACTTAAATTTTCATAATTTTTTATTCCTTACAAACTATATTAAATTTATAAGATTATTATTGTAAATAATATTAATTACATACAAATTTATTTAATCTTAAAAAATCAATTGCATAATTAAATTTATTGGCTTTTTTTTGGCCACCAATTAAGCTCTTTTTCTTTTTTTAGTTAAAAACATTTGCTTCTTTTTTTATTATTATATAAACATATATTGAGTTAAAATATACATTTTAAAACTTTATTTAAATAAAAATTACGTATTAACCATGTTTTAAGTAAAAATGTATGCATTTTATTTAATAAATTTATTTTAAAAACTTTAAATTATTTAACTCATGAATAGAATAACTGCTTTTCAACGTGCCACACTTTTCACAAACAAACCCAAAACAAAATTGAAAAATATAATTTGAAAATAAAATATATGAATATGAATATATAGAATATCACATCAGTTGCAGTTGCACCTTTTCTTATATAATACAAACCTCGAACTGCATTCCTGTAACATAGATAGACTTTATTTATGCGAAAGGGTAGTTTTCGATAGGTAATTGAAAAATTATTCACCATTTTTATATTGTTTGCAGAAAGCTTATGTATTTTTTTACAAATTATATTATTTACGAAATTGTATGTAATTAAAAGTATGTTTTATATAACATGCGCCAATTGGGACCATTCAGACCATGAACCTAGGTATGCCTTAGCGCTGAAAATTTATTAAATTAAAAAGTAATATATGTTAATTGAACAAATTAATAGAAATTATATTACATACTTAGTAAATCCTGCTTCTATAGCCAAATCGACAGCTCTAAGTGCTCTAGCACCACTATAGCAAGTAAAGATCAATGGTGCATCTTTGGATGGTTTAGATCGTTTTAATTGTGCCTTGAATTCATCGTCTGATAATTCTAATGTACTAGTTAAGTCTTGTACTATTTGTAGAAAATATTTACCGTATGAAAAATCCGTGCATCAGGTAGGTATAATAGTAAGAATAATATACTTACATGGAATATTAATACTGGCGGGTATGGTACCGGTTGTAACTATTTCATCTTTGCATCTTACATCAATTAAATATACTTCGGGATGGTTAGGTACATCTTTTATCTCCTCAATTGTTGCCATTGCTACTGGGTTATAACTAATAATTTATAATAATGTGAATGTAAAATGTTTATGATGAATTCGAGTAGTTGCCGTTAAAGCTATTATAACTAATAAATAACTTTTCTTTATAAACACACATATATATATATATATATATATATATAAATATGTATAAGTACATATGTTTATGATTAATACAACTTGTTGCCGTTAAACCTGTATATTTTTTTTGCTGCTGAACTCTAAAATAGAATTAAGCGTAAGCAGTGGCTTTCTGTATAAACACAGTTTATTATTTTATGTACACACAGCGTCCTAAATGTTTTCTTTTGAATTATAGTAAATACGAATAAATTAAATATTTTTAAATATTTTAGATAGATACCTATAATTACTTTACTAATAATAAAAAATGATGGCAGAATTAATAATAGTAATCTGTGATTAGTAAAAACGTATCGTATGTGGGTAGTACTTTCTTAAGTATAACTGCAAACTAATAACACAGCTGTTTGTATAATAAAGTACGAAAAACTCTCCACTCTTAATACTAAGATTGTGTGATGTACGGATATATATATATATTTAAAGTGCTGCACAAGCATACTTGAAATGGCTTACACGCACTTTTTAATATAAAGTATTACACATGTTTGTAGTGATGTGTGGCTTTCAAGTATGCTTGTGCAGCCCTTTAATATATATATATATATATATATATATATATATATATATATATATATATATATTTATATATGATATAGGTTTTTTTAAAAAAAATGTTATCCCTAAATCTGAAGAATATGTGTTGTGTCTTATTAACTCGATATTTATAAAATAAAAAAGATAACTACCAGGAAGTGAACAGCCGGTTGATGATTTTACCCTGTTTTACTGTGCCATGAATTAAAGCAAATTATAATCATATGTTTTAGTAACAACACTAAAAACCAACAGGAAGATGGTCATGAGTATGCACACATTTCCTAAATTCTAGATGTGTATGTAATATTATGTATATCCAGTTGGTGAACTGTTTAATTCTAATTCACAACACAGAGTGATAAAAAAAAAAATAATAACTTGTAAACTTTCAACTTAAAAATTTTAGCATATAAATGAAACCAAAAATCTTTCCATTATAAAAATCATGTTTATTAAACTCAAAATATAGTACTTATTTGGATTAGACCTAAGACCACTTGCATAAGAGCTGAATTCATATAAAACAAGTTAATGCGTCTGCGCCGAGTCGTATAAATATATCGTTCACTATGGTATCCAAATATTCATATACATACTTAATTTTACATACAAAATGTTTCTTAAATATGTGTTTGTAGGTACTCAATTTTTAAATAAAAAATAAGAAATTATAAGACAGATATCCAATAGTAATGCAAAATAAATGTAATATAAAATGTTTAAAACCAAACATATTTAATATCAAAAAAGAACTTCAAATTAACGACAAAAATCAAAAATTCATCTTTCAATAAGAGTACCGTATTCGTAGTTGTTTTATACAAAAGGCAACTAAAGGACACATGCTTATTAAAGACCACCTCACCTGCCTAGTTTCGTGTTTTTGTGTACACACTTAACGTACAAAAAAGAAATTAACGGAAATCTAAAATTTTGGTTTATAACTGTTTTGTATTTTAGACAAAATATGCAAGAAGCACGGTTTTTGACTTACATCTCCGTCATTATTGAACCGAACCGACTGAATTTCAATATCAATTTACAGATTGGTATGCTTTCTGTACGTTCCCTGGGAAATTCAGAAAGTTGATTTCAACGACAGGATGGAAATCGCTAAACCGACTCCGCTATTTATAATAATCCACAATATATACACTTTATAGGGTCGCATTTGTGCGGTGTAGAAATTACACACGTAATGACAAACTTTTTGTGAACGGTATAAAAAGGCCCCCATAAAATTATACCAATATTACTTTGCAAAAAAAGAACTTGTATGAAATAAAAATCTTGATTTCTTTAACAGATTAAAAAACCTTTTTGACATTTTTCACAAATATTTTGCATATTTAATCCTTATAATAATCACGAAAAATATCGGAACTTTTGTTCAAAACTGATCGTAATAGGTAATTATTTTTTTTTTGAAACAGCTGCGTTTTTAGTTAATTCTTTGAATAATGAATTCGCCTTAATTTGAAATAAATATTTTTAAACAATTTTAATAATATGTAATAATTTCTATTTGGAATTTAAAAGTTTAACAAAATATTAATCTTTATTTGTGTTTAATTCTAGAAATTGTGTTGGTTTTAAAATTTATTCTTTTACTCATGATATTCTCATGAGTTATTTACTCAGTACAATAAGTACTCAATAATGAGTTTTTTGTTTGAATATTTGAATCTTTTTGTAGCTATTGATTTATAATTCTTATTTACTCAATTGCTTTTACAATAAAAAGGTTCTAATGCTTGCAAGAAACGTTGGGAGTAATCTAATGAGGAATCAGAGTAGCGTCTGACGAAATGGTCCATATAGATATGATATCCCCTTCAGTACTTATTGTACTGAATAAATAACTCATGAGAATATCATGAGTAAAAGACTAAATTTTGAAAACAATTTCTGGAATTAAGCACAAACAAAAATTTTAATAATATTTTTTATAAGTTTATTTCACATTTTTCTTCTTAAATTGAAACGGCTAGTTTTTTAAGCTTGAGGTCGAATTATTAATATTTATTTTAATATCGCTTCAGCTTTGTGTAGCTTCTTCAGGATATTATTATATTTATAATGAAAACTTTCTCCTCAATTTTGTTGTTGTTTACGTTGGAGATAATAATTTTAATGATATATTTACAAGCAAAGAGATAAAAAGTGATGTTATTAATTTGCTACTTTGTAAATAATAGTGAAACTCTATTATAGAAATACATGAAAATTGTACTGATGGACCATTTCTAAAGAAATCGTTAATGACTTATTACTTTAATTCAAAATCATCTAAATTATTAATTAATTGCTCAAAATCTCAGAACTTGGTTTAAAATCTGGCTATAAACATACGGAGTTAACTTATGTTTAATCATTTTTTATCGACCCTAATAAAAAAATTATAATAAAAAATTAATGAATTGAATTACATTCAGTTACGAGTAGATGCTTTTTTTTGTGTTGCCCACATACACTTGAATTAAAGTAATTAACATTGTTTTTTTTTTCAAATTAATATTTTATGTTTTTTATTTTAATCCTTACAAAAAATATATATTCATGTACTTTGACAAAAAAAAAAACATTGTTCACTAATCATACATTTTTAAGTTCACAAAAATTAAAAATAAAAATAAGGCATATTTAGATTAGATTTCCCGAAAAGTGATATGAAGTTACATACGTTTTAAAAGGAATACACTTAATTAAAAATTGCACAATTGTTTCGGCTTAATAGGATGGTAGGTAGTAGGTATAAATATGATATTAAAATAAGCTTTGCATTTAAAATTGCATTAAATAAGCATCTTGCGTAAATACTAACATAATGCTTCTATCATATGTGTGTATGTATGTATATCGTAAATTATTTGATTTACTATTTATTGTATTCTCTATATATTATTTAGGATTTTTTTATCTCTTTGTGTGTTTATTGCAATACAAAAGAATTATAATTTTTAAGAAATAAATACATTTTTACATACTCATACATACACACACAATATTAAATTATTATATAATAGTAATTTTTAATATTTAGAGTCTAATTTTGTAAATAATTTTTTATGGTTGTAGTTTTTCGAAATAAAATTTTTCATTGTGCTTTACAAAATAAGACTCTTATCCTGTTGACTTTCATTTTATAGAAACAACAAAAAACCTTTGTAATTTAACATGCTAGTAAATTATAAAATGAGACAGGATTTTAGTTTTAACTGAAAACTTTTCTTTTGAGAAACTTGCTTTGTAGTACAGTTTTTAGTGGGTGTATATTTTTAAAAAATTTATTTAGTTAGAAAGCAATTTGGTACTAATTTCAATAATTATTTTGCTTATAAATTTATGTACACAAATGTTTTTTTTTTTAAATAAAATAAAACATTAAATATTACAACAACAAATATGGGCATTAATTTATCAAAATTGGTGATACACGGTTTGTTTTATAAACTCAAAGAAATATGAAATATTAAGTTAAGCAATGTATGTATGTATTGTGAAAACATAGTGCGGGGTTGTAACTAAACACCAGATGACTGCTGACTGCTTGAAAAAGTATAAATATTAACAGCGTTTTGAGGGTGGCACTAAGTGTTCAGGCAAAACATTTGGCAGTTCATTTCCTTCTAGTTTGACATTGATTAAATGTAAAGCTAAAGCAAACTCGTCTGAATCCAAGAAACCATCGCCATCAACATCAGAAAGTTTCCATATTTTACTTAGTACTGAATTGGGTAATTTTGATTTAATTAGCTCTTGTTTGGCAGCTGCAAAAATTAATCACGTCATTCAATCATTCATTTGCAAATATTCGTATCAAATATGAATCTTACCCTGTCCAGAAATTTTACCATCAACTGGTGATAGTTTATTGAATATAACATCTGTGCGTTCTTTATCCCTACTGCATATCCAAGCGTGCTCACCAAAGCCAGCATCGATACCCTCACCTTTCATGTAGCCGAATGGTGAAACATTGTCATCAATTACACCTTCGAAAGCACCACCTAAAAATAAACAAATAAATATGATTACCAAAATTTACATTTATATACAACATATTAAAACAAATTATAATATTCTATTAAATTTATTTATCTATACATATAAAAGAGTAACGTTACTGACTGACTGACTTATCATCATCGCCCAGCCCAAACGGCTAAAGCTACGGATTTGAAATTCAGTGAGCAGGTTCCTGTCCCAATTTGTAGGACGAATAAGAAGGGATTTTAGGAAATTCGAATATTAAGGGGTAAAAACGGGTAAAATCGAACTTATTATATCTCCGCAACTCAAACTATAAAATAAGGGGTAAAATATGTACCCCTTTTGAATACTATTTCTAAATATGTACTTTGATGTAAATTGATGCAGCATGTAAATATTATTACTAATTTGTAACACTCAATAAAAACCGTAAAAAATTTTTCAAGGGTGAAAAAAAGTACCAAATGGAAGAAATATGAATGGTACTTTAGTGGCATTTTTTATGTTATGTGCAAAACCTAAAATTACGACAGCAAAATTTAACGGTACTCAATGAATAATAAGGAATAGTAAAAGGGACATTATGATACTTTTTATTGATTTTAATTGTACTTCTTGATTTTTAGTATTAACAATCGTAGAACTACAAGACTGGGCTCAAACAATTCAGGTCAAAGTGAAAAATGATTAAGGGGACAAAATGGTATTTTTTAAACATTTTAATTGTACTTTTTCACTTGTTAATGAAAACGAACCTAGAAATAAAAGGTTAAGATTAAACGGTCTTGAGCAAAGTAAAAATCGTTAACAGGCAAAATAATAAATCCATGAATACGAAATTAAATAAAAAACTTTTTTATTAATAACATTTTATAAGCACATCCGCTAGCGAAGTAGCGCATTACATGCTAGTAAATATTTATATATAGGGTCCGCCATCGAACGTTTTTTTTTTCAACTAGTGCTTATTTCGTGAATGGCAACACTTAGCTCATATTTGATTTGACAGATAATTAGTTTTATCCTTCCGCTGAAAGAATATGGTTGTGTTTTCGCTTCGCTAAGTTGGCCTGCGATCGACTTACAGAAGATGCCCGATGTTGCCAAAAAAAATCATCTTTTCAGATAAAGCTCATTTTGATCTTGGCGGGTATGTAAACAAGCAAAATTGTCGCATTTGGGGCACAGAAAACCCGCACACATACATTGAAAAGCCGACGCACCCAAAACGAATCACTGTTTGGTGCGGATTTTGGTCCAGAGGCATAATTGGGAAATTTTTCTTCGAAAATGAGCAAGGAGTGGCCATTAGTCAATGGCGATCGTTATTGGGCCATGTTGAACGAATTTTTGTTCACAAAAATTGAAGAGGAAGATATTGGCAACATTTGGTTTCAACAGGACGGCGCTACGTGCCACACAGCCGAAGCTACACTCGGCGGACCCTATATTTTAAATATTGTTATATGTTTTCAAAAAAGCACTAAATTAAAAAATGTATTAAAATTTTAACTAGTTTTCAGAAAAGATTCATAAGGAAAATGGCTGAATGTGGGCATTTAAAACGTTTTTTATTTAAACTTTAAGAATAAGTAAGTTCTGAAATATGAGTATATTTCCATATGATTTAAGTTTACATATTTTTTTTCCTTAATGTCAGTATTAATTTATTGACTTTTTTCTTCTTGATTATTTGACCTTTTCTATCTGAAAATAAATAAATAAATATTTTTTAAGCTTTTAGGTCTTTTTATATATTTTAATTATTATTAAATTAATTTCCAATATTTCGACATGCCTTCGGGTGTCTTTCTCAAGGAAAATAATTTTATTTATTTATTTTCAATAATAATTTTTATTCAGAATTTTTTTTTGCTTCAAAATGCCTATTAAACAAAGCAAATCAATTGTAAATGTAAGATACTAAACTCCCAATTGCCGCCAATCATAAAAAATAGTCTTCTGTAAAATGTTTAAATTGCTACAGTAAAAAAATAAAAAACTTGTAATAATTGTACATATTTATGTATACAAAAAGAAAAAAAAATAAATAAAAAAATTATAATAGTAAGTGCAATAAGCAAAACAAAACAATGTTAACTTGAATGGATGCACTCACTTGTAACTTGGAAATAGATGAAAATGCGCGCACACTCCAGTAGATTTTTAAAATTAAAATTGATATTTTTAAGTGTACAACAACGAGCAAAAGCCGCACATACAATAAAAATATGTGCTTATGTAAAGATTTAAATGCATTTTTGATCTGGTATGTCTGTTTGTGTTTAGCACATTTATACAGTGAAGAGTAAATAGAGTTTTATACAAACGCTTACAACAAACATCCCCAATCAAAGCTATTACAAAACTAAAAAATTCATTTAACTCTTTAATATTAGGGAATGATAAATCCTTAAGGAATCTAAATAAAATGGACACAATTGGGTAGAATTAAATATTTTATCAGAACCCAAATCATATAATTCGATTAAGGTTTCAGCATTTTTGTATGAAAAAATTAAAAAATTTCAATAAAAGTTGCTTGTTATCGAATGCGCCAATTTTTGCACAGAATTTAATTTAAGTGACCTTGCAATATAGACATGTTAAATGTTGCAGCTTTTCCACAACTGTGGTTGTACAATTTTTAAAAATTCTGCACTACAAATATAATACTAGGGGTATTCACGCTTTGAAGTATTTTTACAACTAATGTATATTTACGAGAAATTTTAGCTATAAAGCGTAAGCTACTTTTTTCTAATAATTGTAAACTAATAAAATGTAAACAACTGTGATGATGTTCTAAACTTTCTGGAAGTGTTTTAACATTTTCGGATAATTTTGTAGCTTTTTTATTAAAGATGCAAAACGGAAATTGCCAAAGCATTGGGGTATATGGAAATTTCCAAAAAAAATTTTAAAAATAGTCTAAAGTAACTTCCGCGATAGATTACAAATCTAGACGACCTACCCTTTAAAATGATATGTGTAGCATCCTGTAATCTTTGTGAGAAGTCAACGTATTTATGAATATTTGTACCCATGCACTTATATTTCTCTTAAACATATTTATAAATATGTCATAAATACTAAAAACATATTTACAAACACTAAAAAACATAACGGGTTACGTTGAAACATATTTAACATTGGGTTTTCATATTTATTTCTGAAGTGTTGTAGAAAATAGTAGGATAGTGCATTTTGTTGTTTGTGTGTAAAAAAATTTCTACATTTATTGTATTTTTACATTTGTACACTTGATACTAGGGAGTTTACACTGCAGAGTGAACTCTGCTACTTAGTCTTCTTGTGCAATAATTAATCTTAATATATTAAATTTGACTGTACGTGTGTTTGACATTGCACTCCTCCTAAACGGTTGGACTGATTTAATTGAATTTCTGTGTATGCTTTTGGGTTACGCCTTGGAAGACAGGTGGCGCTGCAATCAGTATCTGGCTTATTTATCTACTACCTCTTTTTACCCGGTCTTGCACGGTCCTTTACTCTATGAGTGCGATTTTTTAGAGTAAGAAGATCGAACACATAAAAATTTAAAATTTTCATCAAAATCCCACTTAAATTTGTATGAAATTTAAAATATATCACGACCACTTTTTAAATTTTTCTCAAATTGGAGAGTTTATACACCGATTTGGCTAATTTTTTTTATCATATGTTCGGCATAACGCAAGATATTTTTGATGAAAATAAAAACTTACCACGCCCATTACTGAGCCCACTTTTTAAATTTATCTCAAAACGGAGAATGGCTGAACCAATTTGGCTAATTTTTTCCTTATATGTTCAGAACAAGCCAACACAAATTTTTATGAAAATAAAATTTATCTTAAATCGGAAAACGGCATAACCCAACTTATATTTTTCTTCACTTTTTAATTATTTTTCAATATAAAAAAAAATTGTAGGCAAAACAACGTTTACCGGGTCAGGTAATAAATACATAAATAAAATACAAGGAAACATTTACGAAATTTTGCAGTTTTTGGTATCCAATAGTACAGCAAACGCGCTTGTAGCATACGCTTGTAAAAGTACAGGGTGGCCCAAATAAGACCAGCTGATGTGAAACACAAATAACTTTTTTATTTTTTAACATAATTTATTTTTTCTTTTTGCAGATTATAACTGAACTCTTGGAAATTTAAAATGAATACGTACAGTCCACAAGAACGCATTAAAATTATCGATTTTTATTATTCTTCTCAACGATCAGCGAAATTATCGCCGTTTTTTTTTAAAGTAAGATCAGCAACCACATCTTCCATGATTACAAGTTTAGTTCGCCGTTTTGAGGAACTGGGTTCAGTTGCCGACCGTCCAGGAAAAGGTGTTCATCGAAATATTCATACTGAAGACAACGTGGGAGCTGTGCAACAGAGTGTTGCAAATGATCTATCTGTCTCAACTCGTCGCCGTTCCGGTCAATTGGGTATACCCAGAACAACATTACAGAGAATTTTAAAGCTGGATCTTAAGATGTATCCGTACAAAGTTCAAATTGTGCAACAGCTTCTACCGCAAGACCCCCAACAACGACTACAATACGCTCACTAGGTCTCATTTGGGCCACCCATTAGATGAATCGCATAATTTGTTTATAGGTTATTGTAAATAAATGTAGAAATTATATTTTCAATTATTTTATCTCATTAATTAGTATTATTATCATCTTCACTGTAGGTACATATGAAAAACCTTATTTGATTAATTATTTCTAAGAAATTAAAGTGGAAAAAAAACAAACTTTGCAAATAAATAGATAACTATTTATGCTTACGCTCTACCATAAAAATACCAGCAAATTGCAAACTTTACGACATGTTTTTTGAAATATTTTATATCAGGAGGCAAATTATGGCATCCGATATCGATCAAAATTTCAATGTAATTTAAATGGAAATTTCATTCCACATCGAATGCCGTAATTTGGACCCCAGTTAATAAAAAAAATTAACAGAGTTTCTTTCAAAATTTTAATTTAGAGGTCAATGAATTTTAACGATTTAAATTAAAAAAAAATTGAAATAAAAGACAGCAAACGAACAAGCCAATCGTCAAAGTTGGATTAAAAAAGTAATGGTCTTTGTTTGTGTTTTTTTTTTTCATTTTTAGTAAATTTAAACTTTATTTTCAGTCTTTGTGGGCAACAATACTGCTTGGATATTGGGCAAAAAAACACCGCCTTGAGCAATTGTACAATTGTAACGCCAGTCAATAATTTGTTAAATTTTTCGTCATTGGGAATACGCAATTGCAAAAAAGGGGAATAATTCTTGTTTTCTTATTATCAGAAGCCAGCCAATTAAATTTTTTTCGAGTTTCATTAAAAAAATATTATAATAAAATGATAATAATAAAATATTTATGCAAAATTGTTCCTACAGAAAATATGTGTCACACAAGAGCAGATGTTAATTTTCTCAATAGATTGATTTTCAGTATGTTTATGAATGTATTTCTTGTTATATGAAATATTTGTGTGAAACCTTGTTGTTTTTTTTTTTTCTGTGAATAAGCCAACCGAGTTGTAGCCCGTTTGTCAAACTCAACGTCAGCGTTGGTTTTCATTTTAATCTGTGGCAATATGGAAAAACCGCTTATGTCTTATTAATATTAATAACATCACATTTTATCTCTATATAAATAGGTCATTAAAATTATAACTTTCAACGTAACCAAAAAAAAAAAAGATGCACTGACGGAGTTTTTGAGGAGGTTTTAACCCTTTGACCATCCTTAACACTGAAATTATATACCTGTGGCAATATGGAAACTCGTCTTATGAAGTCATTTTAGATGACTACAACTTTCTTCTAAAATCATGGCATAGTTTTCATTATCATTTCGTTAATTGTGGATTATATCGTCCCACCATTTATGAACCACAATAATAAAGTTATTGAGTTAAATGAAAGCAAACGACAGCGGCCGGGATTGATAAAAAGGCCATTGATGTGAATGTTGAAATTTTATTCAGATTAAGTATTTTATAACATCTCGCGCACTCAGTTCTCTTTCTAAGGAAATTGCTGAAGTGGGTGTGGTATTTGTAACCCTAAGCGATCACTGTCGAACCAAATACAAATTGGGAACAGAACAGACCCCAACCCAGTGTCGGGTCACATGTATGGTACACAGATGGCTCGAAAACGGTTGAGGGGGTTAGAGCTCTGCCTAAGAGAAGAACTAGAAAGAGACACAAGTAACAGTCACATCTATATTCACTCAGACAGTAGAGCGGCATTACTGGCACTCAGTGCCTTTGAGATAAGATCGAAATTGGTCTGGTATTGCCTAGAACTTCTAAAAAGACTAGCATCCAATAACAGGGTTCACTTGGTATGGGTGCCAGGTCATAGTGGATATGACGGCCAATGAAAAGGCAGACGAACTTGCAAGAAAAGGGGCGGCTAATGGATTCATTGGCCCAGAACAATTCTGCCGTCTGTCTTGGAGCTCTATTGGGCTCATTTTTAGGCAGTGGCTGGAAAGAGAATCGCAACAATACTGGCTGGACACAGCAGGTATCAGGGTAGCGAAAACATTCATGCCATTCCGATCTAGAAAGAGAACAAGGGAATTACTTGGATTGACCCGGTCAGAAATTCGTATTGTCACGGGATTCCTGACTGGACATTGCAGAGTATTGAAACACTTGGCGAATATGAGGATCAGTCAAAATTACCTCTGCAGGTTATGTAACGAAGATGAAGAAACAGCAGAACACATATTGTGTCACTGTAATGGTCTTATGTGGACCCGTTTTCGCTACTTAGGACAACATTACCTACAACCGTCAGACATAGCGGACAAATCACCCAAAGAAGTTTCTGAATTCTTAATCAATACTAGACTCTGGGAAGATTTGTAACTTGAGAGTAGTGTCACAATAGGCATATTTTGGCCGCAGTGACCAGGTGACTTGTACCCGCTCCTTATTGTAATTCTAATTCTAACATCAGGCTTAAGTTAAGTAGGTGTTGTTTTCTAAAATGAATTTAAACACTTATTTGAACTAATGAATTTCAGGTTAACGAGAAAATAAAATGAGACACAATTCAGATTAATTCTTTTTAATTAAACAAAAATTATAAACAAAAAAATATGATGTACACATTTTTAATTTTATTTATTTGACCTTTTTCTTTTTAATTAATTTGGCTTTTATATTAAGCTTGGGGTCTTATTTTATAAATTTATTTTTATATAGATACTTCGCTCCAATTTGCGTAGCTTATTTAAGATATAATTATAAATTTTTTTTATTTATAATTTGACTAATTTATAATTATATCCTGAAGAAGCTACGCAAGTTGAAGCGAAATATCGATATAAAAATAAATTTATAAAATAAGACGTCAAACTTAATAAAATAGTCATATTAATCTTGAATTTTAATTAAAATTATACTAATTAAATTGATTAAATACTTTGCTTTCGCTAATAAACAAAATAGGGATCAAATTACAGCATTCGATATAGATAGAAATTTCCATTTAATCCAATGAGTACAAATATATAAGGGATAATGGGATTCGATTTGAATCGTTGTAAATTTAATGGCATTTGATGGGGACCAAGTAACGGTACCTTACTGTAGAAACACCTTTAAAAATTTTCTTAAAAAAAGAGAAGACCAGTAAAGATATTTCTCGATCTTTCTATCAAGATGTTCAGCCCAACCATAAACATTTCTTAAGGATTTTTTCCCAATGAAAATTTTGGTTGTTGCGAAAAAACTTCCCTACAACAGAGAACTTTTTTTATTAAAAAAGGGAGAAATTTTTTTATGATAAAAGGAAAGGGAAAAGTGAAAAACTCCCGGGAAAGTTTTTATTCATAATTGGGCTGGTTATCATTAGTTTTATTTTTTACTAATCGATAAATGCCTTTTTTTAAAATATGGATGTCTTGTAGTAAATAAGCAAAATGTATTAAAAACTAGACTAGAAAATAAATAAATAAAAATAAACGAAAACTAATGGACTATTTTCTATGTAAATATAGAAGGATAAAAAAGTTTGAAAGAGTAAAAATTAGAAAAGAGTGCTGTGCTCCTTTACTTGGAAAAGTGCCTTGTATTTATTGATTAAAATAATTTAATTTCTTACTTTTTACATTTTTGATAAATATTGGAACAATTCTTCTTCACGTTGCCTAATAAATTATTTAAACGCTCTCGTATATTTAATTGTACAGGCTCAACAATCTCTGCACTATGCGAGTGAGAGGTGGAAATGTTATCTTCTAAAAATTGTTCATAAAAAAGAAACAGTATAAAAGATAGTTAAATATTTTGAAAAAAATTGTTTAAGCACTAACTCGTTTTAAGCAAAAATAAAAAAATTAGAACATGAAGTAAAAAAAAACGAAACAAAATTATTACTTAAAATAACACACACCTTCAGAAAATTTTGTTTAGCAATTTAATGCTAAACATGTGATATAAATTAACAAAATATACTTTAAAACAAATAGAAAAGAGAAAAATAAAAACATTTAAATTATAGTAGAAAAAGAAAGAGGAAAAGATTTAATAATTATTTTGTTGTTATTTAAATTGACTTAAGTTTCGTGTAAAATAGCAAAATAAAGTACAAAGTTAAGCCTTAAAATATAATTATGGCCAACAAATAAAAACTTTTGAAGCAAATTTTGACTTCTTTAAGAAAACTGGAATACGTCCAAGCCAGGTTTACTAGCATTTGAGGTCAGTAAACAAAAATCTACAACATTTCCAACAACAAACAATAAAATTTTTTCACAAACAGCAAATAACATAAAACTATTAACTTTAATAAAATAAAAAAAAAAACAAACAAAACACAAAAAAGGGAACATTTTTAAAGAACGATCGAAACTAGTTTTTACGGTATAGTAACTAACTAACTTTCAACTATATTTAAAATATTAAGTAAATAAAAGAAGCTTTTTAAGATTTTAAAATTTTTCGTGTGGCATTCGATATCCGTAATATTATTTTGGTTATTATTAGTTTTGCAAACAAAATTATTTTTAAGTTTTTTAATAATAAAAAAAAAACAAATAACACGCGGTTTTGGACCAGAGTAACTCAAAACTGTTTCCAAAGTATTTTCAAGCTCTAATTGCAAGTAAAATTTTCTTCAAGTCATACCTAAACTGTTTTCAAATCTCCTCAGTAGTTTTCGAAATATCGTAAAAATTGTGACGAAAAATTTTGTTTTTATGCAAAATTAATAAATTTATAATTTTAATTTTTTTTTAAAGCAAGATAAAACAGTCCTTTCAACAAAAAGAAGTATATAAACAGTACAAATGGCATTCCGAGCAACGAGAAATATGTCAATGAAAGAGATGTTATATATAGTGTTTGCTGTTTTTAGGCGGTCTCGCCTTGGCCTTTAATTTATGAGTTGCAATCTTTAAGGTAAGGTGACTTCTAAAACATTGCGTCTGTATAAAAGCACAAGAAAAAGCTTCTTACGACTGTGTTATATTTGTGACTGAAAATTGTAAACCTTCTGTAAAGTAACAAATTGTGACAGACATGAAGAAAATATGTGAATTTCAAACTTAAAAAACACAGATAAAAAACATCTCGTGTATGGGCAACCTTAGAATGTATCAAATTCCAAAAAGAATTCATTTTAACTGTTGTCGATTTTAGAAATGGACGTAAAATTGGGCGTGGCTGGTACAAATATATGTACATGGCCACCTTCCTTGTAGTATATAGATTATGGAGAACAAGCAAATACACAAACAGAAAATTAATATTGAAGCTACCTAGCGCTAGATGGCAGCGCAAACACAATTTTTTTTTAGAAATTGCGATCTGTCAAACGTCAGCTGTTAAAATTTCACCCAAATTCATCGATTAGTTTATATGTTGTAGTCGTTTGAAGTAAGCAACTTTTGTGTTTCTTGAAAAATGGAAAAAAGTGAATTTCGTACAGTGATTAAACACTATTATTTGAAAGGGAAAACGACGAGAGACAAAAGGAAAGCTTGATAAACATTACGGTGAGTCTGCTCCGTCAGATTACATGCTAAAATATTGGATTGCTGAATTTAAACGCGGCCGAACAAGCACTGCAACACTACCATCAACAGGAAGGCCAAAAGAGGTGGTTACTGAAGAAAATCCTCGATATCGTTATGAATGATCGCCGAATCAAGTTACGTGTGTTCAACATTTTGCATGAGCATTTGCATATGAAAAAGCTATCGGCAAGGTGGGTGTCGCATTTGCTCTTTCTTCAAGACAACGCACCGGTTCACACAGCATAAGATACGATGAAAAAATTACTTGAAATACACTTCGAATTGGTTGATCATCCACCTTATAGTCCAGATTTAGCTCCTAGTGACTTTTTCCTGTTTCCAAACTTGAAAAAATGGCTCGCAGGAAAAAGATTCATCTCAAACGAAGAAGTGATTACCGAAACTAACGCGTATTTTGAGGGGTTCCCAAAATCGTATTATTCAGATGGTATAAAAAAGTTGGAATATCGTCTTACAAAGTGTATTGAGCTAAAAGGAGACTATGTTGAGAAATAAATTTTTTTTTTTTTTTTAATGATAAAAAGGAAATTAAGCAATTTATAATATTTACTTGGTTTTCTTAGTATTTAAGTACATAATTCTAAATGGCATCATATATTTGGATGAACAGAAATTTGTTTTTGTAATTTTAATAACTTCAAATATAATATTTTTAATATACAATAACAATTGTGTACTAAAATCGCCTTTCTCGCATTTAAGTAATTTTAAAAATAAATAATTTTAATTTAAAAATGTGTAGAAAGAGATGTTTTTTTTTATTTTTATTTTTGCATTAAGAAAAAACAAAAATACATACGGCTTAAAGCACTTAATATAAAAATAACGTAAAAAGAAAATACTAGCAAAACCAAATAATCAATTAAATAACACAAAAAATTTAGGAAGATTTTACACACATATAAATAAATTAAGTATTTTCAGTGTCATTGCCAATGAAATGAAAATCTTTCATTCTGTGTTGTAAAGTACACAAAAAAATAAATAAATAAAAAAAAATTAAATAACAGAAGGAGAGAAAATTGAGAATCTTTTTATTATGAGAAAAATATTCATTTTAAAGTTCATTCACTTTTTATAAATGAAAAGAAAGTTTCATATTTGAATATGAGGGTTTCAGTTTCAAATTATTAATCATAATGTAAGTAAATTTTTCGCTTAGGATATTGATTAATAAGCAATTGGTAATATAACTAAAAAATGTATTTATTATTATGTGTTTAGTTTAAACAGTTAAAATACATACGTATGTATTTTAGGTTTATTATTAATTTATTGATATATGATATTAAGATTATTTTTCATTAGCTTCACTCGGCTTTATTACGACTGTCGTAATCAAAGCGACGACTATGCAAACATAAAACAAAAATAAAATTTTGGCCTTATTTGATATTTTTATTATGACAATAGCATTTATAATATCTGTGGCAATAAGAAATAATACTGGAATGCAGATTTCCGAACAAGTACAGTGAAATTTCGATATAACGAAAAACTCAATATAACGAATTTTTTTATTGAGTCCCTTGAAAAAACCTCTTTATTAAAAAGGTTTTTCATACAAAAACACTCAACATCTATATGGAAAAGAAATTCCGAGCTATAAAGCCTCTATATAGCGAAATATTCCGTCAAAAAACTCTATACAACGAAATCATACTTGAGAAATATGTACATAACATTTGAAGAATGTACCTCGATATGAATATGATGATATAAAAAGCAAAATATTGTTGATTCACATAGTTGATAATTTGTGATTAAATTTTCCTTATCTAATTGGTTTCTGGTCTGAAACGAGAACAAATAAATGTTATTGCTTTGAATTTTCAAATGAATTTGATTCAGGCGGAATAAGTTCATTGAAAGATATATTAATATTATATAGAAAGTTCCTTAAGCCCAATAGAACTAAGTATGGCACTAAATTACAAAAACAACCTTATCATATGTGGCCAATAAAAAGAAGGAAATTCAATGCAGATCCGGTCATACAATCACACATACATTCTATGTATTTTGAGCATAAAAACAATAGAGCGCACAAAATGTTAACAAATTTTGACAGCTACGAAGACATAACGATGGAGAGTAAAAAATGATCAGCTGCCATTACCACTAAGTAAAAGTTTAATTATAAAATTAAAATGTTATAAAAGGTGATTTTATAAGAACTATCGGAAATTTAAAACAAAAAAACACATAAAATTCAGAAAAATGCATGAAATATTTATTTGGATCGATAGTTGGGTCGATATAATTTAATGTTTGAAGATTATTTCATGCAAATGTTGGCCGCGGCTGCGCCTCAAATGGTCCATCCGCTTAGTCCAATTTTGGCATACTCTTTCCAACATTTCGGCCGGTATCTCACGAATAATGTTGGCAATGTTGGCTTCCAGTGCGTCAATCGAAGCGGGCTTGTCCCTATAGACATTAGCCTTAACATAGCCCCACAAAAAATAGTCTAGAGGCGTTAAATCGCACGATCTGGGCGGCCAATTGACTGGTCCCAAGCGTGAAATAAACTGTTCACCGAACTCGCCTCTCAATTGGTCCATTGTTTTGCGTGCTGTGTGGCATGTGGCACCGTCTTGTTGAAACCACATGTCATGCAAGTCAAGCTCTTCCATTTTGGGCAAAAAAAAGTTTGTTATCATCGCACGGTAGCGCTCACCATTCACAGTAACGTTGTGATTCGCATCATCTTTGAAGAAATACGGCCCAATGATGCCGCCAGCCCATAATCCGCACCAAACGGTTGTTTTTTGTGGATGCATTGGTAGCTCTTGCAATGCTTCTGGCTGCTCTTCACTCCAAATACGGCAGTTTTGCTTGTTCACGTATCCATTCAACCAGAAATGAGCCTCGTCGCTGAACACAATTCTTCGATAAAAAAGTGGATCTTCATCTAACTTTTCAAGAGCCCATTCACCAAAAATTTGGCGTTGTGGTAGGTCGTTTGGCTTCAATTCTTGCACCAGTTGTATCTTATAAGGCTTCACACCCAAATCCTTCCGCAAAATTTTCCACGTAGTGGAGTAACAGAGGCCCAATTGCTGCGAACGGCGCCGAATCGATAATTCACGGTCATCACCAACACTGGCCGATACGGCTGCGATATTTTCTTCAGTTCGCACTCTACGTAAGCGTGTTGGTGGTTTAATGTCCAACAATGTAAATTTGGTGCGAAATTTTGTTACAATAGCCCGAATAGAAGCCTCAGTAGGTCGATTAAACTGACCATAAAATGGAAGAAGCGCGCGATGAACTTTCTTAACAGAGCACGCATTTTGGTAATAAAATTCAATAATTTGCAAGCGTTGTTCGTTGGTAAGACGATTCATGATTAAATTATAGACCAAACTGAAGATGTTTGACAGTGACACAAGATACAAAACGTGCGTGAGCTGTCAAAACTAGTGTTGCCAAAAAGATAATAGCAAAAAAATCACTCTTTATTACGACATTTATGATCAGTATACATACTTTGGCACACTACATACCTATTATGAATAGATTGGTTAATTAATAAAACCGCTTGAAGGAATTAATGAAAAGCTTTATTACTGTCCTTTGTCACTTCAAATTAATTTAATAATTATAAATAGTAATAGCAAATATTCTTAAATTTGTTAAAACAAAGACATTCTCTTTTGTGCTTAGCAACTCATGCTCAAATATGATACATACTTTTCTATTTAGTACTTTATTTTGATGTGTTAATAAGAAAAAATTATCAGTTTAAACATTTCTGACTCAATGTGAATAAACATACACTCATGATCACTTGATTACACAAACCAACATTATATTTTACGTTTTGTTCAATTTAACTAAATAAAAAATTAGAAAAAGGTGTAGGCATTTTATAACTTAAAAAAAAAATCAATAAATTTTTCTTCATTTAATATATTTCAATTTACCATTTCTAGCTAAATTAAAGTGTCTGATCAGCAGGAAAACTTACTTAGATCTTAAAATTAATTATTCATTGAACCATTACAAATTTACAAAAAATAAAAAAAGCCAATGAAATGCATATTATTTTTAATTATATTTTATAGTTATATATGAAAATTCGGCTATTACCGTTAATTAGGAATAAAATTTCGTGGAGCAATTAATTAAAGTTAAACTTTAAAACTAAGTACGAGTCACAAATTATAAATGCAAAATGCGACATTAAGTTAAATCGTTATCTTTTAATTTAACCAAAAGCTGGTTATGTGAACTGCATTAAGTTAAATCGTTATCTTTTAATTTAACCAAAAGCTGGTTATGTGAACTGCAAGATTCTAACTTTAGCTAATGACAATTTGTAACAATGGGCCTGAAACTATTAATAACCAAGTACAATTTTCAGCAATTTCATAAATTAATTCTAAATTTTAAAAGTAAAGTTTGCAAACATTTTTGTCTACTTTTGGAACGCAAAGATTTTCACTGTAAAATATTCTGAGTGAAATTTCTCAAAATCTGTACACTTTCTGAATATAAACTATATAGTTCTGAAATCTTTTTATGAAATTATTGCAAATACTTTAATTATGTTAACTTAACTCACTCTATTTCAAGTGTGCATATTAAAAATACAATTAAGTAAAAAAGTAAAAACAAGAAAACAAAATTTCAAAAGGAATTGTCTGTGCAATTTTAATCACCTGAACATGAGTGTACTTTAACTTTATTCTATTTTTTTATTATAAAAACATACAACTCGTAAGTAAGTTTATGTAAATACTGATAACAACTAACTTATTGCTTTAAAACACATACACAGTTGCATAGAATTTTAATCAAATGTTAAATTATTTTTCTTCAAAACATTTTTGTTTTTATTTGAGGTTTGAAACGAAAATAAAATTGATATATGATTTTCAATTAAGGCGTGTTTTTTTTACAAAATTAGATTGGTGAGGCGTGTCTTTAACCAAAAGAACATGAATCATTTCGAATTTTTCAAAACTATATGACCTCATTATAGGAATAAAGTGCTAATTATATTTAGCATGGAAACTTAAAACGAGTACGTTCAATTAAATCTAAGAAATGTGGTTAAAATTTTTTTAAATAATCGTACGTAAATTTATTAAATAATTAAAAATAATCCAAAGTAACTTGTGGGTATTTGGGCGGTAGATTACAAATCTAGACAACATCCTCTTTAAAATGACATGCAAACCTCGTAGAGAAATCAAAGTATTTATGCATGTTTGTACCCATATACTTATATTTCTCCTAAACATTGTTAGAAATATGTCACAAATACTAAAAACATATATAGAAATATTAAATGACGTAAGTCGTATTTGATAAATATGTCATAAATATTGAAACGATATTTACAAAGGTGTTACGTTAAAATATATTATAATAACTTATTTTTATATCGATATTTCGCTACAACTTTATGTAGCTTTTACATACAGGATGAATTAATAAATTTAAATTTATAAAATCGGAGACAAAAGTTATGGGATGTCCAAAGATCTTCCGAGTAGTGGTACTTATGACCCAATTGAAAATAAAAATACTTTATGTATGTGTTTGTGCTATAAAAAAAAAAATTCAAGAAAACCATCTTCATAATTTATGCTATTTTTTTTCCTTCACCGAGGCTTTAAGTAATAAAAGAAATTAAATTTCTTTTTTCTTAGAAAGAATTATCATGCTAAAATACATCAATTATATTAAAATTAATTTCCTCTTTTTACAGCTGAATAGATTCCTTCTTAAATAAAATAGCACATATTTTTAAATTTAAATGTATTTAGGTAGATATAATGAAAAGTAAAAAACACACACATGCATTCATATAAAAATGTTTGTGCACTATTCTTGAGTGCGAATATCATAAGCGTTTTCTTCCTGTCTCAAATTAGTTGTATTTAGATGTTTATAAAACTAAACTGAATGAATTTGAGATCTAAACAATCTATTCAAATCTACATGATAATCTACTAGATGTTCATGATGTAAATAGTACCTATAGCCACACGTACAATAAAATTTTTAAGAAAAAAAAAAACGGCGACAAATTTCTTTACTTGAACAGTCAAGTAAATAGATTCAGTAAAATTCGGTTGCTTCTGCTTTAATAGACTCTAATACCGAATCGTTGTTATCATTAGAATTTCACTTGCACTTAGACACAAGTTTTGCGCCAATTTTTATTAAACTTAACAGCAGCATATACATATGTATGTACACAACATGTACTAAAAAGAGCATACGAGTAACAACATACATACAAACACTTGTCTAGTTGAATTGAATGTATGGAAATTTGTTTGTTCAATATTTATCAAATAGTACATAGAGAATAACCAGTACAACGAAAAAAAAAAACACAAATAGAAATGAAACAAGTCTATGTATGTAGTTAGTAAAGGTAAAAAAAATTAAATAATTATATGTAGACAGACATTTATACGTACATATTTGGAGAAAGATTAGTAATTTATGCGATGACAGTTTTAATTTGTGGAATATTTTACTTTTTTGCAAACTTAAGGCATGTTTTATTAGAACATACATACATACATATACATATACTATATTTGCATACATAGAAGAAAATTAAAAAAAAATTGAAAAAAGTTCTGATATGAACAACTAAACAATTTAAAATAATTCTACATTTCGATAATTTCTTTAACATTGAGATGTATTGCCTACTGTATTTATATTTTATTTTTAGGTTAACTATTGTATGTATGTGTAGATGCTTTTAAAATAAAAACAGAAATTAAGTTAAAAGTGGTGCAAACGGAAATTGGTTAACAAAAGAAAAAAACGAAAAATTGAAAAAACGTTGGGATTTTTAGAAACATGTTTGTGTTTGTCCAAATTTGTAAAAACAAATTCTTAACTTTCCAAGAACTGTGAAAAATATAATATTTGACATCTGGATTCAATAAAACCTGCATTCGTGTAATTAAATATACTCTTAAATATACTTTTTATATTAGCCACTCTACTACATTAAATATGTGGCAATAAGAAATAAGAAAAATTTGTGTTCACTACACCTTCGATTCTCCATATTCAGAAGTACCTATGGGCAAAGTTTGTACGATTTTTCAGGAAGTTATAGCATAATGAATACTCTCTTATCTTTTTTCAATATGCAATCTCAATTGGAAAAAGCTATTTTTTCAAATCACAAAAATAATTTTTTTTAGACATAAGATGGCAAAGTGGGGAATGGTAAAAATCCCTCAAAGCAACAGCTCTGGATTATATGGAAATTTCAAAAAAATTTAAAAATATAATCCGAAGTAACTTCTGAATATTTGGACAGTAGATTACAAATCTAGACCATTAATTAGCTGTATGTGGACCTTTTTAAATTATATATGTTGAGTTATTTTCGGCTATTTTTGTTCCTTACATTACAGATATTTAATAAATAAACATAATAACAGAGTAAGATAATAACAATGATATTATTTAGTTAGTAGACACTCAAAAATTGTTAAAGACGGTTGGTAGGTAGTCTATTTTTAGAAATGTTTTTTTTTTATATTGGTTTTATTGTTGTTGTTTTTAGTTTAATGATTTTCCCTGAGGATGACCAACAAAGTTGGACGAAATATTGGACATTTTAATAATAAAAATTAATAAATTAAAAAAGGTTTTTGGTTTTTTATTATTTGTTTTTGTTAATGTAAGGACCAAAAATATCCGAAAATAACTCAACATATATAATCTATACGATCTTCTTTTTGAAATGATATGTGTCCCATCCCGTAATCTTCTATGGTTCGTTCGGAAGTCACTTTGGATTATTTTGAAATTTTGAAATGCTGTTGCTCTAAGTGATTTTAGCAAATTCCCAACAAACCTATAAATATTGTGGAATGGGACACATGTCATTTTAAAGGGGACACTACTATATAGTACCGCCCAAATACTCAGAAGTTACTCTGGACTATTTTTAAATTTTCTTTTTTTAATTTCCATACTGTTGTTCTGAAGGATTTTGGCAGCAGATTCAAAATCTAGACGACCTCCCCTTTAAAATGGTGTGTCCCGGAAGTCACTAAAATTCCTGAAAGCAACAGCACTGGGATAAATCGAAATTTCAGAAAAAATTTTAAATTAGGCCAAAGTAACTTCTTAGTATTTGGGCCGTAGATTACAAATTTAGATAACCTCATATTTAAAATAATGTGTCCCATCCCGTAATCTTCTTTAGAAGTCAACGTATTTATGAAAATTTGTACGAATGCACTTATATTTCTCCTAAGCATATTTATAAATATGTCATAAATACTAAAAACATATTTAGAGATATTTAATGACGTAAGACGCACTCGTATTTGGTAAATATGCCATAAATACAAAAAAATATTTACAAATACTAAAAAACGTAACGGGTTACGTTAAAACACTTGTAAATATTTACTGATGACTTAAATTTTTTTTTGGCAGTACTCAAAATTTACTGGTAATGAAAATGAAATAAATTTTATTATCAGTGAAAATTAATTTTTATTGCAATTTTACTGATATCGATGAGTACCCATCTATGGTACAAAAATATGTTTAGACGTAAGCAATTTTTAATTAAAACAAACCGACTTAAAAAATAAATATTTTTAAACGATAAAAATTTATTTCCATTATTGTTTTGTATTCTCTAATTACGTAATTTAAAACTAGTAAATGTATTTGACTCATGTTGGCTTGTACATATTAAATTAAATGTATGCGTATACATTAGGATCGACCAATTTTTATAATAAATATCAATAGAAGAAGACAAAATAATATTTCAATGCAATAAGTCAAATCAAAACTATTTTAAAAATATAAATAAGAATTATCTTGATATTTATGTGGTGGCATTTTGGCTCTTAAGGGTTGATAGATTTCAAGAAAAATTAATTTTGAATTAAATTTCATGACGATTTTCGCACCACCATACAAATTCAATTTAATTATTTTATGGAATTAATTTACAATTTCTTTTTTTTATAGATTTCAATAGATTTTATTTCTCTAGTTTCTTAATTTATCCCACCCTAATATGTATACACACATATATTTAATTTGAGGTCTATCGGTTTTATTTATATGCATAGAATTTAATTTGTTTCTGTGTAATTAATGTGTACTCGTATGTATGTATTTTAATATAAGTACTATTAGAAAATGCAGGTTTTCAAAAAGAAACTGATAAATACTCGTATTTATATTGATAAGCTTAAAGTCCTCAATTTTTATTATACGAGAGATGCTTAGAAGTTAAAGTGGCAAAAAATGAGAAATAATATGATACACAAACAATTTATTTGTTAAATTGTAACGCATGCAAAACACCTAAAAGTAGAGCAGCTGCTACAGTTTTTTATAAAAAAAAATTCGCAAGGGCGAATTTATAAAATTTTCTATATTCCATACTTTAGTATCAATTATTTATTTTAAACAATAAAAATAAGTTTATTGGAAAACTATATACATATGTGTGTGTATCCATATATTCATGTATGTAAGTTGTAAACTACATCAACTATGCTCACTCACAACCATTCTATTAAATATTAAAAATCAATTTAACGTCAAATCAATTGTTTTTCTAACGTATTTTTACAGCAAATTAACTTTATAGTGACATCACAACTTGAATAATAAAGGCAACTGTTGCTGACTGGCAGGGTTATTTAATTATTTCAAGTTCTATTATTAGCTAAACCTTTAAATCTTATTACTATTTGCTTTAAATTAAAAAAATAATAATTAGTAAGAATTTTTTTAGATGTTTTTAAAATTAACGCTTGTATATGTTATTTCGAAACACTACAAATTTAAACTTAAATTTTTCATTTCAATGAAACGGTAAAAAAGCTTTACTTCTTGAATCACTAAAAAATATAAAAGCATATCGTCATATGTTTTCAAAAAAGCCCTAAGTAACATTCCAAAAAAAGTCTCTACTTTGAAAACTTTTTATTGTTGTAACTTAGGGCTTTTGAGAAAACAAATGACTTAAATAGTGGCAGGCATCCTAGTGGAATATCACATGACCTGTAAATAATAATTTATGTGTAATACTTTACAAAATGAAATGCGAATTTAAATTTATAAAAAGAAAACAAGTACGTTTCGTGTTGTAAAAAAATCAATTTCCTAAAAATCAAATTTACATAAAAAGTTAGTTGAAAGTTTTAGCTTAAAACTACAATATTGTTTTAATTGGAAATTAACTTTTTGCAGTTGTTGCTTTTTGAAAATTACACAAAATAAGATAAGATAAGATAGAAATGTAGGGAAATATTTCTAATAGAGTATTTTTATCAAAATAAGAATTTTTCATTAATCTGTTAAACATCAGGTTTTAAAATATATGTAAAAAATGGTATAAACGACTTTAACCGATGACTAAAAAAAATTTAATAATAAAATAAGCCTAAAGTTTTATTTATGATGAATGAAAATAATAATGAAAAATTCAAATATAATACAAGAATGTCAGTTTAGGGCTCACTTGAGTTTTCTTGTGATACTGTCAAAGGGATTAAGGTAATGAAGAAAGTAAATAGAGAGCAAAACTTCACTTCCTAAGCAAACTAAAGTACACTGTGGTAACGTCCCTGGTGTTTTATACTCATATTCGTTTTTATTCAAAACTTTTAATGACTTTTACGTGCTGACGAGGCCCCGTGACATATATTATTGTAAACAAAAATTACTAATACCTATTAGAAAAATGAAAATTAAAAAATTTCTTTTATATGTATACTAGTTGACCCGGCAAACGTTGTCTTGCCTTAATATTTTTATATATTCGATCTTCTTACACTAAGAAATCGTAAAGAAACCGTAAAGAGTAGGCAAATAAGCCAGATACCGACTACAGCGCTACCTACCGGGCGGATTTGTGCCGTTAAACCTTCCAAGATTATACATATAAACATTTCCCTTCAATCACTCTATCTATTAAAAAACCCGCATCAAAATCCGTTGCGTAGTTTTAAAGATTTATGCATACATAGGGATATAGGGACAGAGAAAGCGACTTTGTTTTATACTATGTAGTGATTTTGTAATCATATAATACATATATTAATTTATTTTAGATTGCAATCAAGAAAGTATATTTTAGACAATGAAATGAATCTTATTCATAAATTTAAAAAAATATATATATTTTTTTATATTACTCTTTGCATGATATTTTTTGATGACTAAAAGTGTTACTGAATTATTACTTTGTATGTAGAACAATTTCTGTTTGCTCTTTGTTTGATAACTTCAGCAATTGACCCAGTTAAAAGAAACAAAACGATTTCAAAAACTATAAAAAATGTTGAACAAACAGTCGTGAGAATAATTGATAAAACAGAAATGAAGGAAAAGTGTGAAAAACAAAGCGAGTGTTAGAATAACAATTCAAAAATATTTATATTTACCTCAATTTCTCATTGCTTACATTAGGAGGACTATTTTCTAATTTCTGCAGATGTTTTAGTTTTTCTTTTTTATAAACAAACAGGAAAAGACACATTGCTTGTGTGGAACTTGTATACATATATGTACTAATAAACAAAATCATAATTTGTTATACTAAAAAATTAACAAAAATCGAAATAAAAATGATATTGAAATAAAATAAAATACAATTATAAAAAGCTACACTAAAAATAAATATAAACAACATATGTACGAATGTGCCCGAACGATAGCGTTTGGTATCGTGATTTAATCTGTGTATATATTTGTTATCACCATTAGTTCTGGTTACAAAATATAGAAATTCTGATGTTGTGGAAGAAAACCCAGTAAAGAAATATTTTTAAAAAATCGTACTTTACAAATTTGTTTATAATTTTTTGTAATAATTACAAACAAAAATTTATGTTTCACTTGAATAAAACTGAATCATCGCATTGAAAAAAAAATTAAATCCTACAAAACAAATAAAAAACCATTTACACATGAAAGCATTTCAACACAGTGAACAGAAGCAGCATAACTAAAAAAGCAAACTAAAACATTTTTAAAAAGTTACAAAGCATGACTTACTTTTTTTTAAATACTTCACTGCCGTTTTGATTTTTTTTTTACTTTTTTCAAATTATTCGACAAATGGAAGCTTAAGAATTTTAAACATCGATTACAGCTTTGTAATATTATTGTTTTTTTTAAATATTTTTTAATCAAACGTGGCACTCTATTTATTGTTTTGGATTTTTTCATATTCATCAAAGAGGATAGTAGTTGGAATAGCCAAAGGTTAAAGATTTGTTACCTATATTTAAGGCCAATGTAATTTGATTTGCTATGATGCCTAATGGCATAATCGTGTTTAAATATAGCAAAACCAACTTCATGTTTTCAAAAATATTTATAAATCATTTTTTTGATCTTATTAATTTGAAGCTGTATATAAATTATAATTATTTATTATTTTAAATAAAGCAGCTATTTTATTTAGCTTGATTTCCCGTAATTTTTCGTATGTCTTAAAAGCTTTCGTTACTGCCAAAGAATGATGCATGAGAAGTACTTACCAAATATAAAAGATATACCAAAATACAATTGATAACTGTAAAAATAACTTTCTTTTTAACTAAAATGTAAAATATTTTAGTTTCCTACATACTCTTTTCTATATAAATTTGCCAATATTGCTCAAATAATAAATTTCGTTAATGAAAACTACTATTCTATTTCTTAATTTAAAATTTTATCGTTTGTTTTTATTTTAAACATGTACGTGACTGATGTGAGTAAAGCTTTTTGTGAATTTCTTTTCTGTTTAATATGAAAATGAATGAAAATGTAGCAAGTTCCACTGAAGTATATTAAAAAGCAATAAAAAAGTGGCAAATAACTACATGTGGTAGAAATATTCAAATCATTATTTAGTTTTCAAATATGTACGTATATATAATTAACTTTAAGTGATATCTATTGCAGTTTGCAACCTTGAAATAAATACGTATATGACGTGGATAACTTTTTGAATGAAAAATAAGCTAAAAATTATATTTGTGACTTACCCTTAACCATTGGTTCTGAAACCAAAGTCATTTCTTCTTGGGGTATCATTTCCATTAATCTGGCAATATCCTTGGCTAACATATTGTCCACTATATCTAAAAGTTGTGGCTTCAGCGAATGGAACTTTGCAAAATCTTGATGTTGTAGAACGTCTTGCATTTTTTTAATGTCAGGAAAGTCACCAGGAGAAATTGAATGTTCACGTTGAATACGATCATAAATTTGTCCAAGATTTTTAATCAAATCTTTCTTTTTACTATCTTTACCAAACATTGAAGGCATATCTTTACGTAATTCTGAAATTATGAAGGCATGTACCTTGGCGAGTCGAGCTCTTTTAATTAGATCGTTGAGTTTGCGCAGAGCGGCATTACGTGGCAGCGATTGTAAATCACGGAAGAGATCCTGCTCTTCATCTTCAAATAATCGACGATTGGCATCGAAACGTAAAGGCTGATCCCAGAACGAACCTATATAAACTCGGGCTACTTCAGGTGTTTGTAAAACCTTACCCAATGACCACATAAGAGCACCGTACACTCGCATCAATTGTTGATGGTCAATCATATCAGCCTTATTTAAAATAATACGAATTTTGTCATCGTGACCTTTAAGAGCCTCAATAGATCTTCTAAATTCATCAGAAATATCTAATTTGTGGGCATCAAATAATAGAATGATTCGATCAACGCGTTCGGCAAACCATTCCAAGACTCCTGTAAAATCATACCCACGATCAATGCGTTGTTTTTCTCCAGACAAAATGCCAGGTGTGTCCACTATTGATATAGCCTGAAGTACAGGAGAGTTAACAGTGGAACATTGAAAACGATTGAGAAAAGCATTTCCGTATTTACTTAAAGGACGGAATTGTTTCTTAGGATCAACAACCAAGGCGTTGCCGGGAATAACGCCCTCTTTATCGTCATGCATAACAGCAATAAAACGATCAGTGGTGGGTTCGGGGCCGATACGAATACCAGGAAAATCTCGTTCCAAAAGATAACGAATAAAAGTCGTTTTTCCAGTTGAGTACTGGCCAACCAACAAAATCATAGGTTTAGCATCGAAATCAGGATCTTCCAACTTTGGAGAATGAAAATCATGAAACTGGTAGTGTTCTTCTAAAGGCAACAATTTGCTTTTGTAAATCTTCTTTAACTCTCCAATAACATTTTCTACCACTTCTTGGTTGGTTTTTTCACGCTTCAAAAAACTAAACATTTTGATCTATGTATTTTTTTTTTTTAGTTTTGTATATTTTAAAGTGTTTATCGTTGCGTATTCTACCGCCCCACAAAAACAGAAATCAAAGAGATTTTGATATTGTATTAATGGTTTTTTAATGATTCACACAAGCAAACTATGAACATTTATTTTTGGAAAAATTTCGTCACTTTCTTTGCTTTTCTTCAATTTAGAAGTACACACACCAACTTTTGTTTGTAAAATTAACTTTTAGTAACTAAAAATTTGTGCTTTGATTAACTTGTGGTTTATTATAGGCTAAAGCCAAAGTTATGACTGATATAAAATATTTAAAGGTAATAAAATAATATAACTATATTTTATAAATTTTCTAATTCGTACACTAATAATAATAAGAAAATATATCCGTCCGCCTACCGTCCACGTACGGTATTTATTGATGCAACTCTGACAAAAACGATAACGAAGTGAATATTAGAAGTGTCACAGGGGATTGACATTCGTGTATTAAAACAGTACTATCGACAAAACTAAAAACAGTGTTTATAATTGAGGGTACTTATTGTGAATTAAGAGTTATATACCGTTAAAAAAATTACTTTCAAAAAAGTTGACTGTATATAATATACGTCTTTTGATATGTAAGAATATCTAACTAAAAAATGAAATTAAGTAAATAATATTATGCTTAGGAATTCATAAAGCCCATCTTTAGTACACAAAAAAGCTGCTTCCAAATTTATTAAAATATATATAGTTATATCTATTGCACAAACTTTTTATATATAATCAAAATTTTGGGCCTTTTCTCTGTACCTAGTATATAAATTCGAAAACTATTCAATCATAAATGTACATACACGCATCAAATGTACAATCAATATTCCACAGAAGTGTGTATAATATTGTTAACACATAATAGGCAAGTACAACCAAAGGAGAAAAAAAGTTATGAATGAATGAAGAAAAATTACGCTACAATAACAAAGTTTTTTGTAACTTTCACCAGTTGTTCTACTTTTTGCAACCCCATAGAGAATATGTATACGTTCAATACATACACATACATATTAATGTACATACATACACATATGCATCTGAATCCTTACCGGTTTTGGAGCCGTATATGTTTTTTATTATAAGAAAAAAATTTAAAGTATCAATGAAGGATATACAAATTGCGGAAATTGAGGATGTCTTGGTTTCACAAAAAAATATATTTTTTAAATGGTTTCCACATGGATAATGGCATGTATGTATACACCAATAATATAATGTTAAAAGAAGAAAGTGTACAAGGATTATATTAACGCACACAAGCTAGATAAAAAAGTAAGAACGAAATGAACGAGCGCAAAAGAACAAATATACAGAGAACAAGAGAAAACAAGTATGAAATGTTTACAGGATGCTGACTCATAATAATTTCTATAATGACATTTTTCTTTCTTTTAAGCTCTAACTACTATTTATAAAAAGGATGTTGACGTAATATTTCACTATGAAACATGTAGGTACTTACATCATGGCGATGAATTAAAATTTGATTTTATTGAATGAAGGGAAAATGTTTATATGTAATTATTTTAAGTATGTATGTATGTTGTACATCTTTACAATAAGCTGATATTTGTGTTGCACATCCAAAATATGTCAATTTGATATCAAATAAAAATTTTTTTAATTAAAAGTGTTTATAAACATATGCACATATACATACATACAAAATATTGGATGTGTAAAACCTAAAAATATTAAACCTCATAGTTAACGTGCTAGAACTAGTCGATTATTTCATTGCGGTTAACAATGACTAGCACAAAATTATTCAAGTGATTAGAACCCTCCTTTCATTTTTAACAATAAATATCCAAATTTTTAAGAGATACTTAACCAGTTGAAATATTCACAAAGGTAGGAAATAGTTTTCTACTATATGCAAGATGTTTTTCAAAATTTTCTTAAATGAGTTAAAAAGAATGTTTGTTTTGCTTAAAGTTTTTAGTATGTAATTGTATATTATGATGTTATTTATTTGCTATTTTATATAATAAACGTAATTTGTTTAATTTTGTATTACTAATAAATATAACTGCGGGTTTATTTTCAAATTACAATTATTATTGTTTTGAGTTAATTTTTATTTTTAAATTTCAAAAAATAAAAGGACAAAAATAATATTTTAATATATGCATCTTTTCTTTCAAATTTTAATTATACATTGTTTAAATAGTAATATTAATATACGAGTATGCATGTATATAGAGGCTCAATAGTTAAGGATAGTCCTTGCCGAAACTCTGTTTAATATCTTTCCTTGGTTTTAAATTTTATTTCTTTTGTTAAATTTTATAAATATTATTGTTTTTGTTTTACTTGTTTAAATAGGTAGGTAAGTAAGTATATAATATAGAATATATAAATTTATAATTAGTAGAGGGTGTATAATACTAATTAATATTCCAACATGAGACAGCATTTGTTATTATAAGTATTCTTTTTTAGATAAATCGGTTTTCATTCATTTCATAATTATTGTTAATTGTTGTTCTTTAAAATAATGGTTTCTTTTTCTATTCGCTGGAGACATTCTATTAGTTTTCTAATGTATTATTGGCATTTTTAAGATGCTTAGGATTATTTTTCTTTGTAACTATGTGTATATTGAATTCATACCATCGTTATTTCTAAACTCATTTCGGAATTAGTGTATTTCAGTTGTATTATAATATAAGTATAGTTAAATAAATAAATATACATATAAATAATTTATTTTTTATATTATATAATTAATTTCCTTTATTTTATTCTTAATAATTATAATATAATATATGTATAATGTATAATTTAAATATATAAATAAATAACAAAATTAAACAACACACATTTATATAATAATAAAAGGAGAAAGAGAAAGAGAGGG
The DNA here is from genome assembly GCA_947397855.1 of Thelaira solivaga. NCBI lineage: Eukaryota > Metazoa > Arthropoda > Insecta > Diptera > Tachinidae > Thelaira > Thelaira solivaga. The sequence continues at coordinate 39,167,096 of OX377610.1, forward strand.
GAATATAGAATTAATTATAATTTCTTATACGTTTTTATTTTATCTTAAAAATCTATATTTTACTTTTTAAACAAGCAGCACAAAATTATTCCTATAATATATCTAGCAGTTTTATATGCATCTATCTAATTATTGAATTCAATTCAGATGTAAATATCAAATTGGTATATCTTACAAATAAATAATAAAAAAATATTGATGACGTGTTTGTATATGGCAGTTAAAGTTAACATCATTTGCTAAAATAAAAATATAAAAAAAAAAATTTAAAAATTATATAACAGATAAAAAATATGTACATAAACTTTAAAGGATATTTATAGAAATAACAAAATAAATGAAGATTTTGAATCAATATGTTTTTGTAGTTCTGTATGTAAAATTAAAATTCTTTGGATGTTAATTACACGTAGAGTACAAATGCAAAATATGATAAATAATGGATAATTTAAGTAAAGTTTTTCTAAAAATAAAAAAAAAACTACAAATGAAATTTCATAACATTTGCAAAGACATTTCCAAAATTCTTGAAAAATCTTCTATTAATTTCTTTTAAAATTGTAGTTTTTTACCTTAATTAAAAAAAGTCGTGCATTCTCTTGACTATTTTGCAAATGCATATTATACGAATAAAATATAGGTATTGGCAATATTTTATAAATAGTAAAAAAAAAAATGAGATACGAATTGGAGGAACGAAAAACACCATGTCATTTATAATATTTCTGTGAATAAATATTTTTTTTTTAATATTATTTAAAATATAAATTTTTAATACTAAGCAAATATATATTTTAAAATATATAAACTATGTAAAAAATTATTTAAACCAAAACAAACAAATTTAAAAATAATAAAACTTTAAGTTTGAGTTTAAAAAATCAAACAAATGTTACAACTTTAGTAACGTAATATTTGTTTGGTAATATTCATAGTAAATATTTATTGTCTATAAGATTCAAATAATAAGCTTAATCTTTATGGTCTACTTGGAATTATCAAGCCAAATAAAAGAAACAGTAATTGACCTACTTATTATCGCCAATTAGTCATCAGCTTTTGGTGACATTACCCGTTAGAGACTATTTAAATAAATAAATATTCTCTTGGCAATATTTCAAATTATTACGAATGTGAGTACGTAGCGCGTATATGTATATTGTCGCAACACACCTTTTAAAAAGTGCTTTGCAGAAACAATACAAAATTCAAAGGACTCATTCTATATATGTTTGCAATTTTTTAATTAATAAATTCTATCATATAAACTGCTTGCTTAAAAAGTAAAGAATTATATAAACAACAAGCTCAAAAATACATACATATAATAAATATCAAAAGTTTTTTTTATTTTCTTTTGCTTCTTGTACAAAGATCAAGGACATTTTAAATGTTATATAATATTATCTTAAAAAATCTTTTACACCATTCTAGACTGTTTGAAAAAAAAAAAAAACAAATAAATAAATATGTATATGATTTTTAATTATTACGTTTTGTTTTATTATACACAGGATACAGATGTCAGACATTAAGACTAGATTTGAAAGTAAACTTTTTCGTTTTACCAGTTTTAGTAAAAGCGAATTTATTTGATAGCATATAAAAAAAAAGTTCATTTTTGACGACGATACTTGATTTCAATTAGTATCTGCATCATTTTATTTATTTTTAAAGATCCACTATAATAAATAGGGAAGGAATACTATCTTACATTTTTGCAATTTATTTTTGAATGCAATAACAACGATAATTGCAAAAGAAAAACACACATATAATCATCAGATCAAAATATTAATTAAGTATTTTATGAAAAATGTTTGAATTTGGTTTTAATTTTTTTTTTCGTTTCCGATTTGTTACAAAAAATGATTTTGATTCCAAAATGTAGTCAACATCACTACTAAAAATTTGTCAATATGACAATTTGTAGCGTGTAGCCAAATCTTGCACAAAATGAAAACAAAAAACACCATCTTGTAAATTATTATAATTAAGCAGTAATAAGTGAGAAGGTATGAAGATATTTTTAGATTGTAATATTAAGGAAGAAAAATGTAACAGTAAAAAGATGACTAAATACAATATGATCAATTATCAATTTAAATATTTTATGGCATAGAAATTTGTAATAATGAAAACAAATACAATATTAAATAAAAAAATATTATTTTAATTTAATGGTTTTTTTTTTTTAATTGAAGCAATTTCTCATTATATATGTATATATAATTTATTTAGTTTGTTTTTACTAAATTAATTCTTTTAATTTTTTATTTAAAATTGAATTAGTTTTCAGTTATTTATTTCATTTGTGTTTGTAGATAAATTGTAATTAACATTTAAATTGTAATTTTTTGTTGTTATAATTAATTTTTTTTAATTAGTTTAATTTTAAATTAGTTATTGTTTTCAAATTTGTTTTCTTTTATAGACATCAAAATATTACATACATACGTTTATTAAACTCACTTTATCCTTTATATTTTCCGTTCAATGGTTAACTTTAAGCTTGTGTAAATTATATATCGATCTATGTATCCAAATATAAATCAACTTATCATCAGCCTCCCGGTTTTCTGTTATTTTAGCTGTCGCAGCAATGGTATGATTTATTTGGTGTAATAAAGAAGACAATTTAATTGCCATTAGGAAGGGGTACCACCACTTGCACATACGATTGGGGGAAATAGCCAGTGCGACCGTTGAGTGAGCCCTCAAACCAATTGTCGTCCACGCGATTCAGCAGAGTGATAATTTCATTTTCTTTAAAGCCCAACTCGCCGGGATTTTGCGGCTCGAAATCGTACAAAGCCTGGCAATAGGGCTGCATCTGCTGGCGTGACGGTGTTGTAGCCATCGATTTTGCAGGTGAACGCATGGGCGATGGCAGCGGAGACGCACCAGTTACTCTGTGATGAGCTGGTGTGCCCGAGCTCTCCGTGTCATTGCCCATACCATCTAAATTCAAATCGAGTAGTGATTTGGGCACAAACTCCGGTTTAGGACGCGACTCGGCTTCTTCACGCTTCTCTGATAACGTCTCCTGAAGGCCACGCAGAATATCTGCGCATTGCGAGTGGAATTCGTAGAGAGCCTCGGCGAAAGTGCAGAGTTGCGAAACTTGCTCGGTATCATTCTCGAGCAAGTTAAACATACCCATTTGGGCAAGATGCAACGATTCTTCGAACTTTTCCTCGGCCCCACGTATTTCATCATCTTTTGCCTTCTGGCGACGTTTGCAATCAAAGTCGAGTCGTCGTCCTTGCAACTTCTTACGATGGTGCATCACATCTTTCAAATCTTTTGTTTGGAGATGATGCAGTGGTTCCAGAAAGTTTTGCTTAATATTGTCATCCAACGAGTATTTAACATCAGCCATTTGGCGTAGTGCTTCACCAAATTCGACTAACGCTTGCGCAAAAACACTATTCTCTTCACCTAACTTTTTACCGTACGTTAACATACAATCAGCCAAAAGGCCTTCAGGCTGAGGATAAGTATTCGATTTTGCTTGGCCAGACAATTTTGAAATACCTTTTACAGCTGCCATTTTAGCTCTAGCCGTGGGATTTGGCTGCAAAAATTCTTTCGTTTTCATCTGCAACTCCTCTACCAGTTCAACGGTTACATCTGTTTTACGTTCCATATCCATAAAGTCGACATCTAACCGGGTGCCCTCGGCACCACCCATTTTCTCCGTTACATACTGGTTGGCTTTGTTGATTTGCTTCTTTAGTCCGGCAAAAGCCATTTTTTATCTTCTATAGGTTTTTCAAAGATTATTGATAGGTAAACAGGACTATGAAAACTTTCTCTATTCCACGAGCCAGCAAATTACATACACAAAAATTATAATAAAAAAAATCAATCGCGTCTTCTGTTAAAAATGTAAAGAAAATTTTAATTACTTTTATTGTCTAAAATATCCCTTCCTTCAACTGTTATTAATGTGCAATTTGCGACTGATTACAATGAAGACTTTTTTCTAAGTAATTTAATTTTTGTAATTTTTACACAATTTTTCTCTTCTTGAAAATTTTTCTTTCCTATGGCGTATGGCAAATCGATATTTTTCTGCTACTAATGCTTCTTCTTACTACAAAATTTCCTACAATCGTTTTTGAATTTTCTTCAATTTATGTTTTCTGCACAATCGCAAACAACACGTTGCCAGATCGTAATCATTATGTATGCGTGTAGTAGATGTAAATGTCAAGTTGAAGGCTTTTCTGCGTTGGTGTTTTTCTTTATTTTCTTTCTATATGTACGTATGTACTGTATTTTGAATAATGTAAAAGGAAAATATGGAATGAATATTTTTATAAACTACATATATCTATATATATATATATATATATATATATATATATATATATATATATATATATATATATATACATGTATGCGATACATGTACTTTTTTTTATTAGTTTAATATAATTACAAAGAAAAATCGGCAATATTTTTTATTTTGTTATAAATCGATAATGTACGTACGTTTGCATGTATCTTTTGACAAAGTGTGTATAAAACATACAAAAATACATACGTATCAAAACTTCTTCTTTTGTATTCGAATATATAATAATTCATATAATAGAAAAAATTGTTAACCCTTAATTAATTATAAATATCAAATGTAGTCTGTGATGTGTTTAATAGAAATTTGAAAAAATTAATTATCAGCTCTCACTAAATATTTTAATTTTAACGGTCTCTTACACACAAGGACTTGGCAACTCACATTTATACCATATAAGTGGCAATTAAATATTTTTAAAAAAAGATTGCCAGATGTTTTAAGTTAATAAATGCTAATGTCATGATTTATTTATAATGGGTGTGGTAGCATCATAAAATATTTTTTTAAATTTTATTTTGTTTTCAACAGGTATGAATTTCAAAACTCTATTAATTTAAAATTTTTCTTGCAAAGTTTTTGATTGCTATAAAGATGAAAATGGATAAGATATATAGAATCTTTTTATACCCTTCACTGTAAGTAAGAAGGGTATACATATATAACTTTGTGATTCCGTTTGTAATTTCTACACCCTACATGGGACACCATATAAAGTATATATATTCTGGATCCTTATAAGTAGCGGAATCGATTTAGCAATGTCCGTCTGTCTATCCGTGTAGGAGTTGAAATCAACTTTCAGAAGAATCTAGACAACATACAGAAAAGTATAGCATACCAAAAGGTCAGTTGTTGCTGTAAGACTATTGCTATTAAAATTCAGCCAGATCGGTTTATAAACGACGGAGCTATGAGTCAAAAACCGAAACTACCTCTATTTTTGACCATTTTTTGAGTGGGTTTTTTGCCTATTTTGTCTAAATGAAGACACGGACAAAAAAAACGTGGTATGCAGTTTTGCTTGAAGTATAAGTCATAATACCTGTGCTAAAAATGAAAGCAATCGGTCCACAAATGGCCGAGGAATATCAAAAATGCAACCGAAATTTTAGATTTTCATTAATTATGGCTTTATTTTTTTTATCTAAACTGAAAAAAAGTAGTAAGCAGTTTTTTCAAACATCACATTCATAGTATCGTAACCAAAACTCAGTTGGATGGGTCCATAAATGGCGGAGCTAGGAGTCAAAAATTTTTTTTTACGTAATTTGTCTAAACTAAAAGACGGACAAAAAAATGTGGCACGCAGTTTTATTAAAAATAACAGTCGTAATGTGTGTGCAAAAAATCAGAAAGATCGGTCCACAAATGGACCAGAAAAATCAAAAATACAACTGGCATATCACATTTTCATTAATTTTTGTTTTGTTCTTGCTTTGCTTTGTTTTTGTTTTTTTTTTGTTTAACATTTTATAGCTATCATGTGCGTAATGCTTTGTACACACAAACACGAAAAATAAAAAAGTGTATGTGTGTGTGTGTGTGTGGTTTTTATTGACTTGAGTTAAATAGTATTAGGAATACAAACATCTTTATGAAAGAGAGTTCGTTAGATCTTCCTTTATAAATAATTAGATATGTTTGGCTTAAAATTTTTTACAAAAATTTGCAAAATTAAATGAAAATAAATTGTTTTGTTTTTCTAAAAGGTGATTTTATAAGAACTATCGGAAATTTAAAAAAAAACACATAAAATTCAGAAAAATGCATGAAATATTTATTTGGATCGATAGTTGGGTCGATATAATTTAATGTTTGAAGATTATTTCATGCAAATGTTGGCCGCGGCTGCGCCTCAAATGGTCCATCCGCTTAGTCCAATTTTGGCATACTCTTTCCAACATTTCGGCCGGTATCTTACGAATAATGTTGGCAATGTTGGCTTCCAGTGCGTCAATCGAAGCGGGCTTGTCCCTATAGACATTAGACTTAACATAGCCCCACAAAAAATAGTCTAGAGGCGTTAAATCGCACGATCTGGGCGGCCAATTGACTGGTCCCAAGCGTGAAATAAACTGTTCACCGAACTCGCCTCTCAATTGGTCCATTGTTTCGCGTGCTGTGTGGCATGTGGCACCGTCTTGTTGAAACCACATGTCATGCAAGTCAAGCTCTTCCATTTTGGGCAAAAAAAAGTTTGTTATCATCGCACGGTAGCGCTCACCATTCACAGTAACGTTGTGATTCGCATCATCTTTTAAGAAATACGGCCCAATGATGCCGCCAGCCCATAATCCGCACCAAACGGTTGTTTTTTGTGGATGCATTGGTAGCTCTTGCAATGCTTCTGGCTGCTCTTCACTCCAAATACGGCAGTTTTGCTTGTTCACGTATCCATTCAACCAGAAATGAGCCTCGTCGCTGAACACAATTCTTCGATAAAAAAAGTGGATCTTCATCTAACTTTTCAAGAGCCCATTCACCAAAAATTTGGCGTTGTGGTAGGTCGTTTGGCTTCAATTCTTGCACCAGTTGTATCTTATAAGGCTTCACACCCAAATCCTTCCGCAAAATTTTCCACGTAGTGGAGTAACAGAGGCCCAATTGCTGCGAACGGCGCCGAATCGATAATTCTCGGTCATCACCAACACTGGCCGATACGGCTGCGATATTTTCTTCAGTTCGCACTCTACGTAAGCGTGTTGGTGGTTTAATGTCCAACAATGTAAATTTGGTGCGAAATTTTGTTACAATAGCCCGAATAGAAGCCTCAGTAGGTCGATTAAACTGACCATAAAATGGAAGAAGCGCGCGATGAACTTTCTTAACAGAGCACGCATTTTGGTAATAAAATTCAATAATTTGCAAGCGTTGTTCGTTTGTAAGACGATTCATGATTAAATTATAGACCAAACTGAAGATGTTTGACAGTGACACAAGATACAAAACGTGCGTGAGCTGTCAAAACTAGTGTTGCCAAAAAGATAATAGCAAAAAAATCACTCTTTATTTAATATCTTTCTTAGAATTTCTTTATTTATTAATTTAAAATTTGAGTGCCTGCAGACATTTTATTGCTTTTAAAAATGAGGTTCTCAAAAAGGATTGTTTCTTAGAACTCGTTAATTTTAGTCGCATTATAAAAATTTATTTTTTTTATAAATATTTCGCTCAATCCTATTAATATTATAAAGCCGAATAATGCTTGTGATTTATGGTTGTGTGGATGTTTGTGAGTGGAATGTTTGTTCCTCTTTCACGCAAAAACTACTGAATGAATTTTAATGAAACTTTACATTGATACAAACGCTTTCTAAGGATATCGACCGGGCCGGGTGAGACCGGACAAAAACATCTATTAATAAATAAATAAATTTTTCATATTTAATACGACCTCAAGCTGAACAAAGTATGCATTTCAATTACATACTTTTCTTGAAGTGAGTGAATATAAATCTGGTTAGTTAAATATGTTTTCAAGTAATTCCTTATGTTTTTTAGTATTTGTAAATACCTTTTCAGTATTTTTGACATACTCGTACTAAGATACAAATGTGCATAAATACGTTGAGGGTTATTACACATATCATTTTAGAGAAGAGGTCGTCTAAATTTGTAATCTATTGCCTAAGTACTCAGAAAAAACTTTGCATTATTTTTAAAAATTTTTTGAAATTCCCTTATTCCCCAGTACCTTTCTTCTGAGGGATTTTTATTATTACCCACTTTGCTGAGGTACCATTCCCGATTTTAACCAGGAAAATTGCCAAAATCAAAATGGATATTATTTGTAGGCTCTAAGATTTCTCTTTTATTTTATGATGCAAAACGGAAACTGAAAAAATCCTTAAGAACAACACTCTCCACTCCCCACTTTGCCGAAGTACCATTCATGATTTTGCCCATGAAAATTACCAAAATCAAAAAAGAATTTAATCTGTAGGCTCTAAACTTTCTGGAAGTGTTTTAACATTTTCTGAAAAATTCCTAGTTTTTATTATATGATGCAAAACGGAAACTGCCAAAATCCTTGAGAACAACACTACTGGAGTATATGGAAATTTCAAAAAAAATTTTAAATACCCAAAGTAATATCTGAATTTTGGTTGGTACGTTACAAATATAGATAATAATATTTAATGACGTAAGACGTATTTGATAAATATGCCATTAATACTGAAAATATATTTACAAATACTAAAAAACATAATGGGGTAAGTTAAAGCATATTTAACGCGGCATATTTATCTTCACTCATTTAATTTTTTTCTATGGTTTTGCTATTAATAAAGAAGGTGGAAAGTGAAAAATATTAATATTTCGGTAACACAGTGAAGGATATATAAGACTCGGCACTGCCGAATTTAACTTGTTAAAGGTTGCGGTGCTATTATAACCCATGCTGATGGTGAAGTCTATAACATTATAATCCCGAAATTGAAATTACATACATATGAACGCATATAAATATACTTTATCCTTTTCGGTAATAGAGAAGAGTATACATATAAGACCTTCATCTGAAATTAAAAAAATTTGAAAATAACTAAGTTTTTATTCGTTTTTTATGGATAGTAGAAGCAACATAACACACATATTTTATATTAAATAAACTTTTTGATTTTCTGTAATTCGATACGTGTGTATGCATAAATATATGTCGGCTTTTACATTTTGCATGTCTACAATATTATATTTGAAAGTGGTATAAGTCCACTTTTTTTAAAAATGAGTTAGCGATAATTCTAGATAGATAGTATCTAAAAGGTGATTTTATAAGAACTATCGGAAATTAAAAAAAAAAAAAAACACATAAAATTCAGAAAAATGCATGAAATATTTATTTGGATCGATAGTTGGGTCGATATAATTTAATGTTTGAAGATTATTTCATGCAAATGTTGGCCGCGGCTGCGCCTCAAATGGTCCATCCGCTTAGTCCAATTTTGGCATACTCTTTCCAACATTTCGGCCGGTATCTCACGAATAATGTTGGCAATGTTGGCTTCCAGTGCGTCAATCGAAGCGGGCTTGTCCCTATAGACATTAGCCTTAACATAGCCCCACAAAAAATAGTCTAGAGGCGTTAAATCGCACGATCTGGGCGGCCAATTGACTGGTCCCAAGCGTGAAATAAACTGTTCACCGAACTCGCCTCTCGATTGGTCCATTGTTTCGCGTGCTGTGTGGCATGTGGCACCGTCTTATTGAAACCACATGTCATGCAAGTCAAGCTCTTCCATTTTGGGCAAAAAAAGTTTGTTATCATCGCACGGTAGCGCTCACCATTCACAGTAACGTTGTGATTCGCATCATCTTTTAAGAAATACGGCCCAATGATGCCGCCAGCCGATAATCCGCACCAAACGGTTGTTTTTTGTGGATGCATTGGTAGCTCTTGCAATGCTTCTGGCTGCTCTTCACTCCAAATACGGCAGTTTTGCTTGTTCACGTATCCATTCAACCAGAAATGAGCCTCGTCGCTGAACACAATTCTTCGATAAAAAAAGTGGATCTTCATCTAACTTTTCAAGAGCCCATTCACCAAAAATTTGGCGTTGTGGTAGGTCGTTTGGCTTCAATTCTTGCACCAGTTGTATCTTATAAGGCTTCACACCCAAATCCTTCCGCAAAATTTTCCACGTAGTGGAGTAACAGAGGCCCAATTGCTGCGAACGGCGCCGAATCGATAATTCACGGTCATCACCAACACTGGCCGATACGGCTGCGATATTTTCTTCAGTTCGCACTCTACGTAAGCGTGTTGGTGGTTTAATGTCCAACAATGTAAATTTGGTGCGAAATTTTGTTACAATAGCCCGAATAGAAGCCTCAGTAGGTCGATTAAACTGACCATAAAATGGAAGAAGCGCGCGATGAACTTTCTTAACAGAGCACGCATTTTGGTAATAAAATTCAATAATTTGCAAGCGTTGTTCGTTTGTAAGACGATTCATGATTAAATTATAGACCAAACTGAAGATGTTTGACAGTGACACAAGATACAAAACGTGCGTGAGCTGTCAAAACTAGTGTTGCCAAAAAGATAATAGCAAAAAAATCACTCTTTATATCTCATTAAAATTACCGCTAACTCATAATATTTTTAAGCGGACTTATACCATTTTCAAATATAACAGAAATTCAAATTTACACTACTTAGTGAGTCACTAAGTAATAAGTGCGTAAACTTTAAAACTATTAAAATAAAGAAAAAGATTTATGAAAAAAAAATAACAAGATATTTATTTGACAGCAAAATAACATCATAAAAATTACATTCTAGAGCAACAGTGTGTTATTTGTTAACTAATAGAATGAGATAAAATGCAGATTTGGCTACAACTATAAAAATAATGCATACTGAAACTTAAATTATCAGTAATTAAACGAATATTAAACGAAGTATTTCAGTAGCATTCATTAAGAAAATTTTTCAATATGAAATTAGTTTTAACTCTTTTACTACTGTCTGTATTCTCTTTGGGTTCCACATGGGTAAAAATGAAAGTCCTTACGTGATAATTTTTTTTTTAATTTTCAATTTCTATTACCGCAGGGTCAACTTGGTTTAACTTTTGGTGCTAAAGGTGGTTTTGCTGGTTTGTCGCCCGGACAATTCTTCAACACCATAGTATTGCAATCGGAAGCGGATAAACTTTTAGTTAATCCCGATATATCAGATGATTTACGACAACGTGTTTTAGATTCAATGACCAATGCTGAACAAGGCTTTAATAGCTGCTCAACTGCAGCTCCACTGCCTTGGATGCAAATACGCTGTTCAGCTTTACAGTTGCAACGTTCTAAAAGTGAATTGAAAATAATCGAAAATGAGATTGCAGCCAGATCTTTGGCTGTAGCAAATGCAGTACCTGCTGAAACGGGCATTTCAGCTACTGCTAATTAAATATTAAAGGCAAAGTTCTTACTAAAATTTTAATTAAAAAATTAAAAAAATAAGTTTTATGTGAATTTTGTTGTTATAAATATTTTGTTCTTAAATGCATTTCATAAAGAATAAACTTTGAACACACCAATTATTAAAAAAATGTGCTTTATTTCTTCTTGCATTGAATTAGGTTTGTTAATGTTGTGCTGTTTCAATTTTAATAAAAAAAAAAAAGAATTTAGATTTTCTCTAGTGTTTCTTTTTCTAATTTATGATTAAAACATCCTACATATTTGTCTTGTTTAAAATGAAATGTCCTAGTAAACAATTCCAAGAAATGAAAAAATAAAATGAATTAAACAAAAATTTTTTGAGAATATGATTCACTTTAAAATTGATCAAACTAGTTCTGTGAAAAACTAGTTTGTTTAGTTTCCATTAAAATTTATAAAACTCTTCTGGTCAATTTTAAAAAAAATTTCAACTACAATTAATTAATGGCATGACTAAATGAATTATACAAAAATCCGTTTGCTAAATTACTTGCACACATACAAACATACATATTATCCCTGTTTAGCTTTATTAAATATTTTGAAAAAATTTCATCTATCTATGACAATATAATTATGTAAGTGCTCATACTGTGTGGATATGTTTTATGGGAGCATTACATTATGCGACCCCTTATGGATCTCATGGCACTTGAGTTGAAGAAGCCAAACTATAACGTCAAATAGAAAATACGCTTGTATTATGAGTAGTTTATTTCAATCATTGCTTGCTTCTTTTTTATGCATGCATACAAACATTTTTACGTACGTATTTAGATTTATGTCTGCAAATGAAATGGTATAGTGTGGGCACAACAGGAGAAACAGTAATTAAATTATATTTAAAAAATTTTTTTAAATGGCATAATACTCGTATCTTAGGGGTTGTTCATATATTATGTAGGTAAAATGTCAGGTTGTTTGTGTTTTCATGATCTGTTGTAATTTGGAAAGGAAATTTGTGTTACGCCTATTGTGAGGACGACAATATTATATAGTATTTAATTCACCTTTGCTTATGCTTAAGAAATGGATTTTGCATAAGAAGAAAATGAAAATATTGTTCCTTTCTTTAACAATGAACATATTGCAACATTTCTAAAATAATGATTGTGTGACAAATAATAATTTTTGTATGTAGTTGGAACGTTTTTATAAAACTCAAAATTAAGCAAAAACAAGATAAAATTTATTTATTTTTTTCAATTTGAATAGTAGTCTTGTAGACATCGTTTCACCTTCTTGCGTAGTAGCCATGAGTGAAGTTGTTATTCACTCTACAAAAAGACTCTGAACACATGAAAATAGTATCTCCTTCCTCTCTGCCATTTTATTGCCCATATGACCCTTCCCGTAGTAAGCCACTAATCAAATTACTAGCCATAAAGGTGCCCCACAGTCTTATCGCAGCAATTAAGTAAATCTATAACACATGTCAATATTCTTTGAAAATCAATAGTTAATTTGAGCTTCACGGTTAGTATTTTAAATATATTTATTTAAAACAATTAATTTTCGTCCGATTTCGCTGTTTATCTGTGTTTTTAATGTGGATTTTACGTTTGAAGGTAAATAAACAAAAGCACTATAAGATAATAAAGTTGAATCAAATTATGTGTAATAAAACCAAAACAACTAATTACTTATCAACAACCTACATTCAAGAGATACATTTATGTACGTTTCTTATCTTCTAGGTGAATAAAATCTCAAAACAAAAGTTTTGCAGAAAAATAGCGCAATAAAGAAAAAAATTAAAGCAAATTTAAAACGCTCAGTTTCTTTGAAACCTTCACAGGCAACAACAGCAACAGGAAGTGAAAAATAAATTAAAAAAAAAATGATTAGCTGCTACATTCTTTGTTTAATTTTGAATGCGGTAAATTTGCTTATAAATTTTACTTGAATATAAAAAATTCATCTAAAACATTTACTATTTCAAGTTTTTGCTGCCCACTGTATTAAGTCAAAATGATTTTACTGGAATGCCAGAGGCGAAAATGCAACAAGTATTTGACTTTTCAAACATTGTTAAATCAATCATTGAAAAATACATACAAGAAGCTTTACCACCAGCAGCAATACCAGAAGGTAACAGAATTTTGCAAAACACTAAAGAAGAGCTTACCAAGTGTGAGTCAACTGCTAAAACAACCCTCAATATAGAGCAATACAAAATTTGCAGTTCAGCGTTGCTGGATAATTCCATGGCTGATTTAGGTGCATTACAACCCAAATATCGACCATTCACATCGTCAGCACAGAGAATTCGATTTTTTATGTAATTAAAACAACAAAAAAAATATATTTTTTTTAATTTTAAAGAGTAAAATAAATGTGTGTGTCCGTGCGAATGTATGTGTGCGTGGGTGTATAAAGTTTCTTAATATCCAGTGCTTTTTCTTGAAGCGATTGTTTTGTGAAAAACTTAAATTCCTTTCCAAAAAAAAAAAAATTGAAGTAGACTTGTAAGTAAAATTTATGAAAAATTTCGATAACGTTGACTTTAAATTCTATATTAATTTAGTGTACACTTGCAAGAAATCATTTTGACATAGGACTAGATGTACATTTTTAACACGATCGATGTGTTATGTTGTACACCACAAACACTTACTAACTAAACCACAAGCAGATGCTTTTCCATCCAGGGACAAGTCATCGTATTACTTCGAGACGATCTTCTTTGACTTGCTTGCCCTTCTGTTATCTGTTATCATGCCTGGTCAAGCGCCATCTTCTTAGTGTGTTCTATGTCTTGTGTTCCGCCTCAAGGTTTCTCTTTTTCTTTTCCAATATTTTTCCTATATAGAGTGTGGTCATAGCCTGAACGTTGTTTCCAGTTGTGAGTAAGCTGTTATGTTGGTCCAGTTCTGAATTTTTATTCTATCATCTCGATCATTAAAAGATAGTATGTTCAGTACTATCTCCATCTGAATAGACCTTTCTATTCTATAGCTTTACTTATGGAATACAAGTGTAAATTGTTTGGGACCCCTTTGCCATAAGCACTAAACAGAATCCTGTTACTTTGGAAAAATTTGATTTTGTTGTACAGGCATACTTTATTTAGACCTCATTTAGTGTTAATAGAAACAGCGTTCAAAGACGAGCAATTTACTCTAAAATATAGGGTTACTTTCCTTACTAAGATACTGCAGACTATCGTTCACAGTTCTCAATTCGTCTAATAACATTCATTTCCATCATCGACGTCAAGCTTTAAAAAGTGGGCGTAGTTATGGGCATGGTAAGCTTTTGCTTTCATTAAAATATAGTTTATACATTCGATCTTCTTACTATAAGCAATTGTACTCATAAAGTAAAAGACCGTGCAAGACCGGCTAAAAAGAGGCAGTAGATAATAAGCCAGATACTTTCAAGGCTCAAGCTAAAAGTCCAGCCATTTAGGAGGAGAGGAATACAATGTGAAACACACGTACAGTCGAATTTTATATATAGGGTTCGCCAAATAACTTTTTTTTTTGAAAATGCTATAAAAATATCGAGTCTAGATTCGGCTGTGTGGCACGTAGCGCAACCAAATGTTGCCAATATCCTCTTCTTCAATTTTTGTGAATAAAAATTCGTTCAACATGGCCCGATAACGATCGCCATTGACTAACGGCTCATTTTCGAAGAAAAATGGCCCAATTATGCCTCTGGACCAAAATCGGCACCAAACAGTGACTCGTTTTGAGTGCGTCGGCTTTTCAATGTATGCGTGCGGGTTTTCTGTGCCCCAAATGCGACAATTTTGCTTGTTTACATACCCGCCAAGATCAAAATGAGCTTCATCTGAAAAGATGATTTTTTTTGGCAACATCGGGCATCTTCTGTAAGTCGATCGCAGGCCCACTTAGCGAAGCGAAAACACCAATATATTCTTTCAGCGGAAGGATAAAACTAATTATCTGTCAAATCAGACATGAGCTAAGTGTTATCATTCACGAAATAAGCACTAGTTGAAAAAAAAAAAAAAAATGGCGGACCCTTTATTAAGATTAGAAAAAGATGTCTCTTACTTTAGATTTCGTGGCTACAGCACCCATTCAATGTTGTTTTTGTTTTGTCGCCAATAAGTCAGCTTTGCATAGCTGAGGGGTACTAATTTTTGTAGTAGCCGGTTTCTGCGACTAGTTTTCTCTCAAAAAAACAAACCTCAATGTACTTTCCCCATGTTTGTTTGTAAGAATTGTGAATATTTTTCATGAACCAAAGCAAACACACAAAAAAATTGGGAAATTGTTCTTATGTGGTGTTATATTAGGGATAAAATCTAAACCTTGATGTGTATTTTTATGGTTAACAGAAAAGCTAAACGAATTAAAGCAATAAAATTTTAAATTAAAAGTAGGTTGAATAGAGTTTTATGTTTGAATGTGTTTATAAGAAACGAGCAATACAATCGTCTAAAATGTATAATTAATTTTGAGGATGATAGATACATCATCCTTAATAAATAAGTTCGAAAGCATATTTAAATTTAAATCTGTAAGCTCAGAAAAAAATATTTGTTCGAAGAAATTTTTTAATAAAAATTTTTAGCACATTCGAGAAATGTATTTTGAAAAATAAAGGGGCCATATGAAGTACATATGTAGGAGAAAACTTATTTATTTTACAAAGTACCCACCGGCTAGTTTTCTTTTGTTTCTGAAAAAAGCTTTTCTGCAACCAACTCATTAGTTAGGTAGTGTACTAGCCCACCAATCTGGGGGTCGCAATTTCGATTCCTGTCTAGACTCTGGGTGCTTTCTGCAGACAAGTCCGAATTTGTGTTGTTAAAAAAATCAAACATTTTAAAATAGTGGCGGCTCAATTAAAAATTGTATGAGAAATAAAATATAAAATAAAACTAATTCAAATTAATTTCAGAGATTAATTTTCTTTAGAACAAGTGAGTGAATTCAGCTCTCGTGATTATAAGCTGCATGTCCAAAATATTACAACTTTCTCATGTTTCTTACAACCAAAACACACAATAAGTTGCCAATTTTTGCAACTTTCTGAAGGTGTATCAACTCTTTTGGTTCTTATAATAAAATGTGTTTTCAGTTAAAATAAATTACATAGAAAATTCATTTACAATTCTACAAAATTAACTCAAACAAAACAAAATTTGTTTTCTTCCAAGTGATTTTAAGTTTGTCCCTCTTCAACACTAGAATGCCAATTTAGTTTATGTACTGTTATTTCAAAGAACATTTTTCAAATTTCTTGATAAAAAGCCAATCGTTGGTTGAAGCCAGCGCTATAAAAGGCTTGCGATAAAACCATTTACAAAAATCTAAAAAAAAAAAAAAACATTCTACTTCAATAACAAGTCAATTGCAGGCAGCAACAGTAAAAGTCACTCGCATCAATAACGAAAAAAAATTTTTTTATTTAAAAATGAATAAAAAAAGAAAAAATCGTGAATAAATGCCATCATTATACTTGACTCAAAACTAAAGGCAAATGCTGTGTGTTTTTTGTTTTGTTGTTTTACTCTTTCAATATTAAGCTGCTCAAGTTTCCAAACAGCTCAACGACAATTGCAGCAACATAGCCACCCAACAAGATTAGCTTCCACAAAACACCACCCCATGCAATAATGCCATATCGTAAGTGAGTAGCAATTTACCATGAAGCAAAAACTACATTAAACAGTTGATGGCATTTCAGTGGTTCAGATGCCAACAACTGATTTTGTTTTATTTTGTTATATTTTTTTTTTACTTTATAACTTTTTTTTTTGTATTCCTAAAAGTCACATAGAAAACGTTCTGTATTAGCGTCTAAAAACAAAAAAAAGAAAACTATTGGGTTCAAGGATGATTTGCCAAACAGGCTGCAGAAAAAATAAATTGTGTAATTGTGCTATTCTTTAACAATAAATACCATGTTTGGAAAAATTTTGTTAAAACAAATTTTATTGGTGCATTTTACATTGCTTACACACTTTTCATTTTCTTTTTCAAGTCAGCATGTCAAACCAAAAAACAGAATAAATGGATGGCTAAGTAGTACAAGCGAAATATAATTTTTCTATTCTTGACTGATTATTGACAAGCAATTACTTGCTATTAAAAATCAATAGAACTAACTTTTCAATGTTGTTGAAATTATGATTGACAACAAGATGACATGGGCAATGCAGTTGAAATTGACAGAAATTGCACACTCGCAGATTCTAATGATAAAGAATTTTATGTTCGATTTAAAGTGAATTAGACATTCATGATTATCATGGGCTTACTGAAAACTGATTACACAACCAGCAAAATGAAATTTTTTTTTGTTTCCAAAGTTTCATAGTCAATTTGAGTATAGATGGGGGATGTAAGCTTCAATGCCTATGAGTTGCTTATTTTAATTCTACGTTTAGTTCTTGAGAAAACAGAGGTTACGCAATATTATTTGCAATAACTCGAGAATTAACTCTTTGATTGAACTTAAAAAAACACGGATATAAAATAACCTTAGAGTTATGTTATTATAATTTTTTTTACCAGTTTGCGATATTCACAAAATTCAGTCAAACAAACAATTTTTTTTTTCAGAAAATTAAAAAAAAATTTTTTTTTCTTAAAAATTAATTTAGTCTTAGTAATGATTAATTAAATTATAAATAAATAAATAAAATATAAAATGAAAAAAATTATAGGATGTTCGCTTAATGTCAACACCTGCAACAAATAAAATTAACTATTATGCATTTCATTAAAATACGTTCTGAAATTTTTCCTTATTAAGTGATCACACCTATTTTACCCAAAATATACCCTTTGGCATCATACAATTAATAGGCGCACCTATACATGTATGTATAAGTACGACTACCTGATTTCATGTGTGAGCTCATGTATCTACAGCTAAATAATTTCCATAAAAAAATAAAGCAGTAATGAATAAAAAACTTAAATTTTTAAAGTAAAGGGTGGTTAAATTTTAAGGGCCGATGTTGATTTTGAATAAAACACAAATTATTTAGGAAATTATTGTCATTTCTTTTTATTATGATAATATGGTATAGTTCAATTATATATTTAACAAAATATCGGCCAAACGGAAGTCGTAACCGATAGTCAAAATTTTCGATGACGCTGAGGCATAATTGAGGCTTTATGCCGAATTATCTCATCCTTTAACTCTTGAATTGTTGCTGGCTTATCGACGTAAGCCTTTTCTTTCAAATAACCCCAAAGAAAAAAAACCAACGGAGTCAAATCACATGATCTTGGCGGCCAATTGACATCGCCACCACGTGAGATAACATGGCCACTGAATTTGTCGCGCAAAAAAGCCATTCTTTCGTTAGCTGTGTGGCAAGTGACACCGTCCTGTTGAAACCACATATCGTCCACATCCATATCTTCCAATTCGGGCTATAAAAAGTTCGTTATCATCTCACGATAGCGAACACCATTCACAGTAACTGCTTGACCAGCCTCATTTTGGAAAAAATAGTGTCCGATGATGCACTTTTTGTTGGTGCATTGGTTTTTCTACAATCACTCTTAGATTATCATTCGCCCAAATGCGGCAATTCTGTTTTTTGACGAATCCACTAAGGTGAAAATGTTCCTCATCAATGAAGATGATTTTCTTCGAAAATTGATCAGCATCCACTGTTCCCATTTCATGGCACCACTATGACCATTGACGATTGTGTATCTTTCCATGGCTCAAATTGAGTTAGTCTGAAATTGAGAAATGTCAAATGAAATACAGAAAAAACTTGACGTTTAAGTGTGGTTCACATTCAACATCGGCCCTTAAAATTTAACCACCCTTTATTTTTGATTTTTTCATGCATTTGTGAAACGGTTGCTTTGATATCTAACAAATTTGTATATCAGTGGTTTTTTTTGTCCATTTTAGGGCAAAAAATTCACTCAGAAGCTCTCTTATTTATGGAAATCAATACAGTGAATGGTATAAAAATTAAAATTCTATCGAAGTTGCTGTTCCAAGTTTTTTACCTCGGGACAATAATGACGCCTGTAACTTAAGTCTTTTAAGTGTTGCGAACCTCGTGTAGATTCGTTAAGGCCGTGGCCAAAAACTAATAGTTTTTTGTCTAGACTTTGAACCTAATATCGAGTGATAAGTTAAGGTTGGATTACTCAACAATTCACAATGCAAAAAATTTTATGACAGATATAATGATAAAGAGTCACTTACAACAGCATGATTTTTGTTCGAGATGAGCCACCTTTAAGCAACAGCTTTAGCTGATAAGCTAAAATCTATGATGTACTAAATTGATGTTCTTTAAAAAAAATATTTCTTGATCCAAAAGTATTTAATAAACATCATTCATTTTGTTCTCAATCCGTAATAGAGACCCCGTTCCTATGTACCAAGTACAGAATCACACTATTCTACTTCCGGTACCTTGTTTGATGCTTTTTAATGGTATGTGGGGAACGAAATGCTTTATTAGGGATAATTAAATTAAAAAATTCTTCCCCATATATTTTTAAAACATTATTTTTTGTATGAAAATTTGTGAACAAAGTGTCTCTATTTTATTACGCGAACTAAAAAGTCTAGCACATACTTTATGCTGCTATGAAAGCCTTAAAACTGAGTAAAATTCGTTTTCAAGTGTGTGAAAAGGTGAATGAAACATATTGCACAGTAGAATGCAATACATTACTTCCAAGCGTCACTATTGCTTCCAAATCAAAATTGCTTTTGCATAAAACATTTGTCTGCTTCTGACTCCTACAAAGCTTTAGCTTAAACTGTGGCTAACATTACACAAATACTTGCCGAAATAAAAGTGACCACTACTTTTGACTTGTATTGAATAAAATTAATTCCAATAGAATGATGATCCGAATATGTTGTATTTTAATAAAAGATTAAATTATGCTAAGTCAAAATTTTTTCAAAATATGTTGCTGACATATTTGGCTAACTTTCATAGTAATGAACTATAGAGTCATTACTGGATATTGTATTAATAAAATTGTCAATTGACTTCATTAAAAATAAACCATCACTCTATAGTTAAGTAAACGTTAGTAGGAAGTTCACTTCTTACTGAGTTGCTGTAGGGAACACAGTAAAAACAACACACACATACCCATTTACACATGGTTTTGTATGCATAAGATATTAAAGCATAACTTACATCTGTTTGCGACTTTACATCCTTACAAAATTATACTTACAAACCATAATTTATATTAAATATGTAGATAAATATTTAGTTAGGTATGTATACAAGTATGTAAGTATGTAAAGGGTGTTTTTTATAGACGTATAGAACTTTAAATTGCAATAAAACAACGGTTGATTATTCGATTGACATGAATTTTATTTATCCGAAAGATAATCTTGTGGCATTACATTTTAAATATGATTTCTGGCATATGACCGCCACGGTTGGCTCGGATGTAGTCCAATTTGGACGTCCAATATTCGATGACTTCTTTCAACATTTGTGGCCGTATATCGGCAATAACACGGCGAATGTTGTCTTCCAAATGGTCAAGCGTTTGTGGCTTATCCGCATAGACCAATGATTTTACATAGCCCCACAGAAAGTAGTCTAGCGGTGTTAAATCACAAGATCTTGAAGGCGAATTCACAGGTCCAAAACGTGAAATTAGGCGGTCACCAAACGTGTCTTTCAATAAATCGATTGAGGCACGAGCTGTGTGACATGTTGCGCCGTCTTGTTGGAACCACAGCTCCTGGACATCATAGTTGTTCAATTCAGGAATGAAAAAGTTAGTAATCATGGCGCTATACCGATCACCATTGACTGTAACGTTCTGGCCATCATCGTTTTTGAAGAAGTACGGACCAATGATTCCACCAGCCCATAAAGCGCACCAAACAGTCAGTTTTTCTGGATGTAACGGTGTTTCGACATACACTTGAGGATTAGCTTCACTCCAAATGCGGCAGTTTTGTTTCTTGACGTGGCCATTCAACCAGAAGTGCACTTCATCGCTAAACAAAATTTGCTTATGAAAATCGGGAAAAACGGCAATCTCGTTTTGGGCCCATTTGCAAGCGTTGTTCAGGCGTTAGTCTATTCATAATGAATTGCCAAGCCAAACTAAGAATAAATCACTTGACAGCTGTTAAATCGGTCGCCATCTTGAACAGTAATGCCAACTTAAAGTTCTATACGTCTATAAAAAACACCCTTTATAAGTAAGTAATAGCTTGTGCAAGTAAGTGGTTTCATACACAGATAAATATGAGACATGTTAAGGATTTATTATTAAACTTCCATTACACACTTGTAGCCCCTAGAAGTGAAATATAAAATATTAGTGCGATTCACGTTTCAGTGTAAAAATGTAAAAACAAAATGAATATCAAAAGTTTTTTTTACACACAACAAAAAAATATATTATGCTACTATTTTCTACAATATTTGAGAAATACAATATAAAAACAAAGCGTAAATACGTTTTACAAATGCGTAACTTGGGAGTCACACGATCAAGTTTTCATTCAATTTTTAAAATTTCTCTCTTTTTTTTACCAATACACTCACACTTTTACAATTTGCTGAGAGTTTGCTTTCAATTTTTCGTTCAATTGAGTGTTTCAAATTACAGTCAAGAAAACAGCTGACTGCAGTTTTTTTATTCCAAATTTGAATTCTTATTCTGCCGCCAGTATTGTTTTCTTTTTTTTTTAAATATGTTTGTGAAGAAATTAAACAAATATAACGACGTTTTGCAGTTCATAGAGATATACAGAAGGCATGAAGTTCTGTTAAACATTAATATTCCTGCATACAGACGGAATAATTAAAAAATTAAGGCATATAACTCTATTGCCGCCGAAACAAAACTGTCGGTGGAAGAGGTTAAAATAAAAACATCTTGTTGAAAAACTTGCTTTGAAATTGCGTGCAGCCTACACAGCTTTCAATTTTTGTGAATTTTGACAAGCAGTATATGTAAATTTCTTGAAAGAGAATTGTAAAAAAAATTGATCGTGTGACTGCAGTGTAAGTGCATAGAAAAGCTTGAAAACAGCTGTCGCTAAATGGTGCCAACTTTTAGTTTAAGATAAAACGTGTTATGTGCAATTTAAGTGCTGAAAACAAGCTGATATACTTGAAATTAGAGATGACAAATGGGACTGGTTTTTAAAAATCCCGCAAAACAGCATTTTTAACTGAATCCCGAAATTCCGAGCTGGTTTTTCGTAATTTTCAAATAAACATAGAAAATGACTCCAAACTGAACTTTTATCTGTATTTTTTGATTTGTGTTCTTCCAAGTTAATTTTTTTTTAATTTCATTAAAAAAAACTTTTTTTATTTGTTTTCACTTTTTTACTTTTTAATAGAAATATACAACAAGTTTTATTAATTGTGTTGATTTTCTTCAACAAGGTGTTTCAAATATTAAGTATTTGTTTTTAATAAGGGCACATAGAAATATATATCTTTATGACAATAAAAATATAACTAAAACGGGATTAATAAAATTCCGAAATTCCCGGAAAACCCGGAATTTAAAAAGTAAAAAATACCGAATATCGGGATTTAGCTTTTCCCGAAAATACCGGGATTTTCGGGAACGGGATTTCCCGTATGGCATCTCTATTTGAAATATTAATAAGTTAGCAAAACAGCTGTTTACATTTTCTTAGTTTACAATTATCAGAAAAAAGTCGGTCACGTTTTGTAGTTAAAATTTTCCCAAAATATACGTTTAGGAGATTCACACAGTAGCCATAAAATCATATGTTTTAAAAAAACTTCATGAAAAAATTTGACTGCTGTGAGCAGCGTTGTCATTTTAGACTTTTTCAGGCTAGATTTAGCTTTTTTTCAAAATAAACTTATAAAAGCCTTTTTTGGAAAAATGAAAACAAATTCAAAATAAACAATCTGATACTGAGACAAATTTAGCTAAATTAATATTTTCTATAAAACTTTGATATTTAAATTGATAAATTGGTCGAACGACGGTAATTTCATAAGGAAAGAAAAGTATTTTGCTTCTAACTTGTAAAAAAAGCACTTTATTCCTAATTGATTAATTAATTGTTCACTTAAGTATTTAGTTATCTAGTACTACCGTTTAGTAATGCTGAGGTTGCTCACTTTTGAGTACGATAAACCAAGAGAAATATCACAATAGAAATCGCATTAAAAATCAAAAAATAAATTATTACTTGAGAGAATTTTAAATTTTATTTTTTAACATTGAAGTTGAAAAATAATTGAATTTGCTTCTAAGTATTTAAACGACATTATTTTCATGTTTTTTAATAAAAATTATAATTAAGCACAAATAGAGATTAATATTTTGTTAAACTTTTAAATTCTAAATAGAAATTATTACATATACAATTACAAGTGCTCATTGTAGAGAAACCCTATGTCTTTCTTATTATTTTTTATAATTTTTTGTGTTTGTTTTTCATATATTCTTTAATTACATTCAGTAATACCCACCTGGCATTCGAATGCAAAAGAGAAGAGAAGAATAAAAATAGAATATATAGTTTTCAATATTAAAATGTTGGTTGGGAAATTTATTTATTTATTCAGTTCAATGCTTACTGAGTTTTTTGTTTGAATATTTGAAACTTTTTGTAACTATTGATAAATTATTTTTATTTAATCAATATAAAGGTTTTACTGTTTGCAAGAAACGTTGGGAGTAATCTACTGAGGATTCAGAGTAGCGTCTGATGAAATGGTCCATATAGATATGCTATCCAATTCAGTATTTATTGTACTGAATAAATAACTGATGAGAATATCATGAGTAAAAGAATAAATTTAAAAACCAATACAATTTCTGGAATTAAGCACAAATAAAGATTAATATTTTGTTAGATTTTTAATAAAATAAAAAAGTAAGAAAATTTTGAATTTTAGGCTGTAGCTTTTTAATTTTTTTTAGTTAATTTTTTTTCGGCGTGATTTAGCTTTTCCAGCGTTTTTTTTTAAAGGAAATGTAGGTTATTTTGTTTCTAGCTGGCTGTGAGCAACCCCTTATAACTCAATGTATTATTTCAAACTTTATTTCGACAAAATAAACACAGTAGAAAAAGTCTTATTATTTTAGGACCTTTTTGTTTGAAAAACAAAAAATTTTTTTCAATTATCATAAAATAATATTACTTGAAGACTTTATGACTATTGTGAACCCCCCAATTAATTGTAAAAATACTTCCAAGCGTGAATGTCGCTATTGTTGCTACTCATATGCATGCAGGCCAATAAATTCTAACAACATTTGCATAGTTAACAAATCAATTTTCAGTTTTACTATTTATGGAATAATATTTTCTTAAATTTATATGAATTTGCAAGTTAATTAAAAAAATGTTGAATTCTTAAGTGCTTTTATTTCTTTTTAGTTTAGTTTAACTTATATTTATACCCGTTTGTAAATTTTAAAAAGGCCGATGAGATTGGGTGTGTGGGCACAATATTTATTAAAAAGGGTTTATACTGTAACACAAATCTTAAAATTGTTATTGGTTTTTGATAGAGTAAAATCAAATAGTAATTGTTAGTATTGTTTTAAAATTTTATGGGGGTTTCGAAATAATTTTATAAGAAAAGCTTTTAGATCTTTTAAGGTTGTGCACCTCTAAACTAACTTAATAAGACATAAGTGCGTTTTTCCATAATGAATTTTGAATTGATTATAAATTTCAATAAATAAATAATGTGCTGTTTTCATAACACAGGCGATAAAGTCGTCTTCAAATTTTATATGAAAAGTAATCACAAAATTGAATGGTTGTCAAATAAGTTTTCTACTCGAGTTGATCGCTTGTGCTATTTAAATTAAACATGAACATAAAAAAGCGCTGTAAGCTTAAATTTAGTGACTAAAAATGTTTTGTTTTTGCATTTTATTTATTTAAGAATTATTGTTGAAAACACTGGTGAAATTTAGTAAAATTAGTTGCAATACAGGTGTACAATTACAATTAGAAAAAATTGACTACACGTAAATAATAAAATCAGACTTTAAAACTCTGTTCACTGCATTAATATTTAGTACAAAATTGAGTTTTTATTTTAAGTACGCAAGTATTCACAAAAATTAAAAAAATTTATTCATTTAATCTGACTTAAAATTTACTTTGCTTAACCGTTTCATATAATTAAAGTTTGTATGAAAAAAAATTACATACAAAAAACTAAAAAAAATCCAACCCCTAACGCCATAATAAAGATTAAATAAAGAAAATAAAAAATATAAAAAGAAAAATGTGACTCGCATGGATGTTTGCTTCATGTAGAAGAAAATTAAATCAACTTCCTTGCACTGTGAAAAATAAATTAAAGTAAAAAGAAAATGACTTCATTATGGTGAAATAAATGAATTGAGACAGTTATTTTTTATTTGACTAAAAGTATTTTTGTAAATTTTGCTGGTAAAAATATGCTCGTGGTAGCAAAAGTGTAAAATAATTTGGTTGAATAAAACAGAAGCAGAAACAGTGATTTTTGTTGCAATTAATGATTACATTTCGAAAAAGCAAAATTAAAGTCCTTGGCTACTGCCTTAACTTCTTTATATTTATTATTGTCAATTATGAATTATATGGTAGCACTGGAATTTAAAAAAAATTTATAGTAAACTTAAGTGCCCAATTAAAAGTAGAACTCCCCTCACGTTTAGATTTTCTGGGATGGCTATTGACATCTGTGATATTTTTATTTTATTCGTTAAGCTCACTGTTGCTGCTGCTGTTTTTTGTTTTGCGCGTTAATCTTTACCACTTGAATATTTTTTCAACCTCTATGGGAAAGTAAAATGAAATAAAAATTTAATTTGATTTAAACGTGTGTTTCGTGAAGTGCGTTGGGACTAAAAATAAAATTGTTAAGAAAATTGCTTTAATGGTGTTTAGCAATACTCTTGTGCGTTTTTTTTTCCCACATTCATATACTAAGTAGGGGTACGTATACTTTATATACCCACACGAGAAGATGTGCATGAATGCGTCAACACTCATACGCGCTGTGCTATGAGTGCAAGTCGTAAAAATATTGTTTTAACTATAAAAATTTTAGTTTATCTTCTTCGGTTAACAAAAAAAAATTGTTTTTTTGTTGGAATATATTTTGTATTTTATTGTTGGGATTTAATTAAATCTTTGCATTGTTTACGACTTTGTAAAGCCGGCATAATAAATTTAATATTTGAATTAAGTTTTTCAAGAACTTTAGTTTGCAATTTTTAGCAAAGTACACAAAAAGGTAAGAGAAAATTAAAACGAAATTGGTTTAAGGCAGTTTTCTTATTTAAGAATTATATAATAGCTGAAAAAGCATTATGTAAAATAATTAAGTTTAGTTTTAGGGCCTTCACTAATTAAAAAAATATAATATTACACTTGATTTACAAAAATTACATTAATTTTACTAAGTAAATAATTTTCCAAAATGCATGCATATCATGGATAGCAAAACAACATAATCAGAATTAAGCATGAAAAAAGATTATTTTTTGTTAAAATTTAATTATTAAAATAATTTTAATAAAGTGCTAGATAATAATAATTATAAACAGATCAATTTTATGAAAGAAAATTTTAAGCAGACAAACAAGCACAGTGGTAAATTATTTTGTTAGAAGGCAGACATTTATTGTTGTACGTTAAAATAACTACCGCATTCGTTGACATTGTAATATTAAACAAGTTAAATTCGGCTGTGCCGTGTCTTATATACCCTTCCAAGGTTAGCAAAATATTAATATTTTTCACTTTCCAAATCTTCTAAAATATAAAAGACATACAAAAAATTAAGTGAGTGGAGACAAATATGCCGAGTTCAATATTTTAACGTAACCCTTTACGTTTTGTAGTATTTGTAAATATATTTTCAGTATTAATGGCATATTTATCAAATACGTCATACGTCACTAAATATTTATTTTAATTTTTGTAATAGTAGCTTAGCGGAGATCGTTTAGATTGGTAACCTTTCACCGAAATACTCAGAAATTACTTAGGACTATTTTAAAATTTTTTTTTTTAAATTTCCATATACCCAAATACTCACCCCCGGGGTGTGTCTTCTCGGTGAAATTCCACCTTGATGTATCACTACCGGGGAATATAGGTGCGCCAGCACCTGGAACTGCCATGGGTTTGAATCTGGCAGAAGGAAACCTGAGGGTTTACCTAAAGGATACCTTCGGGGTCCGACCAGTGACTCTCAACACTGGTACCACGGGAGCCGGTAGCCCCACAGAGGAAGCACTAATGTCCGAGCAATGGGTTAAGAGCTGATGCTCACGAATGGTTGAACAATGAGTGCTCGGAGTCTGTGGACCGAACTTCGTTCCAACCCCACGGGGTTTAATGGATGATGTTCTGGGGACAACATCCCTGGTTCGTTGTTCGGTCTGTGGACTTCGTGCACACCCAAATGCTCGGACAGCGGAATCTGTGACCGGTTATTGGTGAGGTCCCCTTCGGGGGTTCACGTGGTGGCTGTGGTTGAGACCAAAAGGTACGCTGGGAAGGGAGTTCATGTCACCTTTGGCAGGGTGGCATGTTCTTCGATGTGCTGTTTCATAGAAACAGATGTCACTCGACACGGGTTTTGGATAGGCCCAACTCCCTAAACAAGGGTGGTGTGTGTGACATGGCAGAAACACACACAATTTGCTACCTGTGTCCTTAATTGGTCACAGGGGCTGTAGTGGTAGGCACGGATACCACTCGTGGTTTGACCACGGTGAGATAAGGCCCTAGCGGCAGGTGCTCACCTAAATCATCCACATGCATACCCAAATACTGGCACCCCCGGGGTGTCTCTTCTCGGTGAAATGTCATAACTTGATGTATCACTATCCGGGGAAAATAGGTGCGCGAGCACCTGGAAATGCCATGGGTTTGAATCTGGCAGAAGGAAACCTTGAGGGTTTACCTAAAGGATACCTTCGGGGTCCGACCAGTGACTCTCAACACTGGTACCACGGGAGCCGGTAGCCCCACAGAGGAAGCACAAACGTCCGAGCAATGGGCTAAGAGCTGATGCTCACACCTAAGATTGAACAATGAGTGCTCGGAATCTGTGGACCGAACTTCGTTCCAACCTCCCTGGTTCGTTCTTCGGTCTGTGGACTTCGTGCACACCCAAATTCTCGGACGGTGGAATCTGTGACCGGTTGTTGGTGAGGTCCCTTTCGGGGGTTCACGTGGTGGCTGTGGTTGAGACCAAAAGGTACGCGGGTAATGGTGTTCATGTCACCTCTGGCAAGGTGGCATGTTCTTCGATGTGCTGTTTCATAGAAACAGAAAGTCATAGACATGGGTTTTTGATCGGCCCAACTCCCTTAACAAGGGAACTGTCAGTGACATGGCAGAAACACACATAATTTGCTACCTGTGTCCTTTATTGGTCACAAGGGCTATAGAGGTAGGAATACCACTCGTAGTTTGACCACGGTGAGATAAGGCCCTAGCGGCAGGTGCTCACCTAAATCATCTACACTCATACCCCAATAGTGTTGTTCTCAAGGATTTTGGCAGCTTTCGTTTTGCATCATAAAATTAAAAACTACGATATTTTTCGAAAATATTAAAACACTTCCAGAAAGCTTAGAACCTACAAATTAAATTTCTTTTTGTTTTTGGTATTTTTCATGTACGAAATCGAAAATGAAGCCTCGGCAAAGCGGGGAATGATAAAAACCCTCAAACCCAAGGACTGGAGTATATGGAAAATTAAAAATTTGAGTGTTTTGGGCGTTTGATTTCAAATCTAGGCGACCTCCTCTTTCAAATGATATATGTCCCATCTCGCAATCTTTTATGGTTCGTTCGAAACTTACTTTGGGTTCTTTTGACATTTCCATATACCCCATAAATACTGGCTAAATAATCACAAGTTAGCTTGGATTTATTTCATTCGGAAATAAATCGATTGCTTCACGCACTGTGCGCCAAGTTGCGCCGTCTTGCTGAAATCACATGTCGTTCAGTTGAGGCCACACTAACTGCACTCCCATGTACCTATAATTTAGTAATCAATCCGAAAAAACTTTGAGCTGATTGGAAATCAAAACAGTTTTCAAAGCTGTAAATTTGTGTTATTATTAAAATATAATTAATTAACAGAAACTTTTGAAGAATGAAATCATTACAACTACAGATTACTCTTTTTTTTAATTACATAACCTTCAGTAATCATGTCAAAGTTTCTTTTTTTTACTTCTGCATATTGAACGGGCCGGGCGATGATAGATTATTAAACAAAAAGGTGTGTTAATTCAAGTACAGCTAATTTATAATATATAGGGTCCACCATCGAACGTTTTTTTTTCAACTAGTGCTTATTTCGTGAATGGTAACACTTAGCTTATGTCTGATTTGACAGATAATTAGTTTTATCCTTCCGCTGAAAGAATATATTGGTGTTTTCGCTTCGTTAAGTTGGCCTGCGATCGACTTACAGAAGATGCCGATTTTGCCAAAAAAAAATCAAATTTTCAGATAAAGCTCATTTTGATCTTGGCGGGTATGTAAACAAGCTAAATTGTCGCATTTGGGGCACAGAAAACCCGCACGCATACATTGAAAAGCCGACGCACTCAAAACGAGTCACTGTTTGGTGCCAATTTTGGTCCAGAGGCATAATTGGGCCATTTTTCTTCGAAAATGAGCCGTTAGTCAATGACGATCGTTATCGGGCCACGTTGAACGAATTTTTGTTCACAAAAATTGAAGAAAAGGATATTGGCAACATTTGGTTTCAACAGGACGGCGCTACGTGCCACACAGCCGAAGCTACACTCGCTGTTTTTATAGCATTTTAAAAAAAATTTTTTTTTGGCGGAACCTATAGGTGAAGAAATTAAAATGAAAATAAGAAACAACAACAACATAACCAGCAACAATAGTTGTACACTGGTAGTAGCAATTGTTATTTTGCAAAACTCTGGGCTATTAAAGTATAAGCGAAGTGAAAAAGAAAATGTAACGCAATCAACAACAAGACCATAAAATGAAATACTCGTAATAATAAAAATACAAGAAAAATCAAAACATAAAAACTAAAACAACAACAAAACAATAATAGTTATAATACTAAGAACAACATGATTTGATTGAAATAAAAAAAATGTTGCAATCAAGTGTGTACAAGAACAATACATATAAAATTACAATAAATGCACTTTTTCACCCACTTGCAGCAACTGCTGTAAAAGTAGAAAAGCAAAACACGCTGAACAATAAAAAAAATAACAATAAAAACACATTTAGAGCAGTAACAGTAAAGCAATGATGTTGAGAAAATTATAAAATTTTAAACAACAACAGTAGCCAACAATAGATTTTCTTTTTTTTCTTTTTGTTTTTGATTTTCATATTGTAAAAATTTTTTTAATTCTTGTCGATTTTAGTTAGGAAATTTATATACGCTGGTGTATACGCACACACTATCTGCTTTGTTGGAAGCTCACTTTAGTTTTGTTTATTTAAAATTTAAACAGTTTTTGTGAAGTTTAGAAACATGCCAAAAACATGTTAAAATTAACTCTCGAAAATTGTAAAGAAACGACTATTTTTTGTTATAGAAAAATTCATGTTGTTAAAAAGCTGACAAATTTGATAATATAAAATAATTGTAAAAGATTTTTATGAGGCTTCTTAAAAACTAAAAATGGAATAAACACTTTCCTAATATAAACCTAGATACAGCTTTACGCTTTTAAATTTAAATTATAATTGTTTGATTAAAAAATTAACAAAAAATGTGTAGATTTTTATAAACAAAATTTAATCTTTATTCGTGTTTAATTCCAAATTATGTTGGTGTGCAAAATGCATTATTTTCCATGATATTCTCAAAAAATAGGTTACTTTGTCCAAAAAGTACTGATAGGAAAAGCATATCTATACAGCTGTTTCATCAGATGCTACTCAGAATCTTCAGTAAATTACTCCCAAGTCTTGTTAAATTCCTGCCCAAGCAATTGAATACTTATTTCATTATACCAATCGACCAAATGAGAATTTTAATCAATAGGCAAACAAAAAGTTTCAAAATACTTCAACAAGAAAATAAAAAACTAACAAAGTAGGCATTGAACTAAATAAACTTTCTGTTCTTCTATTTTGTTTCTCATTATATTATTTTTGGTTGTTGTTTGGCCTCTCTATGCTGTTTGTTGCACACCGTGTAGTGCATAGCAGTTATGTCACTTGATTTAATTTTTAACACTAACATTAACATTACTGACTCGATTGTATAAGCAACAAAATGTGTTGTTAGAAAATAACAATATTTGAAACGTTAAAAATCACTCTGACATCTTAATATATAAAATTCGACTGTGCGTGTAATTGACATTGAATTTCTGTGTATGCTTTTGGGTTACGTCTTGGAAGTTTTAGCGTTACAAATCCGCTTGGCAGGTGGCGCTGCAGCTGGTATTTGGCTTATTTATCTTCTACATGTTTTTACCCGGCCTTGCACGGTCCTTTACTCTTTGAGTGTGATTTCTTAGAGTAAGAAAATTTTATATTTTTATCTAAACCCAACTTAGATTTTTATGAAAATTAAAATAGACCACACCCAATTTTTAAATTTTTTTCAAATTGAAGAACGGCTAGACCGATTAGGCTAATTTTCTTCTAATATGTTTGGTATAACCCAACTCATATTTTTCCTTTTTAATTATTTTTAAATATAAATAAAAGTTGAAGGGAAAACAACGTTTGCCGGGTCAGCTAGTAAATGTATAAAATTAAAGAAATTGGCTTTGGAGAGTAATCAGAATGCATGATGAACGTTATAATTTGTTTGACTTCAAAAAAATAAATGAAAACAACTGTAATTAAATGGATAAACATTTCTACAACGCTTGATTGTTTAAAGAAATTAATTATTGTTTAACAACAATGATAAGAATGCAAAGCGAGAATTCGGGTTTATAAAGATTTCCATTGGATTTTAATAAATCAAAATTAAATGATATTTAATACGACTGTCGAAAAATCTTATGGGGGTTCCCTACTGTAATACAAGTGTTAAGTTTTTCATTTCGTAGCTGATTTTTTTATATATTTTTTGCAATCCCCTAAAGGTTCAGCACTTAGAGAGTTTTCTAAAAATGATGAGAGTCGTTTTGACATATTATTTTCACACCATCATACTTTCTAATTTGATTTTGGTTTGATTTTTTTATAAGTTAATTTACGCAGTTTTACAATGTAAAAGCCCCGTTAGAAGTTTTGTACACATACATAATTTTATATATCTAGTGTGTACTCGTTTGTATTTAAAATTATTTTAAAGTTCCTTAAAAGAAAAATTTCTGAGGTGTTGCTGACTATAAGAAACTATGAACACTAGTTATATAGATAACAGAAAATGCATAATAAAGTGTTATTTTGTGACATTATAGACATTTAGCCAACATAACACTTTCATTGAATTTGCTGCTCAAACCACAGGTTACAACTTGTCAATTAAAATTTTCAATTAAAAACTATTTAGAATGGATTTGTAATATAATTTAAGGCACTAAAGAATATAAGAAGCCCTACAGCCAATTAAAGAAAATAAGTAACAATAAAAATTAAAAAAAAGAATAAATAATGTCTTTGTGATTTTTTTAATAATAAAAAAATATGACGTAGACTTTAAACTAAAATTTATGAAAAATTTAATAAAAAAAGTACCTAAAACCTAATTTTGCTTGAAGTTTTTTTCACCATCTCTAAATAAGAACGAATTAACTCTTAAGTTCAATTTTAATTTTTTCTTCTTTTTTATTTTGGAGTCAAAAAATCCCATTTATTAAGGAGTTACAGGGCTAAAAAATTCTATATTCCTTATAGTGTTTTGTATTATTTTCCTAATCATTTCACGTACATAAAGGGGAGAATTCGCATAATACTTACGGCAATTCACAGTAAAAATTAAAAAAGGATAAACTTTAAATACCAAATGTAAGTTTTTGCAACACTGATACACTGTACGATTTTTTGGTCCCCTTCACCATAATTACAAGTCAGAAACATGTTTTTTTTCTTGCTGTATTGTGCAGTGCTATGAAGTATTTTAACAGTAGATTTGAAGTTTACTTAAAACTTTTTATGTGTAATCAAACAAATCACACAAACGATAAAATTGAGTAAAAATCGTGCATACCAATTGATTAAATCATATTTGAGGCAGGCTTAAAAACTGATTGTTTTTTATGTTGTTCGATATGAACAGAAAAAAAGAAATCATTTTTTAATCATGACTTGAACATGATTTAATCAAATGTTGTTCACGATTTTATGGTCAACATCGTTTTAAAATCATCATTTTGAATGATTGAAATTGAAATAAACCCAAAAAGTGTTGATTAAGAACAACAAAATTTTTTGTGCATTTAATAAATCACACACATCAGTTTGAATTCTCTGACTTCAAACTATTTCTGTAATATTGCCCTGAACTCAACTGAAACTGTTTGTCATGAAATTTAATTTGTAGCGCTACAAAAATATGCAAAACTTAAAGCGAATACTGTTTAGTGGAAATAAAAAAACATTATAGAAAAAACACAACACCAGTTGTCTACCTAACCAAGAATACAATACGAGTACACAAAATATAGGGTCCGCCATCGAATGTTTTTTTTCAACTAGTGCTTATTTCGTGAATGGTAACACTTAGCTCATGTCTGATTTGACAGATAATTAGTTTTATCCTTCCGCTGAAAGAATATTGTTGTGTTTCCGCTTCGCTAAGTGGGCCTGCGATCGACTTACAGAAGATGCCGATTTTGCCAAAAAAAATCATCTTTTCAGATGAAGCCCATTTTGATCTTGGCGGGCAAAATTGTCGCATTTGGGGCACAGAAAACCCGCACGCATACATTGAAAAGATGACGCACCCCAAAACGAGTCACTGTTTGATGCGGATTTTGGTCCAGAGGAAAATGACCAACGAGTGGCCGTTAGTCAATGGCGATCGTTATCGGGCCATGTTGAACCAATTTTTGTTCACAAAAATTGAAGAGGAGGATGTTGGCAACATTTGGTTTCAACAGGACGGCGCTACGTGCCACACAGCCGAATCTACACTCGATGTTTTTAAAGCATTTTCAAAAAAAAATTTATTTGGCGGACCCTATATAAAATTGTTTAAATTGAAACGTGACAGTAAGGCACCAACCAACTCGCAAGTCCCTCGCCTGTCTGGGTCTCTTTAATTAAAAGAACCCTCAAATAAAGCAAACACTAGTACACACAACATATCAAATGTAATCAAAATGATTGCGTGCAATTTAATATCTAATTCAATATTAGCAGAGATTTAAAACATTTTGGTTTCTTTACTTTTTTCTACAATTTGGCTATTTTTTTTAGTTCGTTCAAAATGCTATACAGCACGTAACACTAATCGAATTAAAAAAGCCACAATTAAAATGATTTAAAATACGTACGTCTATTGTTGCTGCTATAAAAGGACTGTGCAGCTAAATGAGTGGATTATTTTGATTGGTTTGAAACTGGAGATAATTTTAACGAAAAAAAAAAAATAAATTGATAGATCAAAAAGTTTAACGGAGGTGGCTGGTGTAATTATAAATGCCGTCCAACTAAATGGATAAAAACTATTAAATGTTTTGTAAAATCTATAAAACGTTAAGCGTTGTAAAGCTAGAAAATATAACGAGCAATTTATTATTATACTAGGAACTAGACAGAGAGAGAGAGGGAGAAAGAGAAAAAAAGAAAGTGAGTGCAGCAGAAAGACAGAAATTAACAAAATGGATGAGTTTATAAAAGCCCCCATATTTCAAGCTCAAATGGGTAACGGGTCTATAATGGATAGAGTGAGTTACTTCAAAATTTCCATCTTTTTTTAAGCTAATTAAACTTAATTAATCATAAATATTTTTAGGTAACACCTGATATGGCTCATTTGGTAAATCCCTATTGGGGTCGTTTTCCTCCTATGGAGACTAAAATGAATCAAATATTGGGCGTTTTTACATTTGTCATTTTTGTTATATCGATTTGTGGCAATGGCGTGGTTGTCTATATATTTGGTGGTACCAAATCTTTAAGAACTCCCGCCAATTTGCTGGTTTTAAATCTTGCCTTCTCTGACTTCTGTATGATGGTCTCACAGTGTCCAATAATGATTATAAATTTTTATTACGAAACCTGGATTTTGGGACCACTTTGGTGTGATCTTTATGCTGTAAGTGGTTCTATGTTTGGTTGTGGTTCTATATGGTCAATGTGCATGATTGCATTGGATCGTTATAATGTAATTGTTAAAGGTGTTTCTGGCAGGCCTATGACAGTTAAATTGGCCATTATGAAAATTCTATTTATATGGACTTTTGCTTCATTTTGGACTATAATGCCTTTGATTGGTTGGAATAGGTAAGTAAGCGAAAAGTTTCACTAAAATTGATAAATTTTTAGTAAAACAAAATAAAAAAATTAAATGGTATTTTGTGTCAAAATCAACCAAGATGTTGTGATAGAGAAAGTGTTTTCACTTATGCAGTGGATGTTACGATTCCCACATTATTTGAATTAGCATTTACAATATTTCTTTCTGAGTTGTTGTTTCACATTTAATATTTATTTTCAGATATGTTCCCGAAGGCAATTTAACTGGTTGTAGCATTGATACCATGACTAGACAATGGAATCCACGTTCATATTTAATTTGTTATTCATTGCTTGTATATTACACGCCCCTATTTCTGATATGTTACTCTTATTGGTTTATAATTGCTGCAGTGGCAGCACATGAAAAGGCCATGCGTGAACAAGCCAAGAAAATGAATGTAAAATCTTTAAGATCTTCAGAAGATTGTGAAAAAAGTGCAGAAGCAAAATTAGCCAAAGTGGCTTTAGTTACAATATCCTTGTGGTTTTTGGCCTGGACACCTTATTTAATTATTTGCTATTATGGTTTATTTAAAATTGAAGGCTTAACACCCACCGCTACAATATGGGGAGCAACATTTGCCAAAACAAGTGCTGTCTACAATCCCATTGTTTATGGCATAAGGTACTCGTATTTCACTAAAAATGTCAAACATTAGCACCTTAAATAAAATAATTAATTCTTTTTTTTTTAATAATTTTAACAGCCATCCCAAGTATCGCATTGTACTGAAAGAAAAATGTCCCTTGTGTGTAATTGGTTCGACTGAGGAACCTAAACCGGATAATACAGATAGTACCACAACTTCACAAGCTGAATCATCGGCTTAACTTAAAAAAAAAATACTTTTTTTGCGAGAGATTATATGATTACCAAGCAATGCCAATGCAAGTGGCCAAAAAGTACAAAAAAAAAAAAGAAAGAAAAAAGCAAATATCTTTAAAAAGATACAAAAATGTTAAAAAATAAACCATAAAGTTTAGTTGAAGAAGAGCAAAAAACAATAAAGTGTTTGGTTTTGGTTGCTTGGGATTTTAAGTAAAAATATATAAAATATTTTTCAAGGTAATTTTCATACAACTTTTTAATATAAGCGAAAGGAATAGACGTTTGTATGGAAGTGTTGAAAAACAAAATTGAGTCTAATTAGTCAATCCGCAAAGCATTATTTGTGCGGAAGCAAAATTTATAATTATTGATTCCGCAATATAGATAAATTTCTACATTTTGCTTAGGCTAAAATTTTCTCACGGAAAGATAAAAAATGTAAGAAAAAATAAAAAATTTCGCAAAAATTGTTGTATTTTTAGAAAATAATTATCAAGCATGTTCTGAAAATCACTTTCTCTCAAAATGATTTAAAATCACGAAAAAGATGTTCTGCGCACAAAATCATTTTACATCTCGTGATTTAAAATCGGTCAGCAAACTGCCCTACGATATCAAATCACTTGCAGCATTTTGCTTTGAATTCCTTAACAAAATGATTAAATGCTTTTAATTTGAATTGTTTTTGATTAGTTTTTGTCAAAAAATTAATTATTTTTCAAAACGGAACCGTAAATTTATTAATTTTAAAATACGCTTTATCTTGTGTTTAGAATTTTTTTTTTGCTTATATTTTTCGTGATTTTTAGTTCTTGTTCTTCTTTTTCTGAGTAAATTTTATTGTAAACAATACAAAAGAGCTTTGAGCTCGTGATTGAGAACAGTAAAAATCACTACTCAAAAGCTAAAATCTCGTGATTTCCAGAACACCAAAAAATCAATAACGTGATTTTAAAATCGTTCGTGATTTGAACTCACCATTATTTCAGAACATGCCTGTATGTTTTATTTATTGATAATTAATTTTCCTTTTTTACTTATTTAAAATTTATTTTGATGTGAAGAAATAGAATTTTTTCCGATCACCAACAACTGAAAAATTACCACGATTCATTCACAATAGAATATTTTTAATTCTCAATTAAATTAAACAATTCAAAATAATAAGATAATTCCGCAGAAATGAATAATAGCAATTTGTATATTAATCGATATTTCTTTCCACACAATTTTCCTTTCTGTGCGGAATCAATAATATGATCCAACAATTCTTTGAATAATGTGGCAGCGCTTAAGAATTGCTGTGTTGAACACAGCAATTTAGGTATGACTGTAAATAACAGCCAGAGTTTTAATAAAAGAGTTACTTTGTTCTAACCCTTTAGAAAATGGTATGAAATAGAATTTAGATTTAATTTTTATTTTCATGTTATATTACACTTTTGTTTGCGTTACCTAAAGCATAAATGCCAAATGCTAATTATCAAAACAAAGATGTTATGTTATCTCTTACAATCAAACGAAAGATGTGCATAAATATATTTTAAATGTAAATGCCCTTGAGTGCCATATAAGCATATGGAAACTTAAACTAAGTTAAATGCGAAACAGCTTAAGTTGAGTGCAATGAGCTTTAATGTGTAGGAGTTGGTAAGCTTGTCTAAAGTGTGGGCAAGATGTGCTTAATATGTCTATTTTTGCCTTTAAGTTGCATACTCATGCAAACAGATCAAAATTAATAGTATCAATAAAGCTAGAAATTATTTTTTGAAAGAAAAACAAAAAAGAAAAAGAAGCAAAACAAAATATTTTTGGTTAAGCAATTTACTTCTGAATAAAAAATATTATCACTCACTCCTCAACCAAAAAAAAAAAAAAAAAAATTACGTAGAATTAAAATCAACGTTATCGGAAGTCTACGTTAATTTTTTTTTTAATAGTGTTTAAAAAAGCATATTAAAAAATAAGTAAATTGAATGGAATTTGATGTCATATAGCTTTGAATAGAATATAAATGGTTTTGAATTTATTTTCTATAAAAAAAAAATTAGTTTTAACAGCTTTTAATACTCTGAAATATTTTCCTGCTGCAATATTTTTTGTAAAGAGTCTTAAAAGTACTACAAAATCTGTATTTGGGTATAAGTTCTTCAAAAATAAAAATAATATATGCAATCATATTTCAATTAATATCCAAATGTTTCCATTAACATAACAAGCAAATAAATGTAAATGGGAAGTAAATAAGTACATAAGTAAGCAGCATTTATTATTACATATATAAACATGTACATAAAATGCTCCAAGTGGTTATGTTATGAATACACTTGTGGCAAAATCTATTTAGTTTATGTACAAGAATATGCTATAGTGTTGGACTAATGAGCAGCTTTCACTCACGCTTATATATGAGGGAAAAAAGTCTAGATTTACGCTCACAAAAAAAATTTAAAGAAATTCAGCCTTAAGACACAAACTCTGTTGAAAATTTTAATAAAAGTTTAAAGAAAGTGAAGCATTTCATAACAAACATAAACTTTTTAAAAAGCCTTTAGGCCTACTGGCAAATTAATTAAACAAAAAATATAAAAAAGTAAGAGTAATTTTTTTAATTAAAGAAAATCTTATTTACTACATCAACTAAATATTACAAACAAAAAAGTTCACTGTCACTTTCTAGTTTTTGGAATCAGATATATAACGGATGTTGCAAAAGTCCCGCTATCCTTTGATCAAAGAAAAGATAAGTAAGTTTGGTTTTTATAAAAAGTTGATTTGATCTTTACATTTTTTTTCGTTGTGATTGGATAATTAAAGAGTGTTTTTTATAGACGTATATAACTTTAAGTTGGCATTACTGTTCAAGATGGCGACCGATTTAACAGCTGTCAAGTCATTTATTCTCAGTTTGGCTTTATAATTCATCATAAATAGACTCACGCTTGCGAATAGTGCAATTTTATTTCGAAAATAATGGTTCTGTGCGGAATACGTATCGCGCATTACGTCCATTTTACGATGAAGCGCACTTCTGGTTGAATGGCTACGTCAACAAACAAAACTGCCGCATTTGGAGTGAAGCTAATCCTCAAGTGTATGTCGAAACACCGTTACATCCAGAAAAACTGACTGTTTGGTGCGCTTTATGGGCTGGTGGAATCACTGGTCCGTACTTCTTCAAAAACGATGATGACCAGAACGTTACAGTCAATGGTGATCGGTATAGAGCCATGATTACTAACTTTTTCATTCCTGAATTGAACAACCATGATGTCCAGGAGCTGTGGTTCCAACAAGACGGCGCAACATGTCACACAGCTCGTGCCAGAATCGATTTATTGAAAGACACGTTTGGTGACCGCCTAATTGCACGTTTTTCACCAGTGAATTGGCCTCCAAAATCTTGTGATTTAACACCGCTAGACTACTTTCTGTGGGGCTATGTAAAGTCATTGGTCTATGCGGATAAGCCACAAACGCTTGACCATTTGGAAGACGACATTCGCCGTGTTATTGCCGATATACGGCCACAAATGTTGGAAAAAGTCATCGAAAATTGGACGTCCAGATTGGACTACATCCGAGCCAGCCGTGGCGGTCATATGCCAGAAATCATATTTAAAATGTAATGCCACAAGATTACCTTTCGGATAAATAAAATTCATGTCATTCGAATAATCCATCGTTGTTTTATTGCAATTTAAAGTTCTATACGTCTATAAAAAACACCCTTTACATCCATTCAAAATTGCCCGCGATTCGCTATGCCACTTTCAGCTCTTTTTAAGGCATTTTTCATGACTTCCTGCAACATCTCAAGCTGAATTTCTTCAATTGACGATGTTGAATCTTCTAAATCGCGAAATTAGTCTTCGTAGAAAAATGAACGAGCTGTGTATCTTGCAGAAACCACATTTGATCTAGTTCTTGCTCTTCCATTTGAGGCACGAGAAATTTTCAAATCATGTCTTAGTACCGTTTAGCAGTAACTATAACTTCATTAAAAAAAAAAAAAAAAAATAGGAACTAATGAATTTTCCAGCATGAATACCACACCATACAGCTGTTTTTAGTGAATGCCATGATGTTTCATGGATTAATTGAGGATTCTGTGTTCACCAAAATTTGGACGTCTACACAATACAATGGGTAAAGCGAAACTGAGCTAAACATCACCTAACAAGATGGCGTACAATCAAAATGGTAGCGGGACTTTTGATCACCTGTTACATTCATGTTAGAATACATCGAGATATTTGTAACGTGATTCTTTGCACTTTTTTTGATACTGTATTTTCTGACCACATTTCTGTACAAAAATTTTTTTTCCCTTTTTATAATCAAAACAAAATGAAAAAAATGGCTCAAAAAAGACAGTTGAAATTTTTTCAACTGCGCCTTTGGTCTGGATTTAATTTCTAACTTATTTACAACAGCAGCAATATTCTGTAAGATAAGCATCATTTAACTAAAATTAATGCTAACTCATACCACTTTCAAAAATAACAGCTCATATATTAAACTTTTTGCTACGTTACAATGCGTTGTGTTGAGTTTAAAACTTAATTCTTTTTTATGGCAAGAAAATAAATAATTTTATCGTGCTTTATTCAGAAAAACACTTCAAAATATAATACACTATTACACAGTGCAACATTTTTGGAGTCATCGAGTGCCAACTCTTACTCGTTTGAAATTTTTCAAAGTACATTTGGAAAGTAACAAAATCTCATATTGGTTTTTGCCAATTTGACTGCCTTTGGGATTTTTGGCTAAAGCTTTTATTTTTCTGAAGAAAATGCAATTTTTCTGCTGGATGTATCTTGCAAACCCATCGGGATTTTTATTTTTATTTTTTTTGCCATCTATACACTTGTAGCTATAGACGGGGAAAAATAGAGTAGAACAAACTAATTTAATAAGTCTCATCTAGTAACTCAAAAATGCTAAAATTTCAAACAAGTTGAATTAATTTTATTTGGAAATAGCTGCCGTATAAAAGCACTTATCGAATGCCAGTAGAAATA
The DNA here is from genome assembly GCA_947397855.1 of Thelaira solivaga. Taxonomy (NCBI): domain Eukaryota; kingdom Metazoa; phylum Arthropoda; class Insecta; order Diptera; family Tachinidae; genus Thelaira; species Thelaira solivaga. The sequence goes on from OX377610.1 coordinate 39,208,641, forward strand.
AAAAACACTTACACTCACACTTATAAAAAACAAATTGTAAACAAACAAGTATAAAATTTTATTTTTTATTTAGATTTTTAATACTGTAAGTGGTTTCTTTGTATTTTGTGTTAATTTTATAACAAAAAATGTCTTAACGACAAGAAGCAAAGAAGTGAGTGATTTAGAGATTTCTATTCGTGTAAAATTATTTTTGTGAACTGCAATTCAGCTGTTTGTTGTCTCTACATAGAGAGCCTGGCTGTAAATTATTTTTTCTGGTAATTCAATTGCCACTTACAGAATATGACACCAAGAATATTTGCATGTGTGTGTGTGTGTGCAAGCACTGCATCACCTACAATAACAAAAATCAATTCAGTAGATGCTAGTCAACATCATTTTAAGTAAAATGAAATTCCAGCACTAGTGTGACATATTCAAATGTGTGTCACTTTAAACGTATTTGATTTGATATCGCACTTGTGAATATAAATAAATTTCCGTTAATACTTTTATTCGTGATGCATTTTGTGGTAAATTTGGTTTTCTGTATAAGAAATCTAACATTTACACAAGATATCGTAACCTTGCGGTATATCAGTGGTAGCAAAGTAAAATAAAATTAAGAAGAAAAATTGAAATCGGAAGCAGTAGCGGAAAAGCAGACAAAGCCAAATAAAGAAATTGAGTGAATAATATTGAAATAAATATTTAACACACCAATTTACATGATGTGTAGCAAAGGCAAATATTTAAAGGTTTGCTATGGTAAGGCATTACCAAAATAGATTAACGTTAGCAGAGAGAAATTTAATTATTTTCAGCAACACCGTGTGAGTTTTATTTTTAATGTTCTTATTCAATTAGAGCTGTTACCTGGTTACGTCTTAGACATTTGCGAAAGCGAGTAAGTTTATAAGTAGAATTTCCTACAAAAAGATTATTTTTCAATTGTGTAAAAGATGAATTAGTCAGTATAACGTACCTAAATTTATTCTAGCAGAATGTGTCAGTGGGTTTATAATTGGCCAAATCTAACTAACCCTCATGAACTCCTTGTCCATGAAACGAAAACTAGCACTCACTTGGAGAATCAATGAACTCAATGAAATATTCATCAATTTCGACAGTACGGTGCGACAGCAGACAAGCTTCGTTCTGGAAAACAACTGAGGTATACGCTCAGTATTGCAGAGTCTCTAGAAACATCAATTTGGAGACGTGGTTCCTAGTTACACATTTCTGAACGCAGTTTAAGCCGAATTTTGAAAATTGTTGTGAAAGTGTCCTCGTATAAAATTTAATTAGTCCAAAAATTAGTACTGAGATATCCTGATCAACGAGATAAGTACAGTAATGCAATCCTAAAGCTGTCTGGTGAAATTGTCAATGCAGATCGAGAGCATATTTTTGCGAAGGGCACAGCCCAGATGGAGAGACGAATGGGCGGGTAATACGGTGAGGATGATCTGGTCTAGGCTAGATAGCAATCGCAGTAGGAATTTATTGGGACTCCAAAGAGCCTGATTGAGAAATGTGGTGGCTGTAGCAACATAACATTGCAATTTTATGCTAGGAGAATGGGTTTGCGATATAACGACTGCTGTAGAAGTTGTCAGGACTGTGGAACACCTTCTCTGCCGGTGTCTAGCCCTGGAAGAGCGGCGCATGATTTACTTTGGTGAGCGACGTCTGCAGAGTCTCACTGCGTTGTCGAATGTAAGGATCGACATGCTATATGGCTTCGTTAGAAGCATCGGTTGGTTTGGGTGACGGACTCACTCACTTTCTTTATCTATCTGTCTTCTCTATCATCTTTCCTTCCCTTTCACTTTTCTATCCTTTCTCTTCTTCATTTCCTTCTATACAGGTATCACCACGTCAGACGACCCAAGTGAGCCCAGCTTCGGTTTTTCTTATTTGGGCACCCTGTATAACCTAACCTAACCTGGTGGAATTGAAGATTTTTCGTCTAAATTAATAATGAGCGATGAAGCTCAATTTCTTCTCAGTGGCCTCAATTAATCCATGAAACATATTGAAGACAATATTCATCACGAAATTGAAAATATTCAGCAGGATGTCATGAAAAATGCCTTTAAAAGAGCTGAAAGTTGCATATTGAATCGCGGCTACCATTTAGGCGATTTAATTTTCCAATCATAACGAAAAAAAAAGTAAAGACCAAATAAACTTTCATAGACTTGCCTATCTTTTCTTTGATCAAAGTGATAGGCAATCAAAATAGTAGCAGGACTTTTGCCCCACCCGTTACTTTCTCCTTCAATTTGAGCTCTTCCAATTCGTATTACAATGTAAAACCCCTATAAACCACATGACTAATCACACCTCGTAGGTACTTACATCAACTTATTTACAGTAGCTCAGCATGTACATGGATACAAACATAATAATTGTAACACACTGTGGTGGGGAGGTTCAAGAGACAGCTGGAGCATCACACACCTAACAGGTCTTTTTGAATATCCTTTTTGTAGCAAAATATGCGGAAATCTAAAAAAAATTCCGTAAAAAAATTATGCAAATATAATTTTCTTAAAGTACAAATGAAATGAATTCGTTAAGCAGAATTATCAGCAAAGAGAATAGTTAGTTAGTGTTGTTGTTTATTTCTTCTTCCTATTATTTTTTTATGCAAAAATTAAATTTTCCTTTTTTTGTTGTTAATGAATGTTTGTAAGGATTTGACAAATATTTTTACAACGAACACAACACAAAAATTTTGCAAGTTTCTGTTTGTATTAGAGTGCACACTCCCATACGTATGTAGGCACGACTATGTCTAACATAAAGAAAACATAGACAAATAGAGAAAAATATGAAAAAATGTTCAGCAAAAAAAAACTGTATTTTTGTGGGTTAGAATGCGAGTAATTCATTCTTGTTATAAATGCATTCAAAATGCAAGTACATGTACGAGTATGTGTAAATTTGTATTTCCATTTATATTCAAATTTCCAAAACAACGATTGTAACCAATCAGTTGATATTTATACGTTTGTGTAAACACACACGTAAAGTGTGCTTTAACGCTGTGTAAATAAACTTAAAAAAATTCAATATTCATATTTTGACTTGGAATGTTTTCCTTATTTTTTGTTTCTTTATTATTCTAAAGATGAAAACTTCACATCATCACCGTCATTGCCACCTTCATTGTTATTTGTATTAAAATTTCAATAACAAGCAAAGGGATTGTAAGTCTATGTTGCAACAAATTTGATGACAGTGGCATGAGAAGGCATTAATAAACAATTTTTCATAAATAATAACACCGGTCTACAATATTTTTGTTTGTGGCATTTGTACAATCTGCCCCCACCACTTATTACATTTTAATTAATTTATAATTTATTTATTTAAATATATAAATATAAAAGAGTAACGTTACTGACTGATTGAATGACTGACTTATCATCATCGCCCAGCCTAAGCGGCTAAAGCTACAGATTTGAAGTTCGGTGAGCAGGTTCCTGTCCCAATTTGTAGGACAAATAAGAAGGGATTTTTGGAAATTCAAATATTAAGGGGGTAAAAAAGGGTACAAAGGGGTAAAATTTAAATTTATATATCTCAGGAACTACTACAGATAGAGCCAACGTTCAAACTAGAAAATATTCTACTAAAAAAAATAAGCGATTAGGTATTTGGTACTTTTCCGATATTTGTACATTTTTGGGATAAAAAGGGTAAAAACTAATGCTGGTTAGTTTTTTTAAACCTATTTATTTTTAAAAGTAACAATCACAGCAAACACAACTAACTTGTATTCTTCTGTTCCTAAAAAGTTCTCCAATGTTTTTAGCACTTTTTTAAAATTCGAGGGGTAAATTATATACCCCTTTTACTACTTTCCTAAATATATATTATACTTTTATGTAAATTGATGCCGCATATGAATATTTTGTTATTAATTTGTAAATTTTAAAGGAGAAAAAAAGTACCAAAAGATAAGATTGGACTTTATATTTAAATAATTTTAGTGCTATTTTTTATGTTACTTGCAAGCCTAGAATTGTGACAGTAGCATTGAACGATTTAAGAAATAGTTAGTGGACAAAATGGAATTTTTTTCTAATTTTAATGGTACTTTTTGAGTTTTTAATGAAAACGAACCGATAAGTACGATTTTGGGTTCAAACGTTCTTGATTAAAGTAAAAAATCATTTAGGAAACATATGGTATTTTTTTTTGGCACATTTTGATATTTCATTATTAAGGAATCTAAAGGTACAAAAATAGCACAAAATGGTACTTTTTACTGATTATATTGATACTTTTTTAATTTTTCATGATAACAACCATGGAAATATGAGTTTGGGGTCAAACGCTATTGAGCAAAGTAAAAAAATGATTAAGAGGCAAAACATTACTGTTTATTGATTTGAATGGTTTTTTTTTTTTAAATATTAATGAAGATTAAACCATTAGACTGGGCTTAAACGATTCAGGGCAAGGTGAAAAATAAATAAGAGAAGAAAACAGTCCTATAATGGTATTCTTTGTTTTTTTTTTAACATTAACGAATCTACTTCAATCCGACCGAGCTAAAACGGTACTCAGTAAATATAAAAATTATTACACTGACCAAATGGTACTTTGATTCTTCTGATTTTATTTATATTAAAAAAACGGGAATTAAATGGTCAACAACGAAATAAGAATTTATAATATCGACTGGTTGGTTTACGTGGCGGCCTAAACGGCTTTCAATTAGAGTCGCAAGACTCCGTTTTGAACAATAGCGACTGGTACTTCGCGTTAAATGTTTATGAAGTTTTTATACAAAAATTATTATTAAACAGTCCTAGTAGTAGATAAAAATAAATTAAATAAAAAATAATTTTATTATTCAGAACAATCATAAATATTCCCCAGGGAAAAATCTTTAAATGGCAGAGTATTCTACGATAAAAACTAAAAAAAAAAAAAATATTTATAACAAAATAATCCGAGACCCTTTAAAAGTTTTGTTATTTTGGTTCACAATCATAGTCACACAAAAGACGGTATTTATTTTAAATGATTTTAAATCCATAAAATTCTTATGAGTAAAAGTAAGATTTTATTACAAGTAAAGAGTGTTTTTTATAGACGTATAGAACTTTAAATTGCAATAAAACAACGATGGATTATTCGATTGACATGAATTTTATTTATCCGAAAGATAACATTGTGGCATTACATTTTAAATATGATTTCTGGCATATGACCGCAGCGGCTGGCTCGGATGTAGTCCAATCTGGACGTCCAATTTTCGATGACTTTTTCCAACATTTGTGGCCATATATCGGCAATAGCACGGTAAATGTTGTCTTCCAAATTGTCAAGCGTTTGTGGCTTATCCGCATAGACCAATGACTTTACACAGCCCCACAGAAAGTAGTCTAGCGGTGTTAAATCACAAGATCTTGGAGGCCAATTCACAGGTCCAAAAAGTGAAATTAGGCAGTCACCAAACGTGTCTTTCAATAAGTCGATTGTGGCACGAGCTGTGTGACATGTTGCGCCGTCTTGTTGGAACCACAGATCCTGGACATCATGATTGTTCAATTCAGGATCTATACCGATCACCATTGACTGTAACGTTCTGGCCATCATCGTTTTTGAAGAAGTAAGGATCAACGATTCCACCAGCCAATAAAGCGCACCAAACAGTCAGTTTTTCTGGATGTAACGGTGTTTCGACATACACTTGAGGATTAGCTTCACTCCAAATTCGGCAGTTTTGTTTGTTGACGTAGCCATTCAATCAGAAGTGCGCTTCATCGCTAAACAAAATTCGCTTATGAAAATCGGGAACAACGGCAATCTCGTTTTGGGCCCATTCGACGAATTCCTGACCGGGTCAATCCAAGTAATTCCCTTGTTCTCTTTCGAGATCGGAATGGCATGCATGTTTTCGCTACTCTGATACCTGCTGTGTCCAGCCAGTATTGTTGCGATTCTCTTTCCAGCCACTGCCTAAAAATAAGCCTACAAGACAGACCGCAGAATGGTTCTGGGCCAATGAATCCATTAGCCGCCCCTTTTTTTTGCAAGTTCGTCTGCCTTTTCATTGCCCGTATATCCAATATGACCTGGCACCTATACCAAGTGAACCCTGTTATTGGATGCAAGTCTTCTTAGAAGTTCTAGGTAATGCCAGACCAGTTTCGCTACCGCTCTACTGTCCAAGGGAATATAGATGTGACTGTTACTTGTGTCTCTTTCTAATTCTTCTCTTAGGCAGAGCTCCATCGCATGTATTTCGGCCTGAAAAATTGAGTTTTCTCGACCCATACTAACAAATAAGTTTCTTCTGTGGTTCAGACCAAATACGCGTGCTCTAACACCCACAACCGTTTTCGAGCCATCTGTGTACCATACATGTGACCCGACACCGGGTTGGGGTCTGTTCTGTTCCCAATTAACCGTATTTGGGAATGTGATCCTGAAATTACGAGCGAAGTTGTATTTGGTTCTACAGTGATCGATTAGGGTTACAAATTCCACACCCACTTCAGCAATTTCCTTAGAAAGAGAGCTGAGTGCGCGAGAAGAGTCCTCCGCATCTCCCAAAATGAGCTTTGCCTTAAATTGCAAAGCTTCTTTCTTGATGAATAAATGTATTGGAGGAAGGTTTAGCAAGACCTCAAGGGCAACAGTCGGAGTAGACGTCATTGCCCCAGTTGTGCAGACACAGGCTAGTCTTTGAATTCTATTGATCCTTGCCTGCGCTGAGGCCTTGCTAACTTTTTTAAACCATTATAAGTATACTTTTCGGTCCTTGTGGGAATAATGAAAAAATAAGTAAATTGCGTTTTATTTATGCACAGAGTTGACAAAAAAGTCAATATTTATTTTATACCTAGATCGACTTAGGTTAGCCGAATTCTATATTCTCTAGGCATTTGAATGAATATTTTGTTTATGTGTTTTACCATTTCTATTTTATTAAAGTAAATAGTATTAAAGTAAACAGTATTTCACAAACAGTTCATACAAATTCCCATTTTTTGATTTAAATTAAAAATATATATAAATTTAATTTTTTTATTAAAGTAACTCATGCCACTGTGCATTTAATAATAAACCTACAGTTGTTGAAGGCATCTCCGTTTAACAATTGACACTTATCAAGTGTTTTGTTGAAAAAAAAATTTATGTACTTTTGCACATGCACAATTGATATTTGTAGCATTTGTGAAGAAGGCAAAAGAAAATCTAAAAGGAATAACTGAAGAAGGAAAATATATAATAGACTGTGATGACATGATACACTTGCTTTTTAAGAAATTCTTGCATATATTTTATTTACGTTTGTATAAAAATAATTTAATACAAAACAAGAATGAGATTTTTTATTTGCTCTTATGCAAGAGCAAAGAGGAAAATATTTCCTTTATTATAATTATTTTTTATTTTTATTTTTTGTAAAAGAAAAATCTTTTTCCTGTTAATTCAATGAATTTATTATAATTATGATGATTATTAAAAACGTTAATTTTGACTTGCCACTTTTTTATCTTTTTCTTCGTTATGCAGCCTTGGCTGGTATGAAAAGAAAATTAAGTTTTATTATATAAACTCTGTAAGATAATTTTCTTTTTTATGCTTAAACTTTTTTATTTTTTGCCAGAGAAAAGTTTATCAAATAAGAAAAGATTTCATTTAGGTTTCCTCTTACTTTTCAATAATTGTCGGAATAATATTTAAATAGGCGTAATAAGTGAAAACTCGTTTAAATTTTTTTTTTTAATGTTGGTTAAATTAAAAAGTTCACTTTCTCTTTGCATATTTATTTGGTTATTTCTTTAACTCTTTATTAAGTATTGTTGGCTGCAGGCAACATGGTAAAAATTTTATTAGAAAATTTTTATATTTTTTCTTAAACAAAGAAGCATTAAGGGATGGAATGCTTTATTAGAATTTTATGAAATTTACTTTGATGATGTTCAATTATTGTTCATTCTAGGATTGTTTTTAACCAAGAAAACAAAATTTTTGTGTAAAAAAACTAAAAAGAAAATGGTTTGATTTTTATGCAAAAAAAAAAAAAAACAATTTTTTTTTGGTGGGATACACTTGCTTACCTCCAAAAACCTTCAGATTCTATTAATGTTTTTAAAAATTTTTTTGAAGAGGCTGTTTCACACATCTTTTTATAGCTTTGAAACAAAGTATCTGCACAATTTTAAATTATTCATTATTTTTATTCTTTTTTTTAATATAAAATTTACGATTTTTAATAATTTACCAAAAAAACAGAAAGCGCCCAACTCTTGTCCGTTTTGCTAGTGAGTCTCAAAAAATCGTCACAACAAATTTGTAATTAAAAATTTTCAAATTAAAGTGTAAGTGCCCTATTTAAATAAATTAGGTTTTTTTTTTATAAATTCCACTCTTAATGTTTCAAGCACCGAGAAACCAGAGGTGTCAGAGTGGAGATATATTTCTGTCGTTTTTGCACAAGCCTTAAATTCTTTTTTTTAGGTTCTAATCTTTCTGGAGGTATTTCAACATTTTCAGAAAAATTCGTAGTTTTTATTTTGCGATGCAAAGCGGAAACTGCCAAGATCCTTGAGAACAACAGTACTGGGGTATATGGAAATTTAAAAAAAAATTTTAAAAATAGTCCAAAGTAGTCTGAGTATTTGGGCAGTAGATTACAAATCTAGATGACCTCCCCTTTAAAATGATATCTGTCCCATCCCGTAATCTTCTATAGTTCGTCCGAAAGTTGCTAAAATTTAAACAAATTTCAAAACAATCCATAGTAACTTTCGGACGAATCATAGAAGATTAAGGGATAAACATATACCATTTTAAATTAAATGCTGTCTAGTTTTGTAATCTATTGCTTAAATACTCAGAAGTTGAAATATCCATATACTCCAGTGCTGTTGATTTGAGGGATTTTTACCACTCCCCACTTTGCCGAGGTACCATTCCCCAAAGTCAAAAAGAAATTTTATCTGTAGGTTCTAAGCTTTCTAGAAGTGCTTTAACATTTTCAGAAAAATTCATAGTTTTTATTTTACGATGCAAAACGGAAACTGCCAAAATCCTTGAGAACAACAGTTCTGGGGTATATGGAAATTTAAAAAAAAATCGAAGTAACTTCTTAGTAATTGAGCAATTGATTACAAAACGAGACAGCCTTCCCTTTAAAATGAGCAGTAAGTACTTGAGCAGTAGATTATAAATTAGGTAATCTTATCTTTAAAATGATATAGGGTCCGCCAAATAACTTTTTTTTTTTGAAAATGCTATAAAAAATGTTACCAATATCATCCTCTTAAATTTTTGTGAACAAAAATTCGTTCAACATGGCCCGATAACGATCGCCATTGACTAATGGCCACTCCTTGCTCATTTTCGAAGAAAAATGGTCCAATTATGCCAAAATCCGCACCAAACAGTGACTCGTTTTGGTTTCGTCGGCTTCAATGTATGCGTGCAAGTTTTCTGTGCCCCAAATGCAACAATTTTGTTTGTTTACATACCCGCCAAGGATAAAACCAATTATCTGTCAAATCAGACATGAGCTAAGTGTTACCATTCACGAAATAAACACTAGTTGAAAAAAAAAACGTTCGATGGCGGACCCTTTATGTGTCCCATCCCGTAATCTTCTATAGTATTTAAATACTTTTGAGCGAATTCAATTATTTTTCAAATTAAATATTAAAAAATAATATTTAAAATTCCTTGAAGTAATAATTCATTTTTTGAGTTTTAATGTGGTTTCTATTCTGATAGTTCAGTGGCTTTATCGTACTCAAAAGCGAGCAACCTCAGCATTACTAAATGGTAGTTTTAGATAACTAAACACTAAATGGAACAAATTATTAATCATTTTTATTTTAGCTAGAGGCTAAATCATAAATTTTGAGGCTAAATGCAAGAAAAAAAAGGCTAAATATAGTCTTAAAAAGGCTAAAATGCAACGGTGCAAAGTATTGACATATAAAAATCACTTACTTAAGCAGAAAAAATAGATGTGTACCATCGATATAAATTAGTTAGAGAATTGTACTATCGATACTGCAACCGAATAAATTCAACATACTACTGGTATCCCTCTTTTTATGGCAAAGTATATAATTTTAAAGCAGCCTATACACGACAGAAGTACGTACGCACAGTCAAATTGATTGAGCTAATAAATAAGTTCGAAAAAAAAAATTAACATTCTATCAAACTGGTAAAATATGGATTTCGAATTGAGGGAATGAGAAAAAATTAAAAGAAAAAATCGTGTTTGTACGAATAAATGGCTTAATTTTCAATAAATAATGTTCATGCATAGTTTCCTCAACTAAGCTAATTTTCTCATACACAACACCAGCAAAATCAGCAAAATAATAAAATTTATTTTATATCGATACAGTAAAATCCATACACAAACAAACCATTGATCCAATCACTTCATTGAGCATACTTGCTGTTTTCGTAGATGAACCGATTTAGAATCATTAAAAAAAATTATTTTTTGTAAGATTTAAAAAAAGAAATATAAATATTAACAAATTATTCACGTTTTTTAAAAAAAATTTGAAAACTCTTTCAAAAGGACATGCAATTAAGGTGTCATGTAACAAAGAATTGTAATGCTTCCGGTGTATTTGATGCTGCACTAGTGGTTCACAATCAAGCTTTTAACAAAAAATTATTTTAAGAATTTTATTTTGGTCGTAACTTTTAGGAATTTAACAAAAAAAAAAAAAAAAAACCAAATAAAAAACTGAAACCAAAATAAATTGCAAAAATAAACACTAACAATTTTCGTTAGTTACTTTTAAAATTTTTGAACAATAAAATGAATAAACTAGTGGTTGCATGGCTATATGCAGTATCACGTAATCTTATGAAAATTTCAAATATTTTTTTTATTGTTTTTCAATGGAATTTTTGTTTGTTTGTCACTTTTTGATGGGTCAATTAAATGCGACTTAAAATTTTTGTCTTCTTTGATATTATTATATGTTTTTAACTAAATATCCTTCAAAGGATATAAACGGTGACAATGTCACTTGCAACATTCATTGGTAATCCAATAAATGTTTTTCTAAAATTAAAAAAACTTTTCGTGGAATTAATTTTTTAGTTTTTTTTTTGTGTAAAAAGTTTAAAGAAATCAGTGCTGCACAAAAAAATATATGAGTTGAAAGACAGCATGTGGGCAATGAAATGAAATGCTGGAAAGCTGTCTAAAAAATGAATAGCAGAGAAACCTTCTGCGAACTTTGTTTGTGCCTTTGGATGGTTGGTTGGTTTGCATGCCGATTTAAAAACCCCCAATTAAAACCGCCAAATTTTGTTTTGTTACCTTCATTCACCCTGTGACATTGATATACCTCATTCATGTCTTACTATACAAAATTTTCTGAAACGTCTAAGAAAAAAACTGTATGTCACAGCATTACATGCTTGGCGGTATCAATTATCTGCAAAATTTTGATACTGTAGTACCTGAAAATTAAACAATATGGTTACTTGGAATGTAAAATGATCGGTTATCATTTTTTTTTCTGTAGAAAAAAATATAAAAGCAAACTTTTAAACGCTTTTCTTTTCAGCATAAAATATTGAAAATTTTTCCAAATAAAGAGCTTAAAAATTTGAAAATTTTTAATGTTTCTGCTGTAAAATCATGTTTCTGAATTATGTTAGCTATTTTTAAATAAATTTTTTTTAAGAAATCCTTGAATTTGCAATTTCACGCTTTAGCTAATCCCGAAAGCATCATAAATTAATAACATGTCACGTACAACTATGCTGCCATAACAATTATTCTATGTTATTTGCAGACCTAAATATGTTAAGTTAAACGCATTAGAATTTATTTCAATCAATTTTTTTATTTTAACTCAACTTTAACACGATTTGTGTGTTGGTATGGTCGCAATAGTCGTGATGGTTGTTAATGATTTTTTTTTTAAATTGTTTGTTTTTTTTTATATTTGTCACATTATTTGAAATTAATTAAAATTTGTTTCTTGTTCTTACTCGTGGTTGCATGCACCACACATTTAACTAATAATGACAACAATGGAAAAAGTATCCTAACAGCATTATCAACATCACCAACTGAACTTAATTTCAAGTTATATTAATAGTTTCTTTGGCAGAAACAGCAATAAGTGTCATTATCAATAAAATAATTGTTAACAGCAACTTGTCAAACAATTTCTACTCTCAGTAGCTTAAATAAAAATTTCAATTAATTTTTATTTTTTGATAAATAAGTTCGAGAACCTATAATTTATCTTAAAAAAAGAGACATTTAAGGCCATTATTACTACTTACTCATAAGGTCTCAGAAAGCTATAATTAACTTTAGTTAAAGTAACTGATAAAGTGATCAATAAATTCTTTCTATTAAGATAAATATTATAATATTTGTTATGTGGCACCACTGGTGTGAACTGTGATTACTTTCGTTTGCTATAAATACATAATGGCAACGGCATGCTTTTTTTTGACAATTATTTTTCAAATAAATAAGAAATTCTTTACTTTAAAAATTTTTTTTTTAATATTTGTTATTTTATTTTTGTGTATTATTAAAAAAATTATTCAATGTCTATGCTTGCCATATCTAAAATACAAAAAATGGCAACTTTAAATGCTTGAAGTTCACGCAAAAATTTATGAGCAACACAAACCTATCTTTAGCTTATCATACACTTTCTACTTAAAGTATGTTTGTAATAAACAAAAAACATTTCTCTGTTCGATAACAATACTAATTTTAGTGTATATAAAATTATATTTCTATAGAAAAAATACTGCAGAAGGATCTTCTTTACCTAAAAATATGCTAAATATTTCATAGTTAAGTCATACCATCGCAATCATGAACAGCGCTGCTAGGAGCTAGCAAATAAATAAGCTAGATTGGCTAAAAAGAGTCTAGAAAAAGCTAAATCACAAATCAGAATCACAAAAAAAGCTAGGAAAAAAGTTTAAAAAACTGGCACTTAAAATTCAATAGTTTTTAAATTTTTTTATTGTTAACATTCTTAAAGATTCTTAAAAAAAAAAAACAAAAAATAAAGTCATTTTGTAAAAATTTCTATAAATATTTACCGAATAAAAAAAAAAGAAAAAAGTTGGATCGAAATATCGATATAAAAATAAATTTATAAAATAAGACCTCAAGCTTAATAAAATAGTTATTTCAATTAAAAAGAAAAAAGTAAAATAACAAATAATTATTTACTGAATCTTTTTAAAGATAATAAAAATTTGCGTAACAGCAGATTAAAATACTAAAGTATCAGAAATTTTCTTTAGTTATACAAAATTTTTGTTGCAAGAGATTTTTTTAATGATAGTTTTCTGCTGCATTAATAAGCATTTCGAATATTTTTAACTTGAAATATAAAACTACATAAGGGGTAAATTATTAACCATTTTTTATTACAATTTCTAAATATGTAATTTTATGTAAATTGATGCAGCATATGAAGATAATATTTTTAATTTTTAAGCCCAATAAAAAAAATTTCAAAGGGGGAAAAAAAAGTACCAAAAGGGCTAAATAAGATTGGACTTTATATTTAATTAATTTTAGTGCTACTTTTTATGTAATATGTAGAATTAAACGGTACTGAACGAATTAAGAAATCATTAATTAAAGAACAAAATAGTATTTTTTTATTAAATTTTATGGTACTTTTCGATTTTGCAATGTAAACGAATGTTGGGCTCAAACGGTCCTGAACAAAGTGAAAAGTTATTGAAGGGACAAATAGTACTGTTTGTTATTTTTTTTATACTTTTTAATATTTTATTATTTACAAACCTAGAAGTGCGAAAATGGAATTAAACGATCTTGAGTAAAGAAAAAATCATGGTGCTTTTTGATTTTTTTATGAAAACAAACCTAAAAGTATTTAATGGGAACCTTAAAGTACTCATTGCCCAAATACTCAGAACTTACTTTGGACTATTTTTAAAATTTTTTTTAAATTTCCATCCGCTCCAGACAGTTGATAGATAGTTCTTTTGTCTTTTCATTGGAGAAAATGATTTTTTTTTTGTCGAAAAATTGGCATTGATTTCACTTTGCTACAGTATCCATGGAACGAATTGCCATAACGCATATTTTTTTTTCATGTGTAATCGGACATGTCTTCTTTACAATTCACCAAAAAAAAGTTGCAACTTTTTTAAAAAATACATATTTTATTTTAAAATTAAAAAGTGTTTTCTTACTGAGGCACCCTCTATGTTTGTAGGTGTATTTATTTGTATTGAAAAATGTTTATGAAATGATTTAATTTATTTAATCACTTGTGCTGAGATTTAAGCCAAAGCCATGAGCTTTAATGCAAATATTTTATATACACAAACATAAAATCCATTCGCAACTGTTTAAACTGATTTTATGACATTTAATGACAATTTATTACAATTAATCTACATTTACAATTTCGTTGATAAATAACACATTATGCTACACATGAAGTAGTACTTACGAGTATGTATGTATGTAGGTATTTAAGTATGTGTGAGTGTACCTAAAATATTTTCTTTTTATTGCGAATTTAAATACAACAAAGTTACTAATGTGTTGCACAAGCACAGATTATTGTTGTTGCTTTTGCTATTTTAATAGCAATTTTGCCTTGAGTGTTTAATATCACATACTTAGATATAAAAAAAATATATGATTCAACATTTATTACAATTATATAGGAAAAGTAAAGAAAAATAAACAAATAAGAACAATGCTGATGACTGGGAACAGTTTATATTTTACGAGTAATTTTTTTTATTCTTATCTTTACAAGGACTGAATTGGTTCTGTGTGATTTTATAAATCTAAAAGTTGATATTTACATTTACCCTTTAGTCTTTGGCAGGATCTACTTATTTTCTTTACAGAAAATTTTCTTCAAGAAGTTCCACATAAAATAAAAGCAACTTTTAGACATCTTTTGTAATGGTGGCACGAAAGCTTGGCAAAATACAGTTTTTAGATTACACAGCTCAACATTGAAAAGCTTTCTATCGTTAACTAAAGTGAGCTATACAGCGTTTTTATAAGCCTTGCATTGATAAAATTTTCACATAAAACTGGCACAACATCAAACCATGGCAGAATTAACGAGGTACTGACCGTAGAATAGCATACATCTCCTGCTGTCTTTAGTAAATGTCAAAATTTCTTTGCGAGCCGATGTTTTATACCTATACATTCCGTTTTCTTTTAGTGGTATATTTGTTTGACATATAGGAGAGAAGAGACGCCTTTTGTTTTTTCAATTTTATATTTGTTGTGTATATTTCTGCCTTGCATCAAGCTATCTGTCATTTTATAAGTATGCGAGTAGTGGAAATTGTTTGTCTAACAAAGTTTTGAAAAAAGTTCTCACTAGAACTGTCAAAATATCCCAAAATTTCTAAATTAATGTGCACAGAGTAAAAAGTAATGAAAATATTAAAATTAAATCATTGAATTTGCTAAATTAAATATTTTTTTTTTGAAGCAAATGTAGTTGAATGTTTTTTTGTGGCAATTTTATATTTGGTATTTGTGGATGGTCATTTAAATACTTCGAAAAAACACAAAATAAAATATTAATTATAACGATATTTAAATTAATTATTTTCGTTTTAGTTTTCTATAAAAATATATTTTGTGTTAAAAGTATGTCAGAACGCTAAAACGGCGCTTTATTGAATGAATGCTAGTCCTCGAACTTATTACAAAAACGCCATTATTTCAGTATTGTCAATATGCAATTTTCCAGTGTCAACTAATTTACTTCCCTTTTTTGTGTGTTGAAAATAGCAAACATATAAAAGTCAACATTTTTTAACTTATCTAATCATTTGTTTCCTAGCCGGGAAAAATATTTTGATCATTTCAATTTGTGGCAATTGAAATTTTCAAACTTGCAGGGGATGAGTTGCGATTAAAGAATCTGTTATTTTATATTTTATAGTTGCTTTTGTCGTTTATGAGAGTGTTTTAATGTGTTTGTACAAACTAACTTATCAACACTATACTGGTATAATCGTGTATTGTACCACTTTTTGCTTAAGGTTTTTTACTGTGCACGGAAACATTAAGTAGCTGCTTTAGTTTAATCTGAGAAAACTACTTTCTATCATGTTCTGATTATTTTTTTTTATATAAAATATGCGTTACAGTTACAGTTGATATAAAAGATTAAATGGTTACTGTAAACTTGAATAAATAAAGAATAAGAAAATATATTTGATACAGTAAATTATAGTTTTTAATTATGCTGAGTTAGAGTAAATTAAAGTACAATATTCTTAAAAAACCATTGGAAAAAAGACAATTGTATTAAAAATTAACTAAGAGTGTTTTCATACTGATAGTTAAATTCTGAATTTATGGTAACATTAAATCCACTAATTGCTGATTCTGCGTTCACACTGCAAATTTAATAAATTCAGTGCGTATTATTAAATTTCGATATTTACAACTAAAAAATTCGATTATCACTGCTGATCGACTAGTCTAAAAATTTTGTATGAAAAAAACCCTCAATATTTTGAGTATTTAAAGTTTCCAAATGAGTTGATCGCTTTTGTTATAAAAGCAGTATATAAAATTCAGTACTGATAATCGAATTTTTTAGTTGTAGCTATGGAAATTAAAAAATAAACACATTTAAATTTAGCGCCTTCCCAGTGTTTTGAGCTGTACCACTGAATAACTGAATTTTTGACTGCTGACAAATTTAGTTGTAACAACCGAAATTGTTTTCTCAGTGTGTGTATAAATTTTACATTAAATTTGAAATATTTCCAGCAAAATACTGAATGATTTATTTATAGCAATTTATTTTAACAAATAAGTAAATATGACGCAGTTAACACGATACAAATCTACTAATTTAACCAACTAAATATCTTACTTTTAATATTTTTATAACTTGTTTTTGTTATGATTGTAGTGGCAGTTTACATGCAAATACGGAAATAGAAGAGTGTTTCACGTAAATAATATTTTAGGAAATTTATTATTGAGTGCCTTGGGTAAGTATTAAATTTATTAAATAATACTTTCCCTCGTTAGTTGGGAACTGGCATATTCTCATACAACATAGAGACTCAAAACTTGTCATAAACACAAACACGTTTGGAGACACACAGATAATAATAATTAAATTTTATATGAAGAGCAATAAAAGCAGTTTGTAGATTTTAAGATTGTAAAGGATAAATAGTCGTATATGTAAACGTTAAAGTGTGCGTGTGTTTGCCTGAGTGCATACATTTATATGATATTCGTGTACTCAAGTTAAAGTAAGTAAATTTTACTTTAAGGGAATTCTAATGCAAATGATATGACTGAATACTAATTTCTGGTATTTTGTTATGTACTCGTATTTAGATAATGTAAGTGAAATTGGTTTTTATGTGGGTACTTGTGAACGTCTAAAGACTTTGAAAATTATCTTAAGTAGCGATGCCAAGCGACTTAAAGTTCCCCCTTGAGAAAATAATCCATGATTTTCAAACAAAGATAAACAAAAATTAGTTGAGCGAATATTTTTGAGAGAAAAAAATGAGTTAGGGGTTATTTTAGTAAAATATAGACACCATCTAGCTAAAATTAACGCTGAATTACTTTAAAAAAATGAACTTATACCACTTTCAAAAATAACTTACTTGTACAATAAATTAATATAAAATAATAACAAACAAAGAAAACTTAGGACTATAATGTATTATCCCAAACAATTTAATTAAATGTAAACAGTATCAAACTTACAATGAATTGGTGTAAGCAATAAATAAAAAATAAAATAATAAGGATTATTTGATTCGCCTTTGCTCCCGAGGCTTTCCATATTTAGAGAAAAGATCTCTAAAATAAATAATGTTTTATGATACATATTTTCTGTATCATCTGTTAATTAAAATAAAAAAAAAATTATAAATTTTTGACTCAAAAATTTTTAGGAAATCTGCATATAATTTTCAATGTTTGATTCTCTTAAAAAAAAAACAAAATAAGCAGAAGATGTTCTGTATTCCGAATGGAATTCAAAATATAGAATTAAATATTTTTTTCTTATTCAATAAACTTTTTTTTTTAATTTCACCTACTTTTTCCAACCCACATAAAGCACAAAACAAATTTAAAAAAATCGTAAATAAAGGGTCCTCCATCTAACGTTTTTTTTCAACTAGTGTTTATTTCGTGAATGGTAACACTTAGCTCATGTCTGATTTGACAGATAATTAGTTTTATCCTTCCGCTGAAAGAATATGGTTGTGTTTTCGCTTCGCTAAGTGGGCCTGCGATCGACTAACAGAAGATGCCGATTTTGCCAAAAAATCATCTTTTCAGATGAAGCTCATTTTGATCTTGGCGGGTATATAAACAAGCAAAATTGTCGCATTTGGGGCACAGAAACCCCGCACGCATACATTGAAAAGCCGACGCATCCAAAACGAGTCACTGTTCGGTGCGGATTTAGGTACAGAGGCATAATTGGGCCAGTTTTCTTCGAAAATGAGCAAGGAGTGACCGTTAGTCAATGACGATCGTTATCGAGCCATGTTGAACGAATTTTTGTTCACAAAAATTGAAGAGGAAGATATTGGCAACATATGGTTTCAACAGGATGGCGCTACGTGCCACACAGCCGAAGCTACACTCGATGTTTTTATAGCATTAAAAAAAAAAAAGTTATTTGGCGGACCCGTTAAAACACAGATGCAAATATGAGGTGCTATTTTTTTCTTTGCTGAATAATATAGTCGGATTCGTAATACAAAACAGCACTTAAAGTTTATTTTTCATTTCACAATCTATACTGACTGACTGACTGACTTATCATCATAGCCCAGCCCAAAGAACTAAAGCAACGGAAATTGGAATTTTAAAGGGGTAAAAAAGGGTAAAATCGAATTTCTTATTTTTTCGGAACTACTACAGATAGAGCCACAGTTCAAATTACAAAATATTATACTTACAAAATAAGCGGGACTTTTTCTATATTTGTAAAGTTGCGGGATAAAAAGCGTAAAAACTTTATCTTTTAAAGTAACAATCACAGCAACAATAACTAAATTGTATTCTTCTAAGGGGTAAAATATGTACCCCTTTTTACTACTATTTATAAATTCGTACTTTTATATAAATTGATGGAGTATATGAACATTTTATTGATAATTCTTAAAAAATAAATTTTAAGGGAAAAAAAGACTTTTAGTGCTATTTTTCATGTTACATGAAAATCTAGAATTGTGACAGTAGAATTAAATGAAATAAAAAATAATTAAGTGAACAAAATGGTTTTTTTATTAGTTTTAATGGTATTTTTTCAGTTTTCAATGAAAACGAACCTAGAAGTACGATATTGAGCTCAAACGTTCCTGATTAAAGTGAAAAATCATGTAGGGAATATATGGTATTTTTTTTGGCACATTTTGATATTTCATTATTAAGGAATCCAAAGGTACTAGATCTAGCTGAAATGGCCTGATGCAAGATGGAAAACCATAAATAGGACAAAATGGTACTTTTTACTGATTTTATTGATACTTTTTGAATTTTGCATGATAAAAACCATGGAAATAGGAGTTTGGGGTCAAACGCTTTTGAGCAAAGTAAAAAATCATTAAGAGGCAAGACAGTACTGTTTATTGATTTAAATGGTACTTTTAATTTAAACATTAAGACTGAGCTTAAACGATTCAGTGAAAGGTGAAAAATAAATAAGAGAAGAAAACAGTACTATTATGGTACTTTTTGCTTTTTGAACATTAACGAATCTAGAACAATCCAATTATTACTTTTTAAATATTTTATGATACCTTCTGATTTTATTTGTATTAAAAACCTAGAATTAAATGGTCTGCAACGAAATAAGAAATTATAATAGCTACAGTATGGTACTTCGCTGACGAAGTAGCGAGTTAAATGCTAGTCCTGGATAAAATTGTGTTTGAAAAAGTTTTTTGTTGCCAAAAGCTAGCAAAAAAGTGATCTGTAAAGTAATTATGTCAAATATTAGCCAAACGTTCAAGTTTTCGTACCAAAATTTACAACTAAACTAACACATATCAGCACAGTTGTATGTACGGGCAATTCCAAACATAACATCAGTTTTTTGAACTGATAGTTTTCTGAAAGTAAAAAAAAATATTAAGTAAATATCAAATAGTCGTATGTCATGTCACTTTTTGAATTTAGAAAATAAAGGTCTTAGCCAAAACCGTGTAATTAAACGTCATTTAAAATTGGTAATGTTTGTTTTGCAGTGTTAGAATGTTATCTTTGCTTTTTCACTGAGAAAGGTAGTATTAAATACCTGCTTGTTAGCTTTCACAGCTATTGTGAAAGAGTAAGAAAGAAAGAAAATCTAATTTCGATTATTAAATTCCATTGACATGGAATTAGTCACCAACTAAGGATAAGTGAAGGAGTGGTAATTCCAGAATGTGTTATAATTAGGTAAGACCTATTAGTGTTGGATGATGCATTAAAATGTAGGATAAATGGTGAAAAACATGATGTATTTTGTAAAATAACTTTTTTATGAGAGTATTTTGTAAAGAGCTACTAAATTCTTGTAAACTCGTATAATTAAGTACATAAGTCTTATAAACAATACACAAACACTCGCATCTATGTTTTATATACAGGGTGGGCCAAAAGAAACCAAGGGGTGTAAGAGTTTAATAACTTTTTTGTTTATTAACTTTTTTTTATTTTTTCTTTCAGATTATATAATATACAAAATGGAAATTTTTTTACACTAAGTATGAAAAATGATGTCTCTTAAATGACCACCGTTTTCAGCTTCGCACTGATGGGCTCTTTTTAGAGCATTTTCCATAACATCTTTCAAAACTTGTGGCTGTAGCGTTCGAATTTCTGCAACAATGTTTGCCTTGAGTTCAAGGATTGTCTCTGGCTTGTTCACATACACTCGCTCCTTCAAAAAACCCCAAAGAAAATAGTCGGGTGCTGTCAAATCTGGCGATCGCGCTGGCCAAATAATTTCCGAATTTCGAGAAATTATTCGCTCTCCAAAAATTTGACTTAAAAGTGCCATTGTGTCTCGGGCAGTATGGGCAGTGGCTCCGTCCTGCTGAAACCACATACCAGGTCTGTTTTTAAGAGCAGGACGTAAAAAATTTTCTATCATAAAACGATACCGCTCTCCATTTACGGTTACAGCACTTCCATCTTCATTCTCGAAGAAGTAGGGCCCAATGACATTTTCAGATGTGATCCCACACCATACTGTACACCTGATGGGGTGCAATTGGCGTTGATGAATGGCTCTTGGATTTTGAGAACCCCAGAACCTACAGTTCTGCTTGTTAACAAAGCCATTCAAATGAAAATGAGCGTTAAAATAATTGATCTCTGGTTTAAATAATAAAATTCTATTGTTCTGGTTCTCTGTTCAGTTGTGAACCTCTCCATTATAAATTCTCCAAGTGTTGTCTATATAATCTGAAAGAAAAAATAAAAAAAAATTAATAAACAAAAAAGTTATTAAACTTCTACACTCCTTGGTTTCTTTTGGCCCACCCTGTATGTATACATAGTCGTATATAAATAAATTGTTGTAATATTAAGTCATATAAATCCAGAATGAAAAAAGGAAATGACTTTTCTAGTATGCTTGCACACACAGACTCAAAGTAACCAACAGATGACTTTATTTTAGAATTTTATTTGATTTATTTGATTAATTAATTAACGTCATTTGAATGTTGAAAAATTAGCTAAAGCTTAAGCTCTAAGAAATTGTTTTACTCTTTTTTTTTCTTTTTAGCCTTTTCTCTCCCTTTTTGTTTTTTTTTTTTGGTATTCGCCAGAAAATTCTTATTCATTTATATCTGTGTGCGTGTTGCTAAACTATGTTGTTTTTGCTTGAATTATTTTTTTTTTTCAATTTTATATTTTTCTTTTCTATTCACAATTTATGCATATATTTGAGGACATTAAGGATTTTAAATGAAGTACAAGAGAAAGTAATTTACAAACATGTTTGTAGTTATACGAGCAACATTAAATAAAGTGTAGCACATAATATCCTAACGTATTTTAAATGCTTTACTTAACAAAGCATACTAAATAAGTAAATCTCTAGCACATTTGTATTCATTTAAATTTTACCTCAAAATTTCATCAAATGAATGAAAAAGTTAGAAAAACATTTTTTTTCTTAAAAGGATTATTTAGAAACTAGAATACAAATAAGATGGCTAGAATTTAAAGACAATTTATTTGAATGAATTGTGTTCAAAATTTTCAAATTTGAACATGAGAGTCAGTCAGCTAGTCAAAGCAGCTTGTGTAATTTATTTTTAGTGTTTTTCTTTTGCATAGGTCGTACAGGAAGAACTAAAACGAGGTCTAAGTATTCCTAAATAGTCTAGGGAACCATTTAATTATGGAATGTACTTTTTGTTTAACAACAATAGGTCCGGTCATAAGACGTAAGTGTTGAGCTCAAGTGCTACACAACTACAGGTTTGTTTTAGAAACGGCTTCATGAATATGCTACTAAATGTACAACTGATAAAAAATATTTTATTTTTGAAACAATTTCTGAAGAAGTCCAAGTGTGAATGCAGGAAATTAATTTTTATCAACATATTGCAGCCCATTCATTAACAATCGCGACATAGTTGTTACTTCTGTTATCACAGAGTTCAACAAAACCCTTCCATGCGTGTTTTTCAATGGAACTTAGTTGGATGATAAAGTTCTCATCTCTCATAATTTTGCGAATTTGAGGTCCAATAAAAATACCTAAGACTCATTAGAACAGATAAATAAGATTAGAATTAGAATGAAGAGCAGGAACAAGTCACCTGGTTATTGCGGCCAAAATAAACCTTTCAAGTTACAAGTCCTCCCAGAGTCTAGTATTCATTAAGAATGCAGAAACTCCTTTGGGTGATTTATCCGCCATGTCCAACAGTTGTAGGTAATGTTGTCCTAAGTAGCGAAAACAGGTCCAAATTAGACCATTATAGTGACACTATATATATGCTGCTGTCTCTTCATCTTCATTACATAACGTGCAGAGGTCATTTTGATTGATTTCAATACTCTGCAACGTTCAGTCAGGAATCCCGTGAAAATTCGAATTCCTGACTGGATTAAGCTAAGTAAATCCCTTGTTTTCTTCCAAGATCGGAATGGAATGAATGTTTTCGCTACCCTGATACCTGCTGTTTGTAGGCAGTATTGTTGCGATTATCTTTCCAGCCACTCCCTAAAAATGAGCTTAATAGAGCTCTTTTCTTCTGAGGTCGTCTGGCTTCTCATTGCCTACATATTTACTATGATCTGGCACCCATACCAAGTGAACCCTGTTATTAAATGCTAGTTTTTTTCGAAGTTTTAGGTAATGCCTAAAGATTTGGAAAGAAAAACATAAATATCTCCTTCT
The DNA here is from genome assembly GCA_947397855.1 of Thelaira solivaga. Taxonomy (NCBI): domain Eukaryota; kingdom Metazoa; phylum Arthropoda; class Insecta; order Diptera; family Tachinidae; genus Thelaira; species Thelaira solivaga. The sequence goes on from OX377610.1 coordinate 39,232,052, forward strand.
GTTGTGGTTTCACTTAATTTTGGGAAGCAAAAAGCTTCGCCTTTTACATAATTTTTTTTAATTGTTTAAAAAAAGGTGATTTTATAAGAACTATCGGAAATTTAAAAAAAAAAACACATAAAATTCAGAAAAATGCATGAAATATTTATTTGGATCGATAGTTGGGTCGATATAATTTAATGTTTGAAGATTATTTCATGCAAATGTTGGCCGCGGCTGCGCCTCAAATGGTCCATCCGCTTAGTCCAATTTTGGCATACTCTTTCCAACATTTCGGCCGGTATCTCACGAATAATGTTGGCAATGTTGGCTTCCAGTGCGTCAATCGAAGCGGGCTTGTCCCTATAGACATTAGCCTTAACATAGCCCCACAAAAAATAGTCTAGAGGCGTTAAATCGCACGATCTGGGCGGCCAATTGACTGGTCCCAAGCGTGAAATAAACTGTTCACCGAACTCGCCTCTCAATTGGTCCATTGTTTCGCGTGCTGTGTGGCATGTGGCACCGTCTTGTTGAAACCACATGTCATGCAAGTCAAGCTCCTCCATTTTGGGTAAAAAAAAGTTTGTTATCATCGCACGGTAGCGCTCACCATTCACAGTAACGTTGTGATTCGCATCATCTTTGAAGAAATACGGCCCAATGATGCCGCCAGCCCATAATCCGCACCAAACGGTTGTTTTTTGTGGATGCATTGGTAGCTCTTGCAATGCTTCTGGCTGCTCTTCACTCCAAATACGGCAGTTTTGCTTGTTCACGTATCCATTCAACCAGAAATGAGCCTCGTCGCTGAACACAATTCTTCGATAAAAAAGTGGATCTTCATCTAACTTTTCAAGAGCCCATTCACCAAAAATTTGGCGTTGTGGTAGGTCGTTTGGCTTCAGTTCTTGCACCAGTTGTATCTTATAAGGCTTCACACCCAAATCCTTCCGCAAAATTTTCCACGTAGTGGAGTAACAGAGGCCCAATTGCTGCGAACGGCGCCGAATCGATAATTCACGGTCATCACCAACACTGGCCGATACGGCTGCGATATTTTCTTCAGTTCGCACTCTACGTAAGCGTGTTGGTGGTTTAATGTCCAACAATGTAAATTTGGTGCGAAATTTTGTTACAATAGCCCGAATAGAAGCCTCAGTAGGTCGATTAAACTGACCATAAAATGGAAGAAGCGCGCGATGAACTTTCTTAACAGAGCACGCATTTTGGTAATAAAATTCAATAATTTGCAAGCGTTGTTCGTTTGTAAGACGATTCATGATTAAATTATAGACCAAACTGAAGATGTTTGACAGTGACACAAGATACAAAACGTGCGTGAGCTGTCAAAACTAGTGTTGCCAAAAAGATAATAGCAAAAAAATCACTCTTTATATCCTAACGTTACATGACGAGGATGGCATCCTCAGCTTTAACTAAGGAGAGTTTTAAAAGTTATCTTTGTGAATGGAATAGTCGTACACCAAATCACTATGAGTCGCATCAAATAGGCAGAAAAAACATTTGGACTTCTTCTCAGACAACCTGGGCCAGTTTAGCGATGAACAAGGCAGAGAAACGTAAAATCGATTACCCTTAACTCAAGATTTTGGAGGTTTTGGCAAATTCCAAAAACAGATTCTTGTTGTATTTGACAGCACCTACCAAAAAAATATCATTTCTCAAGGTTTTTTATGACAGAGTGTAATAGGTTTTCTCAAAGCCTTCAAAGTAGGCGTTTGTTTCGGTAATGTGCTGCAAAAATAGTTAAAAGATCACTGGCTTAGACAGTAGTAAGGTATGCATATTTCAATTTTGTTAGTAGGATAATGTCTGTAATTTTCATAGGATTAGAAGTGAAAACCCATGTGTAAACATAAAATACTACAAAATATTTCAAGCAAAAAAAAAAAAAAGTAAAAGGAAAAGAAAAAAACAGCCTCAATAAGAAGTTGAATCAATTTGGTTTGAAAGTAAAGAAAAAAATGAAATAAACGCGAGCAGCTATGGGTACGCAAATCCCATTTGGATAAAACTAGTGTAAAAACTAAAATTTTTTTCTTTATAATATTTCTTGTCACTGTGGTTGTTATTCCTGGCAGATATAGGGTGTATTTTATAGACATATAGAACTTTAAGTTGGCATTACTGTTCAAGATGGCGACCGATTTAACAGCTGTCAAGTGTTTATTCTCAGTTTGGTTTGGCAATTCATCATGAATAGACTCACGCCTAAACAACGCTTGCGTAGATTCGTCGAATGGGCCCCAAATGAGATTGCCGTTGTTTCCGATTTTCATAAGCGAATTTTGTTTAGCGATGAAGCGCACTCCTGGTTGAATGGGTACGTCAACAAACAAAACTGCCGCATTTGGAGTAAAGCTAATCCTCAAGTGTATGTCAAAACACGGTTACATCCAGAACCGGTGGCTGGTGGAATCATTGGTCCGTACTTCTTCAAAAACGATGATGGCCAGAACGTTACAGTCAATGGTGATCGGTATATCGCCATGATTACTAACTTTTTCATTCCTGAATTGAACAACCATCATGTCCAGGAGCTGTGGTTCCAACAAGACGGCGCAACATGTCACACAGCTCGTGCCACAATCGATTTATTGAAAGATATGTTTGGTGACCGCTTAATTTCACGTTTAGGACCTGTGAATTGGCCTCCAAGATCTTGTGATTTAACACCGCTAGACTACTTTCTGTGGGGCTATGTAAAGTCATTGATCTATGCTGATAAGCCACAAACGCTTGACCATTTGGAAGACAACATTCGCCGTGTTATTGCCGATATAAGGCCACAAATGTCATCGAAAATTGGACGTCCAGATTGGACTACATCCGAACCAGCCGTGGCGGTCATATGCCAGAAATCATATTTAAAATGTAATGCCACAAGATTATCTTTCGGATAAATAAAATTCATGTCAATCGAATAATCCATCGTTGTTTTATTGCAATTTAAAGTTCTATACGTCTATAAAAAACACCTTTTAGTTGCTGAAACAGAGACTACATGCGTACACATGTAAAAAAGAATTATGAAATAAAGAAAAAAAGTCAAACTGTCAAATGAATAAGAAATGAAATAATAATTTTTTTTTTGCAAAATACTTTTCTCAAACAAGGAAAGAGAAAATGTAAAACTTTCTGTGAAGACACGTCGCTGGAAAAAGAACTTGACTGAAACTAAAATTAGGTTTTAGTTGTTCTTTCTTTTCTTTTTGGTTTCATGGTGAAGACAAGATTTTAAATTCAACTGGCAACATGAGAAGGTACTCTCATATTTAATATGTTATTATACATGTGTGTATGGGCGTGCGTGCAGGTATAACTGGTCGCCTTCATTTAATCCCAACCCAGTTGTTAAAATTTGTCTAGCCAATTGGTTTTTTTGAATGGTTCTAAAATCTATTGTTTTAGTTTTCGTAATATTGATATATTTTGAAATTTTAAATACAAAATAGAACTTCCCTTTCATTTATTTTATTAATTTTTTTTAAAGTTTTTATGCTGCTTGACTTTAACAAATTCAATTTGACAGTTGTTGTATAAAAAATATTTTTTCTTTTCTATGCGTATAAACGTACACATGAAAGGAATATCCAACATTATTTTGTATAAAACATTTTTCTAAACAATTTTTTTCCCGATTTTTGTTTGTTTTTGCAACAATGAAAAGCTGAGAACAAGAGCTGTAAAAGAAAAGATACATACATTCTTAAAAAAAAGTTACAAAATCGTGTTATATCACAAAAGTGGGCGTGGTCAATTTTTCCAATAAAGTTGGTGAGGTTCCAATAAATCTGAACAGCAGATATAAACAGTCATTTTATGTCGTATGTATTTCAAGATTCTCTTGTTTATCATCAAAAGAGAATTTAAAAAAGTTTCTCCAAAACTATGATATATTTAATGCTTCTGTGCAAACACAAAACTGAAGAAAATAATATTTTTAACTTGTGACAATACAGTGAAACCCATTGCCGTATGCTATTGCTTCCCAAAATCCTAGACAATTGCAATGAACATTTTATTTTGCTGGGAATATCGATCATCATTTGAACTCATTGCGATCGAAGCTTACTCGCAAACAACGACTTCTATCGTACCGAATTTTTTTGTCGAAAAGTTACTGAATATCGTTATACTTGTTTTTTCGGTACGAATGCTCATAATAAGAGTTTCTGAATCGCACTACAGGTCCATATCTTCAATTTCTGGCATCAGTGATGTTCGTGAGATGTTCAATTGTTGGGCACGACGACAAGTGGAGGTTGACGGCTTTTTGCCTTATTTTCGCTTTTACTACAGACCTTGTTTGATGAAATTTGATGACAATTCTGCCAATTGTGACCATATTTTATAAATTATGCTGACCAAAAAAAAAATCACGAAGTGCACCAAAATGCTTTTGATTTAAACACCTATTTCCGTGAAATTCTTTAATAATCTTAGCGCATTGCGTACTTCTCCATGGTTGAATTTGTCAAGCACTGAAACAATGAAATGTCAAATTAATTTGGTCAAAAAAACTTGACACTAAGGTGTGACTTACAATAAACATTGTACATTATGGCTGAACCTGCTTTACCTTAGGAACTAGTTCTGTGAGTAGTTCCTTTTCCTCTACTATTCCTTTGATAGTTTGTAAGCCCTTCATTGATTAAAAGAACTTTAAACTTTAAGTATTTCATAAGTTTCCGAATAGCTGGCTCATTTCGTTTAACATTTTTTCTTAAACATCTAAATCAAGATTTAAATCTTTTAAATATTTAGTTTAGTGTAAAACTAAATAGCTACACTTGCTGACACTGTAAAAAGAAGTAACACGCATCTTTTATATATTAGAAAAGTTTTAAAGAGTTAAGAATTATCAAAGAAAAGCCAAACAAACTAAAGTAAACATAACAAAAAGTAACAAACAAAATACGTATGCGGTTCTTGTCCAGTTATGAAATGCAATAGAAAAAAACCAAAACATGCACTTGCCATGTTGTTCTAAATTAAATTTACAAATTTCGTATTATTAAATTAGTTTAAGGCCAAGTTTAGCATTTTAATGATTTTAAATAAAAAATTCCGGTATTTGAAAGTTTTATGCTTGTATTCAAAGAAAATGAATGTAGACTTGAAATCAATATTTTGAAAAATTTTCTTTTTTGATGAAAAATTGTCTTAATTTCTATTTGAAATCGTTATTAATCATTTAGAATACCAGCCTTAAAGTTTAGCTACCAGAAGTATGTATTTAGTAAATTTATTTATAGCTCGTTAAGTGTATTTTTTCAGTTGACATGAGAAAAGATTAAGACTCTTTAATCAATTTTAAGAAAATTATTTTTTATGTATCACATCTTTTCTTGAGGAAATGCATGACTACACAAGTTTGCATTTCCCAGTTTTGTAAAAAATTGGATCAATTTTCCATAAAATATTTTGTAAATATTATGGAAATGAATTCATTTATATGCATTCATTCTTTAGGCTAATTACACAGGCCAACAAATGTCTACTTCATAAAATTTTTGATAAAGGTTACTATCACATTTGATGTATTTTGGGACAGCGGGACTGGTAGATTTCTGAAACTATCCGCACTTAAGGTGATGGTGGCATTTTAAAGTTGAACTAGTCAATTTAAAGGATGGCTGTGAAGAGTAGGCGCTGTTTAAATGATTTAGACAATTTTTGTGTTTCGATCAGCGACTTCGTAAAATCTGTACACGTGTCAACTATTTGGAAATACATATTTCGAATTTACAGAAGTCATGGATGCCAAATAAAGTATACCAAAATTTAGTTGTCTTGTTGCGACAATGAACAAGTCCAAAAAGATCTGGTATTATATTCAGTACACCCATAATTAACCATGACTACCGCAATAAGTGTTTATATCTGACGTGGTATTCTACTCATACTCTTCTCAATCAAGCAAAACTTTAAATGTTTCGCTTCAGTGATTTTAAATTTTTTTGGGAATCATAAATCAGCATACTATTTACAATTACTTAACGATACGTTGTCTAATTTAAAATGTCTAGGCTGTAAGATTAAAGTCTCATTTGGATCGATTTCCTAAAAACCTTGGAGAGCAAGTGGGAAAAAATGCAGGTTTGTAAGGGAGGAGGCACATTTGAAGGCTGATTATCACTAAAATCTTTGTCGGAGCCTAAAACAATAATCTCATTCAAGAAAATATAAAGAAAAAGTTTTTTCTTTAACTGCAGAGAAGAAAGTGCTTAAAATAGTCATAAGTTTTAACCTGCACGTAAAAGTATGAATGCAAGAAAAAAAAAAACAATATTATTTTCATAATCAGCTCACTTTATTTAATCGAAAACAAATACAAACAGTGTTAGCTAGTGTTATCGATCATCAATCATCACTTAGTAATGTGCATGTGTGTAATTCTAGGTAATCAATTAGTTTTAGAAAAATTCAATGATGTTTGTACACATTTTTTCTTTAATAGTCATAAATCATAAAAGGTTTTGTTTTAGAGGACAAATTTAATCAATATAAAAAAACCTGTCAGGTTTTAGTCACAAATTATGAGGACAAAGGCAGATTAAATTTATAACACTTTTTCATCAGCACATTTATTGCATCATGCTCTATGCTTTAGTTTGCTTTCATTAGTTACTACGTTCATATTAGAGCACTGCACAGGCGTACTCGAAAAGCCTTACAAGCATTTTTTTTTTGTAAAATATTACACATGTTTGTAGTGATGTGTGCCCTTAAAGTGTGCTTGTGCAGTGCTGTAGTTTAGCCCCACGCTTATTTGCAAATAAAATTATTGTGAATAGCAAATTTCGCCGTTTAAACGGTAAGTTTATTTTTAATTTGCAGATAGCTAATTAATGAAAATAAGTCAAGAACAAAGTGAGTGCTAGACGATCAATCATTCAACGTCAATCATGAGGGTGTGTTCATGTTTTTTAAAGATGGCCATCACTCACCACGTATACGTGTGTCGGCACACGCACACACCCTCATGATTGACGTTAAATGATTGATCGTCTAGCACCCACTTAAGAACAAAATTGGCAAATAACATATTAGACGTTGCCATTTCTTGTAAATTTTTTTTGCGCGATAAGACAACCCTGATAGTTTAAATGTTTTTTTTAGAACTTAATTATTTGATTGCTTACTTTTTTTCATTTAATCGCAGTGGTAAAAACGTATCTGCTTTTTTATTTTTCTTTTTTAAAAAATTTTTTTATGACAGCATTGCCAGTAAATTTATTATTTGGCATCCGGTAAGACTAAAATCTCAAAAAACCATGAGTAACGTATTTGCAAATTAGATTTTAGTTAAAAATAGCTGCCTTGTAAACGTAAGATTTGCGAATTCTATTACTCTCACAATAAAAAAAAAACAAATACTGGAAAAGATAAGGAAAAACATTTTACTTTCAATAATTAACTAAATCTACTAGAATTTAAAATTCTATTCTTAACAAATATTTGTGTTTCTATTTTCATTTATATAAACAAAAAAAAAAAAATTATTGCAGTACAAGTTAAAGTCTAAAGGGTACCATACTAACACTAATAAAGCACTCTTTTAGTCCTTTAATATTTACAAAAACTCACATGCATACAGTAGAAGCGTGTGTGCATTTAAGTGATACACTTTAGTTGTAGAAGAAAAATTTCAAACAAAAAATATTTTCAAGTGAAGTAGATTTTTATAGTCAACAAGCTACTTGCAACACCAACAAAGTTATAAATCAGCTTATATGAACATGACTTGGTATTAGGAGAGCTTCATAAATTTGTTCTTTAATAAATTTTATTAAAGGGGGATTTTATTTAGAGGCCAATTGCTAACTTCAATGTAAAAACTTGAATTTAAACTCAAATATCATCTAAAAAAATAGCAAACCTTGTACTTAGTTATGGATAATGTCACGACTAAAGTAGAAATGTCAATCTTGACTAGCTACGCTCTGGGGACTCTTGAATTACTAATTACTTGGACTTTTATGCTTAAAAATTAAAGCTTCACGATAAATATTAGTTGCTGAAAAGCTTTAAGCTTAGCGCGTTTTCTTTTCTAACAAAAATGTTTTATATTATCTGCCCTAAAAGTATGTTTGCCTTTTATTTTAAAAATAAATCAAAAATGGGCTTTTTTTAAACATGTTGCATGTAAAAGACTCAAATATGGTACAAGTTTTGCACTCAATTTATAATTAAGCATGAATTATTGCCTTTTTTTTACAACTGTGTCAACTATTTGCTTGTACAAAGAAGCTCATTATTTTATTTGTTTGCGAATATATTAAGGGTTTTTATAACAACTAAATGATAACTAAAATTAGGATGTTATCGAACAGAGAAATTACAAACATACTTTAACTAAAAAGTGTATGATAAGCTAAAGGTAGGTTTGTATTTCTCATAATTTTCATCTCTCTTAATTCTTTTCTCTTTTGACACACGATTTAAAGCCTGTCGACACTTATTACTTTTCTTTTTTCTGTTAAAAGCACTTTTAGAGGCCCCTGCATTATTAAAGGGCGTTTAAGTTTTATCACTGTTCCCAACTTGAATATTTTATATACATACTTATTAAAAATTATTTAGATAGTTTCCAGAGAAAAAGATAGTAAAAGAAGGAAAGGAAAAAATTTATTGTCTATTTCTACAATAGATCTTTAATTCAATACATGATTTATCATTAAACTTGTTAGTGAAATAATAAATATTTTATGTCACAGGAGAATTGAAACGGCAAATACTAAAAGCAGAGTTTAAAATGCTACTTTTATTTTACAAAAATTGCCAGATGTTTGTAATTTTTATTTCCCAAACAACAATCGGCATATCTGAAATAATAAAGAAAATTCTGTTATGTTTTATCAAGCCTTAAAAGTTTTTCTTATATAATTATTTATTTTCTAGCAAAGGAGATTTTTTTGTTGTGGAATATATATCCCTTTAATCCTTGAACCACAATTATAAAGTTATTGAGCTAACTGCGACAGCAAGTCAAAATTTACTTCAGTCAACTTAAGTAATTTTTCCTTACTAGTACAAATATTTTTACACATTGTTTTTGGATGCAGTTCGCACGGTTAGTAGCTGATGTTTATTTCTTTTCACATTTGAACAGCCTGTGTTACCATTTATGTTTTTAAATGTTGAAGTTTCAAAGGTAGTAAGTAAAAAGAAGCAAACGCATCTATACGTTGTTTTATTTATATAGAACATTTTGCTGCATTCAACGCCCTCTCAGTAAACTTTGAAGACAATTGCTTGACGACTGTATACTTTGAGAACTTGAGCAAATAAGCAAGTAAAACATTAAATTAAATGTTTTAATAATTTTAAATATAAATTAATAGAAAAAACACTTATGCTCTTATCCAAAAAAAATGAACGTACACTTTAAAGTAAATTTTTTTAAAAAATTATATGAAAAATTTCGTTAACGTTGACATTAAAGTCTACGTTAATTTTTTAGGATAAGAGGGTTAATATTTTGAGTACTTTTCATATAAAATTTCAAAACAACCTAATCGCTTGTGTTATGAAAGCAACATACTAATTTTATTTTGTTATTTACCTCATTAAAAATAAAATACATATTGAAAAATTAAATTGAAAATTTTTAGCTGATGACTGTAAAGATATCGTTTGTAAAAAATTTAATAAACTTTGGAAAATATAATTTTATATGTTAAATCATTAAAAAGTGGGCGCATAGGTAGGTGTGGCTTTTTTTGTTTGCAAAATTTTAAAAATAAATTCTGTTGTTTTAGCGTTTAACCTTTAAAAACAAAAAAAATTCTTGTTTATTTAAAAGGGCTATTTTTATTAAGCTTGAGGTTTTATTTTATAAATTTATTTTCATATCGATATTTCGCTCCAACTTGAGTAGATTTTTCAGGAAATACATTTTTGCTTATAATATTGGTTTAGATAAACTAGTAGTTTGCTGAACCCTGTAAAAGCAAATATTAAAATTTTTTTGACTTGTAATTTTTCTTACCAAATATTTGTATTTTCTGGCAACAGATTTTTTTAGTTTTTATTCTTTTTTTTCTTAGATAGTTTAAATAATTTGTCTTTATATGACTGGCATAAAAAGTTTCTGTTGCCAAACATAAAATATTTACTGACCATAAAGTAAATGAATAAAAGAGAACTAAAGTAGAAATAGCAAATTAAAAAATATTACTGATGCAGTGCAGTTATTTAAGCCTTTTTAATATCCTTCACAAAAAGTAAAAAGGGTATATACTCGTATAAGTTTGTCATTGCATGTGTAATAATTACACGGCTCATGTGTATGTAAATTAAAATGCAAGTAAGATTGGCATTAGAAATTGAATGTCTCTTTAACTATAAATCGCCCATTAAATAAATTAAAAAGAAACAAAAACATTGTCATTTTATATTAGTAATGATTTTAATAAAAATTTATTAGAAATATAAGGTGGGCCCAAAACGAGATTGCCGTTATTCCCGATTTTCATAAGCGAATTTTGTTTAGCGATGAAGCGCACTCCTGGTTGAATGGCTACGTCAACAAACAAAACTGCCGCATTTGGAGTGAAGCTAATCCTCAAGTGTATGTCGAAACACCGTTACATCCAGAAATCTGACTGTTTGGTGCCCTTTATGGGCTGGTGGAATCATTGGTCCGTACTTCTTCAAAAACGATGATGGCCAGAACGTTACAGTCAATGGTGATCGGTATAGAGCCATGATTACTAACTTTTTCATACCTGAATTGTGTTCCAACAAGACGGTGCAACATGTCACACAGCTCATGCCACAATCGATTTATTGAAAGACACGTTTGGTGGCCTCCAAGATCTTGTGATTTAACACCGCTAGACTACTTTCTGTGGGGCTATGTAAAGTCATTGGTCTATGCGGAAAAGCCACAAACGCTTGACCATTTGGAAGACAACATTCGCCGTGTTATTGCCGATATACGGCCACAAATGTTGGAAAAGTCATCGAAAATTGGACGTCCAGACTGGACTACATCCGAGCCAGCCGTGGCGGTCATATGCCATCATATTTAAAATGTAATGCCACAAGATTATCTTTCGGATAAATAAAATTCATGTCAATCGAATAATCCACCGTTGTTTTATTGCAATTTAAAGCTCTATACGTCTATAAAAAACACCCTTTACTAATACTAAAACAAATTAAATTATTTAATTAGAAAATAAATGCTGACAATGATTTAATTTCTAAATTTATGTTGAAATTTGCATAAATAAATATTTTACTCGTAAAGTGTTTATGCTAATTAGTTTTGAATTATATTTGGGGGAGAGTATGGAAGTAAAAACATTGCCCATTAAAAGTCAACAGTTGAGCGTTTATTTACCATGATTTAATTAATGTTTTTGTTTTTATAACAGTTAAAAATGGAAATTAAATATCAATTTGCATTCAATTTACTCAACACTTTTGTTTGTTTTTATTTGTACTAAAATTTCTAGCAAAATTTATTTGTGAAGTAAAAATAATTTTTTTTATTAATTTGGGAAATAAGTTTTGAAACATGACATAAGATTTTTTTCACTGTTCTTAGAATGATAAATTTTTTTTTAATTTCCTAACAAATTTTGTCTCCATTCAGTTTATGTGAGTATGGCCCATACACACTAAAGTATAAAGCATTTTTAATGCAGAAATATGCCCGACTCTGGCTATTTAGTTTGTATAGTTTATGTATCTGTTTGATTGATAAATAATTAATTTGTTCACGTTGCCGGAGTTTAGCATTTATTAAACTTGTATTAAAATTAAGTGTGTATGGGCCGCATAAGGTATAAATACTTTTAAATAATATTTTATTTTATCTTTTATTCATAAAAACTGCTTTTGCTTGTATCATATTATAAAATAAAAAACACACACATCTTGGAAAATTGACGTCCAGGCAGCAGTGTGTGTACGCTTTTATGATATTTCATATAATCATTGAAAGAAACAAGGTTTCAAATTATTTTTCATCATTATGAATTCATGACACATTTTTTTTTGCTTGTCCGTTTTTTGTTCTTGTTGCTGTACTGGATATTTTTGGTGTTCTCATTTAAACATTAATAAATAAAATACATTCACAAATAAAAAAAATTAAATCTTTTAAATTAAAACACACGTTCATTTATTTATATTCAATGAACATCAAACGACAGTTTGTTAGACAGAACACAACAACCACAAAAAATTGCTCTAATTTAATATGCAAACCAATAACCCTACAAACATTTTATATTGAGGAATATTACTGAGTATTCAGTAGTGGTGGCAAAGTATTAATTTCTTTTTTCAAAATGAAAGGAGAGAAAGGAAACCAGGTTAGCAAAAACATTCATGCAGTTCCCTTGATGAGAAGAGTATAAATATTGTCACAGAATTATGGACTGGACATCGCACAGTGTTGAAATTCTTGGCAAATGTTAGGATCAATCGAAATAACTTAAAGTAAACAAATAACATTGAAAGTTAAATTCTGAATTTAATATTTAATCCACTAACTGCTGATGTTGCCTTCATATTGCAAATTTAATAAATTCAGGATTTAACATACAGTATGTCCAATCAATTTGTACAAAATAATATAAAATTTCCCACAAAAATTAAAGTATTTCATGCAGACTTTTGTACATACAATTACGAGACACATATTTTTTTTGTCGTTCGTTCAAAAACTTTGTTTTCTTCGAAATTCTTTCATTGGCGCTGCCGTTGAAAACAGTTTCTTTAGAAAATATTTGATATATCTTTTATTTTTTTACTCATATTTTTAGCCAGTGTATGTAGCAATTTTTAGAGAACTACCATCCAAATAAATACAGCCGTTCACTACTTTATGAAGTGACTTATGTTTTAGCTAAAATTATTATCACAGGGACCCCAAAAAGTGGTAAATAAAAGCATAATTTCAGTGTTGTATTTCATAAATCCAACTTAAATTCAATTCCAAAATATTTAAAAACCACTCACTCAGTCTGGAAACATTATAAGATACAGCAGAACATATACTGTGTCACTGTAATTTGAACCTGTTTCGTTACTTGCGGCATCACTTCTTACAACTATCTGACATGGCTTACAAATCATCTCAGGAAATCGAAGTTATTAGAAAATAATTAAAGTGAGATCTATTGTGTTTTTGGCGCATCCTGTTCAACTTAACCTAATGAGTTTTTTTTACAGCTTTTTTGTATACCTGTAGATCTCGTTTTTTTCCTTGGCTTAGAAAGGTTTATTGGTTATCTTAATCAAAGAAAACGAGTGCCCATGGGCTTTTTTAATACTTGATTCCCCATTACATTAACTACATGTACTTTATGTGTAACAAAATTTTTGCTAGCAAAGTATGGCATTCCCAAACCAAACGCGATTGGAAGGAGTGCCTGCCTAAAGCAATTACAGCTATCTGACTATGTGAGAAAAGGTATAGAAAAGGTCACTAATGTCCCTTTATAAACATTCTTTGTCTAAAAAATGTAAAATATTTTTTCTATTGCACTTTAGTTTTTCAATGCTTTTGGAATAGAAGCTAAAATATTTTTAATTTAACGAAAAGAAAAGTAAATGTTTTGCATTCATATTTCTTGCATTCCTTCTAATTTCAATTGAATTAATTCTTTTATGAATGTTAAATTAATAGGCTGATTGAATTTTACTCAACAAACAACTCATAGTTTTTCTCTTGTTTTTATTTAATATGAAGCCTTTTTTGTTTTACTTTAAAAAAAAATTATGTTTTTTTTCTACACTTTTGTTTTATTGAATAAAATTTCAATAACATACGTAACGTCTGTACTCGTACACATTTATTATGTAATAAAAATTACACATGAAAAACTGTTTTCGTTTGTAAAAATTGAGTACGAGTAATTGGATATTCTAAAAAAAAGTGAATCAGAAATAAAAACGTTCAAGCCATTAAAATAATATTTTCACATGAATAACGCAAAATGTATTTATTGTAACATCAGCATCATCAGGTTGTATTATACGAGCCCAATCGTTAACAAAAAAAAATTAAAAAGAAAATTAATGTAAAAACCCTCAATATATAAATAGAAATAAACAAAAAATACCTACAAACACACAAATAAGAATGAGCTGTTGAACTAACTTTCAAAATTTGGAGTCTTATTCATTATGAACCAGCTCTTTAATTTTAAAATTAACAAATTCTTTAAAAAAAAGCAATAACAAATTCTTAAAAATATAATTTAATTACAAGAAAAGCTGCAAAATAGCCAAAAACACTTTCTTCTTATATTTAGTATACCCGAGAAAACTTTTGCAATTAGAGCTGGTGTTCTCCATAACATAGAGGATAAATCTCGTTGCAAAATCAATAATGTATGTGGTCATTTTGACACCATCCCGTTGTCTATTTTATTGACAACGAGTGTTTTCAATTTTTTAACAAGCACGTACAAATCGACAACGGTTGGTTGTCAACTTAGAAAAAATAAACTATGATTTTCTCTGTTTGACAATGAATGTTGTCAATTGGCTAATGAAGTTGTAAAATTGACAACAGTATGTTGTCAAATGTTCAACTTATTAACAAACGTTGTCAAATTGACAAACGCATGTTGTCATTTCAACAACCGTATGGTATCATTTCGACACCAGCATGGTATCACTTCGACACCAGCATTACGTCAATTTGACATAATTTTTTGTTGATTCTGCAACGCTGTGTTGTCAAAGTGAGAACAAACGTGGTTACTACACTATTGACACCGTTTGTGGTCATTTTTTCTCTGGAGGAAAGAAAAATAGATATAGACTTCCTCGTACTCGGCAGTTGCCTTTTGTTCTCTATTGCTTATGTAAAAGAATGCTAAAATTGCCGAAAAAATTGTGGTGTGTGGAAACAACAGTAATTTAAAAAGAGAATTAAGAAAAAATTTCCCTGTGTGTTATTAGACAAACCGAAGATGGTAGAGAATAAACTATTTAAGCCCGGCCCATGGCTGCCTATGAAAATTTCTTTTGTAAGCGAAGCCGGTGTTTAATATAACCTACAAGAGAATATTTTTTATTTGATGTAAACTGATTGAGAGTTTTCTCTGCTACTAGCCGATCGGGCAAACATCAAGTTTTATTTATTTTGAAAAATAATTAAAAGAGAAGAAAAATATAAGTTATGTTATATCGAACATATAACAAAATAAGTTAAATTCGAGTGCCGAGTCTTATATACCCTTCACTGTCCAAGCGGGATATTAACATTTTTCATTTTCCGCAGCCTTCTAAAATATCAAAAATATACAAAAAATTAAATGAGTGGAGATAAATATGCCGTGTAAAATTTGTTTTAATGTAACCATTTATTTCTAAAAATGTTTTCAGTATTAACGGCATATTTATCAAATACGAGTACGTCTTAAGTCACTAAATACTTCTATTTATATTTTTAGCAGTAGTTTAGCGGAGGTCATCTAGTTACTTTGGATTATTTAAAAAAAATTTTAAATTTCTATATACTCCAGTACTGTTGCTCTGAAGGATTTTGGCAATTTCCGTTTTGCATCATAAAATAAAAACTACGAAATTTTCCGTAAATATTAAAACACCTTCATTCCAAATTGGTTTTAGTAATTTCCTGTTGCAAAATCGGGAATGGTACCTCGTCAAAATGGGGAATGATAAAAAACCCTCTGAATATTTGCGCAGTAGACTACAAATTTAGACCGCCTTCCCTTTAAAATGATATGTGTCCCATCCCACAATCTTTAATGGTTTGTTGGGAAGTTGCTAAAATCACTTATAGCAACAACACTGGGGTATATGGAAATTTCAAAATAATCCAAAGTAACTTCCGGACCAACCATAGAAGATTGCGAGATGGGACATATATCATTTTAAAGGGGAGGTCATCTAGATTTGTAATCTATTGCCCAAATGTCTATTGCATGCAAAAATTAAAAAAAACAAGCCTTTATACCTTAAAGACCAGACCAGTGACTTGTTCTTCTTTTTTTAGGGACATTTGTGCATACTTGAATTATCTTTCATGTCAAGCAAAGCATATTATCAAATATAGAATTTAAATTTTTTGCCTCTAATATTTTTTTTTCACCTGAAGCTTTTTGAATATTTTTTAGGAAAATTTCGTTAAAAAAATATGTTGGTATTCAGAGAGTAAATAGTAAGCGGTTATAATAAAATTGTTGTTCTTTTCAAGAAAATAAAAATAAAATTGATTTTTAAAGCTCAGGTTTATTGTATAACTTTTAACTTCAGTGCTAAACTGCTTTGTCGTGACAGTAGTAAAATTTTTGACTTTTGTTTCAAACAACATAAATTTGATTTGTTGTATTTTCAATGAACGAAAACTTGTTTGCAACAGAATTGCTCTGCCTTCAAAAAAATTAGTTTTCTTATTGATTATTAAGACACATGTCAAAAGAAATTGAAACAAATAGAAAATAAATTTATTAATGGTTTGAGTTAAACAAAAGTAATTACAGAAAAATATTTGGAAATTAAAAGTTTTTATTTTATTTTTGAAGAGGAAAACTAAAGAAAAGCTAGAAACTTTAATACTTAAATTCAATAAAAGGTCACTAAAGCATAAACAAAACAATAAATCTTATTTAAGCTTTTTAGAGATTTTTACCAATTTCTCTTAGTAAACAGGAAAATTAAAAAAATAAAACAAAAACTAATTCATTTAAGCTAATTAAAAAATAAAGAAATGGAATTTAGTAAACTAATGGCGTTTTCTTTTGTGACAATAACGTCACATGCATTTTGGCTCTAAAAGCATTAATTATGAGAGTTTTATGCTGCAATAAATAGTGAGTCAACCAATCGGTTGACTTAATCAAATCAAATGAAAAAGTATGATAGTGTGAAAACAATATGGCAAATAATACCAATAGAAATTTGTTATCCTTCCTTTTGTAAGAAATTCTTTAAACGTTTATACTTTTCATTGTACCAGAGGTGTATTTTTGTGTGTACGAACAAAATCAAATTAAAATCTTACAAGATATCAAATGTTTTTCAGAATAGACAATAACTCGTTAGAATATCATCAGATAAAGAATAATTATAAAAAAACCTCAACATAGTTGGAATACTATGTTGCGGTTTTTTTTAATTTATTCTTTTCCTGATGATATTCTAATGAGCTATTGTTTATTGAAGGCGTGATTATAAAGGGTATTTTTTTATAGACGTATAGAACTTTAAATTGCAATAAAACAACGATGGATTATTCGAATGACATGAATTTTATTTATCCGAAAGATAATCTTTTTAAATATGATTTCTGGCATATGACCACCACGGCTCGCTCAGATGTAGTCCAATCTGGACGTCCAATTTTCGATAACTTTTTCCAACATTTGTGGCCGTATATCGGCAATAACATGGCGAATGTTGTCTTCCAAATGGTCAAGCGTTTGTGACTTATCCGCATAGACCAATGAA
This sequence comes from Thelaira solivaga, assembly GCA_947397855.1. NCBI lineage: Eukaryota > Metazoa > Arthropoda > Insecta > Diptera > Tachinidae > Thelaira > Thelaira solivaga. The sequence continues at coordinate 39,249,506 of OX377610.1, forward strand.
TAGCCCCACAGAAAGTAGTCTAGCGGTGTTAAATCACAAGATCTTGGAGGCCACCAAACGTGTCTTTCAATAAATCAATTGTGGCACGAGCTGTGTGACATGTTGCACCGTCTTGTTGGAACACAATTCAGGTATGAAAAAGTTAGTAATCATGGCTCTATACCGATCACCATTGACTGTAACGTTCTGGCCATCATCGTTTTTGAAGAAGTACGGACCAATGATTCCACCAGCCCATAAAGCGCAACAAACAGTCAGTTTTTCTGGATGTAACGGTGTTTCGACATACACTTGAGGACTAGCTTTACTCCAAATGCGGCAGTTTTGTTTGTTGATGTAGTCATTCAACCAGAAGTACGCTTCATCGCTAAACAAAATTCGCTTATGAAAATCGGGAATAACGGCAATTTAATTTTCGAAATAAAATTGCACTATTTGCAAGCGTTGTTCAGACGTGAGTCTTTTCATGATGAATTGCCAAGCCAAACTGAGAATAAATCACTTAACAGCTATTAAGTCGGTCGCCATCTTGAACAGTAATGCCAACTTAAAGTTCTATACATCTATAAAAACCACCCTTTACTTACTTTCATATCAATGAGTGGAATTTTAATCAGGGGCGATAGCAAGTCGCCTGGTCACTGTGGCTGGAATATTTAGTATGCTTGTGATGAAAAAAAACCAAACAATTTTTTTTCTATCTTAGAACTAAAATTATAAAATTTATTTTTATTTAAAAGGCCATTTGTACTGCGACCCAAAGGATATTTTGTACAGTCAAATACCTAAGGGTCTAGTCAGGCATCGAACCTGCGACCTCAAGATTGTGAGGTTAGTACCCTATCCACTACTCTAAGATGGCCACCTTGAAATTGAAATCTAAATTTTGCTAAAATAAAGAAGAGCTTTTATAAATTAGTTTTAGTTTTTTTTTCTTCAATAACGTATGCTGGCCAACAATTAAAATTTTCATTTCAGTTTGCTGCACAGATTTGATTTTTAAAACTTCAGCTGCCACAGAAATTCTTTTAAAAAAATCTAAAAGTAGATATTGTTCTGACATCATTTTGACAGTCTTGTTGAAATAAAAATCAAAAAATAAAAGTTGACGCACGCATTGTGTAGAAAGTTGAAAATTTAAAAAAAAGTACATTTTAACATTCGCTTCAAAGGCAAAAGTCTTGTCATATACAAAATATACACACACATCCATACAAAAATATGCAAACAGTAGGGGGTTTAAGCTGTAAAATAATATTATTATTAAGTATTTGATTATAATTCATAAATTTTAATATTTCTTATTTTATATATTAAAATAATACTTACCATTTTCTATATATCTATTTGCTTCTATCTATATAAATAAAAAAAAATTGCCAAATATGTTGTTAAGCAAAAACACACGAGAATAGCTCTAACAATTTCAAAATTTTTTTTTAATAAGGCAGAATCTTAAAGAGAAAAACATGAAAAAAAAAGTGCAGAAAAAATATAAAAAGCTTCCATTTATTTTGATAGGGAATCATATGATAATAATCATACGTCAGCGATACCTTCAGAAAATCAATATCTTCTCAATATATAAATAAAACTTTTTTATCTTTGTTTTCCCCATATATTTTTGAATCCAGCACCAGCAACTCAATTCAATGTTATGTAGACAAAATATACATTTAATTCAATTCAAGTTCGAAGTTTTCAGAACAAACTCATTTCTGCTTTGTTTCAATTTTTCCCAAAATAGCTATTTAGAAGAACAAAAAATTTTGGGAAAAAAGCCAGAGGCTAACTCATAAATTTCGAGGCTACATGTGAAAAAAAGTCTAAGTCTAGGCTTAAAAAGGCTAAAATGGCAACGCTTGTTGCTACTACTTTACATTTTCTCAGAAAAAATTGCATTGTTTGTACTAAAGGGTGGTTAAATTTTAAGGGCCGATTTTGATTTTGAATAACACACAAATTATTTAGGAAATTATTGTCATTTCTTTTTATTATGATAACATGGTATAGTTCAATTATGTATGGAATATCGGCCGATTGACCCCCGCGATCTCGGCGGCACACCTCCATCTGATGGTCCAAATTTTCGATGACGCTGAGGCATAATTGAGGTTCTATGCCGTTAATATGCCGAATTATCTCATCCTTTAGCTCTTGAATTGTTGCTGGCTTATCGACGTACACCTTTTCTTTCAAATGACCCCAAAGAAAGAAGTCCAACGGTGTCAAATCATATGATCTTGGCGGCCAATTGACATCGCCACCATATGAGATAACACAGCCATTGAATTTGCCGCGCAAAAGGGCCATTGTTTCGTTAGCTGTGTAGCAAGTGGCACCATCTTGTTGAAGCCACAAATCGTCCACATCCATATCTTCCAATTCGGGCCATAAAAAGTTCGTCATCATCTCACGATAGCGAACACCATTCACAGTAACTGCTGACCGGCCTCATTTAAAAAAAAATTCCGCCCGATGATGCCGCCAGCCCATAAATCGCACCAAACAGTCACTCTTTGTGGGTGCATTGGTTTTTCGACAATCACTCTTGGATTATCATTTGCCCAAATGCGCCAATTCTACTTATTGACGAGTCCACTGAAGATGATTTTCTTCGATATGCATTTTGATTTGAACGCCCATTTTCATAATAAACCTGAATAACTTTGTGTATCTTTCCATGGTTCAAATTGAGAAATGTCAAATAAAATGCAGAAAAAACTTGACGTTTAGGTGTGGTTCACATTCAACATCGGCCCTTAAAGTTTAACCACCCTTTAATACTGCAGAACACTATCGTTAATTGATCAGTTTAGTATTTATTTAGTTGTGTAGTACTAGTTATTAAGTAATGCTGAGGTTACTCGCTTTTTAGTACGATAAAGCAAGTTAAATAGCAGAATTAAAATTGCATTGCAATCAAAAAACTAAAGTTAAAATTAAAAAATAATTGAGTTCACTTATAAGTATTTAAAGTCATATAGAAAACGACCTTATTTTTTTTAATTTTTAATATTTTATGTTCTTTTCTTAGTTTTTTTTTATAAAAATCATAATTATACTTTTAATATTAATCTGCAGCTTTTTAATTTTTTCTAGATTTTTTTTTGAGTGATATAACTTTTTCTAACCTTTTTTAGAAAAATTTAAGTTGCGCTGCCCAGCATACACACTTTTAAATATAAGTTAGAGGTGTTTTTTTAAACCCACAATAAAGTAGACTTTAAAGTGAAAGTTATCAAAATTTTTCATATAATTTATTCATAATATTCTAAGTAAATTTTTTTGTGCTCTCTTTATTTTAACTTTGTTAAATTCTAATTTAAAAGAGTTATTTACTCACCAAAATGTTAAGTTAATTAAATAAAATGAAAATTTCTAATTTTTTGGAGCAAAATTTTTAGATAACTGTTGCTCCTGCATGTGGTTTGTGGCGTCATGTGGTGTTGAATAAAGCAGCAAAGTAATGAGTTCAAGAAGTGCCGCTGATAAAGATAAAACATATTACGGTACAATTTAGCAAATAAACTTCCCTAATAAAAATAATTTAACACTTTGCGTGCGTTTTTTAAAATTTGCTTAAAAAAAAATTCTGTTCCTGCCATTTTCATTTGACTTCTGTTTGTGTTCTTTTCATTGTAACTTTTGATGTTGCCATTGTTTTGCTTTAGCTTTCAGCTGTTGTATCATTTGTTTGATAACTCGAAAAAAATAGAAAGAAATTATAATAAAAGAGAAACAAATAAAATAATGAATAATTGAAAAGGGTAAAGTTTTTACAAATGTTTTTATTGACTTAATTTATTTGGAGTCAAATTGAATATCATTTATTAACTCATTTGAAATAAAACAATAATGAACGCAGGGCAAAAAGCCAAGCAGGAAATGCCACTTTTTTTTTCTACAAAACTAAAAACCATATTTATATACGCCGGAAATATTCAAACCCCGCAAGCATTTCATATCATTTAATTCAATAGGGATGTAAAAATTTATGTAAAGTTTATTTTGTGTTGAAAATAAAATAAATTATAGGGGACCAAACTCAGTGTTATCAACTTTTGAATTTCAAAAAGTACTAAAAGCAAAATAAAATGCGTAATTAAAAAAAATTATTAAAAAATTAACTTACAATTTTAGTGCAATAAAATAGGAAATAAAACTGCTAACTAGAAAAATCAATATGAAAGCTTTAAGGTGACAAAGCTCAGTGTGTTTGTTAAATTTTTTGTGCTTTTTTAAATACCCTTGACAACACTGAAAAGGCTAGATTTATACTACAGCTTACAAACAAGGTTAGAAGGTTAATGTAAAGTAAAGTAGAGTGAAGTAGAGTAAAGTATATGCGTTAATTGCAATGAAGAATGTCCTATTTGACTATGCATAAGCTGTTCCATGTAAAAAAAAAATCAACTAAACAAGATATCCATTTTCTACACAGCTTTTATGTGCAGACACCAACACTTTGCTATACTTTATTGTACAAAAATGTAACACATGAGCTGTTATTTCCTAAAGTGGACTTAAAGCACTTCATTTATTATTCTTCTTATCCAAAAAAATTAAGGTAGATTTTAAAGTCCACATTTTTTAATAAATTTTACATTAAAGTCTACATTATTTTTTTTTTTTTTTTTTATAGATAAGAGCATAAATGTTTGGTGGGTTAAAATTATATTAGAAATGTATACAAACAAATCCTTTGTTGTAAAATCTTATGACTGACTTCGATATTTGTTGTTAATGGTTGACACATTGACGCCACACAGCAACACAAAAGAAAAAAACTTAATTTTTTCCTCTTTATTTTTCTTTTTTGTTGGTTGCTTGTGTTAAATATAAGGAAGAGGATAATTTGTTGTTAAAGTTTTGCAACAACTAAAAAGAAACAACAAAAACTTTCTTATTTATGAATGATTTTAAAAGGTTTATTTTTGTTGTTGCTGTTATTTAATTCCAAAGCTTTGTAATTAATGATGCTGCTTTGGTAAAATGCTAATTTCACTCCCAAACAGTAAAGTTTTTACAGTTTAATATTCTCTTTTAAATGCTAGTTTAAGGGGAAGAAAATAATTAAGCAAATGAATAAATTTAATTTTGAAAAAAAAAAAAAATAAATAAAACCTGATTAGTGTTTGTTTGTTTGTATGAAATAGGCTATCAAAAAATGCTGAAGGCGATGATGATGACTTAATGCTTTAAATTTAATTACTCTTTCAATTTAAAGTAAAACAAATAAAACGAACAATTTTCTGCCTGCAGGAAACAATAAATTAATTTTTAGTTGAAGGCATTTTGAGTTATGAAATAAAATAATATTTTAGTTGAAGTGAAACTTGTGTGGCAGTGCGTAAGTTGTCTCAGAGTTTGATAAAATAAGCGATGCTGTTGTGTAAATGGAATTGTTTCAAAAAGCGAACAATTTTTAAAACCAACAAAAAAAATTTATTTTGTGTTCTGCAAGTCCTTCGTTTTGATAGCTTTCGAAGTTAATTTCGAAAATTTCGGTTGTATTTTTGATATTCCTCAGTCATTTGTAGAATGATTGTTCTTATTTTTTGCACAGACATTATGGACGTTATTTCTAATTGAACCGCATATAAAGTTTTTTGTCCGTGTTGTAGTTTAGACAAATTACCAAAAAAAAAAAAAAAAACGCTACAAAATTAGTAAAAAAAATAGAGGTAATTGCACTTCAGAGCTCATAGCTCAAACATTTATAAACCGATCTGGCTGTATTTTAATAGCAAACTGAAGACAGGAATTTTTAACAATTTGGCATACTAAACTTTTCTGTAAGTTTTCTAGGGACTTCAGAAAATTGATTTCAACATCCACACGGACAGATAAACGGACGAACGGAAGGATGAACATCGGTAAATCAACTCCACTATTTATAAGGATCCAGAATATATATACTTTATAGGGTGTCCCATGTACGTTGTAAAAATTACATACGTAATGACACACTTTTTTTTTAAAGGTATAAAAAAACAATTCGATATATATCGTATGACATGATTTACTTACTCGACGTGTATCGAAATATTATTCAATACGATAGTCTACTCGCTATCGAATGCGCCGATTAGACTCTTGTAAACTTTTTAGCACTGTATCTCATGTGTGATCCTTTGGTAATCTTATGCTTCATTTAATAAGACAATTTTAGTGAAAACAAATTTGTAGCAGTTTTCGAATTTTTTTTTTCAATTTCTTTATAAAACATTAACATTATTTATTTTATAAAAAATTCAATTTTATGTCAGCTCTTTTTCTCCTTAAATAATTAGTAATTGTCAAACATTTTTTTTTCAAAGAGCAAAAAATATTTAAAATTCTTTTGTATTGTATTTTTTATTAAATATTTGTGATTATATTTTGTTATTAGATTCCTTTACAAACCGTTAGAAATCTCATCAGTTACATGTGATTGTCTAACAAGCAACAAATTGACTTCAAGTTTTAAGCTTTAAATTTCAAATAGTAACTTGCTGTCATGTGGTTAAGCGAATGTTCAATGATTAAAAATACTTGAACTTGCCAGCATGTGAGAAAGCCCTAATGGGTTTTGTTGGTTGGATTGCATTTGTTTGTTTTTTATGTATTTTAATGAGTCCTAGATAAATGAGTAGAAAGTAAATGAAGTTTATATTAATCGTTGTGGGTGACATATTGATAAATGAACTAGAATATTGATGTGATAGTATAAAATATGCAACATTTACTTAGATATAAAGGAAAGGCAGCCATGAACAAATGGAAAAACTAAACAACAAAAACATGTTTAAGAAAATACATGATCTGCATGTCTCAATTAATCACAAACCAATAATTATTACTTTTTGACTATTAGTTATAGGGTATTTTTATTCACTTAAATAAAACAAGTTTTTTGTTTTAAGTACTTGAACTCAAACATATGGGGCATTTTAAATTTGAATTGTCTATAAAAGAATGTACAGATGATTTTTTTAAAATTTCTAGTTTTGGACTTTGTCATTTAAGAATGGAATATGACCGCCACGATTGACTCGGCAGTAACCCATCCGATCAACGCAATTTTTCAGTACATATTCGATTGTTTTCACTCGAATGTCAGTTGCCTCTGAATGGCTTGAGTAACATTTATCTTTAAGGGCTCTCAACAGAAAATAATCCAAAGAGCTCAAATCACTGCACCGAGGCGGCCAATTGATAACACAATTTCTGCTGATTATTCAATTTTTAAAAATAGTGCTTTGGCTGTGTGACATGAGGCCCCATCTTGTTGAAACCAAATGTCGTTCATGTCATTCTCTTGAATTTGGAAACAAAAGTTTGTTAAGCATGGCACGGTAAGGCTCAGCGACGGTGAATGATGCCGCCAGACCAAAACCCACATTGACATTGGCTTTTCAATAGTCACGTGTGGGTTCTGCGGAAATTTTTGCTTATTGACATAGCCACCGATATGCAAATGAGTTTCATCTGAAAAAATGATTTTTCGGTAAAATTCTTCAGGCGAAAACGCAACCGATTGCTTTAAGGCTTTAGCTGTTTTTTTTTGCGACTTATTACTTATAAACAATATTTTTTCATTTTGTTTTACTTAAAATATTTTCAAATAAAATTTAAGGAAAATCAAAAAGTTGTCAAAGGGAAAAAAATCAAAATTACAAATTATTAAAAAATAAAACTGAAAACTTTCAGCTCATATATTTGCATATAAGTATTTAACATAAAACTGGTTAAAAATATTATAATAATGTTGTAAGTTCTCTTTACAGGCAGTTGTGCACCCCCCCTAGCCTTCTTCATATTTACATACTGCATTTACCGACCAACTTTTATGCTACAATACGAGTTTGCACACGTTATTGAAAATAATTATCTAGTTTTTGGTTACAGTTTTCTAATTTACTCAGTGTCGGGAGGTAGGGTGATGCTTTCTCTTTTTTTAGTGGAGGAACCCTAGCACTCGAAGGTAAAATATAAGAATTTATACTTTCCATATGCAATATGTATGTATGTAAACATGTAATGTATTCTTCTTGCAGAACTGAGAATTTTTTTGGAAATTGGATTGCGAAAGAAATCAAAATTATGCAAGCATATATTGATGTATTTATTTAAATGTTATATGTAAACATAAAAATATATTAAATACAAATGTAAAAACAAATTTTTCCTTTTTAATTTTTTGGGGAAAATTTTTTACTGTTTAAAATAAATGAAAAAACAGTAATTTTTACTGTTTCGGTAGGTTATTTTTCAGTCAGTTGAAAGATATGAATTGTAGTTTATTTTTAGGAATTTTGATTGTTAGAAAATTAACAGTAAAAATTAATGAAAAATGTGTTTAAATCAAATGGAATGTTAGTAGTCTTCTTCTTTTTAAATAATTTGTCATTTGTTCAAAATGATTTTTCATTTAAATTTACCTACATTATATTTTGAGTGTATGTTTTTAATATTTCCCAATTTTGTTAGAGCATCCCATTTTACATAAACTTGAAAACAAAAATAAAAATTAATGTGCCATAATCATAGTCACAAAAAAGTATTCTTTTATTAAGAGCTGACTTTTGTTCATAAGAATTATATGAAGTTAAAGTCATTTTTAAAAAGATATGTCCCAATGTTATTCTATCTTTCACAGTCAAAGTAATCGGTAGTTGACAAAAAAAAATTCCTAACTAATTATTTGGGTATCTGTCAACGTATGATTATTATATCCCAAATTAAAAGAAATGACATTTTACTCGTTTCCTTACAAAATTTCTTAATTTTTTTTTCCTTAAAAACCCAATTCTGACAATAACAAACACAACTAGAAAAAAAATTAATGAAAGTTGTCCATTCGTTCACGCATGAGATTCAAATTTCAAAATAAAAATGCTAGGCATGCGCAAGATGTTATTTTTAACTGTATGAAAACGATTAATATCCTTAATTATGGTTTGAGAACTAAGACTGGCAAAGTATGTCGACATTTCTGTTCCGTAAAGTTCGGCAAGTTGTCTTGAATCATTTAAAGCCAGAACAATGCTTCCAAATTGTGGAAATTTACGGACTTTCTTATTTTTAATAAATTAAGTACTTTCTTTGTCGCATCGATGAATCCTATTTGTAATACGCCATAGATCCAACAGAATATAAGAAACTGTTATTTTTTTAGATATTAATTTAGTTTTATTTTTCTTACTTAATACTAAATTTTAATAAAAAAAAAAAAAAAACAAAAAATATACTTGAAGTTTTTTTTTGGCATTTTCAAAAAATGATTCGATTCGACAAGGAAGCACGTGTAGGGTTAAAAAAAATTATTCTATTTATTATCAAAACTTCTTATACAATTAAGTTCGTTTTCATCAAAGAATTTTGTTAAGTGATGAAGCTTATTTCTGTTTAAAAAGCAAACTTGTCGTATGTGGAGCGTAAACAATTCTCAGGAACGAATTAAATCTATTAAAATACACTGTTTGGTGAAGTTTGCACGTTGGACGCATTACCGGTACTTATTTCATAGCCGCTAAGGTGAGCACTATCGAGCCACGCTACTCAGCTAAACCTTAACAACATTTGCTTAAGACAAGATGGCGTATCTTGCCATATAGCGCGCTTTACTATCGACTTGTTGCAATATCAGATTGGTGACAAGTTTTCTTCCAGAAGTCATTCTGTTCACTGGCCATCTCTTTATTACTTTCTATATTAAGTCATTGGCTTATGACTATAAGAAAACAACTTTTGAATCATGTGAAACCAATATTAAAGCCACGATTGGACTGATCAAATGAACCATATAACCCAGATTTTAATAAAAATATTTCATTACCACTTATTAAAAATACTATTCGATTTAGTAAGAGAAGAAAATTGTCCAACAAACTAATAAATAAATTTCGTATTCACAACAATATCTCTATTACCAATGCTAAAAAAAAATGCCCTTTACCTATGCGATAGCCTCATAGAGAAAATAACTTCGGTTGTGAGAATTAAATTTTTTCCAATTAAAAACTCAGTTGTGATAATAAAATTTTAAGTTGTAGCAACCAAAATTTTTATTATTTAAAAATTTGTCGAACTGTTATACTGATTTTGTATTATCACAATTAAAAAATTCGACAACTGAATTTTTGATTGATAACAAATTTAGTTCTACAACCGAAGTTATTTTTTTTTAAACCGAAAATTTTCACTTAACGAACTAATAAATTTTAGTATTTGTTGTTAACTGTGACACCTTCTTGGGACTTGAAAGAATTATTTTTGGCCGTCTTCAAAGTATCGCTTGTAAATTTTCTTGCGACTTAAAAAATTTCTAAAGAGTGATTTTTTTGCTATTATCTTTTTGGCAACACTAGTTTTGACAGCTCACGCACGTTTTGTATCTTGTGTCACTGTCAAACATCTTCAGTTTGGTCTATAATTTAATCATGAATCGTCTTACAAACGAACAACGCTTGCAAATTATTGAATTTTATTACCAAAATGCGTGCTCTGTTAAAAAAGTTCATCGCGCGCTTCTTCCATTTTATGGTCAGTTTAATCGACCTACTGAGGCTTCTATTCGGGCTATTGTAACAAAATTTCGCACCAAATTTACATTGTTGGACATTAAACCACCAACACGCTTACGTAGAGTGCGAACTGAAGAAAATATCGCAGCCGTATCGGCCAGTGTTGGTGATGACCGTGAATTATCGATTCGGCGCCGTTCGCAGCAATTGGGCCTCTGTTACTCCACTACGTGGAAAATTTTGCGGAAGGATTTGGGTGTGAAGCCTTATAACATACAACTGGTGCAAGAATTGAAGCCAAACGACCTAGCACAACGCCAAATTTTTGGTGAATGGGCTCTTGAAAAGTTAGATGAAGATCCACTTTTTTTATCGAAGAATTGTGTTCAGCGACGAGGCTCATTTCTGGTTGAATGGATACGTGAACAAGCAAAACTGCCGTATTTGGAGTGAAGAGCAGCCAGAAGCATTGCAAGAGCTACCAATGCATCCACAAAAAACAACCGTTTGGTGCGGATTATGGGCTGGCGGCATCATTGGGCCGTATTTCTTCAAAGATGATGCGAATCACAACGTTACTGTGAATGGTGAGCGCTACCGTGCGATGATAACAAACTTTTTTTTGCCCAAAATGGAAGAGCTTGACTTGCATGACATGTGGTTTCAACAAGACGGTGCCACATGCCACACAGCACGCGAAACAATGGACCAATTGAGAGGCGAGTTCGGTGAACAGTTTATTTCACGCTTGGGACCAGTCAATTGGCCGCCCAGATCGTGCGATTTAACGCCTCTAGACTATTTTTTGTGGGGCTATGTTAAGGCTAATGTCTATAGGGACAAACCCGCTTCGATTGACGCACTGGAAGCCAACATTGCCAACATTATTCGTGAGATACCGGCCGAAACGTTGGAAAGAGTATGCCAAAATTGGACTAAGCGGATGGACCATTTGAGGCGCAGCCGCGGCCAACATTTGCATGAAATAATCTTCAAACATTAAATTATATCGACCCAACTATCGATCCAAATAAGTATTTCATGCATTTTTCTGAATTTTATGTGTTTTTTTTTTTTTAATTTCCGATAGTTCTTATAAAATCACCTTTTATAAAGAGAAAAACTAATTACTCTAAAAAACTTTTTAATACTGCCAGTCTTATTACAGTATAAAATTAAAGGAAAATGAAAATTAAATTTTATTTATTTAATTTACATTGCCTTGCCTACAATTCTAAGATTAATTTTGGTGAATAAAATAATATTTATTATCATAAATTTAATAATATTTATTATCTTGCTAAATTCCTCATAAGCCAATTCCCAGTGAATTTAATGTTTGAAATGCTGAAAAATAAATAGGGAAATGAACTGCATGCTGCAACTTTATTACAAAAAGAAAACACTTGTGGACTAAAGGATGAAGCATTGCTTAAAATTTTTCTACAAAAATTATTTTAAGCAAATCCATTTTCCATTGCTGCTGGTTTTATTTGCAGCTCTAGTTTATTATTCGTTGAAAATTTTACAATGACACGCGCCACAAATATTTTTTTATTTACTTTGAAAACGCATTAAATAACGAGGGAAATAATGTACTTAAAGTATAAAAACATTAGTGGGGTAGATTATGGCCGATTTCAAATGCGCTGCTTTTTACAAAAGTATATTAACTACGCTGGTTACACGGCAATAGTACTATCAGCATATGTCTGGAAAACTTTGGTTATAATGACTATTAAAAGTTAAGATTAAAAAGTAAAAGGAAATCATTATGCAACTGTATTGACACACAAAACAACTTCGTTTGTGAGAATTAAATTTATCACCAGTCAAAAAGTTAGTTGTGATAATGAAATGTCTTAATTGAAATTCGATAATACGGTCCAAATTACTGAATTTTTATTGACACTACTACTGAAGAAATTATTCATTATTTTTCAACCAATGAAATTTGGGGGAGTCACAGTCGTGTCATATCAGTCATAAAGTCTTAAAGTCATATTATTTTATGATTATTTAAAAAGTTTTGTTGCTTTTCAAACAAAAAAGTGCCAATACAATATTTTGTCACAAGTACTTAATAGACTCAAATTTCAAATAACACCCTGAGTTGTGAGGCATTGCTCACAGCAGTCATATTTTTTCCTGTTCTTTTTTTAAAACATATGACTTTATGACTACTGTGTAAGTTCACTAACTTTTTTATTACATTAGTGACAACATTTCATTAATTCAATGAAAATTTTCATTAAACTAACGAATACTTCATTTAAAAAAATTAAATGTTATCATTAATCCAATGAAATGTTGTCATTGGCTGAAAAAAAATGAAGTTTATCTGGCCCGGTTCGGTTCTTTAATACGATAGTCGGTATCCTTAGAGGGCATATGTACCAATTATTAAACTCCCTTTACAAATGAATATAGTTTTCACTTCTTTTTCAAATGGCTCATGTTTTTGCTAGCATTATTATCAGAGACGCCAACTTAAAATCTAAATAATATATAATATTTTCAAAGCATATTTAATTTCAGGCTTGAATTTTTGAACAGTGTTGAGTGAAAATCATTGAAAAGTGGGCTTAAGAATTAGCATGACCAGTTCAAAAGTAAAGGACAACCTTCCTTGAAATATAGAGGTTATATGTACCAACTTTCAGACAAATCCCTTGGAAAACAAAAATTTGTTTAGCGAACAAACAAACGGAAAATTATTAATAAAAAAAAAACGACTTTTTTCTCCTTCTATTTTAAACATTTTTTTTTAATATTTAAATTTTGCTTAAACATTTTTGTTAACATTTTTCAATTGATGTGGACCAAAAGTTGGCTTAGAGTTGTAATCCTGTATTATTAATTCATTTTACTTAATTTTATCATAAATTTTTATTGCCAGTTATAGTGAGTGCAAAATATCATTATTTCATTAACGTGGCTGCAATAAAAATTATTTAAAATGTATTTGCATAAGGAAACGCGCTGTAGTTAATGCAAAATGCTATTATTACTGTGATTTTATATACATACACACATATATAAATTTTATTATCATGAGAATAAAAGAATTTCATGAGTTCTTTTTAAATAATGTACACATTAAGTATAATAAACTAAAAGTAGAACTAAAATGCAGTATGAAAATGAAAATATTATAAGAAAAAATAAAAAGTAAACGAAAAACAAAACGTTCCAACCAACAAACGCAACCCATAGCCAAGACTTACACCCTAAACTTAAGACCGAAATTATTAAAAAAAAATCTCTTGCTCTTAGATACTTGAAATGCATAGAAATTTTTAATTCACTGCACGTTTTGCATAAAAATCCTTAAAATAGTGCCAGAGACTTGAATACGGACTCATGCAAATGCAAATGCTTACGCACACGCATGCACATAAACACAAACACCAATTTAAATCTAAGGATTTAAATGAAACTAAAGAAATTGAAATAATAAACTCAAAATAATGCTGAACAAAAGGCAAACACTGAAAGACCAACAAATATTAAAATAAAACACGAGCATAAGAAAACTAAACAGATTTTCTTTTCTCTTTTGTAAATTGCATACATTAAATACGATTAAATTACAAAATTTTATTACAGTTATTTAATTTTCCAGTTTTGTTTTGTAACTGTTTTGTGGAGAGAAACGGAAACGCGCCATGCAAATGAAAAAAATTTTTTAATTATAAAAACTTAATGAAATTCATAAACTAAAACCATTCGTTATCTTAGAAGAATTTATATTTCAATAGATATAAGAAGGAATTTTTTATTTCTCAGCAAAGCCATGACTTTTTGGGGTTTCACATGTGTTTGGAGTTCATACTAACAGTCGAAACGCTATTGTTTGCTTAAATTTTAAACAGCAAAATGTGGACAAACGCAACGCTAACAACAAATATTTCATTTAAATTTTCATATTCACAGTTTTATTTTTTGAGTGCTTCTATAATTAAAAAATTTGTCACATACGTGTATCCGTTCTTCTTCATACTCTAGATATAATTAATTGCCTGTGTCAGCTCATCGTTGACATTTATATTTTTTGTTATTTTTTTTTTACTTTTTCCACAAAAATTTAACTTTCGTTATTCCAGTTCTGAGTAATCTTTCACAAGAGTGAAAAACTTTTAAATTTGGAAAACTAACGTTATCCCAGCAAAATGTATGAATAAAATAGTTTTCAAACTGAGCCAAATTAGTAAACTAATTAAGCTTACGTGAGAAATTGAGCAGTTATTTTTATCATCTATTTTACCTCTCAATTTCTCACGTGTCAAACTCAAATTCTTATGTTAAAAATAATTTAACTTTAATTAAAAAAAATATAAATATATTTGAAATGGACCATTTTCTTAAATATTTACCATTCTGTCAAATGCCACTGTTGCTTTTAACACACTAGTATGATCTAAATAAAGGGTGTTTTTATAGACGTATATAACTTTAAATTGCAATAAAACAACGATGGATTATTCGATTGACATGAATTTTATTTATCCGAAAGATAATCTTGTGGCATTACATTTTAAATATGATTTCTGGCATATGACCGAAACGGCTGGCTCAGATGTAGTCCAATCTGGACGTCCAATTTTCGATGACATTTGTGGCCTTATATCGGCAATAACACGGCGAATGTTGTCTTCCAAATGGTCAAGCGTTTGTGGCTTATCCGCATAGACCAATGACTTTACATAGCCCCACAGAAAGTAGTGTAGCGTTGTTAAATCACAAGACCTTGGAGGCCCAAAACGTGAAATTAGGCGGTCACCAAACGTGTCTTTCAATATATCAATTGTGGCACGAGCTGTGTGACATGTTGCGCCGTCTTGTTGGAACCACAGCTCCTGGACATCATGGTTGTTCAATTCAGGAATGAAAAAGTTAGTAATCATGGCTCTATACCGATCACCATTGACTGTAACGTTCTGGTCATCATCGTTTTTGAAGAAGTACGGACCAGCCCATAACGCGCACCAAACAGTCAGTTTTTCAGGATGTAACCGTGTTTCGACATACACTTGAGGATTAGCTTCACTCCAAATGCGGCAGTTTTGTTTGTTGACGTAGCCATTCAACCAGAAGTGCATTTCATCGCTAAACAAAATTCGCTTATGAAAATCGGGAGCAACGGCAATCTCGTTTTGAGCCCATTCGACGAATCTACGCCTTACTTGATGATCGTTTGGCTATTCATGATGAATTGCCAAACCAAACTGAGACTAAATCACTTGACAGCTGTTAAATCGGTCGTCATCTTGAACAGTAATGCCAACTTAAAGTTCTATACGTCTGTAGAAAACACCCTTTATAATTAGAATGAGGAGCGCGAACAAGTCATCTGATCACTGCGACCAAAATAGACCTATTGTGTTACTACTCTAACTGCTAAAGTGCAGTCTAGGCTCTAGTCATAATAAATAATAATAATTACAATATTAATATTAATCTTTATTTGTGATTATTCCAGAATTGCGTTTCGCATGATAATCTCATGAGTTTTTAATTCACTAAAATAAATACCGAAGGATGCTCCCAACATTTCTTGGGAAATATTAAAAACTTTACTAAATAAGAATTATTTGTCAATAGTTTCAAATGTTCAAACAAATAAATGAATAAACAAACTTCCCAACCAATATATTATTTAATATTGAACAAAAACATTTTATTTGTATTTTTCTCTTCTTTTTTACAAAATAAGAATAAATTTAGTGGTTATTAAAATAATTTTTTCTTCCATTTGTTGCTTAGTGTTATTTTAAAACAATTGTTTGTCATCAAAAATTGTTAAGTATATTTTTTTAACTTTAGCAATGAAAAGAAAACAGTATTTAAAAAACTATAGATAACCAATGATTTATGAATTTTGAACTATTTGCTGGGTTATTAACTCCACTGAATTATCAATTGCAACCTGTGTGTGTGTGTGTGTGTGTGTAATATGATAAATATAAGCTCCTCCTTTAAAAATTTTTTAAACTTAAACTTTTCTCAATGGTTGCGTATATTGTTGCACGTGCAATAAATTATGTGGTGTTAAATTATTTTTTATTCATCATCATCATCGTCATCGTTGTTATCATCATCATCATCATCGTCATCGTTGTTATCATCTTTATTATCAATGTCATTTTGTCATCGTTTTTCTGCTAAAAGAAAATTGAGCTTTTTGCTGTTGTTATTGTTCTTACCACATTTTGGTAAACAAAAAAAAAAATTTAAATATAACGAATGCAGTTTGTGTGACAGTGAAAATATATCGCGTTGACAACATTGTCGAAGTAAGAAAAGAATGTTAAATGATTTTTGAAAAAGCATTCATCAAGGACAATGTTCGTTAGCATACAAATCCATTAGCACTTTTACACTTACACACACACTATTAAAACATGAAAAAATATACACATACTCACACTCATACATGGGCTTTGTGTTTTACCTTTTGAAATGTGCTAAATATGAGCACGACATATTTACATTAGGCAGGCTTAATTAGCTGTAAGACAAGTAATTTTAATTCATATTTCTTTTTTTTAATTTAAAAAATTTATAATTTAGCAATAGAACGCGAGTGCTCATTTTATAAAACAGTTTTTTTTTTTTTTAAATCAAGTAAAATCCTCTAAAAAATTAAATAATATTTTTCTACAAAAAAGAAAGCTGATTTAGTTATGTCTGCCTATCTGTTTGTATGTTAAACTCAACTTTGTGTAGACTAGAAAATTTTAATATACCAATTTGTCAAAAGTTGCTGTGCACAGTTGCAATTTTCTTTTTGCACAAATTTTTTTTAGTGTTTTAGATGCATTTTTGGTATCAATGTGAAAAAATTTTTGGCTATGAAATTTTAGATAAAGTGTAATAATACCTTTGCCTTGCAGCTGGCTAGAGTTTGTTACAAGTAAAAACTGTAAAAGTTAGAGTAACCAGACACTCACTAAAACAAATAATTTACTTATTGCTCCTGTGTATTAGTAGACATTCACCTCTATCGCGAATAAAAGTGAAATTCTTATTCCCTTGAAATTGTCATTCCTCTCGAAGGGAAAATTACTATCGGGAATCTCACGTGAAATTTTGTTCAAGCTATCAGTGCAGAGTGAATGTATAATAAACAAGAATTTATTAAATTTTCTAGGTTTTCAAGAGAAACAATAAATTATTGTAATTTAGTGGCCAGTGCATATAAATAGAAAATTTTATAAGATTTTAAGAGCAAAAAATACATTTTTTTTACTGAAGCAATTTATGAATGGTTTTTGTAGTAAAGGAGTCAACTGTTGTGGATAAATGATTTTATTAGAAAATATTTGAATTTTTTATAGCTAGACAGCCACTTTTTAATTCTTTTGGTAAAAAATTGGTAAATTCTGATTGATAAATTAAATTTTAAGAAAAATACATGTGTTCGCCGCAAAAAGTAAGTGAACAGATTAAAGCTAAAAAGTGAACAAAAGAAGGGAACAATTTATTTACGATAAGGGGAACTTGCAAGGAATTCATTCATGATTGCTATCCCAGTGAAAGTGAACAAAATTCGAGGGAAATGATATTTATGATAAGGGTGAATGTAATCTCCTCGAATCCTGCTTAAATCTTGGGTGATTGGCTATACAAAACATCCTTTGTATAGCGGGGCGTACAGCCTTTTTAAAAATAGAAGAAACCAATAGCACAAGTATACACGGTTTTAAAGCAGAGCAACTGAAAACTGTTTTTAAAGAATTTCGGAGCGCTGATGTCAAATCTGTAAATCTTGTTTTTACAAATCGGCTCTGATGTTCAAAATTAACTTCTAAATTCAAGAGATAACCTGAAATACGATAAATTTACTTAAAAATTTGTAATTTTCAAGACAATCCGAAATTCCACAATAAAAATATCTTTAACAGCTATAGCTAATTTGGTGGGATGAGCGTTTTTTTTCTGTCAAAAAATTCTCAAGCCCATACAAAATGTATAGAGCATACATTGGAAAATTTAATTTTGACAGCGCGTTTGGTAGTGAAGTTGGCTGCAAAGCAATTGCTCTTTATTTTCGTTTTCACCAAGAACCACATACGTCAAGTTTTGTTGGGCAATTCTTTCTCAATTCTCTTTTAAAATTGTAGTTTTGTCCACACAGAGCAATTTCAGCTTGGCAATTATTGATTTTGTAGGAGAGAGAGGAAAGAAGAATGGAAAGGGGTATAAACTTGCTCGTACTTGGCAATTCCTTTTTGTTCTCTCTTCGTATCCTTTATAAAAATGTAAAAAAAGAAGACAGGTAGCTTGAAGGCTGAATGGATGACTGAATAAGAGTGCTAAAACTGCCGAAAAAAAAAATTGTGTATAAACAAAACGACAATTTTAAAAGAGAATTGAGAAAGAATTGCCTAACTAAACTTGCTGTGTGTGATCCTGGTCTTAAAGAGTAAGTAAATATTTTATATCTTTTTAAAGAGTTTTCAGTTTAGCTTTGATCTAAAACCGTATGTACTTGTACAGGGTGAAAGAAACCAAAAGAAACCAAGGGGTGTAAAAAAATAATAACTTTTTTGTTTATTAATTTTTTTTTTATTTTTTCTTTCAGATTATATAGACAACACTTGGAGAATTTATAATGGAGAGGTTCACAACTGAACAGAGAACCAGAACAATAGAATTTTATTATTTAAACCAGAGATCAATTATTTTAACGCAAAGAGCATATCGTCGACATTTTAACGTCAGAATTTCGCCCTCTGAAGCGATGATTCGTTGCTTAGTTAATCGTCATCACCAACATGGCAGCGTAAGAGATTTGCCTCGAACCGGTAGACCACGTTTAAGTCGCACTGCGGAAAATATTGAACGAGTACAGCAAAGTGTTAACGAAGCACCAGAAACATCTGGCAGAAGGCGTTCTGCTCAGCTAGAAATGTCTCGTACGTCACTACGGCGCATTTTAAAAAAAGATTTACAGTTATACCCATATAAGGTGCAATTGGTCCAAGAATTAAAACCCGCAGATCATCGGCAACGTCTAAATTTTAAAGTTAAATTTCAAGAGTTGGCCAGAAATGAAATCAACTTTATTGAAAATTTGATTATGAGTGATGAAGCTCATTTTCATTTGAATGGCTTTGTTAACAAGCAGAACTGTAGGTTCTGGGGTTCTCAAAATCCAAGAGCCATTCATCAACGCCAATTGCACCCCATCAGGTGTACAGTATTGTGTGTGATATCACATCTGAAAATGTCATTGGGCCCTACTTCTTCGAGAATGAAGATGGAAGTGCTGTAACCGTAAATGGAGAGCGGTATCGTTTTATGATAGAAAATTTTTTACGTCCTGCTCTTGAAAATAAACCTTGTATGTGGTTTCAGCAGGACGGAGCCACTGCCCATACTGCCCGAGACACAATGGCACTTTTAAGTAAAATTTTTGGAGAGCGAATAATTTCTCGAAATTCGGAAATTATTTGGCCAGCGCGATCGCCAGATTTGACAGCACCCGACTATTTTCTTTGGGGTTTTTTGAAGGAGCGAGTGTATGTGAACAAGCCAGAGACAATCCTTGAACTAAAGGCAAACATTGTTGCAGAAATTCGAACGCTACAGCCACAAGTTTTGAAAGATGTTATAGAAAATGCTCTGAAAAGAGCCCATCAGTGCGAAGCTGAAAACGGTGGTCATTTAAGAGACATCATTTTTCATACTTAGTGTAAAAAAATTTCCGTTATTAAACTTTTACACCCCTTGGTTTCTTGTGTTGAAAAATTTCGATAACGTTGACTTTAACTTTCTTTTTGGATAACCAAAATTTACAGGTTATTAAGTTTTATTTTATTTATTTTTTTAAGTGAAAAAACTCACTTTTCCTCATAGTTTCAGCACATTGCGTTGCATAAGTGCTGAATGCCTTCATTTACTGCATTAAGTAAAAAATAATTTAAATTCAGTAATTTTTTGTTTATTTTTTTTTTTTGTCTTTAATTTTTTTTAATAACTTGAGGCGATTTATTTAGTATTGAATGTTTTTATATTATTTTTTGTTTGTTTTGCCTTTGGACATGTAAAATATTTATTCAAGTTTTGTGTATTAAGTTGACACTTTTCAATTTTATTTTCACTTTTTGCTAATTTAAATTTCAAATAGGCTTAAGGCAAAAACAAACTGAGCAGTTAAAGTATTTTTATTATTTATAAATTTGGGTTACTTAACTCGCCCAATATTTTTTCATGTTTGAATGTTTTTAGAAATATTTACAAGATTTTATACTTAAATTGTTTTTTTGTTTTGTGTTGTCTGGTTTAGGTTTTTTTTTATTGGTTGTGCTTATGGCCTGGCCTAAAAGCTTAGTAAATGCCAACAAAAAATTGCAATTCTAAATTAAAAATTAAATGTTACATAAATAAAATTTTAAAGAAGAGCTTTTAGCAAAATTTCTTAAGTATTCTTTGGTTTTAAATTTTATCAATTTAATTTAATTTTTTATTTTAATAAAAAATATTCTGGGTTTTTAAAGCAAATGCTGTAAAACATGTTTGAAAACCAAATTATTCACACTTGCTTGTTTACTTATTGAAACCAAACTAAACTCGTTAGTATAAACATCATTTGTTACTCATGTTCAGCGCTGCTGCTATTCATTTACAATTTCTAATAGAATTATTTTTAACAAGCTATTATTTCTGAGTGGCTTATAAGAATGAGTATACATGACAATGAAAACATCAATCTTTGTAAATCCTTCAATAAAAAACTCCCTTTCATTCTTACACTTACACACCTTCTATTTTCAACCGGAAATAAGCTATTGAGTTGTGAGGAATACAATTGAAATAAATGATTTAAAAAGGATGAGATATTGAAAAACTGTTGGAAACGAGTAAAAGCTATGATTTATTGAATGGAGTGTCATAATAGAATTTGACACACTTGATATGTAAAATAATCTTGTAGAAATAAACTAAAATGAGTCATTTAAAATTTATAAAATAGTGAGTTGAGTGTAAATACTTTTAAAAGTACACAGGTAAATTAATTAATTTCATCCCTTTCTCGGTCTGAAAAGAGAAGATCGAGAGTGTGTTTTTGCATAAGGCATAGTCCAGATAGGGAGATGAACGAGAATGATCTGGTCTAGGCTGGGCAGTAAACGCAGTAGCCGTTTGAAAAATATGATGGCGGCAATAGCAGGTCACTGCAGTTTCTCTACATTTTCTTTGCTGTGCCCTGCTTTGGCTGATCAGGGCAAGCTCTATTTCGGTTAGCGCTACCTGCAGTGCCTTACTGCACTGTTGACTATAGGAGACTGGTTTAGCTGACGAACTCATTTTCCACTTCTTCTTATTCTTTCCCCTAACATCTTATAATTTCGTTTCATTCTGCTATCTCTTTTCCTATCCCTCTTTTCTTTATTTAGGGTGCCCTGTACAACCTAACTTAACCTAGCATGGGAATTTAGAAAAAGTGTTTAGAAATCGAATAATAAACTGAGCACTATATCTCATAATTAAAATCAATACCCAGAATCGAATTATAGGGTGTCAAAATTTAATATAGTGGTAAATTCCTCAAGTCACTATGGAAAATTAAAAAAAAAGCATTACGCCTGTTAGGGCCTAAATACGGCAGTTTAAGGATATCTAAAAATATCGCATATTTAAAACCAATGCCAGAATCGAGTTGGGGGAGTGAACATTGTGCAATTGTTTTAAAAATCATGGTATATTTCTGGAGCGCTTGTACTTGTTTTCGATAAACAAAAATTATACAGTTTTTTTTCTAGCAGCTTCAGATTTTAATTTACGAAGATTTTCGATTCCTGCAGACAAGCCAAAAAGTTTGGCGGATTTTTGTTCTTTGAAAACAATAAAAAATGTTTAAATATTATGAGTATTTTATACACTTTACTTTATGCAGTTGCAGTGCTTATTGTTATAAGACTTTCTTGCATGAAACGACTTCTTTAAGTTCAGACAAAGATTCTGTTAGCCATCAGCCAGTATATGTAAATATATCCCCTCTATTTTGGAAGCGATTTTACATTGTATGAATATCTTAATGAGACACTTTGCTTTGCTTTTCACAGTAATCGATCCAAATGAGAATGTAAATAATGTACACGCAAGGAAAAAATATGGTTAAGAGCAACCATATTCTAAAGGAAACATAGGTTGCACCAAACATATTAAAAGCATGCCTCTCGGTCAGAACGAAACTTTTTTTTTTTTAATTTTTAATACAGTAAGTGATTCTGTTTGTAATTTCTACACCGTACATGGGACACCCTATAAAGTATATACATATTCTTATAAATAGCAGAATCGATTTAGCGATGTCCGTCTGTCATTGAAATTAACTTTCTGAAGTCTCTAGGCAACGTATAGAAAAGTTTAATACACCAATCTGTCAGTTATTTCTGTCAGATTATTATTATTAAAATTCAGCTAGATTGAAACGGATAAAAAAACTTGGCATGCAGTTTTGCTTGAAATATCAGTCATATAATCTGTACTAAGAATGAGAGCCATTGGTGAACAAATGGTTGAGGAATATCAAAAATACAACCGAAATTTTAGATTTTCATTCATTTCTGCTTTGTTTTTTTTGCGTATTTTATCTAAGCTATAAAAAATTAGTACACAGTTTATTTATATATAATATAAGTAGTATCTGGGCAAAAATTCAGCTAGATCGGCCCATAAAGGGGGGAGCTATGACTCAAAAAATCATGACTATCTCTATTTTTTTTTTTAGCATTTTTGGTGGGTTTTTTGAGCAATTTCTCCAAAAATCAAAATAGAAAAAAACTATCACAAATGATAGTCATAATGTCTGTGCAAAAAATCAAAATGATCGGTTTACATATAGACAAGAAAAATTAAAAATACAACCGAAGTTTTAGATTTTCATTAATTTCTGATTTGTTTTTTTTTTTTTATCTAAAGTAAAAAAAAAAATAATTAGAACTTTTTTCAGATATCATATTCACAGAATCAAAATTCAGCTAAATCGGTCTATAAATGGCTAAGCTATGAGTCCAAAATCGCGAGTACATCTATTTTTAATCATTTTTGGTACGTTTTTGCGTAATTTGTCTAAACTACAAGACTGAAAAAAAAGTGGTACGCAGTTTTATTAAAAATAACAGTCGTAAAGTCTTTGCAAAAAAAATTACAAACATCGGTACACAAATGGACCAGAAAAATCAAAAATAAAACTGACATTTCACATTTTCAATAATTTATGTTTTGTTTTTTTGTGGAAATTTTTTAGCTGTCATGTGCGTAATACTTTGTACACACAAATACGTAATCTAAAAAAGTGTATGGGTGAGTGTGGTGTTTAATGCCTTGAGAATAATAGCATTACGACTCCAGAAAGAGAGTCTATTCGATTTTTCTCCATAATTAAAAATTTTTATATAAATTTGCAAGATTAAATAAAAATAATTTTTTTTTTGCATTCCTATTTAATTAATATCTTTCTTAGAATTTTTTTTTTATTAATTCAAAAATTGAGTGCCTGCAATCATTTTATTGCTTTTAAAAATCAGGTTCTCAGAAAGGATTGTTTCTTAGAACTCGTTAATTTAAGTTTCTTGAACTGAAATTAATTATTTATTTAGTATTAATAAAAAATAGGTATTCCAAGAAAATTGTTTTTATCAATGTTTGTCATTAATTTTTTTATAGTTTTCAAATTGTAAGTTTATATGACTTTTTTTATTGAAACGGCTAGATTTTTAAGTAGAGGTCGTATTATAAAAATTTATTTTTTTTATTGATATTTCTTTCCAATAATAAATAGAGAAATTTTTATATTTAATATAACCTCAAGCTTAATAAACAAGTGTTACATAATTTTTTGAAGTGAGTGAATATAAATATGGTTAGTTTAATATGTTTTCACGTAATTCTCTATGTTTTTTAGAATTTTTGACATACTAAGATAAAAATGTGCATAAATACGTTGATTTCTCTAAGAGAAACGAACCACAGAATATTACGGGTTGATACACATATCATTCTAAACAATTGGGAGCCGCAAATCAGCTGTTTATCTTCTGAAGTCAAAGCGCAAGACAATTTTCTTCATAGGCAGCCTGGCCGTAAGAGATGGAACACATATAATTTTAAAGGGGAGGTCGTCTAGATATGCAATCTATCACCCAAGTACTCAGAAAAATCTTGGGACTTAAACAAATTTTTTTTAATTCCGTCATAACCCAGTACTCTTCTGCTGAGGGATTTTTACCATTCCCCACTTTGCCGAGGTACCATTCCCGATTTTGTCCAGGAAAATTACTAAAATCAAAAAGGATTTTAATTTGTAGGCTCTAAACTTTGTGGAAAAGTTTTAATATTTGCGGAAAAATTATTAGTTTTTAATTTATGATGCAAAACAGAAATTGCCAAAACCCTTCAGAGCAACAGCGCTGGAGTACGGGTATATAAAAATTTAAAAAATATTTTTCTAATTATCCAAAATAATTTCTAAGTATTTGTGTAGGATAATACAAATGAAGACAATCTCCCTTTTAAAATAATGTGTGTCCCATCCCGAAATAATTTATGGTTCTTCCGGAAGTTCCTAAAATCACTTAGAGCAACAGCACTGGGATATATGGAAATTTAAAAATAATCCAAAGTAACTTCCGAACGAACCATAGAAGATTACGAGATAAGATGTATATCATTTTAAAAGGGAGGTCGTCTAGATTTGTAATCTATCTTCTAAGTACTCAGAAAAAACATTGAATTATTTTAAAACATTTTTGAAATTCCCTCTTACCCCAGTACTCTTCTTCTGAGGGATTTTTTATCATTCCTCATTTTGGCGAGGTACCATTCCCGAGCTCGCAACGCAAACATACTGAAACCAAACTGGAATGAAATTTGTAAGTTCTACGCTTTCTGGAAGTGTTTTAACATTTACGGGAAATTTCGTAGTTTTTATTCTATGATGCAAAACGGAAATTGTCAAAACCCTTCAGAGCAACAGCACTGGAGTATATGAAAATTTAAAAAAAAAATTTAAAATATCCCAAGTAATATCTGACTGTTTGGTTGGTAGGTTACAAATATAGGTGATCGCCGCTTAGCTACTACTAAAAACATTTAATATTTAATGACGTAAGACGTATTTGGATAAATATGCCATTAAAAATACTAAAAAACGTAATGGGGTACGTTAAAACATTTTTAACGCGAGTTAACGACGCTCACATACTTAGATGAAATATTTCTTAAGCATGAAAACATGTTTAATCATATTAATATAAAGTATTACAAGCCAGTAGACTGATAAGGAAAAGATCAAAGGTTAAGTCATAAATCATTTGTAAAATATTATAAGTAACCAAATTTTTAAAGACTAAGAAATATTGTATTAAACAAAACACGAAACAAATATGTGTGTTTCTTAATAACATTATTGATAAGAAACTAGTTAATATAATAAGACGATCGTTCGAAGGTCAAACTCTATTTTTAGTTATCACCCTAATATTTACAAGAGCAAAAGTATAAATAGATGTGTAAATACTTTTGCCAGTTAGTTCATAAGTAAACTCAATAAAGAACATTTCAAGATACATATTAGTGTCTTGAAATAATTAAATTTTTTTTAAACCGAAAATAAACGAGTTTAATAATTGGCGATCCTGCCAGGAGGATAATAAAATTATCCTTTGAAGAGCGGACCATCGGAATCCTTGTCGCAACAAGGAATTAAATTAACATTCTTCATAAGGAAGAATAAGTGAAAATCTTCATAAGAGGAGAATTGTTTATAAAAACTTCTTCATAGGAAGAATAAGTGAAAATCTTCATAAAAAGAATAAATGAAAAATCTTCATGAGAGGAGAAAGTGTTTATATAAAAATTATTCATAATAAAGTTGAAAATCTATAAACGAAGAAAAAAACATTGCCAATCTAAAATAAAAATTCTTCATAAATAAAAAAGAGAAAAAGTCATCATACAGCGAATGTTCTCAAGTAAGAGAAGGAACGTTTTCGACATCAATAGGCCCTTAGAAGAAATTACCGAAGAAATCCCTACATCAACAATGGCACAGAACTTCGATGTCAATGTGCTAGTGCAGCAAATGGCAACCATGCAAGCCACCATTGAGAATATGCGAACGGAGCACCAAAGGCAAGTCAAAAATTTGGAGGATCAACTTAGACAAGTCCAGCTTATAGATGTTATCCCAGAAAACCAAAGGGTTGTAATAGAACCCAGAATCACGAATGAAAATCAGGTGAAACTAGATGTTTTTAAATCGTTACCTATTTTCGATGGTAACATAAATAACTATAGAATATGGAGAGAGGACGCAACGAGGATGATGGAGAGCATATCCAACCTCAGCGATCAGCCAATTTATGCCCAAGCGCTACAGATAATAAAGACAAAAATACATGGAAGTGCAGCACAATTATTAGCCAATCACGGCACAATATTTAACTTTTATGCCATCCGTGACAGACTCGATAAAGCATATGCGGATACTCGACCACTATATGTACTGCAGGACGAGATGAAGAGATGCAACCAAGGAAGAAAAACATTGACAGAATTCCACGATGAGATTAACAAATGCTTGAACCTTATAATCTCAAAAATATCAATGTCAGGTCATATAGAAGAGGTAACCCAAGCCATGATAACGCAGGCGGAAGAAGATTCAGTTCGAGTCTTCATAGCTGGAGTAAATAACTCCTTTATCCAGTCAACCCTATACGGAAACGCACCTCATGACCTGGAGCATGCATATACAATAGCGAGAACGATAGAACATGACAACCGACACCAAAATTTAAGATTGTCTCATGAGGAAAGATTTAAAAAACCATTTGGAACTGAACAACAACAACCTCGACACCAGAATCACCACTACCATCATAATCATCAAAAATATCCCTCAAGGTATATGGACGGGATACAACGAAATCAACCACGGGCAGAATTCAGACAGAGACAGCCTCACAACACCTTTCAATCAAGACAATATCAATCAAGGTACAACAACCATCAACCACAACCGGAACCAATGGACACCAGCTCTGGAAATACAACGTATCGGCAACCAACATGTTTCAGCCCCTTCAATCAGCACTATAACCCATCATGGAAAAGAGAAAGAGAGCCGAGTGGAAATTACCAAAATAACAAACAAATGAGGAACAATAATATCATCACCAAAGAAGACGATAGCAGCAGTACTATCGTAGAAACAGGTACTATCAATAAGGTAGTTGTTAAGTCTTTAAACTAATAAACGGGTTGCCCCATATAAAAATGAGCGATAATGAAAAAACATACAATGTCTTATTAGATACCGGAGCAACCCATAATTATGTAAGAAAGTCCTTGAAATTCAATACAGTTGAAAAAATAAAACCTATGGAGGTTATTTCAATGCATGGAACTTCAATAGTACATACTAAACAAAGAATCAAATTTCTAGGTAAGGATATAGATTTTTTTGAATTAGATGATATAAAAGAATATGATTTAATATTAGGATTACAAGGAATAATTGCATTAAAAGCTATAATAAACTTACAAAATATGACATTCACTGTAGAAAATGAGAAAACTGAAAGTAGTAACATAAATTACACCATAGGAAACGATAAGTATAGAAATAGAATCGACAAATTGATGAAAGAAAACAATGGCATAGGACCATTACCATTCACAACAACTATAGAAGCCACAATAAGAACAAAAACAGACGAACCCATTTGGACGAAGCAGTACCCATATCCCATAGCAGATAACGACTTCGTAAATAGGGAAATAGAAAAACTTTTAAATGACGGTATCATTCAAAGGAGTAATAGCCCATATAATTCCCCAATATGGACTGTACCAAAAAAAGGCTTAGATGAAGACGGTCGACCTAAGAGAAGAATGGTGATAGACTACCAAAAATTGAACTCCCACACCATCACTGACAGATATATTATTCCCGACGTAAACATGACGATACAAAATTTGGGAAAGGCAAAATATTTCACAACATTAGACTTGGAATCAGGCTTTCATCAAGTTAAAATAAGAGAAGTAGATAGGGAAAAAACTGCTTTTT
The DNA here is from genome assembly GCA_947397855.1 of Thelaira solivaga. NCBI lineage: Eukaryota > Metazoa > Arthropoda > Insecta > Diptera > Tachinidae > Thelaira > Thelaira solivaga. The sequence goes on from OX377610.1 coordinate 39,278,105, forward strand.
GCGTAAACGGTGGAAAATACGAATTTATACGTATGCCATTCGGGTTGAAAAATGCACCATCTATATTTCAAAGATGTGTCGATGACATCCTGAGGGAATATATCGGAAAATTCGCATATGTTTACATTGATGACGTACTTATCTATTCTTCAACACCAGAAGAACATATGGAACACATCAATACCATATTTGATGCATTGAATAAAGCAACGTTAAAAGTATCTGATGAAAAGTCCAAATTTTTCCAAACTGAAGTCGAATACTTGGGTCATATAATTAAACACAATAAAATAGGGACTAATCCAGAGAAGGTAGAGGTAATTGACAAATATCCCCTTCCCCAAACACTAAAGGATTTGAGAGGATTCCTGGGTATGACAGGATACTACAGGAAATTCGTACAAGGATATGCTAGCATAGCCAAGCCCCTAACAATTCACTTACGAGGAGATAACGGACAAATAGGAAAGAACAAAAGTGCTAAAACAAGAGTAGATTTAGATGACGCCGCAATACAGGCATTTAACAAATTGAAGAGTAGTTTAAAAGAACAGGTTGAACTCTTCCAACCAAATTATGAAAAACCCTTTGAACTGACTACAGACGCATCTAACATAGCTATTGGGGCAGTGCTCAGTCAAATGAAAAAACCAATATTTTTCCTTAGTAGAACACTTAGCAAAACGGAGGAAAATTACTCCACGAACGAAAAAGAATTATTAGCCATTATTTGGGCGTTACAAAAACTAAGAAACTATATTTATGGTACAACAGACTTTACTATTTATACTGATCACCAATCTCTAACACATGCCATATCCGAAAAAAACCCCAACCCAAAATTAAAACGATGGAAGGCTATTATTGAAGACTTTGGAGCAAAATTAATATATAAACCTGGACACCAAAATGTAGTAGCTGACGCCTTGTCAAGACAATGTATAAATACATCATCCATTGATACAGCTCATTCAGCCGAAAGCTCTTACACAGAAATTATCCAACAAGTGAAACGACCTTTTAATGCATATGCCATTCAAATTGAACTTGTACCAAATGAAAGAATAAATGAAACACGAACTCGTACCATATTTTCAAACAGAGTTAGACATACGATAAACTTTACGAACGAACAAAATTTGATCACGGAATTGAAAAAGATATTGCAGCCAAACAAAACGATTGCATTACATACTACCAGAGAAAATATTTACGCATTCAGCCCCATTATAAAGAACGCTTTCAACACAACAAACTTCGTATACACACCAACAAAACTAACTGACGTTCGAGAAAAAGAGAAGCAAATTGAAATAGTTGAAGAGATACATAATAGAGCACATAGAGGCTATAAAAACAATATACAGGAAATACTTGGAAATCACTATTGGCCAGAAATAAAGCAACACTGTAAAGCATTCAACAAAAAGTGTACACCTTGTCTATATGGTAAATACGAAAGAAATCCCACAAAAGAACCATTAGGAGATTCCGACATACCGACAGAACCAGGCCGATATATACACATGGACATATATTTCAACGACAACAAAACATTTCTAGTCGCTATTGATAAATTTTCAAAATATATTACTCTGAGAGAAATCGATTCAAGAGAACGCATGTCCGAGAAAATTGAAGAGATTCTCACAAATAACTTTCCGGACTGCACACGATTGATGACTGATAATGAAAGATGCCTAAACACACCAGCAGTAAACATGATGTGTATAAAATACGGTATCAAAAAGATAGAGACTCCAGTCTATAGATCGACATCGAACGGACAAGTGGAACGCGCACACAGCACAATCTCTGAGTTAGTACGAATATTCAAAATACAGAACGAAACAACAATAGCTGAAGAAATATATAAAACAACAAGAGAACTAAATAACACTATACACACGGTAACAGGACAAAAACCAGTTGACATTTTATTCAACAAAATAAAATACGACAAAAGTGATATATATGAAAAACTAAAAAAAGCATCGGAAAGAACACTCGAAAGACTGAACCAAAACACCAAGCATCGAACCTTTTCACCAAATGAGCAAATACTAGTTAAAATTAAAGGAGTAAGGAAGAAAAAAGACACTAGATATATTAAATATATAGTGAAAGAAGACCGTGAGGACACTGTCTTAACCACAAGGGGGAAGATTGTGCATAAAGATAATATCAAAAATTATACTATTGACCATAATGATCATCTACCTGATATTACTCGCAGCGGCCATACCAGAAATCAAAGGAGACACAGAAATTAAAAACTTAAACGGATTAAAATATGTTATGACCAGAACAGATGACGTACTCATTTTTAACGAGTTTTCATTTCTATTTCATGTAACCAACATAACAAAAATAATATCACCATATAATCGAATCTTTACGGAAAAATACAAGGCCACTCCCCAGGAAATGGTTTGGATTAGGAAAATTGAAGCATTGGCAAATCAACTAAATGAACATAAACGTCATACAAGATCCCTAAACTTCTTAGGGTCAGCTTTAAAATTTATTACTGGAATCCCGGACCATGACGACTTCATTAAAATGGAGGCAGCAATAAATACTTTAATAAACAACAACGAAAAACAACGCCTAGTTAATTCAAGGTTTGAGAAACTAATTGATTTACTACAAGGAAACTCGCTGGAGAATCACTTCATCATAGAGCAAGTGCATGACCAACTTTTACTACTTGTAAGAACAATAAACGCTGCAAAGAATAATGAATATTTGACTGAATCTTTAAATTTAGACGACATAAAAGAAATTATGGAACACGAATTAGTATCAGTACCGATAATAAATGTTTTTGAATACGCTGACATACACATAGCGGGGACAGGAGACTTATTTGTAGCTATCTATAAATACCCCATCCTAAATAATAAATGTAAACTTTTCAAAATCACGCCTATAAGCTTTAGACACGGGAAAATACAAACAGATAACCAAATTGCCCAGTGTAATAGGGACTACGTCAGAGTGAGAAAGTGCAAGAATTTTTTAGGAATAAACATTTGCCAGGTAAATAATGAAACAGACACATGTATATTGCCATTGTTGAATAATAGGAACAGTAAGTGCACAGTAATACAAGAATACAACGACGAACTATTAGAAATAGATGAAGGATTTATATTATTAGACGGTAACCATACAATCAACAACACTACCACCACTGGCATAACTTTAGTCACATACACCGACCAAGTTACAATAGACAACAAGACTTACAGAAACATTCATGACAAAATAATTGAAGCAATACACATGAAGCATAATGAAGATTTTGAAATTGAAAAAATTCTAAACTCGAACCGCCAGAACGCATTTGATAACATTGACTCATTAAAGAAACTAATCATACCATATGAGGAACACCCTATAAGAACAGGTTTTTATACATTCATATTTATCATAACAATAAGTAGTATAGTCATTACTGGACTGAAAATATATAAATACATATTATTGTACAGACGCCGACGAGCAGAAGAATACTTTAAAATTTATTTTCAACAGCAGGTAGGAAAAATTAGAGATCGGGACGCTCTCGTTTAAGCAGGGGGAGAGTTAACGACGCTCACATACTTAGATGAAATATTTCTTAAGCATGAAAACATGTTTAATCATATTAATATAAAGTATTACAAGCCAGTAGACTGATAAGGAAAAGATCAAAGGTTAAGTCATAAATCATTTGTAAAATATTATAAGTAACCAAATTTTTAAAGACTAAGAAATATTGTATTAAACAAAACACGAAACAAATATGTGTGTTTCTTAATAACATTATTGATAAGAAACTAGTTAATATAATAAGACGATCGTTCGAAGGTCAAACTCTATTTTTAGTTATCACCCTAATATTTACAAGAGCAAAAGTATAAATAGATGTGTAAATACTTTTGCCAGTTAGTTCATAAGTAAACTCAATAAAGAACATTTCAAGATACATATTAGTGTCTTGAAATAATTAAATTTTTTTTAAACCGAAAATAAACGAGTTTAATAATTCGCGTCATATTTATCTTCACTCATTTAATTTTTTCTATGGTTTTGATATTATAGAAGAATGTGGAAATATTAATATCTCGCTAGCACAGTGAAGGGCATATAAGACTCGGCACAGCCGAATTTAACTTGTTTTTATGTTTTTATGTTATAAAATTATTTATTGTTTTCGATATTTCGCTTTCCTATGGAAAGCTTCGTCAGGATAATTATAAATAATTATTAATATTTAGTTTCTCAAAACATTTTTATTTAAATTTTTATATTTTCTTTTTAAAAATAATATTAAACATTTTACCCTTTATCACTCTCATATTTGTATTTTATATCCATAAATCCAACATGATTCCCTTACAACTTTGATTTGCTTTTCAAACTATTCCACAAGTATGTACGAGTCATGTATTAAATTTTCAAAATTTGTTACATGCTCTCCTGCTCAACATAAAATATTAGAAAACTTTTTGCGTATCACACACACACACACACAAGCACATGTATGTTATCCAAAGGCAAATATGCGTTTTAGTAAAAACAAAAAAAAAATTGCAAGCATCACCTGCCTCTTTGCATAAATACACACATATTTGCATAACTCAGAGGAAGGAATAGGGAAGCAAAAGAGAAAAGTAAAAATTAAAGCCGGATAAAGTAAAACTGTTGTACTTACTCCCAATACAGCTGATGCAAATTATCCATTAACTGTCAAATAATGTATTCATTCATTAATTTGCTAAGGTGGTTGGTAAGGTAAACTAATTTTCAATACCATTTTAATTAAGTGAAATTAATTGCTATAAAAAATTGAGGATTTCCAAAATGAAAAAAAATTATAGGATTAAAAAATTTTTTGGGGAGTCTCATGTAGATTAATCCTTTCTCTTTTCCTTATATCGAAAATTTTTCTTGATAATTTCCAAAATGATTACACAGTTTACTTTTCTGAACTGCTTAAATTAGAAGGTGCACACAAATTTTTATACGATGTACTCGTATGCCGTAGAATATGTTTGTGCATACAAATATTTATATACAAATATAAGCGAGTATGTTGCATAAATATTTTGGCAAGCACAAACTTTTACAACCAATATTTTTTCCTGTCCATAGACATATCACTTTTACTTGAAGCTTTTGTGCTGGCGCTGTTGCATTCGTGACATAAAGAGAAAATGAAAAATGGCATTTTGAAAACCAATTTGAAAGGTAACCATGAAATGTTGAAAGTTTTTAATTTTATACTCTTGCTCGCTTTAGCTGTCTTCATTTTCTCAAACAATGTTGTTTCGTAATGGTTTAATGGTCAAACAAATGTTTGAGCAAGTGTAAGGTTTGATATGGGTTTTTGACAAAGTAAAAACTAGGGTTTTTTTTATTAAATATGTTTAGGTGCGCTTTACTAAAAATAGTAAAAGAAATTTCACTTCCTTAAATATTTTGCATTTAATAAACAAAAAAGCAATAATTATTGCTGGCATGGAAAGTGAAAAATCAATTTTTATTTATGGTACATATACTCGTATGCAGGTATTATTTATGTTTTTTTTCTTAAAACGTTAACGGCTCTCACATAAAAAAAATCATTCCAAAAAAATTTTTGTTTAAGTACACTTTCCCGGTGATTGTTACTGTTTTATTTAGTGTTCTAGCCTTATCTATAGTCATTTCTGTCGATTGGTAAATGATTTCAGCCTGTGTCCACCATGTAATGCCATGTGTACCACCTGTGGTAACACATGCATTACAGTTTTTAGTGGCAACAATAACCAGTACCTTGTTTCTATAACTCTCTCATCGAGAAAATTTTCATAAGAAACCATAGAATTGAACAAAAAACAATGAGAGTTGAAACAAAATATCATTTCTTACACAAAAGTGTTTCTATAATTTTACTTTGTGAGAACCATCTGTCATTTAGTGATTGGAAAAATGCGAGTACAAGTGTTTCTGTAACAAAATTTTGCGAAAAAGTCTCACTATAACTGTCGAAACATCACATTTTAAAATGCTTGAGAGAAGGGTGCGAAAGTAATAACAAAATGAAAATTAATAAACTTAAAACGTTTAAATTAATAAATAAAATAAAATAAATGTATTGGAATAGTTTTTGTAGCTAAATATTGAAATTTACAGAGGTGATGGCATCGCACCATTTTGAAATACTTTTATTCACATTTTGTACTAACAAAATTTGTAACAAAAAAAATGTCATGTAGAAGTACATTCATCTTATATAAATTCCTCTGTTTGTTGACACTTTATATTGTATTTGACATTTGAATCATTGGAAAATTTGAATAAAGACGTAACAGCTTTGCATTTTCTCACATTAAACTACAGAAACACTTTTTACTCACAAATCGAGAAACGTTTTCGCACGATTACGCACATCTACGACTATATACTTACGAGCAGTATGCATTTAATTACAAATTCCGTTTTAAAGATTTAAAATTTTTCTTTGGAAAAATTGCAACATTTAAATTGTGGCAACATAATTTGCAAAACCTTTTAAGGGTGAAATGAAGTCATCTATCAAACTATGACCACAAATATCTTACATCTATATAGAGTTACACTGCAACACTCAATTTGGTTGTTTTTACTGGTTCTCTAATAAATAGAAAACATGAAATTCGATATTCTTAAACTCACTGTTGCACACATAAAGTAATGTGTACAAGTGCTGGTAAACAATATCTGCATTCTCATATAATATTCTAATCATGTCGTAGCTAGCAGATTGTTAAGGTTTTATTTTTTTTAAATTTTGAATTCAATATAAAACATATTTTTCTTAAAAAAAAAAATCTAAAGATGCGAGTATTCTACTTTCTTTATTACAAACAATATTGCTGTTTTAAGTTAAAAAAAATAATAACAAATAAACCCATACTTTTTTGAAAAAATTTATATTAACCAGAGTTTGACTGCTTTTAAGTAAAATATTAAGTTTTGAATTGTTTTCAGTTTGTATGAACTTGGTTTTACTCAATTACAAAAACAATATGTAGCTTTTAATACACACCTTCATTTTGTACCTTCTTATCATATAGATTATTATTAAACAAAAAAGAAAAAAAATTTAAGTAGATGGTAAAACATCAAAAGTTTTAACGCAACCATCAGAGATAGAGAAAATAAAGTTTAGTCACGTTTTTTTCACACATATGCCACAAGTTTCTCTATTCGTTTAATTTTGTATGAAAATATAAAAAGCAACTTTTTGTTTTAAGGTTTTCATTAAATTTGAAAAAGACATACACACTACATGTGCACATTCGTATCAACAAATTTGACATTCTGTTTACAATTCATTTAATATTAAAATTTAATTTTACTAAGGGTATTCTGTATTATGTGTATACGCAAAGTTCATAGTTTGTTCTCCCCAAAAATATTATTGTTGATTTGCCGCATTATTATGGTCATGATAAACATGTTTCTAATTATTTGTGACTATACATACCATGTTTACCGTCAGAGATATGGTTGAATTCATCATATTATTTTTACTACATTTTAAGTGAGACCATAAATATGTTTATAGTAAACATGTTATGATTACAATAAACTAATGATACAATTAATTAAATAATAAAAATATGGTTGCAAATAAATTGCTTACTTTTTTTCTTTCGCAATGTTAACTGAAAAATGTTTCTTAAAAGTTGTGCTGTGGAGACGCGTTTTTAGTATGTTTGGCTTAACCCTTTCGGTTGCAAGGAATTTCAAAGTTGTCGAATTTTATAGATAATTCGTTTTAAAATAACGTAAAAATCTATTTTATTTGTTCATTCAAAGCTCATGTCCTTAAAAACAGGACATACGCAAATGTGTGCCTTGGGATTGCACTTGGACAAAATATAAAAATTAGACATTTAAACATAAACTTCTCGTTTCAAAATACGTAAAATTTGTGTAGCTGGGGACGGAAAGGGTAAAAAATATATATGGTTAGATAAAACCTAATCATACTATATTTCCACCAGATTGTGGTTGCTCTCAACCATATCAATTTTTTTTCCGTGTAGACTTATGAAAATATATTTTACAGTTTTCAAAATCTGTACGAATTTTTGAAAAAGATTTTGGTCAAATACGGACATGGCCTTGACTTGACATTGAAATGACATTGACTTATGGTTATGAATAGGGATAATTCTTAAAAAAATTGCCGAAACAAATTAAAAAAAAAATTTTTTTTCTGCGGAAAATAATTTACACAGAAGAACCGAGATATTCACTTTATAAGATTCGTTTTGCCAGGTCTTTAACGGGTAGAAAAATTATAATGCCTGCATTTTCTAAAGTGTTAAACAGAAAACTTTTGAATTTCATTGCTAAGCTTTTTGAAAATTTTTTAATATTCAACAAAAATATACGATTTTAAAAATATTACATGGAAAAATACGTATTTATGTTTGGATGCATCATAACGTACCACTTTTCTTTGACAATTATAGTTTTTGATACCAATCACTTGTCTGCAATAAACACACAAAGTAACAATTTACTTTATCCCTCTTCGTGTTGGTATATGATGACAAAAAAACTTGTTCACTCAGTAAGGTTTTCATCATTTTTATGACAACTAAATACAAAAGAACAACAGCAACAAGCAAGAAAAAATAAATACAATTTAATGACAAATACTGAACTACAAATATTTAAATAAATATGAAAGACTTAAATAGAAAAGTAAAAAAAAAAATTTTTTTTTTTTTTTGACAATCATCCAAGCATTTGACATATTTTAAATGGCACTCGTTTCCATTGTACAACAAAAAATTATAATGATAATGACAAAGATAATACTTTGTAGTAACATTATTCTATATAATCCACAATTTCTTATGGTTGGTAAAAATTGTTTTTCAATTTATTGTTTTTTTTCTCTTGCTGACCTAGTTTTCTGTTTCCTTTTAACTAGAGAATATTTTAATATTCGATTATATAATTTGAGAATAGGTTTATTTGTAGCTTATTTATTTTTTATTTTTAATTTGTATATAAAGTGACACAAAAATGTCTATATACCTCTTAAGAATTATCTTAATTCTCATCAGTCTATTTCTTTTTTTAGTAACAGACAACTTCACCACAAAACGCGCTGTCAAAATTGGATTTTCCACGTGCTCAGCATTCCCACCGTGCTTCTTCTGTATGCTCTGTACATTTTGTATGGGCATGAGAATCTTTGACAGATAAAAAATGCTTGCTTATTACTTCGTAGTAAACATGGTGTAAGAAAACCAGGTGACACTGTGACGCTAGCTGAATTCTGCCTGATTGCAGCTCTTCCTGTCAAAAGTGAGACCAGGACCACACACACCAAGTTTAGTTGGGCAATTCTTTCTCAATTCTCTTTTAAAATTGCCGTTTTGTCCACATACAAATTTTTTGTTGCGGCAATTACCTGTCTTCTTTTCTTACATCTTTATAAAAGATACCGTAAGAAAACAAAAGGAAATTGCAGAGTATGAGCAAGTTTGTACCCCTTTCCATTCTTCTTTCCTCTCTCTCCTACAAAATCAAGAATTGCCGAACTGAAATTGCTTTGTGTGGTCCTGGTCAAAGCAATAACAAAATGTTTGGACTTTTTGTAATGTTGTTATATTTGCATTTTCGAAGTTACCTGGTCATAAATAAAAATAAAAAGTTAAAATTTCAAAAATAAATTCCAAAGAAAGTTTCTTTCGCATCATTACACGAAAATTTTTGTTTGTTTTTATTATAAATTTGCAAAAGAAGCTTCCGATGTCACATAAAACCAAAGTGAACGAAAGTAAAGCAAATTTGCATTGAAAGCAAAAACAATGTAAGAAAATTTGTTTTTGTTTTCAATACAAATGTGCTTTGCCTTCGTTCGCTTTGGTTTTCTAGTGACATCGCCGAACAGGGCATTAATAAATTAATAGAAGATTAATTTCATTGCACAAAATAGCGATAAGATAAAAAACTAACGCCCTTGCTTAGCAAATTCTCTTAGTTTTTGTGTAGACAATTCAGCATTCGGCTAAAATTAAATTTATCTGTTGTTTTTTAAAATTTTTAGAGTTAGGAAGAGTTGTAGCGGTAAAAGCAAAAATTATTCAAAAACCCTATACTCAAAATGACTTATTTTTTTCAAGACATTTATTTTTTTATTTTGTTTAAAAACATCAATTCTATTTTATTACAATTCGAATTTTACTTAAATAAATTCATCACAAAAAAGAAATGAAATGTCAGCTTTGAAACCAGTTACTCTATTAACGTCACAATATCTACGTAAAATGGGCTTTCCTCAGGCCATACCAATAGGAACTAGCTATACTCATTATTTTCATTGCAACACTCAACGTCCCATTTATCCCGACAAAGTACGTTTGGGCTTTATACCAGACAATTGGTTTACATTTTTCTACTCTAAAACTGGTATAACTGGACCGTATATCTTTGGTTTGGGTCTTTTGAATTATTTATTTTCAAAAGAGATTTACGTGTGCGACCATCAATTCTATAGTGGCATCTCGTTTGGCATTATGTGGGTAGCAGGTATAAAAACATTTGGCCCCAAAGTTGCCAATTATTGTGATAAGGGAATTGAAAAGATAGAAAACCAATGGAAAAAAGACCACGAAGATGAAGTTAAAGCTTTGCAAGAGCTAATCGTTGAGGAAGAATTGGAACAATGGAGAGCTGAAGGCAATCTAATGCTTATGCAATTAAAAAAGGAAAATATTAATTTACAGCTTGAAGCTGCCTATAGGCAAGCCTTATCAAAAGTGTATGAGGATGTTAAGCGTCGCTTAGACTATCTGGTTGCGTGTCATAACGTCGAAAAACGAATCAATCAAAAACACATGGTGGCTTGGCTAGTTAAAGAGGTAACTGAGCATCTGCCAAAAAACATAAACAACAAACAGGTGAAAAAATACAAAGAAGACTTAAGTGCCTTGGCTTTACAATTGAATAGATAATGGAAAGAGACGTTTTATATTAATAGTACGTGTGTTTTATTAATAAAACTTAAAACAACAAACACAAAAGCTTGTTGTTGTAAATTCCTAAAATTGCCAAAGCAAAAACTTTATTTTTACAATAAATTCCAAAGAAAAAGAAAGAAATTAACTTTATCTATTATTTTTAGGTTATAAAAAAGTAACTAAAATCCATTTCCACTAAAAATACACACAAATAATTTTTACAAGCTTTTGACTTTGAAATCACAGGTCAAAGTTGTTGAAATAATTGCTTCATCATTAATATCGTAATAATTTTATCAATATTTTATTCAGAATTCTTTAATTTAATACATTTTTTTAGTTTTATTTTATAGTTTTTTTTTAGTCCAGACTGCTAAAATCAATTTAAGTTATTTGTCACTTAAAACATTAAATTATTTATTCTCTTTCGCATCTCTTTAAACAGTTTTCTTTGGTGCAAAAACGATTTCGATTTCCGTTACAGCCTTTATAGATGAATTTCCGACAGTGACCCTTGTGGTAAAACCATCTTGACTCGGTTGTCGTTTGATCTTTACTGCTACAAAAATTTCCTTCATTTTTGGCAGAATAGCAGTTCCATTGATCTAAAGTGTATAAAATTAACTTTATTAAAATTTTTATTTTTATGCCGATTTTGATATTTGATGATTTTAAGATATTGGAATGAAAAAGTAAGTGCAAAGTAATTTAAAAATACTAAGATTTATGATAGAGAAAAATTCCGTATGGCGTATAAAACATACAATACTTTAAATACATTATTTAGTAAAACTAAAGATAGAATAGAGAAATTTGATATGTCAAATGTAGTTTATAGAATACCATGTGATGGTAATAAAAATGAAACTTGTGACAAAGTATATGTAGGTACAACAAAAAATAAACTTAAGACTAGAATGGCTGGACATAAATCGAATCAAAAGTATAGGAACATTTATTCACAAAAAACGGTTTTAACTTCTCATTGTTTTGAATTAAATCATTTTCCTAATTTTGAAAATGTTTCAGTTTAAATATAGAAAATAATTATAAAAGATGGTACACATTAGAAATGTTACAAATAATTAATACACCTACAACACATAGAATAAATTTTAAGTCTGATACAGAAAATATAGCTCAAAATTATAGACACTTAATAAACAAATATAAATTTTGTTAAATATTTTTGTTAATATGCACATATTATTTATATACAAATAAGTTTGTCCATGTACAAATATATAATTTTATATATTTATTTGAGCATATTAACAGGATTATGTTATTATTTAATATTTTTATAAAAAAAAATTGTTAATTGTTACATACATTATTCATTTAACACATACATTTTTATAACAATTGTTTTATATATACATTTTTAACATATTACATTTAAATATTTTTCAAATTTTGTTTGGGATACCTTATTATTGAACACCTTAATTTAATTTTGTCAAGAAAATTTTTGAAATATGTATTTTTAATAATTTGATTAATTTATAATTATATCCTGAAGAAGCTACAAAAATTGGAGCGAAATATCGATATAAAAATAAATTTTTGAAAAATAAGACCTCAAGCTTAACAAAATAGCCATTTTAAATAAAAAAATTAATTAAATAAAAAAAAATATTAAAATTTATTAATTTAAGAATCTTTTCTAATTTTTTACTAAAACTTTCATATTTTATTATTCTTTTCGCCTTTTCCTTGAACAAGAATCAAAAGTACTATGAAAATTTGAAAAAACTTTTCATTTCACATTATCATAGAACGAGAATCGAGCCCCTGTTTTTATAAAACATAAATGAACTCAAACGGAATTTTTATTTCATTACCGTAATGCTTAAAATTTGATTAGTGATTTGATTTTCTAGTGATTTGACACCAAAAACGTAAGCTATTCCTAATAGTGTATTTTCTGAACGAACGAATACATATTTTCATTTTATAAAAACAGGATAGAAGGTCAATTCTTGTGCTATGATTAAGTAAAATGAAAATTTGTTTAAAATTTTTTTCAATTGAAAAATAAACAATAACTGGTTACAGTTGCACAACACTACTGATTCTTATTTTGTGTAGTAGTGAAAATCTGAAATTCATGCGTGAAAGGAAAAGATGTCAAGAAGAAAACGCCAGCGAAACCCAAAAATCGCAAACGACTTAAAAACATTTGCTTCCTAATTTGAAGAGAATTCATTACGAAACTTGTACGGGTATTCAAAAAATACCTAGAACTGTCAAGTAGTCAATACTTGATGCATGAAATATAATAGTGTTTTTACACTAGAGCACATTTAACATCTACCATCCATTCGGCGAGATGACAACATCTTCCCATATAAAATGCATGTAGAAAAAATCAACATCTTACAACATCTTTACAAGATGTTCCTATCTCATTTTGTTTCACTCAACATCTTTCGATAATTTTCGTGCCATCACTAGAAAAATGGCAATATTTTCGATTTTAGTGGCATCACTTATAAAGTAACATTTATTTATACATACATAACATAAGTATGTACACATATTAAACAAAATAAAAATTCAAATTTTGAAGCCTAATGGATTTGATCTTGCAAAGCAACAACAATGAATGATTTTTCTAAATTTATTTTAAGATATTTTTTGTTTTCGAAAATTATGCGTCTTCTTTTCTTTTAATTTTTGATGGTAGATGTTAGATGTTGGTAGTGTAAACAACTTTTTTTCATTTTCAACATCTTCCACGCATTCCTCTAAGATGTGCTCAGTGTAAAAACACTATAAGACTGTCGCCTTTAATTTTTACTTTGACATTTGTAAGTAAAATAATAATAATATAGATGTAAAAGTTTCACAGGTACGTGTGGAATGAAACATTTTTTCATTACATGAAAGTTAATCAGAAATAATGTATTTGGGAAGTAAAATGAAAACAATTATTTTTCATTTTGAATTGACTTTCTCTAATAAAGTAGAAAACTTAATTTTTTTAGAACAAGTGCTAAAGTCATTAGCTGTTATGAACCAAATTTGTAAATTTTAAATGACACTTCATGATAAATTATCATTTTAATGCAAAGAATATTTACCATTAGCTGACATATGACTGAAGCTTTATTTACAATTGTTCAAAAAAATTACTCTAGAATAGACAAAAAAGCTTTAACAGCCACTAGTTTTGAGTGGCTTTACTACAAAATGACCACAAAAAAACTTGAAAAAAATTTTACGACTATAAAGAGCAAAAAAGAAAATTAAAAAAAACAGGAAAAGAATGTAAATTTTAATAGATGAAAGAAAATAGACAACGAAAAAATTAAAATAAAAACTAAAATGTTTGCTTTGTATTCCGTATTGCCGCAAGTAAAAAGTGAACATTTTGTTAAACAAAGAATTTTTACTATTTACGTTCAAAAGTATACGAGTATAAAATTTTAGGGAAAATGAAAATCGTCTCTAGGGAAATTTGAGTGATGAAAAAACAAGCTGCTACTAATTTATTGGGATTAAAAAAACACTTTATGCTGGAGAGTGCTGACTACAATTTGATCATTTCATTTTGATAACGATAAGCAGCCACCACAAATTAGTGCTCTGAATTTAATTTTCTCTTTGATTATATTATAAAAAAAAATATTTTACTGCCTGATGATTTAACTCATGATGTTCATGTATATCGCTAATCTACTTCAATAGTAACATTTTAAGATTGCAATTTATTAGTACTCTTAGGGAAAATATATTATTTTTTTTTTAAAAAGAAGAGGTTTTAAATATATTTCTTGATATTTTTACATAACATTGAACAAGCTAAATAGTAACAAAAAATTTATTTATTGACATAAAAAATAATATTGAAGTAAGTCAGCTACATAACGACGTTTTTAAATTATTTATTAAAAATTAAACGATCAGTTTATGCAGAATTTTTTTATGAGAAATAAATAATAAAACAATTTATTCATAATTTTTTTTTTTTTTATGAATTTTTATTGTAAAAACACAAAAATTACGATAGTTTTCATCCGATAGCGAATGCGGTGATTTGTGTTTAGATCATAAAGTGTCATTTGCAGTGTAGAAATTGTGTATGAAAAATGCTCAAAATATTTAGACTGTTATTCAAAATGACTAATAACGACTTCAAGTAGCAATTATGACAAATTTTTCATACAAATTTGTCACAATATCGATGTCAAATCTACTTCAATTTTATTTGAATAAAGAGTGATTTTTTTGCTATTATCTTTTTGGCAACACTAGTTTTGACAGCTCACGCACGTTTTGTATCTTGTGTCACTGTCAAACATCTTCAGTTTGGTCTATAATTTAATCATGAATCGTCTTACAAACGAACAACGCTTGCAAATTATTGAATTTTATTACCAAAATGCGTGCTCTGTTAAGAAAGTTCATCGCGCGCTTCTTCCATTTTATGGTCAGTTTAATCGACCTACTGAGGCTTCTATTCGGGCTATTGTAACAAAATTTCGCACCAAATTTACATTGTTGGATATTAAACCACCAACACGCTTACGTAGAGTGCGAACTGAAGAAAATATCGCAGCCGTATCGGCCAGTGTTGGTGATGACCGTGAATTATCGATTCGGCGCCGTTCGCAGCAATTGGGCCTCTGTTACTCCACTACGTGGAAAATTTTGCGGAAGGATTTGGGTGTGAAGCCTTATAAGATACAACTGGTGCAAGAATTGAAGCCAAACGACCTACCACAACGCCAAATTTTTGGTGAATGGGCTCTTGAAAAGTTAGATGAAGATCCACTTTTTTATCGAAGAATTGTGTTCAGCGACGAGGCTCATTTCTGGTTGAATGGATACGTGAACAAGCAAAACTGCCGTATTTGGAGTGAAGAGCAGCCAGAAGCATTGCAAGAGCTACCAATGCATCCACAAAAAACAACCGTTTGGTGCGGATTATGGGCTGGCGGCATCATTGGGCCGTATTTCTTCAAAGATGATGCGAATCACAACGTTACTGTGAATGGTGAGCGCTACCGTGCGATGATAACAAACTTTTTTTTGCCCAAAATGGAAGAGCTTGACTTGCATGACATGTGGTTTCAACAAGACGGTGCCACATGCCACACAGCACGCGAAACAATGGACCAATTGAGAGGCGAGTTCGGTGAACAGTTTATTTCACGCTTGGGACCAGTCAATTGGCCCTCCAGATCGTGCGATTTAACGCCTCTAGACTATTTTTTGTGGGGCTATGTTAAGGCTAATGTCTATAGGGACAAGCCCGCTTCGATTGACGCACTGGAAGCCAACATTGCCAACATTATTCGTGAGATACCGGCCGAAATGTTGGAAAGAGTATGCCAAAATTGGACTAAGTGGATGGACCATTTGAGGCGCAGCCGCGGCCAACATTTGCATGAAATAATCTTCAAACATTAAATTATATCGACCCAACTATCGATCCAAATAAATATTTCATGCATTTTTCTGAATTTTATGTGTTTTTTTTTTTTTTAAATTTCCGATAGTTCTTATAAAATCACCTTTTACAAGCATTAGTGTTTTTCATACAAATTTTGTAATATGAAAATAGCACAATATTCAAAATTTATAATTTTCCTTGTAAATCGATTTAAAAATAAAATTTCATATTGCTTTGCTTATTTGCTTTTCATGTTCCAAGAATTAATTTCACTTATGCAGAATACACAGACAAAATGTTTTCGTCAACTTCAGCTGAATTATTGGCAATTGAAAAAGCAGTTGATTATGCCATAAAATTTAACTTTAATTTTGTGGCTATTCTCACAGATTCAAAAGCAAGTATTCATTCCATTAAAAATTGCGATCACCCAAACTATATAGCTAATTCGATTCACCAAAAAATCAATAATTCAAATATAAATCGCTTTGAACTACATTACGTTCCTGAACATTCTGGTATTTGTGGAAATTGTATAGCTGATAATGCAGCTCGTAATGCTAATACAAAGGGAAATTTGTCCTCAGTAAAATGGTCAGTTCCTGATGCAATGCGTAAGATTGAATTTATACTCAGAATGGAGTGGCAACAAGAATATAATTCTCAAAGATTGTCTAAGGGTATTAAGTATGGTAAAATTTTTCCATCTATTGGCTTGGTTCCAAGTAAAATACGGCAAATGAACATAATACTTTCGGGACATGCGTTCTGTAATTACACCCTAGCAAAAATGAATATCTTGGACTCTGATTGCTGCGAGCTCTGCGGATGTACTGAAGATGTTTCACATATTATTTTCAATTGTAATAAATATGGATCACAAAGATCTTCCAGTATAATATCTAAATACAACAGTTTAGAAGCTTTCATCCATTGTGAGGGCATTAAAAAAGATTTTATTGGTGATATTGATAAAATTCTTTAACTTTTTCAATTAATTACTTATATTTTTCTTCAATCAACTTATCTTTATACTTCTTCAGTCAACTTTTTACCATTTATATCATTGAATTTTCTTACTTCAATCAACATTTATTCGATTCATTCTTCAATCAACATAAAGAAATTTTATTTTCATCATAAAATTTTTTTTTATATTATCAAGAAACTATTTATTGATCACTCATAATTACTTTATTGACTTAATTTTAATTATTATTTGTTATGGCGTTATGGATATTCCGAGCCAAAAATGGGTGCCCTTTCAGTTTTTGTTTAAGGGGTAATTTAAAGATGAAAAAAAAAAGAGTATACAGTCGTCAAATAACTGTTCGCAAAGTATACGAAGAAAGGATTGAATGCACTAACATGTTTTATTCAAAAAACAGAGTTCATAATTTAAATTTGAAAACGCAGCTACCAGCTACCACTCACTTCATGCAAACTCCTCTTATTGTCATGAAGTGCATATTTTATTAAAACTTAAAAAAAAACGTCACTGAAATAACAAAGAAAAAATTAATTCCTTTTATTTGCCAACAATTACTTTAGAATTCCAATATCATTCATCATACTTAAAAAACAAACAATGCAAATAACTGTTTATTGTTTCTTTAATTCTTTTTGTTTTTCTCGTTTTTTTTTTTTTAATTAAGGAAAAATGCAAAGTAAAAGAATAGTACAGAAAGAAAAAAAACATTTTTTTAATTTCCTTACGCATTATTCGCATTCTCATTCTTGCATTAAAGTATTTACATTAAGTCTTACTCAATTCTTTGCACAGCCCAGCGGAACTCATGGATGCTGTAGACGAGGAACATGCAATAAATGGCTGGAACTGCAGCAATATACAAATGAAAACTATATATTTTAAAAGAAATTTATGCATTATTTTAGCCATTATATTATTTGTGATGAATTATTGGCTTCCAGCTGTATTGACACATCAAGGAATAGCAACACCCCAAGAAAAAATTTAACACTGCTCTCAAGACTGAAACTTTTATACAAACGTATCAACCACAATTTAAAAAAATGTTTCTTTCATTTGTTTTTTTTATAAAAAAAATTTCGCAATTTGTGTGTGTGCGCTTTTTCTTATTTTTTTTAGTTTCAATTATTTGAACACAATCAGTTAAGGCAAGGAAAATAATTTATGAAATAATGAAATGTGTATTGACTATTTTTTGTCGTCTGTTCTCTACAACCAAACACTCCGTAATGAAATGTTAATTTTCAATAATAATTTTCTTTTGCTATTTCGCCTGAATTGCTTTTACGAAAAAATTTGTGACGCAAAGAAATGCGAAAAAATTCTTTTCAACGTTAATTATAAGAAAATAAATTTTTTCTTTTTTATATACACGAGTATATGTACTCGTATATACTTTAGTAAAGATTTTAAAATGTCATTCTTTCAAATTTAGAAAAAAAAAACGGTTTTTATAAAATAAAATAAAAATTAACATGAAATCACTTTGTTCGTGATAAACGTTGTAGTAAAGAAATGGCACAGGAGTTCAACAGTATTTGACTATTTTCACAATATGAGAATATTTGATCAACAGATAAATAGTTGATAGCTAAATACATATTTTAACAAACTACCGGCAAAATTATTCTAGAAGCAAATGAACAAAATTTTTCTAATTTTAAATTTGTATTCATCCTGTCAACTAAAAATGCAGAATTTTGCTAAATCGTTCATTTGAACTAGATGGGACATGAATGCCACAAGCCTATTCGATAGGTATAGTATTAGATTATTTGCTTACTCTCACGACTCGCTATCGAATGCGGTGATTAGACTGCAACATTAAAAATGGATAGGCATTTTAGTCGGAACTATTGTGGTTAATGGTATCAAAACGTTTTCTCCTTTAAGTAGTGTTGCTTCGATAACGTTCTTTATGAATTTTTTTTTTTGCCACAAGCCGGATGCCAGCGCAAGCACTTGGCAACATTACAACTACCAATCCAACTTTCAGCTGTAGATTGTGAGTTGGTAATCCTTATAATTCCAGCGAATGTGAAAACTTGGATAGTTGATGAAATCGAATGAAGGCCACCAATTTTTACGTCACATGGTTGTGTTCAATTTCACTTTGAATCTAAAAATTCCATTTAATAAAATTTAAAATTTTTAACCAAATTTGAGTGGATTGTTAAGGACACACTAACCAATATTTAACTTCTAAATATTTTTAATTTCATGTCCAACGAAAAGCTTGATATTTCACTTATAAAATCTCAGCTTTAACTATCGGTTACTTGTAATAATGGCCCTTATTGTTATTATATTTATTGTGAACATATTTTTTTTTTGGTATAAACATTTCAAAAGAATTTATCATATCGATTTCTTCGTTTCAGATAAATTACAAAAGGGCGGGGCCATTTTTTTTCCATAAGACTCTAATTTGTGTTATGGCAAACAACATATAACAAAAAATTAGCTAAATCGGTCCCAACGTGATGTAATTACAAACGAACGATATTTCATTTTAATATCTATAAGATTGCATTTTGCTGCTAACTGTTCATGGATCATGTTTGTGTCCTGTGTTGTAAAAACGTTGATAATTAATTATGTACCCCTATCGTGAATAAAAATGAAACTCTTGTTCCTTTAAAATTTTCATTCCCCTCGAAGGGAAAATTGCTATCGGGTAGTCTTGGGTAGTACACGAACGAACTATTCACATTGTATTTATTTGAACTGAACGAACTAGTCCGTGTTTTAAGATCATATAGTTCATTTCCTTGCTCTTTATTTTAAATGAACGACCTATAAATGAACGAACGAACTAAACTTAAACGGAAACAATGACGAAGGAACGAAAGTGGCAAATTATTATCTTTTACAAAAATGCTAAAAAGCTTAATTATAAAATTTTAAAATTAAACCCTAATTTTTTTTTTAGCCATAGTGACAAAAGTACTTTTTGAATTACACTATAAAAAAGAAATCGAAAACTAAATTAAAACATTTTTTGAATTTTGTTTTGATGTGTTGCTTTCTATTTTCGTAAAAAATTCCTTTCAACCCATATTCGATACCATTTTACATAATAAAGAACATTCAAAGATAATCAAAAGTATAAAGATCAAATGAACTAAATGAATGAACTATTCCTTTTAAATTTTTGAACTAAGAAGAGTGCTCACTAAAATGAACTACGGAGCACAAGTCTACTATCGGGAATCTCATGTAAAATTTTGTTCACGCTATCAGAAGAATTCATTAAATTTTTTAAAGTTTTTAAGAGACAAACCATAAATTTTTTTAATTTACGAATGGATCTTGTTGTTTGTTGCTAAGCAGTTTTCAGTGTCCAGTAATTTTGTAAGATTTTAAAAGAAAAAAAATTTTTTTTAATGAATAAGTTTATGAATGGTTCTTGTAGTAAAGGTTTTATCAGAAAATAAGTGAAGTTTTTATAGGTAGATCACCACTTTTTAATTAAAAAAAAAAACAAACAAAAATACTTGTGTTCGCCAGCAAAAAGTAAGTGAACGGATTAAGACAAAAAGTGAACAAAACAAGGAAAAAAAATGATTTATGATAAAGGAAACTTGCAGGGCATTCATTCATGATTAGTATCCCAGTGAAAGTGAACAAAATTCGAGGGAAATGATATTCATAATTAGGGTGATAATGTATACGCTACGTACTACATTCTAATATCCAAATTGAATTTGGCAAATTAATAAAAACATTTTTGTGTTTAGTAAGGGCTTATTAAGAAATTTTTTTTAATTTGTCTGTAAATATGAAAAATGCCTAAAATTCGTTTGTAAATAAAATTAGAAGCTCTGTTTAGCTGATTTAAAATAAAATTCAAGTCGTTTATTTCATATGTTAGTTATCATGATCTGCACTTGCTTACTACAAAAATAGTAATAAAAATAAATTAATTAAATCTTATTGTTTCTCTAGTGAGATTAAATTATTTAAATGAAAACATTGAGAAAAAATACAAACAAAAATCGTTTAGTATAGAATTGAATGAATTAATTTCAATTTCAATACGAATTTTATGATTCAATTTGTAGCACAAATTAATTAAATTAGCAGACAATATGAGTGTCTTTATTTTCAAAAATTACATGTATTTTTAAGACAATTAAGTTAAGAAAGATATACATTAGTTTGCATAATTGATTAAATCTATTATTCATGCTTGAAGAAAATAACACAATTTTATAGCTTATTGGCAATTTGATTGATAATATGTTTTGCTTTTTTTACATTAAAAGAGCTAAGAAATAACATATTTTCTCGTATGATTTCTTACATATAATTAATGTAGAATTATTCCGCATCTGAATAATTTAGTAAGAAGTGGAAAATTATTTTTCGTTTTATTTTCGATTCCAAAAAAGTTGGAGTAAATAAAGAACAGCTAAAATAAAGCCGAGTTAAATATTTTTTAACGGAAACCCTTAGGTTTTTTAGTATTTCTAAAAATCGTTTCAGTATTAATGGCATATTTATAAATAGATTTGAAAGAAATATAATTGGTAAAATCAAAGAGAATGGGACACATATCATTTAAAAGAAGAGGTTGTCTAGATTTGTAATCTACCGGCAAAATACTCAAAAATTGTTTTGAATTATTTAAAATTTTTTTTTTTAGAATTCCATATACTCCAGTGATGTTGCTCTGAGGGATATGTACCATTCTCCATTTTGCCGAGAAAGTTCCTACAAATGGACATACTAAGCTTTTCTGCAGAGAATTCAGAAAGTTGATTTCAACATCCACATAGACATTGACTCCTCTACTTATAAGGATCCAGAATATATATACTTTTTAATGTGTCCCATGTACGGTGTAGAAATTATGCACATAATGACAAACTTATATATAAGCTTTTCACTTTTTGTGAAGGGTATAATAACGGTATATTTTGAAACTTGATTTTTTTTTTTAAATTAGTGCAACTTATTTGCTAAAAAACACAAGTTCTTACATTTTATCGCCTAGTCTATATTTTAGAACTATTACTTCATATGCCATAATTAAGAAACCAATTTTAATTGTTATAATAAAATGTGGGCGGGGCTCGTATAGGAGTGTATTGCGAACTTCTTGGAGTGTGCCGATTTATTGAACTAAATTTAAAAAATTTTATATTAATAAAAAACTTTTTAAATTTTTTTTTTCAAAAGTGGGCGTGGCGTGTGAAGATTTCCATCTTGCTTAGAATATATCAATTTCAGAGATATCTTTCGAAAAATTAATAACGAAACCAATAATCTCTTACTCGTTACTAATATGTAGAAAAATTTAAAGAAAAGAAAAAAAAAATACTTAAGCTACACAAATACTTGTTGAAAAAAGCGTAACCACTACTTTTTGGCAAATATTTTTGTAATCTAATATCAAATCATGAAATTAATTCAATTAATAAAACAATGTAAGCATGCTGTATTTTAATAAAAATTTAAATAACTCTGAACGAATATTTCGTAAAAAAAATATAAACTTCTTTGTAGATGAAATAGTGGTTATGCTTATTTCGACAAATATTTGTTAAATGTGAACAAAGCTTTAGTTGTTAAAGTGAAAACAAAATTTGCTACAAACAAAAGGAAAAACAATATTAACGTTGGTTTAGATTAAAAAAATTTAACAAATTTACAGGTATGCATTAAAATGCATACATATACATAAGTTCCTACTTCATACTGGGTACTCGTCGTACTTACATTGAAACAAACAATTTTGTTAGTGACCTTCGCCTAGCTCCATTAAATGTCCTCTTTTGCAACACCTGTAAGCAATGATTGTTGTTTATATTTGTTGATATTTTTCTTCTGTTTTTTTTTTTATTGTAAACTTAAACTATTAAAACATTGCAACAATTTATATAAATATTTAGTATCTGTATTTTTTGTTTGGTCAAAACAGATACAAAACTCTTAAAAATTCTCATACAAAACTTTAATGGAACTTAATAAAAGCTTTATTTACCCCTCATAAAGCTTTTAACCCATACAGAATACAATTTAAAAGAGCGTGTTAAATGCTAAAAAAGAGAAAAATTCCTTTTCAATGAGTTTAATTTGCAATCCACTTGGTAAAAAATAGATTTCAAATGCGAATTTTGCAAAATTGCAATTAAAGAAAAATTGAAAAAAAAAATGTTAAATACGTGACTTGCGATATATATTTTTAATTAAATTTTATAAAAACAGTAAATATTATATTTATAAATAAATATTTATTGAATTTGAATATTTTTTTAAAAAATTTGTTCTGCATTTTTAAAGCTCAAAATCATAATAATAATTTCCAATTCAGGAAGTTGTCACAATTAAGAAAACAACTTAAGATGGTCTTCATTGTAAATTTTTTAATTTTGTATAAACAGGTTTTGGTAGAATTTATTTTTTGTAAAATAAATTTTTGGCATTTTTTTAAGTGATTAAACACATGCAGAATTAACAATTCCTTCTAAAAGCCTTTTGCAAGCCTTGCAGATTTGTTATATACAGCTCAAAATGCTTTATTTGGGTGAGCCCAACTCACCCTTGATAGCACATTTCCTATTAAAACAAGTTTTTATTAGCGGAATTCAGGCTTCAAGAAAAAGTGTAAAAATAAAAAAAAAATTTTTAAACACAACAACAAAATGCACTATCCTACTACTTTCTACAACGCCTCAAAAGTACAATATGAAAACCCATAAATTGCCATAAACTAGTAAAGTCACACTCAGTGCGACATGCATGTACATACATTAAGCTATGGTCATATTAAATAAATATTTATCGAAATAAGCATAACCACCATGTCATCTACATATAAGTTTATATATTTTAAAGAAATATTCGTTTAGATTACTTTAATTATTAATTGAAATATAGCATATTTACTTGCATTTTTTATTACTTGAATCAATTTCATGTAATTCAAGTCATCTTAGATTAAAAAATATTTGGCAAAAAGTAGTGGTTACGCTTATTTCTACATTACCTTAGCTTTAATTTACCTATCTTCACTGTACTTTAAGTTAATTTTTGAAATAACAAAAATTGTTAGAAGTTTTTGAAAAAAATCATTTGAATATTTTACTTTTTATTTAAAAAAAATTTTTTTTAACAAAAAGAGAAAAGGAAGATCTATGCAAATTGCGAAATGTGATATATAAAAAAAATTTTTTTATTAGAAAATCTATTTCAATTCGCATTATATTTTCAAGGCATGGGCTTTTATTTACTTACATACCCACTAGAGGTATAAATAACCAAATATAAACAAATTTACGTAAAATGCCTCATAGCTAAAGTTAGAATTTTGTGAGACAAATAACTTTTTTTTGGTAAATATTTTAGTACCAAATTTGGGTGGATAGTCAAGGACATACTATCAGATATTTTACTTATCGATATATTTAATATAATATTTAACTAAAAACTTGTAACTAGTAAATATTTTTTCCAATATGAAAAAAGTAGACTTAAAAAAAATAAATTACAAAAATATAGACACCTTCCTTCTAAATTAATACTGACTCTTTTTTTGAAGTGGACTTTAAAAAAAACTGCTTATAAATATGATGAAGAGAGGCTTTTAATAATTTTTAATGTTTTGTACACAAAATTATATTGTAACTCATACATTTAGTTTTAAAGTGTTATAAAAATGTAAGTATTTACTATAGTAAATGACTCTTTTAATCCTTTTAATTTTACGCACACAAGCCCGTGACAAAAGGTTTACATTCCCTAAATTTTTAATGGGGCTTTAATGTTCTTAATCAAGGAACAATACAATTTCGATTGTTGTTTTCTTTTATTTGGTTTTCATTTTCAATATAATTGCGGTCATTTTAATCCAAGATTGTGTAACAAAATTAAGTGTGTTTTATCTTTCTTCCCCCGCCAGAAATACATAAGCAAAATGTTGTAAAATGTGTTATTTAAAAAAGGATTTTAAAAATCTACTTTCGGCTGTGTGAAAATGTTATTGTAAACACATAATAGCATAATGAAATGCTTGTGTATATACATATATAACAAGTATGTTGTAAGGATATGTAGCTTCGAAATGTTGGGAAATTTTTTTTTTTTTTATAATTATTGTAGAAAAAGAATTTCTTATGAAAACATACGAGAAATTCTTGGAATTTTTTTGAGACATTCTTGACAAAATATTGATTTGATCTACTTTTAGTTTTTTTTTTAGAAAATGTTTTGATTTGATGAAAAAGAAAGAAAATAAAAATCATTGAAACATTAAATTTGTTGGTTTAGTTTTTATAACTTTTTAAGGCAGTAAATAGGTGGTGCATGCAAAGAAAATATATGGTGAACCCAAACATAATCTAAGGCAAATATTATATATTTAGATCAAACATATTAATATTATTTTTATTTCAATATCTTACTTTACATTCAATAAAAAAATATAAAAAAAATAATTTGAATAAAATATTTCCCATAAGAGTGTTAGCAAATAGCAAACTTTAAATGGATCTCCTGTAAAATCATATTTCTTGAACTATGACTCTATTAAAATAACAATTTGTGAGCAACGAGCGACAAGTCGAAATAAAATTAATACAAACACTTTTATACCAAATTAAGCTCCCAGTCTTGGAATTTGAATTGAAACCAGTTATAAAATTAAATTAATTAATGGTTACAGCCTTCTAATCAAAAATATGTAAAAGTGAACGCTGTAGAATAGTTACTTTCTATCAGGGATTATAAAACACCTTTTACTAATTATTATCTATTAAAAAAACTTAAATCAGATTCTCATAAATTTATTTATGTTTTTCTATCTCATTCACTTATGTAGGCTACAGCTAAAGCGGGTTTCACATTATAATACAGATTATTAAAATTTTCATTAAATCGAGTGAGACCAAAATCAGATGCAAATCAAATAGACTGTTAAAAAATCTAATGGAAAATATTTTCTCTTTTCATACCATCACACTTCAAATAAAATACAAAACGAAAGTCAACAGCTGATCATAAAAAGAATAAAAAAAATTATTATTTTCGTCTTCAAACATAAATTTTTTCCTATACATATGAAACTTTTTAAGTTTTATTTTCACAGCTGATTTCTATTTTTTTCTTTGGTTGCTTGTATAAAAGCAACCCGGATAAAATGAGAAGTGTGATAGCTTAGAAAAAATTCTAAAAATGACAAAAACCATAATACTGCCAAAAATACTCAAGTATTTCACCACACTTTGACATGTATTAATACTAAATACAATAGTCTGAAACCCGCTTAAGTAATCCTGCTGTGCTGTCTGTGCTTAAACCTTATTTGTGTGTTGTGTGATAAAAGGGCTTATGACCAGTGTTGTCAGACTTTTGTACCCACATCGCTAAGCCGGGAATTAAAAATTGCCCAAATTCGTAAAAAAAAAAATTTTTTTTACTTAAAAGAAAATAAATTGTCAAAAGTCATGCATTTTGTTTGCAAAATATCATTATATTCATTTACTCTAAGACTATAACTAAGATTACTTGCACTAACATTTTCAAAATTGATGGTAAAACAAAATTTTTAATAATTTCTCTATATTTTGTTTTATGGAGCCTTAAATTTTTAAAATAATTTTCTTTTGAGGAGTATTGCGATATAGCGAAATTTTCTGTCAATAATTTTTAATTCGCTTTATTGTTATCTGAATAGCTAAAAAAATTAGTCATGGAATACAGCATCTGACCAAATTTTTAATTCCATTTTGTTTATATAAAACGAACTTCACCCTCTTATGTTTATAAGACTCGGACAATCTGGTGTGGACGCCACGACAAATCGCCTTATCTGACAGCCCAGTTTATGACTACAGCCGCATAAAATTGTTATCTAAATGTATAACTTGGTTTTATTAAATTTGATTTCAAAAATCCTTAGGACATGTACACATACATAAATAAATAATAAAAAATAAAAGAAAAAAAAATGTCCTTAAGATATATGTACGAGTATGTATAAAAAATATTTGATACAATATGTAAATAAAAATGTTTGCATGTAAATTAAGTCATTTTAAAAAAGTAGAAGGATATAAAACGTGATGATGAGCTTGTAAAAAAGGGTTTCAATATATTTAACTATGTGTGTGTTAAAATAAAAATTAAAAAAAAAAACTATTTCATATATAAAGCCTTAACAAATTTTTTTTGCTTTCAGAGCTGTAGCATTGACAGGAGTTAGATAAATAAAAACCTAAACTGGCTTTAAAATATATGCTAATGCGCTCTAAAAACTCATTTTAAAAATTATTTTTTTTATAACGAATTTTCTTCAAGCCGTTACTGCGTTGTTTTTAAATTGGCTCAGTGGTTTTAAAGACATCGTAAGATGTGTTAGAAAAAAAAACTATTTTTTTATAAAATTTAAAAATATTTAAAAATTATAAACATAAATTTAACCCTCTTTTCTGCACACATATAGTCTTGTTAGTTTTAGTTTATTTGATTTGATTAAAATCGTTGCACAACAAGTATCACAAAGTGAGGTCACAGTGACCATTCTGTGTGTTCTCTATTGATTATAATTTGTTGGTTGGTTACATTTTTGAAAACTTTAGATCAAAATTTTGAGAAATAAAATAATTCCTTAAATAATTTTAATACTTCTAAATCTTATAGGGTTTTTACACCACATTACATTATAACATTTACAACAATTAAAATTAATTTTACTTACGAAAAGAAAAATTGTTCTACGATCACACAAAAAAATTAGCTATAAAAAATACCAAATATTGCCGCAATTCTGCAATTGCCGCATGAGAAAACAATAAATATTGCCGTATTTTTAACATTTTTATTGGCGAATAGTTACTTATCAAACGTTCACATGATTGCCGCACCAGGGTTGTATTTGATTGGGAGAATCAAGCACAATATTGGTGTCGATTGCCGTATGAGCCGATAAATTGTGAAATCGCACTATTAACATATAAAATAAGCTAATAATTGGTGCATTTCTGCAATCGTGTGATCTAGCTTTAGTATTAGTTACAATCTTTTCTTATTTTGTATAGTAATAGCATTTAACTTGCTACTTCGTCAGCGAAGTACCATACTGTAGCTCACAGTACTTTTGCTCTCAAGGATTTTGGCAGTTTCTAAAAATGTTAAAATTTTTTTGAAACTTCCATACACCCTCGTACTGTTATTCTCAAGGATTTTGGCAGTTTCCGTTTTGAATCATAAAATAAAAACTAACTAAATATTAAAACACTTTCAGAAAGTTTAGAGCCTGCAGATTAAATTCCTTTTTGATTTTGATAATTTTCATGGACAAAATCGGGAATGCTACCTCAACAAAGTGGAGATTTTTAAAAATCCCTCAAAGCAACAGCTCTGGGGTATATGGAAATTTCAAATTTTTTTTTTAAATAGTCCAAAGTAGTTTTTGAGCATTTGGGTGGTAGATTACAAATCTAGATGACCTGCACTTTAGAATGATATGTGTCCTATCCGATAGTCTTCTATAGTTCGTCCGCAAGTCACTAAAGTTTCTGGAATTTTAAAAAGGTGTCAATATACATTAGAGAACTTTTTAAGAAGAGAAGAATACAATTTAGTTTTTGTTGCTGTGATTGTTACTTTGAAGGATAAATGGGGTTTAAGAAAACGTACCAACATTAGTTTTTACCCTTTTTATACCGCAAATGTACAAATATCGAAAAAGTATTAAATACCCATCCGCTTACTTTTTAGTAGAATATTTCATAGTTTGAAATTTATCTCTATTCCGGAAATATACGAATTTCGATTATAATATTCGCCCTACACATTAGAACAGGAACCTGCTCACCGAATTTCAAGCCAGTAGCTTTAGCCGTTTGGGCTGGGCGATGATGATAAGTCAGTAACGTTATTCCTTAATTTAAATACTAATTCCATGAGGTAATAAATTAATATTTTTTAACTGAAACTTCTGCTTGAATAATACATCCTAAAAAAGCTTAAGTGCCACAATCAAAAGAATTTCAAGCAAAATTCCTGTATCAAAAATTAAACTATAGAAAAAAGAAGAGATTTCTTAGTAACTCATTTAGGAAAAAAGAGTCAAACTTAATAAAAAACATTCTCTGTATGTGTCCTTGGTCACTTTAGTAAACGTTAAGAACATTGACTTGTTTTCTTTTTGCATTCTTAAGGTTTCATCTTTAAGAAACATTTTTTTAATTTTATTCTTCTATTTTGCATTTTCTTAGAAAAGTTTTTTTTTATAAATTTTTATTCTAACGAAATTCTCATGCAAAAGAAAAAATATTTCATTTGTTTGTTTGTTAGCAAAAATTTTGTTTTTGTGCATTAATTAATTTTCAGAAAAAAGTGAACAGATTTTTACAAACTCAAATTAAATAAAATTTTGATTTCAAATAATACAATAATATTTTGCCTTTTTAATTTTCTGTTGGCAAAGCTTGAAAGGAAGATAGTGAGAGCAATTTACATATTTTTAAACTTTTGTAACTTTACTACCACAAATTGTTAATTGAGAAAAAAAATATACAAAAAAAAGTTACAGTTGCTTTTAATTCGGTGGCAAATCGTCATACTACTAGATACCGTATATAGTTGATCGAAATTATAGTCTTTTTGTTTGAAATAAGTTGTAAAATTGGCTATAAATAGACAGATTTGGACGCAAGGTCTTAAATACCATTAATGTAAGATAGCAAATAATATTGTGAGAAAAAGCCTATTTAGTAGTTTACAAAAGTGTCAGATCTTACGAGAGCAAGGGTTGTGGAATATTGCTTGTTGGCTGCCAGAGAACTAGTTGATTGAACAAGATATTTTTCTTCATATGAAACCTAGATCTGGAAAAGCGAACATATATGGCTTTAAAAAAAGCCCCTGATTTGTGCTACACCTGGTCTATTGACGAAAACAATAATAATAAGAATATTCCTACTTAATAAAAATCTTTTTAATTTTTTTTCTTATTGATTTTCTTAAAGATTGTTTTAAATTGAATGTGATTTTTTTTTTATATTATTTTTTGTTGTAGTTAAGAAAATAAAGTTAAGCGTATGAACATAAAGTTAAAAGCATGTAAGTCAGTAAGATAAAAATATTTTTTTTTTTCTAGATTGAATAACACAAAATGGCTTTCTTCATATACGCATGAATGTATCTCTTCTATCTGACTTAAAAGTAAAACATCTTTGATTAACAACGCATATAAAATGTGAGGGTATTCTATAACGATTTCCGCAGGATTTTTTGTACATTAAACTAAATTTATACCCATTTCTATTTCCGCCCTTTTGTTTTTTGTTCTGTTCTTTTTGGACAGCTGTAAATTGCTAACCCATAGTGTTTCAAAACCACTATAAAACTAAATGTTAAAAAAATTGCCAAAATGGCAAAATAATATTAATGAAGGTACATGATTTATATACAAAAAAAAAAAAAAAAATAAAATAAACCATAAATCCTTAAAATCCTTTATCTTGAGAACAATTTTGTCAATTAAAATATTTTCAGTTTAATTTCAATTCATGTTTGTTGTTAAAAGCAATAAAATTTACTATCAAGCACGAGGAGTGTTTGATAGTTCCCTGACTTTTTGATTAAAAAAAAATTTTCGGCAAATAAGAGTTTTGTTTTTCAACATAAACTCCTTTCAGATCAATAAATTTATTTCAGCTTTTTTTTAATGTTTTTATGCCTTCCAAATAATAGGCATTTTCAAAGATTTCTAAATAGCCATTTGTTTCAGTAATGACCTCTTCATTCAATTCAAATCTTTTACCAGCCAGCCATTTTTCAGGTTTGGAAAAAGAAAATAGTTGTAGGCGGTTCAATCTAGAAAATATGCTAGATGGGGTAGCGCAATTTTTGAATTTGGCTGACTTCCTAAGCGTATAATTACAATGTATTAATAGAGTATTAATACCAAGTTAATACATTGTGTATTTACTTTTCAAATATTTACTTTGCATACTGATATTTTACAACCCTGACATCGTTTAGGAACATTTATATGCATTGTATCATTAATTATAAAGCGAACAATGGCAGAAAAGAATATGCTTCGTCCTACGTCTTAATTCGCTATATGCTACCATAAAATTTAAAAATTTTATGTATTTGTCGCCTCTTGTGAATGCGAACGTGTTGTCTATGGATTCAATATTTTCTTTTTTTTCGCAAAATTGCTTTTCAATATCTAGTCTCACGTTTATTAATACGAGGGCGGATTGATATTGAAGCTACCTAACGCTAGATGGCAGCACAAATACAAAAACCTTTTTTTTTTTTTTTAATTGCGATCTGTTAAACGTCAGCTGTTAAAATATCACCCAAATTCATCGATTAGTTTATTTGTTGCAGTCGTTTGAAATAAGCAACTTTTGTGTTTCTTGAAAAATGGAAAAAAGTGAATTTCGTGCAGTGATTAAACACTATTATTTGAAAAGGAAAACGGCGAAAGAGACAAAAGAAAAGCTCGATAAAGGTCGTGTTTGCATTTATTTTGCAACTAAATTTTTTTGGATGCCCTTGATTGCTTTTTCTTGCGCACTAAATGCAACTGTGTTGCAAATGGAAACTCAATGCATTGTAAAAATACACTGCAATGTATTACTACAAAGCAACCTGCGTGTAGGAAGTCAATCTTTCTGTCAACACACGAAATTCACTTTTTTAAATTTTTGTTAAAATTCACGAAGTTGTCTGCCCAACACAAGTTACATGATGCAACTTTGCTCAAAATTTGACAGTGGCTTATAAAGACAATAGGAAAATCCAGTTTTGACAGCTCGTTTTGTAGTGAAGTTGGCTGCAAAACAATTATTTTTTATGTTGGAGCAGTAATGACATGTTAGCTAGTTTTTTTTTTAATTTAGAATTTTTAGCACTATTTTTGTTTGTCTTTAATGATTAGCACTATTTAAAAATGACGCTTTGATATAAATAGAGGGCGCTAAAACACACTCCGCTTGCCCCTCCAATTTAAGTTGCAGTGTTATATATCATGGATTTCTCAAACAGCCCTCGGATGTTTGCTGCTGGTGGTTATACTAGTGAGTTTAAAAGTATCCTAATAATTTTGTTTGATTAAATTTTTGATGTACACCCACTCACATCAGCATGTTAACTAAAATAACAAAAGTTCTTTCACAAAAAAGAAATTTTTTTGCGATTAAAATTATAACGGTAATAATAAAGTTTTGTGAGTTAAGAAACAAAAATAACATTTTTTTTCTTGATGCTTAATATGTGTTTTTACTTCAAGAACATTCTTTTAAAAATTTATAATCGTTTACGGTGACCAACCTTTTTTTAATAAGGTGTCGTTTGTGCAGTTTAGAAAAAACGAAAAATTGTGTTCGTTTTTTGTTACTGAATTATGTGCTACTCATACGCTATTGCTGTATCTTATTTTATAAAAAAAAATTCATTTCTGAATAACTTTTCTAGTCATTTTGCTGAGTTCCTTTAATAAAATAAAATAAATAAATCAAATTGTATGGACTGCATTTCAATCACAGTTTCTTTATTTATCAATTTCTTTAATTCGTAAATGTCTTTATTTACTTTTCTTTTTTGGTTATTCAAGTAAAAATAAGGAACACCAGACGGTATAAGACTTTCTGTATTGAAACTCAAAAATAAACGATAGGTCTTTGTGTGTGTGTGTGTGTGTGGATAAGTTTTGTTTGCTTGTTAAGTATGATGAAAAAACTTCTGTTTATTTGAGTTTTTTTTTTTTTTTTAATCTTTAACTTTTAAATCTAGTTAAAGCTTCTTTAGCAGCTTTAAAATCATTTACTGTTTTTTTGTTTGTACTTTCTTATCCTTAATTTTTTTTCTTGCACGTACTGTGGGGAATAGACTTTTAAAAAGTAAACACGTTTCGTTATAGGGAAACCTAAATAACAACTAAACCAGCAGTTTTTCTTTAGCACACTTGTGGGACTACCATGCTAAAAGTTAGTCTGGTCTGGTTTGGTCTATTCATTTCTTTTTATTATCTTGGGTGGCATGTCTTTGCTTTACTAGAGTTTGCTGGTGCTCAATTCCCTTCATCATCAGCACCAACATTTGTGTGCGACTACATTTAATATTTTTATTTTGTTTGTTTTCGTATTGGCAGCTTAAAAGATTTAAAATAAATGAAAAAATATAGATTTTTTCCTGCTCAAAGAAAACTTAAGGAAAATTAAAAAAAAAAAATACCAACTGAAATACTTAAATAGAAAGAACTTTGCTTTGTAAACGAAAAAGGCAACAGGAAAATGTTAACGTTCTTTCACGATTATATGAAATTTTAAACAATTTGTTTTCAATTTCTATTTCTACTGGTATTCGCTAAGAGCTTTGTAGCCATTAACTTTTTTCTTTCTTTTAATAATGTCCTATTTAATTTAATTTGAGAGAAAATAAACAAGAAATTTATAAAGACTTTTGCAGGTGACTAAAAAAAGTCTTAACAAACATATTTTTGATTATTTGCTCATAGGCGAGTTCAATATTAGCCAGTTAAAATGAGTTTTTTTTATAACTCTCGTTAGTTATATTTTTTGTCCCCGGGATTTTATTATTTTTTACTAGCCATGCCTACTTTTATACTTGCTTATCATTTAATTGTCATTTTATAATGTGTCTACGATCTTTATATCCCCAAGAAGTTGTCACATTTTTTTAATTTTTAATTTACGTTGCTTAGCAGACTTTTTCTTTTACTTTGGTTTTAAGACCAACAAAGTAAATGTGCCAAAATTCCTAAATAGTTGTTTTTCCAAAATAACAGCAGAAATTATTTTTTTAAATATACGAGCTGTTATTTCTGAAAGTGGTGTAAGTCTCCTTTTTAAGAAATTAAAAAATTTTTTTTTTAAAGTAGACTTATAGCATTTTCAAAAATAAGTGCTTTTAGTCTGCAATAATTATATTTCATATTCGTATTAGAAATAACAGAAAGAAATTATTGTGTGGTTGCTGGCTTTTCACTTAAATTGTATTATTTAGCTCTTGCGAGTCTAACTAACGGGTGTCCCAAATGAGACCTAGTGAGCGTATTGTAGTCGTTGTTGGGGGTGTTGCGGTAGAAGCTGTTGCACAATTTGAACTTTATATGGATACATCTTAAGATCCAGCTTTAAAATTCTCTGTAATATTGTTCTGGGTATACCCAATTGGTCGGAACGGCGACGAGTTGAGAGAGATGGATCATTTTGCAACACTCTGCTGCACAGCTACCACGTTGTCTTCAGTATGAATATTTCGATGAACACCTTTTCCTGGACGGTCGGCAACTAAGCCCAGTTCCTCGAAACGGCGAACTAAACTTGTAATAATGGAAGATGAGGGCGCTGATCTTACGTTGAAAAAAAAACGGCGATAATTTCGCTGCGTCAAAACTATTGATCGTTGAGAAGAATAAAAAAAATCGATAATTTTAATGCGTTCTTGTGGACTGTACGTATTCATTTTAAGTTTCCAAGAGTTCAGTTATAATCTGCAAAAAGAAAAAATAAATTATGTTAAAAAATAAAAAAGTTATTTGTGTTTCACATCAGCTGGTCTTATTTGGGCCACCCTGTATCATTAAACAACACAACACCTATTTTAATTTTCCGTTTAGTAAAATTTAAGGTACTTTGATTAAATTGATCTCTTTCCTTAACAGAAAAGAAAAGCTGTAAAGAAAAATTTATAGACTTTTCAAAAGCTACAAACCATAAACAATTTAGATGTTGGTAAATATGTTTGTGAATTAAAGAAAGAAAAAAACAAATTTTATTTGCTACTTAGCCAGCCAGTAAATATCTGCTTTTTAAACATGATAAATGTATAAATTATTAAATTTAAAGTGTCTCGTATGTGACAGAATTACTAAATTAATCTTATTTTATAAAGTCTAGTCGTTGCAACGAAAATAAATTTAGATTTTTATTTCTTTACTTGTTTTGAATTCAATTTATGCTACTAAATGACCGTGAAAAAAGATTAATTTTTAAAGTTGAATTTTTAATTTTAATGGTGGTGATATACAAATCTATTATTTTTATACACATGATTAACTCGGGCACATTAGTTGAACTGTACTTATTCAACTTAAGCTACGGTCACATTACTCAAATATTTTAGAAAATAAGTGTAACCACTAATTGTTGGCAAATATTTTTATAGTCTAACATGGCATGTCTTACATAAAATGAATTCAAATAATATAATAATGCAAGTATGATATACAGGGTGGCCGCCGGGAAGGTATACTACTTTGTATGTTAATAATTTTTGATTAAATGAAAGAGGATGGATCTTATATTGATAAATATTTTATTTAATGTCGGCAATTATGTATGGAATATATCTGTTAGTCTCACAAATGCGAGCCCTTTTGACCACATTTTTCATTACATTCTCACACATTTCACTAATTTCATCACGAATATTTTTTTGGAGTTGCTCAAGATTTTCTGGTTTGTTTGCATAAACCTTGCTTTTCAGATATCCCCACAAAAAGAAGTCCGAAGCAGTGGTGGAGGCCAATCAACATCGCCATTTCTTGAAATAACTTATTGAGGAAAGAGGTCTCGCAGTAATTCTGTAAAATGTTTAAACGATTAAAACACGTTCGTTTATCGAATATTTTTCCATAATAAATTTGTCTACTTCACGACTGCCAAATATGAACTGTCTAGACTAATGTTTACCAAAATGGCAGCAAAACAAAGTAGTATACCTTTCCGGCGGACACCCTGTATTTTTTTAAAAAATAAATAAAATTTGAAGGCAAAACAATGTTTGCGGTAGTTTGTGTAAAAATCTGTTAAAATTTGAAAAAATTGCAATTCGATATCTTGTATCTGGTGATTTGCTTATTCGGCACTATAGTCTACTTGCTATCGAATGCGGTGATCAGATCCCAGAGAATTTTCTGTGATGACAAAAATTGGAAAATTTTATTCTTAATAAAAGAAAGAGAGAGAGAGAGATGTGTGAACACATAATCCAGGGGAAATTTTTTTTGCATAGTTGGCACGGATAAGTTTAAATAACTTGAACTATATACTTCAGTTGCTGTAATCTAAAGTTGATATGGAGTTTTAAATATTTTTTTTTTTTATTTTATTATTTTGCATTATTTAGAACAAAAACAAGTGACACAACTGATGAACACCACCCAGTGTAAAAATAAGTGTTTAGTATGCATTTGTGCGAGTGTTTGTATTTTGTAGCTAAAATTTATAAGATTTTTTTTACTATCTGTTCAGTTATCAGTCAAAAACATGATTTGAAAATGTTTTGCTTTGCACAGTGGCTAATTTTACAATTAAAAATTGCAGATAGTAATTAGAAAGTATATTAGTTTTATAACATCCTACAGCATAATTTTGCTACATTCTACTTATTTTAAATCCCATTTTGGGTGTTGTAAACCTAAATAGTAAAAGTTAATGGACGAAAAACAGTGCAACCAAACGTAAGATTTATAGCCTGTTTTGCGATGTCACAATAAAACCTAAGCGAGGGAAGGCAAATTTGTTTTTGTTTTCAATACAAATGTGCTTTGCTTTCATTCGCTTTGGTTTTATGGCGACATCGCTGAAAAATAAACGGTGCAAAACTTGTAGGCGTAGTGAATGATGAACGACATAATTAAAGCAAAATTAAGGTTTAGAATTTTCAATTTACTGAATCGTTCATTTCAACTGCATTGTACATGAATGCCTGGGATTGGTTTAAATTGATCTTTGGCTCTCTCACATTACAAAAAAAAAGGCATGCGAAGAGGGGAATAAAAAAAAATATATTTGTTTTTGTTGGTTGGAAGATTTGTTTTTTTAATTCAATGCCACATTTGTTACAGTTTCTTAGCTTCTTGTTGGAGTTTTGTGTTTGCCTATTCGACTCAATTTTCACTTAGTCAGTTGGCTTTTCATTTGTATTCAAATGTTTTGTCGGGAATTTATGAAACTTGCGAGTGATTAACTGAAGATTGTAGTACGAGTAGTTTCCTTGAAATGATACAAGTATTTATTGTACTAAGAAAACATTTTGTAATTAATATCGTTGAAATAGTGCATGTATTGAAACTGCATACCAAAAAAAAAACATTTAATTGTGCTTAAATTAAATTAATTTCAATTCACAATTATATCCTGACAAAGCTCTATAAAGTAGTTTATTATTTACGCTATAGTTCATTTTCGACATAATCAATAATCCTATAACAATTCTTTTTATTGAAAGTCTATCAAGATTTTGAAATATATAGAAAAATTAATATTACACTGGGTTGCTTGAGTGAAGCATCGGCAGCATTTATGTCATCAACTGGGGGTGCTTAAAATTTGTTAACTAAAGTATTTACACGAATTCATAATGAAATAAGAATACGGGAATATCTATCGTGTATTGTTAAAGCTACAATTACTTGAGGTTGCAAAAATTAGTTCACATGATTATGATGTGAAAGATGAACTTTCTATAGACGTTTCTTTTTTTGTAATGAAATTTTATCACATAAAATTTTCCGTTTCCGCTGAAAAATTCAAACCGAGTTTTTTTTTGTGATATTGAATGTCTGTAATTTTTTATTTACTGTAATTTTTTGTAATTCAGCACTGTTGATTGTCGTCTATAACCAAGTATTTGTTACTTGTAATTTTTTTTAAGAGAATATTAACTACCACGAGTAACACAATTTCATTCATATCAATTTCATTGTAACTTTAAGTGAACACGCACATACACGTACATGAAATGTATTTTCTGGCAAATGCAACAATTGTCAGTAAAGTGGTCGTGTTGAAACTTTCATATCTCTGTGAAAATGTATGTAATACATGTGCTTGCTTGTGTGTTTTTTTTTCTTTGTGTAAGGGACATGTAAGTGTATTTTTAATTGCACGTGTTTTATGCATTTAAGTGTCTTTTGTTAGAGTACTTTTTTAAAACTAGCTCAATTCAGTCACAATTTCTAACCACAAGTTAGAAGCTGATGCAGATTGCAAGTTTACAAAGATATTCTTTATGTGATTTCGCTTGTAAAAAAAGTGGATTAAATTTATATAAAAATATTTTTCTAAAGCAATTTAAAATAAATTGTCTGCAAGCACTAGGCATTTGAGTTTAATTGTTATCAATTTGTTTTAATCGTTTTGTTGGAAAAAGGAATAAAAAATTTTTTGTTTTTTATTAAAAAGAATTTAAACCGGCTACTCTGAAAGAATAGTTCAGTATCTTTCAATCAATAACAGAATTTCACTGATTTAATGTAATATTTCATTTATTGAGTGAAATTTTATTAATTCAATGAAATGAGTGAATGGAATATGTCATTATTATTATTTAATATTAGAAATTATTTTTAAGATTAAATTTGTTAACGAGCACTGGTAACTCTGACTATCGGCGACCCCAGATTGATAGGTTAGCAGATAACCCATCAATCTAAAGGGCACCTTGAAAAGAAAAAGAAAATTCAATATTTTATTTAGACTAATAAAATCTGTTATTGGTTGAAAAACAATGAAATTTTTCATTGTTGAACAAAATTGTTTCAGTGTAATTGCAGCAATTGCTTTAAAGGAAAGCCGTCCTTGTTAACAATAAATTTTTAAAAAATAAACTATTTTTGGAGTTGTTACATTTTACTTACGATAAAAATTAATGCATTTAGTTTTTAAAAATTTTAGAACTCATTCTCATTTCATTAAAAAAATCTTTTTTTTTGCTTAAAATTAATTTGCTTTAAGCAGTTGTATTTAATATAACTAGAAATTTAATCAAAAATCAATTTAAATGCAATTTTAATTAAAAAAAAACTAAGTTTTTTCTTCTTGGTCAATTTAAATTAAATATGTTTGTATCATTGTTGTAATTTGTGACATTTACATGGTTAATTTATGCAATTATAGCCGTGTGTTTTTGAGAGAGAGTTAATTAAATTACAAGCAAGAATAAAAAATTAAATATGGAAAATTGAAACTAAAAAAAAACAAAAATAAATGAAAAAAAGTTAAATTCAACTGTGTTGAGTCTTATATACCCTTCACTGTGTTATATTTTCTGCAGCGACCGCCGTGATAGTCCAAGTTTTGTCGAACGCTTCCTTGTTGATGTTGATGGACTATGCTGCACGCTCTACCGTACACGTTCAATATTTTCAGCAGTGTGCACGATAGGTGTTCTTCCGGCACCAGGAAGGGTTCTTACAGACCCATGTTGACTAAAATTTCCAATCAAATGGTTTATTGCTGATGATGTGGGTGCAATGCGCACATTAAAATGGCAACGATATGCACGCTGTGTCAACACAATCATCAATTTTAAAGCAAAATAAAAAAATTGGTAATAAAAGCAAATTATTTTTATATTTCTTATATAACTTATTAATCTGATAAAAATGTATTTTTATACCAATACTTTACGCCTATAAACTAGTCGTTTCAATTAGATAAAGGGTGTTTTTTATAGACGTATAGAACTTTAAATTGCAATAAAACAACGATGGATTATTCGATTGACATGAATTTTATTTATCCGAAAGATAATCTTGTGGCATTACATTTTAA
Organism: Thelaira solivaga; assembly: GCA_947397855.1. Lineage (NCBI taxonomy): Eukaryota > Metazoa > Arthropoda > Insecta > Diptera > Tachinidae > Thelaira > Thelaira solivaga. The sequence goes on from OX377610.1 coordinate 39,318,053, forward strand.
ATATGATTTCTGGCATATGACCGCCACGGCTGGCTCGGATGTAGTCCAATCTGGACGTCCAATTTTCGATGACATTTGTGGCCTTATATCGGCAATAACACGGCGAATGTTGTCTTCCAAATGGTCAAGCGTTTGTGGCTTATCAGCATAGATCAATGACTTTACATAGCCCCACAGAAAGTAGTGCAGCGATGTTAAATCACAAGATCTTGGAGGCCAATTCATAGGTCCAAAACGTGAAATTAGGCAGTCACCAAACGTGTCTTTCAATAAATCGATTGTGGCACGAGCTGTGTGACATGTTGCGCCGTCTTGTTGGAACCACAGCTCCTGGACATCATGGTTGTTCAATACAGGAATGAAAAAGTTAGTAATCATGGCTCTACACCGATCACCATTGACTGTAACGTTCTGGCCATCATCGTTTTTGAAGAAGTACGGACCAATGATTCCACCTGCCCATAAAGCGCACCAAACAGTCAGTTTTTCTGGATGTAACGGTGTTTCGACATACACTTGAAGATTAGCTTCACTCCAAATTCGGCAGTTTTGTTTGTTGACGTAGCCATTCAATCAGAAGTGCGCTTCATCGCTAAACAAAATTCGCTTATGAAAATCGGGAACAACGGCAATCTCGTTTTGGGCCCATTCGACGAATCTACGCCTTGCTTGATGATCGTTTGGCTATTCATGATGAATTGCCAGACCAAACTAAGAATAAATCACTTGACAGCTGTTAAATCCGTTGTCATCTTGAACAGTAATGCCAACTTAAAGTTCTATACGTCTAAAAAAAAACACCCTTTACAACTTATTGACCGAATGGGAGGAACAAGACTGACTTATTATAATTAAAATTTCTTATTATATAATACAATTATTGTGTTCTTTATTGATAATTCTATTGAATGTTAATACTGCATTTTCGTTTGGGAACGGAAATGCAATAAATGCCGATCTGACAATGTTTATAGCAAAATACTTTATTAATAAAAAGTTAATTAAATTGGAACGGTTGCAATTCTTTGAATTGCGACCGAAAAATAATTTTGATTTATGAATTTAATCATAATTTCTTTAAACAAATCGGAAATGAGTTTAATATTACATATTTCTTTATTTATTGGTAGTTATATTTGCAATAAATTCATCTATAGTATCATGCCTAATATAAGTGTTAGTGTTTGGTATTGTATATGTAACTTGTGCGTAATGCTTTGTACACACAAACAAAAAATAAAGTGTATGCGAGCGAGTGTGGTTTTTATTGCCTTGAGTTAAATAGTATTACGAATACAGAGAAAGAGAGTTCGTTAGATCTTCCTTTACAATTAGATATGTTTGGCTTAAAATTTTTTACAAAAATTTGCAAAATTAAATGAAAATAAATTGTTTTTTTAATTCCTATTTAATATCTTTCTTAGAATTTCTTTTTTTATTAATTTAAAAATTTAGTGCCTGCAGACATTTTATTGCTTTTAAAAATGAGGTTCTCAGAAAGAGAAAGATTGTTTCTTAGAACTCGTTAATTTTAGTCGTATTATAAAAAAATTTTTTTTATTGATATTTCGCTCCAATAATAAATAAATAAATTTATCATATTTAATACGACCTCAAGCTGAACAAAGTATGCATTTCAATTACATACTTTTCTTGAAGTGAGTGAATATAAATCTGGTTAGTTAAATATGTTTTCACGTAATTCCTTATGTTTTTTAGTATTTGTAAATACCTTTTCAGTGTTTTTGACATACTAAGATACAAATGTGCATAAATACGTTGATTTGGTCGTCTAGATTTGTATTCTATCGCCCAAGTACTCAGAAAAAACTTTGCATTATTTAAATTTTTTTTTTAAATTCCCTTCTTCTGAGGGATTTTTACCATTACCCACTTTGCTGAGGTACCATTCATGATTTTGCCCATGAAAATTACCAAAATCAAAAAGGAATTTAATCTGTATGTTCCAAACTTTTTGGAAGTGTTTTGGCATTTTCTGAAAATATTTTAGTTTTTATTTTATGATTCAAAACGGAAACTGCCAAAATCCTTGAGAACAACACTACTGGAGTATATGAAAATTTCAAAGAAATTTTAAATATCCAAAGTAATATCTGAATATTTGGTTGGTAGGTTACAAATATAGATAATAATATTTAATGTGATAAATATGCCATTAATACTGAAAATATATTTAGAAATACTAAAAAACTTAAGGGTACGTTAAAACATATCTAACGCGGCATATTTATCTTCACTCATTTAATTTTTTGTATGGTTTGGATATTATAGAAAAATGTGGAAAGTGAAAAATATTAATATTTCGCTAACACAGTGAAGGATATATAAGACTCGGCACAGCCGAATTTAACTTGTTTAGAATTAAAAAATATGAATTAGTGTGTCTGGTGAAAATTATAAGAATTCAAATTATTTAATTTACACTCTTACCATCTACGATTATAAGATTCTTAATATGGAAAATGAAAATATATTCTCAAGTATCTCTTGTATACTTTTTTTTTTATTTATTAAAGATAGAAAACAGAAGTATTTGCGTTGTAAAACGTTAATACAAGCACATAACGTTTTTTTTTTGTGTAAAATTTATGATAAATAGAAAATATTTTATTATGAACCACCTCAATACACAAGCATGAATACGAATAAAATATTGTGTGTCATTATTCAGCTGTTGTTTCTTTCTCGTTTTTATGGTCACTGATTTAAAATTAGATAACTCATATGAAGTGCACACTCAAGGGATTTTTAAAGTTAAAAGTTGAAAAGAAACCCAAAAAATACTTTTTTTAATTATTTCACTACAAATTGATTGTTTTAATTGGGGACGAATTTCACATGAACAAATAATTTCTTATATAGTAGACACTCGTTCCTGGGATAGTTCTAATTTCGAAAAGTTCTACTTTCCAAAGGTTTTTCTTTTTTCAAATAAAAAAAAAATATAAAAGTGTATTTTACTTTGAAACATACATAATTTTTTAAAATGAACTTGAAAAGTACATTAAAATTCAGCACAAAAAATGGTTAAATATCGTTTAATTGAAGGCCGTTAGACCGACACGTAAGCCAACCACGTTCACCTTAAACATAGTTTTCAACCATATTATGCTTAACGTCATAGATATGGTTAAATTTATCCATAAATATTTATGTTTATAGTAAACATGTTATGTTTAATTAAGTGAGAAAAATATGGTTGAAAATGAATTGTTTTCTATTTTTCCACAACCATATATATTTATATAACGTAATCGTTCAAAATGATTTGAGGTTTGTGGCTGAAGTGGTTGAGTGGCTAGTTAATGCTCCTTCACTGCTATTGCCCCAGGTAGAGTAAAATTAAATTGGAAATAAAATTCAAGCCCGCTGTATAAGGTAATAAATAAATATAAACCACAAAGTCAATGCAATAAAAAAGCTTTTATTTATTTTTTAAATAAACAAAATTATATATTTTATTTTTATTGTTAATGAAAAGTACTTTTACTTAGCACGTCTTGTATAAAATTATATTGTTTAAAGCAGGCAATAAAAAAATTACACAAAAAAAAATAAAGGACAGCAAAAAGAAAAAAAATCCTTTTTTAAGATAAATAAATTTTCATAAATTTTGTGGACATGTCAACTAAAGAGATTTCTTTGTTTTATGACTCTGTATTTTTAATAAATGTCTGTGTTTATTTCGTGTAAACAGTTCGCTGCACCAATCCAGACACACACACACATACACACACACGCATACAGCCACCATATAACAATTTTAATGCATATTTATCATGCTACCAAAGAAATATGAAATTCTAAGTAAATTTTTACCATCATGGAAGACATGCAGGATTGTTGTATAAAATCAAGTTTTTACTGCCACTTCTAGTAAGTTGGAGACAAACTAGCAAATATAATTTTGCAATTCATGAATTAGACAAATACATACACACACACACACACACACACACCTAAATAAAAGTCATAATTTACAGAAAAGTTCCATTTGAGCAATTTCAAATGTTTATTTGAAGTAAATCACCACAAAAAAATCTTATAAATTAAAATATAACACATGATCAGTACAAATTAGCAACCTAAAAGTGACTATTCTTAGAATATATTCAGTTCGAAAAAAGAATTTTAATTGTTAAGTTAATTGATGTAAAAATTAAAAAAATATTATAATTATATCCTGGTGAAACTACGCAAGTTGGTGCGAAATATAAATTTATATAATACGATCTCAAGCTTAATAATTTAACCGTTTTAATTTAAAAAAGTACTGGTATAAAAAGATTTTTCATAAAATCACAAACGCTAATTAAAATAATTCTTTTGCACTATAAGATACACTTTGGAATCTTTATTTTTAAAACCAATAGAATGACTGTAGTTACTCAATTTTTATGTATAAAAAAATGAAATTGTAAGAAATTTTAATATGCAAATAAATTTTAATGATTTTTAAAATAATTTTGAGTGTTTTTCCATAAGAATATTTTAGACCTTATTAGATGGTACGTTTCGTATAAGCAGCACATAAAAATTAAAAAAAAAAATTATTTAATTTAAAATATTTAATATTGTTACGAAAAATTACTCTTGTGAATCACTGTGTTTTATTATTCGTAAGAAATGGTATTTATGTATGTGTAAATGTAGCAATTCAGTGTTTATGTTAATTCGTAGAATTTGATAGCCTAATGCTCTGTGTTAGTGTAGAAGCTTTATAGCTTTAGTTTTAGAATTTGCTAGATTAAGCATTTTCATTTATATAAACTTTTTTATGATAGGGTAAAAACGTAACAATATCAAAAAAGAATTTCATATTAGGCAAAAGTCAAAAAATAATCTTTCGATAAGATTTTTGTATTCGCAGTTCTATTACACATAGGACATTTAAAAGACAACAAAGCAAAAATTAATGTAAATTTAAAATTTCGGTTGTATTTTTAATTTTTCTCGGCCATTTGTGGATCAATTGCTCTTATTTTTTGCACAGATTTTATCGATGTAATTTTTGACACAACTACATACTATGTTATTTTATAAGTTTTGTATTTTAGACAAAATACGCAAAAACCCACCAAGAAAAATGGTCCAAAAAAGAGATAGTCGTGGTTTTTTACTCATAACTCCGTTAGTCACTAGCTGATTCATTGGAATTTTAATAGTATCTATAAAACAGAAACCACTGACACATTGGTTTACTAAACTCTTTCCTACGTTGCCTCAGGACTTCAGAAAATTGATTTCAACGACTACACAGTCAGACAGAAAAGCAGAAGCCGCATATTCGACTTCTCTATTTATAAGGAATAGGATTATATATACACACTTTATACAGGGTGGGCCAAAAGAAACCAAGGGGTGTAAAAGTTTAATAACTTTTTTGTTTATTAATTTTTTTTTTATTTTTTCTTTCAGATTATATAGACAACAATTGCAGAATTTATAATGGAGAGGTTCACAACTGAACAGAGAACCAGAACAATAGAATTTTATTATTTAAACCAGAGATCAACTTTATTGAAAATTTGATTATGAGTGATGAAGCTCATTTTCATTTGAATGGCTTTGTTAACAAGCAGAACTGTAGGTTCTGGGGTTCTCAAAATCCAAGAGCCATTCATCAACGCCAATTGCACCCCATCAGGTGTACAGTATGGTGTGGGATCACATCTGAAAATGTCATTGGGCCCTACTTCTTCGAGAATGAAGATGGAAGTGCTGTAACCGTAAATGGAGAGCGGTATCGTTTTATAATAGAAAATTTTTTACGTCCTGCTCTTGAAAACAGACCTGGTATGTGGTTTCAGCAGGACGGAGCCACTCCCCATACTGCCAGAGACACAATGGCACTTTTAAGTCAAATTTTTGGAGAGCGAATAATTTCTCGAAATTTGGAAATTATTTGGCCAGCGCGATCGCCAGATTTGACAACACCCGACTATTTTCTTTAGGGTTTTTTGAAGGAGCGAGTGTATGTGAACAAGCCAGAGACAATCCTTGAACTCAAGGCAAACATTGTTGCAGAAATTCGAACGCTACAGCCACAAGTTTTGAAAGATGTTATGGAAAATGCTCTAAAAAGAGCCCATCAGTGCGAAGCTGAAAACGGTGGTCATTTAAGAGACATCATTTTTCATACTTAGTGTAAAAAAATTTCCATTTTGTATATTATATAATCTGTAAGAAAAAATAAAAAAAAAGTTAATAAACCAAAAAGTTATTAAACTTTTACACCCCTTGGTTTCTTTTGGCCCACCCTGTAGTATAGACATTACAAACGCAATCACAAGCTAGTAGAAGGGTATAAAAATTTCTAAGGGAACACAGTGCAATTATAAGGTAAGGAAATTTTCCCTTTGTAACAAAATATTCGGATTCGGCATATAGAGAAGCTTTGCATTACAAAATTAAACGAAAAAGTTGTTTAAGTCGATGAAATATTTTATTTTTGTCAATTAAAAATGTAATTACCCTGTTGCCGTTGTCACAACTTTTGTTCCATCACCTACATAAATGGCCTTAGCTTTGAGAAATCACATAATACTAAATTATGATTGTCAACAAAGAAATTCAAGATTCAAGGTTATGACTGTATTTTAGCCAAAACATCCATCTGTTAGCAGCCATATTTAAATATAAAATTTATTAACAAATTTTACGTTTCATTGAGGCCAACATAATTTTTTTATTTTTATGTGAGTTGTTTACCAACTTTTTTATTTATTCATTTTCATTTACTTGGCCACCAAAGAAGTTCAAATGAAAAAATTTAATGGCGAATAATAATAAGAAATGAAATTTGTGACGAGAAAAAAAGTAAAAAATGTATCCATTAAATACAACATTTTGTTTGGGCAATATAAACTGTTTCAAACGGATTTATTTATTTAATTTTTGTATTTCTTTTTATTTAAATTTATTAAAGCTTTAAGGTTCGTTAAACAATTTTTCAAAAGCTAAATTTGTGAACCAGCTGCTTGGTTTTTAGCACGACTAAACTAAAACCGAGTGGCAAGTTAAGGAAAGGTCTTACGAAATTTTAATATTTTATCTTATAAAAATAAATAATTTATCTAACAAAATTTTATAATCATGAGCATAAATTTGAAATGTTTGCACTGGTAAGCATTTTTTACTGTTTTATTATAAAGCAAAAACTATTTTATGGCTTAATAATTTTAATCGGTTGTATTGCAAAAAAGCACTAATAACACTGCACAACACAATAAATTTTTTTTCAAAAGTAGCTAATAAAATGGCTTAAATGTCTTATGCCTAAATGGAGCTTAAAGTTTTTTTTCTTTTTTTTTAAATATTAATTTTAAAGCAATTTAGTTAATTAATTAATTAATTAGTTAATTTTCGCTCTACTTAAAAAACAAATATTTAACAATCAATTCTTGTTTAAAGCACCAAAAATTTCTATCATTTTATTGACATATTTTACATCTACTTATATAGTTTTCACCAGGACCACACAGAACAATTTTAGTTGGGCAATTCTTAATTTTGTAGGAGACAAGGAAAAAAAGAATGGAAAGAGGTTCAAACTTGCTCGTGCTCAGCAATTCCTATTTGTAGTCTCTTCGTATCTTTTTTCAGCTTAAAGGCTGAATGAATGACTGAATAAGAATGCTAAAATTGCCGAAACAAAAAATTTTGCGTGTGGGCAAAACGACAATTTTAAAAGAGAATTGAGAAAGAATTGCCCAACTAAGCTTACCATGTGGGATACTTGTCCTACACACAGCAGTTTGAAATTAAGTTTTGCGGAACATTTTTGAGCCAACTCTAAATAAGTACGAATTAACCCTTAAACATATTTCAAGTTTTAACTTATTTTGGAAATTAAATTTCATTTTCATTATCGGTATGTTTAAAGACTCATAATAGAATTTTATGAGGAAAATTTTTTCAGAAAATTTTAACTCTCTGACCCTTTAATGTGTGGATCTTTTTTGTTCCTTTTTTATGTGAAGTCAAAAAAGTCAAATTAACTGAAAAGTTAGAATGTTAAAAGGTTCCACAAAAATATTCCTCGTAGTGTTTTACAAAAGTTTGATTTGTATGGTTAGCTACTGCGAAGTGCAAGTTAAATTAAACCCCAACTTGATATACACAAGATGTTAACTTTTAAAGTGAATTTATTTTTTTGTTGTAAAGTGTAACCATTAGTTGAATGAAAAAATATTGTATAAGATTTTGTTTGTTTGACTTTGATTGAATGTTTGTGTATTAACAATTATAAGTGGGTCTATGAGCTGTTATTAAGTCCAGTTTAAAAAAAAAATTATTTAGCGGTAATTTTACTAAAAAATGTAGACTTATACCACTTTGCAAAATAACAGCTCATATATATTTCGTTATTGAAAGTATTTTATCTTACAAGATATTTAAGCGTCCATAGCATTACACAGGATTCACAAGTCAATGTATTATATTTGCTCGATTTCGCTATGACTTTTTATAAATCTGAAATAATGCTACAAGGTAACTCCGTACTCATTCCAAATTTGGTACCTTTTAGTAATTAGAAAATTCTCCAAAGATTTTATCTTGTTTGGCAAGAAAATTAAAGATCGATATGAGTCTACTTTTGAGTTATTAATTAGTTTGGGTGTCCTGACAGAAGATTTCTGATTCTTGACTAGATACCAAAATCTATCTATTATACATAAGTAAAATTCATTTTCTGTTTAATTATATGTTTGGTCGAAATAGAAAGCTGTTCAAAAAGCTGTGTGGCCGTACTTAATTTATGCTTTAAATATTGAAATTATGCTTTAAAATATTGTTGTCACCTCTGATAAATAATAATGATAGAAAAAACATGATTTGAATGGGTTTTTTGGCAATTAAAATTTTATTTGTATACGGATTTCCCTGCTCTCTAAGGATAAAGGCTCACCTAATAAATCACTGTAAGACCGGGCAAAATTATTTAGTAGCAATTAAAAAGTAAAGAAATATAGACGTGAGGAGTTTTAGTTAGGGTTTCACAATTAATTTCACATTTTGCTTATACTATTTATTATTAAGATAAATAAGTTTTAAAAGTCCTGCAACACATGATTTTGTAATTGTCCTGAGTTCAAAGAAATAACCCGAAGGCGTCATTTAATAAATCAGAAAATAATACAGCTGCTTTTCCGCTTGTCCAGTATAAAAATATTTATAACATAAATTATAAAATATTAAAATAATATACAACCTATTAAATTATTTAGAATTATAAAGTTTAAAAAATGTAATCTTTACTCGTTATTAATTCCAATTTATGTTGGTGTGGAAAATGCATTATTTTCCATGATATTTTCATGGAATACTTTGGTAAAATTATTTACTTAGTACAATAAGTACTGAGATGAAACAGCTATATGGATATGTTTTCCCTCTTGATACTAAATAAATAATTTTTCTACAATTTTCCATAAGAATATCATGAAAAATAATGCATTTTGCAACATAAATTGGAATTAAGCACGAATAAAAATTAAATTTTGTTATTGAAATAAATAATATTGAAAATATTGTAAATGTATAAAACAAAACGAATTTAAGTATAAGCAAACAGATGACATACAAAAACTCCAAAATCAATTATATATATGTGGGGATTTATTAAAATTATGGGAAGTAAAAAGCTTCAACTTTGGTTTTAAAATTCATTTATTAAAAATATATGTATTAGAAGTATAAACGACTTCACTGTCTGCTTGCCACTGACTAACTCTCTGTTCGTTTCTTTTCAGTCCGCGTTGTCTGTGTTCAGTCAGTGTTGTATTTCCTAACATAGTACGTCAGTGTTGTATTTCTAGTCAGTCAGTGTTCCCACATTCGGCCCTCCTGACATCACATTCGACCCGAATGTGGTAACCATTTCTTCATATTTTCCACTACTGTGTTACACTTTTTAGTTCCTTCTGAGTTCCCTATTTTCTCCACTTCATATCGACTATGAGGAAGCTTTTTTATTACTCTATAAGGACCCAGAAATTTCGGCCTAAGCTTTAAGCCCGCTCCATATTGCGTGCGCTTTATCGCGACTAATTCTCCGATGGCATACTCTGTTTCTGGAGTTCTCTTTTTGTCGAAAGTTCTTCTATTCTCCTGTTGTATACGTAGAATATTCTCTCTGGCTTCTTCTCTTAATGAGTCACGTTCTGTCTGGATTTCTTGTATTGCAAGTTCTTCAAGCGGTTTTCTTATATCTGGATCATCGGCTACTCTCATGTCCAAACCGGTCAATATTTTAAAGGGAGTTACGCCTGTGCTTCTAGGTACAGTGTTGTTTATAGTCCTTTGAACACGTTCGATGTATTTATACCAGTTCCCTGGTTTTTCCACGCAAAGTTTAGTTAAAAGTGGTATTATGGTACGATGTATCCTCTCTACTTGCCCGTTACCGCGGGGCACACCAGTAGCAATCAGCAAATGTTGAATATTTTCCGTTTTACAATATTCCTCAAAAACTTTCGCAGTAAACGCTGTGCCTCTATCCGTTATTATTCTGGCCGGATTGCCAAATATAGCTGACTGTTTAGTTAGTTTATCCACTACTTCGTTAGCTCCTGTGCTCTTGGTGGGGTACAGCCAAACAAATTTTGAAAAAGCATCTACTATAACCAAGATATGATTGTACATTTTATGGGTATCTTCCATTGGGCCTACATGGTCTAAATGGTATGTCATTAACGGTTTATCGGCCTTATCTATGGGGTTGAGGAAACCTTCCTTTCGTCCTCGTTTAGCTTCTGAAACAATACACTCCATACAACTTTTAACTACACGTTCTACTTTGACACCTAAGTTTGGTATATAAAATGATTTTTCGACAATGTCTTGTGTTTTGCGTTTGGCGAAATGTCCCTGGCGATGAGCAATACGTATAATTTCTAATTCCATCTGTTCAGGTATCACAATTAGTTCCTTATTGGGGTCCTTGTATAGCAGGTCGTATTTCATATAAAAGTCTTCGTATGAGTCTTTTTGAAGAATCCGTCGCACTGCTTTCACCCATTCATCCTGCAGTTGAGCTTCTCGGATGCGATGTCTCAGGGAGTCCTCTATCATTAGACATGCCACACGACTCAGAGCATCCACATGTTTCATTTTTGTTCCCGATCTGTGTTCAATAACGCAATCAAACTCCTGCAAGAAAAGCGCCCATCTTGAAACCCTTGGTGGTACGTCTTGTTTTCTCATCGTTAGTGCGAATGCGTTACAGTCCGTCACTACTTTTACTTTCAAACCTAATACATAAACGCGCCATTTTTTTAGTGCTTCTATCACTGCTAGTACTTCTAATTCATAAGAGTGGTATTTTTGTTGCTCTGGTGAAGTCTTTCTGCTCATATATTCTACTGGGTGCAATTGAGCATCTTCGCCGTCCTTTTGCAGTAACACAGCTCCATATCCGTACATGCTGGCATCCGTATGGATTTCTGTTACTGCGTTTGGGTCGAACAACTTCAGTACTGGTGCAGTAATCAATGAACATTTTAATTGCTCGAATGCTGCCACTTCCACTTCTCCCATCTTGAACGCTACATTCTTACGCAATAAGTCCGAGAGTGGTTTCGCCACTATTGCGTATTCAGCAATAAATCGTCTAAAATAAGATGTCAGACCCAAAAAGCGCTGAACTGCTTTTTCATTCCGAGGCACAGGGAAATTAGAAATGGCTCTGGTTTTATCGTTCGATGGTCTTATCGTCGAATTCTTTATTATGTAACCTAAGAAGTTTATTTCGCTCTTCAAAAATTGACATTTCTCCCATTTGATATTTAGTCCCTTTGACTCCGTAATTCTTATTACCCTACGTAATTTCTCCATTCCCTCCTCTACAGTCTCCGAAGGAATCACAAGGTCATCCATATACGTTATCACGGTACCATCTCTTATCAAATCTCTAAATACTGAAGCAATGAATCTACAAAAAACTGCGGGGGAGTTTGATATGCCAAAAGGTACAAATAGAAACTCATATATCCCATTGTGGGTTACAAATGCGGTATATTTTCTTGACTCCTCCTCCATAGGCACGTGGAAAAATCCGTTTCTTAAATCCAGCGTCGTGAATAGTTTAGCATTCTGCAGGCGCTGTATTACGTCGTCCATTAAAACCATAGGAAAGTTATCCCGTACAATCCTTTCATTCAATTTACGGTAATCGCAACAAAGGCGTTTGTTTCCGTCCTTTTTGCTTACCAATACAATTGGTGCTGAATATTCCGAACAACTTGGTTGAATAATGCCGTCCTTCAACCATTCATTCACTTGCCTGTCTACAATTTGTTGATCAGTATAAGACATTCTCCTAGGCCTAAGTGCCACAGGTACTTCATCGCTCAAAATAATTTTCATTTTCACCGGATACTCTTTAGGTTTTCTAGGTTGGTACCTCTCCACTATATCCACTAATTCTGTTCTTACATTTTGCTCTAAGTGATCAACATCCAACTGATTCTTACAGCCACCTTCAAGCATAACGGCTTGATCAAGATTTCCAAATTCATTCTGTAATTCTTCAATAGAATTACCAGAAACTCTATCATCTTTCTCCAACTTTTTACCCTTCAAATCACTGCCACATTTATGCTGACACACTATCGATTGTACCATATCTCCAAATCTTCCTTGCACCCTCTGTACTGAGCTTTTATACTCCTTTGCTGTTGAGATTACACTCTCCTTTCCTCTTGAGCTTCCCTGCTCTTTACCTCTTGAGCTTCCCTGCTCTTTACCTCTTGAGCTTCCCTGCTCTTTACCTCTTGAGCTTCCCTGCTCTTTACCTCTTGAGCTTCCCTGCTCTTTACCTCTTGAGCTTCCCTGCTCTTTACCTCTTGAGCTTCCCTGCTCTTTACCTCTTGAGCTTCCCTGCTCTTTACCTCTTGAGCTTCCCTTCTTATATAGAAATTTCGCACCCTCTCCATCTATTGTCAAATTCACCTGTTGCAAAATGTCATTGCCTAACACAACTGAGTATAAAATATCAGATTCCTTACAAGCATGAAAGGTGATTGGCAGTTTAATATCGTCGATACTCGTTTCCATCGTAAACTTACCCAGTGTGTTAATTCTTCTTCCACCAATACCACTTAAAACTTTTTTCTCTGGTTCGAGCTCTATCTCATCAAATAACAATAATGTATCATACCGGATAAGGCAAACATCACTTCCAGTATCTATAATGGCTGATACATCTCTACCTAAAATATTTATTTCTTTAAATATACGCTGCGAAGGGGCCATAATATCGTCCGATGCGGTATGCATATTTTCGGATCTGTAGCCCCCTCGTGGGCCAGATTCATTATTCTCTTTTTTAATTTGCGTTTTGCATTCGTATTGCCTATGACCGACACCCTTACACTTAAAACATTTGACTTGGTCACACTTGTTAGCCAAATGACCTTTTTGACCGCATTGAAAGCATCGTCTCGGTTCTTTGTTCTCTGTCATGCTTTTATTGAATGTTTTTGGATATAACCCTTTTGAATTTGACGATTCGGGTGAACGTATCTTCTCATATATGGTAATTTTCTCTTTTAATCCTTTTAACGAGTTAGCTTCATATAATATTGCTTTATTAAGCCTGTTATCATTTATCCCCTCTATGAAATACTCTATCAAACTTTTGTCGTCCAAGCCAATAGGATTTCCCATCTCTCTCAAACTATACAGATATTCGCGAAACGACTCACTTGATTTCTTTTTACGTGCTTTTAACATTCTATGAACCTCCAGGCATGATAATTTTCTACCAAATTCATCCAACAACGCTTGTTTGAGGGATGGCCAATCTGCTATACCAGATTCGCTTCTGGCAAAGATTTTAGCTGCACCCGTCAACAGTTGTTTAGCATATATAAACTTTTGTAGATCACTCCACTTAACAGCGTATGCACAATCTTCAAATTCTTCAACCCATTGCTCAATTTCCGGCGAACCGTCTCCTGAAAAAGCTGAGACCGAATCCTGGACATCCTTTAAACTAAATATGCTACTACATTGTGTTTTACTACAGGGTGTTTTCGAAACTCTCTGTACTATAACCGAAGAAGCTTCGTCATATTCTGAAGTTTCATCTATCTCTTTTTCTAAGTCAAAATGCATTAAAAGCCTATCCTGCAGTGTACTTTTATTACCTGTATTACTAAGTTTCAACTCATCTAATTTAGCTTTCAAAGCATCTACATTTAATCCGAGTATTTGTTCTCTGTCCATTTTATGAGTCAGTGGCTTATTACAATGAAATTTAAAATTAATATGTTATTAATATTTTGTATCTTAAATTAATATTACAAAAATAATAAGTAAGTTAAACAATTCTCGCTCAAATCAAATAGATTTTTTAATACTTAAATTCTAATATAAAGAAACAGAATTAAAGTTTAAGATTGTTTAATGACAAAATTTCTTTTTATATATCCAATTCTTTACGCAAATAAATTAGTTTTCAAAAAATTAATAGTTAATTTTTTAAGAATTATGAAATATTTTTTGATTGTTTAATGACAAGATTTTTCATAACGTTATTGTTTTTTTTTTATAAAAATACTCATCCACTTCTTCCTTTATGCAGCTCTTCTTTTACTTCCACAGCAATAAGTAAATATGTATCAACTTCACGGTCAAGGGCAAATTCATTTACTCATTTCAACAGTTTTTATATACATAGCTAGCGATCGTGTTTCAATCTCCAAATTGTTCCTCTGTTTATTCGGCTAACCAATTACATTGATGCGCATATACATCACACTTAAACACATTTGTTGCTTTTCTGTCTCGTAAGAAATAATATGATGATTGTTGTTGTTGTTAAGCACTTTGTTCTTTGTATTCAATAGTTGGAATTCTTTCTTTACACTTTTATTATTGTTTGTTTGTGTGTATTGTGAATTTTACAGTTTTAACTTTACTCTTTCAACCACAAAAATTAAGTATTTGCAAAAAAAAAAAATTGTTCTCCCTTTTCCTCTTGTTCTATACTCTTCTTTTTTTAATTTTAACGTATTTTTTGGCTATTCTGTTTGCATATTTCTTCTTTAAATCAAATTCTCTATATGAAAGTCACAATATGCCGTTAAGTTTTTTTTTTTTTCCCTTATTTCTAGGAATGTATGCAACACAAAAAGATCACTGTTTCTCAATGTTAACTTTGGTGGTGGTTTTCTTCTTTATCTATTTTGTAGTTGTTGTTCTTCACAGTGTTATGTGTTCTTTCTATATATATTTTTTTATTAGAACGAGAACACTTCACTTAAGTATTTTTAGCACGCAAAAAAAAAAATTTATTATTATCGATGGCTTAATGGCTCAATGGCTTAATGGCTCAATCCCGGGCGAGCTCCCAAATGTGGGGATTTATTAAAATTATGGGAAGTAAAAAGCTTCAACTTTGGTTTTAAAATTCATTTATTAAAAATATATGTATTAGAAGTATAAACGACTTCACTGTCTGCTTGCCACTGACTAACTCTCTGTTCGTTTCTTTTCAGTCCGCGTTGTCTGTGTTCAGTCAGTGTTGTATTTCCTAACATAGTACGTCAGTGTTGTATTTCTAGTCAGTCAGTGTTCCCACATATATATATATAGTTTTTTTGGGTTAGCAACGCGTTTACTAAAGATGAAATGATAGTAACAAATGAAGAAAATATATTTAGTTTCCTTTTTATTTGTTTTATAATTTGAAATTGAAATTACAAAAACAAAACGAAGCGGAACTGTAGAAATTGTTGTCAATTTATTTACTTTCTTTTAATGTCGGCATTAGTGTCAACTTTTCTTTTTCTTTTTTTGTATAAATTTATAGTTGTTTTGTGTTTTTACAATCTTTAAATAGCCTCAAACAACAGCCAAAAAAAAAGTTTTATAACAAAGAAAACAAATGAAATACTGAATTTTGCAAAATTATTGCAAACAAAAAATGGGGTGGATAATAAACCAACTCCACAAAAAAAACATTTTATATTACACTGCTTAGTATAACTCTAGTAGCAGCTTAAGATAATATAAGTACATTCATTTAAAATATTATACTAAATATTTTTAACTAAACAAGTCTAAAAATGAAAAATTTATTTTAAATGTATTAAAAACAAACAAGCAAATGAAGAAAACAAGAATCATCAGCTACTGAAAAATCATTAGAATTAGCAGTGGGAAAAAATAACAACTGGTCACTGTGGCCAAAAAAAAATTATTTTTACAAGTACTTCCTAAATCTTGTACTCACTAAAAATTCAAAGACTTGTTTGGATAATTTGTGCGCCAGATTAGAAGGTTGTAGGTATAAATGCAGTAAGTAGCCAACATGGTTACAAGTTAGACTATCACAGTGGCACAATATTTATTTGTTTTCGTTACGTAACCTATAAAGTTAAGTTTGTATATATTTATGTATTAATAAATAGTGAAATAATTAAATTTTAAATGCATATATTTTTATTTCAATTTTGCATATTTTGCAATTTGTAGTGCATGAAATTCTACCAGTGAATGGTGAACATGAAGGGATTTGGGTTAGAGCAACAGAAAACTTATTCCAAAGTTTCGTTATCTCATTAATTTCACAGATGACATGACATATGTGAGATTTATTTAAAAAAATTTATTTAAATACTTCTTTAAAAAAAATCAATTCTTCAAAAAATTATGAAATTTTTGATAAAATTCCCAACAAAAAAAAATCGCTCAATATTTTCTAAATATTGCACAACTAATATGCACCAACAATAATTGATTAGCAATTTCTTTTGAAAATGTTTTAATTGCTAGAAAATAATAATTTTCAGTGTCCTGCATTTAACTGAAAATTTACTGGTATTAAAAGATTTTATCAATGAAATAAATTTAAAAATTAATAGCCAACCAAAAGTAATTTAGTTAATTGTTATGCTTGACCTGTATGCTCTCAACTCTTTGTATTTGAAATACATCATGCGTTAGCAATTAATGCTCTACTTAAATTTGAAACAAATTGGCGGTTTCTTGTGTCAATGCATTTATTAATTATTCAAATTGCTAGACAATTAAATACAAATTGTATGTGCAGCAAATATTAAGTGTTACGTTTCATGCAACAGCATTTAGATTGGCTCTCAAAATAATGAAAACAATATTAAATATTTAAGCCAAAACCAAATGAATTGACATTTTTCAAGGTCTATTAGTTTCGTTATGTGCTAGTGCCACTAAAGCTGTATAAATGTTTGTTCAAGTGAAAATTATCCAACGGCCAAAAATTAGGTTTATGGGTGACAGAGTTTTGGTAAGCCAATTTCAAATTTGATATAATCATAGTCTCACAGAGAAGGAGGATTAATTTTGTTCATAGAAATTTTGTAATTGAAAAACATTATTAAAAAAGATACTGTTTTTAACAAGACTATGACTAAAGGCCAAAATTATTGTGATAAATTTGAACATTTAATAACAAGTTAAACAGCCGAAAAAAAAAGAATTTAAAATGAATTATGGTTGTCTTATTAAATTTATTTTTGCAAGGCTAAAGCAGGGATAACATGAAACTAATATTGACGACTAATGCTCTTATCCAAAAAAAAAATTTTTATATAGACTTTGAAGTAATATTTATGAAAAATTTCGATAACATTAAAGGCTGGTTTAGCACTTTTTTTCTTTTTTTTTACAAAAAACTGTTTCGCACCTTTTGTTGTAGTGTTGAATTATTAAATATTTTTGTTTTTACAAAAGTTTTAAGCACTTTAATTATTTAAACTTTCGCTTATACTCGCTTAACTTCTTTTTTTCAATAAAAACTACTCTGTCTCATCTGTGCATAAACGTCTCGTAAAAACGTTGCTAAATTCTATTTTATATAAATCTTGACATTTGTTTTCTATAAGGACGTTCACTGCTTTTCATATAACAAAACGGATCAGCTGATAACGAAATCTTACGGGACGTTCGGTTAATTCTAGCTTAATTTTAAAGTCTAAGCTAATTTTTATAAGTTCTTTTTAAGCAATATTTTTTTATGAAAAATACCATTAAGAGATATGTAAAAATTTATTAATTCAATCAAATACTTATCATAATTATTAAATACTAACTAATTTACCCGGCTTGAACCGGTTCTTTCCTTTATGAGTTAAGAGAGCATATGCTTTAAATTAAAAAAAAAAATTGCGCTGAAATATAGAATTAAAAACTAACTAACTTTTTCTATTGAAAAATAGACGAAGCATATTCGAAAGTATATCAATTACTCAGAAAAAGAAAAAAATTACTTTCTTAAAAATACACAATTAAACAGAAAATACATTTTATTTATTTACATATCGTTTTCTGCCATTGATAACAATTATTGATAAAAATATTTTCATAAAAACCAATGAGGAAAAAATTAACCAAATTGGCTTAGCCATTCTCCGTAGTAATGGGCGTGGCAAATTTTTAATTTCAGTAAAATATAAGCTGGGTTATGCAAAATTTACCAAACCAGTCTAGAAGTTCTTCGATTTGAGAGAAATTTAAAAAGTGGGAGTGGTAATGGGCGTGGTATATTTTAATTTTTATAAAAATTAAATTGGGTTTTGATGAAAATATAAAATTTTTATATATTTGATCTCATAGAGGAAAGGACCGAGAAAGACCGGGTAAAAACAGGTTTGTAGATAAATAAGCCAGATATTGACTACAGCGCCACCTACCGGGCGGATTTGTCATGCTAAACCTTGCAAGACGTAACCCAAAGACATACAAAGAAATTCAATTAAATTGGTCCTGTGTTTTTCAAACACACGTACAGTCGAATTTTATATATGAAAAATATTATAAAACTTTAAGCAAAACAGAACGAAAAAGGAATAAGTAAAAATGTTCGTACTTATAAAACAATTAAAAACATACTTGCGCAACTGTCTTGTATGTGAAAGCACTCTATGTGGCTTATTTTGAAGTTAAACCCACAAAAATAGTTTGCTGTAATACAGAGTTTTAGCCTGAAACATATATTTACATGATTATACAGCTACCAAAATGGAATAGTTTTTAGATTAATTCCTTCTGTATTCTGCTAGGATATCACAATGTTAGAGAAAACACTTAAAGCGTTGATTTAGGTTTGTCTAGTAACATTTTAGACTACACTGAAAATATTTTGTTCCTTAATACAATTTGAAATTTCATTATTTTTTAACCAATGGCAACGTTTCATTAGCCTAACAAATTATTTAATTAATTTAGTAAAAGATTAATTTATTTATTGAAGAAACTCTTTACTGAATCAATGACTGAAAGATAACGAGTAGTCCTGGAGTATTAATTTTTAAAATGAATTAGTCACATTTACTGCAGGATTTTTTTTTAAATCTTTTATATATTTTTAGCAAAAACTTCACATTAAAAAAACGCTAAAGAAAATAGAATATGAAATTCAAAATTATTTGAAGGTTATTTGTTTAATATTATTTAAAAAAATTTGAAATTATATTTGTTTATTTATGATTTTCTTAAAATTTCATTTCCCTGACTTTCATTTCCTGACTTAATTAATATTTAAAATAACATTTTATTTTATTTTTTATCTTATACAAAAGTGTTCATCTGTGGCAATTTATTTAAACATTAGCATATTATGATAGTGAACATTAATTGTGATTATCTTATTATACGAGTAATTCAAACATCTTAATAAACATGAGATTAAATTTAGTTGCGATAATTAGCTTGTCATTGGCAATAAATCACTAAATCCAATTGATGATGCCAGTTGAAGTAAGTAGAATGAATACATAATGAGTAGAGCTTTTGCAATTAAACTTAAGTCTTTTTTTTTTAAAAAGACATGTAAACAAATGAAAACATATCTTTATTAAACATTAAAATATTTATTATGATTAATTTGTAAAAATACTCCTTAATTTGTAAAAATACTCTTAACTGAAATCAAATTTCAAAATCGTTGCACCACAATATGTTTATGTTAATTTAAAATTCTACTGCTTATTAAATTAGCAAACCGCGTAAATAAATCAAAGATGA
This sequence comes from Thelaira solivaga, assembly GCA_947397855.1. Lineage (NCBI taxonomy): Eukaryota > Metazoa > Arthropoda > Insecta > Diptera > Tachinidae > Thelaira > Thelaira solivaga. Next base: position 39,338,090 of record OX377610.1, read on the forward strand.
AAATCTCTTTACAATTTACTAAAGATGCTACAGTATGTAAATAACGTATTTACACTTTGATTGACTGGTAAAATATAAAAAAAGAGGGTATAACCATTTGACATGAAATATTAAGGGCACTTTTTTTCTACAAATAAAATGTACCACTTACAGTGGTTAAGTCATTAAACATATATTATAAAATTTTTAAGTTATAATAATAAATTTCCCTGAAGAAGGCCTTCAAAATAAAGTCGAAATATTGGAAAATTAAAATAAAAACAATTTTCATTGAGATCTAAAGCTTGAATAATATTTACTAATAATATTAAAATTAATGTTTAAAATAATTTATAAAATAAAAAAATTTATAATACACTAGCAGTTTTTCCTAGTCTGGTCAGTTCTTTCACTCTTTTATTTAGAATCATTAGAAAAGAGAGACCGCATGTATAGCATTAAAAAGAAAATAGAATTTAACCCCCTTATCCAAAAAAAAAAAAAAAAACTAACGTAGACTTTAAAGTCAACCTTATCGAAATTTTTCATATAATTTTTTCATAAATTTTACTTTAAAGTCTACGGCAACTTTTTTTGGATAAGAGCATTATTATTAAAAACCCTATCAAATTTGTTCTAATAAAAAGTTAGCTTTAAAGAAGGCTTGGCCGATTCAAAACCTTCTGCCTTGTTTTTATTTATTAAGGCGCGCTTTACAACCTAACCTAATCTTCCTTGGAGTATAGAAAATATATGTATTAAATTTACAGCTTATAAGCCAAACCAACAACCAAAAAAAGAGTTAATTTTATTTGTATAGAAGACATTCGCTTGCGTTTAAGATTATAAAAAAATTCCTAAATAATTATGCAACAAATCCAAAAAAAAAATTTTTTCTGCGGCACTATGCTCTCGTAACTGTAAAAGTCATAAGTATTGCCAATTCTGTATTTTGTTAATTTTTTTGAGAATTTTTGTTATTTCAAATCATAAGATTTTAGTTGATGATAAGTACTCAATGATATGCAGGCTACCTGATAACTCCATAACTTTTTGAATAAAAAAAAAATATTTTCGGCAAGAAAGCGCTTTATATTTCAAAATAATTTGTTTTTAGTGCAGTGTTTTTTAAACTTTTTTATTCCTTGCAAATAATAGGTTTTCTCAAGGTCCTTAAAAATATTCGTTTATTTCTTCAGAATTGAAAAAAAAAATTGACTAAATGTAGAGAATATGCTGGGTGGAGTAGCAGTTTGTAGCAAAATTTATGGATTTTTACCATTGTGATTAACCAGCGCACGATATAAATTTTTTTATTTTAGTTAAAATTCGTTCATTTGTCTGCTTTTAATAGCAATTATGAAATTTTTAATATTTAAGAATTTACAAAAAATAGACAGAACTTTAAGATTAAATACTAAAGGGCATACTTTTGTAAAAATAGGTTTGTAGTGATGTGTGGCTTTCAAGTATGCTTGTGTTTTTTTTTTACAAATACATACTTATTTTTTTTACTTTTTATTACTCTAAAATCTCTTTTGCTTGTGATTTTATATTCTATAAAAGAATTACAATAAAATACTATTGCTTTTTTATTAAATTCAAAAATATTATTGTAAAATTGTATAAAATTAACAAACACTTTTAATTAACTCTACGTTTTTCAATAGCCAAAATATTTACTAAAATACAAAAGCCTATACATGTTGAAATTATAATAAAAACAAAATTATAAGGCTGTTAATTACAATAAATGTGGTTAGAAGTGTATGGCTTAATTTACAACAGTGTTTACAAATAAAACATATTATTTATTTAAATTAATAAATAATAAATATTGAGCACAACATTGTTATGTTGTTGTGTTAGGTTAGATTTTTTAAATGAAATCCATAACAATTTTTCATATAAAATAAATTAAATTAAAATGAATTGGTTAGTTAGGTACGTACTTACCATTGCCAGCTATAAGAAATGAAATGTTAATTGTAAATTTCAAATAATGTTTCTATTTCAATTATTGTTTAAGTACAACTTGAATAATAAAACTAAATTTATTATTAAAAATTGATTTTCTGTTTTTTTATTATTTTTTTTTTGGGTATTTTGTAACTATAGAAATATTTAGTAGGAGAGTTAAGAATCGCTTACATTTTGGTTCAAGTGCTAGTACTAATTCTATCCTTGAAATTTTGTAAATATATCAGCCAAATCTACTACAAATTCAAATTCAGTGGTTGGTGTTGAGTCTGATAAAATGTTCAAACCACTTTTTTTTTCTTTTTGTCTACTAGTGTAATTTACCTATAAAGAGAATGATTATCCAATTATTTGTGTTATTATAATGTAAATAATAGAATAATGCTAAATTTTTTTGTTTCGCCACACTCTTTTAATACTTTTAAAACTATAAAACTGTAAGCAGTATTGAGAAGAAACTAAATTTAAGTACATAATGAAAATGTTTTAGAAAAACCAAAATCAGACAATAACTAGTAGTGTTGCTTGTTATTTATTTTTTTAGCAAATGCATCTATAACATATTTATTAGTTTGTTGTTTCATTAGTAACAATAGTAGAATACTAAAGGCTCAAGAATGGGGTCTAGCACCTTGACAAAATGAAAAAATTTTATTTATGTTACATAAGGAAACGATTTTGTAAATTGTGTGCTTTAATGTAACATTTTCAATAAATCAATGAAATTATTTCATTGAATTAATGAAATTATTTCATTGAATTAATTAAATTATTTCATTGACTTAATGAAATTATTTCATTGAATGAATGAAATTATTTCATTTAATTAATGAAATTATTTCATTTTATTGATGAAATTATTTCATTGAATTAATAAAATCATTTCATTTAATTAATGAAATACTTCATTACTCTGAGGAAATGTATGTTGGGTTGAAAAATATTGAAGTTTTCAATAGATTAATGACAAAATTCAGAAGATATATTAATAAAACTATCTTCCAACACTGAAAGAAAAATGTATCATAAGTCCAATGAAACGATTTCATTAAAATTATTTTATTGCTTCAATCTAATATTTCGTAATAAAAGATTTTCAATATATTAAAAAATTGTGTCATTAAATCAATTAATTAATTCGTTAATGTTATGAAATATTCGTTAGTTTAATAAAATATTTATTTATTTTAATGAACTATTTCATTAATATAAAAGAAAAATGATTAAAGGTTTCATTAAATTAATGAATATTTCCTAAAATTAATACACTGTTTCATTAGTCTAATAAAAAGTGTTTTTAATGTAAAAATAATGAATTTTTCATTGGATTAACTACAAAATTCACAGAATATATTTATAAAAAAAAATTTGCTCAGTGATTAAAATGATCAATCTGTTAGTCGGAATTTAGTTTTACAAAGTAAAACTAAATGTGAAAATGGTGTGTCAATGTAAAAGAATATTTCCAAGTTAAAGAATAAAAGTAGTCATTAGGAGTTTTATATACTATTTCTCTAAAAACACTTAATGTTTTCTGTAAATTTTACACAAAATTTCTGGATGATTTAATTGTATGTGTTAAAGAACACAACATCTAATCTATACAAATATAATTTGTTTGTTTGTTCGTTATAAAAATTTTTGTTTTGTAATGAATTGTCTATAAATTGTTACATAAGGTCTCTATATTTTATAGTTTTGTGCTGGCTACGCCCATATTTACGCCCACTTTTCAAGGATTTTCACTGGCCACTGTTCAAAAAGCTGTGCGTCCGTACTTAATTTAAGCTTGAAATTATGCTTAATAAGCTGTACAATAGATCTTAAAGATCGCGGTACAATTATAGCAAATAATGATAATAATATGCTTTCTAATATTTTATTTAACAGAATGGGTTGATACTAATAGAAAGACTGTAGATATATATTTGGATGGGCTTTTTAACAATTAAAATTCTATTTGTAAACCGATTTCTATAAAAATTGGTAAATACGCTTTCTAAGGATACCGAGTCACGTAATAAAGGATCAGGTCGGGCGAGGGAGGGCAAAAAAATCTAGTTAAATTATAAGAACAAAGTCCATCAATGGCAACAATAGATTCAGTCATTTCGTGTGTCAATATCTGGTAAAGCAGCACAACGCCGCTTTCTTTTACTGTGTAATTAAAAAAAATATAGAAAATTGAAATCACTATAGTAAAACTTCAGTTACCAGAGTAACACTTAAAACTTTTAGTCACTGGTCATAAGACAAATTAATAGCAAAAATAAATTTTTTTTTCACTGACTTCACATTTTCGTTTCAAGTGAAGGGCGTATACTAGTCGGCAACAAACTATTATATAATGATTTGTATGCATATAACACCCTTAAATCTAAGTTAATGAGAGCTTAAAAAGTTCATTATACAAACAAGGTGGATACTTTACAAGGAATTTCATTTATATTTAAAATCAAATACGATTAGGGTAAATCAAATAAAATATTTTTCAGAAAATAAGAAATTGATGTTAACTGTGCTTGCTAATAGAATATGTTAAAATGCTTTGTGTAACAGCAAAAGTTTACTGTTCTGTTAGTCCGTTTTAACTGTTCTAAAATTTTTTAATCAATTTTTTATAATGAAAGTTAAATTACCTGTAAAAAAGAGAAAAGCCCAAGTTTCAACAATTTGTACTAGACAATCTACACCTGCTTAACATGTTCGTTATATGTATTAGACATTAATTTTTTTTAACTTCAATCACCATAACCCCATTTCTATAAAACTTAATTTTACAGCAATATTTCAGTTTTCTATTTACTTGTAATAGTTTTTTTCTGCTTTCTTTTTTCCTTTCACTCTCATTAACGTCCATAAGTACTACATAGTTGTTTTCATTTTCATTTTAGGGGTTTTTTTGTTGTTGTTATTTTTCACTTATAACCATAATGAAAACGTTAAATAAATTTACAATTTTTTTAACCACTTAATTTATTTGCACTCATACTGTATGGCCGTTATAAAAATTCGTTATTTCTAAGCGAACATTTTCAACAACAACCACTCATCCAGCAAAATTCACACACAACATGTGTTTTATGTCAGAAACTATAATGATGTTATTATCGTTGTATGTATGGCTGAGAACACATCCTTAAACAAACCAATACATGTGTATACATTTTTGCTATCCATGCATTATGCATCTACTTTACGAAAATCATTATTACAACCTCACAGTCGGCTTTTTGTTAATTTTTTTTGCTCGACCAAAAATATTTAAGCTACATTACATTTGATCGTTACTGCACAGTATGCTCGTAGAAGGAATAAAACTAATCAAATTTGTAAGTGATTTTATTTTATACAAAGTTACAAAGTTGAGTTGATTATCAGCTCTCAAGATCAGCGATCCTTCAGATTGAAAGCTAATAGTCGATTTAATTTTATTTTTCAATTGAAATTTTTCTAATCTCTTTGTAATTCAGGAATTTAATTTATTCAAAAGTGAGGAAAAAGAAGTGAAAAAATCACTACAACTGCAGAAAAAGTTTAAGAAAAATCAATGAATTTAACATTACAAGAAGGCTATTTTCTTTCACTGAATAAAATGCGCATCTAAGTACCTACTAAATGCAGTACTATCTTTTAACATCGCATTGTTTGATTTACTACCACAAAAAATATGCGTTTAAAAGTGACTTCTAAGATACACTTCGCTGAGAATCACTTCTGTTATTTTTTTCTGAGTAAGTAAAACAGTGTGTGTGTGTGTGTGAGATATTAATGAAATCTTTTATTCCCTTTGAAGTTCTAGCGATGATTATTATTAAGTAAAAATAAAGCTGTGAGAATATCTACTCTCTGTTGTGGTTCATTAATTTTTAGACACACAGTTAATAGTAATCAGCCAGCCAACATCGTCTTTAAGATATATGGACTTATGGCTCTGCTAGACTAAAATTCATACCAAACAGTGAGTTGTGTCTCGTATTGTTTTTAATATGTTAAAATCTCATGAGTGTAAAACTTAATTAAATTAAAGAAATGACCACGAATATTGTACTACTGGTAGAATAAAAATTATGTACAATAAGCAATGAATTTAAATCGATCCACACTAAAAACGAATGTATTCATTCCGTTCATATAGAAATGCATTTGTTATTGAAAGCTTAAGAGTGGATTCTCTAGGTAATGACATATATGAGAAAAAATATGTTGCATAAATCCAATTAAATAAGTTAAATAAAATTTTTCATTGAATTAATTAAATGTTTCTTTAATGTAACGAAACGTGTCATTGCTTTGGAAATAATTAAATTTTCATTAGATTAAAATAAAATTAAAAGATATAGCAATAAAATCGCTTCATGATGGTTTGACAAAAAACGCTGCCAATATGTCAGATTTAGCTTTAACATTATGGCAAAATTTTGAAGTTTTCATTGTATACTTTTAGATGACTCTAGATGTTTTGACCGGTCTCTGCCAGACCGGTTCTTTATTACATGAGTTGGTATTCTTACAGTATAAAAAGTATAAAGATTAATTCATTTACAAATAGAATTTTAATCGTTAAAAAACTCATCCAAATAAACTGACTCATGTCTTTACTAACATTATTAGCAGAAGCGCCAACAAAAGTAGTAAATAAAATATTTAAAAGCATAATTTCAGGCTTAAATTAAGTACGGGTATATAACTTTATGAATAATGGCAAACCAAAATGGGTGATAAGTGGGCGTAAAAATGGGCGTATATGGCGACCTTTGGAGCTATACAAACAAAAATTTGTATGGCAAACAAACAAAAAAATAGTAAATTATTTGTATAAATAACCCCTAAGCTCTACAGCTTAGAACAGTTCGATGTTCACTACAACCATATTCATTAGATTTCAAGCAACTGCAACCGAAAATTATTTCATAAAAAAAAGCAAAATTTTTATATCGATTAGGCTTATAAGGCAAATTACGGTCTTCGATACCCATCTAAATCTCAATATAATTTAAATAGAAATTGATTAGTTTCAAATGCCGTAGTCTGTTAGCAGTATAAATTATTTTATTTATAAAAATATTTAACAGTAGAAAATCAATGGCCATTTAAAATAACAATTTAAATGTCCACACATGCAAGCTTCAATCTAATAACGCCTGCTTAAAATACCGGACCCTACAAACTATTTCAAATAAGTATGACCAGAATTTACAAGGCTACTTAGTAAGGAAATATTTTTGCCCATAAATCAATCTCTCTGCTACCACAACTACCACTACTTCCTTTCCTACTTTTCTTTCTTTAAAGGGTTCACGTGTGAGCTGTCGGTTTAACCTAAAATAACCAAATCGTACTTCAAAACTCTATATTATAAAACTTTAATAATTTTTTTCAATAACTTTTATTCCGAAATGCTCAATCACTGTCCTTAATTAAGAGTTGTAACAAAAATAGAGAAAGCAGCTTCAACCTTACTTAATGAAATAAATACTTTCCATGAAAACTGACACACACAGAATTATATCCGTGTACGAGTATGTAGCATGTGTATGCAGTAGGTCATAATTATTAAATGTGTGTTTTTAAATATGACATGACAATATGCTGCTAAATATTTAAGCATAAGCTTAATGGTGAGTGGGCCAAATCGCCCTTTCGAGTTTTTTCATGCACTGCCATAAATACCAATTGTAATAGAGTATTTTTGCTCCATATGCGCTTAAAAGTTGGGTAAAAAATTATTCACTACAGAAGTAAAGTGTGTTTCTTTAGCAAAAATGAGGAATTAATTTTTTTTTTCGCATTAATTAGCTGTGAAACAAGTTAAAACAAAATTTACTGATTGTAACTTCAAAAATATAATTTTTGCTTTTTGTACTTGCTGTACGCACTATGTGCGTTAGCTATTATTTGATTGGATTTTAAAATTTTATAGAAACATTAAAAATTATAAAAAACGTGGTTGATTGGTTTATGATGACAAAGTGAGGGGAAATAAATTGATTTATTATGGCCAAAGTGTTAATTAAATGGCTGGTAAGTTTGGCTTATAAAGTGAAACAAGGAAATATTGCAAGTTAATCCGTGTCCCCTAAACTTTTGTTTCATAACTTCGATGGCGAGAATCGGATTTTTCACCAAGTAAAAAATTCAGTTAATATAATCGAATTTTTTAGTTTCTAAGCAAGGAATTCTGCTAAGCACCCAAAAATATTTAAAGAGCATTATATTGTAAACTATATTACGTCATTTTGGTTGCTGCCATCACAAATTTGATTACGAAAGTAGAGTTTTTGATTAGGAATTTCAGAAAATTAATTGATTTCACGTGAAACATAAGCAAGTGAGAAAAATTCTATTTGTTTGAACTTTGCACTTAGTTATTTTTAGACTGGCGATTAAGTGGAATTACAAGATGTCACTTTGAGAAGACTAGGGAAGGCTATGGGTGAAGGGACACCAAGTATTTATTTTTGAGATATTTCAGAAAGTCTGTTTACATTTTGGAGGGTGCAAGCCCACTCTGTAGAGCTACATATATGCTAGGGACACTTGTGGTACGTAATATATATTCTCTCAAATGGATTCCTTTTGATTGCGGTTTCTTTGGAATCACTATAAGCTTCTCTATGCTTTGGCAGAGAATAATTTGATTATCGGGACATAAAGTCTATTTATTTGGAAAATGAAATAATATTCTGTCACAAAAAAAATACATGGGATGTAATATTTTTATAATAGGATCTATTATACTAACTCCACAACCCTTCTACAGGGTAAATAGTAGCTTCAATTATGCTTTACTAGAAAAAGGCATAATAAAGTGTTCTACACAGAGAAAACCAGTTCGGCTGTGAGAACTAAATTTTTCACAAAAAAAAAAAAAAAAAAAAAAAATCAGTTGTAATAATAAAATTTTTCAGTTTTTAAAAACAAAATTCTATAATAGTCTCTTAAATATAAAGGTAGCTTATAGTTCCTCTTCTCTCTGCTAGCAAAAGGCACAAAATGTAATCTGACGTTTTCTCTCCTTCCTGACCGAAACAACAGAAGTCAATAGATCAGTATAGAGCTTAATATCATTTCTGCTGAAATTCGGAACAACCCTTAAATGTTTAATACTAATAAGTCTTCTTAATTCTGGCATTCCTATTTGAGCTCTTTATATTGAGAAAATTTTTTGCCTATCAAAAATAATTTTCTTAGCTTGTACAACTGAAGTCCATATAGGAATACAGGAATCGAGAAGAATTATTAACCCTAAAAGTATTGTACATTGTAAATAGATTAAATTATTACATGAAAATACTACCTAAGCAGTAGGCCCCAAAAAGTCTAGTTAAAATTAAACCCACAATGATTACGACATTCTTGAATAGTCTTATATTGTATTAGTTGACCAATAAATCTTTTATAGTTCACATTTATAACAAAAATAATAATAAGAAAGTCCTTATACCTAATTCACCACTGCTGATATTGGTCATTCATAAAATGTGGATTTAGAAATCTGTGCCTATTCTTTTTTTAATCTTATTTGGTAAGCTTAAACCTTGTTATGAATGCTATGAAAATTTAAGTTTTCTTTTCCTCCCATATGAGAAAAAAGTTTTTATGTAAGTTTCCGTTTCAGTTTTAAACACACTTTTCACTTCCGACTAAATTATTTGTATTGGGAATATTAAAATGCGCATAATGGCAGAATGAAACAAGCAACATTAGAAACTAATGCATTATTAAAAATTACAAAAACAAAAATTCATTTTTGTTCAAACTATTTGTCAAAAAAAGTAGATAAATCTGCATTTGATATAATTGGAAAAATATGATTTCCATTCAAATCTATAGTCAAACATAGATGCAGCTAAAAGAAACCTTCAAAATTAAGGGAGACCAACTAAGTAGTTTTTGAATATTGTAAAACTGTTACACACATAGAAAAATGTTTGTAAAAAATAAGTTAAATTCGGCTGTGCCAAGTCTTTTACACCCTTTACTGTAGAAGCAAAATATTAATTTCTTTCAATTTTCACATTTTTCTTAAAAAATTAAAAAAGAAATGGCAAATATTGTTTAAAATATTTTTTTAATTGTTATTTTTTTGTTAATCCTAAAACAAATAATTAATTTCAGTTAAAGAAATTTAAAGAAATATCTGTTACGGGTTTACCATATTTAACAGCAATAAAATGTTTAAAAAAAAAAAAAGAAATTCTAAGAAGAATGTGCAAAAAATTAAATTAAATTTAATTAACATTTAAAAAAATTACTTAATTTCAATTAAAGATATTAAAATACCCAAAAAATTAACTCTAGCTATAACATCATTGTGTTTTTAGTTCTGTTACACAAAGTCATTTAAAAAAACACACACATACATACATACAAGAGTTTGTATAAGGCTGAGCGACTGGTTTAGTGTTTGTGAGCACAAACATTACGCACAAGTATAGCTTACAAATTTCGATGAAAAAACAAAGCAGAAATGAATAAAATCCAACATTTCGGATTTTTTTTTCTGGGCCATTTGTAGACCTATTTGCTTGAGACATTATGACTGATTTTTATTTCCGATAAAACTGTATACGGCGTTTTTTTGTCAATTTTGTATTTTAGACTGAATACGAAAAAAACACTCAGAAAAATGGTCATTTATAGACCGATTGGGCTATGTTTAAATAAGAACCTTTTGTAGGTTTTCTAGGAACTTCAGAAATTTGATTTTAATTTTCACCCGAACAGACGCATGCATATCGCCAAATTAACGCCGCACGGTGTAGAAATTGCAAACGGCATAACAAACTTATATACCATTTACACTTTTTGTCAAGTGTATAAAAAGAAAATAAAATTTGAGAAAAAAAATTTAAGTAAAAGATGTACAGAAGCAAACAGTAAAAGAAGTAAAGAAAAAAGTATGCGTACAAGTCAACTTAAGCAGTAACAGCAACAACAACTGGCAGCTGGAGTACATGTAACTCAATTTGACACAGAATGCTGTTGATGTTTATGACTTGAGAAATGCTCTAGAGACATAAACGTAGATAAGTGTGAGAGATGTGAAAAATGCCAAATCATTCGCTGGATAAATGCAACCTATTCAGTATGTTTTTTATAACCTTCAAAAAAAAAGTGCATGGGTATATATAAGTTTGTTATTCCTTGTGTAACGTATATACTCGTATATTCTGAATTGTTATAAATAGCGCAGTTGATTTAGTGATATCTGTTTGTCCGTCTGGATGCTGAAAGTTATTTTTTATGGTCCCTAGAAGACCTACAGAAAATTTTAGTATGACAATTTATTGAAAGTTCCTGCACTTAGATTTTTATTTTCAGTGCAATTAAATCAGAAACTCAGAAACTATGAGGTCTGAAGTGCAACTAGATCAATTTTTTTGACCATTTTTCTCTGTGGGTTTTTGGCGTATTTTGTATAAAATACAAAACGAACAAAAAAAAAGTGGTGTGCAGATTTATCTGAAATAACAGTCGTAATGTCTGTACAAAAAATCAATACAATAGGCTCAATACGTCCGAGAAAAGTCAAAAATACAACAGAAGTGTTGGTTTTTAATCATTTCTGCTTTGTTTTTTTATTTAAATTTTTAAGCTGTACATGTGCGTAATGTTTGTAAACACTAACAAAAACCAAGCAGTCGGTCTTACACAAACATGCTTTATCTTAATGAAAGAGAATTTTTTTTATTCAAAGTTATTTGGTTGAAGTTTGGTTAAAAAAAATGTTTGCAAAAATTAAATTAAATTAAATTTATTTTGCACTGCTATTAATTTATTAATTTAAAAATATTTTTCTTAAAATTCTTTTAAAATTTATCTCACAGATGATTTTTTCGAGAACTGAAATGAATTATTTATATTACAATTACCACAGGTAGTGGTATTCAAAGTTATTTATTTTATCTGCCATTTCATTAAAAAAATTTTTGTTAAATATCCACAAAAATTTTTGCAAAGGATATTAATATTTGGCTGCTATTGTAAAGAGTATATAAGATTCGACTTAGCCGAACTTAACTTGTTTGTTTATATTTTGCCTGAAAACAGTAATGTATCTTTCGGTTCGTTTAACGTTGCCTTCGATGACATGCTGTTAACGTAAGAAGCGTGTTATGTAAGTACGTACTCGAACTTTCACTGCACATGGTTTCCATGAGTTTCAAACTTATTGTTGATTATTTACACTTAACGAAAATTGATGAACATATTATGTATGTTTGTATTTAAGATGTATACGTGTTATAAAAATACTTAAGAAAATTTATAAAGCTACGAGCATGATTTTTACCATAGAAGAAGTGTAAAATAAAAAAAGAATTAACAAAAATTTAATTAATACAAAAAGGCACTTCATTGTTTACATTAATTAAAATACAATTAAGCACATATTGTTGAGACATTTATTGCAGTGAAAAGAAAATGAATTGAAATAACAAAAAAAAAAAAAAAAACACCAGCAGAAAAGAAAATAATACCTAATAGCCTTATTCATAACAAATAGATGGAACCTGGTTAGTACAGAGTTTGCTCACGATACACATTGTAAACTCTTGTTGCCTTCAGCGATCTTCTTTAGAGCTGTCAAGTAGGGATCCAAGTCAAAAAAACTAAAAGTATTAAAAAAATATATGTACTCTACCAGAAATATGTGTTACAAACTAACACATACTTATTTCTTTCACTAATACTTTTAAATTTTTTTATGGTGGTCCATGTGTAAGAATGAGATACAAAATTGCATTGATAGATATTCAACAACACTGTCTGTCAAATGACAGATTAATTGAGTGTCACTGGGCATCATTCAATTTCAGAGTTGATATCCTTCAATATCGAAGGCGCTAAATATCCCAACTATCTTTTTCTTATGAATAAAGGCTGTAAAGAGCAGGACCACACACGGCAAGTTTAGTTGGGCAATTCTTTCTCAATTCTCTTTTAAAATTGTCGGTTTGTCCACACAAAAATTTTTTGTTTCGGCAATTTTAGCATTTTAATTCAGTCATTCATTAAACCTTCAATCTCTACCTGTCTTCTTTTTTTTTCATCTTTATAAAAGATACGAAAAGAGAAAAAAAGGGAATTTCTTCTCTCTCCTAAAAAGAAAGAATTGCCCAACTAAAATTGCTGTGTATGGTCCTGGTCAAATAACAAACTTAATGTTTTGCTCACAAAAATTAAATTTTCTTTTCATTCTTTCCATTTATAAGCTTAAAGTTATTTTAGATTCTTAAATATTATTTTCTTTAAATTTCGGCCTTCTTGCCGAATATTATTAATTTCAACTATTTCTCTTAATTAACAAAATTTGTTAGCTTCTATAATAATTAATCTTATTTTTACAGGTCAATTCCAACAAGACAAGAGTGAATGAAAAATTATTGTGCTTCATTTATAATGATATATTGCTTTATAAATTTATTGACACAGTCCAGACGGATACGCATTACATTAAAGCTGCTAAATACCAGTGTATAAATATATATTTCATGCTGTAGTCACAATTTAATTAAATGAATGGTCTCTCTAAAATGTGTACGCACAACACTTAAAACAGTCTGCCTAAATGAAGGTATAAAAAACAAAAATAAAATCGAGTATTAGCATAATTTGGTAGTTTTGGTGGTGGCCAAAGACAAACATCTTTTTTTCTTTAAGGACATAAGCAATTTATCATAAGACTTTTACACACACAAGGTTGTTTGTAAATATAGAAATTATTTAAGCCATTGATTTACAAATGTTTTTAAGAGAATTTTATAATTAAATTAATTACACAATCATAAAAATATAATTTTGAAAACACACACTCGCAACATGATTGACACATTTTGATGTGACCACAAACAAACAATTTACTTGATTCTATATGTAAATAATTAATTGAATTATTATTTAATGTAATAAATAACATTTATGTAAAGTTGAAGTTTCTTTTTTTTTTTTTTAAGAAACATTTAGTTTCTAATGGGTGTCCCAGTAAGAGTGAACTTTTTCATTTCATACTGCAATAAATCGATTGTTTAATGCACTCTGTGGCAGAAGGAGTCGTATGCTAATGCATGCCGTTCAGTTGAGGTCACAAGAACTTCGTTATGCGACTAGGTAGCATACTAACCCATCACTCTGGAGGTTGCAGGTTCGATTGCTGTCTAGACCTTGAGTGTTTTGTGTAGACAAGTCAAGCAGCTTCGCGAACTTGAGTTGTTTAAAAAAAAATGGAAATGCATCCTTTCTTACAGAATGACTTTGTTTGAAAAATTGGTATTGACTTCACTATGCCCCATTACAATTATAACGCGTTTATCTTTCGTACAGCGATAAATTTTTAAAAGTCGGCATAAACATATGTGCCTGCTACCAAAATTCAGAGTTGCCACTTACATTAAAAAAAGTGTACTCTTAATGAGACACTTATATATCTTTGTTAATTTGCTGCAGGCAATATTTTGGTGAGACATATAAATAACAATAACCCTTTTTTTTGGTCACAAAATTAAACATAGAATTGGCTACATTAAGTCCAGTAAATAAATCATTTGTTAAAGCTGATGTGTAAGCAGGTAAACAATATAAAAAAAAAATTACCACAAGCTGTTTTGCATGGTCTGTAAGGTCGTTTACTTTATGATATAAAGTCAAGCCAAGAGATCGTATTTATTACATATGTAATATTCAAAGATATCGATAAAAATAAAATAATTTTAAACATAAAAAATCTACCTCACTTGTGTAAGCTTTAATTAAAGGAAGTGACTAATTCAAAAGCAAAGGATGTCTCAGTAAGAGTGCACTTTTTGATTTTAAAATAAAAGCATTTCTTTTTTTGAGAAAGTTGTGATTTTTTAATTGAATATTAAAAAGGACATGTTCCGATTAAGTATGATAAGATATTCGTGCCGGCAATTCGTTCAATGGACAATGAAGGACAGTGAGTCAATAACAGTTTTTCGGTAAAAGCCAACAGCTCCAATGAAGCGCAGTTCCATCTGAAAGGCTTCGTGAATACACAAAATTGCCGAATTTGGGGCTCAGAAAATCCTTATGCAAATGAGAAAGAAATGCATCCAGAACGAGCAACTAACTGGTGTGGTGTATATGACGACCATACCTGAACTATATAGAAATTTTATGTGCAAAATTTCAGAAAATGAGTTATAAAGCTGAAAAAACAACTTTGGTTATGAGAACTTAATTTGTTCACAAACAAAATTTCACTTGTGAGAAATCGAAATTCTTAATTGTGACTATAGGAAATCGGTTACAGCTGAAATTGTTTTTAAGACAATCAAATTTTCGTTTATTTTAGAGAATTCTGGTTACTACAAGTAAAAACTTTTAATTCTCACAACCAAAGTTGTTTTCTGTGTTTACAAGCAAGCATACAAACACAAAATTAACTTTATATGGAAGTTGTGTGTTGTCAGCCACATATATATATACATTTTTATTATGCTTAAAATATAATTTTTAATTCGTTTTATCTGCATATAAAAATCTTGAAAGTAAAATATTGCTTTTGGGATACAATAGCGTAAGGTAGTGGGTTTCAATATGTATTCTCACAAGCTAAGAATACAGGGTGGGCCAAAAAAAACCAAGTGGTTTAAAATTTTAATAACTTTTTTGTTTATTAACTTTTTTTTATATACAAAATGGAAATATTTTTACACTAAGTATGAAAAATGATGTCTCTTAAATGACCACCGTTTTCAGCTTCGCACTGATGGGCTCTTTTTAGAGCATTTTCCATAACATCTTTCAAAACTTGTGGCTGTAGCGTTCGAATTTCTGCAACAATGTTTGCCTTGAGTTCAAGGATTGTCTCTGGCTTGTTCACATACACTCGCTCCTTCAAAAAACCCCAAAGAAAATAGTCGGGTGCTGTCAAATCTGGCGATCGCGCTGGCCAAATAATTTCCGAATTTCGAGAAATTATTCTCTCTCCAAAAATTTGACTTAAAAGTGCCATTGTGTCTCGGGCAGTATGGGCAGTGGCTTCGTCCTGCTGAAACCACATACCAGGTCTGTTTTCAAGAGCAGGACGTAAAAAATTTTCTATCATAAAACGATACCGCTCTCCATTTACGGTTACAGCACTTCCATCTTCATTCTCGAAGAAGTAGGGCCCAATGACATTTTCAGATGTGATCCCACACCATACTGTACACCTGATGGGGTGCAATTGGCGTTGATGAATGGCTCTTGGATTTTGAGAACCCCAGAACCTACAGTTCTGCTTGTTAACAAAGCCATTCAAATGAAAATGAGCTTCATCACTCATAATCAAATTTTCAATAAAGTTGATTTCATTTCTGGCCAACTCTTGAAATTTAACTGCAAAATTTAGCCGTTGCCGATGATCTGCGGGCTTTAATTCTTGGACCAATTGCACCTTATATGGGTATAACTGTAAATCTTTTTTTAAAATGCGCCGTAGTGACGTACGAGACATTTCTAGCTGAGCAGAACGCCTTCTGCCAGATGTTTCTGGTGCTTCGTTAACACTTTGCTGTACTCGTTCAATATTTTCCGCAGTGCGACTTAAACGTGGTCTACCGGTTCGAGGCAAATCTCTTACGCTGCCATGTTGGTGATGACGATTAACTAAGCAACGAATCATCGCTTCAAAGGGTTAAAATAATTGATCTCTAATTTAAATAATAAAATTCTATTGTTCTGGTTCTCTGTTCAGTTGTGAACCTCTCCATTATAAATTCTCCAAGTGTTGTCTATATAATCTGAAAGAAAAAATAAAAAAAAATTAATAAACAAAAAAGTTATTAAACTTTTACACCCCTTGATTTCTTTTGGCCCACCCTGTATAATTTTATTCAGTTTTATGTTTGCACAGAAGCAGATTTAGAATTTTTTTTCCTGCATTTAGCCTCAAAATTTATGATGTATGTTCTAGCTCTTTTCCTAGCCTTTTTTGTTTATTAAAATAGGCTTAAATAACATTTTTTTTAACAAATGAAAACAAATCATACATAAACAAATTGAGACTGAAACCAAATTAGCTAACGTAATATTTTCGATAACACTTTGATATGTAAATTGATAAATTGGTCGAACGAAAGTAATTTAATAAGTAAAGAAAAGTGTTTGGCTTCTAACTAGTAATATAAAAATGCACTTTATTCCTAATTGATTAATTAGTTCTTCCACTTAGTAAATATTAAGTTATCTAAAACTATCATTTAGTAATGCTTTTGAGTACGATAAAGCAATCGAAATATCACAATAGAAATCGCATTAAAAATCAAAAAATTAATTATTACTTGATGGAATTTTAAATATTTATTTTTAACACTGAACTTGAAAAATAATTGAATTCGCTTATAAGTGGAAAACGACCTTATTTTCTTTAGTTTTTTATATTCAATGTTTTTTTGGGTTTAAAAAAAAACTATAATTAAGATTCTTAATATAATAAAGAATTAAGGAAATTTTTAATTGTAAGCTGTCCCTTGTTAACTCTTTTCTAGCTTATTTTTTCAGGGTAATTTAGATTTTTCTAGCGTTTTTTTTATGAAAATATAGTTTATTTTTTTCTAGCTCCTTTCTGATTGAAAGTAAAATAAACAAGAAAGTCAAATATTTAAAATTTTTTAAATGATCTTTGCAGTTGCAGCGCTTGAGTGACGAGTTTATGCTTTTTAACTGCAGATTATCTGGTTTAAATTCAGTTAGTGGTATGAATTCCTTGCTTTTTTCTTATAGACATCAAATAAATAAAATTTAAAGTGAAAATAAAATAATATTTTTTAAACTTTTAGGTCTTCTTATATATTTTAATTATTACACAGTAGAACATTTTCCAACTTCAAAATCTTGAACCAATTGAGACCCCCCGAAATCTGAAAGCTTACGATAGTAGAAGAAAAACAGTAGCTAGGTTTTGAATTACTGGCTAAGGTTTTTTTATAACTCATTTTTGAAGTTTTCGACTAGGAGGAGGATTTTAGTACATTTTGCAAAGAACATGCTCTATTCGAAAAATTGCTTTTCGCTCTTTAGCAAATTTTTACCTCTTAATTAAATCTAAAAATTTTGCCTTGAGATAAAATCAAAAAAACCATGTAAACGCCGTCCGCTTAAATGATTGTTTGATGATAAATAATGATATACTTGTATTTCAAATGGGAAATTTAAATATTACGGCATACATTGCAGGAAAAGTGCTGGAAGCTGAACTTGTTTCGCTATGTTTGTGGTATTTATGTGCCCAAACGTTCAATGAGAACGCAAAAAACAAATTTTACTGCTGAATTTAGAAATGGGTACCTCTTATAAATATTATTCTGACCAGTTAGACTTATTCGATTGTTCGTGGACACCAGATGTATGCAGACGTTGTTGTTCGATAAACAGAAAACCAAACCCCCTGCCTTATGGAACACCAGTAAAATGGACGGACCCAAAGGGACACGATGAAAACACATGCTACGGATGCATAAATTTTAAAAGTGGAATGAATCGAAAAAAAATGCTTCTCTCCCGCAATAACATTCTGAAGCCAACCCTCCACCAAGACCATCGAGTCCAGATAGAGCAACTGTATGGACTGCGGAAACGTTTGACAATGTGCTGGCTGATCCACCGTTCGAGCCCGAAGAAACAATCAGCAAGCCTGAGCTCGTAACACAATGCGAATTGAACGAAATTTTATGTTTTTTGATAGTTTTACTGTTTAGAGTAAGATGTTGTTTTTTTTTTTTTTTATTTTAGATCTGATTAAGAGCTAAGAATTTGCCGAAGAGAGAGAAGCAATATTTCGAATAGTTCACGAGATACAGACTTAAGAATCAGTACATGTTCTTTGAAAAGTGTACTAAAATCCTCCTTCCAGTCGAAAACTTCAAAAATTAATTATAAAAAAAAACCTTAGCCAATAATTCAAAACCCAGCTAAGGTTTTTCTTCTACCATCATAAGCTTTCAGATTATGGGGGTTTCAATCGGTTCAAGATTTTAGTGCTGCACTTAATTATTAAATTAATTTCCAATATTTCGACAGGCCTTCGTATGTCTTTCTCAAGGAAAATAATTTTATATTTTCAGATAAAAAAGGTCAAATAATCAAGATTTATATTAATATTTTAAAATAAAGCTTTTGATATTAAATTATTCGATTTGTGGTCACATTGCACATGTTAATCTGTTAAGACTATAAGTTGATGGTAATTCAATTTATTTTACTCATTTATATATGAATATTAAGCATTTGTATTATTCAGTTTGTTGAGCTTTTCATTGCATGTAATTCAAAGTCAATTTTTTACTTTTGCTTTGAAATTGCAACAATTTTTAGAGATTTTATGAGTTATTTGAAACAAAAGTTTTTAACCATTTAATTATTATAACTTTTTGTTAATATAAATAATATAATAGAAATGAACTTTATAGTTTAAACGTAATCATGGTGGTTTGCATCCCCTATTCTATGCAGTAGAGCTAAATTTTTTTAATGGAAAATTGTACCCAAAGGAAATTACGAATATTAGATATCGAGTTTCATGAACACGCACTTACGGTTAGTTTACTGGAAGTAATTTGATATTTATAACCATAAATCCGTAAGGTGTAGTAATATTTTTTCAGTTATTGGTCAAAAGATCCTTGACTGTTTTTTTTTTTTTCTATAAAACTTAACCCAGTTTAATACTAGTGACCTTTTGGTAGTAGTGGTAACACAAAACTATAGTTTTTTTTTTCTTCTCGCCATTTTTGTTTTAAGTTTTGCATTTGAAATTTCACCCCATTTTTATAAACTTTATCCTCTGAAATTCTCTGTTGTAAAACGGAGTTATTTTATATATGTTTTTTTCTTTTCCGTTGAGTAGTTGTAACCTACAAGTCGTTTTTTATTTTGCTATAAATTCTTATTCTAAAAATGAATTTTTGTTTATGTGCAGTGGCTGTGTGTTAATTTTTTGTGGTACCATAACACCCTCGACTTAATGTTACATGTGTGTCTGTTGGTTTTATATTTTTCTTTTTATTTATATTTTATGTGTAAGCACGATATGTAAGTACCAACATGCTGTTTTTATTTAACTTTTTCCATCTTTTGTGTATTTTGTAATTTGTTGGTATTGCAATTGCATGCTGACAATTGTGGTATGTGTCGGGATGTTAATTGTTTTCTTTTGCTTCATTGTGATGATTGTAAACTGTGTTTGGGATTTAAAGGAGTACAATTATAGACAAAAATATCAGTGATTTTTAATCCAGCAAGTTATCATAGATATATATGATCAAACGTTAGCAGAAACTGCTATTTGCACTAAAATATGGGGTTACGTTCCTAACTAAGACTCTTAGGACTGTCGCTCACCGTTCTCAATTCGGCTTTAATATTCATTTTCGTCTCCAACGTCTAGCTTTTTCTAAATTGCTGTCTGTGTATTTGTCTGTGGTTCAATTGATTTTTTTTATTTAATAAATTTTATTTATTAAATCACAATTACTGAGGTCTTTAGCAAGCCATATCAGTATTTCGAATGAACAATTTAATAAAAAATTTTTAATTTTGAGATTCTATGAATTAAAATTATTTTTAATATTTTTTTTTTTTTTAAACAAGGATTCCAAAAACTGTAAGTTAAGTTTTTTCTATTTTCATATGAAATTCGAAAAATTTTTTTTTTTAAATTAAAATACTTTTTTTCAAAAATTCAAAAGAGCGCTATAGCGAAACAACCCTCATAGAAATAGTATTAATCGATATTAAAATAATTATAAGTTCGATATTTTAAGAATTTTATATTAATATTTGTTCTATTATTTTATCTATAAATGTTTAAGCTTCATGCTAAAATGTAAAGTCAACACAATGGTGCTGTTAATTTATCATAAATTTTTCATTAAGTTTTACTTAGAAAAACTGAAAAACCATTTTACTGTTATCTAAGTTGAACTGTTGACCCTAAATATGTTTTAGATGCAATCAAGCTTAGTTTTAAAAGAATTGGATTGCCTTATGTTTTCTTACATACATGTTGGTTTATTTTAAATATATTTTATTGATTTTCATATCTCTATACAAAATGCATCTTTCTTGAGTGTCGGTATTACATCCAAAAGATGACAACTTTTGCATTACGAAAATCTAAATCTGCAATTTTAGATTAAAAATATGCAAAAAAAAAAAATAAATTAATATAAGAAAACTTCACTTTATCAAATTAAAAGTTTAAATAACTGTCAATAACAACGGGCATTTTTTTGCCCTTTGTGTGATGGCAAATATTCATTAGTAACCAACTGTGTACCACAAATCTACTTGTACTCAGTCGTAAGTTATAAAACTGTTAAAGAAAAAAATCTAAACAACATTTACTTCATATGCAACACAAAACATTAAATTAATAAATAAAAGAAAAAGACGTAAAATAGAACTTAATTCAGCTATTGCAAAAAACAACAAAAGAAAGTAGCAACGTTTGACCACACCATTTCTATTATAAAAATATTCAGTTTTTAGTAAAAATATACTAACTCACTTTAATGTGTCATTTGTAAAATACAATTATTTAAATAATTCAGGAAATTTATATGGAAAATACAAAAATTTCGTACAAAATGTTTGGAGAATAAACCTACCGCTATTAGTAATAAAATTACTTAATTTTAATAAAACGATCATTGAAGTAAAGTACGACAATTTGTTTTCGCCCGATCTCGCTTAGCCAAATTTTAGAAAACTCCCTTTACAAATAGAATTTTATTTAGTCAGTAAAAATCCCTTCCAAGTAAATACAGCCATTCAGTTTTTATAAAGGCGATCAAAAAAGCAAATAAAATATGTCAAAGCATAATTTCAGGCTTAAATTAAGCACAGGCGCAATTGTTGAAAAGTGGGCCTGTTCGCTGCAAAAGAGTATAAAGACTACATGTACCAAATTTCAAATAAATCCGTTTTTAAACAGAAAGTTTTTTAATGAACAAACAAACAAACAGAAAATTAATTTAATTTGCCAACATATAAGGACAAACTGGTATCATATACGATTTTTATATTTATTTTAATTCGTGTTAATATTTCTGATAAAAATAAGAAAAAATAACATGAAAATTGCTTGGCTTACTAAATTTCTAAATTAAAAAATAAAATTTACTCTCACTCACAATAGCAATGGAATTTTCGAAACATTTGAAAGCGAGATTGGTTCCCTCTTTTTAAAGTCTAAAATACGTATCAATATAAAAATTAGCTAACAAAAAAAAAAAAGTATATACTTCTTTCACATGATTTAAAGAATGTATTTAGCTGGTTTACACTACAAGCCATGACCATGTCATGGCGTGCTACAAGTAAAAAGAAAACAAAAAATTAGCAACTGCTATTCTGGGGAAAAACATGTTACACTAGTGAACCACACCGTATGTCAGTATTCAAGTAGAAAGTACATAAACATAAAGCACTTTTAGCGTATGATGGGTTCATATTATATTTTTTTTTCATTTCAAAATCTATTTTCGTTCTCATACTCCCAGCGTATAAAATGGAACTAAAAAAAAAATTGTTTTTAATTTGGTACGAATTTAAGATAATCAATTTTTATTTATAGCTATCAAGGCATATTCTTATAGTAAAGGGTGTTTTTTATACACGTATAGAACTTTAAGTTGGCATTACTGTTCAAGATGGCGATCGATTTAACAGCTGTCAAGTGATTTATTCTCAGTTTGGCTTGGCAATTCATCATGAATAGACTCACGCCTGAACAACGCTTGCAAAGAGTCCTCGAATGGGCCCAAAACGAGATTGCCGTTGTTCCCCATTTTCATAAGCGAATTTTGTTTAGCGATGAAGCGCACTTCTGGTTGAATGGCTACGTCAACAAACAAAACTGCCGCATTTGGAGTGAAGCTAATCCACAAGTGTATGTCAAAACACCGTTACATCCTGAAAAACTGACTGTTTGGTGCGCTTTATAGGCTGGTGGAATCATTGGTCCGTACTTCTTCAAAAACGATGATGGCCAGAACGTTATAGTCAATGGTGATCGGTATAGAGTCATGATTACTAACTTTTTCATTTCTGAATTGAACAACCATGATGTCCAGGGGCTGTGGTTCCAACAAGACGGCGCAACATGTCACACAGCTCGTGCCACAATCGATTTATTGAAAGACACGTTTGGTGACCGCCTAATTTCACGTTTTGTACCTGTGAATTCGCCTTCAAGATCTTGTGATTTAACACCGCTAGACTACTTTCTGTGGGGCTATGTAAAATCATTGGTCTATGCGGATAAGCCACAAACGCTTGACCGTTTGGAAGACAACATTCGCCGTGTTATTGCCGATATACGGCCACAAATGTTGAAAAAAGTCATCGAAAATTGGACGTCCATCCGACGAGCCAGCCGTGGCGGTCATATGCCAGAAATCATATTTAAAATGTAGTGCCACAAGATTATCTTTCTGATAAATAAAATTCATGTCAATCGAATAATCCATCGTTGTTTTATTGCAATTTAAAGTTCTATACGTCTATAAAAAACACCCTTTACATCAATATGCCTTGATAAATATTTTGTTAATTCATTTAACTCTTACTAGAGTTATACTGTTATATAATTTGTAAAAAAAACATAACGAAGCAACGAATTTTGAGGTTTCTTTTTGTTAATAGAAATCATAGAAATATTTATTTATCAATTGCCAAACTTTCTAAACAAGGTAAGTACGAATTTTTATATCCTGTTTTAACCAAATATTCATTTGGCGCATTTTCTTCTCAACAAGATTTCCAGTGATTTAAATACATAGTTTACTTTGAATAGGAAGATAAAAAAATAAGAATGTAAAATAAATTAAAGTTAATTTCATTTAAATTGTTTTGCAAACATTTTACATTAATTTTGTGTAACAAAATGCAAAAATCAAACACTATCTTCAAATAATATTTCTGTATTTGTAGTTCTATTACAAAGTGATTGCACCATCAAACGTTAGCATCTATTACACCATCATGCTGCCACAATCTTCATTTTTTTGTAAATTGTTTCTAAACGAGGTTGAAATGAATGACCATACAGTTTGGGCGGAAAACAAATATTTTTTTTACCAACTTTTTCTCTGTTTAATTTTTCTACCATTTTTTTGTGGCATTTATTTTTTAGCTCACGATTGCAATAATCTTCGCTTTTTATATTCCATAGGCACGGCATCGGTTAATATATATCAAGGAATTCTTTATAAAAAAATTTTTTCGCGCGTTCATTATCATGTTACCACAAAAAATTTTGCTTTAAATGAGCTAATTTATAATACACGATACCAGCATGCTGGTGCAATTACAAAAATATCAAACTCATTTTGATTTTGCACCAGCAGCCCAAGCACGATCAATCGGCTGGCACAATCACTTGATTGCACCAGCCTGCTATCGTGGTGTATGGGCCCTGTAATACCGACTGCTTAGTTTCGTGTTTGTGTGCACACACATTACACCCCTGTGCAGCTAAAAATATGCCTATAGAAAGAAAGCAGAAATTTATGAAATACTAAAAATTCGCTTGTATTTTTAATTTATCTTGAGCATTTGTGGACCGATTGTTTTAATTTTTTTTTCACGGACATTATGAATGTTATTTTTAATAAGACTGTACACTATATTTTTTTTTTATTTGGAATATATATCCTTTATTGCAGAGTACATATTTAGTTTAGAAATTACAAACGGAATCACAAAGTTATATGTTCTCTTCATACTTACAGTGAAGGGTAAAAAAACCACTCAGAAAAACGTTAAAAAATAAAGCTAGTTGCAGTTTAGAAGTCATAGCTGAGCCATTTATGAGCCGATTGGACTAAATTTTAATAAAAATCTAAAAACAGGAGCTTTTACGAAATTGGCATACTAAACCTTTTAAATACTTCAGAAAGTTGATTTCAATATCCACATGGACAGATAAACATTGCTAAAACGACTCCGTATTCAGAATATATATATACATCTTAGGGTGCACACAGAATGATGAACTTATTTATACCCTTTTCACTTTTTGCAAAGGATATATTAAATCGGCAAAATGTGTTGCCATACGCAAAAAGCTTTAGAATGACTAATTTTTGTTTTCATATTTTCCTTAAGGCATAAGAAGGCATTCTTATGAAAAAAAAACCCCTCAAAATTGCCGGGAAAATAGTAAAAAGTCGACGTGGTAGCGTATGAGTGCTACATAACTTAAATTCAATAATAATTATACCTCATAGATGCCTGCATAATTATTTCTTAAATTTATTTATGTCCCTGTCAGTAGACGAATAGATATCTACTACATAAATAAAATTCTTATTCTGCTTTTTGTTTTTTGTGTGTTTTATAAATGTTTGTTTACCAAATTTTTACATTTTTGAAATTTGGTACACATTACCTCTATACTTCAAAAGAAATCGCAATATACCGCCCAATTTGATGCTTACTTTTCAATAATATTGGCGTAAACTTTAATATGAAATTATATTAAAAATTTCTATAACATTGACTTTAAGGTCTACGTTAGTTGTTTTGTATAAGGGGTTTAATGTCTAGAACTATATTTTTCAATCGACACTTGAAGAAGTAAAGGTTCGGGAGAGACGGGCTATTAACTCATAGTTTTGCTATTACTTTGTTGGCGTTGACAACATTCGCACATCTAATTTACAATATAAAATGAGTTAATAGTAACCGATAATTGTCTAATAATTTCTACAAATAATATTCTCTGAATTGTTAGATTATTATTCATCATGATGAGCATCATTGTCATGACAAAAACAGTGATAGTGAGGGCATATGTTTTACATTAACTTGTGTGCTAATTCGATCATTGAAGACTGATTTTCTGTTGGCAGTCGTTCATTATTCCAACAATTTCATTTGTAAGTTCACACAATTAATACACATTTTCGGTACAATATTTTAGGATGTGAAAATCGCATTTTAAATAACAATTTATAAATAAATTTTTATCTCTATTGTTACTCAACCATAAAACAATAAAAAGAATCCATTCAAACTTACAGATAAAGCAAAAAATCAACAAAAAAGTTTCTTTAAATAAGTTAGGTCGACTGAAATAATGTAAAAGAATTTATTGCAATTTTTTTTAATGGAACTAAAGTGCGGACAATATGTGTAACCAGCCACATAAAAATTTACATAAAAAATTAATAAATATTTTTTGCTTATTTGAATTTACATAGTTTATTAGATGTTTTTGCCCGGTCTCGCCCGGCCCTGTCCTTTATTAAGTGAGTTAAAAAACCCATTTAAACAAATACAGCCATTCACTCATGTTTTTGCTAGTATTATTATCAGAGGCACCAACAAAAGTGGTAAATAAAATATTTCAAAGCATAAATTCAGGCTTAAATTAGGAAGTAGTACAAATTTTTTTGAACAGTGACGAGTGAAAATTGTGGAAAAGTGAAAAGTATATGGCTAACTTTTTTGCACTATAGAGACTATATATACCAAATTTCAGAGAAATTGATTAGAAAAAAAGAAAACAGAAAATTAATTTTATTTATATAAATTGGCTGTTAATCTCTTTTACTTTGCCTATTTGATTCACTTTTTTCTATGTTGATTTTTTCTATTTTCCCCATTTAAAATATTTGTGATTATTTTGTCTCTTTTTTTTAAGTTTTAATTTTTGTGGCGCATTTTTTATGTTAAATTCAATTAAGAATCATAAAATAATTCATTATATACAATAAAAAAATATTTTGAAAAAAAAAATAATTTTTTTTTGAAGAAAAAAAAAATATTTTGTATTAAATTCACAAAGAAAGATGTCTGTATTATGCTTTTTATCATGCTTAATTTTTTGAATAAGAAAATAATGGAAAACCAAAATAGAAAAGTTTTTTTTTTTTTGCTAAGCTAGTAATTCATCAACATTTTATTTGACATCCCTTTTCTTATATCGTGAGTATAATTTAATCTTAATTAATTTGCATGAAAAGATGTTTTACTTCAAACGAAATATGTTCTGGCGCATGTAAGTCTCTGAATTAAATATGATATTTTCTTCAGCCTGATAAAATCTTAAAAATCAAAAAAAAATGTGTTTTTTCCTAAAACTAAAATATTTATATGATTTTGAGCAAGTGATGACACGGCGGCAACTGTTCCAGATAAAAAATATTTTCGTTTTTATGTTTTGTTAAATTTTTTCAGCAAAGCAGGCCAAAACTGTTGTCCTCTGTTATTACTTATCAGCACAGAAAAAATTATAGTTAAAACAAACTTTTTTTAAGTTTATGTTTTATTCTATTATTTTTTTGGTCACTGCGAAAATGAATTTTTTTTGTAAATATTACTCAAATATTAACTGCTTGTTTGATTTTACGAATTCTGTAAGAGATTCTATTTCAGTTAAAGAATTTCGTAATTGAAAATGATTTTTAGTTTTTTCTGTGACCTAAATGAAAACAAATGATCTAAATAATCTCCTGGCAATGTAATTTAATTTATTGGCCACGCTATAGTAACGAACCATAGTGCGAGATTCATAAACTTGTTTTGCTTATTCGTTTCCGTAACTTATACTAAAATTTAGAGGTAAAGAAAGCACTAAAACAAAAAGTGGCAAAAATCACAAAAAACAATTCCAAGGAATATAAGGGTGAATTATGCCACAAGTTTGTAAGCCGCATTTTACTGGATGTTTTGAAGGGTGTAGGGTCTGCAGTTTAATTCACTTTCTATACAGCAATTTCAATTATTAATAAACTCATTAAGCCAAATAAATATTAATTTTATTGCAGACAACTGTAGTGGACCTGCAAGCCACACACTGCACCGAAAAATAACACCATGCAAAAGACTTTTCAATAATTTTTCTGGATTTACTTTAAATGTTTTATTAGCTTTTCTTTATAATGTAAAAAAGACTCCCCTACGGACACTACAAATTGGCCGCCAATTTAAACTAACGAAATTCTGATACTGCCAATCAGCTAGAAAAAAATAAGCTAAATTTTGCTTAAAAAAAGGCTAGAAAAATTTACATCACTCACAAAAAAAACTAGGAAAATGTTAAAAAACTATCGCTTAAAATTCAAAATAATAATTATGATTTTTATAAAAAAATCAAGAAGATAACAACAATTAAAGGAAGTAAGGACGTTTTAAACATGCTTTCTTTTTTGGTCATTAAAGCCAATACGTTTATCTATCCAAGTCGATATATTGAAAACTTAGCAAGTTATGACCAAAAAGGTAACCAGTTCTAGTAAGAACTGACCGGAAAGAGGTGTAGTAGAATTGGTTACCTTTTTGGTCATCACTTGCTAAGTTTCCAATATATTGACTTGATTTCTATTGCGTTTGATAAATAAACGTATTTGCTTTAATTCGAAATTTTTTTTTGCGGATAGTGCGAAAAAATTTTTTTTCGCCAAAAATTACCATTAACTACCCCCTTGCTTTGTTTTTAATTAAAAAAAAAATTTTCGCACTAATCGCAAAAAAACAAAATTCCGAAAAAAGGCTATTTTGAAAATGAAAAAGCTAGAGGCTAAATCATAAATTTCAAGACTAAATGCGAGATAAAAAGGCTAAATTTAGCCTAAAAAAGGTTAAAATAGCAATGCTGCTGCCAATCGATCACTCTGCTACCACAAGAACCAAGAACATTATATTTATTTTTAGAATTTCAATTCCTCTCGCTTCCTATAAACAAATAAAATTGATACAGCAGCAAATGCTTTACGAAAACTTGAGATCTTTTTACCTCAAAATAATAAAATATTTTTTTTGTTTATACTCAATATAAATTATAATAATTATAAATTAATGGGCATAAACAACTTAAAAAAAATGTATACTTTAATTCTAAAAAGAAAAAAATGATTGCGTCAATTGTTATTGGCAAAGAGAAGTGTGTCCTTTAAAAATAAATTAGAAGCTAGAGCTACTTAATTTTAGTCCAATTATGCTTTTTAAGTTTATCGTTATTTATTTTTGTTACACCAACAATATGACGTCAATAAAAGTTTTATTTTACACAATTAAGTTGCGTCCTTATAAGTTACTTGTCATATAAGTAGTGGAGTGGGAAGGGCGGTGCTGCGAATTAAACAAGTTATTTGTTGCCATAAAGTTAACAAAAAAAAAAAAAAAAAAAATAAAACTTGATAATTGTTCAATAAACTGTTATGCTATTGTTGTTACCTTCTTTTTTGTATTACACCTACATACATGCGAGCAAAATAAATATGTTTAGTGTTACTACTTTTAAACTCTTGTACACCAACAAGTGTAAGTGTAACATGTGTTATCTTAAGGTATTAAAATATTTAACAGGATAAACTTGCAAAAAATATTTTATATTTTCTTTCATTTTCTGCTCATCAAACAAAATTATTCCACAATCAAGATTCTTATAACTATAAACACATAGTAAATTTTTAACAACTTATAAACTAAGATCTCAGTCATTCATTCATTCTTTCGTTGAATATAGAAAAACACATAAGCAACATCTGTTTTAACAATATAAATAAACAAAAACTAAATAAACTTTTACTTCTTTTTTTTTAATAAAATAAATATTGTTGCAGAATACGTTATGGTAAGTTTTTAATAATACTTTTTTTTTTAAATTTAAAATGAAAAAGGTATAAAAGAATTGAATAAAAATTTATGCTACAAATATGACTGGCATGAATGAAAAAGTTTGTGCAGCATTATGAATTTGTAGACAAAAGTCATTGCAAAAATTTGTCCAATGGAATTTAATTACGTCCAAAAAGTAGTTGCGTACGTCAATGTATTATAAAATAAATATAATTTAATGTCTTTAATTTACAATTACCGTATAAATATTTAAAAGAAAGATCTAAGCAAACATTTAGATTTTGCTTTAATTTATTTTAATAGAATTTAAAAAAAATTTTTAATTTTAAAACCTTTAAAATCATATAAAAATTTTAATTTTGGCTAAATACTTTCTTTTGTCCACTTTGACCTTTTCTTTATATTGAACATGGTTTTTGTTTTTAAAATTATTTTACGCTTAAATGGTCATATAATAAGAGCAAATGAACAAAAAATAAATAAATAAAATAAAATTTATGTTTTACAACTTCTGTGAGTTCATTACAAGAATTTATAACATCTCGGCAAACAGAAAGACTGTAAAGACACCAACAATAACAAATTCAAAAAAACAAATTCTTAAACAAAAAGAATGCAGACACATACATGCATAGAAAACTACATAGAATCGAGTATGTGCGTGCATGCTTGGATCCAGTAGTTCCAAAGCCTTTTTTTTTGGAAAAATTGCATTTCTAATCTAAGTTAATTAAGTGAAAATTAAATCTACACTTTTTGGTTATCACTAAATGCTTTTGTAGAAAATTACTTAGAAAAGTTTAGTTTTTTGTGCTTAATTTTTAAACATTCGAATGTAGGTAAAAACAAAACATTTCTTACAACACTTTTTCTGTCAAAGTGTAAATTTTCTCAAACGCAGGGGCTAAATTACGGTATACGATTTTAACTGAAATATTTATTCAAATTACATTGAAATTTCGCTCGATATTTGCCACCTGCTTTTTATTTGCATTCTAACAAATTTCCTACTGTGAGCAGCTCTACCATTTATCATTTTCATGCAATTTAAAAAAGGATTTTTAATTCTTCATCAATGACTAGTTTTTTATTTCACAAAATTTTATTATAAATTTTTATAGAAATGAGCTGGTGATATTAAAAACGACTAGGGCTTGAGTATTTTTTTAAGGAAAAGTTTTAGTGAAAATTTACAATTTTTATAAATCTAGTTTGTTAAATAAGAAAGAATTTTTATTGGCAGTGAAAGAAATATTTCGATAATTCTCGGGCATCTGTTAACTATATTTAATTTATACGCCACTCTAAAGTTCCTTGCTGAAAGAAGTTTTTTATTTTAATTGATACATACGCTCTATACTCTAAAAATACCGACTCACATAATGAGGGGACCAGAACGATCGGGACCAGTTTTATTTTAAATAAAGAAAAATATGTCTCAAAATTCATCAAATAAGCAGTAAGAATTAATTCACTTTTTTGAACTGTGTAAAGTTCAATGTCAGCTCAGCAAAATATTTGCAAAAATGGCAAACAATAAAAATTAATAAATTACTTTGGTGCCATTCTCTTGTTGTAGCTTCATTTTGTATAAATTTGATTTAAATCTTTGATTAATAAAATTATTTAAATAATCTGGTATTCAAAATGACTAATAACGACTTCAAGTAGAAATTATGACAAATTTTTCATACAAATTTGTCACAGTACGGATTTCAAATCTACTTTAATTTTCTTTGAATACAAGCAATAGAAGTTAAAAGTCATCAATTGAGTTATTGTAAAATTTGTAAGGATGAGTAAGAAGTGGAGAAGTAAATTATTGAACAGCCTCTCTATCTTTACCCTACAGTGGAAGATCAGCATGACTTACTTCGGTAAGTGCTGCCTACAGAAAACAACTTCGGTTGTGCGAACTAAATTTGTTTCCAATCAAAAATTCTTTTGTTATAATCAAATTTTTTAATTTTAGCATTCGAATTCAATAATAGAGTTTTTAATTTAGTTCTTTTAAAAACATTTCGTGCTCTAACACCGATTTTCTATTGTCACGATTAAAAAATTCTTGAGTTGTTGATTGGTAATAAATTTAGTTATCACAACCGAAATTGTTATCTTTTTTCATTAGAAATAGCAACCCTGACATCTGACATCTTTTTGTCGGTAGTTTTTCTTCCTTTTCTCCTTATAGAATATGATAAAGGGACCAAATTCGAGAGCTCAAGTGAGCCTTTCTTCTATGGTTCTTATTGGGGCACCCTGTTAAGCATAATCTAAGCCAAGTTAAATATATTTTCTTTCCCCCTTTTTACCTTTTATTAAGGATTTATTTTAAACAAATTTCAGTAATTTTTTTTTTAGCTCACGAATTTCGTAGTTATTGAGAGACTGAGAGACTATCTAGATAGTTCAAAGATACAGAATTTGTACTAACGTTTAATATTTTTCTTAAGAGAAAAGACATCAATCATCACATACCACTTTACTTTTACTCATGTAAAATTTGAATCTACAATGAGCAGTTCAGCTTATAGTTTTATTATTTTTTTTTAAGAATTTTTTTTTTTTTTATAAATTAAGAAACCATAATTTAAGTAAAATTTGCTAAATTTTATAAAAATTATTAATTTTTAAGTTGTAAGAAAACAGTTTGGAGGCCTCTGCATTTATTCATTCATCTATCCTAAGGGTTCAAGCTAAAAATTATAGCACAAGACAACGTATGAAAAAAAGTGGTCACGTATTTGGGTTAAAATATTTTTTGTTTATGAGTGCAAGTGTGTGTGTTTTTTTTTTCTTTATATTCTTTTTTGTCATAAGCAATGAAACTTGCAAAGTGTAAATGAAGTAAATTCCAATATACGCATAACAGCATCAAAGGAATTCATTCTTTCAGTCATTTACTTCATTTAAAAAGTATTTTTGTCGTTGCTGTTGTTGCTTATATTTGATCGGTATTTATAATGTTTCACAGAAAAGAGCCAATGGAAAATGTATTAAAGATAAACTTAAATTTGATATGAAAATGCTGGTGGGTTTGTGGCCTCTAATGGTGAGCGCCAACAAAGGAATTCAATGTGTATGAATGTATGGATGTACGAATGGTTGTCTGAATATAATACAATAGTGCGTGTATGTATGTTTGTTTTATTTTTATTATAATTAATTTCATCTATCTATCCAAGTTTGTATGTAAGGATTTGTGTGTGTTTTAGTTTGACACCATAAAACTTTTAAAAAGGGGGGAATAAGTATTTGTCTTTTAATATTTAATTGTTAGAATATTTTCTTGCATGCAACCACCGCAGCAGAGAAATTTATGTTATATAAATGATTTTTACCTTTACCCTTTAATTTAATTTTTTCTTTTTACAAATACTTCCTTTCTTTGAATAACTTTAACTTTGTTATATTTTTAATCATTATATTTATTTGATGTTTCAGTTTTGTATTAATTTGTCTATTTAACTATTTTTAATTTAAATAATTTTCAGTAAAATTATTGTGAAATATAAAAAGAGACCTTTTCATTTTCTATGACAATTTATTCAAAATATTGTTGGAATTATTACATCGATTTTCTGCAATTATAAAAGAGTATATATTGCTAATATATAAATGAAATAAATATTTAAAATTTATTTGTATTACAGGTCCGGGTAGTGCGTTTTAGTAGTTTTTAAGGGTTCTTTATGGTGTTATTTTTAACTCCATATTTTTTGTGTGCACTAACGAATGTGTGATTCAGTAATTCTTGGTTAACTTTAGGAGTTAAAAATTCACCACTGATATGAATACCGTGGACAACAACCAAAAAGACTACAAATTAGCATGTACTCGTACAATAACCAAAAATGTCTTATTTAAAAAATTTTTTTTTTATTAAAAGTCATTCACTTTTACTTTGCGGTTAAACAAACACCACACAAAATTCTGACTTTTATTTAACCAGACCGCAATTTTACTGAATTATAAGTTCTTTAAGACTAACTATTTTTAAACAAACATTTTTTCACAAATTACAGATCAAATTAGTTTCATGTTTAACATGTTTTAAAAAAAAATTTAATAAAAATGTTTTATTGTATTTAATGTACCGTTATAATTGTATTTCTTTAGAATCATTTAATTTGCTTTGTGATTAATTAGCTTTGAAACTGTTGAAGGTATAACACATTTTATTGTAGGCTGTCTGCTTTGTTGTTTGACACTCATGACCACTAATTGGTCAAAACTAAATAGTGAATCGCACTTCAGATATCCTTTAGATTATTTCAAAATAAGCAATATAAACTTTTGTGCAAAGGCCTGCTGTCTTGTGTTTATGACAAAACACTTCGGCTGTCAGGCGATTAATGCGCCCTATAAACACTCAAGTTAGATACGAATTTAATGCAAAAGTACGGATTCTGTCGTGTTTATGTAATTGATGAATGGAAGAAAATCATAATAATTTTAACTTTCAAAGTTGCTGAACTTTAGTATTTATCTTGTATTGACATTGAAAGTATAAATTAAATACTCTGCTATAGGCCGTATAATAATAATAATAAAAATATGGAAACTCAGTTCATACAGTATTGAGTTGTTAAGCTTAATGCTTTATAGAACAACCCAAATTAGCGAGATTTACGTTTTTTATCACCCGGAGTTTAGGTTTTAATAGACTAGCTTTACGTTATTAACCGGAATATAAAATTTGAGGAAAACAGTTGACATTTGCATGAAACGGAAAAGATTATTATTTATAATTATTTTTGTAAATTTACTATTGAATTAAATTACTACTGTACGTGTGTATTTTTCATTATTTAAATTGTTATCAACATAATGGACGGCTCATTATTTCTTATGCTTTGTTGATAGTTAGCTTTTCCTCTGTTTGGCCTATTTAATTGTTGAGGTAGTTTTTGTCAAAACTAAAATGTATGTAAATATTTTCACACACAAAAATTACATTCTGTTTTCACAATAAATACAATTTCCTTTTCATTTCCTTATTTGGATTGCGTGACTTTGTACATGACAGGCCCTTAAATTTCTTTATTTTTTTAAGTTATTGAGTTAAACGTTTGCTTTTGTTAAAAAACTAGCATCCGTTTGTTTCTAAATTCTAAGTGAAAAATACAGCAACACTTTCCCTAAAGCATAAATTTAAATGATAAAAAAAATTTCCAACGCTTAACTCAAATAAATGACACAAGACAGTGACGGAATATTAACCAAAAATACGAAATTCATTTCATTTCATTTTAAAGAATCTAACAACAATTCGCTTAGCAATTTACAAAGGCTTCTCATAATGGCTGCTCGTTAATGTTGATGATTTTGAAAGCACTCAGTATTATATTTCGTCAAAATGGGGAAAAAAAAATGTAATGAATTAAATGAAGTAGTAGTCAAATAGCAAAAATATATTTTCCTTCTTTTAAAATGTTTTGTTACAAAACTACAAAAGTCCTTGTGTAATGAAATACTTGTGTAGGGACTTGAATGTTTGTTTAGTTGTGTGTGTTCAGAAAAATATGAAACGCCTTTCATTAATTTAATGTGGCTATAAAAAGTGTTTACCAACAGCTAACAGTCTTTGATTACATTAAACATTGTAGTCAAAAGTTATAAAAATAGTAAAACGGTTGCAAACAAAAGACTGTCAACAAAAAATCTCCAGCAACAATATTTTTCACACTGTGATATTTATGTGATCATTATATAATATATTTACCATAATATTTCATTGTCCGATTTCTTTCTTAGCCCCCTCCAAAAAAATAATTTAAAAACAAATTAAATTCTACTATACCAAATACGCCATACGCTACTCCGCTTATTAAAATTAGAATGAGGAGAGGCACAAGTCACTTGGTTATTGCGGCCAAAATAAACTTATTGCGACACTACTCTCAAGTTACAAATCCTCCTAGAGTCTAGTAAATATTTATTAAGAATTTACAAACTTCTTTGGGTGATTTGTCCGCCATGTCCGGTGGTTATAGGTAATGTTGCCATAAGTAGCGAAAACAGGTCCAAATTAGACCACTACAGCGACATATTATGTGTTCTTCTGTCTCTACATCTTCGTTACATAACTTGTAGAGACCATTTTGAGTGATCCTCATATTTACAACGCGAATTCCT
Organism: Thelaira solivaga; assembly: GCA_947397855.1. NCBI lineage: Eukaryota > Metazoa > Arthropoda > Insecta > Diptera > Tachinidae > Thelaira > Thelaira solivaga. Next base: position 39,373,784 of record OX377610.1, read on the forward strand.
TAATGGGTAAGGCCCATCTGCCGAGATCGTAAAAACATGAATGTTTTTGCTGCCCTGATACCTTTTGTTTCCAGCCATTATTATTACGATTCTCTTTCCAGCCACTCCCTAAAAAACGTTACTGCACAGTAACAGTCTTATATTTTCTTAATTCTCTTGATTAATACTCGCTAACCCACTCCACGTTCCTCATTTAAGTCAAAAAATCAATAATTTTCTTAGCGTGAACTTTATAGCTGTAGTGGAAAAGTAAATGTTGTTTCTCTGTTGGGAATATATAAAATGAAATGCTTTCAGATTTATACTTATTACGAGTGTCGTTCTAAACTCTACTGAAAAGTTTAGATAAGCTAATATAAAACATATCGCCAACGATATCACACTTAGAACAATGTACGATAAAAACGATTTTGTTTTTAAACGATGAGTTTGTAGTCACTGGTTATGGCAGATGGTATCGAATAAAACTTACACATGTAATAGTGTTTACATCTGGTCCTATATAAAATTGAATTTGATAAAAATTTAACTGAAACCATTAATATGTTTATATTAAACATAAACATGATAATGAGAAAAATATGGTTGAAAGTAAGTTCTGGTAAAGTGAGTAGAAAGCAAAAACCTAATCGTTCAAGCTTTGTGGCTGAAGTGGTTGCGAGGCGAGTTAATGTTTCTTAACTAAATATTCCAATGTTCGAATACTGGTAGAATCAAATAAAATTGAAAAAATTAAGCCCGCATGCATGTATAATGTAATAAATTAATAGAAATGAAAACTTCAATGGAATAAAAAGAATTTTATTTATATAATTTTTTTTTAATATATATTAAAAAAATAATAAAAAAAATTATTTATAATAATTGTAAATATAAAAAAATTATTTTAAAAGCATTTATGTAAAAAAAAATAAAAAAATTTTAAAAATTGCATAACATTTTTTTTATAACTCTGACCGCAACATCTGCAGTTGAAAGGTATTTTTAATATGTTTTGTTTAAAACATATTAAATCTAACAGAATATGGTTGTCTCAACCATATATTTTCTTTGTGTGTAGTTATCTTATATCAGTTGTTAACATATTATTAGTTGTCCCTAATGCGTTTGTATTAATCTTCCAATTTATCACTTGAGTTTTTTCATATATCACTTTGTGTATTTTTTGGTATTTGAGAGAATCAATGACAGCTTAACTGTCAATGGGACTTAAGAAATATATTTTATTTCTTTCAATAAATAAATCTCTTTATATAAAGACAATAATAGTTGAGAAATAAAATTTTAAGTAATACTGACTTATACACTCCATAATATTTATTTATGAGTAAGTGATCTTAATGTACACAACGTTTGTTAAATAAAAATACTAAAAATCAAATTAAAATTTTTTTTTTTTTTTACTTTTTAAGGCATACTTTAACTCCATTTTTAAAGAAGTGACTTAAAGTATAAATAAAACAACTTTTGTAATGTAAAATAAATCAAAAGAGTTTAAATAAATTCTTTTTATTTTTTTATTTATTTTTTTTTTTTTTTGAGATACATTTTTAGTTCAGGTAATCTTCTTATTACTTGTTAGATTTGATGTTGGTACTGGTAATGCTATTGTAAATGTAAAATAAGAAAAACAATTGCTTGTCACGCTTGAGGGAGAGGTACAAATACTGTCAATATACCATGTTTGTTTTTGCTTTGAATTGGCTTTTCTGCAATGTTACAAATAAATTAAAGTAGAGCGTGGTAATGTCAATTCACAATATTGACAGTCAATTTGTGGTGTTTACGTTGTATTTAATTTAAAAAAGATTTACGATTGAAAAAGGAAATGAAATTAAATTAAATCTAACAGACATAATGAACCATCAGCATAATCACAAGAAAGTGGGCTTTTATTAAGAGCTGACTTTTTTCATAAGAATTAAAAAGATATCGACTTTAGTGTGACTATGATTATGGCCCATTGTCTCTAAAAGTAGGTATCAACAGATATTAAAATTATACTAAGACAACATCATTGATTAAATAAGAAGGTGCATTAATTTAGAAATATAAAAGCCTGATATACCATTATTCTATTACTTTGGTTGTGGTTGTTTTACAACAAAAAATAACCATCACGTATTAACACTGTGGTCACACTAAAGTTTTAAAAACATTCATATATATATTATATATATATTCCGAAAATGTTAAAACACTTCCAGAAAGCTTAGAACCTACCTAAATTCCTTTTTGTTTTATTAATTTGCATGGGTAAAATCGGTAGTGGTGCCGCTGCAAAATGGGGAATGGTAAAAATTCTTTATAGCAAGAGTACTAGCGTATATGGAAAATTCAAATACAATTTAGTAACAATATAAAGTAACTTCTTAGTATTTGAGCTGTAGATTATAAATTTAGACGACCTCCCTTTAAAAATGATATGTATCCCAACCCGTAATCTTCTTGAGAAATCAACGTATTTATGCGTATTTTTAATTATGCACTTATGTTTCTCCTTAACATATTTATAAATATGAAATAAATGTGAAAAACATATTTGGAAATATTTAATGGTGTAAGACCATAAATACTGAAAACATATTAATAAATACCAAAAAAACGTAAGGGGTTACGTTAAAACGAACTTAGCTCGGCATATTTATCTTCACTCATTTAATTACAGTTGGGAACCTTCCTTAATATATAAAGAATTTTTCTACCAAATTTCAGTAGAGTCTGTTAAAAAATAGGATTTTAATTACTAAAAAAAAAATTTCAATTATTTTGTCAAAAAAGTGGTCAGTCCCAAGTTAAATGGCAACGTTCCATGAGGTATAGGGAGAAATCTGTCAGAAAATATAATTAACAAAAGACCTATTTCAAATGTTTTAATTTAAAGTGGTCGTAAATGTAAGCGTAAAGTAGGCGTGACTAGTTAAAATATATATGGGGACAGAGATCATTATTTTCAAAATTTCAGGAAAATTCGTTACAAAACACAAATTTGTATAGCAAACAAAAAAATAGAAAATTAATTTTTTTATGTTTGGCTTAAAACAATGTTTATAAAGATTTTAAATTAAATTAAATTTATTTTGCAATCCCATTGGATTAGAATTTATTTATTTTATTAATTTAAAAGTTGAAAAGTGCCTGTCAACATTTTATTGCTTTTAAAACTAAGGGGCCATAATCGTAGTCATAGAAAAGTAGGCTTTTATTAGAAGCTGACTTTTGTTCATAAGATTTATATAAAGGTAAATTCATATTTAAAAATATACTGTGGCTATGATTGTCGCCCAAGATTTTCAGAAAATAATTTTTTCTTAAAACTCGTAGTTTTAATTTCTTGAACTGAAATTAATTATTTATTTCAGGATTAATAAAAAAAATTGGTGTCCAAAGAAAATTATTTTTATCACAAATTTTTCATATTTTTTTTTTTATTTTTATATTGGTATATTAAAAGAATCTAGCCATTTCAATTTTTTTTTTGTTTAAAAAGAATGTGGAAAGTGAAAAACATTAATATTTGTCTAAGACTGTGAAGGCTATATAAGACTCGGCTCAGCCGAATTTAACTTGTTATAAATGTTATAGTTAAATTAAAATTTTTTTAATATTTTTTTAATAATTTTTTCAAGTGCTTTGATTTTTTACTGCTGAGTGTAAGCAAAACTTAATTTTCTTAAAGAAAAAAAATTTAATAAGAACGGAAAACTCTTGCTGGGTTGGCAACATTAGGAAAATATTATAGCGAGTTTTTCACATGTAAATGATACACATTCCCGTTGCCTCTAACAGTCTAACTTCAAAAATATTCAGTAGCATTTATCCTCTTTATCCATTTATTCTTCCTGTACCGAAAATTGATTCACAGAAACAAACCATGACAGCATACAACACGCTAAACTATAAACCATGAAACAACACAATCAAAAAGAAAAAGTAGCCACCCATAAGCATAGCACAGCATAATAATAATAAAAGCAAAAGAAGCAAGAAAAAAAAAATATCAGACTAGCAAACTGTTAAGTGACTTATTAATGACTACTTAACCAAAACATAAATGAACGTACAAATTCTTTAATGAATAAATAACGAGTATTGGGTCTGGTTAGTGGTTTTTCTATCCAATTCATTTGAGGTGTTTGAAAGTTAAACAGAAATTCCCTAAGCAAAAGACAAATATATTTTACATTTTGCTGGAATGTTAATGGTGCTATCATTGACAGTTAAAGATAAAATATAACAATTTACCGTTAAATAGACAAATGCTATGAATCATTTCCTTTTTGAAAATATTTCTAACGAAAATAAGAAATATTTCAAATATACATTTAATAAAGGAAGAGGTCAGTAATGCTGTAAGTGTGTACGAGTATAGTTTGTTATAGACAGTGGGGGCTAGAAGTAAAATTTTATTGTGAGGCATGAAAAGCGCAGCAAGGGACAGTTTAAGAAACAGTTTCAATTAAAGAGTTTTGAAGGGGTTATGATTTTAAAATACAAAATCTTTGTGCAATAAATTACACAAACAATCAGTTAAACTTAAAATTATTTATTATTTATATACCGCAGCTTAGAAATCTGACAAAAATCTTTATCTGCAAGATTCTAAGGGCCGCCAGTTAGTAAATACATGTTCACCATAGAGCCTAAGCTAATGAATCTCGATACTTTTTAACGAACACTGGTGATACCTAAAACCACAGTGTCAACTCAAACATCGCATTAGGAAGCTGAGGTCAGTTCTATTAAGTGACAGTACCTGAAAAAACTTGACAATCCTCTTAATTATAATTGCTTTAATGTCCTGGAGCAAGTATAATTAGCATCATCCTACAGAGATCGCCAAGCTATGGAAAGATTTAAAAAACATATAACCCAAACGTTTCTGGGGAAAAAATAACTGAAAATTTTTTTTGTATTTTTTAGATAAAATTTTTAAAGAAACCGTTTTTAGTGGCCCTAAAATATTTTTATTGTTGTTGTCTTATTTATATTAATAAACCTACTGTGTTAAAGTTTAAATATGTAATGAAAACTTGGGCGCTTTAATAAAATTCTTTGAGGTTCTTTGTCATTGGAATGGGCAAATGATACAAACGCTCTAATTAAATTTTGAGAAATTATCTTAAACAGTGTTACCAATTTACTTATTTTATATTGTTGTTTTTCTTTATATTTAACATATGTTTTTTGACACTGTTTCTGTTTCTGTTTCAATTTTATTTTTCGTGGTCAATTTTAAGTGCTGAAATTGCCTGGTGGTCTATTCTGTTAGCAGCAAATACAAACACTCAACTTTATATCCATTGAAAATAAATAAAAGGGTGATGATGAATTAAATATAAAATTCCAACATAATTAATGATTGTAGTTTTATTGCCTTTACTCTAGCTAAAGTTATGATGTCTAAATTTTTGTTTTCACTTTTTGCTTATTTAATTTATATTTTTTTTAACATGATTGTACTAAAAAAATTAACTCAAATATTTAAAATTAATCCAACGACTTTTAATATTTTTATTTTCTTTCATTTGACTATTTTAACTGCTGGCAGAATAACGTAACCATACCCAACCACATCCTCTTCTAATTTTTATATGAACTTCAGATTTGGTACTCATGCAATGGGAGTGCTTTTGGACTCAAATTAAATAATTTGTATGTCATTTAAGTATTTTGCATTTGTTTCTTTATTTTATATTTTTTGGTGGCATTTTTGCCAATTAAATATTAACAATTTTGTATGCAAATCGACTTTATAATTCATCTATTTTTTTATTTTATTTTTTGAGATGTGACATGTTGTTTAATAACCCTTGAAAATAAAACAAATGCGTTCTCTACCATAAAACATCTTGTAATGCAAAAGTGTGTAATGCATGTGAGTGTGTGTAAGGAACTGTGTGACAATGTGTTTTGCCAAAGTGTGACAGAGTGCTATTTGCAAAAGAGTGTGAGTGCATTTATTTTATTATAATTTTTTTGATTTTATTGTAAAATTTTTAGTCAATGACAAACCCATACATACATACATATAAAAATGAAAATAAATCTCTCATTTCCATGCAAGTGACATAAACATTTATATGTTTTTCTAGCTGTTTAAAATTGAATGTGCATAAACTGTGTAGGGGTTTTCTGTAAAATTTGTGTTTTTGTTTGTTTTTTTTTTTTTAAATTAAACCAACAAAGACATTAATAACAATAACAATAACGCCAACAACAAAAACAAAAATTGCAATGAAATAAACAATAACGTTAAGCATTTACAACAATTTTGCATATCTCAGATAAAACGCAAAAACAAAATAAAATAAAAATATTTTTAAATGTTTTGGTAACATACTAACCAACATTAAGCTCAACATACATATTACTTTATGTAAATAAAGTGTATACTCAGGCAAGTAAAATTTACACACACAGACATAATAGAAAAAAGAACAATTTAAACTAAGTCTGTGTAGCTGTAAAATAAAAGTAAAAACGGTATATCAACTTGCTTGTGGGTTTTTATTTCTTTTTCAAAAAAGTTTTTTAGCACTTTTTTTGTATTTCTGTAAAGTATCTTATTTTATTGCTATTATTTGCGAGTTGTTTAGCATGAATAACAAATTATTATTATCATCATTAACTTTAAATGCAGCGCAACCTTTAAGATCTAAAGGGTTGTACCCAGTTCCCAACTATAATCTGACAATCTTTACGAATCTCGTAATTGTTCTAGGATTAATCATACCTTGGTCTTCTGGGACCATATTTTTGGCACCAGCCTAAAATATGCTCATGCTTCTTGACAGAAGCGACAGGAGTCGCTTCGTACCTAAAGAATAAAATTTCGTTGGAATATCAGCAACTTTTGTGGTCACTTTGTCACCATTCCGTTGTCTATTTTATTGACAACAAGTGTTTTAAATTTTTTGACAAGCGTGTACAAATCGACAACGGTTGGTTGGTTAACTTAAAAAAAGCTACGATTTAATTTTTTTGACAGCACCCGGTGTCATTTTACTAAAGAACGTTGTGTAATTGACAATAATATGTTGTCAAACTTCCAACTTATTAACAAGTGTTATCAAATTGTTAACGCATAGTGTCTTTTTAACAACCATATGGTATTATTCGGGTACCTAATGGGTTCATTTTGACACCATTTTGACAGATATGGTCTCAGTTTGACAACATTCGCTATGTTGTCAATAATGCGTTGTGAAACTGACACCATGAGTTTTCAAAGTGAGAACCAACGTATTGGAATCACTATTGACACCGTTTGTGGTCATTTTTTCTCTGGGTGTAGCACACCGATTTTACTCATGTGGTAGTTTAGTCTACAATGATCCGTAGCGCTTGATAGTATTTTTGAGCGAACTAATGCGCTCGGTATTTATAAGTCTCTTTGACTACCGCATACCCACTTCAGGCCTTCATCAGTTTTGTAAACTTTGTTTCTGCTCCTTGCGTATTAGGGCACTAGTGAAGTTGTTAGTCACCCCGCAAAAGGGATCTGGACATATTAAAGGGCTACTTGCGCCCTTTTATTACCCACATGTTTTTCTTACCCCGGTATTCATAATAAATTAAGCGTGTTCCTCTTTGCTAACGCATTGAGAAGTTTCATGCAATCCCAAGCAAAACCGTCAATTTAAGCAATAGGTTGCTAATGCATTTACAGCTGCTTTGCTGTCTGAACTAATATATTTATGGTACCACAAGTGCCCCTTCGTAGACATTATCTAGCACATATGTGAGGCGTGAACCTTCGCCTGAAAAATGGAACTTATTTTTCCACCGCAACTGCCTTAAATAAACATCAACTACAATCTTTAACATTTTTATTTTTACTTTTTGTATTTTTTTGAGAAATATCACAGAAACTAAACAAAAAATGTATTACGGCAAAATAATATCGTTTTTTAATACTGAATTTTCTTTCTAATTTTTTACTGTGATAATAGTCTTTTAAGTAATTGTGTTCAACGAATTTGTATATTTGTTTTAGTTATAGGTTAAACCGCAGAATATAAAAGTTCTGAGAATCGCCTTTTCTTTATAAATACAATTTTATAGCTACAAATAATAATAATTTGTTAAATGAGTAAAAATACAATTATTATGATAAAAAGTTAGTTTGTGTAATTGATATTTTGATATTGCAATCGATTCCCAATCAATCTTTTTCTGTGTGCATAAATTTGTTCAACAATTTCATTCAAAAGTGTAAAAAATCTGTCAAAAAGTAAATGTTACTAGTAAATAGTTTTTCTGTTTAATGTGGCTAAATTTTTGCAGAGAAAGTTTCAATTTTATTTAAATTATCAAGAGACCTTAAAAAGTTTTATACAACATCAATCAAATGAGCAGCATTAAATCACTCCTAGAATATATTTTATATGGTTTTTGTCCATTTCAAATGATTGTAAATGTATACAGATGCATACTCGTAAATGTATTTGTGTGTATGTTAGCCAACCACACATTTTCCAAAATGACATTAACTTTAAAACAAATTGATATGAAAAATTTAAAAGCACCTTCTTCGAATTGCAAACATCATTAAAAAATAAACTTTTCTGCAAATACGTCTGCGTTTGCTTTTGTAATCTGTAATGTCATTTGTTCGTTTTTCTTTTTAAGTTTGTAACACATCAGTATTTGAAGAAACTATTTTTGACGTAAGTAACCTGACAGCTTTTTTTTAATGAGTGAGTGCTTGGCTTAACCCTTGAAAAATCATACTTTTTAAAAGTTTACAAACATGCGCCTATTGGTTGCTTGATTTATGTGGAGACCATAAGCTATCAAGCAAAATCTTAATATTCCTCTTTGAATCATGTAAACGCTACATTCAAATCCTTAAGAAGGTAACAGCACATTAATGTTTATAATAAAAAACACTAAAAAGTTTTTTTCAAAATTGATAAATAAAAATTTTTAAAACGTTTCCTGTTAACAGCACATAATTTATGTGCTATTTTTATAACACAAGCGATCAACTCGTCTAAAAAAATATAATGAAAAACACTCAATATTTAAAGACATTTTCATATAAAATTTCCAAGCGAGTTCATAGATTGTGTTATAAAAACAGCAAAAAGAGTCGGTCACTCACAGCAAACATTTCCTTCCTGTCGGAACTGAACAAGTCGGCAGTACATACTAAAGAGCAGTCCTAATCTGTAAGTATGTGTAAGGGTCGTCCAGTGACACAAGGCTGAACATCTATTTCTTATTCCTGTTTAGCAGTTGAGCGTAGAACTTTCCATTATAACAAAAACAAATTATCCGTGCAACCGCTTTGAAGCTGCTACCGATAAACATAAAATTTTTTATATTAGAACCGGTCCTGTTTGTTGCCAAAGAAGCTGTTATTTTAAGCAATTGGTATTAGCGAAGATTTATTAGTACCCCGACCTAGGGGATCTTTTATACAGTCCATAATTTCTCTGGTCAAGACTTATTGAATAAAAAAAGAAATTAACGTAGACTTTAAAGTCAACGTAATTGAAATTTTTCATAAATTTTATTTTAAAGTCTGCGTCACTTTTTCTTTTTTTTTTTTGGATAAGAGGGTTAAGCTCCAATTGAATTGAAAGGCCACCTATTACATGTAATATTTAAATTTAATGCCCGAGAAACTGCTTGACTATTAAAAGAGTGTATATGTTTTTAGTTTTATTCCTTTAGCACAGAGTATAGAGCATATTTTCTACATTTCGTGAATACAACCATGTACAGAACATTTATTTACTAGCAGTCCATCGTCAATTTTTTCATGTTTATGCAGTGTAAAAGCTCACGTTAGTATAAATAAATACCAGTAGCCACAACAAAGAATGAACTTCCAGGGTTAAAAAATAAAAAGTGTCATGTCAGCTGCACACGTTCATGCATTTAAAATATCTCTTGGAGTGGCAATTTAAATCTGATTTTGGTTTATTTTAGACATTTTATGTTTTTTTTTTTCACACGAATAAGTTTTTAAAAAAAATATTTTTTTACAAAATAATAGTTAGATGAAAATGTATGCGATAATGAAATAAAATTAAATTTTTTTCATTTAAATTTTCAAAGGGTAATTAGTTATAGGGGTATAGTTCATTCATCCAATCTAAGAGCAAAATTTGTTATTAGGATTTTCAAATTGATTGATTTACATGCTGTAAGTCTATGAGTGATCCGGTCCCCATAAACGCTTAGTATTTATGAAATTCTACGACCCTTCAGTTTATATATGTTCACACAGTAAGCTTTCATAAAAGACACCTTTTGCACAGTCATTTAATAATTTCCATCAAGACGAATTCTTTACAAGGTGCTTGAATTTGTCCTATAGCGCGATTTAGTAACTTTTATTACGAACAAAACAAGTGTAATGATATTTCATCGAATTAGGTATTCAGTAACTTTCCGACATAAATATTCGGTACGATAAAAATCATTATTTACGATGATTATTAATGTGTTGTTAACTATGTCGCAAACTTCAAATACTCTTGTAATTAATAGATTTTTCTATATGATTTTTTCATTGAACTATTTGTTTTTATTATTATGTTTTTTATATATATATTATTACTGGCGATTTAGTTCAGTATATGTACCCATTATCAATAATATTTCCATATAATTCCCTATTATTGAAGGTACATAATGTTTTTTATTTGTTATTTTTAATTTCTGATAATTTGATATTATTTGAAATGCAGAAAAATTGATTTTAACCCCAGACACTGGTTTGGTGGAGCGATCACTTTCGGAGAAATCCCTTTCCCCTCATCAGCGCCATCTGTGTCACCAACTTTTTTGGGATGCTATGTATTGTTAATGTTAAGTATTTAACTCAAGTATATTAGGAAATAGAATACGAGAATTTTTCAACCTCATCATAATACACAGCTTTTTAAATTCAATTTTTCTTGGTGTTACCACCGATGCATTTCATTTTCATATCATATGTATTACCATCAATTGAACAACAATTTATACTACCGACTTTTTTTCAATTAGTACAATGTACAACTTTTTTGGTTGTAATAATTTGTTGTTATTTTTTCTACCGCCAGGCGCAGCGTATTTTTTATAATTAATAGATTTTTCTATATGATTTTTCCATTGATATAACAACTGATACCATTGTCAGGTGCATTAATTTAAATACATCTGACAATAAAAAATTAGCTTACAATGTCTGACAATAGCAAGAAAGAGTGTTCACACGATTGTCAGATGTCTGACAATATTATTGTCTTACAATGTGCTGACAATGCTTTTTCTGACAACGTTGTAAGACAATAATTGTAAGTTCATACGGTTGTCAGACATATTCTGAACATTTTCTGACAATAATTGTAAGATCTGACAACCGTCTGTACATAGCTTAAGTTTTTCCTTTCGTTCTCACTTTATTGTTGTTGTGTAAATATTAAAGGGCTGTACAAGCATACTTGAAAGCCACACATCACTACAAACATGTAAAGGGTGTTTTTATAGACGTATGGAACTTTAAATTGCAATAAAACAACGATGGATTATTCGAATGACATGAATTTTATTTATCAGAAAGATAATCTTGTGGCATTACATTTTAAATATGATTTCTGGCATATGACCGCCACGGCTGGCTCGGATGTAGTCCAATCTGGATGTCGAATTTTCGATGACTTTTTACAACATTTGTGGTCATATATCGGCAATAACACGGCGAATGTTGTCTTCCAAATGGCCAAGCGTTTGTGGCTTATCCCCATAGACCAATGACTTTACATAGCCCCACAGAAAGTAGTCTAGTGGTGTTAAGTCACAAGATCTTGAAGGCGAATTCACAGGTCCAAAACGTGAAATTAGGCGGTCACCAAACGTGTCTTTCAATAAATCGATTGTGGCTCGAGCTGTGTGACATGTTGCGCCGTCTTGTTGGAACCACAGCTCCTGGACATCATGGTTGTTCAATTCAGGAATGAAAAAGTTAGTAATCATGGCGCTATACCGATCACCATTGACTGTAACGTTCTGGCCATCATCGCTTTTGAAGAAGTACGGACCAATGATTCCACCAGCCCATAAAGCGCACCAAACAGTCAGTTTTTCTTGATGTAACGGTGTTTCGACATACACTTGAGGATTAGCTTCACTCCAAATGCGGCAGTTTTGTTTGTTGACGTAGCCATTCAACCAGAAGTGCGCTTCATCGCTAAACAAAATTCGCTTATGAAAATCGGGAACAACGGCAATCTCGTTTTGGGCCCATTTTCAAGCGTTGTTCAGGCGTGAGTCTATTCATGATGAATTGCCAAGCCAAACTGAGAATAAATCACTTGACAGCTGTTAAATCGATCGCCATCTTGAACAGTAATGCCAACATAAAGTTCTATACGTCTATAAAAAACACCCTTTATAATATTTTATAATAAAAAGTGCTTGTAAGCCTTTTCAAGTATGCTTATACAGCCCTTTAGTAAATATGTATATTAAGTGCTGGAGAAGGACCAAACAAACATAAAGAATTTAAACTGATTTACATTAATATGCACACATACATACAACCACTGTGTACTTTAATTTAAATATATAGAGAAACAGAAATAATATACGTAGTAAATGTTTTTGTATAATTATTGTAAGCTTTGTCTATAAAATGTGTGTGCAAATATTTACAAAAAAAAGAAAAATTTTTTCTATAAAAATCTTCATTCATACTTTGCTGTCCATTACCTCCTTCATACATACTTAATGCTGAAGTGCTCTCATGCTAACATCAACACAAAAAAAGGTCAGCTTTTGAAGAGCCTTAGGTGGTTTATTCATCACTGACTAGAATACCAATAACGATGATGAAAAAAAAAAAAAAGAAAATATAAAATTTATTTAAAGAGAAAATTCCTTGTTATACAATTTAAGCTGCTAAAGAAGACAAGCAGAGAAACAAATCTTTAGTGGTAACCTCAGGTGAATTGTAAAGTGATAATATGAAGGCATAAATAAATAAAAGAATTCCACACCAAGTGCCGCTTAACTAATACATTTTTTATCTTTTCAAACAGATAAAACTAGTCATATGTGAATGGCATGATAATAGACAAATGGTTTATGCAAAAAATTGTTGTTAAAATGAACAATGAAAAAGATTGCTAAATTTATAACCTTTTAAATAAATAAATCAACATCAATATTTTAAAAAAGAAGAGAAATAAATAAATAAGATTTAAAACTACCGAACCGATTTTAAAAATTCTTTCAGCAATATAAAGCGTGTAACACAGGCTCTATAACGCCCACTTTTACGTCGATTATTCAAGGATTTAAAAATTAAAATTTCAAATTTTTTTTAGATAAGAATCGTTTGCTATATTCTCTGGGAGTAGCTACACTCGCGGGTAAGTTAAAAGATCGTTAATTTGTATGGGACATGAAAGACAGGGTAGAAAAAAATTTTAAATAAATTTTTGTTGCACAAAAAAAAAGACGTAATGAGAACAAGTAAAAAAAGCTGGTATTAGATAAATTTAAAGTTTTCATATTAAAGTAAAAAATATATTGAAAACAATTATTTACTAGTGTAAAAGAAAATAAAATAAGGAAAAAGTTTAATGTAGATTTTTAACTTAAGACCGTAAGCTGAACCTAGTTTATATTTCTTAAAGGAAAGTGTTAACAACCCAATTGAATTGGTTAAAACCGGCTTCTATGTGAGTGATGGTCGCTGTACCGCTTAGTAGCATTAGAAGCGGCAAAAGAAAATTTACAAGATAGCAGGGTCTCTAGACATGTAAGATTATGCGTCAACTATGGCCTCGCTAAAATGGTAAACGGTCTAATCAACTGGTGAGCAGGAAAAGAAATATATTTCTAGACTGGTTACTGTAATAACCGAAAACTGGACAATTTGCACAGACGCTAGCAATGAAAACTACCGCAGCTGTCGTGCACCTGAGACTAAGGAGACAGTCTTTCACCTTTTCTGCGAATGCCCAGCTCTTCTTGCCTCGAGACCTAAGTTTCTCGGTACACATTTTATGAACAGACCTGAGATATCGGTGATAAAGGATTTTAGCAGATATTCTCGGATATCTCAAGGGTAGGTCGAGGTCATTTTGTCTAAGCAAGTAGGTGGTTCAAAACGTTATCGTGGGATTCTAATTAAAGACCGTCAAGCCGTTACTTAAGCCAATCAACAAACTAGCCAAAGAAAGGCGGATACTACCTGCCAGGGTCTCAAAAAGTGCAAGATTGAGCTTCAAATAAGACCTTGGTATGATATAAAAAGCTCTGCTCAGCTGCTCAACAGGAATAGGAAGCATATTTTCACACAGGTGACTGTTTACTGGCGATCCGCATGCATGCCGACAGCTTGGAACTGCCCGCCTACATAAACTGTTGCAGCTTCCAGGCATCTGAGGGCAAGGAATTGGTCTTTCATATTTTCTGCAAGTGCCAGTCTCTTCTGGCATCAATAAGCAAATTTATCTGCATACTTTTTATGGACGAGCTACCTAGAATAGCAAGGATTTAGTTAATGGATTTACTTAGATATCTTAATGTTACAAGGTGGGTCTAGATCACTTTATTATTCGTTGGTTTGGCAAGAAGTAATTCTAGTTGATGGCCGTCAGTTTGTCACTTATCCCTACCAACATAACTGAAATATCCCTAGGCGTTTGACTGTACATATAATGTTAAAGGCTTAGTAACTGGCAAACGTCCGCATTGCAGAAAAATGCAGGAGGCTTCATGACCACCTTACCCAAAAAAAATTTGAATATTGTCCATAATATAATGAAAAATTTATTGCTTTACAACAAATGACACGTTTCATTAGATTAATGAAATCTTTCATTAATCCAATGAAATAATCTTTAAAATAAGTTATGAAACATTTTTTTTCAATGTAACCTACCTTCCTTGTACGAGTATTGTAAGTCTCTCTTATTCATCTTTAAATATTTTATTTATAAAATATTTTTAAATTCCACCAAATAAAAACATTTTGCTTTCCATACATAATATTGCAATTAGATGTTTGATTTAAGTCCAAATTGAATTATTCAATTATTATTAGTTCTATGTAATTGAGTTTTGAGTTATAGAAATAAAAACATTAGGGTATACAAATGCAATTTGCTTTATGTATATCAGCAGCTAAAGCAATTTTTAAATAATAAAGTTGAAAACGTCTACTCTTAAAAAAAGGTCACTTGTATTAGGTGAGAGGAATAAAGAAAATTTACGATTCTGAAACGTAAAAAAAATTTTTTATGATATTTTAAAAAAATTTCTTTTCCTTGACTACTAAGTTTAATAGTGTAGACCTCATAAATTTTTTTTAAACTTTAGTGGGAATAAAAATGATGATCCAACTTTATAGTCTTTTTATACTTGCGCACATATTGGTGAAATTCGTGAAAGACATCCAATTTCTGCCGTCAACTCAGCTGTTAAAGAATACTTCTCTTACAGATTTATTTTTTGAATGAGAAACAATAATTGATGAAATAATGCTTGTTGCGTCATAAAGATAAACTTAATTGTTAATATGGATGAAATAAAATTATAAAAAAAAATTAAATTTTTTTTGTTAATCTTATTTTTTAAAATTATAAAATTTATTCTGTTAGGTGAGAATGAATAACAAATTAAAAATTAGAATTAGAATTAAGATCGTAAACAATATTATGAATATTATAGTTGTGTAGCAGTTAGACTCAACAGTTACGTCTCATCAACACATGCAATATGTGTTCTTCTGTTTCTTCGTCTTAATTACATAAAATGTTGTAGCCATTTCGACTGATTCTCTGTATTATATTTTTTTTTAAACTTAATGTAATTTTTTAATGATGATTTTATAAATAATCGAGGGTTTTTGTCTTTTCCATAGTGATGACATTAAAACAATCGAGAGATGTACACGCAAAGAACAAATATGGTGGAAACATAGTATGGGTAGATCTATGATTGCTTCTAACCATATATATTTTTAAATCAAAGATATTAAAAATAGCTTTCAACTGCAGATGTTGCTGTTCAACCCCCAGTCAGGGCAAAGAAATTTATTTTTTAATTTTGTATTATTTTTTAATTTGTTTAAATACATACATATTTTATATAAACATTTTTAAAAAAAATTTTAATACGATATGAATTAAAAAAAATTTAATTTAAATTTTTTGTATAAATAAATTTTTTTTTATTCCTGCATCGATTTTTCTTTTGTATTATTTGTATTTATTTATTACATAATACAGCGGGTTTGGATTTATTTTTTAAAATTTTAGTTGACTCTACCAGGACTCGAACTTGTGAACACTTGAATAGTTAAGAAGCATTAACTCACCACACAACCACTTCAGCCACAAAGCTCAGTTGAGTTTGAACGATTAAGTTTTTGTTTTATACTCACTTTATTTATATGGTTGCGGAATAGACAAAATAGAAAGCAATTTACATTCAACCATATTTTTATCATTATTATGTTTGCTATGAACATATTTATGGTTTGAAGTAAAATTTTATTAAGCATAATATAATAATTATGTGGTTGATTTAAGACGCTAAACATAATACTCGTATGCTTAAAAATAACTAGAAACATGTTTATCGTGATCATAATAATGTTAGATGCTTCAAATTCATAATAATATTTTTGTGAAGAACACAATATGTTTACGGTGACCGTATTCAACCATCTTTTTTCTTTGCGTGTAAAATGAAACAAAATTGAATAAGAGCATCGTTTTATCTTTTAAAAATTATATATAAATTTTTTATGTTAAATGTACCCGAATGTAAAAAGGCTATTAAGGGTAAATAACAAAACCGATAAATATTGTTTTCTAATATAAAAAAAAAAATTACAAAAAAAAGTTCGTAATTTAAAAATTTTTTTTAGTTTTTTATAACTTTATAGAGAAGATAAAATTCTGTATGCAGCAAGTCTCTAACAAAAAATCTCAAGAAAAAAACTGCTGATGAATTTTATTGTTTGGCGATCACAGTTTATCACAAAAAAAAGGAATAGTGTGATATAGTATTTGTGGCATAGTATAATGCTTAATAACTAAAGCGGGCTTCAGACTATAGTATTTAGTACTATTTAACCCGGCAAACGTTGTCTTGCCTTAAAATTTTTATATATTCGATCTTCTTACACTAAGAAATCGTACTCATAGAGTAAAGAACCGTGCGAGACCGGGTAAAAATAGGTAGTAGGCAAATAAGTCAGATACTGACTATAGCGCTACCTGCCGGGTGGAATTGTGACGTTAAGCCTTCCAAAATTATACATATAAGCCTTCCTCTTGAATTACTATATCTTTAAAAAAAAAAACTGCATCAAAATCCGTTGTGTAATTTTAAAGATCTAAGCATACATACAGACATATGGAAAGACGTCGGAAGCGACTTTGTTTTATACTATATAGTGATTAATACATGTCAAAAATTCGTGTAGTAAGTAAAAATCCAATAGCGTGAAAACAAAATGTTAAGCAAGTGTGGTGAAATTCTTTAGTATTTTTGGCAGTATTATGGTTTTTGTCATTTTTAGAATTTTTTCTAAGCTTTCACACTGCTCATTTTATCAGGGTTGCTTTTGTACAAGCAACCAAAGAAAAAAAATAGAAATCAGCTGTGAAATTATTTGCCGCGTTTTGTATTTTATTTGAAGTGTGATGGTATGAAAACAGAAAATATTTTCCTTTTGATTTTTTGACAGTCTATTTGATTTGCATCTGATTTCGGTCTCACGCGATCTAATGAAAATTTTAATACTCTGTATTATAATGTGAAGCCCGCTTAATGTTGTTTCCAAAAGTACTCGTAAAACACTTTTGTTTTCAACTGATTTGACTGTTGTCTTTGTTTTTTTTTTAATTAAAAAATTGCAACACCTTAACTTTACCAGCAGAAATCCCTTTACTTTAATTTTTTACATGATTTAATTATTTACTACATACTAAAAGACCTTTAATTGAAATGAATTAACCAATTCAATGGAAATGCCAGAATTATTTACCTTCAAAATTGTAAAATCCCTGAAGTTATAGTATTTTAACAACAAATTATAATTAAAAGAATAAATAACACAATTATGATCTTTGTTGAAATTCTGTTTAATTTTTAATAAAAATAATAATAATGAAATTAATGGATTCTGTTTTTAAATGTCCACAGATAATGGAATTATTGGTAGGGAAATAGCAAGAAAATTTATTCTGCTTAAATTATGCATTTAATTTAATTTTACTTTACACTAGAGCAATTTACTTTTGTAAATCCTTCACTGCAAGTAAGATATTTTTTTATCTCTTTGAGCACCATACTGAATACCAAACAGTTAGTTTAGTTGGGATTTTGAGGAAATATTCATAAACAATTTTTGTTTTAAAAATAAAATTTTGGTCATGATGCTGATTAACTGTTAAATAGTTATAAAAAATACGCGTTAATTTAATATAAAAACATGAAATCCACAAAATCTTACACAATTTAAGTTTTATTAAGTTTTTGGCTTGAGATACCCGTGTCCTTACGGTGCTTAAAGGTTTAATATATATTTAAATGACTATGCATGGGTTTTTCATTTTACTTTCAATTAATTTTGCATTATATTTGCCTATTGATTGATTTTGCTGTTAACTCAATTTACAAATTGGATTTCAAGGTTTTCAAATTAAATTTCAATGTTTCATTTTATTGAAGTTTAATTTGAGTAAACAGAAAATTAAATTAAAGTAAATGAGAAAGCCTAGAATGATTAATTGTCAAATTTTGAGTTGGTAATACCTTCTCTCGGTTTATATTGAGCTTTATCAGAGATTGTACTATACGAGTTGTTATAGATTTGATCTTATCCGGCGAGTTCAAGATCAATTCAGGCTCCGTTCTGGCTCCTACCCTATTTTTTATTTTTCTAAATTACCTTCTATGTCAAACTTCTAACCCTATCTACTCTTTTGCAGATGACAGCAGCATTTGTCATTCATACTCATTCACTAATAAACCGAGCCTTTTGAAGATTGAGGCAATGAGGCGCAACATGAATGATTCGCTTAATCGTGATCTTATGACAATTTCAACGAACGTAAGACCCAGTGCTGTATGCTCACGCATAGACAAGCGACAACAAATGCTGCTTCATCTGTAAATATGGGTGGTGTAGATATTAGGGAATCAGATGTTCTTGATGTTCTTGGCATGAAGATTCAGTGTGATGTTCGATGGAATGAACACAAATTTCGTGTCGCTAAAGAAACATTCAAGTGCCTAGGTTTTTTGAAACGGTGTAAGACATACTTCACTCCATCTGATCTCCTTACTATCTATACCACCTATATCCGACCGAAAATGGAGTACAACTCTCATGTATGGGGCGGAGATTCAAAGTCTATTTATTTTGAAGCTGCTCGACGGAGTACATGAGAGGGCGAAGAAGCTTATCGGTGACAGTAGGGTAGCCAATTGTATTGAGTCACTGGAGCATCGTCGTAACGTAGGGTGTGTTTCATTGTTCTATCGCTACTACAATGAAATGTGTTCCAGCGAAATTAGGGAACTTGTTCCCGAAAACCGTACCTTCATACGCACTACGCGTTTTTTGAGGAGAGCTTATCTATTTGTGGTGGGATGGCGAATGAATCGCACAACACATTACCGAGTGAATTCGTTCTTCAGTCGCGCCGTTCGCCTGTGGAATAATCTTCCTGAATACGTTTTCCCTGCTACTTTCGATGTAGGAGGCTGCAAATCGAACGTTCACAGACACTACTCTCTATTTCCTCCTTCCCACAACCTATTTTCCTAGTTCCAACATAGTGCATTGCATGAGTAGGGGTCATCCCCTGAGTGATGGCCTTAATAAGAAAAAAAATAATAATTTTTATATATTTTTATTTATTTTTAAAATGGTTGACCAACAAACAATTAAATGAAATATTTACTTACATTCGGTAATTTTAGTTTACTGCTCAAGGTACAAATGCTTTTTACATTGTATTTGTCAATTTTTACAATATTGAGACAAAAACCTGTCGTGTGTGAACTCAAATATAAAGCTTTAGTAAAAAAACATGAAGAAATCTTCTGAAAAAATTTTATTTAGAACTTAATCTAGTTTCTCATGTTCAGTCATGTGTTTTAAATGTCTACGCTTTGTGGAAATATTTGTCGCTGTATAAATATGCTGTATTACTGCTGTATTTTGCAGATCTACCTCTATCGATTTCGCCCATGAAAAATAATGAAACCAAAAAGGAATATAATCTGTAGTTTCTAAGCTTTCAGGAAGTGATTTGTCATATTCAGAAATTTCTTTGTATTATTTTAAAATTTATTTTTAAGCTTCCATGTACCCCAGTGCTATTGCTTTGAGGGATTTTAGCAACTTTCGGACGATTACGGCATTGGTCAAAAATCATTTTAGGCTACCACCCAAATACTCAAAAGTTGCTTTGGATTATTAAATTTTTTTTTTTTTAATTTACCATATACTTTAGGGCTCTTGATATAGGAGATTTGTACCATTCCCCATTTTGCAGAGCTACAAGAAAATATATTAATTTTTTTTTTATCAAGTTTTGCTGTTTTAATAATACTGAAGCAAAGAATATACAACAACAAAAATGCAATGAAATAACCCACTTGGCGCAACCGTCCTTTTAAAAGAACATCAAAAATGAGAACAAAAAGTCCCGTTATGTAGACATATTTTTGTGCATTTCTATGAATTTTTTTTATATTAAATGACACCGTAGTCCAGGAAAACTATAGATTTTAAGAAACAAGTTGTTTTATAAACAATGTTTTGAAGCTCATGGATATTTATGTTTCGAAATAAAAAATTAAGTTTTCAAACAAAAACAAAAGGTGTGGCGCTATCTGAACTAATAGTAAATATATACGAGTATTTTATGTGCTTCAAGCTTATTTACTCAAGCCCTTGATTATGTGCGTATGCTGCAACGGCTATATTTCATGTTAGAGGCATGTGGGCCAATTTATTGATATGACTTAAGTAAAGTGATAAAAATCTACATTTAAAGTTCCTACTTTACACTTTAGTCAGTCTAGAACTTAAAGTAAGTATGCGCTGGGGTTCATAGCATAGTGTAAACAGCATATACATTCTCCAACATATGTGTAAGGCAAAGGCTATAGGAAAACATTACAAAATCTTCCATAAAATAGTGTAGCATTTATGAGTATGAATTAAAGAGCTGCACAAGTATACTTGAAAATCACTACAAACATGGGTAATATTTTATAATAGAGAGTGCTTGCAAGCTATTTCAAGTATACTTGTGCAGTCCTTTAGTATGAATGTATTTAATCTTCTAGCAACAAATATATCATATCGTTAAACAACTTTTCTTTCTGCTACAAATACTAATAGACTTAAAGATAGATATCGATTAAATGATTTCCTCTCCATCACTGTTGCGAGTAGCTACACACCTGAAGGCATAACAATTTGAACACGCTGAGCTGATGAAACTGTAAAACTGAAAATACTTTGATAGAACTTTCAAAGCATATTTAAACATTAAAGCAAATATGTAAGAGTTTGTGTGTATGTGGGGATAGCAGGTGAGATATGCCTGTGTGTGTGTGTGTACGTCTTTATTTACAAATGTATTTGAAAGTGATGAAATAGGATAAAAAAAAACAATAAGAAAATATTGAACGTGACTTGAACAATAATTTATTTATTAATATTTTACACTTTTATTACACCCACACATATGTGTCATGGTTTAAATATGCTAGAATTTGTATAAAACTATATACGAGTATGTACTCGTATGTAAATTTATTTATACGTACAAGAATTTACTGCTTTATATTCTCTATAGATATAATTCGTTTCTAGTTTGTTTGTTTTACTTCTTGATTTTCAATTTAATGATTTCTGTATTCGCAGCAATGTTAGATACTTTTGTGCACATTCAAATAATTAAAAAATTTTTTATTAATTGAAATTATGTTCTTTAGAAATTTAAAAAAATTTTTTTTCACTCGGTGCTTTACTCTATGCACCAAATAAGACCGGGTGAAAGCAGATAGTCAATTATAAAATTAAAATTTTATTTACGCGTTTATCAATCATCTCAATGAAATATGTTTGTGTGCATATACAATGTGTGTGTTTGTGTGTGTGTTATATCTTTAATAATCTTAATGGTGCATGTCTTTTAAAATAATTAAGCTGATAAATGATTTATAAGCTCCATATTTTATTTTTATTGAATTATGTAAATATGTGTGTAAAATGCATACCATATGCTTATCATAATATGCCTTCACATAAATTTCATTTTGTAAAGATGACGTGTGGAATCGCTTCAAACAAGCGACAAATATTATTAGCGATTCTTTTTGCAATAAAATATTTTGATCAAATTTCGATTATTTTGAGTGCCTGCAATTATATTATATTTTGCCATTAGCTGCGCTAACAGTTAGCTAGGCCAGAACTTCTCGAAGACTAAGTAGACCACTAATGAGGTAAAGGAGTTCTAAGTCAAAATAGCTGCTTTCAAAACCTAGACCACTGAATTTACAGCCTCTGCAAAAGAAGGTTAACAGTAAAACCTAAATTGGAGCAGCAAGCGTAGCCTTTTTTAGCGCCCTGCATTTATGTTAAAGTGTCAGACCTAAATAAGAGCTTTGCCATTACCTATTCTCTACAGTAGCGTTACTCATTTTATGTAATAAAACCCGCTGAAAAAAATAAATTATAGAGTTAAAAATGCTAAATAACAAAAAAAAAATACAATTGATTTGCAGCCAACTTCACTACAAAATACGCTATCAAAATTGAATTTTCCTACTACAAAGTACTACCGTGTAGTTATTTCCAAATGCTACATACATTTTGTTTGAACGTGAGAGTTTTTGACAGATAAAAAACGCTTGATGCGCCAAGTTAGGTTAAGTTCTTTGCAATAGTAATGAAAATAACAATGAGATAACTAGAATTAGAAGCAGGAACTAGTTACCTAGTCACTGCAGCTAAAAAGAACCTATGGTGACACTACTCTCAAAATAGAAATTCTTCCTAAGTGTAGCATTCATTAAGAATTCAAAGACTTCCTTTTGTGATGCTTTAGCTAACGAAAACGGATGCAAGTTGGACCATTACATTGATGTAGTACATGTTGTAGTATGTTTGACTAGTCGCTTCTCTATGTAACGCGAGATTCATACATTGTTGTTGAATTCACTGTCCATACTTTAACATTCCAGCATGTATTATGTTGAGTGTGCACTATCCTATACTTTTGGTATTTAAGTATGAGAGTAAGTATTTTAAATATTAGAATAAGCTAGAATTAAGAATATAATAATCATAAGAAATAAAACAAAAGAAACAGGTGCTCAAGCGGCTGTTTATAAATAAATAAAGTTTCATAATAATATAAAAAATATAAAAAAATTAAATTTTATTTGAGTAGACGATTTCGCTATTGGCTTAAATATAATGTGCTGTCTCTTTAAGCGGTACTCATATTTACCAAGTGTTTCAATAGCCTGTCTGCAATGTACAGTCATGAATTCCATTATAATATAAAGTAAGTCTTGAGAACGGAATGATATGAATGTTTTTGCTACCTCCCCAATCAATATTATTGCAAATTCTCTTTCCAGCCACTTTCTTAAACCAAATTTAAAAGAGCATTCAGACAGTTTACAAAACTAGAGTTCGTCTGCCTTTTTATTGACTACATATCCGCTATGGCCAGACAGTCTTATCAGATGAACGTTGTTATCAGATGCTAGTGTTAGACAATCTTACGGCAGTGAGTGCAAGTAATTCCGCTCTACTGTTCGATGGAATACAGATAAGACTGTGTCTATTTAAAGTTTTTCACTTGGGCAGAGCTCGATAGTACATATTCTGGAATAAAATGGCAGTAGCAGAACCCCGTTTGCTGAATTTCGAATAGCGTAACACTCATATAAGGCAGTAGGGTATGTAAACTTAAATTTCAGTGTATTATATTTCACTTTAGTGTAAACAAAGTAATTTTTTTTAGTTCTAAAAATGTCTAATTTTATGCCAATTTAAAGCTGAAGCATATAGAATTCTTATTGAGACTTATGGTGACAATATTTTTTCAGATACTACATGCAGACACTGGTTTCGACGCTTCAAAAATAATTTAATTATAAACTTAAGGATAAAGAACGTTCGTTTAAAGACGAAAAGTTGGAGGAATTACTTGATCAAGACCGATGTGAGACGCTAGCAGAACTTGGAAAAGCATTAAAAAAAATAGATGAGTCAACTGTAATTTAAACAAGTCTTTTATTTCGAGCCAAACTTCGAAGTAAACTTATCCTGGGATTTTTACCAAATATTTATACTCCAACACCTTTAACAGTTTTGAAGCCCAGTGTAACCCCAAAATGGGGTTTAATCTGTTCTGTTTCCAAATAAACTTTTAGCATTTCTAAAAAGAGAGAAGAAGTAAACAATTTTAACGCTTAAACATTAGGAATTCCAAAGAATACTTTTAAACTGTAATATCGCTTTCATTTACTATCAAATTTAATATACGCTTTCTCACAATTTCATTTGATACAAGGTTTGCACTTAAAAAGCAAAAAGTGTGTGTAAATGGGATCAAATCAAAAGAAAATAATGTAATTTTATGTGTGTATGTATATTCGTTCAAGCCCAAAAAGAATTCACTTTGGTAGTTTTCATTTTTAACCAACTTTATTTAACCGCAACTGCAAAAGAGTTTTTTTTTTTGCTTTCATAATGTTTGTAATGAGAGCACACAACAAGTGTTTTAGGCTTTAAAAGCAACAAATGCTAACCAACACATCATCACAAGCATTTTAACAGCAAAATTTCATATCAAGGCTGTAATAATTAAAATGTTTTTTATTTTAACTGTAACAAAATGAAAGATTTAAGGACATGACTTTGGATCTTCTCAACACATTTCAATCAATGTCATGAAATTACTTGTATGAATATTCAACAGATGACGATACTGATGATGACGTTTTTAACAACCTTATATTTAAAATATTTTTATTTATTTTATTTAAAAAAGAATTTATTTTTGTAATGTCAATCATGTTGCAACAATATTTTTTAGAGAGTTTATTTTTATAATTATACAAATAAAAAATACATTCCACACAATTGCAGATATGAAATCAAAATTCAGTTTTAGCCAGAATTTGGTGGAATACAATATTTCTTTTATTAAAATCAGGCAGTTAATTTCATGGCTTTTATTTTTTAAATTCGGTGAACGATATACGTTCGCCATGGCTACAGTGCACTTACACTTAAAAAAAACGATAACGTTTCATCAGCGTAATGATAACATTTCCTTGATTCAATGAAATATTTCACTAAATGAATGTCTATATCATTCAATTAATGAACAAAATTATTTCAGTGTGTGGAAATAAAGTTGTCACCAAACAGATTTTGCAAGATATGCAAGATGTGTGGCAAGTAGCACGTCGTCTCTTTTATCATTTCTTAGGTATATAGATTTATTTGTCTTGTTGATGGTTTTATAATGAAAAACGATGCAATAAAACAACGATGGATTATTCGATTGACATGAATTTTATTTATCCGAAAGATAATCTTGTGGCATTACATTTTAAATATGATTTCTGGCATATGACCGCCACGGCTGGCTCGGATGTAGTCCAATCTGGACGTCCAATTTTCTATGACTTTTTCCAACATTTGTGGCCGTATATCGGCAATAACACGGCGAATGTTGTCTTCCAAATGGTCAAACGTTTGTGGCTTATCCGCATAGACCAATGACTTTACATAGCCCCACAGAAAGTAGTCTAGCGGTAATAAATCACAAGATCTTGGAGGCCAATTCACAGGTCCAAAACGTGAAATTAGGCGATTACCAAACGTGTCTTTCAATAAATCGATTGTGGCAGGAGCTGTGTGACATGTTACGACGTCTTGTTGGAGCCACAGCTCCTGGACATCATGGCTCTATACCGATCACCATTGACTGTAACGTTCTGGCCATCATCGTTTTTGAAGAAGTACGGACCAATGATTCCACCAGCCCATAAAGCGCACCAAACAGTCAGTTTTTCTGGATGTACGGGTGTTGCGACATACACTTGAGGATTAGCTTCACTCCAAATGCGCTTCATCGCTAAATAAAATTCGTAAAATACGTATTCCGCACAGAACCATTAGTTTCGAAATAAAATTGCACTATTTGCAAGCGTTGCTCAGGCGTGAGTCTATTCATGATGAATTGCCAAGCCAAACTGAGAATAAATCACTTGACAGCTGTTAAATTGGTCGCCATCTTGAACAGTAATGCCAACTTAAAGCTCTATACGTCTATAAAAAAGCACCCTTTATTTGTAATCTACTGAGGAATCAGAGTAGCGTCTGACGAAATGGTCCATATATTTAGATATGCTATCCCCTTCAGTACTTATTGTACTGAATAAATAATTCATGAGAATATCATGAGTAAAAGAATAAATTTTAAAAGCAACACAATTTCTGGAATTGAGCACAAATAAAGATTAATATTTTGTTAAACTTTTAAATTCCAAATAGAAATTGTTACATATGAAATTAATTTTCATTATATTTTAATTGGATTGAAGTACTGCAGTACTTATTTGAATTTCTATTAAATTGTTTATTAGATGAATGAACTGATTGAAAAAATATATTTTTAAAGAAAGTATCACTGATACTAATGAAACTTTTGTCATTGATCTAACCAAAATTCACAGAACGCAGGAAAGAGCATAGCTTTATCAAAAGTGCACCATTTTTTCTCATCTCTCTTACATGCAACGTACTCCAGTCAACATATCATCCATAAAGGTTAAAAAAAACTACCCTAATAATGTTGTGTGCCCCCCAACTGAGTCATATTTTTCTTTGTGTTTCTTCTATAAAACGAAAATGAATAAATTACGGAAATGATATTTATTTAATCTTGAGTGCTACTGCAATAATTTTCTATTCCTCAACTCAAACACAAGAGAGATGCGGCCCATACACACTCAAGTTCAATGCAATTTTAGTTCAAAATTAATTAAATTATTAAAGATTTATTTTTTATTTTTAAATCATTATACTTTTTACGTTGCATTTAAATTGTAATGAAATTGAGTGTGTATGGCCCACATAACTTCTAATGTTTACTGTCTTTGTAATAGTTATTAATTTGATTGTTTACAGAAAACGTCAATTACAATGCAATTTGTTAAGAATTGCATGCACACTTTGTGCAAGGAGTTTCTTTCATTTTAATAATTTAAATTACACTAACAAAATCTTTATATGAAATTTTTATTTATTTCTGTTATTAAGCTCCTTTAACCCTTTTTTTTCAAGTTAGCTTTAATATTTTTTTTATACACAGCACTTGATGGAAACGAATGAAAAATATTCGTATAAACACCGAATTGGATTTAGCAATTAATCGAAAATTTAAAAAAAATTTTTGCTCATGCACGAGAGTGATTTGCATTTATACAGGGTGGGCCAAAAGAAACCAAGGGGTGTAAAAGTTTAATAACTTTTTTGTTTATTAACTTTTTTTTATTTTTTCTTTCAGATTATATAATATACAAAATGGAAATTTTTTTACACTAAGTATGAAAAATGATGTCTCTTAAATGACCACCGTTTTCAGCTTCGCACTGATGGGCTCTTTTTAGAGCATTTTCCATAACATCTTTCAAAACTTGTGGCTGTAGCGTTCGAATTTCTGCAACAATGTTTGCCTTGAGTTCAAGGATTGTCTCTGGCTTGTTCACATACACTCGCTCCTTCAAAAAACCCCAAAGAAAATAGTCGGGTGCTGTCAAATCTGGCGATCGCGCTGGCCAAATAATTTCCGAATTTCGAGAAATTATTCGCTCTCCAAAAATTTGACTTAAAAGTCCTGCTGAAACCACATACCAGGTTTATTTTCAAGAGCAGGACGTAAAAAATTTTCTATCATAAAACGATACCGCTCTCCATTTACGGTTACAGCACTTCCATCTTCATTCTCGAAGAAGTAGGGCCCAATGACATTTTCAGATGTGATCCCACACCATACTGTACACCTGATGGGGTGCAATTGGCGTTGATGAATGGCTCTTGGATTTTGAGAACCCCAGAACCTACAGTTCTGCTTGTTAACAAAGCCATTCAAATGAAAATGAGCTTCATCACTCATAATCAAATTTTCAATAAAGTTGATTTCATTTCTGGCCAACTCTTGAAATTTAACTGCAAAATTTAGCCGTTGCCGATGATCTGCGGGTTTTAATTCTTGGACCAATTGCACCTTATATGGGTATAACTGTAAATCTTTTTTTAAAATGCGCCGTAGTGACGTACGAGACATTTCTAGCTGAGCAGAACGCCTTCTGCCAGATGTTTCTGGTGCTTCGTTAACACTTTGCTGTACTCGTTCAATATTTTCCGCAGTGCGACTTAAACGTGGTCTACCGGTTCGAGGCAAATCTCTTACGCTGCCATGTTGGTGATGACGATTAACTAAGCAACGAATCATCGCTTCAAAGGGCGAAATTCTGACGTTAAAATGTCGACGATATGCTCTTTGCGTTAAAATAATTGATCTCTAATTTAAATAATAAAATTCTATTGTTCTGGTTCTCTGTTCAGTTGTGAACCTCTCCATTATAAATTCTCCAAGTGTTGTCTATATAATCTGAAAGAAAAAATAAAAAAAAAATTAATAAACAAAAAAGTTATTAAACTTTTACACCCCTTGGTTTCTTTTGGCCCACCCTGTACTTATTCCCCAGAGTATTAGTTTTTACATTAGTACGAATGCGTACATGTGTGTGGGCGCATGTTATTCACATATTTGATAACTTTGTCCTCATATGTCTATTATAAGTTGTCAACTATGGAATAGTAACTCGGTTGTCATTTGTTCGAAGATTAATGTGTTATTAATGATAATTGTTAGAAAATCTTTGTAAATAATGTTGAAAATGAAACTACAAATGGGAGACGTTTGTGTGTGTGTACCAGCAAAAATTTATGAATGGCAAAAACAGTTTGAAATGTTAATTAAATTGTACAAATTTAATGCAACTAGAGAGTAATGCAGCAGAAAAAAACAAAATAAATTAAAGCAAAACTTTTAATTTTCATTATTTTGCACAAATGAAAATATTTTATTTATAATATAATAATTCCAATTCATTATATTTTTAAAGTGTTTTGAATTGTGGAAATGCTGTAAGGGTAAAGAGAAAATGTAAAATATTAGAGACGGTACAGCGCACAGCGGCACTCAGAGTTGTATTAATCTACCGTACTGTTTCAGGAGCAGCCGTTTTTGTTAACAGTAGCGAGCTACCCGTTCACCGTTTGGCGCGTTGGTACAACTGGTGGAATGCTGTAATAAATGGCAGATAAATGGCGAAGCTTATCCTCAATATAGACGGATGGATTCGAAGAAAATTCGGGGAAGTTAATTACTTCCTTACAAAACTATTTTTGATTCACAAAGTATCTGTATCTCATTTGTTAACATTCTTATTTCTTATTAAAAAAAAAAAAAAAAGATTATATGTAAACCCTATCATTGAATTATTCATTATTCTCTTTCTTAGTACTAATTATTAAATTCCCTTTTGTGGTAATTCTTACTAATATTACATTTCATATTGATATATGACATTTTGTCATCGAATTGTACTTGATTCGTTATTCATTATTGAGGTATTACAAGATATAGATAGAGAAGACTGTTAGAGAGAACAGTCGAGAAATAAATCTGAGTTTGAGTTAATGTAATTGAAGCTTTGTTGTAATTTAATTCGAAATTAAATTAAGGAATTGAGATTTCCACACTTTCTATTCCTGTTCTGTGCTGTTCCATTCTGTTACTTATTTTTTTGTAGTTAGTTTTTCTGTAAAACCGTATCAACTGTTTCAGAACTCTAATACTACCCATCGTCGTACTTCATATATTTTGCTTTCCAGTATAAAATTTGCAAATGTTACAAAAAGCGTGTTCTCATAAAAAATAAAAATTTTCTTATCCGTGAAGAATGTAAAGAAATAAATATTTTTCATTGAAAACTGTTTGATATTTATTAGCAAAAATTTATATTGCAATTTTGACAATACAAATAAAAAGGGAAACAAATGCACCCAAAAAAAAAAAAAAACAAATAGAAAGCAAGAAAAAATTGAGCCGTCATTTAGCGTTGTTTTCAAAATTCTGTTTTGTACAGAAACAGAAAAACTAATTAAACATACACGTTTGCCATTAAACAAAATTGAAGCAGCTGATTCATAACAGAACAGAACGTAAAAACGAATTCTACCTTAAGGTATAAGAGCCACCAGGCTGCATATATTGCGAAAAAACGTTGAGCCCACTTTTTTAGACTGTAATAGGTGGCACTATGAGAAAAGAAGATTATTTAAAAATTATAATGATCTGTAAGATTTTATTGATTTTTCTGTAAATATTAATTTTCTAAATTGTAATATTATTCAAGTGAGTGAAGATAAATATGCCGAGTTAAATATGCTTTAACGTAACCTGTTATATTTTTAGTATATTTATGAGAAATATAAGTGCATGAGTACAAATATGCATAAATACGTTGGCTACTCTAGACGATTACGGGATGGAGCACATATATTTTAAAGAAAAAGTCGTTTCGCCCAAATATTCAGAAGTTACTCTTTTTAAAAAAATTTGGAAATTCCCATATACCCCAATGCTGTTGCTCTGAGTGATTTTAGCAACTTCCAAACGAATCATTAAAGATTTTGAGATAGAACATATATCATTTTAAAGGGGATGTCATCTAGATTACTAATCTACTGCCCAGATAGTCAGAAGTTACTTTGGACTAATTTTAAATTTTTTTTGGAAATTTTCATGTACCCCAGTACTGTTGCTCTCAAGGATTTTGGTAGTTTCCGTTTTGCATCATAAAATAAAAACTATGAATGTTTCCGAAAATGTTAAAACACTTCCAGAAAGTTTTTGATTTTGATAATTTTGATGGGACAAATCAGGACTGGTACCTCGGCAAAGTGAGGAATGGTAACAATCCTTCAAAGCAACAGCACTGGGGTATGAAGAAATTTCAAAAAAATTAAAAAAAATAGTCCAAAATAAGTACTGAGTATTTGGGCGGTAAATTACAAATCTAGATGACCTCCCCTATAGAAGAATATGTGTCCCATTCCGTAATCTTCTATGGTTCGTCCGGAAGTCACTTATATCCTTCATTAAGTTATGGAGATAGTGTTTTAGTGGAAATACCGCATGAAGTAGTGAGGACGGGCACTTTTAATTCTACCTCACCCGCCCAAAAAAAATCTTTTTTGAATCCAGAAAAAGTTGCAAAATTTAAATACCAACAGCGAAATTGGAATAGAATGATTATGCAGTATATTTATAGATTCTGTGGAATATTAATATTTCACTTGTATTAAAATATCATAAAATTTTTGTCTATTGTAAACTAAATTCTTTTTCTGCTGGTGTGTCTGCTTGTTGGCTCTAAAAATTTTTCTGAAATTTACTCTATTCTCTTAGACAGTTCATTCCATATTTTTGTTTACCACGCAACGCCTAATTTAATTTTGATTGAAAATCTATTTTGCAAAAAATTTCTCTGAAATTCGATACATGGGACTTCAAACCTTTAAGAATTCATAGAGTGTAAGACTAGGCGATACTAATTAAAAAAGCTAGTTATTTATTAGCATTGCTCACTCAAACTATCATTTCTCTTAAGCTGGAAATAGTGATATACGAGTATCCTTTAGCTTACAGTAGATAGTTGTTGAATTAACCAGACTTCTATGGAATCATGTTTATACCCAAACCAATTATTTTTTTTTACAAGGAAATTATATAGCCGGCATGAGAACTTAAACAAGATTAAAACTATAATTTAATTTAATTTAAAAATTTTATCTCAATCTTTGAATATTACTGCATAATAAAACAAACTTTTACTGTAATAAAATATTTCTTAACAAAGCGTTATTATGAATTTTACAATATTTTAATATAAAGATTGGATTACGTTAGTAGTAGTTAATTGTTGATGCTAGTAGCTGGCAACTAGAACTAAATGCAGGAGCGGCTGCTTGCTTTCAGGCAGAAAAATTGCATAGAAAATAATATTTAATGTTAACGATAAAAATAATCTTTTTTACTAATCGTTTGGAAGACCCAAATTTGTCACAGTTCTTAAAATGGGTAATTTTACTTTTTTCTTTCCCCTTAAAGACGTCCACCCCTGAAATTGATAAGAAATTGTTTTTTATTTATTTATTTTAGCATTGTTGATGTGACCAGAAATGAACAACTTCTACTAAAGTACGAACATGAAAACTGCATAAAACTTTTAAGTAAAGAAACAACAACAAAAGTTTAATATTAAAAAAAACCAGAAAGCATTAGCAAAGTTTGCCATTTTTACAAATTTTTATGAAAATGTTACAAATAATTTTATATGAAATACTTTTTGGTCAATTAAAAAGAAAAAATTAACAATTAAATACTTAAATATCAAGTTGTAAAGCAAATTTTAATCATAATTAAATTTTAATTTTTAATTCTTCAAGATGAATTATTTTCAAAGAATAACAATAATAATTTTTTACCTTTTTATGAAATAAGTGCTCAATAAAATGTTATAGAAAAACGTAGAATCAATTAAAGCTTAATTTATAGTAATTGTGCAAGGTCAAGTTAATTTATTTACATAGGTCTTGCATTGTGCGACCTTTGCAAAAGTTAAGTCGTTAGTCATGTGGCTTACTTTGCGCACAAGCAACATAAAGTTTTTTTATTTTCAAAAATAAAAACTTCAAACAACCAAACCCGTAAAACCTAGTACACTAAGAGAATTTCGAATAGTGGGCAACAGCTATTAGCCCATCAATGCAATGATGGTTGCCGTATTAAGTTACTGGTTGGACTTTAAAAATATCTCTCACTAACCTAACCTTGTGCTACCGCATCATTTCATCCCAGTTTTGTAAAGGGATTACATCAGAGAAGCCAAGCGAACTCTTTCCGTTTTTTTTATTGGGACCTACTGTGTAGTATAAGACGTAGATTTCACCAATACATGGAAAATTAAAAAAAAGTCACCTTTTTTAGTCTACATGTAGCTGAAGTAACAATGATTTCTCCAGGTAGAGATATTTATAATATATACAAGCACATAAACACGAGTATATCTGTTCTAATAACGAAAAATTGCCTGAGTCGAATTAAATTGACTTGTTGTCATAGCAATAACTTTATTTTGGTTTAAGAATGCCAATTAACAAGATCACAACAAAAAAAAATGCCTTTTGCTAAAATCGAAATAATTATATAAGATAAAGTTTTAGAACTTTTAAAGTTAAAGTTTTGTAAAATGCAGAGTTCGCAAAAAAACAAAGCGAAACGTTTGCATTCGTTTCGTTTTGTAGTTTTTTAGAGTAAAAAAATAAATACAAATAAAAAATACTGCAAAATTTTGCTGTGATATATTTTATAAAGAGCGTCCCAACAAGAACGTAAGATTTAAATTTTAAATAAATGACTGATGCTGCAATTGAATTGTTTCTCTTTCTGTATGACATGTGGCGCCGTCTTGTTGAAAATACAAGCCCTCCACATTCATTTCTTCAATTCTAAGCAAGAAAAAACTGGTTATCATTTTGCGATACCGAACACCATTGATTGTTTGCGCTTGACCTGCCTCATTTTCATAAAAAAAAGGTCCAATGATTCCTCCAGCCCAAAAACCACACCACACAGTGACGCGTTGAGGATGAATTTGCTTCTCGTGAATCACTCGAGGATTTTTCTCACCCCAAATGCGACAATTCTGCTTATTGGCTAAGCCATCAAGATGGAAATGAGCCTCGTCACTGAAGATGATTTTATCGGCAAATTCAGCATTTTCATCTTGTCTCTCCAATACCCAATGAACGAACTCTCTTCGCTGTCCATGGTCATTTTTTACTAACCTCGTACCTTCTACTAGAAACAATAACAATTGTTCAAATGTCAAACAGTGACACTTCGAATGGCGCCAAATTTAAATCTTACGTTCTTGTTCGGACACCTTTATATGTATTAGCATATAATAAAAACCAGTATCATATTCACTTCAACGTGGGCAACAAAAAAAACAAATGAGCGAAAATAAAAAGAAACTACATTCAACAGTGCTGGTAGCACACGACAATCTGGTACGTACATGTTTATCA
Source organism: Thelaira solivaga (assembly GCA_947397855.1). Taxonomy (NCBI): domain Eukaryota; kingdom Metazoa; phylum Arthropoda; class Insecta; order Diptera; family Tachinidae; genus Thelaira; species Thelaira solivaga. Next base: position 39,408,033 of record OX377610.1, read on the forward strand.
TTTTCAACAATAAATAATTCTTTGCACGAGGCATTGTGTTATGCTCTTGCTGGAAAACAAACAACGAATGATTCATTCTTTCAAAAAATACATATCGTCCTTTGTTTTTTAAGTCAAGTAGAAGACTCAACGCAAGCCAATCGTTTTTTTTTTCCTTACGTTTTTGTTTTTGCTGTAAATTGTTTTGTATTTTATTTTAAACAAAATTTTTTTATTGTACAAAACGATTTAAAATTTTTTATATATGTTTGATTTTGTAACAAACGCTTATGAACTCTCCTAAAATGATTTCATAAGATATAAGCAATTTTTCCATATTGACACAGATATGTATATCTGTAAATATTTTGCATAGATACAACCCAGCACAAAATAAATATACAAATAAAAAACTAAAGAAGCAGCTCAGTTTCTAGTTTAAGGAGAAGCAAAAGTTTTTATTAATTTGATTTAAATCCAGAAAATGCCACATACACATTTATTTATTTGAAAGCATCTATGTACATATCTAGTGCTATAAGAATTGTTTAATTAAGTGGTTTTCTGCGCAAAATTTAATCAAGTTAACGTCTTGCCATAGTAGATACTCGTACTCACTAGTATGTGTACAAGTAAATTACTTGTTTTTATTTTAATCAAACATCCATCCAGTCAGTTAGTCAGTAAGTGAAATAAATCAGTGAATAATAAATAGAGCATATTTTTAATGTTCCATCACATTTAAGTGATGGTGTTATGATTTAAACAGCAGGCAATATTTCTTTAATTAAATCTTTCATATCCTATATTTTTGCCACACATTTTCTAATGAATATTTATTAAATTACTTTAGCTGTTTGATTAATTGTCTGCAGTAAGAGCTGATACAGCAAAACAAAAAAAAAACAAAAAAACAAAATGGTTTGGGCATATATGAGCAAAAACACTAATGAATAATTGTTGTGGTGATATTTTTTAATTAAATAAAAGTTATATGAGAAGCTAAATACGAGTATGTGCCAAGCAAATGCAGATTAAAAATTTTTTTTTTAGTTTAATGCTAATTAATCAGCTTAATGTTCGCCAAAAAGATGAAGAAACAGCAGAACACATATTGTGTCACTTTAATGGTCTAAATTAAAATCGTTTTCGCTACTTAGGACAACATTACCTGCAACCGTCGCACATGACGGACAAATCATCTAAAGAAGTTTCTGTATTCTAAATAAATATGTATTAGACTCTAGGATGATTTGTAACTTGAGGGTAGGGTCACAGTAGGTCTATTTTGGCCGCAGTGACCAGATGACTTGTTCACGCTCCTTATTCTAATTCTAATGTTCCCCAAAGATTTTTTTCTGGTATTTTTTTTTTATTAAAAAATTCCCAAAAAATATTTATTTCCATTTTAGTTGAATTTTTTAATTCGTTAAACTAAAAGGAAACTATCTAATGAATCATCTTTGGCAACAGTGTTTCCAACATATTTCAATTGACGTTTTTAAACAATTAAATTGTTTGTTTACTAAGTAATTATTTTTTATTTGAGAAATAAGTTTATTTTAGAAAATTTTACTATACTAATGGTTGTATTAACAATTTAAATAGTTAGGTTAGGTTAGGTTAAACAGGTCGCCCGAAAGAGAGAAAACAAGAGCTGGGCTTACTTGGATCCTCTGACGTGGTCCCTTTGTGATACCTGTATAGAGGAAAATAAAGAAGAGGAAGGATAGTAACAGAAGAGTGAAGGGGAGGAAAGAAGATAGAGAAAGAAAGTGAGTGAGTCCGTCACAAAAACCAACCACTGCTTCTAATGAAGCCATATGTCGACACTTGCATTCGACAGCGCAGTGGAACGCTGCAGACGTCGCTCACCGAAGTGGATCATGCGCCGCTCTTCCACGGGCGGACACTGGCAGAGAAGGTGTTCCACAGTTTCCTCCTCCTCCTCGTCATTATAACGCAATCCCATTCTCCTAGCATGGTTGCCAAAATTGCAGTGTCCCGTTACTACAGCCACCACATTTCTCAATCGGGCTCTTTGGAGCCCCAAAAATTCTCTACTGCGACTGCTATCCAGCCTAGGCCAGATCATCCTCGCCGTATTACACGTCCATTCGTCACTCCATCTGGACTGTGCCTTTCGCAAGAATATGCTATCGATCTCTTTTTTACAGACCGATAGAGGGATGCCACAGGGCGCATTGGCATCTTGCTCTGGCAGCCTCGATCCTTCCCTCGCCAGGTGTTCCGCCCTGCAGTTCCCCATTGAAGTCCCATGTCCACGCACCCAAATGAGATGATCACCGAATGCTCTGCCATTCTATTTAAGGATGTGCGGCATTCTTGTACCAGCTGGGATGTCGAATAGACACCCGCTAAGGACCTGATTGCAGTCCGACTGTCGGTATAAATGCGAATATTCCTGCCAAATACTCCATGATACCACAGCCAGTCTGCTGCTTGCTTTATAGCCATCACTTCAGCTTGTAGAGTGCTGCATTGATTAGGGAGTCTGAAGGATATACTAGTTTCAGACTCCTCAATATAGACTCCACCTCCAACTCCAGAACTATTCTTGAAGCCATCGGTAAAGACATCCAGATCTTCTCCTATAGGAGAAGATCCCATTGAGATTCCCGTTTCGTCCAAAATCGTGAATCCGAAGTTCCTCTGTAGGAATGGTCTTGGAGTGACATAGTGAATGAGGTTGGGAATATCTCCCCAAGTACCAATTATCCCCGAATGTCCCCATGATCTATGGTTCCACTCCCGCGCCACATGCAATCGCACGGGTGCAAATAGTGCCAATTTCTGAGCTTGTAAATCAACTGGCAGCCAATTTAGCATCGTAAAGAATGCCTTATTGGGCCTTGATCTCATGGCTCCTGTAATCAAGGTGGCCATGCATCTTAAAATCTTCTCAAATCGGGATCGATTCGTAGTCGTGTTCAGTGCTTTCCAGCACACCACGACTCCATAAAACAAGATGGGCTGAATCACCATCTTGAATAGCCAGTGAACTTTGCGTGGATTTAAGCCCCATTTCGTCTCTATGGCCTTTAAATAATTAAATTAGATATAATTTTTATTAATACAAATGGGCTTTCATATCTTAAACTCATACATATTTAAATAAAAAAAAAAATTAAAAAGGATGTCAAAGAGGCGGCAAAATAAGAATTAAAATAATTAATTGGAAATATTTCGTTAAAAAAAGGGTATCAAGTTTCAGATTAATCAATTCAAGCTAACGAGATTAACCAAATAATTGTTCCCATTAACCAAAGCATTATTATTTATAAAAGCAGTAGCGACCTGACGGAAATTCATTAGAATCGCTAGATTTCGCTTTGTGCCCACTACGTGAAATACAAAAAACATCAATTCTTTCATCCTTCTTTCTATTTAGAAGCAGTAGCATTTCTTTTTTCATAGTTGGTGGTTTTATGTAGCGACCTGATGGTCATCCATTAGAATCGCAAGATTCCGTTTTGAGCCACCTACTAGCCAAGACAACACAGTAATAAATAAATATTTTTCTCGAAGCACGAATTGTCAGGCAGTCGTACTTCTTTCTTGTCAATTGCTGTTTACCTTAACCTCCGCATACCCGATAAGTATTTTTTACTTGAATTAGTAAAATTAATTAAACAATATTTTTCGATAAAAAAAAAAAAATTAGATGCTGAGTAGAAAGCATTTCTTGTTCTTGCAAAAATTGTGAGAGTTATCACTGACTGAAAATTTAAAATCCCACCCGGGTATGCGAAGCTTAAAGGGCTTACATAAATAACTATTCAAGAGCCAAAAAATATGGACAAAAATTATATTGTTCTGGTGTACTATGGCCGCCTAACTGTAGATATCATCATTATTTAAAATTTTATGCATATTTTGGAAGTTTTTTTTTTTGAAATTTTTTTGAAATTTTTGAAGAGGCCGCTTTACATATTTGATAACTTTGAAACGACTTATCTGATTTTATTACGAAAAATCTCAAAAAATTTAGAATTATATTGGCTTTAACTTGCTTTCACATTATTTTTTAGTATAGCTTTTACTTTTCTAGTTATTGAGAAAAATATAAAAAAAAAATAAATACTTTTTCGAAATATTATGAAAAATATATGTAATAATTTCTATTTGGAATTTAAAAGTTTAACAAAATATTTGTGCTTAATTCCAGAATTGCTTAATTCATGAGAATATCATGAGTAAAAGAATAAATTTTAAAACCAACACAATTTCTGGAATTAAGCACAAATAAAGATTAATATTTTGTTATTATGAAAAATTTTATTTGTAACAATAAAAAAAAAATTAATACTGATTTTGTAAAAAATACTAAATGTTTTTGCCTAGTCTTGCCTGGCGCATAAGTCGGTATGCTAAGAGAGCGTAAGTAAACATTTTCGGAGACATCGGTTTAAAAATAGAATTTTAATTGTTAAAAAAATCGAAATACATATATGCAGTCATTCACTACTTTATAAAGTGGCTCATGTCTTTTCTAGTATTATTATTATCACAGGCGCCACCCAAAGTTGTAAATAAAATATTTCAAAGCATAACTACGTTGAAAATTATGTGTAAAATAGGCGTGGCCAGTTAAGAAATATATGGCTAACTTCCTTGGTATCAAATTTCAGACAAATCCTTTATAAAACCAAAATTTTTATAGCGAACAAACAAACAGAAAATTAATTTTATTTATATAGAATAAAGACCAATCGGTTTAAATTTAAATAACATATCACAACCGACAGATATGTATGTCATACTTTTCAGTACGTTGTCTAAGAGCTTCAAAAAGTCGATTTTCATAGTACATGGGACTAAATTAACTCCACTTTATATAAGGAAACATATTATATATTTTTTATAGAGCGTTACATGCAGAATTTATAAGTGACATCACAAACTTATGCTTATAGTGAAGACTTTAATGAAATAACTATTTTTATGTAGAATTAAAAAAAACATATTTAGTATGTGAAACAAAACTCTAAGTTATAATCCAGTAAACCATAATTTAGTAACTCCCAAGAAACAAAAAAAGTATGTATTTGTATTTGTGATGTAGGTTGCATAAATTTCAATTTAAATTATTTCTGTAGAATAAAATAATTTTAAAGAATCTCATTAAAACGTATTAAAATAAATTTGTTACACATTTTACTCATTAATAAATATTTATTAAAATAAAGCTGCATTTTTAATACACTTAATCTATTTAAGAACTTTCAAGTTAAAATTAATTGTCTTATGCATTCATTTGGTGTGCATGCCGTGCCGTTCACCTTTATTATCTACCAAGTCTCACTGAATAAATTTTGCAACACTAAACTTTCATCTTTCCTTCTTTCAGTTGTATTATATTCGTAGTGGCCATCACTGCACAAAATGCATTCACACCGCAAATAGGTTGCCAAGACATCCTGCTGATATCATTTCTTATTAAATTAAACGTTTTAATATGAACACAAGCTTGCTTGGGTGTTTTCCATGCATCCAACTACAATTAAATAAATTGAATTTTAGTAAGACATAAACTGTTGTCTCTGTGCCACTAAACGTGTCCTCAACATACCACCAACTAAAATAAAAATAGAAACAATATTGTTGAATTGAAATCAATGGACCGTATAAAGAAAATAAAACTGAACAAAAAAAAATAGAAAACTTTTTTAAAGGAGCAGTCGAAAAGGTTGCCAAGAAAAGCATAATGGAAAAATTGTTTGTTTGTTTTTTTTTCATATAAAAGCGATTGCTGTTGAATAATCCATAGCAGCAAATACATACCCGCACACATATTTTGTAAGTTAAGATTAAGCGCTTTACTTAAATGTTCAAAAAATTTATTACAATGCAACAGATCTAAAAAGTTTTTAATTGAAATTATAATTTTTTTTTTTTTTTAATTTAAAAAAAAATATTTTTTTTGCAAAGCGAATATCTCAGAAATTACAAGACTGATTAAAAATGTATGGCAACATAATTTAAAGGCTTACATGTTTTTGCAAAAATTAGTCAGTTCGAGTTATTGCAAATTATATGGGATAACCTCTTCCTTTTTATATATAACGGTATATCTCGAGAACCATGCTTCAGATTAAACAAGTAATTTATAGCGTTTGGAGCTTACTACCATAGGTACTTAAATTAACCATGAAACCTTAGTGACCACAAAAAAAAACTTCATTTTGTAGGCCTGTATTGTAATTAAAACTACTTTCTTATTGCAGTTATTATTAATTATATATAAAGCACACTTTAGCTTTAACATATGTTATGTTGTTAGTGTTATTGCCATTATTACCAACAGACTTTAACCAAAAACTGTATGATAAGCTAAAGATAAGCCTGTGGTGCTCATAACCTTTAACATGAACTTCAAGCATTTAAAGTTGTCATATTTTTTCGATTTTAAAAAGAAAAAAAATGTATGTAAATTTGTTTTTAAAGGAAAAATTTTTTTTAAAATTTGGTTTGCAGCACAGAGCCGATAAACTTCTCTATTTCAATGTCAATTTTACTAAAACGTTTTTAATCTCTTTCTAAAATCAATTTAGCTGATTATATAAAAATAAATTTATTTAATTTATTTATTTTTCCATTTGTTTTCGTTAATATTTTACGGTTTTTATTAGTTTTCCCACAAGTCTATGAATGTATTTTATAAACGCACAACCCACTATCAATAAGAGTTTTCAGTAAAACAAACATTATCTACCCTACAAGAACAGTGAGACTCAATTGATCTGACATGAGATTGACATTGTTGATAGAAATATTTATCACAGCGTAGCAGAGAGTTTCTATCCAATTCTTAAGTGCCATTAAGAAAAATGTGATAGAAACTTTTAGTACGCGTGATTTTATCTCTCTCTCTCTCTCTATCTCTTACACATGGATCAAATGAATGTCAACATGATAACACACACTCTATCACACATATCTGGTAGGGTAGTAATTGTGTTCATACAAACCGAATATATAGAAATTTATATTAAATCGATAAATTGCTCGGTATCAAATTTTAAAATCGAAGAAGGAATAATAACAATAAAAATTGTTATATTTTTCATTTATTTTTTATTTTTAGCGCACATGCATGTTTATTATTAGTGGCTATGTATGTATGCTTGTATTTATAAGCCTGTTTTGTTTTGTTTTTATCTAGAGAATTGTCTACATTTCAATAACAATAAATATTTCAGTTGTTACTATTTTGGTTTAAAGCAAAACAATAATTTCAAAAGTAACGTTTGCATGTGTGTGGTATTAATAGCGGCATAAATATAGAAAATATAAATACACAAATATCTAGTATATATAAGCGTGTGTTATGCAGGACGTATCATATCCGATTACAATTTCATTTAGTTTTTCAGTTTCATAACCTCCAGCCATACAAAACAATGACACAGGCACCCTCAGTTAAAATATGTAGTTATTGGCATTATTGTGATTGGATTTATGTTTTTTTTTAATAGTGTTTTTCAATTCTAGTGAAAATAAAATATTCAAAGTATTTTTTGTTTGTTTTTAAACAAGTGCAAATGTAGCTGTGGGGAAATATATTAAATGGGATTAATTAGGATGGTGCAAGTTTTATATCATAAAGCAGTAGCATCTAGTAGCATTAAGCTAAAGTCTAAACAAATTAAATTAATTTATTTCTAAACATCTAAATTGATTTTAAAAAAGCATTAAAAACATTTCACTATAATTAAAATCACATTAGTGTTAACGATATGAAGCCATTTTTACGGGTTCTAATAATAATAATTAAAACTCTTCTTGAAAAACATTTTCAAGATTTTGTTTGCTAAAAAAAAAATTCCTTAATTTTTTATAAAACACTTGGAAGCTTAAGATTATAGAAAAAATTTAAAAACTTTAAAGCATGTGACACGGTTTATGGCTTATTCTTTTTGATGTCAACTACAAAATAATAAGGAAAATACGCTCTTGCCAATGGCAGCAAACACAAACGCATACACACACACACACAGAGATTTGTAAGCTTGTTTTTTTTAAATCACCTTTATGAGACCTTTCTCAGCCCCGTTCTTGATCAAAAACTGAATGAAAACTAGAATATGAGTTTTATTTAAAATGTTATTTATATAAACGCTTGTTGCTAATGTCAAAGTTTGAAAAAATCTGCTTGGTCTCAAACAGATCTTTCATGCGTCTGACATGTGAAAAATTATCATATTATGCGCAGATGGATGACTAAAAGTTTGAATAAAGGTATTGTACTATTTTCTCCCAACAAAAATATATTTTATGATCAGAAAATGAGCGCATATTCTGCTTTTGAGCACAGAAGTCTCGAAAATATTCGAATTTGATTAAAAATCTCAAAAATGCTGACTGGGATATATCAAATAATTTCTTAATTGAATACACTCAACTGCCATGTTAGTCTACATATCTTACTGTGTGCTTGTGTGTTACTGCATTTATCGATGCATTCAATAAAATATAATAAAATTAAAACTACTTGCAGTAATTATGTAAAAATTAAATTATTTTAAAAACGCAATTCATGTGTAACAATCACCACAATATAATTACTTGATGTCTCTATAGATACACGGATTAATGCTCGCAGTTGTTTGTACAGAAAAAAATATTTTTTTTTCAGAAAGAAAAAATTTTTTCTCTTTAAATTAATTCAAGCACGTACACAAAAAAAAATATGATAAATTATATCGCACATTAAAATTCTGCTTTCAGCGTCTAGTCAGTTAGTGCATGGTGTGTGTCAGCAAGCGAACAAATAAATAAATTCAAGTTACCAAATAGTTATTTATTTTGAAATTATTTGAAATTTTGTAAGTGGCAGAGGTTTAAATCTGTCGATTGTTTTTTACACCAACAGCCGCCAAACAAATTTTTGGCATCTCTATTAAAAAAAAAAAGAAATTAAAATATGGTAAAGTTTAAAAAAATTCTACTTAAAATTTTTTATATTTTCAATATAAAATTTAAGGCCATTATTACAACTAAACGATAACTAAAAGTAGGATGTTATCGAACAGATAAATGCTTTTTGATTATTACAAACGATCTTTAACTAAAAAGTGTGTGATAAGCTAAAGATAGGCTTGTACTGCTCATAACTTTTAAAGTGAACTTCAAGCATTTAAAGTTGCCATATTTTCGATTTTAAATATGGCAACTTCAACAGCCATAAACATTAAATAATTTTTTTTATTAATACACAAAAGTAAAACAATACAATTACACAATAAAATAATAAATATTAAAATAAAATTTTAAAAGTAAAGAATTTCTTAGTTATTTAAAAAAAAAAATGTCAAAAAAGGAATGTCATTGCCATTATGTATTTATAGAAAAAGTAATCGGTATTCACAGCAGTGGTGCCACATAACAAATATTATAATATTTATCTTATTGGGAACTTGTAATAATGGAAAAAAGTTATTAATCACTTTATCAGTTACTGTAACTAAATTTAATTATAGCCATCTGAGACCTTAAGAGTAAGTTGTTATAATGGCCTTTAGTACAATGAATGCATTAACATTGTAATAGTGAAGACTCGTTAAAAAATCTAAAAATATACTTTTTCGGTTTTAGTACACACAGTCAGATAGGCGCTGAACCGGCTTGAATTCTGATAAGTAAAAGTCTTTTACAAAATAACTGAATTTATTGGTTAGTTTCGTTATTAAAAATTTCTGGTAAAAATATTGCCATACACTTTGAGCTCTTAAACAAAAGTAAATCTTACTGATAATGACATTTAATGTATAATTTCTGTTTTTTTTTTTTTAAGCAACACAAATCGGCGAAGCTTCTTGGCTTGTCTGCAGAAAACATTCAATGTCTAGGAAGGAATCGAACCTGCTACCCCCAGATTGATTGGTTAGTACGCTACTTACTAGTCTACGGGCTTGAAAATTTAGCATAAAAATTTAGCTTAGCAAAATTGTTTCCAAAATTCATACGCTCTCATATTAAAAGAAAAGTTTTATTTCTTACTATTTTTAGCACAATTTTTATGTCTTTTCTCTTTCTCAGATTCGTAAGAAACTTTTTTATGCCGTAACAAATACAAATTCAAATATCAACCGAATTGGCTTAACAACACATTAGGCGATTCATTTTTATTTAAATAGAAGAATTTATAATCACCCTTATCATGAATATCATTTCCCTCGAATTTTGTTCACTTTCACTGGGATAGCAATTACGAATGAATTCCCTGTTAATTCCCCTTATCATAAATAATTATTTTCCCTTGTTTTGTTCACTCTTTTGCTTTAATCTGTTCACTTACTTTTTGGTGGCGAACACAAGTATTTTTGTTTGTTTTTTTCTTAAAATTCAGTTTATCAAGCAGAATTTAGCAATTTTTTTAACAAAAGAACTAAAAAGTGGTTCTCCACCTATAAAAAATTCATTTATTTTCAGATAAAATCGTTTATCCACAGCAGTTAACACTTTTATCACAAGAACCATTCATAAATGGCTTTAATAAAAAAAATTTGTTTTTTGCTCTTAAAATCTTATAAAATTACAGAAATTTTTTATTTAAAGGGTGTCCGAACAAGAACGCAAGATTTAAATTTGGCGCCATTCGAAGTGTCATTGTTTGACATTTGAACAATTGTTATTGTTTGCTAGTAGAAGTACTGGAGAGACAACATCAAAATGCTGATTTTGCCGATAAAATCATCTTCAGTGACGAGGCCTATTTCCATCTTGATGGCTTCGTCAATAGGCAGAATTGTCGCGTTTGGGGTGAGGAAAATCCTCGAATGATTCACGAGAAGCAAATGCATCCTCAACGTGTAACTGTGTGGTGTGGTTTTTGGGCTGGAGGAATCATTGGACCTTTTTTTTTATGAAAATGAGGGAGGTCAAGAGCAAACAGTAAATGGTTTTCGGTATCGTGAAATGATGGAGGGCTTGTGGTTTCAACAAGCCAGAGAAACAATTCAATTGCTGCATCAGTCATTTATTTAAAATTTAAATCTTGCGTTCTTGTTGGGGCACCCTTTATATGCACTGGCCACTGAAAACTGTTTAACAATAAAAGTTGACACCTTTATTACAAGAAATGTATTGTTTTGCTATCGAAAACTTAGAAAATTTAATAAATTCTTCTTTATTATACATTCACTTTGCACTGATAACGTGTACAAAATCTCACGTGAGATTCCCAATAGCAATTTTCCCTTCGAGGGGAATGAAAATTTCGGGGGAACAACAATTTCACTTTTATTCATGATAGGGGTGAATAAGTTTTTTTTTTACAATTTTTATAAATATATTAAAGTTTTTTAAGTTTTACAATTTATTGCTGATAACGAGATTATAAAATATTAAAAATATTATTTTATACACATATAACCTCAGGTTAATTTAAAATTAATTAGCAAATAAGAACCGCATTTTACAAATAAAACACCTTAATAGAAAATTAATATTTAAAAAAATAATATTCTTATTTGTCATAACTCACTATCATGCATACATGATATAAACAGCATTTGGTCAATGATATGTAAAAAATAAATAAAAAATTACTAGAGAGAGAGAGGAACGAGTACTTTTTGTAAGTAAAGCAAATTCAATTTCCGGTTAACACAAAAGAACACCAGCATTTGCATATAAAATATTTTTTTTTTTTTTTTGAGAACTTTGAACGAAAAACAAAAAATTATTTTTTTGCATACAGCGGTAAATATTTTGTTTTCAGTTTTTATTTTTTATAAAAAACATCTCTTGAGAGTAGCTGATGTCACCAATATTTATTTATTTTTTTGTAGAATATTAATAATAATTATTTAAAACATCAAACTATTTTAATAAAATGAAACTTAACCGGACTTACTTTGGCACATGGAAAATTATATAGCTGAGGGTGATGCTGAAGCAGTGGCTAAGACTAAGGTTGCAACTGAAGCTGATGCTGAAACTGTGGTTGATACTAAGACTGAGGCTGAGACTAAGGTTGAAACTGAAGCTGATGTTGAAACTAAAGTTGATACTGAAACTAAAGTTGATGCTAAAACTGAGACTAGAACTGAAACTAAGATTGAGAATAAGGCTGATGCTGAAACTATAGTTGAGACTGAAGCTTTAAAACTAATGTTTATATTAAGGCTAAAACTGAAGCTGATACAGAAATTAAGGCTGGGAGTAAGATTGAAGCTGAGACTAATACTGATGTTCAGACTAAGTTTGATACTTAAGCTAATGCTGCAACTAAGGATAGTACTTAGACCACTCAATGATATTGAAGAGTGGCGTGTGTCAGGAACGATGCTACAAATGGTTTATTAATATGGCGCAACTAAGACATAAAAATTTATCCAATTTTTGAATTATCGTTTGAGTTGTATGCAACTGCCAATAATAAAAGCGAATTTAAGGCCTTTTTTTCGTTTCAGTGTCAAAACTTTTTAAAAATATGATAGGACATTTAAAAATTTTATATTTATTATCTGTCTGCTTTATTGCATTTTTTGATTCAAATTTTAAATAAATTTCAAGTGGCGTTGTTACACCATATTTCTACTACTATTCATAGTAGAAGTACATTAAATTGATTTCAAAAAGAGTTGAAGTGGAGTGCCATTGAGATAATGGAATGATAAAATTTTAGAATATCACATTCAATAATTGATTTCTACAAAGTCAAAATAAACAGTGAAAGAATATTTCATTAAGGAAAATGGGCCATAATCATAGTTTAAAAAAAGTAGGCTTTTATTAAGAGCTGACTTTTGTTGATAAGAATTATTTGAATTTAAAGTCATTTTTTAAAAGATACCGACTTTATTGTGATTATGATTATGGCCCAATGTTTCATTGTATTAAGACAATATTTTATTGATTCAGTGAAACAACTTCATTGAATTAATGAGCTATTTTATTAGTCCAATGAAAAGTGCCGTTGCTTTAAAATTAATTAATTCTTTTTATTGAATTAATTAACAAAATTCTTTCAGTATACCACAGAGGCTTAGTTTTACTTATGTAAAATATTTGATTTAACCCTTTTTTGGTTTCAATATTTTTGTAAATGCTTCAGGAACTTCACTTGAATTTGTACCCTTTAAACATGAAATCCATAATTATTTTAAATTTTTTACTAATTCATTTTTAAGTTTAATGTTGAATTTAACAGCCAAGGACTGTCACTGCAATTAACTGTTGTGAACATTTTTTTTTACTTTTGAAAACTCTGCACCTGTCTTGTTTTTGCTTAATGAAATTGAAATTGAAATGATTGAAAATAAATATACTTAAATTACGTTTTATTACAAAAGTAATTTGTTTTGCATAATGCGCTTTATAATAAAGATTTTCTTTAATAAAAAGTTTCCATTAATATTTTTTTTTACTGAACAAACATTTAACCTGTAACCCAAGTAACAAGTGTTGGAAAAAAGTCAACAGCAAAATAGCTCATTATTTAATTTTTTTATTTTTATTTTTTGCTTTTTAGCAATGTAAATTGAAAAATTCTTTTAATCCTTAAAAAAAGGGAAACTTAATTAAATTGTTGTATACATTTTTAACAGTTTGTAAAAGCTACAATATAAACTCACTAGCACTCTGCAGTGAAGCCACTTTAGAAACTTGTTGAAGAATTTTGTTGGTAACAAAAATTTTTTAAAAAACCCTGCCATTAGTTAGAAAAAAGTTTACGGTTTTTTTTTTTAATTTATAAGGGTTAAAAAACTTGTTAAGAAAAATAATCACATTTTAATTATTATAGCATTAAAAAAAATGTGAAAAATTTATTTAAATATTTTTCAATATTTGTGTTAGTTGATTGCAGAATGTGTTTTTGTTAGAGCTTTTTTAAGCAATGAACTCACATCAAAAATGTTTAATTTAAAAATGTTTAATATGCTTAATGCAAAATATAAAAAAATTTTATTAAATCAATTATAAAGTTAACAAATTAAATTCGGCAGTGCCGAGTCTTATATACCCTTTACTGTGTTAGCGAAATATTAATATTTTTCACTTTCCACATTCTTCATTAATAGCAAAACTATAGAAAAAATTAAATGAGTGAAGATAAATATGCCGCGTTAAATATATTTTAACGTAAAACCCGAAGTTTTTTAGTATTTGTAAATATTTTCAGTATTAATGGCTTAGCTATCAAATACGTTTTACGTCATTAAATATTAAATGTTTTAAGCAATAGCTTAGCGGAGATCATCTATATTTGTAACCAACCAATCAAATATTCATATATTACTTTGGATATTTTAAAATTGTTTTTATTTTTTTAAATTTTCATATATATGTTTTCACGATTCTTTATGTTTTTTAGTATTTGTAAATATCTTTTCAGTATTTTTCACATACTAAGATACAAATGTGCATAAATACGTTGATTTCTCTAAAAGATTGCAAACGAACCATAGAATATTACGGGTTGGTTCACATATTATTTGAAACAAGAGGTCATCACCAAATTTGTAATTACCCGAGTACTCAAAAAAATCTTTTCATTATTTTTAAAAAATTTATGAAATTCCTTCATACCCCAGTACTCTTCTTCTGAGGGATTTTTGGGCAGGAAAATTACTAAAATTAAAAAGGAATTAAATCTGTAGGCTCTAAACTTTCTGGAAGTGTTTTAACATTTTCTGAAAAATTCGTAGTTTTTATTTTATGATGCAAAACGGAAACTACTAAATTCCTTGAAACCAACACTACTGGGGTGTATGGAAATTTCCAAAAAAATTTTAAAAATAGTCTAAAATAATTCTATATAAGTTTTTTGGCGGTAGACTACAAATCTAGACAGTCTCCTCTTTAAAATGATATATGTCTCATCTCACAATACTTAATGGTTCGTCGGCAAGTTCCTAAAATCACTTAGAGTAACAGCACTGGGGTATATGGAAATTTCAAAATAATATAAAATAACTTCCGAACGAACCATAGAAGATTACGAGATTTGACGTACATCATTTTAAAGAGAAATTCGTTTAGATTTGTAATCTATCGTACAAGTACTCAGTAAAATCTTCGGATTATTTAAAATTTTTTTTTAAATTCCCTCCTACCCCAGTACTTTTACTCTGAGGAATTTTTGCTCATTTTGCAACAGAAACTTACTGAAACCAAACTGAAATAAAATTTTTAAGTTCTACGCTTTCTGGAAGTGTTCTAACATTTACGTTACATTTCGTAGTTTTTATTCTATGATGCAAAATGGAAATTGACAAAATCCTACGTATTAATACTTATTAATACGTATTAATACTGAAAATATTTACAAACACTAAAAAACTCCGGGTTATACGTTAAAATATATTTATCTTCACTCATTTAATTTTTTCTATGGTTTTGCTATTAATGAAGAATGTGGAAAGTGAAAAATATTAATATTTCGCTAACACAGTTAAGTTCGGCACGGCCGAATTTAACTTGTTTTTATTAACCTTAAATAAAAAAATAATTTCAGTTGAAGAAAATAAATTTAACGAGTTTTAAGAAAATATCCTTCTAAGAACTTAAATTTTAAAAACAAAAAAATGTCTGCAGGCACTAAATTTTTAAATTAGTAAAAAAGTGATACCAAGAAAGATGTCATATAAATTTTGCAAACATTTGTAAAATTTTTTTAAGCCAAATATAATTAATTAAATATTTAATATCAATAAAGAACTTCAAATTAAGGGCAAAAATCAAAAAAAAAAAAAAAAACTCTTTTATAAAGATGCCTGTATTCGTAATACTATTACACTTAAGGCACTAAGAAGACACACGTGTGTATGTAACGTTTGTATAGGACTGACTGAATGGTTTCGTTTTTGTGTGCACAAACATTACGCACATGTACAACTTAAAAATTTCCATAAAAAATAAAACTAAAATTTTGGTTGTATTTTTGTTTTTTCTAGGCCATTTGTGAACCGGTTGATCCAATTTTTTGCACAGACATTGCGACTATCATTGATAATAAAAATGCATATCTCGAGTTTAGTCCGTTTTGTAGTTTAGACAAAATACCCAAGAGAACGCACTCAAAATGTGGTCGAAAAAAAAATAGTCACTGTTGTCGACTTATATGTACATCCGCTATATATGGGCCGATCTAACTGAATTTTAATTGAAGCTGAAAGATAAAAACAACTGACAGATTTTTACACTAAACTCTTCTGTAGGTCTTCTAGGGACTTCAGAAAGTTGATTTCATCCACTACACGGACAGACAGATAGACATCATTTACTATTCATAAATATTCAGAATATGTACATATACGTTGTAGAAATTACAACCTTATACGAACTGTTGTGTTTGAAAATGGTACAAGTCCACTTAAAAAAAATAATGAGTTAACGGTAATTTTCGCATGATTAGGATACCATCTAATTTGAATTACCGTTGACAAATTAAAAAAAAATATAACTTATACCTCTTTCAAATATAACAATTCATATGTACCCTTCTCACTTACAGCGAAGTTTAGAAATAGAAATTTTACTCACACAACTTTAAAAGTTTATGTACAATTAAAAACAATAACGCACTTTAATAACACTAACAAATCCTTTTAGAATTTGTACACGTGGCCGTAACGCGCATAAAACTTCCTAAAGAATATTTCACCCCTAGACATCTTTTGAAAATAACTACGCATCAGTATGTACTACACACATTCAATCATTTGAAATTAATTTTATATTCCCTTCATTTAGGTACTCGTAATAACAAACTTTAGTTGAATTCAAAACTCTCCTTTCAAGTTGCTTGCTTACATTTTAATTTATGCCAAGATATTTTTAGTTTTTATTTTTTTTTCTTTAAATTATTATTATTGTAAAAGTGAGTCTTAAATCATGTAATGCACTTTATAGAGTAGTAACTCGCATGTGCAATAGAAAAAAACTAATATTTAATTAAAATATTTTTTCTCTCAGAAGCAGTGAATTGGCAGCGATGGAAGCTCCACTAGACTATTAAAATGAGTAAAAAAAAAATAATTTTAATATATTTCCAATTATATTGGGTTTGTTCTTAATTAACTTAGCTGTTGTTGGATAATCCACTCCGTAACCGAGCTTTAAGAGAATTTAATAATTTTTTTTTAGCAAATTAAGTATTTATTTAATTTATTTTTAATAATATTATTTCAAGTATAAATGTTCGCGTGTGTTTTAATTCTTGTTTTCTCCGGTAGTTTAGTTAAAATTCTTGTTTTCACAAAATGTAGCATTTTTTCCAGCTAATATCTGCCATTTTTCTAAACTTTGTTTTGTTAAAAAATACAATCTTATCAATTAAATTTATAAAATTATAGTGGCGGTGGGAGCTGGGCTGCACAATAGATCTTAAAAGGTCGTGGTGCGATTATAGCCTTTTGTGATAATAAGAATAGCCATTGCTGATTCTACTGACACTTTCGATATTGGTGGCAGAAATTCGACAAGATCTACAAGCTATTTTGTCAGTGTCACACCATTTCTGCTTTCACAGAGCTAAGTCGAAATAAATGTTGAAGTGATTGTTTGTTAGTACCCTTTGATATATAGGTTAGGTTAGGTTAGGTTAACAGGTCGCCCGAAAGAAGTAAAACAAAGCTGGGCTCACTTGGGTCCTCTGACGTGGTCCCTTTGTGATACCTGTATAGAGATAGTGATAGCAGAGTGAAGGGGAGGAAAGAAGATAGAGAAAGAAAGAAAGAAAGAAGTGAGTGAGTCCGTCACACAAACCAACCACTGCTTCTAATGAGCCATAAAGCCCTTTGATATATAAATTTAGATTAAAAAAAAATTGGTTTTTGTTCTTTTTAAAAGCAGGACAAGAACTTTATTTTTTTTTGCATTTAGCCTCAAAATTTGTGGTTCAGCCTCTAGCTTTTTCCTTAGCCTATTCTCATTTTCAAAATAGCGCTAAAAACGCTAATTATTTACATTGCTATTTTATAGAATATGACAACAAAAAACTATACTTAATAACTAAGCCGGAAGGACATTTATTTCCGAATACAATTTCACGTTGTTCCCCTTCAAAGGAACACAAATAAGTTTTAATATAAAAATTATTAATATGCATTGCTATTTAAGTTTCTTATTTATACAATTTTCTCATTGTATTTATATTAATTTTATTGAATAAGAAAATTGCTGGAGTGACGCTTTCGGAAAAAACGCTTTTTCTTCAATGGCAGGATTTGTGTCCAGAACTTTAATATCAGGTATTTAAACAGAACAGCTGTGAAAATGGAATACGGGAATTTTTCATAATCACAATCCGTTCATACCTAAAACACAATCACCCATTTGCAATAATATCAATTTCTCTTTTTCAAATTATATTAAGGTGTTACCATACCCATTTATAATCTACATTGTTGAATAGAACAGGATGTATATACTAATTATTCATAATGAAATTTTTATTAACAAATTTATTTCTTTTTCGTTATTTGCTTTTTTTCCAGCAATTAAAAAAAAAGCAAAAAACAAATGAGTTTTGTTGTATAAACTTCGTACTTGAATTGAATTAAATTTATATTTTGTCTGCACAATACTGAACTGAGCTGCTACAACCTTTAATTTCTTCCCAAAAGGTCACAAAATTTTTTCCATTTGCTTTGGAAAACAAAATGCTAAATAAATTAACTAAACTAATATTTTCGATAAAATTTTTAATTACAAATTCATGAATTGTGAACTTGCACGTTATTCTTACAAATTGAGGAATTACAACATTGTACTTGACTCTACAGATTAAAATTTTGAAACCTGCCCTCTTTTGACTGTAATGCAAATTGTGTTCATTGATATAAAAAAAGAAAACAAGTTTCTAGAATTTATCTAACAACAAGTAACTGACGTTTTTTTTAATATTTCTGCTGTCGCCGATGCATGAAAATATGTATGTGTGTTCTTTCATAATCCTTCAAGTAAGTTGCATCCTTCTATTTTTATACGCATTTACTATCTCTATCTTATAACTATACAAGCCCTTAGAGTATAAAATGTAAAAGAAGAAGAAGAAAAAATGAAATACTTATTTAATGAAGATAAAATAAGGAAGAAAAATCTAGAAATTGTTTCTACTAGAATACCCTAACACAAGGGTTTCTTTCTATTCGAATGCCAGTTAAGAATGCAAAAAGAAAAAAATTACAACAGGGAAAACACATACTCGAATCGCTTTTTAGTTTCGCTTAGTGTTGTGTGTAAATGATGGCACACACATACTTTTTACATAGAAATATAACACAAGATGATTTTGCCCAGTTTCTCCCGGCCGGTTTTTAGAGAAATCCGTTTATAAATAGAACTTTAATTCTACTTTATAAAGTGGCTCATGCATTTGCTAGAATTTTTAGCAGAGGTCCCAACCAAAGTGGTAATTAAAATCTTTTAAAGCATAATTTCATTTAAAGTGGGCGTGGTCGATCCAAAAGTAAATGGCAATCTTCTGCAGAGTGTATTTACCAAATTGCACACAAATCCGTTTTGCAACAAAACGAACAAACAAAAGAAAATGAATTTTGTTGTATAGAGCGATAAAACAAAACATTTTAACAATGTACTCGTGTATGTTTTTTTAACAAAAGGTTGAGTATTGCATGAGGTAAAATAAAAAAAATTAGACTCAAACACACTGCACCTGAAGTGTAAGATCTGTTAAAAGAAAAACTTTTTATTTTACTTAAATAAAATATGCATGCGTGTATTGGCAGAAAATATTAAGATTTTTTTAATGGAGGGGTAATATTATTTGCTTATTAAAACAAGCAAGCAAATTTAACATTTATTTGCTTTAGCTGCTGATGAGCCGACAAATGTATTCACTTAGCAACTTAAGCTGAATATGGGAAGGTAGATGGACATACAGGACTTCTAATCCAGATTGAAAGTAACCAGCTGAAGACTCTAAACCTTGCACTGACACAAAGAATAGCGTACTAGATAAAATTAAAAAGGAACTGAACTAATAAGGCTAGTCACCATTCTCATTCTGCGTCAAAGATATTGCCCATTAGGAAGACATAAAGATATTTTTGTAATAGAGGGATCACTAGAATCTTTATGGATAACCAAGCAGTTCTGTCAGTCACTGCAATTTAATTTTACACTTCAAAAAGCCTATTGCCATATTTGAGGTGCTGAGGATTTTAAATCACAGTAGATTACAAATCTAGACAACCTCCCCTTTAAAATGATATTATATGTGCAAATTTGTAAAATCTCTTAGAGAAATCAACGTATTTATGCATATTTGTACTTGTGCAATTATATTTCTCCTAAACATATTTAAATACTAAAAACATATATTGTGGCTTAAGACATATTTGATAAATATCCCTTTCAGTCCCAAGGAATTTGAAAGATGTATATGATAGTTCGCCCTAAAATGATGTAAAAATGTATTTTTTATGTATTTACAAAACTCATGTCCTTAGAAATATGACATACATATATGTGTGACTTGGGATTTCACTTGGACAAAATATAAATGTATAAAAATTTTACATTTGTACATAAATTTCTCTCTTCAAAATAAAATTTTTAGCTACACGTTTGTGTAGCCGGGTACGAAAGGGGATATACCATAAATATTAAAAAGTTACTTACAAATAAAGGGTGTTTTTTATAGACGTATAGAACTTTAAGTTGGCATTACTGTTCAAGATGGCGACCGATTTAACAGTTGTCAAGTGATTTATTCTCAGTTTGGCTTGGCAATTCATCATGAATAGACTCACGATCATCAAGTAAGGCGTAGACTCGTCGAATGGGCCCAAAACGAGATTGCCGTTGTTCCCCATTTTCATAAGCGAATTTTGCTTAGCGATGAAGCGCACTTCTGGTTGAATGGCTACGTCAACAAACAATACTGCCGCATTTGGAGTGAAGCTAATCTTCAAGTGTATGTCGAAACACCGTTACATCCAGAAAAACTGACTGTTTGGTGCGCTTTATGGGCTGGTGGAATCATTGGTCCGTACTTCTTCAAAAACGATGATGGTCAGAACATTACAGTCAATGGTGGGTATAGAGCCATGATTACTAACTTTTTCATTCCTGAATTGAACAACCATTATGTCCAGGAGCTGTGGTTCCAACAAGATGGCGCAACATGTCACACAGCTCATGCCACAATCGATTTATTGAAAGACAAGTTTGGTGACCGCCTAATTTCACCTGTGAATTGGCCTCCAAGATCTTGTGATTTAATACCGCTATACTACTTTCTGTGGGGCTATGTAAAATCATTGGTCTATGCGGATAAGACACAAACGCTTCACCATTTGGAAGACGACATTCGCCGTGTTATTGCCGATATACGGCCACAAATGTCATCGAAAATTGGACGTCCAGATTGGACTACATCCGAGCCAGCCGTGGCGGTCATATGCCAGAAATCATATTTAAAATGTAATGACACAAGATTATCTTTCGGATAAATAAAATTCATGTTAATCGAATAATCCATCGTTTTTTTATTGCAACTTAAAGTTTTATACGTCTATAAAAAACACCCTTTACAAATACTCTCTACACTTGAAGGTTGCAATTAGTTTTGAGCTGACCAAATCCACTTTTGGGGTTATTTTTTAATAAAATAATTGAGAGTGGTATTTTAATGATTCAAATTCTAAGGCTCTATATATAATTCCAGGATCTACAAAGTCATAAAGGGTGTCCGAACAAGAACGCAAGATTTTAATTTGGCGCCATTCGAAGTGTCATTGTTTGACATTTGAACAATTGTTATTGTTTGCTAGTAGAAGGTACGAGGTTAGTAAAAAATGAACATGGCCGCTGATATTGCCGATAAAATAATCTTCAGTGACGAGGCTCATTTCCATCTTGATGGCTTAGCCAATAGGCAGAATTATCGCATTTGGGGTGAGGAAAATCCTCGAGTGATTCACGAGAAGCAAATGCATCTTCAACGCGTCACTGTGTGGTGTGGTTTTTGGGCTGGAAGAATCATTGGACCTTTTTTTATGAAAATGAGGCAGGTCAAGCGCAAACAGTCAATGGTGTTCGGTATCGCGAAATGATAACCAGTTTTTTCTTGCCCAGAATTGAAGAAATGAATGTGGAAGGCTTGTGGTTTCAACAAGACAGCGCCACAGAAACAATTCAATTGCTGTATCAGTCATTTATATAAAATTTAAATCTTGCGTTCTTGTTGGGACATCCTTTATAACTAATTGCCTCTATTATGGTTTACAACTCAACTGTATTTCAGTTGAAATTTTGTATTTTGGTATTATGAAGTACAACTTAGCCTGTTAAAAAAATTTTCAATTGTATTTATGTTGTCTATCAACCCAAAGCTAGTTGAAATGATAAAAATACAAAACAATTACAACTGCTTAATTGCTAATTTTGTACTAATTAATACCTTTAAGAAATCTTACTCATATGATAAGAGCCGAGAAAATACAGCTAGTTCAATTATAAAAACCTTAAACTTACACACTCTAGTAATTCCTGGCCTGCAACATACTTAAAATACGTTTAATCGAACTCATTAAAAAAAAAATAATAAAAAAAGTATTTATCTTGAATTTGTTTTGAGATGTGTAGCCATCCTTTAACCGTTACAGTTTGGTGATTAAATTTATGCTTTCTAGTTGAATATTCTTTATCAACATGTTACAACACTGTAACTAAAGTATTAACTCGTTCATTTAGCTACTCAATGACTTTTGAAGTCCTTCCATGTTTATTTCAATTAGTCTGCGCACCAGATGCTTTTAATAGAGTTGTTTATTTCAATTTAGTTGATTTTAATTTAAATTAAATTTCTCTTCAATAAAATCTTATAAAAACACTGCAACTTATGGCAGAATACGTTATACAACGCAAAATTTATTTTCTGTGCACCATTTGGTTGCCCATAGTTTCTTCATATCAAATACTCGCTTGCAGTGAAAATCAGAAAATGCGAGTAAATATGTTTATGTAAGTGTTTAATTTTATACTTTTTAAATGGCTAAGCAATGTGGTTGATAAGCCCGGGCTTTTTTTTTATTTAAAAATGAAATTGTAAACTTTTTCTTTATTTTTGGTTTCCATTTTATTTTTATTTTGTTCTTAATGAGCTTTTAGTTTTAATTTTAATAGAAAGTTAAACCTTTAGCTGACCATTTGTCTCCACTTGTTGCAAACGTAACATCGGCTGACAAAAACTTCAAAAAGCAATAATTGTGTCTAGACTTTAGGAATCCACTTATTTGTGTGAGACACTCAGCTCGATTATGAATATTTCTACGAAATTTTTTTTCATTAAAAGAAAATTTATTTGTGGGAAATAATTCCCCCAGTCGAAAAATTTTCCACAATAAAAGAAAGATAAATTTTATTTATTTAAAGTCGTAATTTTAATTTTTATTTGTAATTGAGTTGATTGATGGCAGAGCCATTTTATTTCATTAAAATCATTTATTAGATTTTTAAGTTTAAATAAATTAAAAATAAATATTTTAAATTTAGTTACTTACTTGAAAGAAAAATGCAACTGTACACAGAGAAAAATCTTTTTATTCGCTATCAAGCAAAATTAATCAAAATGCTTCTCTTTTTGTTTGAAACAATTTAAAAATTTCAATGCAAGTTGCTCGATATTGAATGCAACGATTTGGCTGCTAAATTTGTAATCAGCCAAAAATACAACACAACCTAATGTTTTAGTTGTAACAATAGAAATTCGGTAATAGAGTTAAAAATTTTGACTTTCAAAAACATTTTAAGCTGTGTTATCGAATTTCTTTTGAGTTCTCACAAAGTAATTTTTTTTTTCTGAGTTTAGGGCCGATTATTTATCAAAAAGAGGGTTAGAAGCTTTTCGCACTTGGCAAGTGACTTGCGCAAGTATTTTTTTAAATATTTTTATATATAATTTTGAAATTGCCCAATCGTTCACACTACAAAAATTTCCTTTTTTTTGTTTTCTTTTTGCTTAAAATTTCTTTATATTTTTTTTTTTAATTTTTTATATGTTGTTTCACTCACTCACTCACAAAACCATGCAAAATACAACAATTAAACTAATTCCTGAAACACACATAAAGAATGAAAGAATTGCCAAGCACGGACAGTGTGTACTGAAAAGCTAAAAAATTCTCTTCCCCTCAACCCGATCATCTACAAGACTTGCGCAAGCCACTTGTAAAGTGTGAAATTGCTCTTGCTGATGTCAGTCTAATCTTGTAATATTTCTTTAGCGTTGCCAGCTTTTGAATTTCAGAAATAGAGAAAAACAACACAAAAATTTTAGCAAACATGGATCCAAAACTTTTCTTTCCATAATTTTTTAATATATTTTATTATTTCTTTGTAACTGAAAAATGTCCTAACCACATACTTTTCATTCACAGACTCTGAACTCCACAAAACTGAACTTGTCAAAACAATTAAAAAGTTCATACGCTTGGTTGGGACAAATTCACAGAAAAAGTAATAAATAAAACTAAAAATTCACTAACTCGCAAATCTTCTGCGTGGAAAATCTAAAGAAGCACTAAAACTAAGATTAAAATCACTAAGCTTTTTTGTGTAGACCATAGTCTAGGTGAACAAGTGAATGGAAGTTTCCTAAATAGCAAAGAATATCTGACTTAGAACAGATCATTTTGCATCGCAGATCTATTGAGTCTGAACTTTCTTCAAAAAGTCTGTTTTTTTTTATTCTCAATTTAAAATTTAATAACTCATTTAGAGGAGAGCCTTACCCACTGGATTAAAATTAATTAATTAAATAAATTCTTAAAAATATTTCTTTAAAATGGCAAAGAAAAAAACCTTGTCAATTTCATTTCTTTCACCTTTTTTTTAAATACATTAAACGACTAACCAACTTAAAATATTTCATTGCCCTATTTAATAAATACCACGCATCAGTCTAAATACTTACAAGCATGAATAAAAAAATACGCACTCTTCAAACTTGCATGCCCAAGTGTATGTGTGTACGTTACAATTAAACAAATTATTAATAAAAGAAAATAAAGAAAAATAAATAAAGTAAAGCATTTGTATCTGGTAAGTACGTGAATAAAAGATATGCTTTCATTAACACTCTGAATAAAAATGGGGAGGATATTTACAATTTCATCAAGGATATTTGACACTTGGCTTAATGCTCGTTTATAATTCATCTTTATTATTTATGTGTTTGTAAAGCTGTTAAAGGCTGAGAAACAGAAAATGTGTCTAGATTTGAGTGAAACTACATTGTGTGTCAAGACCGCAATTGTTGACAATATAAATCCATTAAAGTAGAGAAAAATTAGTTAAAAAGAAAATAAAAAATAAGTGAATGTTGATGGTGAATACTTGAGTCTGTAAGCTGTAGTTTTGCAATTTAAATGCCATACTCCATACACTGGGAAACAAAAGTTAATGAGGGAATAGAAAAAGAAAATAAAATAAATATTTACTTAAGCAAGAACAGACAAAAGCAAATATTTGTATTTTCAAAATTATTTTATTCGAATAGGAAACAGAAAATTAAATTTAAAAATTTTATATAAAATGCTGGATTCACCTTCTATTATTACTGCAAAATATACACTAAAAATTGCAAAAATAAAATTAGAAAAAGTGAACATTCAAAATTTATTTATTTAACAATTTATTTATTACATTTAACAAAACAACATAAGTAAATTGGATTAAGTTTTAAAAAAATAAAACATATTTACAAAATTAGTAGTAGATAAAGATTTAATTATATAAATAAATAAGTTTTTATATTTGCTCTTAAAACTGTTCTAAAAATTAAAAATCTTCGTTTGATATCAACGGATGTAATAAATTTAAAATTGATCAACTACTTCGTTTCTAAAATATTTTCTTTTAAAAATAATACCAATTTCTTTAACTTTCTTAAATCCAGCATTCTTTTTTAAAACCGCATCAAGTTGGGCTTTAATTGTTTTGCCGATTTGATCTTCAACTTTTATTATTTTAATAACAAGTTTAACCGCTGCAGTTGGGTTATTGGCACAATTAAAAATCCATAGTTTAAGTATATAAATATTAATGGAGCCTTTTTTATACCGGCTGTATAATTTTAATTAAAATTGTTTACCACATCTTTATTATGTTTTTCAAAATTTTTGCCATAATACTCAGCTGCCTCCAACCAGGTACAGGCTGTGGTGGAAGGTTCAAGTCAAAATATTTTGATTTAAATAATAGAACATGCAAAGCTGGCTTTCAAAATATTTTTTTTACTACATGACATGCAGCCTCACTATGCATTGCCTGAGTTAAGCAAGTAACATATAACATTTTTGGGTAAAATATCTTTAAAAAATGTCAAAATTTAATCAAGTATGGCGCAAAATTCTAGTTTTGCTGAAGTCTTATCCTAAAAACAAAATTGAATTCTTAAAGGAAAAGAAACAAACACATCGCATAGTTTTAACCAAATAGAAAAAATTAACTACAAAATACAACTTCGTGAAATTAGCAACAGAAAAAAGGCGAATTTGTTATAAAGTGTAGGTAATCCAAAATGGTGCTGCTTTAGTTTCTTGGAAATGTTAAAGTAAGCAGAGTATTACATAATATTTTTACTGTTTCATAGCTTCAGGGCTCAAACAACTATAGGCAGCTGATCCTTTGAGTACATCTTATAATGAATTTGACTTCAACAGAAATATATTTCTAAACAAAAAAATTAAGAATTATTTTTTTATAAATATAACGAAAAATATGCATTTATAACAAAATATGCAAAAATATGCACTAACAAATTGTAGCCATTTTACTGGAAATATTGTAATTCGCAAAGATATTATACTTCAGGTAGGTCTTAGAATAACGACAACAAACATTGTAGTCTTACAATATATTTTAATTTTTTTACTGTAACACGCATTCGATAAGATATGGCAACGATCGTAAATAAAATTTTAAAATTTCTTTTGCAGTTGTTGGAATGCGAATGCCACAAACTTAAAAATATTTTTTTTTTAATTTTAGCCAGACCGCCAGTTTGATTCAATTAATGCACAGAAAAATTATTTAGTGAAAGCTAAAAACAGATTTAATTATTTTAGTTTTTGGAGTTGGAAACATTTTTTCCAACAACGGTTCAAGGTGGAATATTTTTTTAAAGCTTTTGATCTTTTGTAAAATTTTATTCTTTTCATTACTCTTGGCTTGGTATCTTTAATTAGTTGGCTGGTTTTGCGTGGCAGCCTAACGGACTTCAATTAGAATCACTTAATTAGTGAAAATGAAGTAATTAAGTGACCTAGTCCCACCCTATGACATTGAGATATCTGAGCAGATCCCTAACCTTATGCCCGATATCTCAGGTAGTCTGTTCATAATTTGAAAATCGATGCCGGAGTAGTCGGACACTATCAGAGAAGAGCAGCAGTGCCAGTTTTCATTAAGGTGAATTGTTGGCCTGTAACCATCAGTAGTAAATAAATAATTTTTTTTTTAATTTTATTGACATTAATTTTTTTTTTTTTATTATTCATCAGTCTTGTTTTAGATTCCCACTGTATTTATTTTATTTTAGAATTTAAGGTATTTTTATTAAAGAAAATTTCAATATAAAATTTACTTTATCAAACAAATGTTTGCCTTTAAGGAATATGTTGTGCATATTTCTAAAGGACTAAATCTACAAGTGCTTGTATTAGTTTTTGTTATTAAAGTAAATTTTTTTTTTTGTAATTGTGTATGCACATATTTATAAATTGTGTGGACGTTTACTTGTCAGTTAAATTTAAGATATTTTTTTAAATAGGAAAAATTAAGAAAGTGAAGGAATATTTGGCCATAATCATAGTCACACTAAAGTCGGTATCTTTTTAAAAACGACTTTAACTTCATATATAATAATTCTTATGAACAAAAGTCAGCTCTTAATAAAAGCATACTTTTTTGTGACTATGACTATGGCCCATTCATTGTTTTGTATTTAAATATTTGTACTATATTTGTTTGAATAATCAAATCTGTGAACAATATGTAGCAACAAAAAAAAAAAAAATCTCTGGAACCAAAAAATATATTGTAAAGGTATTAAAGTATAATATTAAGAGTATTTAGTTATTACAAAACACCGCCTTGGCAATTAAAATTATTCATTTTTTTGAATGCTAATAATAAAATGTTAGCCCATTAACAATTCTATTTTCTTGGGGAAATAGTACCACAATGCTCTTAGGAGCCAAAATTTACAAAGGACTCTGGCTCAACAATTATTTAGAAGAAAAAAATTAATTTTTTATTAAGCCTGAAAGTTTTTTGTAGGTTATTTTTAGTACAAGAAGTTTAAGCTTAAGAGCATCACAATCAGCAAGTAATTTTATTAGGCCTTTGTGAGAGTTGAATTTATTTGGTATTTATTCGTTCAAACACAAACGTTTTCATAAAATGAAAATATTCCTTTGTAAATACATTTTTAATACATTTGAATTTTGTTTACGAGTCTGATTGATTCATGATCCAACAATTTTATTTGATATTCATATTATTCGGTTCCTTTTTTAAATACTTGCTTTTAGCTGGCTTTTACTCCAAAGAGAATGAGACATAAATAAAATAAAAATAAAGGAATCATACACACTTTTATAAGAAAAAAAGGCAACAAGTCAGAGACACTACATTTCTTTTTAAATGTTATGCAAACTGAAAATAACCTTTTTTTTCGTACAAAGCAAAATCAGTTAAAAATGTTTTTTTTTTACTTAGCAGACAAGAAGTTTCAGAGACTTGTGTTGTTAAAAAACATCGAATACTAAAAAAAAAATAACTTTTTATACAACTTTTTTTATTCAGAATTTCAATTTAAAAACTTTCATTTTATAGCTTAAAGCAAAAGAAATAATAAATTGTCTTGTAGACAAAATTTATTTAAAAACGAAATGATAAAAGTAGAACCAGCTTAGCTTAAGTTACGGTCACCTTACACTAATATATGTTGAAATAAGCGTAACCACTACGTTTTGGCTAATGTTTTTATAGTCTAATAATAAATAATATATTTTAATAAAAAATTAAATTATTATAATTTAAGCAAATATTTCTTCAAAATATATAAAAGCGTTCAAATTTTATTTATATCGAAAAATAATTAAAAAGAGAGGAAAATAATTTATTTTTGATCTTGGCATAAAAAGTTCAATTTGAGAAAAATTTAAAAAGTAGATGTATTAATAGGTGTGTCAAAAATTTTATTTTCGTTAAAATAAAACTTGGCTTTTGAAGAAAATATAAAATTTTTGTATATTCGATCGTAATCATAGAGTAAAGTACCGTGCAAGACCGTGTTAAGAAAAGGTAGCAGATAAATAAGCCAGATACTGACTACAGGGGCACCTGCCGGACGGATTTGTAAAGCTAAACCTTCTAAGTTATATCTTAAAGGTATACAAAAAAATTCAATTATATCGGTCTAGTCGTTTAGGAGGAGTACAATGTCAAACACACGTACAGTTAATTTTTATATATTAAGCTATGAAAATGAGATAGAGGCTATGGTTATTTGGACAAATATTTGTGTTACCGCCACTATAATTTTTTTATTCCGAGTTATGAATTTATCAATTATGAACGTGTGAATTTAATTGACAACACGGTATTGTGTTAACAAAACAATGCTCAGATAAAGGAGAGAAAAAGGCGCCATTACTTCATGGGTGACGAAAGACAGCCATCTTTTTTTTTCTTCTGTCAACTGAGCGACGGCAAGAAAAACAAGAATTAAAACACACAGACATTCTTAAAACACTTTTCACATATGTAATTATTGTAAATAATTTGATTGAATAAAGTTTGAATTTTTAGAAAATAACGAATAGAACGTGTGTTGAAAATCCTCTACTAGTCGCTTAGTTCCACAGCAGATTCTCCATCAACAATTTGTTTAATGTGACCGTAGCTTTAGAAAGTCTATATTATAAAAAGAAAGAAACTGTATTCAAACAATTGTTTCCTTTTATGCTGTTTGTTGCTTTGCACAGTTATTTTTTACGGTGTTTCTTTCTTTCATACGTTATTAAATTACAAGTTTGTAAATTTAACAAAGAGAGTATTCGTTGGGGAAATGCTTTGCAGTAACAAAATATAACAAAAATAAAACAAAAGTCTCGATTTTTTGCTAAAAGTAAGAAGAAGAAAAGTTAGACAACGTCAAAAGAGTAAAATCTTAGTTTTATTTTTTTTTTTAAGTTGACAACCAACCGTTGTCGATTTGTCAATAAAATAGGCAACGGGATGGTGTCAATATGACCACATACGTTGTTGATATTGCAACACAATTTTTGGCTCAGTGTACGACGTTGTGTAATGTCAAAAACTTCAAATAAATTAAGAATAATTATATAAAACAAATTTAAAAAAATCTTTGGAAAACAAAAATTTTAATAGCTTACAAATACAAAAACAAATAAGAAATTTATTTACATAGAAGATGTTGGTTTTTTGGCAAAAATATAAATAAATTAATTAATAATTTTACAGGTAACTTGAGAGTATAATTATTATAATTATGTTTTCTGAAGACAAGCAAAAAAGCTTCGCGGATTTGTGTTGTTAAAAAAAAAAAAAAAAAAAAAAAATTTAATTTATTTTACGTAACACTCATATCACCCATATGGCAAGAAAAGTGGTAATTTAAATATTTACCATGTCATTTTTACGTTTTTTTTTCTTTGCATAAAAACCTTCTTTATGTTTTAACAAAAATATGGCGAAAAAAAAATTACACGTTCCCGAGTTTTGAGCTTAGCAGCACATTAAGCGATTAAGTTTTATTTATTAAAATAGATTGATCACATTCGCTTGTGTTATTCTAACATGTTTACTTGTAAATAAAATACTGCTGATTGACCATATCAATTTTTATTTTTGCAATAAAATATATTTGAAGGTTTTATTATACTGCCTTAATACTCACTTGAAAAATACCACCATGTAATGAAGAGTAAGTGCTCTGATTAATAACTTGCTGATAATTTTATTATTGAAATATTTATTACAAAATTTCAAATAACTAAAACCATATAAAACAAGTAATTTAAATGTCATTTTATTCATTTCATTTATTATTCCCACACATGCAGATATCAATCAGTAATAAAGTTGTTTAAAAAAAATTCTATAAATTTTTAAGTAACTAAATAATGCAATCACAATCAAAAGCGCTTAAATATTTATTGTAAAAAATTTATATGTACGAGTATTTTCTCTTTAATTTATTTTAGTTGTTTTTTATTTTGAGGTAAAACAACAAATGCATTATTATATGGCCAAAAATATTTCATACATTTTTACTACTCACTTTTACATTTTAAACGTATCTTGGCCACAATATATAAAAAAAATTATTAATAAATAATTTTGGCTTTTTATGAGAAACTATTTTAAACAATAAATAAAAACAAAATCTCATAGAATATTTACGATAATGCAGCACTGGCTTTTAAATGACTGCAGAAGCAATTTATGAACACAGTGACTGGCACATAAAATAAACAAAGGAACAAATTTCCAGAGCGTTTGTATTCATTTTCGATTACGAAAATTACACTATTTTTTCAGATTTTGCAAACTATTAGCATGTAAGGGAGGGGGACGGAAGTTTGGGCGGGAGGGGGTACTTATTATGCCAGTGGTCCACATTTTATTTAATATTAAATTTTTATGTTATTTGTAGTGAATATACTTCGCAAAATATGTTCAATCCATCATCGACTTCGTAAAAGTCTACTTGTCCAAAGTTGTTTAACTCACTTTGATTTTATACTTGAGATACTGGTACTGAGGACTGATCAGAAGAAGATGTCAGATAAGACCACTTTATCGGTTTACAGAGTTTATGATCATAATTAAACATTAAACATATAAAAATAACAATTATCATGATCCCGCCAATTCAGGGCAAAGTGGTTAAGGTAGATACAGTTTATAATACTAAGTCGGTGATCGATTTATGATATTTTGTTTCAAAAGCCAAAGGCCTTAGAAAAAACCAGTATTGTTTTAATAATCAGCAGACTTTAGTTAAACGAAAGCGAATACAAGCACTCTAGAAAACTTTTCAGTTTAGACTTTAAAATGATAAACGCTAGAAGATTTTGTTCTATTTTAAAATGTTATTTTTACGCAAAAGCAATTGAATATATTTTTTTTATTTATACCGATCGTCATCTGAGCATCTCTCTAGCCATAGTTTATTGTCATGTTGGGTAATTTAATTTTTTTTATAAGAGTTCTGCAGCCAAAACGCACTGTGTGAATTGTAAACAAAAAAAATTTTAAAATTTTTTGTTTATTATAAAAGGAACGGTGACATATACCTTTATCCGATAATCCATATTTTCAAGGACTCTGACAGAATTATCTCATCCTTTAGCTCTTCCATTATTCTTGGATTATTGACATTCACTTTATCTTTTAAATATATCTAGCCTCCCAACCACACGAGCAATATGTTTGGCAATTATTGCCGTGGCAACTGTCAAATTTTATTGCCAACACCAAATATTACGTGTGGACCGCATGTTTCAACATATATTCATGTGGTCCACACGTTAATATTTGGTGTTGGCAATAAAAACGGTATGAAATCACATGATCGTGTCGGTTAATTAACTTAGCCACGACATGAGACAACACAGTAATTGAATTTCTTGCTATTGCATCGTTGGCTGTGTGGCAAGTGCCACTATCCTGTTAGAACCACATGTCGTCCAGGTTCATATCTTCAATATCTATTCCGCATCTTGGGTGTAGCTCTTCTGCTACACTCTCACGAACAGCAGCAATGTTTTTACACAGAACGAACTGGATAAGCATGCACATGTGTTTTCACATTTCCTACGCTTTGCTAAAATTTTGCGGACAATTTTCCCTATTTTGGAAACATTTGGTCGATTATGCTGACCAAGAAAATCACAAAGTGCACGAAATGCCTTTTGATTTAAACGCCCTCTTCATGGTTGAAATAAAGAAATGTCAAATTAAGTTGAACAAAAAAGCTAACGTTAAGCTGTGCCCATGCATTATGGTTGGATTACCCTATATTTCATATGCTGCTTCATCTACTCTCACAGACTGAAAAGTAGATTTTGCTTTAATCGTTAAACCACATTCATGATTTATTAGTTTTGTTTAATATTTTGTTTTCAATCTTCCCTTTCCCTCAAATATTTTAATAGCAATTTTTCTTTTGATTTTTTTTTAATTTATTAGAAATTTTTATTTGCATAGTTTTTAATTTTTTTGTTTCTTCTGATATACAAATTAAGTCATAGAAATGCAAACACACACTCGAATGCAACAGCAACCGAGCTATAAAGAGAAAGAGTGAGCTGAGCGGCAGCTACACAAGGCATGGAAGAATTAATCTGGGATATACAATGTAACATATAATGTAGTGTAGTTTTTTTAATTTTCTTATTTTTTATTATTATTATTATTTTTTATTTTGTAAACAATTGGATGCCAGCCAAATAAAATAATACACTAGATTTTAAATGCCAGAGTGTTTATATTGTCGTAATCATGGAAAGTGTGAAAACAATTTTATTCAGCAAAATAAAGCAATAACAATAGCAAAATGAAAGGAACGATAGGATATTAAAATTTAATTGTAGTTTATAAAAATAATAATTTTAGGCTTTAAAATATTTATTTAATTTAAAACAAATATTAAAAGTTGGCCTGATTTATTATTCAAACCATGAAGTCGTTTCTGGTCGATGGTTTTTAATTAGTATTCCAGTTGCCCGAAATGCTATTTATCGATAATAGGTATTTTTTACAGAAATGCGAAATTTCCCGTAAATGTTAAAACACCACCAGAAAGAGTAGAACTTACAAATTTCATTCCAGTTTCGTTTTAGTAATTTCCTGTTGCAAAATCGGAAATGGTACCTCACCAAAATGGGGAATGATGAAAACTCCTCAAAACAAAGGTACAGGGTATAAGAGAATTTACAAAATTTTTTTAGAGTATAAATATAGACAGTCTCCCCTTTAAAATGATATGTGTCCTATCGGACAATTGTTACAAGTTCTTTGGGAAGTTGCCAAAATCACTTAGAGCAACAGCACTGCGGTATATAAAAATTTCAAAATAATATAAAGTAACTTCCGGACGAACCATAACATTGCTAGATGGGACATACATCATTTTAAAGGGGAAGTCGTCTAGATTTGTAATCTACCGCCTAAATACACAGAAATTACTTTGGACTATTTTTAAAAGTTTTTGAAATTTCCATATACATCCGTGCTGTTGCTTTGAGGGGTTTTTAAAATTCCCCACTTGCATGAAAATTTCCAAATCAAATTTCCAAAATCAACAATTTTATTGAACAAAATCATGAATGGTACTTCGGCAAAGTTAGGAGTGGAGAGTGTTGTTCTTAAGGATTCTGGCGAATTTTTCAGAAAATGTTAGAACACTTTAAAAAGTTTAGAACGTACAGTTTAATGAAAAATTTTATTTTTTTTAAAAAAGCAGAAAAAACTTGCAGTCTATCAAGTACTTGAATCTTCTACACACGGGAATGCAATGAAACATGAATGAAAATTACTTTCGTTGGGTGTGTTCATAAAATGTAACTGTTGAGCACAACAGTTTCGTCTTAAAAACGGTTTGATGAGTATGTTACTACATGTAAACAATTGACAAAATAAATAACATTAACATAATTTAAATCAATTAACCAATTTCTTTTACCAAAAGTATTTATAATATAGAATTTTTCTTGATCGATGTTATGGAAGAGTTTTTTAAATTTAGTTGCTGAAATATTTTATGATGGCAAAAATGGTAGCAAATACGCAACTGTTGAGTTGATTAGAATTTTTTAACTATACATTTCTAAGACGAACACTCAACAGTTGCCCAACAGTTACGTCTTATGAACATACCCTTTATTTCCATTTTATGTTTTATTTTTGGATCTTGTACGCATTTTCCCAATCGAATTTCTTTTCTTTTCTAGAATACAAATTCCGTTACAAATGGTAATTATACGACAATAAGACAATTTAAATATTTGAAAAGGAATGAAAAAAAATTAAATGAAAATGAAATTCTATTGTATGCTTTTAATAAATTTTTTAATAATTTTTACATATTGTATTTCGTTGCCATTATTTTTATTTTACTTCTATTGTTATTATTATCCAGAGTCATTGTCAGCAGTGTATTATTTTTACACTTAATTTAATTTTTTTTTTTTTAATAAATGACATGACGACTTGTATTCCAATATTTTTTTTAATTCAATAGAAAAATAAAAAAGAGGCAATAGAATAAACCAAAATAAACCAAAATATATTATTCTTTCTATTATTCGTTTCTAAAACTCTCACATCGAGAAAATTTTCACAAGAAACGAAAAAGTGGTGAGAATTGAAACAAAATGTCATTTATTACACACAAGTGTTTCTGTCATTTTATTGATTTTGTTGCAGGTAGAAGTCTTTCTGTAACAAAATTTTGTGAAAAACGTTTCACTAAAACTATCAAAATATCTCACATTTCTAAATGTGAAAATTACTAAAATTAAATCGTTTAAATTAATAAATTAAATAAAATAAAGGAAGTGTACTTGGCCCGATATTATACATCGTCTAAACATCCGATATGCCTACAAATCGACATACTATCACGTCAACGTTCGCAGATGACATGGCATTTTTAAGTGTGAACAAAGATCCAGGAACTGCATCTGAGAACTTATAAGCTCATATAAATGAGCTGGAGGATGGCTAAATAAATGTAAAATCAAAGTAAATCCATCAAAGTGTGCCCATGTGACATTCACACTAAGAAAGGCAAATTCTCCGGCAATAAAAATAAATAACGTCATTGATCCGATAGAAACCCAAACTAAATATCTAGGAATCCATCTAGACAGACACCTAACATGGTCACGTCACATTGAGGCCAAAATCTCAGCTATAAAACTAAAAACAGCTCGACTAATGTGGCTAATAGGTACATTTTCATTCCTCTCTTTGGAATATAAAGTTCTATGGCATTCAGCTATGGGGAACCGCCTTCGCATCTAACATCCAAAAGTTGCAAAGAAGACAGTCGAAAATTTTACGAACAATAGTCTGTGCCCCCTGGTATTTATATAAGAAATGAGAACATCCACAGAGATTTAGAAATTCCAACGGTTCGGGAGGAAATTCGGAAATATTGTACTAAGTACGTTTACAAACTGATGGCCCATCCAAATGCCCTCGCTAGAGGAATATTACTGTTCGAGGGACACAGGAGGCTTAAGAGAAGTGATACCTAGTGAGAAGAGACATATAACTTTTTTGATTTATAGAATATTTCTTTTATTCTTAAGATTTGAGCAAAAGTAACTAGTTATTACATTGGTAATAATTATTTAAGTTTTTTATCTTCTTTTACATTTAGGATTTGGATACTTATTGTAATTTTCGTACAGAAAGATTCAATAATAATAGTAATAATAATAAAAAAAAAAATTAATAAAATAAAAGTAGTGGAATAATTTTTGTAGCTAAATTTTGTGTATAATTTGTTAATAAATTCTTTTTTTGGTGTGGCTTAACAAATTTACAAAGGTGAAAGCACCGCACCATTTTCAATACTTTTATTCACGTTTCATACAAAGAAAAATATTGTGTAGAAGTATATTCATCTCATATAAATTCCTCTTTTTGTTGACACTTTCTATTGTATTTGAGAATTACAGAAACACTTTTTATTCACAAATCGAGAAACAGTGGAATTTTTTGTTTCACAAAAATATTTTTGCTACAACCTTAGAAAAGGTCTCTCACGTATTACAGCAAGAAATAGATGCAAATTTGATTTAATGACACATATGCTAACAAAAGTTTGTTTAAAACACCAAGAAACAATTCTGAAATTTTAATATTATAAATGACACCTCCTTACTTACATATCTTTAGGAGATCAATGATTTATTAAAAACAAAACAAAAATTTTTTTTCAAAATTTGTCTATCAAAAAAAAAAAAAAAAAAAAAAAATTAGGCTAGTGTAACCAAATTTAGTCTTTTGTGGCTTTGAGACAAGGGCTTATTAAAATACTTTTTGTAGATGATGTAGCAGAGTTATCAGGGATGAGCTAAGGGGGCGTTCCTTGTTAGTTAATTTAATAATATTTCAAAATTAGCTCCCTTCGTTGCTTTGGGGAGTCTTGAAACTTGAGATTCTAATTAAAGAACTTTAGAATTTTATTGTCACTACTTTTATTTACCCTTCAGCCTCTCTTTGATTTACCGAACTAGTTTCGTATGGTTATACGGATAACTCACAATTATTGATATCAGTATCAGTTAGAATTATAAGTTTAATTCTAAATAGAAATTTTGATTATTTTACTTACATCAGAAAACAAATTCGATTGCCAGAACTAAATTTGTTATCAATAAAAAATTCAGTTATGATAATCAAACTTTTTAGTTGTTTAAAAAAATATTTCGATTATTACAATTAAAAAAATCGGTAGTCACAACTGAATTTTTGAATGGCAACTAATTTAATTCTTACAATTGAAGTTGTTTGGGTGGCCCAAATAAGACCAGCTGATGTGAAACACAAATAACTTTTTTATTTTTTAACATAATTTATTTTTTTTTTTTGCAGATTATAACTGAACTCTTGAAAATTTAAAATGAATACGTACAGTCCACAAGAAGGCATTAAAATTATCGATTTTTATTATTCTTCTCAACTATCAATTGTTCTGACGCAGCGAAATTATCGCCGTTTTTTTAGCGTAAGATCAGCGCCCACATGATTACAAGTTTAGTTCGCCGTTTTGAGGAACTGGGTTCAGTTGTCGATCGTCCAGGAAGAGGTGTTCATCGAAATATTCGTACTGAAGACAACGTGGAAGCTGTGCAGCAGAGTGTTGCAAATGATCCATCTCTCTCAACTCATCGCCGTTCCGGCCAATTGGGTATACCCAGAACAACATTACAGAGAATTTTAAAGCTGGATCTTAAGATGTATCCATACAAAGTTCAAATTGTGCAACAGCTTCTACCGCAAGACCCCCAACAACGACTATAATACGCTCACTAAGTCTCATTTGGGCCACCCGTTATTAAAAGACGCCGACAGCTACTCTTAGACTTGATGCCAGGCATTTCCACACATAAACAATAATGACAATCACTGTTGACCATGAAATATTCCATTAAGAATATTGTTACAGGGGATTAGTAAAGTTTAAAATTGTTTTCTATGTCTACAATTTATTTTAATTTAAAAAATAACAAACTTTTGTTTACAATTTTTAGTAAACATTTTGCACTCATTTATCAAGAAATAATCATTCACCTTCACGCAGAATCAATAAAACCACACAAAAAAAAATAATATTTTAAAGGAGCTTCTCTGCTTTTACAAAATTGTATGGATAGACCCAAGTAGAACAAATATGTATTACTTAATGCACTCACTGCGTTGTTGATAAGCTGGTGCGGGTACAAAATACGCAAAAATAAGTGTGATAAGCTGTATGTGGTCCTTGAAAACCACAAAGTGCACAATGTGATTGTTTAAGAAAGAAACATAAAAACAGACTAAAGAGCTTAATGGTTACAGTAAGCGAACAAAAAATATATAAAAAAAGGAATACAAAAATGCAAAAACAGAACAACAACTGTGAAAGGATCAATACTACAATTTGTACAACAACTATTTTTATTACACTATTGCAACATGGCAGCAAAGTGCTTCTGCTGTTAGTGTCATTTATATGACATTGTGTTTTCATTAGTGTGAATATGTGTATGGGTTGTGTGCTTTTCATTTTTGTTTAACAAATATTAAAGAAGAAAAAAGGAAAGAAAACTGCCACCAAATTGGTACAGAATTAAAAAATATACAATTTGACTTTAAATGTATCAATGATGTCAAGCTGTTCAAATAAATGATGATGATTTTGTTCACAATCACATTACATTTCAATATAAAAGCAATGGCGAAATAAATACTATGCGCTAGTTGCAAAGCGAATACGCTGGAGAGACACACACAAACAAAATTGTTTTCGTATAAAATGTTACAGTCATTGGCGAATTTATAAATACAGACTTTAACAGAAAAATAATAAATTTTTAATTAATAACATTTTTATATGTTTAAAAAAATGTATTTGTTAATTTATTTGACCTTTTTCTTTTCAATTAAAATATATAAATTAGTCAAATTAATCAAATTTATAGCTACGCAAATTGGAGCGAAATATTGATATAAAAACAAATATATAAAATAAGACCTCAAGCTTAGTAAAAAAGACTTGTTTGTTTAAAAAAATTATTTTATTTTATATTTTTTTTAAAAAATTTTTATTTTTGCTGTACAAAAGATCGTTTGGTAAGACCAAACTTTCTATTTATAAGATTTTGTTAGCAGCTAAAAGTGCTTATTGTAAGAAGGCAAATGTCACGGTTTGTATAAAATTGTATTTAGCAATGTTGTTACGGAAAGTTTGTAAACAGCTGATACAATGTAGTTCTTTTTTCATTTTTTATATACTCGTATTTTACATAACTTTAAAAAGTTTAAACCAACTCTTCCATATCCCTTGCTGATGTTGCTATTTTTGATAAAAAGAAAAAATAATATTTTTTATAAATTATTTGTGTTCTTATGTCAAAATCACATGACACGTTTTAACTTCACAAGGGGCGTCGGAAGATGTTTTCAACATCGCTCAGTTAAACCAGCCTTTAGGCCTAATTGACAATAAAATAAAATAATAAATAATTTCTTATGATTCATTAATTTTTTTTTTTATTTCAGAGTGTTCCAATTTTATAGCCCCTAAATATTTTAATTTGTCTGCATCGTCATCATGGTTGCACAATAGTGGCAAACAACCGTATAATGTGATTGTGGAGCACATTTTTTTAATATAAAAAAAAAATTATTTTAAACTTTGTTTCGTTTTCTTGCTGTGCAAGTAATTAAAAATGCACATTTCCCGGTAGCTGGCACATTTTTGAAAATAATTTCCAATTTAAACATTCACCATTTAAGTAGCACATAAGAAATGATACGTGAAAGCAAATGCAATGGAAAAACCATGTTTTGGAAATATATGTGGGTAACTTAAATAAGATAAGACTGTAAGATTTATATAAATGGATTGAAAAACAAAAACATACAATGAATTCAAATACGAAATATTAAAAACTAATAAGTAGATACGAACAGACCACTTTAAAATCTTATTTAATTTCTACAGGCTTTTTTTTTTAAACTAACAGTGTGATTCGAAAATAAGTAAATGTACTTAATAAATAGTCATACTATAGCCTGCTAAGTTCTGAGAGTCACTTCAAAGAAAAGTTTTTGCAATAGGTATTATATTTTTTGTAACATTTACCGTTTCATTTAAATATAATTTTCTTTTTTGTGCTTGTGGAGCATACGAGTAAAGCTGCGGTCACATTACACAAATATTTGTCGAAATAAGCCTAACCACTGCTTTTTGTCAAATATTTTTATAGTCTAACATGACATACAAGTCATGAAATTAATTCAAATAATAAAATAATTCAAGCAGGTTGTATTTTA
Organism: Thelaira solivaga; assembly: GCA_947397855.1. Classification (NCBI taxonomy): domain Eukaryota; kingdom Metazoa; phylum Arthropoda; class Insecta; order Diptera; family Tachinidae; genus Thelaira; species Thelaira solivaga. The sequence continues at coordinate 39,448,605 of OX377610.1, forward strand.
ATAAAAAATTAAATTAATCTTATATATATTTATATATAAACTTTTATGTAGGTTATGCTTATTTCGACAAATATTTGTGTAATGTGACCGTAGCTTAAGAATAATTGGCAGTTTGCAGCCGGCTGCAAGTTGCGAATGTTTAATGTTTCTCACAAATCTCAAAAATCAAAACTTTATTAAAAATTTATAAAAATAATTAATAAAAAAAAACTCAATAAGAAAAACTCAAAATTTTGTTTATTTGAAAATGAAATTCAAAAAATAATTTCCTTTCTATGCGCACTAATCTATTAATAAAGGGTGGTTAAATTTTAAGGGCCCATGTTAATTTTGAATAAAATACAAATTATTTAAGAAATTATTGTCATTTCTTTTAATTATGATCATATGGTATAATTCAATTATGTGTGGAATAAAATATCGGCCAAAAGGCCGCCGCGACTTCGGCGGCACAATTCTATCCGATAGTCCAAATTTTTTAATGACGCTGAGGCATAATTGGGGTTCTATGCCGTTAATGTGCCGAATTATCTCATCCGTTAGCTCTTGAATTATTGCTGGTTTATCGACGTACACCTTTTCTTTCAAATAACACCAAAGAAAGAAGTCCAAGTGGCACCGTCCTATTGAAACCACATATCGTCCACTTCCATATCTTCCAATTCGGGCCATAAAAAGTTAACATTCATAGTAACTGCCTGACCGGCCTCATTTTAAAAAAAATATGGCCCGATGATGTCGCCAGCCCATAAATCGCACCAAATAGTCACTCTTTGTGGGTGCATTTTTTTTAGACAATCACTCTGGGATTATCATTCGTCCGAATGCGGCAATTCTGCTTATTGACGAATCCACTGAGGTGAAAATGTGCCTCATCGCCTTCGAAAATTGATCATCTACTGTTGCCATTTCTTGCCACTATTCTGACCATTGACGACATTTGGAATGGTCAAGAGGCTTAGTTCTTGAGTCAATTGCATAATATTCATCAACGACGAGCGTGAGAGGTGCAATTGTTGGGCACGACGTCGAGTTGAGGTGGACGGGTCTTCTGCCACACTATCGCCAACAGCAGCAATATTTTCTGCAGTACGAGCTGTACGAGCATGCACTGGTGTTTTCACATCTCCTACAGACCCGGTTTGCTCAAATTTTTCCACGATTTTTCCGATTGTACGCACATTTGGACGACTAAATTGACCGAAAAAATCACGTTCATTTTGAATTGAACGCCCATTTTCATAATAAGCCTGAATAACTTTAACGCGTTGTTCAATTGTGTATCTTTCCATGGTTCAAATTGAGTTAGTCTGAAATTGAGAAATGTCAAATGAAATGCAAAAAAAAACTTGACCTTTATATGTGGTTCACATTCAAATTTAACCACCCTTTAAAAGCAATAAATTTAAGCTCGTTTTTTAGTGGCAGCCAGCCATTTTGAAGACTTTAGCTTTGGTTTTTATTTAATTGAATTTAGTACTTTTCCAGTACTTAAGTAGACTGAAAGAAAAACTCGTTGCTACGAAATAAAGCACTTACGTTGCCACCTTTACATTGATGCAATGAAAAATTTATTGCATCATTAATGCCACGAAAAAATTTAAATTCGATAAATAAAAACCTTTAATTCGACATTAATGGCATAAATTTATCAACATGTATGACAAGAAGTAACACTTTTAGTTTTTTTTTAATTTTTAAAAAATTTTGTGCCAATTACAGATTATTAAAAGTTAAAGAAATATTTACGTACATATAAGGGCTTCTTTGCTTATCAAAATCGATGACGAAATCGAACTGCAACGTAAAAAATCATTGTATTAACATAGGTTTTCCTTTCAGTCTAGGCGGAAAAACACTCGCCAATATACAGTTAATCACCCACCACAAACAAACTTGCCTTTTCTACACGTTAATGAGCAATTTCATACAAGTATACCAAATTTCGAAAAAAAAACTTTACCAGATTAGTAGGTAGCGTACTAATGTAGCAATTTGGAGGTCGCAGGTTCGATTCCTGTCTAGGCCCTGGGTGTTTTCTACAGACAAGCTAAGAAGCTTTGGCAATTTCTGTTGCTAAAAAAAAAAACACTGCATTGAATTGCTTTAACTTTTTAATTCATTTGGGTCAATCGATACCTCAGATTTTTTTTCTTATTTTATCATTGCGAAGGTTAACCTGAGTTATCATGGAATGTGATTTTAATCTTAGAATTTAAAAAAAAAAATTTATTTCTTTAATTGAATTGAAAAGAATTAAATTAAAACAGATTTTTATTAATTGGTTTATGTTATTTCTGGCACTTCGACAACTTGACATTTATGTACCTTTAGTGTAAATAAGAAAATCAACAACAGCAATAACAATTATGATCCTTCAGAATATTGTTTATTGTTGAAATTTTTTATTGTTTTTTTTTTGCTTGTTTGTTTGCTTCTGTACTCGTATGTTGATTTTACCGCAATATTTCTACAGAAACTATTTTTATGTGTCGATACCAACTATTCAGTAGGCGGTAAAATATTAGAGGCCCTTTTACACTTTTTTTAATTGTTCAGTTTAGAATTATATCCTTATGCAGCTACTCAAAATTAAAGCGAAATATTGATATAAAAATTAATTTATATAATATGATCTCAAGCTTAAGAAACTAGCCGTTTCAATTAAAAAGAAAGAGGTAAAATAAACTTACAAATAATAAATTTTAGTAACTTAGAATTAATAAAAAATGTTAAATGAGTAAACAAAAGTAAACAAAATCATTTTGAAAACGGTTTTATTTTCTTCGATTAAAACATGAAGCTTCCATTAAAAAAATTGTCAAATTGATTAATGCTTGAATTCAAATAAAATTAAAGTGGATTTGAAATCGATATTGTGACAAACTTGTATGAAAATTTTGTCATAATTTCTACTTGAAGTCGTTATTAGTCATTTTGAATACCAGTCTAAATTTTTAATTGAATCAATTAAATTTTTAATCAATATTATCAATTCCAAACTTCAGTTAAACATTTATTTTTTTTATTAAATATGTACTTGATACAATTAAAAGTTTTATCAATTTAACAAATTTTTTTAATTGAAATTTTTACTTGTCTCATATTTTTTTTTATTGTCTTTCATTTGCCAATATACGTTACTAAAGGGCTGCACAAGCACTTTTTATTATAAATTATTACACATACTTGTCCAGCTCCTTTATTCGCTACTTGTGTTTTCTTTTTAGGTGAAGAATAAATTTGTATCTTAACCAAAAAAAAAAAAAAAATTTTGCGCACTTGCTGGTTTAATTTTATTTAAAATATCAATAAATCAAAAGTGGTAAAAATTTTGTTTTTAAAAATTAAATACTATCTACAACAATGAGATATTCAGCTACAGTAATTTTTCTAAAATTTCAATCCTTATATGTGCTTAAGTCGACTTGAATAGAATTTGAATTAATAACACCTTTATAATCTCCATATTAAATGGAAAATTTTATATCACTTTCTAAAATTTTTAAGGAAAATGATTTCTTGCTTATCTTTTTTCAATGTACAATCTGTGGCTTTTCGCAAAACTGTTACGTCTTTATTGGACTTTTACAATGATTCAAATCTCAAATGCAATAGAATATGTCAGCAAAAAGAGGAATTTATATAAGATGCAAGTACTTGTACATGACATTTTTATTTATATGAAATTTGGTTAGTAAAAAATATGAATAAAAATATTGAAAAATGGTGCAGTGCCATCACCTCTGTAAATTTGTTTTGCCCCCAAAAAAAATATATAATAACAAAGAATACATATGAAATTGCAATATTTAGCTACAGAAAATCATTAAAATACATTTCTTTTATGTAATTTATTAATTTATATGAATTAAATGTAGAAATTTTAATTTTGTCATTAATTTTTCATTTGCTGAAAATCGTAACCTGGAGTAAGATGTTTTTCTAAAAGGCCTACTCTTTCTTTATCCTCTGCTGTTTCCTTTTACCACTACTTTGATGTCTACATACAAGTATGTATGTTTCCCTGGTGTGTATATAATATACGTGTGAATGTATAAAATCTGTTATGAAAATATTGTGCAAGTACGTATGTATGACTTTAAACTTGATAAAATAAAATAAACCAACAAGTAAACTTTTCCCATTCTGATTTTATATTCTTGTTCATACATCATGTAGATTTTTTTATTCTCTTTACTTTTTTAGTTTCTTTGTTTTAAACAAAAAAAGAACAAAAGTTGATCTTAAGCAAATGGAACAAAAAAACTTAAAATCTGCATATGTTGCGCTATTTTCAATTGTAGAGTTCAAACACTGCAATTATCAACACAACTACATACACACAACTAGCAAGTCAGTTAGGGCGATTTTATATAGATTTTATTCTTTAAAATATTCAGCCCTGTTCTATAAAACGAATTCAAAAAAAAATTCATTTTAAAACAGAGTCAACTTTTTTAATGGTCCCTAAATCACATTACCATAATTTTATTCGCTTTTAAAATCACATAAACAAAGTCAAGCGAAAATAATGCAAAAGAGTTGCATAAAGTGGCTAAAATACATAAAAAAAATTAATTAACACATGTGTGCTTGACATTGTACTCTTTCTAAACGGCTGGACCGATTTAATTGAATTTCTTTGTATGGCTTTCGGTTACGTCTTGGTAACATTAGCATTACAAATCCGCCCGGCAGGTGGCACTGCATTCGGTATTTGGCTTATTTATTCACTACCTGTTTTTACCCGGTTTTGCACGGTTCTTTACTCTATAAGTACGATTTTTTAGAGTAAGAAAATCGAACATACAATAATTTTATATTTTCATCAAAACCCAAATTAAATTTTTATGAAAATTCAAATAGACCACGCGAACTTTAAAATTTTTTTTTTCAAATATGAGAACGACAGGACCGATTTGGCTATTTTTTTTTATTATATGTTCTGCATATATTTTTCAATATAAATAAAAGTTGAAGGCAAAACAACGTTTGCCGAATCAGCTAGCACATCAAATTTTAAGTCTTTTTTTATTCATTTTAGTAAAACTACTTGCGCTTTAATATATTTAAGTAAACTACTGAAAAATCTTTAAATTTTTGAAATAACGATTGTTTTTACAGTTAAGGTCCCATAGCTCTTAAAAAAAATTTAAATTATTTTTAAAATCATTTACTTTATTATATCGCATTTATCTAGCTTTTATGTGATATATAGACACAAACGGATACGTTTCTATTCTTATTGAAACTGATAAAGTTTTAGGCAACTAATTTTCTTATAGATGTAAGGTTAATCGGTTTGTTTTAGCACATGAGAGCAACACCCATTAAAAATAATTTTAATGTGAAATAATTGCTTGCTAATATGAAAATAAGCCACCTGTCTTGGCTCTACAACACTTTTCATATTTCTCCTATAAAGTTCAAATGAAAATATTTGCAAACTTTAACCAGGGCCAGTATGTAGTGAATATTACTTTTCACATTAATTGACACTTTTGTTTTAACTGTTTATGCCTTAAAATACTTAAAATTTTCTTAAAATGTCCTTTGCTCAGCCTATTATTTCTAAGTAACTTTCACATTAGGCACATAATCAAAACTAAATATGCACAAGAAGTGTGCATGTATATTACGTTCATTTGCAGTATTAGTGTCATAACTGAGATTTTTTTAAGTTTTCTAAAATTATATTCAGAGGCCAAATTACTATACTCATTAACGATTGAAATTTCAATACAATTTAGATGGATGCCTTAATTTTTCCCCAGATACGCCTAACAGAATATCATTTTAACACTTCTAAATTTTTTATAAAATGGATTTACAAGTTTGTCTTTAAAACGTTTGCAAAAAAAATTATTTTGGGGTTTTATTCAACTAAAGAAACTGTTTCGGCTATACAAAAGAGAACTATTTTTAAAATCTTGTAATTTGAATACGAGTTTTTCTTATCCTGTGCCGGAAGTGGTGTTCGAAATGTTCCAAAGCATTATGCTCCATAATTGAATTTTATTTAAAAAAAAAAAAAAAAATTTAAATAAGAAACTTTGGCCCATAATCACAAACAGCCCAACCTAAGTTTTAGCAGCAACCCAATAAAGACAAACAAAAAGCCAAACTTAAAAAAACTAGTTAACATGTCATTACTGGTCACAAATAACAAAATAAAAACAACAATTGTTTTGCAGCCAACTTCACTACAAAACGCGCTGCCAATTGGATTATTTAGGTATCAGCATTTTTATTAAATAAAAAACGCTTGCCACCCCAATTTAGGTAAGACTGAAATACACAAAAAAATCTACTTTTATTAAGAGCTTCTTGTTGTTATTAAAACTTTAGTTTTTAAAAATCTACCGACTATGACCATAAATCTAATTTTGTGCCTTTAAATTTTCAAATATTTTACTTAAACTACGTATTTTTAGTTGACTCGAAATTGAAATCGGACATTTATTTTGTTTTCATTGTAAAAAAAAATAAATAAAGTATAAAATGTCATCTTTAAAAATTTTTTGCATTAAATTATGTTTAGTTAGGTCGCCTGGTTCGCCAAGGAATAAGAAACCAGAAGGCTTACTTAAGTTATCGATAGAACAAATAAAGAAGACAAAGATAGCGATTAAAACACATCGAAGAAAGACAGCAGCAGTTAAAGAATTTTAGAAGTGAAAAGAGAGAGAGAGAAACAAGTAGAAAAGCTTGCCACGGGCTTAGGCATACAGCCTTTTAACTCCTTCAGCCAAAACAGCACAAATTCGATTCAAACTGTTAGAAATTTTTTCTCATAAATCGTATTTCTTGAGTTAAACTTCTGTTGCAGCAACTGTGCTAACATTTGTTTTTTTTAATGTTGTCTTTTGGCAAATTATTAATTAATATTGTTGTACATAAAAGTTTAGTTTGTGCACAAAAATAACAAAAACAATGTCATCACTTAAACTACTCCTAGTAAACTAGCATGATGCAAAATGATACAAGTATTAAACAAAAATCGACAATAACTTTTAGTTAGAGAAAAACAGTAACTACTGCAACATGCAGCAACAATAAAATAATTAAAATTTAACATTTTTTAGTTTGATAAATAAAGTTGTCAAAACTGTGCAAATTGTGTATGTACGAGTATGTGTTATGTTATTGTATGTCATCATATGGAGTACTTGAACTACTTAATTTAAAGATAAAATAATGATTAATTCTGGCTGTTACTCTTTTGCAGGAAAAGGGATTTGTAATATTCAGTAAGCAAAATTCGTGTGTCAAGTACTTATAAGACTTACGAAAAATTAAAATTGTTTATTTACTTATCTAAAAATTGGCTTTAGTTGTAGACAATTTTTTTTCTTTTGTTTTTTATTTTCTGATTTTTATTTCTTGTTCTTCTTTTGTTGAGCAAAATGTTATTGTAAACAAAGTATAAGAATTTTAAGCTCGTCATTGAGAACTATAAAAATCACCACTGAAAGCTAAAAGTCTCGTGATATTGAGAACACTAAAAAATCACTTAAGTGATTTTAAAATTGTGGTTTAAAATCACTGTGATTTCAGAACATGCTTGATAGATTGTATTTATTTTTTTTTGCATTCCTATTGGATATTTTTCTTAGAAATTCTTTTTTATTAATTTAAGTGACTGCAGACATTTTATTGCTTTTAAAAATAAGACTTTTTCCCATTTTGAATTCTTTTTTTTTAATAAAATCTGTTTTTCCATTTCCCTCATCTTTGCATGAAAATCACTTTGGTTTTTAATTTTCATTGCATGTAATTTTTTTATAATTTATTGCGCTCATTATATTAGAGACAGGTTGCTTTTTCTCACAAAGTACTTTTGGTTTTGTTATTTTTTAACTATTGCTTTTTTATAAACAAAAAGAAAAAAATTATATTCATAAATGAGCTAGAAAAATTGGGGTCTCTTTTCTATCTCGTGTACTCTTCTATTATTATGGCTAGTGATTCTGTTTTTATTTTCATTTGTTTGTGTTTGGTTGTACCTGTAGGCGTAATTTAACAAACTCATTAAGTTACTTTATTAGCCTCTTTCGACAATTGTTGGTAATTTATTACAGACTTATTTTATTTTTTTGTTTAATGTAATAGAGATTTAAGTTATTATTAAATACCTCTCAACTATTACGTTTATGTGGTTTATTAAAATGTATAGGGAAATGTGTTTATTGGAATTAAAAAAAAAATGAAGAAAAAATTAAAAGTTTACTTTTATTTACAGGAATATTTATAATTTTTTATTTTTATTAATAAATTAACTGTTATATTTGAAAGTGGTATTAATGTATTTTTTCATTCAGCGAGATATTTAAAAATTTACGTTTGAATTAATTTAAAAATATTAATCAATTCGAGTGAAGCTTTTAACACAGCCACTTTCAGAAGTAACATTTTATAAAAAAGAGTAAATTTAAGGATATAATTTTACAGACATTAGCTTTATTCGAATGGATTTTTAATGTAAAATGAAAACATTTAAATAGACTAGTAAATTCAGTCATATTGTAAAGGTGACATAAAAAAACATAAATTACGACACTTCGTTAATAAAACAAAAAAAAAAAAAAAAAAAAAATAAGTACGAAGTGATACCACTTTTCTGGTAGATGCTGTACAACTAGAATATTTTTTTAACAACACAAGTCCGCGAAGCTTCTTGGCTTGTTTTTAGAATTTGCCACACACCCCCAAAATAATGAGTTAGGGTTAAAAACCACTTATAAGCCAGTGACTTAGTTGAATATCAACCGATTTTAAGTTTCTCAGTGGAATTAGAAAGAAAACATTGAGGTCGTTTGAATGGTGTATATTAAGTAAATTTGAGAAATTAGTGAGTATTTCTTCACCAAACACATGTTTTTTTAATTTTTTGCAGACGTTTTTATACAGTATTTTATAAAGGAACCGTACAATTTTTGAAATAATTATAAATGAATAAAACAAAACCTTTTTTTCTGAGTTATTAAATTTTTTATTAAAAAACATTTTTTTTCCAAAAATAAAACTTTGGTCATTTCAGTCAAACATTTTTGCTTGTTAGTTTTTTTTTTAAATCGGCATCATCAGTAAAGTGACCAAAAATATTTTGAAATAATTTTTAATTTAATTTTGCAACCATTTCTGGGTGAAAATGTTGGCTGAACACTGTGTAATAATTAATATAAGAAAGTTGTTTTAATTATAATTTATTCCACTTTAAAATATATATATATTTGCTATAACATTTTATAGCGAAATTTGTTTGTTTATTTGTTCATTTATTTGACATTTTTCTTTTTAATTAGAATGTCTATTTTATTAAGCTTGGGGTCTTATTTTATGAATTTATTTTTATATCGATATTTCGCTCCACCTTGCCCAGCTTCTTCAGGATATAATTATGAATTCGCTTGTTTTACTCCATTGAACGTGTGATTAGAAATATGTCTAGACGGTGTCTACCAGAAATAATTGTAACTCTTTTTTTACAAAGAGCATTAATACCACTTTCAAAAATAAGAGCTTTAATATTAATCAAACGAATTGTCACAATTAAATTTTTTCATTCAAAATCGAAAGCGAACAGATGTCTTAGTTAAAAAAAAAATATTTCAAAAATTGATGTTGCTTTTAGCAGAATAACTTGCCTACCTACTACCATTATCAGTCAAGTTATTCGTTAAAATCTTAGGTCATACGCTTTTCGACATGGGCCTCTATAGCTGTCCCTCTAAATTATTGAATTAGGCTACACCGTTTCAATTACAAATATTAACAACAGTGAATGTGGTATAATCTATAGTTGTTAAAAATTCGCTTTAAAGAGTAAATATCTAAACAACTACTTTTTTGCAGAAGAATTTTTGAAATTAATGGTTTTCTGTCTTTACTGTTTTACTCTAAACAACAAAAATATAATTTAAACCACAATCTGTTCCTATCTAGTAATAAATTCTATTAAATTAAAGTAACATAATTATCAACGTCAAGCATAAATTCTCTGTAACTTGTTTGGAAGTAAAATAGCGTTAAATTTCTTTATAGGGTGTTTAAAGTAAAACTAATGTTAAAGTGCACAACACTAGAATTTCGTAGATATTGCGCCTGTAGTCTGTATATATTTGGGTACTGTTGAATTAAATATGTAAGTATTTATGTGTTCAGTTTAGCGTATTTAAATCATTAAAAGAAAAGAAATACAAGTTAAAATTGTTAGATAAACGTAACAACCAAACATGAAAACTCCTAGCATACACTACAAGTTGAAAAATATTAAAATGAAACTTAAGCACTTGTCTAAAGTGGATTATCTTGCCTGCCAGGATACGGTAAAAAAAAGTCTTGAAAAGAAACCAAAGTACATACTTGTGCTTAAATAAACGGACGATGTTCACTTAAATAGAGCATTTAACAGGCAACAACCAACCATATATTCTACAGCTATGTAGAAAGAAGGAAAAAATATTATATACAATTTTTTAAGCAAAAGATTTCGAGTATTCCCCTTCTTAAGTTTTTCATAATTTTTCATTTTTATGATACAAAAATTGAACACAATAGATATTTTTTTACAAAATATTAAGGGTTTTCACGATGCTATATGAGCATTTTGCTAATAAGCTGAACATTCTGTTTTAGTTTCTAAAATTTTTGACTGCCAAATACCATAATCTGTGCTGCCAGCTAAAAAAACGCCAAAAATTGTTGGCAAGTTTAATTTTATCTAAGAAAACTTTCACACTAGGCAATTCAGTTGCGCAATTCTGGGAAAAGAATTCTTAAGTTTTTTTGTATTTGGAAATTCGCTGTATTCTCTCATTCTTACAGCCAAATTCATGAATCACATTTTTGTTTAATAAGCGCTTATAAAACAAATTTGCCATAGAAAATCTGCTTATTAAGGTCTTAATAGAAAAAAATTAATATTTTTATGAATAAAGAATTTATTTTTTTTTAAGTTTTTATATTATGTTATATTTTGTATTGTCGTGTGTGTGTGAGTTAAAGAAACAAAGTATAAGAAATGTCAAAAAAAGGGAAGAGTGCACTTTATCATTTCATCTTGCACTAAACCGTTTTTTTCACGTGCCCTTTTGCTGAAGCCACATGTCATCTAGATCCATCTCATTCAATTGAGGCCAAAAGAACTCCGTTCCTGCAACGAATGTTGTTCACAGTCATTACAATTTCGGCCTTATCTTAAAAAAGTAACACCTGACCAACATTTTTACCAGACAGTTGCTCGTTGTGATTGCATTTGTTTCTCATAATTTGCTTGACGACTTCCTGAGCTAACGAATTCGACAATTTTGTGTATACATGAAACAATTCAGCTAACAATGCACTTCATTGAAGATGACTTTTTTCTAAAAAAATTGCATTGATTTAACAAATTACCGAGGCAGATAGATCATTTCGTAAATAGTCGGAACTTGTTTTCTTTACAATTCAATAAAAAAGTTAAAACTTTCTCAAAAAATAAGTGATTTTATTTTAAAATCAAAAAGTGCACTTTTACTGAGACACAATTAATAAAAAAAACATACTTGAGCAACTGACATGCCAAATGTAAAAGCCCTTTGTTTTTGGGCTTTTCGCCTTTGAGCAAATATATCCAAAATTTATAGGTTAATTTGCATCCTTTGAACGTTCTTGCAGGCACTATCGTGCATATCCTTACTGGGCTTGTTAAAGAAAAGGCTAATAATGTTGTATAGAATTTTACTCTTAAGGAAATAAGAAATTGAAAAAGTAGATTTATGTGAAATTGAGAATAGTTAAAAATATTTTTGTATTTCGTTGAAAGAAAAGAAAAAAACAATTGGGTGAAAAGTTCTTTAAAATGAAATAAACATTTTTAAGGTCAATGATATTATTAACTTAATTATTTTTTTTAGCAAAATGATTTAGACGTTAAACACTTCTGTTTAGTCCAATAGGAATTTTTGAAAACAAAAACTCAAAAGAAAAAAAGTTTTTTCTTTGTAATGGATAAATATACTCTTAAACAATAGAAGCAATTTTAAAATTTATTGCTCTAATATAACTTTTCGTAAATAAGACAATGTTATTTTTAAATTAACACAAATTTGCGAAGCTTCTTGGCTTGTCTGCAGACAGGAGTCAAATCTGCGACCCCCAGATTGGTAGGTTAGTACGCTACCTACTAATCTATCTGGACTGGAAGGGCTACTTGTTAAGATAGACCTCCCGCTTGAGTCTAATCTCACCGTGGTCAAACCACTGTCCCTGTAACTAATAAAGAAGACGGTTAAAAATTATGTGTGCTAAAGCTACATAACATACATCTGTCTTGTTGAGGAAGTTGGGCTGATCCAAAACCCGTGTACATACATACTTTTAGGTAGTAACCACAGTCAATAATAACCGGATACAGACTCCTTAATTTCATGTTAGATGTGCAAGAAGTCCACACACCTAAAAACGGACCAGGGATGTTGTCGCCACACAACTTTATCCATTAAACCCATAGGGTTGCTAAGAAGTTTAATCCCCAGACTCAGAGTACTAATTGTATAATCGTACGGAAGAATCAGCTCTTAACCTGGGCTACCAGTGTGATACCTCACTGATCGGACCTCAATAGGTATCCTTCTACCAGGTTCAAGTCCATAGCAGCTCAGAGTGCTGGCGAACCTTTTTATCTCCGGTAACACATCAAGGTGGGGTTTTCACCAAGAAGAAATACCGCCGGTGGTGTTAAGATAGAGAATCAAGGAATTGCAGTGGTTTCATCTTGAATTTCTATTGACTGAAGGTAAAACTAATCATACCAGTTTTGAGCTCTCGTTATCCGTCTCTCTAGAACAATTTTAAAAATGTTCTGATCTCAAAAATGGAATTAATGATAATTTACTGCCATGAGAGACTGTGGATAGTATTTTAAAAGTTCTCAGAAATACGGCAGGACTTAGGAGTAATATAACTGTTATTGTCACTGTGTATTTATAGCAACGCAAAATAATCGGTATTCACAGTAGTGGTGCCACATACTCGTATCAAATCTTATAATTATCTTATTGGGAACTTGTAGAAATATAAAAAAGTTATTGGTCAGTTTGTTTTTTACTTTAACTAAAGTTAATTATAACTCTCGGCCCTAAGCATTATAAATCTGCATAATTTTTTTTGAACGAAGAAACTACGAGCTATAAAAGATTATTCTTAAAAAATTATTTATTCTTATTGTGAAGCAGATAAAGTCAGCTAGTAAATAAATAAATAAATTAACTGAAATAATAATAATAAAAATCGCATATGGTGATTTACTATTGTTGCATAAGCAAAAAATATTGTAGCTTAAAAAACAAAAGAAAAAAATTAAATCCCCAGATCATTTGCACCAAATAAATTCTTTCGGTTTCAATTAAAAGTTTTAAAACTACAAACACCCGTCACGTACTCAATATCCAATACAAGTATAATAAAATGAAAAGCTTTTATTATTTACGAAATGTACCAGATAAATTGATTTCCGTAAAGCCATAAATGAAACATGCTGAAAATAAAGATTGCAAAACTTTATATTTTATGGTCCTTTTGCAGGATCATGCCAAGGAATTTATATTTCAATGTTTCCATTTTTCCAAATATGAAACGCACAATTTATTAGCGGGCTTTAGAAAGCAATAAAATAAAAATTTATTATTGAGGACATAATAAAACAATGATAATTTTGATTACAACAACTCCTACTCCTACACCTCCTTAAATACCCAAGTGGGATATTTATAGTTGACTATAATTTACAAAAGGTGGTTTATGATAGCAGCAACATTTTTCTTATTTTCCAGCTGTTAGAAACTAGTGGCAGCAAAACACACTAATAAGACATACAAGCAGTTACTGAACAGTCAACAAAGTTGCTACAATTTATTTTTAGGGCAACAACAAAAGATTATTACACAAAATTAAAATTAATGGTTAAATAAGCAAAATGTGGAATATGATATCGTTATTATTATTTGCATTTTGGTAATAAAAATTATACATTTTTAAGAAAATTTGATAAAATCATGCCGGATTTTTAAATTTTAATCGTGACAAGTTGCTCAAGGATTGCCATGGATGGTTGGTTAGTTGATTTGAGTGGTAGCCTGACTACATTGTGATAAAGTGATTTGGACCTACCTTGTGGCATTAAATATCAGAGAAGATCAGGTAACCCTATCACCGATATCGTCCGAGAGCATTCTTATGTTAGTAAGTGAAATAAATAAATGTAAGCTGATTTGATAATGACAATGACAAGAGAGTGAAATAAACTAATAGGAAAATTACAAATTTTAATGTAAATTTTAAGCGATATTTATTCAAAAATAAAATTTATAAAATAAAGCAGATCTTATGGGATGAAGACGAATGGATATTCTTTTACAAAAATATTTTAAAGTGAAAAACATCTACAATATCTTAACCTTCATCTCATCCTCAAGAAAATTTACGTTGCTTACCCTCATGTGTGGTTTTCAACACTTGTAGAATTTCTATGTATTTTCTGGTAGTAACATGGATTTTTTACAATTAAAATAATAGTAAAAAAGAAATAATACATTTATTAAGCCATTTTATTATATTTAACTTTATCAGAGAAAATCTGGAACCAGCTAGCAGTCATTCTAGATAAGATTCTAACTTAGAGTTAATTTTACTTTACATAAACGGTCAAGTTTTAAGAGTAACTATTGCATGAGAACGGTTGTATAGAAAAAGATACTGTTCAATTTATAAAAAAATTATATAGTTTTTCTACAGAACTATAATAGCACCAACGGTCAGATAAGCCTCAAAAATTAGGCTCTCTTTTTTCTTTTTAAGACATATTGTGCAGCCCACCTCCTAACTAAAATCCGAGACTTGTTCTGAATCTCATATACTACATTTGTTTTACTCATATGATAATTAAGTCTACAGCTCAACGTAAAGCTTAATGTCATTTCTGATGCAGTTTAAAACAACCTCTGCTCTAATGATCTCGGGATTAATGAGTCTCTTTAACTGCGTGGTAGGGCACGAGTGAAGTTGTTTTTTATCACATGCCCTGTACACACAATAGGGTAACCCTGTTCTTTTCAGATAAAGCATCGAGCAGTTTATAGCGATCTTAAACCAATCTTGATCGAAAAGAATAGCTTGCTAATTCTCATAGAGCTGCTTAAAAATTTTTATATAAAATCTAGTTTTTCGTCGATTTCACGTGGATTCAAAAATTTAAAAAATAATTATGCCGAAGTGAACTGTATTCGATAAGTCGCAAGGAGTAAAAAAAGTAGAATTATATAAACTTAAATTGCAAAACTGACGCAATTCTATAACGTTTTGCTTAAAAAAATTGTTTTGTTCACTATGAACACATAGAAACGTCCTTGCGGTATCTCTCTCTCTTTCTCTCTCTCTCTCTCTCTCTCTCTCTCTCTCTCTCTAACTGTAGCCTGTAAAGTATCATATATTTTAATTCCTAATAAATGTAAACTTTCTAACAAGCCCATTGTGCAGTATTTTTAATAGCTTGTTAAATCACGTAGTACTCGTGAGAATGTACATTGTGTGTGGCAATATTTTAGAAACAAAATGCACGTTTGTACAAACCAAACATAACAACATTACGAACGAATAAACGAATACTCATATTCACAAGTAAAAGGTGTGTTGTTCCTTAATTAACACAGTTGTGTGGCCGAAAAAAAAAACATTAAACGAACAAAGTTAAAATGTTCTGTTTTCAACACATGGCAATACATGATTATGGGGATATTTGGATATGTGTATGCTAAAATGGACATTCACATGAATTCTATAAAAGCCTGACTAGCTTACCTTTAATTTAACATACTAGGCAGTAGGAAAGTAACAGCTAGTCTGCTTTGTCTTTAAAGGGAATTTCATTTAAGTATGGAAATTGAATTTTGTATGTAAGAAAATTTTGCTAGAAAAGATGTGGCATAGAGCAAGTGCAGGCCTATTAAAAACATCTCAGCTGGATAACGTGAGAGTGTTAATAAAATTAAACATATTTTAAAATAATATATAAGGAAGCAAATACTTAAGAACAGTGAGCTGTTATTTTATAAAGTAGTATAAGAACACTTTAAAAAAATCAGTTAGCTACATTTCATTTAAATTACCGCTAATTAATTTTTTTTAAATGGAATTATACCACTTTTAAAATTAACAAATCATACCTATCTTGAGTAAAAATAAGTTGATTGAAAGAAAATGCGCTTCATAAGCATGATTGCATTTTCTTTCAATCAACTTATTTTTAGTTGTCCTGCTCAATTTACTAACAGCAGGAGTCTTATGAATGAATTAAGTTTTATATTTTCTATAAAGAATCTATAACAGCTTAGAAAAGCATTTATTAATCCTTTTATTTGTATTCAAAATTTTATTAACTTATACATCAATACAAAAACACACACTCATTGTCTTAACAGCAAATATGTATGTGTGCATACAATACATTGATGGATGTGTCAACAAAAAAAATTTTTTTTGTACAAATCAAAATATCATATCTATATTGACTAAAGGAAAGTGCTGTTGGCAGCATTGCCACAACAAATTTTTTTCTATAAAATTCTCCTCGAAAGAGCAAAAGTAAAAACAAATTCCCTTTTAATTTATTTCTCTGCTCTCTTTGTGAATTTTAAATCTCTTTTAAAAATTGTGGATTTTGTTATACAATTGAGTTGGAACAAAATCAATTGTTCTCGGTATAAAATAAATTCTTTTATACTTGATTTGGCACTACTAACACACATTTTCGTATCTGAGACAATACATGCACAGAATATAACATGCAACCGTATGTATTTGGTTAACATGAATTCATATAATAAGAAGGTAACTTTTTAGGTGAATGCTATAGATGAAAAAAAATTTAAATTATTTTATTTAGGGACTTATTTAATATCAAAAACTCAGGCTAAAGATCAAAAATATTTTTATACTTAAAAATTACAGTAGTTTTAATAAAATTAAAAATTATTATTATTACCTGCTTTTTTTAGGTTAAGCTCATAACTCGAGCTTGGTTCTACCAATTCTGCTCGTTTTTATTTTACTATTTTCGCCAAACCATCTTATGGGAGAAAAAACTTAGAAACTACCACTAAAATGGTAACAAGGCCAAAATTATTTTTATATTTGGTTAAGCTTTTTTTTAATACGATTTTACTAGAGTACCTTCCCAGAATGTTAGAAAGACCAGATTACTCCTTGGACATGATTTCCTGGTAGATGACGTAGATTGTCCACTGTTTAAAAAAATAATATATATATCTCTCTGTTTTTCTCTTATTTAGCTGTAAATTATAAACCAATATTATGTACAAAAAATTTAATTTTTATGTGCAGGATGGAGTAGTCTTGTATTTCTATTATTCTTGGTACCAACTAACCTATGAAGGCATGAGTGTTAAATAAAATTAATAGCACAGGCCTACAAAATGAAATTTTTTTGTGGTATCAAAAGTTTCATAGTCATATTGAATACTTGTGATAGTTGACCTTAATCTTTATAAGTTACTTTTTTATCCTAAATGTAGTTCTCGAAATATACCGTTATACATAAAAATGAGGAGGTTTCCTTTTAATGATTATTATTTCGTTTTGCAATGAACTTCCCTGAAATTTCATACATACGTTTTTTTCTTATAAGAATTTTTAGTCTTAAAGGAAAGAACCAGATAAACTAGTTAGTTAATTAAAAATTTTATAATAAAGAAGGAATATCTGCTCTTTGAGTCTAGGCATAACTTGAATCGCCGTTACACGCAAAGAATTAAAATGGTTGAGGCAACCACATTGTGGTGGAAACATAGTATGCTTAAATTTATGATTGCTTCTAGCCATATATATTTTTAAACCAAAGATATTAAAAATAGCTTCCAACTGCAGACGTTGCGGTTCAACCCCCGGTCAAGGCAAGACATTTTTTTTTTAAATTTTTTTTAATACATACATATTTTAATATGATTTAAAATAAATTTTAAATTTAAATTTTTTCTATAAATAAAGTTTTTTTTATTAAATTGATTTTTCTTTTCTATCAATTTGTATTTATTTATTACATAATACAGCATGTTTATATTTATTTTTTTAAATTTTAGTTGCCTGTACCAGGGCTCGAACTTGCGAATACTTAGTTAAGAATCATTAACTCGCCACTCAACCACTTCAGCCACAAAGCTCAGTTGGGTTTGAACGTTTAAGTTTTTGTTTTATACTCACTTTATTTATATGGTTGCGGAATAGACAAAATAGAAAGCAATTTACATTCAACCATATTTTTATCAATATTATGTTTGCTATGAACATATTTATGATTTCAAGAAAAAATTTTATTTAGCATAATATGATAATTATATGGTTTATCTAAGACACTAAACATTATATGGTTAAAAATATCCAGAAACATGTGTATCGTGATCAGAATAATGTTTAGATCCTTCAAATTAATTATAATATTTTTGTGAAGAACACACTATGTTTGAGGTGACCATATTCATCCATCTTTTTTCTTTGTGTGTAGCCAAATTGGTACCACAGGTCTTTGGCGGATGTCTAGCAGGTGTCTTTAACGGAAGACCAAGGTGAATTCATAGAACATGATATTATCAAGCATCTCTATGTTTAAAATATTCGTGTTTTGTCAAAAAAGATAAAGATGGTTTATGGACTCCGACCTTATATTTATATGTAACTACTTTTACTCCTCTTATGGGGCAAAATCTTATCATTTTTAGAAAATTTTATAAACGTTTATATTTTTCTTTGTGAATGCGAAAAACAATGTAAAACCAAATAAATAGTAAAAAACTTACAGATATTTATGTATCTATTTACGTAGGCATACATGTCCTGTGCTGGTCCTACTGTGATCCTATTGTCGTTATATCATTTTGTTTGTAAATTTTTTCGAGGCAACCAGTTGCCGACTCGAAAAACATGAGCTTGTATGCGACAGGTTTGAAATTACGCAATAAAATGTTCAGGCAACACTCAATTTACGAATAGTCGGCTCTTACAGACGACTACAGTAAATGATACAAGTTTTTTGTCTGTAAGACCGGCTTCATTAAAAACTAAAAAAAAAAATAATTTCGCCAATTTTTACGTATCAATGACATACATCTCAAGTCTCAAGTCAAGTATGGAAATTGTTTCATATAATAGCTTTACCAACCCATTCAAAATTGGTCTTATCACTAAATTGTTCTTAAGAAAACAAGCACATCTGCAGAGGACACATTCAATAAAGGCAAATTAGGAATAAATTACTCATTTCAGTAAGATAAACTTATTTGAAATATTTAACAACAAATATTTTTTGATAAATTATAAAGTCTCTATTATATGTGTTTATTTGAGTTTTAAAACAAAAATGAGGACTACTGGGTCAGGACGAAATTAGCAGCGTTTACCCTATATGATGAAACTTACATTTTATTGAAAATTTCCCAGCTAAGTAAATCTCATTTGTAGTTGTTTATTAGAGAGAGTGAGAGAGAGAAAACTTAGTAAGAGTTCGAATTAAGAGTGTAATGCAAAGTGGATGTTATGTTTTTTTCGAACCGTTTGAATCAAACCTGCAAATTCTTGTTTCATTGTTTTCATTATCATTTTGTTCTTTTTACTTTTCAAACAACAAAATATTGCTCATACGCATTTGGGATAAATGGAGATTGTGATAATTTTATTTTTTTTATTTTTTACATACTCATATTATGCTTGTTCTTGTTGATATTAGCTTTTCTTTGCTGCTGCTTTACAATATATTTGTGGGCTAATGGTGAGGATTTTTGTACAAGAAACTTTCGAGTTTCAGTTATGTTGTGAATTTCAAACGATAAAGAACATACACATGTTCAACGCGTACGTGAATAAGAAAAAAAGAAGAAAAAAGAAGATAAAATAATAATAATAACACACACACACAAGCATATAAACACTTATATACGACTATAAAATGTATGTATATACTTCCGTGTTAGAAATAGTTTACAGGAGAATAAAATTCAACATAATGGCAAATAAATAAAATTAAAAAAAAAATTTTTTTTGTTTAAAAATTTAAAGCAAAAGCAAAGAGTTTAGTGCTTGTCAACACAGAACAACATCCTTGTTAAGAAGTTAACTTAATACCTTCCTAGAAAAATTGTTTTCTTGTGAAAAAGTGTTAGAGAGAAAGTGTATTTAAAAAAAAATAACTTTGTTTCTGTAATATTTTGTTTGTTAACAACTAAAGTTAATTTTATACAAAATTTAACAACTATAAAACAAATGAATATTGATAATGTTTTGTATTATTATTAAATAAGTTTTTTTTTTAAAGACACACATACACACATTTATTTCGTCAGGCATGTAAGCACATCCACACATATTTTACTTACATGCCTTTTTTGTAATGAACAAGAAAAGAAGAAAAAAAGCTTTAATCTGTATTAATGTGTAAATAAAGAAAAAACAAGCCCATGAAATAATTTTTTGTTGACATTTTAATAACGCTTGCCTCACGCGTGTGCTTATTTCAACAATTAATTAAAATTATTTTTAAATTGTAACTGCAAATCAATGCAAAATTATTTCAAATAAATTTTTGGTTGCTAAATCAACTGCAAATAAACAAACAAAAACAACAGCAACCACCACCACGAAACCGTAAAAACATAAAAAAATAAAAAAAAAATGGCTAAAAATAACATTACATACAAACTGGCTTTGTGTAAATATTTTACACTAAAAAAATAAATAAATTAAAAAAGAAATAAAAATAAATATATGCAAGCAATCATATAAAAATGTGCCTGTGTATTCTACTAAAGATTTGAACTTTTTGTTATTTGTTGAAGATGCAAGAAAATTAATTTAAATCAAATATAATTTTAATTGATAAATTTCAAAATAGGAAAAAATAAAGAAAATATTTCATAAAATTCATTTAATTTAATGGATTATGTTGTTAATAAATCACAAAGCAAATAAGGAAAATTAATTAATGAAAATAATTATTTTAAACTAAAAAAAATGTGAAAATATTTGAGAAAAAATATAAATAAATTTCTTGACACAAGTTTCGGTTAAAAACGGGTACATTAGCAAGTAAAAATATAAATAAAAAATAAATTCAATTAAAAAAATTTTCTGAATAAATAAAATCTTTCCAAAATATAAAACATAAATATAAATAAAAAAAAAATATATAATAAATTTTAAATATAAAGTAAGCAAAATATTTTTTTTTAAGTTTTGTTTATTGTACCAGTTTAATTTCACTACAATTATTTTATAATTAAAAATACTTTTTTCCTATATGCCATCGCATTATCCAGTAGTCGCCATCAAATTTCCAATGCATGCCATACGATAGGGGTATGGTTGGTATATCATTTTGTCTTCCAAGCATTCTGTCCTGGGAGAATTCAATTCTAATTCATTTACTACTACGCGAAAACCCAATAATGACTACGAAAAATTGTACTAGTTCAAAACTTATTTTTTTTTTCTTTAATTTTCACTTATGAAAAATCAAGTTTCAATATGGAATTTGCTTAAAATAATATCTTTAGCAACTCATTTAAAATTGGCCTTGTAACTAAATTTTTGCACTTTGGCAGATGTTGCAGAGGAAACACTGCAAATTTTGTATGAATTATTAATCTGAATAAGATTAATGGCGTTTTCTTTTCTAACAAAAATTTTGCATATAGTCTGCCATTCCGGAATAAATATTTGCCTTCTATATTCGAAAAAATTTAATAGTTAAAATCAAAATCGCGTTTTGTTTTCAACATGTTGTATATAAAAGATGCACAACTGATACATGTTTTGCACTCAATTTATAAGTGAGTTTTTACAACTGCGTCAGCTACTTGTTTATACAATTAAGCAAATTATTTAATTTGTATTCATATGAAATAGGAGACTCAACAGGTTCCTTGCCAAGATATTCTTCATAAAAGTGGTCGCTTTTTAAGCAAAAATTATTTTTATTTTATTTTAGACGCAAATATTTGTGTTATGTGTGTCAACTGTCAACGTAATCATATTTCGCAAATAGCTTTAAAAGCGTTAAATAAAACGCTAAGTATACATTAGCTTTAAATGTTAACTAAAAACTTATTTTTGTTATATTGAAACCATAAAAAAATCCTTAAATTGTGCAATTTTAGGCAACCTAATTAAAATGTTACATAATTTAAAGTAGACTGTTTTTTTAAGAATAGAAAACACCATAAGTCATTTGTAGCATGCTTAAGTTCATTTTGTGACTTTTTCTCATAGTCTCATAAAAATTCTTTTATGCAAGTCAGTTACCATATACAGAAAATATTGTAAAAATTAAAAAAAAAATAATAATTTTTTAAAGCAATTTTAACAAAATTTTAAATTTATTTTTTTAATATAAAAATGTCTTGCAACAAAACAAAATCATAAAATCAATTTCAAATAACGAGACCAAAGACCATACGTTAAGTCATTTTTACAACAATTTGCTGTCTGTTGGTTTGCGTGGCAGATTGGCAGCCAACAATTAGAATTTCAAGATGTACAACAGATCTGAAAAAAGTTATGAACTAAATTAATACTTATTTTTTTTAAAAAAAATTTCACTTTAATTAAATTTTTAATTGCATAAACTATATTCTCTGCGACTGCCAAAATCCTTGAGAACAGCAGTACTGGGATATATGGAAATTTAAAAAAAAATTTAAAAAAAGTCCAAAGTAGCTTCTGAGTATTTGGGCGGTAGATTAAAAATCTAGACAGTCTCCCCTTTAATATGATATGTGTTCTATCCCGTAATCTTTGTGAAAAGTCAATGAATATTTCTTATATTTCTCCTAAACATATTTATAAAGATTTAATGGCGTAAGACGTATTTGATAAACATGCCATAAATACTAAAAATATATTTAAAAATACTAAAAAACGTAAGGGGTTACCTTAAAACATATTTAACTCGACAGATGTATCTTCACTTACTTATATTGTATTCGCTGACGAAGTAGCGAGTTAAATGCTAGCTTTAAAATAAATAGTGCTTTTAAGAATGTTTATGCTGGCATTTGATGTTTTATGTTCAATTAACATATTTAAATTATATGCGACTTTAGGAATAAAAAATAAAATCGGTTAGCATGAAGTTCTATTTTTTTGTGAGTTTTTAAAAATTAAAAATTTCATATTTATTTTTTTAATATTTATTCGAATATAATTAGGTCAAAAGTATAATTTGTGTAAAATTTTTGTTAAATTTTTATTTTCTAATTATTTGTTTTATTAATTAATGACTTAATGCCAAACTAAATTTGAATATAATTACAAAATAAAAGGTCACCTAAATTACATAATATCAATTTCTTTTTTTATATATATTTTAATATGCTGTAAGGAACCCCTCATAACTTAGTGTGCTATTTCAAATTTGAATCTATTGAGTACTTATGACAAAATATAATATTAGGCACATTAGAAAAAGTCTTATTATTTTATAACTATTTTGTTTGAATAACAAAAATTTGTTTAATTATAATATCATTATGTGATATGACTTTAAAACTTTATGACGGATATGACACTACTGTGAATCCCCCAATTGTACTGCCAGTCGGAAATTGTTTTTCTAATACTCTTTTCTTAATAAACCTAAAAAAGCTTATTAGCTAATATATGTTTTAAACCAACAGTTTATATTATATTGCTGTAAATCGTTAACTTAACTAATTGGTTTGATTAATTTTTTTTACTAAATAAAAAAGGAATTTTTTTTAAATTTTTGTATCATCGACTAAAATTTTTTAACAAAACTAAAAAGCCTTTATAAATAGATTTAATTTTTCTCTTGCTTAAATTTCAGATTCACAATTAATAAAATTTAATGCAATTAATGATTTAAAAAAAAATATTTTTTTTTTTTTGTAAAATAAAATCAACGCCTAATGGAATTGTTTAAATAAAAACAACAACAAAGGAAAACTAAAAGCTGTTTATAATCAAAAAAAAAAAATACCAAAAACCAAAACACTTAAAGTAAGAAAACTATGAAATTATTAAGAGTTTTTTTCTTTTCAAATTAAAAATAAAAATAGAAACATGTAGTGTAGTGGCAGCAACAAAAAAAAAACCAAGTGTAAACAAATTCATAAAATGATTTAAAGAGAACACTCAATCACGGAACAGAATCCAAACGCTTTACAGAAAAAAAAAAAAAAAAAAAAAAACAAGGAAATGATTAAATAAAATACAATTTTAAAATAAAAAGGGACCAGCATTAAAAAAAATAAATGCAATAAAATGTAAAAAATAAACTTTAAAATTAATTAACAACACAACACACCAAAAAATAAAATATTGAATTAAAAATTAAATACAAAAATTCAAAAATGGATTACAATAATCCGGTTGACAGTAATATTGATACCGGAAATATCAGCACAGATGATTTTCTGGCCATATTCACATCCACCTCTACAGCAGCAACTAATGAGGCGGGTGGTGGCCCTGGTGGAGGAGGTGGTGGTGGCATTGGTTTAAAACCATATTTAACTAAAGTCAATAGTACATTACCATTAGCTAACAGTACACTTAATCCGCCCTTACTTACCATAGATGGTCAATATACATTCACCAGTTCCACTCTACAAAGTTCTTTGGAGGGCAGCAATGACCTTAATGATACAATCTTCCTATTAACATCCAATATTTATAATACCACAACCAGTGGTGGTGCTACATCAACAATTAATTTAACTTCCACTTATGGCAACTTCAACGGCATCAATCAAAACTATACAAATTTTAATGGCAGCAATATCACAGAAATCATTTGGGATGGTCGCTATCCCAGTGGTTATACACTGACCAGCATTGTTATAGCGTCTATTATAGTAACGATACTGATGATTGTTATTGTAGTTGGCAATATGCTGGTCATAATTGCCATTGCCACAGAGAAATCGCTCAAGAATATACAAAATTGGTTTATTGCTTCTTTGGCGGTGGCAGATTTCTTTTTGGGTCTTATAATTATGCCATTTTCATTAGCGAATGAACTAATGGGCTACTGGATATTCGGCAGTTGGTGGTGTGATGTTCACTCAGCCATGGATGTGCTACTGTGCACAGCTTCCATAATGAATTTGTGTCTGATATCGCTGGATCGTTATTGGAGCATCACAAAAGCAGTAGATTATCTAAAGTCACGTACACCGGCACGTGCAGCTTTAATGATTGCTGCCGTTTGGATCATGTCTGCATTGATATGTATACCCCCGCTGTTGGGTTGGAAAGTGAAAATGCCAGAGGGGCCATTGCCAAAGTGTGCGGTAAGTTTAACTAAATTATTCATCTAGACAGTTATGTTTGTATGTATGTCCTTTAAATTTCCCCATTTTATTATAAAATAGATAAACTAAAAGCGTGTGTGTATAAATTTATTTAAGAGAAATATGAAAGGAAATTGAAAACATGTAATTTGTAGTTATAATTTATTCATTAATTTCATGCCTTTCGCTAAAAAAAAAAAAAAAAAAGGAAAAGAGAAGAAAAAAATAAACAATATTTTATTGCTCAATAGACCAATCAGTTGTTTGTTTCAAGGGCGTTTTTAAAAATAATAACACAAACATTAGGGTCTCAAATTCTGCTTAATTACTATATTCAATTTACCTTTTGTTTTTTGTTTGTAGTGTTATGTATTGCATTACAAGCTAAAAAATTTACACAGAATTACTTACATCAGTCGTGTTTGGGGCTGCCTTACAATACGCTTTATGTAAATCATTGTGCTTTAGTTTATTTACCCTAAATTAATTGGAAAATTTTTTAATTCATTTTAACAGCTTTTTTCCTTATTTTTATTTCCTTTTACTCATTAAAAACTTACACTACCAGTATTCCAAATGGAATAAAAAATTGTTACAAATATTTGACACAATGTGTTCACGACAATACAAGCCTTAAAATGTTAAGTCAAAATTTAAGATTTAAGTTTAAAAGTCAATTGAATTACATGTTTTCTCTAGTTGACAGTGAGTTTAAAGCGGCTTTTATTTAATTAAATTAATGAAAATATTTTTGAAAATTAAAATTTATTGGCTTTAAATGCCATAGATTAGGATTAGATAAACAATTGCCCTTTTATAAAAAAGTAAATAAAAATGAAAGTAACTGCCGTAAGACTAAAGAAAGATTTATTACAAGAAAAATGTCATTTAACATTTATTTATTTCAAACAAGTTGGGCTATGACAAACATAACAGAAAAATTTTTCAATTCGGTCTAACCGTTCTCTGAATATAGATGAACTTAAAATGTAAGAGTATTTATGGGCGTGGTCCATTTTTTTTATAAAAGCCCAAGTTGGGCTATGACGAAAAAATACCAAGCAAAATTAGCCAAATCGGTTCAGTCGTTCTCACGTGGTGCAATTACAAACGAACGACAATTGATTTATATATATATATATATATATATATATAGAAGAAGAAGAAGAATATCTACATAAATTGTTTTTATATAAAAGGTATAAATTTATATAATTATTTATTTAGACTTTTATTTTTATATATAAATAATGATTATTGAGCTTTAGTCTTGTTTTTTATAAAATTATTTATTATTTTCAATATTTTCTTGTCGAAGCATTCCACAGGAAAGCGAAATATTGAAAATAATAAATAATTAATTATATATAAAAGGTATATTTATATGTTTGACTATTTAAAACTTTTTGTTTACCTATTGACACAATTCTCAATTAAGTTTACCATGTACGGTTTCCAATGTTTGACTAGAATCTGTGAAGATAAGAGTAGCTTCAGTGAAATAGTAAAATATCAATATGTCTTCAGGGAATAGGCACAATAAACTTTATAATGATAATAAATATAATGACACATAACAAATTTAAAAAGGCATTATACTGAAAGTTAAGGACTAAAGGACTAAAAAGATTTTATTTAGTTGGTTTATTTAATAAGATAGTAAAAAAATTAAATAGTCAAAATAAATGTGTTTTTAAATATTCTTTTATATTAAAACTGATGAATGCAAAAGTGATTGAAGATAAATCTGGCGAGTTAAATATATTTTAACGTAACCCGTTACGTTTTTTAATATTTGTAAATATTTTTTTAGTATTTATGATAAATTTATCAAATATGTCTCAGATCATTAAATATGTTTTTAGTATTTATGCCATGCTTATAAATATTTATAAGTGCGTAGCTACTAATATGCATAAATACGTTGAGTTCTCAAGAACATTTCAAAATGAGACACATATCATTTCAGAGGTTGGGTTGTTTATATTTGTAATCTACCGCCCAAATACTCAACAATTTCTTTGGATTATTTTAACCTTTTTTTTTCCCCGGGAATTATACTAAAGCTATACAAGAATTGAATCTTTGGGCTTAAGCATTCTGGAAAATTTTAAAAAAATTTTTTTTAGATTTTATTGTGTAATGCAAAAGGGAAATTGACAAAGTTCCTTAAAGCAACAGTACTGGGGTATATTGAAATTTAAAACAAAATATTAAATAGTGTAAAGTAACTTCTTAGTTACTTCATTTCCTTTTGAAATGTTATGTGTTCCATCCCATAATCTTCTATGGTTTATCCGGAAGTTGCTAAAATCGCTCAGAGCAGCAAAAAAAAAATATTTTATGTGTGAATATTTGTCATTTCTTTTTTTATTTTTATATAATTTTTTAATTGTAAATTCATTTGTTCTTTTTTATTAGGCTTGGGATCGTATTATAATAATTTGTTTTTAAATCGCTCTAATAATAAATAAATAAATTTATATAATACGACCTCAAGTTTAATAAAATAGCTGTTTAAATTATATAATTTTTTTGATATTTAAGAAGAATATGAATATTTGGCTAACACAGTGAAGGGTATGTAAGACTCAGCACAGCCAAATTTAACTTGTTTTGCATTATGTATTTCCTGGATTTATTTAAATACATTTTTTGTTTGATTCAAATCTCTTTTAAGATATTACAAAAAAAAAAATATTTTTTTAATTACACGCTACAACTGTGTTAACTGATCGAACGGCAAACTTGGCAACAGGCTGGTCACCCGAGAGTAAGAAGACAGTCTTTATGGCTACGAGACACAGATTTCTCGGGGCGCATTTGATGGACGGACTATCTGAGATATCAGGATTAAAGTTAGGGGACCTTTTCAGATATGATTACTATTCTAATTGAAGGCCATTACGCCGCCACGTAAAATTAACCAACCAACACGCTACAACAACAACAGAACCTAAATTAGTATTTATATTTTGATTTGTAAGAATATTTAATTTAAAAGACTTTATTTTTTAATTGAATGTGTTTTTATTGAAAACAAAAATCAATTTTTTACACGCTTAAACAAGCTTAAAGAAGAAAGCTACGGTTGCTGTTTAACAACTTTTTAAATCACCTTATTTACTTACATACATATTGTATATTATTCATGATTTGAAAATGCTTACATTGAATGTTTAATTTTGCTTTGTCAGCAGTTGTATATTAATAATGAGGTTTTTAACTTTTCAAGGCTACCACGACAAACAGATTGTTTTGTGCTGATAAAAATGTAAATAAAAGTGGATGAATTTTCCAACTCTGTGACTATTTTAAAGCAACATTAATAAATTTAATCCCACAACTAGGTACCATTTGATTTAAAAAGCATTTAAGGTTTCTTTACTTTATACTGTTCAATGGCAGAAAAAAATTTAAAACGTGTGAAATATTTAATAAAAGTGGATGAATAGCATAACATTTATACACACATACACATAAATTTTAATGTAATGTAATGTTTGTGTATTTTCTTTTATAAAAATCAGCAATATATTATCTAAACCAATAAAGCATGTGGCCATTACAAAGAAAATTAAATTGGAAAAAAATAAAACTCTTACCTAAAATGAAATGAAATCAGCAATTCTGGTGCTACCCCACAGCTTAACAATTGCAGTAAAATGTGCTAAAAATGAATAAATGTGCTATAAATCAGAAATTCTGTTTAAAAAAAAGAAGCAATACTCTGTGACAACAGCTACTCTGTTATCAGCCAGCCATACATTCGTACATATTTGTGTGGGGAAACGGAAATCAATCTTTATGGTTTTTAGAAACATACATACATTCTTCCTCTTACCCAAGCACATATACAAAGCCGTATACAATTTGTATGGTTAAAGCATTAAATTCAACAAGAATAGAGAAAAAAGCCTTAAATCTTATTTTTTTTCTTTTTTCATCCCTATTTTTATATCAGCTTTAATACAAACAAAAAAGCTTAATATTAAAGCATATACTCGTAGTCAGATAGATATCTCGCTTTAAAAATTAGGAGTGAATAGGCCTTTCAGAGGGAAGCCGTTAGGGCTTCCACTGCACATGATGTCATTATGCGTTAGCCCCTTTCAAAACTAGGAATGTTTGTACACTTAAAAAAAACCGTCATTTTAAAATTTATTTATTTAGTTATTTTTTTTGCTGGCACAAAAGAAAAGAAAAATAACATAATTCTATTTAGACATTCCAACTTGGCTTTTCAAATAATGCAAATTGGAATGACAGCTAGTACCTTGTTGAAGGTGTTTAATCCCAAGGATAATTAAAATTACTATTGAAAGTTCTGCTATACGAAAGCCTATTCAGTTGTGCTGTTGGGTAGATAATGGTAGAGTTATTTGGCTTTCTTTTTCACGAAGGCGCATAAAAGGATATAACAAAATGTTTGTTAGGATTGACAGATAAGAAGAAAAAAAAATCGTTGTTTTTTATCTTTGCCAACACGCTAGAAACAGGCTGTATAATACGCTTTACAATTGGGGAAAGCAATTTCTACAAAATAAAGTTAATAGATTTCGATGGCTCCAATTTATGTCATGTGAAAATATTTTAATTCCTTTTTTTTCAACACTTAATGAAATACGGAGTTGGGCATCGACTGATAAGTTCTGACACATAAAGTAAAACATGCTGCAGCTTGTACAAATCATTTCACACAAAAGGAATCTACAGAAAATAAACTTTTATTATGTCAACGTAGAAGTTGCCATTCTCTTATAAAGAAGACAGCTTAAATAAATGCTGCAAGCGTAACGTTTTTTATAACGTTTTTTATTAAACAGTAATCTTAAATTATCTTGTTCCATAAAACCCGCTAAAAAGAAAAATTTTGTTAAAAGCGCCAGTTTCATAAAAAGATAACTAAAATGTCATTATTTTTCAAAATGACAAACTAAAAATAAAAATATAACTGTTTTGCAGCCAACTTCATTATCTAACAAGCTATCAAAATTTGAATTATCAAGCGCTCAGCCAAGGCTCATCACTTTTTTTCAAATTGTTAATTTTTTTTTTTTAATTTGACTTTTTTTTTTTTATTTAATCTTTATTCGTGCTAATTTCTAAAATTATGTTGGTGTGCAAAATGCATTATTTTCCATGATTTTCTCATGGAAATTTAAAAAAATTGCTTTTTTAGTATAATAAGTACTAAGAAGGAAAGCATATCTACATAGCTGTTTCATCAGACGATACTCTGAATCTTCACTGAATTTGATTATTTTTAAAAAATTTGTGATTCCAAAAGATTTATTTTTTTAAAAGAACTAATTTTTACGACTCAAATTGTAAATTGAAATAAATTATGACAATTTGTTGAGCGAATTTCCTAAGAGAGCAGAAACCGGGTTGTGTGTGTGTGTGTGATTTATTCAACGCACAAAAATTATGCATTTGATTAAATCATGTTCGAGGCACGGTTAAGAGCTGATTGCTTTTTTATGCTGTTTGACACGATTGAATTTAAAAAGCAGAATGCAAGCCTAAATATGCAAAAGGCATAAAATTGGTTTTGTTGTTTTTGTTTGTATGTATTTGCATTAAAATTTATCTTTATATTGTTAAATATTTTAATCGAGGCATGCTTGAATTATACCTTTTAGATTCAATACAAAAACAGTTTCTAATCGTGCCGCTAACATTATTTAATCAAATGTTGTGCAAAATTTTTACTCACTTTTTCATATGTGTGGCTGGATTGATTATACATAAAAATTCGATTTATGCCGTCGCGATATTTTGGCTTGTTACATATATTTTTTATAAAAAATCAGAATTTTTGACAAAGAAAAAATACTTGCCATCTATGTGTTAGTCAGTTTAAGTAATTTTACCAACAAAAGTAAATTATTTATTTATCGTAATTGAATTTTCATTTGGTTTTGACAAGCTTAAAAAAGGTTAAAACTAACAAACTAATGATTAATATTAAATTAATGTAAGATATTACGCATTAACTGTGTGCCAATAGATTGATTTAAATACAACGCTTGCTGGCTATTAATTTAATAGTAGACATTTTGCTCAGTAGTAAAACTCTTAATTTGTATAAAATTTTTCTTTTTCTTAGATTTAAATTTGCTGTTGGGATTTTCCACAATTTCTTTTTTAAACAAAAAGGACTCAAGTCTAGCTTTTTTTATGTCGATATGCTGCCAATACACTTTTAAGTTCAAGTTGCATCCTAAAGTTCACCAACTTAATCAATTTTAGCAAAATGATTTTGAGTTTCTTCAGTTAATTGTTCAGTTGAGTTCTTATATTTGAAAGTCCTATAATTTTAGTAAGATATAGACATCATGTTACTAATTAATTTGTTTCAAAGTGGACTTATGACATCATTAAAAATAACAGCTGCATAAGTATACTTGAAAGCAACACATCACTATAAATGTGTAATAATTTATAAAAAAAAATGTTTTTAAGTCTTTTCAAGTATACAAATACGTCAGAGGTTGCCTTACTTTCGCTTTAGAACTAATCTTGAGTGTGTACGGTCCGCCTTACGTATATAACATTAAACGCTTCAATTGAGTATGTATCATATGGATAGAGACTTGTAAGAGGGGCTGCTTGCCGCATGGCTTTATTCTTGATACCTTCTAAGCAGAGCAAAACCTAAGCCATTTTTAAGCCCTTAAAAATACCTTTTTCTGTGTGAGTTATTTTGTCAAATTTTGTATGTCAAACTGTAAGTATATGCTTCATACTAACATTCACTCATAATTTTTTTTATTTAAAATTGTAACTAAAGTGGCAAAAAAGTTTGAGCAGCTTTTAAATTCCTTTTTCAAATTCTGAATTCGGTTTGTTATTTACCATCCAAAATATATTTACACAGTTGAATAAATTTACTTAAAAAGAGGTTCTGTTTAGCATGTTTTCCAATAAGCTTAATTTATTTTCTTTTTTAAATAAATATTTTTTTTTAATTTAGCTCTAGCTTTAGTCTGGACAGATTTTATTTTGGTTAGGTACTTGTGTGTGTATCATTATGCTTTTGCTTGTCTGCGTAGAGGATTTTAACTGTCAAATTCTTATCATTTGTGAAAAATTAAATGAAAAACATTAAAGAAAAAAGCAATTGTAGTTCTTGGTTTTTTTAATAAAAAAAAAAAATATTATTTTAAACGAAAGAAAACGAAAAAGAAACAGTAAAAAAACAAATCACTGCTTTTTTGGTTGCTATTTTAAGTTGACTACAAAAGAATATGAAATTGAAAAAAAATTTTTTTTTGTTTTTATTTTAAAAGAATTTTAAATAGATTTTAATAACATAAAACTAAAGCTATTTATTTAATTTCTTTAATTTACTTACATTTAAATGCGAATACATAATAAAAATAAAGTAAAGAAAGAGAAACCAAAAGTAAATTTAGTTCTTTTGAAAGTTCAAAATGAAAACAGAATGCTACATATAAAATGTTTATTAAAGTTTTTATGTATACACAAATTTATAGTTCTTATTAAGTTAAAGTCAATAGTTTAGCTAATTTTAATATCATGGAAGAAAGAAAAGCTTTTGAATCTCTCTCTTATGTTCTTAATAGATGATACATATGTAAGCAACGAGAAGCAAGACTAAGTGACGAGAAATGTGCTGATAGTAGCTACATTGGATTAGGACTGTTTTGGTGCTTTATTATGTCTCAAAGTGGATATAAAATCGCAACAACATTGGTTTGAGAAAAGTGATATCAATATAAATAGTGTAAACATTCATGTCAAGTCATTCCGTTCCGGAAGAGAATAAATTACTTATTTACAAGGGCTGACTCGGCTAGGAACTCGCATTGTAGAGTAGTGAGACACTTGGTCACAATGGCCAAGCAGGTTATGTAATGAATATAATAGTACTCTATCACTATAATAAGTACAACCATTTTCGTTAGTTGCTGTACTACTGTCTGACATGGCGGGCGAATCAAACAAAAAAGTCTCTAAATTCTTAAGCTGTATCAAAAAGGTATAAGAAAGGGATCACATGAGAGGACCCAACTGAGTCTAGCTGTGTAACTTAACCTAACCTCTCATAACTTTGAAATGGCTTATGCAATTTTATTACAAGATACCTTAAAAAAATTAAATTAAGAAATTCTTCATTTTTAAAAATTCACAAAAACGAATTTGGATAAATTTAAAATATTATTTATAAGCATTTTCACGCAGTAAACCCACACAAATGGCTGAGAAATAAAATCAGAATTTTATGTTAGGTTTCCCTTATCACACAAAAATAAATTATGAAAAAAACTTGTGAAAAAGAAAGGTTTTCATAATATTTTTGTTCACATTAAAAGTATATTTTTTATGTATATACATGCCACAGCAAAATTCGTAAATTTTAATTGAAATGTAGGTGGAGAGATATTATTATGGCAGTTGTGTACATAAAAAACTTTAATGAAAAAGATTATGTGTGTTTTAAATTTCAAAGTTTTATAAAAGTCTTAATTATAAAGTTTGTGTTGCAATCGTGTAATCAATTTCGTAATATTTTTTGGGGAATTAAAATAAAAAAAATAAAAAAACTTTTCCTTTAACAACCTTTTTAACATTTAAATGTGTATGTTACATACACAGGCAGAAAAATATTTTTTTAAATATTTGTGTTATATATACGTGTATTATTTCATTTAATATAAATTTAATTAAAGAACTCTTGAAGAATGCCATTTTTGTGTGCTCACACTTTAAAATGTTCAAGTAAAAGCATAAAAAGTTGAAACAAAAATTAAAATAAAGTTGCGAAATACATAACAAAGTCGTTAAATAATATCAGCCAGGGTGCCCTGCAGATTGGGGGGTAGTCTGATAACCTATGAATTTGGGGGTCGCAGGTTCATTTCCGGCTTAGATTCTGGAAATAAATAATCAGAGTGACCCATGTTCGTTAAAAAATTTAATGTTAAAATTAATTTATAATATCAATGTGGCTGTGCCGAGTCTTATATACCCTTCATTGTGTTAGCGAAATATTTATATTTTTCACTTCCCACATTATTCTTAAATATCAAAAAAATACAAAAAAAAAAACTATATGATTCGAACGGCAAGCTTAATGAAGCTTAAAGTTATATTATTATAAAAATTTATTTATTTATTATTGGAGCAAAATATCGATATAAAAATGAATGTTTATAAACTAGCCCTTTCAATAAAAAAAGTAAAATAGACTTAAAAATGAAAACTTATATAAAAATATTGATAAGAAAACTTTTTTGAATGCCTATTTTTCACTTATCCTAAAATGAACGAGTTCTAAGAAGAAATACTTTCTGACAACCTCAATTTTTATAAGCTGCGAAAATCCCTCAGACCAACTTGGGTATATGTAAATTGAAAAACACAA
Source organism: Thelaira solivaga (assembly GCA_947397855.1). NCBI lineage: Eukaryota > Metazoa > Arthropoda > Insecta > Diptera > Tachinidae > Thelaira > Thelaira solivaga. Next base: position 39,483,357 of record OX377610.1, read on the forward strand.
ATTTCTAGGTAATTGGGCAGTATATTACAAATTTAGACAACCTCCCCTTTAAAATAATATGTGTCCCATTAGGTCCGATGCCTTAAAAAAAGATGGGAGAGATTTTATACATGATCATTGTATTATTCTGATAACACGCTATAATGGTACAGTATTGGGTATAATTTAAAGAATTATTTTTAAAAATTATTTTATTAAAATTGAGTCATTTATAGTTTTTTTAAAAATACACCAAATTTGCCAGTAGTCGACATACATGTCCCGTGCTAGCCATACTGTGATCCTATTGTCGTTATACCATTTTGTCTTTACATTTTTTCGAGTCAACCAGCTGCCGACTCCAGAAACATCAGCCTGTATGCGACAGGCTTGAAATATCTCAATAAATGTTCTAGCAACGCTCAATTTACGAATAGTCGGCTCTCACAGAGGACGAATACAAGTTTTTTGTGTCTAAGAGCGGCTTCATTAAAACTAAAAAAAAAAATAATTTTCGCGAATTTTTACCTATCAACGATAATATTTCAAGTCTTTTTTTTTTTCCCCCTATCAACCATGATAATTTACCAAGCCATACAACATTGACTTTCTCACTAAATTTTTCTTAAGAAAACAAGCACATCTGCAATTATTGCAGAGGATACATTGAATAAAGGCAAATTATAAATAAATTACTCATTGCAGTAAAATGAACTCATTTGAAATACAGACATGACTGTATTATTTAAACACAATTATTTTTTATACCCTTCACTGTAAGTAAGAAGGGTATAAGTGAATCAAAATAATAAAGTTAAAGATATAAAAGCAACAGCAGATCAATTTTTATTTAAGTCAAGTCAAGCGATTTTTCCTTAATAGCTCAGATATTAACGTAAATATCAGAATTTCCAATATCTAAAATGTAAATAATTTAAAATATCACCCATCACTTCATCATTTTTATTAAAACTTGATGCTTATATGAAAACAAAAATATTAATTAGTTATTAGCCGATTGTTTCATTATCAGTTATTTAGTTTTTCTAGTTTAAGCTTTAATTTAAAACAAAATTGTAATTTATTCATTTTAGACAATAAATTTTTAACTCAGTACCGCTGCCTGAGTTAAAACTTCCACATTTCTACCCTTTTTGCTGCTTCATGTGCGTCATTACATAAATTTGTCAGTCTGCGTGTATGTGTGTAATATGAATATTTATTTAAAGTAGTCCTAACATTTATGTAAAGTGTCTGTTTTGCGGTTTTATTTTGAATTTTTTTGTTTGTTTTGTATTTTGGCTTGTCAATGTTCGTTGCTTGTACAAGTTAGCTGGTGGCTGTACGTTTTCTTTCTCTTTTACTTTATGAAAATTATGTTTAATAAAATGGAACTATACACTTCCCAAAGTTGGGATTAGTAATGTTTTCTTTTTCGAAGGACACATAATATTATTTTTGTGAATACAAGGTTAGTTGTGTTGGCTTTTTTCTTCTTTTTCTTTCATTTAAACTTATTTGAATAAAAAAAAAAAAAACAAAAATGGCTTTGTGGTACTTGCAGCCTTATCATAATTTTTGTTTCCTTTTGTAAACATTTATTTCTTCTTATCAAGGATATGTGCAAAATATTTATTTTAGGAATTTTTTAAAAAGGTATAAAAAATTAACGTAACGTGCCGTGCTGTAGTAGTTGCTTGCCAGCTAAAAACTTAAGGGGGATTTTTAAACTTTTAACTGAATTAAAAAAAGGACTCAAATTTAATAAGTTTAGTTGAGACCACTCAGTGATAAAGAGAAGTATTTGCATTTATTAGACTTCAGCACAATTCGATTAGCCGATCTTAAAAGGTTTTAAACTTCGTCTCAAACATAATAACACAGATCCCTAATATTAAAATTAAATCTCACTCAACATCCTTTTATTACAATTTTATTGGAATAGTAAGTTTCTGTTAGTTTAATAACATTGTGAAAAATTCTATAGAATTATAATTTTTTTTTTTATAATAATATTTTAAACTTTAAGATTACATCTTACACTGTATTACTAAGTAAAACGACTTGTCAAGAACTTAAATCAAATAAAAAGTTATACAAGTGTGAAAAGAATTCATCAACAAATATACACATATGACAGTTTAAATAAAAATAATTTTTTAAGCGTTTATACTTTTCATAGTATCAGAACTGCATTTTTGCATACAAACAAAGAAATAACAACAGCTGACAAAATCCATTGAAATTTCTAAAGCTTGTGTTATAGTGTAAAACCACTTTATGATATTTAATCACCCCACAACAAAGCAATGACATGCAATGACACCAAGTATGAGTTCCCACAAAATAATACAACAACCTTTTACTTGACATGTTAAATTGTGCGCAATTATAGTATGAAATAAAAACGTCTTCTGAATTTTACAGTACGACGTAAATACTCTTATAAACAGATTGCTAATTAAATTATTTTAAAAGCGTAATAGTAATAATAAATAAATTAAACTTTAAATATCTCATTTGAATTTTTCATGTTTGAAGTCTTGAGTCTGAAGAAATTTTTTTTCGAATCACATATGGTGTTTGTGTTACAAGGGAGAGGGATGAGCGAAGTTTGGCACCACCAGTTCTAATACCACGAAAAAAATCTGGCTTCTAAATTGAAATAATAACTCACAAAACAAGCATAACATGACAAAAGTCGCCTTTTATATTAAATAAAATATATTTTTATGAATGTACAGCTAAAAACTAACTCCAAAGAGTTCATTCAGTTCATATTTTATACAACACTATACAAACCACTTCAGTGTTGAATATTATTACTTTTGAAAAACGTTTCATAAATGTAAACGAGGTATACTCTGGAGTATTACCCCAATTTTACTACCGCTAAATTGTTAGCTGGCAAACAATGTTTTTCTGTTGAAAACAATTTACTGCTCAAATGGGAAATTTAAGGTAAATTAACTAAAACAACAAGGAATACACAAGAAATTATAGCTCAAGCAGTTGCTCAGCATATTTATCAATTACCCTGAAAGAGGCTAGTCAAATTGGATTCATAAATTAATATTTATGTGCTCACAACAGCACAAAATTTATATAAATATATATTTTTTTAATATGAATTCGCTACACGCAAAGAAAAACTATGGTTGAGGCAACCATATTCTGGTGGAAACATAGTATGGTTAGATTTATGATTGATTCTAACCATATGTATTTTTAAATCAAAGATATTAAAAATAGCTTTCAACTGCAGATGTTGCGGTTCAACCCCCGGTCAAGGCAAGAAATTTTTTTAATGCATACATATTTTAATATGATTTTTAAAAAAATTTTAATTAAAATTTTTTGTATAAATAAAGTTTTTTTTATTCCATTATTTTTCTTTTCTATCAATTTGTATTTATTTATAGTATTATTATTTACATATTACATAATACATTGAGTTTAAATTAATTTTTTTAAATTTTAGTTGACTCTACCAGGCCTCGAACTTGCGAACACTTAGTTAAGAAGCATTAACTCGCCACTCAACCACTTCAGCTACAAAGCTCAGTTGAGATTCAACAATTAAGTTTTTGTTTTATACTCCCTTTATTTATATGGACCAAATAGAAAGCAATTTACATTCAACCATATTTTTATCATTATTATGTTTGCTATGAACATATTTATGATTTCAAGTAAAATTTTATTAAACATAATATGATAATTATATGGTTGATTTAAGACACTAAACATAATATGGTTAAAAATAACTAGAAACATGTTTATCGCGATCAGAATAATGTTTAGATGCTTAAAATTAATAATAATATTTTTGTGAAGAACATACTATGTTTGAGGTGACCATATTCATCCATCTTTTTTCTTTGCGTGTAAACCATTTAAACTATACCTACAACATGAAATAAAAATAATAATTATATTTGATTAAGAAAAAAACAAGCCAAATTCGGCTGTGCCGAGTCAATGCAGTAGCTAAATATTCATATTAAAAATTTGTTTATTTTTAATATTCAACAAAGAAACATTTTTTAATGAAATTTTCTTTTTAAATTTAGATTTTTTTATTAATCGTGTTCACCGCAAGTCCGGCCCTGCACTAATGAGTAATGTTCTTTGTATAATTTTAACTCAAATGAAATGTAATAATTCTTTAAGAGAAAAACCGCTCAATTAAAATTAATAAGTTAAAGCTCTCAATTAAATAAACATTAAAAGATAAATCTCTTTACTAAATATTAACCGTATCAAATTCAAGAAATTTCTTAATTTGTAAACAATAATAATAAATACGGTATAAATTTGTGAATTCTGTTTACTTGTTGTAATGAACTGAAATAAAGAACACCGTTTTATTTTATTACACCAATTCGTTTCGGTTTTTTTTTTGCACTTGTCTATAAAAAACATTATAGACTCAAACATTGGTGACCCCGACGTGATTCGAACAAATTTTAAAATAAATTTGGTTGGTGGTATATCTATTTGAGATTTATACACAAAAGTAAATACAATGAGCCACAATGAAGAAAGTGGTACTGATGAATTAATGGCATACCAAAATAAAGTTATTGCCATAACTAATCAATTAATTGGTTTAAATGCAGCACTGGAGACAGTGAATCTAGTAGAGTTTGATGCTGCTGAATTAGAAGTCCGTCTTGAATTCGTCGAGAGCCTAAACGAAAGTTTTAATCAGGCTCAAACTATCGTGGAGGAAATGGACAGCAGCCTTATTCAAACCGATACTCGACTGAACTTTGTAGCTATATTCTTCGAAGTCAAGGCTAGACTTAAACGTCAATTGAATATCATTAAGAACGCACAACCACAATTACGAGCTTCAACATTTCGTCAAAATTCGTTGGACGAAACTCAGCCACATAATTTACGTAATCGCAGTTCAAGATTACCTGAGTTGAAGTTACCGACATTTTCGGGATCATATCTTGACTGGCCCGACTTTTATGCTTTGTTCTGTACTGTCGTGGGTAATGATGACATAACGAAAATTGAAAAGTTCCAGCATCTACGTGCCTGCTTGAAGGGTGCTGCCATGGACACCATATCGTCATTAGAGCCGACTGATGCTAACTATGAGAAAGCCATAGAATTATTAAAAAAAACGTTTCGATAATAAGCTAGTAACTTTTCAGGCCCATATAAAAGAAATTTTTGATTTAAATTGCGTTGATAAAGGATCAGCCGTAAGTATTCGACAGCTGAGTGACAAACTTAATGCTCATATGCGTGCGTTACAAACCCTGGCTACTAAAGAGCAGGTAGCAGACGGGCTTTTGGTACATATAGTAACTTTAAAACTCGATTTGAAGTCGAAAGCAAAATGGGAAGAAAGCTTAACTATTGATGAATATCCTACGTGGTCTGCCCTAGAATCATTTTTAGACAACAGATGTCGTTTTTTGGAAAAGGTTGAGAGTTCCATTCCAATAAAAAATTTAAATCAATCAGGTAGAAACTCTTTACATAGGCGAAATGTTCTTGTAGCTACTTCATCATCATCATTGATGTGCAGTTATTGTAACTCTAGGGAACATTTCATAACAAAATGTGTACATTTTGAAAATCTTTCTCCAAACTCGCGATTTAAAGAAGCGAAAAAATTACAACTTTGTTTGAATTGCCTGAAAAAAGGGCATATACTTAAAAATTGCAAATCTAGACATTGCAATCATTGCACATCAAAACATAATTCATTACTTCATATTGATAATATTGATTCAAAACGTATTTCTACAACTGCAGTGGAAACAAACCCCTCGTCGGAAATACCTTCGTCATCGGGAGCACAATCTACGTTCGTATTGTCTTCATCGTCATTGTCTTCGGCATCTTCCTGTGCACTTCATAGCCCTTTTGTGGGCTCCAACGTGTTATTAGCCACCGCTATTGTATTAGTAAAAAACACATCTGGCTCATTCGTACCTTGTCGTGCTATTTTAGATTCAGCATCTCAATTAAATTTTATAACTAATCGGCTTGCCAATCAGCTTCAATTGAAAGCAAGCAAATCAAGTATTACTATTTCTGGTATAGGTGATGGTACATTTATAGCTGATAAAACCGTGGAAATTTTTATAAGGTCTCAAAATGAAAATTATTCAACTTCTTTTTCTGCAGTCATAATGCCTTCCATAACAGAATACAAACCAAAATTTACAACTAGCATTAATGATTGGAATATTCCACAAAATATACAATTAGCAGACCCCATGTTTTACAGTCATGGACGTGTAGATATATTGATTGGTGCTGGTATCTTTTTTGAACTGATGTGTGTTGGGCAAATCCGTTTAAGTAATAATCTACACATATTGCAAAAAACTGTATTTGGATGGGTAGTATCTGGTGGCAGCGTTGGTGCTTCAAATATTTCATCTTTGGCCACAATTTGCGTGCAACAAAAGAAACAAGAAGATAATATTGATGATCTTATTAAAGGTTTTTGGGAAATAGAAAATAATTTTGATGGTGAAGTTTCTCAAACTGATGATGATATTTATTGTGAAAACTTTTTTAAACAAACAACTGTTCGTCTATCTTCGGGTGAGTATTCTGTAAATCTACCAAAATCTAAGCCTAGCAGAGTCCTTGGAAATTCATTTGAACGTGCGCTACAACGTTTTAAAGGCTTAGAAAAAAGACTAAACAAACATCCAGAAATTAAAACCAAATACATATCTTTTATGAGGGAGTATTTGGATTTAAACCATATGTCTTTAGTTTCTTCTTCTTCTATTGAAAATATGTATTATCTACCTCATCATTGCGTTCACAAGGAGGACAGCACAACTACGAAATTAAGGGTAGTTTTCGATGGTTCGAGCAAAACATCATTCGGGCTTTCATTAAACGATATACTTTACGTAGGACCTACAATACAACCAAAATTGTTTAATACGCTTTTGCGCTTTCGTTTCTTTAAGGTTGCACTTATTGGTGATATCTGTAAAATGTACCGATGTGTTAAAGTATCTCACCCTGATGACTATTTACAATGCATATTGTGGAGAGAAAATTCAAATGAAGATATTAAAACTTATAAATTGAATACTGTTACATATGGCACTAAGCCCGCAGCTTTCTTGGCTATTCGTGCAATGCATCAACTAGCGTTTGGCGAGGAAGATACGTTTCCTTTGGCCTCAAAGATTGTACGGCAAGATTTTTATGTTGATGACATGATCTCTGGAGGCGATTCTGTTGATGAGGTAAGAAGAAAGAAACAACAAGTTACAGAGTTGCTAAAAAGGGGCAATTTTATTATTCGCAAGTGGTGTTCCAATGAGCCAGAAGTTTTACGTGATACACCATTAACAGATTGTGAACAGCTTTTCAAATTTCATGATGGAACCGATATAATCAAAACTTTAGGTTTGGTATGGAATCCTACCTCTGACAATTTTATTTATTCGTTTAAGGCGACATCTGAAAATATTATTGTTTCGAAACGTACTGTACTATCCACAATCGCACGTATTTATGATCCTTTAGGTCTAATTGGTCCCATTGTTGCTAGCGCAAAGATATTTATGCAGATATTATGGAAAAGACATTTGCATTGGGACGAGAGTTTACCGCAATCGTTGCACTCAACATGGACTAATTTCATTTATAAACTTTCAAAAGTACACAGTTTAATGTTTCCTCGTTTTGTTTTAGTACCGAGGGCTAACATACAGATACATGCCTTTTGTGATGCAAGCTTATCGGCATATGGTGCTTGTGTGTATGTACGTTCTGAACTTTTTGGAGTTGTTAACACAAATTTATTGTGCTCTAAGTCAAGAGTGTCACCTTTAAAACCCATTACAGTTCCTAAATTAGAGCTATCAGCCGCTTTACTATTAGCAGAACTTATAAATGTCGTTGCTCAATCATTTTCAACAAAATATGAAATGCACTGCTGGTCTGACTCAATGGTGGTATTATCTTGGCTACGTGAAGAATCATCAAACTTTAACATTTTTGTCTCCAATCGAGTAAATCGCATTCAGATATTAACAAATCAAATGACTTGGCATCATGTTCCGACTAATTCAAATCCTGCGGACATTTTATCGAGAGGTGCTTTACCTGAAGAACTTTTATCATCGAAACTTTGGAAAAATGGCCCAGATTTCTTAACTAAAGATATGGTAACTTGGCCAAAACTTTTGGATTTTTTGACAGAGTTACCAGAACGAAAGAGAGTTGTATTAATAGCTACTCCTTTACATGACTGGTCAGTCAATTGTAAGTATCAAAATTCATTTTCTCAAATGCAGCGTATATTTGGCTATGTTTACAAATTTGTAACCTTGAAATTTTCATTAAATGGACAAGTTAAATCAGGCCTGCTAACTCCATTCGAATTAAAAATGGGTACATACCTTTTGATACGTAATATACAAAAACTAAATTTTGCAGCTGAATATAATGCTTTGAAAACAGGAAAAACAATATCATCGTCAAGTAAACTTTTCTCACTGGCAGCATTTATAGATTCAACGAATTTAATTCGAGTTGGCGGAAGACTACAAAATTCAACTTTAGATTATGAGGCAAAACACCCAATAATATTACCAAAAGTGCACCCTTTTACTCGCGCTCTGGTAATGCATTTTCACAAAAAACTTCTACACGCTGGGCCACAATCGTTAATTGCAACAATTCGACTGCAATATTGGGTGCTTGGCGGGCGAAAATCAGTAAGTGCAATTATTTCGAAATGCGTTCAATGTTTTCGTTTGAAGCCTAAATACGTGCAGCATATTATGGGTAGTTTGCCGCACGATCGTGTACAACAGTGCAGAACCTTCCAGACAACTGGCATTGACTTTTGTGGTCCATTTTATTATAAATCAGGTGTTAGAAATCGTCCACCTGTAAAATGCTACATCTGTATTTTTATTTGTTTTGCTACAAAGGCCTCGCACTTAGAAGTTGTATGCGAATTGTCAACGTCTTCGTTTTTATTAGCACTGAAACGGTTTATTTCCATAAGGGGAAAACCAAATACTATTTGGTCAGACAATGCAACAAATTTCGTTGGGGCCAAAAATGAGCTATTGGAGTTGAAAAGGCTATTCATTAGTGAATCTCATTTGGAGATGGTTCATCAAGAATGCCTTAATAATGGAATTAATTAGAAATTTATCCCTCCAAGGTCCCCACATTTTGGCGGCCTGTGGGAGGCAGCTGTAAAGGCTGCAAAATATCATTTTTATCGGGTTGTGGGGCTTTCAATACTTACTTTTGATGAATTGAGAACTCTGGTATGTGAAATCTCAGCCATTTTGAATTCTAGACCTTTATGCCCAATTTCGGAAAATCCTACTGATCTCGAAGTTCTCACTCCCGCACATTTTTTAATAGGAGCACCACTGACTTCTATAATTGAACCCGAAATCACGGACATTAATATGTCACGTCTAGATCGGTGGCAAAAAATTCTGGTTTTGAAACAAACTTTTTGGAAAAAATGGAGCACAGCCTATCTTACTCTATTACAAGAGCGCTCAAAGTGGCGATCATCTAATAAAAAGATAGTTAAAGGTGATATAGTTTTGGTAAAGGAAGATAATCTTCCACCCCTCAAATGGCAATTAGGTCTTGTGATTGACGTAATACATGGCAGGGATAAAGTTGTTCGAGTTGCAGTGGTTCGAGTGGGACATAAAATTATTAAACGAGCGGTTGCAAAGTTAGCTGTCTTGCCGATTGATAATGAAAAAGTTGAAAGTCAGAACCTTCCAACGGGGGGAGGATGTTCACCGCAAGTCCGGCCCTGCACTAATGAGTAATGTTCTTTGTATAATTTTAACTCAAATGAAATGTAATAATTCTTTAAGAGAAAAACCGCTCAATTAAAATTAATAAGTTAAAGCTCTCAATTAAATAAACATTAAAAGATAAATCTCTTTACTAAATATTAACCGTATCAAATTCAAGAAATTTCTTAATTTGTAAACAATAATAATAAATACGGTATAAATTTGTGAATTCTGTTTACTTGTTGTAATGAACTGAAATAAAGAACACCGTTTTATTTTATTACACCAATTCGTTTCGGTTTTTTTTTTGCACTTGTCTATAAAAAACATTATAGACTCAAACAAATCGTAAAATTCAATTTATCGAAATCTAAGAAAACATTCGTTCTATAGTGCGCTTCACTCACTATTCAATTTTAAATAAAAATATTGGGTTTAAAAAAGTTAACACTAAAATTAAAGAACTTGTGACTCAGTAAATGTCACAAAATTTTACTTAACCGAAAAATAAAAGTGAATGACTCTTAAGTAAAGAAAATATGTTAGTAAATAAACTTATTTTTAATTGTTGTTCTCGTACATATTATTTTTAGCCTTTTTGGTTGTTGTCACCGCTATTTTTATCATAGATGAATTCTTAACTCCTAAAGTTAACCAAAAATTACTTAGTGCAAACAGAATGCAAATGGAGTTAAAAATAACAATATAAAAAAACTTATTATTATGGTTTAGTTGTTTTTAAAAGCAATAAAAATACTACACTTTTAAATAATAAAATAAATTCTAAAAAAGATAAACAATAAGAATGCCAAATAAGTTTAATTTAATTTAAAATATTTAATTTCAAATAGAGAATTTAAAATACCCAAAAAATCTTCTCTAGACTCTCTCTTGCTGTAAGAGTTTTGTATTTGTAGTTCTTTTACACACGTTCATACACACGTTTGTATAAGGGCGATTGACTGGTTTTGTGTTTGTGTGCACAAACATGACGCACATGTATAGCTTAAAAATGTCCATTAAAAACTGTACAATTTCGGTTGTACTTATGATTTCTCGGCTAATTGCTCTCATTTTTATACTTTCTCACAAAACCGCTTACCACATTTGTAGATAAAATATGCTAAAACCCAGCACAGAAAATGGTAGACACAAATGTTGACTCATAGCTCCTCCAATTATGAAGCGATCGTTCCGGATTTCAATAGCAACTGTAATAAAATAAGTTAAATTCGGCTGTGCCGAGTCTTATATACCCTTGACTGTGTTAGCGAAATATTAATATTTTTCACTTTCCACATTCTTCTTTAATATCAAAAACATACAAAAAAATAAGTGAGTCAAGATAAAAATGACGCGTTAAATATGTTTTAACGTAACCCCATTTCCATATACTCGTACTTCAGTACGAGTTTGACGGATTTTGGCAATTTCCATTTTGCGTCATAAAATAAAAACTACGAAATTTACCGTAAATATTAAAACACTTCCAGAAAGCGTAAAATTTACAAATTTCATTCCAGTTTGGTTTCAATAATTTCCTGTTGCAAAATCGGGAATGGTACCTCACCAAAATGAGGAAGTATAGAATATTGCGAGATGGGACATATATCATTCTAAAGGGGAGGCTGTCAAAATTTGTAATGTATCACCCAAATACTCAGAAGTTACTTTGAACTATTTAAAATTTTTTTTTGAAATTTCCATATACCCCAGTGACGTTGCTTTCAGGTTTTTTTACCATTCCCCATTTTGCAGAGGTACCACTACCGATTTTGCACATGCAAATCAATGAAACTAAAAAAGAATTTAATCTATAGGTTCTAAGTTTTTTCTGAGTACTTGAATGATAGATTACAAATCTAGAAGACCTCTTCTTTAAAATGATATGTGTCATATACCGTAATTTCTATGGTTCTTTTGCAAATTTCGCAGACGGACATCGCTATTCATAAGGATAGAGAATATATATACTTAGGGTGTCCCATGTACGGTGTAGAAATTACAATCGGAATCTTACTTACAGTGAAGGGTATAAAAACAACTGACTGATTTGTATGCTAAACTTGTCCGTACGTTATGTAAGGACTTCAGACAGGACAAACAGGGAGACGAAGAGGCGCACATCAATTATTCGACTCAGCTTTTTATAATGATCCAGATTATATATACTTCATAGAATGACACATGTATGATGTAGAGATTACAAACGAATCACAAACTTATATTATTTATAATAAATAAAACAGAACCGACATAATTAAGTTATTTATTTATTTTATATGCCCAACAATAAAACTTAGCACAGCAATCAAACACAAGAAATAAGAACATTTAAAGGCAGCCTTCATTTTACTCCTGCTACAGGAAAACAATTGATTTATACAATTGTTGTCTTTTCTTTTTTTAGTTTTCGGCAGTAAAAGAATAATATAATAAATATTAGGAAAAAAAAAGTTTTTTATGTTGTGTGTAAGAACTGCAGGCAATTTTCTAGTCAGAAAAACAATTTACACATTTACAAAGGAAATTTTTATGAATGAACTATAAGATAAATATTTAATAAATTTAAGGTCTTTTAATCACTACATAGTATAAAGCAAAGTCGCTTCCCGCGTCTTTCCCTAGGTCTGTATCTATGCTTAGATCTTTAAAACTACACAACGGATTTTGATGCAGTTTTTTTTAAAAGATAGAGTGATTCAAGAGGAAGGCTTATATATAAAATCTTGGAAAGTTTAACGTCACAAATCCGCCCGGCAGGTAGCGCTATAGTCGGTATCTGGCTTATTTGCCTACTACCTGTTTTTACCCGGTCTCGCACGGTTCTTTACTCTATGAGTACGATTTCTTAGCGTAAGAAGATCGAATATATAAAAATTTTAAGGAAAGACAACTTTTGCCGGGTCAACTAGTTGAATATAAACTTGATTTTATTATTTGATATTTCAATTTAATGCTGTAGTAGTTCTTAAGAAATTATTTGTAACATAAAATGTGTTGACAAAATGTTGAAAAGCCCTTAGTTAGCCTACATACTCTTAAATAATTAATTTTATTTATTTTTAGCAAGGAAGTCTTTTAATATATACTAGACTTAATGCAGAATTAGTTTTTAATTTATGTTATGTTATGAATTAGCTGATTCAATTCTGCACGCAAAGAAAAAATATGGTTGAGGCAACCATATTTTAGATTTATGATTGCTTCTAACCATATATATTTTTAAATCAAAGATATTAAAAATACCTTTAAACTACAGATACAGGGCAAAAAAAATTTTTTTTTTAATTTTTTATTATTTTTAATCCTCAGTAGGTTACTCCCAACGTTTCTTGCAAACATTAGAACCTTTATATTGTAAAAGCAATTGACTAAATAAGAATTATTAATCAAAAGTCACAAAAAGATTCAAATATTCAAACAAAAAACTCAGTAAGCATTGAACTGAATAAACAAATAAATTTCCCAACCAACATTTTTAATATTGAAAACTATATATTCTATTTTTATTCTTCTCTTCCCGGATGTAGTCCAATGTGGACGTCCAATTTTCGATGACTTTTTCCAACATTTGTGGCCATATATCGGCAATAACACGGTGAATGTTGTCTTCCAAATGGTCAAGTTTTGTGACTTTTGATTAATAATTCTTATTTAGTCAATTGCTTTTACAATATAAAGGTTCTAATGTTTGCAAGAAACGTTGGGAGTAACCTACTGAGGATTCGGAGTAGCGTCTGATGAAATGGTCCATATAGGTATGCTCTCCCCTTCAGTACTTATTGTACTGAATGAATAACTCATGAGAATATCATGAGTAAAAGAATAAATTTTAAAACCAACACAATTTCTGGAATTAAGCACAAATAAAGATTAATATTTTGTTAAACTTTTAAATTCCAAATAGAAATTATTACATAAATTTTTTGTATAAATAAATTTTTTTATTATTATATTGATTTTTCTTTCCTATTAATTTGTATTTATTTATTACATACGAGTAATACAACAGTGGGCTTGAATTAATTTTTTTAAATTTTAGTTGAACCTACCATTCGAACTTGTTAACTCGCCACTCAACCACTTCAGCCACAAAGCTCAGTTGAAATTTTGTTATACCCTTCACTGTAAGTAAGAAGGGTATATATAACTTTGTGATTCCGATTGTAATTTCTACACCGTACATGGGACACCCTAAGTATATATATTCTGCATCCTTATGAATAGCGGAATCGATTTAGCGATGTCCGTCTGTCCGTTTGTCTGTCCGTGTAGTCGTTGAAATCAACTTTCAGAAGAATCTAGACCACATATAGAAAAGTATAGCATACTAAACGTTCAGTTGTTGCTGTAGGACTATTGCTATTGAAATTCAGCCAAATCAGTCTATAAATGACGGAGCTATGAGGCAAAAACCAAAACTACCTCTATTTTTGACAATTTTTTGAGTAGGTTTTTCGCCTATTTTGTCTAAAAAAAGACACGGACAAAAAACATGGTATGAAGTTTTGTTTGAAATATAAATCATAAGATCTGTGCTAAAAATGAAAGCAATCGGTCCACAAATTGCCGAGGAATATCAAAAATCCAACCGAAATTTTAGATTTTCATAAATTATGGCTTTGTTTTTATGCGATTTTTATCTAAACTGAAAAAAAGTAGTGCGCAGTTTTTTCAAACATCACATTCGTAGTATCCTAAGCAAAACTCAGCTGGATGGGTCCATAAATGGTGGAGCTACAAGTCAAAAATTGCGATTACCTCTTTTTTTACCATTTTTGGTGGTGTTTTTGCATAATTTGTCTAAACTACAAGACAAACAAACTTGGTACAAAGTTTTATTAAAAATAATAATTGTAATGTCTGTGCAAAAAACCAGAAAAATCAGTCCACAAATGGACCAGAAAAATCAAAAAATACGGCCGAAATTTTAGATTTTCATTAAGTTTTGCTTTGTTTCTCGCGTTTTTTATCTAAAGTGTAAAAAAATTGGTAAACAATTTTTTCCGATATCATATTCATAGCATATGGACCAAAATTCAGCTAAATCGTTCTATAAATGGCTGAGCTATGAGTTCAAAATCGCGACTACCACTATTTTTTACCATTTTTAGTGAATTTTTTGCGTAATTTGTCTAAACTACAAGACAGACAATAAAACGTGGTGCGCAGTTTTATTACAAATAACTGCCGTAATGTCTGTGCAAAAAATCAGATAGATCGCTCCATAAATGGACCAAAAAAATCAAAAACACAACCGGCATTTCACATTTTCATTAATTTTTGTTTTGTTTTTGCTTTGCTTTTGCTTTGTTTATTTTTTTTTTTTTTTTTGTTCAAATTTTTTAGCTGTCAAGTGCGTAATGCTTTGTACACACAAACACGAAACTTAAAAAGTGTGTGGGTGTATGCGTGGTTTTTATTGCCTTGAGTACAATAGTATTACGAATGCAGACATCTTTATGAAAGAGAGCATTAGATCTGTCTCCATAATTAGTCATTAGTCTCTTAGACGATCATGCGCGGCATTTCAGCACGATAAGCTATTGTAATAGCGAAAAATTGTTGTTTGACAGGTCGCGCATGATGGCTTTACATATTTTTTTTTATATTTTTACTCTCTCATCATACCGTGCTGACATACCGCGCATGATCGTCTAATAGTTGCTTATGTGTTATGAATTAACATTAATTTAATGCATCATAGAATGCATAAAATAAGCATTTTATGGAAGCAAAAACTATTACTTCTAAGTGGCTCAACGCGAACAAAACTCGTACCTTATAAATGCTCAACTGCAAGTGATTCCGTTCTGTTATCTGCCTTACAAAAATGTTTCCAGCCAAGCACTAATTTTTGCTGCGAGTTTATTTAGACAAACATTTGTCTAATGTGACTGAAGCCTTAGGGAGTATTTGCAACATTAGAATAGTGTTACAATTGATCTGTTCTAACCTCAATGACCAAATGAATTGTTTCTGCTAATAATTCTAATTCTGGCTTCATCGAAAGTAATCAATCACCTCTGTTTGACAAATAAACTGGTTTGAAATTAGTTGAGTTGCCTGCAAGGCATGTATTCTTATGGACGAGAAAACACATAAGCGAGTATGTATGGGTATGTAGTTTGCTGGCATTTATGTTAAATTTAATTATTTATTATTTTTGTACACTTTATCAAAATGATTTTGATTCTTCGAACAAAAATAAAAAATTGATTGAAGTTTGAAACACATTAATTCTGGCACATTGTTAAATACCAAACAAGTGTAAGTGGGAAAAGCAATATTAACTGCAAAAGAAAACAGAACTTAAAGCCACATAATACCTACGAGATAAACAAGAACACATTTTTAAAATTTTATACGAAATCAGTTTAAAAAATAATTTTTTTTTATAAATTTTGTGTACTATTTATGTGCTGTTTTAATAACACAAGCGATCAACTCGAATAGAAATTTTAGGTAAAAAGAAGGGAAGGAGGGCTTTTCAAACAAATTTTTTTAAATATTATTTGAAATGCAGAAAAATTAACATTGGTTGGTGAAGCGATCACGTTTGGAGAAATGTTTTTTTTGCTCATCAGCAGCACTACGAGAAAATTAAATTGTTTTGTTTGTAAGTTTATTTAATTCTTTTTGCCTCTTTTGCTAAAACGGTCAACTTTTTTTTAACAAAAAAAAAAAAAAGAAAAAGGTCAAATTTAAATTAAATTGTTTTGCTTAAAGTATTATCAAACAAAAATTAAATGAAAGGAAATGAAAGGAAATAAATAAATATTCAAGGAATTACTGAGAAAATGAAATTATTATGAAATTATTTTTTTCAATTTGTAATGATTGCCGTAAAGGGTACCAAAGCTTTGATAGTTTATAATGGATGTCTCATTAAGAGAGCACTTTTTAAATTTATTTTAATTTTTTTCTTGTTCAAGTAGCAGCTGTGAAATTTGACAGCTGTCACATATGTTTATTACGATTATTAATAATGAAGCGCCTTAGGAAACAGCAACACGTTGTGTTAATTTTTTTATGAAGCGCATATCCATCTGAATGGCTCAGAAAATCCTCATACAATAGATGAGAAACAAATGTACCCACAACGAGCAACTGTCTGGGGTGAATTTTGATTGGGTGGAGAGGAATTAGTTTTTTAAAGATGTGGCTAAAACTGCGGTGACTGCACGCAAAGACAAAATATGATTGAGCGGCTGTCTTTTCTTTTTATTAAGAAATTTTTGAATTTTGTTAACATTTTTAACTTTTTTTTTTTGCAAATTTTCTTTAATTCCATAAATGGTAAATATCCTTAAATATCATATTAATTTTTCATACATTTTACTTTAAGATTAGGTTAGGTTACACAGTGCGACCCATTAAGAAAACAGATGCTGGGCTTTAAAGTCTACGTCATAATGGTTAAAATCAAATCGTTAAAAAAATTAAAGACTGTAAAAAAAATCTCTTAAGAATAGTTTTGTAGGAATTGGCGAAAGAGCTTAGATAAAGAGATATATCTAATGAGAATTAATTTGTAAACAAGGGAAAAGAAACTAGTCACAAAACATGTCACTGAACTAGTCCTTAAGTTTAAGCATACCGGTCTTGTTTAAATTTTTTTCATATAAAAGACTAAACCATTTAACCTAGTCCAAAGGGGAGCACAATTTACAACTCTTTACATACTTCGTAACTACTACTTTACCTATTCCAAAAGTATAAGAAGGAATATTATTTTAAAACGAAAATTGAGGGTTTTAGTTTTAATATAAATAATTTTTTGTATTAATTTTTTTTTATAACCAGAAAAAACATAAAAAGTAATTCATGTTCTCGTCCTGGTATTGCTGTTAGCACCATCATAATATTATTGATTAGTCGTGGGACATAGTTTTTGAAAACAATTAGTGTAGCATTTGCCACAGGTTACATATTTTATATTGGTAGATGAAAAACTGTTTTTTTTTATAAAAACAAATTGACTTTACGAAGGGAAGCACAATTGTTTTTTTTTTTTTTGGCAATAAAATTAGTTACTGCCAAAGCAAATTTGCTTTGGTTGTTACTAGCTTCTCTGTAAATGAAATAAGTAATTTAAGTTATCTTGACATAAAATAACTTACACACAAAATGCTCTCATATCATTCCCTTAATCAATAAATTTCTTAACTAATTGATGACAACATTGTCAATGACCAACTGGGGGAAAAGAAAAAGTATTGTGGTTTGGTGTATTTGAAAATTTTATATTTATAA
Source organism: Thelaira solivaga (assembly GCA_947397855.1). Lineage (NCBI taxonomy): Eukaryota > Metazoa > Arthropoda > Insecta > Diptera > Tachinidae > Thelaira > Thelaira solivaga. The sequence goes on from OX377610.1 coordinate 39,501,386, forward strand.
AAATTTTTTTAAATATCAATACAACTACAGGAAATCATTTGTCATAACATAACAAAAAAAGAAAATCTTTTCCTGGTTTAAGAATAGAAAATAATAAAAGAAAAAATTAATATGCTTTGCTTTTATTATATTAAAGCAATTTAGACATTAAGAGGCTAGAATACATGCTGACAGATTTCAGTTCCAACTCCTACTCGTAGGTTAATATAATTTGACATTTATTTCATAAAAGTCTATGTGTGTGTGTGTTTTAGAACATGTTTTCAAAGGAAATAAACTTGAAGAAGAGTACTTTAACATGTAAAACGTATAACATTTCTGGTCATGTAAGTACTTGAGTGTGTGCTGTAATGCTCTAAAATAAGAATATTTTGTATTATAATATAAAACGTAGCATATTGACTTTGACATAATTGAAAATGGCTAAAGGAAAAAAAATCAGATTTCTAACAAACATCTTCGTTTGCTTATAGTTTTCTATTCCCTCAATTGGAAATTCACAAGCAGTCTTTTCGAAAATAAGCATAACATATATACGTTTGAACACCTTTTTTTGTAACAAAATAAAAAATAAATCTTATTTCAACGCCTTCATTTAAGTATTTGTTTTGGGGGTATATGTTTGCAAGTACTGTCAGTGAATTAACTGAAATTTAATATTAAAAAAAAAAACGATAAAGCATTATGCCCGAGGGAGTTGAAAAAATTATAGTTTCCTCTGACAAAATTGTGAAAAATAACTGGGATGCTGTACCAGTCTAACAGCTTTACACAACTTTGTTCTGAAAAATAAATTTAAAGAGCTAAAATTATAAACAAGCATTGCAAAAATAAGGTTAATAAAACATAGTTAAAGTTAAAACACTTAAGTCTTAAGCACTCAAAATAAGGTAAGGAAGGAGTACTCAAACTCATTTCAAGCTTTCATTTATTACTTGTCATGTATTGTTAAACTATGCTAACATATTATTAATTTGGAATTTAGCGAATCATTATGCCTTCTTTAAAAAAGCCTCAATGGATATTATTTTCTTTACAATATACGCCCATATTCTGAAAAACGCGCATTTTCACAACGAAAAGCGTTTTGCTTACATTTTTTTGCATAGAATTTGAATGGGAAAAAGCCAGTTTATAAGTAAACAATTGACAAAATCAAAGCAAATTTTTTAAAATCGTATTTTTAATGGTAAAATGCCAATTTTCTTTTAAATTTTGGTTGAAATAAAAAGAAACATATTTAATTTGAATTGCGCAACATTTTATTTATTTTTAACTCTTTGCTTGTTCAAAATTTATCAGTTCGCTTCAGTGTATGCATGCGGTTTGAAAACGCCAAAATTAAGCGTTTGGGGTTTTGGAGAACACCTATTTTGCGATTTCAAATCGTAATCGCTAAAGTTAAGCGTTTTGCGTTTTTCAGAACATGGGTGATAATTTTTTATGGAAAATACCAACATTAGCCCTGCCATCTAAACTTATAACGAAACCGGTAATTATTTTAGGCTTTATTTTATTTTGATTTTCTGGAACCTAAGTAGCCTCCAACTAACCGCTGGCTAACGAGTTACAACGTTTTTTGTGCCTCTTTCCAAAGACAAAAAACAATCATTTTGTACCACATAAATTTTTTTTTTTAAATTTACCCTCTCATCCAAAAAAAGTTGACGTAATATTTATGAAAAATTTCGTTAACGCTGACTTTAAAGCCTACGTTAATTTTTTTTGGGTAAGTAGGTTCATCTTCAATCTTTTGTTAGCAGTTCAATGTTTAATATTATTTCTGCTGAGATTCAGAAAAAAATCTAAACTACAAGAATAGTTCATTATTTCTTAACAGATGACATTATTCACTGAAATGTTTTATTAAATGAATGAATATTGCACTGAATTACTAAAATATTTCATTAATTAAAGAAATATTTCATTAGTCTATTGAAGGTTATCATGGGTTGACAGTGTACATTAATACGTTCGTGGCTAATGAATATGTTCGACTACCGCATGTTCACTTGGTTTCTAACGAAAACACGTCCAATTTGTAATATTTACTTAAACATGACTCATTGCGTTAGTTCCATCTCTACAACTCAATGTCATAGTGTATTTGATTGTTTTTAACTTGATTTCAGCCTTTTTTACTTTCCTTCTATTAAAATTTATGCACACTCGTACATATTTTGTTCATAACTAGATTTTTTTGCCCGGTTTAGCCCGGTCTGGTTCTTTACGTGAGTCAGTGTACTTAGAATAAAGACAGCACATGTCTTAATTTTTAGAAAAACTGTTTATAAATAGAATTTTAATCGAGAAAAATCCCATCCAAAGCAATACAGTCATTCACTACTTTATTAAGTAGCTCATGCCTATGCTAATATTATAAGCAGAGGCGCCATCTAAAGTGGTAATTAAATAATTCAAAGCATAAATTTAGGTACACATTTTAATGAACAGTTGTGAGTGAAAATCGTTGAAAATCCTTGAAATATAGAGATTTATCCAATAAGAAATTGTAAGGCGACCAAACAAACAGAAAATGAATTTTAGTTATTTAGATATAAACAATAAAAATTTGTTCAATTGAAATCAGTTTTCTTCAGAAAAACTTAAAGTAATTCATACACAGCATGAGCGGATGAACGAATTGATATAATAATAACTACAATACGAAAAATATAAAAACCACAGAGTTTAAATTATAAAGAGTGATTTTTTTGCTATTATCTTTTTGGCAACACTAGTTTTGACAGCTCACGCACGTTTTGTATCTTGTGTCACTGTCAAACATCTTCAGTTTGGTTTATAATTTAATCATGAATCGTCTTACAAACGAACAACGCTTGCAAATTATTGAATTTTATTACCAAAATGCGTGCTCTGTTAAGAAAGTTCATCGCGCGCTTCTTCCATTTTATGGTCAGTTTAATCGTCCTACTGAGGCTTCTATTCGGGCTATTGTAACAAAATTTCGCACCAAATTTGTTGGACATTAAACCACCAACACGCTTACGTAGAGTGCGAACTGAAGAAAATATCGCAGCCGTATCGGCCAGTGTTGGTGATGACCGTGAATTATCGATTCGGCGCCGTTCGCAGCAATTGGGCCTCTGTTACTCCACTACGTGGAAAATTTTGCGGAAGGATTTGGGTGTGAAGCCTTATAAGATACAACTGGTGCAAGAATTGAAGCCAAACGACCTACCACAACGCCAAATTTTTGGTGAATGGGCTCTTGAAAAGTTAGATGAAGATCCACTTTTTTATCGAAGAATTGTGTTCAGCGACGAGGCTCATTTCTGGTTGAATGGATACGTGAACAAGCAAAACTGCCGTATTTGGAGTGAAGAGCAGCCAGAAGCATTGCAAGAGCTACCAATGCATCCACAAAAAACAACCGTTTGGTGCGGATTATGGGCTGGCGGCATCATTGGGCCGTATTTCTTCAAAGATGATGCGAATCACAACGTTACTGTGAATGGTGAGCGCTACCGTGTGATGATAACAAACTTTTTTTTGCCCAAAATGGAAGAGCTTGACTTGCATGACATGTGGTTTCAACAAGACGGTGCCACATGCCACACAGCACGCGAAACAATGGACCAATTGAGAGGCGAGTTCGGTGAACAGTTTATTTCACGCTTGGGACCAGTCAATTGGCCGCCCAGATCGTGCGATTTAACGCCTCTAGACTATTTTTTGTGGGGCTATGTTAAGGCTAATGTCTATAGGGACAAGCCCGCTTCGATTGACGCACTGGAAGCCAACATTGCCAACATTATTCGTGAGATATCGGCCGAAATGTTGGAAAGAGTATGCCAAAATTGGACTAAGCGGATGGACCATTTGAGGCGCAGCCGCGGCCAACATTTGCATGAAATAATCTTCAAACATTAAATTATATCGACCCAACTATCGATCCAAATAAATATTTCATGCATTTTTCTGAATTTTATGTGTTTTTTTTTTTTTTAATTTCCGATAGTTCTTATAAAATCACCTTTTATAATTCTTTTCAATCCTTGTAATAATAAAATTTATTATAAGGACAAATACATCTGTATGCGTATGCTTACAATGAATGATACGAACAAATAAATAAAAGAGAAAAGAGTATAAGTTTGTATCAATGGCTGGGAGTCGAAATTTTGCTAGCTAACTTTAAGACCACCTAGAAAAAAAGTTTTTATATTTTAAATTCCTAGTTTAAATATGTAAAAATATGTAATAATTTCTATTTGGAATTTAAAAGTTTAACAAAATATTAATATTTATTTGTGCTTAATTCCAGAAACTGTGTTGGTTTTAAAATTTATTCTTTTACTCATGATATTCTCATGAGTTATTTATTCAGTACAATAAGTACTGAAGGGGATAGCATACCATTTCAGCAGACGCTACTCTGAATCCTCAGTAGGTTACTCCCAACATTTCTTGCAAACATTAGAACCTTTATATTGTAAAAACAATTGACTAAATAAGAATTATTAATCAATAGTTACAATTTCTGGAATTAAGCAAAGCACAAATAAAGATTAATATTTTATATAAAAATAAAAAAAATTAGTTTTGGTGACTTTGAAGTTAACTTTAAATTGCAGATCATAAAATCTGTTAAGATTGAATGATAAAAAAAGAGATTTTATCTAGTTTTCACTATAACGTGGAAAAAGTTTTCATACAGCCACATTTTAATTACAGCAAAAAGTCGATATTCTTGCTACGAAAGCAACGCTTACCATCAAAGTAAAGCTAATTTTGCCACACAATCATGAACGTCTTTCCTGCTTCTTGCCTTACCTTACTAATATTTATTCAAAAATATCGCGCTTATTATCAATATGTACCGTTATTGAAATAAAAGCCTAAAGTTTTTATGCTCTTCACTGTAAATGGGAAGGGTAGATATAGGATTGTAAATTCTTTACTGTAGCTTATAAAGAATATATATTCTGGATTTTTATAAATAGCGGGGTCAAATATGCGATGTCTGTCAAGTCTTTTAAATGACTTGAAATGAAGTTATTTTCAACTTCCTGGCTGCCTGCCATTTTCACTCAGCTTATTATTAGTAAAATTTTCTGAATATTTTATTAAACATAAGGAAAGAAGTCAGAATTAGTGAAAAGTCATTCACTCTAGTGGATATACAGGTTCTCCTTCTGTAATGCGGTAGATATGTTCTTTCATTATCGAAGCTAGTACAAAAAGAAAAGAGGGGAGGGTGTTATTCCAAACTAAATAAAAATGTCTTTTTCAAATTCAATACATTTAACAAACTTATTTTTATTAAAAAAATTAAAACATATTTGAAAATGCATATTTAAATTACAAATTAATTAATTAATGTCAAGAAACATCTCACATTTATTATATAAATTTATTATTTCATTAATGTTTTTTTTTAATTTAACTTTTAAACGAGAACATTTGTGCGGTTGAATGATACTATTGACATTTTCTGAATTCTTGTTGGTATTTCTCCTATTTTCAATTGTAAATATCTTGATGTGGTGACAAACAATTTTGAAATTCCCTCGGAAGTTTTCGGCTTATTTCAGAGGAAGTATCTATATTTAAGACTAATGATTCTTTAAAATTTCCTTTACTTTTTTAATTGTAAAGTTATTAATTTCAGTTTCGGCATCACCATAAATAAATTTGATTTACTTTTTTTCAACGTCTTCTGGCCGTACCTTTTGCCTTCTATTCACTGTTGTAATTTTCAGTTCTTTCAGCAGTAGAGATATGATTTCAATGAAGGATCAATACATTTTGATGTGTCTAAAATTCATTGCAATGACCTTCTGATGTAATAAGTCTTAAGGTCCAAGAAACTCTATTTGAGCGTTAAAAATACTTAAATCTTTTGGGTGACCTGGCGGATTATCCAATAGCAGTAGCTATTTGAAGTCTGTCCGTTTCTGGTACAAAACAACTTAGAAACCAATTTCTAAATAGATCAGCTGTTACTCAGCATTTTGAATTCGCTGCTCAATGTACCGGTAACGTAACGACTGTATACTGTATAACGTAATATTATTAAATTTTTTGATGCCTTAAATTCGGATGCAGCTAATTCATTTTTGATCCAAAAATTATTGTAAAACCGTATAGTGAAATACTGTGTAACAGGAAATTTTCCTAAATTTTTAATTCGTCTTAGAGTGAAACAGAGATGGACAGTAGTGTATATAGCATTTACTTACTAATGTAGAACTTGATGAACAAATACTTACCCAATACTTAAATTATGTGTTGGAAATTTATTTTTCATTTAGGGCCATTATTACAACTTACTTATAAGGTCTCAGATAACTATAATTAACTTTAGTCAAAGTAACTGATAAAGTGATGAAAAACTTTTTTCCATTATTACAAGTTCTCAATAAGATAAATATTATAATATTTGTTATGTGGCACCACTGCTGTGAATTGTGATTACTTTTCGTTTGCTATAAATACATAATGGCAACGGCATGCCCTTTTTTTGACAATTATTTTTCAAATAACTAAGAAATTCTTTACTTTTAAAATTTTATTTTAATATTTGTTATTTTATTGTGTAATTGTACATATAACTTTACTTTTATGTATTGATAAAAAAATTATTCAACGTCTATGGATTCTGAGGTTGCCATATCTAAAATCGAAAATATGGCAACTTTAAATACTTGAAGTTAACGTTAAAAGTTATGAGCAACACAAACCTATCTTAGCTTATCACACACTTTTTAGTTAAAGATCGTTTGTAATAACCAAAAAACATTTATCTGTTCGATAACATCCTACTTTTAGTTATCGTTTAGTTGTAATAATGTCCTCGAGTATCTTAAACATATAATATTACAAATATTTCTGACTTCTACGCATAATTTTACAATCCAACTCATGAAAGTGACTTAAAATTAAATAAATTTTTTGATGAGTCTAATAAAACTAAAACTTCCTAAGTTATAAAACTCGAATTTGAGAAGATTTTTAGTTCCGGTATATGAGAGTCAAAATAGCGTAATTAATGCTTTAGAAAAAAATACAAGAAGACCAGGAGTGCGAATACTAGTAAGAAAACTATTGATTGCATTGGTTTGTAAGCAGCAAAAGTGAGAAAAAAAAATTTTTCAAATTTTCAGTTCAGCATTTTTACATATTGAGCATTGATAGGCAGATAGTCAAAATTTGTGGGGGAGGGAAGTTTTTCTTTTCTTACTTTTGGTATTTTCATAACTAGTATTCTATTGCTTCACATCACGTTTTTCCAAGTCAAAGTCATTTTAATCAATTTGTACATAAACATCATGCGAAAGTGAATAAAGAACAACAAAAATTTCTGTCTGTCTATTCATTTTCAATATATAAAAGGTAGGATTAACAATTTTTTTTCTTCCAAAGGTCAATATGTGAGCTGTTATTTTTTAAAGTGCTATAAGTCCACTTAAAAGAGATGAGTCTGCGCTAATTTTAGTAGGATAGTTAGACACCATCCTACTAAAATTATCGCTGACTCATATTTTTTTTACCAAAGTAGACTTACAGCATTTTCAAAAGTAACAGCTCATATAAAAGAAGACGTATGTAAAATATTTAGTTTGTGTAGGGTTTCTTTTTAAGTAATATCAGTATACATAAATTTTCTAGACGATTTTATGTCTTTTTTTATATAAATTATCGGCTGTTTGGCTCTACAAATAGTAACAAACTTACAAATTGTTCTTACCCATTTGATGTCATATTCAATATTAAATCGATTTAAGGCATTTTATTATTATTTGGCCAAATCTTTAATAAGATTTTGTGCTTCTGGTTGACCTTGTTACATTCTAAAGAAATAGTAACCCGAAGAAAAAGTATCTACTTACAACATACATACATACATACATTTTTGTAGATGTTGTATTTTAAAGATGTATTTCCGCAATTGTTATTGTTGTTGCTACTGGCTGCGGCTTCATACTGTAGCCAGCCATTGAATATTTATTGTCTCCTTTTATTTAAATGTACTTGAGTGGCTTTGTCTCTTTGTAAAATATGTACTTTGTTTCTAAATATGTAATCTACTGAAAATTTAATAGTCTTGTCCTTTTAATCCTACTTATTTCTTCTTAATATTGCTTGCTTAAAAAACTGGTAAATTGGCTTGATGTTAGAAAGAGCCAACAAAATTGATGCATTTTTTTTCTTTAGCTTTCGATTTTATTTAAAAGCAATACTTTTGGCTCCCACTTACAGCAATGTTTGTGTATCTTTGCTATATAAATTTTTTTTCTTTTTAATTTTTCTTTTATTCTAAAATGTCTTTTACTTCTATTCAAGGTTCAAAGCTCTTTAGACTCTAATCTGCATTAATAATCTTTATTTGATATTTTTTTATTATTATTTTATTTGTCACTGTAGCAATATGGTTCTAAAAATAATTTCTTTTTTCTGGTTTGTTTTATGCCGCCTCTGAAAAAGTAAAATAAATTATTTCTATTTTTCAACTATTTAGATCAACAGTCCATGAAAATGCGAAAGATAGTGAAAGGTAAATGACCATGTAATGATATGCGCTAAAATTCACTGAGTGTTGCTGGTTGAAGTTTAAGAAAGAGTTCTATAATTTTGCCTGTTGGCAATTATACACACATAATCGTCTACTTTTCATTTCGCCACTAATGCTTTTAGATTTTAACAATAATAATTCCCCATTCACTTTTTACTTTTTTTGTTTCTAATTAGTTAGATTTAAGATTTTTTATATTTTCGTATTAAATAGTTAAAAAAAAAAGACTAGTTTAAATAAATAAATAACAAATGTGTTGCTAAGTGCAAAACTCAAGAACGGTTCCACCAATTCCGCTAACTTATGTTTTCATTTTTTTTATGGCATAAAAAGGATTTTAAATAGAGAAAATATTTAAGAATTGCATAGAAAATAATAAGAAACGCTTTAAAGATTATTTATGAAATTAATTATATTAATTTTTTTTTCATTTTAAGCTTAATTAAGCTTCAGCTAAGAAACGATGTTCATAATTATAAGTGAAAAATGTTCTAGAAAAAGCTCTTTATTTACGATCCCTGTATTAAGTTATCTGACTATAGAATACCTACTCTGAAGAGGAAATTTACAGTAATAATTATTGAGAAGACCCGTTAGCTGAATCCAACGAGACTTATTATTATTATCACTATGAGCTATAATCGCACCGCGACCTTTAAGATCTATTGTGCAGATCAGTTAATAACTACAATCCGAGACTCCTTACGAATCTCGTAATTGCTGTAGGACCAATGCTCCACTATCCAATCAGCTTATTCTGCGTCTTGCCACCGCTGGGCACTCGCAGAGAATGTGTTACAAAGGTTTCTTTGCTCTACGACAGAAATGACAAGAGTCTTCTTGTATTTACTACACCGATCTTACTCATGTGATAGTTAAGTGTACAATGGAACGTAAGTAGCTCAACGTAGAGCTTAATGTCATTTCTGCTGAGGTTCAAAACAACATCTGCCCTAATGCGGTCGGCGTTGATGAGTCTCTTTGACTGTTTGGTATACTAATGTTTACAAACAGAAAAATGGCCACACTGGAGTAGGTGTCTATGATCCGAACTTTCAAATGACCATTCTAATTGGGAAAATCCAAACATAATCTAAAGACTGTTTAAGAAAAGTAACTAGAAGGAAACATTTATACTTAATGTCAGACAGTCAAGCTGCACTAGAGCTTAAAGTAGCAATTGTAATAGATTGTCTTTCTGAGCGAACTTGGGATCCATAACAACCTCAAATTGTGTGGACATCAGGGCCATACTTGCCCGTCATACGTTCGTAGAATCATAACCTTACTTTGATAAGGTAAAGAGAAAACTGATTTCTATGCCGAATCACCATTCCTAAAAAAATTGTGAACCGCTAGCTAAACATATTATCCCGCTATTGAGGTAAACATCCCAGAAGGTACTAACACTCAATAAGATTGATCTCAAATACCTACTAAGATGGTTGACCGTACATTGTGATCTTAGATATCACCAGTGTAAGATGTTAAATATTAGCATCAGCCAATGCAGGTTTTGTGGTTTAAATAATGAAATCTCTGAACATGTAGTTTGTGAGTGTCAGGCTTAGAATCTCATAGAGAAAGACTTCTGATACGACACAATTCATTTTAAAGATGAGGTAGTCTAGATTTGTAATCTACCAACCAAATACTCAGCAATTGCTTTGGATTATTTTTAAAATTACCTCATATCAAAATGTGTTTGTTCTGAGGCATTTTAGAAATTTCCGGATGAACCATAGATGGTTACTGAATAGGACATACACAATTTTAAAGGGAAGGTCAGAAATTATTTTACAGTATTTAAAAAAAATTTGTAAATGATGATTTTGCCGAGATACCATTCCACATTTCAACCCAAAATATACTAAAACTATAAAAGAATTGAATCTTTGGGCTTTAAGCTTTTTGGAAATGGCTTAACATTTTCTAAAATTTTTTTAGTTTTTACGTTATGATGCAAAACGGAAATTAACAAAATCTCTCAGAGCAACAGCACTAGAAATTTCAAAAATTTAAAAAAAAGTAATCTACTGTCCAAAGTATTTTATTAAGTTTTTTTTTATAAAATTATTTCGACTTTAGCAAGCGGTGTTATTTTCTTTGGAATCTCATTAAATTGTAATGCACTGGCCTACCATCCCTGACCAACAATAATAAATTTATTGAGTTTATAGCGACAACAAGTCATATTACCAGAGACTTTTTTAATGATTTTTTTTTTAATTTTAACAAGAAAGTAGGACTTTAAATTCAATAAAGTATCTTTATTTGTATGTTTGACCAATATGTAGGTACTCTGGTGAAGGGTATATATATTTTTCATTGATTTTAGAAAATTATCTAAAAAATACTTTGTAAAATTTAGTTGGAATGACTTTAGTTGTTCATACCAAGGTGTTTTTTCCAGTTTGTTTGCACATAAATAAGATTAATCGTGCTAGAAAATATCATAAGCAAACTCTTTTAAATTAAGTTTCTTTGAAATGAAAACTTTTTTTCCGGTAAAATAATGGTTTTAATAATTTAATTTTTATATTTAAATTTTTGTCTTATATTTCATTATAACTTTAATTAAATTCATTAGTTTTGCTTTTGATGGCAATGCCAACAACGTTTAAGCATGTTCAAGTAGAAGGAGGTAATAACGATAAAGAAATACTGTGGCTTAAGTAGCAGCAAACCACAGTAACAATACTTCGAACAACTACACAGCTTTAAAGCAGTCAAAACAATAAGCCCAAGTAGTATAAGTGAGTTGAGGTTATTGTGTGTGACAGGAACTATGATATTCTGTGTCAATGAATTAAGAAAGTGGATAGAAGCAGATGAAATACTAGAAAAATTAAAAGTATTTATTAGTGCGTATGCTTTGAGTGTTTCAAAATTTATAATCTAGAGTTATTGAATATAAGAAACATATAGCAAAATGAACAAAATGAAATCATGTTGCAAGAAAAATTATGCCTAAATTTCTTTAACAAAAATATTAATCTACGAAAATTTCTTAGTCTTTTTTCAGCTGAATTTTGAGTCCTGAAATTAAATTAAATCTGTTTTACTCCCAGAAAAATCATTCGATGCTGTAATATTAAATGACAAAAAATCTGAAATTTTTATTAGGCTCAAATTGTTCATTTAGTATTACAAATTTTTATTAGAATTATTTGAAAAAACAGTGTCAGTGCTATTACTACTCGTAATCACCATTTCGTTTAGAAAATTTCAATTTTTCTCATAGAACCGAAAAATCATACAAAACAAAATTAATCTTAGATACTAAAACGTCGGAACACATTCTCTGCTAGTGCCCAGCGGTGTTAAGACGCAGAATAAGCTGATTGGGTAGTGGGGCATTGGTCCCAGGAGATCTAGGCAAGATTAGTCCTACAGCAATTACGAGATTCGTAAGGAGTCTCGGATTGTAGTTAGGAATCTTAAAGGTCGCGGTGCGATTATAGCCCATAGTGATAATAATAATAATAATAATTTTTTTTTATTCTTACTTTTGTTTTTTTTTTTTTTTTTAATTATAAAATTTGCTCCACCCTAATGCATGATTTTAAAAACACGTAACGCTTTGATATCTTAAAAAAATAAACACACTTAAAAGATTATTTTATTATGCTTCCTAAGCAACGAAAAGCATTAAAAAATTTTTATTTCATTTAAATTTCCACCGATTTTTTTTTTAATTTAAGACAACGGAACAGTATAAAAATCTTTCACAAAATTTTTTCAAATTAATTCAAATAAATTTTTAATTTTGGTAGAAATTTAATGTTCTGCATTAAAAAATCGTAAAACCTTTTAGCATATTTTATTTGAAATAATAACATCCTGTGCTTAAGGCAAACATATATTTTGTGTGGCGTTTACACTTACATCACCCTCCATTTAAAGAATAAATTATTTAATAATTTGCATTTAATTTTTTTCAATTAAGTTTTTTTTTGCTAATTAAATATTTAAAAAGGTAAATTATGTTCATTTTAGTAATAAAAAACACAATTGTTTGTGGTGAAGCAAAAATAAAAAATTGTTTTGTTTGTAAAAGACATCTCAGTAGGAGTGAAGTTTTTCATTTTAAAACAAAAACACTTATTTTTGGGAGAGTTGTGAATTTTTTATTGGATGGTAAAGAAAGATGTATTACAATTAAGTATGAAGACAATATCCGCTATGGCCATTCAAGACGGTAAAGCTAGATAGACGTTGCAATATGCCCTATGAAATGACAAAATGCACTCTTACTGGTACAACTTCACGAAATTTTTTATTCAAAAAGAGTTTGAGATAATTATTCTGCCTTTACTGAGTTGAATACTAAAAGTAATAAGAGTTTATGTGTCAAGTTTCAGAAAAATTATTGGAAAAGTAAAAGTAAAATAAATTAAAATAAAGTAAAATAAAATAAAATAAAATAAAATAAAATAAAATAATATAAAATAAAATAAAATAAAGTAAAATAAAATAAAATAAAATAAAATAAAATAAAATAAAATAAAATAAAATTAAATAAAATTAAATAAAATAAAATAAAATAAAATAAAATAAAATAAAATAAAATAAAATAAAATAAAATAAAATAAAATAAAATAAAGTAAAATAAAATAAAATAAAATAAAATAAAATAAAATAAAATAAAATAAAGTAAAATAAAATAAAATAAAATAAAATAAAATAAAATAAAATAAAATAAAATAAAGTAAAATAAAATAAAATAAAATAAAATAAAATAAAATAAAATAAAATAAAATAAAATAAAATAAAATAAAATAAAATAAAATAAAATAAAATAAAATAAAATAAAGTAAAATAAAATAAAATAAAATAAAATAAAATAAAATAAAATAAAATAAAATAAAATAAAATAAAGTAAAATAAAATAAAATAAAATAAAATAAAATAAAATAAAATAAAATAAAATAAAATAAAATAAAATTAATAAATTAAAAGTTTTTTTATGTAAAGAAATTTGCTATCGTGTGATTTTTACGAACTTTAATAGCCCAAATATTTATTAAGATTACATTTATTCGATTTCATCAATGTTTAATGGAAATACTTTTAAAACTAGAACAGCTTAATTCTTACATTAGCAGAAAAGATATGAAGGCAACCCATAAGCCCAATAAACAATTACCCATTAAACTTTTACAACCTAATAAACAAAACAAACAAAAAATAATATAATCAACAATAAAATCAAACCCACGCAAGCCTCTTTATTAGTCAATCATACATACCAGACACGGATCTATTAAAAACTTTTAGGGGGAAGCGATTTCAATAAAAAAAATTTTAAATACTTATTTACAAAAACTTGTATTTGTATATGTAATAATTTCTATTTGGAATTTAAAAGTTTAACAAAATATTAATCTTTATAATTTTATATAAAATAAAGATTAATATTTTATTTACAAAAACTTTTATCAATCGCATAAAAAACAAATTGTATTTATAGTTTTTTATATTATTAAAGGTTTTGCTTTCTAAAGGGTGTCCCAACAAGAACGCAAGATTTAAATTTTAAATAAATGACTGATGCAGCAATTGAATTGTTTCTCTGGTTGTATGACATGTGGCGCCGTCTTGTTGAACCACAAGCCCTCCACATTCATTTCTTCAATTCTAGGCAAGAAAAAACTGGTTATCATTTCACGATACCGAACACCATTGACTGTTTGCGCTTGACCTGCCTCATTTTCATAAAAAAAAGGTCCAATGATTCCTCCAGCCCAAAAACCACACCACACAGTGACACGTTGAAGATGCATTGGCTTCTCGTGAATCACTCGAGGATTTTTCTCACCCCAAATGCGACAATTCTGCCTATTGACGAAGCTATCAAGATGAAAATGAAGATGATTTTATCAGCAAAATCAGCATTTTAATGTTGTCTCTGCAATACCCAATTAACGAACTCCCTTCGCTGTCCATGATCATTTTTTACTAACCTCGTACCTTCTACTTGCAAACAATAACAATTGTTTAAATGTCAAACAATGACACTTTGAATGGCGCTAAATTTAAATCTTGCGTTCTTGTTCGGACACCCTTTATTTTCTTCCCCTAAAAACAACAGCGCCTGAATGAAATTAAATGTGTAATATTTGTATGTGTGTATGTGCACATTTATTCACTTGTATCTTGTAAGTATTTGCTTAAATACAAATAAATTTGTCAAAATAAGACATTATATGTGTTTCTTCAAATATTTATTTGCTGTGAAAGAACTGGTCTTTAACCAAAATTGTCACATGAAGGACAAATAAGAAATTAAGAAGTTTGTGGTCAGTAATAATAATTGTGCTTAAGAATATTTCTAATTAATTTAAATTAGCAATGTTTTAAGCTTTACATATTTTTTAGGATAATATATTAAACAGTTTTGGACAAGGTCAACAGAGCTGGAGAGCAGAGCGGCGCTGCTTTTTTAAGGCTAGTTTAGTTTTTTTTTTAATTTAGAATCGAAGTTTATTTTTTTTCCTAGCTTTTTCTCGTTTTCAAAACAGCCTTAAAAAATAAAATTGTCTATTTATGTATAACGCTTTTTTTAAATTAAAACAATTTATACATAAATTAAGGCTGAAGAAATTATATCTCCGAACACAATGTTTTGTACGGAGATAATGAATTTGTTCTGTAAACTTCAAACTTGAATTGGATTAAATTTATATTTCGTCTACACATTGCTGAATTAAGTTGCTACTATTTAAAATTTTTTTTTTTATTTATTTTATTTATTTATTTTTTTTTTGTATTATTATTAACGGAATTAACTAAAATAATATTTTGGATACAATTTTTAAATGTAAGTTGATGAATTGGTCAGAGGAAAGCTTATTTTGGAATGCAAATAAATGCGCTTTATTGTTCAAACTTAATAATGCTGCAAAAAACTGTCAATAAAAAATTCTCTCCACAAAGTTCGAAAGGTTTTCGTCTAAATAAAAAAAAAATTCGTTAATTTAATGAATTTAGTATTAAGTTTTCTTTATATCGCTTAGTAATGCTGATGTTGCGTGATTTTTGTTATGAGAAACTCTGTTAAATCAAAATGAACAAATTAAATTCGGCTATGCCGAGTCTTATATATATTTCACTTTATATTTTTCACTTTCCACAGCCTTCTAAAATATCAAAAACATACAAAAAAATTAAGTGAGTGAAGAAAAATATGCCGAGTTAAATATGTGTTAACATAACCCCTTTCGTTTTTTAGTATTTGTAAATGTGTTTTCAGTATTCATGGTATATTTATCAAATACGTCTTACGTTAAATGCTATTTAGCTATAATTGTGCTGTGTACATTGAATAAATTTTCACAGGATTCAAAAAAAAAATTTTTTTTTTTAAATAATTTTTTACAAAAAGACAAAAATTTGAGATTGCTTTAATATTTAATATTTTAATTTAATATTCCTTATCTTCTTTTCTTTCATTTTAGGTAAGTGAACAAAACCATGCCAAATTGTCTATTTGCTTGACTGTACACAGTGGTCAGTGGCCTACCGCTTTAACTTTCTCTATTTGCATTTTTAATTGACAGCTACTGTAATAGTTGCAACATGTCAATAAAAATTGATTTAAAATGTATTTAGAAAAGATTCTCTCTTTTTGCAAGCATCAAGAATGATTTTTGTGTTTTTTTTTGTTACTTTTACATTTCATTTCAATAGATTTTAAAACTTGTATATTTGACATCATTAAAAATTAAATTTATAAGCAAGTACATTTTTAATCCATACGCTGAAATGAAAAATATTTATTATCAAATTAATATATAGTGACCTTTACTAGATGATTTATATATGATTGAAGGTCAAGTAAGACACTTCGTCTCTTTAACCTTTACTTGGTTTGTTTTAGACAATCTCTTTTAGTATTTTATTTTTTAAAAGTTCATAGAGTTTATCTAGTGCAGGTTATTTTTAACAGCACTAACCAAAATAAAATCTACGTAATAAATTGATTTTATCATGACATAACTTTGAAGTTTTGCAAAGAATTGCATTGAAAAAACTAGGACCCTAGTGAGCTCACCTCTGTTTTTCTTCAGTTGAGGGGCCTTGTGCATATCTATAAAAACTGATTTTTTATTATTTTATAAATAATAAAAAGGTTTCTTAAAGACAATTATAAAGTTCAAGCCATGATATAAGAAAACTTTTCAAAAACATTACAAAAAGCCTATCAGAAGTTAGTTCCGGTGGTTGATATCAAGAAGTGTGCTACAGCCAAACAAATAATTTGTTCCCTATTGACAGGATTCAGCTGGCGTTTCAGTGTCAGCTGGTTTTCTTACATCATGGTTCAAGCTAATATTCACAGGCAATTTCCTTGGTTTCGGAGTTCCAGTTATACTTACAAATATTTATATTAAGATGAATTCAAAAGTGTGTACTCGACAGGCTTAGATCCAACTAGTTCAGAGTCGATCTCAAATTTTATTTAATTTTATTTTTTATATTTATCTATTTGTAAGTGTACTCGACAGGCTTAGATCTAAATAGTTCGCAGACAAGTTCATCGGTTTCAAACATCATCATCTACAAAACAGTATTTTTTTTATTTATTTATTTGAAAGTTTGGTTATTGACCTTTTTTATTCTTTTGTTAAAACGGTAGATTTTTTAAGCTTGCGATCATACTATAATTATTTATTTTTATATCCAACTTTGTGAAACTTGTTCAGGATGAAGGCAATTTTATAGAAGGTGGCTGCATTAGCCATCCGCTCATCATTTTCTTTCAAATTATCCAAGTTTTGAAAGCAAATTTTTTGTTTTCTTAATTTTTTGCTACATAGAATTTGTAAATTTTAATTTATTGGTGCAGGATTTGTGATTCAAAAACAGAAATATTTTCTTTTAAAAGGACTAAATTTTCTGTTAGAAATTGTAAACTGAAATAAATTTAGACACCCTTAAAATTTATTAAATTTGTTTTTAAACAACATTTTTTATATATTTCTATTTGGAATTTAGGCACAAATAAAGATTAATATTTTGTTACAAAATTTTTTATTAATTTTGAAACCCACCTGAAAAATAAGCCCCGACTTGTCATATTATTTTGAATTTAAAAAAAAAAAATTAATTTCAAACCAAAAAAAAAATAATATGTACAAATTCAAGTGTTCTGCTACAATAGAAAATGAAATATCTAGCGGCCCTTTAGTTTTTTCGCAATTGGAAACCATATCAAATTGCTTGGTAAATGAGACGTTAGATCTGCAACAAGAATTCAATTTAAAAGCAGCTTTTGTTAACGAGCAATTTATGAAAATTTATAAAAATGAACAAGAATTAGAAAATATTTTCAAAATTTTATTAAATTTGCAACAAAATTTTGTTTGTGTTGAAAGAGAATTAAAAATTTTGGAAGATTTATTTCAACAACTCGATGATAATGTCAAGCATGTAGAACAATTAAGCGATTTGGAAACTTGTTGTACTCGTATAAAAGGCATTTGTGAACGTAATCGTGGTTGCTGCTGTTGTATTTTCTGTCGCTGCAAAGCTGAACGTAAAAACTTTTTGGAGTCACTTCAAGACACAAGCAAAAATATGGAAGAAATATCAGTTTTATTAGAAAAAATTAAAGATATAGATTTATATGGAAAAATGCAAAATCCTTATTCAGATGTAAGTTTCTTTGGTCGGATTTTTAAGCCTTTAAATGGCTTTATTATTAATATTTTCTATTGCAGGTGATTTGCATTTTACACTATCACGTGGAAATTCTCAACAATATCGACAAAAATATGAATACAATTTTAGATAAATTATCTTTAGTAGAACTACAACAGCTTTCATTGAAAAAGCAACTGATGCATTGAAATAAAATTGTGGGTTTATGCTTTAGGATGGAAAAAACTTGTTTTTCTTTGTTAAAGCCTAACTTTTTCAATAAACTGTATATTTTATGTCAGTAATTTTTTTTTTTTTGTTTTTGCAAAACAATTTCTTCAAAAAATTAACAACATACAAAATATACGCACACATAAAACCATATTTGAATTACATATATTGTGGTGTATGTGTGTATACTCTTGTATTAAAATTATTTAGTCAATAAATATGAAAATTTGTTATGCAAAAATGAAACGAGAATACATACGCGTAATATGGATACATTTTATATTGCACTAGATGTGTTTACCCGGTCTAGCGAGGCCCGGTTCTCTTTTACGTGAGTCAGTATCCTTATATTAGCAATCCGTTTGCAGATATAGTTTTAAACCTTTCATAAACGCATCCAAAGACACAGCCATTCACTACTTTTTGCTAAGTTATTAGCAGAGGCGCCAGCTAAAGTCATAAATTAAAGATTTCAAAGCATAATTTCAATACGGGAACACATCTTTAGGAACAGTGATAAGTGAAAATCGATTAAAAGTTTGCTTAAAAATGAGCATGGCTAATCCAAAAGTAAATGGCAACCTTTTTTAAAGTATACACGTAATATGTGTCAATTTTGAGACAAATCAGTTGGAAAACAAATTTTAGTGTGAAGGAAGAAATAAACAAACACGAAATGTATTTTATTTATATAGTTAAACAGCCTTATACACTGAAAGAATTATTTTGATATATTGTCAAAATCGGGTGTCTTGTAGATTTTAGGGCAGTGTGGTAAGCTATCAATCAATCTGGGGGTCGCAGATTCGATTCCAAGCTAGACTTTATCAACCAATGGTCAAAGTCACCAGTGCTCATTAAAATGTTTATAAGAAAGGGTGTCCAAAATTGAGGTATCATTTTAATTTTAATAAAAAAAAATTCGTTTTTAGATATATTTTTTATTTCAGTTTATTGCAAGTATTTGCCGTGATCTTCCCTACTAACTCGACAAGCTCCCAATTTTATCCTAAAATTATCACTCAACTGCTGTCAATGGTTGATATCTGCTCGATAATGTTGGTTTTAAGCTCTTCAATTGTTGTTGGATTATTGTTGTACACTTGCGATTACAAAAAACCCCCCAAAAATATCTAAAGGTGTCAAATCGTACGATCTTGTTAATCAATTTACTCCTGCTCTACGAAAAATAATTTGATTTTCGAAATTTGCTTTCAAAACTCCATTGTTTCTCATCTTGTTGAAACCACATATTCTCTACATTTAAATGATCAATTTTCCACCCCAAAAAGCTTCGATCATCTTTTTGTAGCGATATTTTTGGATCGTGTTCAACACTTCTGCTGCTATATTCTCGTCTGAAAGACTACTACGTTCATAAACTCTATTTCTGTTATCATGAACGTATCTACTTCAAATTTCTTACTATTTGTTGGAAAATTTTCACTATCGAATTTTTTTTCTAAATTTCAGAATTACATCTTGAAAACTGTTGACATTTTCAAAAAATGTTTTAAAATAAATAACAACTTGTTCACTAGTGTAATGGACGAATATTAGTGAACAAGTTGTTATTTATTTTAAAACATTTTTTGAAAATGGCAACAGTTTTCAAGATGTAATTCGGAAATTTAATTAAATTAACTAAGCGGAATGCATTTCGAATTTAAAAATAAAAATTTGGAATACAAATTAGAAGTAGAAAGAATTAGCAGCAAAATTAAATTTTTAGCTCTACTTTGGACACCCATTATTAAAAAAATCAGCAGTCTGGAAATACGGAGTAGAATTATACTAGCAAATAGTGGCTACTTTGAGTTAAGCAGTCACTTTAGATACAAAACCTTCTCACGAAGTACGAAAATAACACTCTACAAGACATACATATTACCCGTGCTTTTGTATGGCTCAGAGTCATGGATACTTTTGTAAAGCAGACAAAGCTGTATTTGGCGTGTTCGAGAGAAAATTTTTTTGTAAAATATATGAAATAATTTGTGTTAATGGGGCTTATCGGCCGACATCGATGTGGTGAAGCGCATAAAGGTGCACTGACTGAAATGGCTGGATAATGTTGTGCGCGTGAACGAAGATGCTCCGTCTAGAAGAATTTTTGAGTACGATCCCGAAGTTATAAGCAGAAGGGGACATCTGAGGCTCCGCTATAAAGATCAGGTCCAACAACATCTCACTAATCTGAACGTTCCAAATTAATGAAAGCGCATGGAGAGCCATTGTGATCTGGGCTGAAGACCTAAGGAGAAGAATTATTTAAAAATATCATCAGCATTTTATCATTTAATCTAAGGAAAAGTTCAACAATTTTCAATAAGTGGCACTTTTCTTTAGACTAATAAAATATTTAATCAATTAAATAAAATAACTATTCATTCAGTTTTATTAAACTAAAAATATTGATTACAAAAACTGATGGGCTGGTATACGCTAACGCTTATCAATTAGAGTCAGAGGATTTTGTGTTGAATACCAAGAGAAATTTGTTTGAAGTTTGTAATTAAATTAAATGAAAATTCAATCTTTTACGCATTTCATTACAAGCATTATATTAATGAAATAAGTATTGATTTAATTAAATAATTTCCTTAATAATTTGAAAATATGTCATTAATTTCCATAATTTATGAAATATTTTAATCAATAAATTTGGAAATTTCATTAAATTATTGTGGCATATTTTTCTTGCAGTGTAGTTAATGTAAATATAACGGATAAAAACAAAATATATTTAAAATAAAATAACAATAACAATAAATATTATAAAATGAAAAATCTGAAGAAAACAGCAGCTTCTATTTATTACCATGAAAATACGAATGAAAAGGTTCCATAATAAGATTTAATAATAACTATTAAAATACTTACACACATACGATGAAAGACTTATGACTTTCAATTTATTATTATTTTTTTTTTTTCCTTTTCTTTTACAGTTTTTAACAGGCTGGATAATATTCATAATAATTTTATTTATTTATAAAATTAAGTGTGCAGGAAAAACAAAATTGCTGGATGTGTATATAAAAATTATTGACTCAGTACAAAAAATGACAGCCATAATAACAAATATTCAACCCTTTTGTATGATTTAATAAATATATTTTTTTTGCTCTTTCATTTGGCTTAATTCTCAAATCTTGTAGATACACACACAAACACACACGCTTACATCATCAATTACACTTGTAAATTGTAATATGTAACGAACTTTGAATGAATATTTAAATGTGTTTTGTAACGGCTGCTGCTGTATATTCTTTCACAACAAAAAATATTTATTGTGTATGACTAGAAATGAAAGGACTACTTTGCTGCATTTGGTATTAAAACTTTGCAGCAAAAATAATTGGCCTAGGGAATAAGCAATATTAAATTGAAGTGCTAAAATAATTTTAAAACTTGAGTTACGTAGGATGTTAATGAGATGTTTATTATACAATAAACATTTAGGCAATAATTAAGAATTGAAAAAACAAGTTTAATTCGGCTGTGCCAAATTAGCCAAATATTCATATTTTTAATTTTTGCACATTCAACAAAGAAAAAATTAAATTAAAAAGATTTTTAATGAAATGGCAAAGTATTGATTAAAATAATTTTCTTTAAATACCTTTTTTTATTTATTTTTTTTTTTTTTGGTTAACCCTAAAAAAAGTAATTAATTCCAATTAATCAAATTAAAATTAATGATATTCACGAAAAAAATGTTTGAGGCATCTGTAGGTAGTCAATTTTTAAATATAAAAAAAGAAAATTTTAAGAAAGATATCTAATAGGAAGACCCGAGCCTTTTTTCCTTGTAATAAATAAAAAACAATTATTTTGTTTTCTTTGCCAAAATATAGAAAATGAAATTAAATCTCTTTAATCACTACAATGTTGCAACTAATCTTTCAGTACTCTTTAGTACAATTTGTTCAAGGCAAATTAAAAAAATAATCAACAAAAAAAGTTTACTACCTGCAAATCATTAACATTATTTCATTAGCAGCTAAATGGAATTTAATAAAATTATCTAAAGGGGTTTTTTTTAGAGTCAGCATATATTAAAAAATCCCTCTTGAAGAGTTTGATTTATGTGTAATGCTATTAAATTATATTGAAATCAAATCGAAGCCTTCAATATCCAGCATCTTTTATTTTAATTTTTATATTCTTTAAACCGAACTCGAATTTTTTTTTACTTTAAAACGAATTAAAATTATTTTGGTATTCCCTAAAACGAGTTCACATAACTTTCATCGTTTTGAAATCAAATAAGCAAATTTGTCCAAAGTAAATCGAATGTTTTATTATTATTAACGTATAAAATTTTTTGTTTATTTTAATAAAATTTTATGTAATACAGCTTAAGCAAAAAAAAAATATTAATAATTTAAAAAATACTCTGAAATTTCTTTAAACTTTCGCTTTAAGTGTATAGAAGGTTGTTTCGCTGAATAACAGCAGCTTTCTGCCCAAATTTGTTAGCCCATCCGAACAAAAACCATTTTTCGACCAAAGCAAATAATGTCTATTTATGTTGTAATACAAAAACTTAACTTCGAATTCAGTGGAATTAAGTAATTTTTCACAACCTCAAATAACCACAGTTTTGGGTTTAAGCATTTTTAGTTTGTCAAAACTATTCAACTTACAGATTGTTTCATACGAAAAAACTACAAATTCACGCCATTCAAAAAAAACAAAAAGAAAAAATAGACTTGAAATAGATGTGAAAAGTGTGGACTGGAGCTGATATATTTTATAAAAGCCAGTTATTTTTTTATGTTTAAAGAACCTAATATTTAACTAAACCTATCTAAAGGCTTTTTGCGCTTGAAAATAGTTATTTTTCGCAATTTATAATCCCTTATTCTTTTAAGCAAAATTAGGGTTATTTAAAGTATTTTCTGCACAAGTCAGTAGTCGATTCCAACTTAAGCTTCTTCTGTTACGCACAAATAAAGTAGCAAAATCTCAAGTCATGGTGATTCTCGAAATATAGCAAACGACAACATGTGCAGGATAGTCTAGGAAACTCGTAGGCATTTTTAAAATTTATATTTTGTAGGTAAACTAACACTCTACTCTAAGTAAAGCAATAATGAAAATTAAATGAAAAAACTTGAAATATTTACGAGACCGAAAAAATGTTACACGTTTTTGTTTCTTTATAATTTATTTAATGTATTTTTTGTAATGAAATAAAAGGTTAATGTTCTTGAAAATGTCAGCAACAGCGGTTGAAAGTTTTTTATGCTTTTTTTTAATAAATTACTTTCTATAGAGGGTACAACAATTGGAGGTACATATTAAAAAAAATAAATTTATTTATAGAATAATTGTAAAACATTTCCATAATTTTCTCAAAGCCATATAATTTTGCAAACAATAGAAATTCTGTTTATCTAGTAATTATAAAGTTTCATTAAATTAATGACAATATTTCCCTGAATCAATGAACTATTTTGTTAGAAGAATGAATATTTTATTTACTTAATGAAATATTTCATTAGTCTAATGACAATGAATTTTTTCATTAGATTGCTGAATAAAATTCTGAATTCAACAATTTTTTTTCGTGCATAAAAATAGACATACTCGCTAAAAATATTCATGTTAAATAATTTAATTTTACAAACCTCTTAACAAATCACTTTCAAAAGCTTTCAAGTGAAAGTTGAAAAAATGTATAAAACAAATTTTAATATCGCAGCCACATGCGGCTACACACATACATTACACTTGCTTGAACAAAAATTAAACAAAAAGTGTATAACTTTATCAACATCATGCTTCTAAATGTCATTATTTTCATGTTAACATTGGAAACATTATCACTGTCAGCACTGTCATCATTACCAACGTCATTACTATGAACAATAATCCTCCTTAAATAATTTTATGTAAAGGATATATTAAAGGAAAAAGAGATTTAAAACGTTTTTCGTGTAGCCCAGAACAAATACTTAAATTTTCGTATTCAATTTCAGCGATTTTCAAAAAAAAAAACCTAAGATTGTGGTGCACTCGTATGTAACTAAAACACATGAGTTTTTTCTAAACACATGTGAAGTATGCTAGCTCATTTTTAGTTTTTTAGACGTAACTTGACTACGTTTCTCTTCTTGAAAGAAACTTCCAGCTTAAAGTGCTTCAATTTTAATTTTTCATCAGACTGCCACTGATTTTGACTTGTTCATTTAAGTTTTTTCAGCTTTAATAAATTTAAATAAATTTAATTTAAAATCGATCTATTATTATGAAATAATTATTCAATTAAATAATCACTTAAAATTTAATAAAGTTTTAATCACTAAATGTCAAATTATATGAAGCACATTATATGCATAAATGTATGACATTCATATTTTTAAATTATTTCTTGTTATTGCCAATGTTAATTGATACAATAAGAAAACAAGCAAATTCATATTCATACTTTCAGTTTTGCACATTCTTCTTAAATAAACTAAACACAAAATTAATTAAAACAAAAAAATTTTTTTTAATGAAATAATTTTCTATAAATATATATTTTTTTGTTGATTTTAGTGACTTGAGTGATTTTAGTGACTTCTTGGCGAACCATAGAAGATTACGGGATGGGACACATATTTATTATATTAAAATACTCAGAAGTTATTTTGGACTATTTTTATACCCTTCACTGTGATTCCGTTTGTAATTTCTATACCCTACATGGTACATCCTATAAAGTATATATATTCTGGATCCTTATAAGTAGCGGAATCGATTTAGCGATGTCCGTCTGTCTGTCTGTCTATCCGTGTAGTAGTTGAAATCAACTTTCAGAAGAATCGAGACCACATACAGAAAAGTATAGCATACCAAACGGTCAGTTGCTGCTGTAAAACTATTACTATTGAAATTCAACCAGATCGGTCCATAAATGACGGAGCTATGAGTCAAAAACCGAAACTACCTCTATATTTGACCATTTTTTGAGTGGGTCGTTTTGCCTATTTCGTCTAAACGAAGATACGGACAAAAAAACGTGGTATGCAGTTTTGTTTCAAGTATAAGTCATAATACCTGTGCTTAAAACTAAAGCAATCGGTCAACAAATGGCCGAGGAATATCAAAAATACAACCGAAATTTTAGATTTTTATTAATCATGGCTTTGTTTTTATACGATTTTTATCTAAACTGAAAAAAAGTAGTACGCAGTTTTTTAAACATCACACTCATAGTATCCTAACCAAAACTCAGGTGGATGGGTTCATAAATGGCAGAGCTACGAGTCAAAAATTGCGATTACTTCTATTTTAGAATATTTTTGGTGCGTTTTTTGCGTAATTTGTCTAAACTACAAGACGGACAAACAAACTTAATACAGAGTTTTATTAAAAATAATAATTGTAATGTCTGTGCAAAAAATCAGATAGATCGGTCCACAAATGGACCAGAAAAATCAAAAAAATACAACCGAAATTTTAGATTTTCATTAAGTTTTGCTTTGTTTTTTACGTTTTTTATCTAAAGTGTAAAAAAATTAGTAAACAGTTTTTTCAGATATCATATTCATAGCATATGGACCAAAATTTAGCTAAATCGGTCCATAAATGGCTGAGCTATGAGTCCAAAATCGCGACTACCTCTATTTTTTCACCATTTTTGCTGAGTTTTTTGCGTAATTTCTCTTAACTACAAGACGGACAATAAAACGTGGTACGCAGTTTTATTTCAAATAACTGCCGTAATTTCTGTGCAAAAAATCAGATAGATCGCTTCATAAATGGACCAAAAAAATCAAAAACACAACCGGCATTTCACATTTTCATTAATTTTTGTTTTGTTTTTGCTTTGCTTTTGCTTTGTTTTGTTTTTGCTTTCTTTTTTTTTTTTTTTTGGGAAGTTTTTTTAGCTGTCATGTGCGTAATGCTTTGTACACACAAACACGAAAAATAAAAGAGTGTATGTGTGTGTGCGTGGTTTTTATTGAATTGAGTACAATAGTACGAATACGGCCAACTCTATGAAAGAGAGTGCATCAGATCTTTCTCGATAATTAAATATTTAATTAAATATGTTTGGCTTAAAAATTTTTACAAAAATTTGCAAAATTAAATGAAAATAAATTTTATTGTTTTTCTATTTAATATTTTTCTTAGAAGTTATTTTTTTATTAATTTAAAATTTTAGTGCCTGCAGACATTTTATTGCTTTTAAAAATGAGGTTCTCAGAAAGGATTGTTTCTTAGAACTCGTTAATTTTAGTCGTATTATAAAAATTTATTTTTTTATAGATATTTCGCTCCAATAATAAATAAATAAATTTTTCATATTTAGTACGACCTAATGCTGAAAAAAGTATGCATTTCAGTCACATAATTTTTTGAAGTGAGTGAAGATAAATATGGTTAGATAAATATGTTTTCACGTAATTCCTTATGGTTTTTAGTATCTTTTCAGTATTTTTGACATACTAAGATACAAATGTGCATAAATACGTTGATTTCTCTAATAGATTGCAAACGAACCATAGAATATTACGGGTTGGTTCACATATTATTTGAAACAAGAGGTCATCACCAAATTTGTAATTACCCAAATACTCAGAAAAATCTTTTCATTATTTTTAAAAAATTTATGAAATTCCCTCATACCCCAGTACTCTTCTTCTGAGGGATTTTTTGGCAGGAAAAGTATTAATATCAAAAAGGAATTAAATCTGTAGGCTCTAAACTTTCTGGAAGTGTTTTAACATATTCTGAAAAATTCTTAGTTTTCATTTTATGATGCAAAACGGAAACGGAGTATTTTGGCGGTAGACTACAAATCTAGACAGTCTCCTCTTTAAAATGATATGCGTCTCATCTCACAATATTTAATAGTTCGTTGGCAAGTTCCTAAAATCACTTAGAGCAACAGCACTGGGGTATATGGAAATTTAAAAATAATCCAAATTAACTTCCGAACGAACCATAGAAGATTACGAGGTAAGATGTATATCATTTTAAAAGGGAGGTCGTCTAGATTTGTAATCTATCTTCTTAGTACTCAGAAAAAACTTTACATTATTTTAAAAAATTTTTTAATTTCCCTCCTACCCCAGTACTCATACTCTGAGGAATTTTTATCATTAATCATTTTGGCAAGAGAAACTTACTGAAACCAAACTGAAATGAAATTTGTAAGTTGTACACTTTCTGGAAGTGTTTTAACATTTACTTGAAATTTCGTAATTTTTTTTATTCTATGATGGAAAACGGAAATTGCCTAAACCCTTCAGAGTAACAGCACTGGAGTATATGAAAATTTAAAAAAATAAAAACAATTTTAAAATATCCAAAGTAATATATGAATATTTAATTGGTTGGTTACAAATATAGATGATCTCCGCTAAGCTATTGCTTAAAACATTTAATATTTAATGACGTAAGACGTATTTAATAGCTAAGCCATTAATACTGAAAATATTTACAAATACTAAAAAACTTCGGGTTTTAAGTTAAAACATATTTAACGCGGCATATTTATCTTCACTCATTTAATTTTTTCTATGGTTTTGCTATTAATGAAGAATGTGGAAAGTGAAAAATATTAATATTTCGCTAACACAGTGAAGACTCGGCACTGCCGAATTTAACTTGTTTAATTTTTTTTTGACATTTAACTAAAATGCGATATGGGCACAATATTAAATTAGCTATAGCTATAGCTAATACTAGCAAATTTTGAGTTTAAACTAGCGTTAAGGTGAATAAAAATTTAAGTTAAAGCTAGTATTTTATACTGACTAGCAGAAACTAGTTTTTCCAGCGTTGACTTAAAGAAGTTGTAAATAAGAACTAGCGATTGCTTAAAATTACTAGTTTATGTTTTGATTTTTTTAAGCATGTGATTGAGGTGCTGGAAGTTTGTGTTTTTTCTTAATTATATTAAAAAAAAGTGTTTTCGTTTATTTTAATTTAAAAATTAATATGACTGCTTTTATGAACGTTAGCCAAAGGAAAGAATCAGGACACATTCTCAACCAGCCGATTATTTCAATCTGTACAGATTTCGGGAAGAAAATGTAAAATGGTTAGCGGAACAATTTTTGGAAGAAATCTATGAAAGTAGAGGAGCAGCGCTGTCGCAAATCAAAAGGATGGAAATTTTTCTCCGCTTTTTTAGCGATCCTCTGTTTTCTTTACATAAACAATTAAGGGAACAATAACAAATGACATTAAATGATGTTGCCACTATGTTTGTTTTGTTATTTACCCCATAAAATCCGGTATAGACTTTTACCATGAAAAGTAAAAACTTTGTTAAAATGAAAATATATGTAGTTTCTGAATATAATGAAACACTCTTTTCTCAATTTTTTAAAATAAAGTTTTCTTCTTTTATTAGACTTCACTTCTTCACTTGATCTTACAGACTAAATTCTTAAAACTAAAACTAAAATAAATGTACGCATGCTTACTCATAAAAAATAGATCGCAATAAAACAACCACCAAATGGTATTTGTGTGCCGTTACACAGCGCTCGTCTGTTCTTTGTGTGTAGTTATACAGCTTCTGTATGTTCCTTGTATGTGTATGTCTGTCGTTTGTATTTATCACCCTACATATATATATATGAAAAGTATATGTATATACAACAAAAATGTATAAATAAAGAACTATATTGAGAAGTTTTAAAAAAATGATAGGAAATCATTGGAAATTTGTTTTCGTGGATAACATAAGTTTTAAAATTATTTTGCTGTCGTTTTATGGCTTATTGCTGGATGTAGTAATAGTAAGTTTAGACTATGTTTCCGTCTACTGACAATTGTTTTGACATTTAGCGTTCTTGACTTCGTAATTATTATTTTTTCGTTTTCGTGAATAAATTAAAATTGGCAAAAGCCAATTTCAGTATATAAAAGTGAAAAAAGTGGTAACTTCATGAATGATTGCTGCCAGCTGATTTATCCGTCGCATTTTCCAGCTTTTCAGTACTAGCTATGTAGCACTAGCTAAGAGTTATTCACACTTTTTGTAGTTTATACTTTTCAGCATAGCTAGTACTGAAAAGTTAAAGCTAGTGCTAGTACTAAGTACTAAAAGGTGATTTTATAAGAACTATTGCAAATTAAAAAAAAAAAAAAACACATAAAATTCAGAAAAATGCATGAAATATTTATTTGGATCGATAGTTGGGTCGATATAATTTAATGTTTGAAGATTATTTCATGCAAATGTTGGCCGCGGCTGCGCCTCAAATGGTCCATCCGCTTAGTCCAATTTTGGCATACTCTTTCCAACATTTCGGCCGGTATCTCACGAATAATGTTGGCAATGTTGGCTTCCAGTGCGTCAATCGAAGCGGGCTTGTCCCTATAGACATTAGCCTTAACATAGCCCCACAAAAAATAGTCTAGAGGCGTTAAATCGCACGATCTGGGCGGCCAATTGACTGGTCCCAAGCGTGAAATAAACTGTTCACCGAACTCGCCTCTCAATTGGTCCATTGTTTCGCGTGCTGTGTGGCATGTGGCACCGTCTTGTTGAAACCACATGTCATGCAAGTCAAGCTCTTCCATTTTGGGCAAAAAAAAGTTTGTTATCATCGCACGGTAGCGCTCACCATTCACAGTAACGTTGTGATTCGCATCATCTTTGAAGAAATACGGCCCAATGATGCCGCCAGCCCATAATCCGCACCAAACGGTTGTTTTTTGTGGATGCATTGGTAGCTCTTGCAATGCTTCTGGCTGCTCTTCACTCCAAATACGGCAGTTTTGCTTGTTCACGTATCCATTCAACCAGAAATGAGCCTCGTCGCTGAACACAATTCTTCGATAAAAAAGTGGATCTTCATCTAACTTTTCAAGAGCCCATTCACCAAAAATTTGGCGTTGTGGTAGGTCGTTTGGCTTCAATTCTTGCACCAGTTGTATCTTATAAGGCTTCACACCCAAATCCTTCCGCAAAATTTTCCACGTAGTGGAGTAACAGAGGCCCAATTGCTGCGAACGGCGCCGAATCGATAATTCACGGTCATCACCAACACTGGCCGATACGGCTGCGATATTTTCTTCAGTTCGCACTCTACGTAAGCGTGTTGGTGGTTTAATGTCCAACAATGTAAATTTGGTGCGAAATTTTGTTACAATAGCCCGAATAGAAGCCTCAGTAGGTCGATTAAACTGACCATAAAATGGAAGAAGCGCGCGATGAACTTTCTTAACAGAGCACGCATTTTGGTAATAAAATTCAATAATTTGCAAGCGTTGTTCGTTTGTAAGACGATTCATGATTAAATTATAGACCAAACTGAAGATGTTTGACAGTGACACAAGATACAAAACGTGCGTGAGCTGTCAAAACTAGTGTTGCCAAAAAGATAATAGCAAAAAAATCACTCTTTATGTAGTAGAAACTACCTTTTTATTCACGCGGCCCATTTTCTTTGAAATTAATCGCAAATATTATTGTTTTTTTATGAGTCTGAAAAAATTTTGTTCGTTAATTCAATTAAAAAATTAATTATTTTTCAATCAATACCACTTTTGATAAGACTAATGAATTATTTCATTAATTCAACAAAATATTAATCTACTGACTTTATAAAACAAATGAAACGTTGTCATTGGTTAAAAAATAATGAATTATGTTTTCAAAGTATTCTTATCTTTTGCACTTTAACGTTGTGAAATACCATACTCTGTGTGGATACAAACTAATAAACGTTACGAAATTCAGCCATCGCTCTCAAAAATTAGGGTTCCATTTCATTACAGAAATAATTAAAATTTTGATAACGTTTAATCATACAAGCTTTGATTACATCACGTAAAAAAAAAAAAAAAATTTAAGAAGCATTACACAAAAAAATGTAATTTCCTTCCACTTTTGAACAAGAAATTCTACAGAAATATATCAGCAGCACTGAAAATTTTTATCAAATTTTATGATCTGTGTTTTCTTTTTGTTGCTTGTTGATTTTGTCATTGAATGAACAAAATACGAGCAAACAAAAGAACGGAAACCTCGAAAAAAAAATAATTGTGGTAAAATGAAAATTCTTTTAAATTATTAATACAACAAACAGAAATAAAAAATACAGAAGCAAATGGAGAGCAAAAATTAAAATAAAACAATAAAAGCAGCCATAATTAACAAAAGCAAGAGCAAGGGTGTCCCAGTAAGTGTACACTTTTTCATGTCATGCTGTGTGACAGGTGACGCTGTCTTGTTATTATATATCCACAAGTCGTCCAGATCCAAAATATCTAGTTATGTTCTTGTAACGAATGTCGTTCACATTCAATTTTAACCTCATGTTGAAAAAACTAAAACCTTATCAAAATCCGCACCAGACAGTTGATCGTTGTGGGTGCATTAAGTTTTTTTGAGCCCCAAATTCTTCAATTTAGTGTATTCACGTAGCCATTCAGATGGAAAAGCACACAAAGAAAAAATATGGTTGCATATGGTCACGGCAAACATAGTTTGTTCTTCACAAAAATATTATTATTAATTTGAAGCATCTAAACATTATTATGATCACGATAAGCATGTTTTTATTTTGTTATTTTTAACCATTTTATGTTTACCGTCATAGATCAACCATACCATTATCGTTATTATTTATTTTAATAAAATAAATATGTTTATGGTAAACATAATAATGAGAAGATATGGTTGAATGTAATTTGTTTTCTATTTTGTCTCTTCCGCAACCATATAAATAAATTGAGTATAAAACAAAAACTTACTCGTTCAAACTTAACTGAACTTTGTGGCTGAAGTGGTTGAGTGACGAGTTATGCTTCTTAACTCAATATTACAAAGTTCGAATCCTGGTAAAGTCGAATAAAATTGAAAAAAAAAATATTCAAAACCGCTGTTTAATGTAAATAAATAAATATATATAGATTAATAGAAACGAAAAAACCAATGGAACAAAAAAAATTTAATACAGAAATTAATTTGTATTGCTGTTTAGGATTCTTATAAATACAATTTTTTCATTGTATATTAATTTTTATTGAATAAGAAAAATTTAATGCACTCCCAGACTCTAGTTTGCTGAAGCGACTTAAGAATCTTAAACAGAAAATACAAGTTAATTTCTATATTAATAATTATAAGAGATTCAGCAATAAAAAACAAAACATAACAAATATTATTTATAAAAAAAATTTATATATTATAAAAGAAATGTATTTATTTAAAAAATAAAAAATAAATATTATAAAAATTGCATAACAATAAAAAAAATATTTTTAGGCTTGACGGGGGGTTGAACCGCAATATTTGCAATTGAGAGATATTTTTAATATGTTTGGTTAAAAAATATAAAGGGTTTGATGCAATCATAAATCTATTCATACTATGTTTCCATCAGTATATGGTTGCTTCAACCATATTTTTTTTTATTAGTTCAGCGGAGAAGATGGATTTTTTATAAAAATAGGTATTGACTTAACTTTGCTCCATTAAAAGTATAAAGAATTATTCTTTCATAAAGCGCTAAAATTTCATTTATCAGAATAAGCAAATTTCAGATTTTTTTTTTTTTCAGTGAAAATCATTTTATAATTTTAATTAAAAAAAAAAAAAACATTATTTCAAGATGATAATCCCTTTAATATAATTAGTATGAATGCTGTAGCTTCAAATAATTTTTTTTTTAATTTCTTAAAACAATTAATACATTTAAAGTAATTTGTGTGCTTTAAAAATATTTGTGTGTGTACGAGTATATGAGTTGTTGCAGGTGTGTTGTTATGCCTTGTTAAGGTTTTTTTTTTTTTTTTTATACTAAATTTAAAAAGTTCACTGTTACTGGAATACCTTTTTTTGCTAGCTTAACGAAAAATTTTTATAAACACTCGGTATTCTATTGAAAATTAATGTAGACTTTAAAGTCAACGTTATCGAAATTTTTCATAAATTGTACTTTAAGAGCTACATATATTTTTTTTCAATAAGATTGATTATGTGTGTTATTAATTTTAAAAGAAAATAACTTTAGTAAATTAAATTCATAAAGCTTTATCACTATGGGCTATAATCGCATCGCGACCTTTAAGATCTATTGTAGAGTCATGAAGTTTTACTAGAAAACATGTTGCAGTCTCACAAAGGTGAAATCGAATTGATTCTTACTTCTGATAAACTAAACTATTGATTTTTTTTCATGGATCAATTGAATTTATTAAATGAGTTGTTATTTTTTTAATTACTGCAAAATTTTTTAGGGCGCCGCAAATGAGTTTTTTGTCATTTAAAGAATATAAATTGAAACTTCTGATAATTTTCCCCAAGAAAACTTGGCAATTAATTTTACTGTACTGTAGTGATGCATGCTAAATATTAATGCTTGTATTCAAAGAAAATTAAAATAGACTTGAAATCGATATTATGTCAAACTTATATGAAAAATTTGTCATAATTTCTACTTGAAGTCGTTATTAGTCATTTTGAATACCAGCCTTAAAAAGTATCTTTTGAGTTTTCTTTTATGATTTTAAATTATCTTCTTGTATTATTGCCTACAGTAAAGAAAATTTATAATTTATTCTTTTGTTTTGCAAGTCTTGACTGACTTGAATATTTTATTTTGTTTTCTATATTTTAAAGTTGGTTAAAAATAGAAAATAATTAAAAAACAGTAACAAATTGTTAATTGTGTCTTTCTTTGAAAAAAAAAATATTAATTTTTTATTTTTTAATTACAATGCCAAGAGGAAGTGATAGAAAGGTACTTTTACAATGTCAAAAGGAAAGAAAAGAAACTAAATTGCACTTTTTTTTTATATTTCAATGGCGTTTGTTTTAGTTTTTTAATATTAAAGTCATATACATTGAAAGAAAAGTGTTTCATAAATTACTTAAAACGCTTTCATTAAAGTTGGTTCATTGATTCAATAAAATTATTCATAAATTATGTATGTGAAAAAAACTATTTCATTAAATAATTGTGTAATGGCACGGGTAATTGGTGAAAAAATTATAAATTTTTTAAGGATTAAGGACTTATCTCATTGTAGGAAGTATGAACTTTTAAGTTTACAAATAATTTTTTTTATTTTTTATTTAAAAAATTTTGTTTGTTTTTTTTTTTAATTTTTACTGCAGCTATGCTTCTCAAATAAAATTGTTTCAGTTGATTTTATTATTGTACTTCAGAGATGGTGGGGCACATTTAATGAGATGGCAATGAAAACAATACTGTTTGCTGGAATCGAAAAACTTAATGAAAAAAACTATTAACCCTAGAACATCATCCTTCGTCAAAATGACGACGCCCGATCTTATTTTTGAATTAAAACCTGTTTTTTCTGTTTGTTTTGATCTAATTTTTCGTATGGCGTTAGTCGCTAACGAGCTGTTGGTGGACAAAGACGTGCAGAAAATTGCGCGCGTTGTAAGGGCTTGTTTTTTGCTTTTAATTTTTTGCCGTAGTCAAAATGACGAAGGATGACGTTAGTGTACAAAAAATAAGGATGATATTCTAGGGTTAATTAATACTTTTAAAGTTGTAGTCTTCTAAAATAACTTATTAACTTAGGTTAGGCTAGTTTTTTTTTATTTGTTGCCGCCACAGAAATAAAAATGAAAAAAAAAATATTATTTTTCAAAACCAATGAGACATGTCATTAAACTAATGAAATATTTCATTAATTGCATCAAATATGTGTTCATTTTATTAAAAAATGCTTTGAATCAATGAAATATTGTTATTAATCTAATGAAACGTTGTCATTGCTTGAAAAATAATGAATTATTCTTTCAGTGTATTTTTTAATTTTTTCACTTAATTAAATTAAAAACTATACCAGAAAATTTTAAATAAAATTGTATTTTCCAGCTCTGCAGCCGCATATGTATCTTGAATATTGAATATTTATCTCATTATGCAAGTTTTTTTCCACTCTTCTACAAAAAACTGCATATTTACCTGTGATTTGTTTGTTTTTGTAGTTGTAAGTTTTATAAAATTTGTTTATGTAACACTTATAAAATACGGCAGAAGGATAAAGATTTTAAGCATTTTTTATAAAAGCTAAAACTATAAAAAATAATTTTTCTTCTGTTGCAATAACGGCGCTTGAAAAGAAAATATGTATGAGTAACTACGCAAGCATTAAAAACGGATTTGTAACAGTCATATCTAAATTGACGCGGCAAGCATTTTTTATCTTTCAAAAATGTTCAAGGCGAGACGGCAACGCTGAGCAATTGGAAAATCAAATTTTGACAGAGTGTTTTGTAGTGAAGTTGGCTGCAAAACATTTTATTTTTATTTTTGTTTTGTTATTTTTTACCAGTACTGACATGTTAGCGAGTTTTTTCTTTAATGTTTTTGACACTATTTTTGTTGGTCTTCAGTCGATTTTATTAAATAAGATGATTATCACTACTGTAGAAAATACGCACCGCCAGAGCTCTTATTTAGTGACGCTTTAATAAAAATAGAGCTCGTCCGCTTGACGGTATAATTTTGGTTGGAATGTGAGATTCTAATTGATGGCCGTTAGGCCGCTATGCAAAACACTTGCGTAAGAAAAAAATTCACTTTCATTTTAAAACAATTTAGGTGCTAAAAATTTTTAAAATTTTTTTATAATTCAATTTATTTATTTAATTAAATTTTAAATCACTGTTTTCTTTTATCCGTAATTTTTGTTCTCTTTTCCTGAATTAATTTGCTCTTATAGGGAATAAAATTTCTTATGGAACTTTTTTTGTAAACGAAATTATACTCTTATTTTATTTACGATAGAGAGGATAATTTATTTAAATTTTTTCTATCAATAAAAAGAAATATTAACATAAACTTTAGGTTAAAGTTTCGCATATCAGTTATATTCACTCAAGAGTGGATGTACTCGTATGCTGTTCTGAGTTTTATTTCAACCTTTGACATTTGCCATCACTCACAGACAATTTGCGCTGCTTTATATAGTTTTTAAGTATTGGTGTATCCTTTTTCTACCTTTTTGTAAAATAAGCTATTTCTTTTCGTTTAATTTACTTCAGCTAAATCGCATATTTCCCTAGATTTTTCCATGCATAAAATTATCTTTTTAAGGACACTATATAAAAATCAAATAAAAAAATAAAAACAACTTCGATGCTTTTAAAACAGTCTAATGCATTTTTGCTCTTTATGTTTGTTGGCTCTTAAATATAAAAACACATAAATCCCAGCAAACGTTTGTTAAATATTTTTTTTTTAATTTGTTAGTTTTAAAAAAAATTGTTTTCTAGCTATAACGATTAATTAATCTTTATCATCCTCAAATTATTTACTAATGTGAGGAAAAAAAAAATTTTTTTATGTGAAGAAAAAATTATCTTAAAAAAAATAATTTTTTACTAACTGTATTTAATGCACATAACGAAACCTCAGAACATTTTAAAGGCCGATGTTGATTTTGAATAAAACACAAATTATTAAGGAAGTTATTGTCATTTCTTTTTATTATGATCATATGGTATGGTTCAATTATGTGTGAAATAAAATATCGGCCAAAAGGCCGCCGCGACCTTGACGGCACAAATTTTCGATAACGCTGAGACATAATTGAGGCTCTATGCCGTTAATGTGCCGAATTATCTCATCCCTTAGCTCTTGAATTGTTGCTGGCATATCAACTTACGCCTTTTCTTTTAAATAACCCCAACGGGGTCAAATCATATGATCTAGGCGGCCAATTGACATCGCCACCACGTGAGATAACACGGCCATTGAATTTGTCGCGCATAAAAGCCATTGTTTCGTTAGCTGTGTGGCAAGTGCCACTGTCCTGTTGAAACCACATATCGTCCACATCCATATCTTCCAATTCGGGCCATAAAAAGTTCGTTATCATCTCAAGATAGCAAAAACCATTCACAGTAACTGCCTGACCAGTCTCATTTTGGAAAAAATACTGTCCGATGATGAACTTTTTGTTGGTGCATTGGTTTTTCTACAATCACTCTTAGATTATCATTCGCCCAAATGCGGCAATTCTGTTTTTTAACGAATCCACTAAGGTGAAAATGTTCCTCATCAATGAAGATGATTTTCTTCGAAAATTTATCATCCACTGTTGCCATTTCTTGCCACCATTCTGACCATTGACGACGTTTGGAATGGTCAAGAGGCTTTAGTTCTTGAGTCAATTGCACCTTGTAAGCAAGGACGAGCGTGAGAGGTGCAATTGTTGGGTATGACGACGAGTTGAGGTGGACGGCTCTTCAGCCACACTATCGCCAACAGCAGCAATATTTTCTGCAGTACGAGCTGTACGAGCATGCACTGGTGTTTTCACATCTCCTACAGACCCGGTTTGCTCAAACTTTTGCACGATTTTTCCGATTGTACGCATATTTGTACGATTAAATTGACCGAAAAAATCACGTTCATTCTGAATTAAACGCCCATTTTCATAATAAGCCTGAATAACTTTAACGCGTTGCTCGATTATGTATCATTTCATGGTTCAAATTGAGGTACTCTGAAATTGAGAAATGTCAAATGTTCACATTCAACATCGGCCCTTAAAACTTAACCACTCTTTACTTTGTGACTGTGTGGCCTTAGACTTTTGTGGGGCAACACTTCTGGGAGACTTCTTGCTGACTCCCAGGAAGTTAGGAAATCTCTCACTGAATAAGGCATAGCAATAATAACAAGTATTTGATTATTAAAGTCATGTATTATAAAACCAAGTCGGGTGAAAGGTTTTTTATTTGTTTGTTGGGCTACTGACAAGCATCGAATCACATTATTATTTAAATTTATGTTTTTAAGAACTGCACAGCATTATCCAAAACATCCACTAATTTGTAGTAAAGATGTCATAACTCAAAAATATTATATTTTGTGTTAATACTCATAACATTTTCTTGTAGGAATATTAATAAAATTACTTAAGTTGCCTATAGGCGACATGTTTTTTACACTGTGTATGTAAACTTTTACATTATTTAAAAATATTGGGCCATAATCATAATTACAAAAATGTGGACTTTAAATAAGAGCTGACTTTTGTTCACAAGAATTTTGTCGTTTTTAAAAATATACTGACTTTAGTGTGACTATGATTATGAGCTATTGCTTCTACAAAAAAAAAAAAAAAAACATGAGGAAAACTGACAAAATTTCAAATTAGAATGTGCTCTATTTTCTCATGTTTTAATAGTCTACCCTTTATAGAAATATTTGTCGACGTATAATAGTTTGCCGACTGAATACAAAATTTTACAAGAAAAATACATAAATTTTTTAAAGAAAAAAGTAGGTGTCCCGCAATGAAAAAATATTTTCAGCCGCTATAAGACATTTTCCAAACGAACGACGTGGGAAAACAAAACACAAAAAAAAGAAACACAGAAATGAAAGAAATATTGGTTTTTGATTATTTTTGAATCCATTTTATTTAATTTTATTAAAACACAAATTCTTAAAAATTAATAAGGTAGTCAATGTCACAAAATTTTAATTTAGATCAGCTGTTATAAGCAAGATGGTAAATGTCAGGCGTATTTCTGCATGTCGTTTGTGACGAATTTATATAAGGTGAAATTTTTCATGAAAAAACTTGAAGCGCACGATAAAAACTTGTCTTTAAAAAAAAATTATTTTTAATGTACTTTTTCAGTAAACTCAGCCGAGCCGATCAAATCCTCTAACTTTTTTTATATTAATTTATTATTGTGTTGCTTAAACAACACTTAAAGTATAAATCAATTTTGAAAACACATGTTTAATTTTTTAAGTTGTGACTTTATATCCACTAACGAGTAATAAAAGGTGATTTTATAAGAACTATCGGAAATTTAAAAAAAAAAAACACATAAAATTCAGAAAAATGCATGAAATATTTATTTGGATCGATAGTTGGGTCGATATAATTTAATGTTT
The DNA here is from genome assembly GCA_947397855.1 of Thelaira solivaga. Taxonomy (NCBI): domain Eukaryota; kingdom Metazoa; phylum Arthropoda; class Insecta; order Diptera; family Tachinidae; genus Thelaira; species Thelaira solivaga. Next base: position 39,540,671 of record OX377610.1, read on the forward strand.
GAAGATTATTTCATGCAAATGTTGGCCGCGGCTGCGCCTCAAATGGTCCATCCGCTTAGTCCAATTTTGGCATACTCTTTCCAACATTTCGGCCGGTATCTCACGAATAATGTTGGCAATGTTGGCTTCCAGTGCGTCAATCGAAGCGGGCTTGTCCCTATAGACATTAGCCTTAACATAGCCCCACAAAAAATAGTCTAGAGGCGTTAAATCGCACGATCTGGGCGGCCAATTGACTGGTCCCAAGCGTGAAATAAACTGTTCACCGAACTCGCCTCTCAATTGGTCCATTGTTTCGCGTGTCATGCAAGTCAAGCTCTTCCATTTTGGGCAAAAAAAAGTTTGTTATCATCGCACGGTAGCGCTCACCATTCACAGTAACGTTGTGATTCGCATCATCTTTGAAGAAATACGGCCCAATGATGCCGCCAGCCCATAATCCGCACCAAACGGTTGTTTTTTGTGGATGCATTGGTAGCTCTTGCAATGCTTCTGGCTGCTCTTCACTCCAAATACGGCAGTTTTGCTTGTTCACGTATCCATTCAACCAGAAATGAGCCTCGTCGCTGAACACAATTCTTCGATAAAAAAGTGAGCACGCATTTTGGTAATAAAATTCAATAATTTGCAAGCGTTGTTCGCGTTGTTCATGATTAAATTATAGACCAAACTGAAGATGTTTGACAGTGACACAAGATACAAAACGTGCGTGAGCTGTCAAAACTAGTGTTGCCAAAAAGATAATAGCAAAAAAATCACTCTTTATGTAGTAAACGCATTGAAATTTAAATGCATTCTATCTTTGCTCATGTTTGAGAGGTGCTTGTATACAACAATAATAAAAATACTTACAATTTATGTAAAAATTTTATAATTTTTCTCTTATTTTTGTTCAATTATTCTCTGTTTTTTGTGTTCTTCTTTTTTAGCAAATTTTTGTTCTTTTGTTTATTGAAAAAAACGAAATATGAATAAGTGTATGTACGTGTGTGAAAGGAGATCTAATGTGTGTAATTTTGTTTTTTTTTTGTTTTTGTATGTACTCGTAGCAAATATAAGTGCTAAATTACATTTTAGTACAAGAGTATATTTTAACGTTTTTATTTTGTTTCAATATGCTACAATGCGTGAAAAGTGTTTATTTTTATATTTTCGTTTTTCTTTTCAAATTTTTATTTCCGTTTTTTGCCAGTTTATGAAATTTATTTGAATTTAATTTTGATTTATGGCAAAAAAAAAACATTTATGGAATTCATATAGAAGTCATAAAGCCATAAGTTTTCAAAAAATAAAACGAAAAAATATGCCTGCTGTGAGCAATCCCTCACAACTTAGTGTGCTATTTCAAAAATAAATAAACAGTTAAAAATATTTGAATTCAAAATAAAAATAATTATAAATTTGTGCGAAAAATACATATTGGATAAAGGGCTGACTCAAATCAATATGAAAAAATTGCGTCTGTTTAAATTTAAGCGAAAGAGCGAGGAAGCCGACACTAATGAAATGCTTTTAATAAATGTTGTTAAATTGTTCATCAATCTTGGGGTCTCAAACTCTAATATCTGACAGCAAGACGTGTTAAAAAATTTAATCAAAAACTTTAATAGTAACTTCTCTTCTGCTACACTAAATTTTTCTATAGGACCAGTAAGCATCCGTTTAGGTTTAGTCTCAAATAAAAATATTTTTATTTATGTATGTAATATTATACAATAAATAAATATATATACTCACAAATATCTTTCCTGAACATATTGAAAAATTTCCATTTTTAATCAAAAAAATTTGTAAATACAAAAATTCAGCTGTCTAATTTGACAAATTATTAAACGCAGCTGTAAAATTTATTAATATTTTAGGTTTTTTCATTTGAAACACAAATTTTTTAATCATCATAAAATAATACGACTTTAAAACTTTATGACTGCTAGGACACCACTGTAAATCCCCTAATTATAATTTTTTTTTTAATAGTGTTTGTTCTATGCTGTTCTCTTTTTTGAAGTCAAGGTTATTTTAGCAGCAAAAATAAGCACTAGATTCTTAAATCAATAATGTATCATTATACTCGTATAGTGAACAGTAATCTGTCATTGAAAGTTATTCCGTTCAAGTGCTTTTTGTTAATATTTAAAGTTCAGAGCAAAAGCTTATAAAATATGTATTTCATGCTTCGCTTAGTATATATATGGCTGAACACCTTTAAAATGACTTTAGTGGAATTAACGTATGTATTGCCTACAGGCTGTAGAAACTTTCAGATCTATTTTATAGCAACTCTTGTTCACTCGAGAATAATCATTTAAATTATTTGTACATCAATGCTCTACTGTATTTTCTCTATGTAATTCTTTATTTAATTATTAAAAAAATTAAAATAATAATTTTTATTCATTTATTTCTGCCATCTTTAGTAAAGTTGTTGTTTGTTTTTGTATTTAGGCGAGTATGCATGCAAAATAATAAAAAAACCCAGTCAAACTAGTTGAAACTTTTAAAAATTTCAATTGAAATTTAATAGTACTCGTAGAAATACAAACAAAAATTAAAAATAACAAAACAACAGATAACCCCTTTATTAAGAAAAAAATTATTACTTAAACATTCACCCCCTTATCCAAAAAAAATTATCGTAGATTTTAAAGTCAACGTTATCGAAATTTTTCATATAATTTTTTCAAACATTTTACTTTAAAGTCTACGTCAATTTTTTTTGGATAAGAGCATGAGTATTTGACCACTAAATTCTGGTCAAACCACAATAAATAAAAACAATAGAAAAGAGCTGTTTCATCAGACGCTACCCGGAATCTTCAGTAGATTACACGCAAGTTTTGTTGAATTCCTGTCCAAATATTTGAATACTTAATCCGTTATACCAATCGACTAAATGAGAATTTTTGTCAATAATACTTATTGCATGATGTAAATAATTTTGCTAAAATTTTGAATTTTGCACTCCAACATAAGTTGGAAGTAAGCACGACTAAAGCTTATACTTTGTTAAACTTTATAAATAAAAACAATAATGAAAATTAATAGGGATTTCAGCGACTTGACGAATAGACAGAGAAACGGACATCGCTAAATCGACTCCAGAATATATGTATTTTATACTGCACCCCATGGACGATGTAGAAATCACAAAGTTTTATATTCTCGTTGACGTTCACCGATTTGGTAATGGGCCTGGTCTATAAAAATATAAGCTAGGTTTTGACTAAAATATAAAATTTTTGTATATTCGATTTTCTTACTCTAAGAAATCGTACTCATAGAGTACGAACGGGTAAAAACAGCTAGTAGATAAATAATTTAAAACCCGACTGCAGCGCCAAAGTCGTACACAGAAATTCAATTAAATCAGTCCAGCTGTTTAGGAGGAGTAAAATATCAAACACTCGCACAGCCGAATTTTATATGGTTGATTCCATGGATCACAAGCAAAAACAAATGTGAAACAAATTGTTTTATGTATTTCTTTTAAGCCAGAAGGAAACCACTGTGACTGCAGCACAGACTGCTAATATAATTACTCGATTTGCAAATAGTCCAGTTACATTTTCTTCGTATACGAGTATATTTTAAGTTTAAAATGAATAGAAGCATATTAAAATAGAGTAACCTGTATTCAATGAAAACAAATTGGAATTTATTTAATTGTTTTGGTGGCAGATTGCCTTTTGTTAAATATTTCACTATACGAGTGTTTTGTTTTCACAATGTGATTTAAATTGAGTGCGGTTTTTTCAAAATTGTTTTATAGTGGAGTTTTTGTGTTTTTGTTGTTTTCAAAGGCATTTAATTGCTGTTGAATTAATATAGGAAAAAAAGTTTTAAGCACACTCACACCTCACTCATACATACTTACGAGCACAAGGCTTATTACAAAACAAACAATTCAAAACAAAACAGGTTAACAAAGTCTGTTAATTTATTTTTTTTTATACATAATAGAAACAAAAATCGTTTTATGAAAAAAGTATTAAAAGAAATTTCCAATTTAAAGAATAATTTTTTGAATAATTGATAGCGTACTAAGCTGCGAAGCTCGAGATCGTGAGTTCGATTCCTGCATAAATCCTGGGAAGAGCTAATACTCTTCAATGCCCGATCATAAATATCATAACAAGGCGACCCAGTAAGTCACTTGCTTATTATAACATAATTCGCAAGTCAAACAAATTTAACTTTTAATTTTTATGAGAGATTACAATCAAAAGCTTGTTGCGTATGAGTAAGCTAATACTTAAGCTAGAGTTTTATTTAACACTAAAATTTATTCGCTGCAGCTCTTTTTGCCCTACCTAACCTAGTTAAATTACAGAGAAAATATTAAAAAAATAATTACTTGACTGTTGCAAAATATGAAATTAATTAAATATTAATTTTCGCAAAATATTTTATTTAAAAGAATTTAATTACATTACAATTTTCATATGAAAGAATCTAAAACTATTTACTGCAGTTTTTTTTATTTAATTTTTTACCTGATTTTTTTACTTCTTTTTTTAAATATTTTTCTATTTGCTTTTATCATAGAAAATTAATTGATATTTAAGAGACTCGTTTTGTAAAGGTATTTTACCAGCAAAATGAGAAAAAAAAGAACTTGTTGCTTGATAAGGAAATTGAAAAAAACATGAAATCTAAATCAAATTCATATTGACATAAACTGTGTTTTAATTAAAACGAAAAATGTGAAAAACTAAACAAAACAAAAAAAAAAAAAAAAGAATCTCAAAACCAAACAATAAAACGACAGTAGATTTTGTGTGTCTGTTCTTTTGCTGTAAAGCCTTATAAATCTGTTTTAAACTTTTCTCTTTTTTTTCTAATATTAATATTTACTGAGATTTTCCATTGAAGGGCTTGAAAAGTTATTTTAATTTAGAATTACATACTTAAAAAAAATAAGGCCAGAAATCTGTTGGGTGAATGATAGAAAGTTAGTGATGCAGAAAAATTATAAATAAGAGAGACATTTTAGCATTAAAATGGTAATAAAATAAAACTTTTGACGTTTATACTTTGTGAAATAATGGAAATGGAATAATGCTGTGTACGACCTTTTGTAGGTTTACTTTTTAACAAAAATTATGACCACAATTACGAAAATTAAAAAAAAAAAAAAATCTGTAAAAATAAAAGAGACAATTTTATAAATTTTTAGGTCAGATGATGTGATGAGCTGAGCCAAAGCGAGTACAGCACATTTGTACACTGTTGTGTGTTTAATTTCTTTTTCTTATTTTAAAACTATTCCACAGCCCCAGTGTGTAAAAAAAAATTAAGCCCCTTTTTAAATATTTATGTAAAATTGTAGCTCAGCTCATTATCCAGATTATTATTACGACTCAGTCAATCAAGCTTCTTACAATGGGCCGACAATCTGGTCTTCTCATTACTAGGGCTGTAAAGTATTCCCAAAATATAAAGTAATTTCGTAGGACCTTATATTCAGCTACGACTACGGTACGAATATAAAGTAAATACGTGGAAACAACATGGTGTCATCTGCTGATTCCCTGCTTGTGAACAATCATGTAGGTTTTCGTATATACCAATTGAAAATCAGGCATTGAATGTTTTAAAAATGGTTTCTAACGTCGCATTACGCAATGATTGACTAAAGTTTTATTATTGTGCATTAAATAAATATTTAATCATATTGAATATCACTTTAATGAAATTGAATAAATTTCTGATTAAATGAATCAAGTAAATATTTAATAATTTTCATTAAATGTTTAATTAATAAGTCGTTCAAACATCTAATCAATATTAAAACAAAATGTTTTTTAATGAAAAGAAATAATGGATGAATAATTTTTAAAAATAACTAAAAAGAAAAAAATTGCAAATTGCCCTGGAGCTTATTTGTTTTCAAGTTTTAACAAGTCGTATTACTCAAATTGCTGTGACGAAAAAAAGGAGACAATAGCGAGAATTATAGAGAAAAATACTTTTTTATTTCTTTTGGTACTACAAAATCTAATATGAAAATCGAATACAATGTCGGTGATAGTACAGAGTCTTGAATGATTTCAGTTGCGATACTTCTTTGAGTAGAAGTAAAAGTACACACAAAATACAACTTTAGTTGTGAGAATCAATATTTTTTGTTTTTGTAACCAGAATTCCATTTAGTTCTCATAAACTTATTTTGAGCTGTAAGACCGCTTTTCAAGTGTCACGATTAAAAAATTCGTTGGTAACTGAAATAAATTTAGTTCTCCCAACAGAAGTTGTTTTTTCAGTGTACTAGTATAGTATAGCAAACTGTTCTATATTTACGTATCCGAGTATGTCTGCTATTGACGTAAGTAGAATTTTTCTGCCATTAACATAAAAGTAAACAACTTTGCTAAGAGAAATCATATTGCATTTGAGGTGACTGTAACATTTCATTTGCAACAAAATGTCTTATGATTTTTCTTGGCAAAAATTTAAACATTTAAATCAAAGTGTGAAACATTTCTTAATATTATGCTGACTGGCCTGCGGTAAAGACGTGGCCATTTAATGATATCTGCTGCTGTTTTTTCTTGCAAAGATTTTTAGCTTTCCAGCAAAATCTGTTTTAAAACTTGTATAAATTAAATTTGCCATTCACTTTATTCATACCCTAAATGTATAACTTTAATCTAAGAAGTTAATTATTAATTTTTTTCTTTCTTTCCTCTTTTGGTGGTAAAAGAAATAATTTGTGTACAAATTGTGTTCTGTAACTTCATTTTTATTTAACGGAAAACACAGCATTGTATGTTTGTTAGTTTGTTTTTTTCAAAACTTAATCTTGTAAATATAAGTTTAATGCGTACAAGGACGTACGTGAATTAATTAAAGAGAGTTAATATCTGAATTTCTTTTATCCTTCATATATATTTTTAATACTTTGTTTTACTACATTTTTGAATAAAATAACAGAATTTACAACTTTTACCTACTCCTAATGATCTTTCACTTATTTTCATTTCCTTACTTGGTGTATGCGCAAATAGAATGTCTTAAATTATAGTTTCTGTATTTGATAAAAAAGCTTTTCTTTTTAATTATATGTTATTGAGTGTTCAAGTTTAAGTTTCTTGCAAGTATAATTCTTTCCTACACATGTGTTACTGTACAAGTAATTTCCTATAGAAAAATACTAATGATAGCTTTTGCTTTTCCTGTTTCAAGTGATATTAATTAAACGTTGTTTGAAAACTGCACCAGAAAATGAAGTCTTTAAAAGAAAAAGTAAACTAGTATAAAAACAATAAAAAAAGAATCATGGTAAAAGGAGGTTGCCAATAAAAACTAAGCAACAAAATTATATTTAAAACCAACACAAGTGGAAAAACTTAAGCTTTAATAGAATTTAATAATTAAAAACTTTATATGAAGAGAAAAATAATTTATTAGTTAGATACAGAAAAAAGTAATATTTTAAATTTAAAAAGGAATTAATAAAAATTATTATACAAAAAAATATTCTACAGGATGATCTATAAAACGCGCACCTAAATTGCAAATAACAATTTATATCGTACCGAATATTTTTGTCCGAAAGTTACTGAATACCGATACGAAAGTTTGTAATAAAAGTTACTGAATCGCACTACCATATTTATAAAATGGCAAATATATTATGTAGAAATTAACAATAGAATGATAAACTTAACTACACACAAACAGTAAGGGGTGTAATAAATACAAAACACAATATTTCCTTAAGTTATAAATTTAAATATCATAAAATTTGTATCCATGAAAATAAGTATAGATCTAAATTTATATTTCAGTGTTAACCATCTGTTGTCTCTTGTGATAAGAAAAATATTTTTTTATTTAAATAAGCAGCATATAAGGTTTTCAAGGAAATGTATGTGATATCCTGTCAGCAGCAAAAATTTTCATTTATTGTAAGATTATACAGTTTTTAAGCAAGTATTAAATTAAATATCCCAACAAACCATATAACAATCGACATACAATATAACTTGAGAATAAGCTTATGAAAATAGTAAATAGTAAGCTTTTCGCAATATTATTTAAAATATTCTTCATAAAATAAAAATTCTCAAAAATTTTTCAATAACGCTTTAGAAACGTTTATCACACACAACCTTCTCTAAAGTATATTGTGTCAAATATCAAAAATTCAATAAAAATAAAATAAATAAATTTTAATAAAAATTCATATGTAAATATAATTCATAAATCAACACAATGGGGAAAGCTTGACAAAATCTGAAGGTAATATATAAATCTGTAAAAAAAGTTTGTTTTAAAATACAATACAATTTCAGTTATAGGCAGAAATTTAGCACAAAAAAAACGAAAAAATCGCTTCTTTTGTAACTTCTATACTTTTTATATATAAAAACATGGATGTAATTACATTTATTTATCCACTGCTTTCATTAAAGTAATTGGTACACTATGATGGACTTAAAAATGGGCAAAATATAATCTGAAAATGGGTAATAAAAAGTAAATTCATTTTTACTAAAGAAAACAATTATTAAATTTCTATATTTTATAAAGGGTGTTTTTTATAGACGTATAGAACCTTAAATTTCAATAAAACAACGATGGATTATTCGATTGACATGAATTTTATTTATCCGAAAGATATCCTTGTGGCATTACATTTTAAATATGATTTCTGGCATATGACCGCCACGGCTGGCTCGGATGTAGTCCAATCTGGACGTCCAATTTTCGATGACTTTTTCCAACATTTGTGGCCATATATCGGCAATAACACGGCGAATGTTGTCTTCGAAATGGTCAAGCGTTTGTGGCTTTTCCGCATAGACCAATGACTAGCGGTGTTAAATCACATGATCACAGGTCCAAAACGTGAAATTAGGCGGTCACCAAACGTAGCGCAATAAATCGATTGTGGCACGAGCTGTGTGACATGTTGCACCGTCTTGTTAGAACCATAGCTCCTGGACATCATGGTTGTTAAATTCAGGAATGAAAAAGTTAGTAATCATGGCTCTATACCGGTCAACATTTACTGTAACGTTCTGACCATCATCGTTTTTGAAGAAGTACTGACCAATGATTTCACCAGCCCAGAAAGCGCACCAAACAGTCAGTTTTTCTGGATGTAACCGTGTTTTGACATACACTTGAGGATTAGCTTCACTCCAAATGCGGCAGTTTTGTTTGTTGACGTAGCCATTAAACCAGAAGTGCGCTTCATCGCTAACAAAATTCGCTTATGAAAATCGGGATCAACGGCATTTATTTTCCAAATGAAATTGTACTATTTGCAAGCGTTGTTTAGGCGTGAGTCTATTCATGATGAATTGCCAAACCAAACTGAGAATAAATCACTTGACAGGTGTTAAATCGGTGGCCATCTTGAACAGTAATGCCAACTTAAAGTTCTATACGTCTATAAAAACACCCTTTAGATAGATGCTAACTTATCAATACGAACTAGAGATGACCAGTTTATTAAAAAGTTTATTTAAATCTATGTATTCTTATTTCACAATTTTGAAATTTAAAAAAAAAAAAAAATTTTCCTTGTAAAGTAAAGCGGGTCGATTTAAAAATCGCACAAATTACAAAGAAAATCTTATTCTAGGCATCAAAATAAGAAGTTTTTCCGAAGGAACCATACTTCTAAAATGTATTTTGATGTCCCAACTTTTGATCCGAAGGGTCAACTTTTGAAAAATCTCACTTTGACCCACTTAGAGTGCCTCAATCGAGTCTAAATGTATGACCGACCCCCACTAACTTTGAAGAGCCAACCCACCTATGCCAGTGGCACACCCTGTAGAACCACCCCTGCGGGGTTCGCCATACAAACATTTCAAAAAATAACCATTTTTGGCACTTTACAAGAAAAACTCAGCGAAATGGCTGTTTTTTTTAATTTTGGAGTTTATTTTTCTCTTTAGAAATTTATTTAGTCAGAATGAACTGAAAAATTGAATTTTACTTAGTAATAGAAAAGAAAATAAAAAAAAAATTATTGACCCTTCGGCAAAGTTTCTTATTTTGATCCCTAGAATACGATTTTCCTTGTAATTTGAGCGATTTTTTTGCCTCCATACATATACAGGTTAAGAAAACATTAATTTCGTAAGCTTATAACGGGTGGCCCAAATGAGACCTAGTGAGCGTATTGTAGTCGTTGTTGGGGGTCTTGCGGTAGAAGCTGTTGCACAATTTGAACTTTGTATGGATACATGTTAAGATCCAGCATTAAAATTCTCTGTAATATTGTTCTGTGTATACCAAATTGGCCGGAACGGTAACGAGTTGAGACAGATGGATCATTTGCAACACTCTGCTACACAGCTTCCACGTTGTCTTCAGTACGAATATTTCAATGAACACCTCTTTCTGGACCGTCGCCAACTGAACCCAGTTCCTCAAAACGGCGAACTATGCTTGTAATCATGGAAAATGTGGCCGCTGATCTTACGCTAAAAAAAAACGGCGATAATTTCGCTGCGTCAGAACAGTTGATCACTGTAAAGAATAATAAAAATCGATAATTTTAATGTGTTGTTGTGGACTGTACGTATTCATTTTAAATTTCCAAGAGTTCAGTTATAATCTGCAAAAAGAAAAAATAAATTATGTTAAAAAATAAAAAAGTTATTTGTGTTTCACATCAGCTGGTCTTATTTGGGCCACCCTGTAGTACGCTTGCACATATAAGTTTAATTATAAGGGTGCCGTTTTGATTATTCTAGAATTGTTAGGATATAATTATTCAATATGTATTTTCTTAAACATTTTTCAATCATAAGGCTTATGTTTGTTAGTATATTTTAATATTTTTTTCAAGTCATTTTATTTGTTGTTTTATTTAAATCATATGTAAGTTTGTGTGAGTGTGTGTGTTTAAAAAACAGTCGATAGCTACTTGCATGCGTTCGTTTTATTGCAAGTCCTTGAGTTTGTTTTAATTTACTTTATTTTCTTCTTTATTTATTTAAGCTTTAAAAAGTATTTTTTTATTTAGTTTTCTAATTAGAGAATCTTAAGAAAGGTGTTCGAGCTTATTGTTTTGTTTATACCTGTTGACTTTGAATTAAATAACAAAATAGCTGGCAAATAAATTTCACTAAATTGAGTACTTGAAAAAATGTAGTTTAATTTAGAAATACACAGTACTTACTTCTATTGTTTTAAATAATATAAAATAATTGATTTATAATAATAAAAGCTTTCGTAATAAGGCCCATACGCTCTCAATTTCAATTAAATACTAAAATCCGGCCAGGTGACATATTAAAGTAATAGCAAAATGATTTTGATTTTCTGCACAAACTCGTTATATGCTGTCATACTTTTACACTAAAATTTCATTGAACTGCTGTGTGTATGGGCCGCATAAGTAATAAATTCCTTTAACGTCATTATCTTGATGGAAATCTTAGTCAATAAACCAAAATTATAAAATTAATAATAAATTTTCTCTAGAAATTTTATTTTTGTAAAAGATAGACTGAAAATTAAACTAAAAATTTTTTTTAAAAAACAATATTTCCAACTTTGGCAGCATACATTCTATTGCTTCTGAAAGAATATTGTAACATTACTTTTATACCGCACTTTTAGTCATCACCTTATTAAGTAAAATAAAAAGGACCTTGATATTCAGTTGGTATACTGAAATTTAATAATAAAAATGACCTTGAAACAAACTTAAATATTTGATTTTATATAAAAACTTATGCAAGTAACTCTTTCAATGTATGTATGAATGAGAGTGTGTGTGTGTGTGTGTTTGTGTCTTTAGTTTTATCTATCTGCTTTGAAGCATTACTTCTTTTCAAATGTAAATGAATATACAGCCATACATACTTTTTCATATACGTCTACTGTTTATTTTACTATTTATACACATACAATCTCAATTCATTTGTAGTATAATATGTATGCGATTACTCACCCCGTAGAAATTGTTGGACTTTGTAATCCAATTTAATTAAGATCCAGCAGTTACACATTTCAAAATTATGATATGACATTGAAGAACATTCCGTTTGGCTGTAGGCAAGAATATTCGTAATTAAACAAGTAAATGAAAAATATTTAGGCACTTCGGGACTGAGAAGACGTTTTTGTAAGGGCCCTCTCTGGCTTCGACCACCTATCTGGTGAAACTGATATCGGGTTAGGAAACTTTCTTAGTTGCCTAAATGCTACGAGGTGCCTCTAGCTCACATTACACAACAAGTTTTAGCGAGTATCTGATTTGTAAATACTTTCGTTGTTAATACAACAAAGAATTTAATTGATTTATTAATTTTACAACGACAGCTGTTAATTTAAAAAGAAAATATCTATCAACTCATTTATTTTAAATTAAATCTTTTGTTATATTGACAACGGAGTTTGTTAAATTAGGCTTAGAAATTTAATGGTATTTTTAAACAAAATTTAAGTTTTTTTAATTAAATCTGTTGTTGATTCTTCTTTTTTTTTATTATTTTTGTTTATTTTAAATGTATAAATTTTATTTTATACTTCACTTGAATTTGTCTAGCAAATAGTACTAACCGCTTATGCGGGTTTTACACTATAATACTGAGTAAAACGTCTTGTCAAAAATTGAAATGAAATGAAAAATTAGAATAGTTTGAAAACATTACTTCAAACCATACGTATGGAAACTGGACAGTCGTATGGCTCTCACCATTTTAAAAAAAATTTTCTAAACGTTTATACTTTTTATCATATCAGGGCTGCATTTTTGTATACAAAAAAAGAAATACCAAAAACAACTAACAAAATCCAATGAAAATCTTAAAGCTTGTATTAAAGTGTAAGAGCCCCGTATGATTTTTGGACAGTCGTATCAAATTCAATTTGATTTTGCTGTTTTTAAGTCTAAAAAAATCTTAAAACTTGTATTATAGTGTAAAGCCCGCATTAATCAACTCATCCATAAGACAATGAATAAGATGTGAATTTCAGTTTCATTAATTGAAGTACAATAGAATTCCTCTGGCCCATAAACTCTTAAATAAGGATTACAGGATCCTCTTCTAGGAAATTACTGAACTCTTTATATAAGTGTCTGGTAAAGCCGCGATTACTGCAGGGTACTGTTTCTTCTAAGCATGTATCGGTATGCCCGTATGTTGTTTGTGTAAAAGTTTATTTATCTAAACTATAAAACTGTGAAATATTAAACCAGTTTGTTGTTTGTAGCACCGTTATATTGTGGCTTAAGTAAATACAAATAAAGCGCTTTCCATCCTTTGTTTTCTTGTATTTGGGATTGAAAATTCATTTAAATCTAATTGAATTGAATTTACTTCTCTCTTAAAAATTATACTCTTTTTTTTAAACTTACATTACATACTAGTACATACGACGTACCACTTTCATTTAAAGCAAAATATTTTTCTTTTGTGTTTTGTCTTTACAAACAAATATCCAAAGTTTTATTCTTTTGCTTTGGCTCCAACAAAATGACGCAATAGAAATATTTAATTAAGTAAAATGGAAAATAATTATGTGCTTACTTACTCACAGTAATAAATTTTTCAATGACAAAATTCAAAATTCTCTCGGAGCTGTTAGTGGTGGTCATTTTCTGCTTACCTAATACGTGCCTTTTTGTAAAAAAAAAATTTTAAAAAACTTTTTGCACCACTTCAGGTGTAATGGAAATGCTTTTATTTATTGGGTTTATTTTAGTAGGGGCTCTGGACAGAATACTGTCGACAACTGTTAAACCCGGTGAACCTAAAGGTTAGTCAAAAGCTTTTCTACACGAAATAATACGAGCATTAAGAGTTTGAATTTTTTTTCACAATTGACCTATAACATGATAACAGCAGTCAAGTGACTCAGAAATCCATCAAGAAAGATCGCCATCAAACTGATACAATATTAATTTCATTAAAAAAATTGTACTGGAAGGTTCGTTATGAATACTTATAAAAATGTTTTTGCTACGAATTTCAAAACTGTTTCAAATAACTGAAAATTAAAACATAAATATTTTTTTCACAACCGAATTTGTCAGCAGTCAAAAATATAATTATGATAGTTTAAATTTAAATATGATAGTACAGCTCGATATATTGTTGAAAGAACTAAATTTTATTTTCTATTTTTGGAAGTAAAAACATGCGATTATCAGTGCAGAATTTTTGACCGGTGACAAAGTAGTTGTTTTCTGTGTGTAATTACCATGAAGAGAAAATTAGTAAAAAAAATCAAATGACCATTAATATAAAAACCTGCCAGCAATTCGTTTTGTGTATTTTACTTATGCATTTTATTTAAGTGTAAAATTGAATTTGATGTAAAAGTTTTTAATTTGTTATGGTTAAATGATTTCTCTGCTTTACTAGATTTTCTTCTATTTCTTTTTTTGTGTACAAATACTTAAAACAGATTTTGCAAAAGTTTTCTTATTTATTTTATTTTCTGTTTTTCTTCTCATAAACATGATTTATTGAATCAATAGTAAAAGAAAGAAAATATTTGCTTGTTTTTCTAAAACAGTAGAGGAAAATATTACTTGAAAAAGAAAACCTTAAAAGCAAATGTATTTGAAATATAAATGTTTTTTCTCTACTCAATACGATTTTTGATTCAATTTTTTGTTTCATGAAACTACTTCATGCTTGATGTATTATTTTACCAGCAAGTACGAGTAGTTTTATAATTCTGTTGAAATTCAATCTAATATTTTATGTTTCAAAGAATACTTGTTTTGTAAGTGCTTAAAGTGATTGCGATATTAATCATGTGTTCCATATGCTTTTTATAAATGTCAAAAGTAATTAAATTACTCATACTTAAAGTGGGTGGAATTCCAACAAGAGAAAGCAAAAAATCAATAAAACGTAATTAAGTTATACTAAAATAACAAGTAGTTTAAAATACATATGTTCACGAAAACATAAAAATTAATTATAAACAGAAGACTAGAAACTTAAAATTTCCGTCCATTTACATTTGAAATATAATAATCTGACTATAAACCAACAAGTTTTTATGGCAGTAAAGTTTGTTTTGTACAAGGGCCTTTAGTCAAACACACACTTAAGTCGATTCCGTTTTAACGACTGTAAATAAAAATTTTTTGTGGTCAAAATAAAAGCTTATTTCACAGTGACTATTGTTACGATGCATAAATAATTTAAATTGAGTGTATTTATTCATAAAATTATTAAAAAAAAGTTATTAAAATATTCCAATAAGGATATGCCAGCTAAAAAATATTTCATTATTTTTATATATTTTTTATTCTTAGCAATATTTTACGACTTTTTCATTATAAAAAATACACTTTAAAAATTAAAAAACAAAAAAAAACAATCTTTCTTAGCATGCGACCATGAAAAACTAAAAGGAAATAAAAAAGGCTCTGACGCAATTTATAGAATATAAAATTATAGCCGAATAATAAAAACATAAAAACGGTTAGAAATGTTTAATTTATAACTAATTTTATTACTTTATGATAATTACATAAATATCCCAGTAGAATCATAAAATGAGAGTAACAAAAAATATCAGAATGTAATTTTAAGGAGAGCTGTTCTTGGGTTTGACTGTTACTTACACCCACAAACAGAATACTTTCAATCTCATACTTATAACTTTTCACTTTAGCAAAACATTTAAATTTACTTACATTCTCTTACAACAAAGGGTAATAATATTTCTTAAATATAATCAAGTGGGTTGTTTTATACCCAAAGAATTTCTTAACATTTAATGAAAAAAATTTTTTTTCTGTTAATCAAATTTTTAATTAAAGCTATTAAATATTTAATCAGCATAATAAATTTTTTAAGTTGATGGTATAAATTTTTTTAAGCTTCCGATCATAGTGGATTGAGCCTTTTTAGGTTTATGACTACAAAATCAAACATAAATGACTCTATTTGGTTGCATTAAAACTAAACCCAGATAACAATTTTTGGAGCAGAGCTACTATAAACTATTTTGAAAAGTATTTTGTAGCAATGATTTCTAATCAGAGGCCAAATCGTAAAATTCGTTATAAAACAAGTTCTATCAAAATTTTCAAATTATTTCATACAAAAGGACTAAAATTCCTAACAATTTCATTTGACAGCGAGCGCTACAAATGAAGGAGGTGACGTGTCATACATATAGGAGCATTAAATGAAAACGTTTTTTTTAATGTGCTTAAAAGTAAAAGTATTTAATCTGCTTAGAAGTTTTAAAGAAAAAGTAGAAGTTTTGACAGTACAAACATTTTTTAAGCAAATTTTTAAATTATTAAAAAAATTATTTAAAGCAAAAAAGCCCTAAAAACTTGCCCCTGCACAAATTTGGATAATAATCCCCATGAAGTCAATCTATTGTACATTTAAACCTTTAATATTAATATACGTAAAATTTCCCCGTAAGTTTTTTCTAATTGTGTACTCCAACTAATTTTAATAAGTTTCACAAGTAATATCAAGAATAGTTTTTCAGTAAATAAAAAAAAGCAATTATGAAACATTTTTAGTCATTAAATTTAAATTTACGCCATTTTTATTATTACAAAATAACGTTAGTAGTCCAGGGTTAAGGTACTTAATTCTTCTATTTTTTTATAAACCTCTATAAAAACTATTTATAATTTTTTATTCAATTAAAGTAAAATTTAATTAATTTTCTTAAAATTTACAAACAATCATACACATAAAACTTATCTTTTGCTTTTTTTCTGTTTTTGGTCTGTTATCTTTAATTAATTTATATAAATTTACAATAACTCCTTGAGGACTAATTGTTTAAATTGTTTGATAATTATAGTTTTTATAATTTTTTTACATTTTTGTACTTACAAAAGTTATTAAATGCAAAAAAAAAAAAAACTATAAAATTTACAGTCAGGCTCTTCACTATGTGGAAAATTATCATTTTCTTTAGTTTTTGATGTCGTTTTTTTAATAAAATTTTTTTTAATTAAGATTTTTAATAAAGTAAAGAATTTAGAAAATTTTGAACTTTAAGCTGTAGCTTTTTAACTTTTTTCCAGCTTATTTTTTGGTGTGATTTAGCCGTTTCTAACATTTTTTTTAGATAAATATAGTTTTTTTCTAGATGTGGCAACGCTGGTTGCCAATCTGTCAACTGGTAACGCAACTTAGTTTGGTTACAATCGATAATCGACCCATTATTATCATGTGTTATGAAATTATTAATAAGAAACATTTTTAATTAAAAAAAAAAAAAAATTATTTCAAACGCAGAATAGTATTTTTTTTTTCTTGTCAGAAATGTGTTTATTAAAATTATAATAATTCTTGTCATAGCATCTAGACCGAGAATAGCACTGTAAACTAAAATGTTAAACTCTTGTTCACAACTTGTTTGTTCTAAATGTGTATGTTTTTTCTTTCTACCGGAATACGTTGATAAAGTTATTACAACTTGACAATAAGTGAAGTGATAACACTTATCGAACACTTTTAGTTAAAGTCCAAAATCGTTTGTCCGTTCTATAACATCTTGGCGTAAATTATTGCTTACTTGTAGTAATGGCCCTATGTAGAGTAACAGTTTAGTTTTTCAAACTATATTGTTAGTTTATTAAGGATTCTGTGTTGTAAAATAAAAACACAATTAGTTCTCTTTTCTTAACACTTGTTGTAGAAACACACTTTATTTATAACCGTCACAACGACACTTTATTGTTTTTGACACACCTCTCAACCAGAACTGAACTTAACCAGCATAAAGCTTATACACTAACACATATAAAGAGTGATTTTTTTGCTATTATCTTTTTGGCAACACTAGTTTTGACAGCTCACGCACGTTTTGTATCTTGTGTCACTGTCAAACATCTTCAGTTTGGTCTATAATTTAATCATGAATCGTCTTACAAACGAACAACGCTTGCAAATTATTGAATTTTATTACCAAAATGCGTGCTCTGTTAAGAAAGTTCATCGCGCGCTTCTTCCATTTTATGGTCAGTTTAATCGACCTACTGAGGCTTCTATTCGAGCTATTGTAACAAAATTTGGAGTGAAGAGCAGCCAGAAGCATTGCAATAGCTACCAATGCATCCACAAAAAACAACCGTTTGGTGCGGATTATGGGCTGGCGGCATCATTGGGCCGTATTTCTTAAAAGATGATGCGAATCACAACGTTACTGTGAATGGTGAGCGCTACCGTGCGATGATAACAAACTTTTTTTTGCCCAAAATGGAAGAGCTTGACTTGCATGACATGTGGTTTCAACAAGACGGTGCCACATGCCACATGCCACACAGCACGCGAAACAATATACCAATTGAGAGGCGAGTTCGGTGAACAGTTTATTTCACGCTTGGGACCAGTCAATTGGCCGCCCAGATCGTGCGATTTAACGCCTCTAGACTATTTTTTGTGGGGCTATGTTAAGGCTAATGTCTATAGGGACAAGCCCGCTTCGATTGACGCACTGGAAGCCAACATTGCCAACATTATTCGTGAGATACCGGCCGAAATGTTGGAAAGAGTATGCCAAAATTGGACTAAGCGGATGGACCATTTGAGGCGCAGCCGCGGCCAACATTTGCATGAAATAATCTTCAAACATTAAATTATATCGACCCAACTATCGATCCAAATAAATATTTCATGCATTTTTCTGAATTTTATGTGTTTTTTTTTTTTTTTTTAATTTCCGATAGTTCTTATAAAATCACCTTTTATAAATTATACACATCTTACACACAAGCATTACACTAAACCCATACGCATTAACATAAACTTAATTGTTATATTTACACATATATAAATACCATTTCTTATGAATAATAAAGCACAGTGATTCACAAGAGTGCAACGGGTTTTCTTTAAAAATGGAGATTCATTTATGAAACTGTTTTAGTTATGAAATTGCGAACGTTAGTGGGCCGCTTCTTCTAACGAAAATGACTGTTGTTTCGAATCGAAATACAGAGCCTGACAGTTAAAATAATATTTAAAAAAAGAAACAATTCTTTGTTTATCATATTTATTTTGTTTTTGTATTTTATATTAAAAAATCTACCAAACAATTTATGCACAATCAACAACACCTAAGGGAGTTGTGTGTAATTTTTCCAGGGAACGATATTTTGTATTATTTCCCAAAAAAATCATAATAAATTTGATAAAACGTAAAGTGAAAAGAAAGTAAGAGATGAGTAGATTTATACAGAGACAAAGAAAGAGTAAGACATAAAAAAGGGCACTCTGTGTTTTTCAATTTTTTTTTTTTTTAATTTTTTTTTATGGTTTATGGAGACATTTGTGACCAAAATATTCTTACAAAAATGTTTCTTTTTAAATTGTCATAAATTAAGCATGTTAACCAATATATTAGTTAAAGTGACAGATTTAGAGGCTTCGTAAGCAAAATAAATCACATGACTTGTTATGGAAGAAATGATTTTAAGCATCTACTGTTTGTTATCTTTTGTGAAGACAAAAAAATACTTTAATAAACCGAAAAAAGTAACTTAAAATATCACAGATAACTTGCAGTTAAAAAAAATACAGTCTAGCTGATAAAAGCCGCTGCCAAAAGAAATTTTTTTTTGGATATTTTTTTTTTAGATTTAGTAAAAATGGGATACTGAAAACAGAGTCTGGACTATCTGCCGCTATTATGCATGTATCTAGTCATGAGTGTAGTTTTGGTTCAAAGAGAATATAGACGCACTTTCAGCTGCGATTCTCCTAGTAGATGAACCATTATGAAACTAGTGAATAAATTTGCAGAGCATGAGGCAGTCGCTAGAAGGCCTTATTATCGTAACACGGCCTGCAATAGCAACCCCAGAGTTTCAAATGAGAGATTAACTGGTCAAATGGGTGTCATCCTTCAGAGACCACATATACGCTATTTTTGTACTAAGTGAAATTTTCAACGCTTTCTAAAAAAATTTCACAAATACAATTGGGAGACTCTATATTCACAGGATGATAGCCCTATCCATTGTGGCTGTTTTCTATTAGGTACCATTCCTTGAGATAGAAGAGTTTGGCCAGAATGGCTTCATCTCTCTATAAACTATTTTAAATTCAGTACATCTGTGAAGAATATGTAAGGAAAATATTTTTTATTGCATGCGATATTTTAAAAAAAAACCGTATTTAACTAGACTTATTTATCTTCGCACACATCAAAATTGTACATTTTGTATTTTAAACAAATTACGCACCAAAAATTAAAAAAAAAAAAAAAAACAAAGGAAGTCGCGATTTTTGACTATTAGCTCCACCAGTTATGGACCGATACAGCTGAATTTTGGTTAAGGTACTATGAAAAAACTGTTTACTACAGAAATGAATGAAAATTTAAAATTTCGGTTGTAACTTTTATTCAATTCTATTGTTTCTTAATAAAATTTTCTGGTTGCGAGAGTTATAGAATCGAGACACAGGTTACTCTCATTTCACAGTATAAGATGCCTAGTGTTGAAAATTTTATATTACCGCCGTTTTATTTTAAAAGAAGATCAAATTTTTTTTAGTTTTAAATCACTAAAACAAAAACATAAAATCCTTCAAAGGATTCCCTTACACACAGTAAAAGTTCATTAAAAGGAACAAAAAGTAAATAAATAAATCGAAATCAGTTTATGTTTATCTTAGGTTACCTGCTTTAATAATATATATTTTTTATCAAGTAAATTTTAATTTTCTAACCCATTAAGTGAGAAAAATTCGTATTAAATTGGACTGCAATTGAATAATTTTTTTATTTTGTTTGTTGTAGGTTTCCTTTAAAAAATAAATATAAAGTTTGCTTTATATAAATAAATTTTTAATTTCAAGTTATTAAATTTTTTTTCTTTACCACAGCATAAAGCAGAAGCACACCCTTTTAAATAAACCCTTAAAATATAAATCAACAAAAACTGTCAGCTCACCTACACCTACAAATATACAGCCAGCTATTTTCAAGCCATCATCATCTCTACTGTTGGTTGGTAACAACAAAGGCTGAATGTGTAAAAATGTTCCATACTTTTGTTTTGAGGTTTGTTGTTAAATTTTAAATTCATAATTACTGACTTTTAAATTATGAACAAAATTTTCAGTGCGTGTTTTATAAATTTTAATCTTAAAAAACACACAAAAAAAGGACACAAATACAGAAGCACAAAAGAAAATGAAATATAAAACAAACCAGTAGGTTTATAAAAACATGTGAAAACACATTTGCTTACAACTGGAAACTGGCCGTTTTTACCAGTAAATTGTTTTTAATGGCTTAAAAGCTTTTCTCGGTTCATATCACTCAAAGTATATTTTATAATAACTTTTCTACCGCAATTGTTTGCAATAACACAGGATATGTTTACTGTGCAACACACATACACAAGTCAACAATGACAGCACAATAATAGCACGAGTGTGTCCAAAGAGAATTAAGGGGAAGTACTAGTAATTTAAACGAATAATTTCAATTTCATTAACTGTGTGTGTCTATTTTTTTTACTGCAGTAAAAATAGTTGGTGTTTTGCCATTTTAAATTAACATTAATTTTTAATTAAATCTTGAACGTTAGATTAGGTTACACTGGTTAGCATACAAATCCGTCAGTTGTTTCCATCTTCAAGCTACTATTGAATTAAGCCTGATTGATCTATAAATATTAACACTATTAGTGAAAAACTCCAACTACCTCTATTTTTGAATCATTTTTCTCAGTGAGTTGTTAGTATTTTTTGTCTAAATGCAAAACGGACAAAAAAATGTGGCACGCAATTTTATCAGAAATCGCATTGATAATGCCTAAGCAAAAACTCAAAACAAATGGTAAACCGAGAAAACTTAAAAAATCAAGTGAAACTTTAGGTTTTCACCAATTTTTGTTCTGTTTTTTATTGAAATTTGTAAGCTTGCACATGGAAATAAACTCTTATAAACGAAAGCAAGCATTCATGTACGTCATGTGTGTGAGCCTACACACGGAACCAGGCTAGCGGGTTTATTTAAACGTGTATAGGAGCGTGTGTTTTTTACCCTAAACGCACTCTTTTAATTTTAATACACTAAGTACTTTCTTCGTTGCATCAACGAAGCCCATTTTTAAGAAAATTAATATTTTTTGTTTTGTACAAGGTGTCCGCCAAAAAGGTATACTACTTTATTTTGCAGCCATTTTGGTAAACATTAGTCTTGACAGTTCATATTTGGCAGTCGTGAAGTAGGCACTTGGCAAATTTATTATGGAAAAATATTCGATAAACCAACGTGTCAAGAAAGTGTTCAAAACAATCCATCAGCCTCAATTCGACGCCGTGCTCAGGAGCTTGGTCTTTGGCCACAATTTTGCACAAGGATTTGCATTTGTATCCATATAAGATTCAGTTGACACAAGAGCTTCTTCCAAAAGACCATTTACGACGCCCATGACAACCGTGATTTTCATAAAAAAATCATAATGAGTGACGAGGCACATTTTTATTTGAATGGATAAAATGTGAATAAACAGAATGTTTGGTTCTGGGCAATGGAAAACCCTCAAATTATTCATCAGTCACCTTTGCACCCATTAAAAGTGACAGTCTGGTGTGGAATTTGGTCAGGAGGAATCATTGGATCTTACTTCTTTGAAAATGAAAACGGCGTAACGGTAACTGTGAACGAGGAGCGATATCGTGATATGACTGAAAACTTTTTAGCGTAACAACTGCATGCTTTGGGCTTGATTAACATGTGGTATCAATAAGACGGTGCTACATCGCATACAGTCATACAAGTTATTTCAAGAAATGGTGATGTTGATTGGACTTCCGGACTTCTTTTTGTGGGGATATCTGAAAAGCAAGGTTTATGCAAACAAGCCAGAAAATTTTGAGCAACTCAAACAAAATATTCGTGATGAAATTAATGAAATGAAAAATGTGCATTTGTGAGACTAACAGAGGCGGACATTTATCTGATATTGTATTCCATACATAATTGCCGACATTAAATAAAGCATTTATCAATATAAGATCCATTTCCTTTCATTTAATCACCCTGTATATCAATTTAATTTAATTTTTATTCATGTAAAATGAAAACTTAATACTAAATTGTAATATTATTAAAAAAAAAAAAAAAATATAAATAAGTACTTCAAGGTTTTTAGGCATGTTCGTCGACTCGACCGAGAAATTTTGTGCAGGGTTAAATGCCTGATGTGTAATAGAACTACGAATACAGAAATCTTATTGAAAGAGTTTTTTTTTTGATTTTTTTTTTTTGTTAATTTGAATTTAAAATACTTTTGAAATATGTTCGGTTTAAAAATGTTTGCAAACATTTTAAAAGAAATTAAATTTTTTATATTTTTGTTTTTATATAAAATTAAAATTCTATATTTTTTTTAACCATTTCAATACAAAAAAAAGAAAATAAATTTAACTTATTTTGCATTCTTATTCATCATCTATCTTACTTTTTTTTATATTTAAAAATTGAGTACCTGAAGAAATTTTATAGCTTGTAAAAATTAAGATTCCAGAAATGATTTTCGTGAATTTATTTAACTGAAATTAATTATTTATTGTAAGATTGTTAAGAAAATTTTTAATAAAAAATAATTTTAATCAATACTTAACATTTTATATAAAATTTTTTCTTACTTAAAAAAAGGATACAAATTTAAGTTAAATACCCGCATTTCATTAAAAAGCCAAACAATAACAAATATACGTTAAGATGCTATATGAGTGTGTGCTTGTATGTATACGAGGTCTGTTCAAAAAATAAGCAAATTTTAATTTTTCTCAAAAAATATTTATTTATTCATCAATTTCTATTTTGTCCCCTTCAAAGTAGTCCCCCTCAGATATATTACACTTGTGGCAGCATTTTTTCCAATCCTCGAAACAGTTCTGATATGCACTTTTTGGTATGCTCTTGAGCTCTCTCAGCGATTCGGTTTGTATCTCTTCAATCGTCTCAAAACGCCGTCCTTTCGTCGGTTTCTTCAATCTTGGGAATAGGAAAAAGTCGCATAGGGCCAAATCTGGTGAATACGGTGGCTGAGGCATGACTACGGTGTTGCTTTTGGATAAAAAACTACGAACAAGCGATTTTTTTTTGGTAAAATTTCAGCAATTTTGAAACAAACTTAGCTGCCATACGCTTCATGCCCAAAATATCGGAAAAAATTGCATGGCATGAGCCAACCGATATGCTGACATACACAGTAACTTTTCTAATAGTGATTCGACGATTCTCCATAACAATTTTCTTCACTTCCTCAACATTTTGATCGATTGTTGATGTGCTGGGGCATCCAGGGCGAGCGTCGTCAGTCACATTTTCTCGACCTTCTGTGAAAAGCTTGTACCACTTGTAAACATTTTTTTGCCTTAAAGTAGACTCACCGTATGCCACTTTCAACATTTCAGGTGTTTTAAAGCACTTGATTTCATTTTTCACACAAAATTTAATGCAAATTCTTTGATCGATGTGTTTCGACAGCAGAAAATCACCGAACATGCAAAACACTTCTAACTTTTATGCCTCTCACAAACAAAGTAAATGTACTATATAGCTAAAACTGTGAACATGTGTTCAAGACGAGTGTACCAACATAACAAAATAAAAAAAACAGACCTCGTATGTGTTTGTGTGTAAATTTTGTTCAAGACAAAGATAGTGAAAAATTGTTTTAAAAAAGGGTTGAAAAGAAATAGAAAATTATGGAGAAGCATGTGTAAAGCAAACGAAAAATATTGAAGGTATAAAAAAATCCAAACAATATGTATCGCCATTTAGAAAAATAAATAAAATAATTTTAATTTTTATTGCTGCCTAAATGTTTTTGATCGGCCCTTTATTAAGGGAGTCGATATAATTAAGGAGCGTATGCACCAAATTTTAGAGAAATCCGTTTACAAATAAAATTTTAATTATTTAAAAACCCCATTTTCAAAAATAAAACCATTCACTGCTTTCTAAGGTGGATCATGCTTTTTGCTAGCATTATTATCAGAGACGCCTACCAAAATGGTAAAGAAAAGCCTATTTTCAGTGTTGTATTTCATAAATGCAACTTAAATTCAATTCAAAATAGCACTTAATGTGATTTTATCAAAGTCATGCAGAATTTATGAATTGGATTTAATTTTAAATCCACTCAGCAAATAAATAGAATTTATTTTAAGCTTTTAGTTTATTAAAAAAAACATTTACATACTTTTTATATTACAAGGATTTCATTAAGTTTGACAAAGCTATTTAAAATGTCTCATTCTCACTTTATTATTAGAAATTTTTATAATGAAAAGTAATTAGGCATCAGTTTTCAAAATCAATCAATCTTTGTTTATTAACTTTAAAAAATAATGCTTCGATCCAGATCATTAACATTTAATGTCATTCATCAAATTGATACCACATTTGTGAGACTCAACAAAGGACATCACCCTAATAGATGTGAATACTTGTACGTGCAATTAAATTAGGTGTGTGTGTTTGTTTGGCTATATTTTGTGGTTTATATATTGTCCTACACATTTCTATGTTATGCGACCCTTACACACTCAAGTTCAAGGTAATTTTAGTGCAAAAGCACGGCAGCCTCTGGCGTACTTGTTAATTGATCAATTAATTAAAGAAAATCACTATCATTTTTCAATTTCTATTCTTGCCGAACTTTAGCATTTAACTTGTATTGAACTTGAGTGTGTATGGACGGTATTATACGAATCAAAACAACTAACAATGAAAAACATTTTCAAATGAAATTACATTTCAAGCAGAACATAAAATAATATGAAATTAGAGAAAAAAATCTGTGAATGGCTTTGTTTTATACAAACATACAAGCCCAAAGAATTATATCTGTAGAAATTCACATAAACGTGTGCGAACTGTGTTGGAGTGCATGAGGGTCATAACCAAAATTCCCTAAGTGAACCATAAAGATAAACAGAAACAAATTAAATTACACTAAACCTTCTCTAATGCAAACGACTGCTTGAAAAAAATGTTAAATTTGCTAAAATCATAATTTATAAAATTTTATGTTGTGAAATGTAGAAACTACTGCTGTCATTTAAATAACGAGACTCATTTTAAAGTTATTAAGAAGTGGTTTTTTTGTCAGTGTGTTTTTTTTACCTTAACTAGTTTTTATTGTTTACTTTATCCCATTGAGTAATTTTGTTTTGAGGTAAACTATATTGCATTTAAGTTAAATTGTTGTCAAATTTTGGTTTTGTCTAAAGCAGAGAAACTTTTTTAATTTCTTTAATTTGCCATTTGCAAATTTTGGAAAAGTTTTAATTAGTTTATAACTTAATTTCGGCCAACAAACAAGTTTAAATGAGTTGCCTTTACATTTTTAGATGTTTAATATGTTGTCTTTTAAAAAAAACAATGATTTTTAAGAAAAGAAAAGATTGCCCCTCAAGATTGGCTTACAGCTTATTAATTTACCAAACTGGGGATAACAAATTCGATTCCTGTCTAGGCATTATGTGCTTGATTGTGCAAAAAAAAACTTTGAGTCGTGCCCAAAGTGATTTGTGTAGGGTGTACTACTAAAAATGAACTTTTTCATTTCATGCTGCAATAAATTGATTGTTTCACCCGCAGTATGACAGGTGCACGTAAAGAAAATATATGGTTGATGCAACCATATTCTAGTGGAGACATAGTATGGTTAAATTTATGATTTTAACTCGTCACTCAACCACTTCAGCCACAAAGCTCAGTTGAGTTTGTGTTTTATACTCACTTTATTATATGGTTTCGGAAGAGACAAAATAGAAAAGAATTTATTACATTCAACCATATTTTCTCATTATTATGTTTACACTAAACATATTTATGGTTTCAGTTAAAATTTTATTAAAAATAATACGATAATTATATGGTTGATCTAAGAAGCTAAACATAATATGGTTAAAAATAACTAGAAACATGTTTATCGTGCTCATAATAATATTTAGATGCTTCAAATTAATAATAATATTTTTGTGAAGAACACACTATGTTTGCGGTGACCTTATTTAACCATCTTTTTTCTTTGCGTGCTTAAACGCAACACGACTTCTTTACAATCCAATATAAAAAATCACAACTCTCTCAAAAAGTAGGTACATATTTTTATTTTAAAAAGAAAAAGTGCACTCTTAGTGGAACCCCAGCAGTAAAATAGAAATTCACAAAAAAAAAAATTAATTAAAAGTAAAAATTACTCATTCATTTTGTGCTAAACAATTTTTTTTTAAGAAAGGCTTAGATATTAAAAGAAATTCTCAAAGAAAAATGTTTTACAGGAGCATACAAACACAGAGTTCTTTATTGCTTTTTATTTTTAGCGTTAATTCACTTTTAATTACTACTCATGCCAGCATAAAAAAAAACAAAACGCATAAAATTTTCGTTTATGTTTTGCTTTTATACCCATTTATTCATTTCGAAATTCTTGCTTTAAGCAAGAAATATAAATGACAGCAAAATGGTACAAATTTTAAGATGGTAAAAAAAACAGAAAAACTTGTCTAACAGACAAACCTAAATTAGTGCAGCAAGCATATTTTAGCTGTCAAAAATTCTCAGGTTTATACGAAATGTATGACCAGTTGGAAAATTCAATTTTGACAGCGCCTTTTTTATATGTTGATTTGTTATTCTTACCAAGTCTAGCGTATTTGACCCCATTTTAGTATTTTCTTAGTGGCTTTTATTAAGCAAAATTATTTAACTTTATTGTTAAATACGCAATGTAGGGCTTTAAAAAACGCTACACTTGCCGAGCTAATTTAGGTTGGTCTGTAGCACAGGCAAAGGAGTATTAAAAGCAAAGCAACCAGCAACTAACAAACTAACACTGGGGCGTCATTTAATATAAGTTTCGTTTCGTTTCTCTCGTTTCGTGTTTCCAGTAGTAAAAACAAATTGCAACTTGTAGAACTAATTTATTCAAAGGCAATCAATTCAACCGACAGCAATTAAGTTAAACTTACACACTTGCAAGTAAACACATTTGCCTTTTCATGCATATACTCATGTGTGCATTTATGTTTATAGGTGTGTGTGTTGTTTTCTTTTGAAGATTTTAATGGCGGCTATGCGCGATAGAATCTCATACTGCGAATTCTGTGAAAAAAAAAATAGTTTCCAACGTAAAAATGTTAGTTTGATGACTTGAACTAAAACTTTATTAGAATTTTTCGCTCAAGAAAATTAAAATTCGTAATTAAACTTCATGTGCATGCACAAAAAGAAATTAATCGAGTTCAAGATTTAAGAAAATTTTTACATTTCAAAAGTGTTTTTTAATGCCTGCACTTAAATTGGTGTAAAAACTGGGCCAAACCCTCAATAAAGAATAAAATATGAAAACACCTAAATTGAAATAAAAAATAATATCGCGAGAACTGGTGGTTTGAAGAATAACAAGTTAAATTAGGCAGTGCCGAGTCTTATATACCCTTCACTGTGTTAGCGAAATATTAATATTTTTCACTTTCCACATTCTTCATTAATAGCAAAACCATAGAAAAAATTAAATGAGTGAAGATAAATATGCCGCGTTAAATATGTTTTAACGTAAAACCCGAAGTTTTTTAGTATTTGTAAATATTTTCAGTATTAATGGCTTAGCTTTCAAATACGTCTTACGTCATTAAATATTAAATGTTTTAAGCAATAGCTTAGCGGAGATCATCCATATTTGTAACCAACCAATTAAATATTCATATATTACTTTGGATATTTTAAAATTGTTTTTATTTTTTTAAATTTTCATATACTCCAGTGCTGTTACTCTGAAGGGTTTAGGCAATTTCCGTTTTCCATCATAGAATAAAAAAAATTACGAAATTTCAAGTAAATGTTAAAACACTTCCAGAAAGCGTACAACTTACAAATTTCATTTCAGTTTGGTTTCAGTAAGTTTCTCTTGCCAAAATGAGGAATGATAAAAATTCCTCAGAGTATGAGTACTGGGGTAGGAGGGAAATTAAAAAATTTTTTAAAATAATGTAAAGTTTTTTCTGAGTACTAAGAAGATAGATTACAAATCTAGACGACCTCCCTTTTAAAATGATATACATCTTACCTCGTAATCTTCTATGGTTCGTTCGGAAGTTAATTTGGATTATTTTTAAATTTCCATATACCCCAGTGCTGTTGCTCTAAGTGATTTTAGGAACTTACTAACGAACTATTAAATATTGTGAGATGAGACGCATATCATTTTAAAGAGGAGACTCTCTAGATTTGTAGTCTACCGCCAAAATACTCCGTTTCCGTTTTGCATCATAAAATGAAAACTAAGAATTTTGCAGAATATGTTAAAACACTTCCAGAAAGTTTAGAGCCTACAGATTTAATTCCTTTTTGATATTAGTACTTTTCCTGCCAAAAAATCCCTCAGAAGAAGAGTACTGGGGTATGAGGGAATTTCATAAATTTTTTAAAAATAATGAAAAGATTTTTCTGAGTACTTGGGTAATTACAAATTTGGTGATGACCTCTTGTTTCAAATAATATGTGAACCAACCCGTAATATTCTATGGTTCCTTTGCAATCTATTAGAGAAATCAACGTATTTATGCACATTTGTATCTTAGTATGTCAAAAATACTGAAAAGATACTAAAAACCATAAGGAATTACGTGAAAACATATTTAACTAACCAGATTTATCTTCACTCACTTCAAAAAATTATGTGACTGAAATGCATACTTTTTTTCAGCATGAGGTCTTATTAAATATGAAAAATTTATTTATTTATTATTGGAGCGAAATATCTATAAAAAAATAAATTTTTATAATACGACTAAAATTAACGAGTTCTAAGAAACAATCCTTTCTGAGAACCTCATTTTTAAAAGCAATAAAATATCTGCAGGCACTTAATTTTTAAATTAATAAAAAAAGAAATTCTAAGAAAGATATTAAATAGAAAAACAAAAAAATTTATTTTCATTTAATTTTGCAAAATTTTTGTAAAAATTTTTAAGCCAAACATATTTAATTAAATTATTAATTATAATTAAATGACTAATTATGGAGAAAGATCTAATGCTCTCTCTTTCATAAAGATGTCTGCATTCGTAATACTATTGTACTCAAGGCAATAAAAACCACGCATACACCCATACACTTTTTAGGTTTCGTGTTTGTGTGTACAAAGCATTACGCACATGACAGCTAAAAAAACTCCACAAAAAAAAACAAATCGAAAGCAAAAACAAAACAAAGGAAAAGCAAAGCAAAAACAAAACAAAAATTAATGAAAATGTGAAATGCCGGTTGTGTTTTTGATTTTTTTGGTCCATTTGTGGACCCATCTATCTGATTTTTTTGCACAGACATTACGGCAGTTATTTGAAATAAAACTGCGTACCACGTTTTATTGTCCGTCTTGTAGTTAAGCCAAATTACGCAAAACACTCAGCAAAAATTGAGAAAAAATAAAGGTAGTCGCGATTTTGGACTCATAGCTCACCCATTTATGGTCCGATTTAGCTGAATTTTGGCCCATATGCTATGAATATGATATCTGAAAAAACTAATAACTAATTTTTTTATACTTTAAATACTTTAAATACGCAAAAAACAAAGCAAAACTTAATGAATGTCTAAAATTTCGGTTGCATTTTTGATATTCCTCGGCCATTTGTGGACCGATTGCTTTCATTTTTAGCACAGACTTATATTTCAAAGAAAACTGCATACCACGTTTTTTGTCCGTTTCTTCGTTTAGACAAAATAGGCAAAAAATCCACTCAAAAAATGGTCGGTTTTTGACTCATAGATCCGTCATTTACAGACCCATCTGGCTGAATTTCAATAGCAGTAGTCTTGCTGACTGTTATGCTATACTTTTCTGTATGTGGTTTAGATTCTTCTGAAAGTTGATTTCAACGACTACACGGATAGACAGACAGACAGACGGACATCGCTAAATCGATTTCGCTACTTATAAGGATTTAGAATATATATACTTTATAGGGTGTCCCATGTAGGGTGTAGAAACTACAAACGGAATCACAAAGTTATATATACCCTTCTTACTTACAGTAAAGATAATAATAAAATCGAGAGAACTGCTGGTTTGAAGAAAAAAAAGTTAATCTCAGGTGTGAAAGAAATGGTTTCGGTAAGAGAACATTTGCGTAAAAAAATTCTTAGCGAGACCTTATTACGCACTTTTTAATAATATTTTGCTTTTATTTTCATTTTAACATTTTAAGCAGGAGGAGAGAATGAAAGATGTCAGAGCAGGACATCGACATGTGCTGTGATATCTAGTGTTGTCAACTTAGTGCATTTAGCACTTTTTTTAGTGCTTTTTAGTAATTTCTAGAAGTAAAATTTTCGAGTTGGTATGTTTTTAGTTTTAGTGCTTTTTCTGCACTAAGTTTGTGTGTAAGTTATCCAAATATAAAGAGATGAGGAGCAAAACAGGCATATTAATATTTTAATTGTACCGTTATAACCATTTTTAGCTAAATAGATATTCTGTGAAAAAATTGGGTTTTAAAATTTCAATTATTTTAATTCTAGCTTAAATTAGATAACGAAATGAAGACTTAAGAAAGTTTTACATTCGAGTTTGATCAAACTTTAGTGCTTTTATTGAGAAAATACTCCTTGTTTTTGGGGTTTCGGTGCTTTTTGAAACTCAAATGTTGACAATACTGACTTTCTAGCCATTTAAATAATAAATTGAGAATATTTTTCTCCATAGAGTAGGGTCCAAGTAACGTGTAAACTAGTTCTCACATCAGTCATCTATTGAGGGTTGAAATAAGTCAACTGAAAAATATGACGGTCGCCATAATGGGCCACTGCATATTTATAAAACATACTAGCTAATAGTTGCCAGGCCGGGACAAGAGGAAATGGGTTACAATTTCCTGCACTTGCATTTGAACTTTTTCCCAGACAATCTGAGCAAGTTCAGCGAATATTTTCACCCAGAAATGGTTGCAAAAATAAAATAAAAATGATTTTAAAATATTTTTGGTTACTTCACTGATGATGCCGAATTAAAAAACACTGCCAAGCAAACATTTTTAAGTGAAATGGCCCGAAAATTTTTTTCCGGAAAATTTTTTTTAATAAAAATTTTTAACCGATTTAGAAAAAAAAAACAGCTTAGATTTACTCATTAATAAACATGTTTTGAAAATTAATTAAAAAATTTAATGGTTTCTTTATAAAACGTTCTTTTCAAAGTGAAAAAATGGCGAAAAAATATATAATAAGTTTACTAAAGTTTATTTAAATGCTATAAATACTTATAAACCTCAATGTTTTCCTTCTAAATCCGTTGAGAAACTTAAATTCAATAAGGTTTATTAATCGTAAATTAAGATTTTGGGGAGGATTGGCAAATTTCAAACAGTTTCTTGTACATACTTAATAGCACCTACCGCAGAAATCACATCACTTTCCAGGTTTTTTGTTTTTTATTGCACAGTGTAATCTTTCAATTAAAACAATACGCACATTTAAACAAACAATAACAACAAAATTGTAGAGAAAAGTTAAAATGAAACAATCGGAAGAAATACTCACATAATAAATACCAAATAAATTTATATAAACCGACAGAAAAATCAACAATACAAAACTTGAAAGAAGAAAACTTTACCTTTTTCGTTATCGTTATTGAAACTGAAAATAATAATAAAAAAATAATAAAAAATAAAAGAAAAGACAAGACAAGAAAAATGTTGACAGACATAAATCAAAATTAAGGAAATTAAAGTGGAATGATGAAGATAAGCTGAATGAAAGTGAAGACAAGAAACTGTTAACATCATAAAGAAAACAAATCAAAGTTATTTTTAAAAATGGTTTGACAAAGCCTGTGTATTGATTTTAACAAAAAAAAAAACCCGATTTTTTAAAACATTTTTTCTATTTTTAATAATTTTTTCAAAATTAAAAATTTGTTTAAATTTTGGTTACAAAACTATTTTTCTCTGTTATAACTTTTACGCTGTTTTTGCAATTACAGAGCAGATTTTAAAATGGTCTGAAGGAAAAGAAATTTTATTAAAGACTTTCAAATTTTCTTGAAATCAAATATTGTTAACCGTTTTCAAGTAATAAAGTTAATTGTGGGAGCAAGAATAGAAATAACATTTACAGACTTGTGTCTGTGATAACTGGTCACTGGACGATTGACAAGCATGACAATAGGCTGGGACTGCCACAGCTGATGCTCACCCGAGAGTAGGGAGACAGTATTCCCCTTTTCTGCGACTGCCCAATTATTATGCCTTCAAGACACAGATTTCTTGTTGCACATCTGACGGACGGACTACCCAAGATATCGTATGTAATGTTAGGGGACCTTCTCAGATATCTTATTGTCACGGGGTGGCGATAGGTGGCTCAAAACAGAATATTGTGGTTAGGCTGTCAACCAACTTTTAATTAATCCATAACATGGAACAGCTTTCTTAAAAAGCAATCAGATATTAAAACTTTGAGTTTTCTTATTATTTACTTTCGCACTATTCACTTTAATTATTTTTTGTTTAACTGATTTTTTAATTGAATTAACAAAATTGTATTTACATTGTGTAGGCCTTCTGGATTTTTCCAACCCATGTTTTTTTTTTCTTTCTGCTTAAATGTCAGTTTTTTGCACAAGTTCTGTTATTTATAATCACTTTTCTTTCATTTATTTTATTAAATAATTAATGGTCCGTATTCTTTTCGGTATAAATTCTTGCATACCGACATTATGGCTTCTAATATTTTTAAAATATTTGTTTTGTTAATTGATTGTGAAAATTGCTGGTGTGACAACGTTATTTTTAATACTTTTGCTTTGACTTTCTCTTCAACTCTGGATAATACGGCTGACAAACACAAAATTGCACAGTTAATGGGGTTGTTGTGTTCTCATACTTTGCTTTGGAACAAAATTTAAAATATTTCAAATAAAAAAACTCATTCAGCTTTTTTAAATTATTTGCTTTCGAAAATATTAAATTGAAGTTTTCGTTTTCTTTGAATGAAATCATGACATCAAGTTTCAGTTTAATTTGTTTGTTTTCTCGAGAGCGAACAGGAAGTAAAAAAAAGAAAGTAAAAATAAACAAAAGAATTCAAAATCCATTCCCTCTGTTTTTATTTATTTTATAAAACAAAGAAGAAATACTTTATTCCTTTGTGTTATTTTATCAGTTTCTCAGTTATTTTTCAAGGGTTTCAATATCATAAGCTTTTGCATTTCTTAACACATTTTATGTTTGTTTTTTATGGTCTCATTATACGTACGTATAAATGTATTTGTTTACATATGGGACATCATAAATTTTATGACAATCCATCATAGTGTTTGTCTTTTTTTAACATTTAGTTTTAATAATATCATTCAACATTTAAGGCAACAATATGACAAGAAAAAAACAAAATCATAAAACTGTAATGCCGTTTGTGGCCTTGGCCTTTATAAATTTTATTATCAGATTTTCTGTCTGTTTTTGTTAGTGTTATGTGTCGATATGATGCCCAGGGAGAAATCAAAATATGAAAAAAAAACAAAAACTATCTTTTTCGTCAATTCTTAACAAATTTTATTTTTTATTGCTCTATTTATTGTATATAAAAAAATCCTACTCTTGACGTAAAAGAAATGCAGAAAATATAAATCATTTTATTTCATAATTTATATTAAAGTAATTGTGGGTGTGTAGAAATGCTTTTAAGAGAAACTTTGAATCATTAAAAAAAAATTTAAAGGAGAAGTTAAAAAAAGTCATTAATATAAAAAATTAAAAAAAAATCTTTTTTAAGATTAAGCTTCAGGTTAAAAAATTTTTTTTTAATTTTTCATAGTACTAACGACTTTTTTGACTTCTTTTCTCAAAATTTTGAAATGTAATGAAATCATATGACAAAAAAAACAGTCACACATACGAGCAAGAATGATAGACACAAGATTACGACATACACATGATTTTCCGTTAATTTACGTAGATTGTTCATTGTTTAAAGAAAAAAAGTAATACATTTCCTCTCTCTCGCTATTTCTATCTCTCTCACTTTCTTATCTTAATATATAAAATTCGACTGTACGAGTACGTGACGTGTGTTTGGCATTGTACTCCTCTTAAACGGCCGGTACTCGTTCCTTTATGGCAACATGGTCATGTCTCCAAAAGCACTTATTTTAAGTGGAAAAATTCTTAAAAGTTTAAATTTACTAATTTCTTTATAAATAAAAAGGTTTTTTTGTTGTCGCCTAGAAAGAGAAACTTATTTAAAATAAAGCATGTTGCTTTATTGTAAATTAATTATGCAAATATTATGTTTTTTGAGACAAAAATGTGTTGCAGTTACAGTAACAAAGTGATATGTAAGTCTGTGTTCGTCTAAATAAAGTATTACTGAACCCTCAATTTAAACACACCACAACACAGACCTTTTTTAAATAAAAAAAAATATAAGAAAATTTACTAGAAACTTTTTAAAGAACTTTAAAACCAAAATAAGAATGAAAACGTATATGGAAAACTTAGCACATAAGAAAATAAATGTATGTGTGTATGTGTATGTACTGTTGGATATTTAACTTACAAGCCAAAACTTGAAACCCTATATATAAGTATAACTGTTATAATACTTGTATTAATACGTATAACAATAATAGTGAAAAAACTTGTGTACAATTTTTTCATGCCTACTTGATTATTTAATTTCATATTGTATAGACGTTTATTTCTGACAATAAAATTAGATTATAAATTTTTCTGTATCATCACTCGGACGTGTTTCATTTTGGTTACCATTCCACATTTTACATTTATATGTAAAAATAACTAACAAAGGTTATGGGCCCAGGATCCTGGTAACTAAGCTGAAGGATTTTAAATTGGGTTTTTGCAAATAATATATTTTTGCGGTGGATCAAATTTAATTTGATTTTTTGGGTTTCCTGTTTTATCCGGAATTTAGAGAGAAAAACAGAATGGCGAGTGGAATTGCAAATATAGAAAAATTAAATGGAGAAAATTACACAGCATGGTGTATTCAAGTCAAAAGTCTGCTTATCACAATGGATTTGTGGGATACAGTAACGGAAGACTGTCCAGCAGCAGAACCTCAGAAGAGTATATGGCAAAAGAGCGATAGTAAGGCGCTTGCAACAATAACTCTTAGTGTGAAATCCAGTGAGTTGATTCACATAAAGAATTGTACAACAGCAAAGAATGCTTGGTATGTATTAAGCTCCTTATATAAATCAAAGACGGCTTCCAGAAAAGTGAATTTGTTTAAAAAACTTGTCAAATTTAAAATTTATGGTAATGAAAAAATTTCATGTCAAATAAATGAATTTTGTTCAATTGTCGATGAGTTAAAGGAAATAGGAATCACATTGAATAATGATTTACTTTCAATCTTATTATTGTGTAGCCTTCCTGACGAAATGGAGAATTTTGTGGTAGCAATTGAAAGCCGGGATAATTTACCAACGTACGAGGAATTGATTTCTAAAATTAAAGAAGAAGAGATGAGACAATCAAGTAAATTAAATAATCAAACGGAAAATGTTTTTGCAGTAAAATCAAAGAATTATGAAAAGGGAAATAAAAAAGAGTACAACAATAGCAGTAACAAAAACAGAACCAGAAATATTTTGTCAAAGAGCAACAACAACAGTAAGAATGATGGGTATGTTAACAATTTCAATAATATTAAATGTTTTCGTTGTGGTAAAAAGGGCCACATACGTTCACAATGTAAAGAAAATCTAGAAAGTGATCTTGCTTGCTCTATATTAAATGAAAATAAACTTAGTTATGATAATTTATGGATATTAGACAGCGGGGCAACATCACACATGTGTAATTCAGAAAAACATTTTACAACATTATCTAAATCTGTAAAAAAAGTTGTGTTAGCGTCTGGTGAGAGTATTACAGCAGAAGGAATAGGTGATATTATATTAAAGACACAATTTTGCAACCTTACTCTGAAGAATGTATTATTTGTACCAAAATTGCATTCAAATTTTTTGTCAATTAACAAAATAGTTAAAGCCGAACATTTTGTAAAATTTATAAAAAACAAAGCAGAAATGAGAAGTAAAAATAATAGACTAATTTTGACAGCTGATTTGAAATCAGATATTTTTGTAGTAAATATAAAATCTATAAAAAAGGGTGAAAACAATGAAAGTGTTTTTGGAGTAATAGATGAAAATGCTGGCATTAAATGGCATCAACGATTTGGTCATTTAAATATGCATGATTTAAATAAGATGAGTCAGAACAATATTCTTAAAGGTTTTGATATAAAAATGCCGAAATTCATTGAATGTGTTACTTGTGCGATTTGTAAAATTTCTGCCAAACCATACAAAAGCTATGCCAGTATACAAACAAATGATTTATTAGAATTGGTGCATACAGATTTATGTGGACCAATTGGTACAAAAACCTTGGGTGGTGCATCCTATTTTATCACATTTATTGACGATTACTCACGGTATACAACAACATATTTTTTAAAAAATAAATCAGATGCTTTTGAAGCATTTTGTTCTTTTGCTGGGATTGCGGAGAAGCAGACAGGCCGCCAAATTAAAGTCGTTAGAAGTGATAATGGGAGGGAATTTGTAAATTCTAAATTTAAAGAATTATTTAAAAAGAAAGGTATTATACATCAAACAACAGTCAGTTATTCACCTCAACAGAACGGAGTGTCAGAGAGAGCAAATAGGACGTTAGTTGAAATGGCAAGATGCTTAATATCATCATCAGGATTGCCACAAATGTTATGGGGAGAAGCTATTAATACGGCAACATATTTAAAAAATCGTATTGCTACAAAAGTTTTGAATAATGTGACACCGTATGAGCGTTGGATAGGTAGAAAACCATCAGTTTTTCATTTAAAAACTTTCGGATGTGATGCAGTGGTATTAAACAAAGGACCAAAGCCAAAAGGAAGTAAATTTTTGCCTAAAGGAAATAAAGTAAAATTTGTCGGTTACGAGTTAACAACCAAGGGATATCGGTTATATAATCCTATTTCTAGACAAATAATTATTTCTAGAGATGTTATTTTCTTTGAACAATCATTTGAGAAAAATATTGTTAAGGAAACAGAAGAAGAAAATAAATATTTTTTTGATATTTTAAAAACAAATGAACAAGTAAATGTTCCCGCAGAAATACATAATGAGAACATAGAATTAGTTGAAGATGAAGAAAATCATATTAGTAGTGAGGAAACTGATAGAGATGAATCAATAATTGTCGAAAATAAGAGAAAACGAGGCAGGCCAAAATTGGTAAAAAGTGGTGGAAAAGGTAGACCAAGAAAAGTATACTGTACTGAAAATGGTATTGAGATGTTGAACTCAATTATTGAAGACCCTAAAAATGTAGCTGAAGCTTTAAATTCTAAAGATTCTTTAAGATGGAAAGAAGCTATGAAGTTAGAATTTGACTCATTAATAAAAAATAGAACATGGAATCTTGTGGAAAAACCAAAAGGGAAAAATATTATTGGTTGCAAGTGGGTATTTGCTTTAAAGCGTAAATCAGATGGTTCAGTAGAAAAATACAAGGCAAGACTTGTTGCTCAAGGTTGTTCCCAAAAACAAAACATTGACTATAAAGAAACATTTGCACCCGTTGTCCGACATTCAACAATAAGGTTATTATTGGCCTTAGCAGCTAAACTTAAATTATTAGTAAACCATGTAGATATTGTTGCAGCATATTTAAATGGAAATATTGAAGAAGATGTTTATATGTTACAACCGCCAATGTTTGAAGAATACAATAATCCTAACAAAGTTTGCAAATTAAATAAATCTTTATACGGTTTAAAACAAGCTGGACGTGAGTGGAACAAGAAAGTTAATGATATTTTGTTGAAATTGGGTTTTACTAGATGTAAATCAGATACTTGTGTTTATATTCTGAAAAATAAATCAAGTTTAATAATTATAGCAATTTATGTAGATGACATGTTGCTAGCATGTTCAAATGAGATGGATATGAAGAACATAATTATTGATTTGAACAAGCATGTAGAGGCTGTAGATCGCGGACCAATATCATTTTATTTGGGAATGGAAATAGAACGAGAAAATTTAAGAGGAGATATAACAATACATCAAAACAAATATGCTCAGGAAATTTTAGAACAGTGGAATATGTCAAATTGTAAATTTGCGCTTACACCATGGCCAAGTGGACTAGTGCTGGAGAAGTGTAAGAAAAGCTGTACAGACTTGAATGATAAAAAGTATCAAAGTTTAATTGGTTCTTTAATGTATCTTGCCGTAATAACAAGACCGGATTTAATTCATGTCGTTTCAAAATTATCTCAATTTAACTGTCATCCACATCAAGAACATTTTCAAGCAGCAAAACACGTTTTAAGATACCTTAAAAATAATCCGGGTTTAAAAATAACTTATTCTTCCAATTATAATGAATTTGAATGTTTCACAGATGCTGACTGGGGATGTGATTCAACAGATAGAAAATCTTACTCTGGTCATGTAGTATTTATGAGTGGAGGTCCAATTGCTTGGGAGTCTCGAAATCAATTAATTGTAGCTCTGAGTACAATGGAAGCTGAATACGTTGCTTTATGTCAAGGAACTAAGGAAATAATTTTTCACAGAAATCTTCTAAAAGAACTTAAAGTGAATGATTTGTTGACAAGTCCAACAACAATTTTTTGTGACAATCAAAGTGCTAATTTTATGGTAAAAAATCCTGCTTTACATAAAAGAAGCAAACATATTGATATTAGATATCATTACATCCGTGATCAGTATGAGAGGAAAACTGTTACCATTGAATACATTCCTTCAGAACAAAATGCAGCGGATATTTTAACCAAAGTTTTAACTAAAAACAAACATTCCATTGGTTGTAATTTTTTAAAATTAAAATAGTAATTTTCTATTATTATTAATTTTTGTTTAAATGTATTTGGCTTGAGGTGGAGTTTGTTGGATATTTAACTTACAAGCCAAAACTTGAAACCCTATATATAAGTATAACTGTTATAATACTTGTATTAATACGTATAACAATAATAGTGAAAAAACTTGTGTACAATTTTTTCATGCCTACTTGATTATTTAATTTCATATTGTATAGACGTTTATTTCTGACAATAAAATTAGATTAT
The DNA here is from genome assembly GCA_947397855.1 of Thelaira solivaga. NCBI lineage: Eukaryota > Metazoa > Arthropoda > Insecta > Diptera > Tachinidae > Thelaira > Thelaira solivaga. Next base: position 39,580,775 of record OX377610.1, read on the forward strand.
AAATTTTTCTGTATCATCACTCGGACGTGTTTCATTTTGGTTACCATTCCACATTTTACATTTATATGTAAAAATAACTAACATGTACACACATCGATGTAGTAAGTATGTTATGTCCCTTGTGTTGAAAAAACTTAGAAAAATTTTTAAAATGGAAAAAGTTTAATATTTGAGGGTTTTTTATATATTTTTTTATACCCACATACAAACACCCATATATTTTCGAACATAAACAAGACATCGATACTTAAAGCATCAAATCATAATTCAATTTTAAATAAAAATGTTTGTTTAAAAATATTTTATCCCAAAATTAAAGAACTTGTGATTCAGTTAAATTTTTAACTCTCAGCTGTGTGTTTAAATAAAAGCCAGAATTTTGTGTGGTGTTTGCTTTACCGCAAAATAAAAGTGAATGACTTTTAAATAATAAAAAGAAATATATGTAATAATTTCTATTTGAAATTTTAAAGTTTAACAAAATATTAATTTTTATTTGTGCTTAATTCCAGAAATTGTTTTGGTTGTTGTACATGCTAATTTGTAGTCATGAAATATGGAGTTAAAAATAACACCATAAAGAACCCTTATAAGCTACCGAATCGCGCTACCGGGCTATTTTCGAAGTAAAATTAAACAAAAGTAGAACTTATCTTCTTTTTCTTTTTGTACTTTCCACTACTATTTTCTACTTCTCCTTACTCTTCTCTGTTAATTGATATCCAACTTTCCTCTTGTCACAAAGTGACAATTTCAGAGAACCCAAATAAGCACTTTCTTTTTTTCTTTATTGGGGCGCCCTGTGCAACCTATCCTAACCTAACCCAATCGCATATATGTACATAAGATTAAACAGCGAAATAACTTGCTAAGGGCATAATCTTGTTTTCTTTTATTTTCGGTAGTACTAGTTTTATGGGTTTTAAAAATTTTGAAGGTAAACATTTTGCCATTTAGACATTTTAGACTTTTTTGGATAGACTTAGCCTTTTTTTCTCGTATTTAGCCTTGAAATTTATGATTTCGCCTCCAGCTTTATTCCTAGCCTTTTCTCTTTTTCGCAATTTTTTTTGCGGATAGTGCGAAAAAAATTTTTTTATAATTTTTTCAAAAAACAGCAAGTTATGACCAAAAAGGTGTTTAAAACGACCTTACTTTCTTTAGTTTTTGTCATTGTCTTGATTTTTTATAAAAATCATAATTATTATTTTGAATTTTAAGCAATAGTTTTTTAACTTTTTAAATTTTTTTTCTTCTTGTAAGTGGTTTAGATTTGTCTAGCCTTTTTTCAAAGCAAATTTAAATTAATTTTTTTTCTAGCTCCTGGCAAAATTGTTCCTCAATATAACATGTGTAATTTGCTTTTTTAAGTGCTGTTTTTACAACACAAGCAATCAACTCGTCTGGGAAATTTATATGGAAAGTACTCAAAATATTGAGTGTTTTTTATACCAACTTTTTAGACGAGTTGATCGCTGGTGGTATAAAAACAACACATATTTTATAATTAGATTTTTTTGTTTATCACTGCTAAATAAAAGCTCAATTTGAATTACCCAATTGACTGGTTTGTTGTTACACTTTTACTTTTAGAAGAAAAATGCTGGTGTTCTCTTCTTCGTGCTTGTTATCTGCCATTAATTTAAAAATAAAAAAATGCTTCATGCACTTTCATTTTTGCTGACCTCATCACTGTAATTGCTGCTGAGCCGAGAGAACAGTGATTGGTATTAAATGGCTTGTGATTAAAATCAAATTAAAAGTGACTATTTGAATTAAACCAAATTGTATTGTATGAACACAAAAGTGCATTCTTAAGAGTATTGATTACGTATGAATTGTTTTTGCATGCCACCAACAAACGTTGGAATCTTGCGACGTATACTTAATAAAAAGAATATTAGTAATAATCATACGTTACTACAATTTATGACAAATATTAATTTTTTTATATATATTTTTTAATTTTTGCATAATTTCCTACTGAATTGATCAATATAAATTGAAATAAATATTTGAGAGCTTAAACAAAACAAAAATATGTGTTGCATCGTATACAGTCATGGTATAAAAAAACCAGGTAATTTTAAAACGTTTGTACAGGGTGGGCCAAAAGAAACCAAGGGGTGGAAAAGTTTAATAACTTTTTTGTTTATTAACTTTTTTTATTTTTTCTTTCAGATTATATAATATACAAAATGGAAATATTTTTACACTAAGTATGAAAAATGATGTCTCTTAAATGATGGGCTCTTTTTAGAGCATTTTCCATAACATCTTTCAAAACTTGTGGCTGTAGCGTTCGAGTTTCTGCAACACTGTTTGCCTTGAGTTCAAGGATTGTCTCTGGCTTGTTCACATACACTCGTTCCTTCAAAAAACCCCAAAGAAAATAGTCGGGTGCTGTCAAATCTGGCGATCGCGCTGGCCAAATAATTTCCGAATTTCGAGAAATTATTCGCTCTCCAAAAATTTGACTTAAAAGTGCCATTGTGTCTCGGGCAGTATGGGCAGTGGCTCCGTCCTGCTGAAACCACATACCAGGTCTGTTTTCAAGAGCAGGACGTAAAAAATTTTCTATCATAAAACGATACCGCTCTCCATTTACGGTTACAGCACTTCCATCTTCATTCTCGGAAGAAGTAGGGCCCAATGACATTTTCAGATGTGATCCCACACCATACTGTACACCTGATGGGGTGCAATTGGCATTGATGAATGGCTCTTGGATTTTGAGAACCCCAGAATCTACAGTTCTGCTTGTTAACAAAGCCATTCAAATGAAAATGAGCTTCATCACTCATAATAAAATAATTGATCTCTGGTTTAAATAACAAAATTCTATTGTTCTGGTTCTCTGTTCAGTTGTGAACTTCTCCATTATAAATTCTCCAAGTGTTGTCTATATAATCTGAAAGAAAAAATAAAAAAAAAATTAATAAACAAAAAAGTTATTAAGCTTTTACACCCCTTGGTTTATTTTGGCCCACCCTGTATATTTAAACTTCACTCGAACATTGCCAATAGATAAGTGGGTAGTATTTAATATAAGCTATCAGTTTGGGAGTCGTAGGGTCGATTGCTTCCTAGACCCTGTGTGTTTTTTTCCAGACTAGCCAAGAAGCTGGGCGGGATTTTTGCCCCACCCGTCAACTTTTGAATTTATGAAATAAATTTATAAAGTCAATTTAACAAATCCAAGTACAGACTTGACAACAATGCTCCAAAATACTTTCAAGCACATTAAAATATTTGTCATTGAAATAAAATTATTTAAATAACAAATAAGCATAAATTTGCATTTATTTGCTGTTGGTCTTCCTTCTTTAATTGCTGTTTTTAAATAAATTTGTTTTATACTCGTATCTTTAATAACTTCTGTAATATGTTGTTATTTAAAAAAATTTTTTTTTCTTTTGTAAAATTTATTTGCGTGTTGTGGCAGAGTTGTAAAATAGTACAGTGCAGTAATTTCATTGAAATCCAAATTATATGCCACAAGTGTATCCAAAGTTGTAAAACTAAATGACACCTCCAGTTTGATAAGTAAATGTAGTTTTTTTTTTTTCAAATACACATACACAAGCACAATCCCATACTCGTATATAATCCCAACCTTTAACTCTCGTACTGGTTGGCCTATTATAAATTCTTTTTTCTGTTTTCTTTTAATGTTTTTACAAATTGTAAAATTATATATTTTATTACAAGCCCGGCAGTGGCATAAAAAACAAATACGTTGTTTCATAGTTTAAATTAAACACCCCAAGCACTCTGCTGACCATAAAATTAAGTTAATGAAATATTTTTTTTTTTTTAATTTTAAAACAGAATTTTAGGTTTTATAAAATTATTATATGCTGTGGCCATTCTTTTTCTGTAACATGGAAATGGAACCAATTTTTTTTTAATATTAAGGTTACTCACAGATTATCATGCTTTTCTTAAAATTTTTAATTAATTCTCTAAAACTGTTTTTTTAACTTTAAATTAGCATATTATATAAATTTAAATATCAATTTGAATACAGCACCCTTATAAAAGCAGGAAATACAATCATTCATTTGTTGCTCCAGTTTTTTATTTTAATTTTTTTTTGTATTAAGGCTGTTGCCGTTTTTTTATTTTTCTTTGCATTGTTTTTTTTTTTTAACGGAAATGAAATGAGTTTTGCGGCTATTTTTTACTATTACTGTAGTAAAATTATACAAATATTTTTTGTTTTTTTGTTTTGTACTCTTGGACATGCAAAGGACTGCTCTGGTATACTCATGATTGCAGTAGGTGCTATTCTAGGCGTAGACCATATAATTTGTTGAAATGTTATGTTTAGAGTTTAAACAAACTGCTAGTAGTTTTTTATTTACTCTCCCTTTTTTACTCTATTAGATAGCCAGCCATTAAACATGAATGCGAACTTAAAATCATGTTTCCACTTTAATATAAATGAATTTTTAACGTGCACAAAAAGAAATGAATACATTTTTGTGATAAATTTGGCTTCAATGGAAATTTTTTAATGCATAAAAAAGGACTTTAATTGACATGCGTTAAGGGTTATATTATTGCCAGTACAGCATTGTCAGGAGCTAAAAAAAAATTGGGTAAATTAGCCCAGGCTATACTATAAAAAACTCAAAGCTTAAAATTTTAAATTTTCTTATTTTTTTTTTTTATAAAAAACATAAGGGTTTTTGTAATTATGCCTTTTATTAAAAATCAACAAGAGAAAATAAAATAACAAAAACTAAAAAATAAAAACGACTTTAAATATAACTATTTAATCATTTTTTTTTTTCAATGTCAAAAAAATTTAATTAAAGTGACTTAGTGGTCACCAACACAACAATGCTGTTGATTCTATTCAGGAAAAACAACCTCAATATTTTTTAAATGATGAAGTAAAGCATCAGGAACGTGTTAGAGTACAACATTTACAAAATCATACAAAATTACAAAATAATAAATGCTGGAATAACTTTCGTACCTTATATAATATAAGTGCCTCCCCAGATATTAGTGGTAGAGAAATGTTCCAAATAAGCCAAATAAAAGACGATAATGAAATAGATGTTGTACAGGTTGAACATTTAAGTTCTGCACCAGTAACACCAAGTAACATACGAAATAAAAGTGCCTTTAATTTAGATTTAAATAACGAATATCACAATAATGATAGTATTAATGGCAATATTAATTGTAATGATTTAAAAATTGATTCTTTGAAAGCAGTTGAAACCAATAACAACAATAAGTTTTATTCTAAACAAGATGATCAACAATTACATACAACTTCGACGATTACAACAGCAACAATTTCCCAACGCACTGTAGATCAAAATAATGCTTATCGATATTGAAAGTGTCCACAATTATGCAAAATCAAAGTCATTCGAAGGTGATGATGAATATACATCACCTAATGGTAGTCGTCATAGTAGTTATTTAGATGATGACGAAGATGATGATGATGATGAAGACAATGACGGTGGTGCAGAATATGATAATGATGATGATATTGATTATGAAGACAATTCACAAATAAATGCTGACAAAATGGCTGATAATTTGGAAGCAGATTACGAAGATATTTTTAATAAACGAAAGTATAAAGGGTTTCAAAAACTTTCGATTTCAACTGATGGTGCTCTTTTAACTAACACTGGTAAAATTGTGAATAGCAAAGGAGCTGTTTCTGAAATAAAAAAATCTGATAATCTTGTCGATGTACTAAAAGATTATAAAAACCACCAATATTCATTAGTGAGTAAAAATGACGTTAATGGTGGTAAAGAGGATGAGGAAATTCATGTAGATATTGATGTCGAAACTATAGAATCACAATCGTCGCCCATTGTTTCTGGTTTAGGCACAATTATAACCAATAATGGTATTGGTGAAGAATCTACAACTGGCGTCAAGCCTGATCATCATGCTCGTCGGCCAATGAATGCGTTTTTAATATTTTGTAAACGTCATCGGGCAATTGTTAAGGAACGTTACAAGAATTTGGAGAACAGAGCAATAACTAAAATATTAGGAGATTGGTGGGCGTCATTGGACATCATTGATAAGAAATGTTTTACCAGTTTAGCTCAACAGAATAAGGATGCGTTCTTTTCGGCCAATCCTAATTTTAAATGGTATAAACTACCAGCACCACCACTTCGAACTCTAACTACACGACCATCTAGTTCCTTTGATCAAGATTATCAGGATGATAACGATGCGAGTGCAATTGAAATTAGGAGCAATAATACGCGTTATAATAATATCCATAGTAACTATTTTAAATTAGCTGATGAAGCACAAATGGGTGATTTAAGTCAATTAATGCAAGATAAATCAAAGACCTCAACACAATGCGTAGACTTGCAACAAGTTCTAGGCGAAACATCACAATTTATGAGGGCACATATTACAGGTAACTCAGAAACACTGGAAGAAAATCATTTAAAAAGACGTTTTTACAACGAGAACAGTTTTTCGAGTAACAGCAGTGAAGAGGATGCTGTAGAGTCAAAAAAGAAAAGTGCAAGAACATGCAAGGGAAAAAGATATCAGGAACTAATCAACTCTGGCCAAATAGCTACCGCCTTAAAAAAATCAAAGTCGTCTATACGTCCCATTTGTGTTGGAGGTACTGGAAGTGGTGGTGACGATTCGGAAATTAATATAAAACGAAATTTCTCTGCTGTTAGTAGCTTTAATAACAATCTTCTAAATAGTGGCTGCCAAAAAAGTTCTGCATCTGAATCTGAAAATATAATTTTGCATGATTTGAATAGCTTTGATTTGGAAGAAAGAATTAAAGAACTGCCAGCTTTAAATTTGGACGATTATTTGCAACGAAAACGAAATACAAAAAAGAAAAAGAAATTCGTTTCTAATGGCAAAAAAAGAAACCAACGTAGCAATAACATCACCACTGGCAGCATCGATAATGACAATCATGTTAAAATTTTATCTAAGGCTCGATCACAGCAGGAATATAAAAAGCTGATCAAACGTGAAGAACATGCTGCAACTGCGGTGGGTAGTCAAAAACGGAAAGCTCGTAAGGAAAGCATTACACGTCGTGATGTTTCCGCCATAGAACAAGAAGTGGCATCTCTGTTACCTTTAACTATCAATGGCTGTTGCTATTTTCAAGAAGCACCTACAACTGCTAAATATATGAAGATTGAAAAAGACACTGAAACACCACAATCACTTAATGGCACATCAACATTAGCATCACCAACCATTCCTTTAGGGCAAAATGATACCAATACAAGTAACATTATTTCAAATGACAATATATCATCGTCTACCTCAGATTTACTCATACTGGCCGAAGTGGCTGCCAATCGCACTGAACTAAAGCATTAATTTGTTAAAACAATAATATTACGTTTATACGTAATACATTGGTATGCAATCTTTATTACATTGTTTTGTTTTGTAATGATATTTATTTAATTTTTGTTAAATGTGTGTGTAATGCAGTAAATTTTGATTGCGCTGTTTTTAGAATGTGCAATATGTATCTGTAGATGTGCGTGCATACATACATATTTGTTAATTTCACTTTCCTTTTTTTTTTACTTCCTCTCATTTTTTTAAGTCCATCAAGATTTGAATTTTGAAGACGTCTTTAATTAAACATTTAAATATGCAATTAACAACATCGGTGCAGAAAATTAAAAATCTACATATTAAATGTTACATATCTGATTTTGTTTTAAAAATTTTATCACGAATATATGAAATAATTAAAGTTTAAAAAAAAATAAAACCATATGACAAAAATTTTTTTAAGAAACTAAATTTAATACAATATCTAATTACAGCTAAATCTTTTATGATTTCGGCAGATTATATACGACATTGCTCGAAATAAATCTAAATCAATTTTTTAACTGTGTTACGAATTAGTAAATTTGCGCAATCAAAATTTTAATGAGGAGCAAAAAGTTCTATACAAAGTTAAATAACTTAAATTATTTAAAATCTGTTTAATATACTTTTTTATTTATTAATTTCAAATTTTTTACTTGTTGAACAATAATAATGAAAATCAGTAAATTTATAATAAAGTTATCCAGCATTCTTCGTCTTGACCATAGAAGAATATTCAGTTACAAGTAGGTTGTACTGTACTCTCTCCCTATAGCCATTATCGGCCTCATATTTTGCAAAAATCTGTCGTTCTGAAATTAATCAACATTGATTGATTTAATTGTTTTCTAGTTTGAAAATTGTAGACTCTGTCATCATTTTGATTTCCCTACATAGCATTGTCGAGAGAAGAATATAAGTGATATCTGCAATTTCGAATTCTCTTTCAGAATATTCACGTAGATGCAGAGGTGCACCAGACCTCTTTGGGTCTCAGACTTCTATACCGATATAAGCCCATAAGTTTTCTTTTAGTGCAAGCCGATCCGCTTGTCAATTTTCCAAGTGTTTTCAATTTATAATCTTACTGATTTTCATTAGTCTTATTCATCAAAATTTTAACATATTTTTTTGGTGTTAAAAAAATGTAGGTTCAATAATGGCACCTGAAATTTTGTGTTAGTACTAAGAATTCCATTTAAAGATTATGATATAATTTTACATAATTTTCTTGTTAAATTTAATGACTGGGAAAGTCAATTCAGTTTATTATTATTTTTAAAGTCTTTTGTTTTCAATTATCTTTAATTTTTTCGAAAACTGCCTAAGTTTAGAAATACATGTATGTGTGGTAAATTTATTTTTAGTCGAGATTATTGTTCGTTTTGTTAGTTGACGTAAAGATACATCAATTTGTCGTTATCATGAAATATCAGCGTCATTTTAATAAAAAGTAAATTTTTGTGCAAAAAATCTGTGAATAAAATAATAAATGAAATAGAAACCATAAAAAAAAAAAAAAAAATTTTGTATTTTCTTTTTAATGCGGCTTAATTTGCTTTATCGTACTAAAAAGCGCGCAGCCTCATCATTACAAAATGATAGTACTTAACAACTAGACTCAAAATTTAAACGTCAACCGTCAATACTAATAAACTTAATATATAATTTTGTTTTAAGGTTTTATTTATTGACAAAAGCAAACTTAACTTAACATGGATCTGCTGGTAAGATGTTTGTTTGGTTTTAAAAAAATTTTTACTTTTAATAAATACTCGTATGCGAATTTAGTTCTGTTACTTTTTTTTAGTTTAGATCGTTACTTAAGCCAAACCAAAGAGGGCCAGAAGAAAATCTTTGTGTTTCCATATTAAATAAATAAACAAGTAGTTTATTCGTTTTATTTTTCTGCAAAATACAAACGTTCGCATATTTAACACCAGTTACAATTAAAATTAAGAATTTATGCCAATTTCTTAGATACTAATAAATTTTCTCTGGCTAAAAAAATATAAACATGCAATACATAGTTATTTACCAAGAACACATGCGTGATACGTACTTACACTGAAAGAAATATGTATGTGACATAAATTTAATGCAACGATTTCAAAAAATATTTCATAAATTAAGTGAATTATTGAAATATTTTCATTGTTTTATTGCAATTAAATATTTTATTAACGAATGAATATTTCATTGGATTACTAAAATATTTCATTAAATTAATGAAAAATATTTTTTGAAATAGTTAAATTTTATTGAAATAATGAAATATTTCATTAAATTATTCATTCAGTGAATGAAACATTTCATTAAAATAACGAACATTTCATTATATGATTAAAAATTTCATTGATTTAAAGAAAATTTTCATTAAATTAATGAAACTTTTCATTAAATGAATGAAAATATCAATTAATGAATGAAACATTTCACTTAAAATAATAAAAAATTTCATTAAAATTTCTTTGATTTAAAGAAAAATTTCATAAAAGTAATTAATTTTTTCGTTAAATGAATGAAAATATCATTCAATTAATGAAATATTTAAGTAAAATAATGAAACCTTTCATTAAATGATTAAAAATTTCATTGATTTAAAGAAACATTTCATTAAATTAATAAAACATTTCATTAAATAAATGAAAATATCATTAAATGAATGAAAATATCAAACAATGAATGAAATGTTTCAATGTTTTAATGATTAAAAATTTCATTGATTTAAAGAAACATTTCATTAAATTAATAAAACATTTCATTAAATGAATAAAAAATGTTATTAAATTAATGAAACATTTCATTAAGTAATTACAAATTTTATTGATTTAAAAAAAAATCCCATGAATTATTGAAAAATAGTAAATTTTTAAATAATATGGCTATTTTGTTAAGCTTGAGGTCTTATTTTTCAAAAATTTATTTTTATATCGATATTTCGCTCCAATTTTTGTAGCTTCTTCAGGATATTTTTGAAAAATAAGACCTCAAGCTTAACAAAATAGCCATATTATTTAAAAGAAAAAGGTCAAATAAAACCAACTAATAGTAAATTTTTCTTTAGATTAATGATAAAGTTCAAAGGATACTTGTATATAAACAAAGTTCTTTTAGTTTTTATTTATCTTCTTTTTTTCTATATTAAAATTCTTTTAGTGTATGTTAGCTGTAGATTTTCGAAAGCAACTAATAATTCTAAGTACAACAAAATGTAAGTCGCATTAATGAAAGTTAATGGACTTTAAGCCCAATTGCGTTAAATCACACACAAAGTTTTATGAGGACAAAATGTTCTAAATGTCTCAGTCCAAAATAGCTACAAAGAATAATTGTTACTCTCTTTGGAAAATCTAATTTAAATGTCGCATGTTTTGTACCAAACAAAAATAATGTTGAATTTTATTTTATGAATAACTTCTGTTCAAAGCACTTATTTTCTCATAAATTTGTGCCTTTTACAAAAAGCTGACTATTACAAAATTTTATTTATTACAACTTTTAATGTTTAATCATAAATTATGATAAAAATTCAGGCAAATGGCGTTTATTATTTTTTTTTTTCATTTCATTTACTCACACATACTAGTATAATGTTATTATTTCTATAGTATACAATGTGGCACGCACTTTCACCTATAAGACTTGGCATGCTTTTAGGCTTTTTAAATTCAGCAGTTAATTTACTGCAGTAAAGTACTATAGAAAAGCAATTAATTGGAGTAAATTAACAAAAGATTTGTATCAGTTCTTACTAGTTTGTTTCTCTTATGCTTATGAATAAGTAAATTAAAGACAGACTTCCTCCATTTCACTGGCATGTACCTTTGTACCTTTTGCAGTTTCTTAACCAAAAAAAATTTTTCGTAGCTGATCATTAAGAAAATTAACCAATTACAAACAGAAAGTCGTGTGCGTTATAAGCTTCCATTAAATTTTATTACAAAAATCAAGTTTAATTCAAATTTAGCTGCTCTGCTGGCTGTAATCCTTTAAATTGTTTTAGGTTTTAATTAAACTGATAATCATGTTGATTGTGTGATTTCATTTGCTATGAAGAAAAATTAATTATGAAAATAAATTTAGGTGGATAGACGTTGATAACAGAGTTTCATTACTTTCCGTAACTCTTTAATTAAAAACCTTTGCAAATGGTTGTATTTATATAAGCTCCACACAAGTTTATTCTATTATTTTAGAAAAGATTTTTAGAATGTGTTATTGTATTCTAAACAGTTTACTTATTACACTGTGGGATAAAAAAATTACGTGGGATATTAATTTTCTGGTAGACTATGTTTTTAGAATTTGCCACACACCTACAAAATCTTGAATTACGTATAAAAAAAAGCCGGTTTTTCATACTTTTTTTATGCACTTATAAATCAGTAACTTAGTTTAATATCAACCAATTTTCAGTTCCTGTGGCCGTTTAAATGATATAAATATAATTTAAGTATTTGGTATTTCTTCACTAAAAAAGAATTGTTTTTTAATTTTTTCGCCATTTTTTAAGTTTTTACTCAGTATTTTCCAAAGAAATCTTACAATTTTTCAATTTATTTTCAAAATATGTTTATATAAGAGTAAAACCCAATTTGTTTTGTTAAAATCCTTTTAAAAATTACTGACTTACTAAATTTTTTTTAAACAAAATTTTTCCAGTAATACAATTTTTGGTCATTCCAGTCAAAGTATCAGTATTATGAAATCATTTTTATTTTATTTTTGCAATCATTTCTTGGTGAAAATATTTGCCTTGTTCAGCGCTGAACTGGCCCAGGTTGTCCTTTAAGAGGTAAAATGTATGTTTATGGACATAGTGCAACGTGACATTAACAACGTGAAATAGTTTTCGTTTCTATGATTATCAACAAAACTCTTCTATGCGCTTTTTGCAACGGAACTTAGCTTGCTCATAAAATTCTCAACCCTCATAATTTTGAAAATTTGAGGTCCAATAAAAATACAAAAGATTGATCAGCACGAATAAATAATATAAAAGAAAATAAGATTTGAAAAGAAAGACATAAATAACTCCTTCACTTAATTTTCAGAACAACTACCAGAAAAATAATTGTACTTCATTCTTTTTTGACATGCCTCACGGCAATATTGAAAATGCATCCATAAGTTTAGCTACTGGAATTATACCATGAATAGACGGATACACAATCAAGTACTCAACCGTAGACTACAATTAGGCACGACATTTCCAACCGCTCAATGTGTAGGTTTTTTTAGTTTTCTGCTAAATTAAATTGAGAGTTCTGTATCCTGTGGAACTTGTTAACATACAGGGTGGCCCAAATGAGACCTAGTGATGTTAAACACGTATAACTATTGTAATAACGGTTTTTTTTAATGATTTATTTTTATATGTTAAATACATTTTATGGAAATTTCACGTGACTATGTGTAAAATATTACATCAGGCAAATGACCACCATTTTGCTCGATACAGACTATTCTCTTTTTAGCGCATTTGCATTACACGGCGTAATGTTTCTGCTTGCAGGCGCCGTATTTCGTCTCGAATACTCTGCTTGAGCTGTCCAAGTGTCTGTAGTTTGTTAACATACACTTTGTCTTTTAAATAACCCCATAAAAAAAATCGGGCGCAGTTAAATCTGGTGAACGAAGATTCCAAGGAAAATCTGAATTTTTTAGAATTATGCGCTCACCAAAAATAGCGTATTGTAGTCGTTGTAGAAGCTGTTTCACAATTTGAAGTTTGTATGGATACATCTTAAGATCCAGCTTTAAAATTCTCTGTAATGTTGTTCTGGGTATACCCAATTGGCCGGAACGGCGACGAGTTGAGACAGATGGATCATTTGCAACACTCTGCTGCACAGCTTCCACGTTGTCTTCAGTACGAATATTTCGATGAAAACCTCTTTCTGGACGGTCGGCAACTGAACCCAGTTCCTCAAAACGGCGAACTAAACTTGTAATCATGGAAGATGTGGGCGCTGATTTTACGTTAAAAAAACAGCGATAATTTCGCTGCGTCAGAAAAATTGATCGTTGAGAAGAATAATAAAAATCGATAATTTTAATGCGTTCTTGTGGACTGTACGTATTCATTTTAAATTTCCAAGAGTTCAGTTATAATCTGCAAAAAGAAAAAATAAATTATGTTAAAAAATAAAAAAGTTATTTGTGTTTCACATCAGCTGGTCTTATTTGGGCCACCCGTTAGAATTAGTATTATTAAGATTGAGTATTTAAAATAATTTTAGTGCCCTGTAGATTGGTAACTAATCATTAGGGGGGTGGCAGGTGTAATTCTTGCCTAAGCCCAGGGAGCCAATGGTCAAAGTCTCCAGTGCTTGTTAAAAAATTTAAGGGTTTCAAGAAAGCCTTAAATAAGATAAGCTTGAAATTAAACTTATTGATTATGAAATGCCATATCAATTTCAAAGTGGGTGCCCTGTAGAAGCATGCTAACCTATTAAAATGGGGTAGCAGGTTCGATACTTGTCCAGAATTGATTTTTAATATTAAATATTAATAAATGCAAATAGAATGTATATAACAGTTTTCAATATTAAAATTTTATTTGGGAAGTTTATTTATTCAGTTCAATGCTTACTGAGTTTTTTGTTTGAATATTTGAATCTCTTTGGAACTATTGACAAATAATTCTTATTTAGTCAATTTCGTTTACAATATTACAAGGTTCTAATGTTTGTAAAAAACGTTGGGTGTAATCTACTGATTATTCAGAGTAGCGTCTGATGAAATGGTCCATATAGATATGATGAATAAATAATTCATAAGAATATCATGAGTAAGAGAATAGATAAATTTAAAATAATCCAAACAATTTCTTCAATTAAGCACAAATAAAGATTAATATTTTGTTAAACTTTAAAATTCCAAATTAAATTATTACACATATTAATAATAACAATAATTTTTAAGTTTCTGTAATATTATTCACTTTTACCATAAACAAAAACGATCTGAAACTGAAGCTTAAACAGCACAATTTTTGATAAATTCTCTTTAATCTTGAATATTGCAAGGATATTTTACTGCTTTTATAAAATCGTTTCAAGCTAATGTAAAGTTTTTATAAATTATAAATTATAAGAGAAATTTTTAGTTTTTTTAAATATTTAAATTCAATTCATTACAAAAAAAAAAAAAATAACTTCAAGAGAAAATGTTTATTTTATTGAAAAGATATGTCTTTCAAATTAATTTTAAAGTCACAGCAAGTTCACAGCAGCAAAATGGAGAAATAAAAAGAAAATAAAACAAAAAATACATTAAGAAATACTTCTTTTCAGGAGCTTTCAAGTGTGTTTTAACAAAAAAAAAAGGAATAAATAAATAAATGTGTGTGTAAATATGCGCTTAAAAAAATTCAGCTTCTACCTAAAACTTTACTATTATAGACGGTCTGTAATACCACTTGCAAACAGCAATATGTAAGTATTTAAGTAGAAATGGATTGTAATAAAATAAAAAGAGAAAAGAATTCATATTGAGAAATACTTTCCACAATAATTTGCATACAATTTTGTCATGTTGTACGTGCATACATAAATATCTTTGGTAATGCTATGAAATGGCGTTTTAATGGTTTTCCACTTGGCACTTACTTTTTCTTCTTTCCTTTTCTTCATTTAAGGAAAAGAAATAAAAGAAAAAAAAAAAAACAAGAGAAATAAGTTTTATACTTTATTTTACTCTTTTGCCTTATAAAATGTTAAAGTAAGTTTTTAGGCGCTAACAAATTGTCGCCGTAGTTTTATATTCGTTATTTGAGCTGTTTACAATCATTCTTAAGGGTGTTCGTTTGTATGCAAAGTATTTGCTAACAAAATATATAAAAAATGGTTGCTAACACGTCCATATGTAAATGTGTGTGTGTGTGTGTAGAATCAGTGAATAAAGCAATGAAATTAAAATATTTTTAAAATGTGCTTAATGCTACCGACATTTTAATAATAAAGAATAAAAAAAAGGAAAACAAGTAAGTTCAATTTCAAAAATTCAATAAAAATAATAAAGGTAATCACAAACAGTGCAAACGATGCAAGTCAGTGCAAAAATACTTTGGTGACAACAAAATGTACACGGTATTTCCTCCGTTTGCACTGGAAATACCTTGAGCTTACCTTGCTGTAAATATTTGCTCAAATGTCAATAAACAGAAAATGACAGATAAATTTAAAACTGACAGATTTTTGTGATTTTGCTGTTTCAAAACATTTGCTTAGCATATTTATAATATGCAAATTTTACACAAATATTGCTGTGATTACTCCTAATTTGTTTGACTAACTTTAATCATTTGGCATCATCGATTAAAAGTAAACAAAATTCGAGATGATTATTCGATAAGTTATAACCTTATATTTTCCAAAGTATGTAAAAAATGTATTCTAAAAACTTTTACCAAAAAAGCTAGTTCAGTGATATGTTTTCGGTGATATGTTTAAACTGACGTTCGTACTACATCTTACTTTACAGCTAAAGAAGTAGTCCAGTGATACATTTTATTTATAGATACTTTCCTTTTAAAGTATTAATTATATAATTTAAAAACTGTGAACTGAAAAAATTTAATTTTTTTTTAAATCTATTTATTTTGCTTCATACTCGTTTGTCTAAAACTGTTGATGAAAAAGAAACCGATAAAACACCATTTTAACCCTAAACCTTTTTTCTTAGCACTAAATTACTTTCACCAACGCAGAGGCATAATACTCAGTGAAACATTCAATAAAGATGCCATTAAAAATAAAGACTGGTATTATTATGACAGATTTTTCATACAAATTTGTCATAATATCGATTTCAAGTCTACTTTAATTTTCTTTGAATACAAGCAGAAATATTTATGACAATTTTGTGTGTTCTTTCATGACCACACTCCAGTTAAAACTTACAAAAGTAAATTATTATTTGAGTTTTTTTTTTATGTGGAAAATATTTTGATTTTAAAAGAAGAAATACTTATATATGGATATAAAATTTCTTCACAATTTTAAATCATGTTTATAATAGGCTAAGGCTGTTTTTTTTTTTTTAATAAACAACATTTTAAGAAAGTATAAATAAACATTTGAGCAGGAAAACAAATTGAAATTTCTATGGTTTTAATAAATAAATTGATTTTTTATTGGCTTTAAGTTATTAATTGTAAGTGTGATTTATTTTATGTGGGTCTTTTTTTTTAGTGTAAAAATATTTTTGAAAGGACAGTATTTAATGTGTAGAAAAATATTTTATTTATCTTTTAAATAACTAAGAAAGTAAATAAATTTTTGAACGGAATGAATTGTAAAGAGCATTTAAGGGTTTTCAGAATACTGTTTATTAATTAAAAATTAGCTTTTCTCTCCAAAAAATAAATTAATCTTTCTTATTAATTAAGATATTAATATTTTAATTATTATATAAAATTTTGAAATGAAAATAATTATGTTTTTGCTTTATAATTTTCTGTTAAAAAAAAGTTGTTGCATAACTATTGAAATATCTAATATCAAATAACAAAAAGGAAAACATGAATATATATGTAAATAAATAACTTTTCATATATAAATATATAAAATGTTTATTTATATATAAATGTTTATTTTCGAAGAAATTAATAAACCAGAAACTAAAGTAAAAATAAAAATTGTAATTCTCTTAGAACCCTATGCCGTTGTAATACTCTTTTTTCTTTTGAATTTACTACTTCTAACGAAGTTGAGAATTTGATATTGAGCTTATCTCCTGGCAAAAGCTGTGGTCATGACAACATATCGTCCAGAGTATATAAAAACTGCAGTAGCAGTGTTGAGCCCCATCTGGTTGAAATTTTTAATAAAATTATAGCTACCAAAACATACCCGGACATCCTGAAAATACATAGGGTAATACCAATACCAAAGAGCAGGGGCTTAAACTCGATTGATCAATATCGTCCTATATTGGTACTACCAATAGTTGACAAAATTTTTGGGAAAATTCTACATGCTCAAATTTTCGTCGTATTTTGAGGGAAACAATCTGTTGAACGACTGTCAATATGGCTTTCTGAAAGGTTGTGGTACAGAAGAGGCAACAGTTAATGTCCTAAATTGTATATGCAAAATGTTAGATGAGAGCAATGGTGGAGTTACTGCAGTCTTTTTCGATTAGCCAGGGCATTTGACATGATTAACCAGGAGATTTTGATACAAAAGCTACAACATTATGGTATCCATAATAATGATCTTTTGCTATTTCAATCTTACTTGGAAAATAGGCGACAGTTTGTACAGGTCCATGAAAGTAAGAGTAGCTTAAGCAAAGTTGACTATGGGGTACCCCAGGAAAGTGTGTTAGGGCCCTTGCTTGTGTTTTTTATAGACGTATAGAACTTTAAATTGCAATAAAACAACGATGGATTATTTGATTGACATGAATTTTAGTTATCCGAAAGATAATCTTGTGGCATTACATTTTAAATATGATTTCTGGCACATGACCGCCACGGTTGGCTCGTCGGATGGACGTCCAATTTTCAATGACTTTTTTCAACATTTGTGGCCGTATATCGGCCAAATGGTCAAGCGTTTGTGGCTTATCCGCATAGACCAATGACTTTATATAGCCCCACAGAAAGTAGTCTACCGGTGTTAAATCACAAGATCTTGGAGGCCAATTCACTGGTCCAAAACGTGAAATTAGGCGGTCACCAAACGTCTCTTCCAATAAATCGATTGTGGCACGAGCTGTGTGACATGTTGCGCCGTCTTGTTGGAACCACAGCTCCTGGACATCATGGTTGTTCAATTCAGGAATGAAAAAGTTAGTAATCATGGCTCTATACCGATCACCATTGACTGTAACATTCTGGCCATCATCGCTTTTGAAGAAGTACGGACCAATGATTCCACCAGCCCATAAAGCGCACCAAACAGTCAGTTTTTCTGGATGTAACGGTGTTTCGACATACACTTGAGGATTAGCTTCACTCCAAATGCGGCAGTTTTGTTTGTTGACGTAGCCATTCAACCAGAAGTGCGCTTCATCGCTAAATAAAATTTGCTTATGAAAATCGGGGACAACGGCAATCTCAAAATTGCACTATTTGCAAGTGTTGTTCAGGCGTTAGTCTATTCATGATAAATTGCCAAAACTGAGAATAAATCACTTGACAGCTGTTAAATCGGTCGCTATCTTGAACAGTAATGCCAACTTAAAGTTCTATACGTCTATATAAAACACCCTTTATTAGGAATATTTAACGGAAATTATAAATTAGCTAGGTGTAATATTGCCAACTAGCCTCTAATTTTTTGTACAAATTTATAATTGAATTTTAATATTTAAATTAAAAAAAAATGAATAACATGAAAATTATTTTCGGTCGTTTTCTAAATGAAAGCAATCATAAATTTGCTCACTTGTACCACCAAAGAAATGTACTTTAAATTATAAATTATGCTTTTATTGGGTAATTAAAACAGCAACATTTTATATGTAAGCAAAAAGTATAATAAACTAATTTCGGCTGTGTCGAGTCTCAAGTTTTTTTTGGCATTTTCGAAAAAGTAAAAACCATGTTTGTTGATTCGACGAAGAAAGTGCGTGCAGGGTTAAAAAAAATTCTCTAACTTTAAATAATTAAAAATTTAAATTCCTTTTTAAATATTTGTACTAGTTTTTACAACAGGATTTATTTATGATATGTTGGCAGCCAAAAAAAATTAACAACAATTCTTTTCAAGCATACATTCAAACACAACATACGTATGTGAACATACTCATGTAACCGTTTGCAGCTTTTATGAATTTAACAAAACAAAACTAGTAAAATGTAGGCTTCCCTCAATTTTGCCTTCCTGCTTACTCTTATATTCATAAATATTTAAAGTTTTAATTACTTAAATCCGTTTGTTGGCAAAAAAAAGTTTATATTAAAAAAAAAAAACAAGTTCAGCTATTAGTGAAGACTAAAAGAAATATTTCATTAAATTCTACCGAAAATATAAATTAGTTGTTAGTTTTGTTATAAATATGCTAGAAGAAAATTAAAAATGAACAACAGAGGCATTTACCCCACCCCCCACAAAAAACAACAACAAGTATAATAATAAAAACACTGACTGATTCAAAATGCTTGTGCCACGTTTGCGTATATTATTTTTAAAGGATATGACTGAAAAATATTTATGAAAAAGTTTGTTTTTTTTTTAATTAAAAAGCAACACCTTTTGCCAACGAGTGGCAAGGCAGGCAGAAACTTATTACTTTATCTGCATTCAACATTTTCATCAGTTTAAAACTAAATGCAACAAAAAAAATTTTTTATTGAAACTACTAAGAAAACTGACTGTATTTATTAGGCAATAACGAATTTCATATGCCCTTTACTTAGAATACCTTTTAAACATCTCGTCATTTGGGTACATGCATATAAATTCTGACATTTCAATGATAAATAACTTGTTTTTGTAAATGAATATGCCTTGTGTCAAAAATCAGTATAAGAAATTTAAATAAATTGGGAAAATTAAATTAATACAAAAAAAATAAAAAAAAAATTAATACTTGACGCTCATATGAAAATCTATAAATTAAAAAATTTTTGTATTCCATATGACTTATACACATCAATATGTAAATATATGTTGGAATATGTATACAGTTATACATCTTAATATATAAAATTCGACTGTACGTGTGTTGGACATTCAACTACTCCTAAACGTCTAGACCAATTTAATTGAATTTCTGTGTATGGCTTTTGTGTTACGCCTAGGAAGGTTTAGCGACGCAAAATCGGCTGCAGATGGCGCTGTAGTTAGTATCTAGCTTACGAGTATTTATAAGGAGTAGTTTTTTTGCTATTATCTTTTTGGCAACACTAGTTTTGACAGCTCACGCACGTTTTGTATCTTGTGTCACTGTCAAACATCTTCAGTTTGGTCTATAATTTAATCATGAATCGTCTTACAAACGAACAACGCTTGCAAATTATTTAATTTTATTACCAAAATGCGTGCTCTGTTAAGAAAGTTCATCGCGCGCTTCTTCCATTTTATGGTCAGTTTAATCGACCTACTGAGGCTTCTATTCGGGCTATTGTAACAAAATTTCGCACCAAATTTACATTGTTGGACATTAAACCACCAACACGCTTACGTAGAGTGCGAACTGAAGAAAATATCGCAGCCGTATCGGCCAGTGTTGGTGATGACCGTGAATTACCGATTCGGCGCCGTTCGCAGCAATTGGGCCTCTGTTACTCCACTACGTGGAAAATTTTGCGGAAGGATTTGGGTGTGAAGCCTTATAAGATACAACTGGTGCAAGAATTGAAGCCAAACGACCTACCACAACGCCAAATTTTTGGTGAATGGGCTCTTGAAAAGTTAGATGAAGATCCACTTTTTTATCGAAGAATTGTGTTCAGCGACGAGGCTCATTTCTGGTTGAATGGATACGTGAACAAGCAAAACTGCCGTATTTGGAGTGAAGAGCAGCCAGAAGCATTGCAAGAGCTACCAATGCATCCACAAAAAACAACCGTTTGGTGCGGATTATGGGCTGGCGGCATCATTGGGCCGTATTTCTTCAAAGATGATGCGAATCACAACGTTACTGTGAATGGTGAGCGCTACCGTGCGATGATAACAAACTTTTTTTTGCCCAAAATGGAAGAGCTTGACTTGCATGACATGTGGTTTCAACAAGACGGTGCCACATGCCACACAGCACGCGAAACAATGGACCAATTGAGAGGCGAGTTCGGTGAACAGTTTATTTCACGCTTGGGACCAGTCAATTGGCCGCCCAGATCGTGCGATTTAACGCCTCTAGACTATTTTTTGTGGGGCTATGTTAAGGCTAATGTCTATAGGGACAAGCCCGCTTCGATTGACGCACTGGAAGCCAACATTGCCAACATTGTTCGTGAGATACCGGCCGAAATGTTGGAAAGAGTATGCCAAAATTGGACTAAGCGGATGGACCATTTGAGGCGCAGCCGCGGCCAACATTTGCATGAAATAATCTTCAAACATTAAATTATATCGACCCAACTATCGATCCAAATAAATATTTCATGCATTTTTCTGAATTTTATGTGTTTTTTTTTTAAATTTCCGATAGTTCTTATAAAATCACCTTTTATACTCCTTGTTTTTATCCGGTCCCGTTCAAACCTTTACTCTATGAGTCCGATTTCTTAGAGTAAGAAAAAATGTTGTATATTTTAGTGAAAACCCAACTTAAATTTTTAGGAATATTAAAATATATCACAGACATTGCCACGCCCACTTATAAATTTGTTCTCAAATCGGAGAACTTCTACACCGATATGTCTAATTTTTTTATATATTCGGCATAACCCAACTTAAAGAAAAAATTGCCACGCCCACTTTTAAAATTTATCTCGAAACGAAGAACGGCTGGATGGATTTGACTAATTTTTTTATTATATATTCGGCAAAGCCCAACTTATATTTTTCTTCTCTTATTAAATATTTTTCAATATAAATAAAATTTGAAGACAAAAACAACGTTTGCCGGGTCAGCTAGTTAATTTATATATATTGCTTGTGATAAAACATTTTATTAATTCTTGTTGCAAAGAATTTAAAAAAATTTAAAAAGATACTCAAACACGATTTTTTTTTATTTATAGAGCGTTTTAGACTGAATTCGCCGACTACTCATTTTGTGGAAAATTTTTGTGTTTTCCACCATTTCGAGAAATTTGTCTTGAGAAAACGAATTTGTTTTAAAAATCAAAGTATCAAAGACGAAAAGGCACCTACTTTTTTTGTCTTTATGAAAAGAGCTTTTGTGCAATCAAATAATCTATCAGCTGATATTTGCCTGATTGGTAGGTATTTCTCTTTCCAAACAAAATGTAAAAGTTTTGTTATGACGTTTTCCTTCTTTAAAAAAATATTAAAAGTGTCAGCGTGTGTAGCAAAATAGAAAAACAAAATCAATTCAAGAAGAATCTCATGTCTCCTTCTGTCAAACTACGGAGAAAAATGTTCAGGCTTGTTGCAAATATCTGATTCTTGTAGAATTTGAAATGATGAACTTAGAACCCTCTAAAATACACACTGCATAATATTCTATTGCTCTTATACCAAAAAGATTGGCGTAGACTTTAAAGTTAAACTTATAAAATAATATATGAAAAATTTCGATAACGTTGACTTTAAAGTCTAAGTTAATTTTTTCTTTTTGTATAAAGAGGTATAGCTCTAAATGAAGTTAATAAAAATAAGTATTTTACTAAAGAAAATATATATAATTATTTATTTAGACTCTTGATTTTAAATATTTAATTAATATTTATAATTTTTCTGAAGAAGCTTTCCACAGGAAGGCGAAATATGGAAAATAATAAATAATTTTTATAAAAAGACTAAAGCTCAATAATAACCTAGGAAAATACTTATTATTTAACAAAAAGTTAAAAAGCAAAAAGTTGTATGATAGACTAAAGTTACGGTCACATTACAAAACTATTTGTCAAAATAAGTGTAGCCAATATTTTTTTGCAAATATTTTTATAGTCTAACATGACATACAAGTATTGAAATTAATTCAAATAATGCAAGCAGGTTCTATTTTAATAAAAAATTAAATTAATCTCTGCGAATATTTCTTCAAAATATATAAACTTATATTTAGCTGACATAGTAGTTATGCTTATTTCGACAAATATTTATTTAATGTGACCTGTAGTGGGATTCAGTAACTTTTATTACGAACGTTCGAATCGAAAAAAAATGTATAACGATATTTTATCGAATTCGGTATTCAGTAACTTTCCAACAAAAATATTCGGTACGATAAAAATTGCTATTTGCGATGATTATTTATGTGTTGTTAACTTCCGCAAACTGCATTGTTTATATGAACTTTGCGACTTAGTTCATAGCACATAAATAATCATCGAGTATAACGAATATTTTTGTCGGAAAGTTACTGAATACCGAATTCGATAAAATATCGTTATACTTTTTTTCGATATGAATGTTCGTAATAAAAGTTACTGAATCGCACTACTCACCGTAGCTTAACATTAAAAAACTCTTTTGTTTTAAAATTTTTGTTTTTCTTATTGAAAACGAATGCTATTGATAAAGTTTCAAATACTCGTTTACGTTTAATATGCCGCTGATTATTATAGTTTTGTATAACAGCGGGCGTTGTTGAGTGCTCTCTGTTTAGCTGTAGAGACTTTACTGTGTAGATTTTACACTAATGCACACTAACATCGATAAATCGAACAAAAAAAACTACTGGCTTTATCTACACTTTTGAGGTAATAGGTCACAAAACCTTTGATTTTGAAAATCTTTTTTTAGATACATAAATAACACAGGTCTGCGAAAAAAATTTTTTTTCAGCTGCATGAGATATTTTTACTGAATTATATGTTTTAAAGTGCGCTGATTTCAAAAGTGATGGCCATTTTTTTCTATCACACAAGGATTTTTTGAAAATTCAAACAAAAAAAAATTGGTTAAAGCACTCCTTTATTCAAAATTTTCAAACAATAAATATTTTTTTTAAAGCAAACGAAACATTATTTTGATACATATGTATACTTATTCATGTTCTTTATGAAACCTCTTCTTCTTTTCCTTGATACTTTGACGAGTCCTTTTCCTTTCACTAGGGTATTCATCCAAACTGGAAGGTGGCTGCGGGATAGATATTTCGGAGCTATGGGGCACTGGACGTATAGCTGAGTCAAGATTAGGATAACTTATGTTTCTTTTGTTTTTTGAATTGAATCCCTTTACGTAAACTGAGCAGAAGTAGCAGTCAGTGGTGTGATTTTTCTGCTCACGCCATATCATAGGAATTCCGAATCGAAATGCATTTTTCTTTCCCTTAAACCGCAAACGAAGATCTTCTTCGCATCTTCGACACACCTTATGTGGGGCCCATGGTTTATCTTGATGACCAAGTTTTAATTTAAAGTAGGCAAAATGAACTTTCCTTACAAAATCACTTATCACCACAGCTATAACAAAAACTGTTTGGAGAAATAACACAACTCCTTGTAGCCATGATTAACAGATAACAGCACTGTTCACTTGAATATC
This sequence comes from Thelaira solivaga, assembly GCA_947397855.1. NCBI lineage: Eukaryota > Metazoa > Arthropoda > Insecta > Diptera > Tachinidae > Thelaira > Thelaira solivaga. Next base: position 39,605,239 of record OX377610.1, read on the forward strand.
AGTATGTCTACTGAGAGCTTTTCTTTGTTTCAAGCGATGTAAAATAAAACACTGCTGTTTTCACTTAATGTAGAGCGGTTGTAAATTCACTCTACGACGGTTGATAAAAAACTCTGTTTATTTTTAAAAACTATCTTCCTTAAATACTAAATCTTAAAACTAATTTGCTACACATGCGCACCTGTCATTTCCCCTATTACCAAACACACACATACACACGATTATCCGGTCATCTTTTCAAATGCATATTAACATTAGGTAGTACCTAAAGTCTTAAACAGATTCCAAGAAACAATTAACACTATCTATTAATTAGTGTACACGTTTATTACTTCAAGAAAAAACAAATAATCCTTTCTGCGGAAAATACGCTAAATTGTAATAGCCGACCTTCGCTAATCGGTGTGTGAGATAATAGGGTTGGTTTTTTTCAAGGCCATAAATGTCACACATATTCGTTCAATATTGGGTACCTGGGGTAAATTGAGAATAAAATCCCCATTTGTTATTCGATTTTCATGATTTATACCTTATTTTATGCTTGAGGTATTTAGCTTTCAGAAAAATGTGCAAAATATAAAATTTTTGCTTTTTCTTTTTTTTTTATTGCATTTTTAAACTGAAAAAAAATCGCGAATTTTGCAAGAAAAAAATTTTTCCCCTCTTAAATTTTTGAATAATTTCAAAAGGATAAAATATAGAAAAAAATTACATTATATTAAATTAAATATAATTTTGTTACGCATCTTCTGGTGTTTTGTTTATGAAAATCGGATGAGCCGTTCTCGAGTTAGGCTGAAATATGTCTTCGTACCTGACTAATTTAGGGGGAAAAAATTTCCACCCCCATAAAAAAAAATCCCTACGTGATGGAGAAAAGCCCGATTTGAGCTTAGCGCATCAAAATCTGTAAGAAAATGTAAAAAAATCCTATGCAGTTTTTTGGTCGCAGACCTGTGTAATTGACAAGTTTTTGTCTTGGGAATGACCGAACATCAAGAACAACTTTTCTGAGCTTAGATTGTAAGTTTAAACTGTAAGCTACAATGACTAATATTTTTAAATCGTAGCAATATTTGATTTAATTCAAACTAACTTTAGCTTTTGCAATTTTCCTTCCCTCCCCTAAAACAAAAAATAAATTGTATCCTGTAATACCAAAAACAGTGTTCTTAATATCTTTAGTATGAAATATGTAAAAGCAAAGCAATAATATTTTATAGGTGTGCGTGACTTTTTGGCATAACATGTAATTTTTTCTATTTTATTGCCTTTTGTTTTTTTCTTTTATTTTTTTTTTTAACTATTGAAAAATTACACACATAAAACTGTAAAACGTAGAAAACATTTTAAACATATTAAATAAGAAATTCATTTAACATTGTTTTGCTAGTAAATAATGTGCCAACACTACAGTGCTTCTACACTCCACAATATATATGAAGGTTGGTAAGGTTGTCACAACAGATCTACTTAGGCCGCAGTGACCAGGTGACTTCTTCTTGCTTCTTATTGTAGTTCCTAGATTGTTGATCGTTCATTTCACTGAATCATTCAGATTTTTCAGTTTATGGACTAGATAATTTTTTTATTCAACGTTCACTTCCTACACTGGACCTTCGACTTTTGTTAATCATATTTTTTAGTCATTGAATTTTTTGTATACCCTACCACGTATATAATGATCTATAACTACAACTCCTATTAAATCTGATTTTAAATTTGATAAAAGTTGTAATTTGTTGAATATAATCATTTTATGTTTAAGCCTACAATAAAATTTTGCTGCATTATAACTATTTGAAGGGCCATTATTACAAGTTACCGATAGTTAAAGTTAAGATTTTTTAAGGCAAATATCAAGCTTCTGTTTGCATATTAATATAAAAATATCGTTAAGTTAAATATCGAATATTATGTCCTTAACTATCCATCCAAATGGGGTTACAATGGGGTTATCGACTTTAACTGTCGATAGTTGTAATAACGGGCATAAATCTGTTTATTTATAAAATTAACTTTAATTAAAGTTATAAGTAAATTTATAAAAAAGGGAGAATTTAACTAATTTTATTATTAACTATCTGAATAAACAAATATTTATATAAATAGATAAATATATAAATGACTGAATTATTATTCATGAGTAGCTCACACAGCAACATTTACTTAAGAAATAAACAAATTACAAATACCTAAACAAACTTGCACTGTCACATTGTATTTAACCATACAAGACTTTTCGTATTCATTTAAAAAAATATATATTTATCAACGCAAATACTACAATATGTAAAATGGCCAACATTTTAGGTTTAATCATTTAGCATTTCCTCTTTTATGCATTTCATTTTATGTTCTTCTTTGTTGCTTTAAAAACACAAATGCTATTCTGTGAATGCAATAGCATGAAGCTTTAATTTTATTACCTGCATCTAAATAAATTCTATTTCATGAATGAATCTTTTTTGGATCTGTTTATTCGTTTATCTTGTTTTTTTTTTTTTTTGGTTCTTCTTTGTTTTTTGTTTGGTTGCCTGCAATCATTTTTTACTTGTCCATTTGTCTTTTCTTGCAACTACAACTTGAATAAACAGATGAATTCAAGTTGTAGTTGCTTTTGTGCTAAATTAAGTTGTTCTTGTTCAAGCCACTTGAGATTGTGTCGGTAATTTTTAATATATTCCTTTTTATCCTTTGGCTGTATGCAACAGATAACAATATAGCATTTAGTATTAGACGGGTAAAGAGCATTAGATCGAATAATCACACAATTTTATAAATTCCAGTCAAGTTTTAGGCCAATAAATCTGAAAACTGTTTGAAAAGTGTTTTGGAGCGCTGATTTCAAAACTACACATATATGCTTGTGAAAAAAAAGAAAAAGTCGCGCCTAAATTTCTTTTAAATTGGCTCAGCAGTTTTAAAAATAATGATCGGTATTTTTTTAAATCGATTTTAAATTCATAAAATTCTTATGAACAAAAGTTAGTTCTTAAATAAAAGCCCACTTTTTTGTTACTATGATGACCAAAAAATACTTTTTTTTAAATTTATAAAATTTTAATTTTCATAATATCTTGAAAACTAATAGAAAACAAAATCTATAATTCTTTTTCTCAACATGTAGCCCCGTAAGTTGCAAACAAACTGAGCCATGCATATTTTATTAAAATCAGTGCTCAACTTTCGGTTTTATTCAAAATTAAAGCAATCTATCATCCACCCAACAAACACAATTATTTTAGAAGCAAATCTGTTTAAGTTGACTTAGTATAAATTGAGGTGTTGTCGCAATTAACTCATAAATTATGTTATTGTAGGTATTCAGGTATTTTGGGGGCCACAATTAACCCTGCAATACTAATGTACCAAATTTACGTGTAAGTATTTCTTTCTAATTGTAACTACACGTTCATTGCAATTAATTTTACTAAATTTCACAAGTGTTTTCCACAACAGTTTTTAAGTAAAAAACAAACATAAAACATTTCAAGTTACTAAATTAAAATTTATGGCGTTTTTATTTATGTTTTACAAAATAAAGTTAGAATTCCAACAAAATTCTGTGCTAGAATTTAAATAATTTTGTAAGAAAAACGTTTAAGATTTTTAATAAAATAAATGGATATTCCAGGCATTAGTAGACTAACAGCCAAATTCATAAAAAAATATTTTTTTTTATTAAATTCCAATTAAACAAATTTTTCATAAAAATTTCTATAAATTTTGCCGTAATTAAATATTTAAAAATTTTAATATTTATTTTTGTTCTTACTCAAAAACAAAAATTCAATCTTGCCTTAAATGAAAATTACTTAAAGGCAAATCAAGTGATGCAAGTATGTTCACAGTGTAACAGTAATTCTGTGGACATAATCGATAATCCTTTAAGTAGTATTACATAAGAAAAAACCTGCACCAAGAAAACATTTTTTTTTTTTACATAAAAACCTGATTTCTGTTATAACGTATTATAAAATATTTTTTTTAAAACCGTATCGGCTTATATTGTAACGAATCCTCTTAATAAGAGCTTCCAGATAAAGATAATGATTAAATTGTATTGTGCTAAAAAAAAATGTATAAAGTCCTTTAAGCTTGAACATTATTATTTTCAAGATTTTGTTTCTGCGTTTGTTTAACATTTTTTTGTCTTAATTTTTGTAAGCTATTTAACTTTTATAAGATTTTTATGAAAATTCATATTTAACAACTCCCCTATCTAACTCTCCTACTACATTTTGATTACGTTTAGCCACACACAGGCTTGCCATTACACAACGAACCTCCTTTTTAATTTGACGAGATTTTCTTAAAATTTTCTTATGTGTTTGAAATTAAAGGCTACGCAAATTATGTTTGCAAACAATTCAATCATAGTCACACTAAAGTTGATATTTTTGAAAATCGATTTTAAATTCATGAAATTCTTATGAAAAAAGCATACTTTTTGTGACTTTTTTTAATTAAATTAAAATTTCCCCCACACATTTTATTAATTCTAGAAAATATTTGTGTTTATAATCATCAGTATTCATGAGTGGTGTACATATTGAGGAATCAGAAGCTCTTGATGTTCTTGGCATGAGTGTTATGTCCGTTGGACTGATCACACTTTTAAGATCGCTAAAGAAACATCCAAGTGCCTGGGTTTCCTAAAGAGGTGCAAGAGATACTTCACCCCATCTGACCCATATATGGGCCGGTACTTCAAAGTCTACGCACTACGCACTACGCATTACAGACAGAGTTCTTTTTTAGACGCACAGTTCGTATGTGGAATAAACTTCCTGCTGACGTCTTTCCTGAATCGTACAATTTGGGAAAATTGAAATCGAATGTTCATAGACACTACTCCCTCTATCCTCCTTCCCACAACCTATTTTTCTAGTTCCATCACAATGCATTGCATGAGTAGTCACCATCCCCTGAGTGCTGGTCCTAAATAAAAAAAAAAATCTTGAGAGCAACAATTTTTTTCATTTAATTTGTAGCATTTTTATATATAATTTAGCTTTTCCGTTGGTTTAACTTTTGGCAAGCCTGCAGCAATAATAATAAGAAAAATTAAAAAGCATTTTTCATGGTGTTTTGCTTGCCTTTAATGTTATCATACATAAAGTGGTGCTTGGAATTGAAGAAGTAGCATCATTGACTTTTTGGTTGTTTTGAATGCCAAAAGGTGCTCTTACAACATTAACGGCACGCAAAGGTGAAAGCGAACAGCCTAGCATCGTCATTATTACAATAAAAATTTATAGATATTTTTCTTACATTTTTTTTCGCATTAAATATATTTTTTTTGTATTTAACCGTTTTATGGATGCTTTTTGGTTTTTATTATACATTTTCTATTTTGTTTTATTTTTAGCTGCTTAATGAAAAATGTATTTGTATTAAATATTCTGTCAAGTATTTTGTTTTTTTTTTAGATATTTTATTAATGTTACCTACAAAGTAACACAATGTTTAAACAAGATTTTCAGAGCAAATAAAAAATCTAACAATAAATTTACAATTAGGGTAGATTCATTTTTAAAAACGACAGGTAAATGGAAAATGGAATCGAAAAACGCTTTTAAAGGATTTAATCATATTGGATTCGTTCGAAATTTGTTGGTTTTCAAATGAAATAAAATCGAATGCTAAGTTCTAATCTCAGCATCTTGGTATTTCAAATATCAACACTTAATTTAAACATTGTCAGGCGAAAAAAATTTTTAAAACCGAACAATAGTTTGCATTAGCGGAATATAAATTTCGATTCATATCATGCGAGTTAAGTTCTAGCTGTTATTGAAATGTCAAAGTCAGGTGTTTCTGTTATAAAATTAATCAAAAATTATAAATTTTGCAAAAAGTTGCCTTTACTAATCAAATTACTTTTCATATTTGATACTAAAGTTTGAAGAAATTTGAGACAGATTTTTCAAATTAATTATTTATTCAGAAGTGAAAATTTCAGCACGTCATTGTAACTGCTCTGTGCTTTATTTTTAAGTTTTTTTAAATTATTTTTGGATTTATTTTGGATATTTATTTAAAAAAGGAAAAGTTTTTATTTTATAAAAAGAAAAAATAATGGTTGTGCTCAACTCATTTCAGTTGTAATTGAAGCAACTGCTCTTTAGGTTTTTGTCAAACGCACTAACGCAAAACTGTAATCGGTAACACCACGAAAAGGTTGCAATATCAAAATTTTACATATATTTAATTCCGTTTAAATTAATAAAAAAAAATTTTCAAATTTTATATTTTAATTATTTTTCGTCATGTTGTGTTAGTTATTTGTCACAATGATCAAGCATTTTTTTTTAATTGGTTTTAAAATGAATACAATTATGTGAATTCCTTTTAGAGACCACCAACAAAAAGTAATTTCGTTTTAAAATGAAAAAAGTTTTCTAAATCAGTTTACACAACAAGGAGGTAAAATTAAGTCAACCTTGAACGTTATTGTTGGTTGAGAAAAAAATTTTAATAAAAGAGTGTTGCTGATGTAGATTTGTTTTTGATAAAATACAAGAGAACAATAACGTTCAAGAAAACAGACAATAATTTCTAATATTTAAGCAGAACTTTAATTTTGTTTTAAATAATTTTCAAGGCATCATACGTCTTCAACCGTACACTGTAAAACTGGCTGTAAGACTGAAAGCAGTAAATTGATGCTTCCTGTGAGTTTTATGGTAAATTTTATAGACGGGTCCTGATCAGTCAAATCGACCTTATGGTGTCAATAAGAACAATTGGAAATTTTACAACGCTTCATCTTAGATGTATTCAAACAAATTATGTGCGGACGTTGATGCAATTAAGAAGATTCTGTAAAAATTATAATGATTTTTGCGATTTTATTGATTTTTCTATAAATATTAATTTTCCAAAAGACAATATTATTTTATTGTAACTAGAGTAACAACACTTTTGTTTCATTTTTGGTTTGTAAGGATTTTAAATCATAGACTTAAATAAAAACTAAATATTACAATTAAGCAAAAATTAACGACTTGATCTTATCGAGCAGATAAGTGGTGTTTGAGTATTACAAATAAATTTCAATCAAAAGGGTCCGTTAAGCAAAAGGCAAGTTTGTCTCACAGTTATTTTTTTAACTGAATTGCTGTTTATACTTTATGTTGCCATTTTTTTTTTGTATTACAGACGGTGTCCGTAGCCTTTTTTGATTGTTGTGCTACATGGCATTTATAGAATAAAATAATATTTGTCTTATTAAGAAGTTGTATTAATAAAAAAAAGTTAAAGCTCACTTTATCGTGCACTATAACTAAAGTTAACTATAAGTAGCTGACACCTTATTTTCTAGTTGTAATAATGGCCCTTAAAGTGAAGCACACAACTAGTGGGTAAATACACATTACAGTTCACTGCTTAAGTGTATAAAACATAAAAATATAATATAAAAAGAAATCAATCTGTAAAACTAAATCTTCTTGTATAATAACACTCATTCTTTTAAATAAAAGACAAGTGTGGTGTGGTAATAAGAAACTTCTTGTTTAAATATTTTCAAATTAACCCTTTCACATTTCTTACATCATTTGAACCCAAATTTCCTTTTTTTTTTATTTACAAAACAGAATGAAAAAAAAAGAAATTTCGCTTATTAGAATTTCTTTAACTGAAATTAGTTATTTATTTTAGAATTAACAAAAAAAATTATTTATTCAAAAAAAATTGTTTTAACTATTTGCCATTGGAAACCATTTTTTTTTTTTTTAATTTAACTCTATAATGAAGGAAGTTTAGGACTCACCACTGCCGAATTTAACTTGTTTTAAAAAATAAAACTTAAAAGCTCTTGTTAACTAAATTAGATTTAGTTTTCTAACTAAATATAAGTTTAAAATGACCCACTGTGTAATGTAGAAGGGTTAAAGATTGTTATCCTTATATTGTATTTTCTGTGAAGCGCATACTCTATACTCAGCTGTGGATACATATTAATAGAGATACATACTAGTATTTTCTTTCTAGTATCTTGTAAAAGAGTTTTTAAACCAATGGCAGTTAAGTTATGAGGTTTGCCAAAAGAAACTACCGCAAGAAACTGAAATAAAACAATTTTTTTTCTTATAAAATTCTTAGTAGTAGCACAATTTTTATTAAAAAAAATGTTTATTAAACTAAAATAAATTACTTAAAATGAAACACAAAAGAAAGTGTCTCGTTATCTACAGGTTTCTCTCAAAGTCAATATAAATTGACTGCATCTACTCTACTTTCAGTCAGATTCATTTTATTTCACTTTGCTTGATTTTATTTAAATTTAATTTTCTTTTCAATGCTGAAATGCATTAAAGGTTTTAAAGAAATGAAACGCACTAAATATTAAAATGAAGTTGCTTGAGTTTTATTACTTTAGTGGGGCTGAAAGTAACGAATGCTTAAACATTTACTGTAGATAATAAAGCTTTGTTATCAAGCAAAAAAAAAAAAAAAAAAATAAAGAGAATATACTCGTATAAAACGACAAACAATTTTTTTTAAGAAGACAATTATTTTAAAAGGGGGAGCAAGAAATAAAAAGAATTTTATTTTATTCTTTTTTTTTTTTTTTTGGAATCCTTTTCAGTTGATGATTATCATAGAAGAAAATTTACAGAATTTTGAAAGAATTCTTTTGAAAGCAAGGTAAAAAAAAAAAATAAATAAGACAATATTTATTAAAAAAAACTGTATTTAAATAAATTCCATCATTATTTTTTTATATTATTTTTTTTTTTTTTTAAATTCAATTAATTTTTAATAATATGACTATTTTATTAAGCTTGAGGTTTTTTTTTAAATTGGAGCGAAATATCGATATATAAAAATAAATTTAAAAAAGACCTCAAGCTTCTCTCTAATAAAATAGTCATATTATTTAAAAGAAAAAGTTCAAATAAAACTAACAAATAAATTAATTTTTAATATATATATATATATATTTTTTTTAATTTGCAGCTTAGTGAAGATATTGGCTACGTATTGTATTCTGCTTTGGGTTCCTTTTACATTCCCAGTTGCATAATGGTTTTTGTTTATATACGAATTTATTTTGCTGCTAAAGCGCGTGCGAGACGCGGCATTAAAAAACATCCGCGCAAAGCAAACAACGAACAGGTAATAAATATTATACTTTTATTAAATGAATTAAGTAATTGACTTAAATATTTTAATTTATTATATGTAATAATTTCTATTTGGAATTTAAAAGTTTAACAAAATATTAATCTTTATTTGTGCTTAATTCCTTATTCAGTACAAATTGTACTGAATAAATAACTCATGAGAATATCATGAGTAAAAGAATAAATTTACAAGCCAGCACAATTTCTGGAATTAAGCACAAATAAAGATTAATATTTTGTTATTTTAATTTAGTTTATTCTGTTATTAATGTAATTAAAGTTAACAAATCATAAGCTTGTTTGGTTAGTTGGTGGCGGCTTAACGGCCCTCAATTAGAGTCGCAAGACTTCGTTTTGAACCACCTATTCGCCAAGAATGTGTAGCCGTAAAGTGACCTAGATTCACCCCATGACATTTAGATATCTGAGAAGGTCCGGTAACCTTGCTCTCGATATCTCAGGTAGTTCGGCCATCAGATGTGCACTGAGAAATATGTGTCTCGAAGCCATAAGAGCCGGGCATTCGCAGAGAAGGTGAAAGACCATCTCCTCACTCTCGGGCGACCGAAATATATAGGCTTAGTTTAATTAAAAAAAAATTTTGATGAAACTTAATGTGACTAGTGTACGGAAACAAACGAAACTTTTCATACAAGTTTGAAACCTCTTAAAAAGTTTTTTTTTAATATAAGCAAAACTAAAACAAAAATAACTTCAAGAACAATGAGACAAACAAAAATAATTGGCTATGCACTCAATTCGTTGTACGGAAAAATAAAATATTTTTCAGTTTTTTTATAAAATGGGTGTGGCAAAAGTTCCATTACCATTTGGATTGCCTATAACGTTGCTCAAAGAAAAGATAAATAAGTTTGGTTTTCATAAAAAGTTTATTTGGTCTTTAAATTCTTTTTCGTTAAGATTGGAAAATTATATCGGATAAATGGTGACCACAATTCACCATGCAGCTTTAACAATTTTTATGTTTCCAGCATGAATACCACATGATGTTTCGTGGATTAATTGAGGATTCTGTGTTCATCAAAGACGACTGTTCTGCTTATTGACGTGTCCACTGAAAAGAAAATGGGCTTTATCGCTCATTATCAATTAAGACGAAAAATCTTCAATATCACCAGACAGCCTTAGGATGGCATTACTGCACTGAACTCTTTGATCAGCATCCCTCGGTAGCAATTTTTGAACTAATTGAATTTTGTACGGGAACATTTTCAAATCAGAAATGTGTAACTGGAAACCCCATCTCCGAATTGATATTTATGCAGACTCTGTAACACTATCGCTCACTAGAGCCACATTTTCAGCGTTACGAATGTCCGTTGTCTTTCAGAACGAGGACTGTCTGCTGTCATGCCGCTGAGTGGCAATAATGGAACGATTATTTTCAATAAATATTGTTACTATTTCTGCTCGTTTTTATGCCATATATATTTATCCATAATAAAATTTGGACGTTTAGACAACACAATGGTTAAAGCGAGACTAAGCTAAACGTCACATAACCGACATAGCGCTCAATCAAAATGGTAGCAGGACTTTTTTTCCCACCTAAAAAATTTTTATGAAAAACACTCAATATTCTGACTAACTTTAAGATTTCTCGTTTCTTATAAACAGCACATTAATGCTGAATTAGTTTTTGGCATGTGTCTCGGCACTTTTAAATTTAACTTATTTTTATTCACTAAAAACTACAAAACGAAACGAATGGAAACATTTAGTTTGGTTTGTTTTCAAACTCTGATACCTTTAAATACAAAGTTAGTTGCTAAAAAGGTTTGTATTTTTGTTATTTTTATTTCTGTTAGCAACTACAAATACTCCCTAATTGCAGTATTCATTAAGAATTCAAAGATTTTGATTAAGATTTGCAATCCGAGGCTGTAAAATATGTGTCTTACTGCCTCAATGTGGTTCATTACTTTGCAATGAACAATCATGAGTCTGGTAACAATTGGAATTCTTGTTCAGGTCTGGGCTCGTAAATAGTTTATACTCTTCCAAAGATGGAATGATATGAAAGTGTTCACCAATCAATATTCTTGTAACTCTCTTTCCAGCCATACCTTAATTTTGAGCTCAGTATTACAACCTGTTTAATTAGTATGTGAATTCAAGCAAAGAAAAAAGAATAGAGAAAATACCCAGTTTATTTCTGTATTACATGTGTTGTTATCATTTTCTACACAACTTTCTCAACAAAACTTTATTGTAATCAAATTTTTGTACCAGTTACTCATACACTATACACATTTATGCAGTTGTTGAAATGAAATTCTTTATAGTCATTTTTGTATCTGTCTTGACCACTAACATTAGACTAAATAAAAAAAGTTATTGTGTGCTGATAGAGAAGTTTCTTTTTTTGAACGGAAATAGTTGTGCGTTTTATAATGAACGAATGCTCTACAAAAACTTTTAATCAATTTATCGCAATCTCTTTTAATGAAAAAGTTTTATTCTTGTTGTGTACGAGTATGTGAGTGTTTTTTTTTTTTTTTTTTAAATTTCAATTCAAAAAAATACTACTATTGAAAGAAACTTTTTAGAAAAGAGTATTTAAAATAGAACAAAGTAGTTTAGATAGTTTGTATTTGATGTCGACAATTTAACATTCATTCACTCGTTTCTATAATTTTGTTTTTTGTTTTCATTTCTTCTTTGCTTTAAGTTTTTCTTTTTTTTTTTTAATCAAATTATAAACTTAAGAAGAATAAAGCGGAAAAAGCATTTCACAAAAGAAAATAAATCGATTGTTGGTACAAAATTGTTTTTATACTCTTGAAATTAAACAACAATGACCATCCTTATTCTTAAACTTTCTTCAACAAAACAGAAAAGAGAAGCAGTAAAACGAGCAAAAACACCAAATACAGTTTTGCACTTTAAAGTGTCTACTTGCGTTATAGCAAGTTGCTAAGTATTTAGTATCAGGGAATAATAATAATGATTGTCGGAAGGAGAACAGACAATGCTCAGGGTGCTACGAGTATGTTTGCTGCTTTAATAAAGAAAATCTTAAAAAAAGTATCAGTAAAAATTTTTCTTTTTAATTTTATGTTTTTCCCACCAGTCTACTGTTCTGTTGTTCTCTGCTAATTACAATTCCTCAATTCAATGCTTTTAAGAAAGCCAATACATTACAAAAGAGAAAATTAAATTCGTATGCTATCGATTAGATTCTGTAAATATTTTACAAGCCATTCAAAGGAATTTAATTTAAATTTTAAACTGATTGTTGAATATTTGCAGCACTTTCGTGTACTTTTAGTTATATTTTTCCTTTTAATTCCTTTATAACATCACGTGAACGTTGCATAACAAGCTCCCACTCACACACACACATACACATCTAAACTCATTATATTGACAAATGTTTGTAATGCTTGATTAAATTTTGTTTGAATATTTGTTTCAGTAATCATTCGACCCACACGGTTAACAAGCTGGTTTAAGTTTAAATTTCACAAAACATCGATTAACACATGAAAATATTTTGTTACTCAAAAGCAGTGTTGCCATTTTAGCCTTTTTTGGCTAGACTTAGCCTTTTTTCGCATTTAGCTTTGAAATTTATGATTTAGCCTTTAGCTTTTTTCCTAGCCTTTTTTTTATTTGCAAAATAGCCTTTTTTTCTTTTTCACAGTTTTTTTTTATCATTTAAAAAAAAAACAAAGGGGGTAATTCATGGTAATTTTTGGCAAAAAAATTTTTTTGCACTATTTGCAAAAAAAAAACTAAAGCCAATATCTATTCAACGCAATAGAAATCAAGTCGATATCTTGAAAACTAAGCAAGTTATGACCAAAAAGGTAACCAGTTCTATTTACTACTGCCTCTTTCCTGCCACTTTTTACTAAAACTGGTTACCGTTTTGGTCATAACTTTCTTAGTTTTCAAGATATCTACTTGATTCTTTTGCGTTGGATACAAAATCGTATTAATTATATTTTTTTTTTTTTTTGCGGATAGTGTGAAAAAAAATTTTTTATAGTTTAAAAAAAAAAAAAAACAACAAGTTATGAACAAAAAGGAAAGCATGTTTAAAATGACCTTATTTTCTTTAAGTTTTGTCATTGTATTTTTCTTCTTGATTTTTTTATAAAAATCTTATTTATTATTTTGAATTTTAAGCGATAGTTTTTTAACTTTTTCTTACCTTTGTTTTTTGAGTGGTTAGACCTTTTTTTAAAGCAAATTTAGCTTATTTTTTTTTCTAGCTCCTGGCAACGCTACTCAAAAGCTTAAGCTGACAGCTCAGGGCAATCAATGAACGAAAATTATGCACAAGCATTTCTTAAGACCGTGATCTAATATTCTCAAGTACAATCTTACGATTTTATGAAAAGAAAAAACTGATGTCACATTATTCCAACTCTGATCACCCATGAATTATTATTTTTGAAACTTTTCATAAAATAGGGAAATTTTACAGAACTTTTTAAAACTAGTGTAATATATATTGATAATAGGGCACTCACTATCCTACTTATTGTACACACATGCTATTTTTGTTAGATTGAAAGACTTAATGCCACAGTGCATCACTGACTTAAGGAGCATTATAAGTAACTTAAGCACTTCTCGTGAATATTTTTGTATCACCAGTGGGGCTGACAAGTTCCATGAACAATAATTCCATAATTATGCAGATTTGTGTTTTCTTAAATAAAACAAAAATAAAGTGTTTTATACTCAAACTCAAATGATATAAACTAGCTTTTCTTTAATTTTAACTTTATGTTGTTTGCTGGGTTTCTAAGAGCTCGCATGCTTGTATGTATGTGCGTTTAAAATTTTTTTCTCTACCCAATGCGTTTAAAAAGTTTGCATGATGTGAGTGTATTTAAACAATGCAATATGGTCGACAAAAATGTAAACTGCTCTTAAGTACACACAGAAAACAACTTTGATTGTATGATTTAAATTTGTTATAAATCAATAATACAGCTTAAGAAATATATTCGCGTTGACAAAATAGATACATATAAATGAGCTGTTATTTTTGAAAATAGTATAAGTCGGTTTTTTTTTTTAAATTAATTAGCACCATAGTGGAAGGATATAAATATCATCTTACTAAAATTACTACTGGCTCATTTATTTAAAGGGTACTCTTATACTGCTTTTAAAAATAACAGCTAAAATTTAATTCTAGAGATCATTATATCCTGTGCTTATTGAATGAAATTATAAATCAGAAAATTTGTTGTTCTTGAAAAAAAAAAAAGAAAACATTTGCAAATTTGAATGAAGCATCCAAAAACTATTAATATTTTGAAAAAGGGAAAATTATACTTAAACAAGCAAAAGCCCTAAAAATTTAAAAAAGAGCCATCATACATAATGATTTTGGTTTTTTCTCAGCTCACGCATTGAAAAGTCTAACTATCACCTTATCTAATGTAAGACGTACGTGACAATTTTTTATTAGTTAAGCTAAACATTTTATAAAAATGAATAACATTAAATTTTAAAAAATAAAAAAATTCAGTAAAGATAATCGAAGAGCCATTTCACACTTTAGCAAGTGACTGGCGCAAGTATTATAGGTTTTTAATTTTTTATATTTTCTATTTAACTTTTGCAATATGTTATACACATGTTGCTTCACTCACTCACTGACAAAATAATACAAAATACAACAAATCAAAACCATAAACATACACACACACACAAATTGAAAGGACAAGTGTGTACTGAAAAATTCTCTTACCCTAAACCTGATCATCTAAAAAGACAAGAGCTGCGCAAGAGACTTGTGCAAGTCACTTTTCAAGTGTTAAAGCCCTCAAAGATTTTTTTTATTAAAATTACGAAAAACATTTCTTAAACCTAAGATAAATTATATTCAATTGTTGTACAATTTTATTTGTTATAACAAAAATATTTCTCTCTTTCTGCTACTTATATGGAGAGGTCTTCATGGCATTTCCCTTAACAATATTCTATTAATGGCCATTATTACAACTTTCGATAGTTACAGTTAGAATTTTGTGTGGCTCTGCAGTCGATATCTTTTTTACCGGTCTTGCATGGTCCTTTTATCTATGAGTACGATTTGTTAGAGTTAGAAGATCGAATATAAAAAAATTTTATATTTTAGGTAAAACCCAATTTAAATGAAAATAGACCACGCCCATTACCACGCCCGATTTTAAAATTTTTCTCCAATCGGAGAACTTCTACACCGATATATATAATTTTTTTTTATTATATGTTAGGCATAACCGAAAAAAGAAAAAATTGTCACGCCCACTTTTTAAATTTATCTCAAAATGAAGAACGGCTAGACCGATTTGGCTAATTTTTCTATTATATATACGGCTTAACCTAACTTATATTTTTCTTATCTTTTTAATTATTTTTCAACGAAACAACGCTTGTCGGGTCAGCTAGTGTGTTTATAAAATGAAAGTCTAAAAATGTTTGCCACAACAACTGTGGTCCCCTATTTAAAGCCACTAATTAGTTTTTATAAAAGATTTTTACAAGACCCTTGAAATTCTTATTTTGAACAAATTATTAAAAAAATTTTGAAAAGGGATTTGATTGAAGTGTTTGCTTTACCCAGAAACAGCCAACATTAGCTACAGCTGTGTTAGTGTTTGTATTAAATTTAAATTGCTTATGCAATCAATCATAAAAATTCATGAGGTTGTATGATTGTATTTGCATTTTGTTTTTCGCAGTGCTCACATGAATAATATTAGAATGCTTTCATCGGCTTAATTTAATGTAGACCGAAAACATCAAAACTTAATTTCTTTAATTTTTTGATATCTGTACTAAATAAATATTTTATTGTCCAAGTCTGTTTATTCCGTCTGCTAGAATTGAAATAATTTTTTAAGAAAAACTTTTAAAATTTTTAAAGTTGTAGTTAAAAAAATATTTTTTAAATTAATACTTGGCCTTAAAAAAAGACAATTATGCAGGGGACTATTACATAAGTAATTGCTTCAAATTGTATGAAAGCCTAAACACAAGCTTTCACAATTTATGAATAGTGCTGGGAGTTTCTAAAAGTCACCTATTCCATTTCTATGATTAAACATTTAATCTCATGATAACACAAATAATGTATGTAACTAGTGTTTGAAATTATTAAAATTTTATTGTTAAATGATTGTAAATTAAAGCGCTATTTCGTTACTTTTGCTTACAATAGTTTGACTTGAGCTTCAAAGTTGTACATTCATTAATATTAAAAATCAAAAAGTATGTTCAGAGGCGTTGGAGCTGAGTTTCATAGTTATAGGCACCATTTATACAAATAAAAAGTACCATTTTGTCCCTTTTTATGATTTTTCAGTTTGCCTTGGAAAAATTGAGCACAGTGTGATGGTTATAGGTTCGTTAATATTAAAAACCAAAAACTACTATTAAAATTAAAAAGTAGCATATTGTCCCTTTTAAGATTTTCGGTATCGTACAGAACCGTTTGATTCTACTGTCACAGAAACAACACAAAATTTGGCAAAGTTCATTAAATGCTTTTACTCCATATCCACTTCTATAACTGGCAGGTGGTTATACATATGAGTGGAAGTGACATATCTGGACAACTGTTTGTGCAAAGTTAATTGCTTGAGGTACATATTACCAACAAATGCTACTGTCATGGCATTTAAATTTATTCTGCAGGCATCTTTACTGTCATCATACTTGTAGTAAATATGTAAGGGTATACTATGTTGCATGTAAGAGACATTTGCACACAATTTCAATTATTCATACATTCATTGTAAATCAAATTTGTACTCCTGCCTCACCTCCCTGAGTGCAGATATTAAGTTGAAAGGTATTATGAGCAAAAATTTTTTTATGAATTATTAAGGCATTTTTTTTTTCTCTTTTTGAAAAATTATTTTACAAAAAAGTAAAAACTAATACTTTTTTTACTTAATGCATTCATGAAATTAAAGTTTATAGAAAAATTAAAAATCAATCACTTTTATACTCTTGCAGAGCATTTCAATATTAAATGATTTGCATTAGATAAAAAAAATTATTAAAAGTTAAAATGGCTATTTTATTAAGCTTGAGGTCGTATTGCATAAATTTATTTTTATATCGATATTTCGCTCCAACTTACGTAGCTTCTATTATATCTTGAACAAACTATGCAAGTTTGAGCAAAATATCCAAATAAAAATTAATTTATGCAATACAACCTCAAGCTTAATAAAATAGCCATTTGAATTAAAAATAAAAAGTTTAAATGAACCAACAAATATATACTAACAGTTTTGTACTCTAGTGCTAAATACTGTCTATTTAACTCATTTAAACTTTCATTTTAAATTTTTTACTTTTGCAAAGTGCTTAATAGTCGAATGTCACGGTTGTTGGTGGTGGTGCTGTTTCTGTCATTGTTTTTATATTTTAAGCAAATACTGCTTTACATATTTGTCGTATTTTACTGGTCAAAATTCCATTTTTTACAAAATTTCCCTATAGAATTTTATATATTTCTCTTGCAATTTAGTTAAATAAAAAAAAGAAAGAATTAAATAAACTTTGTACGTAAAAATAAAACAAAAACTGTCTTAATTCAGTTGACTTTAAATAGAGTATCTGCTTAAAATTTTTTTGTTTAGTTTTAATTGTTTAATGCATTTTCCCAACTACTTGATGCTTGGTAATGCTGCATGGCTGCACTAGGAAGTCAGGTTGTTGATCTTAGAAGCCAATTGAGAATTTAATTGATTTTTATAACATCAAATAATATTAGATTTTGCGGATTAGAGGTGCTATGAAAAATGTCACAGTAAAAAATTCTCAAGTACTAAATAAACAATTTTTAAATTCTCCATAAGAAGAATATCATTAAAAATAATGCATTTATCAAATCAACCAACATAATTGAAATTAAACAAGGAAAAATATTATTTTTTTTACCAAAAAAAAAAAATTTTAATATTTGAAAGCAAAAATAAGAAAAGACACATAATCAAGTAATAATTGCTTTATGCGCTGAGAAAACAACTTCGGTTGTGAGAACTAAATTTGTTTCCTATCAACAAGTCAGTTGTGATAGTCGAATTTTTTAATCGTGACGATGAAAATCTGTCGTACAGCTCAATATATTTTTAGGAAAACTAAATTTTGTTCTATATTATGGAATTGTGGTTACTACAACTAAAAAAAAAATTGTATCACAACTGAATTTTTGATTTTAAATAAATTTGGCTCTTACAACCGAAGTTGTTTTCTGTGTGTGCCACTAAGTTAAAATTAAATTTTAGCAATAATTTAATGATATTTTTTTGCTAACTTTTTCTTCTTCTATTCCTATTCTAACAAAACATATAGGTCACCAGCTTTACCACCGCCAACAAAAAAGGCACAATACCAATGCCATCCTCGAGTGCGGGAGCACTACAAAAACACCAACAACACCAAATAGCCACAATAGAAACACCACCGAACAGTGCCGGAGCACAACCAATGCAAATACCAACCGTAACCTGTGATTTAGCATCAGACATTTCCACCTCCGAGGCAGCAGAAATTGAGCCACATCCCTTAGCTTATCCCAATAGTAGTTGTAGTAGTAGCAGTAATGTGGGTCTTCTGCCCACCAATAACGTAGGCGTATCTAGTAATTTAAGTGAGTCAGCGAATTGTAAAGAAACCTTAAAAGTAAGTACAATAACAATGGGCCACGGTACCTTGAATGTACCGGTACCACCTTCAATGTCTGCCAACATCAATAGCACAACGACAACAACGGCAATTGCTTTAAACAATAATAACGGTAGTGTAACGACAACGACCACAACTACCACATCAATAACACCTGCAACACTAACTGCCTCAGGTGGGAATGAACTGAAGGTATCACCGTTAGTAGGACGCTGTCGAGCTTTATCGGTAGGTGTTGATCCGGATATGGTAAGTGAATTTGATCCATCAAGTTCTGATTCTGGAGTAGTTAGCCGTTGTGCGGTTGTAAAACCATTAAAATTTCGTTTATGCCAGCCAATATTCGGACGCAGATCTAATAATCGCAGGCAAAATGAAGCAAAAATGATTACCGTTAAAGATGAGCCCAAGCAAGAGATCATTAAAGCCGAACTGGAGCCTGCCATACCAAAAGTACAAAAACCTCGAGATCCCGAAAAAGAAAAACGTCGAATAGCACGTAAAAAAGAAAAGAGAGCTACTCTAATATTGGGTCTTATAATGGGCTCTTTTATTGCCTGTTGGCTGCCTTTCTTTTTTCTCTACATTCTAATGCCGGCCTGTTCAACGCATTGTCACATACCAGATTCAGCATTTGCTATTGCCTTTTGGCTGGGCTACATGAATTCGGCACTCAATCCGGCCATCTATACCATCTTCAATAAGGACTTTCGTCGAGCATTTCGCCGTATACTCTTCAAGTGATGTTTGGCCTATGTGTGCTGTTATCGGTGCGTTCATGCCAGTATCGAGAAGGCAGCTGAACGTGCCATGGGCAGCACACCCATGGGTTATAACATGTATCATTACAGACGTTAGATTTTACTATTTTTTGCTTAAATTTTGCTAAATCAATTTAAATTTTTCAAATGCGGCAACATTGAAAATTGAAAATTTATTAATTTCTATTAAGAGTTCTTATACTCACATTGTGGCAAAACCCTAGCGAGATTTCGCAGAAAAACTAATTATTTCATTTTGCACTTTTTGTTTGTAAAAATATTCTTTTCTGTGGCTTATGTGTTTTCTTCGTTAATGTTTTTTGCTTTTGTTTGCTAAGGTTATTTGTAAAGTTTTTTAAAAGTTTTTTTTTTTTTTTTTTTTTTTTTTTTTTTTTTTTTTGTGAGTTTGTGCTTTTGTCTTTTCAAACCAACCCACATAAATTTAGCTCATTTTAAAGCATTGAAAGGCTGTGAATTAATTATAAACTTTCCTTTAATTATGATTTTAATAGCTTTTCTTTCTTTTCTTTTTTTAAATTAATTTGAAAAAAATATTAGTAAGAAAATGTGTTTAGTTTACTTTGTTATTAAAATTGAAATATAAATTACGATCGATGCTGTAAATTAAATAAAAGAATATAGTTTTCAATAGATTTCTTTACATGCATATTTGGTTTGTTAAAATAGCAAGAAGGAATGGTTTTGAAATTAAACATAAAATTTTGTAATTAGATTTTTTTTCTGAAACCACATAAAAAATTTAATTATTTTGCGGTTTACCATCAAAAAATAAAAACAATTTAAAAATGCATAAAATATGACATGCAAATATTTCTTATTAACGAAAATAAAATTAAATAAAACAGACATAGACAAGAGGGAAAATGGAATTTGTGCTTTCAAAATTTCACAAATTTGCAGCCAGATATGGCCAGCCATGTTGAGCAGAAGCAGACGTAAATAAAAATTGTAAAGAAATCATGATCAATTAATATTAATAAAATTTTTTTAAATATTCCTAAACTTAAACAATTTACAATCTGTGTCCTCGCTTGATGTATCACGAAATTTATTTATTTTTTTCAAATGCATTTCATTCACAAAATTCAACAAGATGTAAAACATTTTTAATGGCAATATTTAAATGGTTATATTTAAAAGAAGTATAATGTCACTTAAATTTAACATAAAGCAAAAAAATATATTTGTAAACTAATTGAGAAGGAAGCAGGAAAATCTATAAAAAATATTTTAAATCTGTGCGAATAATGAAAAACCAGTTTTCTGCTAAGCTAAAAGGGTACCGCTGGGTCACTATAGATTGAACGTAAGAGTTTAATAACCACATATAAAAAAAGTAACATTACTGGATGACTGACTTATCGTCATTGCCCTGCCCAAACGGCTAAAGGAACAATTTTTGACAATTCGAATATTAAGAGGGTAAAAACGGGTAAAATCTCTTCCGAACTGTACAATTACAGGCAAAATTCATACTTGGAAATATTCTACTAAAAAAAATAAGCCGACTTTTTTTGATTTTTGATAAACTAACAATCATACAGCTTTTTTCTTCTTAAAAAAGTCTCCAAAGCAAATTGGCACTTTTTTAAATTTTACTACTATTTCTAAATACGTACTATTTATGTAAATTGAGGCAGCATTTAAGCATTTTATTATTAAAGTACCAAAAGGGAGAAATACGATTGGTACAATTTTAGTATTATGTTTGCATTATGTGCAAGCCTGTGACAGTAGAATTAAGAGGTACTGAACGAAATAAGAAATTTTAAAAAGGACTTTTTATTGATTTTGATGCTACTTTTTATTTTTTAATGTAAACAACCTTAGCACTACGAAACTGTCCTTTAAGGGTTCAGGTCGAAGTGAAAATACATTAAGGTACTTTTAAAATTTTTTTTTTTGGTACTTCTTGTTATTTTACGGTATTGGGGATAAATAAGCGTTCCTGAGCAAAGTAAAAATATATAATAGGACAAAATGACACTATTTAATAATTTTATTTTATTTTTTTTTTATTAAACGAACTTGGAAGTACGAGATTGGGTTCAAACGGTAAAGAGCAAGATTAAAAATTATTAAGAGAAGAAAATGGTATTTTTTGATTGTTTAGCACTAACGTATCTTAACGGATCAGACCGAGCTTTAACGCTGCTGGGTAAAAAGCAAAATTGAGAGGGGAACAAAATAGTACTTTTTAATATACTTTAATGATACCTTTCGATTTTATTAGTATTAAGAGATTAAATGAAGAAATTAAAACAGCATTTTATTATTATTTTTTAATTATTTTTTTTTAAACTAAAGTAGGAAATGAAAATTTTAATTTAACTGAAAATCCGAATCCTACACATTTCAATTTTAATTTTCCATTAATTTAAAATTTTTTCTTAATACTGTAGTTTAATACAATTTAAGTTGTTTTTTTTTCAGAATACAGAATATTGAACTCTCACGTTCAATTTATTGTGACGCAATGCATGTTTGCAAAACAAGCCAAAATACATACCAAAAAATACAAGCAAGTACAAATAAGGACACGTTTAAATTTTGGTTATCGCTGATGTTGGTGGCTTGAGAAAAAGTCAACACTAAAATTATAGATTCTATTAGATAACACACATAACATATAGTCTACTCTTATCACATAATTTTTGCAAGTTAGAAAAAAATATTCACAAAATTTTTTTTTTTAAATTTAAAAAGGTCTGGTGAAAGTTTATCTTGTATTTACTTCTAATGTATAAAATTGCTACCTAATTTATGTAAATTGAAAAAGACACAAAAAATGCAAGCAGCAAAATTATAAATAAAAAAAAAATAAATAAAATATGTGCTGGCTTAAATCGATAGAGTAAAATTAATTTTCGCAGCATTATTATGGAAACACAAGAGATTTTAAGCTTTAAAGATAACAATTTCAGTTAAATTAAAATAGAAACTTTAAATGTAAATTCATTTACACTGTAAAACCTAAAAAATATTCTCACTATGACCGATTACAACGTGTCATTAGACTAAAGACATTTGCTTGATTTAATGAAATATTTCATTAAATGAATAAACATTTCATTGAATTAATGAAATATTTCAAGTATCAAGGTTTTTCTGTTTCGAATTAGCAGGGCACTAAACTTTGTTTGTCCCTTATCATGCTCAAGTTAAATATGACTTCATTTGATTATCATTAATGGTCTTGCCTGGCTCGGTCCTTTATTACGTGAGTCGCTATCCTTTAGAAAAATCCTTTTAAAAATATAATTCTAATTGTTATAAGTTGTTTATAAAGTGATAAATAAAATATTTTAAAACATAATTCCAGGCTCAAAATATGTGCGGGCACACATCGTTGGAAAATGTTAGTAAAAATGGGCGTGGCGACTTTCCTTGATATATAGAAACTATTAAATTTCAGATAAATCCGCTATACAAAAATTTGTATAGCGAACAAACAAACCAAGAAACAAACATAAAAATTTATTTTATTTATATAGAAGAAGAAGATAGATAATCGTTGCAAAAAGTTTCCTATTTTATTTTCTCTAAAATTATAGTTTGAACAAAAGTAATAATTATGCGCATGCTTCAGAATCTTCTTGAATTTTATTTATATTTTTTCAATATTTTTTTTTTTTAATAAATATGATTTCAATGTGGAATGACGAATACATACGCACATGTTTATATATAAACTTCTACATAAAACTAACTCCACTAAATAATCCAGTGACTTCACATTCAATTTCTAAATAATTTGCTTTTTTTATAAAAAAAAAAAAAAAAAAAAAAAAAAAAAAACAAGTTGCGGTAGACGTAAGAAGTTGCTTCGACTTTGAAATTTTTTATTTTGTCAGAAAATCGATAGTGGAACTTTCGAAAATCCATAAGAGTTGTATTGACAATTTTGAACGTATAATTAGTTTTTTTTTTTAATTGAAAATTTTCTCCGAAAGCCTTTTCGATTTGAGTCGAAATACATAATAACGCCTCAACATAAGTTGACGATGTCAACTAAATTGGTGGGCGTGTAGTAAAGTGGAGGTTGAAGTCGGTAGCCTGCTGTCTCGATTACGTTTAATGAATTAATTGCACATGTGTTTGTTGCATACATTTTAGCCAATACACACAGCAATGTTTCCCTCAAGGTGTTTTTAGTGTACATGTATGAAAATTAAATAAAATGCAGAGAAAAAATGACACCATCCCTTGTCAAAGTGACAACAAATGGTGTCCATAGTGTCTCGACTACACTTGTGCTCACTTTTCACAACAAATTATTTATGGTGTCATTTTAACGACGCGTTATTGACAACATAGCATTGCAAAATTTACATCCGTTTGGTAACAAAATGACAACAAGCGTTATCTATTTGACAACGTTCGTTACCAATTTGACAACGTGCGCTGTCAAAAAAGTAAAATCGTTGCTTTTTTTCTAAGTTGACAACCAACTGTTATCGTTTTGTACACGCTTGTTAAAAAATTAAAAACACTCGTTGTCAACTAAATTGACAATGGGATGGTGTCAAAAAGACCACATACGTTGTTAATACTGCAACGCGATTTTTGGTTCAGTGCAAATTTTTTGCACTAATTTGCATCGTTTTCACTGTTTGCGAGTTTCAAAATCAAATTTTGTAATATAAAATATGGTTTCATTTTCTTTTAATACCAATAGTTCTGCGAAATATTAAAATTCTATGAAAATCATATGAAAAATAATTGTTTCTTTGAGCTTAAAAGCTTAGTAACAACAACCAAAACCAGTAGTTCGATTCCGTAACTTTTATTACGAACATTCGTATCGAAAAAAAAGCAAACCGATATTTTATCGAATTCGGTATTCAGTAACTTTCCGACAAAAATATTCGGTACGATAAAAATCGCTATTTGCGATGATTATTTATGTGCTGTTAGCTACGTCGCAAAGTTCATATAAACAATGCAGTTTGCGGAAGTTAACAGCACATAAATAATCATCGCAAATAACGATTTTTATCGTACTGAATATTTTTGTTGGAAATTTATTGAATACTGAATTCGATAAAATATCGTTATACATTTTTTTTTCGATTCGAATGTTCGTAATAAAATTAAAAAAATATTCTTTTGTTGTATTGTAGTTTGATTGTTTGTTGGGTAAAGAAAAAAAAACACAAAAAGAAAAAAAAAACTTGACAGTTCGCAGTACAGCAAACAAAAAAAATTTTCAGCTGTAGGTTTGCTTTTACTTTGTACCGTTTCCGTTGACCGTTCACTGCAACTGCAACCAACTTTATTCTCGAAAATAAGTCATTATAACTCTTTGCGTTGCCACTCCACACCATATTCTACGCTTGAGCGAGTACAATTGGTGCTGGTGAACAACTCTGGGTTTGCAGTACCCCAAAATTGTATATTTTGCTTATTTACATATTCATTATTAAACTGTTAAGAAACTCGTTATATTCTGCGTACAACTCGACAAAGCGTGTTGCCCAAGTTAGTCGTTGATGGCAGTCAACTGGCAAAAGTTGTTGGGTCAATTGGACCTTGTATGAGTTTACACATTAATGCAGAGATAATATACGTCGAAAATGATGTTGTAGAGTTGCCCTCGAGTTGAAGCTTCTGGATATTCTTCAACACTTTCTTGTCTTGCCGCTCCAATTTAGATTGAACTGTTAAGAATTTTTTATAAAAATAACATTTTAAGAAATTAAAAGTTTGTGCGAAATAATTTATATTTTATAAAGACCGTAGTTTACCATTTTATTCATGCAAGTTAGACAAACCTATTACGAATTATGGGCATTCGTTTTTCGTTTTCATAAAACAGAACATATAATTTGGCAATACTGTGCTCTTATGAAACTAAAAAGCAACAAACAAAAGCTTTAATGTTTTATTAAACAATAAATTTTAAACCTTTTCCTAATGAAAGGAATGTGAATTCATTTACGTCTTATAAAACCAAGGTATTAGTCATTTTATTTATTCAAATTAGAGCAACCAATTTCGATTTATGGTTAATTATTCTAACTTGGCTGCTTTGAAATTTGTCGTAAAATCATATTCTGGTATTCAAAATGACTAATAACGACTTCAAGTAGAAGTTATGACAAATTTTTCATACAAATTTGTCAAAATATCGATTTCAAACCTACTTTAAGTTTCTTTGAATATTAGCAATATTGTTTATATTGAAATTCATAAGTGTTTAAACATTATCTAAGTGACATCAGTTCACAATCGCATTTGCACTTCATTGTAGTTAAAATAACTAAAAATTATTAAATTTTAAAGCAAAATACTTAGAAAAATATTTGGCCAGTTGTGTAGATGCTTATAAATGTATGTGTGTGCTTTATAAATTTCCTGCTGATGTAGTACGAGGGCGGATCAATAACTCCGTGACTTTTTGAATGAAACACAGTTTTTTTTTTGCAAAACAAAAATTTATTTTTCAACATAATCTCCTTTTAACTCAATACACTTAGTCCAACGTTTCTCCAGTTTTTGTATCCTTTCCAAAAAATAGGATTTTCCGAGGTCCTTAAAATAAGCATTTGTTTGGTCAATAATTTCATTGTTGGAGCTAAATCTCTTTCCACTGAGCCATTTCTTTAGGCTTGGAAATATTAAGTAGTCACTAAGGGCTAAGTCCGGAGAATATGGTGGATGAGGTGCCAATTCGTAGCCAAATTCATAGAGTTTTGTCATTGAGACTCCACACATGTGCACCCTGGCTTAATGTCACCCATCAAGCAGCCAACTTTCTTAAGCCCAGCTGATCATATAAAATCGAAAGCACACTGCCATACGAAATGCCTTTGACATCAACAATCTTACGCACTTTTACTCTTCGATCGGCCAACATCATATCGTGGATTTTTTCGAAATTTTCGGGTGTACTGACCTCAATTGGCCGTCCAGAATGTTCAGCGACCACAACGAAAGTCAGTAAGCCAGTTTTTTACCATTGAAATCTATGCTGCAAAGTCCCTATAGTATTTATCGAGCTTTTAATTGGTTTGATTGACGGTTTTTTTTCGCAAAAAATAATGTATAATGAGCACTCGAAATTCACTTTTTTCTATTTTATACTGGCAAGTTTTGAACAGCTGTTAAACGCAAAGTAAATAACGACAATTTGCTCAAAATTTGACAATAGTCCATCAACAGGTGGTACTTGATGGGAACTCTGTTGCATTTCATATAACTAGAAGGGAAGTTCGAAAATTAACGCACTTAGTGATCCGGCCTCGTGTAAGTATTCTCTGTATTGTTGGTTTCTTTATTGCATGACAAGAAGAAGTGTCGTTGTGTTTCATACCCCCATATGAACCATTAAGATAAATCCTACAGTTGGTGTCGAGCTTATATTTATTAAAAATAAATTATTTGTAAAACACTCATACTAACATACGAGTACACTAACAATAACAAAAACTACAGAAAACACTATAAATATTTAACATACAAGTTACATGCCATTGAACATAGTTTTATACATTTAAAATACGCCAACATGTGTTTACGGGAGTATGTATGGTCTTACTTCAATCCGACGAGTATACCCTACACAAATTGTTGGACTGGACTACATGGTGCGCTTTATATAATTAAATTTATTCTATCTGTTATTTGTAATGCAGTTAGCCAACATTTCACTTCTATATACAGGCGCAATGAGTTTTCGTATTTTAACGAAACATATTAAATGTTCCCTTGAGTGATTACAAGGAATAGTTACAGAACTATAATAATGTAATAAAAGCAGGAATTATACTCGTACAAGCTTGTGCTAGGATACCAGAAAACAGGAATTAACTTACTTTGCTTTATGTCTTTGGCTTACTTTACTATATAAGGATACCAACACATACATGTAACCAAAGAGCTCAAACAGGTGTGTGTGATTCATTGAACGCACAAAATATATTGCCCAATATAAATCGTGTTCAAGGCCTGATTAAAAACTGATTGCTTTCTTTTTGCTGTTCGACACTATTGAATTTAAAAACCAAAATACAAACATGCAAAAATACATTAAATCAACAATCACACATATTTTAATTAACTTTTTTTTCTTGTATTTGTATAGTTGAGTGTTCTAATCAAGATATATACAAGCTAATGCCCCAGAGATTAGTTGGTAGCATACTAATCTTGTCTAAACCTTGAGTGTTTTCTTCAGACAAGCCAAGAAGTTTCGCGTATTTGTATTGTTTGGAAAAAAAATTAAATTTTTACTTTTTCACACTCAACTAAAAATCTGATTTTTGCATTTCTCTATGTGTAACGTTTACTTATAAACGAGGCAATATGTTTAGCAATTATTGCCGTAGCAACTGTCAAATTTGATTGCCGTTAAATGTCAATGTTTAAGCTTCTATTTTGAGGTGGCGAACACGTATCTTAGAATATAAAATTAAAAGTTTTTAAAAACATTAAATGAGAGGTGAAAATAAGAACGTCAAACTATTTATTGCTTTAAAACAATTAATAAATATTAATAATGTGGTGTACTTATGTCGTCGCAGAATTGTTTCATTTTTATTAGCTTGGCTTTTGTAGCTTCACACGTTTTTAATATTTCACAAAAAATGACAATTCAATTTGACAGCATATCTCCAAGATAATTGCTGAGCAATGTGTTATAACAACTATTGCTCAACGTTCCACACGTTAATATTTGGTGTTGGCAATAAATGCCAAACATATTGCTCGAGTGGTTGGGGGGTTATAATTTTAAGAACAAATAAATTGCATTAAAATATTCCAATAATTATTTATATTTTTAAGCCAACTATATTTTTTTTGTTTAAGTTTCTTAATTTTATTTAATTCTAATTTTTTTCTAATTAAAAAAAAAAAAAGATCCAAATAGTTCGTAATTATTTTGTATAGTGCAGTGGTAGATGTAGTGTGCAATTCTCTCCCACTTGTTCTATTTTTACATTCTCTTTACATAAAGTATTAAATTCCTCTTCATCATATGTCTGTACTTGACAGAAGCTTAAGAATTCTTTATTTTCACATTTGTTAAATGACAAAAAAATAAAAACTAAAACAAACGAAATAAACAAATAAAAATAAATAAATATTTTTGTATTCTTGCACTAGAATACACAAGCAATAAAACTTGTTACAAAAACACCCACATGTTTTTAAAACACAAATACACTTACCTATACACACATAATATTTCATCTATGTATGTATATGTCAGACATGTGTAAATTATAACCCTGGTTTAATGGGTTTTTACTAAAAATCACAATTTGTTAGACATTAAACGCATAAATTTTTATTATATCAAGTTTAAGCCAATTTGGCCCCATAGTGCAATTTATACGTTTGGCATACGATATATATTTGGCTCAAGCAGACACAAACTAAGTGAGAAAGAAACAGGCAAAAGTACAAAATATGTTAACAAAAGCGTATCAATAAGGTACAGATAAGGAAAATTTCTTTCATTAAAATGGTAAAAAGCGACATATTTTTTTAAATTAAACGCTCTTTCTTTGTGTTTATAATTACAGTAATGCAAAAATAATTTCAGTAAGTCAAAATTTTCTATCAAATTGATAATAATATTTCATTTTTTGGAAAGAGATCATGAGTTCCAAATTTCAGAAAAATCTGTTGAAAATTTAAAGGGCCTATGTAAATTACACTGAGCTACAGCAAAATTATTCATTGATTCTCATATAACAATATAACACGGTTTCTTTATTGTGGGTATTGGGTCACGAAGGACATGTGGGCAACGAAAGGGTGGACTATCTGTGCCCTACCACGCAAAAAGAAGAAACAAAGTCTTCAAGACTTAGAATAGACATAAAACTCTACGTTGAGCTACTTACGGGCCACTGTTGACTTAATTTTCACATGAGTAGAATAGGTGTGGCCCAGAAAGATTCCTGTCGTTTCTGTCGAGAAGGACAGGAAACGTCGGAACATGTTTTCTGTGAGTGCCCAGCGGTGGGAAGACAAGCTGCTTAGGTAGTAAGGCATTGGTGCCAAAAGATCTAGGCAAAATTAATCCTAAAGAAATTACGAGATTTTTAAGTAGTCTCATTTTGTAGTTAGGAACTGGCCTACTCAATAGATTTTAAAGGCCGTGGTGAGTTTATAGCTGTTGATAATAATAATGTATTTATTAATGTGGAAAAAGCATACTAAATTAGCTTTCCGAAGTGGCTAATTGCAATTAAATCGGTTAAAAAATAAATGACTTATGTAATTTTTTCTAATTTTTTTTGGTTTGTTGTTTATCTTGAAATGAGAACTCCTGAAAAAAAATGCTTATCAACTTTTGTATGATAGTGTTTTTTAACAAAAAAAAAGTGCATAAAATTAAGCGGAACCGTCCTAAAAGTAGCCTGTGTATATATTATTGTAACCCGGGGTCTATACCTGATGTATTTCTATCATGCTAAATGTCAAATTCATATCATGATAGAAAATCACCAGGTATAGACTCCATTTATTAGTGTTATCGTAGCGTTATGATAGAAAAAGCATGCTATGCCGTATGCAATTTCTCTCTTGATATTAATTTGATTTTGAAGTTTGTTTATTTTCAACTTTTTGTTTAAAATAGGACCAAATAATTATTTTACAGCTTATATGTGCGTATTGATAAATAAAATTTATCGTGCTTATACAAGAAACTTATTTTTTAAGTTTTAAATGACAAAAAATAATAATAAATAAAATATATTTCATCATAATATAATTCCATCAACGTCTTCCCCTATTTACTGCTATTAATATGAAATTGGCATCGTGTTATGATAGAAATACATCAGCTACCTAAAGTTTCATTAAAATTAATTCAGTAGTTTTTGAGTAAACAATACCAACACACATCAATTTATTCATACATACAGGTGAGACTGCTCTAAAAATCTGGTAAAGAATAATAATAAATTGGCCTTTAAATGCGTAGCAAATTTCAGTGCTAGAAGTTGCAAGGACCTCTGCAGCTCAGCTTGATTTTTTTAATCCTGTATCACAAGGCTTAAAACATTTTAAATGTTAATGTAATTTTTTTTTTTTTTTTACATTTCTTCAACTCTCTTTTTAATCTCGAAAATAATTTAAAATTAAATAAAACATTTAATTTTGTTTTAACAAATGATTCTAACAATTGATTCAAATGATTTAGATTAAAGCACAAAATCAAAATTAAATTGAAGAAAGCCAATAAATTTATAATATTTTAGCTCTATCGTATAAAGCAAATAATAATCGAAGAAACTAATTACGAGTATATTGTGTACAAAAGGAATACAAATTTGTATAAAACCCTCATTCATACTCACTCGTCAGTATGTGTTCAACTACAGTTTGCACAAGTTTACAAAAATAAATTAAAAATAATAATAAAATTCATTCATACATCGCATGTCCAAATGAAATTGTTAGTTATTGGTTGGTTACAAACATCAACCAACATGAAAAGTAATTTTATGATCTTATTTAATGCTTGATTAACCAAAATAAATTGCTTGTATTTTGATTTCTTATTAAATTTACAATTTTTGGTTTCATTTGTGGGAGTTTTTTCTTCTGCAAAATATTAAATAAAAAGTAGAAAATTATTCGATTTATTTACCAAAAAAATAAATATGAAAAGAAAAAAAAATTTTTTGAATTTTAAAAACTTACAAAAAATAGAAAGCGCCTTATAACTTACCGATTTTTTTTATTTAGTGTGAAAACCACATATAATAATAGTAAAAATCATTTCAACCATAAAACATTGCAATTCAAGATTAAATACTGATTTTAGTCTAACTAAAGTCTAAGTACCCAGTTTTTTTTATTAAATTTTTAAAAAATTCCAACAAGCGCGTTTTAATTAACAAATCTAAGAAAAAATAATTATATTATACTTTACAAGTTTAACAAATTATGACCGCTTAGTGTCTGCATACTGAAAATTGTTTATTGATTATTTTGTTTTGCTTTTTTGTTTAGTTCACTAAAATTATATTTTACGGCATGAAAACATTTATAATAAAATGTTTTTATGAAAAAGAAATTATTTAATTCTTTCTTCTATTTTTTAATTTTACCTTTAAATAGTTGCACTTTAAATTATATTGTTTGTATATGTTTGCTCTTCTTATATTCCTCCTGGCTCTGAGAACTCAGTTTACGAAAGCCATTTAGAATCTATTAAATATATGGTAAACTCAGCAAATTCGTCGGACTATATTATAGCAATGGGTGACTTCAACTTGCCTTTGGTCACTTGGAATTATCCACCCGATACTGTATACCTAGTTCCTTTAATATCAAATGAATTCCTGCAGCACTTAATGGATTTGTGCCTTTTTCAAATTAATGCTGTTTATAATTCTAATAATAAGCTACTAGATTTGGTATTCGTTAATGAACCATCGGATTGTACTATAAGCCGATGCTGTCCAATTACTAATCCTGAAGACGGTTACCATCCTACTCTTGAAGTTATGTGCTCATGTTTGCTTCCTACATCTCTTAACGTACCTCAAAATGATAAAAAAGTATTTTGTTTTAAACGAGCCAACTATAATATGATGAATCGTCTCTTTTGTAGTATGGATTGGCATAATTTGCTATGTATCACTAATGGCAGTCCTTCGAATTTTGAAGCGGTCATTACCTCATTTTACAGAATTATCTATTCTATAATGGAAAAATGTATTCCAGTAACTATGTTATACAATTACTCTGGCCCACCTTGGGGGTCTAAACACCTAACCAGTCTAAAAAATAAAAAGAATAAACTCCTTAAAAAATACAAAAAAACTAATTGTATTACGGATTATGGAAACTATTCTATTTGCCGGGCTGAGTATAATAGATTAAATAACTTTCTATATAAACACTACATCAACAAAATGAAAACAAATTTTAAAAACAATCCGAAATCTTTCTTCAGTTTTGTAAACTCTAAGAGAAAATCTCAAACTTTCCCAACTGTAATGAAATATCAAAATAACGAATCAGATGATAACACTGTAATAGCCAACATGTTTTCTAACTTTTTTTCTACTACTTATTCTGATGCTAAATATGATAATACCAATAGTTACCCTATCAAAATTGATTCAAACCTGCAGTTAAACTTTCCTTTAATTGATTGTGCTGAGGTCAAAACTGAACTGATGAAATTAAAATCAACTTTTAGCTATGGACCTGATGGGGTACCGAATTGTTTATTGAAGCACTGTGCAGTTAGCTTATCTAAACCACTTTGTGATATTTTTAACTTATCTATCAAACACGGATATTTCCCTACTCAATGGAAGAGCTCCTATATAATACCTTTATTTAAATCTGGCAGCAAGTATAACATAACAAATTACAGAGGCATTGCAAAACTTAGTTCAATTCCTAAGTTGTTTGAAAAGTTCATTACTAGATATATAAGTCATAATGTATCACATCTTCTATCCCAGCATCAACATGGTTTTAAAAAAGGATGCTCCACTGTTACTAACATTTTACAACTAACTACTATAGTTAATAAAGGATTTGCTAAAAATCAGCAAACTGATGCTATATATACCGATTTTAGTAAAGCTTTCGATAAAGTCAACCATGACCTGCTACTTTCTAAATTATATATGATGGGGTTTTCTCCAATTAGTCTGTCTTGGATCAAGTCTTATCTAAACGATAGAAAACAATGTGTACTTTTTAAAAACTGCGTATCTACTCCTATAAATGTTTTATCTGGAGTACCACAAGGGAGCCATCTTGGGCCGGTCCTTTTCTCATTATTTATAAATGATCTGCCTTCTGTCCTGAACTATTGTAATATATTAATGTTTGCTGACGACGTTAACATTTTTTTGACCTATGATAGGATCTTTGATCATTCCTGCTTACAACGGGACATTGACAATTTGTATACATGGTGCAATATAAACCTAATGGAACTGAACACTAAAAAGTGCAAGCATATGAGATTTTATAGACGCACTTTTGTTAATATAATCTTCTATCTGGGTGGACAACCGTTGGATCAAGTAACCTCTTTCCTTGATCTGGGTATCTTGCTTGATGCTAAATTAAGTTTTATTCCTCACATTAATATGACAGTTAATAAAGCTAGAGGAGTTTTAGCCTTCATTAAAAGATGGGCAAAAGAATTCACAGATCCCTATGTTACAAGATTATTATATACATCCTTAGTTAGACCCATACTTGAATATGGTTCGATTGTTTGGGACCCTATATATAATATACATATCGACCACATTGAGTCTGTTCAAAAACAATTTCTTTTATTTTGCTTGCGAAGCTTGAATTGGAACTCAGCAACAAATCTGCCTCCATACCATCAAAGATTGGCGCTTATAAAACTGCCTACACTAAAAAGTAGAAGAACGATGTTAAATGTATCATTTGTGTTTAATGTTATTAAAGGAAATGTGCAATCAGAGTTACTTTTACGCCATATTACATTCAGTGTGCCAGTTCGTCCAACACGTCATTTTCAATTGCTCTCGATCAAAACTTTTCGTACCAACTATGCCAATGCTGATCCTTTGAGAAGAATCTGTGCCAGCTTTAATACCTTTTATCAATTTATTGATTTGTCTTTAAGTTTGGAAACTATTAAACGAAATATAATTTTATTTTTAAATCGCTAATTGTTTTTGAAAAATTTTTATAATTTTTGTAATTTTAAATCATTCATATATAGTCTGTAATTTAATGTAGACTTATTACTCAAATAAATAAATAATAAAAAATAATTAATCTTTATCACGTATTAAAATATTTTTGCAATTATATTTTTTTCTATCTTATTGTAAGCCGACATTTTATTGCAATTAAAAAAGGAAATTAATTTTATACAAAATGACTCACTTAATTGGAAATGCAATTCTAGACAATTTGCAGAAATGATACTGTGAAACAGAAAATACATTTTTAATCATGAATAAAAGTCGATGCGAATATATTTCTAAATGATTTTTTTTTTAATTTTAAGTGTTATTTTTCAAAATTTCTCTAATAATGATTTGTGAGAACAATTTTAAACTTGGATGGCATATGAAAACACGCAGACAATGAAGTTTTTCCTTCCAAAAAATTTTTAAGCTTAAATTAAGCCAATTCATTTACTTAAAAGCAAAATTTTCCTCTACTATTGAAAATATTTGTCTGAATTTTATAGTCCAAGACGCAGAAAAAGCTGCTTAGATAGCGGGGTATTGTTCCCAGAAGATCTAATCAAGATTGTAGTTAGCAACTAGGCTGGACAATAGATTTAAAGGCGGTGAGATCATAGCCCGTAATGATAATAATAATTTTACCCCCAGCTAGATTTTCGAGTTTTCCAAGCTAATAAAATTACATTAAGCAAATTAAGTGGTAAGCATGAATTCTGTGGCAATATGGAAGAATTGTATTCGATATTGTATAGAATAATATTTCGATACATGTTGAGTAAGCAAATTTTTCGAATCATAGGGCCTGTCCAGCTAAATGTGAACGAAAGTTTCCTTCGCATAATTGTATTGAAAACAAAATGCAATGCAAATGTGTCTTTTCTTTTGTTCGCTTAGACTTTGTTGTAACATCGCTGAACAGCCTAATAGTTTTGTTCAAATTGTAATGGACTTATACACAAATGTTTGTCAAATGCAAGTAAATAAACAAGAACTATGAATTTAAGCCACAAATGTGCAAAAAGGATTGTTGATAAAATGGATAAACAATTGCTTTTCCTGACATCTTGTTCTTCAAATTCAAAAGAAGAAAATTTATTTAAAATTGCAATTACTAATTGTTTTAACCTAAAATTATTTAAATAAAACTTAAATTTTTTTACACTTTCTGCTTACCGTGTTCGTTTTGTTTACGATAGGTAGTTTGCTATCGAATTATATTTTTAACATAAAATTATATTTGATTGAAGACTTGCTATCGAGGGCCATGATACTAAAACCATTTCGATCGATATTACCCTATATCGAATGGGTTGATTAGATTCCTCCTCTTATATAGTAGTAAAATTTTGAATGTCCTTCAAAATTATTGCTATTCTAGCAACGGTATTCGATATCGATCAAATGTATATTTCAATTTTACAGAAATTGCAATCAGTATCGAAGCTTGGAGAAAGAGATATATGTTCACAATTATCTCAAAAATAAAATTAATGTGATATACCAAAAATAGTCGAATTTGATATTCAGAAATAAATATTTTTAAAGTAAAATATCAAAGATTATTTTCTGATAAACCAACAATATTTTTTACCCATCGCTATTGTGATAGCTTAAACAAATTTTGTTTCAATTAGCACAGAATTTGTTTTAAAATATATTTTTATGTGCTGTTTATAAGAAACGAGCAAATAATCGTCTGAACCCAAAAATATTTTAAAAATTAAATATTTTCATACAAATTTCAAAAAAAATTTTTAAATTTAAAAATTTAAATACAAGAAAGTCAAAATATTGCAAAAATATCAATTAAATTAATCAGATCTTAAGCTTGAATAATATTTATAATAAAAATTTAATATTTTCTTAAAATTTTTTTAACGATTTCCTGTAAACTGCTCAATAAAGTTTCGATATATTTTTGTTTTTAACAAAACTATTTGCCGTTTGTCTTGTAAATATGGCACCATTGCATAATTATATCAAAAAAGAATTTTTTTGGCTTAACTATGTAAACAACTCAAATGAATTACTCTTTAGGAAGAACTACGATTTTCGTTTAAATTTAATTAATATAAAATCGCACTACAGATTATTAATTTTTTTAATTCCACATAATTTTTGTTACAAAAACGAGCTTTTTTTATAAAAAATTTTCCAATACTCATGCATACATGTTTTCAGTAATTTACACGCTTGACACATAATGATCATGTTATGAATATTTTTACTTTTTTTTTTTAATAGAGTCATTTAATCTTTTAAATACATAATTATGCAACCAAAAATATATTAATAAATTCCAGAATTTTTGTTTTTTTTTTTTTTATTATTATATCATACAGCAACCAGACAATGAAGCGCTTGCATTAATCTTATTTAAAGATTTAATTTGTTTTTATTAAAAATGAATATCTCAAACACACAAAAGATTATTCATTTAATGTCGATTAAATTGTAATAAATTTTTTAATGCAGAGTCAAACCAATACGTGCAAACAAAAATTATAAATATTAATTTTGCAAAGTAGATTATGCCTTCAGCAAGCTGTCTGGATAGCCGTCACATTTAGACCTTTGTATTTATAAGCGTATGTATATGCCATTAAATTGAAACAATTCTTTGTATCTATTGTTGTTTTTAGTCTAGATGGGATGTTTATCTAGAACGCTACAATAGAAAGAAACAGAGACATAACTTGCTGAAGGTGTAATTTTGTTTTCTATTATTCTTGCATCTTAAAAATATTAGCAAAGAACAATTTTGTTTTTCCTATTTAATTTATTTTTAATGTTAAATTAAAAATCATTTTGTGTGTGTGTGTGTTTTTTTTTTATATAAAAAACTTAATATTCTGCTTTTTTGTTCGTTAAACAAATTTTTGTTTTCCAACGGATTTGTCTAAAATATTCTCTCTCCTCCAAGCAACGTCACGCCTATTTTTACGCCCACTTTTCAAAGATTTTCACTAGCCACTCTTCGAAAAGGGTTGTATCTGTACTTAATTAAAGCCTGAAATTATGCTTTGAAATATTTTATTTAGTACTTTGGTTGACTAGCAAAACAATGACTCACTGTATTTAAATTCTACATGCAAACGAATTTCGCCTGGGTCGTGCGAGACCATTGGAAAAACTTCTAGTTAAATCTTCTTACTAATAACCATTTTTTTATTTATTTTAATTTTCTTCATTAAATTTAACTGCCAAAGAAAATCATTCCTCTATTAGTGCAATACAAAAAGACGCTGCAAAATTTAATGTGTGAATATTAAAAGATTCCACAATAAATTATGCAAATTTGCTTACTTTTGCTATATGGAACTTTTCTGGTTGCAAAAATATGGTAAATAACTTGTAAAGATCCTTAACAAAAAAGAAACAAAGGTGTAAAATATACATTCATATGAAATTATCAGCATGAACTTTCATTTCTTTTATTTAAGGGCAAAGAGAGAAAAAATGAATAACTTGCTTACAGGAAAATTGTGAGTATTAAGGGTAAAGCAGGAGTATGTGCAAAACAAAATGTTTATTTAAATAATTACAGGTTTTATTTCTTTTTTAATAAACAAAAAAAAAATACAATTTTTTATTTGAGTTTTATTCAAACTTTATGTTCATCTTTCTGTTTCTTTCTTTGTTGTTGTGGGAAAATAAAAGGAAACGTACAGAAGAAAACTTGGCAAAAATAACCCTTGAGTAATAATAAACAAAAGTATTAAAAAAAACATTATTAACAATAACAATATTTGCATAAAAGAAAAATACACGATTGAAAGTACAACAACCACAAAAGTATAAGTACAACTTTAACTTTTAAAAGTTTCTTAAAAGATGGAAAGCCTGTTTTTTTTAATGTCTATTTGTTAAGTTATTTAATAAAAAAGCTAAATATTTATTTAAAAAAGAAAAATTGAAAGCAAAATAATGAAATCCAATGTCGATATGCAAAAATAACCGTAAGCACAAAAACAGAAACAAAAATAAAATAAATTAAAAACCAAACTAGTTATGAAATTAAACTTTATTTTTAATTAAGTTCTTAACACAATTTAATAACATTTTTAGTATAAAATTGTAAAAATAATATCCTAAACGTAAGAACGTGAGCAAAAAATTTTTATAATTTTAAAATGATGGCTAATTAGTCGGGTAGCTAATATAAGAAAAATATTTTATTTTATCTTAAGTAGTTCGCTCTTTTATTTCAACACTAAAAAAAATTTTTTTAATAAATTAATTTCTCAATAACTCATTTTATATTCAGTAAAAAGAAATTTAAAAGAAAACATTTTAAATGTTTTTTAGCAGAATAAAATATTTAAAAATTGTCCCATTGCAACTTGCTGACACTAGACATTGCAAACTGTAAATAACTCTACAGAAAAGTCATGTTTTTATAACATTATTGAAGTAAATGAATGATTTATTTTAAAATATTGTCAGGCTCTTTATTACGAGTTAGAATTTCATGAGGCAAATAAAAGACATTTGTTTAGTCGGTGTGCATTATAATGAGGATATAATATCATCGTATTCTATTCTTAATATTATCCCACTGTTAGTGACACAGATTTTTTTTTAAATGATCGCTCCACCAAACCAGTGTCTAAGGTTAATATGAAATTTTTATTTTTCTGATTTAAATTGTTAAATATTCAAAATAAAATAAAGTATTTTTCTCTCACTAAAAAAACAAAATTTTACAAAAAAAATAATTATAAATAAATGGAAACGACTGATAAAGAACTTGTTTAGAAAAATTATGTAAAACTGAAACCAACATAAATTTATATATAATTACAATAATGTATACCAAAAAAAAAAAAAAACAAGAAAACTATATCAAACATCAAATTGAAAGTACATACATGCATACATATTATTCCTTCATATAACAAAAATAAAATTAAAATATTTATTAAAGAAAAAGTCAAAACAAAAACCAACATACTACAAATATTTTCTATTTTTTATGTCTAAGTGTGTAGAGAAATTTTTTGATAATTAGTCGAAACAATTTAAACTATAAAATTTTTAATTATAAACATAAGCCAACTACAACAATATAACAACAACAGCTAATCATAAAGCAAATTTTGCAATAACTCAATTTCAATAAAAAAAATAAGGAAAATCGAAAAAAAACCAAAATAAATCAACAAGTATTTTTTAAGCGGGGAAGTCTTCCACTATTGTTACTGTTACAAAAAAAAACTTTATAAATAAAAAAAAGAAGCAAAAAAAATTAGCTCAAGTAAACATTTTACTATTAAAAAATTATATTTTTTAAATTATGTTAATTAAAAAACTTTTTATATTAATTTTTCTTCTTCTTTCATTAAATAAACTAAAAAAATTTATACCTATTGGGTGTGTTTTTGTCTGTGTATGTTTAAAAGCTACAAATTTTATAAAATGTTACAAAAAAAGCAGAAAAATAACAACAACTAAAATAATAAACATTAACAAAAATTATGTAAATATTATCTGTCAAGTTTGTAAAAAAATATATTTTTGATTAATTAAAACAAAAAATTTCATAAAAAAAGTAGATGCAAAATAAAGTTATTTCATTTAAATGAATAATTTAATAATTAAATAAACAATTAAAGAATTAAAATAAATAAAAAAATTAATTGATTTCTTTTAAATGAATAATTTAATAAAAAAAATAAATTATATATAAAATATTAAATAATTTAAATTAATTATTATAATTAAAATTTTTAAAGAAATTAATTAATTTTAAAAATTTTAATTAATTTACTTAATTAAATTAAACAATTTTAATTTCCATTAAAAAAAATTTAGTTCTTCGAAAATTATTCAAAAATATATTTTTTTTAGAAATTTGACTTAAAAAATCTCAATGTAATTTAAAATTACCCCCCAAAAAATATTCTAAATAAAATTAATAAAACTTAAGAATTAAAAAAAAAAAATTATAAAAATGTAAAATTAACTAAAAAGAAATGTTTATGTATATACTCGCATTAAGTAAACTATTTTTCACTTTTTTATATCAAAATACAATACATTTATATAAAATCCCTTGTATATTAAAAAAAGAAAAGAAATAAATATTAAGAGTTAGAAATAAATAAAATAAAAAAAAAATAATGCTCATAACAACTCGTAATCTTAGCTCAGCTTAGACAAATATGAAATTAAAATTACAAACAAAAATAGCTGGTAAATTGTATGTTTATTAAAAATTAATAATAATAAATAAAATCAACAAATTAATCATGGTTTCTTAAACTATTAGCATTAGACGAGTTAGAGGCAAATTATAGAATAAATAATATTTAGCAAATAATTAAAACTAAAAGTCAAAAGCTTACCAGAAAATTCTCCTTTAATTTACCTATTGCTTGGCATATATATCTTACTATGTTTTAAACAATAATAAAAACATTGGTCCTTACGTTACTGAAGACCACGAATTCTAGACTTAAGTTACTTAAATTTGTCCATTTTTGTTTATTCCAATTTTAATTGATTCTATTTATATTTATGTTAAAGAGGGAAAGAATTTAGCACAAAAATTAAAAAATGTTGACAGTCCAATATGGAAATGGAACAAATTTAATTTAGCCATGAACATTAAGAAAAAATTGTTAAGCAAATGCTCTTGTTGAAATTCGTCTAATACAAAATTTTTAATTTTTCATTAAATATTAAAAAGGATAAATTCCAAGACAAAAAAATTTATATAAAAAATTTTAGCTTACAAAAGTCTAAAGAAAACTAAGGTCGCTTTTTTTAGAATTAAATTTTCTATCACATTCAGTATTTCTTTATAATTTTTTTGTGAAAAATAATACATGAATTTTAAAATATTTTTAAAAATTTTACAGTTTTTCGTAGCAATAAACCTTTTTCTGATGCCCAACATTAGTTTCACTATTAACTATAAGTCTAATCCCTCTTTATATTTAAAAAACATGAAGTTTTAAAACAATAAAAAAGTAAATATTTATTATATCTAAAGAGATACATATACTTAATAATAATATTATTATAATACAATAACAAAACTTATTACTATTTAAAAATTTTCAGCAAAATTGATAATTTAAAATTTTTTCTCTTTCCACACCTAAAAATGCTAGGTCACTTAGTGTGAATATACACAGCACGCGTCACACGCATCAACGCGTTGTACGCTTCTGTTAAGAAAGTTTGATACTGAGATAGTCAGGAGTATTTGAAGTGCCACTCTCAAGTTTGGAAGAACATCTCCATACGAGATTGTAAAAGTAAAAAATTCTAATGGAGTTTTAGGTTCAATTTCTTTTCTACTACGTAGTAACATTTTGCAGTCACATATTTAGATAAACAATTCTATTCTCTTGAAATCTGTACTATAAAATACACCCACATTTTTAAAATTTTCTTCAAGGGCCTTATCAACATTATTCTAGTTCTTACCATATCCAAAAATCACTGTAAACATTTTATTAAAAATTTTCTTAGAGTAACGAAAATTTGTGAAATATTTTTAAAAAGTTTTGCTAACTGGCTTTCCAATTATTATCAAGCATCTTTTTGTAATTTAAAAGTGTATTTTTCGTGATACCAAAAAATATATGAAATTTTGAATTAAATACTTTTTTTTAATTAGATTAAAATTTTTTTATTAATGATTTAATGTCACTGTAAGGAGATTTTTCTGGCAAGTTTAAAAAACGTTTTATTTAAAAAAACCAATACCAGAGTAATGACTGCAGAAAAATTATTTGAATACTTTATATAGAGAACTATTAAATTAAAATAAGTTTGTTTTTTTTAGTTTCCTTATGATTAAATTTAAAAATTTCAAGAAAATTTTTCAGTATTTAAAATCTAGCAAACACTTTATGACCTGAGTAACTTATTTTTTTTTTTTTTTTGTAAAACAGATGGCAAATCAATGCACTCGATTTGGCGTCAAATAGATCTAAATTTTAAGCCTCTTATCAAAAAAATTAAAGTAGACTTTAAAGTAAGCGTTATAGCCTTAAATTATATCACAGGTAATTTTTTAGCAAAATTTACTTTTTTTTTTATTTTTTATTTGAAATTATTAACTTAAAATTTCCATAAAAGTTGCTCGACATATGGAATGTTCCCATTTAATGTATAATGTATAATGAGTATATCTTATTCTTTCGTCGTAACTTAAGCAAAATACTTTCTCTTCTCAACGACTTACAAGCGTTTGCACACTTCCAATTTTTTTTATTTAATATTAGTTTTTTATAAGAAATATATTATAGTTTGTTTCTTTTGAATTATTTATTTCCATCTCCATCTTCGCTGGTTTTTGGAACTAGAACTTGGAGCGAAAACAAGTCACCTGGTCACTGCGACCAGCATAGACTTATTGCGGTACTACTATCAAGGGGTCATTATTACAAGTTACCGATAGTTAAAGCTAAGATTTTATAAGTTAAATTTTTAGCTTTTGGTTTCACATTAAATAAAATATATCGATAAGTTAAATATCAAAGTTTTAACCAAACATCGGTTAATTGCTCCACAAAATGCTATCTTTAACTAGCGAAAGTTGTAATAACGGGCCTAAGTTTGTTATTTTTTAAGAATGAAAGGACTTGCTGGGGTGATTTGTCCGTCATATCAGACGCATAACTATCTACCCCAAATAACAAAAACCTGTCCAAATTACACCAGTAGAGTGCCACAATATGGGCCTGTTCAGCAAAATTCTAACGAAAGCTTCATTCGCATAATTGCATTGAAAAAAACAATACACGAAATTTTGTTTTTGTCTTGAATACAATTATGTGAAGGAATCTTTCGTTCGCATTTAACTGAACAGACCTTATATATTCTGCTGCCTCTTCGTCTTCATTACATAACCTGCAGAGGTCGTTACCAAGTATTGCAATACTCTGCAGTTCTAAGTCATGTAAATAAATGTATTCTTAACGCCGGGCTTGGGTCTGTTCTGTTCAACATTAAACCTATTTGGGTAGGTGAGCCTGAAGTTATGCGTGTGTTGTGTTTGGCGTGGCAGTGAAGGTTTAGGTATGTTTAATGCTTCTTTGCTGTCAGAGTAAATGAAGATGTGAGTATTATTTATGAATTTTTCAAATGAGAATGAAAAAGAGCAGAGTCCATCACTAGCTATTTCTAACAAAACCTGCCTTTAAAGTAGACAGTGTGAGTCAAGCTCATCCTAGAATTTCTTATGTATGTATGTTTATGAAAAGTTTTAATTTTATATATAATTCTATCATGAAGAAGACACATAATTTTATATAATATAAATGAAAAATATTTTTACGCTTAATCCTTAGCTGCTCATTTTCAAATTTAAAGATTTTAAATTCTAAAAAATTTTACTGCCCTAAATTTTTTTCTTGAATTTACTTACAAAAATATCGTTTAAATAAAGTTGACCAACATTTTAATAAAAAAGAAAACACAACGAATTGTATAATGGTGCTATGAGTTACTAAAATATTCATTTAACTTAAAAAAAAATATTAAAAAATTTGTTAACAATTAAAATTTATGTTGCGCTGAAAAAACAAAAACTTACCATTACAAAAGATAAACAAAATAAACAATAATAAAACGATAAAACTGAGCCCCTTTTGTCGTTTT
This sequence comes from Thelaira solivaga, assembly GCA_947397855.1. Lineage (NCBI taxonomy): Eukaryota > Metazoa > Arthropoda > Insecta > Diptera > Tachinidae > Thelaira > Thelaira solivaga. The sequence goes on from OX377610.1 coordinate 39,649,120, forward strand.
AAATAAAGTTTATTAAAATAAAAAAAATTAAATTTTACCATCCATTTAATTTGAATTTTCTTTCAAACTATAACACAAATAACAAAATCAAACATTTAGTTCAATTGTAGTAAAAAGTTTTTTAAAAAATAATAAAAAAATAAATAAAATTTTTATGCCCTTTTATATATTTCATTCTTCAAGTAATAAATTTCACATTTTGTAAATTAAATTACTTTAAGGAATTAATGTACAACCCATTACTAGTACATAATCCAACATTTTTCATTTATTATTTTAGAAAAAAACTACAAAACAAAAAAAAATTTAATAAAAGCATATTCGATTTAGTTTTAATATTTTTTTTTGATATTTTTATTTCTAACAATTGTAAATAAAAATTAATATTAGAAAAGAGTAGACAACAAAATTTGTATAAAAAAAAATTAAAATGAAAAAACGCCACTATGAATTGATTTTTTGCATGTAAGTTAATTAAAAACAAAAATATTTTTTATTAAAATATAAAGGACATTGTAAGCAAAATAGTTAAATGTAAAATAATTTCAGTTATTTTATATTTAAAAACTAAAAGTAAATAATAATTTAAAAAAAACTGCAGGAAAAGTAACTAGTTTTTTGTATGACAAACATCTCTATTCCAGTTGTCGCCGTAAACTTCGTTGTCGTTTTTATTTCAACTTCGCTCGTCATCACTTTGTCACTGATTTGGTATTATATAACAGTCTTGCTGCGACGACGACAGTTTATTGTTTTTTTTTTTTATAAAACAGAAACACAACTCTAATATTTCATTCAGCTGGTTTATTTTGCTTTGAATTTTTGTGATAACATTTTTTCTTATGTAAATTTAATATAAATTCAAGAGTTTTAGTGTTAGTAAGAAAACTTATCAGAAGAATTCTAATATATTCAAGTTACCGAATGAAAAATATGTATCGAAAAAATTAAATTGGCAGCTACATTAAGATTTTAAGCCCGTAAAACGTGTAAAACGACTTTTATTTAGAACTGTGGTGGCCAATTATTTGTAAAATTAAGACTTGATGAATATTCGTCAGAATTTTTTCTGTCTTTGGGAAAGACAATTCCCTAATACTCTTTGATAATAAAAGAAAAAAAATTGTCAATAAGAGGAAAAGAAAAAAACTTCCGGGGAATTTTTAATAATAATTTATTTTATAGCAATTTATTTTTAATTTGCAAGGGAAAGACTTTTTAAAACAAGTTTTTCCAGTTGGTTTATGTTTGTCCCTTTATTTTCAAAATTTTTAACATTTTTCTTTTTTACTATTTCTTTTAAACACTTCTTAGTCCTTACCTAAAATGGTGACAAAATCATAGTCGTTTCAATACAATATCGCAGTCGCATTTTCTTATAAAATGCTGGTTATAAACAAACACTTATCAATAAATAACGATTGCGACAACTGCATGTAATAATAATTTGAAGCGATCGACAATAAACGACGTCGTGAATGTTTTGCCAAAAATTCACTGACGATCGGAGTAGTTTCCCCAAATTGTTCATAAGGATATGCCATCTATCTTAGTACTTGCCGCACAATAGATCTTAAAGTTCACGATGCAATTATTTTCCCTTATGATAATAATAACACTTACGTACGTAACGTACTAAGTAAAGAATAAATTTATTTTCCATGAAAATATCATGGAAAATAGTGCCTTTGTTAAAGCCAGCGTAATTGCAATTAATGATTAATAATTAATTAATTTTATGATTTCAAATAATTTATCATGTTACTGTTTAAGATTTTATTTTAAAGTTAAATTTGCAAATGGTGAAAATTCAACAGAAAAAAACACTTCGCAAACAAAAATTGTGATACTGCTATTGTATAGCACTTTTAACGATATTCGTACATGCTATTTAAGCTGTCGACTGTTAAAAGAAATGTTGAACAATAAATAAGTATTTTTTGGTTGTTATACGAGTATATGGTATGCCTGTAGTGCACAGTAACTTTTATTATGAACATTCGTATCGAAAAAAGAGGTATAACGATATTTTATCGATTTTGGTATTCAGTAACTTTCAGACAAAAATATTCGCCACGATAGAAACCTTTATTTGCGATGATTATTTATGTGCTTTAATTTCGGCACACAGTTTGCGACCAAGTTGACAGCACATAAAAATTTTAAAAACCTAAACTGTATTAATAAAATCCTCAACTATAATTCTAATCTCAAAAATACACAATACATTTATTTGTTACTTTATTTGACCTCTTTCTTTTTATTAAACTTGAGGTATTTTATAAATATATTTTTATATCGATATTTCGCTCCAACTTGTTATTTATAATTATTTATAATTACATCCTAAAGAAACTACAAAAGTTGGAGCGAACTATCGATATAAAAATAAATTTATAAAATACATCAAGTTTAATAAAATAGCCAATTAATACAAATAAAAATAAATTATATATTATAAAATTGGAAAACATTCAATCATCGTAAATAACGATTTCTATCAAACTATTTTTTTGGTTGTTGTATACGCTAATTTAACAGATAGTTACTGAATCGTCTACAAAATGAGCCGTTAAAAATAACAGTTTATTAAAATGTTCGGATTATAACTACAAACGAGAACAAGCTACTTGGTAACTGCGGCTAAAATAGAACCAATGTGACTACTCTCACATAACAAATACTCCCTAAGCTTAGTATTCATTAAGTATTCAAAGGTTTCCTTCTGTGATCTGCCCATCCTGTCAGACCGTTGTTGGCAGTAATTAAAAAAAAAACTTTTAGGGCTTGTAAAGACGTAGTCCTCTCAAAAAAAAATTAATAAAAGGTAAATGGCTTCATCATACTGATACAGAATCAGTAGTTTTCTGCATCAAGCGAGGCGCAAACAAGGACGTAAGGCACTTTTAATTAAACTAGCATAAATCTTAGAACTGCAACTGCCTACATGGTATTTCAAATCGACTTTCTAAAGTCTTTTATGGTTATATGAGTAAGATTATTTACTAACTATAGTGTGGGCTCTGTAGCTAAACTTTATTGTTTATTGTGTCATTGTTACTTTTTTGCAGGATTTAGTATTTTACAGCTGGAGTTACTAGCCATCAAGGAAACATACAAAAATCAATATATGATACAGAAATAAGATGGACTGATTTCTTTTTTAAGTTACAGATAAATCTAAATTAGTGCGGCAAGCACTCATGCTCATACAAAATGTATGAAGCAAACCAAACAATGCGACAGCAACGCTTAGCGGTTAGAAAATGAAATTTTAAGAGCGTCTTACAAAATAAAGTTAGCTTTAAAATAACTGTATATATTAAAGAGCTGAAATGACTTAGAAGCAATTTTTATTATAAAATTATTTGTAGTGACGTGTGGCTTCAAGTATGCTTGTGCAGCCCTTTAGTATATATGCGATTTTTAAATATTGACACAGATTTTTTATTATTAAGAAAAACGCTTCAGAAGCTTCTCACTTTTACTCTTTCATCACGGAAAATTGTCCAACTTATTCGTCTGAAACACAATTTTCTTTAAGAAAAAATTTCGCGGTATTATTCATAATGTTAATGTTCGTCACATGAATAATCCAAATCAGCCGCACGATTTTGCTCGTCTAGAGAGCATGCTGTCTGGTTCTAGCCTTGACACTAGTAGGTGTTACGGCTGCCGATGCTATAAATCTTGTAAGCGGCCTGTTAATTGCTAAATAAGACTTTTTCTTCTTAGTTAAACATCTACACAATATTGAAATTAACGAAAAAAACTTTTATCTCACTTAGCTTCATTTCAATTATATTCATGAATGAATTTATAAATTTTTTTTCACTTTAAAGTAAAAAAGTTTAAGGTTTTGAATTAAAGCTCATGAAATATTCATTTTATAATTTTGCTTATAACTTCTTTTACATTTAAATAAATTATATAGTTTTTAATAGAAATAAATTTAGAACAAAAAAAAATTTTTTTAATTAAACTAATAAAAAACTTTATCATAAATCCATCACTAGTTATAACTTTAATATACGAGTATGTTAAGTATTATTATAAATGAATTAATTAAATATATTTTGGAAATCTAAAATTTCACAAACAAAAAGGAAATCAAAACTAAAATTAATAATTATAAAAAATTAAACAAAAAAACTTTTTATTTAATATTTAAGCAAACGAGTTCTTATATTTATACCTTCGTAAAATTAACACTTTAAATTTAATTACTTTACCTTAAATTAAATTTAATTAAAAATAAATTTCTAAACATATTATATTTTAAGATGAATTATTTATATCCCCATAAATAAGGATAACAAGCAACAAAAGCAAGAAAGTATTTAACTCAGAAAAAAAATTAGTAAAATAAAATAAATAATACGATTTCAGTATAATATAAATAAAACTATTCCAAAGCAAATTTTCATCAACTATAGTTAAACTTATAAATATGTAATTAATTAACTAAAACTATAAAAACTAAAAAAAATTGTAAAATTATTTAAAACAGAAAAAAAAAGAAAAACATCTTTAAAAAGAATGATAAAGAGAATAATAAAAATCAAATAAAATAAAATTATATTTCAAAAAAATTTCATTGACTTTAAAAATATATTAGTTTGAGACATGATAATTTTAAATGAGTAAGTAAGTACAATCTTTGCTTTGCTGAGCAATTGCCGTCGAGTTACTTCGAATGCATTTTCGCATTTTGTATGAACTAGCTACAATAAAATTTGTAAGTGCCAAAAGAGCTGCTTGATTATCTAAGGAGATACCTAGAGGCTAGGATCTCTACCTTAAAAATACTAGACCCAACAAAAAATCGACATGAGAGTCCAATGCCAAGTTAAGGTAGCAGTGCGATTGTAACCCGCAAAACTGGCTACCACCAGAGCATACACCATAGTTAGTTAGTAAACAATCCAGTATTATACCCACGTAGACTAAAGATACGATTACATTACGCTAATATTTATAAAAAAAAAGCGTAAGCCCTACACTTCGGCAAATATTTACGTATATAGCCGTATAAAGTCTAACATGACTTCTATTATATAAAATGAATTTATACAACATGATAATGCTTAGTTTCAACTAATCTGAGTAAAAGTAGATTATATAGTAGTTACATTTATTTCAATAACTTTGACCGGAGCTTAATAATTATTATCCAAACTTAAAAAAGACTTAAGAAAGTTGATTTAAAATATAATGTTGTCGGTAAGATATACGCGAGTTTGATTAAAAATCTTAGCAAACCGATGCGTCTTACGCAGTCACTAGTTTGATGCAGATAACTACTAATTCTATGGCAATATTATAAAGCCGCTTATGTTTTACTAGCATTTAACTAGCTTTGTCGTCAGCGAAATACCATACTGTCGCTTTTTAAATTTTTTATTTTGTTGTAGACCATTTAATCTCAGTTATAGGTTTTTTTATATTAATAAAATAAAAGTAATCATTGAAATATATAAAAAAATAAAATTTCGTCCCTTTGTTCTTTGAATTATTTTTCCTGTTGCCCCTTACCATAAGAGCCCAGTCCAATAGTTCTAGGTTCGCTAATATTAAATAATCAAAAAGTATTAAAAAAATAATAAAAAGCACCATTTTGTCCTCTTCATAATTTTTTATTTTAGTTAGAACTGCTTGAGCACAGTTTCGTAGTTCTAGGGTTATTAATATTAAAAAACTAAAAAGTACTATTAAAATCAATAAAAAGTTTTATAATTTCGTTTTCATTCATTGCCGTTTATTTCTACTGTTACAATTCTATTTTATTAAATATAAAGTCCAATCTTATTTCCACCTTTGGGTTCTTTTATTTTTTAAATAAAGTTGTATTAGGTTTTAGAAATTATAAATAGAATGTTCATATGCTGTATCAATTTACATAAAAGTACATATTTCGAATAAGTAGTAAAAAGGGGTTTATATTTTACAATTTATTTGCTGGAGTTTTAAAAAAGTATCAATATACATTGGAGACCTTTTTAAAAAAAGAAGAACACAATTTACTTTTTGTTGCTATGATTGTTACTTTGAAAGATAAATGGGGCTAAAAAATGTACGGATATCATAAAAGTACCAAATACCCAACCGCTAATTTTTTTTAAGAATATTTTCTAGTTTAAATTTTGTTTTCGGAGATATAAGAAGTGCGATTTTAGCCGTTTTTACCCTTTTTTATTTCCTTAATATTTGAATAAGAATCAGACAAATAAAAATCCCTTTTTATTCGTCTTACACATTGTGAGAGTAAGCTGCTCACTGTAGCTTTAGCCGTTTGGGCTGAGTGAAGATAAATTAGTCATTCAGCCAGTCAGTAACTTTACTCTTTTATATGTATAGATTAAGTAATTTAAAAGGACTACGATTTTATAGATTCTAAAACTTTTTCTTATATAATAAAATTAATTTAATTTCAATTTTCATTGGCATTTCGTTAATTGTAAAAAAAACTTGTAAATCACATTGTTAAGGTTATTGAGTTAATTGTCAATTTTTACTTAACTCGACCTAAGCGATTTTTTCTTATTTTCACAGAATTGCTTGACAAGCTTTATAATTATTAAATTTAAAATATTTATTTACTTTTTTTTAGAAATGAACCACCGTCATACTAAATAAAATTATGAATATAATTCTTTTTTAGAAGATATTTTTATTGTTATTTAATTACTTAGATACGCAGATCAAGTTTTATTCTTTTATAAGGTATTTTCATTGAAATTAAAAATTTTTCTTCGCAATACAAAACACTTAAATCAATAATTATTATTTAGGTAAGAACTAGTACAGTGGTAATGATAGAAAAAAAATTTTAACAAATACAAGAAATTTGTTTATTATTTTTAATATTTGTTGGTTTATATTTACTAAAAGAGAATTAAAAAAATTGTCTTCTTTAAATATTCAATATGTAACATGAGGCTTAGAATGAAAACGAAGACGATCTTTGAGCCAATGGTCCGAAAAATATATGTAATTTAAGTAACAAAATAACAAAACTTTTAATTATAGATATAGAAAGTAGAAAAAATCGGCTAAAGAATCGTGAATCATGAACCAAATAAAATAAAGAAAATAACGTGAGGAAAAAAAATGTAATTTTAAAATTTTAGAAATGCAACTCTAAACAAAAAACTACGACAACAAAATAACAATATCACATTTTTTTAAAAATACTGATTTAAAATCGTTAACACTAGACTTGTGCGCTCTTCTTAAAAAGGAATAGTTCGTTCATTTAGTTCACTTGATCTTTTGTATCTTTATATTTTGATTATCATTGAAAGTTCTTTATTATGTAAAATGATATCGAAAGGTTGAAAGGAATTTTTTACGGCAATAGAAAGCAAAACAACAAAATAAAATTCTAAAAAATTTTAAATTTAGTTTTCGATTTCTTTTTTATAATGTAATTCAAAAAGTCTTTAGTCACTATAGCTAAAAAAAAAAGTTAATTTTTAAATCTTAAAAATATCCTTTTTAGCATGTATAATACATTTCTCTTCTTCAGTTTATTTGTTTAAATACCATTGTAAAAGGAAATAATTTTGCAACTTTCGTTCCTTCGTCATTGTTTCCGTTTAAGTTTAGTTCGTTCGTTCATTTATAGGTCGTTCATTTAAAATGATCAGCAAGCAAATGAGCTATAGGAATTCAAAACATAGACTAGTTCGTTCAGTTCAAATAAGTGAATAAGTACTACCCAAGACTAGTTAACACTATACGAGTACGACGTCGTGTAGTGTAACTACGCCAAACGTAAAAAGAGTGTAACGAAAAATTTTGATTACGTTTAAAGTAAAGTCTACGTCAATTCAAAAATTTTTTAAATCACTTTATTTTAATTTTTTTGTGAATAAAAATATCACGAAGAGGGATTAATGTGATGTTTACTTAAGCTAAACAGAAATTAGAAAATGAAATATAAAATTTGGGTTTTACGTTATTGACACATTTGTTGTCTATTTTTTAAGACAATGTTTGTTTTATGACAAAAATTCTAATAGAAAACAAAACTAAAAATTAAATTAACTTAAGTTAATACTTCAATCGCCAAATGCTTAAGAACAAAATTTAGTACATTTTTAGAAATCGCTTAAAGCGTCAGTAACACGGTTTAAGTTCAAATTTAAATAAAAAAAAAAAATAAGTAAACAAAGCTGAAATTCAACAATATTTTTATTACTAGTAATAAAATAAAATATTAAATTCTTATTTAAGTAAGTGAAAAAAAATATTTTTTATTTGAAATTTTATGTAAATAATTTTATAAATTGTACTGGGCAACACAGAAAAATTTTCCAGAGAATTATTATTAAAAATGATGATGATTTTATACATTTTACTTTAAACAGTTACTGTGTTTGAGAAAATAAGTTTTAACTTTCTTATATCAGACACTTGTTTTAGATCCCAACAAAAGTTCCAGCAGTAATAAGGCATCATATGTATGTCTTTGGTCAGCTTCTTCCTTAATAGGAGTGTGCAATATACATATTACGCACATGTACAGCTGCAAGACATTCCATTAAAATAACTAAGCAGATTTTAATTAAAAATTAAAAATTTCAGATGTATTTCTCGTTTAATTGTGGACTGATTGTTTTTGGTTTTGTATAACCCACAAATTAAATAGCATCGCTATTTATTGACTGATCAGACTGAATTTTAAAAGCAACCTGAATGCAGCAACAGCTGACATATTGGTATTCTATTCTTCTCTGAATAGTATTTAAAGACTTCAGAAAATTGATTTGAATGACTATACAGGCAGACAGAGGTAGCCTCCGCTATTGATAACAATACTTTATACGATGGCATGTATGAGTTAAAAATTACACATAAATTACTGTCAAGGATATAATAAAAATAGTTCTTAATAAGATTTAATATTTATTCGGGCTTAATTCCAATTTATGTTGGTGTGTAAAATGCTTTATTTTCCATGATATTCTCATGTAGAACTTCAAAAAATTATTTACTTAGTACAATAAGTAATAAGAGGGAAAGCATATTCATACAGCTGTTTCATCAGATGCTACTCTGAATCTTCAGTGGAATACTCCCAAGTCTTGTTGAATTCCTGGCCAAAAATTCAAACAGTTTCAAAATATTTAAACAGGAAAATAAAAAGCTAACAAAGTAGGTATTGAACCAAATAAACAAAAGTTTTCAACCAACATTACAAAAGCAATAGAAATATTCTATTTTTATTTCTCCCTTCTCTTGTACGTATGAATTCCCCTTTGCGTATTACATAAATGTAATTAAAGAGTATGAAAAAAAAACTAAACAAAATAAAAAAACAGAAAGTTCATCTACATTTATAAATAAAGGGTGTCGTAACAAGAACGCAAGATTTAAATTTTAAATAAAACACAGATATAAAAAAAAAACCGTGAAACTTTATTATATCGTAAAGTAGACAGAATGAGGTTATGTAGGGAACAACATATGGCAGGTGGCTGCCACGGCTTTGCTGGCACACACGCAATCTTTTAATGAAATTTTCAATGACCGTTTTGCATAAATGCTGCGGTATTTCATTAATGCAGCGTCCAATTTAAATGAAAAAACGGTAACTTAAGGCTTGAGTCGTCGTCGGCTCAATCAGTCGGAAATGACTGATGCAGCAATTGAATTGTTTCTTTGGCTGTATGACATATGGCGCCGTCTTGTTGAAACTACAAGCCCTCCACATTCATTTCTTCAATTCTAGGCAAGAAAAAACTGGTTCAAATGTCAAACAATGACAATTCGAATGGCGCCAAATTTAAATCTTGCGTTCTTGTTGGGACACCCTTTACAAGTACAGTGGCACTTGTATATTAAATTATTTTCATATATAAAAAAGAGAAGAGAGGAACAAAAATATAATATTTATATATCTTTGGTAAAGTTGGTTGAAAAATTTTGTTTATTTGGTTCAATGCCTACTTTGTTAGTTTTTTTATTTTCTTATTGTAGGAGAATTGACTGTACCTCTTTTGTTGGCATTTTAAATAAGTTTTATTCCATTTAGAAAACCTGGCAGCTCTGTTCAAGCATAGTCAAGGTCACAACTTAAAGGACGCGTCTGCTGTTTTTTTTTTTTTTTTTGTCAAATTCAAAAGTGAACGAACGCAAAACATCAATTATTTAACAGTCTTAAAAGAATCTTAATACAATAAAAATTACTTGCTTGCATTTAACAACAGAAATTAATAATAATTTTATTACAGTAAAAAACTAGTAAGTAAATATTTGTTCATTATAAATAAACAAAAAAATATTTATTTAAATATTAATACTAGTTAATTAACAAAAAGTACTTACACAAGACAGCTGTTTGCTTTTAGCCAAAGAAAAATGCATATTACAAAAATCAACACTCGAGTTGATATTGATTTTTTACAAAAAAGTACTAAGAGCTTTAGAAAAACAAACACTTTTGTTTTCAAGTACAAAAAGAAATGTGCGCACAACAATATTGAGCTGCCAAGTTGCATTGAAATTATCAAATTTTTAATGAGTTTTATTAAAACAGTGGCAGCACGAATAGAGATCAAAACTTACAAAAACTGTAGCATGCAATTAGGATGAAAAAAATATGTTTTTTTAGATGGTGAAGTGGGCCAATGTATTCGAAAATATAAACAAAACACAGACTTTATTCAGCAAGAGAGTTGAGTATTTAGTATGTTTATAGGCAGGCATCAGCGTTGCCAGGAGTTAGAAAAATATTAAGCTAAAAAAAACTAAAAAGCTACAGTTTAAAACTCGAAATTTTCTTAATTCTTTATTACAAAGAATCTTAATTATAATTTTTATAATAAAACCAAATAATAATAAAATATCAAAAACTAAGCTTTAACTACTTATAAGTGAATTCTATTATTTTTCAACTTCAATGTTAAAAATTAGTATTTAAAATTCCTTTAAGAAATAAATTATTTTTTTGATTTTTAATGCGATTTCTATTGGGATATTTTGCTTGCTTTATCGTACTCAAAATCGAGCAACCTCAGTATTACTAAATGGTAGTTTTAGATAACTAAATAATAAAATCAATTACCAATAAAGTGCACATTTATTTTACAAGTTAGAAGCAAAATACTTTTCTTAACTTATGAAATTACCTTCGTTTGACCAATTTACCAATTTGGGTATCAAAGTTTTATCGAAAATATTACTTTAGCTAATTTGGTTTCAGTCTCAGTTTGCTTATATATGATTTGTTTTAATTTTTCCCAAAAAGGCTACTTAAGGCTATTTTGGAAAACAAAAAAAAACTAGGAAAAAAATTATAATACTAGGGTGGATCAATAAGTCTGTTACTTTTCGAACTTCCCTCCTAGTTATATGAAATGCAACACTGTTCCCATCAAGTACCACCTGTTGATAGACTACTGTCAAATTTTGAGCAAGTGTCGTCGTTTACTTTGCGTTTAACAGCTGTTCAAAACATACAACCTCGTGTATTTTTCTAAAAATGGAAAAAAGTGAATTTTGAGTGCTCATTAAACATTATTATTTTTTTTTTAAAACCGTCAATCAAACCAAGGAAAATCTCGATAAATACTATGGCGATTCTGCATCATCGATTTCAATGGTAAAAAAAGTGGTTTACTGACTTTCGTACACCCGAAAATGTCGAACAAATCCACGATATGGTGTTGGCCGATCGAAGAGTAAAAAAAATTCATGAGATTGTTGATGCCATAGGCATTTCATATGACAGTGTGGTTTGGATTTTAAATGATCAGCTGGGCTTAAGAAAGTTGTCTGCAAGATGGGTGCCGCGTTTGTTTTCAGTAGACCATAATGCACGGGTGCACACGTGTGCAGTCTCAATGACAAAACTCTATGAATTGGCCTACGAATTGGTACCTCATCCACCATATTCTCCGGATTTAGCCCCTAGTGACTACTTAACATTTCCAAACCTAACGAAATAGCTCGGTAGAAAGAGATTTAGCTCCAACGATGACATTATTGGACTAAGTGTATTGAGTTAAAAGGAGATTATGTTGAAAAATAAATTTTTGTTTTGCAAAAAAAAAACTGTTTCATTCAAAAAGTCACAGAGTTATTGATCCGCCGTCGTATTTGAGGCTAAATGCGAGAAAAAAAATGCTAAATCTAACCTTAAAAAGGCTAAAATGACAACGCTGTCAGGCATATTAAATTAATGCAAAAAAAATTACTTATTTACTTTTTAGCTTCAGTTTTTTGTATGGTTGTTGTATGTGAAAACTAAAACAAGCATTATTAATTTAATTTAACACAAAGCTTAGGGGAAAACTGTATAAGCCACAGCTAACAAAGTTATTCAACATTTTACACAATAAATTTGTTAAATGGTAGTGGCACAATATGACAACCTAAAATGTATACAGTGGTGTATATCAAATAAGCAACACGTTATTATAAAAGGCAAGTTTTTAATTAAAAAAATCTGTACATAAAAAATTATTATCAAAATCCACTCAATTAAGGGCATAATTACACTGCACTCAGGATAACGTCAACTAATTATAACCGCCAGTGTTCACGTTTATCAGATTATGCTGAAGTTTTAGTTTAGTTTCAATTCTTCAATACTTTCAACAAAATAATGGTGGCGTAAGGGGTGTTGACGTTATCCCAAGCACACTGTATTTTACAAAAAAAAATCTTAAGGAAAAACCTGTCCGCAGAAATTGATATACTTTATCTTCAGGCTTAGAGAGCCATTTACAAATAGAATTTTAACCGTTACTTTATAAAGTGGCTCATGTCCTTGCTAAATTATATTTAGTTCTTTACTTGTTATTCTCATCACTGTATATTTAGTTACACGTACAGTTTTTCCTCTATGTAAATTCATTTTGAGTGCTAGAAATACTAGAAATTTGTAAACTGAAAACAAACAACGGAAATTTTATTTAGTTATTTTTTTTTTATTCTGTTTACTCTTTCCCTTTCAGTGCTAATTTTCATGCGTATGTATAAGACTTAATGATTTTTTAAATACGCACGTAAAAAGCTTAATTCTATTTAAAATATTATTAAAGTTAATCGCCTTTTGTGGACCCAGAACTTTTTTGAAAAAAAACAAAAAGTTTTTAGGAAACCTTAAACTTAAAACAATTATTAACAAAATCATTTATTCGCAAAAGTTGCTTGACCTTATTGTAGCTAAATTTTTCTTTCTAAAAAAATTAAAAAAAAAAATAATTATTATTTTATCTAAATGCAAAAGAAGTTATATTTTGAAACAAAAAATTCCCATACGCGACAATAGCATGCATTAGCAATCAAGTAATTGTGATAGCGGTTTGGTTGTTAGGAGGATTGTCGGTGATTCTACGATTTCCTGTAGCGATATTAAACATATTTTGATTATTTTCTGCTATAAACAATTTGCTATTATTGTGTATGGCGTATTAGCCAGTTGAGGAAAGTTGTCAAAGAGCAAACACCAAATTAAAAACATTATTTCTGTGGCAATATGGATTCCATCAAATAGTATTATTTGGGATCTTGTTAATTTGTAGAATAGATATATCGCCCACCATCTCCTTACGCAATTTTTCCATTTTAGCATAGATTTATTGAAACTTAAGCCATTTTTTGGTCCAAGCACGTTTTTTCCTAAATTTTTTTTCACTTTTCTTTTTAAACCTTCCAGTTTTTTTTTTTAATGGAAATTTTAACAGTTGGATGTTCTATTATGTGCTGAGAGCATAATAGCTCAGTCATTTGATTGCGCATGCTGTTGTCGTGTATTATTATGAAACGCAGTTAAGTACTATTGGCAAGCTTTAATAACCTTTTGGACTAAAGCTGTTTGACACTTACTTTCCAAAAGTTTTCTTAGGGCTTTAGTACCCCTTTCAACTGGGTTTTATTTTTTTTGCTGTGCAGTGCTATTGAGCTCAGCAATAAAAATGAAAAAATGTTCGGAAGCTCTGCCTTAACTTACGATTAATAGTTTCTTATTCTGTTTTGAAAAATTTATAAAAAAAAATTTATTGCTTTATGAGCTTAATTTTTTGATAACTTTTAAACTTTATGTGAGGACTAGAATGAGATCCCAGACTAAAGATATTGATTGTGGACTTATTTTATTAACTCTCGTCGTGCTTCCTGCTAACTTGGGGGCTTTAAATACTTAAAGCAGAATTTGAAAAACAAATAGAACAAAATAGATATTGAGTGTTTTATTAAATATTTCCCCTTTATTTCTTTTTTTTTTATTTTACTTTAGCATCTGAATTCTTGAATCTGTTAATTTACGTAAAATTTTTAATTTAAAATTAAATTTAAACAGCCATAACCTCTTTTATGAATGAATATTTCAACAAAAATAAAATAAATTTTTTAATAATTTATATTAACACAAACCAACACACACACACACTCACACTCTCTTCAAATGCAAATAAGTAAGCATTCATGAGTAGTTAATGGTTTCTAAGAACGTGTTAGTTTGCAAATTGGGAATTTTATGCGAAATTTTTCCAATTAGTTGCAACCACAGAGAATTTTTTTTTAAGTATGTTTTCATTAGATTTCAAAATGTAAGATGTAGGAAGCAAAAGACTCAAGCCAAAAAGAAAAAAAATTTTAAACCAAAATTCATGGCTTATTACAGCGAATATAAGCACATACACACTTACAAGGCAGTGTATGTAAAACAAAATTGGTTTCTTTTGTTACTTTTTGTTGTACTGTAAATAAAGATAAATTTTCTATTATTATTTCTGTCAGCAGTTCGATGCTAGAGAATGCAGGGTCCCTCATCAAAGCAATATCTGTTCTTTTTCATTAATGAAATGAAATGAAATTAATCTAATAAAATATGCATTTGATTAATATACAGTGAAACTTGGTTTTATTAAAAAAAATTCTTTCAGTGTAATAATTAAAATACAAACAACTAATTCTGGTATCCTGTTTTTTATTGAAGCACTCAGTTTAGTTTTTTTTTTTTTTTAAATGAAATGTATAATTTTAACCTTAGTTTTACTGTGTCTCGAAAACCATCTGCTTTAAGTTTTCAGAAAGATGAAAATAAAATTTTGTGTTCAAAATCAACAATAATGAGATGAAGAGCAGTAAGGCGATTTAATAACTTTTAAAGGTTCAACATGCTGTTATTTATTATTAACTACGTATTTTTCTGTTTGCACTAACGAATGTGTGATTCAGTGATTTTCGATTAATATCAAGAGTTAAAAATCCACCACTATCTAATATGAATACCGTGTATAACAATCAGAAACGCTACAAATTACCATGTACAACAAGCAAAAATGCAGTATTTATAATATATTTCTTATTTAAGACTCATTCACACATAATTCTGGCCTTTATTTAACTACAATGATGACAGTTAACAATTTTACTGAATCACAAGTTCTTTAATTTTAAGATTAACTATTTTTAACCAAACAGTTTTTCTTTAAAATTTCATAGTGAATCACACTACAGATATTTTTAATAAAAAAAAAATGTTTACAACTTTGAGATGTTTAGTTAACCAAACAGATATTGACAATAAATAAGAAACATCAAAAAAAGCTAAGAGCTACTATTTCCTTTTCTCACTTTCATTTAAGTTTTTAAATAAAATAGAACAGAAAACTGCTAAAATACACAAAAGTATTTGATTTAGTTAAAATAGTTGTTTTTGTTTATTTATAAATACAGCTGCAATACAAACAAGCATCTCTATTTTAAATAAATCGTATACTCGTAATTTGATTTGCATTTTTAAGTTTATTTCCGTTTCAAATGAAAATATTTCAACATGACTAAACTTGTAATTATTCATGTTTATTTTAGTCAATCAATGACTTGAAATCCTAAATTTCCAAACTACTTAGATACAATTGATTATCAATCAATAATAATTTAAATTAATTAATTGTAAACAATTGAGAGATCTTTCTAAGAATATTAAAAATAAAAACCTGCCACAAAAAACTTTTTCTTAACTGTTTGTTAAAGTCTAAAGCTACGGTCACATTACACAAATAGTTATCGAAATGAGCGTAACCACTACTTTTTGGCAAATATTTTTATAGTCTAAGACGAATTGTATTACAAAAATTATACCAAAATTTTCTTTAAAATATATTGTTACAAAAAATTATGCAGTGTTATTGTAAAGAAGAATTTGGAGTGAAGAGCAGCCAGAAGCATTGCAAGAGCTACCAATGCATCCACAAAAAACAACCGTTTGGTGCGGATTATGGGCTGGCGGCATCATTGGGCCGTATTTCTTCAAAGATGATGCGAATCACAACGTTACTGTGAATGGTGAGCGCTACCGTGCGATGATAACAAACTTTTTTTTGCCCAAAATGGAAGAGCTTGACTTGCATGACATGTGGTTTCAACAAGACGGTGCCACATGCCACACAGCACGCGAAACAATGGACCAATTGAGAGGCGAGTTCGGTGAACAGTTTATTTCACGCTTGGGACCAGTCAATTGGCCGCCCAGATCGTGCGATTTAACGCCTCTAGACTATTTTTTGTGGGGCTATGTTAAGGCTAATGTCTATGGGGACAAGCCCGCTTCGATTGACGCACTGGAAGCCAACATTGCCAACATTATTCGTGAGATACCGGCCGAAATGTTGGAAAGAGTATGCCAAAATTGGACTAAGCGGATGGACCATTTGAGGCGCAGCCGCGGCCAACATTTGCATGAAATAATCTTCAAACATTAAATTATATCGACCCAACTATCGATTCAAATAAATATTTCATGCATTTTTCTGAATTTTATGTGTTTTTTTTTTTTTTAAATTTCCGATAGTTCTTATAAAATCACCTTTTATATATGTGTGTGAGGTATAAAATAAGATTTATCGGGATTAGTGTCTCGGTGAATTTTAAGTGCTCTAGAATTAGCTGGAATAAAAATGACTGATACAGCTTGGTGTTGTTATTGGATCACTACAGAAGGTTCTTGGTTGAGCTGAAAATTACCTTTATACTTTGATTTCGTTACTTGCTAAATCTAGAACCCTGAACTGAAAACGGTATATGAAGCCATGCTGAAATTATTACAAATGGAGTTTTAGATAAGACGTTAAATAGTATCCAAGGTGTGACGTAAAGAACAAAGTGTCACTGTGACGGTTATAAACAAAGTGAGTTTCTACAATAAGTGTTGAGAAAAGAGAACTTCTTGTGTTTTATTTTACAATACGAACCTTAATAAACTACACGTTTTTATATATAGTGTAAAAACGCAACAATATAAACGTATATCTAGATGACATAGCATAAAGCTTATTTCGACAAATATTCGTTTAATGTGACCGCAGCTTAAGATAATAAAATAAAGGTATTAAATACAATAAACCTAAATATAAAAAAGTACTTAGTTTCTCAATAGAAACAATTATTTTTATTAGCACTTTGTACTTTAAGCTTAAACAAAATGATTACTAAGGCGACTAATTACTACAGTATAATTCCTTTAAAGCTTAATCACTCACCCAACAGTTTTGAATTCTAAGAAAATTTCAAATGAAATTGTTAGTTTAAAATAAAGTTTTGCTTAAATAAACACTTTTAAGTATTAGCTGGAAATATATCTGCCGACATTAAAATTTATTTTGAATATTTTTCTAAGTTTTAGTTCAAAATCTGTAATCGAATTTAGTTTGAAACTGTAAAGAAAAATATTTCATAAATTCAATGAAACGATTTCTTTAAAAATGATTCAATAGTATATTTTACAAATTATTTAAATTAATGAAATTATTTCAATTATATAAATTTATTTTTATATCAATATTTCGCTCCAACTTTACGTAGCTTAGGCTTAAAACACTAGCCGTTTCAATTAAAAAAAGAAGTCGAAGAAACTTACAAATAAATAAAATTATTTCAATAAATGAATGAATGTTTCATTAATGAAATATTTCATTAAATGAATAAATATTTCTTTAAATCAATGTGACATTTTTGCATTTAATGTATTGAACTAGTTAAATATTTCATTAAACTAATCAAACATTTTACTGCACTAAAGACAATATTGCATTAATTCAATACAATATTCATTTATTTAACGAAATATTTCATTAAATTTATAAAATATTGTCATATGTCTAATGAATTATTCTTTCAGTGTACTTTTGTAAAGAACATTTAATATATTTGCCATTTGATGTCTATTTAAGCAATAATATTTATTTACAAATTTTGGAAAATGTAATGGTGTCATTAACCGGGTTTTACTGTAAAATGTTGTAAGCAAGAGAGTTATATCCTCCTCTTATTGACGTTAAGGAGTTAAAGTACAATAGGAAAATTTCATAATAGTTTAGATTATTCCAAACACGTGCTCAAACAATCTGAATGACTCACTGATTCAAATGTTGAATCGATTGAATACATTGTTTGAAGCATGAAGCCTGTTGTTAATATCGAACGTTATAGCTTGTTAACAGTTTAAACAACAAAAACCTGTTGTTTGGTGTAAATTTTTGTAATTTTTTAGGTTAGGATGAAATTTTTGAAAAGTAGATTAGGAGCGACCAATATAGGTCTATTATGACACTATTCTCAAGTTACAAATTCTTCCTAAGTCTAGTAGTCATTAAGAATTCATAAGTTTTCTTTTATAATTTGCCCGCCATGCCGGACGCCTTCTAAATAAGTAATGAAAACGGCTCCAAATTGGACTATTACAGAGTTAAAAGCCATTTTTTTCTTTATTTACAATACAAAAAATTTTATTAATTGTTTGCGTTTAACAAACTCTCAATGCTCACAAATTAAAAGTCTCAATTGTTTTGCTATTATTCCTTTCTCTATAACACGAACGTGGGTATAATGGTCCTCTTCTAAAAGCTTGAGAACGTTTGTGTAGTTAAAGAATATTTAAAAACGTATCATATGCTTTTCACATAAGAAAACAAATTAATTTTTTTTACAAAAAAATGTATCGCACTTTTTGTTGTAGTGTTTAATTATTAAATATTGTTGTTTTTAGTTGGTTTTTGTTATTTTTAGAAAAATTTTAAGCACTTTAATTATTTAAACTTTCGTTTATAGGCGCTTCACTTTTTTTCAATAAAAAACTACTCTGTCTCAGCTGTGCATAAACGTCCCGTACAAACGTTGGTAAATTCTATTTTATACAAAACGTGATATTTGTTTCCGATAAGCACTTTCATTGTTTTTCATATAACAAAATGGATCAGCTGGTAACGAAATCTTACAGGCCGTTCGGTTAATTCTAGCTTAAGACATTGCTGTGAAAAAAACTTCTTTTCTTGAAAGATTAGCGTTATTTTCCGTCTCATCCCATGTTATGGAGTCAAAAATATAAATCAAACAATTTTTCCTCAGAAATTTATCCACAGAAATTTACTCTTAAGACTAAATAAATGTTTCTTTGTTTCTGCATTAAAGGTATGTACTTTCACATTGTACAAGTTTTTGGGGAAATAAAAACAACTACTAATTACATGACTTGTGATACATAAAATTTAATTATATAAAATAGGATACGAAAAGTATGTTTTCCTTTATTAAAATATTTAATTACTCTAAGCAAATATTTATTCAAAATAAATAAACCCATATAAGGATGACACGCTTATTTCATTAAATATTTGTGTAGTGTGAACGCATCTTTAGTAATAAAATAATTTTGTTTTTGGAATAAAACAAATTTTAGTATTGGGAATAACCTAAATAATTAATAAAGAAACAAATTTTATTTTCAAGGGCAAAAATTGCATTTCTGTGAAAGTGTTGTTTAGTTGATCTTTGTTCTCCGCTTGTTGAACAATGTTAATTGCTATCTAACAAGATTGAATATTAATCCGTATCTGTACACTGAAAAGAAAATATTTTCATAAATTCAATGAAACGATTTCATTAAAATTGTTTAGAAAAAATTTTTAAAGTATGTGAATTAATGTAGTAATGAAATTTTTTCATTAAATTAAGAATATTTCATAGAATGAATGAATATTTCAAGGAATTACATAGAAATATAAAGCGCGAGTAATAATACATACGACAAACATAATTAAGAAAAACAAATAGTTCAGTGACAAAAATCATATAGAAAAATCTATTTTGAATATATTTTCGATGTGTGTTTCAACTAAACTGAAACTCAGTTTTTAAGTATGTCCTTGATAAAAATTTAAATTCTTAATTTTTTTTTTTTTAATTTTTATTTTTTTTTAATTTCCTTTTATACTACAATGTCATTGCCCCAGAATTGCGCTAATTAAAATTGTGGTACAAAGCACGCTCTCTGCCAAAAGTTTATTTTTATAAATACGCGTATGGGTGATCACGTGCAATGACGTTTTATATAAACGCACTGCAAAAACAGGCGGCCTTAAATAAATTTATATTAAACAAGAGGCAAATATAATAGAGAACTGAGATACAAAAAATAGATATAAATTAAAATATTGAAATTTTTGTTTAATTTGCCGGCTACACAAATTAAAAGATACCCAAACACAAAAAAAAACAAACAAATGATTTTTAGTGTATAAAAGAGGGCGATCATGATCATAATTATTTTTTCTCATTCGTAAACAAAATATTTTGTCCGTGCAATTTATACACGAAGATGTTGTTGTTCACTTACGAGAATATTTTTATACAAAAATTGTTTTAATAAATAATGGATAACAATCGAACCAAAATAAATTAAATTGAAAAGCCGAAGACGAGCTGCTCACACTCACAAATACATACATACATGCAGAAAAGAGTACGTAAGTAAATTTTGTCTGTGTAGTTGCATGAGCAAAGAAATATAAAAATTTAAAAAGTGAAATACTAAATGTACTGACAAATAATAAATAAAATTTAAACTAGCAGACCTTTGCAAAAAGTGAGGACTAAATAGTCGGATGTGAACCTTTGGATTAAACGGAACGTGCATGCGGATTAAAAGAAAATCTAAAATGAGAAATAAATTTAAATGCTCCATATACTCGTACGTTTAAGCTAAAATATTCATTTAAAGAAAAATAGTGTTTTAATATAAACAAAACCAAACAATAGAAAAAAAAATAAAAATACTTAACAAGAGATACAAGAATACATAACAAAATAATCAGGTGATTTTCTTTCTTGGTTTTTTTTTAATAAAATAAAAAATAAATTTTTATAAATTGTATATCATTTGTGGTTTATAATTATTGTTTAATAAAAAACAAAAAAATATATAACTCGGCTGATAGTATTTTTAAAACATAAATAACAAACAACAACTACCACAATATAAATCTATACAAACTTGGAATAAAACGTGCTTTCTTCACACAAATTTATGTTTGTAAATATTTATTATAGTATTTTGATTATTAAATTAATTTTTATAAAAATGTTGATACCAATTAGCATAAATGTGTATCAAAATTAATTACGTATAATCAAAACACAAAAAAAAAAATAGAAACAAAGAAACGATCGTACAAACAATTCAAATTATTCACCAAAATTAATTTTGCTTTTCTTCCGGCATGGTTTTCATCAAAACGAATGCCTTTCAAATTATTCTACCAAACGGGTTCTATTTTTATTTCATAATATTCAAGAACTTTTTGATTTTATTTTACTATTAGTGGACACCTTCTTACAAAACCTGAGGCTAAAAGCATTTAATTATCAATGATATTTTTTTTAATGAATCAAAAAAATTTATATTATCTAAAATTAAAAAAAAATAGTTTTAAATTCTAAATTATTTATTTAAATAAATAAATAAAAATACGTTCTGTAACTCGTTTTGAAAAGTAAAAAAGTATTTTGTGTTCTACACTCGAAATTAAGTCTGAATTTTTATTTAAATGTCAGAGTCTAGTCAAATTTTTGTGTTATAAAATTCAGTGCTGTAGAGCAGCACCTTGTAACTACTTCGTCTACTACAGCAGCTTTCTGATACTGCGACCCAAAAGAAAAACTTCCCTTCCCCCTTATTACTTAAAAATAAAATAAAATAATATAGACACACACATTTCTAAGTTGTAGAATAAAACTAAACAAAAATTAATAAAAAATTTAGTATGTTTATTTAAAGCAAAAAACTTTATGTGATGGATGAGCTTGTTTATTAAACAAAGTTTCTCAAATTTTCGAATTAGCCACCCGAAGTTATTTTTCCACTACTAAACGATTTTGATATTTCGATTTCATGGTAGCTAAAGCAGAAAATCTGGTTTCCCAAAAATATGATGTTACAGCTCTGTCCGGCAAAATAATATAATAGGCCTAATTATGAGTGTCGTTGTCGTGATGAAAACAGTGATATGGGCTTGTCGTGAATGCGACTACGACAACAACACTCATAATAAGGCTAAAAATAAATTTTTTTTACCCAAAACTAAATTAAAATTTTACTATCAAACTAAAAACTTCACAAGCACCTTTAAGTTATTACGCGATTCACAATTTGGAGACCGCTGGTCTGCTATTTCAAGATTGTTTTTATTTTTTTGCTTCATTTTGCGTAGGTAAAAATTGCCATAATTATAAAATGTAAAAGAATAAGAACAGGTAGGGATACTACCACGAATAAAAGTGAAATTCTTGTTCCCGTGAAATTTTTATTCTCCTAGAAGGAAAAATTGCTAAGTCTTTTAGAGCAAAACAATTAATTTGGGTAATTTACGAATGGTTGTTGTTAATTCCATCAAATTTAGATTGCATCAAGTACAGCAGTTATCCAAGTCACCCTGCAGTGAATTATGCTCAGTTATATCTGCAATGCTAATAAATACTTATTTTTACATCGTACATTAAAATATTGCAGCAAAAATATTACTGTACCAAGATGGCTGGTGACCTGGTTTGCGTTTAAGTGATGAAGCTGTTGTTATTTTTGACCTTAAAAAAGTTTTACTAATTTATTTTAGATTTGCTTCCTGTCTTTAACATCATTTATTTATTTTTTTTTTATAAATCCTCTTGTGTTGAAAGAATTTTGCCATTAATCCTATGAAACATGCCTTCAGGCCAATTATGAATAACAATTTCCTCCTTTTATATTTTTTTCCTTAATATATTTTTGTATTTTTATATTATAGAATATTCTGTCATTTAGGGAATTTTTTCCATAAACCTAAATTTTCCCTATTAAAAAAAATCTTTTGGAATTTTAAACATTAAGATGATTATTCATTAGTTCATTAATTCAGCAATATATTTATTTATTTAGTAAAATAATTTCATTAATATATTGAAAATATTTTATTAATTTACCATTGAAACGGTCAATTCATTAATAAGCTTGATTTCGTGTTATAAAAATTTATTTTTCTAAGGATATTTCTAGCCAACTTTGCTTAGCTTCTTCAGGATATAATTAGAAAATAAATTAAATTTATTAATTTACATAATTTTTCAAATATTTAATTATAAGGGGTGTTTTTTATAGACGTATAGAACTATAAGTTGGCATTACTGTTCAATATGGCGACCGATTTAACAGCTGTCAAGTGATTTATTCTCAGTTTGGTTTGGCAAATTAATCATGAATAGACTGACGCCTGAACAACGCTTGCAAATAGTACAATTTCATTTCGAAAATAATGGTTCTGTGCGGAATACGTATCGCGCACTACGTCCATTTTATCGCGGACAAAATCGTCCATCAGAGCATGGAACGTTTTCGCACCACGTTTACTCTTATTGATAGCTCGCATCCCCAGAGACGCCGTACGGTACGTACAGAAGAAGCCATTGCTGCTGTAGAGCGTAGCATTGAGGAAGACCCGAATGAGTCTATCCGACATCGAGCACAGGAATTGGATCTGTGTCCATCCACTTTATGGAAGATTTTGCGGAAGGATCTTGGTTTGCGTGCTTACAAAATCCAACTCGTGCAAGAATTGAAGCCAAACGATCATCAAGTAAGGTAGATTCGTTAAATGGGCCCAAAACGAAATTGCCGTTGTTCCCGATTTTCATAAGCGAATTTTGTTTAGCGATGAAATGCACTTCTGGTGGAATGGCTACGTCAACAAACAAAACTGCCGCATTTGGAGTGAAGCTAATCCTCAAGTGTATGTCAAAACACCGTTACATCCAGAAAAACTGACTGTTTGGTGCGCTTTATGGGCTGGTGGAATCATTGGTCCGTACTTCTTCAAAAACGATGATGGCCAGAACGTTACAGTCAATGATGATCGGTATAGAGCCATGATTACTAACTTTTTCATTCCTGAATTGAACAACCATGATGTCCAGGAGCTCTGGTTCCAACAAGACGGCGCAATACGTCACACAGCTCGTGCCACAATCGATTTATTGAAAGACACGTTTGGTGACCGCCTAATTTCACGTTTTGGATCTGTGAATTGGCCTCCAAGATCTTGTGATTTAACACCGCTAGACTACTTTCTGTGGGGCTATGTAAAGTCATTGGTCTATGCGGATAAGCCACAAACGCTTGACCATTTGGAAGACAACATTCGCCGTGTTATTGCCGATATACGGCCACAAATGTTGGAAAAAGTCATAGAAAATTGGACGTCCAGATTGGACTACATCCGAGCCAGCCGTGGCGGTCATATACCAGAAATCATATTTAAAATGTAATGCCACAAGATTATCTTTCGGATAAATAAAATTCATGTCAATCCAATAATCCATCGTTGTTTTATTGAAATTTAAAGTTCTATACGTCTATAAAAAACACCCTTTAATAAGTCAATGCAAAAGTTTGTTGAAATCAATTCGTTGGATTTATGCTAAATTTTTTGTTAGACTTCTAAGCATATTTTTTTTTTATCCCCACAAATTTTTTTTTGAGCTACATTTTTTGCAGAACAAGTAAGTCCTATCTTCATGAGTTTGCAAACTTGTTCCGAACCAAATTTTTTTATGCATAATTTTTTTTTAAGATTAAAATCTTTCTCGCAAAAAGAGCTCAAACTACTTATTAAAAAAATTTTTAAATACACAAATTTTCTCCGGAACTAGTGGGTGAATTTAGTTCTGTTTGGCAATTTCTGTTGGACAACTCTTGAGTTTATAAGAGAGAAAGGAAAAAAGAATAGAAGTAATGCAGACTTGCTAATTTTCGACGATTCTCTTTAATTATCTTTTAGAACTTTTTAAAATTGTCAAAAGCACTTTTAAGTTAATTGTGTAAAAGAATGCTAAAATTGCTGAAACAAAATTTTTTTTTTGTGGACACAACCACAATATAAACAAAAAAATAAGAAAAAGTTGAGCAACTCAAATTGCTCTGTGTGTTCCTAGACTTTATACAAATACTTACAAAAAGACTTCCCTTTGCATGTTCTAGCTCATGAACAATTCTAATTAAAAAAAACTGCCAAACAAACTTGTTTGTTGGAATTTAATTTTTATGTTGAAATACAGAATTCCATGTCAAGCTAAACTTCTGCTTAAGTTATGTTGAAATTTCAATCATTATCAATCAATCAAATGTCGTAATTTGCCTTGTTTGCTTTTTATTATCAAATCAATTTTCTTACCAAATCGAGAAAAATAATTTAGAAAGCAAACAAACTTTCATTTTAGATAAATTTCGTGTAGGGTAAAATAAAATGTTAGCAATGTTGTTTGCATAAAATATTAAGTGTTAAAATGTCAACTCACTCACACTAAGTGAATTTGAGGGCTATAAATACGACAAAACATTTAAAGGTTTTTTTTAATAAATTAATACGAAATTTTGATGAGCCAGTGTGAATAAATTATATAAAACTGATTAATATGCTAGAGTATATCACAGCAATAATAACAACAATATAAATTTTTTTTTTATTTAAAACTCGCGTGACTGATAACCAGCTCTAGATGAGATACAGTTGATACAACAACAAAATTAAAACAAATAAGAAAAAAACATGTGTAATTAAAAATGTTATTAATTTATTTAATGATTTTTTTTTACTATTTGTTTAATTTCATACAAATGCTAAATTTCAAAAATAATATAAAATAAAAATCGATTAAACATGAATGCATTTAAATAAATATTTTAATTAAAAAAATATGTTCGATATTTAGGAAAAAACACAATAATAAATACTCGTATGTTATAGAAAATATTAAAAAATATAGAGTAAAAAAGTAAAAAAAAAAATTATTAAAATGAAGTAAACTTCCACCATTAAAATTAGATTTTATATTGCTTGTACGGGCTTGGGTATTAATTATTGAATATTTGCTCTTTTCTATTCTACTCAATGCTTAAAAGTAGTTATACAGCCACGCCTACTTTATTGTCTTATATTTATATTGAAACTAGATGTTTTTGCCCGGTCTCGCCCGGCCTGTCCTTTTATTAGGTGAGTAGAATCCCTAGAAAGCATATCATATGTGTCAGTTTTTATAGAAATCCGTTTACAAATAGAATTTTAATTATTAATCCAAATAAAACAGCCATTCACCACTTTATAAAATGTCTCATGGTTTTGGTAGTATTATTATTAGAGGCGCCCACCAAAGTGCGCTTGGCGACTTTCTTAACGCGTTAACTTTAGCTCCACAGAGTAATCCGTAAATGTGTAATTCCCCATGTTTATTTTACACCCTTCAGGGTAACATTTTTACAAACTTTGAATGCCATATTTATTTATAGTTAATCAATAGCCTAAAATATAAGTTTTATGCCTCTAGTCTGAAAATGACAATACTTTCATACAACCTTTCATCCCCTTTTTCAACCCTTTGCAACACTTTTTTCCAATTAAAATGTAGCTTATGTCTTCCTCAGACTTTAAACTATCTGTGCACTAAATTTCATTTAAATCGGTTCAGTAGTTTTGGCGGTATAGTTACTTTCGCATTATAATATTATATATATAATAGTATGGATTCATTTTCCAAAATGATAGTAAATAAATACTAGACTATAATGCTCAAGCATACTTGAAAGCCAAATATCATGTATAATAAAAAGTGCTTGTAAGCCATTTCAAATATGCTTGCGCAGTGCTCTAGTAAATACATACAATCTTTTTACACTAAAGTATCGTTCACTTGAATTTTTTGCATTAAATTTTTATCTTTGTTTTATAACTAACACCCAAAGAAAAAATATCGCTGAATAAGATCAACGTAAATATAGTTTGTTCTGATCAAAAATATTATTGTTAATTTGAAGCATTTAAACATTATTAGGCTCACGATAAATATGTTGTTATTTAACATCATATAGTCGAATTTATCATATTATTTTTGATAAAATGTTAGCTGAAACCATAAATATATCTATACCAAGCAAATATGTTTAGAGCTTTGTGGCGAAGTCATGCTCTAGTTTGAATCCAGTTAGAGTCATACAAATGTGGAAAGAAAATTAAAGAAAAATAAAGTAATTGAAATTAAAAAATCTATAGAGATTTTCAGCCTGGTTATCTACTCGTATATTTTTAATATACTTTAAAAGTGTTGAGCTGTGAGTATTTTATAGACTTGAAATCATTTATAAAAGAGACATACTTTAGTGTGACTATCATTATGGCCAAAATTATTTGAAAATATCTGTTCTTAAGTTCAGTACACCTACGATTTTGCAAGAGGCAAAATTGTTATTTTTGTATGGGAAACATTAAGGCCGTAAACTCTGCAAATGAGATAAGTGATCATACGAGTATTTAACGTCGTCTTCGACTCAGACGTCTGTTTCGAGCTCTGATCATGAACTAACCTGTGAATTTTTCGTTAATGCTAATAATAAATCAGAACACTATTTAGAATTAGTTAAGACTATTTTATCTAATTTAAAACTACACTATTTTAATTTTCACTTGAAGCAATTTCCTAAAAACTTAAGAGATATTTGTACAATGAGAAATTGTTATCATGACATAAACAGCCATCTCATAAGAGAAAATCTTATAACAAAATTGTTTTTTCTCAACCACAGACAGAGTATAAAAAAGTTTTAATTTTTAACTTGCCGGCAAATTAGAAACTGAAAAAATTAGTAATATTTTCGTATTCAGCACAGTTTAGTTAGTTAAAAACGAATACAAATACTATGGAAAATTTTTTAGTGTGGACCAGTGTTTTGATATTGTTGCGAAATATCATGCTGTTGTCCCACTGTTATTATTTTTCATTAGAAACTTTATTTATGTATGTACATATAACAATTTGTTATTTAAGCTAATACATACAAATAATTTATGACTGTTATGCTTATGTGTGAGTTACAAAGTAAAATGTGTAGTATTTATATCTGTGTTAGTGTATAAATTTCATGTTAGTTTTAAGTGTTATATGCTTTATGCTATTACATGATAAATCTAGTAACGTCTGGCTGAGCTGAAAAGGCAAAGCTGACATTGCTATAAATAATCAGTTTTTGAGACGGTGTGTGGCTACAAAAGGTTTTACTTGTGTTTTATTCTATACAATACCGAACCTTAATAAACTAAACGTTTTTATGATAGGGTAAAAACGTAACAATATAGTACACAAAATTTTATTATTTAAATTTTTTTTTGTCAACTAAAAAATACTTATAAATATTTTAAGCAATTCTAAAACCAACCTCGTAAGATATGTAAATAATCACATGCCAAGTCTTTCAGCCTTTGCTATTAGAACCACATACGATTTTGTTTAGCAATTAATTATATTTGACAAATATTAATATTGTGAGTTCAACAATTTATCATCACCATGGGCACTGACCTTTTTACGGTTTCATTTTAATAAATCAATTTTAATTTTAATAAATTTGTAACTGTAATTTTATTTAGCATTTGTAAATTTTAAATATGTGGAAGTTGCTATTTACAACTAACAAAAATAATACTTTTTTACGCAATTCAAACGATTAATATAATTTCTACAAAGAGAACAAAAAACTAATTTGAATTTAAAATCTAGCTAAAAGCAGAATTGCAAATAATACTACTCATTTTATAATTGCATTTCTAAATAATTATTAAAATAATTTTGTGATTATATATCACAGAAATAATACACAGCCATTTCCGTTTCTATGCCAAAATTATTATAATTTAATTAATATGAAATAAATATAAAAAAAGCAAAGATTACTTTAATATCAGGCGGTTTTTTTTTTATTTTTTTAGCGGCATATTTTCATTTGCAGTCAAATATGTGGCTTAAAAAACTTCACCTGTGTTTTTGAGTGAATAGAATTTTGTGTTGTTTGCAATTAGTAAAATGTTCATTTATTTCCTTTAACATGGAAAGGTTTTGTGTTTCTTAGCGGTCAGCTTGTCTATCATTTAAGCAATATCAGTGGATTAATTAAACAATTTTAGAGATTAAAATTATTTGTTTAATTAAAGACTATAAAACACTTGGTAATTTTTACAAAATCGCAGTGAAAAAGATCAAAGTTTGGTTTTTATATGAAAAATTTTAAAAATTTCGATTGAAAATCACGAATGGAAAGATTTGTGGTCTTAAAAAAAAATACGAAAACTTCAAAGTACAATTTTTAAAAAAAATTATATGAAAAATTTAGGTAACGTTGACTTTAAAGTCTATGTTAATTTTTTTTGGAACTGAAAGTCGTTTTATTTGCGTACTTATAAAATCTCTAATTTGGGTTTTATTTTTTATATAACGTAACTGTCAATAATAAAAAAAATTTAATAATAATTGGAAATCTCTTTATATACAAGAAACGATAAGTTACACAAGTCAAACTAAAACTGATTTCTACGCCATACTAACGGGTGGCCCAAATGAGACCTAGTGAGCGTATTGTAGTCGTTGTTGGGGGTCTTGCGGTAGAAGCTGTTGCACAATTTGAACTTTGCATGGATACATCTTAAGATTCAGCTTTAAAATTCTCTGTAATGTTGTTCTGGGTATACCCAATTGGCCGGAACGGCAACGAGTTGAGACAGATGGATCATTTGCAACACTCTGTTGCACAGCTTCCACGTTGTCTTCAGTACGAATATTTCGATGAACACCCTTCCTGGACGGTCGGCAACTGAACCCAGTTCCTCAAAACGGCGAACTAAACTTGTAATCATGGAGATGTGGGCGCTGATCTTACGTTGAAAAAAAAAACGGCGAGAATTTCGCTGCGTCAGAACAATTGATCATTGTAAAGAATAATAAAAATCGATAATTTTAATGCGTTGTTGTGGACTGTACGTATTCATTTTAAATTTCCAAGAGTTCAGTTATAATCTGCAAAAAGAAAAAAATGAATTATGTTAAAAAATAAAAAAGTTATTTGTGTTTCACATCAGCTGGTCTTATTTGGACCACCCTGTACAAACTCTTAGTTAGGCCCTATAATTTGCAACATCTCTCTAATTAAATTTACAAAACTTCGGAAGTATTGGCAGTAACATAACCTTTAAATTAAGTTACCATTAGTTTTTCTCAGGTATTTAAAAAGTTTTGTTAAAAAAAATAAAATTTTTAATTAAAAAACAGAACAAAAATTTTTTTATAATTTTTCGAATTTCAAGAAACAAATTCTACAAGACTGCTAGAGGGCCGAAAGGCACATGCGGCAGTCAAAGAGACTCAGCCCGAGCGCATTAAAGCAGAGGCTGTTTCAAACATCAGCAGAAATGACAAAAAATTCTACATGGAGCTACTCACGAGCCACTGTGGACTTAATTATCACAGGAGTAGAATAGGTGTGGTACAGAACGATTCCTCTCATTTCTGTCGGGATGGAAAGAAAATATCGGAACATGTACTTTGCAAGTGCCCAGGGGTAGTAAGATGCAGAATAAGCTGCTTAAGTAGTGCGGCATTGATCCCAGAAGATCTAGGTATGATTAATCCTAAAGGAATTATGAGATTCGTAAGGAGTATCGGATTGTAGTTAGGAACTGCACAGTAGGTCTTAAAAGTCGCTGTGATAATAATCACAACAATATCTAAAAATAATATTTCATCGCATTCAGACAAAAGATCAACTGAATTAAATGAACGAACAATTCCTTCTTTAATTTTTGAACTAAGAATAGCGCTTTCTAATATAAAGTATGAAGCTGAAGTCTACTTTTTCTAGTGAAGAAAATTATCATGTTCAGTGAGAGCACCCCTATTTCTCTGGGCTCAACAAGAAGTCTACCAAAAGTCTTGCTTTACGACACCCCAAGGCAGGACAATCACAAAGTACATGCCTAGCGGCTTCGTCCTGCACACCACATTGCATTGCTTGATCCTATCTTACACTGATTTCATCTAAGATCATAATGCCCGGTCACTCTTGTTGAGTGCTAGTACCATCTGGAATATTCATATATAACGTGATAAAGCTTTTCGCTTGCCTGAGTACTGTCAGCGATTTTTAATATTTTGAGAATTGTGATTCGACCCAGAACCAGTTTTCTAGCTAATGTATTGCTAGCAGATGGCAAAGAAAGGTTCTGGTACTATAGGCCCTTCTATTGACCAAGTAATCTGCCCGCTCGTTATGGTTGTACGTTATAGCTGATGTTAGCTCAGGTGAGCATGAGGTCAAACAGCCGCTTTGAATGCTTCACATCAAGGAAATAGTCTTCTTCTCAAATATTCGCTAGCACAAAAATTTATTTAAATATTTAAATACAATTTATATATATTTATTCATATATACATATGGATCACAAGTCACTTGCTTCAGCTTCCATATTTTTCTTGTGACGGCCTGCTTAACCTATACTGATAACAAATTAAATTTCTTGTTATTTTTTAAGCTCAAGTATGACTCGTTTCGTAAACAATTTTTATAATTATTTTGAGTTCCATACGACACTTCAAGCCACATATAAAAAAATTTTGTGCGGAGACAAATTTTGTGCACAGCATTGCAAGTGGATGAACTTAGCGGGAAAAAATTTTTGAAAGTTTAATTGCGAACTTGAATGTGAAAATAATAAAATTAAAAATGAAAACTTTCAAAATCGAATCTTGATCCGCTGATAAATGCTGACAATGGCGAATATTGCCTAAAAGATAAATTTTCCTAAAAAATGGCTAGAAAAAGCTAAATTATTCACAAAACAAAAAGCTAGGAAAAAGTTAAAAACTATCAAAATAATAATTATAAGATTTTTTTAAGAAATCAAGAAGAGAACAGAGGAAAGAGGTAGAAGTAGAACTGGCTACCTTTTTGGTCATGACTTGCTTAGTTTTCTAGATATCGACTTGATTTCTTTTGCGTTGCATATTTAAACGTATTCGGTTTAATTCAAAATTTTTTTTCCAAAAATTACCATGTTTAGAAAAATTTAAATAAATATTATAAATTTATACAATACGACCTCAAGCTTAATAAAATAGCCATTTTAATTAAAAGGAAAAAGGTTAAATAAACTAACAAATAAATTTAAATTTAAATAAACATACAAAGTGTTCGGAATATATAAAAGTAGACTTAAAACCATTAGCCCATAATCATAGACACAAAAAAGTAGGCTTTTATTAAGAGCTTACTTTTGTTCATAAGAATTTTATGAATTTAAAATCGGTTTTAAAAAGATACCGACTTTAGTGTGACTATGATAATGGGCCATGGCTATTTAAATGTGTAATAGGTCTGTGTTAATTTTAACTCATTTCCCACACGCTTGAAAACTTATATTACAATCTAACATATCACCAATCTTGACAAGGCCACCCGTGAGCTTATTTTGAATTTATTCAAGTTTTTATTTACATTTCAAAATTTGCTAAATTAAATTTAACTAAATGAAAAATATTTTCTTTTCCGTGATTTGTTGAAATCACCAGTATCTACACACCTAGAATTTGTAATAATCGTTTTGCTGTGTAAAGTTTTAATAATAATTTACACAATTTTGATTAAAAAAAAGCCAAATATTTCTTAAGTGAACGTGAAATTTTCTAATGAAGTGAAATGGTGTTTTTTTATACAAACATTCTTTTTATAGAACAAAAACTATTAACCAAAATTGAATCATTCAAGTTCAAATCTTTTGTTTTCTTATTTTTAGATAAAAGTTAACATAACATATCGCTAGCTAGAATAGAAAAAGCCGTCTTTATGAAATGGTATGGCAAGATATATGTTTTTCGAATCTCTGAAAACCACGGTTGTCTGATGGTATCAGTGTTTGTGTGTGTGTGTCTCATACTTACCGTTGACTGTATAAATTTCTTAATAAAACAAACAGAAAAAGGAATAATTTTTTGGTTCATTCTTACGCCCTAAAAAACAAAATCAAACAAATTGAAAAATGCTGACGATATGAAAACTACGAAATAAATTTTTTTTTTTGGCAAACAAAAAACAAAATCAAATAAAACTTAAAATTGTCATTGACTTTTGGACGAAAGCCAAGAGATTGAATGAAACAACGAAGAATTATGTGTACGAAAGAAATAATTATTTTCACAAAGTATTGAGACAAATGCACGAGTATTTAATTAATAAAAAAAAGGATTACATATTTACAAATATAAACAAATGTAATAAAAATTAAAAGGAAATTTTATGATTAAAAAAATTTCCACAAAGAAAGAAAATCTTTGTGTGGAAAATAAATGCTTTGTGTTTGTTTAACATACGCACACGACATTTTACTACCGGGGTTCTTACATTGAGGCCATTCTCTACACGTACTATTTACTTAATGTTAAAAATTTAAATAATATTTTGTAAAAATATCGAAGTACATATCGCTGCTTTAACATAGATATATGCAACTCAAACTAGTGAAATTCGGCTGTACCGAGTCTTATATACCCTTCATTCTAGTATTTAATTTTGCATTCTCTTCTTAAATATTCCAAAAAATTTAAAAAAATAATATAATTGTAAAAATGATATTATTAATGAAATGGCAAATATTGATTAAAACATTTTCTTTCCTAAAGTAAACAATTACTTTCAATTAAAAAATTCAAATTGTTGACACTCACGAAAACGTCTGTCTAAATAATGACTGCAGGTACTCAATTTTTAAGCATAAAAAAGTAACTACTGGTACATATATGGGTCGCAAATGGTTGAGGGCGTCGGAGGAGGGGTATTTGGTGTAAAGCTCAGAAGAAGCTTATTTGTCAGTATGGGCCATGAGAACTCAGTTTTCAATTTTTTAACAAGCGTGTATAAATCGACAACGGTTGGTTGTCAACTTAGAAAAGAACAACGATTTTACTTTTTTGACAAAGCACGTTGTCAAATTGACAACGTATGTTGTCATTTTTTTAATAAACGGTGTCAATTCGACACCGTACGTTGTCAATTTTGCAACGCTATGTTGTCAATAATGCGTTGTTAAACGAGGTCGATATACTATTGCCACCGTTTGTTGTCATTTTTACAAGGCATGGTGTCATTTTTTCTCTGCGTGCAATGGATTTGAGATAAGATCAAAACTAGTCTTCTAAAATGACTATCATCTAATAACAGGGTTCACTTGATATGGGGTGCCAGGTCATATCAGATGAAGTCGCAAGAAAAGGGGGACTGAAAGATTCATTAACAGAGAATTCTAGTCATAAAAACTTTTATTTTATTTCGCAAAAAAAAAAAAATAATACTTTAAAAATAAAATCTTTTTCATCTTCTACTTTCAGCGTTTACAAAAAAAATTTAAAGCTGGCAAATAAAGCAAATAACCTGTGTTAATTTCCATACGCAATTTTAATTTAATTAATTATTGTGAAATTTGAAGTTCCAAAAAAAAAGTGTTAAATTGTTTAATTTTAGCAATAAAAGCAACAATATACACTCTTAAGCACCAAGCGCTTAAGAACCAAGTGCCAGGCAAAAATATATTGTGTCAACACACTTTTCTCTACCGTTGGTGCGGTTGGTGGTGATATTTAAATAAATAAAACACTGGGACATTGACTCAAAACGGTAAGTGTTAAATGTTTTATAAATTTAAATTTTAAGGAAATTTAATTCTGACTTTATTATTCATTTGATAAGTTTTTTGTTTTTTTGCAATTTAATGTTTGTAAGGGGGAAGGGAATGCCTATAATTTATAGCAATACTTGTATATTGTAAATGGGCATAAAAAAGGCTAGAAAATGCTAAGTCACCCACAAGCAATATTTTCTTATGAATATCCAAAAATTAAAAAAATTTTTAAATGCCATATGACTTGTACAGAGCATGTGAACACAGCTTTACTAATGTATTGAATGTTTGTACAAACACATATAACTATTTTTCAATTTCAATATTAAAAAATACAATTTGCAGTTGCTTCAATTAACAAAAATAAAACAAAATAAAAATTTTTTTTTTAAAATATGAGCAAAAATAATAGCAACATTTAACATTGAACTGAACAGGCACAAGTTGTAATACTTTTTTCTTCATAAACAATAGAAGGGTAAGATTTTGTGACATTTTGAAATTTTTATTAAGATAACATTTTTAAAATTTGAGAAAAATATCTTGATTATTAGCCCATGATTTAACTGCTTTATGATATGTGAAGAAAAATAAAACAAAAATAAAAACTCATGTGTACGAGAAACAAATTTTTGGGAATTGCCTTTTATTATTACAATTACATTGTATGTACACATAAAACTTTACTTCAGTGTGACGTGAATTTTCTTTAGTAACTCTCTATATACTTAAATTTAACGTATATTCGTTTTGAGGTTGATTTTGAAATTTTCATTTAAAATCATTACAATGTACAAGCAATTTCTTTTGTTTATTTAATAATCAGTTTGTTTTAGCTGTTTAATATAAAAAATATAATAAATTCATTAAAAAAGTCATAGTTCTGTTGTGTATGAACAATGAGACTTTTTCCGAAAAAATTAAATTCAAGTTCTGTGTTTTTAAGAACAAGCCCGTTTGTCTCCCTCTGAAAGAGAGACGTCAAGGTAAGTACATACATATAGAACAATTGTGTTCGGGGATACAGTTTTTCAGTCTTGCTTTATGTATAACTAGCATTTAACTAGCTACTTCGTCAGCGAAGTACTACCATACTGTCGCTATTATAATTTCGTATTTCTTTGTAGACTATTTAATTTAAGTCTAAATTTTTTAATACAAATAAAATTAAAAGGTATCATTAAAATATAGAAAAAGGGCCCTTTCGTCAATTTATTGATTTTTATATTTACTATAAATTCGTTAATGTTAAAAGATTCAAAAAATACTATTATAGTATATGAATAAAAAGTTCAGTTTTTTTCTCTTATTATTTTTCACCTTGTCCTGAACCGTTTAAGCTCAGTCTAACAGTACCATTAAAACAATTAAAAAAAGTACTGTTTGCCTGTTAATATTTTTTTTACTTTGCTTAAGAGCGTTAGACCCCAATGTCATAGTTCTAGTGTTGTTAGCATGAAAAACTGAAAAAGAACCAATAAAAATTACTTTTTTTTTGCCATTCATGGTTTTTCACCTTACTTTAGATCATTTGAGCCAAATCCCATAATTTTACATTCCTTCATAATAAAATACCAGAAAGTACCAAAAAAATTATAAGAACTACTATATGTCCCCTTAATGATTTTTCACTTTGCTTGGGACTATTTTAGCTCAATATCGTACTGCCCGATTTGTTTACATTAAAAAAAGCAAAAAGTACCATTAAAATGTATAAAAAGTACCATTTTATAACTTAATGATTTTTCAATTTAACCTGAACCGTTTGAGCCTAGTCTCGTAGTTCCAGGGCTTTTAATACTAAAATATCAAAAAGCACTATTAAAATCAATAAAAAGTACCATTTTGTCCACTTAATGATTTTTTTATTTTTTTAAGGGCCGTTTAATTCTACTGTGAAAAGTCTAGGTTTGCACATAACATTAAAAATATCATTAAACTTGCTTAAATATAAAGTACAAATCTTTCTTTTGGTACTTTTTTTCTCCCTTGAAACAATTTGTTTACCATTGATTTTTATTGGGTACTACAAATTAGTAATAAAATGTTTATATGCTGCATCAATTTATATTTAGAAATAGTAGTAAAAAGGGGCACATATTTTACCCCTTATTTGCTCGAATTTTAAAAAAAGTTCAAATATACCTTACAGACTTTTTTAAGAAGAAAAGAATACAATTTAGTTGTTGTTGCTGTGATTGCTACTTTGAAAAATAAATGAGGTTACAAAAACGTACCAACAAATATCGAAAAAGTACCAATTACCTACCCGCTTATCTTTTTAGTAGAATATTTCTTTGTTGGAACTTTGGCTCTATCTGTAGTAGTTCCGCAGATATAAGAAATTTTTACCCTTCCCTTCTTATTCGTCCTTTAGCCTTTTGGGCTGGGCGATGATGTTAAGTCAGTCAGTAACGTTACTCTTTTATATGTAGAGATTTGTTTTCATAAAAAAATAAACAAAGAAACACCTTAAAAACGAAAAAAAAAGGCAAAAAGCTAAATTCGGAAAAAAATCTAAATCTCGCCTATAAAATGCTAAGCTGACAGCGTTGATTTTTATAATCAAGAAAAAGATATGTCTTGTTTGTAAATATAAACCTTATCAAAAAACAGTTAAGAAATAAAACACCTTAACCCTAACCTTACCAACATGTGGCTGGGAGACACATTTTGATGTGTAATTCAATGTAGTAACAAAAATATTGGGCATATCGTAACCAAACTTCTTGACTTTTATTTTACAATATATAGTTTAAAAAAATATATTTAACATTCTAAATTATTATAGTTTTTATAAGAAATTTTTATAAAGAAAAAAATGCAACATAAACTACCGGCATGTGTCTCCTTGACACATTTAAAAAAAATTTTATATTTGCTAAAAAAAAAAATAAAAAACACATGTTGTAATGTTTTATGTTGGTATGATTAGGGTTAAATTAGTTATTAAATTATTTACTTATAAGCTGTTTTTATAACACAAGCGATCGTCTAAAAAACACTCAATATTTTGAGTACTTTTCACATATTTCTAGAAGAGCTGATCGCTTGTGTTACAAAAACAGAGCATTAAATTAAATTATCATCAGCGTTGCCAGGAGCTAGAAAAAAAATAATCTAAAATTGCCTTAATAAAGGCTAGAAAAAGCTAAATCACTCACAAAAAAAAATTGGAAAAGATAAAAAACTATCGCTTAAAATTTAAAATAATAATTATGATTTTTATAAAAATTCAAGAAGAGAACATACAATGACAAAAGCTAAAGAAAATAAGGTCGTTTTAAAAATGCTTTCCTTTTTGGTCATAACTTGCTTAGTTTTAAAGATATCGACTTGATTTGTATTGCGTTAATTCGAATTTTTTTTTTTTTGCGGATAGTGCGAAAATTTTTTTTTTTTTCAAACGACTGCATTACAGAAGATTATCTTTTCTTTAATACTCCTGGGTTACTTTGGGGATAGTGCGCAATTTACACCTGAGTTTAAATACAAGTCTTAAGTAACAAAACAATCATTTTCCTTAAGTTTATTTTTAATGAAATTATATTTTTTTTTTGTTTTTTTTTTTAATTATAAAATATTTTTTGTGCGTATGACAAAACATTAAACATGAGCCATTAGCCATTAGCATTTTGGCAGCAAAAATACATGCTACATTAAGCAGAGACTCATTTTAATGAATAAACAACAATGACAACAACAACAGCAGCTTTTTTTTAAGTAAACAAAACAGCAACGTAGGTATACAAACAAAATAAATATGCAACAAAACTTCCACTTGCAACGTGTAATTTGTAATTTGAAATGCAACGTTAAACGTTAAATGTTTGTTTG
This sequence comes from Thelaira solivaga, assembly GCA_947397855.1. Taxonomy (NCBI): domain Eukaryota; kingdom Metazoa; phylum Arthropoda; class Insecta; order Diptera; family Tachinidae; genus Thelaira; species Thelaira solivaga. Next base: position 39,687,762 of record OX377610.1, read on the forward strand.
TGTGCTTGGTTGTTTATTTTTATGTGCAAGCAAGTAAGTTTACCTTTCAAGTTTTCTTTTATGGCTTTTAATCATTCCTCACGTGAGCCACACACTGGATCAATGTTGTAGTTTTATTTTACTCCTGAAGCAGCAGTAAAAGTCGCAAAAGAAAATACTACAGCAACAACAGAGCCAGTTGCATTAACAACAATTTTGTGCTTAAAATAGATACCACTTTAGGCTATTTATTCTCAAAAATTTTATACCAGTTTAGACAAGTTTTTTTTTTTCTTTGAGTACAAAGTCTCTTTTGGGTTTGTTCGTATTGAATAATCAATAAGTTGAAAATGAAAGAAAGACGTGTTACAGCTTTCGTTACATTTCGTTCATTTGGTGAGGCTGACTCAGGATGATGTGCTGTGATGTTGCCAAGATAAAGATAATGATGATATGTAGCATCTTACTGCTTACAGTTGCACACGGTTGCTTTTTAGTGCTTAAACCATGCATTTGCTGTTACTGATTATATTGCTGATGTAAAGTGTTATATTTATGGTTGACTCTTTGTTTGGCTGGTTGGTTTGGTTATAGCGTCGCTTAAAAACTTGTTTGTGTAGATTCTAGTACTAAAATGTGTATTTTTAGCTCTCCATACGCTGTACTCGTATACTGCCTGTGTAGCCCATTTATTTTATAGTTTGTTTGTTTTGTTATTATAGAAGGCTGGTTGGCTGGTTTTTGCGGAAGGAGTTGAGAGAGGCAACTGGTGATGATATGCATTTGCCATTGCTATTGCAATTGTCGCTGCTGCTACTGCTGCTGCTGTGGCAGCTTTAAGTTGTTTAGGGGTTATTCTTGTTGCAACAAAAATAGAGTTGATTTCTTTTATGATGTTACAAAAATAACTTGTGTTAGTTTGCGTTTGTTTGTATGGTTTGTCTTCTTTTAATATTTTGTTGTTATTGTTGTTGTTTTACATGTGTGCTAAAATCTTTTCTACGTTGTTTGTTACGTCCTTGAGAAGCATTCAAGTGTTTGTGTCAATGCATGTTTGTGTGTGTAATTTACATCTCATTTTTTTTAATGCTGCTGCTTGTTGTTTTCTTACTTGTGGTTATAAAAACTACAATAAAATAGCTACGTGTGCATATAAATACTTTTCTTGGAAACGCTACGAGGGCCGCACCCAATAATTTCATGTGGTTTTATGTTTAATATTTAATTACTTGAATTTCCATTAAGAATTCATTAATTATTTGGTGCTAAAATTATTTTAATTTAATTGTAATTAATACACCATTTCCAACAAATGTAAAACAATTCCTTTGTGTTTGTATTCTAATTGGCTTTAATAGGGAATAAAAAAAATATTTTAATTAAAACAAAAAAAAAAAATAATTGTAGTATCTGAATGTGTGAAATAATTTTGAAAATTTTGATAACTGCTTTCAATGAGTGCTTTAAATGTTTTGCTGTAAACGGGCTGTAAAAGCCCGTCATTGTACTTGTATAAAATTGAATGTGTATTTTATGATTGACTACTTATTTCCGTTAAAAAAATAGGAAATAATTATGCTGGTTATGCTGGTTATAATGGAAAAATCGCTTAAGTTGCTATAAGAAAAAAATTAACTTGTTGTCGCTATTAACTCAATAACTTTATCATTGGGGTTCAGGAATAGTGGAGCGATACAAAGCATTAGAAGTCGGAGTTGCTGTATTCCATGGTAGGGAGGCCAAAGTGGAAGATTTTAACACCAGTTCTTCTTCCATAATGTTCCTCTGTTAGTGTCAGTTTTTTTTTATTATTTTTGTTTTTGCTTTGTTTTGTGATTTACACTAATTTATTTTATGGTCCCTGCCTACAACTGTGGTTTGGTATCCTCACCAGGCTCTGAAATTGAGCTGTAGGGCAAACAATACTATTTCCTAGAATCAAAATAATTTTATAAGCAAAACTTTAAAACTCCTGGCCGGAGAGACCAAAAGACTTTTTTCTGCTCGTATTTAAAAAAAAAATACTCGAAAAAGACTTAATAACATATGAGCTTATTTTTCATATTGTTACGATTTTTTCGTTAAACAAAATAAGCGAAACTAACATTTTTATTATCACTAAAACTTTTATTTTTCCTCTAAGCAAAAAAATTTTTTTTTTAATAAGTTAACATGCACATGTAAACTGATTTGTTAAAAACATTTTTAACCCTCCTTTGAAATCGTTTTGCTATAAAATGAAAATAAGACAAAAATATTTCTTTATGTGCATAAATTACAGAACGATTTTATCTCTTTTCTTATTTTCTACTTGTTTTTATTTTATTTTATTTTAAATAATTCTATTTTCGTATTGGCTAACACGCTTAAAAATAAACTGGGAACATAAATTAAAATTAAAGCCAACGAGCTATAATGAAAATCATAGACTTGCTTCTCATTTCTGGCACGTTTTGTAGTGGTTGCGGCAAATGCCTACAAACCAACATGTACAAAAAAAAAAAACAAAACAAAACAAAACATAGTTATGCTTACGAGTATCTATAGAGAAAGAAAAATTGGTAAGGCTCTTCATTAAATTTAAAAATAAAATATTTTCTAAAGAAAATATTGTGGTGTCAGTTATTTTTTTTTTTTTTTGTTAGAATTTAGTTAAATGTCGTAAATAAGTAAAAAAAATTTAGCCCAAGGTTATTAACACAGTCCTTGGGGAAAATAGATTTTTTTTAAAACGATATTATATTTTTAAACAAGTTATTATGAGTGCAAATATGTTACGGTGGCTTCACAAACAGATAATATTATTTGCATCCGGTTTATTATACAAAAAGCATGGCTTGAGTATAATAAATACTCAAATTAGCGCTGTTGAAATATTTTTTTCGGTTAACTTTAAGAGTTAAATAAAAATTCACCACTAATGGGAATACCGCGTACAACAACCAAAAATTCTACAAATATATCATGTACTTCAACCAAAAACTACTTATTTATATTTATATTTATAAAGTCATTAAGCAAACATCATACAAAATTCTGGCTTTTTTGTATTAATCACACAACTGAGAGTTTAAAATTTTACGGAATCACAAATTCTTTAATTTTACTGTTAATTATTTTTAGCCAAATATTTTACTTTAAAGTTGAATAGAGAATAGCCCTACTGAATAGAAATATGAACATACAACTTCATTATTTATATTCTCATTCGGATCTAAGTCCTAAAAATCTTGTAGATTGCAAGCAATATATTCGTACAATGGAAGAAGGTTACCCAGGGAGAAGAGATAAATCCTATGATTCCTGATTTTTTGCTAAAGTTAATCTACTTGTGGCTTAACTATAACATTTTTTTAGTATTAGACCAATTTTACTCATGTGGTAATTAGAGATGAACATCCAAAAAATCTTCGTCGGCATCTAAAACAGGCGTATCATTCAGCGTAGACCATCTACCCATTTTTTAAAAAATATCGACTTATAACACTTTCAAATATAACAACAATACAGTACCCCGTTTCTATAACTCTCGCATCGAGAAAATTTTCACAAGAAACAATAGAATTGACCAAAAAAAAAACAATGAGAATTGAAACAAATTGTCATTTGTTACACAAAAGTGTTTCTGTAATTTTACTTTGTGAAAACCATCTGTCATATTAGTAATTTTGACGTACTTTATTGGAAAAATGCGAGTACAAGTGTTTCTGTAACAAAATTTCGTGAAAAAAGTCTCACTAGAACTGTCAAAACATCTCACATTTCAAAATGTATTAGAAAAGGGTGCGAAAGTAATGACAAAATGAAAATTAATAAGCTTAAATCGTTTAAGTTAATAAATTATCTAAAATAAATTTAGTTGAATATTTTTTGTAGCTAAATATTGAAAATTTATGTGTATTCTTAGTTAATAAATTTTCTCCTTTTTTTTTGTGTGGCATTTGAAATACTTTTTTGAAATACTTTTATTCACATTTTGTACTAACAAAATTTGTTACAAACAAAAATGTCATGTAGAAGTACATTCATCTTATATTAATTCCTCTTTTTGTTGACACTTTATTTTGTCAAATGTCAAATCTTTAAAAAAATTGCAATAAAAATGTAAAAGCTTTTCATTTTCTCACATTTAAGTACAAAAACACTTTTTACTCACAAATCGAGAAACGGTGGAATTTTTAATTTCACACTTTTCGATGTGAGAAGTTCCCGCATATAGTTACAGAAACGAGCCATAGTTAAGTGAAAATGAATATTAGCACTCTGGAAAATTTTTCAGTTTTAGCCAGTGAAATTAACATAGAGGCCAATACACTCATGTAAGATTGTACCCAGTGCTGCAGGTAAATCGAACATATTTTAATGTTTAGCTGAAGATGCAAGCTTGCTTGTATGGTTTATAGTGAAATTTGCTCTGTTAAGGAGAGCTGTCAAAAATTAAAGAGAGGAATGCTACGCAATAAGAATATTATTTATTGAAAATAAAGTTATTTCTTCGTAAAAACACGATTTTTTATCATTTTCTTTTTTTATTTTATTTTTTTTTAAATACTTTTAAAACTCCAGTAATTTTTCATTAATGAAATAAAAATTTTAATAGTTTTAATTGAGTTAATTAGCTCAATCACTTGATTGCACATACATGCTGTTGTCGTGTATTGGCCGTTTTGCTCAAGTATTCATTAGTTATTAGATAAGACCAAGTAATTTTTTTATTTATGATAAAAATTTCTCTGAAATAAAAATATTCTTCTGAGGTTTTTTCCTTTAACGAAATAAATGCACTCACTCGCACTATCTTTTTTGTAACATTAAACAATATGTTTGTATGTGTACTCGTTAACATTTAGTTTTTATTTTCGTGTTAAATTAAATCCCTCCTGCTGGTTTAAGATGACATGAATTGCATTTCCTTTGAGGCAAGCACACTGCAAAAGAGCACAAACTTCTTGACAGGCAATACTGTACAACCCGTAATGAATTAAACAAACAAAAATTAAATAAATAACTGTAAGGAAAATAAAAATAATAAAAAAAATAAAACAAGAGAAGAAAAGAAAACTTATAATGTAAAGTTGTCATTTTATGTTGTTGGCTTTGTTGTCACTGTTCCTGTAGATTGACTTAAAATTAATGCCATATAAACTCTCCAATACAAAATAAAATTAAAACGAACGCGTGACATGTGTATAAGATGCCCAGAGATAGGAAGTTTATGCTTTTAATTAAAAATTTAATTTGGCTAAACAGTGGTTCGTTTCTGTAACTATATGCGAGAACTTCTCACATCTAAAAGTGTAAAACAAAAAATTCCACCGTTTCTCGATTTGTGAGTAAAAAGTGTTTCTGCACTTTAATGTGTCTTTACGTGTACGTCTTTATTGGAATTTTCCAATGATTCAAATGTCAAATATTAGGTCCGCCAAATAACTTTTTTTTTTAAATGCTATAAAAACATCGAGTGTAGTTTCGGCTGTGTGGCACGTAGCGCCATCCTGTTGAAACCAAATGTTGCCAATATCCTCCTCTTCAATTTTTGTGAACAAAAATTCGTTCAACATGGCCCGATAACGATCGCCATTGACTAATGACCACTCCTTGCTCATTTTCGAAGAAAAATGGCCCAATTATGCCTCTGGACCCAAATCCGCACCAAACAGTGACTCGTTTTCGGTGCGTCGGCTTTTCAATGTATGCGTGCGGGTTTTCTGTGCCCCAAATGCGACAATTTTGCTTGTTTACATACCCGCCAAGATCAAAATGAGCTTCATCTGAAAAGATGATTTTTTTGACAAAATCGGCATCTTCTGTAAGTCGATCGCAGGCCCACTTAGCGAAGTGAAAACACAACTATATTCTTTCAGCGGAAGAATAAAACTAATTATCTGTCAAATCAGACATGGGCTAAGTGTTATCATTCACGAAATAAGCACTAGTTGACAAAAAAACGTTCGATGGCGGACCCTATGCAATATAAAGTGTCAACAAAAAGAGGAATTAATATAAGATGAATGTACTTTTACATGACATTTTTGTTTGTAACAAATTTTGTTAGTACAAAATGTGAATAAAAGTATTTCAAAATGGTGCGATGCCATCACCTTTAAATTTGCTATGCCACACAAAAAAAAAAAGAAGAAAATTTATTAAAAAAAGAATACACATAAAATTTCAATATTTAGCAACAAAAAATTTTCATTTACATTTTATGTAATTTATTAATTTAAACGATTTAAATGTATTAATTTTTATTTTGTCATTACTTTCGCACCCTTCTCTCGTACATTTTAAAATGTGAGATGTTTTGACAGTGAGACTTTTTTCGCAAAATTTTTTTACAGAAACACTTGTACTCGTATTTTCCCAATAAAGTAAGCCAAAATCACTAAAATGACAGAAAAATTACAGAAACACTTTTGTGTAATAAATCATATTTTGTTTCAATTCTCTGTATTTTTTGTTCATTTCTATTGTTTCTTGTGAACATTTTTTCGATGCGAGAGTTATAGAAACGAGGTAGTAAAAACAATTTAGGTTGTGGCTACTGAATTTACTACCAGTCAAAAATTCAGTTGTCATAACCAAATTTTCTACTTGTAAGTACTGAAGTTATTCAAATAATCAAAAATTTAATTTTTTTTAATTATATTTTTGAATGTATAACCACAGTTCGTTTATCATAACTAAAAAATTTGTTTAACTTGAACTTTTTAATTGGCAAGAAATTCGATGCTCACAACCGAAGTTGTTCTTTTGCTGTTCAACTCTCAATGAAATCAAACAACAAATTTAAAATTGTATTCTTTTACTTTAATTTAAAACAACTAATTAGGTACAAAATATAAAATATGAAATATGAAAAAATGTGGGTATATGAGAAATGCGTACGAAAGTTTTACCAACCACACCAATTAGCACAAAACGGAAGAAGGAAGCTTTTCTGTCAAAAGCAAACGTCACCTTATTTAAGGTTGCCCACTTGTGTCTTTTGGAATGTCATTTAAAGAAGTGGCCACTGCAGAATGTTGCCACTGAATAGTGATGCCACTACAGTTCTCTCACTTGTGCAATTGCTTTAATTTAGTAAATTTTTTTTGTTTTTTCTTTTTGCATGGTGTAATAATTTTAGTTAAACGTAACTCTGATAGATAGATAACGATAACTGGTTCCATATTTTACTACCATATTTACTGTTGCTTTCACAGTTTACCAGAAAAAATATTCTAAATAAAGAGTTTTACAACATTTACATAAAAACATTTTTATATAAGAATTGTTAAAGTAAAGCCATTTCTTATTTTAGTTAAGCAAAAATCAAGCCTTTATAATACACTTGCCTAAGTTATCTTTCCCTGTTGATGAGCATCAACAATCAACATGATGTTTTGTCTCTTAAGAAAGTTGCTGACGGTGAAAATGGCGATAATGAAAATGTTAATAACAATATTTCATCTTATAAAGCATAAAATAATCATGTACAGATTGCTTTCGGTGTTCAGTGTAACAAGACATTAACGCAATATGATGTTGTCTGGTGGGCTGGCTCGTTACCAATTTAAAATATCCTGGGTATGGGAAATCTAAAGGAATTTTATATCAATTTATGCATACAAAAGTATCAATATGAACTGAGTTATGGTCACAAAGACAGCTTGCTGTTTAATTATTACGATATGTTTTGGGTAAAATACAAAAGTCATTTTAACATACTCGTAGATGACAGTACTCGTGTTTTACCAACCATGGTTTTGATGGCATCATGTAATTTCATTAAAGCCTTTAATAACATTTAAATAATTTTGAAGTCTTTTGCTCTTATCCAAAAAATTAATGAAAAAATTATATGAAAAATTTCGATAACGTTGACTTTAAAGTCTGCGTTAAATTTTTTGGATAAGGGGGCTTAACTTTACAATTAAAATTAACATTCTTAAACTGAAGCTTAAACTAAACAAACCTTAAAAAATTTTGTTAATTTTTCATTTAGCTATTCCTCTAACATTTTTTTTATTGATTTTTAATCCATAACAATTTAAACTATAATAAACACTAGTTAACAATTATAAGTATGAATATATAAATTTTTGAAATGTAACTTAAGGCTTTAATGAAATCATACGACGACCACCGTTTTTGCTGTAGGGCTAATTTCTCTATTCCTCAATGCAATAGTAAACGTTAAGTAAATGAGACTTAAAAACCATTTTATTTTATTTACTTTTTATTGAAGAATAACCCGCTCATTCAAAAAAAAAAAACCTTAACGCGGACTTTAAAGTCAACGTTATCGAAATTTTTTGTACAATTTTGTCGTAAATTTTACTTTGAAGTCTACGTCAATTTTTTTTTTTTAGATAAGAGTACAAATGTTCAACACAATTTAGTTAATTGAAAATAAAAACAAATAAATTAATTCTATTTTAGTGTTTTATGTAATATTTTTTTTTTTTAAATTAAAATATTTATTTCTATAGCAAAACAGCTGTTAAAACGAAATTTGTGGTCGTGTAGTCAGTAGCCTGATGTTGCCTATAAGTTTAATGTTTAATAAGTTTGCTTGTTTTTTTGTCACAGTATTAATATTCTATGGCATTATTTAAAAACCGTTTATGTCTTATTGAATTATTTTAGAGGACTATAACTTTAAAAACAATAAAAATTTTTCTTATAAAATTATTTTGTTTCTAGCATCCTTGAGTAAGTTTTTTACTCAAACCGACTTAAGGAATTTTTCCTTATTAGCATAGAATTAGTAATTGAATAGTAATATTAAAAAAAGTGTTAATATTTACAATTTTTTTTAAATCGCAATTAATAAAAGCCGCATGAAAAACCCTTTAACTTTTTCATATATTAAAAAAATTTCATTTGGCTGGTATGAAAGCGCAGTTAAATTTATGCTCGTTAAGGGCCTGTGCATGTGTGTAACATTTTATTGATGATAAAAATCGCAACTTAACACTGACACCATAAAATATTATCGCACAAAAATAAAAATAAGCAGCGCCAACAACTAACTAACGGGTGTCCCAAATGAGACCTAGTGAGCGTATTGTAGTCGTTGCTGGGGGTCTTGCGGTAGAAGCTGTTGCACAATTTGAACTTTCTATGAATACATCTTAAGATCCAGCTTTAAAATTCTCTGTAATATTGTTCTGGGTATACCCAATTGGCCGGAACGGCGACGAGTTGAGACAGATGGATCATTTGCAACACTCTGCTGCACAGCTTCCACGTTGTCTTCAGTATGAAAATTTCTTGGACGGTCGGCAACTGAACCTAGTTCCTCAAAACGGCGAATTAAACTTGTAATCATGGAAGATGTGAGCGTTGATCTTACGCTAAAAAAAACGGCGATTATTTCGCTGCGTCAGAACAATTGATCGTTGAGAAGAATAATAAAAATCGATAATTTTAATGCGTTGTTGTGGACTGTACGTATTCATTTTAAATTTCCAAGAGTTCAGTTATAATCTGCAAAAAGAAAAAATAATTATGTTAAAAAATAAAAAAGTTATTTTTGTTTCACATCAGCTGGTCTTATTTGGGCCACCCTGTACTTCAGATACTCGTACATCTACAAAAAGTACAAGTGGAAAAAAGAAAAGAAGCAACGATAAAAAAAACACAAAAGAAATTAAAAAGAAAACCTGCAATTAAACGTAAACAACAACAATTTAAAATTTTTCAAATCGGTTATAACGAAATGACTGGATTACACTACTCCAAAGGGCTGTTATTCTCTTCACTTTTAAACAACAAAATATACTAATAGTGAGTGTCCCTCTAGATTAGGTAATAATGTACTAACTATGCAATTTGGGCAGTCGCAGGCTTGTTTTCTGACTTGACCGTGGGTCTATCAAAACCCACAAAACTGCTGACTGATGAACTCTGAGCTGGGACAGTATGAGTTGCAGGGCAGTTACAGGCCAGTGATTAGAAATCACAGCCGCCAGTCTGGAAATATTCTTTTAATTTCAGCTTAAGAGCTAAGCAGAGCGTTTACTATTATACCGCGGCCAAATCAGCCGCTCATAAGCAATCTGCTACCCACCTTTCTTTAGCAGTATTCAGAAGTGCGGCTCCTGATATTACCGAGCGGTGAAGCGACCGTCACTAGCAATATGGTAGCTTGATTTGGTTTTAAGAAAACCAGTAGATTTAAGTAAACTGAGCCAAAAATCGCGTTGCAAAAGCAAGAACGTATGTGGTCACTTTGACACCATCGTATTGTCTATTTTATTGACGAGTGTTTTCCAGTTTTTTTAACAAGTTTGTACAAATCGATCAAGGTTGGTTGTCAACTTATTAATACGATTTTACTTTTTTGATAGCGCACGTTGTCAACTTATTAACGAACGTGAACACAAATGTGGTTGTTAAGCTATTGACACCGTTTGTAGTCATTTTGACAACGGATGGTGTCATCTTTTCTCTGGATGTACTTCTAAATCCACTGCCTTAAAAAATAAAAAATTAATTTTTAAGAAACAGAAGTACATGTAGTGCTAAAAGCAGTAGGAATTACACCTCTATGTTAAAACCAGCCCTAGCTAATTGGTTCGCCTGGTAATGCAAGCCACACCATGTGCTTTTATTTGAATAGCAGAGACTATTAAGTGATACTTAAAAAGCTATTTTGTATAGAATTTTGGATTTATGACTAATTGGCAGTTCATCCCCATCCAAACATCCTAATCATGCATGTGTAAGTGCTTTTCTTGTTATATATCTAACAATTTATCTGAAGCTCTATTCATTTCTCTATATCTACGACTAGTTAATACAACCTTTATCCGAACGTCTTGCTCATGAAAATGAAATTCTTTTCTTTTTTTTCTTGTTATTTATAACTGAAATTTTGAATTTTGCATTTACAAAATCAACCAGCAAAATATTAAAGTGAAGCACCGACATTTAATTTTTCGAAATACCTGATTTTTTTCTCCAAATGTGCTTTTTATAAATACCTAAAATATTCAATTTAATTTTGGGATGTGTGTACTATTTTGAATTACAGGTATCTTTTTTAATTATTTTTCCAACTAGTTAAATTAATTTTATAAGTAGATTTTCAATATACAATTGCTTACAAAACCAACTATTTATTTAATTTGGTTTCATATTTGGCAAGTGAACGTGATCTTTATGTGAACAACAACAACATGAACTCTATTAACAGTTGTGGTTTTATAGGGTACAACAAAGGCCACTAGCCTAAAATACAAAATTATCATTAAATGATGCAAAACAGCGACAGCAACAAGAACACAACAGAAAAACATTAGTTATTTTCAAACTGACACAGAGACCAACATCAGCAAAAAAAGAAAACGAAAACAACAGAAAAAAAAACGGCATAAACATTTAAGTTGGCTGATGATGAACTAAGCTTTAATGGTCTGGTCTGCTCAATTGTTGTTAGCCAGCTAGCCAGCCAGCAAAAACTCTTCACTGATATACAATGTTGTGCATGAGCACTGGCAGCATATAGGCAATCAAAACCTCATCGACCGTAAAAAACCACAAAAAATATGTATGTACGAGTGCGAATACGACTGTAAGTTTATTCTGTCTGTTTCAGCTTGTTACCGCATGATAGAGTGTATTTGTAAGCCTTGGTTCGGCTTGAGCATGCATGGATGTATGTGTGTGTGCATGGTCCTCCAGGGTGATGATTGCAGAAATATGCATCACGTGACTATTTGCTTTAAAACTTACGTGGTGTTTATCATCAGCACATCTTTTCTTAAGTTTTTCTTTTTGATTTTAATATTTTTTAACACTTTTTCGTTTTTGTTATTTATTTCTTGTTTTGTAAAAGAAAAAAATTAACTAAACAGCACAAAATTATGTTTGTTGTTTGTTCTGGCTGCATTGTTGTTGCGTTTGTGGACGCTACTACAAACATCATTAGTTTAAGCAGGATTTTCTATAATAAAGTTAGTAAGTGCTTGGTGCATTTTTCCACCATTATAGTTTTATTGCTACACACAGAAAACAACTTCGGTTGTGAGAACTAAATTTGTTTCCAATCAAGCATTCAGTTATTATAGTGGAATTTTGTAATCGCGCCCATAAAAAATCGATCTTACAGCCAGAAATATTTTTAATAAAATTAAATTTTGAACTGTAGTATCGAATTATAGTTGATTATCACAATTGAATTTTTGATTGGAAACAAATTTAGTTCTCACAACCAAAGTTGTTTTTTGTGTGTGGTCTTTTCTTTCTACTGCAGTTATTAAACCGTTGATTGAAAACAAGTTTGCTTGTGAGGATTGCATTTTTTATACACAGAAAACAATTTCGGTTGTGAGAACTAAATTTATTAACAATAAAAAATTCAGTTGTGATAAACAAATATTTTAGTTGCAGTAACCAGAATTCCATACTGCAGTGTAAAATTTTGTTCTATTTAAAATATTTTGAACTTTCTATTGTCGCGATTAAAAAATTCAACTTCCACAGCTGAATTTTTTCTTGGAAAGAAATTTAGTTTCTACAACCAAAGTTGTTTACTCAATTTTTTTAATATATTTGGTTGTATTACCGAATTTCTATAGTCGTGGGTGTCCGCGGTATACCGTTATTTCCTAAATTATTTGTTACACTTGATTATAAAGAAAATTTGATATTGTGCAACAAAATTTACTTTGAGCCTACATTGTTTTTACATCTGCTTAGTAGCTTTAAAAGTATCGTAAGCGTTGTGACGAAAAAAATACACTTTTTATGCATAAATATTTATAAATAACACTTCTTACTCCTAGTGTAGGTAGGGTATTTTTCAAATTCGTTTAAGTCATTCATTTATTTGTTCTTTTTCAAAATAATTTTTGAGTTTCTTTTACATTCTGTCATGTTAAGGAAAACCAAAAACGCATAAAAAAACCTGACACACTGACAATTTTGTTTTAATCGGACATAGATTTATACACTTACTTTATGAGTTTGCATTTATTTTGTTTTATTTTATTTTTTTAGGTGTGTTTTTAAATGGATTTGCCTCTTCGTGTAAATTTATTTACTTTACTTTATACAATTCTCTGTTTTATTAAGTATTTGTGTGTAAAAAAAAATTAAATACTTTCCACTAAAAAAGATGGTATTAAAGTAAGTTTATTGACCTGCCCGTAACAAGAAAGATAAATTGGATTTTTGTAATGCACTTAAAAAAGGGACAGGTATACGAGCATGTGTGATCACGCTCGTAGTTGTTGTTAAAAACCAAAGTTCTTAAAAATGTGCTCTGCAAGATGGTGATTTGAATTTAATACTGGATTATGATTTTTTTTTCTTTTCTTTTACAGCAAGATCTTGATCTTATGATAGCTTAAATTAAAATTATGAACACATTTAATAAACGATTCATAAAATACATTGTTTTTTGCCCATACTATAAACTTTACTTCCAAATACACAACAATATGTAAGATATTTAACAAGTTAAATTAGGCGGTGCCGAGTCTTGTAAACCTTTCACTGTGTTAGCAAAATATTAATATTTTTCACTTTCCAGTCTTCTAAAATATGAAAAACATGCAAAAAAAAATTAAGTGAGTGTAGATAAATATGCCGCGTTAAATATGTTTTAACGTTTTTTAGTATTTGTAAATATATTTTCTGTATTAATGGAGGAAGATACGGGCATAGGTACAAATATGCATAAATACGTTGATTCTTTAAGAAATTCACGGGATGGCACGACCTCCCCTTTAAAATAATATGTGTCCCATCCCGTAATTTTCTATGATTCGTTCGGAAGTTATTAAAATACTTCAGAGCAACAGCACTGGGGTGTGCAGAAATTCCAAAAAAAAATTTTAAAGTAATTCAAAGTAATTTCTGAATATTTGGGTGGTAGATTACAAATATAGACGATCCTCGCCAAACTACTACTAAAACATATTTAAAAATATTTAATGACGTAGTGCCCTTAATACTGAAAATGTATTTACAAATACTAAAAAACGTAAATTGTTACGTTAAAACATATTGAACTCGGCATATTTACCTTCACTCACTTTATTTTTTGCATGTTTTTTTATATTTTAGAAGAATGTGGAAAGTGAAAAATATTAATATTTTCCTAACACAGTGAAAAGTTTATAAGACTCGGCACAGGCTAATTTAACTAGTTGATTTTTGATCCATGTTGGATCTGCTAAATGCAATAATTTCTATCCCATTCTAATGGAAAATTTATTTATTTAGTTCAATAAGTACTAAGAGGAATAGCATATCCTATGGAATGGGAAAAAAATTAATTTTTCGTTAACCTTTTCGAATCCAAATAATTTATTGTTTTTTTTTTAGCCAGTTAGTACAGTTAAGCCATTGATACTAACTAACACAGACTGAGTGTGTCTTATAACGTTAGTGTACAATAATAGCAACATGCGTGTTAGCATTTAATTTTAATAAACATTTTCTAATTAACATTTTTCTTTTTAAATAAAAATTTTCCTGTATTACTTTGTTTTAATAAGCAACTAAATTTTAAATAAATTTAAGCCTCAATATTTTTCACAATTATAGCGTGCGTAAAATAGGAAAACGTAGAAAAAGCGAGTATTTACCTCAAACGCTTGAGTAGTAAATAGCAATACTGGCACAAAAAGTTTACTTTTAAAGGAACTACAAAATATTATTATTTTAATAAATAAATTTTTTTATCAAATGCAAACCACACAAATATTTAAGTTGTAGGCTAAAGGGAAGTTTTTTTTTTATATAAATTTTATTTTTCTAAGACCCTTTGACTTACTTTCTCATGCAACTGAATCATCGTAATATCATTCATTAAAATTTTTAGTTGTTGTTAAAAACGAGTAATCAGTTGATCCCAATTAAAAAAATAATTTGATTTCATATTAAATTCAAGTCTTTATAGAAATTATTGTTATTGAATAGTTAATGAAATTATAAAGGAAAACCTATTAAAGTCTCAAGTACAAGCTATGTCTGTCTGGCTTTCATATTCCCAAATATAAAAGTGAACTTGAGCAATATATAGCTTTATTGCATGAATGTTTACCAACAAAAATTGTAAAGACACCAACCCTTACAAATTTCAATTTATAATTTTAACAATAGATTTTTGTTATTTATTTTAAAAAGTTATTGAATTACTTAAATCTTGGCTTAATAAAGTGGAAAGCCAAGCCACAAATCAAAACAATCAAAAATTAGCAGGGACGAATCTTAAATTTAATTTTTTCCAAGTATTTATTTAAACTAGAATTAAAATAATCAGTTAATAAACTTCCAACCTATATATTTTAAGCAAAGTATCTTCAAGTATATTATTATTACAACGGCCAACAAAATGATGTTTTGTAATTTTGTATCTCTCTCTTGCACATGGATCAAATGAATGTCAACATGAGTACTCGTACGTGTTAGTTTCTATCACACATTTGTGGTAGGTTTTTTAATCTTACGTATAACTCTCAATATTTTACGCCTTTTAAAGAAAAGTACAAGTTATTTCATATGTTTGGCAAATAATTTGCACACGAACTGGATCGGGTATGAAATAACCTTTAAATTCTGCGATATTCTCAAAGATTTGTTAGAAAAACAAATATTTTTCATTAAATTTTCAAAAAAAAATTATCTTAAAAAAATTCATTGAAAATCTAAAATGAAATTTTTTTTTAATGTTGATACCTACATATAAAACCAACAAAATAAGCCATATAAATATATACATGACATACAATTTTTTAACGAGTATTATTTATTATTTCAAAATATATGAAATAAAAAATGGGTTTAAAAATCAAAAATCTATTTGTTTTATGCTAGAGCATGTGTGAAGTATTCTGATCGCTGCCTATTCTGTGCAAAACTGAAGTTTTTGTTTTAAGTCTTTTGAAATCTACTAAATTGGAAGCTTGTTTTCTAAGTCTTTTGTATCTTTACCAAAATGCAGTTTGCCTCTTGAAACTGGAAGCTCGTGTTTTATTTATGTTTGAAATTAAATTTTTTGTCGTAAGTTTTTCTTAATCTTTAAACAATAGTGACGTTTATTCAAGAAACAATGTTTAAATAGAATTTAAAAAAATAAGATTAAAAATATAATATTTTAAGCATTTTCTGTGCAAAATTTAAAATTTTTTAATATTTTAAAATCATTTATTTTACAGATAAGAAATTAAGTTGTTTTTGGTTTTTTATTATCTATTAATATATTTTTACCAAAGTTTTAGAATTTCTTTATTTATTATTTATGTTGTTAAATATATACAAAAAGTAATTTTAAAAAATAAATATAATGTTGCTCATATGAATTAGAAATAATTTTTAATTTAAATTTTTTAGTTTTTCTGCATGTAAAGGGTGTTTTTTATAGACGTATAGAACTTTAAATTGCAATAAAAACAACGATGGATTATTCGATTGACATGAATTTTATTTATCCGAAAGATAATCTTGTGGCATTACATTTTAAATATGATTTCTGGCATATAACCGCCACGGCTGGCTCCGATGTAGTCCAATCTGGACGTCCAATTTTCTATGATTTTTTCCAACATTTGTGGCCATATATCGCCAATAACACGGCGAATGTTGTCTTCCAAATGGTCAAGCGTTTGTGGCTTATCCGCATAGACCAATGAATTTACATAGATCTTGGAGGCCAATTCACAGGTCCAAAACGTGAAATTAGGTTGTCACCAAACGTATCTTTCAATAAATCGATTGTGGCACGAGCTGTGTGACATGTTGCGCCGTCTTCTTGAAACCACAGCTCCTGGACATCATGGTTGTTCAATTCAGGAATGAAAAAGTAAGTAATCATGACTCTATACCGATCACCATTGACTGTAACGTTCTGGCCATCATCGTTTTTGAAGAAGTACGGACCAATGATTCCACCAGCCCATAAACCGCACCAAACAGTCAGTTTTTTTGGATGTAACCGTGTTTCGACATACACTTGAGGTTTAGCTTCACTCCAAATGCGGCAGTTTTGTTTGTTGACGTAGCCATTCAACCAGAAGTGCATTTCATCGCAAAACAAAATTCACTTATGAAAATCGGGAACAACGGCAATCTCGTTTTGTGCCCATTTGCAAGCGTTGTTCAGGCGTGAGTCTATTCATGATGAATTGCCAATCCAAACTGAGAATAAATCACTTGACAGCTGTTAAATCGGTAGCCATCTTGAACAGTAATGCCAACTTAAAGTTCTATACGTCTATAAAAAACACCCTTTACAATCAGTTTTTTGACAAACTATATATCCTTTGTATTTACAGAAGGCAGTTGAGAGGAAAATTGCATGGTGCTCTCACTAAATTGAAAATAAATTTAAAAATTATTAACAGTTTTAAAATTAGATTCGATTTTTTTTCTAATAAGCTAAATTCCACTTGACTTTCATGGTAGACTAGTAGCTAAAGCACTAACCCATCAAACTAAGGGTCGCATGTTCGATTTCTGCCTAGACCCTGGGTGATTCGCGAATTTGTCCTGTGTTGTTTACAAAAAAACCTCTGAATTTTTGTCCAGACAATTTTTTTCTAGTGTTTTGGAAGAGACATTAAACTTCATTACAACAACAAAAATCAGAGCTATTATTTGAATTATGGGAGGCAGCGTATACGAGTATGTATAATAATAAATATTAATAGTCCAATTCATAACAATTTTCTCATAAAAACTTTCCTTAATAAACCCTTATTAAACAAAAATGTTTTTTTTATGAATTTGGCTGTAAAAACGTTGTTGCAATGATTTGATAACAACAAATTTAACAAAAAAAATTAAACTTTTTCCAATTATGTTGGGATTTTTGCTTTAATTTATTATTTTCTCATTAAGTGTGTTTGTATTGTTTATTTAGCAAAAATTTGTTAAGTTAACTACCGGAAAATAAATTAACAACAACAAAAAATACTTGCTATTTAATGTAAAATCAATTATTTTTGCGATTGTTTTTAACAATCAATCAAAGCATTAAATGATCGATGTCATTAATTATTTATAAGCTTTTTATGTGAACCAGCCCCCAAATAACACTTTCAAACGTCTGCCTGAATTGTTTAAGATATTAATCATTTTTTTTATATTTGTATAACTTAAGTAGAGTTTATTAATACTATGTATACGTTAATGTCTAACATAAACAATTACTATGAAATACCCTACAGTTGCTATGACTATTTAGATAGACTAGTAATTCATTTTGTCTCTTTGTGTGTTTAAAGTTAAATTTTTTAAAGCGGAGGAAAAGTAAATTGTAATTTTCTGAATAAAAAAAAAAATAAAAAAACCATAATGGTACTTATAAAGCGTTGCCACATGTTTTTAAAGCGACTTTGACTATCGTAAGAGGACAAAATGCATAACAAATCCTTCGAACATGTACTTTGTGACTGTTCGGCTTCTAGAAAGTTATGAAAGCTCTCTTTGAACTAAATAATTGGATTCATTCATGAACAGTGAACTGTACAAAAGATTCTCTAGGTCGCGGTACATATGGTTTATATACATACAATAATAATAATAAGATTTCATCGCTCTAAAATTACTTTATTTATTCTCTAGGAGAAAAAAGTAAATACTAACTAAATTAATCACTAGACCATGACATTTAATATCCTTTGAAATTTAAATATAATTTAAGCGGGATTTAATTTTAATGGGCTAATGAAAGTTTTGGAATGGGTGGGCTTATTTTGCTTAAAAAAAATTTGATAGTACGGCATTGGCCATCAGTCAGAGTATTGTTCGTACTGCAGGTGTCAACTTTCTGAGTTGCAGTGCTAACTGAGTTGCCTCGTGCCTTATTGTTTAATTTTTGGCACCAGAGACCAAACTACTCATACACAATACTCAACAGTGATCCAAGAAAAGGCTAATTTTTATACACAACAAAGCGCTCATTCTGTAAAAAAGACACAATGAGAGGAATATAAGTTGCCTTCTTACTCATCTGTTGCTTTACAGTGGAACAACGTTGCACATTGCTAAATACAACTGTGTAAAGTTATACTTTTAGCAAAAATATTTAAAATAAACGCAGCTATAGCATATACAGTGATTAACAATACATTTGATTTTCAGTGCTGCAAAGTCATTACTGCTTTTTAATACTGGGGGTCAAATTACCGCACTCGATAACGATCGAAATTTACAAATTAAATGGAAATTTTGATCGATATCGAATGCCGGAATTTTAACCCTGCTCTGACCTTGCATACAGACATTTACTCGTAGTAAGGCAGACACATAGTCACAAAAGTGTGTAAACCTGTACGATCTAATTTGCTTTTCTACAGAATAAAAGACTGGAATTGTCATATATAATTGTAGTCTATGCTTGAAATTGTCGCTTATTGCGCTTACTGGTCGCTAACTAAATACTTGTTGAAAAATTCTGATTGATTTAAGCGAAAATCTAATCGCCTATGTTACAGTTGAAAAAAAAAATTATTTTAATGCTGATTGATAAAAATAATTAAAGCCAGCAAAATGTAATAAATTCCCAAAAGATAAAAAACATTAAAATTTTTTTATAGCTCAATAATAATAAAAAAAAAATTGATCAATATCAATTTGTATAAAATCAACACATTTTACTAAGCCTTCAGATGAATGGAGTACAATTTATGCCTTTGGGATTAATAAAAACCTCCTTTTAATGAATTTTGTTTGTTGATTGTTGGTCGGCTGTTTTTTTTTTTTTTTTTCAAATTAGTTGTGTGTTTTTTTAGCTCATGCATTTTGATTAAGCAAAAATTAAGGCATTCAATAAACGTTTATACTCGTGCATGTGCACATGCATAACTGATTAAATTTCCAGAATAATAAAAATAAGAGAAGAAACAAAAAAATTAATTCACAACAATTAAGAGTGATGTTGCTTAAATAAAAGAAAAATAAAAATAAACAAAAGTAGCGCACATTTTTAACACGACAAACTCTTATTAAAATATTTTCTTTCTAAATTAATAGAAAAAAAAATTAAATTTCTAAAATGTTTAAGTTTTATTGTTTACACTTGATTAAAGGTGTTCAAGTTGGTTGTTTTTTTTTTTTTTTGTTAATTTTATATTTAAAAATTAATTTAAAATATTTTATGAGGCGCTAATATTTAGTGCCTTCCGCTCATTACATTTTATTTTTTTATTCTTTTTTATTTTATAAAAATATTTTTTTTCTGAAAACCAATTTTAATAATTTTCTGAAGAAGATCTATTTGTTCACTGTGCCAGATCTAGGGCTCTGTTGCCAGGAGCCAACAATAAGTCTTTCAGGCGTTTTTATTTTATGATGCAAAACGGAAATTGCCAAAATTCCTCTGAACAAGAGCATTTTGGTATTTAGATATTTAAAAAAAAAAATTTTTGAGTGATTGGCCAATCTAGATGACCTCCGCTAAGCTACTGCTGAAAACATATACGTGTATAGAAATATTTATTGACGTAAGGCGTATTTGATAAATATGCCACAAATACTGAAACGATATTTACAAATGCCAAAAAACGCAAACGGTTACATTTATTTATTTTCACTCACTTAATTTGAATTGATAATTTTTGATTGAAATATCTTGTGATACTTCATGGCAACAGGAATTGATAGCAAAACTTTAATTCAGTTTTGGGTGAAACAAAAAAAGATTATTTTACTTTATGTTGAAGCCATTAGTAACCCGATTTTCTACTTTAGCAGCCATAAAATCACTATATCGAAATCCGTGAAACTTTTTTTTAAAAGGAATCGAACCTGCGACCTCCGCATTGATAGGTTAGCATACTACACACCAGTCTAGGGCGGCATCCGTACATCAGTTTAAATGAAGGGGAACTGAAGCACTTCTTTTTTTTTCATATTTTTCTACTACTAATAGATATTTTTAAGTAATTAAATTTCCGTTTAATTACAATTGATTAAAATATTTGTGTTCATTAAAATGTAGCTTATTTTTTGTTTGTTTTTTTTTTTTATTTTAATTTAAGCTATTAAAAATTTTTTAAACAATGCTTTTGTACTAAAACTTAAATAATCTTTCATAAATTTTAATTACATTAGAATAATAAAAATATGTCAATAATTCACACAAAAAGAGAAAAGAAAAAAAAAAAACAAAATTAAATCACAACACAAAACCAAAAGAAATCAAAATAGAGCAAATGAACACACAAATCTAAAACAATTTTAAAATTCTAAATGCACTTTGCTTGCAATTAAATGAAATTTTATAAAAAAAAAGAAAAAAACAAAACAGAATATTAAACAAAACCACAGTATAATATATATAATAAAAAAATAAAAAAAAAATCGGTAAATGATAAAATATTAACCCATAGAAAGATGCGGGCACATTTGTAGCATAACAAAAACCCAATTCACACATGCAATTTTGGCTATAAATTTTATTTCTATGCAGTATTTTAGCCAACTTCCTTGTGTTCAAAAAGTTGCACCGCAAAAAAAAAGAAATTAAATAAAATGTCAAATAAGCTTTAGCCAGATCACGCATGAAAAGAGGATGATCAAAGAGTCAAAGTATGATTAATTCAGCTTAAGATCTTAATTTACTATCCTAGCAAGCAGCGTTGCCATTTAAGCCTCAAAATTTATAATTTAGCTTCTAGCTTTTTTCTTGGCCTTTTTTGTTTTTCAAAATAGCCTTTTTTTAGAAAAATGAAAACAAATCATAAATACATAAGCAATCTGAGACTGTGACTAATTTAGCTGAATTAATATTTTCCATAAAACTTTGATATGTAAATTGATAAATTGGTTGAACGAAAGTAATTTCATAAGTAAAGAAAAGTATTTGGCTTCTAACTTTGCATTTTAATTGATTAATTAATTGTTCCACTTAGTATTTAGTTAGGTTGCAAGCAAAATATCAGAATAGAAAAGCATTAATAATCAAAAAATAAATTATTACTTCAAGGAATTTTAAATATTATTTTTTAATATTGAAGTAGGATTCGCTCAAAAGTATTTAAATACTATAGAAGATTGCAGGATGGGAGACATATCATTTTAAAGCTGAGGTTGTCTAAATTTATAATCTACTGCCCAAGTACTCAATGCCCATTTTAAAGTTACTTTGAATTATTTTTAAAATTTTTTTTGAAATTTCCATATACCCCAGTACTGTTGTTCTCAAGAATTTTGGCAGTATCCGTTTCGGGTCGTAAAATATAAACTACCAACATTTCCGAAAATGTTAAAGTTCAAAACCTATAGATTAAAATCCATTTTTATTTGGTAATATTTATGGGCAATATCGGGAATGGTAAAAATCCCTCAAAGCAACAGCACTGGAGTATATAGAAATTTTAAAAAAATTTTAAAAATAGTCCAAAGTTACTTCTGAGTACTCGTATTTGAGCAATAGCTTACAAAACTAGACAGCCTTCACTTTAAAGTAGTAAATATATGTCTTAGCCTATAATTTTCTATGGTTCGTCCAGAAGTTACTATAGATTATTTTTAAATTTTTTGAAATTTGCGTATACTCCAGTAAAGTTGCTTTGAGGGATTTTAGCAACTTACGTACGAAAGTGTAGAACCTACAGATTAAATTCCTTTCAAGCCATGTGGAAAACGACATTATTTTCTTTAGTTTTTAATATTTAATATTTTTTTCTTATAAAAATTACAATAAAGATTCCTAATGTCATAACGAATTAAGAAAATTTGGAATTTTAAGCTGTAGCTTTTTAACTTTTTTCTAGCTTATTTTCTCCAGCGTGATTTAGCCTTTTCTAGCGTTTTTTTTAAAGGGAAATATACCTTTTTTTTAAGTCCTGACAATGCTGCTAGCAAGTCTGGAGAAAAACTAAGATAGTGAATATCGTCGGCCTAGAATGTAAGCCTGTTAAGTAACTTTTAAAAAATTTTAAAGGGCAGAGAGAAAACTTCTAATTTGTGTTATTTGTTATTGTATATGCAGACAGAAAACAACTTTGGTTGTGAGAACTAAATTTGTTTCCAATCAAAAATTAAGTTGGAACTACAGAATTTCATGGGTTATGTAGATCAAAACCTATTAAAACTTTTAGAAAGAATTAAAATAAATATTCAACTTTCACACACACATACACACTCAACTAACAACAAAGAAATACAATTTACATAAAAATAAAATAAAACTGTTAAATACAATAAAATATAAATTGATTTGGCAAAAAATTAAAAAAAAAGAAAACAAATGAATTCTGACAAAAAATTGAACACATACAAAATTGTATCTGCATAAAAAATAAAATTAAAATAAAAAAAGGCAGATGTACCAGCAGATAAATGCATGTATTATGCATGTATGTCCGAGTACGAGTATGAGTACGAGTACATATTTTAAAATGCACAGATGGCAATAAATTAAATAATATAGACGAGTATATAGTACGTGTGTGTGATTGTGTATTTATATGTAGATGAACGAATACATTAAAAAAATAAATATATTTTATTTAAAGTGCATAAAAATTAAAATTAAAATGAAAATAAATACAATAAAATCTAATTGCGACGACATGCATGTGACTTGACCACAAAACCATTTCTCATTTCAACGAAAAAAAAAGAGATTCAAGAATAGAAAAGAAAATCAAAATTTTTTCACTTTCTTTCAGAAAACAATAAATAAAAAAAAAAAAAAGAACACACACAGAAAACAACTTCGCTTGTGATGACTAAATTTGTTTCCAATCAAAAATTCGGTTGTGATAATCGAATATTTTAATTCTGACAATAGAAAATCAGTCATACAGCTCGAAATATTTTTAATAGAACTAATTTTTGGGCTGTACAAACTGAAAAATTTAATTATCACAAATAAATTTTTGATTGGAAACAAATTTATTTCTCACAACCGAAGTTGTTTTCTGTGTGCATAATTGAAAAACCTAAAATTACACTTGAAAATACATTTTTTTTACAACATTAGCAAGCAATAAGGCCGTTTTCGGGTCTGCTAAAACTTAAGAGCCACACATAAGAACTTGTGTCGCCGTCGGTAAATAAAATTTAAGGCAGTAGATCTCTACAGAAGCGTAGCACTTTTAATTATTGCTCGGTCCACCCGATCCGATCTCGGTATCTTTAGAGAGCCAATTTTTAGAGAAATCAGTTTACAAATAGAGTTTGAATTGTTAAAAATCCATCCAAATAAACACAGCCATATAGTATGAAGTGGTTTATGTTTTTACTAGGATTATTATAACAACCAAAGTGATAATTAAAATGATTCAAAGCATAATTTCAAGCTTAAATTTAGGCCCAGTTTTTCATTATGTGAGTCGGTATCCTTAGAAAGCGCATGTTCCGACTTTTACAGAAATCTGTTTCCAAATAGAGTTTTAATTCCTAAAAAACCTATACAAATAAATAAAGCCATTCACTATTATATAAAATGGCTCATGTTTTTACTATAATTATTAGCAGAGGCGCTAGTTAAGTGGTAAATAAAATATTACAAAGTTTTATTACAGGCTTAAATTAATTACGGGCACATATTTCTTTGATTAGTGGCTGGTGAAAAGTGGCAGAATTCCTGGGAGTATAGACACTATATGCGCCAAAATTTATATAGCGAACAAGCAAACAAAAAGAAAATTAATTTTATTTATATAGATAGATAAAGCCTCTGTAATTTTCATAATATACTACGCCGCGCTGGTCCCACCAAATACAGAGCATGACCTTGGAACCATGAATATTCGGTTTGGCCTTCAACGTGGAAGCATGGCCCAGATATCCCCATGATTTTCTGCACTTTGGATTATTATAATGTACCCACTTTTCGTCACCAGTCACAATGCAATGCAGCCATCCCTTCCTTCTTTGCTTTGCAAGCAGCTGTTCACAACCAAACAAATGCCGTTCAACATCTCTCGGCTTCACTCGTACGGCACCCAATTTCCTTCTTTCTGAATCATTCCCATGCCTTTCAGGCGTTTTGAAATGGCTTGTTGCGTCACTCATAATGATCCTGTTAGTTCTTGTTGCGTTTGACACGAGTCTTGATCAAGTAATGCCTCCAATTCTGCATCTTCGAAAACCTTCTTTCTTCCACCGCCATGCCGGTCTTCGACGTCAAAATCACCGTTCTTAAAGTGTTGAAACCACTCTCGGCACTTTCTTTCACTAATAATGGCCTCACCATAGGTATTTGAGAGCATTGGGTGAGCCTCAGCCGCAGATTTTTTCATATTAAAGCAGAAAATTAAAACCTCCCGCAAATGACGAGAATTTAGCTCGTAAGCTGACATGGTTAATCGACAATAACTTTATGATGCAGACACCAATCGCCTAATATTTCGATGGTGTTATGCTTAAAAATACCTCAGCTGTTTACTTCGACTACCACTTACCGCTACAGCCATATTTTGCAAAACGGCGGAAGCAAACTTGTACACCTAATAAATTATTACTGTGGTCCATAATCGCACCTCGATCTTTAAAATTCATTGAGCAACCTAGTTCCCAATAATAATATGAGAATCTAATGATTGTTGCAGTTCAAAGGCAGAGGAGATTCCGCAGTTTCTTTCTCTTCTTTGTCTTGACAACTTCTACAGTAGTCATTTGATGGGAAACCCATTCTCCTACTAACACCACATTTCTCAACAAATCCCTACTGTCATTGCTATCCAGATAATTTTCGCTATATTGCATGTCCGTTCGTCTCTCCATCTGGATTAACTACATAATTTTAATGAAATCGTTTCATTGAATTTATAACTCATTTTTCTTTCAGTGCGTAAGCAAAACATGCAAACTAAAAATGATTAAAAGAATCCCTCTCTATGTTAAAATTAAGGATATTATGTGGTCATAGAAAATAATTTTATAAAAGTTTTAATTGGCTTAAAAAGTTACTTTTGTTTTTTTTTTTTTTTTATAAAAATTATGCCACAAAATTTTGTTTTAGTTTTCCAAACTACCCACTAGTTATGAATTTTAGTTTGCAGTTTGATTTTGTTTTGCACTTGAAATTAAATTTTAATTAAGAAATTACATTTTGCTGTAATTTATTGATAAAACAATTGAATATAAAAAAAAAGTATTCAAACATTTATGTTGATAAATTAACTTTTTATAGTTTGTTTATAATTTAGTTTATGGATTTGTGCCGGCATCCAACCCATATTTATACAATTTTATTAAACAAAAAATAAAAATTAATGTGTGTGTGTTTTGCGAGAAATTTTAGTGGGATTAAGCTGACTGGATAATTGCACTACACAAGTAAACAAATTTATTTATTTTTCTAAAATCTTTTTTATGAATTCAATGAAAAAGGTAATAAATTAATTTTGTGGTAACTTAGTTTTAATGAGTGAATTAATATTCAAAGTAAAATACTAAAAAAAAAATATTTATTCACCAGATTGCGAAATGTTTAAAAAATGCATTTAAGACAGTCTTACATGGGCTTAAGTTATTTACAAAAGTTTTTTTCTTTTTTTGCTTTTAATCTAAAACATTTAAAAGAATTTCAATTGCACATGAGTAAATACAATTTGGTTCTATTCAATAAATATTTATGACTTTATTTAACCTCTTTTTAATGCACGATATCCGTATGCCAGCTACATCAATTTCTATAACTAAATTTTTCTCTTTTTTTTCAATTTATTTTAAATAGGATTTTTCTACCGTTTTATATTTAACTATTTTTGTTTTTATTTTTGCTCATTTGTTTATGTTTGTTGCATGCAGGCTTCAGTTTTCCATTTTCTCTTTATTGCCATTTTCCATATATATGAATCATATTGATTTTATTTATTATTTAAAGCAATTTTGTTAAAACTAACCGTCGAGGAAAAATGTTAAGAAAAATATATAAATTGAATGTCATGTTTTTTACATTTGTTTTATTACGCTGCTGCATTTAAATTTATATGCCGCCAAATGGATGAAAATTTCGTCAGCTCACAAATGAAGAATGACAAAAATTATATGTACTACGTTGTCATAAACACGTTTAAAATAACACATGTTAAATTTTTGAAGATTGAAAATAGTCATTAAGTACCAAAGAAGGAGTAAAAAAGCCTTTTGGCAGGCCTGCTTTAAGAACTTTAAGGCCTGCTTGTCACATGTCATATTTATGTTTTTTCTTTTTTTTTCACAGACAATGCCACTGCCGATTATTTATAAGCTTTCTTTAGTAGGCGTGTTGGCTTATTCGCAATGAATTATTTGTTTTATTGGCACTTTACTGGACCTAACCCTGTCTCAAAAATACGCATTGTCACTTAATTCATGACTGGACGGTGTAACGTATTGGCAAATATAAGGGTTAGTGGATATGATTACTGCAGGAAACGAAACATATACTGCCTAATTTGGTCTAATTTGTACCCGTTTTCGTTACTTAGAGCAGACAAATCACCGTAGGCAGTCTTTAAGCTTTTAACCCGTAAATGGTCATGAGTAAATTGTGTTATGCTAATGAATCGTGAAACACATGAAATCATTCTAAAGAAATAGAACTATAGATCTACATTAAATACAATAAAAAAAATCTGGCAACTTTAACTTAATCTGTCAGTTTTTCATGTGCTTATTGTTTTCCTTTTAATTACATTTGAGCAAATATGCACAAAAATGTTTGCCCAAGGCATTTTTAGTGCAAATGAGGCAAAGTTCAATCATTTGGTTGTTGTATTGACTAAATCAAAGCATTTTGTACTGCTTGGAAGCACTGTCGTGAATACCCCTATTATATTTTGCCATGTTATTTATTCATTTAAGTTTTAGTAGAATTTTATATTTTTAAATAATTACTCATTTATTTTTTTAGAGAACTTGAAATTCATTTTTACAACGGGGGTTTTTTTTTTCTTTTGTAAATTAATCTCTGTACAGCAAATATGCCCAACCATATGTGTGACTTAGTTTTTATTTTTATTTTTCGAAAACAATAATCAATTTGTTTACATTTTCAAGAATAATAAACAAAACAAAAAGAAAATAAAAAAAAAAGAATTGAGGTCGTTGAACTAACTGTAAATAGTAATTCCAATAATGGATACAGACTTTATTAAACTTGACAAAAACTACAACAAAAAAAAAAAGAGAAAAATAATTAAAAGAATGGGTGGGACTCCAATTTCAAATAGTTTTTTTTAACAAGTTTCCTTTAAATATTTATGTTTATAATTAATCAAATTGCCAGTAATTTTTTTATTTGATTATAAATATTTTATGATTAATTAAGAAAAAAAAATAATTTAGCAAAATTGCTAACAATTTGAATTAAAAAAAAAATTATTTAACTAGTTTTACTAAACAAAAAATCAGAACAAAAGACTTTTAATTAAATTTTTAACAATTTATATGTTTTTTCTGGCAGACTATTTTTCTTGTTTAATGTTAAATTAGAGTATTCATACATACTTGGTCTCAAGCTTAGGATAATTCACTCTCTTAGAATCCAAAATATGCTAGATCCGATTAAATATCAAATATAAAGCTGGTGGCTTCTACAGTACAACTCGAGAACTCGAGCTCAACCAAAATATGAGATGTGAATGGTAATTAAAACAAAAAATGTTCAGATAATTATCTCAATATTTTTAATTATTATACAAGAATCTATTATATTAAAATAAAAGGTCGGACAAATGCTGGACATGTCATATCTCTATCAATGACTCTGAGACATTATTGAGGTTCAATGTCGTTAAAGAAAGTTGAGGACTTACCAAGTCTTAATTAAGATTTGATTAAAGTGAGAGTGGACTGTATTTAGTTGCTACGAGGAAATCCTCTGTTTCCTTTCTAGATGTATTTGTATAATTTATAATCCAATAGATTTCGAGGTATGTTTGAAATAATATTTCTTAAAGCTGGTGAGAAGTTCACTGCTTAAAAGTTAGTTTCTTTTTCTTTTTCATTTTACAATTCTATTTCTTCTTCTTCACAATATAAATTATTCTACCTTTTGTACAAATCCATATTAAGCCGTTAAAGTTAATTGTCAGTATTTTGATTTTAAACAGTCGTTAATGTGCCAAATTATCTCGTCTTTCAGCTCTTGAATTGTCCTTGACTTAATGACGTACACTTTTTCTTTTAAATAACCCCAAAGAAAGAAGTCCAACGGTGTCAAATCACATGATTGTGGCGGCCAATTAACATTGCCATGATATGAAATAACACTACCATTCAATTTCTCGTACAAAAGAGCCATTGCTAAGTTGGCTGTGTGGTAGTGGCAGCATCTTGTTGGAACCACATATTATCCAGATCCATCTCGTCAATTTCTGCCCACAAAAAGTCTTTTACGAGGCGAAGTTGACGGCTCTTCTGTCACACAATCGCAAACAGCAGATAGTTATCATTTTTTCCTATGGTATGCTAAAATTTTGCCCAAAAGTCTCACAATTTTGGACTCATTTGGTCGATTATGCTGACCAAAATATCACGAAGTGTACTAAATGCCTCCCCTCCCCTTGGTTGAATTTTTCAAACACTGAAACAAAGAAATGTTAAATTAAGTTGGGCACAATAGATCTTAAAGGTCGCGGTGCGATCAAAGCCCATAATGATGATGATGAAGTTGGGAAAAACTTGACGTTAAGGTGTCACTTACAATTAACATAGTGCATTATGGTTCGACCAGTCTTTATTATTATAAAATTTAAATTTTTTACACTGGGCAGCAAAAAACTATAAGCAATACAATGTTAGAGAATCACGATTTTTGTTTAAAATGAGCCACTTAAAGCAAGAAGCAAAATTTTCATATCCATACAAAATGTATAGAGCATACCGAATAGGGCGGCGGCACCAGCGCTGAGCAATTGGAAAAACCTATTTTTACAGAGCGTTTTGTATTGAAATTGGCTGCAAAACAATGGTTTTTTTCTTTAATTTTTGTGTTTTTTTTGTTCAACAGTAATGACATTTTAGCTTTTTTTTTAATTTAGTGGTTTTAGCTCTATTTTTTTTTTATTAAAGATGACTAGCAGAGAATATGCACCGCCAGCCAGATTTGTAAACCAAAATTGTTTTTTGTGTTTCCACAAAAATAATTTTTAGCTGGAATTTAAAACTAAAAGTGAATATTAATTTAAGGATACTTCAACTCACAATTACCTTTATATTTAAGATGTAAAAACACATTGTAAAGCTGCTGCTTTACAGCATAATTTAAAAATTTTTATCAAAATATTAATCTTTATTTGTGCTCATTGTAGGAAAACCCTATGTTTTTCTTATTATTTTTTATAATTTTTTGTTTTTGTTTTTCATATACTCTTTAATTACACTCAGTAATACCCACCGGGCATTCAAATGTAAAAGAGAAGAGAAGAATAAAAATAGAATATATAGTTTTCAATATTAAAAATGTTGGTTGGGAAATTTATTTGTTTATTCAGTTCAATGCTTACTGAGTTTTTTGTTTGAATATTTGAATTTTTTTGTGACTTTTGATTAATAATTCTTATTTAGTCAATTGCTTTTACAATATAAAGGTTCTAATGTTTGCAAGAAACGTTGGGAGTAACCTACTGAGGATTCAGAGTAGCGTCTGATGAAATGGTCCATATAGGTATGCTCTCCCCTTCAGTACTTATTGTACTGAATAAATAACTCATGAGAATATCATGAGTAAAAGAATAAATTTTAAAACCAACACAATTTCTGGAATTAAGCACAAATAAAGATTAATATTTTGTTAAACTTTTAAATTCCAAATAGAAATTATTACATATAAAAATTTTTATTTTATGTTCATTCAAAAATAATAATTCTGAATTCATTTTGAAATGTTTTTTTTTATTTTAATTTTATTTTACATAAAAGGAACTGAAATAAATGTTTTCTTTCAACTTTCAATACAATTCTCATATTCGTGCTTTATAAATATTTATTTCGGTATAAAAGCTTTATTTATATTTATATTTTTGCATAAAAGCTTAATTGAAAAAAAAAAATATTTTCTTTGTTTTTGTTAATAAGTCCAAAACGAAGATGAATTTGTTTTGACAAAAACCAATCATTTTCAATAAAAATAAATTTATTTTAAAAGGTTACTTAGTTTTTTAAGTATTTAAACTAATCTAAAAACAGTTTTTTAAAAAAATCGAATAATTGTAAACTCTAGTGGTCTTAAAGTTAATTGCTAAATTTGAAAAATAATTTCTTACTGCGCATTTTTTTTTAATTCCTTTAAAAACTGTCAAAAAACATTTACTTAAATTTTATCAGTACACTAATAAACAATGTTTTAATGTATACAAATGTCAGGCGTTTATTTGAATTTAAATTTTATTAAAATAGCAATTCGGCCAACAGCCTTATCAAATATATTTTTGATTTCATTTCATTTAACAAGTTGCACAAACAAAACACCAAATGAAAAAGGAGCACAGCCCCAACACTGGTGGTCTGTTTTCAAATTCTCTTTTTATACAACAGCAGCCAACACTATTTGTTAACACAATTTTCCAATTTCCGATTCACATAGAGGAAGAAACTAACCGATAATCTTCCTCACATATTTAAGTGTAAGTCGTTGTTCATTTTTTGTTACTTTGGTTGATAAAAAAAAAAACCACAACAACAAATATGTTTCAATAAAAAGCATGAAAATATAAAAAAAAATATTTACAGTTAAGAGCATAATAATACTATAAAACCACAAAAACTGTTAATAATTTTTTGGAACCAAATTAAAGCTTGTGAATTGTAAATCACTTTCAATTAGTTATGAACAGACATGGAATATTTTTATAAACGAAACTCATATTGCTTATCAGTAATCTTGAGAATTTTTTATACAGCTCATGTAGCTCATCTGTAATCTTAAAAAAATGTATACTCATCAGTGAATTTTAATAAAGGGTGGGTAAATTTTAAGGGCCGATGTTGATTTTGAATAAAACACAAATTATTGTGTTTTGTTTTTATTATGATCATATGGTATGGTTCAATTATGTATGGAACAAAATATCGGACAAATGGCACACCTCCATCCGACGGTCCAAATTTTCGATGACGCTGAGGCATAATTTAGGTTATATGCCGTTAATGTGCTGAATTACCTCATCTTTTAGCTCCTGAATTGTTGTTGGTTTATCGACGTACACCTTTTCTTTCAAATATCCCCAAAGAAAGAAGTCCAACGGTGTCAAATTACATGATCTTGGCGGCTAATTGACATCGCCACCACGTGAGATAACGTGGCCATTGAATTTCTCTAGCAAAAGAGCCATTGTTTCGTTAGCTGTGTGGCAAATAGCAAGTGGCACCGTCCTGTTGAAACCACATATCGTCCACATCCATATCTTCCAATTCGGGTAATAAAAAGTTCGTTATCACCTCACGATTGCGAACATCATTCACAGTAACTGCCTGACCGGTCTCATTTTGGAAAAAATACGGCCCGATGATGCAGCCAGCCCATAAACGGCACCAAACAGTCACTCTTTGTCTGTGCATTGGTTTTTTCGACAATCACTCTTGGATTATCATTCGCCAAATGCGGCAATTCTGCTTATTGACAAATCCACTGAGGTGAAAATGAGCCTCATCACTGAAGAAGAAAAAATCACCAAGTGAACGATATGCATTTTATTTGAACGCCTATTTTCATAATAAGCCTGAATAACTTTAACGCGTTGCTCGATTGTGCATCTTTCCATGGTTCAAATTGAATAAGTCTGAAATGGAGACTCTTGACGATTAGGTGAAGTTCACATTCAACATCGGGCCTTAAAATTTAGCTTATCGGCAAACTTCAATAAATTTATACATCTCATATGACTCATCAGAAAACTTTTAAAATTTTTAATATAGCTCATCTGTAAACCTAAAAAAAATTGTTTACCATTTCTTTGAAATAGAGTTAATAAAATCTAAAATTTTCAACTTTACTAAATTTTTTAACATTTCCAAACAAAAAAGAAACCCTAAACCTTAAACCGTCGTATTTCAATAAACATATAGAATCTACACACAAGCACATGTCCTGTTTTTGTGCTAAAAAGTGGTCATTTGCCCCCAAGTATTGCAAACAGAAAAATATGTGCACATACATATTTTCAGCTTACATTTTTTTTTTTTTTACCAAAAAAGTGGAGATGCGATATACAAAGGATGAAGCTAAGCAATTTTTGTATACAAAAGTTTGTATATTTTAGTTTTGGTTATTGGTTTTGTTGAGCATATAATTTACAAGTGTTGTTATGTCACTTTTTGCTTACTGTTTTTCACTCTTTAGAAAATATATATTTTTTATTAAGTTTTAGTTTTAAAAGTAATGAAAGGGCATTTAATTTTTTAATTTAAAATAAAAAAATAAATAACAAGTTGAAAGCGAAAATCAAATTAGATTTTTTTTAATACAGTTGTAAGCCGCAAGATACTATTTAACACATTTGGCCTAGTTGAACAAAACATCTGGAGTGAAGATGAAAAAATCGAAACTTACAAACCTTTCAAAAGGGTAACAAGTAAAAATATCCAAGTTACACTATTTGAATATAAATTTGAGCTCCAGTTTAAATAAATAATTTTTTTGGAATTCGAAAAGGCTCAAAAAAAACTAAGGCTGGTATTCAAAATGACTAATAACGAGTTCAAGTATAAATTATGGCAAATTTGTCACAATATCGATTTCAAGTCTACTTTAATTTTCTTCGGATACAAGCATAATAATTTTGATAATAAATAAGTAAAAAAAAAATGTGAAACACTTTCCACCAAAGCTTTGATTGTAAGATTTTGTTTTGAAACTATGATCATGAACACTTTAATTCATAAAAACTGAAAGAATAAAAGCTTATTTTTCAACCTATAACAACGTTTCTTTAAACTACACTGAGAAGACTTCGGTTGTGAGAACTAAAATTCTTACCATTTAAAATTCAGTTGTGATAATCAAAATTTTTTTTTTATTGTGACAATAGAAAATCGGCCTTACAGTTCTGTATCTGCTTAGAAGAACTAATTTCGATGTTTTAATAAAAAAAAATTGATTATCACGACTGAATTTTGATTGGTAACAAATATAGTGCTCGCAACCGAAGTTGTTTTCTCTGTGTAATAACATTTCATTAAGACTATAGTCTTATTTTAACCATTAAACTCTTCTCAACTTCAAGCTAAATTTTTTTAAAATGAAATTTTCTTAAGGGCGCACTTAAACACTTAAATTTAATTTAAATAATTTTTTCAAAATTTTTTTAAATGATTTCAAACAGCAATCACATGAGTCCACACAAGTAATTTATCATTTATTTCCCTAGACTGATAAGCATGCCTATTAGCTTCTATTAATTCTTGAAATTAAATAATTAGAAAACAAAATTATAAAACAAAGAAAAAAATATAATAATTAAATTTTTCAGCTGGGATTTTGTGAGCAATTTAATACCAATAAAAACCTGAAAGGCAGGTTAAGAGAATGATGTGACGTTTTCAAAGTTTTACGAATATTTAATAAAGTGACTTGGGACTAAAAAAAACCCCAAATTGATTTTAATATTTTCAGACAAATTAATTTGTTGCTCACACAACAATATTGTCTCCTGCAATTCCCATAAATTAAAGCAAATTAAATCAATAGTTGTCATAAGAAAATAAATATTCGGTTCCCATAATTGAAATCATTACGTTTCAATATAAGAGAATCAATCACGCGAAATAAGGTGCTCAATAAAATAAAAAACTTTTATTCAACATAATTTTTAATTTGATCATACTGGTACTCTTTAACAACTCAAATTGCAATGAAATGCAATTAGACTAAGAGGAAACCAAGTGCAAATTATTTATTTATAAAAAAAAAATAAAAGAAATATCAGTATGACAACAAAGTAAGTATAATGAGTTGGAATACAGTAATAGATTGTAGACTACAAATTTATACATAAACAAAAACAAAAACAAAATAAATGAAAATGTGTTACAGTCAAAATAAGTCAGTCAGCCATTCAGCCAGTACGTAACAAAAGATATTAAATATTATTGTGTGTAAGGTTAACTTGTGTGCATTTTTCTGAAAAAAAAAAACAAAAATGTAAACAAATTTAATGAGAACTTAATGTAATATTTCAAGCAAATAAACTAACAAACAGACGTTTTTAAAATACTGCAAAACTAATTGAATAATTACATTATGAAATACAAAAATTATACGAGTACATTTTCAAATAGTTTATAGTGACAATCAAGAGTGATTTTTTTTTTTTTTGATGTTTAAATAAAAATTTTAACCGATGAAAGCAGAGGATTTGTATTTGAAACAAATTACACCAGCTTACAAGCTTAGCATGAGAATAACTGAAAGTTTTTAAAACGCCAATTTCAAATCTACATTTCGTTTTTTTACATTGGCGAGATGTGTCCGACATATAAACATGCCTTGCTGAAACCATATGTCGTATAGTTGAGGCCATAAGAAGTCGGTTATTATATTATTGCAAAGAATGCCGTTCACGTACATCGCAATTTCGGCCTCATTTAAAAAAGGCCTGACCAAAAACTACACCAGACAGCTGCTTGTTGTGGGTGCATTTATTACTCACGGATTGCATGAGGATTTTCTCAGTCCCAGAACGAAGGCGTTCAGATGAAAATGCCTCAATCGGAGAAGATGACTTTTTTGAAAAATTGGCATCGACTTCACTCCATTAGCCACTAAACAATTTAATTCCATTTTAATAATTTTGTCAAAATTTTCAAACAGCAGTCACATGAGTCCACACAAATAATTTATTTCCCTAGACTGATAAGCATGCCTGTTAGCTTCTATCTCGCTTATTGCTGGCACAATGTTTTATTAGCAAAATATCTTCTTGACAATCCACTAAAAAAAATCACATCTCTCTCAAAAAATACGTATTTTTATTTTAAAATGAAAAAATGCATACTTATTGAGACACCCTTTATAAGCATTAAGTTGTACATGTTTTTTAATCTACTCAGTATAAAAGATATGGCGAAAAAATATGATTTTTGTGCAAAACTAAAAAATTTTTAATTTTAAAAAAATAATTCAAAATAGAAGAAGATAAAAATCTGGCGAGTTTTGTATCCAAACATGTAGTCTCATAAGTTTCAAACACAATAATTTTTAGTTTCTTAAGATCTCTGCACAACTTTGGATTTTATTCACAATTAACACAATCACGCAGTAAGAGACACTATTTCGTTAGAAACAAATGTTTGCCAGATGAGTTCACTAGTGTTTCCTTTTAGCCGTATTTGCCTCCCAGTGTAATACTGCTGGCAGTTTTTTTCACCATTTAAGCGGGTTTCACATTATAATACAGAGTATTAACATTTGCATTAGATCGGCTGAGACCGAAATCAGATGCAAATCAAATAGACTGTCAAAAAATCTAAAGGAAATTATTTTCTGTGTTCATACCATCACACTTCAAATAAAATACAAAACGCGGCAAATAATTTCACAGCTGATTTCTAGTTTTTTCTTTGGTTGCTTGTACAAAAGCAACCCTGATAAAATGAGCAGTGTGAAAGCTTAGAAAAAGTTCTAAAAATGACAAAAACCATAATACTGCAAAAATACTAAGGAATTTCACCACACTTGCTTAACATTTTGTTTTCACGCTATTGGATTTTTACTTAATACACGAATTTTTGACATGTATTAATACTAAATACAACAGTCTGAAACCCGCTTTAGTAGCATTACTTAATTGAGTATAAAATTCAAAATTTTCCTTTGATTTCAATAAAATAAAAATTCAAATTTTTTTATTTATATTATTTTCATGAAAAACTTTTTTTTGTTTCGTCATAACTTTTACAATACCTTTGAAAGTTGAGATACAATTTAAAAAACATGTAGGTAAATATTACGATCAAGTCTACAGGAACAAAGTTCGTCTGGTAACAAAAACTCCGCTCCTCGACTTGCTATCAAACTTGATCTTTTATACATTCTTTACTATGTAAAGGGTGTTTTTTATAGACGTATAGAACTTTAAGTTGGCATTACTGTTCAAGATGGCGACCGATTTAATAGCTGTCAAGTGATTTATTCTCAGTTTGGTTTCACAATTCATCATGAATAGACTCACGCCTGAACAACGCTTGCAAGTAGTGCAATTTTATTTCGAACGAGATTGCCGTTGTTCCCGATTTTCATAAGCGAATTTGGAGTGAAGCTACTCCTCAAGTGTATGTCGAAACACCGTTACATCCAGAAAAACTGACTGTTTGGTGCGCTTTATGGGCTGGTAGAATCATTGGTCCGTACTTCTTCAAAAACGATGATGGCCAGAACGTTACAGTCAATGGTGAGCGGTATAGAGCCATGATTACTAACTTTTTCATTTCTGAATTGAACAACCATGATGTCCAGGAGCTGTGGCTCCAACAAGACGGCGCAACATGTCACACAGCTCGTGCCACAATCGATTTATTGAAAGACACGTTTGGTGACCGTCTAATTTCACGTTTTGAACCTGTAAAGATCTTATGATTTAACACCGCTAGACTACTTTCTGTGGGGCTATCTAAAGTCATTGGTCTATGCGGATAAGCCACAAACGCTTGACCATTTGGAAGACAACATTCGCCGTGTTATTGGCGATATATAGCCACAAATGTTGGAAAAAGTCATCGAAAATTGGACGTCCAGATTGGACTACATCCAAGCCAGCCGTGGCGGTCATATGCCAGAAATCATATTTGAAATGTAATGCCACAAGATTATCTTTCGGATAAATAAAATTCATGTCAATCGAATAATCCATCGTTGTTTTATTGCAATTTAAAGTTCTATACGTCTATAAAAAACACCCTTTACTTAATGAGAATTATAAGTATTAATTTTATATGACATACAAAGTGTACGCTACATATTTTGAGTTAGTTTGCTAAATTTGTAACGTCACGTTACAAAGTAAATCTCACATATTTTATGTCGCCTCTTGAATAAAGAAAATAATGTTAAAACTCGGAAATTACAGCCGATTTAAAAAATGAAGTAGAGAAATAAAAATCAGTGCTAGAAAATATTCTAAAAATAGTTTTCAGTTGCTCTGGTACAAAAAATAAAAAAAGAGTTCTTTTATTTAGAAGACCCTGTGCATGAACTGTTTATTTGAAAGTGGTATAAGTCCCCTAAAAAAGTAATCAGTTAGAGGTAATTTTAGCAAGATAAGAACACCATCTCACTGACTAATTTAAAAAAGTAGACTTATACCACTTTCAAATATAACAACTCAAATATAATCTTCACCACTTCGAATATAGAACAGAAAAGAAAAAAAAATAGAAATAAAATTAGGAAAAACAATAAACTAATTTGAAAAAAAAAAATCATGACGGAAGTTGCTTTTTATAAATCTCTGTACTAATTTCTTGAACAGAAAGTTGTTTGCAACAACTACACAAACTAAATGTAAGGCGGTTATCGCTTCGCACTCTTAGCTTAGCCTTTCATTCGTTCTTTCATTCAAACCCTTCAAAAAGTAAATATAGACAATATTTATAATTTCATTTGTTAATGTAATTTCTATTTTAATTTGTTTGTGGTACCAAACAAAATTAGATTGTTGTGTGAATAGAAATTTCACATAAAGTACAATGGCATTGTGACATTGACTTTTATGGTGCAACTTTGAACTTTCGATAAACTACTCACAACACATGGTTTTTTCTATTTTATTAATTTTTCTATTTTCAACATAAACATAACAAAAAGTAAGCAAAACTTTTTATGTGCCCGTTATCAGTAAAATGTTTACTTAATACCTGTTCGCCGTTGAAACAGATGATCTGCTTTTAGTTAAATAATATTTCAATGCTGTATCAGGCAAAGAAGAAGTCATTAAGATTATTTCGTGTATTTTTTTTTTTGTAGCAAATTTTGCTTTGAGAAGTTTTTAATAATATTTTTTTCTATAAAAAATTTTTCTTTAATTATTTTAGCAGCAATAGAAAATTTTAATGTGCTGCCACTTTAGTAAACAAAATTTCATAAATAAAAAACTTTATAGTCGAACACAATTTTATTTACAAGAAACATATTCAATGCAATCTTGCTAATTCGTCTGCCTTCTCACTGCCTAAATATATACTACAAACTGGCACCCATATCAAGTGAACCCAGTTATTAGAAGCTAATCGTTTTAGAAGCAAATATTAGGCAATCCCAGAACAATTTTTTTCCCAAAGGCACTGAGTACCAGTAATGCTGCTCTACTGTCCGAGTGAATATAGTTGTGACTGTTATTTGTGTCTCTTTCTGGGTTCTCTCTTACGCAGAGCTCTATGGGTTAAAAAACTGACCCACACACACAAACTTCTGAAGTTTAGACCAAATATTCCTGCACCATCCCCTGCCTGTTTTTTATATCACCATGACTGTTTTAATGTTTTGGGCCTTCAGAAGATTAACAATAAAATTTGATGGTCCACCAATTGCATTTGTATTGAATTAATTATTAATTTCCCCAAGAGTGTGAATCAGTCCGCGCTTTTACACCGCGTCAATGCTGTGCTTTATTCAACTAATTTTATTTTAGCTTATTACTGTCAAGTTGAATGTATTCGGGGTTTGTATAAAGCGAATCCCATATAACGCATGTGAAATATTCGACATAGAACGCATATACGATTTTGAATTAATTCGAAGTTTTTCATAACGCGGAACAAGCAATCACGTTGTGGGAGACTGTTATAACTAGATATCAAACCTTAAAATATCAATTTCAACCTTAATGTTTAGAAAATGGGAAAGAAATTATCAGAGTACCTTCACTGAAATTTTCTTATCTTTAAAAAATATTTAATCTGAGCAACAACAAAATAAAATTTTTTAAAGATATTCAAATTAAACCGTTTTCGCTATAAAATGTAAGTGAAATTAAAGAAAAAAAAATCGTACAATTGCTAAAAAAAAATAGCACAAGCATACTTGAATTGGCTTACAAGCATTTTTAATGATAAAATATTACAGTGTATAGTAATGTGTAGCTTTCAAGTACATATCTGCAAAGCATCTTAACTTATCTGCAAGACTTTAGCAGCCATTGATAAAGTAATTTGTGAGTACTAATTTAAAGTTGATTACTCAATGGATAGCTTGCTTAACCTGTTACCCAGGTGATAATTTTTTCCTTTTGACATAAAACAATTTTTTCATTTTTGTCACTATTAAAAATTTTTTATATTTTTTTTAATAACTACTTTCATGCAGCCTATTTAAAACAAAAGAAAAAAAATATATTCTGTAGAGATCATTGATTTTTAAAATCATTGAATTTTATTTTAAAATAAATACTAATACTATAGCAACAGTTTAAAAAATACGTCACACTTGCTTTTGTATCTTCCATTTAAACGCGTTTAAGTTTACAAAAGAAGCCAGCCGCCTGGAAATGTTATGTTTTAACGAATGAATGAATGAATGATTCATGTATTAAAAAATTTTATTCTTAGAACAACAACAAAAGCTTTTTATATGAATTTGAATAAATAATCAAACAATCAACATTTGTTTTAAATAACTAACATTAATTCTAACATTCTAACATTCTAACAGCTGTGATTCTCTCTGTCAGTAAGACTAACACACAAAAAAAAAATCAGAAAAGTAAAAATAACTGCTATCTAAATACATAGTAAACAGCAACAACAAAAGCTAATACTATAACAATAACAGCAGCAACAGCATTAGTAGCAGCAGCAGCAGCAGCAGCAGCAAATTCTGTACAACATCTGAAGTGTGTTTAAAAATAAGTATTTAGCAAGCAGCAGGTAAAGCAGCACAGGTTTAAAAATTTAAAATTTACATAAATTAAAATTATTTAATTAGCACCCAATACCACACAAACACGCAAACATACAAACACTTTGTTAATCATTAATCATCGGTGGTAAGTGAATTTTTGACTTTTAAATATCTTAATTTTTAATAGAAACTCACCATACACTGAAAGAATTATCTATATATATAAAAGAGTACGTTACTGTCTGACTGACTGATGGACTTATAATTTAATGACCAGGTGGCTCTCATAATAAGTGGGGATTTTTGATGATGTGTATGTATATTTAAAACACGCGTGTTATTAATAAATATTTATTTAAAAAAGGAATTCATTTATTTAAGTCAATACAAAAGTTTTATGCTCTTATCCAAAAAAAAGTTGACGTAGACTTTAAAGTAAAATTTATGAAAAAATTATATGAAATATTTCGGTAACGTTGACTTTAAAGTCTACGTGAATTTTTTTTTTTTTTTTTTTTTTTGAATAAGGGGGTTAATGTTTCATCAAAATGGTTTCTTAGTTTGTAGCGTAGGCAATAGAAAGAATGAAGAAAGAATAATTAAAAGAAGCCAAGCCCAAAAAGTCCAGTTTGATTTTAACTTCTATTTCTATCGTCTTTAGTGTTGTATTTTGTTGTAGAGTCGCAACTCATCAATGTTGGGTACTCAACATTTAGAAATTCAAATATTAAGGGGCTAATAACGGGTAAAATCGAACTTCTTATAACTCCGAAACTACTGCAGATAGAGCCAACATTCAAACAAATTATTCTACTAAAAAATTAACCAAAAAATTTTTGGTACTTTTTTGATATTTATACATTTACGGTATAAAAAGAGTTAAACACTAATAATCTTTCAAAGTAAGAATCTTTTTTTCTTAAAAAAGTCCCCAATGTATATTGGCAATTTTTTAAGTTCGAAAGGTAAAATATATAACCCTTTTACTACTATTTCTAAGTATGTACTTTTATGTTAGTTGATGCAGCATATAAGCATTATATTATTACTTTTTAACACCCAATAAAAATCAATTACAAAAATTTTTTTCAAGAGAGAAAAAAAGTACCAAAAAGAGATATATACGATTAGTACATTATAATTGAACTATTTTAGTGGTATTTTTATGTTATGTCTAAGTTTGGAACTGTAATAGTAAATAGAAGCAAAATAACAAATCGTTTTCATTAATTGAATAAATTATTTCATTGCGTTAACGAAATAAATTATTTGATTAGATTCATGAATTATTTTCATCATATTAAAGAAATTAATATGATTGTTAGTATGAAATTAGTGCATTATATAAATGAAATGACTTTAATATACGAACGAAAATTTTACATTCATTAAGTGAATGCTTTCATGGAATGAATGAAATTTTTTCGTGTTATGAATGAAATTTTTTTCATTAATTGAATGAAATTGTTTCTTGAATTAATGATGATTAGCTAAATGAATTAGTTCATTGAAATATTTTCTCTAGCTCAAAAGTATTTAAGTTTTATTGGTTGAATTTTAATGAAATTAATAAATGCAAAGATTGAACTACTATTGTGAATGAGATTTATTAAGCGGATTTTTAAAAAAATTTTAATGTATTTTATGTAAGTTTTCATTAAAAACATTTTAAAGAATCTTGTTATGGAAACAATTCAAATCAAAGTTATAACCTGGAAGTAGTGGGTTCGATTGCTGCCTAGACCCTAAGGTTTGCATTCAAAGAAAAATAAAGAAGACTTAATGTATGAAAAATTTGTCATAATTTTTATTTCAAATCTTTATTAACCATTTTGAATACCAGCCTAAGTGTTTCCAATATATTATTATAATAAAATTCTTTCTGTGTAACATTAATCCAACCCCATTCATGCGTGCTGTGTTAAATAAGAGCAGAACGGCAAATGTTGTTATTTAATAAACACTTGAAGGGAGGTTTATAAATAGCCTGTATGTGTGGGTATGAGTATTTCTTACAGGAGGATGATGTGTATTATGAAATGTGATTATGAAAATAATAAGACAACAAATTAATATTTCAATTAAAAATTATTTTAAAAAATTTAGATTTAAAAATAATTTGAATAATAATTTATTTATTTATTTCCTGTATAACAAGTAAGTAAACACAAGTAAAGCAAATAAATAAATAAGAGAATGAACTTACATAAACAGGATTTCAACTAAATAAATAGGTTACAATAACTTTACAA
Organism: Thelaira solivaga; assembly: GCA_947397855.1. NCBI lineage: Eukaryota > Metazoa > Arthropoda > Insecta > Diptera > Tachinidae > Thelaira > Thelaira solivaga. The sequence continues at coordinate 39,730,710 of OX377610.1, forward strand.
TTATGTAAAATATTTTTTTTAATTTATAAAAAAAAATTATTCTTATATGATAAAGGCTTATTTTATCATTTACTTCTTAAAAAGCAGAGTAATAACCTGTTTAGACGTAAAAGTTAATGGACTCAATTAAGTTTTAAATTGTGTCTCTGATTTGGGTGTTCACACATATTCAATTAATTGTGTTTTCTTTTCTGGCAATAGTGCTGCATTTATTTTGCCTTTTTTACATTTTTGTGTTATTTTGCAAATTATATTCTACACGAGCAGTTAGTTCGTTTCTAAACATGCTGCACGAATAAGTGTAAAGAATGCTGCATGTTTCACCTTCGATTTTTTTATGGGTGAGTATTAATTTTTTTTTAATTTCCTTTTCTATTACTAAGTAAAATTCATTTTTTTAGTTAATTCTGACTAAATAAATTTCTAAAGAGAAAAATAAACTCCAAAAATAAAGAAACATAGCCATTTCGCTGATTTTTTCTTGTAAACTGCCAAAAATGGTGATTTTTTGAAATGTTTGTATGGGCAACCCCCAGGGGTGGTTCCATGGGGTGTGCCACTGGCATAGGTGGGTCGGCCCTCCAAAATTAGTGGGAGTCAGTCATACATTTTGACTCGATTGAGGAACTCTAAATGGGTCAAAGTGAGATTTTTCAAAATTTTACCCTTCGGATCAAAAGTCGGGACATTAAAATACATTGTAGAGATATGATTCCTATGGCAAAGTTTCTTATTTTGATCCCTAGAATAAGATTTTCTTTGTAATTTGTGCGATTTTTAAATCGACTTGATCGCACTTCTTTGTTCGATTGTGATCATAAAAATTTTAACACAACATGAGTGTATGAGTAACATTTAAAAAATGTTACAGAAATAAACGGCAGCATTTTCTTTCAGAAAAGAAAACACCATAAGTTTACGCAATTAAGCATTTGACAACTGAAAATATTGTGAATTTTTTTTTTTTTTGAAAATATGTTTTAGTATTTATAAAATAATATGAAAGTAAAATTTTAAAAAAATTTGGTAGCTTATACTAAAAATATTGAACTACTCCGATCAGTGAAATCCAGATTTGAAGGCAAGCTATTGATTAAAAGAAATTTGTTATTTAAAAATTATGTTCAATAACAATTTTATTAAATTTATTTACCGGTAACTTCGGTAGCTATTTCTTTTTATGACTAATTTTTTTAAATTTATTTACGTTTTCTTTTTAATACTAAAAATATCAACTTTTCTCACTTTTGAGTTGATATTTAAGGGCACAACAAAGAATTTCATTTTGATTTTATTAACGTGCAATCAATTTTTAATTGAGCAATTATTTAATGGAAATTTGTATGTTAAATTGAGCTCAATAAAGGCGATAATTGCTTAAAATGCTTAATTGCTCAATTAACGTATATATCTGAATAGCCTATAAGAATGTATTAAATAAAATTTAAATTTCACATTGCAACTTAACTGAAGAATCCCGGAATTATGAGCACATGCCTGCTTCTTTTGCAGATAATATATTGTATTACTGATATAAAGGATGTTTTTTATAGACGTATAGAACTTTAATTTGGCATTACTGTTCAAGATGGCTACCGATTTAACAGCTGTCAAGTGATTTATTCTCAGTTTGGATTGGCAATTCATCATGAATAGACTCACGCCTGAACAACGCTTGCAAATGGGCACAAAACGAGATTACCGTTGTTCCCGATTTTCATAAGTGAATTTTGTTTTGCGATGAAATGCACTTCTGGTTGAATGGCTACGTCAACAAACAAAACTGCCGCATTTGGAGTGAAGCTAATCCTCAAGTGTATGTCGAAACACCGTTATATCCAGAAAAACTGACTGTTTGGTGCGGTTTATGGGCTGGTGGAATCATTGGTCCGTACTTCTTCAAAAACGATGATGGTGATCGGTATAGAGCCATGATTACTAACTTTTTCATTCCTGAATTGAACAATAATGATGTCCAGGAGCTGTGGTGCCAACAAGACGGCGCAACATGTCACACACCTCGTGCCACAATCGATTTATTGAAAGACACGTTTGGTGACCGCCTAATTTCACGTTTTGGACCTGTAAATTGACCTCCAAGATCTTGTGATTTAACACTGCTAGACTACTTTCTGTGGGGCTATGTAAAGTCATTGGTCTATGCAGATAAGCCACAAACGCTTGCCAATTGGAAGACAACATTCGGCGTGTTATTGCCGATATACGACCACAAATTTTGGAAAAAGTCATCGAAAATTGGACGTCCAAATTGGACTACATCCGAGCCATCATATTTAAAATGTAATGCCACAAGATAAATAAAATTCATGTCAATCGAATAATCCATCGTTGTTTTATTGCAATTTAAAGTTCTATACGTCTATAAAAAACACACTTTATAATAATATTGGAAAATTGAAACAAAAACAATTTTCATTAAGATCTTCAGTTTGAATAATATTTACTAATAATAAATTTATAAGATCGAATAATTTACTAAAATTATTATAAAAATATATGTTCAAAATGTTTAATTTTTGTAACATCTGATTCTTTTACAACTTACCAAATCAGCCCGAACATGGTGAAATTATACAGAGGTGTGCATTAGGCAATTCCCCCCTGATTTATCCTAAAATGTCAAAATTGATTTTCATTTACAATTAATTAATTCAAACTTAGCTCTAACGATGATTTCTCAATCATGAAGTGCATATTATTAATGTTTATTATATTGCATTATTTATATAAATAAAAATGTTTGTTAAAAAAAAATTTCTTGAACAATTTTGACAACTTGGTAGAAAATAAATTCGCCTTTGTTATGATTTCCTGGATGCAGATGCCCATATATTATAATTTCACCATGAGCTTACCAAATCAGCTCGAAGAAATTTTTGCGGTCCGTTTTGGGCAGAAAGAAAAATATTGTTACTCTCACTTGCCCAAACTTTGTGTACGTGAAAAGTTTTGTATAATTTTGGGCAACCTTGGGCTCTCAAAGTAGAGTACGGGAACGCAGCTACTATATTTAATATTTACATATGTATACGAGGTGGCTGTTATCAAAGTTACTAAAATCTAGTTACTTATATGACTTATTTGTTTTTTGTGCAATTATCTCTACCTACCATTCCGTAAATAAATAAATTCGTGTGTATTTTCATGAGAGCTGTTTGTGTTATATTTGTAATTTCTATGAGCTTAGAAGTTTATTAAAAGCTTTTGACTTGCATTTTCATCATTTACATAAAAATGCAAATTGCGAGTACGTAAAAAACACACTCTCCATTTTAGTTTGCTGAAAGACTACTTAAGTTTGCAAACATAAAAATACAAATACAAGGTGAGCCAAAAGAAGTCATCCGATGTTGTTTGGCTCTCATTTTTTCTCCGTCCTGTTAGAACCACATCTCTTCCAGTGCTAATTCGTTCAGCTACGGTAGAAAAAACTTGGTTAACATGACCCTATAGCGCGCACCGTCCGCTGTTGTTGTTTGACCAGCCCTATGACTTCTCCAGCATGAACAGCGCGCCATGCAGTTACTTTGAGCGGATGTAATGGCTCCTCGTGCATCACTAGTGAATTTTCGGTGCCCCAGAAGCGATAGTTTTGCTTGTTCAAGTAACCGCTGAGGTGGAAATGATTTTGGTCGAAAATCGTCCACTTAAATTATTCCGCGTTCTTGGGGAGTGTATCGCTCCATGGCTTGTTCACTTGTATTCTACATCTGTCTAGTTCACATATATCGAAACAGATTTGACATTGGCCGCCATTTGCAAAAATAAGAACATCTTCCAATAGGGTGATTTCTTTTAGCCCACCTTGTACAAGAAAAAACGGAGACGCGAGTAAAAAATTTAATTATTAAAATGAACATCAAGACATATTAAAGTCTATTTTACATAAAACACATTTTTCTTTATTGTAAAAGTGCTCAGGTTTTTCTCTGACTGCAATTAAAAGCAAAAAAAATTAAATGATGAGGAATGCAAAAAAGAATTTTTTTTGGAAACAGTGTCGTTTAATTTTATTAATAAAATTAAAATTTTAAAAAATAATTCTATTATTTCGGTATTAAAAAGTATTAAACAAAATGCAGACTTTAGAACTTAAATGCAGCGATAAGTTAAGGACAAATCTGTCAAGTAGGGCAGAAAGTTCACTTTGGCTACATCCCTGTTTAGACTGTTTGTACTCATATTTTGTGTGGCAAATAAAAAAAAAACATGTTAAGCTACTTGAATGTTAAACGTTGTTTGTTAGGATGTTTGGTGTATATTTTTCTTATTTCAGTATGCAAAAGCTTCACCTTCATTATAAAGTTCCGTGAAATCATAATTTTAATTTGAAGGGAATATGAATATCATAAAATTAAATTCTTCTAAAATGCAAAAAGAGCAAAATATATTTTGCTTACGCAGTTTTCTTTGTTGTTCCTTTTTTGTGAGAAATAAATATTAAAAAAAAAGCTTGGCTTGCTGTCAGTTTATAATGTATTATTTTTCTCTCGGTCTAGCTTTAGAGAATTTAATATTTTGGCTTTTTGTTCGCTTTCCGTCATTCAGTAATTTTTTACTTGAAAAAAGTGTAACAAAATGTTTGCACAAAGTAAAACTTATTCTGAATAAAAAAATTATGAAAAATAACGTGTTAAAAGGTAATAAAATTTTTTTTTTTTTTTTTTTTTGTAAATAGCAAAAGCATAAGATTTTAAATTAAAACAGCAAAATTAATTAGTATGGCATAACAAAGTATGTGCACGTACATTTTTGAAAATGCAATCTTTTCTTAAAAATTTAATTTTCATTAGCATTTAACTAAATTGAAAATATTCTAGTAGCAAAAAACTGATTTGATTAAAAAATTCAGGCTAGTAAAAATTTTTCACTATTTCTATTTGGGATTAAATTGAAAGCAAAAAATCCCTGGTCTAGATATGCATTTTTGCTAGAAACATAATCTTGTTTACTAAATATTATTCTAGGTATTAATGCGGTTGTAATTAGACATGGCACAACACTGGATTTCTTGTGGTTCTTTGTAAGAGAAAAGTGTTTTACATTAAATTTATCTTCAAGTCAGAATAGTACTAAAATTACAGAGGCTTTATTCATCTATCTATCTACCTATCTATCTATTTATTCAGACAAAATTATTTTCTTTTTGTTTGTTTGTTGGCTATATAAGTTTTGGCGCATATAGTGTCTATACTCCAAGAATTCTGCCACTAATCAAAAAAATGTGTGCCCGTACTTAATTTAAGCCTGAAATTAGGCTTTGAAATATTTTATTTACCACTTGGCTAGCGTCTCTGCTAATAATTATAGTAAAAACATGAGCCATTTTATATAATAGTGAATGGCTTTATTTATTTGTATAGGTTTTTTAGGAATTAAAACTCTATTTGGAAACAGATTTCTGTAAAAGTCGGTACATGCGCTTTCTAAGGATACCGACTCACGTATTAAAGAGCCGAGCCAGGCGAGACCGGCCAAAAACTTTCATTGTACTCTAAAGTTAATGTATCTATTAATCTTTGAATAAAAGTTAATTCTTTTATTTTTAGAATTCATATGTTAATAATTCTGCTCTAATTTTTAAATTAGATTTAGTTGTACTTTATTTTAATTAAGATTTAATTTTAATATAATTTTTTGTTTAAAGTTTGATGTGATTTAAATTTAGTTTTCAATAAATTAATAAACTTCACCACATTTATTTTAAAAAAGGAAGAATAAAAGTTCTCTTGTTGGCTCTTTTAGTTTATAATAAGAATGATAAGAGTTTTGTGAATGATGAGGGTTTTGTGAGAAATTGAGAAGCGAATTTGTTTACCTTTTCGTTAAATCCAGTTAGATTGCTTTTCAATTTCTCACGTATCTCAACTACAATGTAATCGTTGGCCTACAGCTAAATACTATTTAAAAGAGTTAATTCATTTTCAATACTAATTCAATAAAATACAATTAATACCCTATTGAATTTGGACAAGCTTTTATCGGGCAAGATGTCATTTTGGGTCCTAATATATATTTCGCTATTCCTGTTAATAAAATAAAAGGACATGTTTATTTAGAAATTATTTTTTTTTAACTGGTGCATTCCAAAAATATTTTATACAAACTTAAATGATCATATAAAATTTTTCGGATAAAATTTATGAAACATCATTCAGATTTTTGTGCACAAAATTTGAATACTTTTCAGATATGCAATTTTTTTCAATAAGCCAATAAGCCAAGGAATACATTTGATAAAAAACGGTTTGTACCACGGTTTTTAACGCAGAAAGTTCTATGATTAAGGGATTTTTTTTTTTTGGGGGGAAAAATGCTTATGGAATATTCATTTTTAGGGTATGTGACATTATTGCTAAATTTGCTTCTTTTGTAATCAGCGATAGTTATTTATATAAAAAAAAATCTATTCTAAACTCTATAACTTTCAATTAGTATACCTTCCCTATGAATTATTTTATCTACAATTTTTTTTTTGTCATTTAAACAATTGACGTATTTAGACTAAAAACTCACATCATTTAATTTCTTTAATTGTTTCCACATTTAATTATACCTAGAAATGATGATGACGATGATGATGCTGATGATGTTTTTATAAAACTTGTTGTGCATGCACGTATATGCATGTATGTGATTTTCTTAATGTTTTCCAAGTGTCAAGTTTAAAAAAAAATTAAGTACAAAATAGTTAATGATTCATTGAGTAAATAAGTTGTAACACAATGATAATGAACTTTTTGTTTTGTCGCAATTTAGAAAATGTATATCTCGTGGGGAAAAGAAGTGAGAAAAAGTACATACTTTTTAGACCTAAGCAAGTTTATCTGTTTTATAAAATTTAAATGTCGCAACATAATTTATTTTTATTAGAGATAACCCGTAATCGCAATGTAAGCAGCGTTATCAGAACGCACAAGACAGTGTGTGTTTCAGAGACAGTTTTTATTTTTTCAAATTAAAAATTTTATTTTGTTACCACAAAAAATTTTCACTTTATAAAATTTTTAAAAAATCAGATTTAATTGAAAACCACATTAGCATATGTGTCGTTTATGGTAAAAGTGGTGTAACTCCATATTTTTAATAAATACATATTTTTGCAGAATAGTACCACATTAAGTCGTATCTTTTGTAGTAAAAGGGAAGCAACTCCAATATTTGCACCAAAGCCCCGAAAATGGCGATACTTGTTTACTCGCGGAAGTAAAACTGCAAAATATTCACTATAAGAGTGAAGTAAGTTAGATGTCTGTGCAATATAGAAGTAAGTCCGTAGTTGATTCACTTTTATTGTGACTAATGTTTGACAGGTGGTCAGTAGTATTTATAAAAAATATCCTAAATAAGTATATTTTGTGAATATAATTTGGGAATACATTGCTTCAATAATAATACAGGGCACGTGAATGTCTGAGACGAAATTGAAAGTGGAAGAGGTTTTCGAGACATAGCAGCATGTCTTGTTAAGCATTGTAGAAGCATGTCATTTTATATTCCGATACTTGCACTGGACAAAATCGTAATATAAAGATAACCCTTTCTCTTTTGAAGCTTGTACAAGATTCTCAAACTAGTATTGACACCATAGATCACAAGTTGCTGGTATCTGGACATTTTTATCTTCCCACTGATGGAGAATTCGGAATAATTGAGAGTGCTAGTCGACGTCATCATCAAATTTATAACAAAGACCCATGGGTTGAAATTATAAAAACTGCCAAACTCAAATAACCTTTTTTTGTTGTTAACGAAATGAAAACTGACGACTTTTTTTTCCAAATAGAAAAAAAACCACTTGCGTTATGACTTCAACTGATTGAATACTAGATGGCTTAGATTTGAAAGAAATCGTTCTTTAGAATTTCAATTTAAAGAAACATTAAATCCAGACACATGCTTTTACAAAGTAGATTTATGTAAAAAAAAGCAAAAACGACATGCTCACTTGTGCAATATTCAACAAGACCCACTCTATTCTTCAAGCAGACCAGTCACTATCGCAAAAGAGAAAGATATGCTTGACCTTCTACCCTACATCCCACCGGTTTACCACCATTATCACAAAAATCTTCCCACAGATATACCAACTCGTTCAATACATGTAAGGGCGAGGAAGGTTCATCTGATGACGAACTTACGTATGACTGTAAAGCAACTTATCACTTTAACAGTGAAGTAACTCCAGAAAAAAACTTTAAGTTCGTTTATTAAATTTGTTCAAGTTGATTATTATCAGTTACTACAAATTATTATAACTTTTATTTGTATTGAACAAAAAATAATAAAAAAACATTGAAAAAAATATTGTTTTTTTTCCGATACAATGATTTTCAAAAGTCTCGTTTTCGCTAAATTTAATTACAAGGAGATAATTCACTGTTACAATGAACGACACATTTGTGTACTGGCTTTAGTTTTTAAAATTGAAAATGTACTCGTATATAAACACTCTAGAAAATTTTTCAGTGTACGAGTACACAGAAACCTCAACTTTGACATACAATAACTAAAAAGCTACTTAATATTTTTGCATAATATTTTACATATACCATATTTTAATAGAAGAACTAAAAAAATTAAATTTTTAACATGAGTTTTACTCATTTATGGCCAAGCTCGTGACAGTGTGTGACGCTACCAGTAAAATTTTTTAATGAAATAAATATTGTATCAGCTTGATGGTATGTTATGTAGTACGAGACTATTGATGCAGCATATAAAAGTTTTATTATTAATTTGTAGTACCCAATCAATGGTAAAAAAATTGTTTCAAGGGAGAAAAAAAGTACCAAAAGAAAAATTTTTACTTTATATTTAAACAAGTTTAATGGTATTTTTAATGTTATGTGCAAACCTAGAGTTTTCGCAGTAGATTAAAACGGCCCTTAACAAAATAAAAAAATTTTGAAGTGGATAAAATGGTACTTTGTATTGATTTTAATGGTACTTTTTGATATTTTAGTATTAACAGTCCTAGAACTACGAGACTAGGCTCAAACGGTTCAGGTTAAATTGAAAAATCATTAAGGGATAAAATGGTACTTTTTGATTTTTTTAATGTAAACAAACCTGGCAGTATGATATTGGGCTCAAATGATCCAAAACAATGTGAAAAATTATTAAGAGGACAAATGGTACTTTTTATATATTTTTTGGTACTTTTTGGTATTTTATTATTAAGTAATGTAAAACTACAGAATTTGCAAAAAAATTTTACTTTTTATTGGCACTCTTTCAGTTTTTCATGCCAACAACACTAGAACTATGAGATTATGGTCTAACGCTCTTGAGCAAAGTAAACAATTATTAACAGGCAAAAATGTACTTTTTATTGGTTTCAATGGTATTTTTTGAATTTTTTACCATTAACGAATTTATAACTACCACACCGAGCTCCAACGGTAATCAGTAAATATGAAAATCAATAAATTGACGAAAGGGCCTTTTTTCTATATTTTAATGATAACTTTTAATTTTTTTTTGCATTTTATTTGCATTAAAAACGTAACGAATTATATAACTAAAACAATAAATTTTGGTTTTTGTTTTTTAATAATATTTTAGATTAAAAAAATAACAATAATTATATTTATTTGCTTAAAAAAATATAAGCAAATAAATATAATTATTTACTTTTTTTTGTTTTTTAACAAAACAAAAACCCCCAAGATTAGATTTACCTATGAGAAACTAATAATTTAGAGATACGCATCACATTTTTTTTCTTTATTTTATTTTATTTGTTATTACAACTATTTTGAACAAAATTAAATACAAATTAATTAATTTTGAAAAAAAAGAATTTTTTTATACAATAAAAAAGTTATTTCATAAAATGTTGTTGTTATAAAAGTGTTTAAAAATAATACAAAAGCTATTTTTATAAAACGGTAATTATAAAAGTAAGAAAAATGAAAATAGTAATTGTGCAAATAATTAATAATTTTGTAATTAATTATTAAATGACTTGATGGCACGAATCGTTTTACTTTCAGTTAATTAATGCACAATTATTTGTTATCTATAATTTTCTTTTTAATTCTAAAGGAAAGTTCCGTTTGTGTTAAAAGTGTTAAAAAAAAGAGAAAGAAAACTATATTAACAAAAGAATTGTGTTTTTTAAATATTATTATTTAAGGAATTGCGTCTTAATTAATAAACAAAATGTTTTAATTTTCAATAAAAAAAAGGTTTGAAACAAAAACACGAAATATATTGGTAATAAAAAAATTCATTGCATTGACCGGAACCACACACAGCAAGTTTAGTTGGGCAATTCTTTCTCAGTTCTCTTTTAAAATTGTGGTTTTGTTTATACACAAATTTTTTGTTTCGGCAATTTTAGCATTTTTTTCAGTCATTCATTCAGCTCTCAAGCTACCTGTCTTCTTTTTTTACATCTTTATAAATAAAAGAAGGGAATTGCCGAGTATGAACAAGTTTGTTCAACTTTCCAATCTTCTTTCCTCCCTCTCCTACAAAATCAAGAATTGCTCAACCAAAATTGCTGTGTGTGGTCCCGGTCATTGTAAAGATTTGCAAGCAAATTATTCAAAAAAATTACTTTATGAAAATAAAATGTCGAAAAAAAAATTATAATTCACCAATAACCAGAATAAGCTGCTTAGGTAGTGGGTTAATTGGTCCCAGAAGATCTAGTCATAATTAATCCTACAGCAATTATGAGATTCGTCAGGATTTTCGGATTGTATTTAGTTAAGAACTGGGTCGCAGTGCGACTATAGCCCTTGATAATAATAATAATAATAATAAGTTATTTGGCATCAGAAAGTATACTTTACATATAAATTTTTTTGTTATTTATTCTAATAATACGAAGGTTGTTTGTTAATTCCTTGACTTTTTGGATTATTTGTTTTTTTTTTTCGGCTAATAAGCTTTTTATTTTACCTTTTAGTTCAATAATAATAACCCTCAAAACAGGCGCTTGTTTCGGTAATGGGATCGAGCCAAATCTCTTAGCATCCAGCCATTTCTTCAAGTTTAAAAAAGAAAATAGTCGCAGTACGCTAAATCTGGAGCATATACTGGATGGGGTACTAGTCTATGAATTTTTGCCAGTAACGACCACATACGTGTGCACTTGTGCATTGTGTAATGAACCAGCAAATCTCAAAGGCTAACTAAATGACACAGTTTGCTCCAAACTACATTTTTATAAAAATCTAAAAACCCCACTGAAATATATTTTACGATTCACTTTATGGTTCACTTTAAAATATAAAGAATATTAAATTAATTAAAATTACCGGAATCGCACTGATTCAATAGCTTTTATTACAATGAATCGCATCGTAAAAATAGTCATAACGATATTACACAGAACTCGATAATCAGTTACATTGACATTGAAATTAGAGAATCACATTTAATATATTAATTTTACCTTCACTTGTAGTAATTATAATAGGAAAAACTATCAATTATTTTGACACAAAATTTTTCACTGTAAGTAAAAAGGGTATATATAACTTTGTGACTCCGTTTGTAATTTCTACACCGTACATGGGACACCCTATAAAAATATATATTCTGAATCCTTGTGAATAGCGGAGTTTAATAAGCGTTGTTCGTCTTTCTGTCCGTGTAGTCGTTAAAATCAACTTTCAGAAGAATCTAGACAACATACAGAAAAGTATAGCAAGATAAACGGTCAGTTGTGATTCTGTAAGACTATTACTATTGAAACTCAGCCAGATCGGTTTATAAATGGCGGAGCTTTGAGTCAAAAACCACAAACTACCTCTATTTTTGACCATTTTTTGAGTGGGTTTTTTGCGTATTTTGTCTAAACAAAAAATCGGACAAAAAAACGTGGTATGCAGTTTTGTTTGAAATAGCAGTCATAACACCTATGCTAAAAAGTAAAGCAATCGGATGAGAAATATCAAAAATACAACCGAAATTTTAGATTTTCATTAAGTTTTGCTTTGTTTTTTTTGTGTTTTTTATCTAAAGTAAAAAAAATTAGTTATAAGTTTTTTCAGATATCATACTCGTAGTATATATACCAAAATTCAGCTAAATCGGTCCATAAATGGCTGAGCTATGAGTCCAAAATCGTTTTTTGTTTTAACATTTTCTGAAAAATTTTTAGTTTTTATTTTATGATTCAAAACGGAAACTGCCAAAATCCTTGAGAACAACAGTCCTGGGGTATATGGAAATTTTATAAAAAATTTTAAAATATCCACAGTAATATCTGAATATTTGGGTGGTAGGTTACAAATAAAGATAATAATACAGGGTGGGCCAAAAGAAACCAAGGGGTGTAAAAGTTTAATAACTTTTTTGTTTATTAATTTTTTTTTTATTTTTTCTTTCAGATTATATAGACAACACTTGGAGAATTTATAATGGAGAGGTTCACAACTGAACAGAGAACCAGAACAATAGAATTTTATTATTTAAACCAGAGATCAATTATTTAAACGCAAAGAGCATATCGTCGACATTTTAACGTCAGAATTTCGCCCTCTGAAGCGATGATTCGTTGCTTAGTTAATCGTCATCACCAACATGGCAGCGTAAGAGATTTGCCTCGAACCGGTAGACCACGTTAAAGTCGCACTGCGGAAAATATTGAACGAGTACAGCAAAGTGTTAACGAAGCACCAGAAACATCTGGCAGAAGGCGTTCTGCTCAGCTAGAAATGTCTCGTACGTCACTACGGCGCATTTTAAAAAACGATTTACAGTTATACCCATATAAGGTGCAATTGGTTCAAGAATTAAAACCCGCAGATCATCGGCAACGTCTAAATTTTGCAGTTAAATTTCAAGAGTTGGCCAGAAATAAAATCAACTCTATTGAAAATTTGATAATGAGTGATGAAGCTCTTTTTCATTTGAATGGCTTTGTTAACAAGCAGAACTGTAGGTTCTGGGGTTCTCAAAATTCAAGAGCCATTCATCAACGCCAATTGCACCCCATCAGGTGTACAGTATGGTGTGGGATCACATCTGAAAATGTCATTGGGCCCTACTTCTTCGAGAATAAAGATGGAAGTGCTGTAACCGTAAATGGAGAGCGGTATCGTTTTATGATAGAAAATTTTTTACGTCCTGCTCTTGAAAACAGTGCGAAGCTGAAAACGGTGGTCATTTAAGAGACATCATTTTTCATACTTAGTGTAAAAAAATTTCCATTTTGTATATTATATAATCTGAAAGAAAAAAAAAAAAAAAGTTAATAAACAAAAAAGTTATTAAGCTTTTACACCCCTTAGTTTCTTTTGGCCCACCCTGTATATAATGACGTAAGACGTATTTGGTAAATATGCCATTAGTACTAAAAATATAGTTACAAATACTAAAAAACGTAATGGGGTACTATAAAACATATTTAACGCGGCATATTTATCTTCACTCATGTCCCTATTTAGACGAAGAAACATTTAGAAGAGAAACATTTCGTTTATAGGCAAATTACGGGTGGAGAAGAGAGAATCATTTTTGTGTTCAGTACTCGGCGATACGCTTTGTTCACATATTCTTTGTTGATATTTGCTTTGCTTTACTTTCCTTTTCTTTCATTGTTTTGCGTGCAAATAATAACAATAATAATGGAATGTTGCCGGCAACATGTTCGTCTGTGTGACCGCGAAAGAAAAACCAAAAGAGAATTCAAAATGTTTCCTCGTCTAAATAAGGACCATTTAATTTTTTCTATGGTTTTGATAATATGGAAGCATGTGGAAAGTGAAAAATATTAATATTTCGCTAACATAGTGAAGAGTATATAAAATTCGGCACGGTTTTTTTTGAATAGAATTAGTATAAATTGATTAAATACGTAACAATTCCGAATTTTTGCCTTGCAAAAAGTTACTGAATCGCACTACAGGCAACTTATAGGAAATGTTATGTAGTTGTTTAATTATTTACTCAAATTGTTTTATTTAAATTTCATAAAATTGTACAAACAAGCTATAAAAATTTATAAGAATAATGATATTTATACTTTTTAATTTTTTTAAAATTAATTTATGTTTAATCTCTCCTGTCAAAACTATTTTGGCATAAAATAAATATATTAAGCCTAATTAAGCCTTACAAAAGTAATGGCAGCATTAACTATTTAAAAAAAAAAAATCCTTTAAACTTTTTACATAAAAAAAATCAAAATTTTAGTACTTTTTTCCCCTTTTTAAAGCAAAACATTCATTTTTGTGTCAACCTGTAAATAAAAACTAAAGTAAAGTTTTTTTGGGAATATTTTAAAACTTTAAGCAACCACAATAACAACACAATAACGATGTATAACCAAATGTTTCAAAATATTTGTTGACAACTTTAGACAGTGACATTAAATTATTACGCCCAGTTGACCAAAGTTTTGACAAGAAAAATTCGAAATTATGCTGCAAAAGTTTTATTTAATTTTAGTTTTTACGCGAAAGTAATTTATGTCAATTAAGCATTTCAATTCATTAAAAAAACTTGTCATATTCATTCAATAAATATGAATTTACCTGGCTGGTGTCATTCTGCTACTCTGAGAACCACTACAGTAATTTATTCTGTTTATAATTGTACTCATATTCTTTGATATTCTATGATTCACTAGCAAGTAACGAGTTCTAATCATTCTTATCATTTATTATCCCACATCTGCTGAGACATATAATTGTCAGAAACTTTCCACAAAAATTAAATAATATATCACGTGACATTTATCTGATATCGTGTGATTATTTTGTGAAGATTTTGTACAATTTAATTTCTTATAATCAAATCTATTAATAAACTTCAGTATGAAACAAACTACGTAGACGTTGAGTGAAAAATAAATATTAAAGTGTGTGTAGAGAGTTTGCAATAAGAGGTAACGAAATTTTAGTTTTAACACTTAATAAAAATTAACTAAATTTAATTTATTAAGTTCAAAGCAAGAAACAAATAAGTTTTTTATTAAAAATAAATTAAATACAATAGAAAAATGGATTTTTTTTTTTTTTTTAAGAAAATAAAAGTGGAGTTAACTACTAATTTAATATTTTAGTTAACAGCCAGGCTCTTTATGAAGAAAACTATCGTTCGCTTCTACTTCAGACGACTAACTAAAAACTTTTTACACGACAATTCTTATGAAAAGATAATCGAACGATAACACTAAAAAATATTTTTTTTCTTTGTACGAATACAAAAGTCAAAATCAGTCACTTGTTGTTAGAAAATTTTTTCTTACAAAACCAACACCGAAACCACTTAAATTAGCAATAAAAAAATTTTTTCTAATATTGATTAAAAAAAAAAAAAACATGAAATAATATGACTATTTTATTAAGCTTGAGGTCTTATTTTTAAAAAATTTATTTTTATATCTTTTTATATATTTTTATATCATTTTATATATTTTTATATAAAAATAAATTTTTAAAAAATAAGACCTCAAGCTTAATAAAATAGTCATATTATTTAAAAGAAAAAGGTCAAATAAAACTAACAAATAAAAACATAAAATTTTATTTTTCTATAAAAAATAAAATTTTAAGCTTTTTTGTTTAAAAAAAAATATTATTTTTTAAATGTGTATCATGTTTATAGTTTACAGTGGGCTTAATTTATGAAACATACGTAAAAAAACGTAAAGTCTTGCTTTAGAAAACGTAAAGCCAAGCGAACGATAAGCCAAAAGTTAGTGACACACTTTCTCAGTATGAGTATTTTTTTTGTCATTCGCTTTCGATTAGCATCGAAAAAAGGAGTGTGTCAGTATAAGTCATTGTATAAGCCTGCTACCTAAGCAAAACCGAATTAACATGATTTTGTATGCACATTATCTGCAATTTGGAATTTCTGTCAACAATAGTTTCTAAACACTTCAATTACACTGTAATACTGAGTAAAATGACTTGTCAAAAATGGAAATCAAATGAAAAACCAATACATCAAAAAATTTGACAGGCTCTCACCAAATTTCGGAAATTTTCAAAACGTTTATATTTACTATACGAGCTGACCTGGCAAACATTATTTTGCCTTCAAATTTTATTTATGTTGAAGAATGTATTTATAATACAAAAATAAACCGAACAAGTAATAAAAAATTAACCAAATCGGTCTGATCTGAGAAAAATGTTAAAATTGGGCGTGGTCTATTTTTATTTTCATAAAAATTTAAGTTGGGTTTTGATGAAAATATAAAATTTTTGTGAGTATATTCGATCTTCTTAAT
Source organism: Thelaira solivaga (assembly GCA_947397855.1). NCBI lineage: Eukaryota > Metazoa > Arthropoda > Insecta > Diptera > Tachinidae > Thelaira > Thelaira solivaga. The sequence goes on from OX377610.1 coordinate 39,746,935, forward strand.
CTAAGAAATCGTAAAAAAAGAGTAACGGACCGTGCAAGACCGAGTAAAAATAGGAAGTAGCTTAATAAGCCAATTACTGACTGAAGTGCCACCTGCCGGGCGGATTTGTGACGCTAAACCTTTCAAAGCGTAACTCAAAGACATACACAGAAATTCAATTAAATCGGTGTTGCCGTTTAGGAGGAGTACAGTGTCAAATAGTCCAATTTTATATATTAAAGAGATTGTATCAGGGTTGCATATTTGCATACGAACAAAGAAGTAACAAAAATAGCTTATAAAATGCAATGAAAATCTTAGCACTCATATTATAGTGTAAAAACAGTCGTACCAAATAATATTTGATTTAGCTCTTTTAAAATCCAATGAAAATCTTAACTCTTGTATTATAGTGTAAAGCCCGCATTAACATAGCTTTTCATTCATTCATCATTTTTTACACTATACGATGACTTTCGTTTCTTATACTATACGAAAGATACTTTCAGTTCATCGTATCATCTATTAGAATTGTGATTTTCTTAGTTTAAAAATTAAAAATGGAATATTTCGGTCATCTAAATATTATAAAAGGTGATTTTATAAGAACTATCGGAAATTTAAAAAAAAAACACATAAAATTCAGAAAAATGCATGAAATATTTATTTGGATCGATAGTTGGGTCGATATAATTTAATGTTTGAAGATTATTTCATGCAAATGTTGGCCGCGGCTGCGCCTCAAATGGTCCATCCGCTTAGTCCAATTTTGGCATACTCTTTCCAACATTTCGGCCGGTATCTCACGAATAATGTTGGCAATGTTGGCTTCCAGTGCGTCAATCGAAGCGGGCTTGTCCCTATAGACATTAGCCTTAACATAGCCCCACAAAAAATAGTCTAGAGGCGTTAAATCGCACGATCTGGGCGGCCAATTGACTGGTCCCAAGCGTGAAATAAACTGTTCACCGAACTCGCCTCTCAATTGGTCCATTGTTTCGCGTGCTGTGTGGCGTGTGGCACCGTCTTGTTGAAACCACATGTCATGCAAGTCAAGCTCTTCCATTTTGGGCAAAAAAAAGTTTGTTATCATCGCACGGTAGCGCTCACCATTCACAGTAACGTTGTGATTCGCATCATCTTTGAAGAAATACGGCCCAATGATGCCGCCAGCCCATAATCCGCACCAAACGGTTGTTTTTTGTGGATGCATTGGTAGCTCTTGCAATGCTTCTGGCTGCTCTGCACTCCAAATACGGCAGTTTTGCTTGTTCACGTATCCATTCAACCAGAAATGAGCCTCGTCGCTGAACACAATTCTTCGATAAAAAAGTGGATCTTCATCTAACTTTTCAAGAGCCCATTCACCAAAAATTTGGCGTTGTGGTAGGTCGTTTGGCTTCAATTCTTGCACCAGTTGTATCTTATAAGGCTTCACACCCAAATCCTTCCGCAAAATTTTCCACGTAGTGGAGTAACAGAGGCCCAATTGCTGCGAACGGCGCCGAATCGATAATTCACGGTCATCACCAACACTGGCCGATACGGCTGCGATATTTTCTTCAGTTCGCACTCTACGTAAGCGTGTTGGTGGTTTAATGTCCAACAATGTAAATTTGGTGCGAAATTTTGTTACAATAGCCCGAATAGAAGCCTCAGTAGGTCGATTAAACTGACCATAAAATGGAAGAAGCGCGCGATGAACTTTCTTAACAGACCACGCATTTTGGTAATAAAATTCAATAATTTGCAAGCGTTGTTCGTTTGTAAGACGATTCATGATTAAATTATAGACCAAACTGAAGATGTTTGACAGTGACAAAAGATACAAAACGTGCGTGAGCTGTCAAAACTAGTGTTGCCAAAAAGATAATAGCAAAAAAATCACTCTTTAGTTCAGCTGATCTTTTGTCTCTTTATCTGATATGTTTTACAAATACTCTTGATTATGATTGAACGCTCTTTATGGTGTAAAATTAATGGAAGAATTCATCATAAAATAAAAGTTATTTTTCTGTTTCTTTTCAGTAGGCAAAGTATGTGAAAGAAAATTCAGGCCGCTGCACAAAATTTCGTTCGTTAGCTTAATTCGAGTATTCATTCAGGTTGTTTGTTCACTTATAGGACGAGCAAACAAATAAAAATTCCGGATTTGTTCTTTCAGTACAAATGAGGGAATAAAAGTTCGTTAGTATACTCCCAAGACTAGTAGAAATGGTCACATGGATATTCTATTTTGATCAATATGATTCCAGGTGTCGTTGTCGTAGTGGAATTTAAGACAAGCCATTGTTACTGCTTCCATCACTTCATTAATCCTTCATATCAAGCCTTTTGTATCTATACAATTTGTTTAAAACAAATTTAATTTTGTTTTTAAGTTTTAATTTCATTTATAAAACTATAATCTAAATCTGTTTTTTTTTCTTTATTTTGTTACCTGCATTCTTTTTGAGATTTAAAAGTCAACTACCTGAATTTATAGATTTTTTTTAATTATAAAATTTTTTTATTATTTTAACCCTTCACTGTGGTTTTTGCAATAACAAAACAATTAAGTTTATTCTTTTTCTTTTTTTTTTTTGTTGTGGTTTAGTAAATCAACGACATACTGAAATGAAGAATACACACTCAAAGAACTGTGAGCAAAAAAATAAAAGAAAACAAAAAGTAACTAACAAACTTATATGAAATAGACAACAAACAAACAATACACAAAACGACAGCAAAAAAAAATTCAAACAAAACTTTATTGAATATTTTTACAATTTTAGTAAAAAGAAGTTTCAATGTACATAAAGGAAATGGGTGTATGTATGGATTTATGTGTATGTGCTGCTGCTGTCACATTGTAACATTTTATTAGGGCTCTCACACACTTACACAAACACAAGGTTGCTATGTCCATCAGTCATTTAAAAAGTCTTGCAATTTAGTGTGTTCGTTATTCTTGCTGCTAACAATTACAGTTGCTGTTGTTGATAAAATGGAAATGACGAGTAGTCCTGAGTCTATAAAACTTGTTCTTTGGGCTTTTTTAGTTTATTTATCGTTTTATGTATTTTTTTGTTTGTTTGTTTTTTAGTTCAAGCAGACTTCAGCAGGTTGTTGCTGTTTGAAATTAATTGACAAAAATTTTATGTCATCAATTGCAGCATAGAAACTGACTTGAGATGCTCTGTTTCTAATTTTTTAATTCATTTAAATTTAATAGAGTGAATCTGTAATTCGCGTTATTCCGGGCTGCAATTAATCATTTTTAAATTTTTTTCCCCCAGTTTTAAATTTAAATTTATTTTTATATACTTTTCTTCATTTCAGTTTGTTGTTGTTTTGAGAGTTTATGCTGTTTACTGCAGCAAGTGTTGCAGTTACATGAACAAGTGATACTTCTTGAGTGCCATTAAAACAGCTCATTAGGAAAATTTGTTTGGAAGTTTATCAAATAGTTTGTGCAATCACCAACAGCAGCAAAAAAAATATTTAAAAAAAAATTAAAACGAGTAAGTTGCTGAAAATTAAAAAAAAAATCAGAAAATTACGACAGACACCATGAGAAAGTTAAGCAAAAAATGCAAGATAAATAAAAAGTATTCAAGATTTAAATGGAAATAAACACTAAAACACAAACAAGCAAGCAAGAGAAGAAAAAGAAATTTCGGGGGTGATAAAACTGAAATAAATGAAAGCAATTAACAAATGCTTTTTCCAATACTTTACTTTTGAATGAAAATGTAGACAAAAATTAAGGCACAAGGTTAAATTTGGTTTAAATAATTAGCAAAAAGAAAAGTAAAAAATTAAAAAAAAAAAATATTGACTTATTTAAAGAGAATCTTGGAAGCAAGCCATTTTTGACACTGATAAGACTCGATTTTATTTTATAACACAATTTAAAAATTAGCTGGAATATTTTTTTCGCTGGCCGCTTTTTTTTTTGGGAAAACTTAAATATTTCTCAAGTATTAAAAGCCATTATAAATTGAAAGGTAGTATAGTAACCTCTCAATGTGTGGATCGTGCCTAACTCGAAAATCTCTTTCAACCATCTGGTTTTGAGCCAGAAGCTAAATAGTCTTTTCAAAGAATTTTTAAGGCTGTTTTCAAGCCTGCATTTGTATTTGAAAAGGCTTGGTTTTATTTATTAAAATAAACAATTTGAAATTCTGCTACAAAACATCCTTTCATTTGTAACTACATCGTTCTTAAATCTGCTCATTAAGTAGTTTTAGTTACGTTAGTAATTCTCTAAAGTTGAATAAAACTAGAATAGGTTTTTCCAGTTTTATATAATTATTTATTTATTGCTTAGGTTTAAGATTTTAGCCGAATTAAACAAGAGGTTTTACGGTAAGTACTAGTATTTAGTTTTAAGTTCTTTTATTTTAAGTAAGTAAATTTTTTTACGTATAACATTTTAAAGTTTAAATAATTAAGGTTTAGAGGTAAGTAAATATATAATTTATAACAAATTAGAGTTTAAGTTTTATTTTAATTTTCATGATTCACAAATAACTTTTGGTAATTATAATTTAGCATAATTGTTTAAAAAGGTATATAGATTTGTTCTTTACAAGTAAATTTAAATTTGTAAATAGTTTCAAGTTTTATTTTCATTTAGTTTGATATTTTCATTTATAATTGTATATAGAGTTTTAACAATTAAAATTATGTGTTGAGTTGAGCGGTAACTAAGAAGAATGTAAGCTAGCAGAGCGGAGAAATATTGTAACCAGAGGATGGTTTTGCAGTGGTGAATAAAATTGACATTTTGTGACCAGTGTTTACAATATTTCTTTAAGTAGCTAAGTAACTTTAATATATAAAATTAACTTTATGCTAATTTAAACAAAAGCAATAAATTCTAATTTGATACCACTTTGTTCTTGTGAATTTTGTACATTTTATGTCAACTAGTATAATTTGATCCCGTTTGACAAATCATCCAAGAAAGACTTTGAATTCTTAATGAATACTAGACTCACGGAGAATTTTTAACTTGAGAGTAGTATCACAATAGATCTAAAGGGTGTTTTTTTATAGACGTATAGAACTTTAAATTGCAATAAAACAACAATGGATTATTCGATTGACATGAATTTTATTTATCTGAAAGATAATCTTGTGGCATTACATTTTAAATATGATTTCTGGCATATAACCGCCATGGCTGGCTCGAATGTAGTCCAATCTGGACGTCCAATTTTCGATGACTTTTTCCAACATTTGTGGCCGTATATCGGCAATAACACGGCGAATGTTATCTTCCAAATGGTCAAGCGTTTGTGGCTTATCCGCATAGACCAATGAAAGTAGTCTAGCGGCGTTAAATCACAAGATCTTGGAGGCCAATTCACAGGTCCAAAACGTGAAAATAGGCGGTCACCAAACGTGTCTTTCTTGTTGGAACCACAGCTCCTGAACATCATGGTTCAATTCAGGAATGAAAAAGTTAGTAATCATGGCTCAATAGCGATCACCATTGACTGTAACGTTCTGGCCATCATCGTTTTTGAAGAAGTACTGACCAATGATTCTACCAGCCCTTAAAGCGCACCAAACAGTCAGTTTTTCTGGATGTAACGATGTTTCGACATACACTTGAGGATTAGCTTCAGTCCAAATGCGACAATTTTGTTTGTTGACGTAGCCATTCAACGAGAAGTGCGCTTCATCGCTAAACAAAATTCGCTTATGAAAATCGGGAACAGCGACAATCTCGTTTTCGAAATAAAATTGCACTATTTGCAAGCATTGTTCAGGCGTGAGTCTATTCATGATGAATTGCCAAACCAAACTGAGAATAAATTACTTGACAGCTGTTAAGTCGGTCGCCATCTTGAACAGTAATGCCAACTTAAAGTTCTATACGTCTATAAAAAACACCCTTTACCTTAGACCAGGTAACGGGTTTCCTTCTAAATACTAATTCTAATTCTTATCTTTCGTTTATCGTAAAAAGGGTATATTAAAGAGTTGACTTATTTAAAACACAAAGCTGAATAAAATTCTATTTTAAGCTTAAGAAAATACATATTGAAATCCATTGCAATATTGCTTCCAATAGCTGCTAATGCTCCTAAATCAAATTTTTTTTTTTTGCTTGGTAACAAACCAGATTAAAAATCATTTCATCGTTTTGTGGTTATTAAATGCTGTAGAGAAGACGTTTTCTAATCTTACCCCTTCAAGTGAGGAACGTAATTTTCCTTGCAAGGCTTATAAATAAGCTGTGCTAAAAGGTTCCTTAATAAAATCAAAAAAGTGGTTTTTCGAAAATGTCACATTTTACAAAGGAACAGATTCTCTTAACCATAGGGGATCACAAAATTGTCGGAATCAATGGTAATTTAATAAAATGTTGTCTGTAACTTAATATAAGGACTTGTACCTTTTTCATAAGAATAGCTGAAATCGCTATCATACTTATCTAGCCATCTGAGTGGTTTTAAAAAAAGTTTTAAATCTCATTTTAGATAAATTTTTTTAATTGAAGCAAAGTTTTGCAAATGTTTTGGCAGTACAAGCACGTACTTCAATACTTACGCAAGTATGCTTGTATGTGTGTTTAATGTGGCTAATTTTGTGGCCAAACATTCAGAATACTTGAAAACAATTTAAAACCATTTTTTTTTTATACAGGATATTCAATTATGTCATGTGTTTACCTGTCGCAATTGTAACCCGACTGTTGTTGCAAACAATGGCTTCAGAAACAAAATTAAACGAAGCGAAGTGAAAAGAAAACCTTATCAAATTAATGTAGTTAATGTCATCATCAACAGCATCATCATCATCACTATTACCATCAACATAGTTGACATCGTTTTCTTTTATTGTTTAGAAAAGTGTAATTGTTGTTGAACCAAAAAAAAAAAAAAACAAAATAAAATGTTACATTTAAAAAACTTAAATGGGTGCACAGGTAGTTTCCCTTACCGACATGTTTATACTCACAGGAAAATATTGCTGTTTCTCTTTTTTGCCATTAAAATTGTTTGCCAACCTAATGTAATTACAATTGTCTAACAGTTTTCACACATTTCATACACGTACACGTCACAATAACACAATAACATGAGCAGCCACTTTTCGTCATTAACTTGTTTAAGTTTACACTCACTCATTCGTACTTATATATTTTGTAACCACCACAACGACAACAACAACAATACAAACAAGGTAAGTGTATTAAAATAAAGTACATTTTACTTATTTTTTTATGCCACATCTACATACAGAGTTGTAAAACGCTTGTATGTACGAATGAATGTGTGTTTGTGTGCTTGTTTATTGTTAAATAAAAGGAAATAGAAAAAAAAAAGCAAATGTTTTTCACTTTACGTGGAGGATGACACATCATTGTTGTCAAGTGCTGTGCAACAAATAGTTGCAACACGTGGGTATGTTGACAAAAACTTTAGCACACCCACTAAAATTAATGGATTTTTCTAGTAAATAATAAATGATAAAGTGGCTGCTGATTCAAATATGGTTACGGCCAAATTTTTAAATAAATTTTACAAGTTTTTCAAGGGAAAAAAATTAAAAGTTTGTAAATATTAACCCTATAAGGAGCACAAAATGAAACTTTCTGCTGTACAACCAACCCTATAAAGGGCTTGCATTGAATAATCGGTTTTTATAAGTCAAATATCAAGTTTTTTTTTTAACATTACATTAAAAATAACGATAAGTTAACTATCCACCCAAGTTTTCTTGCAAAGTTTTACCCAAAACCGGTTATTTCCTTATAGAACTCTAACGTTAACCAACGAAAGTTGTAATAATGGGCCAAGAGCTTTTATTTTGAACTGAAGTGCTGGTAAGCAGCTTTAAAGTTACAAAAACCCTTACACTGCAGGCACACGATCAAGTTTTTTTACAATTCTCTTTCAAGAAATTTACATATACTGCTTGTCAAAATTCACAAAAATTGAAAGCTATGACGTAGGCTGCACGCAATTTCAAAGCAAGTTTTTCAACAAGATGTGTTTTTTAACCTCTTCCACCGACAGTTTTGTTTCGGCGGCAATAGAGTTATATGCCTTAATTTTTAAATTATTCCGTCTATATGCAGGAATATTAATGTTCCACAGAACTTCATGCCTTCTGTATATCTCTATGAACTGCAAAACGTCGTTATATTTGTTTAATTTGTTCACAAACATATTTAAAAAAAAAAAAACAAAACAATACTGGCGGCAGAATAAGAATTCAAATTTGGAATAAAAAAACTGCAGTCATTAAGTATAAATTAGGTAAAGCATCGAGTTTTTGCTTTCACATGAACTTTGCTGTGGTAGATGTGATCATCGTCTTAACGGCCCTCAATAACTACAATGTGATCGTCGTCATTATTATTATTATTTTATACTGTAGTTAGACAGTCGAAGCCGAAGCACTTAACTCGACGCAGTATTTTAGTCGTATTACTGTAATTAGACGATGGGGGACCGAAGCATTTACCCTCATACCAATTTAATTGTTTAACTTTATTTTTAACGAATGACAGGTAGTTAGTTGTGGCCTAAACATTTAACTCGACGGAGTATTTTATTCCTATACATTTATCGAGAAAGTGCCAGAAATATAAAGGAAACAGACCTTTGTCGACAGCTACGTTACATGTTGTTGTGTTAAAGTCAGTATTCTATGAAGAACAAAATTTACTTAAGATTTTATAGGTCCCTAATGCGCTCCTACAGCAAAAAATAAACATTTAAAAATTGACTAAAACACAAACCTACATGAAGAAAGTTTGCTTTACTGTTATAAATTCAAGTGAAGCTGACTGTAACAGACCATTTCTGCTTCACAATTATTCAGAAAGAACAAAAAAAAAATATTTTTAGGGTCATTTTTTTAACATGTATAAACATGTTATTATTTGTTTAACTATTGACCCCAATTTCACAAAAACACAAGCAAAAAAAACACAAGAATATTAAGCAGAAAGTAGAAGCAGCAGTTAATCTTTACAAATAAAAACATTAAAAGTTAAAGAGTCTTAAAACATTATAGAACAAATATGTTCTTGTATTTGTTATGTATGTATGTACGAGTATGTATATTCGAATGTAAAGTGCACACATATCAGTTTATGTCCTACAAATGGCTTTTAACACTCAAGTGGAAATAAAAGAAAGTCTAACAATATGTTTGTTTGTACTTGAATTTCAGAGGAAAATGTGTGAACAGAAATTTTTTTTGAAAGTGAAAAAGTTTTACTTGACTTTCATACAAACGAAAACAAAAACAAAACATTTAGACTTTGGGGATAAAAGAAAAACAACCCCAAAGAAATTATGTGTGAGTAGCTGGAATTGTGATGCCTACTTTTTGTTAACAACATTCCAAACAAGAATATTAAAAAAAAACTCATCAAGCAAACATTTTTAATACATACAAGTAAAACTCAGTACTTTGCCATTTTTCAAGTACTGCGATTTTATTAAAAAAAAAATTTCAGAACTTTTGCATACATTTTTAATTCCTTTTTTATTTTTTTTTAATTTATCATTCCGAAATTTTAGCTTTAAGAAACACAAGCTTGTTAACTAAATGAATAAATAAAATATTTAAACTCTGTACTGAGAAAACAGCTTCGGTTGCGAGAACCGAATTTGTTACTATTTAGTCAAAAACTTAGTTGTGAAAATTGACTTTTTGGATTGTCGGTAATGCTGTTTAAGATAAATGGTGGACTAAATTATCAAATTTTGTTTTTGCAACTAAAATATTTGGCGGTTGAGAAATTCAGTTCTCACCCAAAACCGAAGTTGTTTCTGAGTGACACACTTAGTAGTTAAATCTGTCGAAAACTACAAATCTAAGGCCCAGCTTGTTTAGATTAGCTTTAGAAAATGTCACGGAGTATGTAAATACTTAGTTGCAATTGGCCCCTTTCTAGGACATCGCAATGTTAAAGTCACTGGTCTATTACATGAAAAAGATAAAAGCAAGGACCGGTTCTTATACCTTAAGGACAAATCTAGTGAAATGTTTTGTGACTAGTTGCTTCAAATTAGATCATTAAAGTCGGTCTTTTCGTCTTCATTACATAATTTGCTGATGTCGTTTCAACTGATTCTTGTGTTTGTCAAATGTTTTAATACTCTGCCTCCTCGTGAGGCTCAGTAAGTGGAATGGCATGAATAATCATTTCCGAATTTATTTATATCCTTCACAGAAAACGAACATCTTATTTCTATATAAAAAAAAGAAAACAAAAAATAATTTTCAGCTTATTTGTTTGTTAGCTAAACAAATTTTTGTTTGCTAACAATGATCACTCTTACTTTAAAGCCTATTCTTTAATAAAACAAATTCAATTAATTTTTTTAATAATAAAAATTAAGGCTCTCTTTATTCTAATGGCATTTTCTTTTCTAATAAAAGTGTTGCATATATTCTACCATTCAAGAATGTTTGCATTCTATTGTCAAAAAAATGTAGTCAACATCACGTTCTGTTCTCAATATGTTGCATATAAAAGATGCTAAAATGGTACATGTTTTGCACTCAATTTATTTATAAGTGAAGGTGAAATACTACCCTTTTTTACAACTGTGTCAACTACTTGTTTAAACAATTAAGTAAATTATTTAATTTGTATTTACGAGTATATGAAAAAAAAAAGATTCAACATTTTCTCCGTCAAGATATTCTTCATAAAAATCCATTATTGGTCTCTTTTGAAGCAAAAATTAATTTTTATTTTATTTTAGGTGGAAAATTTTTTGTGTCAGCTGTTTATCAGTTGTGTTAACGTAATCGGATTTCGAAAATCTTTCTAAAAGCGGTAAACATATAAAAATGTTGCATGAGAAACTTATTTTTGTTCTATTGAAAGCATAAAAAAGGCATCAGTTTGTGCAGTTTTAGGCAACCTGTTTAAAATCTTACATAATGTAGAAGCAGAATGTTTTCTGAGAGTAGAAAACGTCACAAGGCTTCTAACTTATAAAAAAAATGAAACGGTCAAGACTGGGTATAACTGGCAAGCCCCAACTAAGAGTACAACACTGTAGTTAAATGTTCATATTACATGCAGTCTTGTAATCGGGTCATAATATTTTCTTTTATTAAGATTGAAAATAGCTTAACTACTTCATTGTATTTATCTTTTACTTTTTCCTAAAATAAATTTCATGAATTGGGGAAAAATTACCTCTTCCTTCATTTGATTTCTTTCTTTATTTAACAAATTATTCATTTAAATATTCGTTTCATTTAAAAATTTACCCTTCACTGGGAAGTATGAGTTCATTAGAATGAATTGAAATTATTGTTGTTGACTTTTGCTGATGCACAAGGAAAACACCATTCAGCAACTTATTTTGTAAAAATTTCTTTCTTCCCCATTTTTAAATTGCGCTTTTAAATATTTTCCAACTGGAGTGGCTGTTATTATTTCTGTTTATTTTTTTTTTTTGGAAACTGCAATTGCAACAGTTTAAGATAGACCAACAACATCATAAAACAACAAGATGGAAAATAAAAAGCACTTAACTCAGGCAGTAAAAAAGGTGCTCTGCTCCGCTACATTCCGTTTGCTCGCTTTTTTAGTTATAACCAGCCACTTTATTTGTTTGTACGTTAGTTTTTATGTATAATGGCTTTTTGATTGTTTGGTCGCTATTTGGGTTTTGTTATCTGGTTGATTATTTGGTTGGCTGGTGGGCTGGTTGTTTGGTTGGTTGGTTGGTTATTGAAAGATGATACAATAAATATAAATAAGTTTATTAAAAACTTTTACTTTGCAAACTATTTATTAACGAATGATGGGATGCACAAAAGCTAACATTTCGTTAGCAAAGGAAAAAAAATGCAGGATATATTTAAAAAAAGTTTTAATTGTTTGCTTAAAATATGCACATTTTGGTGTTGTTGTTTTAAAATAAATTATAAATATTTATGATTAATTTGATTGGCACTTTAGCGTAACCCATTTACACACTTAGTAAAAAGCTGTTGCAGATGGTTGAAATGGTGTTACAAAAGGCATGTACTTTTCATTATTAACGTATTAAAAAAGTGTTAAAAGCACAATTTTTTAATAAACTAAGAAATTATTTAAATGAATTTCTCTGAAATAAAACGTAAAAAGAAACTCAGTAAGCGTTTGAACTAAATAATCAATTTTTTTTTTGTTTGGGAAGTTTGCTTATTCAGATCAATGCTTACTGAGTTTTTCGTTTGAATACTTGAATCTTTTTGTAATTATTGACAAATAATTCTTATTTAGTCAAATGCTTTTCTAATATAAAGGTTCTAGTGTTTGCAAGAAACGTTGGGAGTAATCTACTGAGGATTCAGAGTAGCGTCTGGTGAAATGGTCCATTTATATATGCTATCTCTTCGATATTTATTGTACTGAATAATAACTAATGAGAATATCATAAGGGAAAACAATAAATTTCAAATAACCCAACACAATTCTGGAATTAAGCACAAATAAGGATTAATATTTTGCTAAACTTTTGAATTTCAAATAGAATTATTACATATTTCTTGGTATGATTGAAAAAAAATAGTTTTTAATATTTAAATGACTCAAATATCACTTTGTCTTCATGTTTTGTGAGTAGTACATATGCAGTCGTCTCTCTTGTTGTTTATTAACAAGCAGGAAGAAGATGTTGAATGCTGGCATTTTCATTTTCATTTCAGATTAATAAAGATACTTGGCACCATATGTTGGGTGTTAATACGATTAGTGAATAGAGAAGTCTTAAAATGTATGTAGTGAAGCTTTTATTTGCATGGTTGTGCGATTACATATTCACACTTACATGAATAAATTATTGTACAATAAAACCGTTTGAGTATTAATTAAAAAAGGACAGTCTGGCTCTCGTTCTGTTCAAATTGCATTTTTTAAATAATATCCAATTGTGCTTGTTGTTAAAGTGGCTTCCTGGGGAGTTAAAAGTAAGCATGTTGTTGTTGTTAAACTGGCATGAAAATAAAATATTTTTAATTTAAATGCCTGTTAAAGTTTAAAGGAAAGTTATACGAGTATAAGTGATGTATTATAAAAAAAAAAGTGCACCTAAAGCTGGGCACTAAAAATTCCAACTGAAATGCAAAACCAAAAAATAGGAAACTTTTTAATGCTTTTTTTTAGCAAAAAAAACATCAAAATGTGGAAATCATTACTTCCAAGTTATCTCTTTGATGTTGTTAGATATTTATGTGCTAATAGAGAAAAATTGCTTAAGTCGACTTAAGTAAAAATTATATATTGCAGAATTAACAATATTGCAATGAAAACAACACCAATTGCAATAGTTAAAATGATTTGGAAAGAAAACCTCGAATAAGTCGTTCTCGAGTTAGGCTGAAATATGTCTTCGTACCTGACTAATTTAGTGGAAAAAAATTGCCACGCTTATAAAAAAAAAATCCCTAAGTGATGGAGAAAAACCGAAAACGGAGAGCCAAAAAGTGATTTTTTGCAGAGCAGTGATATTGTTGCGAAAATCCAATGAGAAGATTTCATTTAAATTTTTTCAATAATTCTATGTTATATTTCATGCATTATGTGAATGAAATTTCTCCAATAAAATATTGAAATTATTTCATTAAAACAATGAAATTTTTCTTAAAATAAATTAAATTTTTTCTTAAAATTAATTAAGTTATTTCTTAAAACTAAAAAAAATATTTTTTAAAATTAATGAAATTATTTCTTAAAATTAATGAAATAAATTATTTAATTTAATTAATTAAATTAACTCTTCAAATTAATAAAATTATTTCTTTAAATTATATAAATTATTTCTCAAAATTAATGAAATTATTTATTAAAAATAATTAAATTATTTCATTAAAATAATCAAATTAATTTACTAAATTTATAAAATTATTTCATTAAATTATTGCAATTAATTTATTTAATTAATGATATTAATTCCTCAAATTAAAAAAGTAATTCCTCAAATATGTGAAATTATTTATTAAAATTAATTAAATCATTTCATTAAAATAATGAAATTAATTTATTCAATTAATAAAATTATTTCAATTAATATATTTAATTATAATAATGAAATTAATTCTTCAAATTAATGAAATTAATTCTTCAAATTATTAAAATTTGAATGAATGTTACATTGAATTAATGAAAGATTTAATTAGCCTTATGAAAAGTGTCATTTATAAAAAAAATAATAATCCTCTCAAAATTTTTACTACCTGAAAGAATTTATTTCATTAAATCCATGAAGAATAATTTTTGAACCAATAAATTTAACAAAAATTTCAAATAACTTTTTTGCGGTAGAAATGCAATTTCTAAATATCTTAAGAAAAATAAAAACAAACTTTTACTGCTAAATACTTCTGACCACTAGATAGCATTTAAAACTATGAAGCACAGAATTTAACCAGAAACAACTTACTAAAATATCAGCTTGGCTAAACAATTCAAATGTAATTAAAGTAAAAAAAAAATATTTTTTTATATATAAAATAAATTCCCTTTTCATATATCTTACTACAGTTTCATTTCCTGTTGAATTATTATTTTATGGCTTATGCTACTTATTGCAACAACTGAACTGAAAAAAAAGAAAAAAAAAACTTTAACAAAATCTAAATCTAAATGTTTTATTGTTAATTCTTTTGAAAGTTGTTATATGTTAAAATGTTGTAACATTTACTGGGCACAAAACAACAAATATTCTTTCCTTTTCTATTTGGTAAAAATTCAAATTATTTTTTCAACTTCAATCTTATAATTTAAAAGAGGAAATAAATAAATGCCTGCAAATGAATGAGTGAGTATGTAAATAGAAACCACTCCTTTTTTATGCTACAACACAACTACAGAAGGTTTACAATAAAATATAACAAGACTTGAAATAACCAACAAAAGCCACCCAAACATTTGAACGATTGTTCACAATTTTATTTTCTTTCTACAGAAATCACTTTCAATTAGTTATGAACAGACAAGGAATATTTTTATAAATGAAGCTCATATAGCTTATCAGTAAGCATTTTAATTGAAAAATGCGGCAACATAATGAATGGTAAAAGTGTGCTGGTCAAAGACAACTTAAGTTGACTAAAGAAAAAATTTAATTTTTATCGTTATTACGTTATTAAGTTTATTACTGCGGTTCAGAGATGACATACTAATGACAACAGTACTCATAGACACTCTAGATCAATTCAAGAGAAATGCTAAGTTGTAGCAAAGAGAAAACTTAAATTGATCAATCAACAAAAGCAGATACATGCACTAAACAAACGTACCATACTTTGGTCCAGTTTTGCAAAAAAAACTGCTTTAAACTTGAGTATACAGATATCTTTTAATCATTTTATTCACTTAAATATTTTATATTAAAATTTCTTACAGTTTGATAAGAAAAAAACTGCTCCCAATTCATATTGAATTAAAAATTTAAAAAAAAAAATTTATGAAAAGATCCAAATTTTGACAGAAATTGCTCGATATTGAAAGCAACGGTTTACCCTCTGGGGAGTATTTTCATTTCATAAAAAGGTATTTCAGTATCGAAATTAATTTTCACTGCAACACCGCTTGTCGTAACGATCAGAGTTTGCAATTACAACTTTATCATATAAACCAAATCCAAATTTAATTGAAAAGAAAAATTTATCAAACTCTTTTTGCTTCTACGAGTATTTATAAAAGCTTCTGTTTTTAAATGCAAATTTATGACCTTTAAAAAAAAAACAAAAAAAAAAAATCTCATTGTTGGTTTGTAAGTACAAATTTAACTTGTTTTACATTCTAAATACATTTGAATGTTCAACGGCTTATTCATGTGCATAAGCTTTTACTTTTTTTAAAGATGAACATGGGCTTTTAGAAGGCACTCAAATATCAAAACTAAATTCAATTGGGCTTAAATAAATGACCACATAGCCAGTTATGTTGGCAAGCCTTTTCCTATTTCCGCTTTCTCTGTATTTATCAAACCTTTAAAAACACTTACATACGAGCGAACAAGTATATGTAATCATGTTAAAGCTCTATTTTATCTGTTTGAAAACTAACATTCATACATTTTAATGTGCAAATATATGACAATAAGAATAACAAATTTATACAAATAGTGTACAAATGAATGTGCCGGTGTGTGTGTGTGTATGAAATGAATGTTTGTATGTACCTGACTGCTCATAAATGAAAGAAAACTATAGCAAGCAAAAGGAAGAAGGTGCTAAGTAGTGAACTAGTCAGCATGCCAGGGATTTCCAAATCAACATGAATAAATTTTTAGCAATTTTAAAAATTAAAAAAAACATACATAAAGAAAACTTACTTATGTTAGAGAGTGTGTGTGGAGTATGAATATAAAATTATTGTAAGTTTTGTTTGACAAGAACAAAATATTCTTTAACTAAAGCCAAAAATTAGTGTCATTGGCAGCACAACAAACAAAAGAAAAGAAAGAGGCAGTAATCAAATTATAAAATGTTAGTGACTTGATTTTGTTACTTGGAAATTTTACAAATAAATCAAAGTTGGAGTATAATCAGCTCTCATACTTTCGAAAAATTCACTACAAGGATTTTTATAAAGTACTAGCATTTAACTCGCTACTGTCGCTAATATAATTTAAGTGAGTGAAGATACATCTACCGAGCTAAATATGTTTTAATGCAACCCGTTGCGTTTTTTAGTATTTGTAAATATCTTTTTAGTATTTATGGCATATTTATCAAATACGTCTTACGTCATAAGTTCATTAGTACAAATATGCATAAATACATTTACTTTTCAGAAAGATTACGGGATCATTTTAAAGGGTAGGTCGTCTAGATTTGTAATTTACCTCCCAAATACTCAGAAGTTACTTTGGACTATTTAAAAAAAAAATTTTAATTTCCATATGCCCCAGTACTGTTGTTCTCAAGGATTTTGGCAGTTTCCGTTTTGCATCATAAAATAAAAACTACGAAATTTTCCGAAAATGTTAAAATAAAACCCTTTTGATTTTAGTAATTTTGATGGGCAAAATCGGGAATGGTATATCCGCAAAGTAAGGAATGGTAAAAACCTATCAAAGCAACAGCTCTGGAAATTAAAAAAAAAAAATTTTAAATAGTCCAAAGTAACTTCTGAGTTGGTTTACGTGGCGGCATAAACGGCCTTCAATTTTGAACAACTTCTGAGTATTTAAAATGATATGTGTCACATCCCGTAATCTTCTTTGGTTCGTCCGGAAGTCATCAGAATCCCTCAAAGCAAGTTTTTGGGCGACAGATTACAAATCCAGACGATTTTCCCTTTAAAATGATGTAAGTCCCATGAAGTACTTTTAGGTTCGTTTTCATAAAAAAATCAAAAAGTACCATTAAGTTTAATAAAAAGTACCATTTTATTCCTTTAATTATTTTTGACTTTGCTTTTGTCATTACTTTTTCACTCTTTTCTCATAGATTTTGAAATGAGAGAGGGGCCTTTTGCTCAGAATTTTGTTACAGAAACACTTTTACTGTCATACTTTCAATAAAGTACCTCAAAATAACTAAAATTACAGCTGGTTTCCAAAAAGAAAAATTATAGAAACTGTTGTGTGTAATAAATAACCTTTTGTTTAAATTCTCATCGTTTTCTGTTTAGTTGTTTTGTTTCTTGTGAAAATTTTCTGAATTTGGTTAATTGGGTTAATGCCTATTGCATGTTTTACAGTTAGTTATCTGCAAGTTTAAGATACAATTTAAAACAAAATGCTAAAACTTTTAATAATTTGCACACAACAATGAAAAAATCGCTTAACATGAAAATACCTGTTAGTCATATGCTAATGATGGCCTTTAATAGAGCCATGAAGAAACACTACCATAATATTCTTTGCTAATATTTCTTTTAACAATTTTCTTGCATCATTTATATTGAGATAAATTTTACCGTAGAGGTTAAAATAAAAATATATTTATGCAAATTAAGGTAAAGAAAAAACAAAGATGCTAAAGTCGTAGAAGTGAAAAAAAGAGTTGATCAAAAAAGTTTTAAATATAAAAATGAAATAAAAAAAATTTAGAAGCCAAAGAAATTTGCATTTTCAAGAGTTTTTTGTAACTGTTTAGATATATTGAAAAAATATGTATCAACGAAAACAAAAAATTTTAAACTTTTACTTCTAAAAAGCTCATGTTATATTTTATAAAAAGTTTATTGAGCCTGCTCCGTAGAGTAGAGCTGGGCATTGTAGAGTATTGAATTACTTGGCAAATGTGAAAATCAGCCTAAACAATCTCTGCAAGTTATGTAAGGAGGACTGAGTGACAGCAGAACACTGGGCCCGTTTTTGTTAGTTCGAACATGACTACCTACAACCCTCTGATTTGGCGGACAAATAACCCAAGGATTTCTTTACATACTTAATAAATAGTAGACTTAGGGAGACCTTGTACCTTCAAAGTAGTGTCACAATAGGGTAACTTGTTCCCCCTCGTAAGTCTAATTCTAATTCTATAATAAAAAGTACCAGTAAGCCTTTCAAGCTATGCTTGTGAAGGGTTCTAGTTTTTATGAGTCGCAGTTATACACATTTAACAATTAAGATGCATTTTTTTTACTCTAAGATAATTGAAGCTGTTGGAAAGGAAAATTTTCTATGAAACGGTATTTTTTATAGAAAAAAAGAGTTATATTATTGTGCTACAATAGCTGAGTATGTAACGTATGATTAATTTAAATTAACGAAATTACTTAGCCGTTCGCATTCATAGAACAAAATTTTTGGTGTCAGATATAAAGAAAATTCCTTTTAGATAAAAGAGATTTTTCATCTAATAAGAATTTCAAAAATTTTGTTGAACCTGCGACCTCCACCCTAATATTTAAAATATTTTTATTTTTTCTAAATTTGTCTATAACCCTGTTCAACGAGACAAAAATTAATGTAATCGTTTATCTTCGTTATTGTGTATTGTCTTTATATCACTTGCCCATCGCTGTAAAACTTTTAAACGGCATAAGAGGGCAAGGTAAAAACATTCACACAGTTGTACTATTTTGCTCTCCGCTTATTTTCTTTGGTATCTGTCAAAATTTTGTTTATATTCTCTGAGAGCCATTGTTACACCTTTTACAAAAACTGAAAATACATAATGATTTTTATACTCAAAACATATAGAAAATATATATAGCGCGGTATTTCCACATCATAAATAGAATTTATACAATGCGACATCAATACAGTAGAGTAACAGTGGGAAAATTATTACTTTTCCATAAAATATTACATCACTTAAACTACTTTTACTCATTTTAAAAAGTTGTGCGCTTAAGTTTTTTTATTGCTAAATTTTATTACTAAAAATTATTTTCGCACAAGTTTTTTGTTTAACCTTTCTTTCAAAAAAATTGCTTTAGAATCTAATTACAATAAAAGTAAATTTAGAAATAATTCATTTGAAATAATTATTACAAGTAGTTGCCACAGTAGCTTGAAAAGAAAAACAAAGAAAAAATAAAAATATAATGAGATGCTTGTGAACATAAAATTAACTTTTTTTTTGTAGTAAATGGTCTTCAGCTATTGCATAATAGAACAAAAAGTAAAGTCTAATTAAATCTTAACCCTGAAATACTAACGTTATTTTGTAATGCATAAATTTTGTGACTAAAAATGTTTTGTTTCTACTTTTTTTTTTTACTTAAAAACTATTGTTGCTTTTACACTTGTAAAATTTAGTCAATTTACTTGCAATACACGTGTGTAGTTGTAATTAGAAAAAAAACCTACACGCATGGTAGAATTATAAACGGTAAATCATTTAAGACTGCCATAGATTTTTTTCTCCTCGTTTTGCCTTAGAAGCTGTCAAAATTTTTTTGTATTCTGTGCGCTCCATTGTAGTGTGAGCATGGTAGAAATAACGCGGTAAAGCAAATAAAGCAGCTGTACATTTTTTGCTCTCCATCGTTTTGTCTGCAAAGCTATCAAAATTTGTTTACATTCTGTGCGCGCCATTATTCTTGTGCTCAAAATACATAGAGTGTGTGGACAACCGGATCTCTATTGAATTTTCTCTTTTTATTTGTCACAGTGTTTGTTGTACAGAATGTCTTAACTTGTAAAATGCTACCATACCTACACGTGCATTGTACCCACATTAGTATTCCTCGTTTAAAAATTACTCCAGAAGCTCATTAGCTATATGGCATAATTGTCAGGATTTCTAGGGCATATTCTATCAAGAAAGAATTTCCTTTTATATTTTTGCCTTATTTAGGCTAACAATATTTTGATATATTGATACTGTTAGATGTTATTAGCAAGAATTTTATTATCATTTCACTACACTGAACGGATTACCAAATTAATATTAATTTACTTATCGCTGCAACACTTAGTTTATACTGAAAAAAAAGGTTTTAAGAACTTTTCTTTTCACAAGAAAAATTAAAAAATTTTACCATAAGATCAAATTACAAACTTCAAATGGCTCAGCTGTAAAATCGTGCTTTTTTAGATTATAACACTTTTGAAGTAATTGAGCGATACACATATTTTAAAGTAGTTGTGTTGTGGTGGTGGTCTACTGGCGATTGTGTGCCTGAAGCTGTGCTAAAATTTACAAAAGCAAACCGTCTGTATAAATAGTGTAAAGGGGAAGTAAGATAAATGTTGATACTTTTTTACTTTTTTTTATTTTATTTGCATGACATTTTTCAAACTCTTTCTGTTCCTGCACCATAAACTTAAGCAAATAAAAATTTCACGCTCAAAGATCGAGTGGAGTGAAACGAAAGCAAATGAAAAATTATATAAGCAGAAACACTATTTTTGTTTTACTCCAAAAAAAAAAAAAAAAAAAAAAAAAAAAGAGACAAAAAATTTATTGTTTGAGTTGCAAGCGTGGCTGGCTGGCATAGTGTAAAAAATGTGTAATTTTCTGCTTTTGTGAGTTAAAGTAAATTGGGCATAAAATAAAAAAGCTCAACTAAAGTAATATGTAACCATATCAAAAATCTGATACACACATGCACACCCATTTCCACATTTAGAAATGTAAATACACGTAAAAGAAAATAGTATTTAATTGTGAGAGAAATTAGCAAAATTGATTGATTGAAGTTAGCATATTATTGATAATAGTTGTGATAAGTTATGAAACACTGCTAATTCATACTCTGAAAAAAATTAAATTAACGTTCATTTCAAAGCTGAAAATTATGAAATAATTGGGGGATTCACAGTAGTGTCATATTTAATAGTCATTAGGTTTTAAAATCATATTATTTTATGATAATTTAAATTTTTTTTTTGTTATTCACACGAAAAAGTTCAAAATAATTAATAACGATTTCAAGTAGAAATTATGACAATTTTTTCATACAAATTTGTCACAATATCGATTTCAAGTCTACATTAATTTTCTTTAAATACAAGCATAAGACTTTTTCTAGTGTCTTTAATATTTTGTCATAAAAGGACTCAATAGACTCAAATTTGAAATGGCACACTAAGTTATAGGAGTCATATTTTTTGGTGCTGTTTTTTTCAACATATGATTTTATGATTACTTTATGAATCCCTTAATAAAAAAAAATAAATGATCCACAAACAAACATACATAGGTTTTTTTATTGAATTTTTTGTAGGTTATTTAATGGAATATAATTTTCTTCACAGATGTTCATGCTATGGAAATATTTAAAGCATGAGCGTCATATGTGCGTATTCACTCATATTAACGAAAGCAAGTATACATGTGCGTATTGTGTATGCGCACACATTAGAAACCAAGCAATCGGTCTTATACAAATGCGTTTCCAAAAATTTGTATATAAATGCAACACCTTCAGATTCATTTCAATTACAAATCTAAATGAATCATATTCATTTAGATTTTTCATTTGACATTGAACTCCTCCTAAACGTCTGGACCGATTTAATTGAATTTTTGTGTATACCTTTGGGTTATATCTTGAAAGGCTTATCGTCAAAAATCCGCCCAACAGGTGGCACGACAGTAGGCTTATTTATCTACTAAGTGTTTTTACCCGGTTTTGCATGGTCCTTCACTCTATTTTTACCATTTTTTAGAGTAAGAAAATCGAATATACAAAAATTTTCATCAAAACCCAACTTAAATTTTTATGACGATTAAAATAGACCACACCCACTTTTAAAATATTTCTCAAATCGTAAAACGGCTGGACCGATTTGGCAAATTTTTTTATTATATGTTAGGTTAAACCCTACTTTTTAATTATTTTTCAATATAAATACAGTTTGAAGGCAAAACAACGTTTGCAGAGTCAGCTAATTTCAATATAATTAAAATTGGAAGGCAAAACAACGTTTGCTAAATCGGCTATTTAAATAAAAAAAAAAATTAAATTATAGAAGACAAATAATTTATTTTCCGTTTTTGAGCACAAGATTAAATCTCTCGCCTATAAATGAAAGCAAATGTGAATGCAATTATGCATTTACTAGTATGTATCCCATTCAGGGTATAATAACAAAATGAAATAAAAAAAATAGAATTTTTCTTTATTTAGATTTTGGATTTCGTTTTGCATTTATTTCAAGAATTTTTTTTTTTTTATTTTTCTTTACAGCTTTAAAATGGCCAAGGAGTTGCGTACATTAGGCTGGGATTATCTGATGTTTGTTTTATTTATTGCATTCACTGTCTTCACACCATTGTGGAAACGTTTATTTGGTAAAAAGAAAGAGCACAGCAAAGCCGATTATATTTTTGCAACAGGAGGCGTATCTATAATTGCCGTTATGATTTCAATTGCCAGAGGAACTCTGGGAGTGCGAACTGTTTTAGGTGAGTTTCTTTTCTGCTTTAATAACAAGAAAATCACTTTTATATTTTAATAAGTCATAATCTTAAATCTTTAACTTAAGATTTGTATAAAACATTAAAGTAAATTTAAATTAAGTGCTTTTCAAATGAATTCTTCTAATTTATGTACTCGTATGCAGGATCCATCCATACAATTAAAAATTTTAAAATTGTCACAAATTTAGTCAATTATTTAACATTTTAAATTTAATTTTATTGCTTAGTGGCAATTGAGTAAAAAGTGAAAGACTTTAACACTTTTGCTGTGAATTCTTCTTTATATAAATTCTGTTAAATTATAAAATAAATTTTGTTTTTCAATATTTTGTGAAAATAAATGGCAAATAAAAATAAATAAACATTCAAAAACTTTCAGAATGTTTCTTCGACATGTGCTTGGCAAATGTTTTATTTACCAGAATATTTAATTGCATTAAAAGCTACCAAGTGTGAAAACTGCAATAATATTGTTTACACAAGATCGTATTGCTTATTGTCTCTAATGTGAATAAATAAATAGAAAATTTATTAATTAAGTCATTGTTGGACCATAAGTGTGAGACTATTTCAAATATATAAATATTGACAAGAATTGCTTATGAATTAAATGAAGAAATATGTAAATTTATTAAAAACACACGTACAATTAATATTTTCTTTTAAAGCAAACGTTTTAAAATGCATTAAATAGATAACACAGGCAGACCTACAATTATTTTGGTGTTGCCATACCCTGATTCAAGTTATACCAGTTATACCTACGTTTTAAATCCTACGGGTAGCTTTCGAGATCAAGAGTTATTTAGAAAAAAGAAAAGGTTCCGGAACAACATCTTCGCTTAAATTAAATAAAAAGATACACAAAGATCTTGAATAAAATAACATTTAAATGACTTTTCAATAATGTTTTTAGCACTCCTAAAACTTTGAAAACAGTAAAAAAGTTTTGTCAAAAAACCACATTTTCTTAAGAAACTTTCAACCCAAATAAATAAAGTATTAAGTTTTTCTCTTCATACTGAAACTTGCATATAATACAAATAAAAATATCAAGATTTCACTATAAAAACCAAAAACCATACAAAAGTCCTGAGTTTAATCACAATTACGAGATCGCACCTATTTTATAGAAAATACTGAACTGAAGTCTTTTGACAGCGGCAAAATTGAAAGTTCTTGTTCCAAGAGTTTTACTTCTGTACAAAACTGAAACTTGTGCCTTAAGTCTTTTGATGGCTGCTTAATTGCAAATTCGTTTTCTAAGTCTTTTGTTCCTTTTCTAAATTCTTTTTATCGCTCGGAAACTGCAAGTTCGTATTCTAAGTCTCTTCGTTTGTGTAAAATATAAATTTTTGTTTCAAGTTTTTCTTAATCATTTAAAATACTAACGTTTGTTTAAGAAGCAATGCTTTCAAAGACTTTACAGAATAAGAATAAATATATTATTATTATTACTATTTAATTTTAGAAATTAATTCCAAGATTAAATTTGTTAACGAGCACTGGTAACTTTTACCATCATCTCAAGAATAAATATAATATTTCAAAGATATTCTGAACACAAAAAATTTTTAATTTTTGATGGATGTTATTGCCAATTAGTTTCCAACAATGTGCTGATTTACAAATTTATTTTGTAGCTATTCTCTTGAGAAGACATTCCCTTTTCTGGACAGACTTTCTTGAAGTCTATTTAAAAGATAATATACTGTTAATACATAAATATTAAAAAAAAAATGTGTAAGTGATATAAGTCAACTTTTTTTAAAAATTAGTTAGTGATAATTTTAGTAAGCTGGTGTCTTATTAAAATTAACGCTGGGTGCTCTGTAGATTGATGGGTAGCGTGCTGGCTTATCAATCTGGGTGTCGCAGTTTCGATTCTGGCCCAAACCCTGGCAGCCAAGGGTCAAAGTTACCGGTGCTCGTTAACAAATTTAATCTTGGAATTAATTTCTGATATTAAATATTATTAACAGTAATAATAAAAATAAAATTAACTCTTGCAAAATTTTTTTAAGGGGACTTATACCACTTTCAAAACTAACAGTTCATATGTTATTGTTAAAAGCTATTGGGCCATAATCATAGTCACTAAAAAGTAGCCTTTTAATAAGAGCTGATTTTTGTTAATAAGAATAATATGAACTTAAAGTCTTTTTTAAAAAGATAACGACTTTAGTGTGACTATGATTATGGTCTATTGTATTTAATACGTTCTTTATCTCTGTTACAGGTTATCCTAGTGAGTTATTTTATCGTGGTTCAGGCATGTGGGAAAGTATATATGGCATGGCCAGTTCATATCCTTTGGTTTGCTTTATCTTTGTGCCAGTATATTTTAATTTAGGAATTACATCTGTTTATCAATATTTAGATTTAAGGTAAGTAAATATCTTTTTTTTTTTTCTTAAATTAAATTTGTTTTTCTTGTTTTCTTTTTTCCCTATTACTCCCTTCCGTATGGTTGTCAAAAAAAAGTACAAATTAAACGTAATTTAAATTGAAAATTTTTTAAATAAAACTAAAATCAAGAAAAAAGAAATTAATTTATTAAAAAAACAACTTTACAACAGCTTACATTATATTTGTTGAACTTTCATTAGGAAAACAGCAAGAACAATTAAGAAAAAGTTTACATTTTAATTTACCAATTTAAAAGCCAACAAATGAATTTTTACTGTGTTATGGGTGAATTTAAAAAAGCACTATTTCTACCCTCACTAAACTATTTATAGAGATTGGGAAAAGGCAAAACAGAAAAGTTTATTTTATTCTCTTTATAATTTATGCGATATTCATTTGGGATGATTTGTTTAATGTTACACGTTAGGGCATTGCAATAGCTTTTCTTTTACGAAATCTCTAAACAATTTACACTCAAATTTTGTTTTAGGATTTAATTTTTATTCTGGGCAGGGAGAGAAAACTCTCACAAATACACACTTTTTCCAGTGACTGCAAATCGCAAAAAAACTTATATAGAGTTATTATTACAACTACGCAATAACTAACGATAGGATGTTATGGTAGGCATAAATTTTTGAATATTAGAAACAGATTTAAACTGAGAGTATCGTATGAACCGAAGGTAATATTTCAATTTTTTAAACGAAACTTTTTAAGTTGATTAAGATTTTTCTTAAATAAGTGTTGTTAATATAATAAAAATTGAATTTTTGTAAAATAATCAGTTAGGCAAACGATTTCAGAATTTAACTGGTGAAAATTTTATGTATATAAAATAGGGGTTCCGCTATAGCCGAAATTCTTCTAATAAATTAAACGTTTTTATAAAAGGGTAAAAACTTATTATACAAATGGGAAAAAATATTATTTGTTTTACTGAAATACATTTTCGACATAAGTATTTCCACACCCATTAAATCACTAACTCATCTAGCAGTGAAAAAAATTATTGTGCTGCCACCATATTAGAAACGATCAACTTGTCTGAAAGTTGTGTAGAGGTAGAGTGAAAATTGGTTCGTAATGTGATAACCTATAAGTCTGAGTATCACAGGTTCGATTCATACTTCTAAATCCCCAGAGCCGGTGGCCAAAATGGCTCGTTAAAAAATTTTATTTTAAAATTAATGTTTTGAATACTTTTCATATGAAATATTTAGGTGAGCGTGTGTTATTAAAACTGCCCATAAGCCTACTAGGATATTAACCAACAAAATTTGGTTTTGCTATCAAATTGTCAATATACTAAAATTTTTCTTTTTTCAAAATCTAAGTTCTAAAAACAAATTGCTCAAGAAACTTCGATATTTCTTTTTTGAATACAAATGTAAATTGTTTATTAATTATTTATTTGGTTTAAAAACTATTAAATTATCTGTTGAAAAGCTACATAGACTACATATCAGAGCGTCCTGTGAACCACTGTAATATTTAATCCTAATACAACTCAAGCCAGGTCATTCACAAAGCACCTGCTTTGAGAACTTATTCTGGCTGTTAAAAAATAAAATTAAACTAGCCTATTGTAAATGTTAACAATTCAAGTTTTAAGAGTATCTAAGGCCTGTCGACTGCAGCTTCAAAATTTATTGTTTATTTTTTCTTAGATTGTTTCTAGAAAATTTAATTTGTTTCTGTATTTGTATTATTAACAAATTAAAAACTGTAGAAAAATGCCAGATAAAAGTAAACAAGAGAAATTAATAAAGTGTGTAATTGAATAAAAAGAAAACAAGTTTTACTTTACGACAGCAGAAATAAGATTTCAAACAGAGCTGCTTGGCAACTGTTGAAAAGTACATCTTTACTAATTTCATTATAATGGCAAATTAATTTCTATTTTATATTTAAGCTTTTGACAAATTAATTATGGATGTAAGTGCCAACAAAAGTTAGTTATTTATGTAAGCATTTATTTTTAATATCATAAACTCATAAGGCTTGCTATGAGCATTTAAATAAAAATTTCCAAATATTGTGATTTTTTTAAGTGTGAACAACGTCTAAATAGATCTTTGTAGATTAGGATAAAACCACCCACTTATACAGAACTAAAACTATGACCCATTAAAAAAAATTTTATTTAAAGAATTTTTCAAAATGATTAAAATTTTAATTGAATTATTCAAATATTTAATTAATTCCATATGAATATTTAATTATTAAATAATTAATCAACATGACCTTTGACTTTGTTTGACTTTAAATTTTTCAACTAAATTAAGACCCTTTAAAAAAATTTATTTAAAGAATTTTTTTAATTGATATGAATATTTAATTAAATAATTAAACAACATGACCTTTTATTTTGTGAAGTTTAAAATTGTAAAAATGATTAAAAGTTAAATAGAATCGATTTAAATTTTTTAACTAAATAAATGTTTACTTTGTTTAAATTATATGAATTAAATATTAGTGAAAATTAATTAAAAGTTTAATCAATTTGTTAATTTGATTAAATTTTTATTTGATTGAAATAAATTATTAATTAAAAGACCTGTAATTTTTACTAAAACTTTTTGTTATAATTATCTCTATACCCCCAAATAAATCACTCAATCAATTTAATTTTTTTTCTTCTTTCACTTGAAAAGGGTTGCGGGTCATATAAAAGGTTTTATTTACTTCATTGACTGATCTGAGCTGCTTTGACTTGAACTTTTTTTTACATAAAAACTTATTTGTTAATGTGAGGTAAGGAACAACATAAAAAATTAAGCCTCTAACTTTTAAAAATTCTGCTGCTCGACCTTCCTCATTGTTCACTAAACATGTGAAAATCATTAATAAATAAAAATTCAAAAAAAAAAACTAAATTAATACATTTAGTTAAATAAATCGTTTTACATAACAAAAAGAGAAACTAAATAAATTTATTTGTAAGTTTACTTGACCTTTAAAAAAATTACTTTTATTTCAATATCTCACTCCAACCTTGCGTAGCTTTTTCAGGATATAATTAAAGGGTGTCCGAACAAGAACGCAAGATTTAAATTTGGCACCATTCGAAGTGTCATTGTTTGACATTTGAACAATTGTTATTGTTTGCTAGTAGAAGGTACGAGGTTAGTAAAAACTGACCATGGACAGCGAAGGGAGTTCGTTAATTGCGTATTGGAGAGACAACATGAAAATGCTGATTTTGATGATAATATCATCTTCAGCTACGAGGCCCATTTCCATCTTGATGGTTTCGTCAATAGGCAGAATTGTCGCATTTGGGGTGAGGAAAATCCTCGAGTGATTCACGAGAAGCAAATGCATTCTCAACGTGTCACTGTGTGGTGTGGTTTTTGGGCTGGAGGAATCATTGGACCTTTTTTTTATGAAAATGAGGCAGGTCAAGCGCAAACAGTCAATGGTATTCGGTATCGTGAAATGATAACCAGTTTTTTCTTGCCTAGAATTGAAGAAATGAATGTGGAGGGCTTATGGTTTCAACAAGACGGCCAGAGAAACAATTCAATTGCTGCATCAGTCATTTATTTAAAATTTAAATCTTGCGTTCTTGTTGGGACTCCCTTTATATATTGAAAAAAGTTACAATTATAATTTATAATTATATACGTAAAATCAAAACGAAATATCGATATAAAAATTAATTTTTATAATACGACCTCAAGCTTAAGCTAAAATAAAACATAATAAGAGCCTTATTCACAACAAAAAGATAGCAGCTCGTTAGAATAAAATTTATTCATAATTCACATTCAAAACTCGCGCCAACTAGCTGTTAGAGACCTTCCAGGGACCTTTGAGCGAACTGTACAAATTTAAAAAAAATTAAAAAAGTATTGCCGAAAGTCATTAAATAAAGAAGTTGTGTACAGCAAAACTAGTTGATATATTTGTAGATGGAATATTCTAAAAAAGTGTTATGAATAAACTATATGGCAACTAGCTGTTACAGCAAATCGGCAATTTAGCTCGTGGGAATGAAAGGCTAGCCAATTGCTAACTTTTGTAAGGCTGTAAAAATTTAACAGTTACTTTTAAAGATTTCACATAGTGTTATTTTTATTTATTTGTTTTTCTGTTTACACCAATGAGTGTGTTAACTTTAGGAGTTAAAAATTCACCGTTGATATGATTACTGTGGACAACAACCAAAAAAACTACAAATGCCATATACAACAACCAAAAATGGCTTATTTAAAAGAACTTCAAGTATTGTGGAATAGGCGGGTAATGTGGAACCCCCCGTATTTCTTAAACTAAGTATTATTTTGCATCTGTAACGATCTTAGATAAAGTTTGCAGAAACAGATTAGCAATAATTGTTTTTAGTTTTCAGTGGCCGTGTAAATAATTTATTTTGTGGGCACATTGAAACAAATGCTTAGTTCTAAACATTAGGGGCTTGCCCAGTTTTTTCGACAAGATAATATAAATAGTGTACTAAAGAATATTTTTAATCTGTAAGCATCTTGATTTAATATGTTTTATAAATTTTATATGATTTGTTTTAAAAAAAATTGCCAGGCGGCTAATGTGGAATATTTGAAGTTGGGTACTAAATTTTCATGTGAAGTTATTTTAACACAATAAAAATATTCTGAGAATTTTGTTTTATAAAAATATTTGTACCTTTTTTTATTATTATTATATACTCGTACTCTAGATTCAGCAGAAAGTAAGTCTGACTAATAATTTTAACCTTAAGTACATAATTTGATTTATTTTCATTAAATTTTTGTTATATTTTTATGTTTTGTCATGGAGGATTTTTTTATTTTTAATTATAAATAAAAATAACTGAAGTTTACTAAATTATTATATCGTTTCTGATTATATTTACATTTCACATTACACGAAGCTTTTTGAGTTGATTCAAATTTTTCTTAAATAAGTGTTGTTAACAGCGTTGCCAGGAGCTAGAAAATAAATAAGCTATATTTCCCTTAAAAAAACGCTAGAAAAGACTAAATCACGCCGAAAACAATAAGATAGAAAAAAGTTAAAAAGCTTAAAATTAACTATTTTTTTTAATTCTTTATAACATTAGAATCTTAATTATAATTTTTATAAAAAAATAGCTTTTTTTTAAATTTTCTTCTTTTTTTTATTTACATATCTTAAGTAATATTTACATAATTATAAGATTTTACTAAAAACACATGGAATATGAAAAACTAAAGAATATAATCTTGTTTTCCATATGGCTTTAAATACTTATAAGCGAATTCAATTATTTTTCAATTTCAATGTTAAAAAATAATATTTAAAATTCTTTTAAGTAATAATATATTTTTTGATTTTAAAAGCGATTTCTATTCTGATATTTCGCTCAAAAGCAAGCATTACTAAACGGTAGTAATAGATAACAAAATACTAAATGGAACAATTAATTAATCAATTAGGAATAAAGTGAATTTTTATTTTATGCCAATGCTGATCCTTTGAGAAGAATCTGTGCCAGCTTTAATACCTTTTATCAATTTATTGATTTGTCTTTAAGTTTGGAAACTATTAAGCGAAATATAATTTTATTTTTAAATCGCTAATTGTTTTTGAAAAATTTTTATAATTTTTGTAATTTTAAATCATTCATATATAGTCTGTAATTTAATGTAGACTTATTATTCAAATAAATAAATAAATAAATAAATAAATAAATCTAAATACTTTTTTTACTTATGAAATTACATTCGTTATACCAATTTATCAATTTACATATCGAAAATATTACTTTAGCTAATTTGGTTCTTAGTTTGTTTATGTATGATTTGTTTTAATTTTTCCAAGGATATTTAATGCTAATTTGAAGAGCCAAAAAGGCTAAGAAAAAAGCTAGAGGCTTAAAACGGCTAAAATGGCAACGCTGGTTGTTAATAAAAAAAAAATAAAATTTTTGTAAAATAATCAGTTACCAATCCGAAAACAAAAATAGGGGTTCCATAATACCCGAAGTTGACAGTTGACAGTTAACGATTTTACTGAATCACAAGTTTCTTAATTTTTAGATTAACTATTTTTAACCAAAAAAAGTTTTCTTTAAAATTGAATAGTGAATTGCACTACTGGATATTTTAATTTCATTATTTAGTAACAAACTGATTTAATTTCGATTTTCTGTTTGTGGCTTAGAGTATTTTTTTTCTTTCTCTAGAAAACATTTTTTTTTTTTTTGGCCCTCTGACAACAACAATATTTCCTTTTTTTTGTGTTGTGTGTGTTTAGTTAATTGAAATTTGTTGAAGTGTTAAAGTACAATCAAAAAAGGAGTCCCAAAGAGTAGAGGCATTTGTATACAAAAATTCTTGTTTTTGCTTAAATAAATTTATGTTTGTTTGCATTTGAGTGCTTACAATCAATGACACGAAAAATTCAAAACAAAATTAGAAAAAAAAATAAATAAAAACAAAGAAAACATTTTGACTAATTTGTTGGCCATGACAGCTTTTACTTGTTTGTTTAATTGATTATTTTATGTTTTTTTTTTCTTGATCTCATTAAATACAATTTAATTTGAAATGTAAATTATTAATTGGGATAAAAAAACAGCCACACGCTTACATATGTAACGTGTATTTAGAGGAATTAATTTAACTTTTAAAGTGGTTTCATATGATTGCAGACACTGATTCGGACTAACAAGATATTCGGATTACTGGATGTACTGTTATTATGTATTATAATTCACTACATTCGACAATAAAATACAAGCCAGGATTTCAAAAGAAATTTATTGTATTTTATTAATGAAGAATGAAAAAATTAAAGCTTTTCTCCTCCTCCTTTTTTTAACATACATAATTTGTGATGTAGGTCTGCACAGCTTCACGTTTTTTAACGTGTTTCATAATTATAGGCTTTGGATCCACATTATCTGTGCTGTCTCTGAACTAATAAACGAAGTATTTCCATCAGAAGTCTTAGTAAATCTTATAATATGTACTTATATATTTAGGTATATTAATTTTGCAGAATACAATTTGTTTAAGCTCCTACACCAAATTTCTTTACTAAAATTTTTCTTCTTTTAATGACAGCGTTTTATGTGCACATTTTTTGGCCATATTATTTAAATTGCTGTTTTCGCGACTAATACCATTCAGCAACAGGACAATCATAGAAGGCTCTGCATCTCAATGATGTCTCGTTAGTTTTAAAATGCCACACATGGTTTTGTAAAAAAAACAGACACAATAATAAAAAAGCAAAAAAAAAAAAAAATTCAGCTTATCGTGTTTGCAATCACTGCGGACTATAGAGTATGTAATACGTCATAAAGTCAATTCGGATTACTGGATAATTCGGATTACACAAATTCGGATTAGCGAACTGGCACTGTATAATAAATGAATTTTGTTTTTAAATTTCTATGTGCATCCCTTATATCACCTTAATAAGCAAAAGCTGTAAGTACAATCTTTATATATAAAATTCGACTGTACGTGTGTTTGACATCGTACGGCTGGACCGATTTAATTGAATTTCTTTGTATGCCTTTGGTTTACGCCTTGGAAGGTTTAGCGTTGCAATCGGTATATGACTTATTTATCTACTACCTGTTTTTACCCGGTCTTGCACGGTCCTTTACTCTTTGAGTTCGACTTCTTTGAGTAAAAAGAACGAATATACAAAAATTTTAAGTTTTCATCAAAACTCAACTTAAATTTGTAATTAAATAAAAATAGACCACGCCTATTACTACGCCCACATTGTAAATTTCTCTCAAAGCAGAGAATGCCTAAACCGATTTACCTATTTTTTTCCTTATATGTTCAAAACAATAATAAAAATAAGCCACGCCCATTTTTAAAATATTTCTTAAATTCTTTATTATATGTTTGGCATAACCCAACTTATATTTTTCTTTTCTTTTTAATTATTTTTCAATATAAATAATATTTGAAGGCAAAAAAACGTTTGCCGAATCAGCTAGTTTTTTGTAAAAATTTAATTTTTGTTGTCATGAATTTAGAAATTTCTTTTTCACGTGAGCTTATAATCATAGCCAGACCTTCAAATTGGTTCTTTTTAAAAATTATTTAATATTTCACTACTGTAAATCTTGTTTATGTAAGTATATTTTATAATCAATTAACTTTAAAAAAGTTACAAGAAAAAGCAAGCATTGGTATACAATCAGCAACAAAATATAATAAAACGACATTTCTGATCAGCTGATTTAAAATTAATGGGCTTTTTATAGAAAACTAACAATCGGATGGTGTAGAAAAAACATTTGAAAAATATACCCTCTTAACAAAATTTAATTTTTATTCGTGCTTAATTCCAAATTATTTATGTTGGTGTGCAAAATATATTATTTTCCATAGTATTCTCATTAAAAATTTCCAAAATTGTTTACTTAGTATAATAAGTACTTAGAGGTAAAGCATATCTATACATATGTTTCATCAGATGCTACTCTGAATCTTCAGTAGATTATTCCCAAGTCTCGTTAAATTTTAAGCACGAATAAAGGTTACATTTTGTTAAATTTTATAATTCCAAATAATTTAATATGTAATATACCCTCTTGTTTAAAAAAAATTAACGTGGACTTTAAAGCAAATTTTAGGGAATATGGGCTATAGTCGCACCGCGACTTTTAAAATCTATTGTGCAGCCCAGTTCCTAACTACAATCCAAGACTCCTACGAATCTCGTAATTAATGTAGGACTAATCTTGCCTATATAAAGTAAGCTTTAGAGAAATTTTTTATATAATATTTTCATGAAAGACTTTAAAAGTCTTCGTAATTTTTTTTTTTTTTTTGAATAGAAGAGTTAATGTTTTCTAAACGACTTACAAGTTTCGTTTACTTGCACTAAGATCTGCATTAATGAAAATGAAAAAATTCATCAAACGTTTGCTTTTAAAATATTTTTTAAGTAAATTGCATTCTCTCCCAAACTGAGTACCTACATGTTACTGGGAATATAATCGGTATTTACATATATATATATATATTTAAAGGGTGTCCCAACAACAACGCAAGATTTAAATTTTAAATAAATGACTGATGCAGCAATTAAATTGTTTCTCTGGCTGTATGACATGTGGCACCGTCTTGTTGAAACCACCAGCCCTCCACATTCATTTCTTCAATTCTAGGCAAGAAAAAACTGGTTATCATTTCACGATACCGAATACCATTGACTGTTTGCCCTTGACCTCCCTCATTTTCATAAAAAAAAGGTCCAATGATTCCTCCAGCCCAAAAACCACACCACACAGTGACACGTTGAGGATGCATTTGCTTCTCATGAATCACTCGAGGATTTTCCTCACCCCAAATGCGACAATTCTGCCTATTGACGAAACCATCAAGATGGAAATGGGCCTCGTAGCTGAAGATGATATTATCATCAAAATCAGCATTTTCATGTTGTCTCTCCAATACGCAATTAACGAACTCCCTTCGCTGTCCATGGTCATTTTTTACTAACCTCGTACCTTCTACTAGCAAACAATAATAATTGTTCAAATGTCAAAAAATGACATTTCGAATGGTGCCAAATTTAAATCTTGCGTTCTTGTTCGGACACCCTTTATATATATAAATTCTAATTTTATTTTATTTATATTTTATGCGCTTTTAATAATGAATAACAAAACCGTTAAGTATTGGCCACTTTAGATTTAGTCCGCTACGACTATTTTCTTCTTGCAACCCTAAAGATTTGAATCGAATGAAGAGATCACAACTGCAACATATGCCTATATTGAGAGCTTTGAGAGAACCTATTATTTAGAAAAAATAAAAAATTTCTAAAAAAGCTGGACTAAATGTATTGATGTAAAAGAAGATTATAATAAAAATAAAACGCTTATTTGCCTAAACCAAAAAATTTTTTTAAAACATTATCAAGTAGCCCTCGTATTAAACAAAAAAAAGACGTTTTATATCAAATCGGAAGCATGAATTTTCAGTATATATTTAAATGCAAAATGGCCTAGGGATAGAATCCTTTGTTTTGTAATACTTTGACAAGCATTTCTGCAAATATTTTAATAAGGGTACGAAAGCATACATGTGGTTTAGTTCTGGCATTGTTAACAAGAAAATTGAAAATCAGTTTAATTAAACGCCATACAGAGAAAGAAGACTAGTCATGGTAAGAAACAAAAGAAAAATGTTTAAATCATAAAAAATACTAATATTTTATTTGAATAATTGCTTGTTGCTATGATGAAAGGCAGATTGATTAATAACTTGGTTTTCGGTTTTAAAAAAAGTGTGTGCGTCATGCTGCGTAGTTGTGCAATGCGTTGATTTTATTACTTCATTTCAAGTTTTTTGATTTGTTTGTATGATTTAAATAAAAATTTTTATTCAAGCAATATGTTGCAATAAAAACAGGGTACAGGCAACACAACAACAAATTCCGTTGACTGCCTTTGTCATCTTCCATTCAGCTATTTAAATATTTTCAAAAACGACAGCGATATAATAGGAATAGCTGTTTGATATAGAAAAAATGTTGGGCATCATTTTTACAAAAGTTAAATTATTTATTCAACAAAAGGCTTAATTACGAGTGTTGTTGTTGTGTGATGAAACAGTAATATGTGGTCGAAAATTCGGCTACGAGATTTTCTATTAAATGGAAATAAATTAAATTGTAGAAAGGAAAAATCACCTTTCTAGTGATTATTTTCAAATTGATTGTGGAGTAAGTCCAGAACAGATTATGTACTTACGTCTAAGTGGAACCAATTTATTACCCAAAGGCATTTAAAGACCAAATCTCTATGTTGATATTTTAGAAAAAGTGATGTTGTTTAATGTAGAAGAAGAATGCCTCTGCTTTAAATCTTTCAACAAGACCATGACAAGAAGAATACTAACAAAAAGACTCGTCAGTACATTTTAGTCAATAACATTAAATTTATGGAATAGCTTGCATAATGTGTGAAGCAAAACCCATCAAAAACAAACAACTTTCTGATGCAGTTAAGAATTTATGTTAAAGGATTCTCAAAACTTCAAACCATTCGCTACGCTGAAGTTATTGCTTTCAAGTGCAATAAAATTTTTATTTTTGTTCAGCTTGAAATATTTTGTCAGCAATAATGCTTTTTTTACCGTTCAAATTTCCATAAAATCCTATAAATTTAACAATAAAAAATAAATAAAAAGTGATGCCACTGCCTTCAGTGCTAATTTTTAACGCAGCTGTTTCCTGGGCTTCCATCATGCTATTGTATGTCAACTTTAACCAAAAATTATGTTTTTGTCGTTTTTGTCGTACATGGTTATAACATTTGTAGTTATTGTTGCTAATTTCCCAACTTTTAAAACAGCTGCTGCTCTAACTTGTCATTAATAAATATGACATTTTAAGCATAGACAAGGGATAAACAGTTGCTTGTTCGCCTTAAGGAAAAAAAAAATTGAGTGTTGCAGCAACTACAGAGGGAGAGAGAGAGAGAGAGAGAGAGAGGAAGAATGTTACAACTCTTGAATTGATACTTGAAATTATATAGAAATTTTTACTTTAATTTTATTTTCATTAGTTATTTATTTAATCAAAACAAAATGTTTTTCGTTAAAGGGATGGCGCTAGCATGAGAATACAAGCGTGTTGGCACAAACGTGGAATTATTTGTCAACTTTTGGTTGTTTCTTTTTTGGTTTTTATTTCTTGTCAAAAACAATTCGTTGGATTACTTCTTAATTAACTATATTTTGCATTTTTAATGAGCTCAATCATTACATTGTTATTTAAATTTATATTTTACAACAGAAGAAAAACAACTTTGATACATTTGGAGCAACAAATTTTAAACAAATGCAAATGACATCAAGATTAGTGAATGAAACATCTGGCTAAAATGCTATTTAAAAAAAAACATATAAAAAGTCTGCCAAAAACTTGTCAGTGTAACAACATGAGTGCGAGGTTGATTAGAATTTTACCAAAAAAAAATCACTTTTTATCCCAAATACCTTCACACATTTTTCATTTGACAAGAAGATTTGAAACTTTGTTTTGTATAAAATTAGCATATTAATTTCCAAATACAATTTCACATACAAACAAAAACATAAAATTGTTTTAAAATTAATTTTATACAATTTGAAATGGCACGTACGCATCTGCATATTTATTTAGTTTTGTAAAATTATTAATGCTAAAGTGTTTTAGCTAAAATCGTTTTTATGTGTTCAAAAAAAAAACGAATTGTAAACAGTGGAACAGCAAAGTCTACATTACCCACTTCTTTACCTCAATTTTAAGAAAGATACGAACAAGCAAACATTATTCTTCACAAGAAATATGTAATTTTCTTTAATACTGGGAATGAACTCGAAAATTTTTCATCTCAAAAAAGGAACACAGTTAATAGGACCAGAGACCTATATTCGCATCTCTCTGGTATACATTAAGCAGAAAAATAGTTCCTGAGTTGATTAAAAATTGTCAAAAAAATTGGGACTGGACTCCCACAGGCGCAACGCTTTAAACCGCTAATGATGTACATACCCCAGAAGGCACTGGCACTCAACAAGAGTGACCTCAAACTCCTAATCTAATGATTGACCGGTCATTGTAATCTTAGATATCACCAGCGTAAGAGCCAGACCTCTAGGAAACTTCTTGTTAACTCCCATTAAACAGCATAATTATCTTCTGGGTGGTGGTACATATGGCCCATTTCCTATAATGTCAAATCTCCCCAAGAACGCGGAATAATCGAACTGGACGATTTTTCAACCAAAATCATAATGAGCGACGAGGCTAATTTCCACCTTAGCGGGTACGTGAACAAGCAAAACTATCGCTTCTGTGGCACCGAAAATCTACTAGTGATGCACGAGGAGGATTCACGCTGGAGGAGTCATCGGGCTGGTCAAACGACAACAGTGGACGGTGAGCGCTATAGGGCCATGTTAACCGAGTTTTTTCTGCCGCAATTGAACGAATTAGGACTGGGGGACATATGGTTCCAACAGGACGGAGCAACGGCACACATTTCATTTTCATTTAGAAAAAAAATGAGAGCCAAACAACATCGGATGACTTCTTTTGACCCGCCTTGTACATACATACACACATGTATCACTAAATAAAATATTATAAAAGGAATCCCTTCAAATTTCCTTTTTGCTGCCTAAATTCATGCTACAACATTTGGCAAACAAAAACTACGATTCGAAAGATATCGCATGAGATGATTTGCTTACTCGATACATATCGAAATTTTATTCGATATAATAATCTACTCTCTATCAAATGCAGTGATTAGATCCAAAATTATTACATCTGGAAAGTTAATTAATTCATTTCTGGGCACAGAATACCCAACAAAATAACAGCTCAAAAACGGCTTATTCACAAGCAAGCGTTCATGTGGAAAACGTCAAGAGATAGAAGATCCCAGACTTATGTAAACCTGTAAATCTACTGTCTCCTTCTCTAAATTTAACAGTAAAAGTTTTTGTGGCTGGTTGTAGTCTATGGTAATGGCCGTTAGTTAAAAATGTTTTTATTGTTCTGTTACTGAATTTTTTTTTTTTTATATTTTTTGCATTCTTTTTATTTTTTATATAATTTTCCAAAAAATCTTAACAGTTAGTTTCGGAAAATTTTAAATTGTTATTTATGACATTTAACTTTTTATTAAATTATTTATAATTTATCAGTTGTTTTTTAATTATTTTTTATTTAATGGATCTTAGCATAAATTTGTTTGTGTTAAAAAAAAAAAGGAAATTTAATTAAATCTTGGGTAACATAAATAATTTTTCTAAACAAATAAAACGAGCAATTAATTTTTGATATTTAAACTAATTTGTACATCTCACTGTCTAACACTAATGTGCTGGTGTTTGTTTATCACTCAAAACCTCAATGAGCTTGATTATAAATATTTAATCAAAAAAGGATGAACAATAAAACAAATAACAGCAACCTTAATAATGTTAGTTAAACCAGTGGTAAAAAGAATGAATAAAAAGCACAAGGTTTAATGATGCCATAAAAAGGTTTTAAAAAAAGCCTTGAAGTCAATGTTTGTCAAAACACTTTCTTTCAGTGTAATAGTGAAAGGTGGCGCAAAAGTAATCCTCCTATCAGAAAATGCTATAAATTTTGCGATTGGCCCCTAATGTCAGTTCTGTTTTGACATTTGTGTAGTAAACACATGCGAAATACACGTTAATAAACAATGTTACGCTACACTGCTCCAGAACGCGGAATATTGGTGACTATTTATTTGACCAATAATCGGTCGGTGACTTTGGCACAACGTGAATTTCGTCGCAGATTTCCTGGCCGTCCAACGCCTACTGGTGAAACACTGCGACGTTTAGCCGCTCGCCTTGAAGAGACTGGCACAACACGAGATGCTGCCAGGCGTGACATACTCCGGAATAGCCGTTCTGCAAAGAATATTGCTGCTGTAGCCGAGGATATCATGGAAGCGCCGTCGACATCAACGAGACGACGTGCCACGCAAAGGGGTATCAGTCGACGGTCTTTACAGAAAATTTTGGTACAAGATTTGAAGATGTTTCCGTACAAAGTCCAGACGGTGCATCAGCTGTTAACTGCTAACCACCAATCGCGTCTAACATACGCTCAAGCCATCCTTAATCACCACCAAGAGGAAGATGAGTAGCACTTATTGATATTTATTATTATGATTGGTAAATTAAAAAGTGAGAAATATTTTTGTTTTTGCTGTTAAAATAAGTAAAAAACTTAAAAATTCTTAAAATATGCTATAAAATGCTGTTATAAACAAAATATGCAAAACATCTTCTTTGCCAACATTCGTAATAAGTTTTGGAACATACAAATAAATCATCCGCAAACTTATAGATAAAACATGCAATTGCATATTTATGTTTCCCCACTCATTACATTTTTTTGCAACCTTTCAGTAGACTCATATATTTCAATTACAAATGCGTGAAAATCTGCCAACTTGTAGTAATGAGTTTTTAAGCGTTTTACTTTTCTTTTCTCAATATTTATAAAAGAATGTAACACAAGGATAACGTGCTCACGTACATACATTTATTTTTCTTTTCATACCACAAATCTTTCCGACAATTTATTGTCTATACTTCCTGCTGTCAGGTAGTAAACGCGAAATGAAACATACTCGAACTTGTATTAAACATATTATTTTTCATTAACTATTACGTTTGTTTCGTGATTATTTTAGTTTTCTAAAACCAAAAAAGTAACAGGAAATATAAATTTTAAGAAAAATTAAGAAACTTTTACCCAGGAAAATAAACCAACTGTGGTAGATATAACAAGCAGGTTATAATTGAAGACACAACAGAAAGTACTTGTTTTATTTTTGTGTCTTATTAAATTATTTTACAGGACTACTATTTCAAAAGACTTAAAAAAATTTTTTGGTGCTAAAATTTCGTTGAAATTGTTTAACTAATTAAAGTCTTTTATATGTGAATCAAATAAATGCCAAAGAAAAAATAAACAAAAAAATAAATTATAGAATATGAAACGACTATGAAACTGTTCACTATTCAAACAACATTTAGTAGAAATCAAAAGTGTACTTTTAAAGAATTAAACAATATTAAAAGTGTGGCAGACAACAACTGTACTCTGCTTATTAAAAATAATGAAAACAAAAACATTAACTGTAAAAGGAACATTT
This sequence comes from Thelaira solivaga, assembly GCA_947397855.1. Classification (NCBI taxonomy): domain Eukaryota; kingdom Metazoa; phylum Arthropoda; class Insecta; order Diptera; family Tachinidae; genus Thelaira; species Thelaira solivaga. The sequence continues at coordinate 39,787,787 of OX377610.1, forward strand.
ATTTAAGTACAAAAGACAAGCAAAATTTATTTTTGCGCATTTAAGTTGTTGTTATATCGTTGACATAAAAACATATATCATCACACTTTCCTCTTTATTTTCAACCAGATGGTTTTGCCCGGTCTCGCCCGCAAAGACATTTATTATTGAGTCTCTATCCTTAGAGATCGTATGTACCTATCGTTTTACAAATAAAAAACCCATCGAAATAAATGCAGTCATTCACACTACTTTATAAAGTGGCCCTTGTTTTTGCTAGATTATTATCGTAGGCGCCACCCAAGGTGCTAAAGAAAATATTTCAAAGCATAAATTAAGGCTTAAATTAAGTACGGGGTAGTGAAAATCGTTGATAAGTGGGTTTAAAAATGGGAGCAGACAGTCCAAAAGTATATGGTGACTTTCCTTCCAATATATTTAGAAACTAACTATACTCGACACATCTATTGAAAACAAACAAACAAACAGAAAATGAATTTTATTTATTTTCAATTGAAAGGAAATTCAGTGTGTAAGTGATGTTTGTAAGAAGCGCATTATAATAATGATGTTAATGATGATGATGATGATGTGAAGAGGTAATTATTTGTAACTTTAGTAAACATTTTAGTTTTGTATGCTTAACGTACTCGTATACACATTAAAGCACATTAACAAGTCGGAACAAACTGGTTGACTTTTACTCTCAGCCCCATAATAATACGGAAATGTTATTTATTATACCTACAAGTGCCTACACACATTTATAAATAAAACTACAATTATGCGATAGACATTAAATGAGGGTGTCTAACACTGCCATATATAATTTTTAATAAACCCTGTAGAAATTATGACTACTACACGCAAGCGTGTAAGTTTTCTACTATAAAGGACTAACGTATGAAGTCAAATGTAAGGAAATACGATTGTATTTAGGATATTTTAGAAGAGCAAAAAAATCTTGCGTATACGCTTGTTTAGTCACTATTAAAGTTCTAGTTGTGTGCAATAGCTGTTGACTATGGATACACTCTAGTTTCAAATAAAATGTTTTAAATGGTCCAAACAATTTCTAGAGGGTATTTACTAAAAGCTTGCACTAGCATACTTGAAAAGGCTTTCAAGCACTTTTTAATATAAAATATTACACATGTTTATAGTGATGTGTGGCTGTCAAGTATGCTTGTGCAGCCCTTTAGTATTTACAGAAATGAACTTGTATATTGAAAATTTTGTTACAAACTTCTTTCTATCTAACATATAAAATAGAATAAATGTTTTTTTAGCTAAACAGTTTATTTAGTTTTTGATGAATTATTTTTTTTTTCTGCTTTTGTTTTATTATAAATGTTTTATATTGGGAATACTATTATGAAGAGATCAACATTCTTCACAGCAACGTGACAAATTTATAACCAAACACATTATACACAAAAAATAAATAAAATAAATAGAAATAAATAAAGGCAAAAATTAAAGAAAAAATAAACACTCATTAACATTTCAACATCAATCATGAGTTTTTTAAAAATGGAAGTTGTGTGTGAATTTGAAGAAAATCAAAACTAGTTTGATTTTTTGGATACGCACACAAATGCATAATTTGATGTAGAAATTGTATGTGTCCATCCACCGTTCTATTCAATGCTGTTGTAACCAAAAGAAGTAAAGGAAAGACAAAAGAAATATTGAATATTTGTTGTTGTGCAAACTAATTTTCATTGAATTAATGAAATAAATGGTGGGTAAATTTTAAGGGCCGATCTTGATTTTGAATAAAACACAAATTATTTTTATTACGATAATATGGTATGGTTCAATTATATATTTAACAAAATATCGGCCAAACGGAAGTCGTAACCGATAGTCCAAATTTTCGATGACGCTGAAGCTTTATGCCGAATTATCTCATCCTTTAACTCTTAAATTGTTGCTGGCTTATCGACGTACACCTTTTCTTTCAAATAACCCCAAAGAAAGAAGTCCAACGGTGTCAAATCATATGACTTGGCGGCCAATTGCCATCGGCACCACGTGAGATAGCACGGTCATTGAATTTGTCTATCAAAAGAGAAGTTGTTTCGTTAGCTGTGTGGCAAGTGACACTGTCCTGTTGAAACCACATATCGTCCACATCCATATCTTCCAATTCGAGCCATAAAAAGTTCGTTATCATCTCACGATAGCGAACACCATTCACAGTAACTGCCTGACCAGCCTCATTTTGTAACAGTCACTTTTTGTGGGTGCATTGGTTTTTCGACAATCACTCTTGGATTATCATTCGCCCAAATGCGCAAAATTCTGCTTATTGACGAATTCACTGAGGTGAAGATATGTCTCATCACTGAAGAAGAAAAAATCACTGTATAACTTTAACGCTGTGCTCGATTGTGTATCTTTCTATGGTTCAAATTGAGTTAGTCTGAAATTGAGAAATGTTAAATGAAATGCAGAAAAAAACTAGACATTTAGGTGTGGTTCACATTCAATATCGACCGTTAAAATTTAACCACACTTTATTTCAATAGCCTAATGAAACGTTGTCATTCTTTGAAAAGTAATGAAATTTTTCTATGGATTAAAAAACAAAATTCTGTCATTGTTCCTAAGGGTTTAATGGGCTCTTTTATCACATTCTTTTATATTATCAGTGCTGTTCTGTATTTTGAATCCGCATATTTTATTCGGAATTGAAAAATTCAGCACCTCATAATTACTGTGCGGTCCATTTTAAGATTTTTAAAATTTTGTTTTTGCTTTATTTTGGGTGCGAAATTATTGGTAGAATTAAAAAAACATAAAACTTTTCATTTAATTAAAATAAAATAATGTAATTCCACATTTTTTCAAATCCGTGTGGAATACAAAACATGCATGTTGCTATAGCATTTCTCAATTCACTGCATAATGTAGAACTCCATTCCCTTAAACTTTAAATAATATTTATAACAGCTTCTTTAAAAAAAAAATTGTTTTGCTTTTATCATTCTGATCTCACATACTAACACTTGTTTTCCTGGAAATATGCCTTTTCTTTAAAGGTTGTACGAAAAAGCCATTAATAAAGTAAGTACCCGTGTACGTATAAGCGATAATTTCCTTGCAGTGTCACTCATACGGCAAATGAAATAAATTGTTTTAAATACATTACGAGTATTGCTGTTAGCAATACATATGTACCATGGAATATCATGTCAATGACAACATTACTTTAGCAAAATTTCCAAAAACCTTTTTTGTCCTTTAAAGTTTAAACTATTGAGCGTCGTATAGCGTTGTATACCTTATTGCTCGCAGTCTGACATGGCAATTCCAAGAATAAATACATACGAGTACATGTACACAAAGTTAAAAGAGAAGCAAAAAGCAAAATAATATAATTTCTTTTAGCTGTCATCACTAATAAACGGTTGAACTACCACAAATTAAATACAAAACGATTACACACGCATACGCTTTAATGTTTGCCTTTACAAACCCATACGGTTATAACAGGAGCGTACATATAGAATGGATTCGAGTGTGAAAAATAATTGCTTTTAAATAAAATTATTCCCAAACGCTACTGATCTACAGCCATCAATCAACACATTTTCAATATTTAACAAGCTAAATTCAGCTTCTCTGTGTTAGCCAAGTATTCACATTTTTCACTTTCCATATTCTTCTTAAATATCAAAAAAATATGTATTATATAAGTGGAAGCTAGTTTATTAAGCTTGAGGTCGTATTATAAAAATTTATTTATTTATTATTGGAGCGAAATATAGATATAAAAATAAATATTTATAATACGATCTCAAGCTTAATAAACTAGCTTCCAATTATATAATTATATAAAATATATTGATAAAAATAATTTTCTTTAAATATTAATTTTTTTATTAATCCTAAACTAAATATTTAATTTCAGTTCAAAAAACTAAGATTAACGAACTCTAAGAAAATATTCTTTCTGAAAACCTCATTTTTAAAAGCAATAAAGTGTTTCCTGCAAATTTATAAATTAATAAAAAAAAGAAATTCTATTAGAGAAATGCAAAATAAATTTAATTTAATTAAAAATGTTTATGAACATTTTTTTAACCAAACATATTTAATTAAATATTTTAAATCACCAGTACAAGCAGAATACGAGTACACAAAATACATACATACACACATTTGCATACGACCGACTACCTGGTTTTGCATTTGTATGCACAAATATTACGCACATACACAGCTTAAAAATATCCATTAAAAAAAGAAACCAAAAGCAAAAACAAAACAAAAATTAATGAAAATCTGAAATATCGGTTATATTTTTGATATTTGCTTTTATTTTCTACACAAACAAATTAAATTACATTTTTTTGTCCGCGTTGTGTATTACACAAAATACGCAAAAAACATGGAAAAAATGGATGAAAATCTAAAATTCGGATTGATTTTGATTTTTCTGAACCATTCGTTAGCCGCTCGTTTTGATTTTTTGCACAGACATTATGAGTGTTATTTTTTTGTTGGTTTTTATTTTAGACAAATTAGGCACAAAACATAATGTTATTAGCGATTTTTTACTCAAAGCTCCGCCATTTATGGACCAATCCAGCTGAGTTTTAGTTCAGATATTATTAATATAATATACTCGTATAAAAAAAAAACTATGTACTAATTTTTTATAGTTTGAATAAAATACGCAAAAAAAAACAGAACAGAAATTAATAAAAATCTAAAATTTCGATTATTTTTTTGATATTCCTCGGTCATTTGTGAACCAGTTGCTCTAATTTTTTGCACATATAATATTACCATACCACGTCTTTTTGTCTGTTTTTTAGTTTAGACAAAATGTACAAAAAACCCAATCAAAAAACTGTCGAAAATTGAGGTAGTCGCGCTTTTTGACTCATAGCTCAATCATTTATGTGTTTATCTGGCTGAATTTAAAAAGCAACTAAAAAAACAAAACAATTGATAGATTGGTGTGCTATACTTTTCTGTACGTTGTTTACGGACTTCAGAAAGTTGATTTCAACGATTACACTGACAGACAGACAGACAAACGTTGCTATTCATAACAGCCCCTAATATATATAGTTTATAGAGTGTACGATGTAAAAATTACAAACGGAATCACAAACGTACATATACCCTTCTTACTTACAGTGAAGGGTTTAACAACGTTAATGATACAAAAACATTGAAAAATATTTATAATATCATTTTCTGTTGCTGTTGTTGGTATGCTGTATGGTGTTTGCAAACCGAAAAACAGGACGTTATAAGTTTATATGGTTGTGTTCTGAAACCTTTTAGGACAAACTTTACAATTATGCAAAATGTTGATATGAAAGACATGTATGTAAATACATGCGTGTACATACACATTTAAATTGCTTGTTTATGGTGATATGGTATGACAGTGGTTATACGAAATGAGTAAGTAGAGTTACAAATTGTTAAAAAAACATATTTATATTAAATAATTAAATTGAGCTTTACAATCTTATATCTAAGAACAAATATTACAGAGATTCTTAAGCTATGTCTGCACTAACAATAAACATCTTAACAATAAAGAAATAACGGCAGCAGAATAACTGAAAATTATTGCTTTTTGCTGGGTTTATGTTAAGGTATAGGAGCACATAACTCTCAATTTGAAAGAAATTAAGAGGTAGAGATGTCTGTTTTTGTTCTATATAAATATTTGTTTTCCAACAGATTTCTTAAAAAAATTTGCCCCTTAAAACTCTACATTTCAAGACAGTAGTTATGCCCACTCTTAAATTATGTGTGATATAAAATTTATACTCAACAAGGCAAATGATTTTCTGCTGTATGTACGAGTATGCGTAAACAACAAAAATTTGAAAAACATTAAGCTACATTTTTTTTCAAGGTTGAGTTACGTTTAAAGGCTGCGAGAATCCTCAACTTTGAGCACAAGATATCCTTTTATTTTTAATAAATTTTTTAAAAAGACAAAAATATGAAAGACTAATTTTCTTTTATTGTTTTTAAAATTTTTCTCAACTGTAAGACAATTTTTAATGTTTTTTTTTTTTAATATATGATTGTAATTATGTTACGTTTACATACATACGAGCATGATATCAAATGCCATGCTAATGAATAACAGAATGACAAGTAATTTCACATGTTCGTATGTACAGAATACATATAAAAATAAAGAATTAAAAAAAATTAAATAAAATTTAACAACAACACCAGCCATAACAAGAGCTGAACAACGTCACTGATGAAAGTGAAAAATATTATAGTTTTCATTTGAGTTGAAGGCATGAGTTAATTGTATATCACATGCAGAAGCACACACAAGCATGCACATGCATGTTTAGCAGATGCTTTACCAATAACTTTTGTACTGAAGTATGTAGTTAGTTAGGGTATGCGTAACTTAAGCTATGATCACATTGAACAAATATTTGTCGAAATGAGCATGTCCCCTAAGCCTTCTACATTTGCATCGCTTAAACTGGCCATGCACATGAGATTTTTGATATGTTAAATATGCATGGAGGTGTTAGCGAGCATGTCAAAACGAGTTTGAATAATTTCAATTACAATGGAATTGTTGGGCCATTCGTTTCATTTTAGTTGCATTTATTGAAATTTTAAAAGAAAACACTGATATTTAAAAAAAAAAAAAGGGTTAGTTACTTCTTATCTTCTTTTTTTTTTGTATTGAGTACAGAAAAAAATAACCAAAATAGAAATTCGCTTCGCAATTCATGTTAACTCGTCGGTGTTTTTGTAATTCTGATTTGTTGGATGTTAGTGGTTGTTATATTGTCAACAAATCAGTGTGAAGAAAAACATGTGTATGGCTAGCTTAAGATTAGTTAAATTGTGCTTTATAATATAACATACTTGCATTATTTTAAATAATTTTATGTGGGAACGGGATAAGTACATACTAAATTATCAACACATACTTAAAATTGCGAGAGAGACAAAAAGCAAGTGGGTTGTATTTGAGACGTGGAAGAAGTAAGATCGATCATCAAACAACTTACAGAGAGCTGGAATTAAGATGTAGTACGAGGAGGACATAAGACGGAGTGATCGGTCGTCAAATCAAATAAGTTAAGAAAATATAAACTAAAAATGTTATAATGGATTAATAAATGAATTGAAATTATAAAATACCGAGTTAAGAGTGTGATTAAGGCGGTCGTAAGTACCAGATCCTATATTTATGTAATAGAAGTCATGTTGGCCAATAAAAATATTTACCAAAAAGTAATGGTTACGCTTATTTCAGCAAATATTTATGTAATGTGAGTGTGGCTTTAAATAAATCGTTTTACACAACAAATGTAGAGCCATTTTAATTAATAATAAATTAATAACTTTATACACAAACGTAAATCTTATTAAAGGTTTGTTGTTATTTGCAGTTTTTTTTTAATGAAAAATTATTTTAAATTTGATTGAATAAGAGTAATAGTTGCTTATGCATGTGTATGCGTGTACATATTTGTTATGCAAAACTTTAGTTCAACTGTGAATGTATATGTAAGTCCTACTAGCATATTGGAAAATTATTCCCTTAAGCCATTCATAAAGTGAAATCTTTGTGAAATCTAATGTAATCAAAAATATTGTGCAAATATGTTTGTATTTAACTGAACATTTTTGGATGTGTAAAATACACAAGTTGTATTCTAAAAATAAAATAAATTTTTAAATTACGTGGGTGCACATAAGAAATACATTTGATTCTTGATACTTTTTAACACATTTGCATACAAGCCCTGTGTAAAAGTAAGGCAAGTGCGTGGGGAATTTTTGTCATTTAAAAAAGTGGGGCAAAAGATGTATTATTAAATTGTGCTTTAAAAAAACAAGACGAAGAAGTAATCTGATGTTGTGCAAGTATTAACTAAAGTATTCGGTAAATCTACTGAAAGTAAAAACAAACAAAATAAATAATTTCAAGTGTTAAAAGCAATCTGAAGAAGATCGAAATAAAGGTCTATAGTAATTCTTACGTTGGATGTCTTCTCAGTAGATCAACAAGACAAAAAAACGTGGAAATAGTAAAATAAATTTTATTAGGACGTGTGATACAATATTTTCGACAGCAAAGTTGCTTAACCTCTATCAAAAAATCCAGTAAGAATTTAGAGATTTTAAATGGATGCCTTAAAAAAAAACCTGACGAAGAACTATAAAAGCTTTACTAGAGGAGATAAGACAAATTTGAAACAACGTTATTTTGTAATAAGAGAACAAGTTGCCAAACTCTTGTAGAAGTCCCAGTAAAATGAATAAAGTAATTATAAGCTTGTGCTAAGAAAAGGTCGCTTAAATAGACTTAAGCAACAATTGATTTATTGTCGCAATTATCTTAATAAGCTTATTCTTGTGATTCAGGAGTGATGCAGCGATATATTCCATACTTAAAAAGATGACAATCGAAATAATTTTACAAGAAAAACTCTTAGAAGCTCTAAAACATGTTTTCATTTTGCATATATACAAAGAAAACAATTCATAAAAAAAAATACTTTAGGTTAATAAGGGCTTCTTAAGCAATTTTTTATGGGATATTTCTCTTATTCTCTCTTTACATCTAGATTAGTTTCAAATGTTATCTAAACAGTAAATTTCTGACACACATTTTCTCTATATAAAATAATTTTTGTTTACCAGAATTCACTCTTAATTCTCTCATCTTCTGTTAAAACTTTATACACACATTTAAGCTGTAGCTTAATTTTCATAAGAAGTAGAAAAACTTAAAAACAAAACTTTATTTTTACCCTCAAATAAAGTTTAAATGAAAAGAAAATGGAAAAAAATTAAAAGATTAAACACAAAAATTGTTGAAAAATTATTACAATTGTTAAAAAAAATACTAGTTACAAAATACAGTAGAAAACCTATAAACAAAATTAGAAAAATTACAGAAATTGTTTTTTCGTTCAGGTAACATGAATGGCGCAAACGTATTTTCTTGCTCCCGTAATAAAAATATTGCTGCAATTGCAAACATTATTTTACTGAATTTGTTTGTTTTGAATTTAAAAATATTTGCACATTCTGCTAGTAAGTTCTTCTTATTTATAACAATCAATGTGAGCTGATAGCTTATAAAAATTTCATGGGAGATTCACTTCGAGGGAAATACAAATCTCATGGGGAAAAATATTTCAAATGTTATTGCCCATAGCGATGAGTCTTCACTGTATCACCCTTTACATGTGCCGCTAAGCACATGTTACAAGGCCATAATTAATCATTTTTCTATTAAGCGGGGCTTATGTTAATAAAGGTTATGATATTTTGCAAAAGAAATTACAGTTTTTTTTTTAATTCCAATAGTAATTGTTCTTTATCCAATGCGAACATTTAGTCTCAGAATTAAGGAAAACATACCATGTTAGGTGGTCGCCAATTTTTACTACCTTTTCAAGTTTATTGTACAAATTTTTATTTTATTAAATTTAATTTTTTTATAATTTAAGTTTTATAATAAACGGTGCAACCTTTAGCATAAAGTTTTCTTACTTCGTTATTGTATTACACACTTTTCTACTTAAAGTAAATGATGATTTCATATCCGTTGGCAAGATAAAGTTTTACTGAATCCAAAAATATAATGCAGTTAATAAAACGTTCACTTAATTCATTTATTTTAGCAAATTTAGTTAGACACATAAACGTATACAACTTAAATTTATTGCATGTTCTACAAACTACTCACAAAGTAGGTACAGTTAAACTTCTATAGCATAAACATTTTAAAGAAAAATTCAGTTTGAAAACCGTGTTAGAAATTAAACAGAAAAAAAATATGTTTCCTAAAAACAAAAACAAAATTGATAATGATGATTTTTTGTGGAATTCTAGAATTTTTTCAAGTTTTTTTACAAAATAAAAACAGATTTATTGACTAATCAGCAAAAGTTTATATTGAATACTTAAAAAGCTAAATTAAGGACAAGTCAAGTCCTTGCCTACAGTAATAAAAGTGTAACTCATTTAATATTTTCCCATAATTTCAATAAAATAAAAAGCCTGTTTAAATACTGACATTTACATATTACAGTAATATTTTAGACAAGAATAAGAGCGTTTGTTAAGCCAAATAATAATAAATCATTCTATAATTTCTTGGAAATTTTTTAACAAATTGGTTTTTGTTTTGTTTTTCTTTTTTTTAGATTTAAATCCCGCATGGTTCGCTGTTTGGCATCCTTCACTTATATAATACGTCAAATATGTTCACTTGGTGTTACAGTTTACACACCCAGCGTAGCGTTATCGACTGTGATTGGTATACCATACTGGGCATCTATTTGCTGTATGTCAACAATTTGTATATTCTTCTCAATCAAGGTAAATTAGAAAATCAAAAATATAATGGCTCGTTACATACCTTTGCTGCATCTGTACAACAAAATAGAAAAAAACTCTTAATTTGTTTGACTATAAATTGTCTTATTTGCTTTTTTGTTGTATTTTCATTTAGGGTGGTATTAAGGCAGCCATAAATGCTGATGTTATACAAACTGTGTCAGTTGTACTGGTCTCCATAGCCATCATTATTAAAGGCACAATATTTAGTGGCGGTGTGAAACGAGTTTATGATATAAATCGTAATGATGGTAAGTATTGTCCCATCACTAAAACAAAACACAAAAAAAAAAGTCTAATTAAAAAGTTTTTAAAAATCACCTCTGCCTAGAGGATCTTTTGTACAGGCTAATCTAGCTAAAACAGTACATATTCAAATGAATTCAATATGAACCCCCGGATGTTTGTCAAACCAAACAAACAAATAAGCATCTCAAGGCTGAGAGAGCATTTGGTCGCTTATTTTTTTTTTTTTTTCAATAAAAATTTACTAAAAAAGCTACTGTTTGCTTTTGCAGACATTGGACATTGTTTTTCTATAGTGATATTTAAAAACACATTCATCCAAGATCTTGGACCCCAATAGCTCAATTGCTTTTCTTACCTTTCAGAAAATAGTCGAAGCTGTGGTGCGATTCACTATTCATTTTTAAAGAAAAATTTTGCCAGGAGCTAGAAAAAAAAAATAAAATAAAAACGATAGAAAAGGCTAAATCACGGCCAAAAACAAATAAGCTAGAAAAAAGTTAAAAAACAGCTTAAAATTCAAAATTTTCTTAATTCTTTATTACATTAAGAATCTTAATTATAATTTTTATAAAAAAAATATGAAATATAAAAAACTAAAGAAAATAATGTCGTTTGCCACATGGCGTGAAAGGAATTTAATCTGTATGTTCTAAACTTTTTGAAAGTGTTTTAACATTTTCTGAAAACTTCGTAGTTTTTATTTTATGATGTAAAATGGGCATACGGAATTTTCAAAAAATGTTTAAAAATTATTCAAAGTAACTTGTGAATACTTGGGCAGTAGATTATAAATTTAGACAACCTCAGCTTTAAGTGATATGTATCCCATCCCGTAATCTTCTATAGTATTGAAATACTTATAAGCGAATTCAATTATTTTTCAACTTCAATATTTAAAAATAATATTTAAAATTCCTTCAAGTAATAATTTATTTTTTGATTTGTAATGCGGTTTCTATTCTGATAGTTCGCTGGCTTTATCATATTCAAAAGCGAGCAGCCTCAGCATTACTAAATGATAGTTTTAGATAACTTAAGTGGAAGAATTAATTAATCAATTAGGAATAAAGTGAATTTTTATTTTACATGTTGGAATCTAAATACTTTTCTTTACTTATGAAATTACTTTTGTGCGACCAATTTATCAATTTACTTATCGAAAATTTTACTTTAGCTAATATGGTTTCAGTCTCAGTTTGTTTATGTATGATTTGTTTTAATTTTTCTAAAAAAAAAGGATATTTAAGGCTATTTTGAAAAACAAAAAAGGCTAAGAAAAAAGCTAGAGGTTTTTTCATAAAGACAAAATCTAGCCTTAAAAAAGCTAAAATGGCAACGCTGCCTATAGTAAAAGAAAGAATTTTGTGCGGTGAAAAATAAAAGTGAATATAAAGGGTGTTTTTATAGACGTATAGAACTTTAAATTGCAATAAAACAACGATGGATTATTCGATTGACATGAATTTTATTTATCCGAAAGACAATCTTGTGGCATTACATTTTAAATATGATTTCTGGCATATGACCGCCATGGCTGGCTCGGATGTAGTCCAATCTAGACGTCCAATTTTCGATGACTTTTTCAAACATTTGTGGCCATATATAGGCAATAACACGGCGAATGTTGTCTTCCAAATGGTCAAGCGTTTGTGGCTTATCCGCATAGACTAATGACTTTACATAGCCCCACAGAAAGTAGTCTAGCGGTGTTAAATCACAAGATCTTGGAGGCCAATTCACAGGTCCAAAACGTGAAATTAGGCGGTCACCAAACATGTCTTTCAATAAATCGATTGTGGCACGTGCTGTGTGACATGTTGCGCCGTCTTGTTGGAACCACAGCTCCTGGACATCATGGTTGTTAAATTCAGGAATGAAAAAGTTAGTAATCATGGCTCTATACCGATCACCATTGACTGTAACGTTCTGGCCATCATCGTTTTTGAAGAAGTACGGACCAATGATTCCACCAGCCTATAAAGCGCACCAAACAGTCAGTTTTTCTGGATGTAACGGTGTTTCGACATACACTTGAGGATTAGCTTCACTCCAAATGCGGCAGTTTTGTTTGTTGACGTAGCCATTCAACCAGAAGTGCGCTTCATCGCTAAACAAAATTCGCTTATGAAAATCGGGAACAACGGCAATCTCGTTTTCGAAATAAAATTGCACTATTTGCAAGCATTGTTCAGGCGTGAGTCTATTCATAATGAATTGCCAAACCAAACTGAGAATAAATCGCTGGACAGCTGTTAAATCGGTCGCCATCTGGAATAGTAATGCCAACTTAAAGTTCTATACGTATATAAAAAACACCCTTTATAAGCCATTTTTGGTTGTTGTACATGGTAATTTGTACCAGTTTTGGTTGTTGTATACGTACCGCATTTATATAAGCGATTAATTTTTAATTCTTAAAGTTAACCGTTAGTGCAAACAGAAAAATATGAAGCTAAAAATAACACCAGGTCGAAGCCTTTAAAGTTATATAGTAATATGACGGACTACAATCACATCTGTATACCTCTTGCTGAGAGCTTTTTATTGCCTTTAAAAATTCTTTCAAAACTTTACAAGCCTTATTTCTGCAATTTGTGTTCATTAGCTACAATATTTAATCGTCACACTTCAAAAAAAAATTCAAAGTGTAGCTAACAAATGCATGTATGCACGTAAATAGCCTTTAACCCAAAAATAAACATTTCTTTATTTTAAACTAGCTGTTTTACCCGGTCTTATTCGGTGTTTTTTTATCTATGAGTGGAGGTTCTTCTAAGGAGATTGTATTTATATATAAAAATTCACAGCAATCTGTTTAAAATTTAGTTTTTGATTAGCTGTTTTTATCCGCTCTCGCAGAGTCAGTACAAATTGACGACCTTCTAACAGACCCACTTAAAAGCGGGCGTGGTCGATACAAGTGCTTATGGTGTCCATTCTTGCAACATAAATATATTATGTATGTATTATATCATTGACTAATGATATTATATCATTGACTAATGAACGTAAAAGTGGGCGTAGCATTATGTTCGTCACTGGTAATGTGGCTTCATAGTGGTGAAAGAATTTTTTAAATCACTTCGGCAGTTTAAGACATTTTTCCTCTTTTTAATATTAATATAGATTTAAAATAAGTAAATAATATTAATTTGGTTTTTTTTTTTACCTTTTTATCTGCAAATAATTTTAATAATAATTTAAATATATAAAAAAGATACCTAAAAGCCTAAACAATACTTATTTATTTATTTTAAGTAAATAATACTTTTATTCAATAAATGCATATGCCCTGATGTTTTACAAAATTTTCCTTTTATTTGTAAATGTTTTTTTTTTCTTTTATTTTAATTTTAATTTTAATTTCAAAATAAAACTGCATAATTAACGTTGGCAAATATTTTCCTTGTCAACGCATAAATACTCATTTCATTTTCCTCTATTACAATTCAGTTATGAAAAATAAAAAAAGAAATGTTCTGACACATGTTCATGTGATTTGAAATTTTCTATAATTCTTTATTATTTCTATGATGAAACCAGCTACAAAAACAATTTCAAAAAAGCACCTAATAAATTTAAAATTTGTAAAACAAATTTACTAAAACATATAAGGATTGGCAATAAAATAATCTTTATCAGTCTTGTAATTTCGAACATATTTATTAAGTTAAAAAAAGCATTTTTTAAGACAATTTCAAATATTTTTCCCAAAAATGAATTTTTATTTTTAATGTTGATACTTGCATATGACAGAAATAATATGAGAAAAATTACATTAAAATCCATTCAAAAGCTCTAAATTTATTTGCTACTAGTATTTATCTCGCCACTTCATCAGCAAATTACCAAACAGTTGCTATTTTAATTTCTCATTGCGTTTTAGATCATTATACGCTGTCCTGGGTTTTTTAATGCAAATAAAATCAAAATTTATCATTAAAGTATGTAAAGAGTACCATTTTGTCAGTTTCTTGTTTTTTCGGTCTCGTTAATGTTAAAAACAATCACACACTCCCAAAAAGTACCATAATAGTATATTTGTAAAGAGTACTGTTTTCTTCTCTTAATTATTTTTCACTTTCAATATTAAAAGATTAAAAAGTACCATTCTCATCAATAAAAAGTACTGATTTACCTCTTAATGGTATTTTACTTTGCTCAAGAGTGTTTGACCCCAATCTCATAGTTTTAGGGTTGTTAGTAGAAAAGCTTTAAAAAGTACTATTCAATTAAAAGTATAATTTGTCCAATTTATGATTTTCTGCTTTGCTTCAGACCGTTAAGCTAAGTCTCATTCTTTTAGATTCGTTAATAATAACGTATTAAAAAGTACGCTTAAAATGTATAAACTGTACTATTTAGTCTCTTCAATGAATTTTACTTTGCGCAATAATTCTCGTACGAGATCCTAGGGTCGTTAATAATAAAATATCAAAAAGTACCAAAAATATATTTTCTAGTTTGAATTTTGGCTCCAAATTTAGTAATTCCGGAGATATAACAAGTCCGATTTTAACCATTTTTACCTTTTTTTATTCCCTTAATATTTGAGTTTCCAAAAATTTCTTCTTATTCGTCCTATACATTATAAAAGAATACTGCTTACCGAATTTGAAGTCCGAAGCTTTAGCCCTTTGGGCTGGGCGATGACTATAAGTCAGTCAGTCAGTTAGTAAGTAGCATTACTCTTTTACAGGGTGTCCGCCGAGATGGTATACTACTTTGTTTTGCCGCCATTTTGGTAAACATTAGTCTTGACAGTTCATATTTGGCAGTCGTGAAGTAGACACGTGGCAAATTTCTTATGGAAAAATATTCGATAAACCAACGTGTTTTAATCGTTAAAACATTTTAATAAAATCAATCATCGATTACTGTGACGATGAGAAAGTTACGTGAAATTTTTGGGAGAAACAACGTGCGAATAAAACGCACTATTTATCGTATAGTGAATTATTTCGAAGAAAGAGGGTCTGTAGGTGATAGGCCCAAGCATGGACCACAACGTACTGCAAGATCGGCTGAAAACATTACTGCTGCTCAAGAAAGTATTCAGGAGCTTGGTCTTCAAAGAACAACTTTGGCCACTATTTTGCACAAGGATTTGTATTTGTTTCCATATAAGATTCAGTTGACACAAGAGCTTCTACCACAAGACACCCTGTATATGTATAGATTTAGTGGTATCACATAAAACCCAATGTCATAGACGAAAGGTTTTAATTGCTAAGAAACCTTAGGCACCCAAAAAAAATTTCATTTTGTTAAGGCCTTTATGTTATTTTCAAAATTTTGCGGCCACGTTATTTATTCACTTTGACACATTTTCTCTTATGCTTTTCCCAATAAAGGGTGTCACGAATAGAAATACGTATTTTTTAAAAGTTATGATTTTTTTTGAATAGACTGTAAATTAATTAAGAATCGAATAAATTATCCCTGCTCTGAAGATAAGCCATTACTCTTTTCACGTTGTGGGTGAATTCCTTGCTCATGAATTGCATGAGCATTTTTTGAGCCTCCAATTCAAAAATTTTGTATACTTACGAAGCCATTCAAATGGGAATGTGCTTCATCCGAGAATAAAAACTTTTTCGAAGAAATTGGCATTGACTGCAATTTGCTCCATTTACCATTAAACGAATAGTTCTTTTGTGAAGCGCTCGATTTTTAATAATCCAAATAAACATGTGACAGCTGCTAAATTTTTGAGTTGCCACTTACACCAAAAAATTACACTAAATTTAAAAATTTCACTCTTATTGAGATACCCATTCGAAATTCATTCGTCAGTGCACATCTTTTACATTTCGAAATGCTAATTTTCATGAAGCAATGATGAATGAATGGATGGAATTATAGTTTGTTTTAGTTGTTTACACATGCAGCATTTGAAATACGACATATTTGGCGCTACAAAAAAAAGTAACACGATGTTGAGTATTAAAAAATAACATGAAATGCCTTTTTTGCATGAATTGCATTAAATACATTTTAATGGCTTATGCTAAATAGGAATAGTAGTACTAAGAGCATGATGGCATAATTTTTCTATTTCACTACTAGTCTAGTTAATTTAACCGCGACAAAGTAGCTAATCATATACTCGTACTGGTATTTATTAAAATGGATATATACAGGACATCTCTGTGACATATTTCATGTTATAACACATCAATGCTTTTATTAGCGTTCATAATTTATATTGTAATTTATTTTTAAGAGCAACAACAATA
Source organism: Thelaira solivaga (assembly GCA_947397855.1). Classification (NCBI taxonomy): domain Eukaryota; kingdom Metazoa; phylum Arthropoda; class Insecta; order Diptera; family Tachinidae; genus Thelaira; species Thelaira solivaga. The sequence continues at coordinate 39,804,634 of OX377610.1, forward strand.
ATTGTGGACAATTAATATTGCATTCAGATGCCACTTGACCAAACACTTAATGAGGACTCATTAAAAAGTTATTGTCAGAAAATAAATGACAAAACAAAATAATAATATTAAACAGTTTCAAATTTGTATTCCTACTTAGTTAGCAAAAAAGTCCTTAAAAAAAAGTCCTTAAAAAAATTAAAGTTCTTTTTTATTAAAGAGCAAAAACAATTAGGCTCCGATTATGGTTCACAACACTTAACTACTTTGATGTTGTGTGTTGTGAATTGCGATTACCGTTTACAACACTTATTTGTTGTGTTGTCTTTTCAGTTATGTATGTTAATTTTCGGCGATTATCGTTCACAACATGTTGTCTTATATGTTGTAAGAACATATAAAAATATACAACTGGTTTTTAGGTGTTGTCTCATTGTTGTGATTAGATTTTTGTCGGTTTAAAGATAAAAATGCAGAATAATTTTTAAGTAAAATTGTAAGAAATGTATTTTCAGTGGATTTTTTTAAAGATTTTTATTATTTTATATAAAATTCAACAAACAGTTGTCTGAGAAACTGCCATCAGCAAAAAAAAAAAAAAAGCAAACACCGGATTGATGGTTTTAAAAAATTAGTCTATTTCACCAGCGAAACCATTCTTGTTTATGTGGAACAATTTAAAAAATTTAATTCCAGAAAATGTTTATTAACCTTGTACCTAGCAGTTCTAATGGGTTGGAACTGTTCTGAATTTTTTTTACGAACTCGTGCGATGTCTGTTTTCTGTGTACTCATTATCGAAAAAAATAGAAACACGTTAATCTCCATTTTTTTGTTTTATTTAACTTTAACAAAATATATTTATTTTAGTGCACTTCATTTTTCTTTTTTTTTTAATATTGTTTTCTTTCAACTTTCCAGTTTTATGCATGCACGCTTGTATTTTTAAGAAAAAATCTACTAACATTAATATACAACTGTGTGACGTACACAACAGCTAGATGTTGTGAACCATAATCGCATGATCAATTAGTGTTGTAAAGGAGACAACACAACATTTTTGTGTTGTGAACCATAATCGGGGGGTTAGTTTTGAGCAAAACATTTCAAAATGTTTCCACGGGAGAGAAAAACTTTTTGCATTTCAATTTTCATACTTGATTTGACTTGCCTAAAAACAAAAACTTTTGCTTGATTTCATGTAATGAAAATTTTATTTTCACCTTTCATTTTTAGCACAGAGGTGGAAATAAATATTATTTTATAAAAAATTAACTACAGAATAAAGAAAAAATATTGCTTATTGCTTATTTTTTCCAATCCATTTTATTAAATTACAAATTCTTAAAAATTTAATAAGCATATCAATTTTAAAAAAAATTTTATATTTTTGAGTAGATCAGCTGTTATGACAAACAGTCAGACGTATTTGTACATGTCGTTAGTGACTAAGAAAACATGTGCATTTTAAAATTAAAAATCACATATAAAAACAGTTCCGTCTTCATGTTAAGCCGATTTGTTTCTCCATAAACATGTAACCTCGTATATTTTATTAAAATCCATGCACAACTTCTATTTTTATTCTCAATTATTCAGTCATTCATTCAGCCTTCAAGCTACTCGTACATCTTTATAAAAGATACGAAAAGAGAACAAAAGGGAATTGCCGAGTACGAGCAAGTTTGTAACCCTTTCCATTCTTCGTTGGTTTCTCTCCTACAACATCAAGAATTGCAAAAAATTGCTGTGTGCGGTCCTGGTCTATATAAGACTCGGCACAGCTGAATTTAACTGGATCCAACCGTTATTATATGTACATATATGTCAAGTTACCATCTTCATTTAGAAGTAATGCGATTCATTAACTTTAAAAAATTTCGAAATCTTGTTTTTTAACAAAAATTTTTTTGTTTGCCTTAAATTTAAGTTAAGTCGACTATGTTGCAATTTAGAAAACAATATAAAATATATTTTCTTGTATTTACGCTAAATAGTTGTTAATTTTTTGAAAAAAAAAAATAATAAATCTAGATTAGAATGGTACTGAAAAAAATATCTAAATTTTTTAATAATACGATTTTTGTTAAATTTCATAGTGAAAGGAATACACAGCTAATTTGAAAAAACAAAGTTAAAATTTGAAATCTGTGCTCAAGAATATATTTCAAACAGTTTTCAGTTGCATCCAAAAGTTGACTTGAAGTTTTAACCTTGTAAAATTATTCATCTAATCGCCGTGGAGTTACAAATATTGTAACTAACCCAACTTTGTTTTGTTTATTCAAAAATTTGTTCACAACAAAAAAATTTATGAAATATTTCTAAACAACAATAAACTTATTATTTATTTTTTGATGTATTTACTTTTAGGTCGTTTAAGTTTCTTTAATTTTACTGGCGATATGACGGTAAGAGTCGACACAACTTCCGCTTGGTTGGGACAATTATTTGTATCTCTATCACAATTTGGTTGCCAGCAAAATTTTATGCAACGTTATGTTAGTTTAAAATCATTAAAAGAAGTAAAACAGTAAGTTTAAATTTTGCCTATTAAAATTTATGCAATTCGGTAATTTAATTACAGTAAAACTTGCATAGCTTGAACTTTCAGTTTAGATATAGCATTGGTTTTAAAAATTATAAAATAAACTATTTATTGCCGTTAAAGTTATGGAAGTTTTACTGTAAATTAAATTTTTTCTTAATCATTTTCTTATTTTTTAAAAAATTTTCAGTGCCATGATGTCCAATATACCGGTTATTTTTATATTTTTCTCTTTATCTTGGCTAACGGGTTTGGTTATTTACTCTTCCTACTCAGATTGTGATCCCTTAAAAGAGGGCTATATCAGTAGACCTGATGAAATTTTACCCTTTTACGTTGAAGATCAATTATCCATAATACCCGGATTTTTGGGTATATTCATGGCCACCTTATTTAATGGTGCTTTGTGGTAATTTCAAACTTTATTTGGCATACTTACCAAATTAAAAATAATAATTATTTAATTAAAAATAATTTTAGCATGATGGTGTCCAATTTAAATTCTTTGGCAACTGTAATATCTGAAGACTTTTTAACGTTGGTGCCCAAGTTTAAAAATCTATCCGATAAGCAACAATTGAATGTTATAAAAATGGTTACTGTGATTGCTGGAATAATTATTATGGGAGTGGCTTTTGGTGTGGGATTATTATCGGGTGTAATTGAATCCTCAATGATGGCGTTTTCTGCAACATCTGGTCCATTATTGGGTTGTTTCATATTAGCCATGTTAGTGCCAATTGCAAACTGGAAGGTAAGTTTAGAGTAGTATAAGAAAATAAAGAGACGCATTAAAATTACACAAAATATTTTAAACTTAAAAATTATATGAATAGCAATTCTGGAATTTACAAATAAAAATTCCGCTAAAGCGGGAAATTAAAATTGCAGTATGTTCTAAGAGTTACTAGCAAAATAGTAAAGCAAAAAAGTGATTTTAAAGAAAGTTTTTAAAGTAACATCCTCATGAAAAATGTTCCTCTCCAAAAAGAAAAATAGTTCAATTATTTTGTTGTTTATTCTGCACACTATAAAACCAAATACATGATTAAAATGGGAGCTTTCATTTTTCAGGCGGAGGTTTCGCTTTAGAGCTATTTGCTAAGGAGTGTCTACTAAGGGGAATATACATTCTCTCAGACAGTCAAGCAGCTTTTATGTGCATTGGCATGTTATTCCTTTCCATCAAGATTGGTCTGGGTGTGCTATAAAATTCTCAATGTTTTGGTAGAGAGAAACGTGGTTACCCTATTGTAGGTAGCGGGTTACGAAGGGCATGTGGGCAATGAAATGGCCGACTATCTAGTTAAAAAGAGTTAGAAATATTTTTTTCAGAGGTCCAGAGCCCTTCTGTAGGGTAAACAAAAATACACTAGTGCCCTAGTGCGGCAGAAAGAGAAACAAAGTCTACAAGACTACTAAAGGGCTGAAAGGGCCATGCGGCAGTCAAAGAGTCGCATTAACTTCGAGCGCATTAGATCAGACGTTGTTTAAACCTCAGAAGAAATGATAAAAAAATTCTACGTTGAGTCTTGAATTGTAGTTAGGAACTGGGCTGCACAATAGATCTTAAAGGTCTTGGTGCGATTGATAATAGTAATAAAATTACATGATTCATTATTAATTTCTAAAGTTTACAAAATTAACTCATTTTTGAGATCAGAGCAACTGAAATGAAAGCCATTCTTAAAGTAATTTAGAGTGCTGATTTCAAATTTGCATTTAGTTTTTTTTTTTCAAATTCGCTTTAATGTCCGAGATATATATAACATTATCTCTTAAATGAAAGAGTATCACTTGAAAACAGTGAGTAGCATCATTTAATTGAGAATAAAATCAAAAGTTTAAATCGATTTCAATAAACTTATGAGGCTGTCTACATGCTTGGAAAATAAAATGGCCGATTGTTAATTTTCTTTATTTTAAATAATTTTTTGAAAATTAAAAATTTCTAAATTTTGCATAAAAAACTTGGTTTTGCGTCATAACTTTTAAGATATCTTTGAAACTAGTGAGCGAATTTTAGTTTTTATTTATTTTATTTATTAATTCTCTTAAATTATAATTTTAAATTATAAAGTAAGAGGGAAAAAAGGAGGAGCGAATTTCAAAACAATGTGGGTAATAAAGAGTGTTTTTTATAGATGTATAGAACTTTAAGTTGGCATTACTGTTCAAGATGGCGACCGATATAACAGCTGTCAAGTGATTTATTCTCAATTTGGTTTGGCAATTCATCATGAATAGACTCACGCCTGAACAACGCTTGCAAATAGTGCAATTTTAGTGCAAAACGAGATTGCCGATTTTCATAAGCGAATTTTGTTTAGCGATGAAGCACACTTCTGGTTGAATGGCTACGTCAACAAACAAAACTGCCGCATTTGGAGTGAAGCTAATCCTCAAGTGTATGTCGAAACACCGTTACATCCAGAAAAACTGACTGTTTGGTGCGCTTTATGGGCTGGTGGAATCATTGGTCCGTACTTCTTCAAAAACGATGATGGCCAGAACATTACAGTCAATGGTGATCGGTATAGAGCCATGATTACTAACTTTTTCATTCCTGCATTGAACAACCATGATGTCCAGGAGCTGTGGTTCCAACAAGACGGCGCAACATGTCACACAGCACGTGCCACAATCGATTTATTGAAAGACATGTTTGGTGACCGCCTAATTTCACGTTTTGGACCTGTGAATTGGCCTCCAAGATCTTGTGATTTAACACCGCTAGACTACTTTCTGTGGGGCTATGTAAAGTCATTAGTCTATGCGGATAAGCCACAAACGCTTGACCATTTGGAAGACAACATTCGCCGTGTTATTGCCTATATATGGCCACAAATGTTTGAAAAAGTCATCGAAAATTGGACGTCTAGATTGGACTACATCCGAGCCAGCCATGGCGGTCATATGCCAGAAATCATATTTAAAATGTAATGCCACAAGATTATCTTTCGGATAAATAAAATTCATGTCAATCCAATAATCCATCGTTGTTTTATTGCAATTTAAAGTTCCATACGTCTATAAAAATCTAGTTGTAGAATGAAGAGTTTTCTTTATAATCCAATATAACAAACTGATTTTAAGTAAATATCGCATATGTCATCTCTTGAATTTAGGAAATTGAATCTCGAAAATTAAAGCCATTAAAAAAACAAAGTTCTGATTTGAAATCAGCTTTTTAAAATACTTCAAAAACAGTTTTCAGTTGCTCTGGTTAAAAACTGTGTATACTTGTGGGTTTTGCGAGCGAGTTTCATAAATTAAATGAATGATTTTTCTCTGAGTGTAATTGTTGCAGGCCTTTAAACACAACACTCCTTTTTTCTACTAAATCGCTCTTAAAATAATAAAAATTTAAATTTTAAAAACATTTAAGAGTTCAAATAAAATACTCGTATGTACTGTAAAAATGTTAATATTTTTGTTTTTATAATTGCAATTTTTATTTTAAGGGTACATCCGCTGGCATGGTTTGTGCCTGCTCCGTGGTGCTATGGATTATTGCGGGATCTACTACCATTGACAAAAGTGCAAATAATGAATTTTTACCAACATCTACTGAGGTGCGTATTGTGGGTTTGAAAATAAATTTTTATTTAAATATTTTTTTTTTCTACGCTAAGAAAAATTTAAATTATTTAAAGCTGTTAATTGTTTTTCAAGGCAAATAATTCCCATATTTAATTTCTAATTGTATACGAGTTAAATATTTAACATTGACAATACACAGCCTTCCAAAGTCGGTGACACAGATGGTGGTTATGAGGAGAAAAGAATTTCTCCAAAAGTGAACGCTCCACCAAACCTGTGAAGTTAATATACATTTTTCGGCATTTTAAATATATAATATCATCTGTCAAAATGTGAATAAAAAAATATTTCATACTTTCAATAATACAAAATTGTATATTAGCGCAAATATACAAAAAAAAATACTTCAAATAAAACTGTTCAAGAAAATAGGAATTTAATTCTATACAAAAGTAAAATATACAGAAATTATAATTTTAAAATTTAATACAACAAACGAGCATAGAATTCTTTTGTATTAAACGTTTAATTAATTTATGTTTTTAGAAAGTTTTTAGTAATCAAATACTAATTTCTATAAATATTTTGTTTTGCAACTTCCTGCCGGATTCGCTTCTTTAAGATTTTTAGTTGCTTAATTTTTTCTTACAGCTTGATCCCCAATATAAAACTTTATTGGTTGCTTAAATTTAAAATAAGAAAACTTAATCAAACGCTATATTGATTGATTTATTTATTTAATACTTTATAATAAATATATATAAAATATTATGGCATTTTACAATTTGTTTATAAATTAAAATTATTATTTTTCAAAAATGTTAAAGTTTCTCTTCTATATTTTTTAAGTGATCTGGAAATTGATTATAAAGGTTTAAACCTTTATAAAACAGCGATCTCTGCATTGCATTAGTTGTTACTCTATAAATCTTAAAGCTTGTACAATTTCTCAACTGATACGGTTCTACATCTCGCACATACACTAGTTGTTCGCTCAAGTATTCGGGTGCATATCCTATCTTCATTTTATATCACTTTCAAATATAACTGCTCATATGTTGTTTTAAATGTAAGCAACCGTTAAGGTTCAATAGGGTAAACAAAAAATTTTAAACAAACATGACAGATCCTTTAATTGTAAATTAAACTTAAATCAGTTTAAAAATTTTATTATTTAATTATTTTTTTTTTGTCTATTTAATTTTTGTAGGGCTGCACAAATTTCACATTTTCTCAATCAATACACAAGCTTGCCGAAGAAGAATTTTCATTTGTGCCTACTTCATCATCGTGGTTGGCACAACATGCAGCCGATAGCAATAGCATTGCTATGAATACCAATTATACCAAGTTAAATGGTTCGTCACTAGGCTTAGAAGCAGTAGCAGCGGGAACAGCAACGGCATCAGCAGTTTTGCAAGAACGGTAATAAAATCATCACTCTTTAATACATTCGTTTTAATTTGCACGTATCTGCATGTGTGTGTGTGTGTGTTTGTCATTTGTCTACTCACTAACCAATTGCAGATGTCATTCATATGTACGAGTATTCGTATCTCCTTGTTCCTATTTTAAACTGATATCTATTTTGTTTGTATTTTTATTATCTACTTCTTCTTTTTCTTTTCTCTGCAGCACACCATTGCAGTACATGTACTCTATTAGTTACATGTACTACAGTCTCATAGGTACTACGTTGACAGTGGTTATAGGCACTATAGTTAGTTATTTAACACAAGACCCTAAGGATGCTTATGATGCAAAATTACTGCATCCACTTGTGCTTAAATTTTACCAACGTTTTACGGGTGAAAAGCCTTACTATGTCAAGGAGATCGAAATTGTTGTCGGCTCAAATGGTAGCATTAACAGCAATGGTGGTTGTAGTGGTGGTGGTGTTAATTGTGCCAAAATTAATCACGCTTTTGAGGCTCAAAATGAAACCAATATTATAATTGCTGTTGGCAAAACTGACAAAGACAAAAATCCCATGGAAGTTATTTTCACAAAATCCATTTCCAATACACCTACATCACCAGCATTTCCAACAACAACAACAACAACAACTGCCACTACCGTTCATACTGATGCAGCAAATCATACCAGTAATTCAGCATTAGAAGTGCCAAAAATACAAAATATATTTTCCACGACATGTTCTGATAATAAATTGGCAACCAATGATGTCAGTGGGTCATATCGTCAAATTACAGAAAAGGAATGTGTATGATGATTAACCGCTTTTTTATACTGAATCGCTATACTTTAATTAAAAAAAAAAAAAAAAGAACACAAGAAGAGAAATAAATAAAATTCATTAATAGTGACTTAAGCAGATTTACTTAATAGATACATATGTATGTATGTGCATAGTATGCATTAAGAACTTCACACATAGATACAATTTTTTTATAAGAAATCCTATAAAATATTTAAGAAATTTTAAAATTACGGCCAGTTTTTCAAGCTTAAGCTGAGTTTATAATTATTTATTTTTTATATCGATATTTCGCTTCAGGATATAATTATTTTATAATTCATAAAATTTACGAATATACGAATAAGCATAATAATTATTTATTGAATAAACAAAAAAATACAGCTTATTTATGTATTTAGTTTATTTAGTTTATTTTAAAATAAAAATTAACTATTAAAAAAAAAACTTTAAACATGCCTCAAGCAAAAATTACACTGTACAACAAAATTTAACTTTTCTGAAAGTAGGTTGTGGTACAAGGGACTAAATAAATTGAAACGTGTATTGAAATTTTGAAAGTTTAAATCCAAAACTATTTCAAAATGGGATTTAACGTTTTCCCCTCTTTTCAAATTTTGATTGTGAATCGGCATGGGTAACCTGTGCATCCTACAATTTAGGTATATGCAATGTTCAGCAAACTTAGGTAAAACACTACGAGGAATATTTTTGTGACACCTTTTAACCTTCTAGCTCTTCAGTTAGTCTAACTTTTTTGACCCCTACTATAAAGACGAAAAACAGAGTTAGAGGGTCAAAATGTTCCAAAAAATATGTTCCTCGTAATAAGTCTCTACACACTAATCTACATAAATAAATTTCCCTGAAGAAGACCTTCAAAAAACAGTCGAAATGTCGGAAAATTTAAATGAAAATTTTAAATTTAACGCCACAAATAAGTCAAAACAAATTATTCAAGGGCTAATTCGGTTTTACTTAACCCTTTCAGCCCCAAGGAATTTCAAAGTTGTATATGATAATTCGTCCTAAAATAACGTAAAAATTTATTTTTATGTCCTTCTAAACAGGACTTGGGATTTCACTTGGACAAAATATAAATATTTAAAAATTAGACATTTATACTAAATATACGTTTGTTTAGCCGTTGACGGAAAAGGTTCAGTAGCCATAGCAATGCTTCACAAGCTGCAGCTTTGTGTCTTAGTTTTTTAAATTTTGACTTATTTATGGCGTTATTGTTAAAATTTTAAGATTGATGTGTTCAGAAACTTGCGAGGAATATATTTTTGTATAATAGGGTTAAAATGTTAAACTAATTTTTAAAAAATGTTCACTAATTAAATAGTTAAAGAGTTAAAAGGTTATACAAAACTATTCTTCGTAGTGTTTTACCTAAGTTTGCTGAACATTACATGTACTTAAAATGGTGGAATCACATGTTTGCCTACGCCCATTCACAATTAAAATTTTAAAAAATTGAGAAACTTTAAGCCGCATTTAGAGATGGGTCCAAGTATAAACTTTCAAAACGCCAATACACGTTTACATTGTTTTGGTCCCTTCTTCCATAATCAGTTCACAGATTCTTCTTATTTTTTATGTTGTACAGCATTATTTATTAAATTTAACAGTTGAGGCATGTTTTTCGAACTAAGACAATAGCTAAAACCTCTTTTTTATATGCAAGATAATTAAAAAAAAGAAAATAATTTAAGAGAAAAAACATTTGTAACTAGTTTTAAATGAGTGACGATAAAGACACTGTGATCATAATGCATGTTTAATATAATGTATTTGATTATTTTTAGAATTTACACACATACATATTTTTAATTTAAAAAAAAATAAATAAATAAATAAATAAAAACCACAAAATACAAAAAAAAATACCTTCTTTACAAATTAAATTTAAATACAAAATATGAGTATGATAAAAGGTTTTGTTAAAACATATAAATTCATTTCAATAATTTGTATTATTAATCAAGAATATCCCTCAATTTATGTAATAATTAAAAAAAATTTAGATGTACGATTTCAGAATTTAATATAATACAAAAACACAAAGTACAATATACATAAGTTTAGGATTTCAATAAAATAAAAATTGAATTATATTAAGAGCGATTTAATTTTAATTTTTTTTTCTTTGGTTTCAAACACAGTAAGTCAGTAATACTCGTAATTCAGATTTATAATAGTTTCATTCATTCAAATGAAAATCAAATGAATTTCAAGTTAAGTTTCTTTTGATGTGAGAGCGTATGAATGTTGGATAAATTAAATTAAATAATACGTCCATGTTTTGAGAAACGCACGTTTTTAAAACGAAAATCGTTTTGCACAACGCTAAAGCATGTTCTGGAAACCACGCATTTTGCTTCCGTTTTTCTCATAGAAAGTGAATGAGAAAACGCCAGTTTATAAGTAAACAATTGACAAAATCAAAGTAAATTTTTTAAAACCATATTTTTTATGGAAAAAGGCCAATTTTGGTTGAAATAAAAAGAAAATATATTTAATTTGAATTGTGCAACATATTATTTTATCTTTAACTCTTAGCTTGTGCAAAATTCATCACTTTGCTTCAGTGTATGCTTGCGGCTTGAAAACGCCAAAATTAAGCGTTTTGCGTTTTTCAGAACATGGGTGATAATCACACGTTAGAGATATCTGCATAGTCACACTATGCAACAAATGAGAAAAAAAATTTCTTTGAACGAGAAAATTTGTTTTTAATGCCTATTGTCGCCTGTTAAAAATTATTAATATTTCAATTTCTATTGATAATTTTTTATTTGTTTTCTTTTTTTTTTTTTTTTGTAAAACAAGACCTTTTTCACACATCTCATCATAAATTTCAAATTATACTGCCTTTAATTTGTTTTTCCATAATTTTTTATTTTTCGAGTTATTGAGATTAAAGTTACAAAAAAAATAAATCTATTTATATAAAAATGAATCCCTATATCCCTTGGTCCCCCCATCACGCGTGAACGGCTGTACCGATTTCACTATTTTTTTTTTTTTTTTTTTTTTTTGTTGTGTTTATTATTGTCAGGGTTCTTATGACAGAAAAAATTTAAAAAATTGCGCCGAAAATTGGAAAATTTAAGAATCCTTATTTAAAACCACTTTTTACATTTTAAAAGTATTAAATAAATAAAATTCATGTTCTATACATATGGTATTCCTACTCCAAGGAAATATATAATATTTGAACGGTCAAGCCCATTTTTACACCTAAGATTTTTACACTATACATTTTTCCAAAAAAAATAATTTAATATTAGCAGAGGATGGGTTTTTTAAAAATTTTATTTGTTAACAGATTTATCTAAAAATTGCTACATAAGGGTAAAGATTCATGTAATTAAAGACCGTGCCGGGCAAGACCGGGTAAACACATCTAGTATTTTTATTAAAAAAAAGACTAAAGCTCAATAATCATTAATTATATTATATATAAAAATAAAAGTCTTAATATATAATTATATAAATTTAAGTATTTTTTTTTTAAGTATGAAATTTGATTTTTCAAAATAAAAAATAAAAATCGCTTGATACTTACCGGTTTTGTTATTTTGTCCAAACCAACATATGAACTGTTACATTTGAAAATGGTATTATAACACTTTAAAAAATAACGAGTTAGCTTTAATTTTAGTAACATTAGAATACCATTTAACTAGACTTATTGCCGACTTATTTAAAAAAAATAAATATAACAGTTCATATAATAAAAATAAACTAAACCATAAATCATTGAAATCCATGTACTCGTATAAATATTTCCACTTTTATTAAAAAAAATATTTTATAAAAAAAAAATTTTTTTTTTTATAATTCCAAAAATAATAAAATATAATTTCAAATGAATTCGACTTTTGTCTTCCCTTCTATGATTTCCAATGTTCTATAGTTATAAAATAAACTAGCATTTAACTCGCTACTTTGTCAGCGAAGTACCATATTGTCACTAATAAATACATATAATTTAAGTGAGTGAAGATAAATCTGCCGAGTTAAATATGCTTAAACGTAACCCGTTACGTTTTTTAGTATTTCTAAATATGTTTTTAGTATTTATGACATATTTATTGTAGAATATATACTTTTATTTCAATGGTTTCTATTTCATTGATTTATATTTTATATACATTTTATATTAAATTATAGTCAATGTCTACTACAACTCGGCCAACCTGATATATATGATCGTCCACGATCATATCTAACTTAGTATACATTTTATAATTAAGTGTTGCTTAAGTTTTCCTTGCTTTTCCATTTCTCCTTAGGGCACTCATTAGAAAAATGTCCAACGTTTGAACAATTAAAACATCGTACATCTTTTTTACTTTCATAAGTTTTGATTAGCTTATTTGGTTTTACCATCAATCTCTCATATTTCGGAAGAAGTTTCTTAAGTTCTGAAGTCACGTTACAAAAAATCGTAGACGCTGAAGTTTTGTCACCCAGACCATCAACAATCAATTCTATCAATTCAGATTCACTTATCTGAAATCCGCTTGCAATCTCTTGCATAATTAACACATAATGATGTAAATTTTCAGAATTACGGTTCCAAATACGAGATTCCAACTTTTTATAAACATCACGAATATTTTCCTCTTTATGGAATTCTTTTATTAAGAAGGTTTTAAGCTCATCCCAGCTACACACGGACAACATACGCACAAACAACTTTGCACTTCCAGTAACCATTCGACGACCAAAAAGTAGTTTTGAATTATTATCACACCCATGCGTGCTATATTCAAAATCTGAGACCCACTTTTTTACATTATAATTATCATCCCCACTAAATTTTGGCAGTGCGGCTTCAACATCACTAATATTAAAGGAAGACTTACTTAAATTTTCTGCTTCCAATAATGCCACTTCTTTTTGCAATTTTAAAATACGAAGACGTTGCATCATTTTTTCTTCAATTTGGTCCAAATTATTTTCTTCAACATGGCTTGCATCTGCAATTTCTACAGTATTATTTACCAATATTTCTTCTGCATTATCCATGGAGATCAAATTATTTTCAGGGACATGATTGCCAATAGTCTGCTTCAATAGGTTTTTTAGTTGCAACAAAGACGCTGTTTCAGGAAATTCCCTTCCCAGTTCTCTTAATGCAGCAGCAATTTCTTCACGCGCTGACATTCCTTCTCAGTATAATAAAATTTTTTAAGGAATGAAAATTATATATATATATATATATATATATATATATATATATATATTTTTTTCACCCCACACCTGAATTCTACAAATCAGGTGTATACTTATATACATTTTATATTAAATTATAGTCAATGTCTACTACATTATAAATATGTTTAGGAGGAATATAAGTTCATGGGTACAAATATGCATAAATACGTTTACTTCTCAGAAAAATTACGGGATGAAACACATATCATTTTAAAGGGTAGGTCATCTAGATTTATAATCTACCACCCAAATACTCAGAAATCACTTTGGACTATTTTAAAAATGTTTTTGAAATTTCCATATACCCCAGTACTCTTGTTCTCAAGGATTTTGGCAGCTTCCGTTTTTTCGTCATAAAATAAAAACTACGAAATTTTCCGAAAATGTTAAACCACTTCCAGAAAGTTTATTTATTTATTTATTTTATTGAGTCTATGGAAGTGTTTCTTACAGACATTTAACTAATAATTGAATTAACAGTATAAACTTATAATTTTACAACCATTCAAAAGAGAAAACAAAGTTACATAAACTTTGTATGAATGCTATACTGATACATACATTATGAATTCAAAAAATTAGAACTTACAGATTAAATTGCTTTTTGATTTTGGTAATTTTAATGATCAAAATCGGGAATGGTACCTCAGCAAAGTGGCGAATGGTAAAACCCCTCAAAGCAACAGCTCTGGGGTATATGGCAATTTCAAAAATTTAATTTAAAATAGTTACTTCTGAGTATTTGGGCAGTAGGTTACCAACCTAGATGACCTCCCCTTTAAAATAATATATGTCCAATCTCGTAATCTTCTATGGTTTGTCCGAAGGTCGCTAAAATCCTTCAGAAAAAAATTTTAATATTTTAAATTCTGGGTATTGTGGCGGTAGATTACAAATCTAGACGACCTCAAATTTAGTTCGGCCGGAAGTCACTAAAATCCCTGAAAGTAATAGCACTGGTGTATTAGTAAATTTCAAAAAAAAATTTAAAAATAGTAAAAAGTAAGTTTTGACTATTTGGGCGATATTTTTAAAAAAATCTAGATGATCTCCCTTTCAAAATGATATGTGTCCCATGAAGTATTTTTAGGTTCCAATGAAATACTTTTAGGTTCATTTTTATAAAAAAATCAATGATTTCTTATTTCGTTCAGTACCGTTTAATTCTACTGTCACAATTCGAGGCTGGCACATAACATAAAAAGTAGCACTAAAATTAATTAAATATAAAGTCCAATCTTATTCTCCCCTTATGGTACTTTTTTCTCCCTTGAAATTTATTTTTTAAATAGAGTTTTATTGGGTTTTACAAATTAATAAAAAAAATTTCATATGCTGCATCAATTTATATAAAAGTACATATTTAGAAATAGTAGTAAAAAGGGTAAATATTTTACCCCTTATTTGCTCGAATTTAAAAAAAGTGCTAATATACATTTTAGATCTTTTTAAGAAGAGAAGAATACAAGTACAAGAAACGTACCAAAATTAGTTTTTACCCTTTTTATCCCGCAAATGTACAAATGTCGAAAAAGTACCAAATACCCATACGCTTATTTTTTTAGTAGAATATTTTGTAGTTTGAACTTTGGCTCTATCTGTAGTAGTTCCGGAGATATAAGAATTTCGATTGTACCCCCTTAATATTCGAATTTCCATAAATCCTTTCTTATTCGTCCAACACATTGAGACAGGAACCTGAACCGAATTTCAAGCCCGTAGCTTTAGCCGTTTCGGCTGGGTCAATCAGTCAGTCAGTAACGTCATTCTTTTATATACAAGTATATTATATTTATATGCGCATTTGGAAATTTTTACTGATATAAAAATTTAATTTCCATTAAAAGTAAAACATTACAATTTATGATGCAATAAACATTTGAGCTGTCCACTTATTTTGTTATATAAGTTAGCGGTAATTTTAGTCAGATATATACACCATCTTACTAAAATTACCGCTAACGCACTTTCAAAAATAACAGCTAATCTAATGCACTATGCCAAGGATATAAATATGGTACATATGTATATTATAGGTATATGTAAGTACTTTGTGTAAATTTCTATACTTTTATACAGTGTAATAGCATTTGCCTCGCTTTGTCACAATTTGCCAGAAAAAAATACATATGAAACTATTATTAAATAAAATACAAACAAGAATATAACGACATTGACCTAAATACGCAAATACATACATACATGTTTTATTTTTTATAAGTTTGTATGTATTTAATTTTTGAA
The DNA here is from genome assembly GCA_947397855.1 of Thelaira solivaga. Classification (NCBI taxonomy): domain Eukaryota; kingdom Metazoa; phylum Arthropoda; class Insecta; order Diptera; family Tachinidae; genus Thelaira; species Thelaira solivaga. The sequence continues at coordinate 39,820,398 of OX377610.1, forward strand.
ATGATAATAAAAAAATAACAATATGTAATGAAATAGATGCTTTAAGTAAGATTTTTAGAAAAACATTTGACATTCTTATGAGCACACACACTTGTATGTACATATGAGTATAAATTTGAATAAAAAAAGTCAGCATATTTTTTTTAATTTTACACATTATTAACTCCCTCTAAATACCTAAATACGACGTGCAGTGTCAAAGTATTTCTTACTAGTGTATAAGGAAAATATTTGCTTTCTTATGGGATAAGTATCACTGATTGTAGTCAATCACTCATAGTGTACCAAGCACTTGATAGTTACTTTTTTTTAAATAAACTAGTTCCGAACAAAATTTTTGTCCATACAATTTTGTTATTTGTAGTTTGAAGTCTCTCTCACTTTGTATTAAAAAAAATACTACACGGAAGAAAATTTTGCACCTGAAACAGTGGTTAAAGTCATTCTAAGACGACAGGGTATAAAATAGACATAAAATAAAGTATCTAAGGGTTTTAAATAAATAAATCTATACTCATATTATAAAGAGGAAAAATTTTAATTTTTGTATATTTGTTTATAACTCTAAAATTAACAATTAATAAATAAAGCTACAGTATAAGCTAATAACATAGGTTATATAAGATAAAGCTACGCCTAGATTGACGTTCATTATTCAGTGATATACCAATTAAAATTCTACTTCCAAAAGTTTTTTTTTTTTTAATTTAGTACATAAATTCAATTTATGCCATATATTCTAGGATCGGCCACGCTCACTTTTGCGCAGGTCAGTTAGAAGTTTTAAGACCGCATAGAAACAGGTAATCAAAACCCAGATTTTATTTATACAATCTACTGAGTCTAATAATTAATGCACACGGGGAACGGGACAAGACCGAAAGACACCGGGTAAGACAGCTGTTAATACGTGCGAGTATATTAAGGAAATAAATGAAATTCATTTAAATTGCACATAAAAAAATTAATTACACGCATACTACTAATATGTACATACATATGTAGTACATGCATATATATATATACATACATATGTATGTATTTGGACCTTCACTGTCTTGTTGTTTGCTTGATCACAAATATTCAATAATAAACCTTATCATGAAATACATTTGCTTTCTTTAAAATAGACTCACTGACTATAAAAGGTGGGAAAAAACCATCAGAAACTTGAGTTTAATTTTAAACCTTTGCATATTCTAGCGAAAAAAAACGTAATGAAAATTGTCACCATATCGTTAATACTTGTCATATTAGCTGTCAATGCTACAGCTAAACCAACATTTGATGTTATAGCGGATATAGTGCACGAGTTGGTAAATGACCCAAATCTATCGCCACATCAGAGTCAACCACAATATGCTTACAGTGGAGTGTACCCACAAAATACATACGATATACCTGGCTATAGTAAGCACGGAGGATACGGTTACAATCAAAGACCACTTCAACCAGGTAGTGCAAGTTTCTATTCGCACAATGCACCAAACGGCTATTACCCAAGTAATCCTTATAATGAACATTATCCAGCAATTCATGAAGAAAACGGTTATCCATATGCAGTATACGAGAATCAAGGTTACTATAAAGGATCACAATATCCAGCCAATCGACTGAATGGTTACCATTATAATAACGGGCAATACAAATTAAGAGGATATTGATGACAAAAAAATTAAATTCTCTTAGTGTAAATTTAAGTTGCATTAAAAAAAAAATTAATTCTACTAGAACATACGGAATGGAATTTTTTTTAAAGCAATATTTGTGAAAAGGTTGTAAAAACTATGTAAATACATATATTTTTGTCGTTACTTGGAAATTTAATAAAAATCATGTAAAAATGCTTTAATCAATTATACAGAAACTTACGTTGCCACTATATATTTTAAATTAAAAAAAAATCGTAACGTTTGTATAGAAAATGTTTTAAATATGTATGCTTTGAGAGGCAAAATATTGAAAATATATATCTAGCTGATATCTCGTAAAATAAATACGTGTTATTCGGATACTATATAATTCCATCCAACCATTACAAAAATAATTTTCATGATAGCATGTACAACTTATTAAAAAATTTGTATCTTTGTTGTATTTCACGAGTACTGAGACATAAAATTTTCCTATTCTTTTGTGATATCAATTTATATATACAGTTGTAATGCTTAGTTTATGAACTAATATGAATCATTGTTTTTTTCTTTCTATGTAATTATATATTTCGTATTCCAAACATTGGAGATTGTTTTATAAGTTCATCTAATTTTGTTTGAAATAGCTCAGAGGAAACCGGTGTTCCAGGTGTCCAGAGGGGATCTCTTACCACATACTCCACCCATATCTTACTATAGATTTGTTGCAACAACTCTTTAACATTCATGGAGTTTATATCTGTATTTAACACAAATCTATAATGGGTATAGGTATAGATTTCTCAAAAATATATACAAATTTGTCTATACTTACTTTAAACCAGAAGGTGTTTCCAAATAATGAAGCGCATATTTATTTGTTTTATAAAACAGAAAACCGTGCTGCAGATCAAGGGGAGAGATTTTATTTACAAACGATTTGATAGAAGACAGCATTCCATACGTTAGTTTAGCCTCCTAAAAGTAAATAAAATAAATTGCAATAGCTTTCATAAATTAAATCAATGCATACTTCTTCTCTAGTTAAGCCAGACTTCTTTGTGCGATTCCATTCAGCATAGTACATTAGTGATCCAACTTTATCAAATATATATAAATTAAATATCTTCATGTTAAATTAATATAGTTTTGCAAAATGTACAAATACTTCCTTTTCGAAAATTATTGTGTACACAAATAATACGTCTCAGCTGTTAAAATAATTAGGATGCCAGACTCATACCACCTTCAATACATTATAACCAAGAAAATCGCTAATTTACTATTACAACATCAACATCGAATTTAATAAAGAAAGAAAATAAATTATTTTGTATAAAAATCTTTACTTTTTAAATATAATCATTTAAATGTAAATAATTTTAATTGGTAGTTTTAAAAAATGTACAATAGAGTATTTTTCTGTAATTCTAATGGATTCCCAAAAACGTTAACAGCTATCTCTTCTTTTGCTCAACATTTTATGTAGAGTCCAGCAACCTCAACATTTGTATATGCCGCAGATTTGTTGTTTTCTCTATTATTAAACAAATAAGAAAAATCGGGGAATTTTTATTATAAACATTTTAAATTTTAACATGTAGATAGGTAAGCCTAAAGAAATAATAAATAGTGCATAAACAATATTATTTAGAGAAAAGGCACACAATTTTAAATCACGAATATGGCGACTTTAGAAAAACCAAGAAAAAATGTAAGTAAAAAATTATTTTATATATATATAGAGACATGAAAATTATTAAAAATTTATTTGCATTGTCTGCTAATTAAAGAAAACAAAGAAGTTTAAAGAAAAATTATCTGAAGTAAAGACTAAAGTCGAAGAAAAATTGGAAAGTGAATCAGAATGTATGAATGATAACAAAGAAATGCCTACTTTTACTGTTGGCAGTGAGGCCAAACAAACAACAAAACCTACTATAGACCATATAAATGATTTAGTGGCCTCGACATCTGCCGCCAGACACGACATAGTAATTAAAGAATGTTTTATTGCGTCGAGCTTTAAACAGGACGATACAGTAGACTTAGATAATACAACGAATATAATTGTTAACAAAGACGATATAAAAAGTGAAACGCAAGATTCACAAGAAGAAAATATAAATGATGAAACTACAAATCCTACAGCACCTTGTATGAACGAGGTACAACTACCAGGTACAATAACAGTTCCAAATGTAGTTCAATATCCACGAATAGAACGGTTTCAATATGAAGAAACTGCTTCGGCTGCGACGTACAGTTCACGCAAATCACGAACTTCTGCTCTCCGTTTATCCGCCTCTAAGCTTCAGCCTTTAAGCCAAGATCAGCTATATCAATATTATTATTGTAGCGATTTAATGACTGTCCAACAATTCGAGATGGAGTTTCTTATGAACTCTCTGTTGGAAAAATACGAAAATGATCCACTGCATACCGCTCTACAAGAATATTATCACATGCAAAGTAAGTTAACAATGAATTTACAAGATGTTAAAAAGTTTCGTGAAGAAGCCGAATCTGCACAAGAGCTAATATGGGTAGAAATGCCCATCACGAAAACATTTTCTGAAAAATGTGGTGATAAAATAGATTTAAAAGAGTCTGTTACCTACACGTAAGCATAAATTTCTAAATGTAAAATGTAATTTCTATTAATTTTGTTTTATTCTAGTATTAAACAAGTTGATGATAAAAACTTAAAAGTTGCTACCTCCGCTTTAACAGTTCTATTTGATATTATATCCAACACATATATCAGCAATTTTATAACAACAAAAATTATTAAAATCAGAGTAAGTTTTGTAATACCTTAATGTTATTAAAGAAAATTCTACTTTATGTCCTGTTATCCTGTAAACTAAATTTATTGTTCACGTATTTCTAGATTGATCAAATGATAGACGAAATAATTTATCATCCTACTAAAAATTTTACAGGCCCTATTAAATTACAATCTCAATTAGACAGTGATGCTTTAACTACTATTGCTCAAATACGTAGAGCTCTAAGCATATTATTTCATTTCTCCAGAAAGTTATCTCCAAATACGGTAGGAAGTACTTAAAAATACAAATTCTAATTAGCTTTCAAATAAACCTTAAATTCTTAGGATTTCGATAAAGATTTAAAATCTTGGTTTAGAAAACTTGTATCTTTACATTTACATTTGGCTACCAAAGAAGATCATTGGTTTTTATTGTTCAATATCTTACGATGTCCTAGTGGTGTGGGTAGTTGGGCTGCCGAATTTATACAAATACCTTGTTATCAGTGTGTTCCAAAAACAAAGCATACAAATGAAATTCCTTTTCTTCTAAATTCACCGGAAATAAATCATTGTATGTCCGTATTACAAGTACTTACAATGCCCATTAAGAAACGCAATGAGTATTTAAAACAATTCACTCAGGTAAGTACTTAGGTATAAAGAAATGAAATTTGAAATAATTGAAATAAAGTCTCAAAAGGAAATAACCGATCCAGTGACAGAAGAACGTTGGATATTAATTGACTCAGATGGTGAAGATAGTCATACACCGTCAGGTGACTGTGTTGGCTTAAAAGAGAGTGATTTAATAGCACTACTTAATCAAGTTCCCTTTGAAGCCTTATTTAGGTTAGCATTCATTTTTTAAGTTTAAAGTTTTAGCTTTAAATACATACCATTTTATATTTCAGGTCTGCACTGACTATAGAAAAGTTTTTAGATGATTATATTATTGAAAAAGATTTAATTACTGCTGAAAAAGTGCTCCAGAATTTGGCTTTCTTTTCCCAACTAATTACTCTTTTTGGTGAGGGTATGTTAACTTATAACAATGAACGTTACAAACAATTGGCTAAACGTTTGGGCCGTTTAATGAGACATTCTCTACAATATGTTTCCGATTATTGCGAGCTGTTTAAGTAATTTATATAATTAATTTTTAATGCTCTTTTTTACCCCAAAAACATTTATTTACTTTTAGAGAAAATAATCTGGCTATGGATTTGAATGCTAATGAGCGTATTGCTTTAGAAAATAAAAGTTTACTTTTAAAAGCTTGCAGTTATATATATCACACTCGCAATTTGGCTACTTGGCAATATTTTTCCTCATTGCCATTCTCATCTATGGAAACTAACACTATTTGGCAACTTTTCTATTACTTGAATGTGGGATTTCCAGTAAATAAAATAATACCAGAAGAAGGTAAAACAACACATAAACCTTATTTTAATTCATTTTTAAAACTGTATTAGTGATACTAAAAGAATGAGAAAAGAAAATGTTTTATTGCATTAATGGCACTTTTTTTTTAGATTATGTGGAGCTTTTTAATGCTTCAGATTTTTGGGCTAAATTTAATATAGCCAATGCAGACTCCTCTGAAGAAGATTTGTATTATTTACTCCAAGCTTATTTTGAAATGGCCAACGAAAGAGATAAAAATAAAGACTGGGATTTGATAGAAACCATTTGTTTGCATATTTTTAATGTAAGTACTATTTACATTTATGTCTGTATTTATATACATGTATCATCTTAATAAATTTCAATAGATTGGATTTATCAATCGTGATACACGTGATATTTGCTACAAAACTGCTCGAGATATGTTAGTTAATTTAACTTTGTTCTACGAAGATTTAATGTCGTGCTTATTAAAACGTTTAAAAACATGCTTTGATGAATGTGATAACGTTAAATATTTATTTAAATCTTTACCACTTGAGAATTGGAAGCCAAATATAGAAAGTTTCGAAACGCTTTCCAACTGGCTGCTAAATTTTGATTTCCAAACGGAAAAGAATGTATTAGCACGTGTCATTATTAGTAACTTAAATTGGTCGTTCGATTCTAATGGTAATTTATTTTTACCACACAATATACACGTTCGTATGGCCTGCCTGATATCTGATGCCCTAACAAAGCATGCACCGGAAGTTTTAGGTTTATCTGGTATATCAGAAAGTGTACGTCAGGTTTCAAGTCTTATTGATTTTAATCAATCGACCAAAGAACAATTTAGTACCTGGTGTTGGAACATAGTTTCCATACTACGTCTGCATATAATGGATCAAAATGTTGAACGCGTTAAACTAACTCTACGTAATCCAACAGAGGCTTTAATTTTTGTCTCTGAATTAGAACGTATTGATATAATTTATCAAGGAGTAACTGAGAATAGACCTTTGGCTCTATATGTGGCTCTTTTAGTTTCTTTGCATGGCCATTCAATACCTTTGATATGCCAAAAAGGGTTTGATTTAATGCAACGTTTACTTAGTGATCACAGACATGCTGCAGTCATAAGAAGCTTGGAGTTAATTGTGCCTCTATTCTTGGAAACCCCGGACACACTAGGAAATTCGGAAAGGTAATTCAATGATATTGTAAAAAAAAATTTATACATTTTATGTTTTAATTTTTTAATTTGCAGTTTCCACTCTATTTTAAATACTTTATTGAATGCCGATAAAACCTATTTAAAAATGGCTAAAGATATGGTATATCCAAACAGAGTAGGACCAGTTTTAGAGTTATTGGATAACATGATACATCATCAAATAACATCATATGCCAAGTAACTTATTATTTAATTTTAAGTATAAATTTTTAAATTTAACAAATTACAAAAGGGTTGAAATTAATTTTTAATTTTTCCCTTTTAAATTTCAGTTATGGTCTTTCAACACCTTTGAATCTTATCAACGTCTGGCTAAATTGCTTAACAGCTTTACCTAATTGGCAAAACACTTATGTTGTTTATTTATTAGATAAAATTCTTAGAGTAGCATATCAATTTCCGGATGCACATATTCAGTGCTTAGAGTTTTTTCACAACTACTATAAAGGATGTACCGACTGGAAGGGCGTTAATAAAATGTCTACACTAAAAGGTTTTTTTGGTGGTAATCTATCAAAAATTCCATCGATATCATCATGTTATCCTTGGTTAGCATTAGTGTTACTAGAAATTGAATTCAAAACTCAAGATTCATTTATATGGGCTGAATTTTTGCGACAATTAAGCACAGCTGGGTCAAAACCAAATATAGACGCAGTTTTAAAGGTATATTTAACTGTATTCAAATGTGTTTAGGATTGCTAATTCAACTTTCAATTACTTTTAAGAAAACTTTAACACTGGCCAAGAAACCTGCCTATCCAGCCAACATGTTAGTTATATACAAATATGCCAATCTTATCGTAAACATGGATATAAATCATGCTCTCTTCCCCATAATCAATCAAAAATTTTTTGAATTGTATTTATCACGCTTGCCCACACACAATGACGAACATGGTTTTCAAGAGGTTTACGGAGTTTCGGATAAGTTCTATGATTTCAATATAACAATCATGAAGAAAATTAAAACACAACTTAAATCTGCTGAAACTCTTTGCGAACAGGAAGCAACAAAAAACGCTCAAAATCATTCTCTTTGTTATTGCTATAAGAATTGTGCAAAGTATGTTTGTATATTTGCAATGTTTAGCTTCTTAAATTTTAAAGTAATTTATAATTTCAGAATAATGAAAACGTATGGACTGTGGTTAGAAGATACAGCCTTGAATAAAATGCCAAAAGAGCAGACTAACTATCCACCCCAGTATAATAACGAAAAGCTTAAGGAAATTCTTAATGGCAATACGGTGAATAAGCGCACATGCATGAAAAACATTTAATATTCGTACACATTTTGAAATAGTTTAAAGAAGAACAAAGTTAAAACTAACTGAAGCATATTTTTTTTTTATTTATTTATTTTAAGAACCACTGGACAGAGTTCTTATATCTTCCTGCTATAAGTAAAGAACAACGCTACCAGTCTGAACAATGGGCCCGCAAATGTTTCCGTTTTAACACAAACAGAAATAGTCGCACTCCTTTGCAGGCAAAAATAAAAACTACTCCTATACAACGTATTAAATCTCACTTAAGTTCTTATGACAGTCAGTTACCGCCACCACAATATATTAAGCCTTCATTATTACTGCAACAAGGAATTACTCAACATTCATTGAAAGAGCTAAAAGAGAAGTTAAAAGTTTTAACTAGCACAGCAACGTAAGTTAAATTTTAGTTTTATATCCAACAAGAAAGATACAGTTTATTGACTCAATGCAGTCTTCGACTATCATCCAGAGCGTATGGTTGGTTTACTTCTCTTACCTATTACGCTATTACGTTTTTTCTCTAGGTATAACGGCTATTCCGATCTTCACTGAATTAGTCCAAAGTTAAACTTTTTGATTGAAAAGAGAAGAGTTTATAATTTTTTCAAATACAATAACTTTACTTTAATCGTTTTTTATTTTTAGTAAATTCCATTTTAAAATATCGGAGCTGAATGCTTTAAATCGCAATTATGTCGATAATATTGTAAATCTTTATAAAATGGTGCCTTATGAAGAAATAAAAATAAAAAGTTGTAATTCACTGTTGTTCAATCGCCAGTGCTCGAATCCTGCACGTATAAAAACTAGATTAGAAATGATACGTAAAAATGAAAATGTCGAGAAGAAAATTATATCGTACCGAGAGAGACATGACAAAATTGTTGATGACATGTTAAATGAAAATGTTGATGAATTTGCAAAATGTGTTGGACAAATTGGTCAAATATTACGTTTATTGCTGATTAGAAGTAACAATCAGCATGATGTTTTAAACGAGTTAAAATCAAATACAGGTACAGAATTTTTCTATCATGTTATTGAAAATATGACGGATATAACAATGAAATTTAATGCAACCAACAAATTTTATTCCGAGTTATTAAATGAATTGGGAGTAAGTAAGATTTGTAAAAAAAAATTTCTGTTATTTCATTTCAATGCTCTATATGATTATAGGTTTTTATTCAAGAAAACCAAGAAAGGGAAGGCTTAAAAATATTGGAATTATCCTTGAAAAGAACTGATTTGATAAAGGCATTATCTGGAGCATTCATGCCTAGTCAGACGCGTCCTGCTCATTTTCTTAAAATGTATAAATTTCTAGTTGATTCGCATTTAAAACTTTGCGATACAAAAATATTATTTGTTCTGTTTTCAAAGGCATGTAGAATTAATTATTTTTTTAATCAATATTTGTGTTTACAATTAAAATTTTTTCTATTCAACAGTTTGATTTAGTTTTATGGTTGGAATCTTATCGTCCCACACTATTTGACATAGAAAATTTATTACAATTAGTTTTACAAGGTTTGGAGTCTTGGTCACAATCATCTTCATCTCTTTTGCAAGATCAATTCCGCCGTCATTTGGTTCATATATTCAATTATGATTTTCCTGAACATTACGGTGAAGTTGTGCAAATGGTTTTGGATCGCATATCTGAGCAGAAATTAATGCCTATAGTTCTATTAGATTTACTTAATTCATTGTTAATTAAATTTAATTGTGAGCAATTGGATTTCGATACTAAACAAGAAAAACTAGAAGAGATTTCAATTGAATTTGCCAAAAAACAAAATCTTTTTAATCTAAAGGCGGCCACAGAAACAGTGATCTTATTTGCTCGCCACTTTCAAAAGGAACGTTTCAATCATGGCCTACATGGACTATATCCTAAGCACAAAAACTATTGCAAACCTTTATCCATGTGGTTTTCTTGTTTTGGACACTCTTTACTAGTGACAGCCATATATACTTATCAAGAACTATTGGCTGACCAAAGTGAGCTAATTAATCAAATTACAGCACAACAAAATGTAAACGCTTTTAATTATTGTTACAGTTTGCGACTTGGTATTTGGCTCTGTAATTGAAATGTATTCACCATGGCTTATCATATATACCGAACAGACAATACAACAATCGTCTGCAAATTGGATACGCCAGCTGTTCAATAGTGTTGATAATAAAATGTTATATCCTTGGAGTGAACAATATGCTGATTGTAGCAAAATAATTATTAAAAATTTCATTAGAACTTTAATATTTATTTTAGAAAATTTACCCAGTAAGTTTTATTCGTCACATTGCCTTAAGTGCCGTTATATTTTTTTTATTTTATTTTAATTTGTATTTTAGTTTCACATAAAATATTGGCACATACGTTTAGCTGGTATGTACATCATTTCAGTATACCTAATGTAGAATCCTATGTTTATGGGCCCATACATGAAGGTATTGCCGAATTACCTTGGGAATATTTTAAACCGCAAGTAGAGTATATTGACATGCTGTATGATAGCTTGCAAAAGGTAAGCACTTCAATTACATTTCAAGGGTTTGATTAATATTTTTTGATAACGAAATTAAAATAATTGCCTCTAATACGGAAATATTATTTTAGTTTATTCCTGTATCACATGCCATGTTGGGACACATTTTCATACGCATCAAATGGAATGAATGGTTTTCAGAAACTCTATCTAATGTTCCGCTGCAACAGCTGACCTCTATAATTTCCCGCTTATTTACAATATTTATAAAAATTTCGTTTGAACCCAATATTCACATACAAATTAACACAAGTAAAATACTTGAAGATGCCATTAATTATCCATGGCAATTAATAGAGTATACAGAATTGGAGAATGTATTAAAGTGGTTTGTTACAACAGTGGAGCCCATAATTATTTTAAAAATACCATCGGAGACAAATTATGCTGATAGGGCAGTATTGAAGTAAGAATTTAAAAATATGTCTAAAAAGTGATTTTAATAAATTCAATTTTAATTTAGTTTAATACGTTTAGCCTGTGCTATGATGCCGGAACGTGCTAATCAAACTAAAAACATTACTAATGCTACTGCAAAACGAATACTATATACCAGATCCATGATTCGTTTGCAAAGAGCTTGTGCAGCTAAAAATCCCAAGTTGTTGGCCACAAAGGAGGGACATCGAGTTTTTGCAAATTCATTTCAGGAGCTACTGAATACTCTCAGCCAGTCCTTGTGCGCACTAGCCTCGACAAAAAGTCACGAAGAGCAAAGACGTGAGGCCTTAAATGTAATGCTGGAAATTATTTTACCCATGCAAACTCAAAGCGAAGAAACCTCAAAGTGAGTGCTTTTTCTTTTCATCTTTCAAGCTAATTAATTTTTTTTTTTTTAATAAACCAAATGCATTTTAGTTTACATATTGAGTGTATAATAAATTGGCAAAAGATGAATGCTCAACCTGGTAATATATTGATGTGCAGTATTTTAAGTGCAATAGGACATATGAAAGTTTTTATAGGCGGCACTTATACATTACTGGAAGCCACTATTGAATTTTATTTTCGGTCGTCCCAGGAGAGTTTAGATTGGCATACACCTTCGTGGGTAAATTTGTTACAGTTGTTGCATATGTCGTTTGAGAAACTAGAACTAATGCCAATTATGAATAATTCATCTATGTTTACACTACACATTTTTATTTTATATAAAATGGAGAAAATGCCCACAGTGGGTGATCAAATAACATTCCTACAAGATTTAAGTCAATTAATTGGAAGTTTAAAAATAGATCCATCCACTGAGGCTATTATGTCTGTCATTTGGGGTGCTATGATATCATGGGGTTGTAAAATGATTACGCAAGAACCTGGAAATGGTAAAAAACCTTTAATAATGTTAGCACGTCACTTACAAACAGTATCAACACAAGCCGAAGGTTGGGGCGATGGTATTTTAGAAGTAATTGGCTTTAAAAAGGAGATGATAACGAATAAGTAAGATGTATTTAAAATTGTTTATAAAAAATTTTGAAAAAAATCAATTTATTTATGTAATTATAGACGCAAAGTACTAACACGTTGTTTGGCCATTGTTATATTTTCATTGTTTCCCTATAAGAGGTACATTGAGCTTATATTTTTTATTTACATAAGTGTCGTAAGTGTTTATATAAATTTATTTTAGCCATACCCGTGAAACTGTTGTACCCAGCGAAGATCATTCTTCATCTGTGCGAGAGTTATCAATGCTTTTAGCTAATAAAAAATTTATTGATGTTAAACCATTGATTGTTAAATCTATTGGCATTTTAAATGAAAATAAAATGCCTCAACTGAAGGATGTATCTCATTTAGTATGTCGGCTTATATCATTATTTTATGATGATGCTTTTCTAACTACAGTACCCGAAGTTTGGGAAATGGATTTCAAAATTCCTGGCATGTAAAAGTAAAAATTATTATATATTCTTTTTTTATTATTATACATACTATTAATCATGAGCGTGGTTATTTTTGTATTTGTCACTAATGTTTAAATATTGTACTCATTTTTATCGTGTTATATATTTTTTTATTAATATATTAATTTAAAATGAAATAAAAAAATAATTAAAAAGAAACATTTAATATTTCTGTTGTTACGTTTAATTAAGTATATTTTAAGCGATATTAATTTACATTTCATTTAAGTTGAGTTATTAAAGTTTGTTCTCAATAAAACATGCACGCATGTGATATAAAATGTATGCATATGGACTGAGCATCATGACCACATTTTTTATACTCGTAGTTTTGCGAAAATCAGTGGTCAATTTATTTGAGTTAAAATACAAAAAAAAATTAAATTGCTGTAACTCCACACCTTTTCCAATAATAGCTATTGATTTATTTTGAAAGAAGAAAACGTCTACTCTTCTAAATGAAAATTACCTAGAAAGATTTACCAACCATAAAAAACTCAAACCTATTTAGTAGAATACATCCAATTGCTTGTCAACGTTGAAATAAATACGAGATATGATCAAAAAATAACCGTTATTTTCAATTTTCGTGAGGTACGTATGTTCGATTTTCGGATTTTTTATGTTGATACACATGTCTGTTATTTATGTTGATAATATCAGCCATTTTGGATTGTCAGTTTGCTTTTGACAGATAAAAAGGTTAGTCGTGTTTTGGTGTGCTCTTCGATTTTTTACTATTTCAAAAAATGGATCAAAGAAACTGCATTAAGTTTTGCGTAAAAAATTAAATTAAATGTGCAAGGACATTTGAAATGTTGACTGTGGCGTTTGGCGAGTCTACTATGAGCAGAACACAAGTTCAATTGTGGTATAAACGGTTTAAGGAAGGCCGAGAAGATGTCAATGACGATACTCGTCCTGGTCGCCCGAGCACATCAACAACCGATGAAAACATTGAAGCAGTGAAGAAAATGATTTTGGATAATCGTCGAATCACTATTAGAGAGGTTGCTGATGATGTTGGCATATCGTTCGGCTCATGCCAAGCAATTTTTACGAATGTTTTAGGCATGAAACGTGGGGCAGCGAAGATTGTTCCAAAATTGCTGAATTTTGACCAAACAAATCGTCGCTTTTTCGTAATTTTTTGGCCAAAAACAGTATTCACCAGATTTGGCCCCCTGAAACTTTTTCCTGTTCCCAAAACTCAAGACACCGATGAAAGGAAAGCGTTTTGCTACGATTGAGGAGATAAAAGAAAAATCGAAACAGGAGCTGTTGGTGATACCAAAAAGCGCGTTTCAGAAGTGTTTCGACGCTGGCATAAGTGTATTATATCTGAGGGGGAATACTTTGAAGGAGACAAGATAGTTATTGATGAATAAATAAATACTTTTTGAAAAAATTTAAAATAACGGTTATTTTTTGATCATACCAAATAACGACACTCATTATGGGTCGAACTTGGAATTAGCTTTTGAAAAGCTTTGCTAACTTTGACCCGGTCGCATTTTTCTGGCTGATCAATTTTTATTTAGATTTAGTTAAATTCAAATGTATAAAGCGTGTATAATCGTAGGTTCAGGAACGATACATATATAATAGTTTCGTAGCTGTTTGTAACTTCAAACAGTTTGTAAACTTCAAATATGTAATACATACCAAGAATGATAGATATGCAAGATTACACTATGCGCATGATTTCCCATTAAATGACTTAGATTGTGCACATGCCAATTATGAATATTTGTAAGAATTATTTCCCTGGGAAAATTTTGGTTTCTGGGAGAAAATTCCCTTAAATAGATAACTTGTTAAAAAAGGGAGAACTTTTGTTTATAATAACAGGAAAGAGAAATTTTTATTCATAATTGGGTTGAATACATTTCTTTTTCTCTCTCTTTCTTATTTAGCTGTAAATTATTAGCCATCGCGTGATGTCATTTGTGCTACATGCGCAGAAATTTAAATTTGTTGGGCATGATGGCCTTATTTTGTATTTCTATCATTCTTGCTTAGTGTGATCTAACTGAAAATTATGCTCTCTCTCTCTCTCTCTCTCTCCCTAGCACATATTGGGTGTGAGGCATGATGGCCTTATTTTGTATTTCTATCATTCTTCATACACACTATGGGCCATAATCATAGTTACAAAAAAGTGGGCATTTATTAAAAGTTCACTTGTTCATAAGAATTTAGTGCATTTAAAACCGATTTTAAAAAGATACCGACTTTAGTCTGACTATCATTATGGGCCTGTGTATTTAGTTTTACAAATAAAAAGTACCACTTAAATACGAAAAATTGTTTTTGAAAATGGTATAAGTATACTTTAAAAAAATATTTAATCAAAATACTGCCAATTATTTTTTTTAATTGGACTTATATTTCAGAAATTTTTTTTATTTCATTTTATTTCGAATTAATTTTCAGAATTCAAACCAGTTGCCTATAAAGCTCACACCGTAATCAGCTCTTTACATACATTACATTAGTATGTATGTATGTAGCATAAAAGTTGAATGAACCTTTTTAGACATACTCGTACACATTTTATGCAAACAAATCAAAATACCAAATTTTGATTTAAATTCATGTCATGTTTACTTTAAGTGTTTGAAAGGCCATCGTATTGTTGTTGTTAAATCTTTAAATACAACTATGTATATAGGTATGTTGGTCTGTATGCACTAAAAATAATGTGGGTGTGTTAACAATAACATTTAAATTTGTTATCTTTTTTAATTCACACAGGAATCAGCTTATGCCACAGTTTCTGGCATGCGCGGCATCTGCGGTGATCAAACCCCTCTTAAAGATATTGCCAAGAGACTCTTCCACGTTTGAAAATACTAGCTGGGTACAAATGAATTTAACTACTAAAGCATTGTTCATACAAAATCCGGTCGTATAAGCAATTTAATTTGCATATATGGTACCTAAAGGAAAAATCTATTAAAAAATAATTATACCTTAATCCATAGTTATTTATTGCTTTTTCAGAAAATATAAAAAATAAATAACAATTGATTTTTGTTTTATGAATTTGCAGATTTTTCCTTGCTCCCTGCTGCAGAACATTTTGATCTATCTGAGCTGCATATTTCCGCCAAATTTTTAACATATTTTTTTTCGTCACGAATAGTTAGGATTTGACCATAGGCCAGTACTGTTCAATTGTCCGAGGCTGCGTACAAAATTATTTAAATATTTACTATCATACATTTCGTAAAAATTTTAAAATTATAATCCTTTATCGGGAAACATCTCCATTTTGGTCCTAATATAATATATACATATTTTTCTATTTCTCTTAATAAAAAAAATTTTTTTAATTGAAAGCAACTGCTGCATTCCGAAATTTGTATATTGCTAGAAAAGCTATAAATATTTTGCGAAAAATGAAATAACCGAGCGCAATTATTAGATTTGATTATAATACAAAGTCATAAAACATTTTTTAAATAAAATTAATGAAATACCATTAAAATTTTCGAGCTCAAACTTTTGACACCTTTTAGAAATTTCAGTTTTTTTCAACATGCAACGGAAAATATTTAATAAAAAATATTTCCCGTTTGTAAATAGTACTTGTTAAAATAGTAATATATATAACATTGTAAAAATATAGTAAGCCTAGTATTATACAATTATGTATAAAAACACAATGTAATAGAGGTACCAGAGCATTATTTCACAAACTAAAAAAAAGTTAAAAAGTTATATTTTATAATTTTTTTTTGCTTTGCACGGTTTGAACATATCAATATGTCATTTTTAGGGTATGTGACATTTCTATCACATGGCCCGATAAAGGGTTAAAATATTTACATATGTAATTACTAGAACCCTGCACAAGTATAGCTTAAATGGCTTACAAGCACTTTTTATTATTAATTTAAAATTTAAAAGTATTAAAGAAATGCACTAGCTTCGAAGACTCAAAAGGGCTAAATTCCAAGTTTGCTTTTTCTTAGACACAACAAATATTACATATGATTTAGTGATGTGTGACTTTTCAAATAATTTGCGTACCGAAATCGACTTCAATTATATAGCGGTGGTACTGATACAAAAATTAATATGAATCCAATGTGTGTTCCCGAAACAAATTCGTTCAATCTGCAGGCAAATAGCTCAATCTTATTTTTATTTTTAATTTTTAATATGTATGTATGTATGTATGTTACTAATGTGTATAAGTTGTATTAATTACTTATATTTTTAAAACTTTTTTTATATTCAGAACGCGTTCCCATTAAACAAAGAAAACAAGATAATTTTTTTTTTGTTTTTATACAAAAGTATTTCAAAAGAAAGGTCCTTATCTCTAAGTGATTTAGGATCAACAGCATAGTATATTCATTTAATTTGTCTTTACATTTGGTTACTCTTAATTTCTTTCTACGTTTTATTTTTATGAATTAAGTTGATTAGAATTTTAAGTGTAGTCGCAGATTACTAAACAGTAGAAGATTTATTTTTGAATTGCTTCAAAAAAGTTTTAAACGATCAAATAAGAAACTCAGTAAGCATTTAATAAAAATAAACAAACTTCCCAGGCAATAATTTTTAAGATTCTTATGCTTGTAAAGAAATGTTAAGAGTAATCTACTGACGATCAGAGTAGATTCCATGAAGTAGTCCATATAGATATGCTATCGCCTCAGTACTTATAGCTCAGAAGACTATCATGAGGAAATGAATACATTAAAAGAAAAACCCAACATTAAATTCTAATAAATTTATTATATAATAAAGGGTGTTTTTTATAGACGTATAGAACTTTAAATTGCAATAAAACAACGATGGTTTATTCGATTGACATGAATTTTATTTATCTGAAAGATCGAATAATAAGATATGATGAAAAATTAATTATTTTTTCACAGAATTTATTAAACTAATCAAGTATACTTAAGTTTAAATTTCATAAATGTAATTAAACCCAGCCAGTGGTTAGATAAAATATTTTTTTTTTATTTTAATATTATTGTTACAACTTTCAAAATTAAATGAGTAGAAATTGGTTCATAAGTTTACTTTTGTTAAATAAATAATATTTTTAATTTTATAGTTGTATTGATTATAAAATGCTGAAATAAGTTACATCTAATTTGCTTAATATCTTTATATGTAAATCAATAAAAATTTTAAATGTTTTCAATTTTTAATTACAAGTATTTTGCAAGCTTTTGATCTTAATAATATTTTAATTTGTATTATCCAATATTTTAACTT
This sequence comes from Thelaira solivaga, assembly GCA_947397855.1. Classification (NCBI taxonomy): domain Eukaryota; kingdom Metazoa; phylum Arthropoda; class Insecta; order Diptera; family Tachinidae; genus Thelaira; species Thelaira solivaga. Next base: position 39,838,411 of record OX377610.1, read on the forward strand.
TCTTGTATTGAAAGTCTTCTTTAGGGAAAATTAATTATTTGTTATTGCAATAATTTATTTTGGAAATATGGGAAAAATTAATATATTAAGATCTTAAGCTTGAAAAATATTTATAATTATAAAATTTTAATGATCAAATAATTAAATTACATAGTTTTAATTTTATGTAGTTTGGCATTAGGTCACTAATTAATACAACAAATAATGAGAAAGTATAATTTCTCTTAAATTTTTTGTTTCATTTTTAATAAATAAATGTGAAAATTTGTTACATTGGGAAAATAAAATGAAAAATTTAACAGAAACTATACTTTCTACTTATTTGTTTTATTTATTAGTAACCTAATGCCAAATTATATTTGAATAATTTAAATTTTTTTTTATTATTGTAGATAATCATCGTTAAACTAGAGTCGGTAAAGTTTCAAAATCGATTTTAAATCCTTAAAACTCTTATGAACAGAAATAAACTCTAAATAAAATTATACTTTTGTATGACTATGATTATGGGCCATAGTTTTTGTTAATCCAGTTATTAATTATTATAGAGCAGTACACCTACATAATTTTATTTTAAAAATATAATTTTTAAAGTGTACTTTGAAATTTTGAAAATTTAATGTTTTTCATTCTAGTTTAACGTAACGGCTAAAACATTATGTCTTACATTAATATTAAACTATACTCGTATTAGTTATTAAACTATCCTTGATGATAGAAGGGTTGTGCTGGAAATATTCGACTGCCCACAAAAGCATACGGATTGCCAGTAATAACACTAGCAATATCACTATATGTACGTCCAGCACGTTTATTATTATAAATGGGACTACGATATCTGTTATTGCTACCAGATTTATAATTTCCATTTATATAAAATCCTTTTATTGGAGTTAGAAATAAACTAGCACATAAATCACTGTACAACATGATAATGATTTGTATAATAAAAATATTTAAAAATTTCATATTGAAGATATATTTTTTCGAACAGTCAGCCGTTTGTACTTTGTTCACGTTTTTAAGTTATTTCTTTCGTAAAGGTTTATACACAACTGGATGCTTTCTTATCATCTATTTATAGTATTTATACCTACAATAATAATGAGAATATGAGAGAGAAAAGAATAATACAATTAAAAAAGTGTTTTACAATAAATTTTGAAAATGTCTTTCATGTAAATGAGTACACATACAGACATACATGTATGTATTTCAAATAATTTTTTGTAATTTTTTCTAAACAGCAACAAGATTTTTAAGACTTAGTGATTCACTTTATTTAAGTACGATTTTAATTCTTAAGTTCTAAAAAGTATTTTCCCGTTCTTATTTTATTAAATTTTAACATCATTTTTATTTTATTTTATTTTTTTTATTATTATAAATTAAAAATGTGATAACTGTTTTTTTTTACAGATTTAAATTCAACGCACGTCTTGATGCAAAGAAATCATATTTGTAAATGGCAAGTGTGTGTATCTTTGATTTCACAAGGCCATTGTCATGGATAGTTGTAGCATACTTGGATAGTTGAATGGCTTGCATGGTGTGGTGTTAAGTGGTGTGTATCTTCATTGCAATATTTTTATTTAAAAACTTCAGTCTTGTTCGTTTAGTGTAAATAAAGGCTTATCAAACAATTAAGATTTTGAGATAAAAAAAACTTGAAAAATATATTAAACTTTGACAGCATCATCAATAAACAATTACATACAAACATATTTCAAAGAATTTTTAAATATCCTCAATTTAACATGACTAACAAGCAACTTTATTTTTACAGTTAAAACCAATGAAATAGAAACACATGCACTTTATTAATAAATCCTTTATTGATTTGTCTTTCAACAAGTTATTTGGTTACAAAATATATATATTTTTTTAATATTAAATAAAACTTTTAATTTTAGATTTTTTCAATTGTGAGAAATATTATTTTTTTCTTAAGTGATCGAGAAAAAAAGTTATAAAAAATATATTTTTTCTTTATTATGAAAAAAATTTTTTAATTGAAAAATATAGTCATTCCAAAAAAAAAAAAAAAAACAAGTTAAATGCGGCTGTGCCGAGTCTTATACACCCTTCACTTTCCACATTCCTCTTAATATCAAAAAAAAATTTATACCTAATTGAAACATCCATTTATTATTGTAGCGCAATATCGATAAAAAAAAATAAATTTTTATAATACGACCTCAAGCTTAATAAACTAACCCGTTTCAATAAAAAATAAAAATGTATACGAGTATAAGTATAAAAAAGAAATGACAAAAATTGATAAAAAAAATTTTTCTTATATACAACTTTTTTTATTAATCCTAAAATAAATAATTAATTTCATTTTAAGAAAATAAAACTAACGAGTTGTAAGAAAAAATCTTTTTTGAGAAGCTTATTTTTAAAAGCAATAAAATGTTTGCAGGCCCTCAATTTTTAAATTTTATTCCAAAAGAAATGCAAAATAAATATTATTTAATTTAAAATGCTTATAAATATTTTTTAAACCAAACATATTTAATTAAATATTTTATATTAAACTAGCTGTCCGGCTGTCGATCTTCTTACTCTAAAACATCATACTCATAAAGTAAAGAGCCGTGCAAGACCGGGTAAGAACTGGTAGTAGATAAATAGGCCAGATACCGACTGCAGCGTCACCTGAAGGGTGGATTTGTGACGTTACACCTTCCAAGGCGTAACCCAAAGGCATATACAGAAAGTCAATTAAATCGGTCCAGCCGTTTATCAGGACTACAGTGTCAAAGACACGTACAATCGAATCTTATATATTAAGATAAAGAATTTTAAATTAACGGCAAAACTCAAAAAAAAAAATACTCTGTCAATAAAATTTCTGGACCCAAATCACCGCATTCCATAACAAGCAACTTGTATCGAAATTTTAAATTTTTTTCATACAAAAACACTAAAATTCGATATCAAATGCGATGATTTGGACCCTGTATTCGTAGCTCTGTTACATTGTAGTGCCATCTGTTACTGTGTAGTGCTATAATTAAGCACAGAATATACACAAACATACAGACGGTTGTATAAAACCGACCACATATCTGGTTTTTTTTTGTTTTGTGCACAACAGCTTAAAAATGTCCATTGAAAAAAACAAAGGCCAAAAAAGTAACGAAAACTTAAAATTACTATTGTAATTTTGTTTTTTCTCGGCCAATTGTGGACCGATTGCTTTCATTTTTTGGACATCTACTAAGACTGTCATGTCTTACAAAACTACATACCACGTTTTTTGTCTGTTTTGGATTTTAAACCAATTACGAAAAAAAAGCACCAAAATGGTCCAAAAATAGAGGTAGTTGCACATCAAAGCTCATAGCTCAGCTATTTATGAACGGATTAGGCTGAATTTCAATAGCAAGCTGCAGACAGGAACTACACTTTTCTGTAGGTCTTCTAGGGACTTGTTTTCAACATCCCCACAGACAGATGGACATCACTAAATCGACTAAATCTAAAACGATCCGGAATATGTATACTATGTAGGGCGTACTTTACTTTAAATTTCTCAAAAAAGACTTATTAAAGCATTGGAAAATAACGGAAATTTTACATTTTTATGTAAGAAATAATTTTAAAATTCCCATACAAGTTGCGATTTGGTTTTTGCATTTTGTTGGGAAATATTAAAAGCAAATGCACAAGTTCAAAAAAGATTAATTTTGTTTAATTCTTGATTTTTTTTTAATACTCTTGTTACCCTTCATAGCTTGTAGATGCAATTTACTGAAACACGTAAAAAAACATTCGTTTTGTATCGCTCTTGAAAAGATGTGTTTACTAATGTGTTTGTTTATTTCTGTATTTAGTATCTTAAACCGATTTCCAAATAAACCCATGTCATTAATAAAAATATTTGAATATGAATGTATGTAGGTATGTATGCAAGGAATATTCATTAAAAAATAAATATGCCTTGTATGTATGTATATAAAATTTAAATTTTATATTTTTAAAAGTTTTTGCGGTTAATATGTATGTACATATCTGCTCTTTATTGGCATGTAAATATTCTTGTTCGCAAAAATAATTTCGATTAATAAAGTACACCATCCCAATCAGTTGTTCTTTTAAACTTAAACAAATTAAACGCATCATTACGATATACTCTATACAAAGAATGAATACATTGTATTTTATCTTTACTATTGCTAGTGTCCTTTTTGATAGCAGAAATGCCTTAAAGCCACATGAAAACTCTATGCAATGGAATGATCTGCACATGTCAACAATTGTAAATATTAGTAAAGCTCAGAAACAGATGGTTTATTTTCCACTAGCACCACAACTACCACAAACACAGCCAACAGGTGTCATTCTTTCATATCCATACCACACATCAGTATTTTATAAACCTTTCATCTCGACAACACCAGTCAAAGATCCAAACAATCCAAAAAACGATGTGTAATTTATATGAACTATAATTTTATCGGTATTTAAAACAAATTTTAAAAATAAACTATTTTTTTTATTAAGATTACATTGTAATAATAAAACAAATTAAATAAAAATAATGGCAGATAATCATAGTCACGCTAAAATCGGTATTATTTTAAAAACGATTTAAAATTTTTATTAACAACAGCCAGCTCTTAATAAAAACATACTTTTTTGTGGCTATGATTATGGCCTAATGCGTCTGTCTTTAGTCATATTTTTTATTTTATTTTAATTAAGCTGTTTTACCCGGTCTCCTCTGGGTAGCTCTGTCCGTTTATCGTGTGTAGGAAGGAATTCTTAAATTAAGGAGTAAATTTTTCCATACAAAAATACTAAAATTTCGATCATAAAATGGTACTTTTTGATTTTTTTATGAAAACGAACCTAAAAGTACTTCATGGGACACATATCATTTTGAAGGGGAGATCCTCTAAATTTGTAATCTATCGCTCAAATAGTCAAAACTTTCTTTTTACTATTTAAAAATTTTTTTTTTTGAAATTTACAAATACCCCAGTGCTATTGCTTTCAGGGATTTTAGTGACTTCCAAACGAACCGTAGAAGATTACATGATGGGACACATATCATTCTAAAAGGGAGATCGTCTAGATTTGTAATCTACCGCTCAAATACTCAGAAGTTGCTTTGGACTAATTAAAAAATTTTTTAAATGCAAAAAGTGCATGGTGGTGTAAGTTCTAAAGAATATACATCCATAATAAAAAATAAAATTTTTCTGATAAGAATATTTATATCTATTAATTTGTATTCCTTTAAAACTATTTATTTGTGTGAAAATGAGCAGTGTCTGGATGGTTCCAAATTGCATCCTTTCTCTTTGGATCCAAACAGGTAAGTAAACAATTTTTTTTTGTGCCAAGAATTAGTTTTGTAAGCATTTGAAAAAATTGGAGTACAAGACACCAACATACTTTAGAATGTTTTGTTACAATTTTTGCAAAAGTAAGGAAAACTACTCTTTAATAAGAAAACCACATTAAAGTTTAATCTGCAGCAAGGTTAGATCGAAAGTGTTTGCTTATCAAAAAGTGGTAACAAAATTGTAACAAAATAACCCGCGGTCTTATTGATGTCTTGTTCACTAATTCTGCAAATGATTACAAAACTTTTTGATAACTATAAATTTGGCTAAATTGTTATATTTGACCCCCAACAAGCTTTTGGTGGTCAAAATTAATAAGAAATAACTGTCATAATGGCCAAAATCTATAACCTAAGCATACTGGTTTACTAATTCTAAAAACCTCTTTTTTTTCATCGGCATTATTTGTGCGACTAACATGAGATACTGTAAGTTGTTAACATTTAATTCTTAATTCTTTCTCCTCAGGGAAAACATGTTTAGATTGCCAAATCGTTAATGCTAACTAAATCAGTCTTCAGTCATTTTATCGTACTTTTTATTATTGACTGGTCAACTTAACAGACGTCTGACGAAAACGAAAGAGATAATAGTATGGATGACAATAACAACGACTTGAATAAAGATGATGAATTGAATATGAAGGTGGTGCTGAGGAAGAACCACGGAATAGTGTATAAAAACAAAAATTAAATTTATTAAAAATATTGTTCTCTTACTTTCATTCTTTATTGTTGAAAAAAAATAGGAAAATGATTTAGTATTTATACAAAATTACACGCTTTAAGCAGCAATTACATTTTTATGTTAAAGTGCTGTTCGTTGCTGAATCATATTTTTGAAATTTGAGATGATTAACTGGATTTTCTTTCAACATTTTCACCCGATGTATCATTTTCTGCGAGCCTCAGGAGAGTACCATACAGGCGAATCTGGTACACAAGATCGATTTGGTTGTAAGTAGAAAACGTCATTACGTGTTTTTATACTTTCCGGACTTGCAAAAATAAATAAATTTAAATTATTATTTAAATGTTAAATAAATAATTTGGTTTTTAATTTTTATTTACCATTTGGACAAATAGAATTCGTATAAATGAACTGTACAACTTAAGGGATTCTCTTCATTCTCTTGCTGTCCATATACGTTCCTTTTGCGTGGATTTGCATCTGAAATTAATTTAATACATTAGATTTATATTAAAATTTCACATTAAAATTTTTTGAATTTTGAAGAACTCTTAAAATGCTTAATTACATATTAAATCTTTTTTTCCCTATGACAGTTCGTCTTTATAGGCAAAAGGAGGAAATTTTGTAGAAACAAATACAACACTTGTTCAAACTTGAAATTCGTTTTCTTCTCTCACTCGTTAGTCCGGGAGCACATAGAACAATTTTAGTTGCACAACTTTTTCTTAATTTTCTTTTAAAATGGGTTGTATCCACACAAAAATTTCGTTTCGGGAATTTTAGCATTCTTATTCATTCAGCATTCAAGCAACTTGCCTTCTTTTTTACAGGTTTAAAAGGTACGAATAGAAAAAAAAAAGATAATTACCGAGTACGAATAAGTCCGTACCCTTTTCCACTCTTTCCTTTATCCCTGTTATAAGAGTTGCAAAGCTAAAATCACCGTGTACTCCCAGACTTAGGCTTAAAAGTATACACATAAAACTTGTATTGTGAGAATGACTATGGAAACAAAAGAAGGAAACGATAATAAGCAATCTTTCATTGTGAAAACGTAAAAAAACAAAGCCACAAATGTACAACATAAATTTAATAACAATAAAGTTTCCAAAATAAATGAAAATAAGTTTATTTAAAACATACCCAGACTTGCTTGTGGTGGATAAACCGAAGTAAAATGTTACGTGACCCCGGAGTTTTAGCTTTTTGACCAGTTCGCTTCCAATGCTTCATAATATGGGAAATTGATTACTACATGTGTTTTTCGACCGTCCAAACCTGATTTAAATACAAGATTTAATGAATTGTATTAGCTATTGAGGTATTTGTATATATATATGTTCAATAATAATAACTGTTAGATAAAAATGTTTTGTATTAAAAAATATTAGCGTTCTTAAAACGTGGGTTGAGTGTGCACCTAATTGTTTGCACAGTCAGATATCTTCTTTTACAAGGTAAAAATATATGTATACTAAAACAAATAAACATTACAAAAAGTATTTAACTTTCTTTTTCTTGTTATGGAATATTACTAAACTTACGTGAGTTATTATAAAGTACAGAAAATTTTTGTGCCACTTCATCGTTCATAAGTATCCGTAAATATGTTGTCAATATGTCCATTTTCGTAAGGATATTATTAAATACCTAATGGTTGAGTAAAATTGTTATTGACCTCTATCGTTTTCTTTTTTCCTTTTTCAAATTAAATAGTCTTACCCAATACTAATTGTTATATATTATCAGGAGCATAATTGGTTCTATTTGGTTTACAACCTTCTTGAACAAATAAGCAGAATGAATATTTAGCTCATCTGCTGTCATTTACAATAGTTCTGTTTTGAATGGACGTCTTCTCATCGAACTCTTTTCAATATCGGCGTTTTTAGTCATAATCCATTGTTTCCAGACATTAACACCAAATGTTCAGCTTAAGCACATATTGGCATCTAGCTTTTTAACAGGCTGCATAGTTTCTGTATGCGTAGACGCATAACCGCTGAATTATTATTGCGGTTAAGGATTTGAAGGAAACAACATCAGCACTATGTTTGCGCCTTCGAGTACCTCTGAAATAATATAAACAACTTATCTTGTAAGAAAGTTTGCTGCCATGTTTTCGAAGATTTATTTTGCCCCAGCAACTTCTTGTCGAACAGTTTTCATGTCCTGAAAAACACAAATATTACTATGAAAAGAATTTTTAAATTGGTTATTTTGCTTTTTATAATATTATACTTACCATCATTAGAATTAATGTATAACATTTTTTTTTTTCAAATAAATGAAAAATTTACGTATTTTTTTTTTAAATTAAACAAAAATTTTAACATTTTGATTGTTTTTGCTTAGAAAAACATTTATTATACGATGTTAACATATGGGTTGCTTAGTGCATATGGTGAAAATAGTATTCTATATTTATTGCTACCAACACATTGTTTTGCAATCTCTTAATATTATTTTTTCTCTCGCTCAGTTCTTCGTAAGAACAGATGTTACGTCGATTTTAGAATTGCCATTGCTGAGTATTCTCTGTGGGTATTCTGTGGTTTGAAAGTATTTGCGAAGATTCTATAGTAGCTAAGATTTCTATTAAAAGAAATACTATTTTTGTGTAATTTATTGACTTAGATTATAAAAGACGCAGTTTCTTTTTCTATTGAAGCTCTTTTTTTATATAATTTAACCGATGTAATTTTTCTTTCTTGCACTCAGGGGAGTAAATTCTGTTTTTGTTTTTCTCTAATTTAGTATAATATTCTTCAATAGTTTCCATTGAATTATTATATTTTTCTTGTTTAATAACAAAATTTTATATATATATAAATAAATTTTCTTTTTGACGATTTTTGTTTTTTTTTTTTTTGACTATTTATAATTCTGGTAGCCCTATTTATATTTCTTGATTTTTTTACAACACTATGTTGTTCTCTGCTTAGTGAACATATTTCAATGCTTCTTCTTGTTCTCTTTAGTTTTATTCCTTTTTTGACATTCTTTTATTTCATTAAAAATTTTGTTTTCTTTTGTGTATTTCAGTGTAAAAAAAAGTGTTTTTATAAAAATAAATAAAAAATATAAATTTAAGTGAGTATTTTATTGGTGTATATAAATTATTTATTTTTCTTGTTCTTCCTATTGTTGCCAAATTTCACTGTTGCTCTTAATGCTGCTAGTTTCCTTCTAGTCTTTACCAGCTTACCTCTTCTATGTTTCGGCTTGTTGGTAGGTGATTGTGGTAAGATTTTGTTCTGTTCTTTTTATATTCCGCGCTCTGTATTCTTCTATAGTTAATTATTTTGGGCCTGCCTCAAATGTGTTGAAATATTATGTGTAGAAAAGTTCTATCCTCGCACAGTGTCTGGTGTTCAAGCTGTGGTTTAGAGGATCGCCATATAATGTGTTAGGGGTAAGATGGATTGTAATAGTGCCGGCTTTTGATAAAGCCACTGGCAAGTTAAATTTTATTAGGCAGTTTGGTGCCTTTCTATTGAAACAGCCGAATTTAAGGCTTAGAAAATATTGATTTTTATTAAACAAAAGTTGTTCCTTCTTATATACAAAATTAGCAGGATTCTTAACAATAACATCTATTAGCAATAGCGTAGCTTTGAGTAAAAGTAGTAAAAGTTAAAGAAGTTATATAAAAAACAAAATAAATTTAAATAACAGTTATTAATAAATAATAATAATAACAATTGAGTATAAGTAAGTTAACATTAATTATTAGAATAAGGGAGAACCCTACAGGCGACAAACTTATGATTTTCGTTCATTGTATTTATTATACACCATAATACCTTTATAATGATATGTAATTACAACTGATTTTTGAATTTAAGCATACGTGATTTTAAATTAACTAGCATTTTTTATGTAAGTCTGCAATAAAATTTGCTACATTTTAACTAAAACAAATTTTAGATATCTTAATCCTAAGCAGTAAAAGTCAGTGAACGATGAACGAAATTGCTGAATCATTCATATGAATTAGGTCGGACATGAACGCCACAAGCCTAATAATAAGATTTAAAGTTAATTAAATAATAAGATTTAGCATCAGTGCTGTACGATCTAAGTTTGAGTAATCTTTTATCTTAAAATTTTTACTAGCAACTTATAACGTCTTTACACAATTTATATGATATAAAAGCTTGTTGGGAGATTTAAGCACTAACTTAACATGCAAACATACATACAAAACAAGCTAAATAAAAGCTTTTAAAAATAATTATTGTTTTTTTAATTTTTTATAAAGACATTAGTGCAAATTTTAATACATATTTTGAATTTTTAAGTGCATATTTTCGTTTTTTAAGTGCATGAAAGTCCTTGCCCTAGTTATCAGTAACATGACTTTAATAATTACATCCATAATCTGTATACAATCATAGTTACGCTAAAGTAGTCTATAAAATATTTCTAACTATCCGAAATGTCGAACATTATCGTTCTCACATTTTGTTGTTCGCAGTTTAAGCGAACGATAATGTTTGATATCGTGGTTCCGGCTGGTAAAGTCTAATTGTAATCTATTTACTTTAAGGGGTTACTGTAGAAATTGCAAACGGAAGGTCAAGCTGACACAAACTTTTTACCTTCTTTAAAGGGTGTGAAGTCCCTAAAATAGTATATTATGCGCGCGTCCTACCTCTTCAATTTTAATAGGAGCATATTGTTAAAAAAATCTAACTGAAAATTAGTTGGAAAAAGTTATTTCTTTTCATATTTTAAAATGTTTTTTTTTTATTGATTGATTGATATAAATCTAATACATACTTTAAAATATACATGTATAAAAAAATTATGGCACTTTACAATTTGTTTATATGCTAAAATTATTATTTTTTAAAAGTGTTAAAATAAAATTACCATTGCCGTTGTAGCATTTTTATTATTAGACGAAGAACGCTCACAGCAAGTAAAAAGAAGATCCATAAACTACCGGTTAAATAAAGAAACTTTCCCATTACATCTTTTTGCGGTGGATCTGCGCTGTTTAGTGATTCAGCCAACTGTTGTCAAAGAGATTATACAGTTGGCTTATAACATTTTGTAAATCCCTTCGTAACGTCGAAATTTTTGTATAAATTTCATAACTATTGAGTTTTTAGTACTATTTTGTTTTTTTTTTTTTTTTTGTCAAAGAATAAAAAAAAAATATGTGCATAAAAATTTATTTTTGTTTAATTAATATCAATGTACTAAATATCAAACTGCAGTCGAAATTTTAATGAAAAAAGTCCGGTTTAGTCACTTGCTGTATTTGAAATTAAACAAACCAATAACTATCAACTGCTTGGTTTCATTCCAATAGTAAAACCGATAACATTGGTTTCTGCGATACTTAAAACCGATATTAATTCTAGTTTGAAAATAAACCGATAACATTGAATTTCCTGGTACCAAAGTAGTTTTTTTGTCGGTTTCAAATCCAATAGCGGCAAAATTGGATTTCATGACAGCTCTGGTTAATTTATATAATTCTTGTAATAGTGTTTTTACACTACAGCACATCTTAGAGGAATACGTGGAAGATGTTGAAAATGAAAAAAAGTTGTTTACACTAACAACATCTCACATCTACCATCAACTAAACTGTTGAAAAATAAAAGAAAAGAAGACGCATAATTTTCGAAAACAAAAAACTATATGAAAATGAATTCAGAAAAATCATTTATTATTGGATTAAGTGTTGCATTGCAAGATCAAATCTATTAGTCTTCAAAATTTGAATTTTTATTTTGTTTAATATGTGCAAATACTTATGGTATGTATGTATAAGTAAATATTACTTTATCAGTGATGCCACTAAAATCGAAAATATTTCCATTTTTCTAGTGATGGCACGAAAATGATCGAAAGATGTTGAGTGAAACAAAATGAGATAGGAACATCTTGTAAAGATGTTGGAAGATGTTGATTTTTTCTACATGCATTTTATATGGGAAGATGTTGTCATCTCGCCGAATGGATGGTAGATGTTAAATGTGCTCTAGTGTAAAAACACTATAAGTTACTAACCGAAAATGAAATTCGACCATCATACAGGAAAAGTAGAGTGTTTACCGTTTAAAATTTCTTTTTATCAATAATGCAAAAGAATATGCTTTGCTCAAAGTAAAAAATTCTTCATCTGATGAGTCTACCAGAATAAAGATGTAGAGGCCAAATCCACTTAATGTCGACTAAGTTCTATCAGAGTTTTTAATTTTACCCCCCGATTATGGCTCACAACACGAAAAGTTGTGTTGTGTCGCTTACAACACAACATTAATTGAACATGCGATTATGGTTCACACCATGCAGCAATTGTGTACGCCTCACGGTTGTATATTAATGTTAGTAGATTTTTTCTTAAAAATATAAAAGTGCATGCAAAAAAACTGGGAAGTTGAAAGAAATCAACATTAAAAAAAAAAAAAAAGAAAAACGAAGTGCACTAAAATAAATCTCGTATATTTTGTTAAAGTTAAATAAAACAAAAAAATGGAGATTAACATGTTTCTATTTTTTTCGATAATGAGTACACAGAAAACAGACATCGCTTGAGTTCGTAAAAAAAAATTCAGAATAGTTCCAACCCATTAGAACTGCTAAATACAATGTTAGCAAACATTTTCTGGAATTACATTTTTTAAATTGTTCCACATAAACAAGAATGGTTTCGCTGGTGAAATAGACTAATTTTTTAAAACCATCAATCCGGTGTTTGCTTTTTTTTTTTTGCTGATGGTAGTTATCAGGAAGTAGAGGCAATGATATGATGCAGTTTCTCAGACAGCTGTTTGTTGAATTTTAAATAAAATAATAAAATTCTTCAAAAAAAAAAATCCACTGAAAATACATTTCTTACAATTTTACTTAAAAATTATTCTATTTTTAAACCGACAAAAAAAAAAAAACTAATCACAACAATGAGACAACACCTAAAAACTAGTTGTATATTTTTATATGTTCTTACAACACACAAGACAACATGTGAACCATAATAGCCGAAAATTAACATACACAACTGAAAAGACAACACAACATATAAGTGTTGTAAACCGTAATCGCAATTCACAACACACTGCATCAAAATATTTAAGTGTTGTGAACCATAATCGGGGCCTTAATTTTAAAACTAATATTTCGATAGGATTTAATTCGATATCGAATACGACGATTTGGACCGACAAGTGTTTCTTTTTTTCGTTTATTGTAAGAAAACTCTAGGCGAATATCTACAAATACTACACGGCTTATACTTCTTGCTACTTTCGCCACCAACACAATAAGGATCATTCTCTAAGTGCTTAGTTCTAGCATAGAACGAAAACATTTTAATAGGTTTTCCAAGGTTTGAAGTATTTTTAGAATTAATGTATATTTACGATAAGTTCTAGCAACAAAGCGTGATCTACTTTTTTCTAATAATTGTAAACTAATAAAATGTAAACAACTGTAATGCTAACATACATATTTTTCAAGTAGATAACCTTGTGTTCAGCACTTAAAACGTAAACAACACGTTTTATCTCAAAATAAAAGCTAGCACCATTTAGCAGCAGCTGTTGTACACAATTGTAGAACGTATTTACATTGGGCTTTCATATTGTAGTTCTCAAGTGTTGTAAAAAATAGTGGGATACTGCATTTTATTGTTGTGTGTAAAAAAAATTTTACATTTATTTTATTTTTACATTTGTACACTCGATACTAGAGACTTTACACTGAAACAGAACCCCGCTAAAGTTTTTTTCACCTTGTTTAGATTTTTACAAAATTTGGATTTTCAGTAAATTATTTTTAGCAAAAATCTCATCCATGGTCTCAGTTATAAGTATGTGTTGATTTTTTTACTTCATTAATTCGAGAAATGCTATTTAACTTTATGGATAGATGTATGTATAATTTTTTTATATTTTTATCAAGTGGTTTTGGCATGTTTACACTCTTAAAAGTTACGTTCTTACTACTTCAACATCATGTAAATTTAGATCCGCTGCTTGTTGATTACAATTTTCATCAATAACTAAAGTGGGTGTACCGTATAGTGGAAAAAGCACAACAGAAAAACAAACGTTCTTTATAAATATATGTAGGTACATAATACATGTCGAACTAAATAAAATATCATTTATGTTCCGTTATCCCTTTACAATTTTCTATTACATAAATGTGTATATAAAGCTACCTATGTATATATGGATCTAGTGTTGTTATTAACCAAAAAGGCAGCAAATAATAAATGAGGGCAAGACCAAACCACATTTTTGGACAAGGAAAAGTACATAGATATACATATATATACTTATATATCGCGTAATGAATGTTATAGAAAAAGCTATAAAAAGGAAAGATGTAAATATTTATGTAATAAATAAGTGCATGCAAGTAATAGCAAATTATGCTAAAGTGTATGCGCTGCATTTTTAAACTGTCTTTCTAAAGAGAAATAAATAAAATATGTGTATGATGTTACTTGCAATACTCTCATTTTAACAATTTTCTTGGTAAAAAAGGAGAAATTGATACATATGTATATACATTTGCAAGTGTTATAAGTTTATATTTTCATAAATACTTTTTTCTATAGAGAGAAGACTTATTTGAAATTTAATAAAAATTTTGTCAAGCTTGAGGTCTGATTACAAACAAATACATTTTTAATTACAAAGGAAAATGTAAAATAAAATTAAAATAAATTGAAAATTAATAAAAAAAAATAATAAAATATTGAATTATTTGGAATCATAAAGTTTAAAAAAATTTAATCTATTCGTGCTTAATTCCAATTTATGCAGGAATAAAGATTAAATTATGTTAAAAAAAGAATATTTAAATAGAATGACATTTAAGATATGAGTTAATATTTTTTCAAAATCTAGTAAACTAAAATTCTCGCAATTAAAGTAAAATTATGTTTGGTTGGAAAAATTAAATTCTAAGATAAAAAGTGGCAAAAACCATTAAATACATAAATATTTTCCGATTTATAGGGTTTTAAAATATTCATATGAAAACAACTGGTCATAATTAATCATAGTCACACTAAAGTCGGTATCTTTCTAAAAACGACTTTAACTTCATATAATTCTTATGAACAAAAGTCAGCTCTTAATAAAAGCCTAATTTTTTGTGACTATGATTATGGTCAAATTTTATTTATTTATGGCAGTCCCAAATAAGTCAAAGGATGAAAAATGAAACATTTTTAATATTTTTTGGTCAGTAATTTATTTTATTTTTTTTAAAACAACAACTATAATAATTCTTTATTATATCTATAGATATTATCTCTTAACTTGTTTAGAATCAAATTTCAGAAGTACATTTTAATTACATACTTATTATATAGAATACTAGCTATGTCTACCTGTTCTCCACCTGTTCTACCCCGTCTCGCCATGTGCAGAAATTCTTAGACTAAGCAGATTCTGTAAATAAAATCTGGTTTTTGATTAGCTGGTTTTACCCGGTCTTCTAACTGACCCGCGTAACTTTTCGGAATATGTATAGTGATTTTATGTATGCCTCCCAGGGTCTTAGCAGGAATCGAACCTGCGACCCCCAGATTGATAAGTTAGCACGCTACCCATCAATCTATTTACAGTGCACCCAATTTTTTTTTTCTATGTTAACAAAAAGCTTGTATTAGACTTTATTTCGTTATATGATTTCGAAAAAGCGATTTTTAAAATCCATTTCTTTTTAAGATTATTTTCATAACAAGAATCGCTACCGCTTGCCAAATTTTATTTTTGTGGAAAAATAGATGACTCCAACTTATTATAGGATACGCCTCTGAGGATAG
Source organism: Thelaira solivaga (assembly GCA_947397855.1). NCBI lineage: Eukaryota > Metazoa > Arthropoda > Insecta > Diptera > Tachinidae > Thelaira > Thelaira solivaga. Next base: position 39,854,269 of record OX377610.1, read on the forward strand.
AGTCTTTGCTCAGTATTTTTTACATAAACATGTACGACAACAATGGGTAATACAAATAATAAGAATGGATAGATAATAAAACAGATATAACCTACGCAATTGATGCAAAAAAGAGCACTCAATGTGTATTTGCAGCGCAGTAATGTGTAGACAGAGGTAACGTAACAAACGATATAGTAAGCAAAAAAAGTATCACTCGTTGATATATATAACCAACCATTTTACGGAACTTGTAGCAAAATTTCACCAACTGCTTCTCTATTTACTTACATACATACTCATTCTATATTTTCTAAATTTCTCTTGTTCTACTGAAAATATTTTTTATACATACATACATATATGTGTATGTAATATTGTGTTTGTCAAATGTTATTTTAATATAAGTATTATTATTTTTATTTTAAAAAGATGATAAAAAAAGACAAATTCGCTTAAAAAGTTTATTAGATGAAAGTAAAAATAATGCATGATACAAAATACTGGAGAATGAAAAATATGTATGTACATATGACATACTCTGAGGTATGTATGTACATACAAAGCTTCAGCCGTGTTGTTAAATCTGTTTGGGTTTGGTTGATTTAAGAGAGGGTTATTTGTTTCGCTGTTGAAGTCTTTATAGGATTGTTTTCATTTAGATATTTATTTTTAAATTCAAAGAAGAGAAGCACCAAAAGAAAATATAACTTAAAAACAATTGTGAAAAATGTTTTATGAAAAGAAGCAGTCAGTGCAAGAAAAAGTGAGTTGTTAAAGCTTCTGTGTATGCTTTAATATTTTGGGGTAACCTAATAGTATGTTCAGACGAGACAAGGTTCGCTCTCTTTCGAGGGTTCACATCCCAATCTCGAATGAAACAGGAAGATTCGCCATACAAAATTAAGTGAGCGAATCTGCAGGTTTCATTTTGAAACTCTTGCCGAAACCATGAAAATTTAGTATCATCCCTAGTTTCTATCGCTAGTTTATCTTAACTAGCTGTCCAACAAAACAAATTGTAAACAAAGAAATATTATTGTTTTGCAAGCATTTCAATGTATTAGTAAGAAACAAAGGAAAGAGTGTTAAATTGCTTAAATATAAAAATAAACATAATAAATAACACAACATATTAAATTATTTGAAATAATAAATAAATTTTTTATAAATTATTATTTTTTCTAAAAATACATATATTTATATATTAAAATTTACCTTTTTTATCCATTTCAAAACTAAAAAACAAACGCGGACAAATGCGAAACAACAAAAAACAAAACAAAGCAACTGTCAAATGAAACTCATTATGTGTCGTCTGAACGCAAATTTTCACAATCGAGGTTCAGACAGCGAAACCAGCATTGAAACTCGTCGTGTGAACATGCTATAAGAAAACAACAATTATTACTACTACTATTGCCATTCTCCGTTGTGTTATTCTGATTTTGTGTTGGCTGTTTTTGCGCATCCAGGGCAGCTAATATGTTAAAATATTGTGTAGGTATTGTGGGGAAAAGTGTTATTTATATTATTTAGTAAACAAAATTGCTCAAATATTCCGAGTTATAGGTCTCCAAAGTTTTCATATTATATTTGTAATTTTGCATGACATGGCCAATATTAGGATCAATGAAATAACTAAAATAACTTAACCCATCAAAAAAAGCCAATTTTTATATTAAAATTTAAGGACTGAATTGTGAAGTTAAAGGTTATTTTATTCCCGAACCTTACCTATTTTTGTAAGTTTAATCAGAGAGATAGCTCTCAAGGTATTGCAAATTATATTATCATGAAAATTAAAGCTAGGATTAAACAGGGTATCGAGTATACTGGCAACACCAAAATCATTATAGTCTTGTGTAATAGTTAAAGTTAAACTTAAAGAGAATTAAAGAAATGATCGGTTTTGCCTAGTTAAGTACAGATTATCTAATATTTTATTTATTGTTATTATACAATATCTCAACTTTACCCTTTAGAAACTTGTAATAATAGACCTCAAAGAATTAGGTTGTAAGTTACTAAATAAAAAGTAGTTTAAAATGTACATAACACAAAAAAGTATAATTGTTTTTAAAACAAAATTTAAGTAAGTATATGTTGAAGATTTTGCAACTTTGAAATAATGGGTCTAATTACTCTTTCCGTTCCGCGGTTGCGGAAAGCATTTTTTGTGCGGAAGCAAAATTTGCAATTATTGATTCCACGATATAGATAAATATCTACATTTTGCTTACGCTAAAATTTTCTTACGGAAAGCAAACGGAAAGATAAAAAATGTAAGAACAATAAAGAATTTCGCAAAAATTAAATGTATTTTAGCTTAATTTGTTGTATTTGTAGAAAATAATTTTGTTTTATTTTGAAAATTAATTTTCTTTTTATTTTATTTAAAATTTATTTTGATGTTAAGATATGCAATTTTTTAATGAATAATAGCAGTTTGTATAGCGATCGATATTTCTTTCCGCGCGAAATCAATAATACGACCCAATATATTAAATTCTCTTTAAATTAAATTATCTCTGTAAATTATTTAAAATTGTTCACATCTTTGGTAGTAAGCATTATTTACACATTGTCATTGAAGTGGATTGTTTACAGTCTTTCATTATTAAATTGCATTTAGCTCTTAAACAGCTAAACTTGAAATTTTTTAATATACGAAATTTTCCCAACTTGAAAATCTTAATTCCAAATATGGCAGCTCTACTTTTTATACTCTTTTGCATCACCGTGTTAGTGTAAGTTTTACATACATACATAGATACTATTTATTCTCTTTCGTTTTGATTATATTACGTTGATTGAGTCGGTCGTCATACAAAACAGTTTAACAACCCACCGCAGTCAGTAATAGTGGCAAGCAAGTATAAGCAGCACAAACGTTTGAAATATTAGCGGCACGCCCTTGTATTTTTTAGTATCGATGAATTTTTAGTGTTTTTTTTAATTATTTTACATTTAAATAGTTTAAAACACAGAAAGGCTAAACAACAGAGTGCAGGGGGAAATGTTTATAGAAATTGAAATTTATTCAATAATCTAAGTAAATCAAATAAAAGAGTGTGCAAATAAAGAATAACAAATTTTATTTTCTTAGTATGTACGTACACGCATGCATACCAACTACATAATGTGTATATTTGTAAAATTTTATTTAAAAAAAATTAAAAAAAAATTTTCTAAAAAAGTTGTTGATTTATTGTTTTTTTTTTTTGTTTTTGTAGATCTTCAAATTAAAATTGCTTGGAAAGGTCTTCCAATTTAAATAAAAAAAAAAAAATAAATAAATAATTATCTAAAATACAAGTGTTAAAGCCATGAAGAAAACTTTGAAAATAAACATAAAGGCAATGATAATAATAATGCCTAAATCTTTACTAAAACGCCAATCTTGTTTTTAACAAAAAAAAAATATATAAAACAATAAAAAAATATTATGCTACATAAAGAAGAAAAATATATTACTGTTTTTATAGTGCTTTTTTCGATTTGTTGCTTTCAACGCAACAAAAACGTTGTTGTTTATTTTTTGTTTGATTTTTTTGATCTTTAAAAGAAAGAAAAAAATAATAAAAATAACAACAATAACAGAAAAAACATCACAAACAAAAATATTTTTCTCAACACTCATTACTCTCCAGATTTGTGTATGTATTTCTTTATAATTCCAACATCCACTTGTTAATATCGTGTGTGTTATATCGATACCACCCATTACCCCACCCACCAAATATACCATTCGATACTCGCTAGTATCTGCTCACTTTCGAGGTCTCGCTTAAAACTAACTAAATAATAATAATAATAATAATAATAATAATAATAAAAAGTGCACAAATGAAAATGGTTGATAAATCATCTAAATTGGATAAACTTAGCGCCAATATGAATGCTTCAACATCAGCTGGTCCTGGTGGCATAGGTGGTAGCGTTAGTGGTGGCATTGGTAATACTGGTGCAAGTGGAGGTGGCATAAATATTGGTCATGGTGTTTCTAACATATCGAGTCAGTATTATCATGCAATGCATCAGCATCAGCAGCAGCAGCAACAACAACAACAGCATCATAGTAGTAGTAGTAGTCACCAGCAAAATGGGCAGAAACCTGTTCCAATGAAATTATTTGCTGCATGGGAAGTTGATCGTACACCACCAAATTGTATACCAAGGTAAGTTTATTACCTAAATAATTTAGCATTTAAAGTATGTAAAAGGTGATTTTATAAGAACTATCGGAAATTTAAAAAAAAAAAAACACATAAAATTCAGAAAAATGCATGAAATATTTATTTGGATCGATAGTTGGGTCGATATGATTTAATGTTTGAAGATTATTTCATGCAAATGTTGGCCGCGGCTGCGCCTCAAATGGTCCATCCGCTTAGTCCAATTTTGGCATACTCTTTCCAACATTTCGGCCGGTATCTCACGAATAATGTTGGCAATGTTGGCTTCCAGTGCGTCAATCGAAGCGGGCTTGTCCCTATAGACATTAGCCTTAACATAGCCCCACAAAAAATAGTCTAGAGGCGTTAAATCGCACGATCACCGAACTCGCCTCTCAATTGGTCCATTGTTTCGCGTGCTGTGTGGCATGTGGCACCGTCTTGTTGAAACCACATGTCATGCAAGTCAAGCTCTTCCATTTTGGGCAAAAAAAAGTTTGAAGAAATACGGCCCAATGATGCCGCCAGCCCATAATCCGCACCAAACGGTTGTTTTTTGTGGATGCATTGGTAGCTCTTGCAATGCTTCTGGCTGCTCTTCACTCCAAATACGGCAGTTTTGCTTGTTCACGTATCCATTCAACCAGAAATGAGCCTCGTCGCTGAACACAATTCTTCGATAAAAAAGTGGATCTTCATCTAACTTTTCAAGAGCCCATTCACCAAAAATTTGGCGTTGTGGTAGGTCGTTTGGCTTCAATTCTTGCACCAGTTGTATCTTATAAGGCTTCACACCCAAATCCTTCCGCAAAAGTTTCCACGTAGTGGAGTAACAGAGGCCCAATTGCTGCGAACGGCGCCGAATCGATAATTCACGGTCATCACCAACACTGGCCGATACGGCTGCGATATTTTCTTCAGTTCGCACTCTACGTAAGCGTGTTGGTGGTTTAATGTCCAACAATGTAAATTTGGTGCGAAATTTTGTTACAATAGCCCGAATAGAAGCCTCAGTAGGTCGATTAAACTGACCATAAAATGGAAGAAGCGCGCGATGAACTTTCTTAACAGAGCACGCATTTTGTTAATAAAATTCAATAATTTGCAAGCGTTGTTCGTTTGTAAGACGATTCATGATTAAATTATAGACCAAACTGAAGATGTTTGACAGTGACACAAGATACAAAACGTGCGTGAGCTGTCAAAACTAGTGTTGCCAAAAAGATAATAGCAAAAAAATCACTCTTTAGTTTCGCACATTAAATTGTGTTACCGAATTATTTACTTCATATATTGTGGGTTAAATTTCATACGTTTAACACTGGCAAATACATATCGCACATTTTCATGTGTTGAAATGATAGTGCCATAGTCTGGAGCAGTTGCTAACTGTGTTTAATATTGGCGTTTCTCTTAAAGTCAAGCTGCTTTGCTGTGCAATCAATCTATAAAAAAAATTAGAAATGCATTCGAAGGTAAAAAATATACATTCATATGCCCACTCTCTTTGCCAACCCTTTACACATGTTTCATCTATATATATGAAAATTAAATACATAAAATTTCCATTTTTTAACTGTTGTAGTTTTCTAGATTTCCTTTTTACAAAAAGGTTGGTCGATTTTTTTGCCTTTTATTATTAGACAAAATTTCATTCCTCTCGCTATTATAGCTCTCTAAATAAAAATATGAAAATAAAAAAAGTTAATTTCGGCTGTGACGAGTCTTATATACCCTTCACTGTGTTAGCGAAATATTAATATTTTTCACTTTCCACATTCTTCTAAAATATAAAACACATACATAAAATTAAGCGAGTGAAGATAAATATGTATATACATAGATATAAATGTGCATAAATATGTTGACTTCAGGTCCATAGGCAACGTACAGAAAAGTATAGCATACCAATCTGTCAGATGTTTCTGTCTTTCAATTGCTATTGAAATTCAGCCGGATAGGTCTATAAATCGCTAAGCTATGAATCAAAAATCGCGACTACCTCTATTTTTTACGGACGCAGTTTAATCAGAAAAGACAGTAATAACAAAACTATATACGAGTGCAAAAATCTTATTGAAAGGGAGTGCTTTGATTTTTGCCGTTAATTTCAAATTCTTTATTATTAAATATGACTATAAATATTTTAAATTAAATAAAATTTATTTTGCATTGGAATAGAATTTTTTTTTTATTATTTTAAAAGTTAAGTATCTGCAAACATTTTATTGTTTTTAAAAATTAAGTTTTCAGAACAATTTTTATTAGAACTCAGTTTGAGTTTCTTAAACTGAAATTAATTATTTATTTTAGGATCAATATAGAAAATAATTATAAAAGAAGGTGCACATTAGAATTGTTACAAATAATTAATACACCTATTTACAATACAGAATTAATTTTAAGTCAGATACAGAAAATATAGCTCAAAATTATAGACACTTAATAAACAAATATAAATTTTGTTAAATATTTTTGTTAATATGCACATATTATTTATATACAAATAAATGTGCCCATGTACAAATATATAATTTTATATATTTATTTGAGCATATTAACCGAATTATGTTATTTAAAAAAAAATTGTTAATTATTTATTTGTTAATTGTTACATACATAATTCATTTAACACATACATTTTTATAATAATTGTTTATATATATATATATATATATATATATATATATATATATATATATATATATATATATATATATATATAAATATATATATAAAAGTAAGACCTCAAGCTTAATAAAATAGTCATATTATTTATATACAAAAATATATATATAGGGTCCGCCAAATAACTTTTTTTTTTAAATGCTATAAAAACATCGAGTGTAGCTTCGGCTGTGTGGCACGTAGCGCCGTCCTGTTGAAACCAAATGTTGCCAATATCCTCCTCTTCAATTTTTGTGAACAAAAATTCGTTCAACATGGCCCGATAACGATCGCCATTGACTAACGGCCACTCGCTCATTTTCGAAGAAAAATGGCCCAATTATGCCTCTGGACCAAAATCCGCACCATCAGTGACTCGTTTTGGATGCGTCGGCTTTTCAATGTATGCGTGCGGGTTTTCTGTGCCCCAAATGCGACAATTTTGCTGGTTTACATACCCGCCAAGATCAAAATGAGCTTCATCTGAAAAATTGATTTTTTTTTTTTTGGCAAAATCGGCATCTTCTGTAAGTCGATCGCAGGCCCACTTAGCGAAGCGAAAACAGAACCATATTCTTTGAGCGGAGGGATAAAACTAAATATCTGTCAAATCAGACATGAGCAAAGTGTTACCATTCACGAAATAAGCACTAGTTGAAAAAAAACATTCAATGGCGGACCTTATATTACAAATAAATTTATAATATTCAATAGATATATAATTTTTTTTGATATTTAAGAAGAAAAAGTGAGACTCGGCACAACCTAATTTAACTTGTTTAAATTGATTCAAAGATTTTTTACATGAAAAAACTTTTTCAAATTCCGGATCTTTTAACGGAAATTTTCCAAATTTTTATTTCCGAACAATTATCTGCAGAAAATTTTAAATCAAACAAAAAAATCCAAGCAATTTGATTAGAGAAAAGTGATCAAACATTTTTTTTGTATGAAACAATTTGAAAATTCAATTAAAGTTGATTGGTGCGATTTGGGCTCTGGCCCAAATCATTATAAATAGATTAATTTTGAGCAACGCTACCAAATTATCCAGATTCATTTTTAAAATCAGAACATATAAACGATGAACGTCAATTGGTAGAACTTACTAACGATTTCGTGGTCTTTATGTTGCTAATACTCGTCCATCTGAACTCGTGCTGTGTAATGTTAGTCGCATACTTTCTAAATGATTCAATAACACCAGCACCTCAAAGAAATGTTAGTACTTAAGACAATGTCACCGCTGTAAACTCAGTCATTTTCAAATGGTTCAAATGTATGTAAATTTTTTTTAATTATTTCTTGCACTTTTTACTGGCCTTAAAAAAATTATAAATAAAGAAAAATAGCTTAAGTCGACATAAGAAAAATTAATTTGTTGTCGCATTTAAGTCAACAACTATTATTTTGGTTGAGGAATCTGTGCTGGCGATATATTCCACAATTTACGAGAGGACAATGAAAACAATACCGTTTGCTAGAATCGAAATAATTTTATAAGAGAAAATTTTAACGCTTCAAAGTTTGTAGTCCTCTAAAATAATTCCATGCCCCACAGATGTTTATGTATATAGAAAAAGTAATAATTAAATAATTTGTTAATTAAAAATTCTAAATCGTTTTCTTTTGCAGATTGTGCGAAGGTGTTACTCGTATATAAAAAGAAATATTTAACTTGATTACTAATTTTCAAAGAATTTTTCTGGCATAATTTTCATATGTGAATATAAAAGTTGTTTAAATTTTTTCAGTTAATAGCTAAAATTTAGATATTGTGACTAAATTAGTCTAAGCAAAGCCACAACTTTATTTGTAGGTGTTAACAGCAGAATGCCTGTCTGTGCATTAATATTCAGTATACTGGTACTCAGATACATATGTATGTACACAATGACTCTATTTTTATAAAAGCTGATTAAGTCACAGTATGTCTCACTACATTTTCAAATTAAATTGATTCGTAATATGTAGAAAAAAATTAAAATAAATAACTGACTTATTTTATTTTATAAAAGTTTATTAAAAAAATTAAGTAAATAAATACAAAAAGAAAACGTTACACTTTCGCTTCGCAATATTAGAAAAAATAAAATAAAATAAAACAAAAGCTTATAAATTTAAGTCAAGTTTTGGACCAGAGGAACTGCAAATTGTTTCTAAATTAAAAAAGCAACAAAATTTTCTTTAATTGTGTTTACATAATTTTAAAAATATCGTAAAAGTTGTAACGAAAAGAAAAACGTTTTTATGCAAAATGAAAAAAAATAATTTTTAAAAAATCGGTTTAAATAGCACACATAAATCCACCGTTTTTTATCAAAGCGTATATCCTTAGAAAGTTTTAAACAAAACAAGCCATATTTAATTGAAATCGATTTTGATTTTATTTACAATTAAGTTAATCTATCATTCATACTCAAATATGATTTCGCAAGTATTTCTTTGCCATGTTTGAACCTGCTGTAATTTGCAATTTGTTTCATAATGAAGTAGCATCATTTAATTGCAAATAAAATCAAAAGCTGTGCATCAATTTATGTTTTTATTCTTTAAAACTCATGAGATTATATTTCTTATTTATTTTATTTAAAGAAAATTTTTGTAAAATTATAAATTTCTAAATTTGGCATAAAAATGTTTTTTTTTTCGTCACAACTTCTATAATATCTTCGGAACTAATGAGCCAGTTTAAAAACGATGTAGATATTTAATGCGGAATTTCGTAATTTCTTTATAATCAAATGTAAGCCATTTTGAAGTAAATCTCATATACTCGTATGTCATGTCACCTCTTGAATTTGGAAATAACAGTACATCTCGACAAATAGAGCTAACTAAAAAAAAATTAAAGGAAGATTTAAAATCAGCGCTCTAAAATAATTTAGTTTCAGTTGCTCTGGTCGAAAACCGTGGTTACTTAATTTATTGTAAGTAATCCACTGATGATCGAATTAGCTTTCGTAAAATGTCCATATGGATATTCAGTATTTATTTGTACTGACTTTTTTTAAAATATATTTTTCAGGAGAATATCGCAAAAAGTGATAAATTTTCTAAAAAAAACGTTTTCAGAAATATTTAACAGCAAAAAAGTTTTTTATTAAACTTTTGATACCAAATAATTTTAAGTGAGTGTAGATAAATATGCCGAGTTAAATATGTTTGACGTAACCCCTTACGTTTTTTAGTGTTTATCTCTTAATATTTATGGCATATTTATTAAATATGTCTTAGGTTATTATATATTTCTAAATATGTTTTTAGTATTTATGACATATTTTAAAAACGATTACTTAATGAAGTTTCTTAATTGTAAAATAAAACACAAGAAGTTCACTTTTCTCAACACTTATTGTAGAAATACACTTTTATTTCAACTTGTTTACTGCTTAACATCTCAGCTAGAACTGAACACGTCTCACAATCTCAGCATTGTTTTATATACCTTCTGCAGTTCAGCCTAGAACCTTCTACAAACAGCCAGAAGTTACTACATGTTTATAGATATGTATTTCATGCAATAGAACCAAAGGTAAACGAACATTTTTATTCTAGCTAATCCCAGAACACTTAAAACTAAGATGAAACCTATACACTAATACAGATACAAATGCTACACATCTTATTTTATAACTTACACACAAGTATTACATTCACAAATTCTAAGCACTAACTTAAACAGTAATTTGCTATATTTATACAATAAATAAATACAATTTCTTATGTATAATAACACAGAGGTTTAACAGAATGATTTTTCATAACACTGCCTCTCTACTTTAATCTTTTTGTCCCGAATAAGCATGAACTTCCCTCTATCATAGTCCGCTAGGCGTTCAATGTGTACAATCTTCATTTTTGACCTTGGGCTATTGAACTTTTGTATTCTGTAAACTACATCATTTGTTCGTTTAATTAGGGTCATCCCATCGCTAAGCACAACAGTACTGAGGTATATGGAAATTAAAAAAATGGTACGATATGTGTCCCTTCTTGAGAAATCAACGTATTTATGCGTATTTGTACTTATGCACTTATATTTCTCATAAACATTAACAATATATTTAAAAATACTAAAAAACTTAACGGGTTACATTAAAAGATATGTAATTCGGCATATTTATCTTCACTCACTTAATAACTTTTCAGTTTTATAAATCTTTCCGCAATTGTCATACACAAATTTTATTGTCATTTGGTTTCAATAATACATTTTTGCCACACATTTAACAAGAATTTTGCAAATATTAAATTTTAGCGTTAAATTGTGAAAATTTTAAATTTAAAACTAACAATTATTATTTATATATTTGTATGTATACATGGTATAAGTTCATTAAATATTTCTGCATCTCAATTGCAATCGCATTTTGCCTAACATATTTAGCAAACATGCACAGGCAAAAGTTCAAGTGTTTTTCTGCACCTCCATTCCATTTTTTAGAGCATTGCAATCATGTACATTTGTTCTGTAATAATAAACTTAATTTTATTATAAACTCTTAATTAATCACAAAAAAAAGATAATAAAATTTTATTAACAAGATATTTTTTATACTTTTGCCTAATTGTAAAAATTTACTGCAAACTTTTAAAACGAAAATTGTTTATATGGAAATTTTATGGAATAGATTACACAGGCCTACAATGATTTTGGGGCCGCCAAAAGTAAAATTGATTTCAAATAATCTCGTTACCTTGATTAAAATGTTATACCTATTTTTTTAATTCTAAAGCCAGAATTAACCGAACGTCCCGTAAGATTTCGTTACCAGCTGATCCGTTTTGTTATATGAAAAGCAATGAAAGTGCTTATCGAAAACAAATGTCACGTTGACGGTACGGCAAGATTTGTATAAAATAGAATTTAGCAACGTTTTTACGGGACGTTTATGCACAGCTGAGACAGAGTAGTTTTTTATTGAAAAAAAAAGAAGTGAAGCGCTTATAGAAGAAAGTTTAAACAATTAAAGTGCTTAAAACTTTTCTAAAAATAACAAAAATCAACAAAAAGTGTGATACAGTTTTTTGTAAAAAAAATTTTAGTTCTTTTTCTTATGTGTAAAGCATATGATACATTTTTAAATGTTCTATAACTACACAAACGTTTTAACGTCAACGGGCATCGACGGACGTTTTCAACAACGTTCAGCTAAACAAGCCTTAAGTGTAGTTTTAGAAATATACCGTTCGAGAACTAGCTCTATCATTAAACTTTCAAAAACACCTAAAGATCAGATATAAAAAAAACTTTTTTATTAGTCTTATTGTATAAATTAGCATAAAGTTAATTTTATGTAATAAAGTTACTTAGCCACGTAAAGAAATATTGTAAACACTGGTCATAAAATGTCACTTTTATTCACCACTGTAGAACAATCTGTGCTTACAATATTTCTTCGCTTTTCTATTACACACTTCGTTTTAAACCGCTGATCTACACACTTCTGTTGTCAACTTCTCAACTCTAATAATTTAAATAAAAAGTGTTAATCGAAAACATATAAAATTTAATTATTTAAAATTAGTAAAAATAAAAAACTCAATTGCTAAAAGTGAAATTTAAAACCTGGAAAAGCTTGAAACTATTTACAAATAAAACCTACTTGTAAAAACCAAACCTAGAAACCTTTTAAACAATTATGCTAAAATTATACCTACCAAAAAGTAGTCTTGGGTAGTACACGAACGAACTATTCACATTGTACTATTCACTTATTTGAAACGAACGAACTAGTCTATGTTTTGAATTCCTATAGTTTATTTGCTTGCTGATCATTTTAAATGAACGACCTATAAATGAACGAACGAACTAAACTTAAACGGAAACAATGACGAAGGAACGAAAGTTGCAAATTATTTTCTTTTACAAAAATTATATTTAAAACAAATAAACTGAAGAAGAGAAAATGTATTAAAACTTATTTTTTTTAGCCATAGTGACTAAAGTACTTATTGAATTACATTGTAAAAAAGAAACCGAAAACTAAATTTAAAATTTTTTTCGAATTTTGTTTTGTTGTTTTGCTTTCTATTTTCGTAAACAATTTCTTTCAACCCCTATTCGATATCATTTTACATAATAAAGAACATTCAATGACAATCAAAAGTATAAGTGATAAAGATACAAAAGATCAAATGAACTAATTGAACGAACTATTCCCTTTTCAATTTTTGAACTAAAAACTAGAATGAACTACGGAGCACAAGTCTACCAAAAAGTATATTTCTGAATCATGCAAATTAAAATAAAACTTAAACTCAAATTTACCTACCTCTAATTTCTTATAAATTATATACTTATCTACCTCTAAACCTTATAAACTACTTACTTATGGAAACTTAAAAACATTATACGTAAATAAATTTACTTATACAGAAACTACATTGTGAACAAAATTAAACCTAAAATAAAAGAACTTGAAACTAAATACTTACTTTAAAATCTCTTGTTTAATTTGGCTAAAATCTTAAAGCTAAACAATAAATAAATAATTACATAAAACTGGATAACCCTATCCTAGTTTTATTCACTTTTAGTTTCTAAGATATTCACAAAGTTTTGTTAAAAAAAAATATTTTTTCAAGAAAAATAATTTTTTTTTTTTAAATTAATTAATTTAAAATCGAAAATGGGCAAAATTTTAAATGTTGTTTTTGATTTTGATACCTATAGAGCGAACAAATGGACCAGTAGTTCTTCAAATTCCATTTACAAGTTCTAAATTATTTCACAATTTAGTGGTAGCACCTACAACCTTGTCATAAAAATTTTTTAACAAGATTTTTTTTGTTATTTTAAAATATATAAAATATAAAAATGTGAATAAATTTAGAGTTTATGGAGATATTTTGACAAAACTTTGTGAATATCTCAGACACTACAAGGCTAATAAATAAAATTTATTATCACATAATTTAAAGATTTTTTTCTGATCTTAGTTATCGAGTTATTGCAAATTATATAATGAAACATCATCTTTTTTCATATATCGGTATATCTCGAGATCTACGAGTAGGATTACAAATTTTATTTATAGCGATTAAACCTTCCTACCATAGGTATTTAAATAAACCATGAAACGTACAAAAATAATTTCATTTTGTAGGCCTTAGTTATACACAGAATTAAATACGAGTATGTAAAACCAATTAGCATACTCGTACAAAAGAGCAAAATGTGTTGCAAAGGTCAAGAATCTTGAATTGCGCTGGCTCTGTCATCTTCGTCGTGTTATATTTTTAAATTAATTTCATTAAGTACAGTATAATCTCGATAAGCATTTTACTCAGCAGTAATTTCAATTAAAGCAAAGGTTTTTTTTTGTACAATAATAAAAAGAAATTCAGTAAATTTACTGTGCACATTGAACAAAGTCGTGAGTGTGCTGTTTTAATTTACCAAATTTTTGCATTGTAAACCTCATAATCAATACTACCAGATAAAACCTTTAGCTATCGATTCTACATGTGCAAGTAGTGTAGTCAGATTATTTTTAGTCCAAATGAAGTAAAATGCTGCACAGTGCAAATGTCTACACTTGCAACAGCACGGGGTATATGGAAATTTAAAAATAATCCAAAGTAACTTTCGAACGACTGGAGGAAATTTAAAAATAATCCAAAGTAACTTCCGAACGAACCATAGAAGATTACGAGATTTGACGTATATCATTTTAAAAGGGAGGTCGTCTAGATTTGTAATCTATCTTCTAATTTCCCTCCTACCCCAGTACTCATACTCTGAGGAATTTTTATCATTCCTCATTTTGGCAATAGAAACTTACTGAAACCAAGCTGAAATGAAATTTGTAAGTTCTACGCTTTCTGGAAGTGTTTTAATATTTACTTGAAATTTCGTAATTTTTATTCTATGATGCAAAACGGAAATTGCCTAAACCCTTCAGAGCAACAGCACTGGAGTATATGAAAATTAAAAAAAATTTTTAAATATTCAAAGTAATATATGAATATTTGGTTGGTTGGTTACAAATAAACTATTGCTTAAAACATTTAATATTTAATGACTTAAGACGTATTTGATTAATACTGAAAATATTTACAAATACTAAAAAACTTCGGGTTTTACGTTAAAACATATTTAACGTGGCATATTTATCTTCACTCATTTAATTTTTTCTATGGTTTTGCTATTAATGAAGAATGTGGAAAGTGAAAAATATTAATATTTCGCAAACACAGTGAAGGGTATATAAGACTCGGCACTGCCGAATTTAACTTGTTTTTATTTACACTTGCGTATTCAATACTAATTTCTTTGCGACAGCTGATAGACAATAAAAAAGCCGAACAAAATGGAAAATCAGGGAATGAGTAAAAGACTTTAAAAGTATAACCTCAATAAAAAATGAAGCGAGTAAGAGATTATAAAAATATTAAACTATTTGCAAAAAGCTAGGTAATATAAGGTGGGGCAAAAGTTCCGCTACCTTGTTTATATGACGTTTAGTTCAGTTTAGATTTATTATGGATAAATATACGCCACAAGAATGATCAGAAATAGTTAAAATATTTATTGAAAATAATCGTTCCATTTCTGCCGTTCAGCGGAAAATATCCTAATCATCCAACGCCTCAAAAATAAACAGAACAGTCGGTTTTAGGGAACACAGAATTTTTAATTAATCCATGAGAAATCATTGCATCCACTAAAAACAACTGTATGGTGTGGTATTCATGCTGGAAACATCATTGGTTTCTATTCTTTGAAAATGACCAAGGTCTTGGAGTTACTGTTATTGCTGAACGTTACCAAGACATGATTCGAAATTTTCTTGTGTCTGAAATGGAAGAGCAAGGACATGTGGTTTAAGCAAGATGGGTTACACACAGCTCGTTCAATAATTCAATTATTGAATGATGTTTTTACACGAAGACTAATTTCGCAAAGTGGCGATTTAGCATGGCCAACCAGATCTTCGCATTTAACAGCATCAGACTTTTTCTTATGGGGTTTTTTAAAATCAAAAGTTTATGTGAATAAGCCCCTAAATGATTCAACATCTTAAAGAAAATATTCGTCACGAAATGGAAGAAATTCAGCCTGAGATGTTGCAGGATATCATGAAAAATGCCTTAAAAAGAGCCAAAAGTTGCACAGCGAATCACTGTCACCAAATATCCGATATATTTTTTTTTTATACCTTTCAGTCCCAAGGAATTTCAAAGTTGTCGGATTTTAATGAAGTTTTCGGTATATGATAATACGTCCTAAAATAACGTCAAAATTTATTTTTCATATCCATACAAAGCTCACGTCCTTAGAAACAGAACATACACATGTGTGTGATTTGGGATTTTACATTTTACAAAATATAAATATATAAAAATTAGATATTTATACATAAACACGTAAAATTTACCTACACGGTTGTGTAGCCAGGGACGGAAAGGGTTAATCATAACAAAAAAAATGTAAAGACCAAATAAACATTTTATGAAAACCAAAATTACTTATGCTTTCTTCTAGCAAAATGTTAGCGGGACTTTTGCCCCACCCGTTAGAACTAAGGAAAGCTGCGAATTTTTTGATTTGCATATTATTCAAAAGAGCCGCTAATAAAGCCAATATACTCTCAAGTTCAATGCAATTTTACTGGAAAAGTATGTCAACTTCTATCGCGTTCGTTTGTTGTATGTTTCTATTTTTGTTGATTGATTAATTAATTAAAATATATCAAAACTATTTTGATATTTGTTTTAGTTTTTCATGTTGCCGGAATTTAGCATTGAACTTGTATTGTATTTGAGAGTGTAAAGGTCGCATAACAATTGATTACACAAATTTACAATCGCAAATGCATGTTGTGAATCCAAAATGTTTTCTTTATTATACATAAAACACCGTAATCTTTGCACTAGTTAGTTAATAAAGTACAATTTTTTTTATAATAAATATAATATTTTTTTTTTAAATTTCCGAATTATTGAGATTATACTTTAATTTATCTCACATGTCTAGCATGAGGCAGCATTTATGATTGTTTGTTTAATTCATATGACTACACAAAACCTCTTGTTACGTTATTTTGTTTACATTTAAATGGTTTCTAGCCACTCATATACAGATCGTAAATAAGAAAAATTTTATTTAAAAAAAAATAATATAAATTATATGTGTTTTTACTTAATATTTTTTTTAAATATAATTTTTTATAACATACGAGTACATCAGCATGTTAAAAATCCAATTATTTAAAAATAAAGGGTGTCCGAACAAGAACGCAAGATTTAAATTTGGCGCCATTCGAAGTGTCATTGTTTGACATTTGAACAATTGTTATTGTTTGCTAGTAAAAGGTACGAGGTTAGTAAAAAATGACCATGGACAGCGAAGGGAGTTCGTTAATTGGGTATTGGAGAGACAACATGAAAATGCTGATTTTGCCGATAAAATCATCTTCAGTGACGAGGCCCATTTCCATCTTGATGGCTTTGTCAATAAGCAGAATTGTCGCATTTGGGGTGAGGAAAATCCTCGAGTGATTCACGAGAAGCAAATGCATCCTCAACGTGTCACTGTGTGGTGTGGTTTTTGGGCTGAAGGAATCATTGGACCTTTTTTTTATAAAAATGAGGCAGGTCAAGCGCAAACAGTCAATGGTGTTCGGTATCGTGAAATGATAACCAGTTTTTTCTTGCCTAGAATTGAAGAAATTATTGTGGAGGGCTTGTGGTTTCAACAAGACGGCACCACATATCATACAGCCAGAGAAACAATTCAATTGCTGCATCAGTCATTTATTTAAAATTTAAATCTTGCGTTAGTTGTAAAAGAGTATGCTTTAATTAAAAGCTTACTAGAAGTGATAGGAAATTTTAGATTTAAAAACATTTTTTATAAGCAGACTTTACCATGACTATAATCATAGGTCATTTTTTCATTCATAAAAAATAATTTCATTTTATAAAAGGCTTATTAGAAAAATGTTCATAATGTTGTTTTAAATATGTTATTTACTGAGATAATGTTTAAAATGTCCATACTAATTACGGAGCATAATAGTATCGCTATCTGAAATATTTATTGTGCAACAAAATGTCTATGTTGAAATATTTACCATAAACCATCCAAAAGCAGAAATTAAAATGTGGGTTAAATGCAAACTAAATTCTATATTTTTATTCCCGCTGTTTCAACTTTATTTTGATGTAAAAATAAAAAGAAAACAAAAAAAAAACTCAAAAACAAATTTCTCAAAATTCTAAAATTTATTCCAATTGATTGAACACAGTATTTTATTATTCCTTTATACTCGTTCCATGCAAAAGCACTTGACAATTAATACAAAAATAATTTCAAATTATATTCTGCCATGCCGAATCTTATACACCCTCTATCAAAGTTATAACTCAAAAAATAAAATTTCTTTAAGTTAATAAGTTAATTGAATCAAAAATATTTTGAACTGTATCATCGAATGTCGATTCTTACAACTAAAAAATTCGATTATTTTCAGACTGAATTTCTTTTATCACAAACGTAGTCGTTTTCCAGGAAAAACTATAAAACACCTTGATATCGAATGAGGTGATTTATATATTCTATAAATTCTGGCTTCATTTTAAACCTATAAAATTAAGATTAAGTAGATTTTATTAGATATGGTATTTGAGTAGATATCAGCTATTCCACTACAATAAAATTAGTACTTTTTTTTTTAAATTTAACCTTCAATACTACGAGTATTACATCAAAGATGATAGAAGCAAATATACGACAATTACCAGATAGAATATGAAAATACCAAAATGAATATTATATCTTCACTTTTCTGCAGCAAGCCTGATTCTTAAATACATCTGACCATAATTATATTAAATAATACTGTGAAAAACCGTTAATGTCTTATTAAGTTTAGAGAACTACAACTTTTAAAACACAAAATGTTTTTCTTATAAAATTATTTCGATTTTCGCAAACGGTATTTTTTTTTAATTATCTTCTTATTAATTGCGGAATATATCGCCTTTCCATCCGTGAATCACAGTATATAATAAAGTTGTTGAACTAATTACGACAACAATTAAATTTTTTCTTAGTCGCATACATAGCGTATATTCACTCTATGGTCGCATATTCCTTATTAAAAAATAAAAAAAACAAAAATGTTAAATTAAAATAATGATTTTAATTAAACAATTGCTTTTAATTTCGAAAAAATTTAAAATAAAGAAAAAATATGTCAAAGGTAAACAAAGGGGATGAGGAATGAATGAACTTTTTGATTGCAGAACTCAATCTGTCTGAAGTTGTTGCTTCTTAGCTGAAGTAATTGGCACTAGGCTGCTGGTGTTTTTGAGTTGCATAGGCTATATCAAAACCAACACTTTTGACAACAATCACTTGCAAATGGGTCTTAATTTTAGTTTTGTCATTGTGTTTACCATTCACTGTCTCTGTTGTCGTTTAAATCCTGCCGTTATGGCTTCAGTGGTTATGGTCTGTTGACGGTGGTGCTGCCAGAGTCTGTTATTAAGATACCAGACGCAGCATTTATCATTTTGGCCGTATTAATAACTCTGGTCAATACTGAAATATTTTCGAGAGTGTTTGTAATTATTTTCAATTAATTAAAGTGTGCTGATTACGCAACTGACAATGATTTTTTCTAAAAGCTCTAGTTTTTTAGATTTTGCAAACTATTCCCATTTATACTAGCTCAATACCAAGCTCTCTCATTAAACTTACAAAACCTCGTAAGAATCCGGAATAAAATAGTCTTTAAATTATGTTATTATCAATTGTTAAATAGTCTTGTAGTTTCTAATCTTAATATATAAAATTCGACTTTAGGTGTGTTTGACATTGTACTCCTCCTAAACGGCTGGACGGTTTTAATTGAATTTTTGTGTATGCCCGGTAGTTGGCGCTTCATTTGGTATTTGGCTTGTTCATCTACTCCCGTTCTCGCACTCTATTAGTACGATTTCTTAGAGTAAGAAGATCCAATATACAAAAATTTTACATTTTAGTGAAAACCCAACTGAAATTTTTAGAAATATCACGCCCATTATCACGCCCTCTTAAATTTGTTTTAAAACGTTTTGGCTAATTTTTTGTTATGTATTCGGCATAATTCAACTTATATTTTTCTTCCCTTATCAATTATTATGCAATATAAATAAAATTTGAGGACTAAACATCGTTTGCCGGGTCAGCTAGTGTACAAAGTTTTGTAAAAAAAACATATTAAAAAAAAAAAAAAATTTAAAAACGTTACAAGAAAATAATAAAGTTACACAAAGTTGAAGCGAAATATCGATATATATAAAAATAAATAATTACAATCCGACCTCAACCTTCAAAAAGTACCCGTATTAATAAAAGAAGGTCAAACAAATATACAAATAAAGTATAAAAAAAAATTTTTTTTTAAATAACAAAAAAAAATTAACAAAAAACTAACAAAAAATTTAAAAAAAAATTAAATTAAATTAATATTAAACAAAACGAAATAATATTAAGCAAATCAAAATATAAGTACTCGTATATAAGATGTTTAAATCGCAACATTTGTCGCCACTTGTGCTGTCAATCAAATATTAAAAGGGAAAATACTAATAACAAAGCCGTAATTTTTGATTTCATAATGTATAGTATTGCCTGGCATTATTGCATAAATCTTAAATACATTAAGTTTCTTTCGTTACAAATTTGTTTTGGTTTTGCAAAAGTTCACTCGATAAGTGGACAACTTATTCGCAAGAGTGAAAAAAGATTGTATTTTTTGTTGCTTGAAACAATAAATTTGAAATGACTTAAATAAAATTTAAATATTTTTTTATATTTTAGAAACTTATCATTTTGTTGATGTTTTATTTTTGAATTTTTATACCTTTCACTGTAAGTTTGTGAATCCATTTGTAATTTCTACACTGTACATGTGCCATCCTATAAAGTATATATATTTCGAATCCTCATAAATAGCTGAGTCGATTTAGCTAAGTCCGTCTGTCTTTCTGTCTGTGTAGTCGTTGAAATCAACTTTCTGAAGTCCCTAGGCAGAAAAGCTAAGCATATCAATCTGTCAGTAAGTTATTGTGTTCAGGTTGTTATTGAAATTCAGCCTGATCGGGCCATATGTGGCAGAGCTATGAGTAAAAACCGCAACTACCTCCATTTTTTACCATTTTGCTGAGCGGGTTTTTATGTGCGTATAGATACAGTCGGCGGTTAGCTGTTAAATATTTATTTTACATTTTTTTCTCTCTCTCAGTCACTGAAAAACTAACAGAACTACTTCTGTAAAGCGAATTAATTCTTTAAAACTAAGAAAATGTTAAAATTTTGTATGCGAAACTTAACATTGCCACAAAAATTGAACATTTTGAAATATTTGCAAAAATTATAGAATTTGGCACAAAAAAAGGACGTTAGAGATTTTAGAACTGCATTACTCATATTAATAAATCTTACAGGTATCGTGTAATAGGTGTCACAATTTAACATAGTATAAAATTCTCAAGATGACTATACAAAAATGCTAAAAAAAGATAATCTGGAAAATTCTGGGGGCCAACAGAGGTGATTTCAAAAATTTCAGCATGCTATCGCTCATATTCAGACACGTTTTCAGATTCGAGGTGTAGGGTTACAAAATTTAACATAGTGAAAATCTTGTACAGTGACCTTTAGAATTTTACACTATGTTAATTTTCAAAAATACGACTGAAATTGCAGATTTTCATTATTTCGGCTTTGTTTTTTTTTTAAATTTTTAAGTTGTACATGTGCGTAAGTACTGTTTGTGCACACAAACACGTTAATCGGTCTTATTGAATGAGGGATAGATGCTGAAAAGAAGTTTTGGTAGCTACTTTGATTTTCCATTTCTGTAAAGAAGCTTAGGGCCATTATTACAACTAAACGATAACTAAAAGTAGTAGGCCATATTTTCGATTTTAGATAAGGTAACCTCAGCATCCATAAACATTGAATAATTTTTTGATTAATATACAAAAATAAAACAATACAATTAACAAATATTAAAATAAAATTTTAAAAGTAAAGAATTTCTTAGTTATTTGAAAAATAATCGTCAAAAAAAGGCATGCCGTTGCCATTATGTATTTATAGCAGTGGTGCCACCACATAACAAATATTATAATATTTATCTTATTGAGAACTTGTAATAATGGAAAGAAGTTATTGACAACTTTATCAGTTACTTTAACTAAAGTTAATTATAGCTATCTGAGACCTTATAAGTAAGTTGTAATAATGGCCCTTAATAGTATTTGCTAGAAGTTTCATCCAAGCTCTATCAAAAATTTTCAAGTTTCATAACATTTATCTATAATTATTTAAAAAGAAATAAAACAGGCCATAACCAAATTTTTGCCAAGAATTGTTTCGCTGTTTTGTATATTTTTCTATGTAGACGTTGTTACTTCAAGTCTATACGAGCAAATTTTTGTTATAATAAATGTGAAATCCTTATTATGAAAAATATACACTGTCATCTGCTTTGCTATTGATAAATCAGAACAATTTGACGTCCCGAAGGTCTCTTCGGAGACACTGGGATGACGAGCCTAAAAACGGGACTGTTTACATTAAACATAATTTAGTACGGAGGTTCCACACCCACTTGAAGTATCAACTTTGCATCTTCACCTTTCAATATGTGGCTATTTCTTTTAAAGGGTTAAAACAATTGCAGTGTTTTTTATAAGCATATTTATTTACAACCAAAATATTTATTCCGAAAAGTTCAAGGTCTGTTTTAGTAGTTTGTTGTTATTTTCTATAGGTAAATATTTTTGTATTGGCGGTCTGCATGCAGAATGAAAGAGGAAATATAAAATACAATAATAGACACACGTTTATTTATACCTTTTTAATATATGTATTGGCAGTGCTACAAAAAATGTGTGACAAACATTGTAGAAACCTTTGAGGCACTCACCTACTCGTAGATAAATATAAAGACGAGCTGCCAAATTTATGTACGAGTATGAAAAAAAATTTTTCATTTTACAGAAAATAAAATTTACAGCTGAATAAAAAATTTTATAACAATATCACACTCTTTGAATGACATGATAATAATTTATAGTAAATTTATCTGTAACGCTTTTAATTAAAGCACTTGTACTTGGCTATTGCTTGTTTGAGCACTTGTAGCTATTCAAAGGAATTTATATGCAAAATAAAAAAATATGTCAAAGGTAAACAAAGGGGATGAGGAATGAATGAACTTTTTGATTGCAGAACTCAATCTGTCTGAAGGGTTGACCGGGTTATAAAGATTGTTAGAAAAAACAAATGTATCAATTTTGTTTATGAAACGTTATTGAGTTTTCTAACTTGTTCAATTGTTGGCACAGTTTAGAAATTGTGTACTTTCAGTGGCAAATATGTACAATGAATAATTTTTTTCATTAACTGCAATGTTGTCTTTTAAGATTATTTACTAAGATAATCGAATCGAGTTTTCAAGTATAGTTTTGCATTACATACGCCTCTTTCTTTGCGTTCTTCGAATGTCTAATAGCTAGACAGAAGACGGCGTTAATTTTCATTAAAATCTCACTAATGCAAATTAAAATTTTACCCTGACGGACGACAGATTCCGCACTTAGAGAAGAGCTGTTTGCATGGTTGAATTAACTACGGTAAGGTATTTTCTACAACAAAAATTAAATTACAAAAATAATAACATTACTGACTGACTGACTGACTTATCATCATCGCCCAGCCCAAACGGCTAAAGCTACGGGCTTGAAATTCGGTGAGCAGGTTCCTGTCCCAATGTGTAGGACGAATAAGAAAGGATTTATAGAAATTCGAATATTAAGGGGGTAAAAAAGGGTAAAAAAGGTTAAAATCGACCTTTTTATATCTCCGGAATTACTACAGATAGAGCCAAAGTTCAAACAGATAGGTATTTGGTACTTTTTCGATATTTGTACATTTGCGGGATAAAAAGGGTAAAAACCAGAGTTGGTACGTTTTTTTTACCCTTTACACAGCAACAAAAACTAAATTGTATTCTTCTAAATGTATATTAGCACTTTTTTAAAATTCGAGCAAATAAGGGGTAAAATATTTACCCCTCTTTACTACTATTTCTAAATATGTACTTTTATGTAAATTGATGCAGCATATGAACATTTTTTTATTAATTTGTAAAACCCAATAAAACTCTATTTAAAAAATAAATTTCAAGGGAGAAAAAAGTACCAAAAGGGGGAAATAAGATTGGACTTTATATATAATTAATTTTAGTTTTTATTATGTGCAAACCTCGAATTGTGACAGTAGAATTAAACTGTACTGAACGAAATAAGAAATCAATAATTAAGGTTCAAAATAGTACTTTTTATTAAATTTGTAAACGAATGTAAAAGTACAAGGTTGGGCTCCAACGGTCCTGAACGAAGTGAAAAATTATTAAAGGGATAAAATGGTACTTTTTATTAAATTTAATGGTTTGATTTTTTTTTTTTTTTTTTGTTTAAACGAAATTAAAAGTACTTCATGGGACACATATTATTTTAAAGGGGAGATCGTCTAGATTTGTAATCTATCGTCCAAATACTCAGAACTTACTTTGGACTATTTTTTAAATTTCCTTATATCCCATTGCTGTTGCTTTCAGCGATTTTAGTGACTTCCGGACGAACCATGGAACATATCGTTCCAAAATGGAGATCGTCTAGATTTGTAATCTACCGCCCAAAACAACAGAAGTTACTTTGGACTATTTTTAATAAATTTTTGAAATTTCAATATACCCCAGAGCGGTATCATTATAAACATGTTTATTAATTCTGTAATATAACAGAAACAAATTAATAGGCAAAATAAAGAAAATAATCTTAGCAACAATTTAACAATTTAAAAGCATGTCTGTCCCGTAGCGCTCAGAGCTAGAAATGAATAATTCATATTTGTTTCTTTTATTTTTAATTCTTTATAAATCAATATTTAAAAAAAAATATTTGTATTCAAAAATTGGTTTAAATAAACTATCCAGTAAGAAAATTCAATTTTTTTTTGTTTTAAACAATTGTTTTTTTAAACCTCTGTTTACATTGTGTTTAATTTTTAACACAACAAAATATCAAAAAAAAAAAAAAAAATTATTTTTTGCCTAAAGCTATATAATACAGCTCCAGTTAATTTCGTTTGTTTTAATTACTTTTTGTTAAAAATTTTTTTGTTGTAAATTATTTTGTTTTTGCTTAAAGTATAATTTGGACATAAAAAATTATTTATTTTTCAGTTTTAAAAGTAGTTTTGTTTACAAATCAGCTGTACCCAAAAATAAGAAGAAAAAGCATTTACAATTAGAAACCACAAAAAATAAAATTTTAATTAAAAAAAAATCACAAAAAAGAGATGTAAATACAATAGCTGGTATATTATGACTCATTTGTACGAAAATTTTTTACAATTTCCATTTCAAGTCACCATTACTCATTTTGAGCCGACGTGATTCATTTATAATTTAATACTTAAAAATCACAAAACTCCAAAAATATACAGCTTGATTATGAATGAAAATTTCCCGGTAATATTTTTACATATTCCTTTTTTTGTTATAAAAAATAAATTTCCTCTCTCATTTTATCGTAGAAAATTTGCTGATAATGTAAATAAGAAGAATACAAACAGTAAAATAAAATTGCCGTAAATAATTGATGACCGAACCGATTTTTGTCTTAAAAAGAAAACTAAAAATATATTTTTACAAAGTAAAAATTACAGTCAATTTTAACAATTTAAATCTGATTTCAAACATGAAAAATGTCCCTAAGATTTCTACCAGAGATGTACTGGATTTGCTTCGCTTCTTTTTTATATAAATCCACTAGCTTTTGCCCGCGGCTTTGCACGCGTTAAATTCGTAGTAAAACAATTCCCCTTTTCCTATATTGTTACTTATTTATTTACTTTTACAATGGCGCAAAAAAATGTGCTTATTTACGACTTCACATTAGAAATCTTGAAATTATCAGTGGTTCTCTAATATATTAAGCATGTTATTATACATATAAACCTTCCTCTTGAATCACTCTATCTATTTAAAAAAACTGCATCAAAATCCGTTGTGTAGTTTTAAAGATCTAAGCATACATACAGACATAGGGATAGACGCGGGAAGCGACTGTGCTTTATACTATGTAGTGATTCACTGCTTTTGTTATGTTTTCAATTGTCAACATGTGCTAATAATAGTGCTTGCTCTCTCACTATTGGTTGCCATTTGTTCAATCTCTTTTAAATATGCCATTAGCACTAGCAAATCAAACATTATTACTAGCGGTTTTCACTCTTAAATACAAATTACACCTGCAAGTCTTGCAGATATTGCAAGTGTGGCAAAAAATTTAAAATTTTGCACCTCACAACAACAAAGTATATCAAACTGAAGTTTGCATCGGTTTATAAAGTGCGCAAGACTGAAAATCATTGCAAAAAACAAACTGTGCACCATCAGAACAGCTGAACGAAACAAGCAACTAAAGTTCAGAGTTATCAAGTTTTATATAAAACTCCATGAGTAAAACAAAATTAGAAGAAATTTCATACAACAATTGAAGTTTATTTTGCATTGTAAATTTTAACGACGGTGCGTCGCTGCTTTAGGTTTCTGTTCTCTATACGCGTTCTATGTAAAAGAAAAGAAAATAAACAAAAAAAAAAAAAAAAAAAAAAAAAAATTATGAAATTCAATTTCATGGAAAGAATTTTGAACCAGAAAATTTATGATTTTGTTTTTTTCTGCTAACTTTGGCATTGCCTTTGGTTCAAGGATTTAATTTAGAGGAAAAGTATACATGAGAGTTCTGTTTATGTTTATTCTCTATGGAATCAGCTGTGATGATTCTCTCACGCATTGTAGCAAAAAAATAGGTACAAATTTGATTTAATTGCATATATGCCAGCAACAGTGAATTCCGCTGCTGTTTTTTATTGCAAAGTATTCATAAAAGCTCAATGTAAAATCAGTTTTCGAGTGTGATTTAAGAAACAAAATTCGTTTTATTTTGATAAAATGAACTCCGAAATAATAAAAATATTGAAAATGTGTTTTTCGATGTACAAAAAATGGACAAAGCACAAGCAAAAGTAAAAGTAAAATTTGGAATTTTTTATAAATACCTAAAAAAAAATTCTGAAGATGCTATATGACAAATAGGGAAAGAAAAATTAATAAATATTTAAATTTTTTATATTAAAGACCCGGATTAAAATTTAAATAAAATAATTATATTTATCTTTAAATAATAAAATATTGAATTTGAAGTATTACCTTTTTTCTTCTCTGAAATTTGTTTAAAATAGTTTTTCTGTAAGTTAACACTATTATTATTTGTAGTACATACAACTAAATACAGTCCAGAATATATTTACTTAAAAAGATATTGACTTGGGGTTTTTTGAATGGTAAGTGCTTATAGAATATGCAAGCAATAACATGCATTTTTTAATAAACCACATTGATATATTGAATCTTGCAATGATACCATTCATTTAGTTAATGTTTAATGAAGATTCAATATACAATAAAAAAAAACAGCATTTGAATCGTATTCATGCACATCTCCGATTTGTAATGAAATCAACATTACAAAGAATGTTTTTTTTTGTAAATTTTAATCTTATTTTCAAACGTCTATGAAAACTATATAAATCAATTAATAATAAAATATTTTATTTTAAAAAATTATCATATTGAGTCCATGAGTTGTTATTGTGGAAAATGGTATACATCCACTTTTTTTTAATTAAGTCACCGGTAATTTTGGTGAGATGGTATATAAAGGGTGTTTTTTTATAGACGTATAGAACTTTAAATTGCAATAAAACAACGATGGATTATTCGATTGACATGAATTTTATTTATCCGAAAGATAATCTTGTGGCATTACATTTTAAATATAATTTCTGGCATATGACCACCACGGCTGGCTCGGATGTAGTCCAATCTGGACATCCAATTTTCGATGACTTTTTCAAACATTTGTGGCCGTATATCGGCAATAACACGGCGAATGTTGTCTTCCAAATGGTCAAGCGTTTGTGGCTTATCCGCATAGACCAATAACTTTACATAGCCCCACAGAAAGTAGTCTAGCAGTGTTCAATCACAAGATCTTGGAGGCCAATTCACAGGTCCAAAACGTGAAATTAGGCGGTCACCAAACGTGTCTTTCAATAAATCGATTGTGGCACGAGCTGTGTGATATGTTGCGCCGTCTTGTTGGAACCACAGCTCCTGGACGTCTATAAAAAACACCCTTTATAAACATTTCTTAAAAATAATTTTAGTATATATTTATATTTAAAAAAATTTTAATTTTTTGTATAAATAAAGTTTTTTTATTCCATTGATTTTCCTTTTCTATTAATTTTTATTTATTTACTACATAATACAGCGGGTTTGAATTTATTTTATTAGATTTTAGTTGAATACCAGGGCTCGGAACTTGTGAACACTTAGTTAAGAAGCATTAACTCGCCACTCAACCACTTCAGCCACAAAGCTCAGTTGAGTTTGAACGATTAAGTTTTTGTTTTATACTCACTTTATTTATATGGTTGCGGAAGAGACAAAATAGAAAACAATTTACATTCAACTATATTTTTATCATTATTATGTTTGCTATGAACATTTTTATGGTTCAAGTAAAATTTTATTAAACGTAATATGATATAATTTATGGTTGATCTAAGATACTAAACATAATATGGTTAAAAATAACTAGAAACATGTTTATCGTAATCAGAAAAATGTTTAGATGCTTCAAATTAATAATAATATTTTTGTGAAGAACACACTATGTTTGAGGTGACCATATTCATCCATCTTTTTTCTTTGCGTGCAAATGGTCAAGCGTTTGTGGCTTATCCGCATAGACCAATGACTTTACATAGCCCCACAGAAAGTAGTCTAGCGGTGTTAAATTACAAGATTTTGGAGGCCAATTCACAGGTCCAAAACGTGAAATTAGGCGGTCACCAAACTTGTCTTTCAATAAATCGATTGTGGCACGAGCTGTGTGACATGCTGCGCCGTCTTGTTGGAACCACAGCTCCTGGACATCATGGTTGTTCAATTCAGGAATGAAAAAGTTAGTAATCATGGCTCTATACCGATCACCATTGACTGTAACGTTCTGGCCATCATCGTTTTAAAAGAAGTACGGACCAATGATTCCACCAGCCCATAAAGCGCACCAAACAGTCAGTTTTTCTGGATGTAATGGTGTTTCGACATACACTTGAAGATTAGCTTCACTCCAAATGCGGCAGTTTTATTTGTTGACGTAGCCATTCAACCAGAAGTGCGCTTCATCGCTAAACAAAATTCGCTTATGAAAATCAAAATTATGAACCATTATTGTCGATATAAAATTGCACTTGTTTAAGCCAGATTCTTGTTTCATTATTTATTTATTTCAATTCGTCTGGCAACTTTGCTGAAGTCCAAATTTCCCTTTGTTTATGAATTATATTTGTTGTTTATTTGGATTTCGGCAAAGTTAACCGCTTACGGTCTATGTATGTTTGTTTTTGGTTTTTTGTGTAAAACAAATATACATAACTTACTTGTGTGAAAGCTACGCAACAATAAAGGTCACAACACCAGAAGTTTTTTAAAGGTAATATTTTAAAATCGAATAAAAACACAATTTGATTAAAACTAATTAAACTTGATATTTTTTATTTCATATTTTATGCCTGGCGCGCAAACAGCACTATTTGCAAGCGTTGTTCAAGCGTGAGTCTATTCATGATGAATTGCCAAACCAAACTGAGAATAAATCACTAGACAGCTATTAAATCGGTGGCCATCTTGAACAGTAATGCCAACTTAAAGTTCTATACGTCTATAAAAAACACCCTTTATATCTTACTAAAATTACCACTAACTCATTTCATTTTAAAAGTGGACTTATACAAATTTAAAAAATAACAGCTCCTATGCGTAATTGAATCAATTAAATATTTAATATGTTCATTATTATATTGATAAAATTAATCATTATAACAATTTTTGTAATTGCAATATTTTATTGACTTCTATGTAAATTTAAAACACTGAATGACAAAAAAAAATTTTTTTTTATTATGAAAAGTCGTGACATTCGATATCCAATGTAATTGATATAATTTTCAATAACTTTTTCGGTATTGATATTAATGTCAAAAAATTCGCTCTACAATGCTTAGACGTACACACATATTTATTTTGGATGCCGCAGTAAATATTATTGTGAGGTAGGTTGTAATTCTTGCGTGCTTATTTTAAATTTATTTGTTATTGTATTCCTTGTGTTTAACTTCTAACAATAATGAAAAACAAAATCTTATAAAATAAAGTAGAGAACGCTGAAGCTAAGCACCTACTATTATTTGCAAAATTAATTATAAATAGTTAAGCAACAACAAGAAAAATATCTATTAATGTTATATTTATGTTCGCACTTTTTTCTTGCAGATAAACATTTAAAGCTTTATATAAATAACAAATATTGTTATAATTTTTTTCTTACCCCCAGTTTTTGACTTCGTATTTAAATCGAGAATTAGTTGATTGTCGTTTTGAACTTAAGTTGCAAATAAATACAGATTCAGGTTTTCAGTCTTAAATGATTGTTCTTATTTATTTGCGACCAAAGTGTGGCAGCATCAAGAATTATTAAAAATTAATGATCATTATCCAAAATGTCAAAGCAAAAATGTCAAAGCAAAAAAAAATGATAATAAAAAAATTATTATAATATAAAACATATTTTGAAAATGGAAAAAACAACATTAAATCAAATGAAAAGAATTGAAAATTTTGTTTCAGCAGAAGAAAAGTACGAAGCATAATTGAAAAAATTATTGTTACTTATTGTTTTTTTATTATATTTATTAAATTAAACACAATAACCTTTTTTGTACGAGATACACAAAAAAATGTCAAAATCATATGTTTAATATGTGCAACTTATACCCTGTTCAGACATAAAAGTTAATGAAGTCAATTAAGTTTAAATTGTGTGACTGATTTGGGTGTTCACACATATGCAATTAAGCATTTGACATTTTTTTTAAATATGTTTGAGTATTTATAAAATAAAAAATGAAAAGAAAGTCAAATTTAAAAAAATAATGTTTTGAAGGCAAGCTATTGATTAAAAGAAATTAGTTATTTAAAAATTATTTTCAATAACAATTTTATAAAATTTATTTAGCGTTAACTTCGGCTGTCATTTCCTTTTTATGACATTTATTTTTAAATTTATTTACGTTTTCTTTTTTTAATACTGAAAATATCAACTTTTCTCACTTTTGAGTTGATATTTAAGGGTGCAACAGAGAGTTGCATTTTGACTTCATTAACGTACAATCAATTTTTAATTGCGCAATTATTTAATGAAAATTTGTTTGGTAAATTGAGCTCAATAAAGGCGAAAATTGCGTAAAATGTTTAATTGCTCAATTAACGTGTATGTCTCAACAGGGATTAAGTTGACTTTAAATGCCCAAGATTGGACACTTAAATATGATTTAAGTTTATAGTTAGAAACTCAATTTTGTATCTAAATGGAACTTAAAGTTCAAATGACATTTAAGTCCGAAGTCAAATACTGGGCATTATTCAACAAACATTATGTATTTAAAACAAGTGTAGTGCACTGAACATATGTTATTAAAAAATTAAAAGTTATATAATATTTTGAATGAGAAAAATAAAAATAAAACAGAACTGAATAGAGTTAGCTTCGGGGTATAAATATGTATAATTGAACAAATTTTCTATAAACAAAAAATTCATGGCTTTAAATGAAAGTTTTTTAAACAATTTTTTATTGGATTTTATTATTTATGGAACACTTGTGTAGATAGTTTTAAATGGATGTTGCCATTAAAAAAGCTATCAGTGACGTTCTTAAGAGCGCATCACACATTAATAAATAAATGTGGAGCAAGTGGGACACATAAGCCTTTAGTTTTATGTTGTTTTTAGAAAAACAAAAATTTAATATTGCGTATTGATTAAAAAAAATTTAAATTTTTGCTTAAGAGTTCAACAAAATATAAATAAAAATTTAATGAAGAAAACATTTTTTTTATTAATTTTTTAAACAATTGCAAAAAAAAATATATATATAAAATTTTTTATTTTTTCATTTAAACAATTTGTAAAATAGAATAAAATTTTTGCCTAGAACTTGAACAAGATATCCGCGCTAAACACATAGCAACTAGACTCCAGAGCAAAGAGCTTAAAATAAAAAAATTTTACATAAAAAATTAAAAATTCTTTTTTATTTTGGGATTACATACAAAAAAAATGTTTTAAATGGTAAAAATCTACTCTATTTATAAATAATTTCCCTAATTAAATACTCTTTTTAGTTTTTTGTTACTGTATTTATCATTAAAAAACTAAGAACTGGTAAGATTTAATTAAATTCTTCGGAAATGAAAACAAAGTGGCTGAAAAAGTCGTTTCCTCTTGAAATTAATAATTCAAACGAACAAAATTAAAAAGCAAATTATACACTAAAGACAACGACTTCTTAATTTAATAAGAGAATTTGGAAAAAAGGAACAGCAAAAATGACATGAATAAAAAAATATATTAATAAAATAAAAAGGGAAATTCAAATTGGCAAAATTTTTCTGTTATAAACATTTCCATAACGACAACTGCGAATGAATACAATAAAAGCAAACAATTGTTTTTGTATATTATTTTTTATATTTTAGTCGTGTGCTAAATAAATGTAGAACAATAACTTTGCTTTTGTTGTTGCATTAAAATAAAGATATTGTTGTTTTCTAGATATTGTTATGATTTCAATATTGATAAAGGTGTCTGTTTGTATGTACGATAATTTAGCTGACATATCGGAAGTGTAGCGTATTGTGGTGTACAATTTATTTGTAGGTGGTAGTATGGCTTTTAAAAAGTTCTAGATTTATAGCAGAGGTGACCATCTTATGAAAAAATAGCAATAATTGGTGTACATTTTTTAAATTAAAAAAAAAATTAGTATATCTGAGACTGAGTTCGAGATCAGCTGAATTTGACACAAGTCTAGTAAAAAAAATTTTTAAATCTTACTTGGGGGTCACACGATCAAGTTTTCATTCAATTTTTAAAATTTTTCTCATTTTTTTTACCAATACACTCACACTTTTAAAATTTGCTGAGAGTTTGCTTTCAATTTTTCGTTCAATTGAGTGTTTCAAATTACAGTCAAGAAAACAGCTGACTGCATTTTTTTTATTCCAAATTTGAATTCTTATTTTGCCGCCAGTATTGTTTTGTTTTTTTTTTTTTTAATATGTTTGTGAACAAATTAAACAAATATAACGACGTTTTGCAGTTCATAGAGATATACAGAAGGCATGAAGTTCTGTGGAACATGAATATTCCTGCATATAGACGGAATAATTTAAAAAATAATTCATATAACTATTGCCGCCGAAACAAAACTGTCGGTGGAAGAGGTTAAAAAAAACATCTTGTTGAAAAACTTGCTTTGAAATTGCGTGCAGCCTACGTCACAGCTTTCAATTTTTGTGAATTTTGACAAGCAGTATATGTAAATTTCTTGAAAGAGAATTGTAAAAAAACTTGATCCTGTGACTGCAGTGTTAAGAAAATGTTTATAAAATAATATTTTCTGTGCGATAAGAATTGTTTTTCTTTTGGTTGATGAGAAAAAACCTTTATATTTTTATAAACTTGAATCCAACTCGTTTAACCGATCTCAAACGGTCGCAAACTTATTATATTAAAAATTTTATTAAAGTTTTCCCACTGTATTAAAAAAACAAAAACTTACTATTCAGATAAAATTGTGGTAAAATTATGAAGAAAACGCAATGAAAGATGAGTGTGATTTTATTTTGAAATTAACTATGAACCCTAATTTGAGAGCGTTTGAAATCGGCTGAACACTAGATTTACCGACAATTTTACTATACCTATTTATACCAAAAACCAGTAATGAAAAATTAATATTTTAAATGCGTATGGTGCACAAAATGTTAAGTATTTTACAAAAATTAACAAATGGTATTGATAAAATATAAAATTAATAAAAATGCAGGGTTATTATGGATATTAGGCTAGTTTTTATTCATAATAATTTTAGCTTGCCACAATTTTTACAGATACAAACTTTTTTTCTGTGCATTTTCCACACACATATTTCTAGTAGACGTAGCAGTTTGTTGTGGTTTTGTTGTGCTATTTTGGAGAATGATTTGATGGACGTTGAATTTCATTTTCCTGATAACCAACAGTCAAAATGACTGGTTCTGGTATATGTACCACGAACAAAAATTATCTCTTTTATGTTAGACACGAAAATAAATTAAATCATTTTTATTTCTTTGTTATTTTAAAAGTCATAACATAGTTTCAGAAAAATTGTCAATACAAAGCAGATATTTGCGAAATAAAATTCAAAAACAGTCAAAATGACTGTAAATCTAGTGCTAATGCACTATTTTGTGTAGATATCTTCAAGTAGGACAAAATTCTGTTAGAATTTCTTACCATAGTATAGTGCAATTGTGTAGGATAGTGAATCACGGCCGTAAGTCGTGTTGTGATAACCAGGGGGTGGAAGCCATGAATATACGGCCTTGAGATTACAAATATCATGGAAAATACAATTCTTTCTAGATGTTAGTTAAACAGTCTACCTTTCACTTCTTAATATAGCCCTAACGTTAGATGATAAAATTTCAAAAGAATTTTAAGGAAAAGAATAGGAGGAATCACGTTAATATTTGTGCAAATTTGCATTTTGCAAATATGCTGGACATATTGAATTAGGGTCCTTTTATATTTCCCAAATTTTTGCTTTCAAACACCATAACCAATGCTACCAGATCACAAAAACTTTTAAAAAACTGGCAGCTTTAATTTTATCTGTCAATTGTTTATGTGTTTTTTGTTTTCGGCTTATTGACATTTTAGAAAATATGCGCAGCGGTGTTTGCTCAAGGTATTTTTAGTGCAAATAAAGCAAAGTGCAAATGTGTTCATTAGGTTGTTGTATTGACTAAATCAAAGCAAACACTGTCGTGAGTTCCACTAATGTTTGGAAAATAAGGCTAATAAATATATAAATGGACAAAAATAGCTTGGGCTTCTTTTGCCACAAAATAGAAATGATTTGTATTCAGCGACGCTATCTTCCTCAGCTATCATACCATTTTTAGAAGACTTATAAAGAAGGTAATAGTCCCAAAATTCATTATTTTCGCTTAAAAAAAATTAATTTTTTGTGGCTGAAAATCTTAAAAAGAGTTCCTATGCAAAACAAGAGTACACAGAAAAATCTAAAAATCATATTCAATTACGAAATTCATAAACACATTTAATTTTTTTTTTTAACTGAAATATAATCTATCCCAGAATTCGTAAAACCAAACACGCAATTAATATTTGCGTAATAGAATCCTTTCACAGCTAACACAGCAACATATCATACGAAAACAATTGAACAAAAAAAAAAAAAAAAAAATAATAGAATAAAACATAAACTTAAACTGATGTGGCTTGAAAGTTTCTTCAAAGCTGCCAAACAGTCCATAAAACCCAGCGATCTCAGTTTATACGAAAATAAGGCCAAAAATTTAAGATATTAGACAATCATTTCAGCTTAACTTACTATGTTCAAAATAAATTTTGTATTTCCTGATTTAGTTGGTGCACATTAAATGAATTTATAATTTTTCAATCTTAACAGATTGAAAGCAGTATGTAGCTTAACATTGTTCAATAATTTCACCAACTGAACTTATAGTTTTATTTGTTGGTGCTCGTATGTATATTTTGAACTAGTTCCGTTGGCAAATCCATATGTAAATAGGTTTGTAGAGTGTACAGTTGTTTGTTTACCAACAATCTCAAGTGGGTTATTTACCCAACTAAAAACAGAAATCTTTCAAATCGTGAAGTGGGCTTTTTTGTTTAAATTGGAATGTGTGTGTATGTGTGTATGTGTGTGCGAATGTATAAATCAGTGTGTAGGGGGAAGTTTTATTTCCATTTTTTTGTTTTATTTTTTTCCTTTAATTTTGTTTTATTTAGTTTAAATCAGAGCAGGACATTTTGAATTTTCTATGCTCTTGAGTGTTATGTTATATATATATATATAATATATATATATAATTACTTGTACGTACCAGAGACGTGCATGAATATTCAAATGCCTTTTTTTATTTTTGAAAAATGTATGCTGAATTGTCATTAAACATAAACTAAATGAATGGTGTCATTGCAAGATTCAGCATATCAAGTACTTTGTTACAAAATGCATCTTATTACTTGCATATTCTATTTATAAGCACTTACTATTCATAAAAGCAACGAATTAATATCAATAATAGTCTTGGGTAGTACACGAACGAACTATTCCCATTGTACTATTCACATACTTGAACTGAACGAAAGTCAGTGTTTTGAATGAACGAACGAACTAAACTCAAAAGAAAACAAAGACGAAGGAACGAAAGTTGCCAATTATTATCTTTTACAAAAATCGTATTTAAAACAAATAAACTGAAAAAGAGAAAAAGTATTATGCATCCTAAAAACTCAATTTTAAGCTATTTTAAAATTAAACCTTAAGTTTTTTTAGCCATAGTTACTATAGTACTTTTTGAATTAAATTATTAAAAGTGAAATCGAAAACTAAACTAAAAAAATTTTCGAATTTTGTTTTGCTTTCTAATTTCTTAAAAAATTCCTTTCGACCCCTATTCGACATCATTTTATATAAAAAAGAACGTTCAATGACAATCAAAAGTATAAGTAATAAAGATACAAATGAACTAAATGAACGAACTATTTGTTTTTAATTTTTGAACTAAGAGGAGCGCTCACTGAAATGAGCTACAGAGCATAAGTCTAATCAATAATATCAAATCTTTTTAAGTAAATATATTATGGACTGTATTTAGTTGTATGTACTACAAATAATAATAGTGTTAACTTACAGAAAAACTATTTTAAACAAATTTTTGATTTTAAAAGAAGAAATAAGGCAATACTTCAAATTCAATATTTTATTATTTAAAGATAAATTTAATTATTTTAATCCGGGTCTTTAATATAAAAAATTTAAGTATTTATTAATTTTTCTTTCCCTATTTTTTTTAAGTATTTATAAAAAATTCCAAATTTTACTTTTACTTTTGCTTGTGCTTTGTCCATTTTTTGTACATCGAAAAACACATTTTCAATATTTTTATTATTTCGGAGTTCATTTTATCAAAATAAAACGAATTTTGTTTCTTAAATCACACTCGAAAACTGATTTTACATTGAGCTTTTATGAATACTTTGCAATAAAAAGCAGTAGCGGAATTCACTGTTGCTGGCATATATGCAATTAAATCAAATTTGTACCTATTTTTTTGCTACAATGCGTGAGAGAATCATCACAGCTGATTCCATAGAGAATAAACATAAACAGAACTCTCATGTATACTTTTCCTTTAAAGTAAATCCTTGAACCAAAGGCAATGCCAAAGTTAGCAGAAAAAAACAAAATCATAAATTTTCTGGTTCAAAATTCTTTCCATGAAATTGAATTTCATAATTTTTTTTTTTTGTTTATTTTCTTTTCTTTTACACAGAACGCGTATAGAGAACAGAAACCTAAAGCAGCGACGCACCGTCGTTAAAATTTACAATGCAAAATAAACTTCAATTGTTGTATGAAATTTCTTCTAATTTTGTTTTTACTTATGGAGTTTTATATTGATAACTCTGAACTTTAGTTGTTTGTTTCGTTCAGCTGTTTTGATGGTGTTTTTTGCAATGATTTTCAGTCTTGCGCACTTTATAAACCGATGCAAACTTCAGTTTCATATACTTTGTTGTTGTGAGGTGCAAAATTTAAAATTTTTTGCCACACTTGAAATATCTGCAAGACTTGTAAGGGTAGTTTGCATTTAAGAGTGAAAACCGCTAGTAATAATGTTTGATTTGCTAGTGCTAAAGGCATATTTAAAAGAGATTGAACAAATGGCAAGCAATTTTAGTAGAGCAAGCACTGCAAGCAACATGTTTGACATTGAAAACAAAACAAAATGAGGGAATTGATTCATATAAAAAAGAAGCGAATCAACTCCTGTACATCGTTAGAATGGTACGTACGTACATGCTTGCCCTACTCTGCTTTATACCCATAGAAACAATCACATGTACTGCATGCTGTAGTTTTCTGTTTGCAAATTTATTTTTAAATTGCAAATTGCAATTCGTTGTACAAAATTTTGCTGAGTATTTGAACTTTTATGTGAGTGGGTATTTTATATTTTTCTTTCTCTCTTTCTATTTTGTTGCCAGCCAAACTGTTTTCTATATATGGTAAAAGGCATTTAGAAAGTAAATGTCCAAAATCATATAAAATAAAAAAAATGTTTGCAATTTTGGTTATTTTTTTAAATATTATGACTGGTTTTAATGACATTGCAAAAATTATTTGTCGAAATAGCAAAGTAAGTTCTAATAATGATGATAAGAAACAAAAAGTTGTAAAAATTATATAATTAGAAAAGATACGAGTGTTTGCTTTAAAAATATCAAGACAAACTTTTGTATTTTGTTGAAGTGCAAAATTAGCTTTTCTCTAAAAAACTATTGCAGTTAATTAAATGGCTAAGAGATTACTATGTATTAAATTGTATACCAATGCTTTCAACTTTAATTAAGCTAATGAAATAAACTTTGTTTAACGAACTAAAAACTTCAAGTTAGTTTTTTTTAAATTAATTCTTTTGTATTGCTATAAGAAATCATCATGTCATGTCCC
Source organism: Thelaira solivaga (assembly GCA_947397855.1). Taxonomy (NCBI): domain Eukaryota; kingdom Metazoa; phylum Arthropoda; class Insecta; order Diptera; family Tachinidae; genus Thelaira; species Thelaira solivaga. The sequence continues at coordinate 39,892,920 of OX377610.1, forward strand.
AAGGGAGCAACTAAGTTGTATTTAATTGAAAGAAGTTTGTTTATTCTTAAATTCTTAGGGCAAGTAATTATTTAGTAGGAATTTCTTTAATAATTTAATAAAGGTTTTCAGTAAAATCACTTTATCTAAACCTACAGCTTTTTGTTTTGGCTATACTAAAATACTTAACTAATAAAGTTAAGTCACATATAATCCCAATGTAGTGCATAAAATAAATAAATTTAAATCTTGATTATTTGAAATTTTTTTTTATCTAAAAATAAATAAACATAAAATTATAATTTATAAAATTATTTTCCTTGAGAAAGACACACGGAGGTGTGTAAATATTGGAATTTAATTTAATAATAATTAAAATAAATATAAAAGAGACTTAAAAAATTAAACATTTTTTATTTATTTATTTTATAGGTAAATAAATTTAAATATTTAAAACATGGAGATTAATTTTTTTGTTCAAAAAAGTTTTATCATAAAGAAATATTAAGTTATTAAAAAATGTTGTCATCTGCTATTTCCATGCAAATGCAACATCAATTTTAATCAAATTGGAAACGCAGAATTTGCAAAAAAAAAAAAAAGGTAAAGGGTTATTTGTTAGAGTGTTTTGTTCATATATTGTTATAAACGTATATTTAATTTGCATATTGCTTATATAAATTTGTACTTGAATTATTTATTATTATTTACAAGTTCAAGTAAATTTTTAGAGCAGAGCAACTGAAAACTTTTCAAAGTATGTATTTCAAATCTGTATTTGGTTGTTCAAAATGAAAGAGGTGAAGCAAGATATATGAGTTTTACTGTTCTGTTTAATTTAATAAAAAGAAAATTTTTTCAAAAAATTTTTTATTAAGTCGTTTTTACATTGTGTTTAAATTTACTTAATAATTTTAAAATATCTTAAAAGTTGTCACGAAAAACTAAATTTTTTATGCAAAAATTTTAGTTTTCAAAAAGAAAGAACCACCATTTTTGTTCCAAGCATATAGTCTCATAAGCAGGGCAAGGGTCTTCCTCCAAATTCATGTTTGTTGTCGTTACTCTGAGACCTACCTAAAGTTAATAATAAATTTTTTTTTTATAATAAATTCGGCTTATTTCTGTTCCTAGTTTTAAGGTGTTGCATTTTGTAGACAATATTTTTTTTTATTCGTTATAATGTAAAGGTTCAATTAGTATTTATACACTTAAATTATGGATAAAGTAGACAGTCAAATTGGCGAAAAAATAAAAGCCACACTTAATGCAGTTTTAAAAAAGAATGATGGATTTAAAAAAGTTTGAGAAATTGGTAATATTTTTAATATATTCTCCAGTAAAGAAAATATTGTAGAAAATTATATTACATCCGTTAATGTCGAACGAACATTTGCAATGTTTAAAACAGTTTTAAGACCAAATAGAATGAATTTTACATTTGATTACTTACAAAAAACTTATATATTTATTTATATATATAAATCTTCTCTACTACTACTTTTAAACCAAGTTTTCACTTTTTAGAATGTAAAGGGTGTTTTTTATAGACGTATAGAACTTTAAGTTGGCATTACTGTTCAATATGGCGACCGATTTAACAGCTGTCAAGTGATTTATTCTCAGTTTGGTTTGGCAATTCATCATGAATAGACTCACGCCTGAACAACGCTTGCAAATAGTCGTCGAATGGGCCCAAAACGATATTGCCGTTGTTCCCGATTTTCATAAGCGAATTTTGTTTAGCGATGAAGCGCACTTCTGGTTGAATGGCTACGTCAACAAACAAAAACGATGATGGCCAGAACGTTACAATCAATGGTGATCGGTATAGAGCCATGATTACTAACTTTTTCATTCCTGAATTGAACGACCATGATGTCCAGGAGCTGTGGTTCCAACAAGACGGCGCAACATGTCACACAGCTCTTGCCACAATCGATTTATTGAAAGACACGTTTGGTGACCGCCTAATTTCACGTTTTGGACCTGTGAATTGGCCTCCAAGATCTTGTGATTTAACACCGCTAGAATACTTTCTGTGGGGTTATGTAAAATCATTGGTCTATGCGGATAAGCTACAAACGCTTGACCATTTGGAAGACAACATTCGCCGTGTTATTGCCGATATACGGTGACAAATGTTGGAAAAAGTCATCGAAAATTGGACGTCCAGATTGGACTACATCCGAGCCAGCCGTGGCGGTCATATGCCAGAAATCATATTTAAAATGTAATGCCACAAGATTATCTTTCGGATAAATAAAATTCATGTCAATCGAATAATCCATCGTTGTTTTATTGCAATTTAAAGTTCTAACGTCTATAAAAAACACTCTTTACGAGTATATGCTTTTTTTAGTTTTTATTATGAATTAATAAATGGCTAAATAAATAAATTTTTAATGCGCTCGCAAGTATTTCTTCGACGTGTTTGATACGCACAAGACAATTTGTTCATTGTGTATCAGCATTTAATTGAAAAAAAGAAATCAACGTTTTGCATCAAATTATGGCTCGTTTTATATCAAACTCATGCATTATATTTATTTAAAAAAAGCCTGCCGATTTGTACTTGGGTGTATTTAAAACAATATTTTAAAAATTAATATTGATTAAATATTCCATAAAAAAAATTTTTTTTTAACTACTTCTGTGACATATTTGAAAGTATATTATAGCAAATTTAAAATTAGTGTAGAAAATGCATTGTATAATTTCGGATTTTCTTTACAACCAAGTATAACAAACTATATTTAAGTAAATCTTACATATGTCATGTCACCACCTCTTGCACTTAAGAAATAACAGCAAATCTCGAAAAATAGGGCAAATTAAAAACAAAAACGTAGTATTGCTCCAAAATACTTTGGCCTAAAATTGTCTATACTTGTGGTATAATTTTTATTATTGTTAATTTACGGTTGTCGAAGTTGCAACCAAAATTCGACTACACTAATTTAAAACATATTGAGAGCGCTGCCATTAGTATTATTATTTTTTTAATATTATCTATTAATCATTTCTTAAGATCAGGCTATTTTGCAGAACCATTGTAAATTGTATGTGCCGGGGTTCAAGAGATCTTTTGCACAGCTCCAAATCTCATTAATATAATACTGAACTCCTCACAAATGTCGTTATCGCTTTGGGTTAAATTTTACCCAAATTGCATTAATTAATATGCACACTAAAGTTGGTATCTTTTTGAAAACTAAATATTTTAAATCCATGAAATTCTTATGAACAAAAGTCAGCTCTTAATAAAAGCCTACTTTTGTGTAATTATGCTCCTATGTTTTTTGTAATTATTATAAAAATAAAAATAAAATAAAAAGATAACTTAGTGAATATAAAAATAAATTAAATTATAAAAAAAGCTCTTATTAATTAAAAAAGCGTTGCAAATAAGAACAAAAAAAAATTGTCAAAATTTTTAGGGATTCATTTACGAACATGGTGCAATGTAATATGTGTTTGGGAAGTCAGCCTTATTATTAGTTTTATAGCGCGTGTTTTAAGTAAATATGTTGGGTCGCAAATTTCGCTCTTTTAATATAAGATTAAATAATGTGCTGTTTCTAAAACACAAGCGATCAACTGGTCTATTTTTATGAAAAACACTCAATTTTTAATATATTTCATAAAAAATTTTTTAAAAAAATGTGCAAACTATTAAAGAAACAATTTTAAAAAATTTTTCCTTTCCTTAACGACATTAAATGATTGTATTTATTTAATTTATATAGCAAATAGACACAATCGTGAAATGTGCCACATTTTGGGTAATGCGTTTTTAAAAGGTATATTTGACAGATTTTTTTAAGTCTGTCCAATTTTTTTTTGTGTGACCAGGGTTACATTTTGTGAAGTTTTTATTTATTTACATTAACAAAACGTATGTTTTTGCATAATTTTTTGTATCGTAGTACCGCCATAAAGAATCCAGTTTGTTGTGAGTTTGCTGAAGTAGAATAGAAATTCATCAGATTTTCATACTATCTTGTAGAATAGTGTGTTATAGGCTTAACCAATACTTTTTCTTTTGTAGATACAACTTATTTTAAAGTTTTTTTTTTTTTTTTTTAATTTCATTCATATTTTTTTTTTACTTATTTATTATTATTCATTTATTTTATTTTTTAAGAAAGCATTCACAAAAGCGTCTTTAAAAAAATTTAAATTCTTTGTATATTAAATTTATTTTTTTATTTTAGTTTTTTTAAAGCTAACATGAATCATTTCAATAGTGTGAACCGCGATCTGTATTCAGTTTTATTTTTTATTTTGTTGTTCTTACTGACTTTGTTTTCTTACTCTTTATTTTTTTTTATTATTTTTTCTTTATAAAAATAAAAAACTTATGACAAAGATATGTTTTTAATATGAGTTTCTTCGTTCTATTTTTTATATTCTGTATAAAAATTCCTAGTAAAAAAATACTTTATACGAGAGTAAGTACGTAAATTAAACTTTCTCAAGGTTGTAGTCTTACTTTAACAATGTCTTTGCCATTTAAAGCTTTATTTGCAGCAAAATTTAATTGATTTCGTAAAAAGGTTTATATTTTTAATGCTTAGCATCATGTATGAAATATCTATATGACATAAAAGAAATATTGTGAAATCTAGGTGAATTTGTAAAAAGTTAAACTTATTTTTTTTTTTTTTTTGCATACTAAATTTCAATTAGAAAAACCTGTCTGGCAGAAGAGTTATACAATTATTGCGTGAGTGAAGATGTTTTAACGTAACCCGTTGCGATTTTCGTGGCCTATTCAGCGATGTCACAAGAAAACCAAAGCGAACGAAAGCAAAAATAAATTTTTGTATATTTAACACAAATGCGCTTTGCTTTCGTTTACTTAGGCTTTCTTCTGATATCGCTGAACAGGCTATTAGTATTTGTAAATAGCTTTTCAGTATTTATTTGATATTTATAAAATTTGACTTATGTCATTAAATATTTCTAAATATGTTTTTAGTATTTATGACATATTTATAAATATAAGTGCACAGAAACAAATGTGCATAAATAAGTTGATTTCTCAAAAAGATTACGGGATGAGATGCATATAAATTTAAAGGGGAGGTCGTCTAGATTTGTAATCTACCGCCCAAATACTCAGAATTTACTTCAGATTTTTTTTAAAGAATTTTTGCTCTTAGAGCGTGTTTGATAAATATGCCATAAATATTAAAAATACGTAACGGGTTACGTTAAAACATATTTAATTCGGAATGTTTATCTTCACTCACTTGTTAAATCTTCTAAAACAAAATTTAGCAATTTTGGCAATGTAACTTTCGACAATCAAGCGTTCCCACATACATATAATATAAACTGTTTTTTTTTTTGCTATATACCTATACGTACTACGTAAAAAATAAAAATATTCTCCACACAAACTTTATATCTTTCACTTTCCTTATCAATTGTTTCAAACTGGCTATGCATGTGTATGTCTAAGCTTTGCTGCCAATTATTTTGTTTTTATGCTAAATCTATCTGTGCCAGCTAAGAAATTACAGTGAGTTGCTAAGCCGCCTTTACCATAAAATCGCTTTCATTGAATTTGGCACACTGTTGTGTTACTGTCATATGATGCTACATGTGGTACTGGTATGTACGATTATGAAGAAAACTAAAAACCGCATACAAAAAATATCGTCTATGTCAATTACTCAGATTAACCATGAAATTATTTTTATTATTTTGCTTTCAAGTGCTATTTGAATTTACATTTACATATATAAATATATACATATATTATATATACATACATAAGTGTGTGATCGCATGTAGGTACAATTATTTTATGAGGCTTTAGTGGTAGCACATACCGCATACTTAATTTTCAAAGTGTACGAGTATTTCATTTCAAATGGGTGTTTAAAACAACAAAACTATTAAATGTTAAAATGTCAAATTGATTTACAAAAAAAAAAAAAAAAAAAAAAAAAAAAAAAAAATAGAGGGGGCTTCCTTAACGAGCTAAATTGGTCCATTTAAAATTTGTTTTCGTATTACATTTAGTTTGAAAAAATAAAGTCTCATGAAAATGGCTCTTAAATACTCGCATTTTTGTTACTGAGTGTGGTTTGAAAAAAAGCTGAATTCGGTTGTGCCGAGTCTTATATGTACTCGTATCTTCTTCACACATTCTTAGGTAAATATGTATTAAAAATAAATAAATACATTTTTAATGAAATGACAAATACTTATTAAAATAATTTTCTTTCAATACTTTTTTTCAATCCAAAAATAAATAATTGAAAAAATTCAAATTAGCGATATTCACAAAAATTACGTTCTGATAAGTATACTTTTGAAAGCAAAAAAAAATTTGTAGGTACCAGAGAACTGCAAAAAGCATATTTTCAGTTGATTGTTCACGATTTAAAAATTTTATATCAAACCACACAAAAGAACAATTTGAGTAAAACTCGGGCACAACATTTGATTAAATCATGTTCAAAGCACGATTAGAAACTGATTAATCTAACAAGCAAAATTCAAACACAGGCATTAGCATGCATATGCCTTGATGAAAACATTCAACAATAAAACCGTATTGCATACAAATACATAAAGGGTGTTTTTTATAGACGTATAGAACTTTAAGTTGGCATTACTGTTCACGATGGCGACCGATTTAACAGCTGTCAAGTGATTTATTCATCATGAATAGACTCACGCCTGAACAACGCTTGCAAATAGTGCAATTTTAGTGCAAAACGAGATTGCCGATTTTCATAAGCGAATTTTGTTTAGCGATGAAGCGCACTTCTGATTGAATGGCTACGTCAACAAACAAAACTGCCGCATTTGGAGTGAAGCTAATCCTCAAGTGTATGTCGAAACACCGTTACATCCAGAAAAACTGACTGTTTGGTGCGCTTTATGGGCTGGTGGAATCATTGGTCCGTACTTCTTCAAAAACGATGATGGCCAGAACGTTACAGTCAATGGTGATCGGTATAGAGCCATGATTACTAACTTTTTCATTCCTGAATTGAACAACCATGATGTCCAGGAGCTGTGGTTCCAACAAGACGGCGCAACATGTCACACAGCTCGTGCCACAATCGATTTATTGAAAGACACGTTTGGTGACCGCCTAATTTCACGTTTTGGACCTGTGAATTGGCCTCCAAGAGCTTGTGATTTAACACCGTTAGACTACTTTCTGTGGGGCTATGTAAAGTCATTGGTCTATGCGGATAAGATTCGACTACATCCGAGGCAGCCGTGGCGGTCATATGCCAGAAATCATATTTAAAATATAATGCCACAGATGTTTCATTTATGCTCTCTAAATAAAACATCACAAAATGAAAACTAGTTTTTCACAAAATAAAAATTAGTCTCGCCAATTCTGCATACAAAATTTTTGGTTTTCTTTTATTTTTGTTATAAATAAACCCAAAAATTGTCAGGTGTTCAAAATTAAAATACAATCGTCACTTTAATGCAAGGCGAATTCATACAAGGTGATATCAAGAAAGCAGCTGTGCACTTCAAATTCTTTCTTGACTTGTCAAAATTGTTACATTGTCAAAGTATATGAGTCATGACTGTCTTTTTTGACAAATCAAAAAAATTTTAAAAACAGATGTTTCATGATTTCACCTTATATGAATTAGCATTGCTTTAATGTAACCCGGCGTCTATACCTGATGTATTTCTGTCATGCTAAATGTCAAATTCATATCATGATAGAAAATCACCAGGTATAGACTTCATTTATTAGTGTTATCGTATCGTTATGATAGAAAAAACATGCTATGCGGTATGCAATTTCTATAATAGATGATATCAAATGTCATTTTAGATATTAATTTGTTTTTGAAGTTTGTTTAATTCTCAACTTTTTGTTTAAAATAAGACCAAATAATTATTTTACAGCTTATATGTGCGTATTAATAAATAAAATTTATCGTGCTTATACAAGAAACTTATTTTTTAAGTTTTAAATGATAAAATATATTTCATAATAATATAATTCCCTCAAGGTCTTCCCCTATGTACTGCTATTAATATGAAATTGACATTTGCTCTGCCGGCGTTATATATACTGTTATGATAGAAATACATCAGGTATAGACATAGTATAAGAAGGTCTTACCTACTTTAAAATTTTTAAAGTTGACGTAGGAGTTACCATACGCATGTTAAGCTAATAATCGCTTTAGGATGATACTTTAAGAAATTTTGCTTAACAAAGAGTTTGATATTTCGTAAAGTTTTTTTTTTTGCATAAGACCATTACAAATTAAGTAGTTTTCAAATTAAAAAAAAAATTACAAAAAAGTTATACCACCCTAAACCACCTTTCCCGTTTTTTTTTTTTTAATTTCAAATTTTATCTGTTCATAGTAAGTAACAGTAACAGTAACAGTATTAGTAACGTTTAAATTAAAAAAAAAATTAACTTTTTTCTTGCTATTGTAATTTGATAAATTTAATTTTCGCTTGCAACTAATACCTTAAGGCTTTATACAACTTATCAATTTGATTGAACTACCCCTTTGGGTTGCTTCTATTGGCTTTTAACTAAAAGCAGGCATAGAAAATTCTTGCATTTAAAAAGTTTAATTTACAGTAAACATTAATAAATATGTCACATAATTTTCAGCCATTTTTACCTTATTCATCAGTTATTTAATATTTTCTATTTTTTAACTGTAATCTTAAAATCAGTTGTAAACTAAATTTTGCATATGCAAATGTAAAAATATGCATTCTTAGTAAAGCCAACGAATACATTAATTTACAGAAATATTTCAATTGTCAGACTAAAAGCATAAAAAACGACATGAATTGTTTTCTCCCTGATTATGACACACGTTTTAATAGAAATTTACACCTTCTACGAGTACTTGTATGCCAGTTTAGGTTAACAAAAAAAGTAAATTCAATTTGATCAAAACAAAATAGAAATGAAGTATTCGTTATACAAAACGTGCTTACATGATTTGGATTATTGAATAAAGTAAAAAAGTAAATTGTAACACAATATGTACATGAATAATATTAAAGCAGTCAGCGAAATAGGCTGTCGATTTGTACGTCAAACAGCCAACCCTTATATGGACAATGTAGTGTTAAATTATAAATTCAGTTTTTATTTTTTGTTTTTAAAATTCAACTAAACTTGCATGGTCTTCGCATACGTTAAATATTTAATATTGGTTACACAATATATATGAAATGCAAGTAAGTCACCCTGTTTATTCATTTTGTCATTCGTTTAGTCACTCTCTAGTTACGTTTTTGTTGACTTTGTAGTGAATGTTAGTCGATGTGATGAAAACAATTCATGACTACTTTTATCTGGAGAGTGTGTGCTCGGTCTACGGCAACTACTCTACATACGCAATAAAAGTAAAACAAAAATAAATGCAATAAATGTTTATGTGTACATGTTGGGGACAAAATTAAATAAATAGAAATAGTAAATATGTATGTATGTTTGCATATAGTGTTTTTGTCGATTTACTTTTTTATCTCTTCCACATGTAAATAATACTTAAGCCAACCAAGTATTTCTTTGCACAATAAATAACGAGCAAGTAATGCAAGCCAGAATAATAGTGCATACTACAACTGCAGTTACAGCAGCAATAAATCATTAAATGACAAACATTTTTATTCGTTAAATTTATGATCCCAGGAAGACAAAACTTAAAAACACTGTGTAGACATCTCAGAAAATATTTTTAACAGTGAGTACGAGTACCTGTGATACAAGCGCTTTCTGCGTTCTGCAAACAAAAAAAAAAAAAAAAAAACCTTGACCTGACACTGTAAATGTGTACTTGGTATTTGGATAATAATTTAATAATTTTTCAGGGATTTTATTTCAGTCGCACACATGACATTATCAATATAAATAAAGTAAGTACGTCATGAATCTAATGGGGCAGGACGAAAATCATAAAATTTTTTACATTTCACATTTCTGTACAGCTTTAAATAATGCAGGGTAGACCAAATAAAACCTAGTAACTCTAAACACGAACAACTCTTGTAATAATTAACCATTTATTTTGATTAACTTTTTTATACAATAAATATATATTTTATAGAAATTATGTACGAAATATGGCATCAGACAAATGTCCATTATTACCCCAATGCAGAATTAGCTCTTTTAACCCTGTATAACCATCCTTCTCTTATGGTAACTTTTATATCTTGTTATCTCTTATTCATTTTTTAATTAAAAAAGAAGTTAATTTAGTTTAAAAATATTAAAACTTAAAGCATTTTGATTTTAAGTAATTTTTGAAGTACTTGGTTTCTTAGATGCAAATTGAAGTGCATATTAGTCGAACTTATTGTAAATATATTAAAAAGATAATAGGTTATTTAGGGTTAAAGGTGAAGAAAAATGAGAGTTACCATATCCCAATTAGAGTTAAATTAGAGTGGACTGTATAATTAGTTGCTGCATGGAGATTGTGTTTTTCTTAAGATATTTATATAATAAAATTTATACAAATTAGAGTTAACGTAAATTGAATTCAATTTTAGTCATTTAAATTCAATAAGGTTAATTAAGTTAGAGAAACTACACTTCCAAGTGAAGTTTCTTTCATTTTACAAATCTCTCTTTATCTTTTTTTCGTTAAATAGTTCACAATAATTTCTTATATAAGAATTTAAGGTACACATTTCTTTGCTTATAAATTCTTGTTTCAAAAATGTTATATTAAAATATTTAAATATTTAATAGCATGTTTAAGATTTTCATTGCAAACAAAAAGCTTTTTCCATTACACTTCATAATACTTTTGGCTGAAGCCTCAGTATTTCATATCGAGTATTCTGCTTCAGCTGTCTAATATTCTCTGCTTTATAAACACTTATTATTGGAATTCATTCTTTCATATATGCAATTAAATCAAATTTGCACCTGTTTCTTGCTACAATGCGTGAGAGACCTTTTCTACAACTGTAGAAAATATATAATAACAGCTATATTTTTTTAAAGTAAATTTGCGTATTAAGCAACCAAAGCCAATGCTAAAGTTAACAGAAAAAAAAAATTATAAATTTTCTGGTTCAAAATGCTCTCCATGAAATTGAATTTCTTAATTTTTTTTTATTTTCTTTTCTTTTACATAGAACGCGTATAGAGAATAGAGTACGACATTAGCTAAGCCGCAGTACCTTTTTGAAACTTAAAGCCGCGACGCACCGTCGTTAAAATTTACAATGCAAAATAAACTTTAATTGTTATATGAAATTTCTTATAATTGTGTTTTTACTCATTGAGTTTTATATAAAACTATAATTTTCCTTTATTTTAGCAGTGTTTTTTTTAACCAAACTTAAATTCGATTTAAGCCTAAGTTGGTAGTTTACATGTCGCCTACTACCGTCTTACAATTTGATAACTCTGAACTTTAGCTGTTTATTTCGTTCAGCTGTTTTGACGGTGCAAGCTATTTGAGCTTGCTTTTTGCAATGATTTTTAGTCTTGCGAATTTTCTAAACCGGCGCAAGTCTCAGTTTTATATATTTTGTTGTTGTGAGGTGCAAAATTTAAAATTTTTTGCCACACTTGCAATATCTGCAAGACTTGTAAGGGTAGTTTTGCATTTAAGAGTGAAAAACGCTTTGTTTTGTAAATATGCCTATAAAAAAAAGTCGGCCGCAATTAAATCGGCCAAACTCTTGATTGTAAATCCTGTAAGAAAAATAAAAACCGCTAGAAGGATGTAAATTGAAAGAAATAGCAATTCAAAGTAGAGGGGCCTCAAACTTTTAGGCCAATATATCTTGAATCATCCCGTGATAACACAGGATAGCTTAAAATGAAGCCAAATTATGCAACCTTGAGATTGTAAAATTTTTCGGAGCTTGTAATTTTTGTAAATGTGAGTCGATTTGAAAAATTTTTTTTGCTTGTGATAATTTTTGTTTAAGAATAAAGAGAAAATAGGCTTTCAGTATTATCTTATTTATTATAGTTATTTGACTTAAATTTTTTTAGCTGTTTTTTCCTAATCTTTTTTTATATATATAAATGGCGAATTTGATAAAATATCGATGCAATTCATCGTAATAAAATGTACTGAATCCCACTACTAATTAATTTCTTTGCTACCACTCAATCGTAGTGTTTGAGTAATGGCAAGACGCTAACTTTTTACTGAATCGCACTACTAAACTTAAAATTCTATAAGGTTGTAATTAATTAGATTAAGGGTCATTATTATAACTAAACTATAACTTAAAGTAGGATGTTATCGAACAGATAAATGCTTTTTGGTTATTACAAACATACTTTAAGTAAAAAGTGTATGATAAGCTTGTGTTGCTCAAAACTTTTAACGTGAACTTCAAGCATTTAAAGTTGCCATATTTTCGATTTTAGATATGGCAACCTCAGCATCCTTAGACATTGAATAATTTTTTTTTAATACACAATAATTAAACAATAAAATAACAAATATTGAAATAAAATTTTAAAAGTAAAGAATTATTTAGTTATTTGAAAAATAATCATCCAAAAAAGGCATGCCGTTGCCACTATGTATTTATAGCAACGAAAAGTAATAAGTATTTACAGCAGTGGTGCCACATAACAAATATTATAATATTTATCTTATTGAGATCTTGTAATAATGGAAAAAAGTTATTCATCACTTTATCAGTTACTTTAACTAAAGTTAATTATAGCTATCTGAAACCTTATAAGTAAGTTGTAATAATGGTCCTAAAATTAAAAAATTAAATATTTTAAGGTACGCTGTACCAAAAGCCGTCTTTTAAAATGCTTTCAGGATTGAAAAGATTAATATGGCAAATTATTTTATTATAAAAGGCTGCTTAATATTGAACATATTACTTCGGACTAACTAAAAGTTATCAAGTGGTACTACTAATAATTTCAATTAACGCTATCAATCACCATAAAATAATTTGCGAAAAATTCCCCAACCCAGAAATTTTTTTTAACAATAAAGTTTTTTTTTTTCAGAACACACTGTAAAATTCATCAGAATTAAAAATTCTATGGATAAGTTTTATCGTGAGTTAATTGTTTTAAGCAAGGCATATGCATGATAATTCTTCTGTTTGAATTTTGCGTTTTAGATTCAATCGTGTCGAACAGCATAAAACACAATAAGTTCCTAATCGTGCCTCGAACACAATTAACTAAAAATGCGATTTTTACCGTTCTCTGGTTCACCCTTTTGTTTGCTAATAAAAAAAAGTTATTTTCTGAAAAGTAGTTCTTGTTTGTCACTAAAAAATATTTTGTAGTTAATTGAAACAAGTGCATAAAACAAACGAAACTCTTCTTAAACGTTTGATGCAAATTCGTAAACTTTTCAAAGCAAAAACTATTTCAGCAACAACGCCATAAACAATAACAATTGAATTTGCACTTTTCGTTTTAGTATGACAATAAAACAAAAGCAGCAATTTATTTCTTTGTATGGTTGAAACTTTGAAGCTTATAGATACGAGTGTATGTGTGCCTCGGCACTGCTCAATTTAACTTGTTTTTATTTTCATTCTTACCTTTTCTATCTGCATACGTTTAAACTAATATTATATTTTGTTCTCATGAGCAAATTAATTGGGACAAATGCTTTTGTTTTTATTTTGTTTTACTCTCTGCAAATAACAAAACAGAACAAAATCAATCGGTTGCGTGGTTTTTGCTACTCTGATTGTATTTAAACTTAAGAACACAATTAATAAAAGCAGTTATGTGTTTATTGTTTGAATATTATAATTTGAATAATAAGAATGAATAATTTACAACATACATTAAAACAAATTTTATAATGAAGAATTGTTGAATCTAAAAATTAATTATTAAAGTGGAATTTCAACAGATTGAAAGCAACAAAATGTTTTAAATTTTTTTTAATATCTAATATGACGCTACTCTAAACTTTCATACGAGTACAGGAAAGACTGAATAATAAAAGGTTCTTCATAGCGTGTGCAGTGTGTATTTGTAATAAGACTATAATACTTTTTACCTTTTCTCTTTGATTAAAACCCCTAACGTTAACTTCAAAGTTGACATTAGTTAACAACACTTTAAGCTGGTAAAAAATAATATTCTAAAACAGTACGTCAACTGCAATACATTTTAAATTGTGATACTGGCAACACCAGCTTTATATTCTCTCTCTTTATAGACAGTGATAGATTAAAACAAATATTATATTTACCCACCCATCTTTCTTAAAAAGGCTTATAGTTTTGTTTAAAACACTGGTTTTTTTTTATTCAGAATAGAAATTTATGCTTTTTTTACACGAACAGACAAAATTCAATGCATTAACAATAATATTTATAAAATATTTAACACAACAAATTTTTTTTAAGTATTGATACCAATTATTTCATTAGCGAGTTTAATTTACTTTTGCTGATTGTCTATGCAGTATTATATTATTTTATTAAAACTTGAATGAGAAAAAGAAAATTTGACAAGCGAACAAAAAAAAAAACTAGAAAATTTTAATTATCAATAATTTATTATGTAAATTGAATCTTTGGCTAATAGTTCCTTGTATCGGTATTTCATTTAGGCCCTGTAAATAACACAGTGCAAATACTCTGATAGGTGCTGTCAAGTACAATAAGAATCTGTTTTTGGAATTAGCCCCAAAATCTTAAGTTACAGGTGAAAAAAACCTGTTTTCGTACCTCCATGCACTTATAAACCAGTAACTTAGTTGAATATCAACCGATTTAAAACTTCTGAGCAGATTTTTTTTTATAAAGTACGGTGTAAAAATGTCTCCAAACTTGAAAAATGGCGAAAAGATTACAAAAAAATTTGTTTGGTTAAGAAATACGCACAGATTGTTTAAAAGCTTTATATGTATACTACAAGCATTCTTGAAAGCCACACATCACTACAAATATGTGTAATATTTTATAATAAAAAGTGATCATAAGCTATTTCAAATATGCTTGTTCAGCCCTCAATGTTTTCTTTCCGCTTATAAATTTAAAATCTTTAAAATTTTTAGAGTTGACGTAAGAGTTACCATAAGCATGTTAATCTAATAATCGTTTTTGGCTAAATTAAGATTAAAAAATCTTTTGAAATATGACAATTAATTATTATTATTTTTTCTTTCCAGGTAAGTCCTAAAAACATTGCGAATATTTTTCATCTGTATCATCTAAAGTAAGTGTAATAATATAAGTCATTTAATTACTTTTCAAATCTTCTTATTTATTACGAGTACATTAAGTTTTTAAAAGTTAAAACCTGCTTGTTTTATTTCATTCTGAATTTTTTTTTATTATTATTTGTAACAGGACTCAATAAAAAATTTTGTAATTTTTTTTTAACTATTTAAATTGCAATATCAATTGTTCAATCTTCAACATATTAAAGAAATAAGCCTCAATCATATTCAAGTTTTTAATGAAAATAGTGGTAAAGGTTAAAATTTTTATTATAATTCGAAATTTATATTCTATGAAGATAAAAATAATAAAGTTAAATTTTCAACATTGGTTAGACGTACGAGTACTAGTGACTCTTAAATAAGAGTCAAAAAAGTTCGATTAATTGAAGATGTATAGATATTTGATAGATATAAATATAATATAAATGTTATTTTGTGTGTACGAGTATGTATTCAAAAATTATATTCATTTGTGAAGAGAAAATTAAAAAAGTTTGAAATTTAATTAAATGATTATTTTATTGAAGGCGTTGAGGAATACTTGAGTAATTAAAAATATTTATCCTTGAAAAAATGAATAAAGAATTTTCTGTTAATAAACTTTAAAGTGTTTTTAAATTGCAATAAAACAACGATGGATTATTCGATTGACATGAATTTTATTTATCCGAAAGATAATCTTGTGGCATTACATTTTAAATATGATTTCTGGCATATGACCGGCACGGCTGGCTCGGATGTAGTCCAATCTGGACGTCCGATTTTCGATGACTTTTTCCAACATTTGTGGCCGTATATCGGCAATAACACGGCGAATGTTGTCTTCCAAATGGTCAAGCGTTTGTGGCTTATCCGCATAGACCAATGACTTTACATAGCCCCACAGAAAGTAGTCTAGCGGTGTTAAATCACAAGATCTTGGAGGCCAATTCACACGTCCAAAACGTGAAATTAAGCGGTGACCAAACGTGTCTTTCAATAAATCGATTTTGGCACGAGCTGTGTGATATGTTGCGCCGTCTTGTTGGAACCACAGCTCCTGTACATCATGGTTGTTCAATTCAGGAATGAAAAAGTTAGTAATCATGGCTCTATACCGATCAGCATTGACTGTAACGTTCTGGACATCATCGTTTTTGAAGAAGTACGGACCAATGATTCCACCAGCCCATAAAACGCACCAAACAGTCAGTTTTTCTGGATGTAACGGTGTTTTGACATACACTTGAGGATTAGCTTCACTCCAAATGCGGCAGTTTTGTTTGTTGACGTAGCCATTCAACCAGAAGTGCGCTTCATCGCTAAACAAAATTCGCTTATGAAAATCGGGAACAACGGCAATCTCGTTTTGGGCCCATTCGACGAATCTACGCCTTACTTGAGGATCGTGAGTCTATTCATGATGAATTACCAAACCAAACTGAGAATAAATCACTTGACAGCTGTTAAATCGGTCGCCATCTTGAACAGTAATGCCAACTTAAAGTTCTATACGTCTATAAAAAACACCCTTTACAAATTCATTACCAAAAACCGCACCCAAATTAAAATAACTTTCAATCATTCACATTATTTGCTTTTGTACATACTAGGAGTACATACATACGTAAGAAATACATCAAGAAGCTAAAGTGTAAATATATTTTTTTTATGTGTACATAAAACATTATAATGAAATATGACTTAAATGAAATAATAAATACAAAAATACAAGAATTAAAAGCTTTGGTATGCGTGTTAAATTGCACTAAATAAAATATGTATATTGAATTATAATCAAGGAAGCCTTTATAAAGATTACTCCGCAATAGGTAAAGCAAACAATTTTAAACAAATAAAATATGTATATTGCAAATGCAATAACTCGTGACGTGATTAAACTTTAATTCTCTTGACACATCGGTTCCTTTATGTTCACATTACTTCGAAGAAAGACATGAAGTTTTGATTATACACACAGTTTTATTTTTGAAACAGAGCAATTGAAAACTGTTACCCAAGTATTGTGCAGCACTGATTTCAAATCGGGTATAATTATCGAAATAAACTGTTATTTCCTAAATTCAAGAGTTGGATATTCCTTGAAACCGGTTGAATATATTTCTTAATAAAGGAAATCCGACATTCTAATTGCAAAAAGTCGTAACTAGTATATCATTTTCAAATCTGCTTAGTAGTTTTAAAAGTGTTAAAAAATTTTGTGAGGAAAAAATACGTTTTGCATATTTGAAAATTTTTTTAAAGGAGACAAAGAGTATTACATTTTTTTATCCCAATACAAAGCGTCATAAGTTTCAAACAAAAACAACCATATTTTATTAAAATCGATGCACAACTTTTGATTTTATTTACAATTAAGTCAATCTGTCGCACAGTAAAATATACTATTTTGTTGGAAACAAATAGCGGTACAAGACCACTTTTAGAAAAATTGTTTTGCTTATTGTAGCATAAGCCAACTCCACTTCCAAATCGGCCAGTGCCGATTGAATGAGATAAATAAGAAAGCATTGCCATTTAGCAAACAAATCAGCTGCTGGCCTATTAGACAACTTTGTTGCCAATCTACAACAACGAGGTAAATCGGAATGTAAGCATTTACTAAATTTTTACATTTATTTTAAAGGTATGTTGCAGATATGCCACACAGCGCCGTTAAGGGTTAAAAGTGCATTTTTAATGGATTTTTCTGAAGTCTTTATACTTCAAGGAAGGTTGCTATTTATTTCTGGATCGATCCTGTCCGCTTTTCTGTCTTCTTAAAATTAGTCTTTGAATGACTAAAATTTCTTCTATACTCCAAGAGAGACCGCCGTGTAATTTGCTAACAAAAGAGGTTAAATTTTTTTTTACTACTCAATATTTTTAACAGATTCTTCTTACACTAAGAATTCGTACTTGTAGAGTAAAGGACTGGGAGAGGCCGGATAAAAATAGGTAGTCGTCGCTGTTCTGTGTTTCGTGTTAAATGAAAATGAGTGGCATTATGAAAATATTCGGAAATTAACTGTTTGAAGTTTTGAAAAAAATATATTACATTTCACCAATATTTTTTAGATGGAATAAAATGGAAAAAAAATTCGGAAGTGGAATGCAGAACAGCCGAATAATTCAAATTTTTCCATTTCCGAAAAAAATAAGCCAGATTCGGAAAACAGAACAGTACTGAATATTTCATAAAACTCTATTAAAAAAATTTCATACAGATAGTGTAAAGGCAAATTACTAATGATTTATGATCTTATTCAAAAAATTATATGAAAAATTTCGATAACGTTGACTTTAAAGTCTACGTTAATTTTTTGGATAAGGGGGTTAAAATTTCGGTAGCTTTTGTATAATTTAATAATTAAACAGCGGAACAAAAGTCCACTTTATACAATTCTCCAGAGTGTTTGTATCCGTTTTCGATTAATTAAAGTGTGCTGATGAATAAATTAAGAATAGCTTGCAAAATCTCAGGAACTATAGCAGCTAGAAATTAGCACACTCTAAAAAATTTTTCAATGTTGACCAGTGTTATTATATCTTAAAAAAGGTACTTAAATTTTAAGTTATGGTTTTCAAAATAATAAATTCATAATTACACCTTAAATTTATTTAAAAAACTAATCGATTTCTTATTAAAATGCTACTGAAACTAGGAAAATTCCACAAAAGAAAAGTTTATTCTTGTGAAAGGATGTTTGTTTATTTATTTCTTTAAGTAAAAAAAAAAATCGTATGTTTACACAAAAAATTGTTGTAAATTCTTTCATTCTGTTTTGTTTGGAATTACACTGCTACACCTTAATTCAGTGCACAACAACATAGAAAATATTGACTTTTGGTAACTACAGTTAGAATGAATGAAAGCCTTACCCTGTTCAAGTCTTTCAATAGCATCACCACGCCACAAATGTGTATAAAATAGTTTTCTTTAAGACTGAAAAACAAAGCAACTTTTAATGCTATGAAGTAAGCAAACAGTGCCACACAAAAGTTTTATTAAGAAATTTTGTTTTCTTAATGCCAACTTATTATTATTATTATTATTTAATATTAGAACTTTGTATAGCATAGGCTCCGAATGTCTGGCAGGAATCGAACAAATTCTCATTTGGACAATTGGTATAACGAAATGTTTGAGCAGGAGTAATCTACTGAATATTCAGTGTACCACCTGATGAAACAGCTTCCCTCTTCGTATTTATTGTACTAAGTAAACAATTTTTTGAGATTTTCCATCGGAATATCATGGAAAATAATGCATTTTCCAGACCAACATAAAGGGTGGTTAAATTTTAAGGGCCGATGTTGATTTTGAATAAAACACAAATTATTTAGGAAATTGTTGTAATTTCTTTTTATTATGATAACATGGTATTATTCAATTATGTATGGAACAAAATATCGGCCAAATGGCACACCTCCATCCGATGGTCCAAATTTTCGATGACGCTGAGGCATAATTGAGGTTCTATGCCGTTAATGTGCCGAATTATCTCATCCTTTAGCTCTTGAATTGTTGCTGGCTTATCGACGTACACCTTTTCTTTCTAAAAACCCCAAAGTCCAACGGTGTCAAATCACATGATCTTGGCGGCCAATTGACATCGCCACCACGTGAGATAAAACGGCCATTGAATTTGTCGCACAAAAGAGTCATTGTTTCGTTAGCTGTGTGGCAAGTGGCACCGTCCTGTTGACACCACATATCTTCCACATCCATATCTTCCAATTCGGGCTATAAAAAGTTCGTTATCATCTCACGATAGCGAACACCATTCACAGTAACTGCCTAACCGGCCTCATTTTGGAAAAAAATACGGCCCGATGATGCCGCCATCACTGTTGTGATAGGTGATTTACAGCAAAACTATTTCATTTATTTCCATAAACTAAACACATTTACCAAAGACCACAAAACTATTTTTTTTTTTGTTATTTATCCTATAGTAGCTAACCGTCTAAAGGGTTTAACAATCTCATATATGTGTGTCAAAATGTTCTTTATATTAATATATTTTACAGTTTAATATATTTTAAACGTTGCATTCAGAGAATGGTTTATCCAAATTGTTGTTAGCGATTCGGTATTTGGCTTTGACTTTGATTTAAGTAATTTTTCATTATGATCAGACTTTCGCTGAACGTCATATAACCCAAGTGAAATTTTTTATAAAACTGTACTGTGACCCAGAGTATTTTTTATACGAAAGCGCATAATCTGTCGGACCCTAAATTTTATTATAGAAATTATAATATTTTAAAAAATATTAACATATTATGTACTACATAAGTATGTAATTTCCTTTTATTCCAACACACATGCAAGCATATGCACTTACGTATGTACATACGAGTATAATGTCAAACAAACAATAATAAAAGATTTGAAAAGGCACAGAAACAAAAAAAAATCTATATAATTTGCACTTAATTCGTGGCAAAGATAGCAAACGAGTGGGGAATTCCCCATCAAAATGTGGTGATATTTTTGTTTACTATTTAGAATTAATTAATGTTCACTGTTTTTCATAAAAAGCACCAATTTACGAGGATAGTTTATTAAATTAAAAATATTACAGAATTAATCCACACTAATATTATAAAAGCGATTGTCTCTCTGTCTGTCTGTTTCGCTTTCACGCCAAATTTACTAAACCGATTTAAATGAAATTTAGCACACAGATAGTTTAAAGTCTGAGAAAGGACATAGGCTACATTTTAATTAAAAAAAAGTGTTGTAAAGGATTGAAAAGGGGGATGAAAGGTTGTATGAAAGTATTGTCATTTTCACACTAGCACCCTAAAACTTTTGATTAATTATAAATCAATATGGCATTCAAAGTTTGTAAAAATGTTACCCTTAAGGGTGTAAAATAAACATAGTGGATAACACATTTACGGATTCATTACTTTGTGGAGCTAAGGCTAACGCGTTAAGAAACTCGCCAAGCCGACTTTGGTGGGCGCCTCTAATAATAATGCTACCAAAAATATTAGACACTTTATAAAGTGGTGAATGTGAATGACTGTATTATTTGGAGTAACAATTAAAATTCTATAAAATTAACACATATGCTTTCTAAGGATACCTACTCACATAAAACAATTCCAGGCCGGGCGAGATCAGGCAAAAACCTCTAGTACTTTTATAAAATTTAATATTGAAATATTTTTATATATAAAGGGTGTCCCAACAAGAACACAAGATTTAAATTTTAAATAAAACACAGATATATAAAAAAAAATCGTAAAACTTTATTATATCGTAAAGTAGACAGAATGAGGTTATGTATGAAACAACATATCGGGCAGATGGTCGCCGCGGCTTTGCTGGCACACACGCGATCTTTAAATTAAATTTTCAATGACCGTTTTGCATAAATGCTGCGGTATTTCATTAGTGCAGAGTCCAATTTCCTCTTTTAAGGCTTGAGTCATCGTCGGCTTATTCGCGTAAATCATCGACTTCAAAAAACCCCAAAGAAAAAAGTCTAATGGTGTTAAATCGCACGATCTAGGCGGCCAATTCTGGTCTCCAAAACCCGAAATAACACGACCGGGAAATGACTGATGTATCAATTGAATTGTTTCTCTGGCTGTATGACATGTGGCGTCGTCTTGTTGAAACCACAAGCCCTCCACAATAATTTCTTCAATTCTAGGCAAGAAAAAACTGGTTATCATTTCACGATACCGAACACCATTGACTGTTTGCGCTTGACCTGCCTCATTTTTATAAAAAAAAGGTCCAATGATTCCTTCAGCCCAAAAACCACACCACACAGTGACACGTTAAGGATGCATTTGCTTCTCGTGAATCACTCGAGGATTTTCCTCACCCCAAATGCGACAATTCTGCCTATTGACAAAGCCATCAAGATGGAAATGGGCCTCGTCTCTGAAGATGATTTTATCGGCAAAATCAGCATTTTCATGTTGTCTCTCCAATATCCAATTAACGAACTCCCTTCGCTGTCCATGGTCAGTTTTGCCTAACCTCGTACCTTTTACTAGCAAACAATAACAATTGTTCAAGTGTCAAACAATGACACTTCGAATGGCACCAAATTTAAATCTTGCGTTCTTGTTGGGACACCCTTTATATAATAAGTATTCATATTTAATCCTTATTGGCACTTTGTTGTTCATATTTATGTACTCGGTATTAAAAAAAGAATTTCGTCATTTGTTTTCCAAAAATCCCTAAGTTACGTTAAAAATATTTTAATAGTAGAAGCCAATAAAATTTATTATGAAAAATTATCCAAACTTTTTTAATTACAGTTTCAGCTTCAATTCAAGTACTTTATTTTAAATTTTAGAAGTAAACTTTTAAACTGATGCGGTGCACCATAATACGAAGAAAAAATTTAATATAATTTTTTCAACTTATTTTAAAGCATATGGACGTTTTGTATAAGTTGTGCTATTAGAAAACCAATTTCAATTTTTACATTAAAAAGTGGGAGTGGCAGGTATAAAAGTATATGTCAGCCTTACTACCGGTACCAAATTTAATACAAATGCACTTTAAAATAAAAATAAAAAAATAAGAAGAGAGAGAAAAGAGTTTTAGCCGTATATGATCGCTCCACTAATCTATTTGGTGTCTGGCATTAATTTCATATGTTCTATATTTCAGAAATAAATAGAAATTAACATGGGGATTATTAGGAAAAATCAACTCAAGAATTTTAATAATTAAAAAAATCATTCCAACTGGTTCTATCAAAAAGAGGGCGTACAATTATACGTAGCAAATTTCAGAGCAATCCATTGGAAAACAAATTTGTATACGGAACAAAAAAGCAGTGTACAAATATCATTTTTACTAATCGGCAAAAAAGAAAATAAATGGCTGTTAGATTTAATCTGGATTTTGAATTGCAAAACATCGCTAAATAATTATTAATTTATATTTCTTACATTGAATTAAAATGAGTAATTCACCTCTCTTTTTGTAATTACACCTGATAACCATGAAGTGAGCAACACATCACTTCTTTAACTCTCTATCATTTACTTTACTAAACAAGAAGTTACCTTTCTCTACATTAATAAAATAAGCCTAAAAGGATGATTTGTGTATTTAATTAAAGTTCAAATTATATGTATAACTTAAATTAAAAAAAAAAATTTTAACTTGAATTATACATAATTAATTAAATAAAAAAACATAAATTATGAACATGTGAACTATAAATAAATCTTACAATTAAATTAATTCTAATTGTGCTTTAAAATATTAACCCTAATTTACAATATTATAACTAAATCTAAACTTAAATTAAATGTTAATTAATTTTCATTTAAATACATATTGATTGTTACCTTTCAAGATACACAAATAAAATTGTAAAGTCTTTAAAAAAATTCATTCCTAATCATCCTAATCATTTATTGTGTGAAAATTGGAAATTAAATATATTCATACCGAATATATTCAAACAGAAAATGAATTGAATTTACATACTTGTGCAAATTAAATTTTGTTTTGTAATTAAGCCTACGACTTAAAAAACATTTTTTGTTAATAATTTTAAGGTTTTCCTCGTAAATAACAAACGTATTTTTATTTTTGTCTGAAAAACAAAACTTTTTATGAAATCTTAATATTGTATTGACGTTTTTTATTTTATTTATCTAAGATATTTTTGCCCGGTCTCAGCCGGCCCGGTCTTTTATTACGTGAGTCGGTATCCTTGGACTATAGAAAGCGTTCCGTTTTTTTCCGAAAATAAGACACTGTCTTATTTTCTTTTTACGTCCAAAATTCTTGGAAGGGTATTATTTTAGGGGGCGTGGGGGGCTTAAATTACAGTAAGTGGAGTTACCAATATATATTTTTTATTTATTGCGAATAATAAATATACACAAATTTTATATTAAATTTTATTTTATTAGAGAAATTATAATTTATTCGACAACAATCGTCATACAGTGTTAAATTTTCAATTCCTCCCTGAGTTTCCTCCAACTCTATTTTCTGTAGAATCATTGAACCGAATTTTTCATGTTTTTCATTAAAGCTGTCATTATATGAATAATTCTTATCAGTTATTTTTTCCCATGAATTTTTCACTCAATTTACAATTTCTTGTAAGTTTGGTTTTACAAAATTTCCTCGTTTATTTCTCATCATTCAGTTTTCAATATATTCATTGATTTCCATCCGTAAATGATCCTTGAATGCCTTTTTTATTCCAATGTCTAGTGTTTGGAGGTAGCAAGTCATTACGGCCGGAATCATTACGATATCAATACGTATTCTTCTCAGTAAGAAAGTTTTTCATATCTACAGTTGAACTAGCTAAAAATTAAAGCTTTTTTGTGAAATATTCCACTGTACGTAAAATGTGCGTACATTAGTATTAACGTATTATGAAACCACGTTAGTATTGCAGGGTTAACTATACTTATCTAAATTCAATATTATAATTCGTACCATTCTATTTTTAATATATATCTATTATATTTATAAATTCCACAGCGTACTAAAACAGCACTTCTTAACGAATTTTCGGGGGAGGGCTGATATTAAAAAAAGTCCCTAAAATTGCACTAGAGCTTATTTTCGGAAAAAGACTACATGTACCAAAATTTAAAGAAATCAGTTTGAAAAACCCGTTCGAATAAATACAGGCTTTGCTAGAATATTAGCTGAGGCGCCAACTAATGTGGTAAATAAATTGTTTCAAAACATAATTTCAGGACTATATTAAGTACGAGCACATATTTTTATGAAGAGTTGTGAGTGAAAATAGTTGAAAAGTGGGTTAAAAAATGGGCGTGGCTGATGCAAAAGCATACTTAGCTCTTTTTTGGAATATATATAATATATGAGTAAATTTTCAGATAAATCCGTTGGAAAACAAAAATTTGTAAAGGGACAAACAAGCAGAAAATTGATTTTATTTATATCAAAATTTTTTTGCAAAGGTTTTGCACTATGTTTGCATTCATCTGGTGTGGTTAGAAAAGCACCCATTGCGTTACAAATGTTTGTTTATGTCATGGTAAACTGAAACAGTTGTGCTAGTCAGTCGAGCTATGTTTAGATTTTCTTTTTCATTTATTTATCTATTTATTATTTTTCGCATTAGAAAGTGTGCTTTTTTTCTTTTTTTTTTTTTTTTTGTATATAAAAGCATTTTCTGCTCTCTATTTTATTTTTTTTTTTAATTATTTTTTGGCGACACAAATTCACTTAAAAACAAATGTTTTCGATATAAGTATGTGTGTGTATGTAAAGAATTATTTTGGTTTCTTTCTACAAAATTGCATTTGTTTATAAAAAATTCAAAAGCTATTTTGTTGGGGGTTTGAATTATTGCATTTCTTAAAACATATGACATTTTTAACATTTTTGAAATGACAATTTGTTAACAATATCAGTCACATGTTATAAATAATTTTTTATGTGTCATAGTGTGAATATTATTCAACACTCCTAGAATTCAATAATTTAATGATTTAATAATGTAAATATTAAAGAAATTATTATTTTCTAATAAAAAAGGGAAGCAGAAATAATTTTGTCACTGCCAAATATTTTTTATTTTAACGACAAACATTTTTTATTTAAACTTCAACTTTCTTTTATACTTTAAAATAATTTTCTTATAAGGCTTCAGAAAGCTATAATTAAGTTTAGTTAAAGTAACTGATAAAGTGATCAATAACTTTTTTCCATTATAACAAGTTCTTAATAAGATAAAAATTATAATATTTGTTATGTGGCACCACTGCTGTAAATACTTATTACTTTTCGTTGCTATAAATACATAGTGGCAACGGCATGCCTTTTTTGGATGATTATTTTTCAAATAACTAAATAATTCTTTACTTTTAAAATTTTATTTCAATATTTGTTATTTTATTGTTTAATTATTGTGTATTAAAAAAAAATTATTCAATGTCTAAGGATGCTGAGGTTGCCATATCTAAAATCGAAAATATGGCAACTTTAAATGCTTAAAGTTCACGTTAAAAGTTATGAGCAACACAAGCTTATCATACACTTTTTGCTTAAAGTATGTTTGTAATAACCAAAAAGCATTTATCTGTTCGATAACATCCTACTTTTAGTTATCGTTTAGTTATAATAATGACCCTTAATCTACAAATGAAATAAATAATTGAATTAAAAATAATTATTTAAATTTTAATTGTAAGTGTTTTAATTCAGTCCAGATATAATAATTTAAAATTTGCAGCGATGTTAGAATTTAGTTTATGTTATTGCAAGGGAAACGATATTCCTACTTTCTGGCCGAACAAAACATTCATTTACATTTTTAGCTGGAATTATATCTGACCCAAAACATTTTAAACGAAAGAGTTTAAATTCATTTTAAAAGAAGAAAATTTATAAATTTCTGCTGATTATATGAGCTCAAATACCAAAATTAGTTATTTATTTATTGGTTTTAGGTAGGAGTCGACTTTTTTAAGTTTAGTGTCATTTCTTTTTATGCAAGTGACAACTCTGAAATTTGGCAGCTACCACATATGTTCATTCCGATTATTAAAAATGGAGTGCTTTACTAAAGAATAAAGAGTGGTGGATCAAATTGAAGTTAATGTAAATTTTTGGAGAAAAAATTATCTTCTTCCATGAAGCGTATTTCCATCTGAATGGTTTAATACACAAAATTGTCGATGAGAAAGAAATGCACCCACAACGAGCGGATTTTGATCAGGCCTTACTTTTATGAGGATGAATGTGAACGACATTTGTTACGTTAACATGACATGGAACTGGACCACACGTGGTTTCAACAAGACGGCGCCACTTACCATACTACGCTTGCAACAATGAATTTATTGCAGCATGAAATGGAAAAGTGCACTCTTATTGGGCCACCTTTTTAAAACAGTATTTTTTTTAAATATACAATTAAAATTTTTCATCATACAACTTAAAGTTTTCTTTCTAGTGTATCAATTACATTGAAAACCTTTTTTGCGTAAAATATTTTTGACGTTTATGTGTATGTACTTTATTGTTTAAACGTTTTTTGTAGTTAAAGCCTTACAAGTAACGGTTTGGTAGTCGAGTTTCCGATAAAACAATAGACCGACATTGCCAAATTTTACTCTTTTAGTCATAAACCTAACATGTCAATTTGTAAGCATGACTAACTTTAAAAACATAAAGCCAGAAGTGCTTGAGCTCTGCTTTCAATCAAAAAACAGTGACTAGTATTTTTTTTTTGCTTTCGTGTGCTATTGAAATTATGGATTTGGTTGCTAGTGTTTGCAATTTTGAGAAAAGAAAAACTTTTTCTTAAAAAAAAGTAACCAATTAATTGCTTTTAATTTCTGTCACAACAAAATTTGAACTAAAAAACTAATTTCTATTTTTAATATTATTTCTGTTAATGTGTTCAGTACAGAAGAGATAATTATAGTTCAAAACTTTTATTGTTAACTCACTAAATGAAATAGTTACTATTCATTTATTTACAAAAAAAAGTACAATAATAATTTTTTTTTTGTTATTTTAAAGCTAACACCATTAAATCCTTTAGTATTATTTTTCTACCTTGAAAAGGATTTCAAGTATCCTTCAAAAAATAGTTTTTGTTTTTTTTTTTTAATTAAGTCGTTGTGTGTATTTTTTTTTTTTTTTAAATTGAAGTAGAAGTGCCTACGGCAAGACTTGTGCACAAAGTATTTTTGTTGCCACTGGCTATATAATGTTTTATTGTTGTGTACAAGTATTTTGGCTATGTCATTAGAATAACAAATGCTATCGAATCAAAGCCGCCAAATATAGATAAATGTAAGTGAAAAGAATATACTACTGAATGTCAGAAGTTTCTTGTAGAGTTTGCCATTGTTAAAAATTAAAAAAAAAATGTGTATCTATGCTTATACATACATACAGGGTGGGCCAAAAGAAACCAAGGGGTGTAAAAGTTTAATAACTTTTTTGTTTATTAATTTTTTTTTATTTTTTCTTTCAGATTATATAGACAACACTTGGAGAATTTATAATGGAGAGGTTCACAACTGAACAGAGAACCAGAACAATAGAATTTCGTCAGAATTTCGCCCTCTGAAGCGATGATTCGTTGCTTAGTTAATCGTCATCACCAACATGGCAGCGTAAGAGATTTGCCTCGAACCGGTAGACCACGTTTAAGTCGCACTGCGGAAAATATTGAACGAGTACAGCAAAGTGTTAACGAAGCACCAGAAACATCTGGCAGAAGGCGTTCTGCTCAGCTAGAAATGTCTCGTACGTCACTACGGCGCATTTTAAAAAAAGATTTACAGTTATACCCATATAAGGTGCAATTGGTCCAAGAATTAAAACCCGCAGGTCATCGGCAACGTGTAAATTTTGCAGTTAAATTTCAAGAGTTGGCCAGAAATGAAATCAACTTTATTGAAAATTTGATTATGAGTGATGAAGCTCATTTTCATTTGAATGGCTTTGTTAACAAGCAGAACTGTAGGTTCTGGGGTTCTCAAAATCCAAGAGCCATTCATCAACGCCAATTGCACCCCATCAGGTGTACAGTATGGTGTGGGATCACATCTGAAAATGTCATTGTTCCCTACTTCTTCGAGAATGAAGATGGAAGTGCTGTAACCGTAAATGGAGAGCGGTATCGTTTTATGATAGAAAATTTTTTACGTCCCGCTCTTGAAAACAGACCTGGTATGTGGTTTCAGCAGGACGGAGCCACTGCCCATACTGCCCGAGACACAATGGCACTTTTAAGTAAAATTTTTGGAGAGCGAATAATTTCTCGAAATTCGGAAATTATTTGGCCAGCGCGATCGCCAGATTTGACAGCACCCGACTATTTTCTTTGGGGTTTTTTGAAGGAGCGAGTGTATGTGAACAAGCCAGAGACAATCCTTGAACTCAAGGCAAACATTGTTGCAGAAATTCGAACGCTACAGCCACAAGTTTTGAAAGATGTTATGGAAAATGCTCTAAAAAGAGCCCATCAGTGCGAAGCTGAAAACGGTGGTCATTTAAGAGACATCATTTTTCATACTTAGTGTAAAAAAATTTCCATTTTGTATATTATATAATCTGAAAGAAAAAATAAAAAAAAGTTAATAATCAAAAAAGTTATTAAACTTTTACACCCCTTGGTTTCTTTTGGCCCACCCTGTACATGACAAATCTTTAAAAATTTAGTAGCAATGTCTTACTAAAATTACCCTTCGCTGTAAGTAAGAATTATATATATGTACATGTAAATTTGTGATTCGGTTTGTAACTTCTACACCGTACACGGACGACGACATAAAGTATATATATTTTGAAACTGTATAAATACCGGAGTCGATTTACGAATAGCTATGTCCCTTTGTCTCTACATTTAGTCGTTGAAATCGACTTTTTGAAGCTCCAGTGTAACGTACAGAAAAGCTTATCATAACAATCTGTCAATTATTGCTGTTTTCAGGTTGCTATTGAGATGTAGCCCGATCGGTCACTAAATGGCGGAGTCAAAAATACAACAGAAATTGTTTATTTTCATTAAAAAAAGAAAACATAAATATTTTATTGAAATTTTTAAAGTGTACATTTGCGTAATGTTTTGGAAAACAGTGCATCGGTTTTATACAACTAGTGTACGTATGTATTCATAACCCGGGGTCTATACCTGATGTATTTCTATCATGCTAAATGTCAAATTCATATCATGATAGAAAATCACCAGGTATAGACTTCATTTATTAGTGTTATCGTATCGTTATGATAGAAAAAACATGCTATGCGGTATGCAATTTCTATAATACATGATATCAAATGTCATTTTAGATATTCATTTGTTTTTGAAGTTTGTTTAATTCTCAACTTTTTGTTTAAAATAAGACCAAATAATTATTTTACAGATTATATGTGCGTATTAATAAATAAAATTTATCGTGCTTATACAAGAAACTTATTTTTTAAGTTTTAAATGATAAAATATATTTCATAATAATATAATTCCCTCAAGGTCTTCCCCTATGTACTGCTATTAATATGAAATTGACATTTGCTCTGCCGACGTTATATATACTGTTATGATAGAAATACATCAGGTATAGACACTACCTTAAGTACCCTGCAGGAAATGCTTACTCTCCATATAATGGTATTCGATGCCAAGTCCTTATATGTCCACATTGCCCAAAATCCCTTACAGGCACCATATATGAGAAAAGTTGAATTTTTGAAAATTTGTCAAAAAAATAACAAATTTATTTCCGGGATCTAACTACTATTTTTCAATAGTACTATTCTTGTTGTCCATTGTCCATAGAGTGGTATACGATGCCAAGTCCTTATTTGTCCACATTCTCCAAAATCCCTCTCAAACATATTGATGTCATGTATAACAAAATTTTAGTTTAATACTTAAATTTTTTTTATAGTTTTAGTTTTTGCATTTTTCTACAATTAAGTTAAATAAGTTTTACTACTTAAGACATATTTAACTTTAGAGTTAAATATGTTTTTTTACAAGGCGTTACGTCAAAAACATATTTAACTCAAAAACATATTTAACTCTAACGTTAAATATGTTTTCGACATATTTAACTTAAAAGATAGATATGTTTTTGACGTATATGAAAAACATATTTAACTCTACATATTTAACTTTACTCACGTCAAATTTGTTGACTTTGAGACGCATAACCCCAGGCTTCCTTCATAGTGCCTTGCATGTGCGCATTAAAGTCATGCACAATTACACTCAAATGTACCAGTTTCTGTGTTTTTCTGCTTTCAGTGCGAATTGGTTAGTTGTGTAGAGTTTATATAATAGTATGAGTTTGTATTGTTATTGTATTTGCTAAATTAAATGTGAGTGAGTATAGAGAAAATTAAAGTAGAACTTTCCTATTATTTCCATTTGCTCAAACAAATAAAACAGATGTTAAGGCAAATACGAGTACTACAAGTTACTTATTGTACGAGTATATTGAAAGCAAACATACATGCAAATATGCATCCATAAATGCTTCGTTCGTGCATTTGTATTGAAAACAAAAACAATTTTTCGTATATTTTTGTTTTCAACAAATGTACAAACGAAGTTGTCGTTCGTTTTTATGGAGCCGAGCCGTAAATATCTGTTTATACAACAAATTATTTGAAAATATTTGTAGTACAACAGTTGTTTCAGATAGAGGAACAAATACAAATAAATATTTGTATGAGTTGAGTTGGTTTACAAAAACAAAACCATACCATATACATATGTTAAACTTATTCTCTTCCTGGTATATAACAAATACTTATTTGGTATACCAGTATTTGTTTTGACAATACACTCGTGCACGTCTTTAGTGCGCATACAGAAATTATAATGAAAGAGAATTTTTTTAGTTTTGCCGTTAATTTGAAATCCTTTAATTGGTACCAAATATTTAATTAAGTACGTTTAGTTTAAAAAATATTTACAAGCATTTTAAATTAAATTAAATTAATTTAAGTATTCTTATGTGCTATTTATAGGAAACGAACTATGTAAAGTCAAAATAATTTCATTTATTTAATGAATATTTCAATTAATTATTTAATTAAAGTCAAGAAATATCAATACAAATTTACATTTTAAATTAAAAAAACAAAAAGAATTAAATAAAAGTAATTTCAAACTTAAATTTCGAATTTACTTTTGTACACACATGCTGTTGCAATAAAAAAATTTTGTATCGAGCACATACGAATGATATTGCATTGCCCTCTTGTTTTATTATGACGTTGTTGCATTTATAGATTTGTTGTTTAACGAAAATAAATACAGAAGTGAAATTAAAGCAATAAAAACTTAATTACTTGTTTGAAATGCGAATGAACGACATTAACCTCTAAACATTTTTTAAATGCCGGAAAATTATTATTATTTTAAAATTGCCATACTAAAAGTGTCTATAAATTTTTTTATAAAATTGTTTTTTTATTTCTTTTGATTTGCTAAAAATAATTGCTCATAAATATTGGTCACATTTTAGTAATACATACATAGTGAATTTGAAAAAAAATAATACTTCAAAATGGTCTTATAATTGTCATTGTCGTAAAGAAAACATTAATATGGCAATGGCCGGCGTTGTCACATAATAACGACACTTACAATCAGATCTATTAGCGTGTTATAAATGTCACTACAAACACAACATTCATAATAAGGTTGATTTTTCATAAAAGCTCACTTTAATTACAAATAAACCGTCTATTCAATAAACTTTTTTTTTAACAGACTTTATACACCTTCACTGTTTCTTAGCAAATACAATTAATTTAATGATTAGCCCAGGATAATAAAACTTAAATTCCATTATTTTGTATGCTTAAGAATTGTTAAAGCCATATAAAAATTAATAAAAAAAAATCACTTAAGTCGACTTAAACAAAAAATTGACTTCTCGCAATTAACTCAATAATAAAGGGTGTTTTTTTATAGACGTATAGAACTTTAAATTGCAATAAAACAACGATGGATTATTCGATTGACATGAATTTTATTTATCCGAAAGATAATCTTGTGGCATTACATTTTAAATATGATTTCTGGCATATGACCGTCACGGCTGGCTCGGATGTAGTCCAATCTGGACGTCCAATGTTCGATGACTTTTTCCAACATATGTGGCCGTATATTGGCAATAACACGGCGAATGTTGTCTTCCAAATGGTCAAGCGTTCAAGGATGGTAGAGCCATATATTCCACAATTAATGAGAGCAAGCAATACCGCTGGCTTCTAAAGCTGTGGTCCTATGAAATTAATTAATATGAAATAAGCGAGTTTTTTCATATTGCTAGAGATACAGATGCTATTTCTATGCTTTTGTCATTTTACAATAATTATTTCTTCATTCGAAACACAGTTTATATGAAAATTAAAATTTTTTTAACTTTAATTACATAAAACTAGCCTAAAAAAGTGGCACCTTGTACTTCTTGTATATATGTTACATACATTCATGTTGTACTATAACAGATTAGGGTAAATTATGCAGTTTTTGTTGTGTCCATCCACTCATTAAGGTGCTTGCTTATGTCTATATTTGTAAAACTCTCAACTCTTGGCACTGACTACGACTATGGGAATAAATATAAAACACTTGTGGGCAGTCAGTCTATTTGTGAGTTAACAGACATGCCATGCCGTGTTATTTGAGTTTCCTGCACAATTTGCTCTCACGCTGGGTTAGCACCAAAATACTAAAAAAAATAAACCTATTAAAGAAGAGTATTTTTAAACAAAAGCTACAAAAAATTATTCCCAGAAAGTAATTAAGAATGAGAGAAGTGGGGAGGGGAGGGCAGATGCGGTTGATGTAAACCTTTTGGAGTTTTTGTTCCAAAAGAATGACTCTGAATGCTAGTATGCAAATGCCAATTTTTATAAAATGTTTTTTTTGTTGTTTTTTTTTTTTTTTTGCTTTTTAAACAAACACTGCTGGGTAAGTAAATACAACTTCCTGTTTCTGCTTGTTTTCAAGACACATACATGCGACCTTTATGTAATTTGTTAATGTCTAATGTCAAGCACACACTTATAAATTCTAACATCTTATCGGTTTAAATCCCCTGGATAAATTTTCAATTTTATTTTGTTAGCAACTGTAATACTGCTCACTGTGTTTGTGAGCAATCAATAATGAATTCAAATTATAAAAATTTCTTATTGATTGCAAAATTTACATAAATCAATTGAGATGAAATCTTAAGCGATTACTGTCACTTGCGATTATCATGCTTTTTATTGTTGAACATTAATTTTTGGGAAAACACACTCCAGAACTGTGAGAAATCGATGAAAGGATGCCCCAGCGAAGTAACAGCTAAGTATTGTGGAATCTTATGGGTTTACATGTAGTGAATCACTCACTAGGTTGAGTAATATTCTATAAGTTTATTTGATACTATTTAGGTTACCTGAAGATCATGTTGATAATTTTAAAACCAAAATTTAATCGCTTAATGTTGATTTTTTTATTTACTTGTTGGAAATAATTCAAACTGGAATTCAATAAGAAAACACAAAGTGCTAAAAATGTGAAATAATTCCGATCATCATCATGCATGTTTTTTACTTGTTTAGTTTTATGAAACATGTTGCAAGAATTGTTTAAAGTTGTTGATAATGTTGCTTAACGCCTATAGCATATTATCAGATAACAAAATATTTAAAAGACTACAACTTTAGAAATTCTAAAAGTTTTTCTTATTTCGCTGTTGCTTTCATTGCCATCTCGTTAATTATGTAATATATCGCCCAAACATCTCTGAATCATTATAATAAAGTTGTTGAGTTAATGCGAGAACAAGCCAATTTTTCCTTATTAGCAGATCTATATACCCATAATTACAGTTTTTTTTAACGTATATTCTAATGCGAAAACTCTTAATAAAAGCCTACTTTTTTGTCAATTTTTTTTTTTTTTTTTTTTTTTTTGTGGGGAAGGTCGTCACACGTTCACAAGTTATGTTGGACTCCGTTAGCGCCTACCAACTAAACCCACAACCCATCTTCCATGGATAGATTTTTTTACCATCCCGAGACTACTCATCATATTACGTTTTGATAGCCCCGTTCTTTAGCTTTTTTACCCTTATCTGTTGTTTTGTCTCGTCAGTCTACAGTCTATTCCGCGCGTCAAGGTCTCTCTTCTTCCTCCGCAATATTCTTTCTACATAGCAAAATACGCTACTTTTGTAACTATCATTCTCCAGCATTGTGCTTTACTAGAATTTTGAAATGGTGCCGATAATGAAAATATAATTTTTTTTTCAGAAAGTGGTTGCTTCAGCATACCAGGGCTTGGGCTGGATTATATTAATTCACTGTTTCAAATATAAGTACGAAATTCTGATACGTACATGATTAAATTAATTTCAATTTTAAGTAGGTGTTTTTGGGTTTAAATTTTTTAAACCCATCAGTTGAAACTAAATTTACGTCTAAATTAATGTTGGACAGTTTTTGCTGTTTTAAGTAGTCGTGATTTTTGTTAGCGCTGCGCATTAAGGTAATAAAGAGTGATTTTTTTGCTATTATCTTTTTGGCAACACTAGTTTTGACAACTCACGCACGTTTTGTATCTTGTGTCACTGTCAAACATCTTCAGTTTGGTCTATAATTTAATCATGAATCGTCTTACAAACGAACAACGCTTGCAAATTATTGAATTTTATTAACAAAATGCGTGCTCTGTTAAGAAAGTTCATCGCGTGCTTCTTCCATTTTATGGTCAGTTTAATCGACCTACTGAGGCTTCTATTCGGGCTATTGTAACAAAATTTCGCACCAAATTTACATTGTTGGACATTAAACCACCAACACGCTTACGTAGAGTGCGAACTGAAGAAAATATCGCAGCCGTATCGGCCAGTGTTGGTGATGACCGTGAATTATCGATTCGGCGCCGTTCGCAGCAATTACTCCACTACGTGGAAAATTTTGCGGAAGGATTTGGGTGTGAAGCCTTATAAGATACAACTGGTGCAAGAATTGAAGCCAAACGACCTACCACAACGCCAAATTTTTGGTGAATGGGCTCTTGAAAAGTTAGATGAAGATCCACTTTTTTATCGAAGAATTGTGTTCAGCGACGAGGCTCATTTCTGGTTGAATGGATACGTGAACAAGCAAAACTGCCGTATTTGGAGTGAAGAGCAGCCAGAAGCATTGCAAGAGCTACCAATGCATCCACAAAAAACAACCGTTTGGTGCGGATTATGGGCTGGCGGCATCATTGGGCCGTATTTCTTCAAAGATGATGCGAATCACAACGTTACTGTGAATGGTGAGCGCTACCGTGCGATGATAACAAACTTTTTTTTGCCCAAAATGGAAGAGCTTGACTTGCATGACATGTGGTTTCAACAAGACGGTGCCACATGCCACACAGCACGCGAAACAATGGACCAATTGAGAGGCGAGTTCGGTGAACAGTTTATTTCACGCTTGGGACCAGTCAATTGGCCGCCCAGATCGTGCGATTTAACGCCTCTAGACTATTTTTTGTGGGGCTATGTTAAGGCTAATGTCTATAGGGACAAGCCCGCTTCGATTGACGCACTGGAAGCCAACATTGCCAACATTATTCGTGAGATACCGGCCGAAATGTTGGAAAGAGTATGCCAAAATTGGACTAAGCGGATGGACCATTTGAGGCGCAGCCGCGGCCAACATTTGCATGAAATAATCTTCAAACATTAAATTATATCGACCCAACTATCGATCCAAATAAATATTTCATGCATTTTTCTGAATTTTATGTGTTTTTTTTTTTTTAAATTTCCGATAGTTCTTATAAAATCACCTTTTATAAATATAACAAAACGCCACCTTATCACAATTCATATCAAGTCAATAACAAACAGCTTAAAATCATGTTGTCAGTAATAAACATGCAATATTGTAATATTGTAAATAGTTCTATTATTTTTTAGCCTCCTTCGGCGATATGAAAACAGTATTTCCTAAACAAAAGTCATTATCTCGCACAGGAACTTCAATTTATTTATTTATCTATTTTTTTTAGTAGATAGATAGATTAGTATGTGTTCACGAAAAATCAACGCCTGTTGTTTATACATATTTGATTAGAGAAAAACCACAACTTCAAAAGTTACTGCTATACTCGTGAACCTACCACTACATGCGTAAGCACGTATTAAGTACACGTGCGTAACTGTGTACATCCATGTATTTATATGTGGCACGCAACTAAATTTATATATTATAATTAATCTTCAAATAATTTATTATTAATTGGGGTAATTACTGTCGATATATAAAAAGCAAATCAAGGACACGCATACATTTTTGAAGTGGTACTTTATTCTAATTAATCAATATTTGTTGAAAATACTTGTGATTTAGAGTACAAAAGAATTTACCATTTTTGGCACAAATAATAGTGCTTGGGCTAGAAGTTTAAGTACCGCCCTTTACTTTTACATGTGTTCTCTAATGTGCTTGCTTTGTGATACTTGAAAAGAGAAAATCGAAAGCATAAAGGGTGGTTAAATTTTAAGGGCCGATCTTGATTTTGAATAAAACACAAATTATTTAGGAAATTATTGTCATTTCTTTTTCTTATAATAACATGGTATTATTCAATTATGTATGGAACAAAATATCGGCCAAATGGCCGCCGCAACCTCGGCGGCACACCTCCATCCAATGGTCCAAATTTTCGATGACGCTGAGGCATAAGTGAGGCTCTATGCCGTTAATGTGCCGAATTATCTCATAATTTAGGTCTTGAATTGTTGCTGGCTTATCGACGTACACCTTTTCTTTCTAAAAATCCCAAAGTCCAACGGTGTCAAAACACATGATCTTGGCGGCCAATTGACATCGCCACCACGTGAATTTGTCGTGCAAAAGAGCCATTGTTTCGTTAGCTGTGTGGCAAGTGCCACCGTTCTGTTAAAATCACATATCGTTCACATCCATATCTTCCAATTCGGGCCATAAAAAGTTCGTTATCATCTTACGATAGCGAACCAGCCTCATTTTGGAAAAAATACGGCCCGATGATGCCGCCAGCCCACAAACCGCACCAAACAGTCACTCTTTGTGGGGTAATTGATTGTTCGACCATCACTCTTGGATTATCTTTCGCCCAAATGCGGCAATTCTGCTTATTGACGGATCCACTGAAGTGAAAATGTGCCTCATCACTGAAGATGAAGTGCACGATATGCATTTTGATTTGAATGCCTATTTTCATAATAAGCCTGAATAACTTTAACGCGTTGTTCGATTGTGTATCTTTCCACGGTTCAAATTGAGTCAGTCTGAAAAAAGCTTGACGTTTAGGTGTGGTTCACATTCAACATCGGCCCTTAAAATTTAGCCACCCTTTATATTTTTAAATCAAACATATTAAATATACCATTCAACTGCAGATGTTGCGGTTCAACCCCCGGTCAGGGCTAAAATTTGTTTTCTAATTTTTTTTTAATTTTTTTTAATGCATAAACATTTTTAAATAAATTTTTTTCCTTTGAGTTTTTCGTTTCTATTAATTTATATTTATTTATTACATACTCGTAGTACAGCGGGTTTGAATTTTTTTTTTTTTTAATTTTATTTGACTCTACCAGGATTCGAACTTTGGAATATTTAGTTAAGGAGCATTAACTCGCCACTCAACCACTTCAGCCGCAAAGCTCAGTTGAGTTTGAACGATTAAATTTTTGTTTGATATTCACTTTATTTATATGGTTGTGGAAGAGACAAAATTTACATTCCACCAAAATTTCTAAAATAAAAGAGAATAAAAAATATTAAAATGATAAAAAGTATTAAAGTTAAAAGTTTTCTAACTATAAATTTTTATCTTATGTTTGTTGTAGAAAACTAGAAATTAGTTCTCGTTTTGCATATAGATATGACAGCTTTTTTTTTTGTCTTGATAAACATTGAGCTGTTAATATTACGTTAGCTTGTGTGGCTTAATATATATATATATATATAATACTATATGTCATTCCCAGCCCAGGTATTCTAAAAATATATGTATTTGATTTGATAATAAAAAATTTGAGTCTTGAAAGAATTTTGAGAAACGTGAACTTAATTTAAAAATGTAGTCTCTTAAAAGTAAATAATTTAAATGCATTCCTTTCCTTGAACATACATAATTGTGAAATTATTCGTATCCCCAGCAACATCGTGCGAATATTAATGAGAAATTGTGAAATGCATTAGAATGCATATGAACAATAAACAACAAGCAAACGAGCAGCAGCAACGCAGCAGTTATTTTGTTTTCTTCATCATCAAAAGCAAATTATACTTAATTATAGTAAGATAAGATTATGATTTGATTCTCTATTTTCATCATGTTCTAAAGCAAAAATTAATATTGCATGTCCCTGAATTGTTTCATTTGAGTGGTAACAGCAACGCAAATAGAATTTCAACAATTTTTGTTTTTATTCCTTGTTTACATTCTAAACTCGAAGTTTGTGTTGGTGTCAGGCGTTTATCGGAAAGTATTCAAATGATTATAATTTTTCTATTGTTGTTTTATGTACAGCTTGCAACTTTTTTTAATTTATGCAAATTAATTAAAAGCAATTGAGAGTGCTATGCATATGTGGCCGTAACGAATCTAATATAGCCTTCAGTAAGGCACCCAAATATTTATTATAAGAGCACTTTTTCATTGCATGCTGCAATAAACCGATATTTCAAGTGCTGTGTGGCAAGTGGCGCTGTCTTGCTAACATCACATCTATGACATTCAGTTGAGGCCACAAGAACTCAGTTAACGTATTCCTGTAACGAATGGCGTTCACAGTCAACGCAATTTTGGTCTGATCTTCACAAAAGTAAGGGCTGACCAAAATCCATACCAAAAAGTTGGTCGTTGTAGGTGCATTTATTTCGCATAAATTGTATGAGGATTTCCTGAGTCCCAAATTCGACAATTTTGTGTATTTACGAAGCCATTATCCCCGAAAATGTTTTTTTTAATTGTCATTGACTTCACTTTGCTCCATTATTCAATCAACTAATTGATTGTGGATATTTTATTCCATACTTAATCGAAACATGTCTTCTTTACAATTCAAGATTATTAGAGATACGAGAATTAATTCACCCAAGCGCGATAGATATGTGGCACAAACTAAGTTTTTTTTATATTAAAAGAAATAATATTAATTACTACGCATAGACATTAGGTGTGTTCATTTACTTTACTAACAAAAACTTGCAATGAGAGAGCAAAAAGAAATTTGTGCAAAAAAGCTTTCAAAAATGTTAATAAGTAAAAAAAACACTTTACCAGTCAAAACTTGCAAGCTAAACAAGTGTTGCTTCAGCATACTACATATATGTGACTCGCAAAATAGAAAGCGACCTAAGGGTAAAAACCGGTTTTGTTCAGGAGAGCCATTTTAAAGATTTAAATACGTGTATCTTTGGTGTACTTCACTTTCATAAAACGCGCAAATCTCTGGGAGGGAACACTTTTGGGGCATGGGATCGGTCTCATTCGATGCTCAGATGTTGTCACATATAGGTATATATTAAAGGGCTGCACAAGCACATTTGAAAGTCTCACATCACTACAAACATGTGTAATATTTTATAATAAAAAGTGCTTGTAAGCCATTTCAAATATGCTTGTGCAACCCTTTACTATATATGAATACTTCGTAACTACTCTTATATTTTGGAAACTTTTACATATTACTATAAAAATAATGCGATTTTAATCATTTATTCAATCAAGAGAATGAAGAATTATTATTTGCACGTCAACGGAACATACATATTAAGTGAAAACTTTTATATTTTTTAAGAAGCAAAAAGGTTTTTGAGCATAAGACTAAAATATATTAATATCTTGCTTCAGTAAAACTGTTTTTCCTTGCAAGCTAAAAGGAAAGAACTCACATTTATTCTTGCTTTGAATATAAACTTTCAAACCCATTTTTTTAGAAAAATTAAAAAAATGTTTGTCGAACTGCAATGGAAATTAAAAATTATTTTTTTAATAAATTTAAATTGTGTTTTTAATGAAAGTTTATACTTTATAAAAAATGTAAATTTTGGAAATAATTAATTCATTTGCAAAAACATTTCTGAATTAATTGGGTTTTATAACTCCTTAGATAAAATATCAGCTGATGTGTAAAAAAATCAAAACAAGAAAAATATATAATTAAACCACCGAACTGCTTTCCACATTTTACTTTGGTGTTGTTGATCTTAAGTTAAACTAAAATTGATTTCTTATTGTTTTAACACTTTTTATAGTCTTAACAGTTTATATTTACTTACAATTTCTTAAATTTTACAAAATATTTTTATTTTAAACTTCTTTTAGAAAACTTAATTTTCAAAACATTAATACAAAACAGCTGTTTGAATAATTCTTGCAAGTAAAAATTTTACCAGTAAGAATTTGCAAGATTTTTTTTTGTTTTTCATTTTTTTACTCTCTTTTGACGCTCTCTCGTTGTAAATTTTTCGAGTTAAAAAACACTTTCCAGTAACAATTGCTCCAAATTCTTAACAACTTTTAGTTACTGAACAGACCTATTGTTGATATATTAATTGCAGGATTTAAATTGTTTCTGTGTTGGAGACTTTTTTTAATATATAATATAATAATTTTAAAATAAACTGTATTTTTTACTATTTTGCTACCAACAATTAAGTCAATTTTGCTATTGGTGAAATCCTAGTTCTTTTAAAAAGTCAGATTCTTTAGAGAGAATTATAGCCGTTCTTGTATTAAGTAAATGCTTCATTAAAACTGATGCACTGATAAAAGGGCTAAAATTTCTATATTTTACTTGGTAAAACTTTCAGCTTTATTACTAGAGCCATTTTCGTAAGTAAATTTACCTTAAATAGGCAGAGCCATCTATGACTGTTTTCGTCACCAGAATGACTATCAGAATATGGTTCATTGCAAGACTTAAATCATTTAAAGGAAAAATCTTCAAAATATTTTTGACCCAACATTTAATTTTGAAAAAGAATTATTTAGCGTTAATCTTATCCAGCGCACACTAGGGATAATCAATGCTTGGTGTCTTTTTTATACTTCCCAAATTTTTGCTTGTAAATATCATAACCAATGCTACCAGTTCCCAAAACCCCCGAAAAAATCTGGCAGCTTTAATTTTATCTGTCAATTGTACCTGTGTTTGCTGTTTTCGGTTTATTGACATTTAAGCAAATATGCACAGCGATGTTTTCAGTGCTAACGGAGAAAAATTAATGTACATGTTGTTGTGTTGAACAAACCAAAGCATTTTTGCACTGTTTGCCAACATTGACGTGATTACCCCTACTGTATGATGTGTTGGGTGGGTGTTCTAACGGTTTGAATGATTTTTTGTAAATACGTAGGAGTGCGAAGAAATTTGAACAATTTTGTTGTCGGCGATAATATTGATGGAAATCTACACTGTGTCAATTATCTCAAATTAACACACATCTTAAATTAGTT
This sequence comes from Thelaira solivaga, assembly GCA_947397855.1. Taxonomy (NCBI): domain Eukaryota; kingdom Metazoa; phylum Arthropoda; class Insecta; order Diptera; family Tachinidae; genus Thelaira; species Thelaira solivaga. The sequence continues at coordinate 39,935,044 of OX377610.1, forward strand.
GTCATATATTCTTGGCAAATATGTGAATTCGTGTTAAATACTCGTTTGTAATTACACATTTAAATATTTATTATTATGAATTTACATAGTTGTGTGAAAATTTTGACTTGTTGACGATCAGACATAAAGCGAATTATTAAAATATTTCTTTAATTTGAATATGATAGATAGGGAATTAAAAAAAACAATTTTTTTAATGTTGGGCTACTGAGTAGCCGTCTATTAAAATACCTAAATAGCCTGAGATGTCGTTTGGTGTGACAGGTATTAAATATTATGTACCGTTTGGCGTCTTTAAGTGTACTAGGAGTCAATAACAATATTACGTTATATTAAGCATTTGATCATGACAGTCATGTTGGCAACGAGCGGACAGTTTGCTTAACTAATTGAAGAGACTTTCGTACGTTCACAGTATCAGAAGTTATAAAGAGGCTTTCTGGGTCAAATCGAAATTTTCAAAATATTGAATGCTTTTTTACACTACATCCTACTTAAAAGGCAGCATTTTGACAGGGCTTTGAGAACTGTTGTTAGTGTTTTCGATCAGTGCTTTCTTTGGTGTTTTTTAATTATTCGGTGGGCAAAAGTAATTTTTAGAGGAATTCAGAGGCTGTGAATAAAATACGTTTTTAAACCAATTATTAAGTATGTTCTAAAATCAAGGTGATTTTAAATCGCGAACGATTTTAAAATCACTTAAGAGATTTTTTAGTGTTCTTGAGTGATTATTACTGTTCTCAATCACGAGCTTAAAGCTCTTTTGCTTCGTTTACAATAAAATTTTGCTAAGCAAAAGAAGAACAAGAAATAAAAATCATGAAAAATATAAACAAAAGAAAAACATAGTCCACAAAAAATTAAGGATCTTTTTAATTGGTAAATTTTACATTTCCGTTGTATAAAATAATTAATATTTTTTGCAAAAACTAATAAAAAACAATTCAAATTAAGTGTACGAGTATTTAATCATTTTGTTAACGAATTCAAAGCAAAATGCTTAAAATGATCCAAGTGATTTGATATCATAAGGCAGTTAGCTGCCCGGTTTTAAATCACAAGATTTCAAATGATTTTGAGCGCAGAACAATTTTTTCGTGATTTGAAATTACTTTGAGAAAAAGTGATTTTAAGAATGTATATGTATTAAATGCTTGTATATGTGTCAAAAACAAAAAGCCCTTAGTGCTTTTTTATATGCCCTTTTTTTCTTGGTTTCGGTGCTTTTTGAAATTCGAAAGTTGAAAACGCTATTAGAAGAAACTGGTACTCATTAAGAGTAGCCTTAAACTCCTACCTGTATCGTTTACTAAGCAGTGTCGTCTTACATATCATCAATGTGAATTAGGAATTATTGCAGTTTCTGGTAATTGCAACACCAACATTCAGAATATGCAATTTTTGAAGAAACGTTTAGTTGACTCTCAAATAGGTAAGTGAGCTGTGATTGAATAAGCTAATTGGCTTCATCCGAGGTCTGGATCTGCACTAGTGAATATAAGGGTTATATACAACATTCCTAGGTCCCATGGCATAGGATCTAGTAATTATAATAACTTTAATTACACAGGTCTGCGAAAAAAAATTTTTTTTCAGCTGCATGAGATATTTTTACTGAATTATATGTTTTAAAGTGCGCTGATTTCAAAAGTGATAGCCATTTTTTTCTATCACATAAAGATTTTTTGCAAATTCAAACACAAAAAATTGGTTAAAGCACTCCTTTATTCAAAATGTTCAAACAATAAATATTTTTTTTAAAGCAAACGAAACATTATTTTGATACATATGTATACTTATTCATGTTCTTTATGAAACCTCTTCTTTTCCTTCCTTTTCTGAGCTTGATTCACCCGGAGGAGGTAATGTACCTTCATCCTCCAACTCACTAGGGTATTCATCCAAACTGGAAGGTGGCTGCGGGATAGATATCTCGGAGCTATGGGGCACTGGACGTATAGCTGAGTCAAGATTAGGATAACTTATGTTTCTTTTGTTTTTTGAATTGAATCCCTTTACGTCAACTGAGCAGAAGTAGCAGTCAGTGGTGTGATTTTTCTTTCCCTTAAAACACAAACGAAGATCTTCTTCGCATCTTCTACACACCTTATGCGGGGCCCATTGTTTATCTTGATGACCAAGTTTTAATTTAAAGTAGGCAAAATAAACTTTCCTTACAAAATCACTTATATTTCTCTGTTGACTTTTAATAGTGAATTCACCACAGATATAACAAAAACTGTTTGGAGAAATAACACAACTCCTTGTAGCCATGATTAACAGATAACAGCACTGTTCACTTGAATATCAGTATGTCTACTGAGAGCTTTTTTTTGTTTCAAGCGATATAAAATAAAACACTGCTGTTTTCACTTAATGTAGAGCGGTTGTAAATTCACTCTACGACGGTTGATAAAAAACTCTGTTTATTTTTAAAAACTATCTTCCTTAAATACTAAATCTTAAAACTAATTTGCTACACATGCGTACCTGTCATTTCCCCTATTACCACACATACACACGATTCTCCGGTCATCTTTTCAAATGCATATTAACATTAGGTAGTACCTAAAGTCTTAAACAGATTCCAAGAAACAATTAGCACAATCTATTATTAGTGTACACGTTTATTACTTCAAGGAAAAACAAATAATCCTTTCTGAGGAAAATACGCTAATTTGTAATAGCAGACCTTCGCTAATCGGTGTGTGAGATAATAGGGTTGGTTTTTTTCAAGGCCATAAATGTCACACATATTCGTTCAATATTGGGTATCTGCGGTAAATTGAGAATAAAATCCGCATTTGTTATTCGATTTTCATGATTTATACCTTATTTTATTCTTTATTTAGCTTTCCGGAAAATGTGCAAAATATAAAATTTTTGCTTTTTCTTTTTTTTTATTGCATTTTTAAATTGAAAAAAAAACCCGAATTTTGCAAGAAAAAAATTTTTTCCCCTCTTAAATTTTTGAATACCTCCAAAACGATAAAATATAGAAAAAATTATATTAAATTAAATTAAATATAATTTTGTTACGCATCTTTTGGTGTTTTGTTTATGAAAATCGGATGAGCCGTTCTCGAGTTAGGCTGAAATATGTCTTCGTACCTGACTAATTTAGGGGGAAAAAATTGCCACCCCCATAAAAAAAATCCCTACGCGATGGAGAAAAACCGAAAACGGATTTGAGTTTAGCGCATCAAAATCTGTAAGAAAATGTAAAAAAATCCTATGCAGTTTTTTGGTCGCAGACCTGTGTTATTGGCTACTTGTAGTAACATACAAATACAAATGTTTAAGAAAAAGCTACTTGTAATAAAGACACTTAAATGTGACACAACAATTGCGCATCTGACGTGTTGTTGATAAACTTTACAAATGTTTCAAAGGTAGGTTGTAATTAAAATGATTCAATTAGACTGCAATTAAAATGAATTTATATTCTATTTTAAATTCCAGAAACTAATAAATACACGCTGAAATAATTTTCATGATATGATAGATAAATAAGGTGTTAATAAACAATTAACTTAAAGATGTTGAAAATGCGCATGAATTTCCAATATCTAACATCTGTCAGCAACTAAACAGTCAATAAATAAAGACATGAGTTTCTCCTAAAAATTTTTTAAAACTTAAAAGAAACATTGCTGAAATAATGCTGGTCCTACAAGAATAAATTCCGTTGTTAATACGGTTGCAATAAAATTATAAAATTTATTCTGGTAGCTGAAAATTGAGAAAAACTTAAGAAATCATAAATATACGGCTCATTTTAATTTATTCATTTGTCCTTTTAATTTTAAGCTTTAGTGTCATTTAATAGAGATGATAGAAGGTTATAGAAATATTCGGAAAATGTTAAACAAAAATGGAATAGGAACATGTTCTAAATATATAGAAAGATGTTGAGTTTTTTGTATAGATTTAATGTGGAAAGATTCCAAATATACCTGCGCTTATTTTAATAACAGTTGAAACAAAACTAGTTTGCGAAAGCTCATACTCATAAATTTGAATTTCTCTGGTTATTTGTATTTAATTTACAAGGATAATAGAAAAGAAGATAACGCCTTCAACAAGTTATTTTTCTCTTTACAAAATTCAGTGTCTAAACTAACGTCACAGTCAACAGCTGTTATAATTTTTATTATATTTTTTTTTTCTCTCAATTGTAACTATTTGTCAAAACATATATATCATCACTTAATATATTTTTCAAATTGTAAATTTCAAGAAAATTTTTAAAATCATTACAAAAGAAATAAAAAAAATTTTTAGGATCACAGAAGTTTGAAAATGAATTGACAATTATATGATAAGCATAAATTAAATAAATTAAATTACGTTGATGTTCCCAACTACTTTTTTCTCGTAACTCTCGTATTCAGTCGACCAATAGGTTTATACAACGAGTTTTTCTCTACGAATTGGTGGTGCTGTACGAAGTTCGTCGTTCGTGTCAGTTGCGTTTATAGCATAAGGAATTATATACAGGGTGTCCGCCGGGAAGGTCTACTACTTTGTTTTGCCGCCATTTTGGTAAACATTAGTCTTGACAGTTCATATTTGGCAGTCGTGAAGTAGACACGTGGCAAATTTATTATGGAAAAATATTCGATAAACCAAAGTGTTTTAATTACCAGGATTACAATGGAATTACTGCGAGACCTCTTTCCACAACAAGTTATTTCAAGAAATGGTGATGTTGATTGGCCTCCACGGTCGCCTGATTTGACTGCTCCGGACTTCTTTTTGTGGGGATATCTGAAAAGCAAGGTTAATGCAAACAAACCAGAAAATCTTGAGCAACTCAAAAAAAAATATTCGTGATGAATTAATGAAATACCGCGTGAAATGTGTGAGAATGTAATGAAAAATGTGCTCAAAAGGGCTCGCATTTGTGAGACTAACAGAGGCGGACATTTATCTGATATTGTATTCCATACATAATTGCCGACATTAAATAAAACATTTATCCATTCTCTTTCATTTAATCAAAAATTATTAACAAACAAAGTAGTATACCTTCCCGGCGGACACCCTGTACAGTACGATAAATATACAATAGCCCTGATTATGAGTGTCGTTGGCGTGATGAAAACAGTGATATGTGGCAACGCCGGCCACATAATTTACGTTAGCTTGTCGTTAATACGACTACGACAACAACATTTGTAATAAGCCTGAATAAATAAAAATATTGGTTCTATTTTGATTAATTCTCATAAAAATTTTCTAGACCATTTGATTCATTGAATTACAAAATGACCCATATGTATGTGGGAACGAGGTAATTACAACACTGTAATAATACGACTTAACTAATCAACAATGATATGACATACTTATAATTACGAGACAGGCAGAAGGCAAGAGAGGGGAGTTGTGTTCGAGACGTGGAAGAAATAAGATTGGTCATCAAACCGGTTACGGAAAACAGTTGTGCTTAAGACGGACAAAGAGTAGATCGGTCGTCAAACCATGTGTTAAATATGAAGCCCGTGAATAAGAAGTATTGAAGGTTTTAAATTAGACTAAGCTTGAATTTATTACATTAATTATAATAAAACTCTATTGGAAACCTACATGTATGTATCTACTTGTAAAAGTTTCATACGCACTAAAATATTTTGCCCTTGAAAAATTTTATAGTGAGACACAATTTTATAATACTAACGTCACTGTACGCATTAATTTTCTTTTGAATTGTTGTGTTACATAAAATTAAATATTGAGCTTGACAGTTAACGAGTACATTAAATCAATTAATTTGGTACATAAATTACTGTTGCCACTGTACGAGTATGTTTATTTTTATTATATATATTTTTTTTTAACTGATTGTTAAATTGTAAACTGTTGCTCGTAAAAATAAATTGAACACTTTTTTGCTGCCGCTTTAACTTAAATAAGCTGAGAGAAATAATATTATTGAAAGAATCAATAAATATATAATAATTGCAGTCTTATTTATTTATGTGGGTTATTGAACCTTTTGTTTAATAAAAATATCACAACGAAAACAATTTGTTTTATTATTTAATTTAATTTAATTTTTTTTTTTTCTGTACGATTATTTGTTTATTTGTGCAGCACGTTTAAATTTTTTTATCGTTATATTTTTATTTTCTCGTTTACATTGACTTCTTTTATGAGTCAGAAAAATAATATTTTTTTTTTAATGTCGAATAGTTCACATTTATGACACATGTGTAGCCTGTAATGAAAGTTCAGCAAGTTGCATGCTAATGTTATGTGTAAAATAATTAAGTTGAAAATGAATATTTATACGGGTATGAAATTTTATATGGTCTTAGCCAGCTACGTATGTTATTATTTAAGAAAATATAAATAAAAAGTGATTGAATTTTTAATATTAAAAAAAAAACTTCTCAGTGAACAGTTTAGGGAATTAGGTTAGTAAACCTTTTTAGATATCTAAATGCTATGGTGTGTTTCTGGATCCCTGGCGATTAATGGTCGATGGCTGTCAGCCAACCCAACTCCCAAAATTATGTAAAATTTAGCTTTATAGCTTAAGAAATCATAGAAAAGGAAATTAAATCATTTTTGGGTAGAAAAACGCACAACACTCAAACACAGGTAGTAGAAGTCAACTAAATCCCACACTATCTAACACAACTGGTTATGAAATGTAATTGAACTAATCTCAGTTGGCTATCATCGTATAAAAGAGAAGAAAATGAATCAGAGAAATGATGAAAATATCTTTAACGAGATTAAGATTTCCGGTGAGAGTAGTCAAATCACAATATGGAGCAACAACCTTAACAGCAACAACGTCCAACCAATAGACAGGCAAGACACACTGGTGGCTGTATTCAATCTAAGAAAATAACAAACAAAACACAAAAAAACATTTACAAGAAGCAAAAACTAAATAAGTATTCCATTGAAGTGTTTGATTAAATTTATGAGCAATGAAAGTAACACCGGATGACACACCCAGAATTATAGTAACAACAACAAAAACAAAGCACAAGTTAAATATGTATTTATAATGAAGAATAGGAATTATTGGTAACATAAAGCCACAAAACAGGATATAAAATTTAATTTGTAACTGAAAATAGAAAAAAATTTTTTAATAATTTTATTTGGAATTCAAAAGTTTAACAAAACAGTAATTCTGGAATTAAGCACAAATAAAGATTAATATTTTGAAAAAAAAAAAGAAAAACAAAAATATTGGCCATAACAAAATATGAATCATTTAAAAGTTGCTTTAACGCAACTTTTGTATTAATAACTTTTCTTTTATTAAAAATCACCAGTCTTTCATTGTCCTAAAGTAAAATTTGTATCCAAATGAGAGATACAGTAGAAAATAAAAATATGATTCATCAACGTGTTTTCCCACACACACACACGCATACTTTCAATTGCCCAACAAACAAACAAGCAATCGAAATGCCATACAGCTTGAGAATAAGCTTTGTGAGTTCTTCTCAATACCATTTAATATAATGGGCCATAATCATAGTCACAAAAAAGTAGGCTTTTATTAAGAGCTGACTTTTGTTCATAAGAATTATAGGAATTTAAAGTCGGTTTTAAAAAAATATCGACTTTAGTGTGACTATGATTATGGCTCAATGTTTATAAAATAATAGTTCTCAAGTATTTTTTAAGAATGCTTTTTTAAATATGATTTTGATAAGCTGAATGAAGAACACAAATTCAGTTTATCACAATCATATTGTTTTTTTGTTTTGATATAAATACTTATGTATGTAAACCTAGAGATTTGTTCGCGTTTTTGGTAATTAGCAATTCCCATCGGAATCTATAGAAGATAAAATTAATTCAATCGGAATTGCAACTACGGAATTAAAACCATTCCGATCGGAAATGTGACATGCCTGATAATATTGCATTCGTAAGCTTATTCTACAATTACAAGTAACGGGTGGGGCAAAAGTCCCGCTACCATTTCATTGCTCAAAGAAAAGATAAATAAGTTTAGTTTTCATAAAAAGTGTGTTTGGTCTACATTTTTTTTTCGTTATGATTGGAAAATTAAATTGGCTAAATGGTGACCGCGATTCGCTTGCAACTTTCGGCTCTTTTTAAAGCATTTTTCATGACATTGTGCAACATCTCAGGCTGAATTTCTTAAGATGTTAAATCGTTTGGGGCTTATTTACATAAACTTTTGATTTTAAAAACCCCATAAGAAAAAGTCTGGTGCTATTAAATCCGGAGATCTGGCTGGCCATACTAAATAGCCACTTTGCAAAATTAATCTTCATGAAAAAAAATCATTCAATAATTGAAATGTTTAACGAGCTGTGTGCGCTGTGGCTACATCTTGTTGGAACCACAAATCCTCTAGTCCTTGCTCTTCCATTTCAGGCACAAGAAAATTAGGAATCGTGTCTTAGTAGCGTTCATCAGTAACAGTAACTCCAACACCTTGCTCATTTTCAAAAAATAGAGACCAATGATGTTTTCAGCAAGAATACCACACTATACAATTGCTTTTAGTGGATATAATGATGTTTCATGGATTAATTGAGGATTCTGTGTTCCCCAAAACCGACTTTTCTGTTTATTTGTGAGGCGTTGGATGATTAGGATATTTTCCACTGAACGGTAGAAATGGAACGATTATTTTCAATAAATATTGTAACTATTTCTGATTATTCTTGTGGCGTATATTTATCCATAATAAAATTTGAACGTCTACACAACACAATGGTTAAAGCGAAACTAAACTAAACGACACATAACCAAATGGTAGCTGGACTTTTGCCCCACTTTGTAAAGGGTGTTTTTTTTATAGACGTAAAGAACTTTAAATTGCAATAAAACAACGATGGATTATTCGATTGACATGAATTTTATTTATCCGAAAGATAATCTTGTGCCATTAAATTTTAAATATGATTTCTGGCATATGACCGCCACGGCTGGCTCGGATGTAGTCCAATCTGGACGTCTAATTTTCGATGACTTTTTCCAACATTTGTGGCCGTATATCGGCAATAACACAGCGAATGTTGTCTTCCAAATGGTCAAGCGCTTGTGGCTTATCCGCATAGACCAATGACTTTACATAGCCCCACAGAAAGTAGTCTAGCGGTGTTAAATCACAAGATCTTGGAGGCCAATTCACATGTCCAAAACGTGAAATTATTCGGTCACCAAACGTGTCTTTCAATAAATCGATTGTGGCACGAGCTGTGTGACATATTGCGCCGTCTTGTTGGAACCACAGCTCCTGGACATCATGGTTGTTCAATTCAGGAATGAAAAAGTTAGTAATCATGGCTCTATACCGATCACCATTGACTGTAACGTTCTGGCCATTATCGTTTTTGAAGAAGTACGGACCAATGATTCCACCAACCAATAAAGCGCACCAAACAGTCAGTTTTTCTGGATGTAACGGTGTTTCGACATACACTTGAGGATTAGCTTCACTCCAAATGCGGCAGTTTTGTTTGTTGACGTAGCCATTCAACCAGAAGTGCGCTTCATCGCTAAAAAAAAATTCGTAAAATACGTATTCCGCCCAGAAACATTATTTTCGAAATAAAATTGAACTAATTACAAGCGTTGTTCAGGCGTGAGTCTATTCATGATGAATTGCCAAACCAAACTGAGAATAAATCACTTGACAGCTGTTATATCGGTCGCCATCTTGAACAGTAATGCCAACTTAAAGTTCTATACGTCTATAAAAAACACCCTTTATAAGCTTATAGAAAGCTTGCACATATAAAATTAATTATAAGGGTATCGTTTTGATTGTTCTACAATTGAGGAGTCGCAGAACAAAACGTGCTCTTTTTCATTTTTTTAGAAAATGTTTTTTTCATGTATTTGCATTAATTTGGCTAAGTTCTATAGGAAAAAATCGCATTTGCATACTATTTATTCCCTTCTCATAGAAAAATTTAATATTTAAAAAATTTATGCAGAACAAAACGTGCTTTTTTTCTTTTATTTTAACAAAACGTACTTTTTTCATAACAATTCATTTTTGTTTGTTTCATTATAACTAGAGATGGCAAAATGTCGTTATTTTCGCGAATCACGCATGATTGTCGTTTGAGAGAGCATCATGCAAAAGAAAAAAAAAAAAACTACCGCTAACTGACTAACATTTCTTACTTTCATTACTTGTTTGATTTTTAAATGAAATGGTTGAATCTGTGTTCATTATTTGCAATAATTAGATTATTATCTGGTATTTGAAAGTTATTAAATATAACATAGAACGTAAAAAATAAAGTTTGAAAGATGTTAGGAATACAAAAAAAGCACAAGTTAAAAAAATATCAACAGCGGTAAATATATCGAGTTGTTATTAAAGATTTTGTTTTAAATATGTAAATATATATATATTTTTTGTAGGGTCTATAAAGATGCTCACACTCTCGGTACATTTGATAAACCAAGTTGTAGCCATACGGAAAATAGTAAATTTCAATGCAAAAATTTTTGTGAACTCGATTGTTTTAAAAATCGACGATTATTATATAAAAATGAACACAAAATAGCCCAAGATATTTACTTAAGCAAATTAATATACACCAAAAAACCTCGGCGAAACCGAAAATCAATTTTCAAATCAATAAAACAGAACAACAAAACATCGAAATATTATTTGATTAAAAATCATAAAAGAGAATTAGTTTGCAAGGCATACTTTATGCAAGTGCTATCAATTACTAGAAGAAGAATAGAGTTTCTCCTTAAACGAATTATTAACGGTGGAATACCTACAGAGCGAAGAGGCGGAGATCATCGCTCCCACAAATTTTTGGAAAAAAAAGAAAGTGTAAACCGATTCATTAATTCGTTTCCTGCACAAGAGAGCCATTATAATAGATCTAAATCAAAACGAATATATTTGGATAGCAACCTTAACATTTCTAAAATGTTTTCTATGTATAATGAATCTATCGATGCTAGTTTAAAAGTTAGTCGAACTTTATTTCGTCAAATTTTTTTTAATAATTTCAATATAGGATTTTCCTCGCCGGCTTCAGACGTTTGCACTGTATGCCACTTTACACAAACTAAAATTAAAAACGAAGTTGATCCTCAGAAGAAAGTTAAACTAATGACAGATTTAAGGATACACAAGCTTAGAGCCAATACATTTTATGAGTTAATGAGAGCGAAACCTCAAAATACTTTGACAATAGTTTTTGATATGCAAAGTGTTCAAATGTTACCAAAATGTCCAATTCAAGAAGCTTACTACTCTCGTCAACTTGGCTTTTACAATTTATGTTTTGTAGGTGTTGATAGTAAGAATCCATCATTTTACTGCTGGACTGAGATCCAAGCAGGTCGAGGATCAACCGAAATTGGATCTGCTTTAATCCACTATTTAAACGCTGTCTGTTTAAAAGAAATTTATTATATAAGACTGTTTTGTGATGGATGTGGCGGTCAAAATAAGAATTCACATATAGTGAATACCATATTATTTTGGCTCCAAAAGATGTCACCATCTCATTTACAAAATATTACTATTACATTTCCAGTAAGAGGACATAGTTTTTTACCGGCTGATAGAGTTTTCGGTCGTATTGAGAAAGATATAAAAAAACATAATGTTATAACAACAATAGAAGAATATTGTGAAATATATTCTAAGCATGGACAAATTTTAATGTTGGAAAAAGATTGGAGTATTCTTAATATAAAAGATCTTGAAGTCATTTATAAAAAAATTGAGAAAATTCAAGATATAAAACGGATAGTATTTAATAAACATGTTTTGAAAAATCAGTCTACAAAGTGTCTAATTAAAACCTTTAAATTTTTTAAAATTGAATTAGATGAAGAACGAAATAATAATTTAAACCTTTTGAAACGAGGAAAAATGGATTCTTCAATTTCACTTAAAAAAGTTATAACAGGCCGTTGGATTAACGCTGACAAGAGAAAGGATGTAGCAAATCTGTTGAAAAAACAGTTCGGGAATGATTGGATAGAAAACAAGGCCTTAGCATGGTACAAAGAAATTATTTACAATCAAACCGAAAATATCGAAAACAATAGAGAGGAAAATATCGAATGCAGTTGCTTTGAAGAAGATATTGGGACAAAAGTTTGAAAATTTTAATTTTTTTTTTTTCAGAATAACGAAATTGATTTAATTAAAACTACCTTATTCTTAATTGAAATAAAATATTAATATATTGAATTTTATTGATATTTTTATTGAATTTCCAGCAAAAGTTTATATCGTTCTGTTTAAAAATTTATATCAATTTTAATAAGATAAAATCTCTGAACGCTCCTCTGTTAGCCAACATTAATATGTTTCCCCCGGAATTTTCCGGTATATCCTTTTTTTGCGATTTTGTATAGCAACTTTAACAATTTTACAATTTCACACCCTATTACTTGATTCCGGCAATGTTTAGGAATATTATGCAGATCTAAAATCTCTAATTTCTTTTCTGGTTGTGCCATATTGTACAATTTTTGCAAAATTTTTTTAATTTTATTCTTTTTTTTTTTATCAATTTCCTCTACGGGCTCAAAGAAAGAATTTTTCAAAATGTTAAATTTTTGTGGCCATGTTAAGTGTTCGCATACAAAATTTTAACATTTTGTTAGTTTTACAGAATTAATTCTGTTATTTTTCCAGTTTGTGAGAGAGAGAAATGTAAAATAAATATTTAACAGTACAATGTTAAAAACGAAGCTAACTGACGGAGCTATCTGCAGGCACATGGAAGGAACTTGTTATATGTTCTGGGTTCATGCTATAAAATAATCGGGTGAAATAAAATAATTTTTATATTTTCCAACATTTTGAAATAATCAAAAAAGCACGTTTTGTTCTGTGACTCCTCAATTGTCACGATATAATATTTCAATATTTTTTAAAACATAAGGCTTAATGCTTGTAAGCATATTTTAATATTTTTCTCGTCATTTATAACGTATAAAAATCGGGTTAACAACATATTTATTTAGGCACAACTAGAAAATTTTTAAATTGCAAGTTGTTAAATATACGAGTACATTACTTGTTGATAATTAATATTGTTTTAAATTTAACATTTTAATGTTAATAACAATTATTTTTTTTTATATATCTAAACTTGCACACATAAATACACACTGCATATATTAAAAAAAAAAATTTACGCCTCTCCATAAATCTTTCTTCACTATTTACATTCCATTGAGGTATTTATCGTGTAGTTGTAATAAATAAAGAACATATGATCTCATAAAGTTTATTTCCAATTAACATCTACAATTCATTGTTATAAATACAGACTTGCATTTACATATTTCCGACTTCTTATTTCATGCAATTATTATACAAATTAATAGTAACAGCATTAAGGCATATTGAAATTATAGTTTAAACTTTTATTCAAATTTAATGATCTGTAGTTACTTAGTTGTGTCTTTATTGCTGTTAGAGTTTTCAATTCATTCATGAAATCGCCCGGGAAACATTCACAAATGTGTGTTAAGTTTATTTTGTTTTTAGGTATTTCAAATAAACAACTGTGTGCTTATTAAGTGAAAAGAAACTAATCAGGGCTGTCATAGAATCCAATGTTGTCGGTATTGGATTTGAAACTGATAAAAAATTTACTTTGGTGTCATGAAATCCAATGTTGTCGGTTTCATTTTCGAACTAGAATTAATGTCGGTTTTAGAGGTCACAGAAACCAATGTTATCGGTTTGCTATTGGATTGAAACCTTTTTCATTACAATTTCGCCTGCAGTTAGTTATTTATTAAAAATCTAAGCAAATTAATATTAATTTTACAAAAATAAATTTTTCTTCATACTTTTTTTCTCTAATAAAAAAAAAAAAATAAATAGCACTTAAAACTCAATAATTATGCATTTTATAGAAAAATATGCTGACATTGCAAAAGAATTTACAAAACGTGATAAGCCAACCGTATAACCTCTTTGACAACAGTTGGATGAATCAATAAAAAGCGCAGGTTCACCAAAAATATGTAAACGGAAAGCTTCTTTATTTACCCGATAATTTATGAATCTTCTTTTTTACTTTCTGTGAGCGTTCTTCTTCTAATAATAAAAATCCTACAACGGCAAAGTCATTTTATTTCACTACTTATTTCACTGACACTAATTATATATTTTATATTAAAAATTTTCATTTTTCAAAACACTACGATTTATCAAAATTGTTATCAAACATTTACATAAACAATTTCATACAAATAAACTAATGTATAGAACAACTGATTCGAACATCGGTTTTATTTGTCTTCGAAAATAACAAAAACGACTTGGTTTCATGACAGCAAATGAAACTAATATTGGTTTGCAAAACCGACAATTACCAAAACCAACTTGGATTCTATGACAGCCCTGAATATGTTTTCACACGTTTTGAGAAACTAGTGACTTCGTAATAATAAAATATTTTAAACCACAGCTGTTAGTTAACGCAAAATTAATAAATGCGATTCAGAAACTTTTATAAGTTCGAAATATTTTCTCTTTTTTTTCAACAATTTTTTTCTTTTATTAAATATTAATTAAAATATTATTTCAAAATTAAACAAGTTTTAGAATTTTTTGTGTAGAATATGAATATAAATCCAATAAATAATAGTTTAACATAATTTACTGCATAGCTGATAAATGTTCTTAACAATACGATTTTCTTTTAAATTTCCTAGTGAATCGCACTACCTGCTTTAGTAATTTTACTCGTTTTTGCGCAGCCTTATTACTAGTGTGGTTGTCGTCCGCATTGTCAACTTTTGACAAAAATGTTTTAGTATTATATATTGTTTTCAATACAACTATCTATAAAAAAAAACTTTTTTGTTTCCATTTAGCTTGTGGCCACTATGAGACATTTTAGCTATAAAATGGTAATAAAATAAAACGTTTGACATTTATACTTTGTGAAATAATGGAAATGGAATAATGCTGTGTACGACCTTTTGTAGGTTTACTTTTTAACAAAAATTATGACCACAGGTACGAAAATTTAAAAAAATATCTGTGAATTCGGTCAAGTGTTTTTTTAATCAATCAATAATTTTTCTTCTGGTTTTTACTCTCACCTTGGTCGCCACGCGTGCTTAAATTTTATCTATTCGAATCAACTATTTCCCATTCCTTTTGAATTTTAAATTTATTAGCTTATTTTTGTAAATTGGAGTCTCACTAAATTAATTGAATTAAAATAAAAAAAAAAAAAAAATCCCAAAAGCTGAACAGGCCCTTAGTATTTTGGTGCTTTTGAAAATTAAGTACTTAAACACTGAATTACAAAAATAGATTTTCTAAATAAATGTGTCAAGTACATCTGAGGAAATTCAAAATTACACACTTTTGAGCATAAACACAAAATGCACAGAAACCACTCACATTTGCAAAATAATTCTTTTATATTTTTAAATTAAGTTTTACATCCACTATAAAATTTTCTTTTTAATTAAAAAATTAAATTTGAAGCATTTTTGTTTTAGTTTTTTATTTTTCTTTCTACTGGCATTCGTTGATAAAATAAGTTAAGTACATTTTTACACATTACAGCGGTTTTGCTTTGAAATGGTTTACTTAAAAAAAACATAAAGGCAAGCGAACGATATTTTAATCAAAAATGAGAGACTGGTCGGGCTGTAAAAGCTGAAAAATAACGAATCCAAAACTTTAGTTGTTCCCAGTGGTCAACACTGAAAAATTTGCCAGAGTGTTTGTATTCGTTTTCGATTATTTAAAGTATGCTGATTACGAAAATGACACTGCTGTTTTTTAGCAGCTCTAGTGCTTGAAATTTTTCTTATATTAATGTCATTTTAAAGCAAAAAAAATTAAATCTAATAGTAAATTTATAAAATGGCTATGCAAAGCATGGGTTGTTTAAATGATGCAAACAATTTTTGTGTTACTCGTATTTGTGGCAAAGAACTTTCGTAAATCGACCACTGACTTTGTAAAATGTGTTTTTGTTCTGGAATTTGGGAGAATATTCTGAGTACTCGGGAAATTAAAAAAGTTTGCGTGCAGTAAAACTCTTAACTGCTGTAGACACGCTTGCTATCGTTTGGAAATCTAGATTTTTACTCCTCTGCATACCACTATGAACGTGCTAGCAACAACAAAATTTATGAATATATTAACGCCCAATTACAATGATGTTTTTTTCGTTTGATTATTTTATTACGAGAAAATTGGAATGTGAAGAGTTTTGTGTGTGCTTGTTTTTATTCTCTTGAAAAGTAAACAGGCAGCTGGTATTTAGTATTTAATTTTAATTGTAATATGAGCTGAACAAATTACTAATATTTTCAAGTTTTTCTTTACTACTGGAATCACCCATTAATTTGAATAAGATTTCTGTTTTATGTGTCTGTATATACAAAGAATTTGAATTAAAAATAAATAAATAAGAATAAATCTAAAGTATATTTTAATGGAATGGAAACTGCAGCTAAAGAAATTTATTGTAATATTTAGCTACATACGAGTACTTGTATCACTCTTTTATTCTCATTGTACAGAAAATGTAATTTAAAATTCTCAAGCTCTACTAACATCATAATGGCATAATTAATAAATATTCTCTATTTTGTTTTCACATAATATAAAGCAAAATAGAGTGAATAGTTTTATTATTAACAAGAAAACTTTTTTGTTTTAATTATAACATCGCTGTAACTAGTGAGCGAAATACAAGTATGTACGGATTGATATTGAAGCTACCTAGCGCTAGATGGCAGCACAAACACAAAAACTTTTTTTTTAGAAACTGCGATCTGTCAAACGTCAGCTGTTAAAAGTTCACCCAAATTCATCGATTAGTTTATTTGTTGTAGTCGTTTGAAGTAAGTAAATTTTGTGTTTCTTGAAAAATGGAAGAAAGTGAATTTCGTGCAGTGATTAAAAACTATTATTTGAAAAGGAAAACGGCGAAAAAGACAAAAGAAAAGCTCGATAAACATTACGGTGAGTCTGCTCCGTCAGATTACATGGTAAAATATTGGATTGCTGAATTTAAACGCGGCCGAACAAGCACTGCAACAATACCATCAACAGGAAGGCCAAAAGAGGTGGTTACTGAAGAAAATATCAAGAAAATCATCGATATTGTTATGAATGATCGTCGAGTCAAGTTACGTGAGATTGTTGATATGGTAAACATATCGTGTGCACGTGTGTTCAACATTTTGCATAAACATTTGCATATGAAAAAGCTATCGGCAAGATGGGTGCCGCGTTTGCTCTTTCTTCAAGACAACGCACCGGTTCACACAGCATTATATACGATGCTAAAATTACGTGAAATACAATTCGAATTGGTTGATCATCCACCTTATAGTCCAGATTTAGCTCCTAGTGACTTTTTCCTGTTTCCAAACTTGAAAAAATGGCTCGCAGGAAAAAGATTCATCTCAAACGAAGAAGTGATTACCGAAACTAACGCGTATTTTGAGGGGTTCCCAAAATCGTATTATTCAGATGGTATAAAAAAGTTAGAATATCGTCTTACTAAGTGCATTGAGCTTAAAGGAGACTATGTTGAGAAATAAATGGTTTTTGTAAAAAAAAATGTTTTTTGTCCTACTTAGGTAGTTTCCATATCAATCCGCCCTCGTACGTAATTGGAATTAAGGACTAACTGTGAAATTTTGTTTATAATAGGAGGAAAGCGAAAAGTGAAAAACTCCCTGGGAACTTTTGTTCATAATTGGGCTTATTATTTATTTATTTCAGTTTCAGAGTTTTTTATTAAAAGTTATTGGGCCATAATCATAGTCGTGAAAAGTAGGCTTTTATTAAAAGCTGACTTTTCTTTATAAGAATTATATGAATTTAAAGTCGACTTTAGTGTGACTATGATGATGGCTCATTGTGTTTAAGTATTTTACTTTAATGGTGTGGAACTGCTTCAGAAATTATTTGTAAATAAAAAAAAAAAATTTTCTATAAATTTTTTTAATTTCTTACCAAAACTCTTCTCTTGTTTTCAGGTTATGCTCCCTCACCATAACACGTTTAACAATATTAACACCATTACCTGGTGATTTAACATCCCTGTCGTTGGCAGTTAAAATGCAAAGTTCCAAGCGTACATTACGTTCACATGAAATACCCATAAATGGTGCCAGTCTATTACAATTAGGCACCACATCAACTGCAACATCATCCCTCTGTAACACTGGTAGTGCAGGTGGTGGTGGTGGTGGTAGCGTTAGCAGTAATGTTACGGGAAACTTAGGAGGTAATGGTGTTCTGAATATCATGCAACAAGGCAATTCAACTAATGTCAATGATAGAATGATGAATTCAAGCGGCCAAGCAAATGTTGGTGCAGTTAGTGGCCTTGGCAGTGGCGGCAGTAATGCTCATTTATCTTCAATGTTGGGCACACCGGGTAATATTGGCAATGCTGGCATTGGTACTACAAATATAATGATGGCGGGCGGTGCTATGCCACTAGCAGAAACTGAATTAGATTTAAATTTTAGCTTGCAATATCCGCATTTTATAAAACGTGATGGAAATAGGTATGTACTCACAAAAAACTATTAAAAAATGTTAAGTTCTATAAATCTATTTAGAAATTTTAGCTTCAGAAAATTTTAGCACAACAACACAAGTTTATAAATTCAATTTAACTTTTTTTAAATTCATTCTAAGGCTATAGTTTCTGACATATATATCACCACCTTTGAAAGAAAGAATGGAGCAAGAAGAAAATGTAAAATTCCAGATTGAAATTTTCCTTAAGTTGTCAAAAACTTTGTAGAATTTGTAACAAAAAATAACACTTTCTAGGCAAATTTAGATATTTTTAAAAGACAATAAAAATAGACAGCCTAATAGGTTACACTGGGCACTTCAACAAGATGTATAGCTACCTTGATTGCAGGGGCCATGAGATCAACGCCTAATATTGCACTCTTCGCGATGGCAAATTAGTTGGCAGTTGATCTACAGGCTGAGAAATTAGCACTAATTGCGTCCGTGCGATTGCATGCGGCGCTAGAATGGAGTCATAGGTCATGAGGACATTCTGACATAATTAATACGTGCAGAAAGATCCCCTCTCTCATTTGCTACGTCACTCCAAGACCATTTATACAAAGGAACTTCGGATTAACGAAACGGGATCTTCTCCTCGAAGAGAGGATCTGGATGTCTTCACCGATGGCTCTAAGAATAGTTCTGGAGTTGGTGGTGGAGTCTATATTAATGAGTCTAGGACCAGTATATCCTTCATTAATGGCAATGAAGAAAGCAACAGGCTGGCTATAATACCACGGAATATTTGGCAGATCTGTTCCGAGAATGTGCGAACATCCTAAAATAGGATGGCGGAACATTGGATGATCACCCTCATATGATTGCGAAGAGCACAGTCCATATAGGGAGACGATGGGACGGGCAATACAGCGAGAATGATCTGGCCTAGGCTAGATAGCAATCGCAGCAGGGTTTTTTTACTGGGTTCCCAAAGAGTGTAGCTAAGAAATGTGGTGGCAGTAGTATTAGGCCACTGCAATTTTGTCAACCATGCTAGGAGAATGGGTTTGCTATCAAACGACTACTGTAGAAGTTGTCAAGTTGAAGAGGAGGAATAAACTGTAGCACACCTTCTCTGCCGGTGTCCTTGAGAGCGCTACCTGCAGGGTCTTACTTCACTGTCGACTATAATTGTTGACATGCTATATGGCTTCGTTAGAAGTAGCAATTGGTTTGAGTGACTGACTCATCTTCTCTATCTGTCTTATTTATTTCCTTTCTTATCACTCTTCTATCTCCAGCGCTATCCTTCTTTTATAAAGGGTGTTTTTTATAGACGTATAGAACTTTAAGTTGGCATTACTGTTCAAGATGGCAACCGAT
The DNA here is from genome assembly GCA_947397855.1 of Thelaira solivaga. NCBI lineage: Eukaryota > Metazoa > Arthropoda > Insecta > Diptera > Tachinidae > Thelaira > Thelaira solivaga. Next base: position 39,954,914 of record OX377610.1, read on the forward strand.
TTAACAGCTGTCAAGAGATTTATTCTCAGTTTGGTTTGGCAATTCATCATGAATAGACTCACGCCTGAACAACGCTTACAAATAGTGTAATTTTATTTCGAAAATAATGGTTCATAATTTTGATGTTCATAAGCGAATTTTGTTTAGGGATGAAGCGCACTTCTGGTTGAATGGCTACGTCAACAAACAAAACTGCCGCATTTGGAGTGAAGCTAATCCTCAAGTGTATGTCGAAACACCGTTACATCCAGAAAAACTGACTGTTTGGTGCGCTTTATGGGCTGGTGGAATCATTGGTCCGTACTTCTTCAAAAACGATGATGGCCAGAATGTTATAGTCAATGGTGATCGGTATAGAGCCATGATTACTAACTTTTTCATTCCTGAATTGAACAATTATGATGTCCAGGAGCTGTGGTTCCAACAAGACGGTGCAACATGTCACACAGCTCGTGGCACAATCGATTTATTGAAAAACACGTTTGGTGACCGCCTAATTTCACGTTTTGGACCTGTGAATTGGCCCCCAAGATCTTGTGATTTAACACCGCTAGATTACTTTCTGTGGGGCTATGTAAAGTCATTGGTCTATGCGGATAAGCCACAAACGCTTGACCATTTGGAAGACAACATTCGCCGTGTTATTGCCGATATACGGCCACAAATGTTGGAAAAAGTCATCGAAAATTGGACGTCTAGATTGGACTACATCCGAGCCAGCCTTGGCGGTCATATACCAGAAAACATATTTAAAATGTAATGCCACAAGATTATCTTTCGGATAAATAAAATTCATGTCAATCGAATAATTCATCGTTGTTTTATTGCAATTTAAAGTTCTATACGTCTATAAAAAACACACTTTACAAGTATCACAAGACCCAGGTGATCGCAGCTTCTGTGTTTTTTTTCTTATTTGGGCGCCCTTTGTAACCTAGCCTATCTGTTTAGTTCAATTTTATAAATTTTTTACGGTTTATTCTGTTGCTGGATTTTATGTTTAGAAACAAAGGCTTACCAACCACAAACTAAATGACGCAACTTGCTCAAATTTGACAGTAGCTTATTAAAAGTTGGTGGCTGACGCCATTAGTGTTGCATTTAAAATTATGTTAGGCTAGGTTAGGTTACACAGGGCGTGAATAAGGATAGCACTAGACATAGAAAAGTGAAAGGAAAGGAAATAAATAAGAAGACAGATGCACTCACAATCTCTATCTGCATTTCAAGTTACTGTGAGGGAAATTTAAAAAAGTCGCGGAGCTGTTTATTTATTTTTTTAGAAATACCAGAAAACGATATTTTTTACATATATTTTGAGTATAAAAATAAGTTTTCATTTAGTATCTATTAATAAAAAATTAATAAAAAGGAAACTTTTCACATTTCACAAAATTGAATGTTTTTTGTTTTTGTACTTACATTCAAAACTCTACTTACTAATTGGCAAAAAAAAAATGTTAATTGTGACAACAAAAATTTAAATTTCTTAATTATCTAAGAAATTATATATTTAAAACTGTAGTTGCTGTTTTTATTAGAATTTATCTTTCTTGTATTTTCTTTTATCACCTTAGACTGGTCATCTTGTTGCAAAGACGCAAAAAATATAAATCACGCACCATATTGGGTTATAAAACTTTAGCGGAAGGCTTCATACGCATGGATGCTGTATTACAAAAATCAATGGATATGACAGTAGAATTGACAGCATCCAGTAAAAATGGTCGTTCTGGTACAACTGTTGCTTGTTTACGTGCTGAACGTGTTTCGTCCATACCAGTTGACCATGACAATAAAAATAACAACAGTGTTCTATTAGCAGGTATGTCCATAATACTAATTAACTTCCTTAAATACCAGATACTGCGATATTACTCCTGGCTAAAAAGTTTTAAATTGCAATTAAAAAACACGTAGAGGAAACAGCTGCTTGAATTTTAAAAGAAAGGCTGTAAACAATTTTATAGCACACACATACTCGTATGTGAATAATTCTATAGAAAAGGTTATTTTCGTTAGGTATTTTAATTATATTTTTTAACTTAGTTAATTATTAAATCTTCAACGTTTAATGACAACTTATTAAACAACTTCCTTTATAAGATTTTTATTTATCTAAGCATTGTTCTTTATTGATATCGTTTAAAATAATTGGCTGCACTTCGAGTATAGCAGAACTATACAAGGTAAAGCATTTGCTACAACAAACACTGAATTGCAAAAACAGCTTCTTGGTATTTGCCAAATAAAAAGGAAGAAAATGTAAGTAGATCCGGTTATACACTTACACTTCTCTCGGTATTTTGAGCATAAAAACAATGAGGACACAGAAAGTAAACAAATAGAGACAGTTAGTTGTGTTGAATCCTTCCGTATGTACGAGTAGTTCTGGTAAGACTTCAAGCCTTGTCAAATATGTAGCCGCAAACATTGTTATTTTTGTCTTTATCAATATTGCAGTTAGATCATTGTGAATATTTGAATTGTTTACATGGCAGAGGGCATACCAGTCTATATGTTGCCTTAGTTGCGCTTATTTGAGACTCAGTTGGAAGGGTGTTCCAGTAAAAGTATACTTTTTATTTTATGCTGCAATACATGGATTATTTTATGTTCTGAGTGTGAGGTGACGCCGTCTTCCTGAAACTGCATGTCGTCCAAATCCATGCCGTCCAGTTTAGGCCACATGTTTTTTTTAACGAATGCCGTTCAGCCTAATCTTTAAAAAAGTAAGAGCTGACCACAATCCTCACCATATAGTTGTTTCTCATGGATAGCATAAGGATTTTCTGAGCCCCAAATTCGACAATTTTGTGTATTTATGAAGCCATTCAAATGCAAATGCGGTTTATCGGAGGAAATTCCTTCTTAAGAAGGAATTCATTTAAAATGAGCAAATAGGACACTCTTTACATACATACGAGTACATCGTCCATTTTAACCTAGTTTAGAAACATGTGACCTTATTGCTTTGCAAAGACTGGGGCGCTTAGGAAGGTAGCTTCTTTTAACAATATTTTTGAAACCACTTTCTTTAGTACTAAGCATTCACAGAAAATTTTATTGATCATATCTAACCGGTAGAAATCTCTTTTGCAGAATATTTAAAAGTACAATTTCCTCTTTTTTTAGGTGAAGATCATTAGATAGCATAGGCTGTACAGTGATATAAGAAGGATGAAGCTTAAACTTTACAGAAACAAAAATTTTTACATGAATTTCCTTAGTTTTTAATCCCTATGCTACTCTTAAGAGCGGCGGGAGCATCATTCCTCATTCCGTTTGGTGTTATCGACAGAAAACGACTTCACTTTTTATCGTTTATTGTAAGTCGGTATTACAGTTCTCAATATTAACAAATATCGATGACACTAATTTGTTATTAATAAAAAGATTTGCTATAAATATTGCCGTGTGTTGACAATGATTTTGTCGTCGAACTTTTTGCTAATGAGTTGTGAAGAAACAAAATTTTATTTTATTTGATTCATGAAATGTTCATGAAAATGTTAAAGAATACCGACTTATAACTGAAGTGATATCGACAATGATTAAAAGTGACGTTGCTTTGGAATTTATGACGAAACTGCCGACTATAGAAAGAAATAAGTTGAATAATTGTCTATAAATCTTAAAGCTTTACCTCATATATTTACAAACAAGATGTAGAATTTCAGCAAAAAAGAATATATGTTGGGATAACTACTGGCATGGCTACGACCAAGATTATGGTATTACAGAGAGAATATTTAAAATTATAAAATTAATACATAGAAATAAGTACCATGTGACATATCATACAACAAAAACATAAGAATGTTGTCCACATTCTTTGATCTTAAAGTGGGAATGATTTTAAAACAAAAAATTTTATTTCCAATACCATATGCTGTTCACATCTTCGAAATTTTATAAAGAGGACTCACTATAAATAAATGTAAAAAACGTAAATTAAATTTCGAATTTTGAACTTTTTTTTGGTCTTTTGGAATTCTCTTAAGCCACTAATGCTCTCAACACGCAAATTTATAAAAATAGATACTCGTGTACTCGTACATAAATCTGCCAACAAAAGAATTTTACACAAAAGTTTTTTTTTTTGGTTTATAAGTTGCATTCAATGTTTTTATTTAATTTGCGGTTACTAAGTAAAAGTAACAAAAATGTAAAAAAAATGAAAGAAACCACAAAATGTTTAAAACTGAATTAAAACTCAAGTTAACTTAAATGAGTATGTAAAATACGAGTGTATTCATTGTCTATTGCAGTACTCGTAACTGTAAAGGTAAAGAAAAATTAAAAAACAAAAACTTTTTCACTGTATATTATTGGTATGTGAAAATATTACAACGGCTTTTTGTTTTGTTTTATCTTTACCTTAAATCAAACTACAAGCTAATACAAAATAATTTCTAAAATGTGCTGCTTAAAATGTTGAAGGTGAAATTTTTCAGTGTGGAAAATGTATTTGTATTTACTACGTTCGTTAGTTTTTAGTTAGCAAAAGTGTTAGCAAGTAGGAATAAGTGATAGCACATGTTTTTCATACACAGCAAACGCACAGATAAATTTGGTGTCAAATAATATTTGCACACGTTTGTGGAAATTAAACAGCGATATGTTTTTAAAATAAAACATTAAATTATGTTCACTTAATGTTTTTTTTATATAAATTACACAAATTAAAATATGTTTGACAAATTGGTGTATGCTTTCCTTGAACCTAAATCACAAGTTCTAAATATGAAAATAGAAATTTTTACAATAGAAACACCAAACGGAATGAGGAATGATGCTCCCGCCGCTCTTAAGAGTAGCATAGGGATTAAAAACTAAGGAAATTCATGTAAAAATTTTTGTTTCTGTAAAGTTTAAGCTTCATCCTTCTTATATCACTGTACAGCCTATGCTATCTAATGATCTTCACCTAAAAAAAGAGGAAATTGTACTTTTAAATATTCTGCAAAAGAGATTTCTACCGGTTAGATATGATCAATAAAATTTTCTGTGAATGCTTAGTACTAAAGAAAGTGGTTTCAAAAATATTGTAAAAAGAAGCTACCTTCCTAAGCGCCCCAGTCTTTGCAAAGCAATAAGGTCACATGTTTCTAAACTAGGTTAAAATGGACGATGTACTCGTATGTATGTAAAGAGTGTCCTATTTGCTCATTTTAAATGAATTCCTTCTTAAGAAGGAATTTCCTCCGATAAACCGCATTTGCATTTGAATGGCTTCATAAATACACAAAATTGTCGAATTTGGGGCTCAGAAAATCCTTATGCTATCCATGAGAAACAACTATATGGTGAGGATTGTGGTCAGCTCTTACTTTTTTAAAGATTAGGCTGAACGGCATTCGTTAAAAAAAACATGTGGCCTAAACTGGACGGCATGGATTTGGACGACATGCAGTTTCAGGAAGACGGCGTCACCTCACACTCAGAACATAAAATAATCCATGTATTGCAGCATAAAATAAAAAGTATACTTTTACTGGAACACCCTTCCAACTGAGTCTCAAATAAGCGCAACTAAGGCAACATATAGACTGGTATGCCCTCTGCCATGTAAACAATTCAAATATTCACAATGATCTAACTGCAATATTGATAAAGACAAAAATAACAATGTTTGCGGCTACATATTTGACAAGGCTTGAAGTCTTACGTAGACCAGTGACTAGTTATATCCCATATGGCGGTCAATTGGTATTTCATTGCATAATATTGAACTAATCGACAATGTTACCAGGAGCTAGAAAAAAAATAAAACTTAATTTTGCTTTAAAAAAAGTTAGAAAAAGCTAAAACACTTAAAAAAAAGCTAGGAAAAAGTTAAAAAACTATCGCTGAACATTCAACTTAATAATTATGATTTTTATAATAAATTTTTTCCCCAAAAATTACCCTTTTTTAATTTTTTTCGCACTATCCTCAAAAAAAAAACTGCAAAAAGAAAAAGGCTAGAGGCTGAATAATAAATTTCAAGGCTAAATGCGAGAAAAAAGTTTAAATCTAGCCTAAAAAAGACTAAAATGGCAACTCTGCTAATGGATATATTTTTTCCTCGATTGGTTAAATATAGAATTGGTGCTATTTATTGCCTGAGTAACTATGAAACTTCTTCCAGAATAGTACATACTCGTACATACCAGAGATTCGCTTTGATTCGCTTTTTTCTTATATAAATCAGTTCACTGCTTTTGTTTTGTTTTCAATCGTCAACATGTGCTAATAATATTGTTTGCAGTGCTTGCTCTTACACAAGTGCTTGCCATTTGTTCAATCTCTTTTAAATACGCCGTTAGCAGTAACACATCAAAAATTATTACTGTTTTTAAATTTTTATGCAAAATGTTCATAAAAGTTCAATGATAAGTTGAACGCCTAGTGTAAAATCAGTGCATTAATTTGTTTTAAATAAGATTTCGCGTGTTATTTAAGCGGGTTTCAGACTATTGTATTTAGTATTAATACGACTACATGTCAAAAATTCTTGTATTAAGTAAAAATCCAATAGTGTGAAAACAAAATGTTAAGCAAGTGCGGTGAGTGTGGTAAAATTCTTAAGTATTTTTGGCAGTATTACGGTTTTTGTCATTTTTAGAATTTTTTCTAAGCTATCACACTGCTCATTATACAGAAAATATTTTCCTTTAGATTTTTTGACAGTCTATTTGATTTGCATCTGATTTCGGTCTCACTCGATCTAATGAAAATGTTAGTACTCTGTATTATAATGTGAAACCCGCTTTAAGAAACAAAATTCGTTTTATTATTTTTTTGATAAAATGAACTTCGAAATAATAAAAATATTGAAAATGTTTTTTTTTTCGATTAATAAAAAATAAACAAAGCAAAATTAAATTTGGCATTTTTTATATTTATTATATAAAAATTTTGTTGTTATATGTATAAGAAAAATTTCTGAAGATGCTATTCGACGAATAGCGAAAAAAAAATAAATATAAATATTTAACTTTTTTTATATAAAAGACTTAAGCTCGTGAATTAAAATTTAAATAAAATATTTATATTTTTCTTTAAATAAAAAAATATTGTTTAAAATAGTTTTTCTGCAAGTTAACAATTTTATTATTTGTAGTACATACAACTAAATACAGTCCAAAATATATTTACTTACAAAGATTTGATATTATTGATATATTGATTCGTTGCTTTTGTGAATGATAAGTGCTTATAGAATATGTAAGCAATAACATGCATATTGTAACAAACCACATTGATAGGGTGAATCTTGCAATGGCACCATTCATTCATGTTTAATGACGATTCAATATATGTACATATATTGTATGTATTAAGCACATTGATACTAGTTACGTGATTAATTCAATATTTTATTTTGAATAAATTATATGACATCTAGTTGCAATTTAAAATAGTCATTATAACTAGCAGCAAGCGAGAATCAGTGGCTAGCCAGCTGAATAACACTGACAGATTACAGCTTGTCCAAGTTCTAGTGCGTATGTGTGTTTTTTTATATATGAGGTTTTTTTATTTTTGGTAGCTTTTGAAATTAAAAATTTTACAACACTGATTATCCGCTGTTAGTTGAATTACATGGTAAGACTGTTTTATGACTTGAGCTGTAACCATGATCATTTTCGATATCTAATAAAACGTAATTTTATAATTTTTTATGAAAATAAATTAATTAGAAGACTTTCGATAGAAGTTTATTGATTAGTTATTAAAATTTCAAAGTAATAGATAAAGTTACAAAATTTAAGAGAAAATAAGAAAATAATTACTTTTATTTATTAATTTCTAAAATATTTTTGGATAATTTGCATTAAAAATTTTCTTAATCGCCAGTAGTGCAAAAACGGACCTCTGACACAATTTTCTCACAAATTAAATTTGTCAATCAAATTTATTGGAAAATCTTCCACGTAATTGATCATTTCAAAAACAGACACACACACATCTTACATCTTGAAATTTTGCCAAAAAAAAATCGTTTTTAAAGAAACAATACTGTTCTGTTTCTGGCTATTGATTTTTAGAACGCGTGACAGGCATTCAAGTGTTTGAAGCACATACATAACTTACCTTATTTCGTGTTTTAAAATAATTATGATATTCATTAATTGAAGATAAAAGAGATACATTTAAAGCGGCCCATTTAAATAATTTTTGAATAAGAGAACTGACAAAAACACATTAAAATTTTTTCATTAGCACATGCTTATAAATTTACTAAAAAAACTCAGGGGCCTAATGCTATCAGTCGTGATCGAAATTGTTTACTTATCGCATAAAACTGCAATAGTACGAAATTTGCTACTTCCGATACTCGATACGAGAAGAATCGAATTAAAACTCTAGTGCTAAAGAGAACACTAACGCATGAAAAAAGCGAGATAATTATAAAAAAAAAATTGTGTACAAAATATATTCTTAAAAAAAGAATTTATGGATTGAAATAGTGAAAATCAAAAAAAATGTTACACATCCTCTTTTGAGTCGAAAAAATAAGAAATACGACCACTAGTGACTTAAAATGCTTAAATTATTTTTTCCTTTCTTAATTTAAACAAGTTAACTTATAGTTTATTTTTACGCACTTGTTCGTATAAACAAATCTTAATGTTTTTATGTAAAGAATGTTTTTTTTTTTGCTTTCGAATAAAATTTCATTCGATATAGAATGCTTTTTTTTATAAATTTCAATACATGTTATTTGGTAACGAGTCATAGAATCTAAAATGTTGAAAAACTTGAACGTTCGAGTAAGATTTCCCAAGGTCACCAAATGGTTTTGACCTGCGGCTAAATTGTCAAACAGAAAATTTAGTGACGTCCATTTAATCAAATTTCTATTATAAATTAGATAATTTTCTCATTGTTTGGTTTTAATATTTATATATAAAAAAAGGTCAAAGATCATAAACAAGACAATATGTTTAAGTTGGAAAATAAAAATAAAATTCATTCATTACGTAGTTCCTGTTATATGAAAATATTAATTCCAAGTGAGCTTTATGTTAAGGTCAAACACATGTCAGAATTATCAAATAATTCTAAGAAATTGTTAACACAAAATAAAATCATTCACACATGTACATGCATACATACTAAATTTATGAACGAGTTATTTCTAAGAAATCCATTTGATATATTTTTGGATTTTTTAATGAAAGAAATTGTTTCTGTTCATCATGATTTGATATTATTTTGACGTCAAACGCACAACGAGTTATTAAATCCCTGAATAGACAACGAATAGAAGAGGAACCTTTATTGAAAGTAAAAAAAGAAATATAATCGATTTTAAATACAAACATATGTGCATACTAACATATCAATGCTCTACTGAACAAATCGATTAACTACCAAAAATAGAAAGTAAAGAAATTCTGTCAAGAAGCCTAAAATGTTTTTTAGTGTTTGCTTTTTTATTATTTTCTTTATCGATTTATCACTTATTTTAAATGCTCTATTTTCCATATACGTTTTAGAAATTCAATCAGCTTTTTTAATGGCAAAGTTTTTCATAAAAAAAAATTTGTTTAAGTTCTTTTTCTTTGCTTCTTGCTTAACGAAAGTCCTTTGTATATATAAATTAAGCTTTTCCTAATAAAAAATGAACATGAAAAATTTATAAGTCAGCATAGTAAAGACTGAGGAGATATGGTCATTTCATTCAAGCTAATTCGATATTTAGTAGATTATTTCTCTATAAACATAAAAATCTTATCTTGTAAATCTAATTAACTAAATGAGAATTATCAAGTCCGCAACTAAATTAAAAAAGGAAATGTTCAAACTCAACTGACTAATAAATTTTCTAACCAACATATAAATTCTAAACAAAAGCATTTTAATTTTCTTCTTCTTTTGTGTTGTTTTATTTATTTATTTTTTTTTAAATGTTGTCGAATATTATTAACTATACGCCACCTAAAATACATTTAGCGGATTCACACAGAAGTCATAAGTTTAAAAAAAAATAACACAAAAAAATACGACTGCTGTGAGCAACCCCTCACAACTTAGTCTGTTATTTCAATTTACTTAATATATTTTTATTATTCAGGTTGATCTAGAGAATATAAATATTTACCTTTGACCCGATCTTTTTTTCAAAGTGAAAACACATTATTCGTCGGTCATTTTAGTCTTACCAAAAAAATTAAATCCCTTTCCTTCTCTCGTGCCCTACTACGCAAGAAAGAGAACCAAAGCCTACAAGACTGGTGGAAGGCCGAAGCGGGCATGCGACAGTCAAAGAGACTGATAACCCTAAGCGCTGGAGTTCAAAAGTTGTTTTAAACCTCAGCAGAAATGACATAAAACTTTACGATTTGGAATCGCAAAACAGTGTTCTGCAAAACTCAAAACGCTTAATTTGGTGTTTTCAAACCGCAAGCACACACTGAAGCGAAGTGATGAATTTTGCACAAACTAAGAGTTAAAGATAAAATAAAATGTTGCGCAATTCAAATTAAATATATTTTCTTTTTATTTCAACCAAAATTGGAAAGAAAATGGGCCTTTTTCCATAAAAAATATGGTTTTAAAAAATTTACTTTGATTTTGTCAATTGTTTACTTATAAATTGGCGTTTCTATGAGAAAAATGTAAGCCAAACGCGTGGTTTCCAGAACATGCTTTAGCGTTTTGAAAAACGATTTTCGTTTGAAAAACGCGCGTTTCTCAAAACATGAGTAAAATCGGTGTGATACCAAACGACTTCTGCCGGGAAGGACGGGAAACGTCGGAACATGTTCTATGCGAGTGCCCAGGGGTGGCAAGACATATAATGAACTGCTTAGTCAGCGGTACATTGGCATGATTAATTCTACAGCAATTACGAGATTTGTTTGGAACTGGGCCGCACACAAGATCGCGGTAATTTTTATAAAACTATAACGTTTAAAAATTCTTCTTTTATATTGAAATTTTAATACAGAATTTATAACATTTAATTATTTTTGTAGCACTCACCCCACCAGCTAAAAAAAAACTTTTTCATAAATACTACAGCTTACTCGTATTTGTTTCATTCAGAAATTTTTATTAAGAAAGTGTGAATAATTAAGTGTAAAATTAGTCACTAAAATTTCATTCATGTTTTGTACTTTTTGAAAGTATAAGTATTTGCGTGCATGTGAATGAGAAATTTTACACTTCTTTTTGCTCAACTGCCTGTAGTACTCGCAAATGTGTTAAAATTGTTTATACAAATCATGCAGGCATATTAATTTTAATGTTCATAAATTTAAGACAAGTCAAGTCAATTTTCTACTAAATATCTGTAAAAATTGTTTTTGTTTCAATTTGATGTTGACACAAGTAACTGTAATTATGAGTTTTTTTTTAAGGTGTGCTGTTTGGTGGTATGGCTAGCGGTTTGTCTGTTTAGTTGTGATGTGTCTGCTGTGGTTGTATCACATACAGTGAAAGCTAAAATGTTTAAAACTGATGTGACATACACTACATGTCACATGAATAGGACCCCCTAACACAATTTTTTTCAAAAGGTTATAGCTTGTAATACTGTTTTTACACTAGAGCACATTTAACATCTACCATCTATTCGGCGAGATGATATCATCTTCCCATATAAAATGCATGTAGATAAAGAGTGATTTTTTTGCTATTATCTTTTTGGCAACACTAGTTTTGACAGCTCACGCACGTTTTGTATCTTGTGTCACTGTCAAACATCTTCAGTTTGGTCTATAATTTAATCATGAATCGTCTTACAAACGAACAACGCTTGCAAATTATTGAATTTTATTACCAAAATGCGTGCTCTGTTAAGAAAGTTCATCGCGCGCTTCTTCCATTTTATGGTCAGTTTAATCGACCTACTGAGGCTTCTATTCGGGCTATTGTAACAAAATTTCGCACCAAATTTACATTGTTGGACATTAAACCACCAACACGCTTACGTAGAGTGCGAACTGAAGAAAATATCGCAGCCGTATCGGCCAGTGTTGGTGATGACCGTGAATTATCGATTCGGCGCCGTTCGCAGCAATTGGGCCTCTGTTACTCCACTACGTGGAAAATTTTGCGGAAGGATTTGAGTGTGAAGCCTTATAAGATACAACTGGTGCAAGAATTGAAGCCAAACGACCTACCACAACGCCAAATTTTTGGTGAATGGGCTCTTGAAAAGTTAGATGAAGATCCACTTTTTTATCGAAGAATTGTGTTCAGCGACGAGGCTCATTTCTGGTTGAATGGATACGTGAACAAGCAAAACTGCCGTATTTGGAGTGAAGAGCAGCCAGAAGCATTGCAAGAGCTACCAATGCATCCACAAAATACAACCGTTTGGTGCGGATTATGGGCTGGCGGCATCATTGGGCCGTATTTCTTCAAAGATGATGCGAATCACAACGTTACTGTGAATGGTGAGCGCTACCGTGCGATGATAACAAACTTTTTTTTGCCCAAAATGGAAGAGCTTGACTTGCATGACATGTGGTTTCAACAAGACGGTGCCACATGCCACACAGCACGCGAAACAATGGACCAATTGAGAGGCGAGTTCGGTGAACAGTTTATTTCACGCTTGGGACCAGTCAATTGGCCGCCCAGATCGTGCGATTTAACGCCTCTAGACTATTTTTTGTGGGGCTATGTTAAGGCTAATGTCTATAGGGACAAGCCCGCTTCGATTGACGCACTGGAAGCCAACATTGCCAACATTATTCGTGAGATACCGGCCGAAATGTTGGAAAGAGTATGCCAAAATTGGACTAAGCGGATGGACCATTTGAGGCGCAGCCACGGCCAACATTTGCATGAAATAATCTTCAAACATTAAATTATATCGACCCAACTATCCATCCAAATAAATATTTCATGCATTTTTCTGAATTTTATGTGTTTTTTTTTTAAATTTCCGATAGTTCTTATAAAATCACCTTTTATAATAGAAAAAGATTCTTAACTGTAAATAAAGATAAAAAACTTAAATAATTATTACCAATGCAATAACTAGTTACTTGTACTCAAATCTTAATAAATAAAAAAAGTTATATATCTCTTCTCACTAGGCTCAAGGTATCACTTCTCTTTTTAAAAGATGTTCCTAACTCATTTTGTTTCACTCAACATCTTTTGATAATTACAATATTTTCGATTTTAGTCCCATCACTTAAAATCAACACTTATTCCAATAATGAGTGAGTTTTCCAAATTAATTTTCATATACTTATTTGTTTCCAAAAATTATGCGTATTCTTTTCATTTATTTTTAGATGTTATATGCTTGAGTGTAACCAACTCTTTTTCACTTTCAACATCTTCCATACATTTCTTAAAGGTGTGCTCTAGTGTAAAAACCCTATAAAAACTTCTACGAACTTAATTTTTATTCAAAATTAATTGTTATTGAATACTACAAAAACGGGTAAACCAAGTAAAAAGATACCTTCAAAATTTGCTTCACATGAGTGGGACACTACAATAAAAAAAAAAACGGTTTATGTATAGTTTTCAATAAAAATTTTTAATTTTATTTACATTTTATGAAAATTTGGACACTTTAAAGCCTTTTGAATAACGCTTAGAGCGTCCAGATTGTTTCGTAAATTCGATTGGGAGTAGAGTCATAGAATGATTTTATGTAATATAGGAAAATAGTTGACCAAGCCACTTTAATGCCTTTGGTAGTATACCACTTTCCAGAAGCATACACTTTTCGCTTTTACGCCTTTTATTAAAAAAATTTTCAAGACCTGAATCCAGGAATTTCAAAGACATATAAATCTAGTGATACAGTGTATCAAGAATAATTTAAATTTCAACTGACCTGCCATTTTAAAGGGTCCGCCATCTAATGTTTTTTTTTCAACTAGTGCTTATTTCGTGAATGGTAATATTTTGCTCTTGTATGATTTGACAGATAATTAGTTTTATCTTTCCGCTGAACGAATATGGTTGTGTATACGCTTGAACAACGCTGGGAAATATTGCGACATTACTTTGAAAATCATGGTAATGTTGCAGAATGTGTGCGAAAATTGCGTACAGATTTTGGAAGAAGAGAAGTATCGTCAGCTCCGTATGTTCGCTATCTTGTTATTTCAAAGTACTGCAATTCCCTACAATTTGTCTTTCATTTGTTATGACAATTAGTAAAGCACCAGGAATATCTTTTTACTTAGGTAACAGATGTTAGGATAGAGGCTCCCTGTTTTTGTCATAATCTGTTATGTGTTGTCTGCTCCAGGATTGAGCATGTAAGCAAAGGCTCTAAAATAAGTAAATTTCGTCAATTCTAAACATTATAAATACTCTAAATCTATCATGAAATAAAACCTCTTTACTTCAAGAAAGGTTGCCATGTAAATACTTTTATTTTGGTCATTTCCATTTTTCAACAAATTGATTTATGTATAATAGTTTTTTTTTTACTAATTAAACAGCAGATTTTTAACTCGTTGCTCTCAATTTTTTGTATATACAATCTTCTTATTCTAAGAATTCTCAGTCATGGAGTAAATAAACAACGAAGACCGGCTAAAAACAGTTAATTATATTATAACTTTGAAATTCCAACAAAAATTCATCTGGTTATCGTATAACAGATATATTTTAATAGACCTTTTTTAAAAAATAATGTTAAAAATATTAATACTCTTATAAAAGTAAAAATTAACAATTAAGAAAAAGTGCTAAATTCGGTGTTATTATGCAGCAATCATGGGACTAGGTTTTCCCACAAAAATAGTGCAGAAAACTTCTTCTAAAATTAAAATTTTACAATTTTTTTTTTGCTATTTGACCCATGTTTTCAACATCACTGTAAAAATATATGTTGATAATAAAATAGGAAATGTTTGTTTGGATTATAAAACACTATGACTCAGTTAAAAAAAAAAAGAAAAAATGATTTGAAAGTGTTTTTTTTTTAATTTTTTCTTAATTACAAACACTTTTTTGGAAAGTGTGTAGTTTTTTAAAACATGACGCAACACAAATTGCAATTAATTACAAAAATTATGAGTTTTACATAATTTTTATTGGACAACAAAATAGTTAGTAACCAAACGCCATAGGCTGCAAAAATTATAAAAAAAAATTTTTTATAGCCACCCATACATATACAAATGCTATAATAGTAATTCATTTACTTTTAAAAAATTATTTATATATAAATTATAATAGAGTTATTACTCGTATATATTCCATAAACGCTTTTAATTTCATTTAAAAATCTTATTTCTATCAATATGTCAATTTAATTTTGTTGGAAAATATTTAATAAAGCAATTTTTGTTAATCTAATTACAATGAAGTAAATGCTCTAAGTAGTATAACAAATTAAATACTTAATATCATTTTTTTAACTCCACAGTTTACTCCAGTTACACTTAAACTAGAAAATTAAAAAAAAAAAACTTCTTTATAGACACTATAGAGATACTCGTCTAACCAGTAAGGTGCAGCACTTAACCATGATGTAATTAATACGAGTGTGTCGGCTACACATACATATTTCCTAAAACAATTACCTTTACGCACGTTAAAAGCATTAATGATACTTTGACAACGCCTTTCGATGGCAATAACCTGACCAAAGTCATCAAGCAGTATTTCAAGGCATTGCAAAAGAAAACAAATACAAAAATAAT
Organism: Thelaira solivaga; assembly: GCA_947397855.1. Classification (NCBI taxonomy): domain Eukaryota; kingdom Metazoa; phylum Arthropoda; class Insecta; order Diptera; family Tachinidae; genus Thelaira; species Thelaira solivaga. The sequence continues at coordinate 39,970,543 of OX377610.1, forward strand.
CTACAAAACGTTTCAAAAACTTTTTTTTTTATATACATAACACCCTTCACCACACATAGAAAAGGTATATTTGTCATTTTTTTTATAATATTCCTCTCAATCCTAACAAAGTATGTACGACGACTAAAGGAGTTGGGTTCTTAGCAAAATTCTATTCGAGAGGTTTAAATTCAAAAAATTTGTTTTATGGAGAACGGACTGTTTTTTATTGCCAGTGGAGAGCTTAAAATGTGGCTTAAAGAAGCTGTGATATTTCTGAAAAAAAAAATATCAATAACATCCACCCGTTAATATCTTTAGAGAAAAATGTATAAATTCAATGAAAGATCTCTTTGAGCTGCAAAGAGATTGAGAGCGATTTTCTCTAATTTCAATTTTTTGCTGCATTAATAAGAGCAGAACTTTTTTGTCCTAATTACCGAATTTCATTCGTTGTTTGAATTGCAGCAATATTATTTAAAGACACACAATATCTTCAATCTTGTTATTCATCTCTAACTCCGTTCACGCAGTACAAAACTTGAAGTTTTGTCATCAAGTGGCATTTCATGTAACAATATTTTTACCGGTTTTTCCTCAGAAAAATGTGCCATAAGTCGTTGATTTAGTAAGCATCATTTGGACGTTTTAAAATAGTATCACTGTGATAATATCTCAAAATTGCAAAATATTTAGATTTTTCATTTGCGATTTAGTGTTTCAAAGTGAGCTTCTAATTGTACAAACCAAATTGCTAGGTTTTCTTTTCAAAATCTCAAACCATATTCGTTGTTGATGTCTGGGCATTATTAAAGTTTAATTTACAATTTTTACTTTGTTTAATAATATATTTACGTATGTGTATGTGTGAGATATTCAGGCTGCGTAAGATTTTTTAATTTTTAAAAAAATTAATTTTACAAAATCTATTTCTTTTCAAATCAATAATGCAATTAATTAAAAAAAATTTTTTAAATGCTACAAAAAAAAATCAGTCATCAGTTTAAAAAAATATATTTTTTAATAAAAGTATTTTTTAAATAAAAATAATTCTTTATAATTTCAGTGAAAGAGCTTTCATTAAATCTATAAAGATTTGAATTGGTTTATCTTATATAAATATATAAAAATGAATACCTATTTCCCTTGGTCGCAGCATCACTCGTGAACAGTTAGACCATTTTCGTAAAATTTTTTTTTAAGTTTGTTATTGCAAAAGAGAGATAGTTATGAAAGAAAATTTACAAAGAACACTAAAATCGTTTTACCGTCTTACGCATACTGATCTTGTAGTTGATTGATGATTCTGAAGGAGCTCTGGTGAATTTAATATTCAAGAATAATGGCTGTTGGGTGAGGTTGTTACGAATACAATACCATTAATGAAAGAACAAATAAAAAATAAGAATATTTCTATTGAAACACGTTTCATATATTCCATGAAATTCTTCATTAATATAGTTTTAGTGAAATTTATTTCATAAATGTAATGAAGCATGTCATTGGTTGAAAAACAATGAATTTTTCATGGAATAACATGACCACTGTATACAACATCTTTTTGGTTTCAAATGCTTTACGGTAGCCGATTTTTTTAAAGGAATATCTTATTTTAATGGCAATCAATGCTAGACACGTATGTCTGTTCAATTTCCTCCAGGCAAACATTATTTTCTCCTATTTTTATCTGAGCCAGATGATATTTGAAAATTTCTTCTTCTATCATCTATATATGTTTGAAAATAAACCACTATTTGTCCAATATGAATTCATTTTAAAAATTAAATTAAAATTATCACATGAAAAAAATTTAATTAAAATTTCTATATATCATTAATTGCGAATAATTATACACGTACTTGAAATGACTTTCAAAGAGAAATAATCATACGAATAGTTAAAAAAACTAAAACGCGTTTATATTCTGAAGAAGCAGAAGTTGAAGAAAATGATCAACATGATTATAAATAATTTTAATTCGATTTTGAGCTTGATAAAAACTGTATTTAGAAGAAGATTACATCAACCTAACAAAAATTAAGTCCAAGCAAATGCCTATTATGGAGAGAATGTATGTATACTCAGCGGTGTTTCATACCGATTTTGGGTTTAATGTAAGGCCGGCTAAGCGAAATATCTATAAATAAGAATCTACTAGCTTCTATTGTTGTGTTTTTTATTATTTAATTCCACAAACTTAAATAAATGAACTCATCATCATCGTTTATCTTAATATACAAATTTTTGTATTAGGTAGGAAGTGGGAACTTTAAATTAGTTTATAATTGCCTTAGGAGTTAGTTCTTCAAACACACAATTAGTGTTTTCAATTTGAAATGGAATCAATAAGTTAATATTAATAAAATAACCTTTAGTTAATTAAAAATAGAGTTTTGTAGATCACCTAGAAGCAATTTTATAACCGATGTAACGATACAGAATCACTTACAACAGCGAATTTATAAATCTTAATTTTTGTTAATCAAAAGCTTTTGCTACAAAATAATTATGATTTTATGCATTCCGTGATCCATTAACCCTTTGAGGTACGAAATTTTAGAAAATAAAAATACCCATGTTGCTCAGAAGTTTTATATAGTCAAAAATTTAACAAAATTGGGGTATTTTTCTTAATAATTATAAACAATGATGTAAAAACATAGAAAAATATAAATAAATTAATTCTTTAATTAGTATAAAAGGGGGTGGAACTCAAATAGTCCCACCGTATGACATGGTACTCGTACTATTTGAATTGGTTTGAAAAACGATATAGTCAGTTATAAATTTTGCAGATCACGCCATAATGTGTTAGATCTGGCTGGCAGGTCTGTAATTTATTGAGTCGGCACAAAATTTGAAGAAAATGGTCCCGCTGGAATTTAGATTCTGTTATAAGTCCATTTTGGAAACTTTTCGGTAAAGGTTTTTCCCTAAGGTGAACTGGTACATTTTCTTCTATAACACTACTTTCTGACTCTTCTGAAGTAAAAAGTAGTGGAATTCTTTTTTTCTGTGGGGTAAACAATTATTCCCCGCCAGATTCAGAATCAATGATAGAATTTTGATCTAAAGGGATTTCTTAAAAATCCAAGGTATGTTTCTTCATCTTGAATCAGAAATGTCATTACATATTTTAAAATTAAAATTATAGTTTTCATAATAAAACGTAAAAAAAAAATTAAAACGCGTTTTTATTTCTTACGCCCTTAGTTGCATGTTGGGATAAATAAAGTCCTACCACACTTTCATCATTTAAAAAAAATTAAAATAAAGAGTGATTTTTTTGCTATTATCTTTTTGGCAACACTAGTTTTGACAGCTCACGCACGTTTTGTATCTTGTGTCACTGTCAAACATCTTCAGTTTGGTCTATAATTTAATCATGAATCGTCTTACAAACGAACAACGCTTTCAAATTATTGAATTTTATTACCAAAATGCGTGCTCTGTTAAGAAAGTTCATCGCGCGCTTCTTCCATTTTATGGTCAGTTTAATCGACCTACTGAGGCTTCTATTCGGGCTATTGTAACAAAATTTCGCACCAAATTTACATTGTTAGACATTAAACCACCAACACGCTTACGTAGAGTGCGAACTGAAGAAAATATCGCAGCCGTATCGGCCAGTGTTGGTGATGACCGTGAATTATCGATTCGGCGCCGTTCGCCGCAATTGGGCCTCTGTTACTCCACTACGTGGAAAATTTTGCGGAAGGATTTGGGTGTGAAGCCTTATAAGATACAACTGGTGCAAGAATTGAAGCCAAACGACCTACCACAACGCCAAATTTTTGGTGAATGGGCTCTTGAAAAGTTAGATGAAGATCCACTTTTTTATCGAAGAATTGTGTTCAGCGACGAGGCTCATTTCTGGTTGAATGGATACGTGAACAAGCAAAACTGCCGTATTTGGAGTGAAGAGCAGCCAGAAGCATTGCAAGAGCTACCAATGCATCCACAAAAAACAACCGTTTGGTGCGGATTATGGGCTGGCGGCATCATTGGGCCGTATTTCTTCAAAGATGATGCGAATCACAACGTTACTGTGAATGGTGAGCGCTACCGTGCGATGATAACAAACTTTTTTTTGCCCAAAATGGAAGAGCTTGACTTGCATGACATGTGGTTTCAACAAGACGGTGCCACATGCCACACAGCACGCGAAACAATGGACCAATTGAGAGGCGAGTTCGGTTAACAGTTTATTTCACGCTTGGGACCAGTCAATTGGCCGCCCAGATCGTGCGATTTAACGCCTCTAGACTATTTTTTGTGGGGCTATGTTAAGGCTAATGTCTATAGGGACAAGCCCGCTTCGATTGACGCACTGGAAGCCAACATTGCCAACATTATTCGTGAGATACCGGCCGAAATGTTGGAAAGAGTATGCCAAAATTGGACTAAGCGGATGGACCATTTGAGGCGCAGCCGCGGCCAACATTTGCATGAAATAATCTTCAAACATTAAATTATATCGACCCAACTATCCATCCAAATAAATATTTCATGCATTTTTCTGAATTTTATGTGTTTTTTTTTTTTTTAAATTTCCGATAGTTCTTATAAAATCACCTTTTATAAAATTTATATTTTTCTTACAGCCACCTCTAGTAGCTTACTTAGAAATAAATTATAATTAAAAAAACTTACTTTTAATATTTCTCACAAAAAATCATGAAAAAAAGTTGTACCACTAAAATTTTTCATTTTCAACCCTTGATGAACCTGTGATATGATGATAAGCCTTGCCAACGCAACCGAATATTTTTATAAAAATCGCTATTGGTACTGCCAACTATTTTGAAAAAGAAGAATAAAAAAAATTTATGAGGGCGCTGCTATTCCAATATTCCGCGGTGAGTCAAAAATGTGCCACCGTGCATTCTTGCGCATCAAAAAGGTGGGATATTTTTAATACCACCTTTCCTCAAAGGGTTAAAATAATGTTTGATAGAAAAAAGAAAAACTACTTGTTATATTTTTCGTCAATTAAATTCCTTCCACTAACTGGTTTCAAACCATGGAATCTGCAGTTAAGAAGCATTAATTCGCTACTCAGCCACTGCAATCACAACGTTGACTAAGAATGATTGAGTTTTTATTTTGCATTTACTTTAATAAAAAAAATTATGTTCACATACACATGCATACCCTTACATTAGTACTTCGGGGAAGCAATAATTTTAAATTTGAAACTGGCTTGTTCTTGTGATAGAATTTATTACATTTTACCATTTTCATTAATGATATCAAACTGTCATCGTTTTTTGTCGTATTTATTTAAAGAAACTCGGTTTTATCATAAAAAGGGATTTCGCAAGGGTTTGTCCAAAACTATGATTTATTTAATGCTTCTATTCAAGCACAAAAGTGAATAAAATTATATTTTTCACATATGCAATAGCTTTACGCTGGAAAGTTATGATTCATTATAGATCAACCGACATTTCATTTATCCGTAAAGATATAAAAAAAACTGCTTACGTGACCTAAGTAATTTAGTATACTAAAATGAAGCGTACATAAAATTCAGTATGACTGAATAAAACATACTTATTTGTTTTTTATTATTTATTATTTTCCGCTACAAAGAAACAAAAAAAAAGCCCACGTTTAATAGATTCTCTTAAAGGAAAAACAATCAATTTGCAATAAATTTTCACTCTCACTGGCACTCAGAAGTCTCAGAAAGAATTGACGTTGCTGGGTATGGGTACAATAGCTTAATAATATTAATAGTGATGACGATGATGAAAACTAAATGTCTTTTCTTGACACAATTTACGCATTTTGTCGTTAAACACTTGACAACAGCATCTCTATTGTCGTTACTATGAAAATAATATACAATTGTGGATTTTTAAATTAAACGTTTTTCCAAGAGCTGCGTAAAAAATCTTAAAATTTAATAAAAAATGTTATCAGTAGAATATTTTGTGTTATTAGATCTAGTCCTTAGTTATTGGCATTAGTGACCTTAAGATTATCTGTCATTGTCACAAACAATACTTTTGTTAAATAAAGGTTTATTTTCTGTGAAATAGGCTTATTTGTAAGTTTATTAAAACTAATACACTGAGAAAAAATCTCGTTGCAATATCAACAACGATGTGGTCATTTTTACACCATCCCGTTGTCTATTCTATTGACAATTAGTGCTTTCAATTTTGTAACAATCGTGTACAAATCGACAACGGTTGATTGTCAACTTACGAAAAAAGCTAAGATTTTACTTTTTTGACAAATGTTGTTAACGAATGTTGTTGAATTGACAAGAGTATGTTGTCACATTTTCAATTTATTAACAAGCTTTGTGAAACTGTCATTTCAACAACCGTATGGTAGCATTTCGACACCAAAAGTGTGAATTCTGCAATGCAATGTTGTCAAAGTTAGTACAAACGTGACACTTTTCGTGGTCATTTTGACAACGGATGGTGTAATTTTTTCTCCGGGTGTATTTCTTTCAAACTTACAGCAATTACTATTGAAACAAATGTCAAATGTAGTTTATAGAATACCATGTGATGGTAATAAAAATGAAACTTGTGACAAAGTATATGTAGGTACAACAAAAAATAAACTTAAGACTAGAATGGCTGGACATAAATCGGATCAAAAGTATAGGAACATTTCTTCACAAAAAACGGCATTAACTTCTCATTGTTTTGAATTAAATCATTTTCCTAATTTTGAAAATGTTTCAGTTTTAAATATAGAAAATAATTATAAAAGAAGGTACACATTAGAAATGTTACAAATAATTAATACACCTACAACACATAGAATAAATTTTAAGTCTGATACAGAAAATATAGCTCAAAATTATAGACACTTAATAAACAAATATAAATTTTGTTAAATATTTTTGTTAATATGCACATATTATTTATATACAAATAAGTGTGTCCATGTACAAATATATAATTTTATATATTTATTTGAGCATATTAACAAAATTATGTTATTATTTAATATTTTTATAAAAAAAAATAATATATATATATATGTTAATTGTTACTTGTTACATACATACATAATTCATTTAACACATACATTTTTATAACAATTGTTTTATATATACATTTTAAACATATTACTTTCAAATATTTTTCAAATTTTGTTTGGGATCACCTTATTATTGAACACCCTAATTTAATTTTGTCAAGAAAATTTTTGAAATATGTATTTTTAATAATTTGATTAATTTATAATTATATCCTGAAGAAGCTAAAAAAATTGGAGCGAAATATCGATATAAAAATAAATTTTTGAAAAATAAGACCTCAAGCTTAACAAAAGAGCCATTTTAATTGAAACAAACTTTATCTTTTAATTTCTTAGAGGCGAAGGGTAGCCAGTAAAAGGTACAAAAACTTACCATTCTAAATATTCATGAGAAATTTGCTTAATTAGCCTTTATTTTACAAATATTTATATATATTTTTTTAATATAGTGGAATTCACTCCTGTTGGCATATGTGTTGTAGCAAAAGAAATCATAGCAGCTAATTTCATAGAGAATAAACATAAACAAAGCACTCATGTTAATTTTTTTTAAAGTAAATTTGCGTATCAATTAAGTCCTTGACCAGCAACAATGCCAAAGTTATTAGAAAAAACAAAATCATGAATTTGTTGTTCGCTTATTTTTATTTCTTAAGGTGGGGTTACACGATTGCCCCAATGCACCAATTCGTAACAATTTTTATTGCGCTAACTTGAAGGACAATAAAACGATTGCCCTAACCAAATATTTTGCGGTTACACGATTGCCTCAAATTTCATAAATTTGGTTGCCGTAAATTGGCGCACAATAAGTAAGGGACAATTATTGTCGAGTTAAGGTTACACGATTGTTATGATATGCGGCAAAATGTGAAACAGCTGTTGTTTTTAATTGCAAATTTTATTTTACTAAACTTGTAAAAAAATTAATTTCTTTTTGCTTGCAAAAAATAAATTTTAAATCTTAAATATTTAATCTAAAAATAAAGTAAAAATGATTTCTTCTCTAAAGAAAAAGAAAATTGCAGCTGCTATAATTATTTTATGTGAGTCTGATAATAGGAAAAATGTAAAAAAGGGTATTAAAAGAAGTATTTGGGTCAGAGAGTGGCTTACAAAAAGAAAAACTGATGGTGCATACGAAAAAACATTAATGGAGTTTCGAGAAATTGAGAACCAAAACTTTTTATTCAAAAATTTCATACGCATGGACGACCAAACCTTTAAGGAATTGTTGCAACTGGTGTCACCACTAATTAAAAAACGAGACACAAATATGCGTGAGGCTGTTTCGGAACAAGAACGCTTAGCTGTGACACTTCGATATCTTGCCTCTGGAGATAGTTATAAAAGTCTATCAGTCTTCTTCCGTATTGCCCCTAGCACCATTTCACTTTTTGTACCAAGTGTTTGTGATGCAATTTATAAATCATTAAAAAATGAATACTTAAAGGTACGTTAATGGTAAATATTAATAAATTTTTGTTTGTATATGTACGTATTCTTTATGTAGTTACCAAGCACAACAGAAAAATGGCAGGAAATAGCGTTTAAATTTAATACGCTTTGGAATTTTCCGAACTGTATAGGAGCAGTTGACGGTAAACACGTTCAAATGGTAGCACCACCGAATTCGGGAAGCACATTTTTTAACTATAAAGGTACACATAGCATAGTGCTAATGGCTGTTGTTGATGCAGAATACAACTTTTTATATGTTGATGTGGGTTGCAATGGCCGTGTATCAGATGGTGGAGTGTTCGGAAGCTGTTCCTTTCAACATGCTTTAGATACCAACGCCCTCAACTTGCCAAAATCAAAACCCTTGCCAGGTCATCAAGCAAACTTACCATTTGTATTGGTAGCAGATGATGCTTTCCGTATGCAGAAGCATTTACTAAAACCGTACCCCGGAAAAAAATTATCTGCTGGTCAGAGAATATTTAACTACAGGTTATCCAGAGCTCGACGTATCGTAGAAAATGCATTTGGCATTATGGCAAAGCGTTTCCAAATATTTTCTCGACCTTCAAAGCTCGACGCACAAAAAACGACTTTCACAACTTTAGCTTGCTGTGCTCTGCATCATTTTTTGATTAAAAAAAATCTAATTATGTAACATCAACGCTCACTGATCGTTATGATGATAATGGTGCTCTTATTCCTGGTTCATGGAGAAATTAATTTCCTTTGACAGATATAAATGGAACAGAATCCACTCCAAGGTCTTATATAAGTAATGAGGCAAAAGCTATTCGTGAAGAATTTGAAAAATATTTTATGTCAGCAGCTGGTGAATTACCCTGGCAGTATAAATATATATAACTAAACACAACTTTTTTATTTACAACTCATAATAAAGATTTTCAATATACCAACTGCATTACTTTAAACTTTTTTGTATTAGTTCCTATAGGTAAGAGAAGTTCTCTGCCCCTTGTCCCTACGCCACATACTTTAATGTAATAATAACAAACAATAGAATATTTTATTTATCACATTTAATTCATTTTCAGTCTTTAAATAACTTATTGGCATCACATTCTTATGATAATATGTATATACATATATAATGATAAAAAACAAAAAATTATAATAAAAAACGAAACAAAACAAAAAACAAGTAAGAGTGTTATATTCGGCTATGTTTGATTGAACGTTTTATAAAACCTGGTAGTTAATTAAGACGTTAATCATCTGCTTCCACTTCCAAAGTTGCATCCATAACGTCTTTGACAAGTTGTAAATGCAACTTGTTGGCGGCTTTTTTATTTTTTTTTGCAATTTCTCGCATTTGGGATGCTAAATACATTCCTATTGAATACCAGTTGTCCTCTTCCGCATCTAAACACTTAATTGCTCGTTGCAAAATATCACTTTTTTCATTGACATGTGGCTCAGTGAGAGAAGAACTTGCTGCCTCACAATTTTGCGAAGCACTGCTTCCTAGATCAGCTTCTGGTATATTAAAACTTGACACAGTCGAAGAAGTTTTTGCTGCGCTGTGACGGTTATAAAATTGCATTGCAGTACAATGCGGCCAATGTGGTTGGAAGTTTTCTGCACCCTGACCAGACTCCAGACTCCACCGTATGTCCCGGACATTTTTCTTCTATTTCGCGCCATGCCTGCTCTCTCTTGTATCGGTCCTTATAATCTGAGCAAGAGTACTCCCAAACACATGGCTGCTCTTCTACAGCCATTATTAAATTATTTATTGCACTGTAGGCCCAACAAGAACTTACACTTAGCTTCTTTTTCTTTTTGGGCAAAGGAGTTTGGGATTGCTAGTCAGGGGAGTAAACAAATTCCATGTCCAGTGGGTCATTCATTTCTATTATGCAGTCATCAAACTCCATATTTAAGCTGCAAGTAAATAATAATTAATAGGTATATTTAAAACATTTAAAATTGTTTTTACTTACAGATATTATTAAACCACCAAAGAAAAAAATAACAAAAATAAATATTGGCACGTATTGCCCACTTTGATTGCCGCTCAAGAAACCAATAAATATTGCCGCAATTAAAACATTTTATTGCCACATTATTGTCTGTTGAGTAGTTACACGATTGTCGTACCAGGGCTGCATTTGATTGGGAAAATAAGTAAAAAATTGCCGCAGGTTGCCGTATGAACCAATAAATTGGGAAATTACACGATTGGCGCATAAGGTATGCTAATAATTGGTGCATTGCGGCAATCGTGTAATCCTACCTTTATATATAGAACATATAGAGAACAGAGTACGACATTAGCTAAGTCGTAGTAAATTTTTCACAGTCACACATAAATTGGCGTAACAAGCGTTTTTTATCTGTCACAATATCTCATGCCCATACGAAATGTATGAAGCATACCGAAATAATTCGTTGTCAGCTTTGTAATGAAGTTGACTGCAAAACAATTGTTTTTTATTTTTTTTTATGAAGCGTTTTTAACTTAAGTTGCACATAAATGCAGTTTCAGTTTTTCAGTCTTAAATGATTGTTCTTATTTATTTGCGACAAAAGTGTGGCAGCATCATGAATTATTAAAAATTAATGATCATTATCCAAAAACAAAAAAACAGGTCAAAGAAAAAAAAGTAATAATAAAAAAAAGAATTATAATATAAAACATATTTTGAAAATGGAAAAAACAACATTAAATCAAATGAAAAGAATTAAAAATTTTGTTTCAGCAGAAGAAAAGTACAGAAGCATAATTGAAAAAATTATTGTTACTTATTGTTTTTTATTATAAATATTTATTAAATTAAACACAATAACCTTTTTTGTACGAGATACACAAAAAAATGTCAAAATCATATGTTTAATATGTGCAACTTAAGTGGACTTTAAATGCCCAAGATTGGCTACTTAAATATGATTTAAGTTTATAATAATTTTATTAAATTATTCGATCTTATAAATTTATTGTTATTTAATATTAATCAAGCTTAAGATCTTAAAAAATTGTTTTTTTTTTAAATTTTCCGATATTTCGACTTTCTTTTGAAGGTCTTCTTCAGGGAAATTTATTTTTATTTATTTTATTTTCAAAAGAAAGTCGAAATATCGGAAAACTTAAATAAAAATAATTTTTTAAGATCTTAAGCTTGATTAATATTAAATAACAATTTAAGTTTATAGTTAGCAACTCAATTTTGTATCTAAATGGAATTTAAAGTTCAAATGACACTTAAGTCCGAAGTCAAATACTGGGCATTGTATTGTAGAGAATGCGCGCCGCCAGCGGGGCACCAAAAAACGTTAGGCTTGTCGCTCCAATTTAGGTTGAACTATAGAAATGCTTACGCTATTGTTCGATTTTCTTTGCATAAGAATTGTAGTGTATATTAGCATATTAGCTGTTTGTTCTCTGAAGTATTTTTGTGATTCCAGAACTTGCGAATATGTTATTAAATAATTTTTAGCAAAACGAATACATATTTGACAAAATAGATCGAAATTCATTGTCACTTTTCTTTAAAAAATCATACCTTTAAAGATCTTGTGAATAATTTTTTTTTATACTTAATTAAACATTCACATTTCCAAGAAGTACTCTATTTTTCCCTTTCCCTCTTTCTCTCTCAGAATAGGAAAATACAAGGAAAAATTCTACAGAAATTACCGTGTGTTATTGTGAATTTTCCCATGACTTACTCAATAGAAATTTTTCTTAAAAAATTAATCGTATTATTTTTTTCTATTTTGTGAAAAAATGAAACAAAAATAAATAAACAGTCGCACAAACGTATTTATTTAATTTAATCATTTTTTTTAATTTATTTGATATTTTCTTTTTTAATAAAAAAAAAAAAATAATAAATCAACAGATGTTTATATTTTTAATTGGTTACTTTCTTGCGCCAATATTTTACTGCCGTATTTATAAAAAAATTATATACTCGTACATTTAAAATGGGTTTTAATAAATTTTATTTATAAAATTTATATATGATGTTTCACACAACGAAGTACTGATGGGGGAAAAGGAAGTGATAGATCGCGTGCCTCTTTCATGTACATAGAAAAGATTGTTATAGTACAATATGGAATTTTTTTTATTTTAGGTTTAAAAAATAAACATTGTAAAATCGATAGTTTTGTAAGCATTTATTTTTTATGAAAACAGCCTGTAAGTATGTTTTTAAAGACGTCTGTATGTATGTAATACTGTAAGCAAAATGAACACAACAAAAAGCGTATAATAAAATTAAAGTTTTGTTCTTTTCTATTTATCTTATTACCCAGAATACATAATAACTTATTGCTCTTGGCGAGATTTGTTTATTTTATCTTCTATTTCATTCCATTGATGGTTGTTGATTCTGCAAAATATATTTTTATATTCATATACATACATAGTACTTACATGCGCATAAATTCACACCCATCTGCATTAGTATATACTACATACATACTCGTACATTGCATTGATGCTGCAGCATGATGCACGGTATGCCTCATTTCATTTTTGAGGAAGAGAAAAAATTTACAAGAAGAAACATGAAAATACTATAAGTTTGTAAACAGTAGCTAGAGATGAAAATAATAAAGATGATGGCGTTGTTGATTCTGGCAATAGTGATTTTTTTTATATTGTTTAATGACGAGGAGCTGACTCCTTATCTGTATCTTAAGTTGATATAAATAGCACAGGAATCAAAATAAAAACAATAAGAACAAAATATGTATTTAACATTGGGAAACAGATAACAGAACTCTTAAATTATTGAAAAACATACGTTTGTATGTACGTACATGTGTATTTACTAAAGGGCTGCACAATCATACTTGAAACAGCTTCCAAGCATCATCCCTGATTTCAAATACTGTCGAGCACTGTTGTATCGTATATCAAAACAAATACTTCAGTGACAAAATGTTTTGCACTTCAGTAAAAAATAGAACCCCCAGAACATAGAACATCCAGAACACAAATACACTACCACAAAATTGAACATAACAATATCGCAGTAGAACAAGCAACACGACAGCATCACTTTGTAGAACTTGGCTGTATTAAAACGTATGTATGTGTTTATATGTGTACTTTCACAGCCACATACTTTGTTTTTTTAATGGAAATTTTTACCTATACGAGTACATGGGTAACGCTTGTGCACATAAACACGATGTCGGGCAGTCGGTTTTATACAAAAATGTGTATGTATGTGTGTCTTTAAAAGGCATGCTAATGTGCTTGGTCACGCTCGTGTTGACTAAAGCTCTAGTGAACCTATAAAACACAAGTACTTTTAGAACTGTAAAAAAAAATTCAAAAAGTGTCAATGCTTGTTCTATTCCGTCATTTTTGAACAGAACTTTTTGGTCTACTGTATCGTGTATTTCAAATGGGCTTGTGCAGCCCTTTACTATTTACATGCAAACATGTCAACAGGTGACATCATTTACGTTAAATGTTTAGTTGGTACCCAAGCATATTTTTCACTATGAATCTTTGTGACAAATGTCGTTCTCGTAGTCGAATTCGACAAATTAATAAAAAAAAAGTCGTATAGCCGGCGTTGCTACATATCACTGTTTTCTTCCCTACAACTATACCCGTAATAAGCACTTATAAAAATACACTCACACACATTAAGATTGTTGATTATCAATTTTAATTGCGGCTATTAAAAAATTGTTCTATAAAATTTCAATCAATAATTACTCTATTAATTGAGTTGAGAACTGAGCTGTAACATAGATTTTAAAGGTCGCGGTGCGATTGTAGTCTATGATGATAATCTTAATATATAAAATTCGATTGTACGTGTGTCTGACATTGTACTCCTCCTAATTGGTTGAGCCGATTTAATTGAATTTCTTTGTACGCCTTGAAAAGTTTAGCGTCGCAAATTCGCCCAGCAGGTGGCAGTCGGTATCTGGCTTATATATTTACTACCTGTTTTTACCCGGTCCTTACACTTTACTTTATGAGTATGATTTTTTAGAGTAAGTACATCGAATATACAAAAATTTGAAGGCAAAACAACGTTTGCCGGATCAGCTAGTAACAAATAAAAAATTAATTTATTGGGTTTTGATGAAAAAAATTTTTTTTCGTGTTTTGTAAGAGCATTTCAATTAAACTGGGGGGTTATTATGTATTTCGATTCGAATCGAAATGGCTTTCGAAAAGAATGTTGTATTCGAAAATCCAGCAGAGTTGTATTAACAATTTTGAGGGTAATTTTAAAAAAGTTAATTTTTTTTCGAATGTTCTACATAATTATTTTATTTTTCAATTAAAAATTCTGTGCGAAAGGCTTTTCGATTCGAAACGAAATACATAATAATCCCCTGTCTTAACAGCTATTTTTCGGATTCATTACTTGTATTTAAAAGTAAACTTTTAGCTTACACTCTAATTTTAATATCTACACTGTGTTAGGGTATTATAATATAGGAGAGAACTTCAAAATCTGACTTAAGTAAGATTCTATGAATGGATGTAATTTACGCTATGTGCCAAATAGAAAATTCAAATATTCATTGAGATTGAAAAATCTGCAGTTACTTACTTAAAGAACATTCAAATTCAGTGAAGTTTACTAACCCTTAACATATTTGTTAAAAAAAAAAAAAAGTTGGCATATAGTTGTCCTTGGAAGTGCAGGGAAATAAATAGTTGCAAGTTAAGAATAATGTTTTGCCAAGTACTTCAATTAATTTAAAAGACCCAATAAAAAAATTTTTAAATCAAAAAAGTTTAGTGAAATATCAAATTTAATAAGCTGACATAACGTTGTTTAAAAAAAATACCTAAAGCTTAACAAACTTATTTCAATTAAATAAAAAGTTATAGCGTAAAGAGTTCCCTAGCTACTCGTATGTAAACGTTGTGATGGTTCCTAGAAGATTTCGTGAAAAAACTTTTTTTTTATTTGAGAATATTGTCAATTTTTGTCATATCGGGAACTAATTTTGCAAAAAGGCTGGGATTAGGGGTATTTACGACGTTATTAGTTCAAATTTGCATTTTATAAATATGCTGAGCATATTGAACTAGCTCTTGAGAGTACCTTTTTATAATGCTACCAGATGAAAAAACCCCCCAAAAAATCTGGAAACTTTAAATTACTTGAAAGTCATACATCACTACGTATATTTGAAGTTATTAAAAATAAATAGGGTAGTACCCATTACTAATAGTTCTTAAATAAAGTAAAACAAATTAAAAAAAAACAAGAAAAACTGTTTATCATTAAAATTAGTTAAAGTGCCTTTATTCAAGTGAACCAAAAAAAATTGCACATTTTTGGGCTTTTTTTAATAAATTGCTTTAAAAAACTTCTTTAATGAAGAAACCACTATTGTCATGATTATTATCTCAAGATGTCTAACTTCCATTACCATTTTAAAATTCTGCAATAGGCTAAAAATTGCAAAAGATACAGGTTTCCTCAAGGTATTTCTAGTGCAAATGGAGGAAAATGAAGCAAACAGCAAATTGTTTTACTCATTTGCACTGTTTACAAGCATTTTCGTTAGTACCCTAATTGTTAATCTCTCTTGCAACTATTTCAGTTAAATTTTACCCAAATGTATAACGCAAGCCCGTCAATGGTACAGCTTTTGAATAATTTATTTTTTTGTATAATTTCATAGTCAATTATTTTATTTAAAAACAAATGTCAACTTCTTAAAATAGTTAAAAAATGATTGCATTCCTTAACTTATCGCTCAAAAATGTTTTACTTAACAAATTCATAAAATTCTTATTTATTTACATACAAACAAATATTAGCTGCATTGTTTACCTGCCAGCTGCCACACTGTCGACAATTTAGGTGCTGCTGTTGTTGTTTATTGTTTGTAAAATTATTAAATTCGCAAGTATTTAAGATTTTCAGATTTTCAGAACGCCAAAGATGAAAAATAATATTTTTATAATGCGTCATTATTAACAAACGTTTGATAATTATCAAATTAAAAAAAAATTATTGTAAACAATAATCTAGAGTTTTTTTATTAATGCAAAATTGTATTTTCAAGAAACACTTCCAACATAATTTTTATTGTTAATGGTAATGGTATCGCTTATATTTATTATGTGTTTTTCTTTAACTCAAAATGACTACCGGTTATTAGATAAATTTAACAGTGCAACAATGTTGTGTTAACTAGAAATAGCTGTTTGTTGGTTGCGCTATTAATACGAAGACACGTTATTGGTGTGAAGTTTTACTGCTTTTAATAAAAATATTTTTTAGTTGTTTGATATTTTTTTTTTTAGCTTAATAGGCTGTTTAACTTTGGAACTTTATTACTTAATACGCTGGTTATAGTTAAGCTTCCGTTTCGGTCTACAAAAGCTGGTTTTGATCTCTAGTTACTTAATTTCATGTCCGTATCTAAATTTGTATATTAATAGTGTCAGGTTGATATTTTAGTGTAATTTAATAAATTTATCTACATAATTTGATTCTGTTTGCTAAATATACTAATAGATGACATCTTTTTTACACTGTATTTTTTTTACAATGTGAAACAAGAACATGTCGTGTGTGCCCTCAAAATCATTGCTTTTGTAAAAAAAACATGAGTAAAACTTGTGACAAAATTTCAATTAGGACGTGCTCTATTTTCTCATCTACAGTCATATGTTTTAAATATCTACACTTTGTGGAAATATTTGTCGCCGTATGAATAAAAACGGCTGAATAAAAATTTTTACTAGAAAAATATATTTAATTTTTTTTTAAAACTAGTTTTGCTTTTTAATAATATTGAAGCAAAGAATGTAAAATTTTTTTGTAAAAGTATATAATTTTGTAGCTTAAAAAGAAAAACATTAGTTGTCTCGCCACCACTACAATAACGCGATGAAAAATATTTTCGGCGGCTATAAGCCATTTTTCAAACGAACTATGTAAAAAAAGAAGCACAGAAATATCACTACACAATGCAATTTGCTTATTTTTTTCAATTTCAGTTTATTTTATTTTATTTAAACATAAATTCTTAAAAAATAATAAGCAAATCAATTTCAAAAAATTTTAATATTTTTGAGTTGATCATCTTTTACAAGAAAAACAGTGTCTATGTCAGAGGTATTTAAACATGTCGTTTGTGACTAAAACTTATAAACCTTCAGTAAAATAACAAATTTTAGCTAACATAAAGAAAACATTTTTATTTATTTATTTATTTTCGTCTATGAATTTAGAATTCTTACAAACTATTTAATTAAAAAAAAAAGATAATACTAACAACAGTATTTATTTAATTATTCAAAGACAATATAATTTTATGTTTTATTACAGAGGTATTTAGAGAGAAATTAATATAACCATACATTTTATTAAAGTCTCTGTATAATCTGATACATAAAGCGAGATATTGCCAGTTAAAAAATCTAAGCATATATTTTCATTGATTATGTTTAACATAAACATAATGCTTAACATTTTCCTGCGGCTTATTAAAGATGGTAACTTAGTTAGTGTGCGTCTAGCTTTATAAGAAGGAAGATTATATAACTTCCTTCCATTATAATCTCCGAAGACTGCTTTATATGGACTAAATGTGTGGGGTCCCATATTTTAAACAAAATGTATTTTAAAATTAAAATTTATATGTAAAAAGCACCTCGTCTTTTAATATCTTAAACCAGTTTTTAATATTTTTAAAACTAATATCCGTATGATTTATATGTCTATGTCTAGAGTGCCCTGTTTCTTCTTAGTAGCGTTATATCGATAACAAAACTTTGTGTAAATTGTCAAATTAAAGTTGTGGAATATATTTTTGTAAAACCTTATGCGTAAATACTCGTATGTTTCCTTACAAAAAACAGTTGATTTCTTGATAGTAGGAAGTAATATTTTGCAATATTTTTTTCGACAAGAAATAAATAAACTCACGCATTGATATTATAATAGTTTTAAAAATAAATAAAAAATACTTTTTAATAGTTCGTATATCTAAACTAAACTTAAAATATTGGTAAACTCAAACAAGTTCAATGATATTTTTAACACAAACTTCCAACTCTTTTAAAAACAACCAAAAAAAGCATCTTAGCAAATTAACGAGAGTATTTTTTAAGCCAAAAGCAAATGTTTAAAATTGTGGCTTATGATAAAAGCATGGCAAAAAAACTAAAGTGGAACAATTTGAATTTTAATTAATCACCCCTATTCTGCGTTTCGATTACGTTCCTGCATTAAGTTACCTTACGATCGAAGATGGTATTCCAACAAAAAACTGAATCGAAAGAAAAAGAAGAAGGCAAGAGTGTCTCTATATCAGTTGTTTTGCTATGAAACTCTTGAAATAAAAACAGATAAATAAGTCATTTTGTAAACATTTTAATACAAAGTTAAATTTTGTACAAAAAAAAAATATTAATAATCAAAATAATAAATGAAATACACCCTGTAGATTGATGGCTAGCGTGCTAACCTATCAATTTGGAGGTCGCAGGTTCGCTTCCTGCTCTAGTCAGGTCAAAGTTACCAGTGCTCGCTAACAAATTCAATCTTAGAATTAATTTCTATTTTTAAATAATAATAAAATATTAATCTTTATTTGTGCTTAATTAATTAATTAATTTTCTGGAATTAAGCACAAATAAAGATTAATATTTTGTTAAACTTTTAAATTCCAAATAAAATAATAATAGTGTTTTTACACTACAGCACAAATTAGAGGAATACGTGGGAAGAAAAGTTTTTCAGACTCACAACATCTAACATCTACCATCTTTTTTTTTTTATTATTATTATTGAATCTTTCTATAAGAAAATTTCAATAAGTATCCAAATCTTAACTGTAAAAAATATAAAAAAAACTTAAATAATTATTACCAATGTAATAACTAGTTTCTTGTGCTCAAATCTTAGGAATAAAAGAAATAGACTACGTTTAAATAAAAAAGTTATATGTCTCTTCTCACTAGGCGCAAGGTATCACTTCTCTTAAGCCTCCTGTATCCCTCGAACTGTAATAGGCCTCTAGCGAGGGCATTTGGATGGGTCATCAGTTTGTGTACGTACTTAGTATAATATTTCCTAATTTCCTCCCGAACCGTTGGAATTTCTAGATCTCTGTGGATGTTCTCATTTCTTATATAAATACCAGGGGGCGCAGACTATTGTTCGCAAAATATTCGACTGTCTTCTTTGTAACTTTTGGATGTTAGATGCACACGCAGTTCTGAATGCCATCTGTCCAGATTGGTTTAATAATGGCTTTATATAATAAAACTTTATATTCCAAAGAAAGAGATGAATATGGACCTATGAGTCAAATGAGTCGAGCTGTTTTTAGTTTTATGGCTGAGATTTTGGCCTCAATGTGACGTGACCATGTTAGGCGTCTGTCTAATTGGATTCTTAGATATTTAGTTTGGGCTTCTACCGGAACAATGACGTTATTTATTTTTACTGGCGGATAATTTGCCTTTCTTAGTGTGAATGCCACATGGGCACATTTTGATGGATTTACTTGGATTTTCCATTTATTTAGCCAACCTTCCAGTTCGTTTATATGAGCTTGTAACATCTACCATCAACTAAAATGTCGAAAAATAAAAGAAAAGAAGGCGCATAATACTTAATCAGTGATGCTACTAAAATCGAAAATATTGCCAGATGTTGAGTGAAACAAAATGAGATAGAAACATCTTGTAAAGATGTTGGAAGATGTTGTCATTTCGCCGAATAGATGGTAGATGTTAAATGTGCTCTAGTGTAAAGACACTATAAATCTGAAAATTCATATTATCGGCTCAAATTATACAGCATGGAAAAATCAAACTTCAAATTATAAAATGTTAAGAATCGAAATTTTATTAAAATAATTTTAAATTACCGAGAACCAAAATTATATGGCTTTTCTTCAAATTATCGAATGTTTTTCAAGGAAGAGATTCAAGCTAATTAGTTTTCAAGAGTCGACTTTACATGCATACAAACATAAATACATATTATAAACATACATACTAGAACAATGCACAAGTATACTTGAAATTGATCACAAGCACTTTTTATTACAAAATATTACACATGATTGTATTTATGTATGGCTTTCAAGTATGCTTGTGCATTCATCTAATACATACCTACAACATTGTAAATGTATCACAATTTTATAATTTAAAAAAGCCAAATCAACTAAATAGAAGCTATTTTTTATTAAGGAAATATAATTTTCTTTTACAAACAACACGAGTAACTTGCATTTCCTTATAAATCTTTTCTCTCATTTTGCATTCATGATCTTAAAAAAAACATAAAACATAAATTCACTAAAAGGCAGAAATATACACACATATACGTACCCACACACATATACTGTTAGTAAACAATTTGTTTTTTTTTTTTAATTTATTTTAAACAATTGTTTCTTTAGTTTACATTGGCCCTTTGCCAAAATAATGTTCGTTCAACTGTCAGCAAGTGAGAGCGTTTTTGTATAGCAGCATAAAATTATAAAACAACAGCCTTGCCTGGGGGTCAAATAATTTTTTTTTTTGTTTGTATGTGCTACATATGGGGTAGATAGACCTGACTGTTGCCTTTCATATTATTGTATCTAATAACAAAAAAATATATATATACTCGTATAATCATATTTTGTATGTCATTGTCATATTATGGTTTATTCTCAATTATATCAAGTATTTTATTTTTACACTATCTTTAAATAGCAGACCTTAATGTTATATTAAAGTACATAACCCACAACTAGGTGTATGTAGTATATAAATATTATACAAACGAGGTGTGTTGGAAAATCGTATGGTGGCACTCAGTATCTACGCTCAAAGTCTTAAGTTTGTTGCTATAAACGACCCAATGAAATAGTTTGGAAATTTTGTATTAAAAGTATTAAAAAAATAAGAAATAAAAAAATTTTTGTTTCAGCAATGTTAAATTATCAACTTATCGAGATGTTTTGCATATAAAGTACAAAAAAATATATGTGCTGTTTCTATAACACAAGCTATCACGCACTTAGTTTCCATTGCCACTGCAACTTCAACTTGATGGTCGAACAATCAGATCAAACATCTAGGTCCTTTTCAGTCGTTTATAGCCCCCACAAAAAACAATTCTCTAGCAAGTGAATTGGGATGCACCATAACCTTCATCATGTACTTCTTACAGACTTTCTTGATTTCCTCTCCAATGTAAGGAATATTTAGGCCCTTGTGGATGTTTGATGCAGCGGCAGTTCCCCACAGCTGAACGTCATATAGCCATATGAGTTTTTACTGCCATCGAAAGCTAAAAAAAATATTTATAGCTAAGTTTTTAGTGTTAAAAATATTTCAAAAATATAAATCTTTGATACAAATAAATAAAAAAAAAAAAAATGTTAAACATGTTACATTTAAAGCAAAAATATTTTTTAAATTTGACTGCGATTAGGCCACCCTGTGTGAATTTGGTAAAAAAAAAAAATTACATATTTTCATTGCGGGCTACTTCCGTTTTTCAATTTGGCCAAAATTTTGTTTTTTTTTTTTTTACGTTTATCTCGTAAACAGCCGGTATTTCCACATGCTGTAGAACTCTCTAGGTCCATGTTTTCACAAAAATCGATGTAAATTGTCAATAATAAACGCTTTAAATTAATAGTAGGCGTAGCCAGGGGCGATGAATGTGTCTCAATTCTTACTCTATCAATTCTTGAAGATTTCATCCAAAAATTTCAATCCATTCAAAAGTTATTGAAAAAAAGAGAAAACAAAAAGGGCACATAGTACCCTGTTTGCTGTTAATTTTTTCCGTTTTTTTCAATAATTTTTGAATGGATTAATATTTTTGGATGATAGATTGAGATAATTCACCGCCCCTTGCCTCGCCTACTATTTATTAAAAATGTTTTTCTTGTGAATTTTTTTCAATTTTGCCAAAAAAAATTGAGTTAGAAAATTTTAAGTGCGAAAATCAGATTCAGCATGTGGAAATCCAGCAATGAAAAATTTTCAAATTAATGTTAAAAAGCCTTGCTAATTTTGTTTTGAATGTGAAAAAGCCGAATTCGGCCAAAATTAGGTTTTTTGCGTTTTTCTCGGAAATAGCTGGGCGAAAATGGCCCGGGACCCTATACAACGCGTCGGATTTCCACATGCTGAAACCGATTTTCGCACTTAGAACTCTCTAGGTCCACGTTTTCAAAATTTATAATTCTTGCAACGAAAAAAGTCCAAACGAGCCACTGTGCGTCTTGCCAGACTTTGTCGAATGCTTTATATATATCAATAAAGAGTACTGGAAAGTATTCCTTGTTATCAAAAGCTGTTTGAACGATATTCGTTATTCTGTGCACTTGTTCCACAGTGCTGTGCATTTTCCTTGAAGGTGTAGGATAACAAAGTTTGTTTCGACGTGGTGCCTTAGTTTATCGCAAGGCTGAAATTCACAATCTTTATCAATCTTTCTTAATCTATAATGACTGTAATTTAGCCAGTGCTATTATCATTGCTTTAGTGAATAATTAACTGAAGGTCTTAAATTATGCCTCAAATAACAGTCTGCAAAGGATTATCCATAGATACGTACGTTGAAGCAATTAAAATGCTTACAAATTTGAAAGAAAACTCTATAATAAGCGTATTATAATCGTATGCAAAAAACTGAATACTAATTATAAAAAAAAATTTCTTTAAAATTTAAGACAGAAATTTTTTGAAAAATTTCATTTAAAATAAAAGGTGAAGAAGCAAGTAAATTTGAGAGAGTTGCGATTTTTTTATTGCATTTTAGAGAAGACATATTTAAGTATAGAATCATGATGTAAGTAAAGCAAGTGAGTACAAGAATACAAAAATAACAACAGTATAAAAAGCCCATTTTTTCTTATTTTCGATAGTTGAAGTTAAGAAGTGTGCTAGAGCGAAACTCAAATTTTTTCCGCTTTTGATATCTCTTTAACACATTGAGCACATTGATTTTTGACAGAAGGGGACTTAATTATGCAAAACAAAAAAAAAAAAAAAAAACATTCAGCTGGCGTCTCAGTGTGACCTGGTTTATATGAAATAAAATATTCTTCAAATAACCACCACGGTTCTGATTGCAGACCATTATTCTGTCATAAAGCGTTCCATTTTTGATAATCGCACATATGAGCGAAATTTCGGATTTGCCACCTGCACAAAATAAAAATACACTAAACTAAAAAAGTGGCCTTTTACTGAGACAGCACATTTTTCAACTTCAAAATCTTGAATCAATTGAGACCCCTGAAGCTTATGATGGTAGAAGAAAAACCTAGCTGGGTTTTGAATTATTGGCTAAGGTTTTTTTATAATTTATTTTTGAAGTTTTCGACTGGGAGGAGGATTTTAATAAATTTTTCAAAGAACATGTACTGATTCTTAAGGCTTTAACTCGTGAACTATTCGAAATATTGCTATTCTCTCTTCATCAAATTTTTACCTCTTAATTAGATCTAAAAATTTTACCTTGAGATAAAATCAAAAAAACCATGTAAACACCTTCCGTTTGAATGATTGTTTGATGCAAAATAACGGCATATTTCAAATGTCAAAAAATTTGCATTGTTTTGATTGCACGTTCGAATTAAATCAATTTGGGGAATTCAAATATTACGGCATACAGTGCAGAAAGAAAAAGTTTGATATGGAAAAGTGTTGGAAGCTGAACTTGTTATGCTAAGTTTGTAGTATTTATGTGTCCAAACGTTCAATGAAAACGCAAAAAAACAAATTTTACTGCTGAATTTAGAAATGGGTACCTCTTATATTATTCTGACCAGTTGGACTTATTCGATTGTTCGTGAACACTACATGTAGTATGCAGACGTTGTTTTTGTTACATATTTAACTGGATAAACAGAAAATCAAGCCCACTGCCTTATGGACGGACCCAAAGGAATTTGAAGTGTCCTTATTTTTCATTCCTTATGTTTAAAATCATCAATTTTTCTAAGTATCTATTTTAAAATATTTGAAATGTCTTTATATTTTCCATCATCAACAATAAAAATCTATAAAGAAATTTTAAGTTTTTTTACAGTTTTTGAGTAAGACATTGTTTTTTTGAATTTATCTCAAGGTAAAATTTTTATATCTGATTAAGAGCTCAAGAAGAGAGACAAGCAATATTTCGAATAGTTCACGAGATATAGACTTAAGAATCAGTAGATGTTTTTTGAAAATTGTACTATAATTCTCCTCCCAGTCGAAAACTTCAAAAATGAATTTTAAAAAAAACCTTAGGTAATAATTCAAAACACAGCTAGGGTTTTTCTTCTACCATCATGAGCTTTCAGATTTTGGGGGTCTCAATCGGTTCAAGATTTTAGTGCTGCACTGTGTTATATTTCAAATCAATTTTATTTTATTATAAGACAAATTAAAATTTTCCTCAATTTCTAACACATCTCGTATGCAATTATGATTTATTATTATGGTTGTATTGTAATGATTTTTGATAAAAATGTATCTACTAATATGGTTTTCATTACACTCGTACTTGTTGTAATAAAAAATCAATATCTCTTGAAGTCCGTTTGTTCTACTTATATTTGAGCATTAAGTACTTTTATTTAAACCTTAATAAATTTAAAAAATAAAAATATTGTAGTTCTTAGGAATGTTTTATTATTATCTCTATGGGCATAATTGTAACCCCGACCTAACCTTCACGCGAATGGACAGAATATATATAATGTCTTTTTGTATTTTGTTATCTTTACTTATACCACCGAAACGTTTAGGAATATTTTTTACTTACCAAGAGTAGCTGTAATCGTTCGTAGGATTTATGTGCTGCTTACAATCTATATGGAAAAGGACTCAATTTGCAAACTGTGCATACGATGCAAATGAGTGCCAAAATGCTTCGTTTTGCTCAACAGAACAACAAAATGTCATATTTGCTTTTTGCTTCATTATTCTCTATTTGCATCGCTACACTATTTACTCAAATGTTAATAAACCAGAAACTACAGACACATACAATTGATAGATAAAGTTAAAGTTGCCACATTTTTTGGGTATTTTGTCATTTCGTAGCATTGATTATTTCGTTTGCCACCAAAATTTTGGGAAATTAAAAAAATTACTCTCACGAGCTAGTTCAATATGAAAATTTGCGCTAATAGGGTCTTGAATACCCCTTATATATAATAATATTTCCTGTTTATACCTTTTATTATTCAAGGTGCAATCTGGAGTTGACCTAGACCTATTTTTTATAATTATTTTATTATTAATTGTAATAGATGGTCACGTATCTTTACTCAAAGGGAACATTTTATAGATCCAGTTTTCACCTTAAGCATTTTGAAAAATTTATTTATTTAGATTTACAAATTGACATTTTATTGCTTTCAAAAATAAAAATCCCAGAACGTATCTTTTCTTTTACTGAAATTAATTATTTATTTTAGTATTAACCAAATAGTAGACCTTCAAAGGAAATTATGCTAAGCAATATTTATCTTTTCATTAAAAATTTTTTTTTAATTTTTATTTTTTTTTTAATATTTAAGAAGAATACAAAATTAAAAATATAGCTATTACGGTGAGATATACACTTGTCCAAGTATGACAGCTGAACTTGTAAGCTACATGTTAATTCTTGGGAGGGAATACTGAGTGAAGCTCTTTCATCAGCAAAAATTTATTTGTAAATGTTGGCAATTCTGAAGTATATATCACTAGACCTAATATACTAATTAAAAGTGAATAACTCTTAACATTTATAAAAGGTGATTTTATAAGAACTATCGGAAATTTAAAAAAAAAAACACATAAAATTCAGAAAAATGCATGAAATATTTATTTGGATCGATAGTTGGGTCGATATAATTTAATGTTTGAAGATTATTTCATGCAAATGTTGGCCGCGGCTGCGCCTCAAATGGTCCATCCGCTTAGTCCAATTTTGGCATACTCTTTCCAACATTTCGGCCGGTATCTCACGAATAATGTTGGCAATGTTGGCTTCCAGTGCGTCAATCGAAGCGGGCTTGTCCCTATAGACATTAGCCTTAACATAGCCCCACAAAAAATAGTCTAGAGGCGTTAAATCGCACGATCTGGGCGGCCAATTGACTGGTCCCAAGCGTGAAATAAACTGTTCACCGAACTCGCCTCTCAATTGGTCCATTGTTTCGCGTGCTGTGTGGCATGTGGCACCGTCTTGTTGAAACCACATGTCATGCAAGTCAAGCTCTTCTATTTTGGGCAAAAAAAAGTTTGTTATCATCGCACGGTAGCGCTCACCATTCACAGTAACGTTGTGATTCGCATCATCTTTGAAGAAATACGGCCCAATGATGCCGCCAGCCCATAATCCGCACCAAACGGTTGTATTTTGTGGATGCATTGGTAGCTCTTGCAATGCTTCTGGCTGCTCTTCACTCCAAATACGGCAGTTTTGCTTGTTCACGTATCCATTCAACCAGAAATGAGCCTCGTCGCTGAACACAATTCTTCGATAAAAAAGTGGATCTTCATCTAACTTTTCAAGAGCCCATTCACCAAAAATTTGGCGTTGTGGTAGGTCGTTTGGCTTCAATTCTTGCACCAGTTGTATCTTATAAGGCTTCACACCCAAATCCTTCCGCAAAATTTTCCACGTAGTGGAGTAACAGAGGCCCAATTGCTGCGAACGGCGCCGAATCGATAATTCACGGTCATCACCAACACTGGCCGATACGGCTGCGATATTTTCTTCAGTTCGCACTCTACGTAAGCGTGTTGGTGGTTTAATGTCCAACAATGTAAATTTAGTGCGAAATTTTGTTTCAATAGCCCGAATAGAAGCCTCAGTAGGTCGATTAAACTGACCATAAAATGGAAGAAGCGCGCGATGAACTTTCTTAACAGAGCACGCATTTTGGTAATAAAATTCAATAATTTGCAAGCGTTGT
Organism: Thelaira solivaga; assembly: GCA_947397855.1. Taxonomy (NCBI): domain Eukaryota; kingdom Metazoa; phylum Arthropoda; class Insecta; order Diptera; family Tachinidae; genus Thelaira; species Thelaira solivaga. The sequence goes on from OX377610.1 coordinate 39,997,891, forward strand.
TCGTTTGTAAGACGATTCATGATTAAATTATAGACCAAACTGAAGATGTTTGACAGTGACACAAGATACAAAACGTGCGTGAGCTGTCAAAACTAGTGTTGCCAAAAAGATAATAGCAAAAAAATCACTCTTTATCAATGGCAGCATACACGGGAGAGTTTTACGTTTTAAAATCGCTATATTTTAAAAAATATAAGTCTGACTGATCTGAAATTTTATGATATCCTCAACAAAAGTGTTTACGCCATATCTATGATCCAAAAGTTGAGAAAAAAATTATTCAGAGGAGGTTCTCATGTACCAATTAAGTTTTGTTGAAGTGCATAAAGAACGAAATTTTTTTATTATTACTATTATTATTATTGTTGAATCTTTCTATAAGAAAATTTCAATAAGTATCCAAATCTTAACTGTAAAAAATATAAAAAAACTTAAATAATTATTACCAATGTAATAACTAGTTTCTTGTGCTCAAATCTTAGGAATAAAAGAAATAGACTACGTTTAAATAAAAAAGTTATATGTCTCTTCTCACTACTCGCAAGGTATCACTTCTCTTAAGCCTGCTGTGTCCATCGAACTGTAAAAAGCCCCTGGCGAGGGCGAAAACGAAAATATCTTTAGTTTACTTAGGTCACTTCGTAAAGTGATTTTATAACAGTAAATGCAGTGAAAAACGCGTTTGTTATGTTTTCACATCATAACTACTTTATTTCCCAATGAATTATTTTTCTTCTCTTTGAAGGATCTGATTTTATCTTTCAAGGCATGCTTTTGTTAGAGGTGTGAAAAAACCCCATTTTTAACCATTTATTAACCGACTGTGAACAGTTGACAACTATAATATAAACCAAGTTGTCTAGAAACAATCTAGAACCTTTTGGTAGTCTAGTGAACAAAATTGTTTTATTTTTACCCGAAAAATATGTCTGCTACTGACGTAAGTAGAATTTTTCTGCAAATGATCTAAAGGTTAAGTAAAAAAAATATAATAAATAAGCCATTTTTGTTGTACATGGTATTTGTAGGCTTTTTGGTTATTGTCCACGTTATTCATAGCAGTGGTGAATTTTCAACTCCTGATGTTAAGAAAGAATTACTGAATTAGGCATTGGTTAGTGCAAACAGAAAAATTTGGATTTAAAAATAACACTATGTGGAACACTTAAAATTAGAATGAGGAGCGGAACAAATCACTTGGTCACTGAAGGTAGCATTCAGTAAGGATTCATAAACTTCTTTTGGGTGATTTGTTCACTATGTCCTTAGTAGCGAAGACGAGTCCATATTAGACAATTATAATGACACAATATGTGTTCTGCTGTCTTTTTATCTTCTTTACATAACCTGCAGAGGTCAGTTTGACCTCAAGTGTTTCAATACTCTGCAATGCCCAGTCAGGAATCCCGTGATAATGCGAATTTCTGATCCTAAACTGGACGAGCTAAGTAATTCCTTTTTATCTTATGAGATCGAAATGGAATGAATGTTTTCGCTACCCTGATACCTTTTGTTTCAACCCTTAAAAGTTACTGAATCGCACTACTGGTACTCAAAGAAGTAAAAGTAATGAAAAATTTTATATAGAAATTGTATATGAAAGAAAAAATTTATATATTCATGCCCATTATGAATATTCCCAAGTATTTTTTCCCTGGGAAAATTTTGGTTTTTGGGAGAAAATTCCCTAAATCAGATAACTTGCTATGTTAAGAAGGGGGGAAATTTTGTTTATAATAAGAGGAAAGGGAAAAGTGAAAAAACTCCCGAAGAATTTTCATTCATAACTGGGCTGATTGCTTGGAGAGTAGTTGTTTTGTGATGTCAGTGTCTGTGGTTGAGATAAAATTTTCCTTACGCTCACTTGAGCATATCTTAAACAATTAAAAAAAGTTTTGTAGCTGATATAAATATATTTGAATTAAAAAAAAATTTATTTGAATCCGGGAAAAATTTATATTTTCAGAGCCTGTATAGATTTTTAATGTAAAATTTGTTACTTTGCTCAACGATTTCTAAAAATAGTGTGTCAATACTTGATTTAGATCATTTGCTTTAAATTGCGTGATCTGTTCAAAACTTAAAAGTAGCTAAATATAAAATTAATAATCACTACAGACTAGACTAGACTTACCCGCACACGCCCAACAGCTGTTGCTTATTACATAATTTTTTATATGGACTAATTTGAAAATTCTGACATTTTTTAAACGTTTATGTAACTTGAACAATTATCAATTATTTTTATATTTTCAACATTTCGAGCTTGTGTTAATCAAATATTACTTTAACTCAAACAATTAAAATTACTGCAACTGAAATCACTAATAATACAACCGCTGATTAAACAACATGCAATCAATTAACTCAAACTCATTAATAGCGTGACACACTTTTTTACGAGTAGTTGCACAGCGCAACAAAATAATTTTTTTTACAAAAAAGAGAAAAAGAAACTGATTTAATGTGTTTTATTATAAGCAAAAATCAAATGCATTAACAAATCGATGTCAAAAGTTTAAAAACTTGCCGACTTACGCAGCAAAGTAAAATACTCGAGTTTTTTTTTGTTTCTTTTATAACTTGAACTTTCATTTTTTAAGTTTTGTAATTTTAGAAATAATTAAAGTTATTTTAGTTACTTTAGTTTAATTGAAATATTTAAATGAATTTAATTAAAAACAAAAGCAATCAAGACATGTGATATACGAGTAAATTGCTTGATTTAAAAAAACAAATGTTTTGAAATAAATTTTTTATTTGTTTTCATTCTCCATTCATGTTAAAAAAATTGTAATATTAATAAATTTTTTAAAAAATTTTGGTTTTAAGCAATCAATCGACCACATTTGTTTAGTATTTTCCATATCGCCCTGTCTGTAAAAATCTTGAATATTTTATAATAAATACTCGTACCCAAACGAGTATAAGTCAGTGAAGTTAGCTACGAAAAGTTAGCTCCATTTTTTAATTCTGTAACATGTTAACATAGCTCTGTTAAGCTAACATAATAAAAGCATTTTCAAAAATTTCGTAAAAAACAATGAAAAGAACCAAATAATTTAATAAAAAAATATGAAATCGAAAGATACGCGAATATAGATTTCAGAACTGTTACGCTTATGTTCAGAAAGTGTGTAGATTTTGAGAAATCTCACTTTAAATATGTTACAATATGAAGTTAATTGGTTTAAAAAATATGTCAAAATCGAGATGGTGCGGTTCCATGGACTAGTGGGGTCGAAAGCTACTGCAATGCAGATTTCAGAACTATATAGTTTATATTCAGAATCCGTATAGTTTTTGAGTAATTTCACTCAGAATATTTTACAGTGAAAATCAATGGGTTCAAAAAATGGGTCAAAATCGAGATGGTGCGGTTCCATGGACTAGTGGGGTCGAAAGCTACTGCAATGCAGATTTCAGAACTATATAGTTTATATTCAGAATCCGTATAGTTTTTGAGTAATTTCACTCAGAATATTTTACAGTGAAAATCAATGGGTTCAAAAAATGGGTCAAAATCGAGATGGTGCGGTTCCATGGACTAGTGGGGTCGAAAGCTACTGCAATGCAGATTTCAGAACTATATAGATTATATTCAGAATCCGTATAGATTTTGAGTAATTTCACTCAGAATATTTTACAGTGAAAATCAATGGGTTCAAAAAATTGGTCAAAATCGAGATGGTGCGGTCCCATGGACTAGTGGGGTCAAAAGCTACTGCAATGCAGATTTCAGAACTATATAGTTTATATTCAGAATCCGTATAGTTTTTGAGTAATTTCACTCAGAATATTTTACAGTGAAAATCAATGGGTTCAAAAAATGGGTCAAAATCGAGATGGTGCGGTCCCATGGACTAGTGGGGTCAAAAGCTACTGCAATGCAGATTTCAGAACTATATAGTTTATATTCAGAATCCGTATAGTTTTTGAGTAATTTCACTCAGAATATTTTACAGTGAAAATCAATGGGTTCAAAAAATGGGTCAAAATCGAGATGGTGCGGTCCCATGGACTAGTGGGGTCGAAAGCTACTGCAATGCAGATTTCAGAACTATATAGTTTATATTCAGAATCCGTATAGTTTTTGAGTAATTTCACTCAGAATATTTTACAGTGAAAATCAATGGGTTCAAAAAATGGGTCAAAATCGAGATGGTGCGGTTCCATGGACTAGTGGGGTCGAAAGCTACTGCAATGCAGATTTCAGAACAATATAGTTTATATTCAGAATCCGTATAGTTTTTGAGTAATTTCACTCAGAATATTTTACAGTGAAAATCAATGGGTTCAAAAAATGGGTCAAAATCGAGATGGTGCGGTTCCATGGACTAGTGGGGTCGAAAGCTACTGCAATGCAGATTTCAGAACTATATAGATTATATTCAGAATCCGTATAGATTTTGAGTAATTTCACTCAGAATATTTTACAGTGAAAATCAATGGGTTCAAAAAATGGGTCAAAATCGAGATGGTGCGGTCCCATGGACTAGTGGGGTCAAAAGCTACTGCAATGCAGATTTCAGAACTATATAGTTTATATTCAGAATCCGTATAGTTTTTGAGTAATTTCACTCAGAATATTTTACAGTGAAAATCAATGGGTTCAAAAAATGGGTCAAAATCGAGATGGTGCGGTCCCATGGACTAGTGGGGTCGAAAGCTACTGCAATGCAGATTTCAGAACTATATAGTTTATATTCAGAATCCGTATAGTTTTTGAGTAATTTCACTCAGAATATTTTACAGTGAAAATCAATGGGTTCAAAAAATGGGTCAAAATCGAGATGGTGCGGTTCCATGGACTAGTGGGGTCGAAAGCTACTGCAATGCAGATTTCAGAACTATATAGTTTATATTCAGAATCCGTATAGTTTTTGAGTAATTTCACTCAGAATATTTTACAGTGAAAATCAATGGGTTCAAAAAATGGGTCAAAATCGAGATGGTGCGGTCCCATGGACTAGTGGGGTCGAAAGCTACTGCAATGCAGATTTCAGAACTATATAGTTTATATTCAGAATCCGTATAGTTTTTGAGTAATTTCACTCAGAATATTTTACAGTGAAAATCAATGGGTTCAAAAAATGGGTCAAAATCGAGATGGTGCGGTTCCATGGACTAGTGGGGTCGAAAGCTACTGCAATGCAGATTTCAGAACTATATAGATTATATTCAGAATCCGTATAGATTTTGAGTAATTTCACTCAGAATATTTTACAGTGAAAATCAATGGGTTCAAAAAATGGGTCAAAATCGAGATGGTGCGGTCCCATGGACTAGTGGGGTCAAAAGCTACTGCAATGCAGATTTCAGAACTATATAGATTATATTCAGAATCCGTATAGATTTTGAGTAATTTCACTCAGAATATTTTACAGTGAAAATCAATGGGTTCAAAAAATGGGTCAAAATCGAGATGGTGCGGTCCCATGGACTAGTGGGGTCGAAAGCTACTGCAATGCAGATTTCAGAACTATATAGTTTATATTCAGAATCCGTATAGATTTTGAGTAATTTCACTCAGAATATTTTACAGTGAAAATCAATGGGTTCAAAAAATGGGTCAAAATCGAGATGGTGCGGTTCCATGGACTAGTGGGGTCGAAAGCTACTGCAATGCAGATTTCAGAACTATATAGTTTATATTCAGAATCTGTATAGTTTTTGAGTAATTTCACTCAGAATATTTTACAGTGAAAATCAATGGGTTCAAAAAATGGGTCAAAATCGAGATGGTGCGGTTCCATGGACTAGTGGGGTCGAAAGCTACTGCAATGCAGATTTCAGAACTATATAGTTTATATTCAGAATCCGTATAGTTTTTGAGTAATTTCACTCAGAATATTTTACAGTGAAAATCAATGGGTTCAAAAAATGGGTCAAAATCGAAATGGTGCGGTTCCATGGACTAGTGGAGTCGAAAGCTACTGCAATGCAGATTTCAGAACTATATAGTTTATATTCAGAATCCGTATAGTTTTTGAGTAATTTCACTCAGAATATTTTACAGTGAAAATCAATGGGTTCAAAAAATGGGTCAAAATCGAGATGGTGCGGTTCCATGGACTAGTGGGGTCGAAAGCTACTGCAATGCAGATTTCAGAACTATATAGTTTATATTCAGAATCCGTATAGTTTTTGAGTAATTTCACTCAGAATATTTTACAGTGAAAATCAATGGGTTCAAAAAATGGGTCAAAATCGAGATGGTGCGGTTCCATGGACTAGTGGAGTCGAAAGCTACTGCAATGCAGATTTCAGAACTATATAGTTTATATTCAGAATCCGTATAGATTTTGAGTAATTTCACTCAGAATATTTTACAGTAAAAATCAATGGGTTCAAAAAATGGGTCAAAATCGAGATGGTGCGGTTCCATGGACTAGTGGGGTCGAAAGCTACTGCAATGCAGATTTCAGAACTATATAGTTTATATTCAGAATCTGTATAGTTTTTGAGTAATTTCACTCAGAATATTTTACAGTGAAAATCAATGGGTTCAAAAAATGGGTCAAAATCGAGATGGTGCGGTTCCATGGACTAGTGGGGTCGAAAGCTACTGCAATGCAGATTTCAGAACTATATAGTTTATATTCAGAATCCGTATAGTTTTTGAGTAATTTCACTCAGAATATTTTACAGTGAAAATCAATGGGTTCAAAAAATGGGTCAAAATCGAGATGGTGCGGTTCCATGGACTAGTGGGGTCGAAAGCTACTGCAATGCAGATTTCAGAACTATATAGATTATATTCAGAATCCGTATAGATTTTGAGTAATTTCACTCAGAATATTTTACAGTGAAAATCAATGGGTTCAAAAAATGGGTCAAAATCGAGATGGTGCGGTCCCATGGACTAGTGGGGTCAAAAGCTACTGCAATGCAGATTTCAGAACTATATAGTTTATATTCAGAATCCGTATAGTTTTTGAGTAATTTCACTCAGAATATTTTACAGTGAAAATCAATGGGTTCAAAAAATGGGTCAAAATCGAGATGGTGCGGTCCCATGGACTAGTGGGGTCGAAAGCTACTGCAATGCAGATTTCAGAACTATATAGTTTATATTCAGAATCCGTATAGTTTTTGAGTAATTTCACTCAGAATATTTTACAGTGAAAATCAATGGGTTCAAAAAATGGGTCAAAATCGAGGTGGTGCGGTTCCATGGACTAGTGGGGTCGAAAGCTACTGCAATGCAGATTTCAGAACTATATAGTTTATATTCAGAATCCGTATAGTTTTTGAGTAATTTCACTCAGAATATTTTACAGTGAAAATCAATGGGTTCAAAAAATGGGTCAAAATCGAGATGGTGCGGTTCCATGGACTAGTGGGGTCGAAAGCTACTGCAATGCAGATTTCAGAACTATATAGTTTATATTCAGAATCCGTATAGTTTTTGAGTAATTTCACTCAGAATATTTTACAGTGAAAATCAATGGGTTCAAAAAGTGGGTCAAAATCGAGATGGTGCGGTGTGGAAAGCTATGGAGGATTTTAAAACTATATTATATCTGTCAAGAAAGCAACTACTTGTAATTAAAAATATCAAATGAAATTTGGCAACAATGTTTACTCGTATTTAACATAGAGAGAAAAACTCTAAAACCACACACAACAATAGTCATGCACTATCGCTCAATATTCAATGTGTAGAGCGTATGGCAATACATACAAGTCTCTCATTTAAAAAAAAGAGAACAAAAAATAACATAATAAATCCGAGAGTTTAAGTATTTATATGGGGCGGTTTTTAGTTTATATTTATTAAAAGGAATAGAAAAATATATATTACAACCTAAAAAGCGATGTTGGCCCGACAAATGGTTAAAAAGTGATCCTCTAATACGTTTGAAGCCGAGTTTAAGATCAGCTGAACGACTTTGAAAATGTCTACTGTTCGGGTTAAATTTTTTTTAATTTATTTTCTGTCCCATATTGTTAAAAAATAAGTTACAATTTTTGAATTAGGTATACAGGGGGGTTACTCTCTATTGCGATGCCAAAGAAAACGCATCGCAACTTAATGTAAAAATAATACAGATGCGAATGGTTTTTCTTTCGCATCGCAATAGAGAGTAACCCCCCAGGTAATGCAGTCCCTACAACAAGTGCAGCATTACAAGAACAACAGGGTTTTTTTCATGTAAACAGTTTTGCGGTTGTCAAAAACATGTGACTAAAAAAAGCAAAAAAAAAAATTTGTTTTTTTATGGTTTGGAGATGAACAATTAAGTAACTTTAAATATTGAAAAATTTTAAATAATAAAATCAAATATTATTTTGCTGAAGTGACATTGATTAGATGCAGAAAATAAAATGCAACACGATTATTTATTGCAATTTAAAGCTTTTTAAAATACTCCCAACACAAATAGTCCTCCGGCACAAAGTAGTGTTAACTCAATAACACACTTTACGGTTGGAAACAAGGATCCAGTTCCTTTCTCTTATTTTTTTTCTTGCACAACGTACCGAATTGGTTTTTATGTAATTTATTTTAAAATAATGTTTTTTTATATATTTGTTTTCAATTTCAATACAGGTTTTTCACACAATAAATTTTAGTTGAAAAATTAATATGGCGCCTTGAAAATGTAAACAAATTTTGACAATCGGAGAACTGAACAGCCAGAAGAGCAAAAAATGTCCAGCTAGGCGCACTACATTACCTGATATTATTATACCATGCAATAACGTAAGTAGTAATAGTAGGAAATAGACATCTGCAACTAATAACTTCTTTTGTAGTTGTAAAAACATTTGTCAAAAGTAAATACAAGTAGGTACTTGCTCTTTTCAAGTCCTTATCTGTAAGCATTTGAAAAAACTTTATTCTGAAAATAGAAACAAGAAAATTCAAATAAGTCAGCAAAAACAGCACTACAAAAATGAGTACTGTATTTGAGGAACAGTTTGATTAGAATTTTAAGTGCTACCATATTTCTTAACACAAAACAGGCAAATCATTCAGCAAAAATCGACAGATATTAATAACTCTGTTTTGTATATTATAAGCCTATAAAATATGAGGTTGTAAATAATAAATTATATATAAATGTGACATAAATTTAATTTTTTATCGAAAAATCAAAGAAATGTAGCTTCATATGTGTGTACAAATGTCATGTGTATTTACAAAAGCCGTGGCGACTTTTAGGAACATCACTTCGTTAGATCTGGCAACAACATTCTCGACAAATAATAAAAAGCAATCATTCCAATTGAAACTCTCTCTCTCGTATAGAGATTCTCTGTGTTAATGCTTGTAACTATGAGTCATAGCAAAGACTATAAAACTATAAAATCTGAAAACAAAAATGAATAGCTAAAACAGATCAGGGGGGAAGTAACAAGGGAATATTTAAGCATGCGCATTTCAAATAAAAGTTTCTCTCATTTAGCTACTGAGATAAACAGAGAATAAAAAAATAAACACATACTGAACAACATATAAATGCGCATGTATCTATGTATTTATAAACCAAGCATTTAAAACTGAATGAATTTTATTTCTTTGATATGTTTTCTGTGTGAGATTTTTGAAATTTTTCAACAAAAATGTTATTAAAATCTTAGGAGCATATATAAATAGAACGAATATGACTAGTTGCGTTATTGTAGGGTAAAATATCTTGTTTATGGTTGAAAAAATTAAATTTATCCTAGTTCGCAACGAATTTATGATTCATTAATTTGAACCTTTATTAAACTCTTATTATAGATTTGTAGATATAATGAAAAGTAGTCGTGTTGTATATGCTTTTTAAAAGTATCTATAAGAGTTTTAAAACTCACAGACTGTTAATAATAAATAATACAGAAATTGATTTTATGTTATGAACAAAATTTATTTATAATAAAAATCTAATTACATATTTGGAAATTAATATGTAAATCATAATAAGACATTTTTATGCCTTATTCTCATTTTTTGTTTGGGGGTATTGTCACAAAACAATTTACTTATTTATAAAAAAAATTTGTTTTTAAATGCTCTACATATCATGCTAGGCATATCATCAGTACTCTACAATACTTTTCATAAAAAGTCTTGAACTTATAAGTTTAATACTTATCAAACCAAATGAGAATTTCAATTTGGCTAAGAAGTAAAAAGTTTTAAAAATTAAAACTTTTTTAAAAACTTAGTAAGCATTTAAAAATATTTTCTTTTTCTTCAATATTTTCTACATTAGAGATACCAGTTCGGAAACCTAAGCTAATGTGTAAGAAAAATATTGAAAATACAAAAATAATAAAAATCCAATACGTATTTACAGTAAAATTTAAAATAAATATTGAGTTGTAAGCAATATAAATATTAATCAATTAAAACATTTTTATTATTATTCCCATTTTTTGTATCTCATTGAGATAAAACACTGAAGATGACAAATTGCCGAAATCGGTCTGTTAAAGAACCAAATTTGACGCGGGATAATGTAAACTCGTTCCAAAATAAAAATGTTTTATTATGGTTTATTTATAACTTTTGCAAAATAAAAATTAAAAGTAACGGTTTTCCTTTTAATAAAATATAAAGTAAAAAAAAAACTCAATGGTTAATGTATAAGATAAAAGTAGACAATACTAATAATATTTAAATTGCTTTGCTTAATTTTTTTTACGAAACTTTTTTACATTTCGAAAAAAATTTAAATTACTGTTATGATAATGCGCATGTTAGTTTTTTAAGCTTAAGATAAATAACAATTTTAAAAGTTTATTTTGATCATTATTTCGTTAATTCGCTGCTTAGCTTCTTCAGGATATTTACGAGTATATTTAAAATTATTTCAAAATAGTTAAGAAGTTAAGCAACTAATTACGAAATGTTGATCAAAATAAAATATTAAAATTTTTATTGACCTTCTGTAATTCCATTACGGCTAGTAACGAAATTTAAATTCGGTGTGAATTCATATACTATATGTATTACAACAATAAAATGCATGTATTTACCTACATTAACCAAAACGGTAATGTTAGTAGAGCTATAGGAAGAAAACAACTTTTTCATAAAAATTTGATACACATTCATATACAGTTTGTATATGGATATACTGAAAAGTGAAGTTGTGTAAATTCTTGCATTGAATATTATTCTCTTGCATGTTATATTACTCTCTTTTAAATTCTCGCGCTCTCGTGGATATTACTAGCAATATCCATCAACAAATTTAGCACCAGAAAAAATTTAAATTTACACTACGTAGTACATCTTTATAGTTTAATAGCCTTTGGTCATAGCTTAATAGTGTTTTTACACTACAGCACATCTTAAGGGGAAAGCGTGGAAGATCTACCATCAACTAACCTGTCGAAAAATAAAAAAGGAAGACTAAAAATTTTAGAAATAAGTGTTGCTTTGCAATATCAAATCCATTTGGCTTGAAAATTTTAACTTTTATTTTGTTCAATGAGTGTACATACTTAATTAAACTTGCTCTGTGTGGTCCTTGTCAAATACAAACAAAAATAAGTTCTCATTTCAGGAACAACCAAATTCACTGTTCTCAGATACTTTTCAATATCCATAACATAGGTCCATAAGCGCTTTATGTTTTACCTCTAAAGTCAGACAACCTCGAATATTGGTTGCGTTTTTGTAGGTTTTTTGCTACAAAAATTTGCACATGATCTGGGCAAAATATTAGTCAAATCGGTATATAAACGGATAACATATATATAAACAAAAAACCACCCCATATAAATACTTAAACTCAAGGACTTATGTTATTTTTTGTTCTCTTTCTTTTAAATGAGAGACTTGTATGTATTGTATGTACGCTCTACACATTGAATATTGAGCGATAGTGCATGACTATTGTTGTGTGTGGTTTTAGAGCAGTGGTCGTCAAAACTAAAAATGAGCTTGTATTAGTGAGAGAATTACCCACCAAACGCAAAATGAAGCATTTCCAATATAATTTATTTAAGAAATATTTTACCATTTGTCAATAAAAAAGATACGTATTTTTTTTGTATTTTTTTCTGCCCTTGCATTGTTTTCATCAACAACAAGTAGCCATTCTTTAATTTTTTCTACATAAATGTTTTTTACCATGTCTAAATTGTCCTTTCTTTTCTTACCTTCGAAACTTTTCATGTCACTATGAAAAGAATCGTAATGTCTTTTAATAACATATTCCCTATTTTCTTTAAACATTTGGTAACATAGAAGACTTTGCATGTTACCAAATGCATTATTTATCATGAAATATTTTTCACATATCATTATGTTTTCAAAATGTTCGCTGGACAAGGATTACTGAAAAAAGAGAAAAAAACTGAAACAAAAATTCGTAAGCATCCGCACATGTGTAGCCATCGGTACCTAAACCACGACTGAATACAAGAGCGTAAGAGTATACGTGTGATTGCTTTAGCACAATTGTGCTATGGGACGACGACCACTGTTTTAGAGTTTTTCTCTCTATGTTAAATACGAGTAAACATTGTTGCCAAATTTCATTTGATATTTTTAATTACAAGTAGTTGCTTTCTTGACAGATATAATATAGTTTTAAAATCCTCCATAGCTTTCCACACCGCACCATCTCGATTTTGACCCACTTTTTGAACCCATTGATTTTCACTGTAAAATATTCTGAGTGAAATTACTCAAAAACTATACGGATTCTGAATATAAACTATATAGTTCTGAAATCTGCATTGCAGTAGCTTTCGACCCCACTAGTCCATGGAACCGCACCATCTCGATTTTGACATATTTTTTAAACCAATTAACTTCATATTGTAACATATTTAAAGTGAGATTTCTCAAAATCTACACACTTTCTGAACATAAGCGTAACAGTTCTGAAATCTATATTCGCGTATCTTTCGATTTCATATTTTTTTATTAAATTATTTGGTTCTTTTCATTGTTTTTTACGAAATTTTTGAAAATGCTTTTATTATGTTAGCTTAACAGAGCTATGTTAACATGTTACAGAATTAAAAAATGGAGCTAACTTTTCGTAGCTAACTTCACTGACTTAACGAGTATATATCTCCACTTTTTTTTTAATTTAATTTTAAATATGTATGTCTACTGGCATTTGCACGACAATAACAGGACCATAAGCCGGCCGGCTGATAACGGTCATTAATTCAACAAATCACTCTCTTAAGAATAAATAAACAATATAGTTTTGTATGTACACATGTACTCTTTTAAAAGTGAACAGAAATAACGAAGAAAATTGTAAACAATATGTTTTTATCTTTATTTTGTAAAGAGAAAAAAAAAACGTATGGAAAGATTAAAAGCTAAAACACACAGAAGTAGATACGTGTGTACATACATTAAGATTAAACAAACGCGTGTAAAAACACTTGTCAGGAAAAAATCAATTAAATATTTGTTCTTTAAATTGGCTCTCTGCAAATTTGAACTTTTAAAATAAAAGTGTTTATATTTTATTCTTAAATATGAAATATTTTTGAAGTAATAAATATTTAATAAAAAAAACCCAAATTAATGTATTGAAATTATGTACTTCAGGCTACGCACTGTTTTACTAGCATTGACATATCCAAGTTACTGGCCTGATTATGAGTGGCGTTGTCGTGGTAACGCCGGCCATATATTTTAAATAGGCTTGTCGTGAATTCGACTACGACAACGACACTCGTAATAAGGCTGACTGAATAAATGAAAAAGCCATGATACGCATAGTTCTAGATTAATTTATTAGTCTTGAATAGAATACGTAAAAAAGAACACAACGACATCCGAACAGTTTTACATTTTTTGGCAGTCTCCTGTCTTGGGTTATGTCTGTAGAAAATTTTTTTACATTCTCTGCACGCCACAGAAACTGAAAGTTATACATTAAATTTGTCTCCTTTTGTAACAGATGTTTTTTACACATACGAAAGATCTGCTTTTGTAATTCAGTGTTTGTATTAAGGATGTCTCTACCTTGTATTCTTTTGTCATGACAAGGATACAGCAACACATTAGAAGTCAATGGGTGCGTTCATAAGACGTAATAGATGTTCAGTTGTTGAGTGTTTGATTTAGAAACGCATAGTTGAACAATTCCGCTCAACTCAACAGTTGCTTTATTTGCTGCTATTTTTTTCATCATAAAATATTTTAGCTGCCTAAAGTTACAACATCTTCTTCAACATCAGTCAAGAAAAATCCTATTACAAATCCATGATTTTCGTTAAACAGATTGGTTTAGTTGATTTAAATTATTTTATTATTATAATATTTATTTTGTAATTTTTCTTTTTTTCAACCCGCTTCCAATAGTTGAGTAGCAGTTACGTTTTATGAACGCACCCAATTTTTTTTTTTCAGTTTTTATTATGTACGTTCACCACTCGTCTAAAAGTTCTACAAATTTATGGCATAAAATGAATTAAAAATTACACAAATCAGAAATTTTTAAATTGATTTCTTTATATCTCTAACATGAGGTCTTTGTTATGTGGTTATGTGTCCAGCAAGTCCTATAGACACAATGACTTAAAAGTAGGTATTTCTCTTGTGAGAAGTTTAACTCTTCAAGACATATTAAAAAATTAATTTACACGGTACAATGCAAACAATTAGACTAAATTCACCCACAATATTTTTTATTTGTAGTTTTTAGCTCTTTGTGACAGACGCTTTAAATTATGGACCAATGATGTTCAGAACTATTGAGTGAATTCAGTCTGAAAGAACTTGCAAGAACCTATTAACAAAAACGCTCATTTTCTACGACACTCACTAATCACTTAAAACACACAATTTTTTTTATTTTTTAATGGCGGTCTTACACTATAATACAATTGTTAAGATTTTCATAGAAATTCGACAGAGCTAAGTCAAATGGTATTTGATAGGACTTTTTGGTCATCATTGGATTTTGTCGTTGTTCGTTTGCAAAAAAAAAACAGCCATGATTCAATGAAAATAAATTATATTCATGCTTTAGATCATATTAGTCCGATAACAAGTCCATATTGAACGTCAGCTAAGTATGTATATTCGCTTTTATTTGAAATATAGAAAATTAATATTAATCCCAGACACTGGATTGCTGGAGTGACGTTTTTGGAAAAATCCTTTTTTTCTTCATCGGCAGCATTTGTGTCATCAACTGGGGATGCTTTATGTTTGTTAGCTTGAGGATTTAAACAACTTCGCAATGAAATTAGCACATACGGGAACAAACATAACTACTATTGTGTATACTGAAGCTACGAAGTATAATACTGAAGCTAAAAGTATAAACGTTTAGAAAATTTTCTAAAAATGATGAAAGTCATACTAAAAAATTTTAATTTATTCAATTTTACATTGTAAAACAACCATAATGTACAATTATTTAGTTTACATTGATTTTACTATGTAATGATATCAATACTTATATATTCATTTTCCTTGACAAAAGAATATTTCAAATTGTCTTCTGTAAAATTATTTCTTATAACAAAACGGCGTTAGTTAGTACTCAAAAAGTTTTTTTTTTAATTACAGATAATTTAATAATTATAATTTTATATGTTCAGCCATTGGTGAACAATCATATAATCATTTACTTTGTATGGAAACTGCCACGCCTACTTAAAAATTGTACACTGGAAAATAGATGGCCTGATTTAGGCGGCTATATCTTTCCGCTTGATTTGGCTTAATCATTCATCTGTTCAAATTTGAATTTAATCAGTCAGAGTGTAATATTTCAGTAAAGTTGAGTTAAAAGTATAAAACAAAGAAATGAAAATTAATTTTTTAAGAGTTGAAGTAAATTATAAAAAAGTGTTTCTGAAAAGCTTCCAACAGATTAAACTAAGTTATTACCTAACTTAGATACAAGATGTCGTGTTAGGTTATACTCATGTAAATATTTATAATTGTGACTTAGTAATGCACATTCTTTAAGGACCGCAAGTTGTTATTGTGAAAATTATAAATAGAATTACAAGAGCGTAAATGATTAATTTATGAAATTGGTGTGGCGTAAGTTTTTGTTTTACTTTTAGACGAGTTTAAACATTTTATTAATAAGAAAATAAATTTATTGGCAGCAATAGCAGTAGCTTATTGAATGGAAAAAAATAATTTTGATTTCGAAAAATTTAACTCAAATATTTAATAAAATTAAATTGTAAAGAAATACAAATTCAAAGTGTAGCCTGGTATGTATTCCTTTTGTAAGAATATTGTACTCACTTTTGAACGCGTCCACGGGGATACTTTTTAGACAAAGGCTGAACATTTTGTTGGGTACATTTCATTTATATTGCTATTCGCAAGGTTCTTTGTTACTACTTAAAATTAAACAAAAGCAAATAACAATAAAAAAGCAAAATTAAATAAATAAAAAAAGCTTGTACTACATTTTTCATTCTTCACTCAAAATAAAGAAAATACAACCTCTTCTCATTAAAATTTTCTTTCTCACTTTCAGTGACAGTAGGTGGATAGCTGGTTTGCTTATTATTGTTTAAATATTAAGTTGTTATTAATCTTTCTTTCATTGTGTGTATGTATTTGTGTTATTGGTTGTTTTGCTCTCTGTAATGTTGATTGTTACGAGTATCGTTGTTGCCTTAACAAAGAGATAATGAATTTTTGTAGTATTTCATTAAAAGTGAGCAAAAGCGGGGTAGTCATATCAGTTTTAAATGCGCCACTAGATAAAATAGTCGCCAGCACAAATTATACGGGACGAGTTAATAATAAAATTATAACGTGTTTGATTGAATTAAATTAATTTTATATAATAATTTTGTGTTAAAATAAAAGAAATATTTTTATACAAAACGTAATCTTTTTAACAAAAATCGAGGGACAAACAATGTCTAAACAAGTGAATATGATTCATCCCAAGAAAAAATTTAAAATTATTAATAAAAATTTAAAAAAACTTATGAAAAGTAATTAAAGTGCTTGAAAATATTATTATTTTTTTTTTTAATTAATTTAATTTCTTCTTTTACAATTTCTGCAAAAATAACATGTTTGCTTTGCGTTTTACAAATAAATTGCAATACTAATTCAATAATAAAAGTTTTGTTTATAAATGTTGTGGTTAGAAATTATACATTTTATAATGAAAGTGTTTCTTCTGCTTTTAATTAAAATTGAATGTTTCAATATGTTTCTTTTTTATTCTACAACAATTTATGTGTTGTCATGGTCAAACCAAAAATATTGTATTAATCATCCCAAAGAATTATAACTCATTTGAAATAAATAAAAAATATAATAATATTTTGAGAGAAAAAATAAAAAAACCTATATATTTATGTTATTAAAAAAAAAAAGAACAATTTTAAAAGTAAAACTTTATATGTATGTTTTTCAAACGCTTTATTTAGATCGTGTTGCTGAGTACTCAGATGAAGATGAGGAAGGCGAATTTAGTTCAGGAGAATTTAACGATGAAGCTAATGATCTCGGCATACCGGGCTACGATCCTAAACGTGACTATAATCCTTCTAAGCATGAAATGCGTAAATATCGTAAATTGCAACGTTCCGAAGTTGAGGATGTCGTTGCATTAGGTGCTAATAATCCGGTCGATAGTGATAGTGAATTCGAAATGAAGGATAAAATTTCGTCACGTGCTAAAATAAGCAGGGTAAGTTTTAAAAAACAAATTGAAAAGGCTACTTTATTTGAGTCTATTTTTATTTTTTGATTAATCATATTAAAGAAATTGACATTTTTTGTGACTGACAATAGTAAATGCGACTTAAATATGATAATGTATCAGCCAGTTATAAATCAATTTATTTAATAATAATTTCAAGTATCGTTCTTGTAGTGATAACACCACAGGGCAACGCCAACCCTATGTTGTATATATATAAGCTTTTCACAAATTCAATTACGAAAATGGCAATCGCAATTTTATCGAGAAAGTCATTTTAGACTTTCAAAATGTATTCCTTTGTATAGCGAAAACACCTAAGAAAAGTATAAAAATCAGTGTATCACGACTCACATTACAAAAAAAAAGTTGTCTAATGAGAAGTAAATTTAATTTAATTTTTTGTTACAGAAAAAGGAACCAATTGTGCTGAATTTTAATAGCAAAATACAATTCAAATTCTATTATGTATCATCAGAAATTATTAAATGTATAAATGGACAGTCGTTTCCTACTAGACCTTTTTGCCCGGTCCGGTCCTTTATTATATGAGTCGGTATCCTTAAAGAACGTATGTTCCAATTTTTAGAGAAATCTCTTTAAAAATAGAATTTAAAGCCATTTACTACTTTACGAAGTGGTAAAAAGATATTTAAAAGCATAATTTCAGGCTTAAATTTTGAACAGAGGCTATTGAAAATTGTTGAAAAGTGGGTGTAAAAATAGGCGTGGCCGTTCCAAAGTATAGAAACTTTATGTATCAAATTGCAGACAAATCCGTTGGAAAACAAAAAAAGATTTTATAACGAACAAAGAAACAAACAGAATATAAATTTTATTTATATAGACAGATACAAATAATGTAGTGAAGGGTATATTAATAATATAAATTCAGTAACTCATGTTAACTTTTTGCTCAGAGTAACTGCAAAAAGCAAAAAGCTAGCAAAATTTAGACTCCAATTTTAAATTTACTTCGTTTTTTAAATTGTCTCCGAGATATGCTGGTAAACCTAAATGAAAGAAATGCAACGCTATATATGTATAACTTAGATATAACTTGAAAACAATGGGCCATAATCATAGTCACAAAAAAGTAGGCTTTTAAAATTGTTTTTAAAAAGATACCGTCTTTAGTGTGACTATGATTATGGCCCAATTTGTTTTAGTTAGGTAAAAATAAAATTCGAAAATTCGCCTTGAAATTTCTTTCAAATCGCACTGGCATAGTTTTCAAAATATGGTACGAGTAGAAGTTGTTACGAAGAAGAACATTTCTTATAAAATTTTTTTAAAGTTATTTACAATATACATACCCCTCACTGTTTTAGCCAAATATTTCTATATTTAATTTTGCACATTCTTCTTAAATATTTAACAAAAAAATGTTTAATGAAATGGAAAATATTGATTAAGATAATTTTCTCTGATCTAAAATTAGTAATTTATTTTAGTTTACGAAAAACATCGGATGGGATCCTTATTTTAAAAGCAATAAAATGTCTGTAGGTACGCAATTTGTAAAAAATATCTAAAATGAATAAAAAATAAATAAAAATATACCAAACAAAACTGAAATAAATATTTAATATCAAATAAAGAAATTAAAATTAACGGTAAAAATCAAAAACTATCCTCCAATAAGATTTCTGTATTCGTAGTTCTATTACTCACGAAGCATTTAAAAGACACACAGGCATCTGTGAATTGGCCTCCAAGATTTTGTGATTTAACACCGCTAGACTACTTTCTGTGGGGCTATGTAAAGTCATTGGTCTATGCGGATAAGCCACAAACGCTTAACCATTTGGAAGACAACATTCGCCGTGTTATTGGCGATATACGGCCGCAAATGTTGGAAAAAGTCATCGAAAATTGGACGTCCAGATTGGACTACATCCGAGCCAGCCGTGGCGGTCATATGCCAGAAATCATATTTAAAATGTAATGCCACAAGATTATCTTTCGGATAAATAAAATTCATGTCAATCGAATAATCCATCGTTGTTTTATTGCAATTTAAAGTTCTATACGTCTATAAAAAGCTCCCTTTATAAGACCGATTGGCTGTAGTGCAATTTAGTAACTTTTATTACGAACATTCGCATTGAAAAAACTACATATAACGATATTTTATCGAATTCGGTATTCAGTAACTTTTCGACAAAAATATTCGGTAGATAAAAACTGATGTGCTATTAATTTCGTCGCAAACTATTCATCGCTAAATATTTCGAATATTCGCATCGTAAAAAGTTACTGAAACGCAATACTGGCTTCGCATACGTGTATATGCCTGTAGTGCGATTCAGTAACACAAGTCATACTTTTTTAAAGTAGATGTACAACTTTTAATTTTATTTATAACAAGTTTTCTCACCTGCTCTCGCCCGATCCTTTGCTACGTGAGCTCAAATTCTAAAAGTAAAGAAAGTATGTAATAAATTTCAAAGAAATCCTTTGTGAAAAATAAAACTTTAATCATAAAAAAATCCATATAATGTGCTTTATTAAAAAGTGGTTATGTCGACCCTTCTGGAAGTGTAGATATTATATGTAGTAAATTAAAAAGAATCCGTACCAAGAAAAAAAGTTTTACAAGAAACAAACAGAAAATTAATGTTATTTATATAGATTAAATCGATCTGTCATACATATGTGTTCGCTTAGGTGTGCGATTCTAAATGTAATGCTTATAAATGAAATAGCATTACTCAACTGTAAATAAAATCAAAAGTTAGATTTCAGGTGCTCTTTTCTAAAACCATACATACTCGTACTTATGGGCTCGTACCTTATGGGCTGATACTTTGAGGAATAGCCATTATCACCGGCATTAAATTTCAAAAGTAGCGCAATCAAATATATTTTGTTCGCTTGGCTATTTTTGTAAAAATTTCTTAAAATTTTCAAAAAAAAAAAAAAAAAAAAATAAAAAATAAAAAAATAAACCAAAATCATCAACTTGTAAAATGCAGCAAATGCATTTTTTTAAATCTTTCAAAATATCATAAGCAGCAAAGCTCATTATATAATTTTAGAACCACTAAGCAACCAGAGATGAAACTTTTGAGGGTAGAATTTTGAAAAACTCAGCTTTTTATTTTGAGTTTGTATAAAAGAGACAGATATAGTGTTTTAATATTACGAATAAGAGAAAATAAGCAAAATGAAAAATTTTTTGTTTTAAAAAACATTAACTAAAAAGTTATTTCCGTAATGAAAATGCACATGCCGGAGATTCTTATATATACGTTTATTGTTATGAAGTATGGAATTTAATGTAAAAGTGATAACAAACACAAATTTTCATGTTTTAAAATTCATGTTTACGAAATGTAAATAATGAAAGTGTAAATTTTTTAGAAATACCTGAGCAAAACAAAATAAAAATTTTGAGTTCGTGCAAAAAAGACAGAAAGAAAATGTATACTATATCTGCACTCTGACACCTCTGGTTGCTCGGTGTTTAGAACTAAGTGACAAAAAATATTATAAATCAGTCACGCTTTATCTTTACAATTAGCAAATAATAAAAATATCTGATGTTTTTAAAATTATTGTGTCACAAATTACTCGAAATACTCTATATCAAAAGCAGAAAAAAAAGTATACGAGTGAAGTATGTGTCATATTCGTTATATATTTGCACTTGTTGTTTTGTTTATAGTACATACGTATAGATGTTTGTATGTATGTTTATATTATAAAATGCAAAGAAAGTGAAAGATGGATATTTATAGTAATTGTGTCCTGTAATTTTGTGACATCTCTCCCTCGAAAACGTAAATATTATACTCATACTGTAGATACAAGCAATATTTCGTTATGTGCGTGCTTTTCCAAACTAACTAATTTAGGATAATTAGAATTTTTTTATAAATAAACAATTTATAATGTTCAGTTTTGTGTTGGCAAGGTTCATTCATACTCTTTACATACGCACAGAAATGCATATAGTTTATTAATAGCGAAATTCACGCTTTAGTATAAAGTTCCCTGGTAACTCTTGTACATCTACAATTTATTATAAATATAAAAATATCAAAAAATTTTACACACGAAGGGAAATGTGTCTTGTAAAGGGTGTCTGAACAAGAACGCAAGATTTAAATTTTGCGCCATTCGAAGTGTCATTGTTTGACATTTGAACAATTGTTATTGTTTGCTAGTAGAAGGTACGAGGTTAGTAAAAAATGAGCATGGGCAGCGAAGGGAGTTCGTTAATTGGGTATTGGAGAGACAACATGAAAATGCTGATTTTGCCGATAAAATCATCTTCAGTGGCGAGGCCCATTTCCATCTTGATGGCTTCGTCAATAGGCAGAATTGTCGCATTCACGAGAAGCAAATGTATCTTCAACGTGTCACTGTGTGGTGTGGTTTTTGGGCTGGAGGAATCATTGGACCTTTTTTTTATGAAAATGAGGCAGGTCAAGCGCAAACAGTCAATGGTGTTCGGTATCGTGAAATGATAACCAGTTTTTTCTTGCCTAGAATTGAAGAAATGAATGTATAAGGCTTGTGTTTTCAACAAGACGGCGCCACATGTCATACAGCCAGAGAAACAATTCAATTGCTGCATCAGTCATTTATTTAAAATTTAAATCTTGCGTTCTTGTTGGGACACCCTTTACATCTACAAGTATGAAAACAGCTGGCGCTAATTCTTGCCAAATACTAATTTTAAGCTAAAAGGTATTTTGTAAGTTTTAAGAAACTAATTTAAAAATTACTTTCAATTATATCAAAAAGACGCCCATTTTTTGTATTTAAACTGCCAGAAAAAATATATTTGTTTTCAATCAATCAACTAATTTTCTTTGCAAAAGTCTAACAACGAATTTGAAAGATTAAAAAAAAAATACTTATATAAGTTAAGCCAGCTTACAATTCAAACAATTGAAACATCCCAGGCCGAAAATGCCAACCGTACAAAAACTCAAACGCTGGCGAAATACTTTTCTAGTAGAAAACTAAACTGTTTTGCTGAAGTTGGAATATATTACCAGGAAAATGTTCTCACAATGTTATTCCTTAGAAGGAAATTTATAGTTCTCCGTTGCTCAGTATAGTTTAGAACACCCAATACAAAGGGGAATCAAAAACAGCTTTTTGAAGAAAAGATCGGAGTATAATCTTTTCTCTCTTTCATTATAGACCAAAACTTTTTTTTTTATTTATTGAAGAGATTCATATCATCTACATCTATACAAATATTATAAAGCGGAAAAATTTGTTTTTTTTTTGGTTGTTAGGATAAACTGTAAAACGGCCGAACTGATTTAAAAAATTCTTAATAAAAATCTACATTATCAGACAGTAAAATTGCCTGTATAACATAGGGAAGATTCGAAGATTAACCAATTTAAAATATATTTTCCAACGGATTTTCTTTAAAATTTGGTACATAAAATTACCCCATATACTCGGGGCCAATTTGTATTGGCCACACGGCAGCGGGTAAAACAGCTAATCAAAAGCTAGATTTTAAACAAATTGCTCAGAACTTTTATATATACAATCTGCTTAGTCTAAGAATTCCTACACATTGGGAGAAACCGGGTAAAATTAACTTATCTATGAATTCTGATTACATTTTAGACAAAATAATCATGATTACAAGTGTATTTATTAATTAATTATTTTTCTCTTAATTTTAGACCATTTCGCTGCAGCAACGTAATTTTAAGCAAAAAATTTTTGCACTATTGAAACGTTTTAAAGCTTCCGAAGAATTGGAGGGTGAAGTTAATCGCGGTACAGCTGCTCTACGTGGCGAACGTGATTTGGATGCCTTATTTCAAGAGCTTGAATCGTTGTCATGTTGTGAGGGTGATGATTCTGGTCCCGACATTGATAGTCTATCAATTGGATCAACACCTAAACCCTCCTTGCGGCCATTTTTTACAAATTCTCGCATAATGTTGCATGATATTGGCACTGGTAGTGGTAAGTTTGATTAAATTTAATTATTTAATAGTTAAAAACTTGTTTTACTTTACTCTCTAATTTGTCTTTTTGTTAAAACATTTCCAAGTACATCAAACATTTTTTTTTCTTCTGTATTCAAAAAAATGAAGAAATAAAAACAAATAACTAAAGAAACTTTACAATTAGTGGTACTAGTACTTTAAAGTGTTTGTTGGCAATTTATGTATGTAATTATTCACATTTAGTTTTTCTATGATAGTTAACTATTATCTTAAACAAATTAAATATTTAGTAAAAGTATTACGTCAATATGATTTATAGTTACTGAATTTTAGCTACTACTCTTTCAATTTTTTTAAATTTTTAATTTGTTAAGTGGATGTATGTATTTCATTTATATTCAATTAACTGTAACAGTTTTTTTCCTTGTTTTGATTATAATAATTGTAGTTTTTCATTTATTTTTGTACTAATTAAATTTATGCATATATAAGGACACTTAAGGTACTTCTAAAATATATGACCAAAAAACCGTATAACCACTCTACATACATGTTTAATATTTTTTTAAAATATTTGTTTTGCAGTAATTTAAACTTTCAATAAAATACTATTAGTCCAATCAGGAATATTCCCTAGGAATTTTTTCCCAAGGAAAATTTTGGTTTTTGGGAAAAAATTCCCTAAATTACAGAATTTTCTATGTTAAAAAAGAAAGAAATTTTTTTATGATAAGAGTTCATAATTGCCATGATATTTTATCTCACAAAGATACAGCTCGCACTATATAGAAAAAAATAGTGTAAGGACTAAAATTTTCTGGGGAGTACGTGAATTTATCTTTGGATATAAATTCCTTACATACTAGAAAATAATATAAATTTAATTCTAACTTCTAGGTTTTGTTTTAAAACAAATCTTTGATTAATAATAGTTAAATAAAAAACATGAGGAACTATTATTCAATGATTAGTTCAATGATAATTTTGTATTTAAATACAAAATTAATATAAATTGAACAAAGTAGAGAATTAGGGTTATAATGGTAATAGCATCAACACCATTTATAACATTATCAAATGTATGCAATATTATCGTTGGAAAACGCGAAATGTGTATTTACTGCAGACACTTTCCGAAGTACCTGTAGTGGAAAAATGTTCATTTGAATTGTATTGAAATCTCGAGTACCGTAATTTTGTAAATAGCCTAGCGGCTCTCTTGGCATTTCAATTGAATGTTACATCCTCTACTTTAGTTTGTCAATATAAGGCAGTGTTATTCCATCTGGCACGTCTGGTATGGATTTCTGCTCACAGCGGCTTTATTAGTAAATAGCAGACGGAAGAATTGGCTAAGGTTTGCTTTAACATGGAGGCTTTTATGTCAGTGGCAGTCGCTGTATCGCTGTAGTATCAAGAAGGGTATTCTTGAATTGTACCAAAGAAAGGCGGATACGAGATGGTAAAGTCTAGAAACTTGTAAGGTTACTCATCAATTATGGCCCCGCCTTGATAATAAACGCTCTGTTTAGCTGGTGAGCAGGATTAGAGAGAATATCTTCAGACTGGTGACTATGATAACTGGTCACTGTGATAACAGGCTGGGACTGCCCTTGCACCTTCTCTGCGAGTGTCCGGCTCTTATGGCTTCGAAACACAAATTTCTTGGTGCACATCTGATGACCGAACTACCCGAGATATCGGGAGTAGGGTTAGGGGACCTTTTCAGATATCTAAATGACACGGGGTGAATCTAGGTCACTTTACGGCTACATAGTCTTGGCGAGTAGGTGGTTCAAAACGAAATCTTGCAATTAGGCTGCCACGTAAATCAACCAACCAACCGTAATTTGGCCCCAGGGAGATAATTCTTTCAATCGTATACTAGTGAGGTCGTGCTCTAACATTTGAGTCATTCATCACTTGGGATTCTATAAGTCCTTAACGAAATTTCTAGTAATAGCTATCGATTGCCAGTGAAATTTTTTTGTTAATTTTGTCGTTACTTACCAAATAAGTGATTAAAAATAAAATGTAAGTTAACTCTTTTAAATTAAGAAAATAAAAAATAAGTTAAGCATTTTAAGTCAAAGTGCTGATATATCTTTTTTATTCGAATTTTATTACAGTTTATATTTTCTTTAGACTCAGAAGAACATTCAAAAAAAATACAGAATGATCCGCTTTTAATGTGCAACATTTTGTTTTCTTTAACTTGATTTTCACTTTTGCCTTTTTAAAATTGTTGCTGTACACTGTACAAATATAATTTCGTTTACAATATTACCATGTATGTTTATGTTCTTTCAAACATTGGAGCTTTTTCGTACCTAGTATCAGAATTGTAAACTTTTTTACTATCTCGACATATAAACAATTTATCACGACTGATAGAATTAGACCCCATCAAAAAATGTATTTTCTAGCGACGTTGTAATTCTATATAACAAGAAGAAAAAAGTTGATAGCCCAGTACTAGGCCTGGTGACAATGCAATAAATATTATCTAAGCCAAGAAAATGTCTTTCATACATTGGCAGCCTTGTCTACCACTTAAAATACAATCAGACAACTTAATGTTTACAATGTGGTGTGATGGTGAGTCATTGGTAAAATTTTGAAATACTTCATCATGCAATTTGTAGTGTTTTAACACTTATTTTTAATGCGTTACATTTAAGTATGCATATTTGTGTCAATAATTGCTGCAATGTTACGAGTATGTTATGCTCCAACTTAAGATTTTCTCATGCGTGCATATTTTTATGCTTCACATATATGAAGTTTTTAAATAATAAATAAAAGAGAAAATCAAACAAGTACCTACATACTTGTAAGCCGCATATACTACACATACATACGTGCGATCTAATAAAAGTATATTTGTATACCCAGCAGTAATTGAAGCTAATGACAGATTTAAAAATCTAGTGTGATAAATTTTTTTATTGATATATTTCTGAAAGAGTTTAATTTTTGCCATTTCATCAGGCCTCTCATCTCATGTCAACAGCAAAAATAAAGGAAATAAATAAGACAATTTGTTTTAAACGTAAATATGTAGCTCATTTACTTCAATAATGTCATAATTCAAAAAATATGATTTTAGAGAAAAATTATTTAAAGTTTTCAATTTGCTTGCTATGGGAAAAATTTTAAATATTTTATTCTGAAAATAAAAGTGTTTAAAATATTTTTTATTATTTTTACAGCATATAAAAAAATATGTTAAAAAAAATTAACTTAAAAAAACATTTTTTTTTTGAGCTATGACGCAATTAAAGTAAATGAGTGAAGTGCACGTAATAGTAAGCTCCACAAGCATACTTGAAATGCCTTACAAGCAGTTTTTATTATAAAATTTTAACGTGTGGCTTTCAAGTATACTTATGCACCCTTTTGGTACGTATATACCAGCATGTACATATATTTCAACCTTTTAAAACAACTCTAAACAGCTGTTAGTTCTCCACTAGTATGTGTGAGAGGGTGGGAACGAATGAAAAAGAGTATTATGATAATCACTTCAAATAACAATTGATTTTCTTGTGTAAAAATCTCATAAAAATTGGAGACTTATTATTATTTGATATTTTTCATATGAATTTTTACAGTAAAAAAGCTTAAGAACATTTTGTAAGTGCATAGAGCCCAATCAAAATCAGTTTTGTAAGCGGAACCTCACATTATTTAAATAAAAAAAAATTGTGTTGCATTTTAAACTTTCAATAGCAGCCAATATTTCTGCTGTGTATGAAATTGTAATCCACAATATGCGAAAGAGCTCAGTACACATTAGTTCGTTTTTATAATATAAGTATTTAATAACTGCAAAATATGAGCTTTTTTTTATACTCCAATGTGGTGTTTATGGCGCCTCATTTAAAAAAAAAAAAATGATAAGAAAAAAAAAACAAAAAAAAAACTAATGAATAATTATAATTACGCAGTATTTTTTGCCCATATTTAAATATTAATAACTAAAAACAAGTAAAATTCGAGTCGTATATATCCTTCAATGTGGTAACCAAATATTCATATTACATTTGTAATTTTACGCATTCTTCTTAAATATTTAACAAAAAAAAAAATAAATTATAAAAAACATTTTTAATATGTTAATAAAGAAATTTATGTTAACGATTTTAATGAAAAAAATCAGTTCTTTCCGGCAAAAATATTCGGTACGATAGAAATCGTTATTTGCGATGATTATTTATGTGCTGTTACCCCTCGTCTATACCTAACATATATTGCAGAAACTGTCAAAACAATGTTATGTCTAGTGTTGACTACTCAGTTTCATTGACGGCAATATACTCGTATGTTGTAATAATTGCTAGTCAATTTTTGTTAACAATTATTGCTAACATAAAACGTCAAATTTGTTTTTCAATTACTTGGTATTTATAGACTTTAAAGTCTACGTCAACTTTTTTTGGATGAGAGCATAAATAAGTAAATCATGTGGTTATTTTCTTATAAAAATTTCTTCAAACTGCTTCAAATCCATTCTGTAAAAATCTTGGAATTACTTTTTAATTATGAATTAACATAAATATGTGTTCTCATACTTTAACATAAGAAAAGCTGTAAGCTCTGTTATTCTGCTGACGTTTTTTCTCTTATTGCTGGTTTCCCTATTTTTAAAAACAATAAAATGTCTGTAGGTATTCAATTTTTAAATTTAAAAAAAGAAAAAATTTAAGAATGTAAAATAAATTACACTAAATTTAATTTAAAATGTAAGAAAAAATTGTTTAACGAAATCATACTGAAATAAATATTTAATATCAAGTAAAGAAATTTCAACTAACGGCAAAAGTTAAAAACTATCTTCCAATAAGATTTCTGCATTCATAGTTCTATTACTCACAAAGCATTTAAAAGACACACATGCATACACGTTTATATAAGACCGAATGCCTGGTCGCATAAGTATCCATAAAAACCAAACAGAAATTATTGAAAAGCCAAAATTTCCGTAGTCTTTTTGAGTTTTCTTGGCCACTGATTTTTTGCACAAGCTGTCAACCGTGCAAAATAAGCCGATTGGGCTTAGCAACTGAAAGATAGAAACAACTGCCAGATTTATATATTAAACTCTTCTGTACGTTGTCTAGGAACTTCAGAGAGTTGATTTCAACGACTACACGAACAGACGGACGAACATCGCTTATTCGACTCCACTATTTATACGGATTCAGAATATACATGTATATTATAGGGTATCATATATTCGATCTAGAAATTACGTAATCACATACTTATACTCGTATATATTCTTCTTACTTACAATATAAAAGTATAAAAAGTAATTACAGATTGGTAAGTCATCATTAAAACTCATATATGACAAGTTTTGCATTAACAAAAACTAAACGAACAAAAATATTTTAATATTTGTAATTACTAATATTAAACAATTAATATTAAGCTCTTTCAACTTATTCACTTTCATGTTCAAATGTTGTTAAAAAAAAAGCATTTTCGTAAAATATAGTCTCCTGGAGTTTTGTATTACAAAATATTAATACCCTATAAAATTTCAAATTCGAATTTTACTTTTGTTTCACTTTGTGATAATGAATTAAACCTTCCGTTATTACGCGCCACTAATTTTATTTGCTTAGTTGGGCAATTTTAGTTGCGCAACTCTTGAGTTTATAGGAGAGAGAGGAAAAGAGAAGTTTTCAATTCTTTCCATTTTCTTTCCTCCCTATCCTATAAACTCAAAAGTTGGCAACTTAAATTGCCGTGCCTGTTCCCCGGCTTATTAATTAATTAAATGATTAATGAAACTATGCTCTTCCAATGCATTTAAAAATAAAGGGTGTTTTTTTATAGACGTATAGAACTTTAAATTGCAATAAAACAACGATGGATTATTGACATGAATTTTATTTATCCGAAAGATAATCTTGTGGCATTACATTTTAAATATGATTTCTGGCATATGACCGCCACGGCTGGCTCGGATGTAGTCCAATCTGGACATCCAATTTTCGATGACTTTTTCCAACATTTGTGGCCATATATCGGCAATAACACGGCGAATGTTGTCTTCCAAATGGTTAAGCGTTTGTGGCTTATCCGCATAGACCAATGACTTTACATAGCCCCACAGAAAGTAGTCTAGCGGTGTTAAATCACAAAATCTTGGAGGCCAATTCACAGGTCCAAAACGTGAAATTAGGCGGTCACCAAACGTGTCTTTCAATAAATCGATTGTGGCACGAGCTGTGTGACATGTTGCGCCGTCTTGTTGGAACCACAGCTCCTGGACATCATGGTTGTTCAATTCAGGAATGAAAAAGTTAGTAATCATGGCTCTATACCGATCACCATTGACTGTAACGTTCTGGCCATCATCGTTTTTGAAGAAGTACGAACCAATGATTCCACCAGCCCATAAAGCGCACCAAACAGTCAGTTTTTCTGGATGTAACGGTGTTTCGACATACACTTGAGGATTAGCTTTACTCCAAATGCGGCAGTTTTGTTTGTTGAGGTAGCCATTCAACCAGAAGTGCGCTTCATCGCAAAACAAAATTCACTTATGAAAATCGGGAACAACGGCAATCTCGTTTTGGGCCCATTCGACGAATCTACGCCTTACTTGATGATCGTTTGGCTTCAATTCTTGCAATTGCCAAACCAAACTGAGAATAAATCACTTGACAGCTGTTAAATCGGTCGCCATCTTGAACAGTAATGCCAACTTAAAGTTCTATACGTCTATAAAAAACACCCTTTAGAAGACGTGACGGGACTTATTATAATAACATTCTGTGTATGCAATTTTTCTTGCAGATGGCCATATATCAAACTTTGTTTCTGATGTTCTCTTCGGAGAACGGAATCGCATGATTTTGTTTTCAACAAATAAGTTATTCTGTAGCTTGCCACTACAGATCGAACTATTAAATAGGGTAGTGAATAAATCCCTTATGATGCAGTTCAAAGAGAATAACTTCCATTTTTTATTGTTTTCTAAAAAGACATACCAAAGTGGTAATACTGCTCATTCACAACGGGCAAAGAATCCGAAAAAGAAGAAAATTTAAATAAGGAAATACTTATTTTGCCTCTTAATTGCCAGTTCTTATGAGGTAAAATCTTCTCTACTCTTCATTCATATATTAAATATGTACAATGAGTACAAAGGATAATAATTTTCATGAATTGCATCTCTCTTATCCAAAAAAAGTTGACGTAGACTTTAAAGTAAAATTTATGAAAAAATTATATGAAAAATTTCTTTAACTTTGGCAATTAGACTTAAACCACAAAATAAAACTTCAACTGTATAAATAGGTGAGTGAGTAAAAACTGTCATGTGGGAAAAACGCATTGGAAGAAAACTTGATTTTAATTGAAATTTAAATACATGTAGGATTGACCCCACAACAGCTATGAAGGTCAGACAGACAAACACAGCAAAAACAAGACGTAACTAAAAGACAAAGTTAGCAACACTCCACAGATACAGAAAAGCGATAACGGACGATAAGACAAAAAACACGGGAGTTCTATTTTAACAGGCAAAGAAATAAGACTTAGAGAAAAGTGACTAACACAAAATATCATCGAACGTTTTTTTTTCAACTAGTGCTTATTTCGTGAATGGTAACACTTAGCTCGTGTCTGATTTGACAGATAATTAGTTTTATCCTTCCGCTGAAAGAATATGGTTGTGTTTTCGCTTCGCTAAGTGGGCCTGCGATCGACTTACAGAAGATGCAGATTTTGCCAAAAAAAATCATCTTTTCAGATGAAGCTCATTTTGATCTTGGCGGATATGTAAACAAGCAAAATTGTCGCATTTGGGGCACAGAAAACCCGCACGCATACATTGAAAAGCCGACGCATCCAAAACGAGTCACTGATGGTGCGGATTTTGGTCCAGAGGCATAATTGGGCCATTTTTCTTCGAAAATCAGCAAGGAGTGGCCGTTACAGTCAATGGCGTTATCGGGCCATGTTGAACGAATTTTTGTTCACAAAAATTGAAGGATATTGGCAACATTTGGTTTCAACAGGACGGCGCTACGTGCCACACAGCCGAAGCTACACTCGATGTTTTGCGCCCTGTTTCAAAAAAAAAAAAAGTTATTTGGCGGACCCTATATATCTTTAATTAAAACACTGAACAATTACAAATTTAACATAAACATTTAATGAAATAATAAACTGAACATTTATAATGAATTTAAACATAAACAAACGTTCTTTTATTTAACTAAGTCTAATTGTCGATCTCCAAATCGCAATTAGCGAATACGTAGGTATCTAATACCACATACATATGTACTCGTCACTGTCTCAGTAACAACTAAATGATAGAGTAAAGGAAGGCGTGTGAACTGCTATCAGCCCAATTGTGGTCTGAGATACCGATGCACTTAGTCGAAAATTCATTGCTCAATTTGTCGTTTCTATCATTTCACTAGGGTTTCCTTTTATTTCTATTTACCAGTATTTAGTGCAAATTTCACTTTTGTTATTGTTTGTTTTCAAACTTTTGCAATTTATATCTCAAGTATTATTCAGAAAATGAGTGCGCAATTAATATTTAATCTCTTTTTAATATCAAAATATAATAACTTAAATGTATTTGTTTTCACATTCAGCTAAGTAGTATGGATGTACAAAAACACATAAAAAAAAATAAATAAATTCTTTTCAAATGGAAATAACAAGTACGGAAGTATAATTTACGCATGTTTTTCAATTTATATTTGACATGCATACGAGCACATTATCATTTATTTAATTATACTTAAATTCATTTACGAAAAAATATATTTAAATATGAATAAAACTTTATACTTATGTACTTATGTCAATACAGTCGACTCTTTATAATTTAAAACTCGTTGTTAATTGAAATCTTTCGATATGTTGGCCTGTCTCTCAGGTCCCTCGGTAAATTGAAGAAAATCCATGGAATTTTGTGATTTCACTGACATTTGTGGGTGCATTGTGAGGATTTTCTGAGCCCCAAATTCCCCAATTTTGGGTATTCACGAAGCCACTCAGATGTAAATGTACTTCTTCGGATAAAATGATTTTTGTTTTTTCAAAAATTGGCTTCATTTACCCTTGGAACGAATTGCCGGTGCGAATATTTTATTCCATAATTAATTGGAACATATTTTCTTTACAATCCAATAAAAAATCACAGCTGTCTTAAAAAATACGTATTTTATTTTAAAGTGTAAAGTGCACTCTTATTGATACACTCTTTACTTGCATAGTGAAAGCAGCGATTTGCTTTTGAAATTTTTTTATATTTAAAATTTGGAGTAAAATGATTTTTAAGGGTACTTGTCACTTTTCAACTTATTTCTTTAAAGAAGTAAATAAATGTGTACCAAAAATGAAAAAACTTTAAAACATTTCCTTCCAATCAAAATGCAACTGTTTCAATTAATGAGTACTAAAGCCCATTACAATTTACTAATAGTTAAAGTTAAGATAATCTTCTTAACGGAAGCTTCGTTCCCATAATTTTATTGGAAACAAAAACCAGTTTTGGTGTATTGTTTTTGTTTTCAATACAATTTCGCGATTTAAGTGTTCATTCAGACCCTAAGTATTGAATGATTTGTCTTGAAGTTAACATTTCATTATAATCAAGCCAGAAAGCGATTGTCTTACAAAAGTTCGTTAAATGGAAGTTTCCCTTTACTATATATTTTTTTAAGGAAAATATTATTTTCTATTTTTCTTTAAAAAAAAATCTGTAATCTGTCTTCTCTCAAGCAAAGTTATCATTATGTTATTCGTAGTACAATATAATGGCAGGGTTAATATTAATTATGACACCTACACCCATTTAAGCATACGATTAAATATTTTATTGCACTATTCATTATCGTACTTTTAGTTTTTCTTTTTTTCATTTTTTTCTTCTTTTTAAGTAATTACCGATTTTATTAGTTCTAATACATATTTTATTTATTTTATTGTAATTGCATGGCTTGAATTCGAAATTTCTTTTGCAGGCAACATTGAGCGCGGATCATCGGATAAAAGCGATCAATTGACCAATTCGTCGTTTCAAATTGAAAATAACAGACAAAAATGCATACATTTAACAAACAATAACAATTCGGCTACAACACCAGGTCTGTGTAATTAATAAAACAAAATTAAAGTTACTTCTCTAAAATTATATTCATTACCTTTATCACCTAAATTATTAAATTAAACAAAGCAAATTTAAAAGAAATTTAAAAATAATTCACATTCTCCACAATTTCTGAAAAAGTAAGAAAAATTGTTCTTTTGCTTTTATTTCATTTCGTCCTGTTTTATACTTGTGTATATTGATTTCAGTTATATATTTTCTGTTCTATATCTCTCCTTTTCTGTCGTCTTCACAAACGAATTTTTTTTTTTTTTTATTAATTCACTTGAAATTATTGATCTCCTATTGTTGTCAATGTGGTGGTGTGTATGTAAAATAATGAAATGTTGTCAGAAAATGAAAATCACTTTTTTTCTATCATAGCATCGTGTCGGAAATGGAAATGGTTTTAAAAAAATTTCAATAAAATGTTGGATGCATGCATGTCACCATAATTTTTGTGCATAAATTTGTGATATTCTTTAAATTTAATTAAGTATTTAATCAATATGACAATTTTTTAACACATCATTTTTAATTACAGAATAAATTTTTTCTGTTTATCCTTCTCAACATTAAAAATTGTCATTCTTTAGAAATTAAAAAAAAAATCAGCATATAAAAATTTCCAAAAATTTTGAAATATTTTTTAATAAAATAAGAAGATATAAAAAAATCTTAAATCACCCAGCGCTGAAGAACAATCGTCTGACAAAAATATTAATAACAGCATAAAGCTATGGTCACATTAAACAAATATTTGTCGAAATAAGCATAACCACTATATCATCTACATATACGTTTATATAATTTGAAGAAATATTAGCTTAGATTAGTTAAATTTTTCTTAAATTACAGCATACTTGCTTTATTACATTATTTTAATTAATTTGAGGTAAAAGAAGTCATGCTTGACTTTCAAAATATTTGTCAGAAAGTAGTGGTTACGCTTATTTCGGCAAATATTTGTATAATGTGACCGTAGCTTAACTCACTTAGTTTTGTGAAAATAAACATAAGATTTGGTTCACAAATAAATACAACTAAATTTTTTGCATTTCGTCTATAAAATTATTAAATATTTTACGCTCATTTGCATTTCTTGCGACTATATTTTTAACGAACAATTAATTGTATGTACTATTTTTTTTTTTTTTAATTTTCTCCAACTTTACTTTGGATCCAACTGAAGTTTCATTCAAATTTCTCGAAAAGCTCAAAATATTTGAAACTTGTAAAAAAGCTAATAAAAAATCAATTAATTATTATCACACTCTGACGATTTATTTGATGAAATTTGATTATACTTTTTCAATTAATTACTTCAGAGTGCAATTTCATAAAAAAAATTAATTAATAATGTTCTAAAAATCACATTTTGTCAATAGGATTTAAAAGCACAAAAAAGATGTTCTGTGCATATAATTTTGTGATTTCAACTAGAAAGAACGTTAAAATAAATTATATAAATAAATTATTCAATGTGTTCTTTATTAATTTTGCTAAAAAACTAGTTGTGTTATAACAAAATAAAACACTAACAATTAAAAAAAATAAATAAAGGCGCCTTTTTTGCTGTAAAATTTTTATTTGCTCTTATGTTTTCTTTTGTGATCTTTTCTTTCGAAAAGATAAAATCACACCGAAAAATACAAAAGAAGTGCGATTTCAAAACCACATTTGATATGCAATTATGTGATTTTCATATATGTATATTTGTAATATGTATATTTTGTAATATTGCAATTTTTTTTACTGTGTAGTCCTTAATTTAAAAAAATTCAAAAACTTAATCCTATAAATTATAATTATTTATTTTTATAACAATATTTCGCTTTTGAAGAAGTTACAAAAAGTTGAAGCGGAATATCGGCATAAAAATAAAAAGTTATAATTCGACCTGAAGCTTTTGAAACAACTATCCGTTGTCGTAACAAAAGAAAAGGTCTAAAAGCACAATGAATAATTATTTTTATACATATTTACTAATCTATCTAAAAAGCAAACATATCAGTGTGTCTTTAGCATAAAATAATTTTCCTAGAAACTAAAATATATTTATAAGTAATCACAATTCAAAATGTATAAAATTTTTATCCTTTGATCTCCGTGTGCAATTATTACCTACCCTAAGATATGTAAATATTAGCTTGTTTTCTAATATGCATTTGAAATATGTAGTGCATGATTATTAGAACACCCCAAAAAATAGATAGTAACCACACATGTACATAATATCACTTGCCATCCAAATATTTATTACAAACCTATTCTATACAATTTAATTTTCATACGAATCGTTTTTTAGTCTATTGACTTTTGTGTAGTTGAACTAAAACACACGTAAAATTGATTTTTGGAATAATTTTTCATATGAATATGATTGCGTTTACTTAGATTTAAAAAACAAGAGAATAAATAATTTCCACTTTTAATTAAATTTATGGCACTCATAATTAAAGTCAAGCGGATTAGTGAGTAGTGTACTAACCTCACAATCTGGAGGTTTGGCTATAAAAAAGATTCTTTATATTGCGGTACGAAAAAGTTTTTCAAAAATTCGTATGACCAAAAGTAAGGTTTTAATAAAAGCCCTATCACAACATTTAATTCCGATCGGACAAAACAAATTTATCCAGAATGAAACCACTTTTATTTTTCCCAGTGAAATTGAGTTTTGTATGTATTTCCTCTTAAGTTTTCAAAAAAAAAAATGTTAACTATTTTTAATTGCAAAAATATAAATATATTAGACGTAAATGTCATTTATTGTTGATTGTCATGACGACATAGAAAAGCTAAAATCACTTTTTTAAGAAAAGTTGGCACATTTTCACAGAAACTGTAATTTTTTGACACGATACTAAATATATACAATATTATTTAATTATTTAAACTAATTTTTTTTTCAACTTATTTGTTAAATTGTATGTTTTACTTTCGTTTAATATATGTATGTATTTGTCTGTTAAACTACCATGTGGAATAATAAGAAGTAATTTTTTCGAAGCTTGAAGAATTATTAAATTCGCTACGAAATTAAAACCATTCCAATCGGAATGAGTAACAGGCCTGATAATTAAGAAATATTAGTAATACAACAGACACATACATAAATACCTCATATTGTTTTCAGTTTTCCATACATAAATTTTACAAACAATAAAAAATGAGCCCTGTACCGATGCATGTTCTCTTGACTAGCTGTCTTGTGAAATTATTAATGCATATCGCTCACTTATTTCAATAGTGTCACAATTTAAAAAATATCAGTTTGCAAGAGAGCTTTTAAAAATTTATAATTTGCAATAGCCACTCTTATAAGAAAATATTTAAATA
This sequence comes from Thelaira solivaga, assembly GCA_947397855.1. Taxonomy (NCBI): domain Eukaryota; kingdom Metazoa; phylum Arthropoda; class Insecta; order Diptera; family Tachinidae; genus Thelaira; species Thelaira solivaga. The sequence goes on from OX377610.1 coordinate 40,034,922, forward strand.
TTTTATTGTGAAAAGGAATGCGTTTAAAATATTTTTCGTTGATATTTATAGAGAATATAAAGAAATATGTTGAGAAAAAATTAACTTGTTAACTTAAAAAAGAAAAAAAAACATGTTTGAGTTATGAAACTATTGAATTACATGAGTGATATTAACTTGTAGAATACATACTTTTAAATTTATATTGTAAAAAGGTTTTCTGTTTATTAAATTGTTGTAATAAATTTTTATTTAATTTTGAAATTATTTATTTTATTAAAGAGCATTAGGCGAGCTTGATAGTCTATGTAAAATGTCTGTGTGACTATTGTATTGTGCACTTACATTATGGTACGATCGATTGATTAATTACGTTACAATATACATACGTACATACATATATAATTTCTAAATTTTGGAAGAGTTATCCACGTGCACTGAATGAGATGATTAATCATTCCATGTGGTTGTACCCGTAAGTGTAATTGCGGGATTCAAAAATACATCTAGGTAGAAGGAAGATGGACTGTCCTGCTGAGATACTAAAGACCGGTAGTCTAATAAGAACTCGCAGTAACAAGATGGTGCCACGTTGAATGGCGTACTGGCGAATAACTGCATAATTGGTGAACACAGGAGAATATTGGATCTACTGCAATAGCAGGAAGATAAAACCACTTAACTCCTCCTCTGACGCAGCCTTCTTTTCCAGGAGAACAATTATGTTTTCTTGCGCATGCATTGTAGTGCAACATTAGGGAGATGAACTCGTTTTTTTGAGGGCGATTAAATTATTTTTTTGCCTGACTGTCCAATAAGTTATTCTTAGCCTGCCAGTTTTTTTTTCACAACTTTGTTTGAGGTGTTTTTTTGTGTCTTATAAATATAAACGCAAAGCATATTATCAATTATATTACATTTTAAATTTATTAATATGTATATATTTCGTTTTCTTTTTCTTTTTTGCTAGGCTTGTCATTGTCAAGAGAAGGTTCTTATGAAAGAAAAAAAATTAATAAAGTTGTAAGGAAAATATTAAAAACACCACTTTTCTTTTCATACCGGAGCGTATAAATTAAATTAAATACATAATAACCATACGTCACAGATACATAAATGCCTGAATAATTACACATACCTACAAAATATATTTTTTTGTTTTGCCTGAGATTCAATCTTAATAAAGAGATTCAATTTCAATAAAAAAAGGTCAAATATACTTTCAAATAAAAATTTATATATTTATAAAAAAAAAAGAAATGACAAATATTGATAAAAATAATTTTCTTTAAATACCTATTTTTTAGTAATCCTAAAATAAATAATTAATTTGAGTTCAAGAAACTAAAATGAACGAGTTCTAAGAAAAAATACTTTCTTATTTTTAAAAGCAAACACTCAATTTTTAAAGTAATAAAAATAGAAATCCTTAAAGGCAAACATATTTAATCAAATATTTACGAGCTCTAGCTTAATACACTAGCCGTTTCCATTATATAATTTTGTTTTATATTTATCTGCTGTAGTTTATAACACAAGCCAACAACTCGTCTAGAAATTTGAAATAAAACGTACTAAAAATTTTCAGTGTTTTACATACAAATTTTTTAGACGAGTTTTTATAATTAGCCGTGGCACTTTTCAATGTTTCATTGTTTTAGCGGACTTGCTTGAAATAAAATATATACACTCTCTTTACTCTAAGGATTTCAACTTATAAAGTACAGGACTGGGTGATACCGGGCAAAAGATCTTATAAATAAATATGGTTCGATATAAACCATTCAAAATTGTTGAATACCAGTTGACTTGAACTATTTTTTACGACGTTTGTTTTTATTTAAAAATAAACGTCCAAATTTATAAAAAAAGAGCTTAATAAGCATATTTATGGGAAATTTTTTTTAATAAAAAAATGTTTTTTTATGAATTTGATTGTGTGTGTTTAATAAAAATTAAAATGACAAGTTACCCAATTAAACCACTCTCGCCCTAGAGTTATGTCTTGTAATGTAAAATATATTTTTGTTGTTTATTTAGTTGTATGTATGTACAAAGAAGAGCAAAAAAGCACTGCAACAACACACATTACAGGTATTCAGTTTTTGATAAAAGTGTAAATGCAACATTGCGTAACTTTTTACTTGTGTCGTATGTTGTTACTAAAGAGCTATAGAATTTTGTAGACTCTGTTTATTAAAAATAAAAACATAATACATCCATATAGACTCTTCTCCTGCTAACATTAAATTTGTTTTTAATTTTTAGATCGTATTTGTGATAATCGTAATGACAGTTCCGGTAATGAAGGTAATGTCGTCTATACAGATGGTCAGAACTCAGACCCCCAGAATAGTCCACCACGGGGTGATCAGAATTTTATGCGTCTACAGCATCAACTGACACCTGTTAACACCAGTAACAACTTGCAATCAGCAGCGGGTCAAAACCCCAACAATACATCGACAGCAAATAATGCTAGCAACACTACACCAGCCTCAAACGAAAAAAGATCCCGTTTATTTCGCACATCGAGTAATACACCGGGTGGCGGAAGTAAAAAAAAGCAGTCACTTAGTTTAAGTGCTGAACCGCGCTCAGTATTAGAAACATGTTTGTCACCCACCAATGTAGAGCCAAGAAAAATGCTGCTGGATCAGTTAAGTCGCATATTTGCAAGTGAGGATTCAGTGATACCAGATGTGGTAACAATAATCAGTCCACCGGAAGCTTTAAGCGGTAGTACTTTAGTATCAAAATTAACAACGTTGTTCGCAAATTCCTTTAAACCAGCCTTTGTTCCACAAAATACAGCAGAAGTAAAGGCTGTGCTTCAAGCCCTAATGGGAAAAATACAAAAGTAGTGAGTACAGATACAAAACTAGATAAATTTTTATTTCGCATCAAAATTAACATTTAAAAAACTTATTTTTGTTGTGTAGTTGCAATTCAAATGCTAAGCCACCCACCACCGTAAAAATTTTATTAATAGGAGGCGACTGGCTGCAAGGTGCTGCTTTAAGACATTACGTTGAATTAATGGGTGTACGACCACCTGATTGGCTGAATCATTTACGTTTCTATATTGTACCTATTGGCAGTAGTACGGTGGCACGATACCTAAGTCAAATTGATCAAGCGTATGCCGCAATGTTCGGTTCAGAAAATTGGTATCAACTGTGCGAGAGGGCAGCTCAAACAGCAGCTGCTGTGAGTGCTGTAACGGCAGTGAATGCTACAGCCTTATCATCTACTCTGGCTGATTCGGCTACAGCAAATAAATCTGACATTGTAGAATTAATTAATCGCATCCAACGATATTTGCATGCGGCTGGACCATGCACACAAATACCCATAGCAGAAGCAATGGTTAATTACAAAGAAGAAGACTCCTGTCAAATATTTGTGCCATTTGTTAGTGTAAGTAGGCTGCTTAGAAGTTTCAGCTGAAATATTTAAAGCATAATATTTAATTTTATCTCTTATATTTTGTAGGATGTACGTATTGGTTATTTAGAGGGTCCCCAGGCATCACTTGATCTAGACGAAAGTAATTCCCAAAATATGGCACAAACAACTTCCCAACACGCATTAAATGCCAGCATGGCCATACCCATTGGCACTTCAAATTCTCAAACTCCATTGAATACAATATCTCAAAATTTGTCATCTAGTTTGCAGGGTGTTACAACCAGTGCAAGTAACACTGTACTATCTGGCTCACCGCCACAAAGTGGAAGAGTATCACCGCCATTACAAACACCACCCTCATCGGCTTCTTCTCAACGTGAAGTGGGCTTCGGTGGCACACCCCAACAGGTGGGCGGTGAATCTGTAGAGCTGCAGGTAGATTATTGGCCCATTATACGACCAGGTGAGCATATATTCTCGAAGGACAAGGGTAATACACGCAGCAGCGATCAAGGTGGCAAAAATAGTATCAAAAGTACGTTCAGAAGTCTGCAAGTGTGGCGTTTGCCACAAAATGCTCAATTGGGTGAAATGTCAAATGGACTAACTGTATCATTTGCTACCAAAGAAAAGAAACAAAAGCAAAGTATGTAAAGAATTGTCAAAGTCAAAGCAACCGAATGAAGATAATAATTAAATTTGTTTATTCATTTTAGTAATGCGTTTGGGTAAGAAAAAGGAAAAAGACCGTGATCTCGAAAAAGAACAATGTGTTGAGGGCGTAGCACGTTTGATATGCTCACCTAAACAATCTCATCCAACACCATTAAGAGGTAAGTATTTTTATTAAGTTTTAAATATCAAATAATTGTATAAAAGTTTCGAAATTTAGATTTTAAAATTCACTCATATTTTTTACAAAAATACTTTTCCGGCATTCGATATTTAAATAGACTCTCCTTAAAATGTTTGAAGTAAGAAATTAAATCAATAAGTAAAATATGCAAGGTTTTTTTTTATTTTTTATAGAATATTAACTTAAATTTATAAATTCTTATATTTTTTATATACGGTTTTTTCTTTACTAAAAGAAACTATTTATTTTATTATCTTGTAGTTTATATTGATGGTACCGAGTGGACTGGTGTTAAATTCTTCCAATTATCATCTCAATGGCAAACTCATGTTAAAAATTTTCCAATTGCTCTAATTGGTTGTACACCAATGTCATGTTCTGAATTATCCTAGTCATTTTGTTAAGTAAATATAATAAATACATACGTACAATATATAAAATATATCTTAATATTAATAACAAATTTAATCGTTGTTAAAAAAAATAATATGAATTCAAGAATTAACGGTTTAAATAAACTACTCCTTCTTTAGAAAATAATAAAATTAATAATATATGTAAACATTGGACACATTCTTTTTTATTTTTATTTTAAATTTTCACTTTATTATTTTATTTATAATTTTTTTATATATTTCGTATAGGTAAATAATTGTGTTAAAAATTATTCATCATACAAAATTATATATATAATTAATATACCTACATATATTATATATTGTATTAGTGAATGTAAAACAAAAAGCCTGATTTGAATTGAGCAAAATGAAAATATGTATAATATTAATTCATAATTTAAAAATTAATAAAAGATATAATAAAACATACTATAATAATGAAACTAACTTGTTTCTCGTATGTGCATTATGACAATATTCAACGTTTTATTTAAAAAAAAAAAAAACAATGCTATTTACCACAAATACACTTCACTTTTCACCAGTTACCAACAAGATTCTAAAAAAGGAGACAACAAAAAACGTACAGGTTTAATGTTTTTAATATAAAAAATCAGAGGCTGAATCATAGCGCTCGTAATCAAATATGTATCTTCAATAGAAAATTTTTAAATTATTCCACAAAAAATAGATTGTTTTCATTCGACATCGAATGTGACTAATTGGGCCCAGAAAAAGAATAAAATCTCGCCCCATTACAGCAATATAATTCGCAGGGTACAAATAACTTATATGGCAGCTTCACAGGAAGACCGTGACTTGCAAAATTTGGTTTAAATAACAAGTGAAATTAGCTTTTTAAGCTAAATTGCTTCAGTTTAGTTTAGACAGCTTGCACTCAATTAACTTTTGTAAATTACATATGATTTCATTAAAGCCCCAAGTTACATTTAAAAAAATTTAGAAGAGAAGCCATAAGTTAGCCTCTATTAAGCCTTTAATATACTGAGCCAAAACACAAAATTATTGTAATATATTTTACAAATGTTTGGAGAAGTATTTTTCTTTTTCTCTCTTCTCCAAATATGAGTAAAATATTTCCCTTTTGCTTCTCTAAATTGTAAAGTTTTTTGAATTTTTCCCTAAAACAAAATTCCCGAAGAATATTGATAATTAATTGGGCTGACTGAATTCCTTGTTTATCGTTAACTTTTATTCTGTCAGACAATTCACAAAAGCTTAATAAGGAAGGCTAGCGCACTTCTTCAAGCATCCTAGAAGACAATGACTGACATAGATCTACAGCTGGAAGCCTTAAATGCTCTATCAGATCAAGTAATTTACTTTGATTTCAGTTGTTATTGCATTCCATCAAAACGTGTTAATGCAGCACTACAAAGAATACATTACTTTGGTATGTATTCTAAAGTACCGTGAAATGTGTATCAAAAATAGTTTACTTCAAAATAACTAAAGTGCAATGGATTATTAGTATAATTAAGAAAGCTTTTATGTAGTTTAATTTTTTTACATGTTTCATTCACAAAACTAAGAATGCATAATGTGCAAACAACTATAAGCAATTACTATTTATTAGCAAACGAAATACATACGCAACTTTTGTCATATACATACATATACATATAACTACATACATAAACATATACATATATAAATTTTTAGACGAAATATACATATATTTCTGTAATTACGGAAGAGTTTATGATGAAAATAAAAGAAAAAGTAATAAAAAAAATCCAATTGAAACGTATCATTCTTGAATAAAATTAACCATACATATGAATAAATTATGCTAAACTAAAAATATACATTTTATGAAACCAAATTAAATTTCAGAATACCTTTATCAATATTTGAACAAAAATTGTATTGTTGGATTTGTTGCTGAAATAGTTTACTTACTACTTACTAACTAACCACTACTATAAACACATAAATAATATTATAAAGTTTAATTAAAATAATATGACATAAACTAAACATTTAAAAGAAAAATAATACTGCTCATTTCGCACTTTCGCATGTTATCGTTTGATGTCATTTTAAACAACAACAAGCTGTTGTCACATAATTTTTTTTAGTCTTTTTGTTGTTAAAATGGAGGCTAATGGTAACGTGTGACAAAGTGGGATAAGCTAATAATATACTACAAAATGTATCAACAAATGAAACAATATATTTCACTTATATTCAACTAAACAATTAATTAATTGCCTTTTTATTGTTTCTTTTATATTAATTGTCGTATTAAATCTACATTTATATGATTACATAGTTACACACATATATTATATAAAATATTTCATCCAAATTAAACTTGAATAAGCAACATGTTTTAAACAATACAAAGAATTAAAATACTTTAATGTGCTGTTAAAAGGAAACGTAGAGTAGAACCCAATCGTTTAAAAAATTTGTATAGGAAATATTTTGAAAATTTAGTTTTTTTCATAAAATTTTTTTTAGAGAATTGGATTTTACGTTTCCTATAAACAGCATATAAACAAATAATAATATAACAAATTAATCCTCCCATCAATAGCTATAAATTTTGACATTTTATCTAAAATATATGTATACATTTTTATAAACGACGAAAAAACTAGTTGAGGAAGAAATTATATTAAAAAAAGAATCTATAACAAAAATTTTTGTAATGGCCAAAAAAAGAGAGTTCATTTGATATGCGCTGTGGCGTTAAATAGATCCAGACACACACAGTTAAACATAAGTAATATAATTTGTTTTATATAATACCGATTTGCTTGACGCTCACATTTGCATTTACACCGATAGTTACACAAACATACATAAATAAGTATTAGGGCTTTATTATAAGTTACTTTCGATGTTAAATCTCTGCTGGAATGTGAAACTGGTAACAGTAACGACATTTTCGTTGACATTGAATTTTATTTATCGAAAGGAATTTTGCTTTCAACGCTTTGATTACTATAGGACGAAATGTAAGTACTGTTCCTTTGCTTTTTACAAAATTTGGTAAATAGCTACTAGCAAAGCCTTTAACCATTAATTTGAACAAATTTGCAAAGAAGACTTCAGCCGCTTATTTAGTAATTGTTGTCCCTATTATAGTTTACAACTCAACACTACTTTAATTAAAATTTTGAAATTACAGACGTTTTGTCTTCTTGAAAAAAAGAACGTAAAAAATTACAACTGAGTTGAGTTGTGAATCGTAACTTTCATAATTAAAATATTAAAGATATTAAAGGGCTTCACAAGCATACTTGAAATGGCGTACAATCGTTTTTTTATAATGACTACAATTGGCTTTTATCATGAGAAATATTTTACGAAATTTTTTCTTGATGAATCCCATTTACACACTTAGCTAACCTAGGAAACTGAAAATTTTCATGAAAATCAAAAAATATTACTGAAAAGTTTTGCCATGGAGAAACTTAAAATAACTCTAGTCTAATGCAAAACGAAAAATTGTTAGATAAACAATTTTAGCTACAGTCTAATATCGAAAGTAGCTTTTAATAGGGGCCTTACTTTTCCAAACTTAATAAACAAACAAATTGCTTATTTATCAATTGTTTTTTTTTTATACATGAACTAGATTTTTCAACCGTAAATTCATACGGCATATGCACACTTTATGTTAAGATATTGATTTTTCCCAAGATAATGCCGCTTATCAATACCAGTATACGACTGGAACGAAAGTGTTTTAACAACCGTGATACATGAGAATGTGTTCATGAACTCGAAAATCATACAAAAGATTAAAAAACAAATTTTGGGTTATATATGTATATTTAAGTAACTAGTTTCTTACAGGTATTGGTGGGTTGAAGCATACTCGATATATGTATTCTATATACATGTATATGCTATTTGTTATACGAGTAGATTGAATTAGTTCCGAAGAAGGCACAAATTAAATCAATTTATTTTCACAATATCTATTTAAGTAGTTCAGATGATGTTAGGCATAACCGCTAAAATTATTTAAAAATTCCATAAAAAAATAAAATATTAGTAGTCTGCTAATGTTTCAATAATTTAATATATAAATATTTAATTAAAAACACACATGCAAAATCCAATATAGGAAATATTAAAACTTCCATATTTTATATTGAATCGAAGCCTTTGAATAAATAATATAATACAAAAATTTATACTGCATATAATAATAATTTCATAAGGATATCTTAACTCTTATTGTTGTGATTTTAATGATATAAGAATCTATAAAAAAGCAAATATTTATATCTCTGTTTATAATGGTAGAATTATACATAATATTCATACACACATGTATGTACGTCTATTCAGTAGTTGTGTGTACATTAAAAAAAAAGAGTTATTGAAAATAATTAATAGAAAAATTATATCAATACACCATCCATTTTATTAAAAAAAAAGAACAAACCTTATCCTGCCTTATGTTTTATTTTTATTTATTAATTATGTATATTTATATAGTTTATATATCAAACTGGCATACATATTTACAAACATTTGTGAAATCAATTAACATCCTTAATTCAGTATGTTTTGTTTCAACAAAACTTTAAGTAAAAAAAATGTGCTAAAAAAGCTATATGCTTAAATAAAACTTTATAGATTGTATGTACTATTATAATTTAAATATTAATATTTATAATTTATTAAAAATTTACATATAATATATACTAAGTATTTCTGCTTGCTATTATGTAGTGTGAAAAGAATTTTTAATATATTAAAAACCAATAAAATATAACATATTTAAAAGACTTGAATAACCTAAATGGTACATGAAGTTGTTTATTTTTGGGGAAATATATATTAAAGCGCAATATCGAGTGTAATGGATCATCTGCTTTTAAATCTCTTCACTTTTAATCAATGTAAAGAGGTACGTAAAAAGTTTACGTTAATGGTCATCTCCCGTTAAAACGAATGCATATGATTTTTTTCATAGAAAAAAAAGCAGTCATTTTATTCTCAAAATTTTAATAAATTGGTATTATCTCTTTCTCAAAATAAATTCATTTTTTTTATATAGATTTGTCCAATGCTTTATTTTTCAATATACAAAATACCAGTTTCACATAAATCATAAAACAACTGTACACACACATATATGATTTAAAAATAATTCGTTGTAATTAGAAACATATCAATAAGTACGTTGCGGATATATGTATATGGCTTAAAATTAAAGGCAAAATAAATACATACATAAGATAAGTATACAATGGCTTTTTTCTATTAATATATAATCATTTAACTGCTATTTTTCGGTATTTAAAAATTAAATTATTTCTTCAAGATATTGAAATGACTTCATGCGGCAATCCTTTGACAATAATGGCACGTTCTCTTAAACCTAAATCCCCAGCAATACCACCAGGTGGTAAGAGAAAATCACAATCCGGATAACCTTTAGGTTGTGCAAATTCAAATAAATTTGAGTTACTATCACTTAATGATTGTAAAGACCAAACGGCTAGATTTTTAGCTTTTCCGTGACGAGCCAAAACAAAGAACTAAAAATCGAAAAAAAAAAATAAAAATATTATTAAAGAAATAAAAAAAAAAACAATTACACCAACCTCATTTTGATCGTTTATGAGGAAACCTATAATTAAAGCCCAATGCGCTTTATGACCAAACTTTAAACACGGTGAATGATTAAAATCAGGATCATAACTAATTATCCATTGATGTAAAGTTAAGGAATACTTTATTAATTACTAATAAATAAGAGTTGTGCAAAATTAATTAATATGTACATGTAAACAGTTATTTGGTAAAAAGTTAGGTACTTATGATTGAAACCAAAAAAAAACATTAAGATGAAAAATATGTATTACGTATTTTCAACTTCACCAAGCAGAGTATTTGTAAAACAAAAGAAAGAAGCAAAGCCCGAATTGTATTGAGATCTACTTATAAATTACTTTAATCCAAAAATAAAAACATTTGTTAAATTTAATTACTTTTATTATTTAATTTAATTAAAACGTTGTTTTAGTAAAAATTCTAACCAACACGCATTGGGGGTGATACTAAAATAACTCCATCGCCTCTTACGAATAACATCGGAATAGTTCGTTTTGTAGTTTTATAAACTTCTTCATATGTCTCTTCATCTATTTCCACAGTTGTAACAGTTTCTTCAGCATCGCCCAATACCATATTCAAATGTTGATCAAAAGCCTAAAATAAATATTATAATTTTTAAAGTTTGTACTTTCATAATCTTACAATTTTATTTAAAAAAATTTAGCATTAGTAATGGCATTGCCAAGGCATCTTCTTCTAGGTATCTCGTTTCCCCCATAAAATCACAATTTTGTGATAATCAAACTTCTGAATAATGCACAGTTTAACTCAGTTTGTCACATATAATTGAAAATGTGCTATAATTTTTAATCAAATTGACTTTCTTACAAGCAATAATGAAGAACAGAATGTTAAAATTATCACATAAGAATAAAAAACGATTTTAACTTACATGCAAACGACCTCTTAATTCTCTCTCATTACGCATTTTTACATAAACTTTTTCATCCAGACTGAGACGTATTAAATCCAAAGGTTCCTTTACCGGCAATACAATTTGCGCCTGTAAAATATTTGTTTTAGAAAAAGCCTAAAATGTTTAAGTATTTATGCAAAACTTACTTGCTCTTCCTCAGTGGCCATTTTGTTTGTAACAAATTTTAAATTAAGATAAATTATTGAGATTTTTTTTGAAAAACAACTATTAAAAAAAATTTGTAAATCAAAGCAGAATGTCTTATTGTTATTATTTGGAATTATAACCTAACAAAAATAAATGTTAAACGCTTATAAACAAAAATATATACGGCAAGGTGTCAAAATTGTAAAGCAAAGTTGCCATACTGGATGAAGACTAATCAAATCATTGCATATAGATTGCACATTAATTATTTAATTTAAATGTTTATGCATGTATGTGTGAATGTATAAACCAATTCGTTACAATTTTTTTGTTTTAATTTTAAACACAGTTGTAAATTAAAAAAGGATACGGCACAAATATGCAAGCTCCATGCTGCAGACATTCTTTGACCTTGGCACAATTTAAAAGACCTTCATGCATTTGGCACTCAACCATGTTAGTGTGTTTTGTTGTACTATTCTTCTGCTTTTTCTCTGCTGTTGTGCCATTGACATTTGTAGTGCTTGGTTGGCTAAAGTTGTTGTTGATACTATTATTATTGTTGACCATGGGTAAACTATCACATATTAATTCATATAAATTATAGGCACTAAACATTTCACCATTATATGTAAAATGTTTTTTTCGGGCTTCGTCCAAAAGCTGCTCAGCCGGTGGTATACCCCCCAGTAGCATACTCAAAGCTGTTAGACCACAGGTGGGACCCACCTGTAGTATACTTGCTATATTATAAAAATTGCATTTTGCAGGTGGTTTCCCCGTACAAATTCTGGCCAAAAAGCATGCCTTTTGCAGCTCTGGATATTCTAAAGCCCATAAGCATTCTTCTATCAGTGGCTTTTTATTTGTCGATTTTTCACTTTTTACAAAAGTTGGTGATAATGCAGGGGGCAGGGACTTCGACATGAGTTACAATTTTATTTTTCGTTTCAATGTTATGTAATTAAATATCACAGATTTTTTAACATACAAATTTAATTTTCCATTAGGTTAAGACATTCGTTTAGTTTTCTTCGCTGCCAATTACTATACTTGTGTTATTTATCACGAATTCGTTGTGTGCAAATTGCAAAAATTATTTTGCCATATTGGTACTGGTTTTCCTCCTAGTTTTAAGCCTTAAAATGCATCAGCGATAAAGACTGCTGCATTTTGGCAATTTGCGACCCACACAACTTGAATTTTAAAAATAAACAAAAGTGTGTTTGTTTTCCTTTTTTTAATTATACAAAGCATATGGTTGATGAATAGGTTTTAAGTTGCCGTATGTACGAAAAGCAATTTGAATAATACACTTACAAAAATGGAATGTACAAAGAATATGAAAACTACAATAGCTCTGATCCCGTAATTTTTGGTAAAAATTTGGGGCAAATGAGAGTAAAGACTCCAAATAAATCCAATTAAAGACTGAAAGTTTAAATGTATGGGAACAGAAAAAACCAAATTTTTATAACCAAAAAAAAAAATTAAGTGTTTTAACATTTTAATACAAGCCAGCAACAAAATTTAAATTTTTATTATATAAACATGAAAATTTTGGCATATATTTACATTTTTGAATAATATTTGTATTTAAACTCTTAAGAAATTTGTTTTGTACTTTTCAATAATTAATTTTTTTTTTTGCATGTTTTGCTATAATTTTATTATTATATTTGAGTTCTTTTATGTCGTTTTATTGAAATTACTCTTATTACTAATTGCTTTTTTTGTAATAAAAACTCGTTTTTAAATAAATTATTTTTTTTTACAAGGAAACTACTGTAAATTAATGGTTTTCTATTGACTTTTAGACAATTGACGGCATCTTAGTGTAGCCGCTTCTACAGCACCAGCAACGGCTGCCCGAAATCCCGCCTCTTCCAAGTGCTTTAGAGCAGCTGCAGTTGACCCTGCCGTACTTGTTACGTTGTCCTTTAACACTGCTGGGTGTTCTTTCGTATCTCTTACTAAATGTGCAGAACCCATAACAGTTTGGGATGCTAATCGATATGCCATATCTCTGGGAATACCCATACGTACCGCACCATCAGCTAACGCTTCTATCATAACAAAAACATAAGCCGGCCCACTGCCACTCAAAGCTGTTATGGGGTCTAATAAGTATTCTTCGACTTCCTCGCATGTCCCAATTGCTTCTAAAAGCTTATGAGTATTTTGAGCGTCCTCATCAGTGGCCTTAGTACCACGTACAAATACTGAGCATCCAGACTGCACCAAAGCGGGTACATTGGGCATTACTCTAATAACACGTGAACTAGACGAAAGATTCTAAAAGATAATTACTATTTAGAAAAGCCGTAAGCTTCCCTTATAACTTATTGCAAGCACTGTATTACGCGAAAGTTATTGAGTTTTGTAACGTACTATTTAATTAAATTTTTTTGCTCAATATTATTATTTTATATAAATCGGACCTAAAAAACTACTATACAGAAAACAAACTTTAATAAAAAGAGGATTTAAGATTCGAAAATAACAATATTTTAAGTTTTATGAAAACAGGTATGTTAGATTTAAATGTAATAAAGTTATAAGAAATTTTATATGCACTTTTTATTACCAGAGTAACGCGCAAGTGGTGCATTTAGTATATAACGCTAATGAAATATAGTGTTTACATACTCATACATCTATACATACACTCGTAATACATGTTATTTGTAGTCTGCGGGGTTGAGTAGAAACTTTTGATTTAAGTAAATATATATTTGTTTGTGTATTTCATTCGCTTTTATAATCTTTAAAAATTTTAGAGATAATTTTTTTAAATATACTTGAGCGATATGAGTTTTAAACACATACGTTACAGTCTCACTGTGGTAAGTAAATAAATTATGTGACTTAAAAATTACCTGTTCCAATGTTTTTATTGTAATGCCCATAGCTACTGAGATAAACAGTTTCTCATCACTTTTCGATTTAATTTCGCTTAAAATTTGCGGAACAACTTGGGGCTTTACTGATATAAAAACTATATTTGAATTTGCAATTACTGGATCATTTTTTGTTAATGTTTCAACACCAAGTTTCTATAAAGCAAATAATTTTAATTATTTTGTTACAAAATATAGTTAAATTTCTTCACCTGGAATGACTGCAGAGATGTAGAATCTGCAGGATGTACACTAGCTAATATTGATTCCGCTTTAATTAATCCTAGTGAAACAGCGATATAATTAATTTTGAAATTTTTAAAACGTACTTAAATTGATATAAATACCCGCTGAAAGAAAGCCTTTAGCCATGGCCTGAGCAATTTTTCCTCCTCCTAAGAAGCCAATTTTTGCAATTTGGCTCATTATTAAAATATTCGCAAAAATTAAAAACGTCTTTAACTGAAATTAGTGAAATTAATACTGAATTCTTTAGAGTTTATTTCAGGTTGTAACAACACGAATTTCTTTGTTGATTTCGCTCTGACAGAGAAACAAAAACTTATTTGCAGATAAGCTTCTACTTTTGTATAGTTCACTCTGAACAAACAATAACAGATCATTTATTTAATATGGACATAATAATGTTCTCATTTTGTTGTTATCATTAAAAATGTTTTTATAAGTATACACATAAGTTGCAATACTACATACATACGTATGTAATCGTTTTGTATAACATACGTACGGACTTTATTCATAACAATTCTTCAAGTTGTAGTATAAAATAGTAATAATAAATCCTGTATGCAAATTTTGTGAAACTAATACTATTTATTCTTGAACAGAGTTTTTACTTTAATGCATGGTTGTGTAAGACTGTTACTCGTATGATGCCATCACATATATATTTCTGTTTTTTTTTTTTATTTGTATGTCATTTTGCTCCACAGTGCATGCATTTTTTTATAAACATTTTTTGCATTTTACATGTTTTACTTGAAAAAATTAAATGAAATTTAAATGAAAATTGATTTGTAATTTACTTATTTTCAAATTTGCTTAACTAAAATTTCTCATTTTCAAATAGTTATTTATTTTGTGTATTGCACAATAATAATCAATATTAGTATTTTAACTTTATTTATAAGATTCATTGTTTTTTATTACAGCCACTTAAAGATAAGGTAAAATAATATATTTTATAACACAACTTTCTAAATTTTATTTTTTAGCAAACTAAACTTATAACTGTAAAAATGTATAAAAAGCAATAATATTTACAGTCCAATTAGCTACGAAGCTAAAACGATTGACTTGGCAATGCTGTTTAACAATATAAATTTTGTGTTAGTGTAGTTACGCCTATTTGTACTTATTGTCTTATAAATATCGATAACATTAAAACCCGTGGCATCACAAAAAGTTTTTAAGAAATGCAAAAAATTTTCAGGATTAGTGAAATTTAGAAAAAAAACTTTTAATTGAAAACAATTCCAAAACATTCTGCATTATAATTGTAAAGAAAAAGAAAAAGAACTAAATAATAAAAATTTGATCATTTAAAATACTGAAACGAAATATAGTATAGTTTATATATATATATATACGAGTATATATGTGAGTATGTAAATTATGATTTTTTAATTGCTGCTTTATTACGAGAGTGAAATCCAAATACGAGTCAATAAAGTGGTCACAAAAACATAATAAATAAAAGCAAAGTTGAAAAACTCTGAATCGGACAGTAAAGGGAGTTATCAAAACATCGCAATTAGTAATTGATAAAGAAATTAATTGAAGACTGCACGAAAAGGTGAATTTATCTAATTAGTTTTAAGTGGGTGGGGGGTAATGTACTCCATAGGAAATATTATTAATTGTTTATTGTTACAATGCATAGGAATAAGACAAAAGAAAGTATCAGTAAAATATAAAGCCAAGGGCTGAAGGTCGAAGCTAACTGAAATATTATTGTTCACACAGCATAAGGAAATAATACACTTAGTTTGAATAAAACCAACTCTTTCAATGGAATAAAACATGCTTGTTAGTTTGATTTGCATAAAATAGAAATTAAAGTAATATTCAGCTTGTGTCATTATTAAAAAGTTCTATATTTTGAAGCTTGTGCATATGTACATACATAGATTGGAACATGTATATGTAGGTTCATTATAAAAATTGGAAGCGACACGTGTACCTTTTACTGTGCTTTTTTTTAAGTTTTACGTACAATGTCCAAAAAATGCACACATATGTATGTGTAACATACATAACTAATTTTATATGTGCCTTTATTATAATTTTTTACAGTTATCATTATATATCTAAACCATGGAAGTAAAAAAACTACAGAGTTCATTAGCGGGACGTAAACAGCCGACAGCTGTTTCGCGTATGAAACAGGATTATATGCGTTTGAAACGTGAACCGTTGCCTTATATTACCGCAGAGCCCTTACCCAATAATATATTAGAATGGCATTATGTTATTAAAGGACCGGAAGATTCTCCATATTATGGTGGCTACTATCATGGTACATTGCTATTTCCCAGAGAATTTCCTTTTAAACCACCATCAATATATATGCTGACACCAAATGGACGTTTTAAAACAAATACACGCTTATGCTTAAGCATATCAGGTAAAGGCTATGTTGACAACAAATTTGTTTTAAAGTTTCTGGTTTTCTGTTGTTTCTTTTTGTTTAATCAAGATCATCCGAATACACATTTTAAATATAGCAGAAGAATTTTCGAGTACATAACATATTTTTTACGTCATAATTATTAGTACGTATATATGATAATTGCGAAACTACTGAGCAAAATTTCAAAACAATGTTAGTTCAGCTTTAAAATAATTTTATACATATTCAGATTGTGGTTTTTCATGTAGTTGACAATTGACAAGTCGTTCCACAGCTATACTTCATTTTTATTCATGCATCTCCAAAACAAAGGCCAATTTAGAAAAACCCATTGAAAATTGGAGTTAGCACTCAAAATAATTCAAGCAACAACTCTTAGTTTTATGGAAAAAAAATTCAATGTTAATATCTGCTTAGGCTAGTTTTTTAGATTGCGGAATTCGTTATCTATGGTTAGTAGTTGTACATGAAAAAGCATTTCTCTGCACAACGAACGATAAAATAATTTATACTTATGTGTGATCCAAAGTGTGGCAAAATATTCAACGAAATAAAAAATTTTGTACAAAAATTCAATATCTAACAAATTATATTACTAAACAATAATAATAATTTTTATTTGCGTTTAGATTTCCATCCAGATACATGGAATCCTACTTGGTGTGTTGGTACAATACTTACTGGTTTATTAAGCTTTATGGTACGTTTAGCCCTTTTTGATAAAAAAAAGTAAGTTGAAAATATATAAAACATGTTTTTTATGTATTTTTAGTTGGAAAGTACTGCTACTTTAGGCTCAATTGAAACCACAAACTATGAAAAGAAGCAACTGGCCAAAAAATCACTTGCATTTAATTTAAAAAATCCACATTTTGTTGAATTATTTCCTGAAATTTGCGAAGAGATTAATAAAAGACTTCAAACAGAAAAAGAACAAAAGCTGAAAGCATTAAATGCTGCAGTTAATAGTACAATTGCCAATGGTACAAATGGGCTCAAAGCCACAACAAATGGCATTATTGGAGTCGGCGGCATACGAGGTCGAACAGTTGCAAATGGTGTGGCGGCAAATATAAACGATGTTAATGGTGATATTTTAGCCGATCCAAATTCAACAAAAAGTTCATCAAATTCTTATTTGAATTGGCAATTAAATATAATAATTGTAATATGTTTTGCTATATTTGTATTAGTGGTAAATTATGTTTTTAAAAATATTAATCAGGAATAGAACTCATTGGACGAGTATTAATGTACAAAATTTGTAATAAGTGTTAGTAACCGGTAGGTGGGATACACACAAATTAAAAATTTGTTTTCCTCCTTTTTTGTGTTTTTTTTTTTTTTTAATTTTTGCTTATACTGTGAATTTTATTTTCAATGCACATTGATGATTAAGAGCAACTTCTTCATATAAATAATATATTGTACATATTAACGAGAAAAAAAAAATAAGAAATTGTCTATACTATTTACTATACTAAATTATATCCAAAAAAAATTATAATTTTGCAAAGTAAAAATATTTACTTCAGTTTTAATGGAGACATTTTTTTCCACGAAATTCAGCGTAATGGAACTCCATTATTGTATATATGCATACAATTAATAGGTAGATTATGGACAACAGTTATTTGCAGCTATAAAATAATAGCAACTCAATAGTTGTCTGTCATCAATAAGAGAGATTTTATTGCTTTCATATTAAATTAGTCCTCGTCCTCTACTATCTATTCCTATGAATCATTTGATTACTTATAGTTTACAATGTAGAGTTTTTTTTTATCAATAAAATAGTATGTATCTATTAAAATCAAATTTGTAACAAATTTATCCCAGTTAAATTTTTTATGAAAATCCTAGTTTGATACAAAAATACGTTAGAGTTATATATTTTGTAAAACAAAATGGTAAACAAGCGTCTTCCCAAAATATCAAAGGTTTTCGTTTGTTGATTTACGCCTCACTAAACATTTTTGGTATGAACGAAAACCCGTGACATTGTAGGATAGACGGTAAGTAATTAACCGTTGGGGATAGTAGGCAAAGTATTTTTAAATTTTATTAAAAATATAACAACGCTTAAATGTGTAACATAATAGTTTAATAATAATTTGTATTCTGTATGTGACTAAATGTACGTCACCATTGGTCAAATATTTGTGTAAAACACCTTTTGTATAATTTGAAGATATGTTATGTTTATAGTAATTTAAACTAATTATTGGCATTATCATGTTATTTGATTTAATGTATAAATGTTCATCAGACTTAAGGTTACGTGTATTTCGTTAAATATTTGACTAATGTAAACGTAAGTTAAGTAATTATCGGTTAATATAAAATAAAAAATGAACTTAATGTAAATTCTTATTTTTAATTAATGATGTGGTTTTCTGTAAAATTTAGAACTAGAATCAGAAGCGGGAACTAGTCTCATGGTCACTGCGGCCAAAATATATCTTTTGTTACTCTACTCTCAAGTTACAAACTCTCTAAGTCTAGTACTCATTCAGAATTCAAAGACTTCCTTGGGTAATTTGTCCGCCATGTCAGACGGTTGTATTTAGGTAGTGAATTCAAGTCAATATCTAGAAAAGAAAGCAAGTTATGACCAAAAAGGTAAGCAGTTCTACTACTGCCTCTTTCAGGCCACTTTTTAGTATAACTGGTTACTTTTTGATCATAACTTGCTTAGTTTTCAAGATATCGACT
This sequence comes from Thelaira solivaga, assembly GCA_947397855.1. Taxonomy (NCBI): domain Eukaryota; kingdom Metazoa; phylum Arthropoda; class Insecta; order Diptera; family Tachinidae; genus Thelaira; species Thelaira solivaga. The sequence continues at coordinate 40,054,507 of OX377610.1, forward strand.
TCATTTCTATTTCGTTGAATAGATAAACGTATTGGCTTTAATTAGATTTTTTTTTTTGCTGATAGTGCGAAAAAAATTTTTTCGCCAGACATTTTATTGCTTTTAGAAATGAGATTCTCAGAAAAGATTTTTCTTTATAACTCGTTAATTTTAGTTTCTTGAACTGAAATTAATTAATAAAAATATATATATTCGAAAAATGTAGTTTTATCAATATTTGTAATTTCTTTTTTTATTTTTATATTTTGGCTATGTTCTGAGAAACGCTCGTTTTCAAAACGAAAAGCGTTTTGTAAAACGCCAAAGTATGTTCTAGAAACCGCGAGTTTTGCTTCTGTTTTTCTCATAGAATGTGAATGGGAAAACGCAAATTTATAAGTAAACAATTGACACACAAAATTGACAAAATCAAAGTAAATTTTTTTATAATCATATTTTTTGCAGAAAAAGAAAAATTCTCTTTTTAATTTTGTTTGAAGTAAAAAGAAAACCCAATTAATTTGAATTCTGCAATATATTATTTTCTCTTTGACTTAGTTTTTGCAAAATTCATCACTTCGCTTCAGTGTGTGGTTGCGGCTTGAAAACGCCAAAATTAAGCGTTTTGCGTTTTGCAGAACACCTCTTTTTGGTATTTCAAATCGTAATCGCCAAAGTTACTCGTTTTGCGTTTTTCAGAACTTGGCTGATATATGACCTTTTATAAGAAAGTTGAGGTCGTATTATAAAAATTTATTTTTTTTTATCGATATATCGCTCCAATAATAAATAAATTTTTATATTTAGTACGACCTGAAGCTTAATAAACTAGCCATTTCCATTATATAATTTTTTGTTTGCTATTTATGTATGTGCTGTATTTATTACACAAGCAATCAAGCCGTCTGGAAATTTTATAATAAAAAGTACTCAAAATATTGAGTTCATTTACTTTTGTTACAAGTTGATCGCTTGTGTTATAATAACAGCTCATTAAGAAGAATGTAGAAAGTGAAAAATGTGAATATTTCGCTAACCCACTGAAGGGTTTATATTTAAAAAAAATCATTAAAAGTACCTACGAGTATTTGTTTCTTAAAATTTTGTCATAATTTGTAATTGAATGCAAATAAATGTGATTGACCACAAGTGGAAAAATATACAAAACCACTCATAGATTTTAATCCATTTTTTTTTGTAATGAAAGGCCATTTTTGCATGTAGTTATTTTTTGTGTGTTTGTTTCAGCTCATTTGCTTGTGGAAGATCTCTCTTTCTCTCTTTCTCTCTCTCTCTCTCACAGAGAGCTTTGGTATACTAAAAAGCAGAGCTACAACTCATGCCTATAGGTTGATTTTTTTCCGTTGTTTTTTTATATTCTGATATAGAGAGAAATTTTTCGGAAATTTTGATGTTTTTATACCCTTCACTGTAAGTAAGAAGGGTATGAATGTGGATGATTTAGGTGAGCACCTGCCGCTAGGACCTAATCTCACCGTGGTCAAACCACGAGTGGTATCCGTGCCTACCACTACAGCCCCTGTGACCAATTAAGGACACAGGTAGCAAATTATGTGTGTTTCTGCCATGTCACACACACCACCCTTGTTAATGGAGTTGGGCCGATCCAAAACCCGTGTCTATGACTTTCTGTTTCAATGAAACATAACACCCTGCCAGAGGTGACATGAACTCCATTGCCAGCGTACCTTTTGGTCTCAACCACAGCCACCACGTGAACCCCCGAAGGGGACCTCACCAATAACCGGTCACAGATTCCGCTGTCCGAGCATTTGGGTGTGCACGAAGTCCACAGACCGAACAACGAACCAGGGATGTTGTCCCCAGAACATCATATATTAAACCCCGTGGGGTTGGAACGAAGTTCGGTCCACAGACTCCGAGCACTCATTGTTCAACCATTCGTGAGCATCAGCTCTTAACCCATTGCTCGAGCATTAGTGCTTCCTCTGTGGGGCTACCGGCTCCCGTGGTACCAGTGTTGAGAGTCACTGGTCGGACCCCGAAGGTATCCTTTAGGTAAACCCTCAGGTTTCCTTCTGCCAGATTCAAACCCATGGCAGTTCCAGGTGCTGGCGCACCTATATTCCCCGGTAGTGATACATCAAGGTGGAATTTCACCGAGAAGACACACCCCGGGGGTGGTAAGAAGGGTATATATAACTTTGTGATTCCGTTTGTAATTTCTACACCATACATGGGACGCCCTATAAAGTATATATATTCTGGATCCTTATAAGTAGCGGAATCGATTTAGCGATGTCCGTCTGTCTGTCCGTGTAGTCGTTGAAAACAGCTTTCAGAAGAATCTAGACCACATACAGAAAAGTATAGCATACCAAACGGTCAGATGTTGCTGTAAAACTATTGCTATTGAAATTCAGCCAGATCGGTCCATAAATGACGGAGCAATGAGTCAAAAACCGAAACTACCTCTATTTTTGACCATTTTTTGAGTGGGTTTTTTGCCTATTTTGTCTAAACGAAGACACGGACAAAAAAAACGTGGTATGCAGTTTTGTTTGAAGTATAAGTCATAATACCTGTGCCAAAAATTAAAGCAATCGGTCCACAAATGGCCACAAATGCAGATTTTCATAAATTATGGCTTTGTTTTTATGCGATTTTTATCTAAACTGAAAAAAAGTAGTACGTAGTTTTTTAAACATCACATTCATAGTATCCTAATCAAAACTCAACTGGATGGGTCCATAAATGGCGGAGCTATGAGTCAAAAATTGCGATTACCTCTATTTTTGAATATTTTTGGTGCGTTTTTTGCGTAATTTGTCTAAACTACAAGACGGAAAAACAAACTTGGTACAAAGTTTTATTACAAATAATAATTGCAATGTCTGTGCAAAAAATCAGATAGATCGGTTTACAAATGGACCAGAAAAATCAAAAAATACAACCGAAATTTTAGATTTTCATTAAATTTTGCTTTGTTTTTTGCGTTTTTATCTAAAGTATAAAAAAATTAGTAAACAGTTTTTTCAGATATAGTATTCATAGTATATGGACCAAAAATCAGCTGAATCGGTTGATAAATGGCTGAGCTATGAGTCCAAAATCGCGACTACCTCTATTTTTTTACCATTTTTGGTGAGTTTTTTGCGTAATTTGTCTACACTACAAGACGGACAATAAAACGTGGTACGCAGTTTTATTACAAATAACTGCCGTAATGTCTGTGCAAAAAATCAGATAGATCGCTCCATAAATGGACCAAAAAAATCAAAAACACAACCGGCATTTCACATTTTCATTAATTTTTGTTTTGTTTTTGTTTTGTTTTTGTTTTGCTTTTGCTTTGTTTTTTTTTTTTTAAATTTTTTAACTGTCATGTGCGTAATGCTTTGTACACACAAACACGAAAAATAAAAGAGTGTATGGGTGTGTGTATGCGTGGTTTTTATTGCCTTGTTTATAATAGTACGAATACAGACATCTCTATGAAAGAATTTGCATTAGATCTTTCTCGATAATTAAATAGTTAATTAAATACGTTTGGCTTACAAATTTTTACAAAAATTTGCAAAATTAAATGAAAATAAATTTTTTTGTTTTTCTATTTAATATCTTTCTCAGAATTTCTTTTTTTATTAATTTAAAAATTGAGTGCCTGTAGACATTTTATTGCTTTTAAAAATGAAGTTCTCAGAAAGGATTGTTTCTTAGAACTCGTTAATTTTATTCGTATTATAAAAATGTATTTTTTTATAGATATTTCGCTTCAATAATAAATAAATAAATTTTTATATTTAATACGACCTCAAGCTGAACAAAGTATTCGCTTCAATTTACATACTTTTTTTTAAGTGAGTGAATATAAATCTGGTTAGTTAAATATGTTTTCACGTAATTCCTTATGTTTTTTAGTATTTGTAAATATCTTTTCAGTACTTTTGACATACTAAGATACAAATGTGCATAAATACGTTGATTTCTCTAATAGATTGCAAACGAACCATAGAATATTACGGGTTGGTTCACATATCATTTGAAACAAGAGGTCATCACAAAATTTGTAATCACCCAAGTACTCAGAAAAATCTTTGCTTTATTTTTAAAAAATTTATGAAATTCCCTCATACCCCAGTATTCTTCTTCTGAGGGATTTTTGGGCAGGAAAATTACTAAAATTAAAAAGGAATTGAATCTGTAGGCTCTGAACTTTCTGGAAGTGTTTTAACATTTTCTGAAAAATTCGTAGTTTTTATTTTATGATGCAAAACGGAAACTGCCAAAATCCTTAAGTTCAACAGTACTGGGGTGTATGAAAATTTAAAATATAAAAAAAATTTTAAAATATCCAAAGTAGAAACGTTCCGATAAAAGACATAAATGATGTATGGTGTAGAACTGATAAATCTAAGGCAGAAGCATTTGCCACCTATCTACAAAGTACTTTTCAGCCTCATACAAATACAAATCTTCATGTTGATCAATTTGAAGAATTTTTAAGCAGTCCTTGTCCTATGGATTGGCCTATCAAACACATTTCACCTAATGAAGTAAAAAATGAGATCAAAAAAGTCAATTGTAAAAAATCACCTGGATATGACAACATAGATGGCAGAGTGATTCAAGCATTACCAAAAAAGGGTGTTCTATTGCTCACATTTTTGTATAACTCAGTTCTGAGGTTAAACTATTTTCCTGTTCAATGGAAATGTGCTGAGATAGTAATGATTAATAAACCAAACAAGCCGGAAAATAATGTTGCATCATATAGACCTATAAGTTTACTGGCCATATTTGCAAAAATATTTGAAAGATTGCTTTTGAAAAGATTATTACCAGTTTTAGAGAAATTAAATATAATTCCAGAACATCAGTTTGGTTTTAGAAGCAAGCATGGTACCCCTGAGCAATGCCATCGTATTGTAGCCTTCATAAGAAACACATTGGAAGCTAAAAAATTTTGTTCTGGAGTATTCCTTGATGTACAGCAAGCATTTGATAAGGTTTGGTATATTGGGTTAAACTTCAAATTAAAAACACTACTTCCCACACCTTATTATTTATTATTGAAATCTTATCTAACAGATAGAAATTTTTATGTTAAAGTTAATTCTGAACTGTCACAAATTTGTAATATAAAAGCTGGTGTACCTCAAGGTAGTGTGCTTGGACCAGTTCTCTACACAATCTTCACCTCAGATATGCCAGTTACAGAAAATGTACTAATTGCAACTTATGCAGATGACACTGCAGTTCTAGCAGCTGATATTTGCCCAAATAATGCATCAATTCTTCTTCAAAATGAACTAAATGAAATTGGATCATGGTTAGAGGAGTGGAATATTAAAGTTAATACTGAAAAATCTTCGCATGTCACATTTTCTTTACGACAAGGCAACTGTCCTGAAGTTTGTCTAAATAATGAACCAATACCTCAATATGATTACGTTAAGTATTTAGGAATGTACATAGACAGAAGATTAACATGGAAAGAACATATTAAAGCAAAGAGGCAACATTTAAATATTAAAACAAAAAGTCTATATTGGTTATTAGGCAAAAAGTCTCAATTGAGCTTAAGAAATAAAGTATTGATTTATAAATCAATATTGAAACCTGTTTGGACCTATGGGTTACAGCTCTGGGGAACAGCCAGTAATTCGAATGTTGAAATATTACAAAGGTATCAATCAAAAACTCTTCGATCGATTGTGAATGCTCCTTGGTTCGTTTCGAATAACACGATACATAATGACCTCTTTATTCAAAAAGTTAAAGATGAAATAAGACGATTCAGTGAACACTACTTGGAGAGATTAAGTTTTCATGTGAACCCATTAGCCATTATGCTGCTTGATGATACTGAAGAAATCAGAAGACTCAAAAGATACCATATTTTGGACTTACCATTTAGAAATTAATGATTTTTTTTTTAATTTGTGTGTAAAATATCCTTAATATTTTTATTGTTAATGTGATTGTTCTTAGTGAAGTTCAACACATCATGTTATTTTTATTTTAATCAAATTTGCTTATTATTCTTAATTGGATAGATTGTAAATAAAATTATATTAAAAAAAAAAAAAAAATATCCAAAGTAATATATGAATATTTGATTGGTTGGTTACAAATATAGATGATCTCCGCTAAACTATTGCTTAAAACATTTAATATTTAATGACTTAAGACGTATTTGATAAATAAGCCATTGATACTGAAAATATTTACAAATACTAAAAAACTTCGGGTTTTACGTTAAAACATATTTAACGCGGCATATTTATCTTCACTCATGTAATTTTTTTTTCTATGGTTTTGCTATTAATAATGAATGTGGAAAGTGAAAAATATTAATATTTCGCTAACACAGTGAAGGGCACTGCCGAATTTAACTTGTTTTTTTGATAAAATGGCTACATTATTAGTGTGTTTAATAAACAGTTACTTTTTAGTGAACTAAGTCAAAAACAAATATATGAGTTTCATAATTTGTCATGACAAGAGAATTTGATTGGTGGAGAAGTGTAAAAATGGATGATGAGTTAAGAAAGTTAAGCTGAGTGAAATAAATACTCAATAAAGAAATGACTGAATTGATTTATAAATATTAAAATTACCTGAGGCTAGATGGGAATTTAACTTAATAATAATTGCGTAACTAAATATAAGATTATAGATTTTTAAATGACAGAGGTCAACACGAACTTTTTAAGTTTTAATTTTATTTTCTTAAAAACATCAAGTTCGATATGGTGCGGTTCCATGGATTAGTGGGGATGCAAACTACTGGAATGTCAAGCAGGTGCTCTTGATTCTGATATTACGGGCTAGTTTCGACATACTTTGTTGGCATTGAATGATTTCAAGGGAATGACGAATATCTAAAAAACCCTCTTAAACTCCAGTTTAAATGCTGCCTTTTAAAAAATTGCCATAAATTGGAAGTTGATATTTTAAATAAACTTAAAACATACACAAAATTATAAAATATATTGAAGATTTTTTTTAAACAACATTGCTGAATGACGAACTTATGTAAGTCTGAAAACTCATTACGAAAGACAAAACACTACTGACTTCATTTTAAAAATATGCTGTCACGTATACGAAGTAGATACGATACTTGTTTAAAGAAAATTATTTTCAGCAATAATTTAATTATTAATTTTTTAGTTTTGTTAAATATTTAAAAAGAATGGGCTACATTAAAAATATGAAGGGTATATAAGACTCATCACAGCCGAATTTAACTTATTCGTATTTGCGACTGATGAAAGTAATGAAAAATGCGTTGAATTTTTTGGTAACTGAAATGCCGATCAAAGTTGACGATTAATTCCAATATACTGACGCAGTTGTTTGCAACTTAAAGGAAACAATATAAAAAATTAATTTTTTTTATTTTTAGGGAAAACTTAGTCAAGTGACTCACACCTGAACAACGCTTTCAGATGGGCCCAAAACGAGATTGCCGTTGTTCCCGATTTTCATAAGCGAATTTTGGTTAGCGATGAAGCGCACTTCTGGTTGAAAGGCTACGTCAACAAACAAAGCTAATCCTCAAGTGTATGTCGAAACACCGTTACATCCAGAAAAACTGACTGTTTGGTGCGCTTTACGGGCTGGTGGAATCATTGGTCCGTACTTCTTCAAAAACGATAATGGCCAGAACGTTACAGTCAATGGTGATCGGTATAGAGACATGATTACTAACTTTTTCATTCCTGAATTGAACAACCATAATGTCCAGGAGCTGTGGTTCCAACAAGACGGCGCAACATGTCACACAGCTCGTGCCACAATCGATTTATTGAAAGACACGTTTGGTAACCGCCTAATTTCACGTTTTGGACCTGTGAATTGGCCTCCAAGATCTTGTGATTTAACACCGCTAGACCACTTTCTGTGGGGCTATGTAAAGTCATTGGTCTATGCGGATAAGCCACAAACGCTTGACCATTTGGAAGACAACATTCGCCGTGTTATTGCCGATATACGGCTACAAATGTTGGAAAAAGTCATCGAAAGTTGGACGTCATATGCCAGAAATCATATTTAAAATGTAATGCTACAAGATTATCTTTCGGATAAATAAAATTTATGTCAATCGAATAACACAGGTCTGCGAAAAAATTTTTTTTTTCAGCTGCATGAGATATTTTCACTGTTTTAAAGTGCGCTGATTTCAAAAGTGATGGCCATTTTCACATAAGAATTTTTTGCAAATTCAAACACAAAAAATTGGTTAAAGCACTCTTTTATTCAAAATTTTCAAACAATTAATATTTTTTTTAAAGCAAACGATGCGATGCGTTTTTTTTAATAGATAGAGTAATTCAGGATGAAGGTTTATATGTATAATCTTGGAAATTTTAAGGTCACAGATCCGCCCGGGAAGTAACGCTATAGTCTGTATCTGGCGATGAGTACGATTTCTTAGTGTAAAAAGATCGAATATATAAAAATTTTAAGGCAAGACAACGTTTTCTGGGTCAACTAGTACAATATAACTTGAAAATAAGCTCATGAAAATAGTAAGTTTTTCTCAATATCATTTAAAATAACGTTTATAAAATAAAAATTCTCAAATATTTTTCAATAAAGCTTTAGAAACGTTTATCACACACAACCTTTTCTAAAGTATATTATGTAAAATATCAAAAATTCAATAAAAATAAAATAAATAAATTTTAATAAAAATTCATATAATACATAAATCAACATAATGTTGAAAGTTTGACAAAATCTGAAGGTAATATAAATATAAATCTGTAAAAAAGTTTGTTTTAAAATACAATTCAATTTCAATTATAAGCCAATTGGGTGGTTGTAGAAATTTAGCACGAAAAAAGCGAAAAATTCGATTCTTTTGCAATAGAGACCTGCAAGTGTTGAACTATAAAATATAGCGACATGTGTCGCATCACGCAAGTGTCAATTCATGCAATGCCGCTCAAACATGTTTAACAATAACATAAATTGAAATCAAATCTATGCATAGTTTTTTCAAGTAATTTCGCACACATTAACATAGAAAATGAGTATGTCAACACACATGCGACATAAATATGTGTTATTAACTATGCCTTTTAATCATTTAAATGGCTCATTATATAAAATAAAACTGCAAATAATGTAACGAATTAAAGATTTTTTTAAGCTTTATTAAGAAAAAAATATTAAATAAAAAAATTGATAAGTGTGTAAGGAAATCGTGCATACATTTATTAAAAAAATATCTACACTAATTTGTTATAAAACAATTAATAGCCACGGATATTTACTGTTGACTAAATATTTCGAATAAAATTTATTTAATTATTTTTAAGTAGGCCTCAGTGTTATTGCTTCTTCTTCTTTCTTCTTTCTTCTTTTTATTACAAAACATATAAATAATATTAAGTAAAAGAAAAACGGCTATTCTAGACCATTAAAATTCAAACCTGAATAAATTTTTTTTGTTTAATAGCTTGTGGAATTTTTTCCATTATTTTTCTTTACAAATTAAACACCAGTCCCACCATATCGAAACGATACGAACATTTGCACAGTTTATATGGAAAATAACAAAAAATTTTTATTTTTGTTTAACATACAGTGGGGAGCAAAGGTGAGTACATGTTTGTATTTTCTGCGTTTATAGGCCCATACAAATAGTAATAATGAAGCGATTTAAATTTAAATTTTTTTATTTTATTTATTATTAAGTTGCTAACAAAAATGTTCTTAAAACAAAATTAAAGACTTCATATTCAAAGAAAAAACAAAATAAAATTAAAATAACTCTTATGTACTCAGTTTTGCACTTACGGGTAACATTTAAAATATGTTGTATTTTTAGTACTTGGTCCATAGCCCTTTATTTTTTAGTACACTATTTATGCGTTTGGGCATACTTTCAACCAATTTTTGAATAATTTCGTCTGGAATTTTCTGCCACTCCTGCTGCACACGTTGCCGCAACTCGATTAAGTTAGATGATGGAGCTGTTCGATATTGTCCCAACCGTCTTTTCACAATTGACCACAAATTTTCAATTGGATTGAGGTCGGGACTTTGCGGAGGCCACTGCATCACTTGAAAATTTTGCCCAGTCAACCATTCCTTAACGATTTTTCATGTGTGTTTCGGGTCTCCATCCTGTTGAAACACAACTTCTTCTTCAGGATATGCACTCATATTAACAAAATCGGGAAGATGGGTCTGCAATATGTTCAAATAGTCTTCTTTTCTCATGATGCCATCAATTTTTTTCAATGGACCAACATGCCACCATGTAAAACAACCCCATGCCATGATGTTGCCTCCACCATTTTTGACTGTTTGTTTAATATGGTGCCGTTGGATGGTTTCCTGCTTTCGGGGCCAGAAATACTGTTTACCATCACATTGATATCGGTTGAATTTGGACTCATCTGACCATATTACGTGCTTCCAGTCATCAACAGTCCAATCTTTGTGTTGCCTGGTGAATTTTAGACGTACCGAAACATTTTTTTGTGATAATGCAGGTTTAAGTTTCTTCACAGCTGAGATGTCCATTTGCTAACATTTTTATTTATTGCTAGAGAAGCTTCCTTTAGGGTTAAAGACGTGTCTGCTCTCATATTTCTCATTATAAGACGTGCGTCTCCATCAGTTAAGAGTTTTGTCGTCCTCTAGTCAGCCTTTGCGCAACTATATTTCGCCATTTTAGCACTCTAATAACCACTGATTGGCTTATATTAAGTTCTTTTGCTATCACACGTGAAGAAGAATCATCATTTGTCATATTCACAATCGAATTTTCCACGGTACCCGATAGTTTCTTCATTGTTTTGAAAAAATATTAACTTTTTATTTTTAATTAAAAAAACGGCACTTTTAGGTATAGGAAGTTATTCAATTACAATATGAAACTAAAATGTATATTAAGAAAACTCCTACCAAATCCGAAACGGCACTTAAACGGTAAATTTGACATTTTTCAACTAATTTAGTTGAAAACAACTATGAGCAAAACTGAGTACATACGAGTTATTTTGTTGTTATTTAATTTTCTCTCATTGCTTATTGTTTTTTAATTTGTTTTAAGAGCAGTTTTGTTAAGAACTAAATAAGAAAGAACTAAAAAAAATAAAAAATTAAATCGCTTCATTATTACTATCATTCTGCAACTAGCATATAAGAAATACAAACATGTACTCACATCTGCTCCCCCTGTATATGTTATCTATGCGAACGTTCGTAGTTTCGATATCGTCGGACCGAGCCTAAGTTTTAATTTTGAAATGAAATAATTAAAAACGAGTAATATTATTTTTTGTTAAAAACTTGTAAAATATACCGTCGTTATTTTAATAAAAAATATTTTGTAAGCATCATATGGATTATAAAAATAAAGTTTTATTTTAATTTTCAAAATAAACATATTTTTTTTTTCAATCTAAACTATTTTTCATTAATTATTTATTTGATTTGTGCCCTAATTCTGTAACTTTTTGATCGTTCTGTTAACGTGAATAACATAAATTTTCTTATACTTTTCTATAGAAAAATTTATTTAATTGACGTTAAAAGAATGTTAGCAGAATGGAAAAAAGTTATAGAATTAGGGAATTAATTTAGAATCTTTATTTACAAAATACAGAACAATAAATTTTTTCATACAAGGCAGGACTAAGCAGTGTTAATAACATGCTGCTAAAATAACATTAAAACACATGCCATTAAACACAGCATGGTACAACAGCTTAGGCAAGTTGCAATGACATGCCAAGACAGTATGTTTGAATTGGTATAACATGGTATAACATCTTACTTAAGTTGACATGACATAGCAATGCATTCTATTTTTGTGAATGTCATTTTTACAGAAAATGTTGAATTGTGCAGGACTCTATTTTGCAAGTTCTATACGTTTTATAAGTACAGGGTGGGCCAAAAGAAACCAAGGAGTGTAAAAGTTTAATAACTTTTTTGTTTATTAATTTTTTTTTATGTTTTCTTTCAGATTATATAGACAACACTTGGAGAATTTATAATGGAGAGGTTCACAACTGAACAGAGAACCAGAACAATAGAATTTTATTATTTAAACCAGAGATCAATTATTTTAACGCTCATTTTCATTTGAATGGCTTTGTTAACAAGCAGAACTGTAGGTTCTGGGGTTCTCAAAATCCAAGAGCCATTCATCAACGCCAATTGCACCCCATCAGGTGTACAGTATGGTGTGGGATCACATCTGAAAATGTCATTGGGCCCTACTTCTTCGAGAATGAAGATGGAAGTGCTGTAACCGTAAATGGAGAGCGGTATCGTTTTATGATAGAAAATTTTTTACGTTCTGCTCTTGAAAACAGACCTGGTACGTGGTTTCAGCAGGACGGAGCCACTGCCCATACTGCCCGAGACACAATGGCACTTTTAAGTCAAATTTTTGGAGAGCGAATAATTTCTCGAAATTCGGAAATTATTTGGCCAGCGCGATCGCTAGATTTGACAGCACCCGACTATTTTCTTTAAGATTTTTTGAAGGAGCGAGTGTATGTGAACAAGCCAGAGACAATCCTTGAACTCAAAGCAAACATTGTTGCAGAAATTCGAACGCTACAGCCACAAGTTTTGAAAGATGTTATGGAAAATGCTCTAAAAAGAGCCCATCAGTGCGAAGCTGAAAACGGTGGTCATTTAAGAGACATCATTTTTCATACTTAGTGTAAAAAAATTTCCATTTTGTATATTATATAATCTGAAAGAAAAAATAAAAAAAGTTAATAAACAAAAAAGTTATTAAACTTTTACACCCCTTGGTTTCTTTTGGCCCACCCTGTATATAAAAACATGCAAGTAATTAAATTTATTTATCCTCTGCTTTCAGGAAAGTAACTAGATGAAAAACTATGATGGACTCAAAAATGTGCGAAATCTAAGATCAAAAAGCGTAATTAAAAGTAAGTTCATTTTTTTATATTAGAGATGACTAGGACACCAGCAAATTGTGCCGTTTTGATTATTCTGCAATTGTTACGATATAGTTTTTCAATATTTTCTAACTGCAGACAAAAAAATATAAAAATTAATTAAACGAATTCACCCTTTATCTACTTGAAAGAAAACACCACTTAAAATATCCATGCTTCAAACCAATAAAATCTTAAAGTTTTAATTCAAAATATGCACCTAATGCAATTAATAAGTTAAGTTTGGCTATGGCGAGTTTTCTATACTCTTCACTCTGGTAGCCAAATATTTAAAAAAAAAAATTATAATGAAATGGCAAATATTAATAAAAATAATTTTCTTCGGTTTAAGAAAAAATGCGCTGTGGGATTTTTATTTTGAAAAACAATAAAATGTCTGTAGGTACTCAATTTTTAAATAAAAAAGTTATAAGAAAGAAAAAGAATGTAAATTAAATTTAATTTAATTTATATTTATATCGTCCAGATCCATGGGCTACAGAAATTCCGTTAGCATATTCCTGTAACGAATACCATTCACAGTCACCGCTATTTCGGCCTTATCTATGAAAAAGGTATGGTCTGACCAAAATCCACAAGAAAGTCATCGAAGAAGATGACTTTTTCGAAAAATTGGCATTGATTTCACTTTGCTCCATTACGCATTGAATGAATTGCCGGCGCGTTTGTTTCATTCCGTACCTAATCGGAATATGTCTCTTTATATTCCAATAAAAAAATCACAACTATCTCAGAAAATATGTGTTTTTATTTTAAAACGATTTAGTGCACTATTACTGCAACACACTATATAAGCCCGATGTCCTGGTTTCGTGCATGTGCGCAAACACATTACACACATGTATGTTTGCTTTCGTTAATATCAGTGTGTGCACACACACTACATAGCTTAAAAATTTCGTAAAAAAAGAAAACAAAAATTAATGAAAACCAAAATGTCGGTTGTATTTTTGATACCGATTATTTTGATATAAAAAATTCTTTTTGCACGAAACATGTAGATACAATATTTTTATGGAATTTGCAGTAGGGTGCAAGAAAAAGTGCATATTAAATAAAAAGCTAAACTACTGTGAGAAATATTTGACTGTTTAAATTTCTAGCCGGTAAATAAAAAAATTAAAATTTCTTAGGCATGTCTTGTGTTTTTGTGAATATTTTCTTAAGCAAACTAATTTTCTTTATAAGCTGGTAGCCAGAATTTTTTAATTTAAGAAAAAAATATTAAAACAAAAGAACCATCAACACATACGAACTCGCGCCTCACCAATTCTACATTCTAAATTTATTACCAGTCCTACTACTATTCATGTTGAACATCTACGTATTTATGTACGTACTCAACTCTCTTATGTATTTTGTTTGCTATTAGTTTACCAGATTGTGTGTCTTCTGTGTATTAGATATTGAATCTGTGTGCTTGTGTGCGTGTATGCAACAATAAAACACAATTTCGTTGACATTGTCAACTTAACTTTTCGCAATAGTAAAAATAACTTACAAAAACTTTTGAAATCCAACAACTTGTTTATTTATTTTTTCGTTTGTTGTTTGTTACTAAAAGCTTAAATTTCATTTTGCGAGTAAAGTTGTTACTTGAAAAATAAAAAAGTTTGGCAAAGTTAATGTTAGAATTGAAACTTAAAGGAATGTGTTCTTGTTTAAAATGTGGCCAATTTGAGAGAGATTTTGCAAGCATGCTAGGATGATTACAAAGCCTCAATAGAAACTAAAAAACGCAAATAAAATTAGTATTTGTAGCGGTGTTGTCATGTAATTGGACAACCGGTTTACTCGTTAGAGAGCTAAGGTCTGTCTCTCTGTACGTGATAATAGTTATCTTAAGCATTGTAATCATCTCTGCAATGTGCAGAACTTAATTTCTTAATGTAGGGGCTACTTGATCCATATATGCTACAAAAAAGTTATATTAGAACTGCACCTAGTGAGTGGAGCCTGACGTAGCAGGCTTCACATATGACAACTCAGCGATGCAAAACATTTAAATTAAAAAATAAATGTATTTATAGATAAAAAAAACATTTTTAAAACATTCCAGTTGAATTTTTTGATTGAAATACATACTTGCCTGTGATAGCCTGCGTTTGTCTGTCATTGGCGGATCAGTGTGGTCTCACTGCGCTGTCGACTGCAAAAGTTAACATGGTTTAGGTGACAAACTCGAATTTTTTTCTACTTTTATTATTTGCTTACTTCTCTTTACCTTTCTGTCTCTTATTTTTTTGACATATTTCTTCATGCTTCTAATTATACAAATTACACAAAATTACCACAACAAACTTTCTAAGTGAGCCCCCTTTTGTTTTTCTTATTGGAGCTCCCTGTGCAACCTCACCCAACCAACAATAATTACAAGAAAAAAAATCCCATATAAATCAGCCTACATATAAGGATAAGTTCCTTAGGTGAGGACCTAATTGATTACCAGAGTGGGAATTTGAATATAGAAAAAAATCTGGGGAAAAATATGTCTTTAATTTATGTTAAAATTGATTTTAAAAAGTCTGAAAAATATTGAAAATGAAACCTTTCCAAGAAACTAAAGTTAGACCAATTATAAATATTGAGAGAAAAAAGAATAGTCGATGCTTTTCTCAAATGGTTTAACCAAATGCACGATGTAAATTGCAAATAAAACAAAAAATTTTCAGAGAATTATCTTAATATATTTTATTATGATAGAAGTATCTATGATAATTATGTGAAAAACAAAATATCGATCAAATGCTCGCCACGGCTTCGGTGGCATACCTCTCCGATGGTTTATATTTTCAATGACTCTCAAAGATAATTGAGGTTAAATGTTGTTAATGTGCTGAGCTATCTCATCCTTAAGCTCTTGACTTATTTATGTACACCTTTAATTTAAATATCCCCAAAGAAAGAAGTCCAGCGGTGTCAATTCACAAGATCTTGGCGGACAATTAACGTCGTCAGGCCATGCAATAAGAGCCATTATTTCATTTCCTATGTGGCAGGTGGCACCATTCTGTTGGAACCACATATCGTCCATGTCCATATCCTCAATTTCTAACCACTAGAAGCCCGTTATCATCTCGCGATTGCGAAGCGAACTCACCGTAACTACTTGACGGCTCTTCTGCCACACTATCGACAACAGCAGCAATCACCCCTATCGGCAATAACATGTGAAATATTTTTTCCCATGAGATTTTTATTTCCCTCGAAGGTGAATCTCCCATGAAATTTTTATAAGCTATCAGCTCACATTGATTGTTATAAGCTGAATGTGAAAAAATTTTTAAATTTAAAATAGTCAACAACGAATTGTTCGCCGACGTTTGCCTGATGTACTGTAAGTGAAACATTTAATAAATAAAGTTGCTTTGAATTAATTTTTGTATTAGATTTAAGCAACATTATAGAGTTAATAAAGAAGGGTTTTCTTATTTAATGGATGTTATCAATAACTCTCTATCGACTAGTAAAAAATCATTTGGTATTCCAACGATAGTCAAACTAAGTGCCTGCTTGAGATTTTTTGCAGAGGGAGGATACCAAAAGGGAGCAGCAAGAGATTATGAAGTTGGTATGACACTATCAACATTCTGTGAAGTGCTCTCAAAAATATTGAATGTTTTAGAAGAAAATCTTTGTCACCAACGGACAACTTTTAAAAGTTGTACTAGTAATACTAGTTAAAATAAATGAATCCTTACATGATAGACATTTCCCCTAGCATATATGAAGTGAACAAATGTTTTCACATTTCTTACAGGCCTGGTTTTATGAAATTTGAGAACAATTCTTCCGATTCTAAACACATTTGGTCGATTATGCTGACCAAAAAAATCAATTGTGGTACCTCTATATGGTTGAGTTTGTCAAATACTGAAACAAAGAAATGGCAAATTTAGTTGGGCAAAACATTTGGCGTTAAGGTGTGATTCACAATTAACATCGCCCATTATGGTTGGACCTCCCTTTACATAGATAAGCTGCGAAACCAACACAAAAATTAATAGATTTATTATATTTCGTATGTGATGAAGTGCAGAAAACGTAAACAAATTTAATCAAATTTTTAAAAAATTCCCTTTCAATCATGAGAGAGAAAAATACTAATTTAGGATTCCATTAGCAAACAAAAAATAATTCTTTTTTCTGCTTAAATGATAGTAAATTTACACCATGACTTTGAGAGTCTTTTAATAGTTACACCTATCAAAAACTGCTGTAAGCAGGGCAATGTGTTATAGGTTTTACTGAAATCATAACTTTTACTGAAATAGAAAAGAAAATATTTCAAAATTTTTTACTTTGATTTGCAAAACTGCATATCTCTTCTTGAATTTAATAATTTCAATGTCAGTAAGTTAAAGTTCTGATTTTTATTTGTAGGTTTGGTTTTCTAAATGTTCAACTCATCTTAATTTTTCAAAAGTTATAAAAGTTACACTCTCTTTCTTTTTCATTTAGCGTAGTCGTATTTGTTGCATTCGGTTGTGTGAACTGTATGAGCATTGTGAGTGAATAGTTCTTTTTCCTTTTTTGTTTTTTCTACTTTCATGGTACTTACAAAAATATTTTTGTCTTCACTTTGAACTTTTTGTGATTCTTTTAAATGTTTTTATTATTTTTCTTGTTTGAAAGTTTTTACGACTATTTATTTTGGAAGTGGTGCCTTTTTTCTTTAATATCGCTACTATACGTTTACAAGTTATTACTGTAAGTTTGTATCTTCTTTGAGTATTTTGAAATTTTAGAATAGAAGCACACCAAGTTGGTATTCTAATTTCCAAAAATTCCTTTTTATTCGTTTTACACTTCCACTCCACCTAATTTTAAATCTGCAGCCTTAGCCGTTTGAGCTAGATGATGATGCATCATTATCAATTAGTGAGTAACGTTACTTTTATATATAGAGATTTCAACCACTAGAAATATTGGTAAAGAAACTATTATCAGAAATTATGCAAGTATTAGATGGAGAGTATCTTTCTGCAGGAGTACATTCAAGCGGAACAATGAACAGATGTGCAATAAAGCCAGGATGATCTGGATCACAATAATGCCAGGGCTCCATAGAGCTCAATTAATAAATGTAGTGGCAGCAGCGTTTTAAAGTGTGTGTAAAAATGGACGTGGCCTGTTAAAAAGTATATAGTGACTTTCTTTATAGTATAGAGATAATATGTGCCAAATTTCAGACAAATCGATTGGTAAACAAAAATTTCTATAGCGAACAAACAAAGAGAAAATGAATTTGATTTATTGTAAATGCCAATAGTCGGCAGTTTAACGCGTCCGTTTTTTCAAATTTTTACCATTTTATACATGATCATGGCATTACTTTGATATCACTCTGTAATGGTACAGTGTTGGGTATAATTTTAAATGTACTAAACTATTTGTAAAATTCATTTTATTAAAATTGAGTAATTTTTGTTTTTAAAAATGCACCAAATTTGCAAGTAGTCGGCATACATGCCCCCATTCCTTGCCATACTGTGATTATATTGTGGGCATATCATTTTGCCTTTAAATTTTTTCAATTCAATCAGATGATGTCGATTTCAGAAACATGATCCTTTATTCGATAGGCTTGAAATTACTTAATAAAACGTTTTGCTGACTACTGGCATAACACAATTTACGAATAGTCGGCATCCAATAACGACTACAAGCAATGATACAAATTTTTTGTGACTAAGGGTCATTATTACAACTAAACATTAACTAAAAGAAGGATGTTTTCGGTTATTACAAACATACTTTAAGTAAAAAGTATATGATAAGCTAACGATAGGTTTGTGTTGCTCATAACTTTTAACGTGAACTTCAAGCATTTAAAGCTGCCATATTTTCGATTTTAGATAAGGTAACCTCAGCATCCATAAACATTGAATAATTTTTTGATTAATACACAAAAATAAAACAATACAATTACACAATAAAATAACAAATATTAAAATAAAATTTTAAAAGTAAAGAATTTCTTATTTATTTGAAAAATAATCATCAAAAACAGGCATGCCGCCATTATGTATTTATAGCAACGAAATGTAATCGGTATTCACACCAGTAGTGCCACATAACAAATATTATAATAAAGGGTGTTTTTTATAGACGTATAGAACTTTAAGTTGGCATTACTGTTCAAAATGGCGACCGATTTAACAGCTGTCAAGTGTTTATTCTCAGTTTGGTTTGGCAATTCATCATGAATAGACTCGCCTGAACAACACTTGCAAATAGTGCAATTTTAGTGCAAAACGAGATTGCCGTTGTTCCCTATTTTCATAAGCGAATTTTGTTTAGCGATGAAGCGCACTTCTGGTTGAATGGCTACGTCAACAAAGAAAGCTAATCCTCAAGTGTATGTCGAAACACCGTTACATCCAGAAAAATCGACTGTTTGGTGCGCTTTACGGGCTGGTGGAATCATTGGTCCGTACTTCTTCAAAAACGATAATGACCAGAACGTTACAGTCAATGGTGATCGGTATAGAGCCATGATTACTAACTTTTTCATTCCTGAATTGAACAACCATGATGTCCAGGAGCTGTGGTTCCAACAAGACGGCGCAACATGTCACATAGCTCGTGCCACAATCGATTTATTGAAAGACACGTTTGGTGACCGTCTAATTTCACGTTTTGGACCTGTGAATTGGCCTCCAAGATCTTGTGATTTAACACCGCTAGACTACTTTCTGTAGGGCTCTGTAAAATCATTGGATAAGCCACAAACGCTTGACCATTTGGAAGACAACATTCGCCGTGTTATTGCCGATATACGGCCACAAATGTTGGAAAAAGTCATCGAAAATTGGAAGTTCAGATTGGAATACATCTGAAGTAGCCGTGACGGTCATATGCCAGAAATCATATTTAAAATGTAATGCCACAAGATTATCTCTCGCATAAATAAAATTCATGTCAATCGAATAATCCATCGTTGTTTTATTGTAATTTAAAGTTCTATACGTCTATAAAAAACACCCTTTATTATCTTATTGAGAACTTGTAATAATAGAAAAAAGTTATTCATCACTTTATCACTTACTTTAGCTAAAATTAATTAAAGCTATCTGAGACCTTATAAGTAAGTTGTAATAATGGCATTAAGAGCGATATCATTAAAAAGTAGAAAATTAATTATTTTTCGCTAATATTCACTTATTAAGGATAATATTTCAACTCTTTTCTTTCCTCAGAAACCATTATAATATGGAAATTGTTTCTAGTAATAACTTTACCAACCCTTTCAAAATTGAATTTGTCACTAAATTTTTTGTAAAAAAACAAGCACTCCTGCAGATTTTGCAGGGGGCACATTGGATAAAACCAAATTATGAATAAATTACTCATTTCGGTAAGATGAACTCTGTTGAAATAGAGAGTTGAGTATATTAATTTATCAAAAATAGATTTTTATAAATTGTAAACTTTCTATTATTTCTATTTATTTGAGTTTTAAAAACAAAAATGGCGACTACTGAAATCTGCCGAAACTAAGAGGGTTTATCCTATATAGATTTCAAGTCCTAGTTTATGCATATGGATGTAACATGTTAGACGTTTGCTCTTTAATTAATAAACATTTTAAAAAAAAGGAAAGTAAAAGTGATATGACCACTCATTTTGATGAATCTTAATATAATTTAACAAGACTTACATTAAATTAAATCAAATAATATGATATACTCGTATATTCAGCTTTGTTTATTCAAAACTTGCAAAAGTCCCTGACATGTTACGCAATTTATGAACATTCCTCTTGTAGAGTGCCTGTATAATTCGTAGCTCTTGCATACATAAACACATATCCTCGCTTTGCTATTATACTATTGTGGATGTTAAATATTGTTGTTTTTATGTTTATTTCAATGTAAGTTTGTTACGGTTAAATGTTTCTTTTTCTGATGTTCTCGTAGTTGTTGCATGAGTATGAATTTTAAATGCCATTTAGCTGTAACAACTTAAGTCATAAATAAATTTGTCTGAAGGGATACATAGTGGGGGGTTTCTTGTTTAACTAAAAAATATTAGAGTTGAAAGAGTACAAATCTTTTTATCACTCTTTCTTAAATAATAAAACTATCCAGTAATAAAGTGTTTCAAAAGATTTTTCGCTGTTTGTTTTATGAAGCGATTAGTTAATGGAGACTAATTTATAAAAATAAAAATATTTTTACTAGTCAGTTTTATACAAACAACATGTATATAAATAAATAAACATTTTTCAAATTAATTTCAAATGACTTTTAGAAGACTTGAACTGAGAAGTTTAACTCTGATTTTGTTTACTCACTTAGTGAACTGTTTCTTTTTATTGTTTCAAATATGCTATTTGTTACAAACTGAGAGGTTGTTTAGAACGTTAATTTTCTTTTCATGTGTTTGCTAGAAGATTATGATTGAAGATATATTTTCACACAACAGTGGTAAATTAAGGGACTAAAGCCCATATGACCCTTAATTTTTCTTGCATTGATCAATTTTTGAAGAACAGCACAAATATATTGTAATTGAAGAATTTACCAGATGCAAAAAGTGCAACTATATCAAGATAAATACGAAAATGTCAGTGTTATCGATAAAAATGAATGTCTGTCCAAAAAAAAAAAAAAAATTAAAAAATTTTCAAATTGAAATTGACCATTTCCAACTTATTGCGTTTTCTATTCTAAAAAAAATTCTGCTTCTAAATTATGTAATATTTTAAACAGGTTGCCTAAAACAGTACAAAGTGATGCCTTTTTTATAGTTTCAATAGAACAAAAATAAGTTTATCATGCAACATTTTTATAAGTTTACCGCTTTTAGGGCGATTTCCGAAATCCGATTACGTTAACACAACTGATAAACAGCTGACACAAAAAACTTTGCACCTAAAATAAAATAAAAACTAATTTTTGTTTCAAAGAAAATGTTGAATCTCCTTTTTCATATAAATACAAATTAAATAATTTACTTAATTGTATAAACAAGTAGTTCACACAGTTGTAAAACAGGACAGTATCTCACCCTCACTTATAAATTGAGTGCAAAACTTGTACCATTTTAGCGTCTTTTATATGCAACATGTTGAGAACAGAATGTGATATTGATTATAACTATTAAATTTTTTTGACAATAAAACGCAAACATTCTTGAATGGTAGAATATATGCAACACTTTTATTAGAAAGAAAACACCATTAAAATCTTTTAAATGTTGCCCACGTTTTGGTTTATGCACGAATGCTGCTATTTTAAAATTCATTTTAGATTTTTTTTTTTATATGGCGTGCTTTTTTTAAGGAAGAAAGCAGCACTTAAAAGAAATATAAACAACAAAGAGTTTTGTTTACATTTTTTATATTTGGTTCTTTCTATACTTTGTAGTTTCTTTCTTACATTTCTTCCCTATGTATGCTTAAATCTTTAAAACTACGCAACGGATTTTGATGTGGTTTTTTTTAATAGATTGAAGAGGAAGGTTTATATGTATAATCTTGGAAGGTTTAACGTTACAAATCCGCCCGGCAGGTAGCGCTATAGTCGGTATCTGGCTTATTTGCCTAGTACCTGTTTTTTTTACCCGGTCTCGCACGGTTCTTTACTCTATGAGTACGATTTCTTAGTGTAAGAAGATCGAATATATAAAAATATTAAGGCAAGAGAACGTTTGCCGGGTCAACTAGTTATCAATAAAATGCAAAAAAAAAAAATCAAGTGTCATAAGGGCTTAACTATAATAGATATCCGTATTCTAAATAACGCTACTTTGTCAATAGATGATAATAATGAAATATGAGCAACTAAATATATTGAAATCAAGAAGGATCTTTTCGTCAAGTAAAGAAACTAGAAAGCATAATATGATGCAACTAAAAATATTCTGAAAATATTTAAATATAGGTACGTGAGAAAAGTTAGTGTCTGTTTTTTGCAAATAATTTGTTATACACATAAACTGAGTCAGTGTCCAGCTGAAAAATATTTCAGCATGTTGGGGTAGCATATCCACATAAAAATACTGATAAAATTCATGAAATAATGACCAGATTTATCGATATGTTATCATTCGCATTTTTTTCAAAATTCTTATACTTCTACCCAGCGAATTTTACTTGCATACACACTGAGAGAAAAAAATTTCTTAGAGAATCCAAAATGTTATCAAAAATATAGTGTGTTTCTTAACTTGACCACATTGTTGACGCCAAAAATTTCAATATTTGGCAGTACTGCTAGTGGAAGTTATTAAAAGATACTTAAACGTTGAGCTGTTACTGTGTGCAGGAAAAGATTCAAATTCTGTCCAGTCTGAATAGTTTCGGAATATCGCGATTATATTTTGGGGAATATAGAAGAGAAGAGAATACGTTACTATTTTGCTAAATTGCTGGTATTCCTTTCCTTTTGCTTTGATGAATTTCATAAATTTTTATTGCTAAAAATTTAACTTTAAAGAAATCTAGAATAATTTTTTTAATTTATGTTCTTGTAAATTTGTCCAGTCAAATCAAAAGTTTTTTTTTAATTTATCTCTCAATTGCTTTTTATATATTTATGAATGTATGTGTACGAGTATGTGCAAATCTATGTATGTATGTTTTTATAAAGTGAGCAAAAGCA
Source organism: Thelaira solivaga (assembly GCA_947397855.1). Classification (NCBI taxonomy): domain Eukaryota; kingdom Metazoa; phylum Arthropoda; class Insecta; order Diptera; family Tachinidae; genus Thelaira; species Thelaira solivaga. The sequence goes on from OX377610.1 coordinate 40,078,049, forward strand.
AAAACAACAAAACTTTTCTACCAAATGCAAAATTAATGCAAAAACTTTATCGTTGTTGAAGAGGATAAACGCATAACTGTTGCGGAAGATGTTGATTTCCGCAAGCTTTTCTATATTTCAGTTTCTTATGCCTGCACAAACAACTTTCTACTAAATTTGCAAAATTTTTAGTAGTACACACACACACACATACACAGTTATTCATTTCTAATTTTATATAAAGTTGAATACTAACTACTGAAAGTAACATCATTACCATTTGTTGAGTTGAGTTCATTTCGGTTAGTTCTTGTTTAATGTACAAATAAAATTTATGAATGCATGTATCTCCTGTGTATGTAAATACATACTCGTACATGACTTAAAGTATATAATTTATGTGTTTGTATTAATATTTTTTTTATTTTATTCTTTTTTGTTTCATTGTGTATATTTCTTATTGCCTGTTATAATAATATCAGTTTTTTCCTCTTATTTTTCAAGTAGGAGAGGGGGGGGAGGGGTGGGGGGAAGTAGTATAATAAAAGTATTATAATGTGTTTGTACAGTCATTCAATTATGTATTAAATTATGACTATTTGATGTGTTTTTAAGTTTATTATCAGCAAAATTGAGATTTTGTTGTGGAAAAGATAGAAGCAAAGTGTGCGAAATTATAATATATTTTAAAAAAGATAAATTTATTTATTTAAAAAGTATTAATTACGACTTTTAATTTATAGCCAATTAAAAAAAGTTTAATTAAAGTTGGAGTTTTACTTATAAATAGTTGTGTTCCTAAGGAGTTTTAGTTCTGTGTGCATGCTTAATTAAAATTCAAATAAAATTCTAATTTCTAAATAATAACAAAAAAAAAAAAAAAAAAAAAAAAATAAACAAAAGAAATTTATATATACAAATCAAGAAATGATTAAATATTTAATTAAAAATGTCATGTTGATCATAATTGTAATTCCATCTTAACTGCCTTAAATATGTTTTGTAAATTTTTCGCTCCATTTATTTATTATTATTCTAGAGCATAATTGTACCGCTGCCAGTAAGTTTTACTGTGTAGCTGAGTTCATTTAACTTAGGTTTTCTGATGCCAGTATTTGACTACTTAGGTAGCGCATTCTGTGTCTTGGACAAGAAACACACACAGCAATTTTAGTTGGGCAATTCTTGGTTTTGTAGGAGAGAGAGCAAAGAGGAACGGAAAGAGGTACAAACTTGCTCGTACTCTGTAATTCCTTTTTGTTCTCTCTTCATATCTTTTATAAAGATGTAAAAAAAAGAAGACAGGTATTTAGCTTGAAAGCTGAATGAATGACTGAATAAGAGTGCTAAAATTGCTGAAATAAAAAAAATTTGTGTATGGACTAAACGAAAATTTCATAAGAGAATTGAGAAAGAATTGTGTGATCCTGGTCTTGAAACCGCTGGAGAAACGTAAAGAATGTGTTCCTAAGTTTCCTATTTATCTTGACAAAATTATAATAATCATATTGTACCACACCAATCTTACTCATGTGGTAATTCAATCTGCAGTAATCATTCAGTTAGCAGTTCCATATATGTTGCAAAACGCTTTACGTTTTGAAAGTGATAAATTTGTTAAAGCATGTTCTGGAAACCGCGTATTTGGCTTACTTTTTCATAGAATGTGAATGTGAAAACTGACACACATAATTGGCAAAATCAAAGTAAATTTTTCAAAGTGTTATTTTTTATTCAAAAACATCAATTTTCTTTTTAAATGTGGTTGAAATAAAATCGAATTTAGTTTTGTACAACATTTTATGTTCTCCTTAAATTTTTGTTTATGCAAAAATTTATCAGTGCGCATGTTTGCCGTCTGAAAACGCTAAAATTCTGGCGTTAGCAGAACAAATAATTTACGATTTCAAATTTTTACTGTAAAAATTTAAGCTTTTTTCGTTTTTCGTTACATGGGCGATAGTTTGATGCCTTTTCTGAGCCATTTTAGCCAGATAGTCTGGAATTTTTTTTTGTCCACAAATCCTTCATGTCCCGATCCACCAAGTAATAAAGTTCTTTTCATCAAGAAATTCTAACAATTCCAAACCAACGTTTGTAGGAAGAAGTAGCTTCCTAATGTATTCAGATCAGCTTGGTTAACATGTTTTACTTATGAGACTGACTTTTTCAGCTGATCCGAAACTGCACAATACATTGTTCACGCAAAATCCGGCCGCTTTACAAAAGCATTTTAGAAAAACATAGTGGCTACACTTGAATTTAAAAAGAAAAATTTTGTTCTAAACTTGTTCACCTTTATTTGTAGAAAAAAATTTTTCAGTATTAGTTTATTTGTAAGCAAATATCTAGAAAATCCGATATTGTCAGGTGCAATGATTGGAAAAAAGCTGCAGCTTTCAAAAAAGCACTATGAATGAGGTTTTAAAAAGATATAACCAAATCTTAAGTACGGATCGAAAGGAAAAAGAAAAGAAAAAAGTTGCTAAAAGAAACCCAGAGCTTACAAAATATATATACGAGTACGTTCAATACAGCAAAATCCGGGACTTAAATAGCTGCCAGGTCAAAAATTTTATGTTGCGGCAAAACGTGGAGATGCTGATTCCAAATACAAATACACGAAAATTGATAAATTTAGTAAAAAAAATCATGATTTGGCAAACAATTTGTAGTTGACATCAGAAATTTATATCAGAAACAATTGCTACCTCTAATTAAGCGCCACCATTCCCCAGTAAAATTTTGGTCTGACTTAGCGTCTTGTCATTATTCAAAAACTGTGATGGAGCGGTATCAAAGACATTAGTTCGATATAGTGGCAAAAAACATGAACCCTCCTAATTGTCCGCAGCTTCGGCCAATTGAACAATACTGGGCTAATGCCAAAGCGAAATTAAATAAAAGTGATACTGTTGTTTCTGATGCCAAAAACATGTTGAAAATTTGGAACAAATATGCAGCGCAGGCAGATCAGAATGTTGTGCAGAAACTAATGGGAACCATTAAGGCAAAAACGCGGAAATTCATAAGAGGTAATAAATTGTAATTAATTTGTAAATATTTCTGAAAAAGCAATAATTAAATATGTATTTATGAACAATAGTTTTGTAATAGCTTTTTCCCTTATTTGCTATGCGGCCGGACTTTCCGTGAACAATGCTTTAATTTTACCATTTTTGTCAATTTTTAAAAAAAGTTTATTTCTAAATTATAAGTTTATAAAATAGATTTATTTTTATAATAAATAAAAATATTTATTTTCCATTTTAAACCCTTGACTACGAATGGATATATTGTTGGCTTAGAGTGTAAACCTTCTAAGCCACTTTTAGAAAATTTGACAGGACAGACAAAAAACGTTTTATTTTTTTAATATGCAGCTAAAAAAACAAAATTATTATATAGTTGATTTACTTTGTAATAGTCTAGATATACAAATGACTAAGCAGGTTTACACTCTAAGCCGACGATATATGTCTCATGATTTTTCTGAAGTGTTGCATTTCTGAGTAAGAATCTGTAAAAAAAAAATTAATATATCGAGCAGAAAATTGTTCGTCATCAAAGCGTTAATAAACTTGTAAGCAAGCTAGTAAGATGTAATAATTGTCAACTCTATATCCTACTAAGCCTTTTTATAACTCCGTTCAGAGTAGAAAATGTAGTCGTATTATGTGAGAGTTGAATTTTATTAATAGAAACATAATTTTAATTATCACAATGTGCATATCAATTTCAAATTATTTTGCGCGATTTAAATTTTTTAAATTAAAGATTACAAGAATGCCAAGCTTAGAATTATAGAATTACCTGCAGCAATCTTGCAACAACAATGTTATCGAAGTAAATTAAAATTATCTAAGAAACTAAAGGCTCTCAAGTCCTTTAACAAACAGTTCAATGTATCGACACTTTCAAATTAATTATTTTCATATTATCAAGAGTCGACTGCAATTAATTTATTAATGTGGGTTTGTGTTAAGATTTTCATTTGATTTTGAGAGAGCACAATTAAATGATATATAGTCTGGGGTAATACACGAACGAACTATTCCCATTGTACTATTCACTTATTTGAATTGAACAAACTAGTCCATGTTTTGAATTCCTATAGTTCTTTTGCCTGCTCTTGATTTTAAATGAGCGACCTATAAATAAACGAACGAACTAAACATAAACGAAAACAAAGACGAAGGAACGAAAGGTGCCAATTATTTTCTTTTACAAAAATGATACTTAAAACAAATAAACTGAAGAAGAGAAAATGTATTATGCATGCTAAAAAGCTTAATTTTCAGATTTTAAAATTAAACTTTAATTTTTTTAGCCATAGTCACTAAATTACTTTTTGAATTAAATTATTAAAACAGAAATCGAAAATTATATAAAAAAATTTTTAGAATTTTGTTTTGTTGGTTTGCTTTCTATTTTCGTAAAAAATTCCTTTCGACCCCTATTCGACATCATTTTACAAAATAAACAACGTTTAATAACAATCAAAAGTATTAAGTGATAAAGATACAAAAGATCAAATGAACTAAATGAACGAACTATTCCTTTTTAATTTTTGAACTAAGAAGAGCGCTCACTAATATGAACTACGGAGCACAAGTCTAATGCTGTGTATTTGATAGAACCGTCTAAAAATTTTATAGGGATTTTACACTGCAATACAAGTGTACTTGCATTGGATTTTGAATTCATCAGGTGATTTTGTTATCTTTTTCGTATTCACAAAAATACATCTCTGATACAATGAAAAGTATAAACGTTTAGAAAGTTTTCTAAAAATGATGAGGGAAGTTTGACTGTTAAATATTTTTCCGTATTTGATTTTTTGACTAGTCATTTTACTTAGTGTGACAGTATAAAACTCCCATAAACGTTTTTAAACTTTTTTAATTTATTTTATATTTAAACTTTTTTCTATTATTTCAAGCACAACTGCTGTGGATAATATTTTCTCAAATTGTTTGCTACTGTGTGGTTTACGTTTTATTTTCTTTTTATACAATTTAAAAAGTTAAGAAAGGCATAACGGAAAACTCAATTGAAAAGTTTCTTGTTTATTTCCGTTATTGTGCTATAACAAAAACAACTGCTAAGTACTTACCATTTCAAACAACAGCAATGTTAACAACGTTATGCTTGTGTGTGCACAAACGGATGTGGTTTTTGTTTTGTGTTATTATCAGTCACTCTTTATAATGTGGCATAATAATAACCATATAAAACGTTTTTAATTATGTTGTTATAGTTAGTGTGTTCCTCTTCATGTTTGCTTCATTTCATCAATAACTTTTAAGCTCTTTCAATTACAATTTATTATTTATATAAAAGCAATAAATCCTTTTAAAATATTAATAAATTATTGTGGTTTTTTATTGAATGATTATTTCTTGTATATATTTCTGCTTGGCTGTACGTAAGTAAGTGTATAAAATTATGGTAAAGCGTTATATGCTATTAAAATTCTATTATGAATACAGACAGTTTATATGGCCAATATAAATAACACAAAGCAATACAAGATTTTTACATCACTTAAACTTTTGCCCTTTTTCACTTGACATCAACAAAATTCGTAAATGCTTGATTTATGTATTTTAACGTTTGAAGCATGAGTGGCATAAAGGAAAGACGTTTATGAAAGAGAAAACTATATTACTTGTCGACGGCCGTTGACGTTAAAACGTTTGTGTAGTTATAGAACATTTAAAAACGTGTCATATGCTTTTCACATAAGTTTTTTTTTACAAAAAACCGTATCACACTTTTTGTTATAGCGTTTAATTATTAAATATTGTTGTTTTTAGTTGATTGTTGTTATTTTTAGAAAAGTTTTAAGCACTTCACATTCCATCAACGTCTTCCCCTATGTACTGCTATTAATATGTGACGCGCAAAATAGAAAGGGACCTAAGGGTAAAAACCGGTTTTGTTCAGGAGAGCCATTTTAAAGATTTAAATACGTGTATCTTTGGTGTACTTCACTTTCATAAAACGCGCATATCTCTGGGAGGGAACACTTTTGGGGCATGGGATCGGTCTCATTCGATGCTCGGATGTTGTCCACATAAAAAAGAAAAAGTGAAAATTGATTTTTTTTACCCTTAGGTCTCTTTCTCTATGCGCTGTCACATATGCAATTGACATTTGCTCTTCCGGCGTTATATGTATCTCCTGTTATGACAGAAATACATCAGCTACAGACACTACCTAAAGATAGAATTTGACAATAAAGCTTATATGAATTACCTGTTTTATAATTTTGAAAGAATGACTATGTTCGCATTATAAACCAAAAAAAATTACATTCTAATGTAAAGGAATTCTTACATTACACTGTGATCAGCGTTCACAGGAGCTAGAAAAAATATAAGCTATATTTTCCTACAAAAAAAAGCTAGAAAAGTTAAAATGCTGCAGCTTAAAATTCAAAATTTTCTTAATTCTTTATTATATTAGGAATCTTATTTATAATTTTTATAAAAAACCAAAAAAAAAAAAACATGGAATATCAAAAACTAAAGAAAATAATGTCGTTTTTCACATGGCTTTAAATACTTATAATTGAATTCAATTATTTTTCAACTTCAATGTTAAACAATAATATTTAAAATTCCTTTAAGTAATAAATTATTTTTTGATTTTTAAACGATGGTACTAGAAAACTAAATACTAAATCGAACAATTAATTAATCAATTAGGAATAAAGTGCATTTTTATTTTACAAGTTAGAAGCCAAATACTTTTCTTCACCCTAGAAATTAACTTGCGTTCTACCAATTTATCAATTGACATATCAAAGTTTTATCGAAAATATTACTTTAGTTAATTTTGTATCAGACTCAGTTTTGTTTTTATTTTTTCAAAAAAGGCTATTTTGAAAAACAAAAAAGGCTAGGAAAAAGGCTAGAGGATAAATCATACATTTCGAGGCTAAATACGAGAAAAAACGCAAAATCTAGCCTAAAAACGACTAAAATGGCAACGATACAAAATATAATGAAGTGCAAAACACCTGGGCATTGATATAATTTTTCAATAATAATCTGTTTTTAAAATTTGCCAAACCCCCCAAAATCTATAGTTACGGGTAAAAAACGGGTTTTTCGTACCTATATGCACTTATAAACCAGTAATTTAGGTAAATATCAACCGTACAGATTGATACCTTAGCCGATTTAGAAAGAAAACATTGAGGCCGTTACCTAAACTTGATAAATCTGTACGTATTTCTCTATCAAACAATTTTTTTTTAAATTTTATTCGGCATTTTTCGACTGTAGAGACTGCTTTACATAGTATTTTATAAAGAATCCGTTAAATTTTTGAATTGGTTTTCAAAATATATTTATCAATGAGTAAAACAACTGTTTTTGTAAATCTGTTAATAGTTCACTGAGGTATTAAACTTTTTATTAAAATTTTTTTTTTCAGATATACAATTTTTGACTATTTCACTCAAAAATGTTTGCTTGGCAGTTTTTTTTTTAATTCATCATTATTATTTTTATTTTATATTTGCAACCATTTCTTGGTGAAAATGTTCACCTTGTTCATCATTAAACTGGCTAAGGTTGTCTGGAAAAAAGTCCAAATGTGAATGCCGAAAATACAAAACTTAAGCGGCCAATACACGACAACAGTACAATTGCGCATGCGTAGTTAAATGATTGAGTTAATAAAATCGCAGCACATAACATACCATGAAACTGATACAATATTAATTTTCTAAAAAAATACTTAATCTTTATAAAAGTGCCAAATTTTTTTTTGTTATGAATTACAAAAGTATTTAAAATACTTAATAAATAAATTGATGGAAAAAACAAGAAAAATTTGAAGAAAGAAGTGTGTTTGAATGAAGAAATGGCTTAATTTTTACAAAATAATGTTTTTAATTCGTAGTATAATGATGTTTACTCTTTGACAACTTTCTTCAAATTCGCCATACATAAACCAGGAAACAAAATATCAAAATCTTTTTGATATCGTTTTAGCACAGCCTACAATCACACAAAATATCTAGCACATTCACTTGATTGCACTTGATTGTGGAGTTTTAACTTCCACAACATGAGAGATAAAAGAAACTGATATGAAAGTATCAGCATGACTTAATATTTTGACTAGTGATCAACAAAGATGATTAATAGTCAAGCTTTACTATTTATGACAGTGATGATGACTTCGTCTATAATATTACACATTAAACTATATTGTCCATGCAATCAAATAGTATTATATTTATTTCTTTATAAAAATAGTTGTCTCTAAAGTGAAATATTTCGCTAAAAAATATTACCAAGTTATATGTATTTGAAAAATTGCACACAGACAGTTTCGTTAAAAATAAAAATAGATGACATTAAGTCTTAACCGAAAAATATAAAACTATAATTTTTCTTTTCCACCAAAAAAAATAAAAAAATAAAAACAATGCAACGTAGCAAAAAGCACACAATCTACAACCACCACAAAATTGTTTTTCAGCAATGCTTACATTGTAAATACAATGTATCCATAAAATGCGGATTGTTAGAGTTGCATTAGTTGCGTCTTTGTTTCTATTTCACTTCTTTATGTAATTTTATATTTTTTACTTGTGGCTTATCATCATTTGTTAAAGTTGTTCTGACAGCAGAAGGTTAATAATATTTATTTAGCTCAGTTAGGCTAAGTGGAGTTCAGTTGTTTTGTGCAACCAACTTTTCCAGACAGTCAATTTACTATTTGCAATTTGATTATGATAACTTAGTAAATATAAAGCTAATAAATTAGTTGTTCTTTAAATAAATATTACTAATTTTTAAGTGTTTTTTAAAGTTTTCAGAGAAGAGATTTGCTATTATAAAATTGAATTAAAGTGTGCTGTTTTTACGTAATGTATGTAATAAAATGAACTGTTGCCTTAAGTTGAAGTTATAAAGTAAATAATTCATTAAAATAGGCTTAAAGAATAGTTAGGAAATAATGATTTAGTTGAAATAAATTTTTGAAGAAAGAACGAAACATTATGTTGCAGATTTATGAAAATAATACATTTTATTCTAACATACACTTTTGAAGTACAAAAATAATATATAATTAAAACGGCTAGTTTTTTCAAAATTAAGGTCAAAATTATCAGCTATTTTAATTATAAAAAAAAGTTGATAACAAATAAAAAAAAAGTGTGAGTGTCGTGCGGAATCTTCATCATGTACACATTTTTAATTTGATTTAGATTCATTGTTGTAAGTTTAGGCACGTTTAAATTAAATAAAGTATACTACAACAGCCCAAAAGTCTTACGCTCTTTCTGCCTAAAATGGTAAATAAATTTTCAAGTTAATCATCGTCAAAAGCAGGTAACTCCTACATCGTGTGCAGATTTATACCTTCTCGAAGGAGTGTGCAAAATAATGAAGCGCATGTTAATAACGTGTAACTACTTCACCCACATACCAATAATAAAACACTATACTTCTAGTAGGTACCAAAACCAAATGGGCAATAATAAATCTCAATCTTTATTCAACTAGTCCTTTTGGAAATCACCATTTACAAGCAATAAGTCAATATTGTATTCAGAACACACATCATGGTTTCAACTTCATCTTCATAGATACCAAAACGATTAACGATTCGTTCCAGAAACAGCCCTACAACAAGCACTGCATCAAACTATACTGTAAAGCATTCATCGTGATTAAATGGCGATGACCTTAGATGTTCAAAGAGAGAAATTTTTTTTATACATCACATTAGTAGTATCTGGACCAAAACTCAGCTAGATCGGTCCATAAATGACGGAGCTATTAGTCAGAAATCACGACTACCTTTATTTTTCCACCATTTTTGTTTGAAGTTTTGCGATTTGTCTAAAAAACAAAACGGACAAAAAAATGTGGTACATAGTTTTATCACAAATAACAGTCATAATGTCTGTGCAAAAAATCAGAAAGATCGGTTTACAAATTCACAAAAAAAAATCAAAAATACAACCGAAATTTTTGATTTTCATTAATTTCTGTTTTGGTTTTTGCTTTGTTTATCCAAACTTAAAAAAAATAGTAAGCAGTTTTTTCAGATATCATATTCATAGTATCTGTACTAAAATTCAGCTGAATCGGTCCATAAATGGCGGAGCTATGAGTCAAAAATCGGGACTACCTCTATGTTTTGACCATTTTTGGTGAGTTTTTTTTGCATAATTTGTCAAAACGGTTAAAAAAGTGTATTAACGGCTTTCACAGAAATAGTATTCGTAATGTCTCTGCAAATCGGTCAGCAAATGACAGAGAAATATCAAAAATTCAACCGATATTTCATATTTTCCTTAATATTTTTTTTTTTTTTTGGTTTGTGTTTTAAGCTGTCATGTGCGTAATGATTTGTACACAACGGCCACATATGTTATTACGTGGAGTATATGACAATTGTGCGTTTATCCCGAAACAGTAAAAGTTTGTTGCAGTGTTTAGTCCAAATTTTGTATCATTTAATGGACCTATATGATCATATACATGATGTCATACATTGCGGCCGATTGCCAAAAAGCTGGCCAAAACTCGAAAAATATGGGATGCTTTGCCCAAACCTCCCAGTTTTAAGATTTATTGGCTGTTCAGCGATGTCACACGAAAGCCAAAGCGAACGAAAGCAAAACACATTTGTACTGAAAACAAAAAGAAATTTTAGTATGTGGTTTTTGCTTTTAATAAAAATGTCTTTACTTTTTCAGAATCATCAGAACGAACGAAGCGCAGAAAAACCGAAGATGTACGAGCTAATGTTTCAACTGAAGAGCTCCTATACTCAACAATAAGTAAATTACGATCTGAAGGTAAAACAGATTTTGCAACAGTAGTGCGTGATATCTCGGAAGGAAGTCCAACCAAAGCTAAAAAGTACAGAAAATAATTGGAATCTGCAAATTCAAATCTAACTTTCACGAACGACGAGGCTTTGTCACTTTTTATTGAACTTGGGTTATCTTAAGACAAATATCAGCAGCTGCGTAATGTACATCTACAAAAACAATCAAAAATGCTGCCATCTTATAAAAATCTGCGAAAAGCAAAATTATTTCAATCGCTATTATCATATTATACTAAAGAGTGATTTTTTTGCTATTATCTTTTTGGCAACACTAGTTTTGACAGCTCACGCACGTTTTGTATCTTGTGTCACTGTCAAACATCTTCAGTTTGGTCTATAATTTAATCATGAATCGTCTTACAAACGAACAACGCTTGCAAATTATTGAATTTTATTACCAAAATGCGTGCTCTGTTAAGAAAGTTCATCGCGCGCTTCTTCCATTTTATGGTCAGTTTAATCGACCTACTGAGGCTTCTATTCGGGCTATTGTAACAAAATTTCGCACCAAATTTACATTGTTGGACATTAAACCACCAACACGCTTACGTAGAGTGCGAACTGAAGAAAATATCGCAGCCGTATCGGCCAGTGTTGGTGATGACCGTGAATTATCGATTCGGCGCCGTTCGCAGCAATTGGGCCTCTGTTACTCCACTACATGGAAAATTTTGCGGAAGGATTTGGGTGTGAAGCCTTATAAGATACAACTGGTGCAAGAATTGAAGCCAAACGACCTACCACAATGCTAAATTTTTGGTGAATGGGCTCTTGAAAAGTTAGATGAAGATCCACTTTTTTATCGAAGAATTGTGTTCAGCGACGAGGCTCATTTCTGGTTGAATGGATATTTGGAGTGAAGAGCAGCCAGAAGCATTGCAAGAGCTACCAATGCATCCACAAAAAAACAACCGTTTGGTGCGGATTATGGGCTGGCGGCATCATTGGGCCGTATTTCTTCAAAGATGATGCGAATCACAACGTTACTGTGAATGGTGAGCGCTACCGTGCGATGATAACAAACTTTTTTTTGCCCAAAATGGAAGAGCTTGACTTGCATGACATGTGGTTTCAACAAGACGGTGCCACATGCCACACAGCACGCGAAACAATGGACCAATTGAGAGGCGAGTTCGGTGAACAGTTTATTTCACGCTTGGGACCAGTCAATTGGCCGCCCAGATCGTGCGATTTAACGCCTCTAGACTATTTTTTGTGGGGCTATGTTAAGGCTAATGTCTATAGGGACAAGACCGCTTCGATTGACGCACTGGAAGCCAACATTGCCAACATTATTCGTGAGATACCGGCCGAAATGTTGGAAAGAGTATGCCAAAATTGGACTAAGCGGATGGACCATTTGAGGCGGAGCCGCGGCCAACATTTGCATGAAATAATCTTCAAACATTAAATTATATCGACACAACTATCGATCCAAATAAATATTTCATGCATTTTTCTGAATTTTATGTGTTTTTTTTTAAATTTCCGATAGTTCTTATAAAATCACTTGCTTTATATAAAGGGTGTTTTTTATAGACGTATAGAACTTTAAATAGCAATAAAACAACGATGGATTATTCAATTGACATGAATTTTATTTATCCGAAAGATAAATATGATTTCTGGCATATGACCGCCACGGCTGGCTCGGATGTAGTCCAATCTGGACGTCCAATTTTCGATGACTTTTTCCAACATTTGTGGCCGTATATCGGCAATAACACGGCGAATGTTGTCTTACAAATGGTCAATCGTTTGTGGCTTATCCGCATAGACCAATGACTTTACATAGCCCCACAGAAAGTAGTCCAGCGGTGTTAAATCACAAGATCCTGGAGCCCAATTCACAGGTCCATAACGTGAAATTAGGCGGTCACCAAACGTGTCTTTCAATAAATCGATTGTGGCACGAGCTGTGTGACATGTTGCGCCGTCTTGTTGGAATCACAGCTCCTGGACATCATGGTTGTTCAATTCAGGAATGAAAAAAATAGTAATCATGGCTCTATACCGATCACCATTGACTGTAACGTTCTGGCCATCATCGTTTTTGGAGAAGTACGGACCAATGATTCCACCAGCCCATAACGCGCACCAAACAGTCAGTTTTTCTGGATGTAACGTTGTTTCGACATACACTTGAGGATTAGCTTCACTCCAAATGCGGCAGTTTTGTTTGCTGACGTAGCCATTCAACCAGAAGTGCGCTTCATCGCTAAACAAATTTCGCTAATGAAAATCGGGAACAACGGCAATCTCGTTTTGGGCCCATTCGATGAATCTACACCTTACTTGATGATCGTTTGGCTTCAATTCTTGCACGAGTTGGATTTTGTAAGCACGCAAACCAAGATCCTTCCGCAAAATCTTCCATAAAGTGGATGGACACAGATCCAATTCCTGTGCTCGATGGCAGATAGACTCATTCGGGTCTTCCTCAATGCTACGCTCTACAGCAGCAATAGCTTCTTCTGTACGCACCGTACGGCGTCTCTGGGGATGAGAGTTATTAATAAGAGTAAACGTGGTGCGAAAATGTTCCATGGTTAATCGAATTAACTGCTCTGATGGACGATTTTGTCGACAATAAAATGGACGTAGTGCGCGATGCGTATTCCGCACAGAACCATTATTTTCGAAATAAAATTGCACTATTTGCAAGCGTTGTTCAGGCGTGAGTCTATTCATGATGAATTGCCAAGCCAAACTGAGAATAAATCACTTGACAGCTGTTAAACCGGTCGCCATCTTGAACAGTAATGCAAACTTAAAGTTCTATACGTCTATAAAAAACACATTTTACTTGCGTAATTTTTACACATGGGAACTCTCAGCAAGAGTGCTTTTTTTAAACGCTACAATAAATTGATTGTTTCACGCCTTGTGTGGCAGGTGACATCATCTTGCTGAAACCACATGTCGTCGCAATCTATGTCGCTCAGTCCGTTAACATATTACTACAATGAATAACGTGAGGATTTTCTTAGCCGCAAATTCAACAATTTTGTGTATTCATGAAGCCATTCAGATAGAAATGTGTTTCATCTTGTACTCTACTTTACTACCGGTTAATTAATTTTTGGTTTTATTAAGTTAACAATTTTTAAGCTTAATAGCGATAGGTTTACTTTAAAACATCTTTTATGGAAATAGAACATTTTTCTATAAATTTTTGATGACATCTATTAACTTTCTTAAAAATTATTACTATGAAAAATAAATAATCCAAAAAACAACTATACAGACATGAAAGTCACATGAAACATTTCTATGTATGGATCTAAGTTCCTTTGTGTATATATTTTTTTGGTTTGGTAATTTATTGCAAACGTCATGTCGTAAATTTTGTTTTGCAAACGCTTTTTCTGTGCTACATACGCTAACACATGTCCTAACAAATACAGTTAATATCAGAGAAGTGTATGCTCGCATGAAGTCTTTTCGTAAAAAGGAAATTACAAATCGTTTTTATAGTTAGTTCTTTTTATCTTCTTTTTTGTACATACTACACACAAATGTATACATCTCTAGATAATTTTAATGATTTAAATAGTTGTAAAGCAAAATCACAAAAAAAAAAAAAAATAAATAAAATAGGAATTTAAGAAGAATATTTATTTTAATTGTGCTTTTTTGGAGACATTTGAATAATTTTTATCGTGCGTGAATAAATTCTTTGGAAATCTGTTTATCGAATCCATTACCTACTGACTTTAAAGATTTAATTTTGCTTTTAAAATTTTCAATAGCATTATTTAATTTTTGACCGAAAGAAACGTCATGATCTTCAAAATCATCATCTGAGGTTCCACCATTAATCTCGTGCGATATATGTAATTTAATATTTTTTTTTACGAAGTAAAATTAGATATTTTATTTCCGTTTTTAATATAATCATTTTGAATGTAATCATATCAAAATCAGATTTTTTATTGGGATTTTCGAAAAAGCTAAAAAGGGAAAAGTACACAATTCTCTTTTCTAGAATTCGCTTGAGAAGAGAATTGTACAAGTCTTTACTTAAATCACAATTGATCGCAACAATTTTTTTTAAATTTATATTAATGCTAAGCAGCATAAGCCTTACAAAAAATCATGTCAAAAATAATATTTAAAGCAATTAAAGTATTTATTATATGTTTAATTAAATAAAATTCTAAATCAGAAAATGTCTGTGACTTCAAATCAATTATGGTTTTTTAGAGAAATTTAAAAATCAGAAGAGCGTTGAAGCATTTTAATAAAACTATTCCATCATATTCTGTAATCTTTATTTCCTCTACAGGGTGGCGCAGAATGAGCTATATCGTTTAAATAGTTTATAATTTATTTATTTAAGCGATTATTATAACTATATTATTGAAAAATGATATCCTGTAAATGATGTCCATTTTTGGCTTCGCGCATACATGCTCTTTTTAGCATATTTCTAATGTACTCAAAATTCTCTGCAGCTACCGCCGTGATAGTCCAAATTGTGTCGAACGCCTCCTTGTTGATTTCGATTTACTATGCTGCACGCTCTCCCGTACACGTTCAATATTTTGAGCAGTGTGCACGGTAGGTGTTCTTCCGGCCCCAGGAAAGGTTCTTACAGACCCATGTTGACGAAAATTTCTAATCAAATGGTTTATTGCTGACGCTGTTGGTGTAATGTGCACATTAAAATAACTCCGATATGCACGCTGTGTCAAAACAATAGACTGTTGGTTTGAAAAATAAAATTCAACTATTTTTGTACGTTGTTCGATCGTGTAATAATTTATAATTAATTCTCCAAGTCTTCTTCACAAAATTCTGTAAAAAAATCTAAGAAACATAATAATTAAAAAAGTTATAAAGAATTCAAGCCATATAGCTCATTTTGCGCCACTCTGTATTACGTGTGCTTGCAAAATTTCCTTTTTTGATACAGATTTTCTATGAAAGGCTTTATTCTCAAAATTTATGTTGGCCACTTAATTTTCTTTCAATAGATTCATGATGAAGGCAATTCTAGTTCAGACAAACAGGTAAATAAAAATAAAAGGTTAACTATAAAAGTAATAAAAATTCCATAAAATTAACGAAAATTTTTAATGTAAAAAAGAAGATTCGCAGATTTGTATTGTTAAAAAAAATACACTCACTAATGAACTAGAATGCACTGACAATGAAAATTATGTAAGTAACATGAGATTCCCCTTTTTCATTATTTAAAGGGTTGTTAAATTTTAAGGGCCGATGTTGATTTTGAATAAAACACAAATTATTTAAGAAATTATTGTCATTTCTTTTTATTATAATAATACGGTATAGTTCAACTCTGCATGAAACAAAATATCGGTCAAATGGCACACTTCCATCCGATGGTCCAAATTTTCGATGACGCTGAGGCATAATTGAGGTTCTATGCCGTTAATGTGCCGAATTATCTCATCATTTAGCTCTTGAATTGTTGCTGGCTTATCGACGTACACATTTTCTTTCAAATAATCCCAAAGAAAGAAGTCCAACGGTGTCAAATCACATGATTTTGGCGGCCAATTGACATCACCACCACGTGAGATAACACGGCCATTGAATTTTTCGCGAAAAAGAGCCATTGTTTCGTTAGCTGTGTGGCAAGTGGCACCGTCCTATTGAAACCACATATCGTCCACATCCATATCTTTCAATTTGGGGCATAAAAAGTTCGGTGTCATCTCACGATAGCCTAATTTAGGAAAAAATACGGTCCGAACAGTCACTCTTTGTAGATGCATTGGTTTTTCGACAATCACTCTCGGATTATTATTCGCCCAAATGCGGCATTTCTGCTTATTGACGAATCCACTGAGGTGAACAAATCACGAAGTGCACGATATGCATTTTGATTTGAACACTCATTTTCATAATAAACTTGAATAGCTTTAACGAGTTGCTCGATTATGTATCTTTGCATGGTTCAAATTGAATAAGTCTGAAATTGAGAAGCTTGACATTTAGGTGTGGTTCACATTCAACATCGGGCCTTAAAATTTAACCAACCTTTATGTGGAAGCCAAATAAAAGCTATAAAAACAATTTTAAAGTATTAAAAACAAACTAAAAAGACGAACGCTCAAAAACTAGAACTGACGGCTCTAATTATATTAAATGCGTTGGTTCTAAATTCCGAAGGATTAAAACTTATAAGAGTTCTAATTTTCGAACTCTGCTGTATTAATATTAAAAAGAGGAAAAATTAGTATTTTTGTTTTTTTTTGTTTGTTTATAATGTTTAAGCTCTAACGTTAAAGTTCATAAAAAACATTTTTATTTATTAAAAGCTTAATAAGCAGTTTTCTTATGGGAAATTTTTTTATTAAGTGCTTATTTAAAAATTCTTTCAACATAACGCTACGCCTCACGTTTGCGTACATTATTCGATGATCTAATAATTAACATTTTATTTTCCAACGAATGTTTTAAAATTAGGTACATGAAATCAATATATTTCAAGAATGGTTGCTATGTATTCTAGGATCGCCCACACTCACTTTTAGGCGGGTCCGTCAGAAGCCTTGAGACCGGGTAAAAATAGCTAATCAAAACCAGATTTTACTTATACAATCTGCTTAGTTTAAGAATTCCTTTACACGGTTCAAGACCGGGTAAAGACAGCTAGTATATGATATAAACTTTCGTACTCGTATGTTAATGTTCATATGTCTCATAAAATTATGAATATACACATCTCTCTAAATATTAGTCATTAATACTGCCATGACTACATTAATAAAGTAACTTTTTGTATCTAAATTTTTGCATAAAACAAACAAATTTTTGCATAAAATATTTTTCTAGTCTACTGAAACTTTAATAAATTACACATGATGTATTTTGTCAGAGTAACAGCAGTATGCTCTTCCCACTTGTGGTGAAGGCTAATATTGAAAATACGTATTAAGAAAATTAATTCTTTACAGATTTAAGCCTATGTTTGTAACTAAATTCATGTGTTTGCATTTAATTATTTTGCCTTTAAATAATAAAATTTTATTATTATTTAAAAAATTTCAAGTTTTATTTAGATAAGGTACGAGTTCTTACTGCTGGCTATAAGGAAGGCTGTATGTAATTGGTCTAAAATGCAATGTCATGCTTCTTCGAAGACTGTTTGTACTTGAGTGGCTGAGTGGGAGACTTATGTTTGTACAAGAGTACATACAAATATATTTGGACATTTAAACTTTTTAATACCACAATAGATGCAGCATACTTTTATCAAAGGCCATTTATTCACCAACACAATGCATACTAACACAAATAAGTATATACATACATTGATATTATATGTGCATAAACATTTACTTACATTATGTACATTGACATAAATATGTGTACATGTAGGAATGTATGATATGCATTACTAATATCAAAGCAAACATTATAAATTTGAGAAGATAGTAAATAAACTTGACTACTAGATACTAGTACTCTTGCATACAATTTAATGAATTTGTGTGTGTGAAATGCAGTGTGTGTCCTATACGACTAAAATTGATTTTCAATTTACATACACACATAGTAAAAATATACATATTTATGTAGTTTTACATCTGCATGTGCATACTTATGTGTAAACAAACTTGAATGCAAACAAACAATCTAATGTACATACATACATACACATGAATATATTTGTTATTTTAGTAAACTTCCAACACGAATCACTTGAATAAGAGAATTAATTTATTAAACCATAAAGAATCTTAAATCAATGGTCCAAGATGTACAAATATATTTATGAATTAAAAACACATATTCAGCTTAATATGCCGATTAAAGAACAGCAAACTGTCAAAGATAAATAAATCAAACAAAAATGTGTTCTAAGAGCAGGAAAAAATGTGGCTGTGCCCTCCCCATCAAGGCCTATTGATAACAGATTATCTTCTGAATAACATGAGGCATTAAATAATTCTAAATATAATATAAGCTATTTTTTAAAGACGTATAGAACTTTAAGTTGATATTACTGTTCAAAATGGCGACCGATTTAACAGCTGTCAAGTGATTTATTCTCAGTTTGGCTTGGCAATTCATCATGAATAGACTCACGCATGAACAACGCTTGCAAATAGTGCAAAACGGCCAAAAACGAGATTGCCGTTGTTCCCGATTTTCATAAGCGAATTTTGTTTAGCGATGAAGCGCACTTCTGGTTGAATGGCTACGTCAACAAACAAAGCTAATCCTCAAGTGTATGTAGAAACACCGTTACATCCAGAAAAACTGACTGTTTGGTGCGCTTTACGGGCTGCTGGAATCATTGGTCCGCACTTCTTCAAAAACTATGATGGCCAGAACGTTACAGTCAATGGTGATCGGTATAGAGCCATGATTACTAACTTTTTCATTCTTGAATTGAACAATCATGATGTCCAGGAGCTGTGGTTCCAACAAGACGGCGCAACATGTCACACAGCTCGTGCCACAATCGATTTATTGAAAGACATGTTTGGTGATCGCTTAATTTCACGTTTTGGACCTGTGAATTGGCCTCTAAGATTTTGTGATTTAACACCGCTATACTACTTTCTGTGGGGCTATGTAAAGTCATTGGTCTATGCGGATAAGCCACAAACGCTTGACCAGTTGTAGGACAACATTCGCCGTGTTATTGGCGATATATGGCCACAAATGTTAAAAAAAGTCATCGAAAATTGGACGTCCAGATTGGACTACATCCGAGCCAGCCGTGGCGGTCATATGCCAGAAATCATATTAAAAATGTAATGCCACAAGATTATCTTTCGGATAAATAAAATTCATGTCAATCGAATAATCCATCGTTGTTTTATTGCAATTTAAAGTTCTATAAAAACCACAATTTATAATAATATTTCACTACCACATAGGCTTGTGAAATATTTTCTTAAGTCAATGAAAGAAGCTTAATTCCATTATTTCAGTAATTTGTGAAACAGAACCTTTTTAGTGTACTGCATATAATGGCGTTTTCTATTCTAAAAAAACATTCTGCTAATAAATTGTGTAATATTTTAAACAGGTTGCCTAAAACAGTACAAAGTGATGCCTTTTTTATAGTTTCAATAGAACAAAAATAAGTTAATCATGCAACATTTTTATAAGTTTACCGCTTTTAGAGCGATTTCCGAAATCCGATTACGTTAACACAACTGATAAACAGCTGACACAAAAAACTTTGCACCTAAAATAAAATAAAAACTAATTTTTGTTTCAAAGAAAATGTTGAATCTCCTTTTTCATATAAATGCAAATTAAATAATTTACTTAATTGTATAAACAAGTAGTTGACACAGTTGTAAAACAGGACAGTATCTCACCCTCACTTATAAATTGAGTGCAAAACTTGTACCATTTTAGGGTCTTTTATATGCAGCATGTTGAGAACAGAACATGATATTGATTTTAACTATTACATTTTTTTGACAATAAAACGCAAACATTCTTGGATGGTAGAATATATGCAAAACTTTTGTAAGAAAAGAAAACGCCATAAGTTAAAGTTGTGTAGAGCAAAATTAGGTATGAGATAGTATTGCATCGCTTAAAACACACGTTTTTAACTTGCTTAAAAATTTACTTGTTCTAGCCCTTTATCTGTTTTTTATGGTGCCGAAGTAGAATTACAAGATTAGATTTTGAAAGCTTTGTGTTTTACAAATCTAGTTGGAAAAGCATTGATTTTTCGTGAAAGGCTTAAGAAATTTTCGTTTACTGAATCTGCATAGTGCAGAGTAAGGACTAATGCATCAAATATATTTGAGATAGCAGGCTACCGACTCTACAACTGCAAATGACGCTGGCTACAACTGTCGCCGTCTAGTCAGCTACTAAATTATTTTGCAAGCTTCAGTAGCAGCTGGTCTGTAATTTGGACCTTTCGATATAGAATAAAATTACTTTTTGTTATTATTTGTTTGAAAATTATGTGTGAAGAAAATTAAATAAATTTCGTAACAACCGTCGCTAAACTAGGGCTTTGGCTTCACCAAATCAAGCTAAATGCAAACTAACTTTAGAAATATAATAGCTGTTTCTTATAGAAATACATATTTCAGTGACACCACTGAAATATGTATTTCTATAAGATGTGTATGTGTAAAATATGTATATGTAAAAATAATATTATTTATTTAAGCGCTTCGGAATTTACTTTTTCATACAAACTTACAAACAAATATAAACACACATTCATTTGTATATATTTATATTTACAATACGTAATAATGTAAAAACAATTCAGTTCATTTAGTTAAAACCTCTTGATTGTCAAATAAAATCAAATATTTTCAAACGTTAATTTAAAAAATTTTTTTTATTATATTGGCAGCACTAAATTGTTCAATCATTCGATATCAATCATGAATGCTTGTGCGTATTTTTTAAAAATGTATGTCACACATATACAGCCTTGGCCAAAAGTATTGAGCACCCTTAAAATTCCGCACTTGTAGGGATAGTATGGTCAATAAACAAAGCTGTTGTCTAATAATTTTTTTGTCGGCGTCTAAAAAGATTAAAAAACAATAGTTCATGCTGCAACTAGCCATAAAACAGCCGGGTTCAATAAAATTTGAAATTTTACGAATTTCGTATTTATTTGGCATTTCGCTACTGTCGCTCGTTGTGGACACACCCTGTGATTCATTGTGCTTTTTGTGTTTTATTTCGCGAGTTTAATTTAATATTGTGTGAATATAGCAAAAAAACTAACTTTCGTTAAAAAAACGTGTGCACATACAGCTCCTTCATGAGCAAGGTAAATCACAGGTAGAGATGTCCAAAACAGTTAAATTTTCGCGGCTATCCGGGTCTCATCAAAATAGGCACAGAAGCGGACGCAAACGCATCACTGCAGAACGTGCGGATCCTCAATTACTAAGAGAGTCGATGAAAAACAGAAAATAACATCATCTGAGCTCACTGCTGAGTTTTCAGTAGCAATTAATAGAAAAATTTCTGCTCGAACTACTCGCAGAAGACTACTAGATACTGGCCTAAAAGGCTATGAAGCCAGAAAGAAGCCATGGCTTTCCCACAACAAAAAGAAAGCTAGGTATGAGTGGGCTTTAAAATACCGAAGTTTCACAGATGAAGCCTGGGCAAATGTCATTTGGTCAGATGAATCAAACTTTGAGGTAAGTTTGCACTTTAATGCGCTAACAAAATTTAATAAAATCATTTGAAAACAAAGTGTCTTCATAAAGTTATTTAATTTTTCAAAACTCAATATTTTTCTCTTTATTGCAGATTTTTGGTACCCTTGGTGTGAGCTTTGTGCGTTGCCGAGTCGGTGAAGAACTTAAGCCACAATGTGTGGTGCCAACGGTAAAACACGGCGGTGGAAGCATAATGGTCTGGGGCTGTAAGACCGATTCAAGAGTTGGCGAATTGTTTGTGTGCGAAGGTCGCATGGACTCTTCAAAAAATATAAATGTCATGGAAAATGCGTTGCTGCCTTCTCTAACCAAACTTTTCGGCGACACAAATTTGGATAGCGTTAAATTCAAACAGGATACCGCACCGTGCCATAAGTAAGCTTGCACTATGGCATGGTTTCGCCAAAACCAAGTTGAGCTTCTGGACTGGCCTGCCCAGTCTCCGGATATAAATTCTATAGAACATTTGTGGGGTTTATTAAAGCCAGGCGCCAAGTGATAAGCAACAAAGAATAATTAAAACGTTGCCTGCGCCTGGAATGGAACGCTATAACTGCAGAATATTGTAAAAAATTAGTAAACTCTATTCCAAAAAGGAATATCTGCAGTTATAAAAGCTAAGGGTGGACCCAATAAATATTAATTTTTGAGCAATAAATTATAAAACCATTTAAAATTGTTTTATTTTAATATATTTAATACTCCGCACAATATCGAGAGATTGAATGGGTGCTCAATACTTTTGGCCAAGGCTGTACGTTGTGTATTAATTTGACGAAAATCAAATTTGATTTTTGCACAAATTTTGCTGGTCTAGCACAACTTTTGTAATAATATTTTTTTTTTTGGATAAAGTTCAGTGCACATCGCGGAAATTTTTAAAATAAAAACGGAGGAAAACCATTTCTTCGTTAATTTTTTACAGTCCTTCATCCAAATTGATTTTTTTATTGCTAGTACCAATGCTATATATTATCTTATTTTTTTCTTGATATGCAATCAGAATAAAAGTGTTTTACCGACGGCAAATTGTAAGTCCTTACATATTAAGAAAATCACATAAAAATGAGATTGATATCAATCAATTTGATGTGTGTATCAGTCAATTTAAGTTTTTCACCAACACCAATGCATAATTTAACGTTGAATGATTGATTGTCTAGCACCCCCATAAATTGACGACAGCTACAACGGTGGTCGTATAGCCATGTTCTCATGAAAAATAATTATTTTCATTTAAACAAATATATTCTATTTTTGAGAGGTTGAAGTCGGTAGCCTGCTGTTTCGAATAAGTTTAATGCATTTCTCTATTTCTTGTTTCCTTGTTCAGTTAATTCACACTATTCAAAATTGTCGAAAGAAATTTTATACCCTTAAAAAAGGAAATTGTAAAACAAAGATCATGTTATAAGCATAAAGTCATAATTTATTGCATTAATATAAAAGGTATTATTCACTCATGTACGAGAATGTACGAGTATGTATGAGATTAATGTGAATTTGTTTATATCATTTGATTATGTTCTATGTTAGAACATTTTGTTTAACATTCTCTTAAAGTTAATGTCAATATTGTTTTACATAATTGTATTTATTTAGTCATGCAAAATGCTAGACAATAATAGATATAAATAAAAATAATGAAAGTTTAGTCTCATGTGTGGTTTGAAATGGTGGTTTCACATTGATATTTTTAAACCTCTATTAAATGGTATATTTATATATTTAATCTTTTAATAAAAAACAATATCAATATTTGTGTTCATTAAAAATCTTATTTTTATTTTTTTTTTCTACATATTAAAACAGAATGTGCTAACTGAAAATATGAATATATGGCTGTAACAGTGAAAGGTATAAGACTCGGCACAGTCGAATTTAGCTTGTTTAAATTATTTTAATGGTACTTTTTGATTTTTTAAATGTTAACGAACGTATGATATAGCTTTGAAAAGAGATTCAAACATTACTGAGTAGAGTAAAAACTTATACAATTTTATTTTTAAAAAAAATAGAATTTTATATATTTACTACACTACAGTATTATTATTATTATTATTATTATTTATTATTTAATATTAGAAATTAATTTTAAGATTAAATTTTTTGACGAGTACGAGTGACTTTGACTCAAAGGTTCTAGGCAGGAATCGCACCTGAAACCCCCAGATTGATAGGTTAGTGCGCTAGCTACTAATCTACATCGCAATCTAAATAACCTATGTACATTTATTAATTTATTTCGTTACGACGTAAGATCATTATTACCCACCTTACGCACAGGGGCCATTAAACGAAATACTGAATTAATAAAAATGGAACAAAATAAATAAATATTTTAATAAGAAATAAAATTTTATTAAAAAAAAAATCCAAGCAGCGCTATAAACTATATTTTATCTTTATAGAGAATAATATTTTTTATATAAAAACAAGGAAAAAATAAATATCCTCTGAATGAATGAACAAGTGCATCACGTTAGATGTTTTTCTTGTTTTTTTTAAGTTCTCTTTTCAGCTGGCTTAACATTGTATTGTATTCGAATATTAAATGAAGAAAAAAATGGAAAAATAAACGTGTTAAAAGATAAATTGAGTAGAAATACCAGTATGTAATTTAAGCAACAAAACAAAATTGATGCAGCAAAACAAGATTTAATTTACAAGCTCGTACATATGTGACACACACATTTCAATGGTAAATTTGTAAAATATTAAATGAATTTAAGAATTTCCATAATTTAATTTTGTTGTTTGCAATTCATAATTTTCAGATTTCAAGGCAAATAAAAATCTAACTAAATCCAGTAAAATTTGTAATAAAGAACAGAACCCCAAGCAGAAGTATAACACATTCAATTTATAATAAAAAAAAATTAAATAAAATTAATTTGAGAAAGAAAAATTTAGAGTTTGTTAATGGTATATTTTCAAATCATTCCTGACTTAAATCTTTCTCTGATCTAGGCATATAAAATGTCTTTGAAAATCAGTTTTCTTTTATTTACTCATTTATTTAGATCTTTAGTTCTTTTGTACAAAACTTCTGCAATATTTTTTATATAATTTTTTTATTTATTTTTTTTTTTTATTTTGACTTGGTAGCTCGTTAGTTTATAAATAAATCTTGTGCCAATGATCTACTCATTCTGTTATGAACAATAATTTTTTTTAACAAAAAGAAGAGAAAACAAGATAATCATTTATCTCTTGTATAAATTGGGTGAAAAATGTTTTTGTCGGTAGCAAGTAAATATGTTTGATAACTATTTTACACAACTGCAGATCAACTGTTATTCAATTGCTGCTCCAATATTACAATTGATTGTAAAACTTGACCAAAATGTACAAATAATAGCCACGTATTTAACCTCTAAAAGGTCTCCTTTTATCTTAATTAAAAAGTTTTTATGACAAAATCAAATAGTCAAAATGAATGTGTTTAAAATACTCGTATGCCTTGTTAAAAGGGAACTAGTTACAGAACTCGTTACTGTCTTCGGTATAGACACCGATTCTTGTTTTGTTCATTTTCATATTGTAATTTTAATATTGTGTTTTCCTAGGAAGGGGTCAATTGTTGCTTCTAGATAAGTTTGTGTAGTGATAAATATTGAAGCGGTGCTATACAGTATTGTGAATCACGGTATAATTGGTAATTAATTTATTCATTACTGTTAATTTTAGTACAATGACTTAATGCGATATATTACTTATTTCGCAATAGCCATTAAATAAAAATAATATTAATATATAGGTCAATAACAACAATATTCATTAGATAGTAAACATAATAATTATTACGCAATTACAGTTAAAATTAAGTCAGTAGTCATAAGTAAACATAAATATGTAAATAACACAGTGCAACAAAAAAGTATGAAGTGCAAATACTTGGGAAGTGATAGCATTTTTCTGGTAGGTGCTTGCGAGTACAATAAGAATCTGTTTTTGGAATTTCCTAAACACCCCCAAAATCTTAAGTTATGGGTAAAAACCCGGGTTTTCGTACCTTAATGCACTTATAAACCAGTTTTTACTAAAAAATACTCACAACAACAACTAACAAAATTTTCGTTCAAGTCATGTTTAAACTAGTTTGCAATTAGTACATACGTACGAGTACATATAAAGGGTGTTTTTTATAGACGTATATAACTTCAAGATGGCGACCGATTTAACAGCTGTCAAGTGATTTATTCTCAATTTGGCTTGGCAATTCATTATGAATAGACTCACGTCTGAACAACGCTTGCAAATAGTGCAATTTTATTTCGAAAATAATGGATCTGTGCGGAATACGTATTTTACGAATTTTGTTTAGCGATGAAGCGCACTTCTGGTTGAATGGCTACGTCAACAAACAAAACTGCCGCATTTGAAGTGAAGCTAATCCTCAAGTGTTTGGTGCGCTTTATGGGCTGGTGGAGTCATTGGTCCGTACTTCTTCAAAAACGATGATGGCCAGAACGTTACAGTCAATGGTGATCGGTATAGAGCTATGATTACTAACTTTTTCATTCCTGAATTGAACAACCATGATGTCCAGGAGCTGTGGTTCCAACAGCTGTCACACAGCTCGTGCCACAATCGATTTATTGAAAGACACGTTTGGTGACCGCCCAATTTCACGTTTTGGACCTGTGAATTGGCCTCCAAGATCTTGTGATTTAACACCGCTAGACTACTTTCTGTGGGGCTATGTAAAGTCATTGGTCTATGCGGATAAGCCACAAACGCTTGACCATTTGGAAGACAACATTCGCCGTGTTATTGCCGATATACGGCCACAAATGTTGGAAAAAGTCATCGAAAATCGGACGTCCAGATTGGACTACATCCGAGCCAGCCGTGGCGGTCATATGCCAGAAATCATATTTAAAATTTAATGGCACAAGATTATCTTTCGGATAAATAAAATTCATGTCAATCGAATGATCCATCGTTGTTTTATTGCAATATAAAGTTCTATACGTCTATAAAAAACACCCTTTACATTAGTAATGTGACAATTTCACATTTCCCTAGTCAGATTTCATTAATATTTTTTTCACAAGTCATCGAACATGCCCTTTCGTAACATATGAATGCATAAAAATTAACAAGACACTTAATAAATGTAAATATGCTACTGCTGCTTTATAACTGCTTTATAAGAAGTAACAAGTTCATAAAGGATTTTATGTGACATATAATATGTTTCTGTCTTCCTGATTGTTTTCTTCTTTTTTAAAGTATTTTTTTTTTGTAATAGTCTATTGGACCTAAACTAACCCAGCCTAGCCTATGAGCTTTAATGAAATTACTTTTAATTTTTTTGTTTTAACTAAAGAAACATTAAAATGAATAATTTCATATCTTCTTTAAAATCAAATATTGCGGATTTAATTTTTCTAAAAGTTCATTTACTTTATCAAAAAAAAAAAAATTTTTTTTGATATTCTCATTCGACTGAATCACCATCAGTTCAATTTCTTTTACTCTTGTTCATTTACAACATTTGTTTGTTTATCTGTTTGGAAATACTCTCGCAAATTGCCAAAAAACAATCACTTCTTTGTAAATTGTTTACTCCCATAAGATTTCAATTGTAACAGCCACCACGTCTTAAAGTCTCTTATGGTTTTTACAGAAAATAAACTTTTTACAAACAACAATGTTAGTTTATTCGTTTGGTTTGTTTGTATATTTTTGTTTTTTTTTTAAATTTTTTTTTCTTCTTTTTGATTCCTTTGTTAATTTTTTCTTTTGCTGATTAAGGTTATTTTTTTCATTTACGTTCTAGTCTTTCTATGTATCATCAATATGAATTTCTGTGAGGAATAAAATCAGTAAAAGACTGATTGAGTTGACCGGAATCGGATATTTTTATAATACATTGATTTTTTTTCTTTTATTTGATTTTATTTTATAACACTAAATGCTTATAATCCTTATTATGGAAAATTTTTCTCTTAAGGGAAAATTGTTTTATTTTTATGTTTAATCTTGATATTGATTCCTTTTAACGTATTAAGAATTAAAAAAAATCATTATCATTATAAAACTAAATGGAATGGATTATCAGGGGATTTAATAAAATGAAAAGCCAAAAATATATAAATTGAAGCAACTGGCTTTTCCGGTTTTCTTATAGAAAAACTTTGGCGTAATGATAAAAATCATTTTGAAAGTTTTTTTTGTTTTTAATTTTAAAATAAAAATAATTTGAAGTTTGTGAGAGCTATAGCAATAAAATTAATTTTTTTTTAATTTTTTGTTAGAGTTTAAATTATCTATAAATGAATAATATAAATTTCAACAACTCAGTTTGTAACTTACCTGCTTTCTTGTCCTGTTAAAAAATTATAATAATTTTATTAAGGCTTTATTTTTTTTTAGCAAAGCAAAAGAAAATATTTTTTATATGCTGAATATATTTCTATAGTTAGGAAGGGATTTTCTTTCATTTTTTGTAAAAATTAAAGCACAGTTCCATTTAAGGAGACTAAACTAAATAAAAAAAGTAAAACTACTTGGCCTTTACAAAAGTAACAATTGAAATACTTGAGAGTTACTTTCAATTACGGCACATCTTTGTTTCAATACGTAGTGAAGTGTTTCTCTTTCTTTTATTTCCTTTTTGAAACTCATAGAAAATATTGTTTAACCCAAAAGGAGAAATGAAAGAAGTAAAAGCTAAAAGTTGTGTGGGTAGGAATGTGACAAAATATATTTGCAAAAGATGTGTGTGGGTATGTGTGTACTATTAGGAATACCTATGGGTTTTATCAACTGCTAGTGTTTAAATGAAAAGGTAAAATATATTCAGTTCCAGGTATCTTTAGAATTTAGTATCCTTCTTTAGTATTTCTGTCTTAAGTGCAAAATTCAGAATGAAGTCAACTGAAAATACAAATACTTAAATAAAAAATAAAAACAAGTGCTTCCAGTAAGTATTTGTTTAATTAGATTTTAAAATACTCTAAATTATTAAAGGGGGCAAAATAAACATTTAATTCTTAATAACTCAAAGATTTGTATAATTTTATAAGTTTCATATAACAAACTAAAAATTCTATTAACTAATTAATGAAATCTGCAAGTGTTAAGAACAAAAAATGATTGAGTACAGCCAGTGCTAAATAAACTATTGTTTTCTCCAGAGTTCAAGCAAAGAAAACTAAATCAATTTTGTATAATCTAAAATGCTTTGGACCAGAATGCTTGAATGCATATCTAGTTTAGCTATTCATACTTTTAAGATATTTAAGAATATGAAAGTCTTTTAAGTATAAAAATATTATTTTGTTGCCGCTGAACGTTCTCTACACTCAAAAATGAAGCAGTGCCCCATAGCTGAATTTCATAACATCAAATTGGCTTCAAAATTGCTTACGGTTTATAGTTTAAGCAATTACGGTTTAAAGCTTTTGCATCTAATGTGACATTTACACCTTCAAGTTCAATTGCATTTTAATGCAAAAATGCAGCAACCTCTGATACGCTTGTGTAGTATATTGGTTGTGTTTTTAATTGATTATTTAATTGAGAAAAATCAAAATGTTTTTTGGTACAGCAGGCAAAGCGAAGTTTTCCCAGGTTTTTTGTGGATGCTAAGAAAAGATGTGTCTTTAGAAAAGTTTTATGTATGAATATTATCAAATGTATGCAAAGGCATGGGGTTCCAAAATTAAATTTTTTTTTCTAATGGAATAATGTGTTGTTGCGAACGGAATTTAAAATTTCTAAAATAAATGCACGAGTATGCTTATTAAATTATTTGCAATATGTTGGCCTGTTCAAGGTTTAATGCTTGTTTAGGAAAGTTTTGCCACAAACATATTCTAAAAGCAATAATGACTTGCTTTTAAACTTTTGCATTTTATACTGCATAGCCCCATTATATCTGAGCCTATGACAAACTAATAATACCGTTAATCTTGCAATTTCTGACTTAAAACAAAAAAGTTTATAAAGATTGTTAAAAAATTACAGACACAGAGTTACAAAAAAAAAAAAAAAAAAAAAACTATGAAGTATTCTTTTGTCTACTCTTTAATTTTCAAGATTTATTTTTGTTTTAAACTTTGCTGAATAAGTTCGTCAGGTGAAAAAAATGATGATGACGATGATGGTGATAGTGATGTTGACAGGATGATGTGAGACTATTCTAACTGTAAATAAAGCCACTTTATAAAGTTAAAAAAAAAAAAAAATTAAGTACTCTGAGATGATGAGTGGGCTTAAAACAGGAAATGAAAAATGAAAGAATTGAAACAATAAACAGAAAACAACAGCAAGCAAATACATACAACAAGATTTTAATAAAACAAGACTACATTGTTTATTTTATTTTGTCAGTTTCTTCATTTTAAATTAAATTTCTACCATTTATTCGTAAGAATGTGTATGTGCATGGTTTTATTTAAATTTAAAAGAAATTATTTAAGATTTTGTTTGTTTTCTGCTTTTGCGGGTGTTTATACATGCAGAAGCTTTTAAAACAATTGACCCTAATAGAAACTACTTTATTTATTTATTAGCCAAATAATATAACGTTATTGGATTATTTGCCATTTTATAGGTTTTTGCTTTTTATACTTTTCAGCCTTTATTCGTTTTCATTATTATTCCTTGCCTGGTTTCAAGCTTTTTTAGTTATTTGCTTGGGCCTTCCGCTCATACTATTTGGTCTATTTGTTGCTGTATTTGCAGTATTTGCCGTTCAAACTTAAGTGCTGCAAAAATAAAATTTATGTTAATTTGCTTTTAGCGTTAGTGGTGGTAAATGTGTTTTTCTTTTTTCTTTCTACATTTACTATTTCTTCCTTTTATTACTGTTTATTTGCTTAATGATGACAACGACTATTTTGTTTGTACTTTACCATACTGGGTGGCTGGTACACGATATATAATAAAGCTTGTTAAAAATAACTTCAATTTCCTTTAGCTTTATTGTTTGTCATAATTTGTACAAATTTAGTATTTGGTTAATGTTGTCATTTTATATGGTTTTGTTGCATACAAAAATACAGCCTTAATAAATACTACGAAAAGAAAATTTTCTAAAAATGAGGACTGTTGATTATCAATCAGTATTTGTTGACATACTGTTTCCATGTTACCGTGCTTTCTCATCTGATTCGATATTTTAACCAATAATTTTCTCAGTATTACAGTGAAAAATAATTAAAAATTCATCACACAATTTTTGTAATAGCAAGACTAATAAAGGTTTTGAAGCAACTTCACTCAAAGTTAAAAAATTCTGATTTCTCATTGTTTAGTAACCTCTAAACTGATTTTACATAATCTTTAAAAATCAATTAGAATAAAAAATTTTAAGCCGTTTTTACTCATTGTAGTAAAATTCCTTGCACTTTAATAAATACAATTGAATTAAAAAAGTGGTCTTAAAAAACATTTAAAAATTTCATAAAATTTTCGGTTCAAATAAGATAAATTCAACTTTTTGCTAAAATTTTCAAGTTCATTACAACAAGTTCCACTTCTGATAGTAGCAAACAATGTCTGTTAATTTTATAACACAAAAAACTTGGCTTTGACATTTAAATAAAAAGTGGAGCTTCGAATGATATCAAAGCAATTTAAATTCTACTGTGCCGAGTCTTCTTTACCATTCACTGTAGTAGCCAAATTTTCATATTTTTCACTTTTTAAATTCTTCTTACAGATAAAAAAAGTTATAATAATAAAATAAATATTAAATGGCATATATTATAATAAGTAAAATAACTTTCTTTAAATACTTTTTTTTGTTAATCCTAAAATAAATAATTAACTTCAGTTCAAGGACGTAAAATTAACTAGATCTAAGATCTTCGGTTGTGAAAACTAAATTTGTTTCCAATCAAAAATTTAGTTGTGATAATCAAATTTTTTAGTTGTAATAACCAGTATTCGATAGTACAGTTCAAAATTTAGTTCTCTCAAAAATGTATCAAGCTATAAGACCGATTTTCTATTGTTGCGATAAAAAAATTCGATTATCGCAACAGAATTTTTGACTGGCAACAACTTTAGTTCTCAGTGTGGGATCTTTTTATTTTAAAGCAATAAAATTATTTAATTTAAAACGTTTTCAAATAGTTTTTCAACCAAACATATTTAAATAAATATATAATTTCAAATAAATAAATTTAAATACCCAAAAAGTAATCTCTACCATCTCTCTTATTATAAGATTTTTGTATTTGTAGTTCTTTTACACAGAAGGCATTTAAAAGTCACAAATACATGCATATGTTTGGATAAGACTGATTGACATGTTTCTTGTTTGTTTACAAAACCTTACGCACATGTACAGCTTAAAAATTTCCTTAAAAACCTAAAAGAAATTAATGAAAATCTAAAATTGTGTTTGTTATTTTCAGGAGCTGTTATTAATATTAAAAAGTTATTTTTTAAAAATTATTTTGACAGTTTAAAAAAGAAAATCTACTCGTATCTAGAACAGTTATTTTTCTTAAAAGGAAATTTTATTTTGCCATCATAAAATAAAGCTCATTTTATGTAAAGTGACACCCAATATAATCACGTTGCATTGTAATCCATTACATTGCCATTAAAATAAGAACATGGGGTTTTAATTTGTTATTATTTGATTAATATTACTAAAATATTATTGTTTTATTTCTTATAGTTTTATTTTTAAAACCAGCTAAATAAAATCCTTTTGTAACTGCATAAAGAAATAAAAAATAAAACAACAACAAATTATACAAAAAATAAAACTCTTCAAAAGAAAACAAAATGAGTTTTATTTTATAGCTGCAACTTCTCAAAAGAATTTTATTTTCTGACTGAAAAAATAAAACTCCTTAAAAAGTTTTATTTTATAATTGGAAAAATAAAACTCTCTCTTTAAGAGTTTTATCGGAACTTTAATTTTTACGTTGAAAAATTAGTCCTAACTGTGGAGATGGAGCCATTTTTCTAATATCATATTGGCATATGATAATAGGGATCTCCGTTAACTCTAACAGAGAATTTTTGAATTAAAATTTTTTCGAAAGCTGTAATATATGGTTCCTTGTTATTTTCAATAAAACTGCGTACTACATATCTTTGTTCTTTTTGTATATTGGGCAAAATACACAAAAAAAAAAAAAAAAAAAAAAAAAAAAAAAAACCACAGATAAATGATCGGAAATAGAGGTAGTTGTGGTTTTTCACTCATAGTTCCACCATTTATAAACCAATCAGTCCACATTTCAGTACCAACCTGAAGGCAGCAACAATTAATTGATGGCTATACTAAACTTTTCTGTACCTTGTCTACTTACTTCAGAAAGTTCATTTCAACGAACACACAGACGCTCAGATTTACGGATGTCCAGACAACCTTAAGCCGACTTCGCTATATATAAGGATTCAGAATATATATATTTTATAGGCACATGTATGTTGTAGAAATTACAAGTCACATAAAATTTAAAAGGATTAAAATTTTATGTGATGAATAATTTTTTCATGTTTTTTAGTCATTTGTTACAATAATTCGATTTACTTTTGACTAGACTGTTTATTCGGTTTCATAACATATATATTTATTTAAATTCCGTTTAGACAACAACAAAAATATTTTTTAACTCCGCTTACAGAATAGGACCGTTTACGTTAATTAAATCAGTAGCTTGGAATATGTAAAGGGTAGTTAAATTTTAAGGGCCGATGTTGATTTTGAATAAAACACAAACTATTTAAGAAATTATTGTCATTTCTTTTTATTATAATAATATGATATGGTTGAATTATGCATGAAACAAAATATCGGTTAAATGGCACACCTCCATCCGATGGTCCAAATTTTCGATGACGCTGAGGCATAATTGAGGTTCTATGCCGTTAATGTGCCGAATTATCTCATCATTTAGCTCTTGAATTGTTGCTGGCTTATCGACGTACACATTTTCTTTCAAATAACCTCAAAGAAAGAAGTTCGACGGTGTCAAATGACATGATATTGGTAGCCAATTGACATCACCACCGTCCTGTTGAAACCACATATCGTCCACATGCATATCTTCCAATTCGGGGCATAAAAAGTTCGGTGTCATCTCACGATAGCGAACACCATTCACAGTAACTGCCTGACCAGCCTCATTTTGGAAAAAATACGGCCCGATGATGCCGCCAGCCCATAAACCGCACCAAACATTCACTCTTTGTGGCTGCATTGGTTTTTCGACAATCACTCTTGGATTATCATTCGCCCAAATGCGGGAATTCTGCTTATTGACCAATCCACTGAGGTGAAAATGTGCCTCATAACGGAAGATGATTTTCTTTGAAAATCGATCATCCACTGTTGCCATTTCTTGCTACCATTCTGACCATTGACGACATTTTGAATGGTCAAGAGTTCGAATTGAATTAGTCTGAAATTGAGAAATGTCAAATGAAATGTAAAAAAAAAAAACTTGACGTTTAGGTGTGGTTCACATTCAACATCGGCCCTTAAAATTTAACCACCCTTTATATAGATTTCTTACAATAATTTTTGTTCTTGGTCTCCATGCAAAATTCTTAGTGGTGCGGGGCCGTATAATTAAATTTAAATAATAGCCATGCGATATGAGCAACATCAAAACGTTATATGAATTTTAATTCTAATTTTCTTTTATTTTAGTGTTCTTATTAGAGTATTAAATTGTGAGAAAGCATTTGGAATATATAATTTATTTGAGCAGTCTTAACGTGGTTGATATATATGAGATGTTAGCTTTGAAAGTTGTATAAGTCTACTTAAAAATATTAGTTAGTAGTAGTTTTAGTAAGATTAGACACAAGCTCTTTTTCCTTATTGCCAAAGATATATAAAAATTTAATAAAACAAATTATAATTACTTTTTTAAAAGATAAAAAGCTAAATTTTTTTTTTAATTAATTTAATTAAATTGTTATAACATTAAATTTTGTTTGTGGAAAAAATATATTATTCATTATCTATACTTATGAATACAGTTAATCTTTTAATGCTTTTATAGAAACTGTCTGTTGGTCTGTTGCTCTGTTGGTCTGCGTCTGTCCATTATTTATTTCTTTTTTTTTTTGGCTGCCATGCAATTGGCGTGGTGGATATGGTGGTACATAGTAGTTTAACCCCTTTTTTTGTTTAATGAACAAAACAGAATGTAACTAAAATTTTCAGCACAAAACTAAAAAACAAACTTCAGTTGACTTTGAAATTAAAAGCATCGACAAATATATTTGTAACATTGACAAAAAAAAAAAATAGTTTAAAACTTTTTCTATTTGAGTTTTTTTTCTGGTAATAAAAGAAAAACTCTTGAAAAAAGTTTTCCATTGAATATGTTTGATATTTTAAGAGGATAATAAAAATAAAAGTGGTTGAAATACATATGAAATTAAATTCAATATAAATCAAAAGTCTATGTAATTTTATTGAAAATAATGTGGCCTAACCAATACATTTTTATGTATTCTTACCGGTAGATGAGATTAATTTAAAATATTTTAATTTTTTTGTGTGATTACAAATTAAAATTTTAAGAAGTTTACCAGTTGAATGTGGTTCTGATGGAGTCCCAAAATTGAACCAAGAGGAAAAATTTGTAATAGGATTGACACTGGAATATTTTTATACCGAATGCATAACGATAATAATTTTTAATTCTTATTCTAAAAATATACTCCTGTATGGTTAGATGTAATCATAAATCTAACCATACTATGTTTCCACCAGAATAATGTTGCCTCAACCATATTTTTTCTTTGCATGTGTGCATTTTGTGATTGTACCCTGTGCTGTAGCGATATAAAATGTATTTTGATGTTTTGCTAATGGCAGTGTATTGCAAAATTAGTTATCAAAGAGTAAACATGACGAACTTTTCTCATTTTCTTTTTTTTCATTTTATTATTTTTTTTTAATATTTATTTGTTAGTATTTTAAACATTTTTGCAATTTAAAGCAAAAAATTTACCGTTAATTCTAATGACCATTCCAGTTTTTTAATGAAGAAAATATTGGCCCAATTTACTGCCCCACATATCATATGGTGCTACGCTACAAGAACAATGACACTCAACTGATCTGTCATTTGACTGTCAAAGTTGATAGAAATATCTATCACAGCGTAGAAGAAAGTTTCTATCAAGTTCTTAAGGGTATTTTGAAAAATGTGAAAGAAACTTTTGTGTACGCGTGATTTTGTATCTCACTCTTACACATAGATCAAAAGCATGTAAACGTAAAGAAGATGTAAAAGTAGTAGTGAAAAAAATGACTATGTTTTAGTTTGCACCACATATATTTTGTAGGGTATTAGCTCAATCCCTTGATTGCGAATTTTATATTTTGTTTTTACTTTTTAATTAAAAAAAATCAACAGTTTTTTTAATTTAATTTATTTTTATTAAATGCACTCGGAGAGGATGAAACTAAAATTAATTTTACATTTTTTTGTTACTTATTATGTTGTCTTTTATTAAAATTAATTGTTGCACTAGCATAATTCTAATCGTTACAATTTTATAAATGCAAAAGTGCCAGTTTTGCATTATTAAAATCAAATAATTTTTTATTAGTAAAATGTTGAAGTTAATGAACTTTACTAGACTGCCAGGCTGCAGTTTATTGTCAAAACAATTTTTGTATGAACGGAAATGAAATTAGATATTATTTTATTGAGTTTATTTAAATGTTGTTTATCAGAATTATGATTCTCCAGTAGTTTTACCTTTTGGTTCATTCTGCTATAAACTCATCAATTTTATCAGGGTTCGTATATGTAACTTGAGCGTGTACTAAAATAATCTTAGATTTCTTAAGAATCTCGTAGTCGCTGTGAGCTTTACATCATTTAGATCTGTATTTATCATAATTTTGACTTTTGTATGCTGTTTTTATAACACAAGCGATCGACTCGTTTAAAAAATTTGTGGGAAAAACATTCAATATTTTGAGTATATTTCATATAAAATTTCGCTTGTGTTATAAAAACAGCACATTAATCATTTTCTTAGCAGAGATGATATTAATTATTTTTTACTCATATGGTAATTGAGTATAGAATGTCCCATGGCAGAATTAACACAATATTAATGACAATAGAACAGCATACATCTCCTGCTATCTTTAGTAAACGTCAAAATTTGTTTGTGAGCCGATGTTTTGTACCCATCCATACATAGAAAGTGTAAGTGTATGAGTGGATTACATTGATATTTTCTCTTTTAGTAGTATATGTGTTTGACACATAGGAGAGAAGAGACGGTTGTTGTTTTTGCATTTTAATGTTTGTTGTACATTTGTCATTACCGTGTTAATTCTGCCATGGAATGTCGTATTCAGTTCAGTGTAGAGTTAAGTGTAATTTTTGTTGAGGTTGAAAATTATCCTACGCTTAATACGTTTGAGGTATTTGTGATTTACGTAGGCCAGTAACTCGTTTTTCTGCTTCGCATAGTCAGGCACGACTGGTGTTATTGTGTAAAGGGTCTTGGATCTTTAAAAGAATACGACGCTAGATTAATAATGCGATGAATTGTTTAAGTGATGCCGGTTTATGAACTAAATATATTTTTAAAGCGGTAATAGACAAGAGGAAGAATTTGCTTTTGCTTTTCCATTGACTCTCTATGATTTATATCTGTATTCAAGTATACATTAAACGCACTTAATTTTTCATTTTCTATTAATTAAAAATAATATATCAGTTTGAATGCAGCGAAGCATAAACATCATAAAGAAGCAACAAATGTAACACATTTTACTAGTTTAAAATATACTACATGCGCGTACATACATACTTGCTTATAAAAAAACCCCTTAAACACATACGAGTATAAAATACTTAGAGTAAGCGCGCCAAAGCAAGCCCACAACAATTAACACCAACTTAAAATTAGCTAAACAAGTTTGAATGCATGTGTGCCTCTGAGTGTTGGCATGTACATACAAAATGTGTTTTTTATTATGTTTTTTATATTTGTAAATATAAACGAGTACGAGCTTGTTAAAGAAAGAGTATTCAATGCAGTAAACACACAGGCATTGAGCAACAAGTAGAATAAAGTGCTGCATCTCATTGTAAATTTGTTCTTATGATTTTCGAGGTACATAGCTGGCAATTTGGTAACGAGGAGTGCAAATACTTAGCAATTATTACATCTTATCCAAACAAAATTTCACTACAGCGTTATCGAAGTTTTTCATATAATTTTTGCATAAATTTTACTTTAAACTCTGCGTTAATTTAAAATGTAGAATAAATAAAAGCCTTAATTTTAGTTAACTTAACTACCAGCACAATTACAGTTTTAGTTCTGCGTGCCTCTAAAGAATATGTATACATACGGGCTGTTTTAAGGACTACCACTTTCGTAATAGAAAAGGCTATGTGTGTGTTTGTGTGATATAGCTTGTACGTGTACTTCTGTGTATGCATAAATTTGTGTTGCGCTATTAGTAGGGAAAAGTTTTTGCAGACACGTATATAAAAATGTAGTCCATAAATATAAGTAGTAAGAAAATTATCAAGTAGTAGTTTCTTTACCAAAGAACAAACAAAAACTTATTCCTCTATTTTCTCTATTTACAGATTTATGAACCGCTTAAAGCAAACAAAGCAGAATGTTTAAGAATTTCTAATAGTGATAAATATAAAACTGCAAGAATTTCTTAACGTTATATTGACACATTGATAGGATCAATGCTGGGGATTGAGCTGAGACACTGAGACTATGGCCAATATTGTAATCATTGAGCTAAGGTTTTATAACGAAAAAAAAAGCTTGGTTTCTATGAACTGGCACTATGAGTCCACTCCGTGTATATTTTGGGGAACTTGTTCCAAAGCAAAATTTTAGACCCCAAGTTAAAAATGTAGTAATTTTGTTTAAAACATGAAAAAAGAGAAAATGAAAACAGATCTCTTCTTTCAAAATTGTACATAATTAAAAAGTGTAAAGCCTCTTATGACATGTTAAATAAGGAGAAACATTTTATAAATACATTTGAATCTAAGTCTGGTCACAGTGTTTAATTCGAAAAATCACTTAATTAAAAACAAGTATTTTAAAGCTTTATTTTTTAATAATTTCAAATCCCTTGTGATCATTTAAAATTTAATTTAAGCTCAACTCGTTGCATTCAATATGTGACCTATTGTATTTGAAGTCCAATTTTTTTTTTAAATTACGCCAGCGCTTATTCTAGTTAAATGGTGTCCTTATCTTACTAAAATTAAGTGGACTTATACCACTTTTAAATATAACAGTTCATGTAATGAAATCAATCGAAATGTTAAAAATTTTGTATGATAATATTTTACGACAAAAACAATTTTTTTAAATAACAAGATTTTGAATAAAGGTTATGGTAGAGGGGACTAAAATAACATACACGTCTATCCGCACTTTCAAAGTTTACATCTGTTTTCGTTTCAAGTTTAACCCTCTTTTTTCAAATTTTAATTGTGAATCGACACGCCTACTAATTTTCCAAAAATATCTAAATATAGGGTGACGTAAAACTATCTTAAAAAAAGTTAAAGAATTTTTTTCTAACGAATCTTATTATTCTAACGTAGGACTTATTATGCTTAGGTCTAAACTGACTAATGTCCCACTACTTAAGCAGCTCATTCTGCGTTTTGCCACTGCTGGGCATTCAAACAGAACATGCTCCGATATTTCTTATCCTTTAAGACAGAAATGACAAATATTTTTAAGCCTAAACCTTTTATCGAAAATTGATTTTTTTTACAATCTAAAAAATTAACAACTTTGAGCGGTTCCAAAATTCATAATTTTCATCCTATTTAAGTATAAAACTTGATCAGTATAATGTCTTTTGTACGTCCACATCCAAAAATTTTATTATGTAATTTTTGATTTTTGCAACGGCTTGCGTAGATAATCATGCTAATGCTAAGCAAAATTGTGTAAAACACTATGAGGAATACAAGGTGGGCCAAAAGAAACCAAGGGGTGTAAAAGTTTAATAACTTTTTTGTTTATTAGCTTTTTTTTATTTTTTCTTTCAGATTATATAATATACAAAATGGAAATTTTTTTACACTAAGTATGAAAAATGATGTCCCTTAAATGACCACCGTTTTCAGCTTCGCACTGATGGGCTCTTTTTAGAGCATTTTCCATAACATCTTTCAAAACTTGTGGCTGTAGCGTTCGAATTTCTGCAACAATGTTTGCCTTGAGTTCAAGGATTGTCTCTGGCTTGTTCACATACACTCTCTCCTTCAAAAAACCCCAAAGAAAATAGTCGGGTGCTGTCAAATCTGGCGATCGCGTTGGCCAAATAATTTGGAATTTCGAGAAATTATTCGCTCTCCAAAAACTTGACTTAAAAGTGCCATTGTGTCTCGGGCAGTATGGGCAGTGGCTCCGTCCTGCTGAAACCACGTACCAGGTCTGTTTTCAAGAGCAGGACGTAAAAAATTTTCTATCATAAAACGATACCGCTCTCCATTTACGGTTACAGCACTTCCATCTTCATTCTCGAAGAAGTAGAGCCCAATGACATTTTCAGATGTGATCCCACACCATACTGTACACCTGATGGGGTGCAATTGGATTTTGAGAACCCCAGAACCTACAGTTCTGCTTGTTAACAAAGCCATTCAAATGAAAATGAGCTTCATCACTCATAATCAAATTTTCAATAAAGTTGATTTCATTTCTGGCCAACTCTTGAAATTTAACTGCAAAATTTAGACGTTGCCGATGACCTGCGGGTTTTAATTCTTGGACCAATTGCACCTTATATGGGTATAACTGTAAATCTTTT
Source organism: Thelaira solivaga (assembly GCA_947397855.1). Taxonomy (NCBI): domain Eukaryota; kingdom Metazoa; phylum Arthropoda; class Insecta; order Diptera; family Tachinidae; genus Thelaira; species Thelaira solivaga. The sequence goes on from OX377610.1 coordinate 40,118,840, forward strand.
TTTAAAATGCGCCGTAGTGACGTACGAGACATTTCTAGCTGAGCAGAACGCCTTCTGCCAGATGTTTCTGGTGCTTCGTTAACACTTTGCTGTACTCGTTCAATATTTTCCGCAGTGCGACTTAAACGTGGTCTACCGGTTCGAGGCAAATCTCTTACGCTGCCATGTTGGTGATGACGATTAACTAAGCAACGAATCATCGCTTCAGAGGGCGAAATTCTGACGTTAAAATGTCGACGATATGCTCTTTGCGTTAAAATAATTGATCTCTGGTTTAAATAATAAAATTCTATTGTTCTGGTTCTCTGTTCAGTTGTGAACCTCTCCATTATAAATTCTCCAAGTGTTGTCTATATAATCTGAAAGAAAAAATAAAAAAAAATTAATAAACAAAAAAGTTATTAAACTTTTACACCCCTTGGTTTCTTTTGGCCCACCCTGTACTTTTGTTAAAGGTTTTAACCCTCTAACTCTTATTTTAAATTGATTTTTTACTCCTTATTAAAATAGGACTAAAAAGACACACAAGTTAAAGAGTTAGAGAGTTAAAATGTTTTAAAATAATATTCCTTTACTATATGAACTGTTAAGCTTGGGACATTTAAGGGTTTGCGTTTGAGTAGATTTACGCTGCTAACACTTTAAATTTTATTGTGAAATAATACTTATTGTAATTATTAAAGAAAATAAATGATTTTTTTTTAATATTTTATAAAAATATTAAAACTTGAGTAAATTTAAGTCCACATTTTTATAGACTATAACTGTACTCAAATAGATTTTTACTGTAAAATATGATACCTAAAATGAAAATATTTAAATATTGTAGGAAACAATCGTTTTAAGAATTAATTTCAGTTATATTGAAAAAGCTGATATAATAAAATAAATATAAATAAGTTCGTTAAGATAACAAAAACTAATGAATTTTATTTATCCGAAAGATAATCTTGTGGCATTACATTTTAAATATGATTTCTGGCATATGACCGCCACGGCTGGCTCGGATGTATTCCAATCTGGAAGTCCAATTTTCGATGACTTTTTCCAACATTTGTGTCCGTATATCGGCAATAACACGGCGAATGTTGTCTTACAAATGGTCAAGCGTTTGTGGCTTATCCGCATAGACCAATGACTTTACATAGCCCCACAGAAAGTAGTCCAGCGGTGTTAAATCACAAGATCTTGGAGCCCAATTCACAGGTAGATAACGTGAAATTAGGCGGTCACCAAACGTGTCTTTCAATAAATCGATTGTGGCACGAGCTGTGTGACATGTTGCGCCGTCTTGTTGGAACCACAGTTCCTGGACATCGTGGTTGTTCAATTCAGGAATGAAAAAGTTAGTAATCATGGCTCAATACCGATCACCATTGACTGTAACGTTCTGGCCATCATCGTTTTTGAAGAAGTACTGACCAATGATTCCACCAGCCCATAAAGCGCACCAAACAGTTAGTTTTTCTGGATGTAACGGTGTTTCGACATACACTTGAGGATTAGCTTCACTCCAAATTCGACAGTTTTGTTTGTTAACGTAGCCATTAAACCAGAAGTGCGCTTCATCGCTAAACAAAATTCGCTTATGAAAATCGGGAACAACGGCAATCTCGTTTTGGGCTCATTCGGGCACTATTTGCAAGCGTTGTTCAGGCATGAGTCTATTAATGATGAATTGCCAAACCAAACTGAGAATAAATCACTTGACAGCTGTTAAATCGGTAGCCACCTTGAGCAGTAATGCCAACCTAAAGTTCTATACGTCTATAAAAAACACCCTTTACAAAAAAAAACTTTTAAACTTATTTATCCTTTACTGTTGGAAAAGTGAAGTATTCATGGTAAATATGGGGTATGCAGGATAGTAAACTCATCAAATCGTTACCTTTCTCTTTTGTTATAGATCTTGAAGTTTCATACGCTTCCAAGACGTAACCCAAATTCGTACACAGAAATTCAATTAAATCGGCCCAACTGTTTAGGAGGAGTATAAATAATGTCAAGCACACATAGAGTCGAGATTTATATATTATGATAGAAAGCTTTTGAGGAAGAGTTCCCATATATTTAAGTTGCCGAATAAAAAGTATGTATCTAAACCAAACTCTTTTCTTTTTATTATTTTGTTAACACTTTTCAAATGGTGACGACATAATCATAGTCGTTTGAATACCATATCGACAAATAACGATTACGTCAACTGGAATTATAGTTAAGAACCGATGACAAAAAACGATGTCGTTAATTATTGATTAAGGAAACTGGATTAGGGATGATTATTAGTCACCCATCACTTCTGTAGATTGCAGCTGCAAGTATTTACTCTAAACTACTTAAAGTTTGCAGATTTTCCAAAGTTGGTGATCGATTTACGAAGTTGTCTAGGGGTGTATTCGGCAAAAATAAATAGAATTTGTACCATATTAAACTGATAAAATATGCACCATCATCTTAAGGGTGGGTACTTTGAAAATCCCTAAAACCTAGAACTTTTACGCAAATAAAAGGTGATTTTATAAGAACTATCGGAAATTTAAAAAAAAAAACACATAAAATTCAGAAAAATGCATGAAATATTTATTTGGATCGATAGTTGGGTCGATATAATTTAATGTTTGAAGATTATTTCATGCAAATGTTGGCCGCGGCTGCGCCTCAAATGGTCCATCCGCTTAGTCCAATTTTGGCATACTCTTTCCAACATTTCGGCCGGTATCTCAGGAATAATGTTGGCAATGTTGGCTTCCAGTGCGTCAATCGAAGCGGGCTTGTCCCTATAGACATTAGCCTTAACATAGCCCCACAAAAAATAGTCTAGAATCGTTAAATCGCACGATCTGGGCGGCCAATTGACTGGTCCCAAGCGTGAAATAAACTGTTCACCGAACTCGCCTCTCAATTGGTCCATTGTTTCGCGTGCTGTGTGGCATGTGGCACCGTCTTGTTGAAACCACATGTCATGCAAGTCAAGCTCTTCCATTTTGGGCAAAAAAAAGTTTGTTATCATCGCACGGTAGCGCTCACCATTCACAGTAACGTTGTGATTCGCATCATCTTTGAAGAAATACGGCCCAATGATGCCGCCAGCCCATAATCCGCACCAAACGGTTGTTTTTTGTGGATGCATTGGTAGCTCTTGCAATGCTTCTGGCTGCTCTTCACTCCAAATACGGCAGTTTTGATTGTTCACGTATCCATTCAACCAGAAATGAGCCTCGTCGCTGAACACAATTCTTCGATAAAAAAGTGGATCTTCATCTAACTTTTCAAGAGCCCATTCACCAAAAATTTGGCGTTGTGGTAGGTCGTTTGGCTTCAATTCTTGCACCAGTTGTATCTTATAAGGCTTCACACCCAAATCCTTCCGCAAAATTTTCCACGTAGTGGAGTAACAGAGGCCCAATTGCTGCGAACGGCGCCGAATCGATAATTCACGGTCATCACCAACACTGGCCGATACGGCTGCGATATTTTCTTCAGTTCGCACTCTACGTAAGCGTGTTGGTGGTTTAATGTCCAACAATGTAAATTTGGTGCGAAATTTTGTTACAATAGCCCGAATAGAAGCCTCAGTAGGTCGATTAAACTGACCATAAAATGGAAGAAGCGCGCGATGAACTTTCTTAACAGAGCACGCATTTTGGTAATAAAATTCAATAATTTGCAAGCGTTGTTCGTATGTAAGACGATTCATGATTAAATTATAGACCAAACTGAAGATGTTTGACAGTGACACAAGACACAAAACGTGCGTGAGCTGTCAAAACTAGTGTTGCCAAAAAGATAATAGCAAAAAAATCACTCTTTACAAAATAGCAAAATACATCAAATGTGATATTTTTTGAAAATTGTATTAAGCGGATATTTGTTGGGCAGTGTAATCTTCTACACAGTGACCTATATGAAAATATTTATTTGATCGCGTTGAAAAAACATCTAAAAAACTGTTAGATTTAATATTTTAGAATTTCCTGGACTTACAAAAATCACATCCGGTTAGCATCTCTAGTGTAAGTACTGTTTCTCTCATTCATTATACGAGTGTATTTGTACTTTTAAAGTTTTGGTCTTATAGGATGTGGCTAGTTAAAATAATTGTTGTTGTTGTTAGTTTAATAACTCTAATTGTTTTATATCTATACTCATAAAGATTACTTTTTACGTTCAGACTCCTTTGCTAAGAGTTATTTTTTTTATTTAGTTTATGATGTGTTGTGAATTTAATCCAAAAAGATTTTAGCAAATTATGTATGTATTGTTCGCAACTCTATTATAATGCTGAACTTTTTTGCTATTTTCTTCTTTGTTTAATTAGACATAGAAGTATGGATGCTTCAATACATTTAGCACTTGATAAAATAAGAGCAAATTTTTTTAATTAAATGTGACCTAAAGATTTGTGAAAAAATTATAAGTTTTTAGTAAATATATATACAAGATCTTGTGTAATTTGGAAAATATCTTTAAAAGAGTTACCAATGATGCCAATTCTTTTAAATGCGTATCTTAACTCCCTAGGTAGATTTTTGATATTGAAAATATGGTTTTTTTGATAGTTAAATGCAGCAATTTTGTTTCTTGAGTGAAAATGCCCCTCGCTAGAAAGGAAGATATTACGGTTAAATTCCATTTCAAGTTTTTTCTTCTACTTCTGCAAAGCTCAAACTGAGAAGCCGTAATGAAATGGGTTGATCATAATATAGACTAATAAAATTTCAAATCGTACCACCATGTGTCTCTAAGACTCATACATAAATATAAAATCATTTTCATTTAAGATTTAGCAACAATGTTTATATGTTGAGTACTTGACGTAACGCAAACAATTTGGGAGCTTACCAGGGGGTAATTCTGTCAGTCTTATACTAGTGAAATCTTACTCGAAAGTTCGAATTTTTCGATATTTATGATTCTATGAGTCGTTATCGAATAACATGTAACGAAATTTCAAATGATGGCATTCGATAGCGATTGAAGCGGTGGTGATTTTAGTTATGGACTTATATCTCTACTATTTAAAGCCTTATCGGGCTGAATTTCAATAGCAAACACTGAGAGATTGGTTTACTACACTTTTCTGTCTTCAGAAAGTTGACTTCAACAACAAACAGACAGACGGACATGGTTAAATCGACTGTGTTATATATATATATATATATATATATATATATATATATACTCGTATTTTATAAAATGGCACCAAGCAGCGTTGCAAGGAGCTAAAAAAATAAGCTAAGCTTGCCCAAAAAAAGGCTAGAAAAAGCTAAATTGCTTACAAAAAAAAAGCAAGGAAAAATTTATAAAACTATCGTTTAAAATTCAAAATAATAATTATGAGTTTTATAAAAAGTCAGGAAGAGAACATAATAAATACAATGACAAAAATTAAAGAAAATAAGGTCGTTTTCCACATGCTTTAAGCGAATCCAATTATTTTTCAACTTCAATGTTAAAAAATAAATTTTTGTAAATTCTTCAAGTCGTAATTTAGTCTTTTTTTTATTTTCAAGCCGAATTAACTTGCTTTATCGTACTAAAAAGCAGGCAACCTCACCATTTATAAACAATAGTACTAGACAATTGATAAAATTTTAATTTTATATTTAAGCGAAATTTTTTCGAACAAAATTTTTGCCGCAAGAGTGATAGTTTTCTGCAGCATTATTAAGCCATTTCTAAAAATGTGTCTTAAAAAATAAAGCTCCGATATGAAATATGTATAATATAAGCAAAGACTAAAATGTATTTATCTGACGAGGTAGAAGCAAAATACTTTTCTTCGCTGCTGAAATTACCTTTCGTTCCACCAAAATCAAAATTTAAGGAAAATGTTACTAATTCAACATTGTGTAGACAAAATATAAATTTAATCCAATTCAAGTAGGAAGTTTATAGAACAAATTTTTTGCCTTTGTTTGTTTATATGTGATTTGGTTTCATTTTACCAAAACATAAAAAAACAAAAAAGGCTATTTAAGGCTATTTTAAGGCTAAATCATAGATTTCAACCCTAATTGCGAGAACAAAAGGCTAAATCTAGCCTAAAAAAGGCTGCATAAAAGTACGGTGTTTAAATTACAAACGGAATCATAAACTTATAAATATAAACCCTTTTTACTTACAGCGAAAGGTAGAAAAAATAACACAAAATAAGTGTTGATTTCATTAATATGTGTAAATATAAACCAAAACTTGTTTATCAAGACTGAATGTACTTTTATTTGACAAAAATATTTTTTTCTGACCAAATGTTTTCTTTGCGATACATTTTAAAAATACTCATTAAAAAAGTAATGATAATAATTAGAAATTAATTTCAGTTAGGTAATTTCTTCTTCTTTTCATTTAAAACGTTTTATAAATTCTTATACATTTATATAAATTTTCTGTAGTTATTATAATTATTTTCTATGTCTATGGCTTTGTAGCTATCACTGTGGTGTGTGATGTTATTTTAATACGGATTTATTATACAACCCATAAAATTAAGCACAAACTATTATACAGAAACGTTAATAAAACCATTTTTGCATTAAAAACATAATTCATTGTCCTGATAAATATAAATTTGTGTACATCAAGTAAAGTAAAAAAATATACAGACACACTAATACACATTAAGAAAAATCCAGTCATGCCAAAACTAACAGATAAATAAAAAGAAAAAAATTGGTCGTAACCAACAGGTTAATGCCAAAGAAAAATTTCTTTTAATATATTTTATACACAAAAATTCGCAACCACACACACATGCACACCTTTATAACAGGATAATACATAATCGTGTTATAAAAGAAAATTAATTTCTTTATTTTTTATTTTAACATAAATTTATTAACTGAAAAACGTACAAATGTAAAATGTTATGCTCTGCGCAGACATGGATACACATTAGGGCGGGTCGACTTAAAAATCGCACAAACTACAAGGAAAATTGTATTCTAGGGATCAAAATAAGAAACTTTGCCGAAGGAAATGTATTTTGATGTTACGACTTTTGATCCGAAGGGTAAAATTTTGAAAAATCTCACTTTGACCCATTTACAGTGCCTCAATCGAGTCAAAATGTATGACCGACCCCCACCTATGCAAGTGGCATACCCCCTGGAACCACCCCGGGGGGTTCCCCACTCAAACATTTGAAGAAAACCACCACTTTTGGCACTTTACAAGAAAAAAATCAGCGAAATTTCTATTTTTTTTTATTTTTAGAGTTTATTTTTCTCTTTAGAAATTTATTTAGTCAGAATGAAATAAAAAAATGAATTTTACTTAATAATAGAAAAGAAAAAAAAAATTATTGACCCTTCGGGTCAAAAGTCGACACATCAAAATACATTGTAGAGGTATGGTTCCTTCGGCAAAATTTCTTATTTTGATCCCTAGAATACGATTTTCCTTGTAATTTGAGCGATTCTTTTTGGCTCCATACAAATCTACCCGCCCTAATACACATACATATAAAAAACTCACAATATAATAATAAAAAAAACATTAAGAACTGAAGCTTAAAAGAACGCAAAAGTTGGTTCAATTAAAATATGATTGCCGAATATAAAGTTAGAACACTAAATTGAGGCTGTTGCTTTGTGTTTCAGCAGCAACAATTCATTCTTTCAAGCTTCCAGCGAAATTTATACAGACAATGAAGACTAAGAAGCAGCAAATAAATTTTAAATGTTGCATTAAGCAACAGCAAGATGAGCTTATAATAAAAAGAATTTATTGCTGAGATAAATTGAAGGAAGCGTGTAAAAAAAAAAATTAAATAAAAGGAATCAAACACTACAGGACTAGAGACAAAATAAAAAAAAAAAAAGTAAAATTAAACAAGTAACGTTTTGTTAAATTTTTATAAACTCTAAAATTTACCACCTAATTTTTGTATTTGTTCCACAAAAAAAAAACAGACATCAGCACCACATGATGTGGATTGAGTGAAGACTAGAGTTGTTGTTTTTCGGAAACTTTTTCAATTCCTAAGAAAAGAAAGAAAGAAACTCATTAAAATAATCATAGTTACAGCTTTAAAGTCATTTAGAAAGAGATATAGACTTACGTTTTTATTTTTGTACTGGTTTTATGTATTACAATCTGTATCTATTGGCTCTTAGAGTGAATACGATTATGGCTTTTAACATAGACTTTTTAAAAGTTTGAATGAGCTTTTTTCATATTTGGAACAATATCGTCATTACGAGTTTTCATGCTTTTGACTCTTCGATAATTCTATCATTCTTAGCTAAAAATGGGTATTATATTTGTAAATTTTCAGTTTTATTCTCCACTTTAATAAAAATTTCTAGGAATTATTTAATCTCTTTTTAAGCTCATTAATATGTCAGTCTTAGGGAACTGAAGGTATACTAGACTGGCTGTTTTTCTTTTCTTTTCTTCTATTTTTGTTGATGACTCTGCTTTTGCAAGAAAAATTATTTGACAATTAAAAATTCTAATCAAAAATATTATGAAATTGATAAAAAATTTAAAGTGTATTTATTAAATATTTACGGCTAAATTTATTTAAAAAAATATTTTTATTTAAAAATTAATTAAAAAATTGTTTATGGAAATACAGAACAGCATAAATGTTTCCGATAGCCTGATATTCCTTATCCCCAACCAATATTCTCTTTAAAGCGACTCTGTAAGTCTCAGCTAATAGAGCTCTAAGATAATTCGCAGAATGGTTGTGGGTCAATAAAACTACTACCCACACATTTTCTTACAAGTTTGTCTGCCCTCTCCTTACCTACATATCGCTTATGAGCTGGCATTCATATCAGGTGAAAATTGTTATTAGATGCTAGTCTCTTTTAAAATGGTAGATGATAGGCCAGAAAATCAACAGAATGCCGAGACTTTTTTCTAAGAATTTTCGAACGAATAACTCTTATGCAGACTTTATAGCGGATGTGTTAATCCCGGCAAACATGAAGTCAAACCTAGAAAATATTATTCACCCCTATCATGAATAACTTATCCGTAATTTTTAAGTAATTCAGTTGAGACTGACAACATGAAAACAGGTTTACTTCAAGAAATTTCCCCTTATGTCGAAGGAAATAAAAATATCATGGAGAAAAATATTTCACATGTTATTGCCCATAGGAGTGATTGTGCTCTTCTATTTAATAGCAAATACATTTTTTACCATGAAATTTGTTAACTTTTTCCTAATATTTGTTCACTTCATATTTGCTGGGGAATTGCTTTCCTTCTTTGCTACAATATTAATATGAGTATTCCAAAGTTATGATCAGCCAAATCATGAATACTCCCCAGTTATTTTGGGTTTTGGAAAAAAATACGCTAAATCAGAGAACTTTCTTTTTGAAAAATGGGAAAAATTTTATTAATGATAAGAGGAAAAGGAAAAGTGAAAAAAGTACCGACGAATTTTTATAAATAATTAAGTAGAATAAGTCTACGTTCTTCTTCGGACTTGCTACGCTTTACTGAACAGAAATATCAACGAAATGAAACATTTTGAGCTGTTAAACTATATTAGTTATCAATGTTGATAATTTATGATATGGAAATCAAATAGAGAACTACTCTATTAATTCTTACGCTGAATACGACTTTACACAAAAACTAATTTAATTAATAATTGTGATATTGAATATATTAAATATTTAATCAATATGATTAATAGATTAGTTGAATAATTCTAATATTTAAATGATTAACCAATTTAACAAATTTTTAATTGTTGCCAAAATTAATCTTAAGCTAAATCAATTAAATGTTATCATTGAATTAGTTCAGCTCTAAAAATTGTTCTTATTAATTAAATATTTAATAGGATTAATTATTAAAAATTATATTTTAATAAATTTTATATTGACCGATAATTTTTTCCTAAGTATTTATATTTGATAAAATCACATCTTAAGTAGATAAAAATATATTTTCTTCTAATTTCAAATCATTACACATTTCAATAAAAATTTGCTTGTTTGCTGGGATAATTTAAAGCGAACATATCTATTTGTTAGAAAAATATTGGCAAAGAAAATTTATACAACGAATAAGGAAGGATATAATGTTTTTAGTACTCTAGTAGTATGTGTGGATGTCTAAAAAAAAATCATCGTTGTATGCCATAATATGAAAAATTTATTTTTGTGCTTACTCAACAGGATGCAAGAATAAACGGAATATGTATGAAAATTATGTTTATAAACATACTTTGATGGAAATTTTTAGTTGGGCTTAGTTATCCTTTCATTCTTCCTTGTGGTGAAGGAAAAAAATTTAATTTTTATCTATAAATGAGGCCTGATTTTTAGTTGTTTTTTTTACAAGGGAAGTATGCTTTCTTTTTACTAAAAAATTGATAGGGCTAATGCATACACAGGACTAATAACAGTAACATCTTCATTCATTCTGATAGCAAAGCAGCATTGCAATCACTCAATATTTTTGAAATAAGATCAAAAGTAATCGGGAAGTGTCTAACACTTCTAAAGTGACTAATATTCAATGACGGGGTTCAGTGGTAGATTATGCTGGATATATAGACAACAAAAAATCAGACGAGCTCGCAAGGCTAATTTTATTGGTTTCAACAATTCTGCAGAATGTCTTGGTGCTCTACCAAGCTCAGATTTAGTGAGTAGCTATCAAAGAAAGAATGCGGCCTTCGAATCAATTCATAAAAAATATAAGCAATAAACGACAGCAATCGCAAAAAAGTGTGTGTAATGAATTTCATGAATTCATTGCCTTTTTTCTATTAATTGCTCAAAAACAAATGAGTATGAATAGTTGTTTGAATAAAATTAAAAATGTTCGTTAAAATATTCACATACAAATGCCCAGAAGAAAATTTTGAGTTCAGTTTATCGAAAATTTGGTATTTATTTAACGTTGACAGAAAACTCTAAAAAAATTTCCACGAGGAAAAGTTTTAAGCGGAAGGAGTAGTGTTTGTTTTTTGTGGTCATTTTGATTTAAAGAAGGACTTTCCAAATTTTACTTGTTATATTTTTTGTTATTATAATTGTGTGAAAAATAACAAAAATAGTTTTTTCTAAGCTTTCCACAGACTTCATTTTTAAGAAATTTAAATTAATAATAAAAATGACAACGAATACTGAACGAATGGTTTGAGTGTTTTTGATTTTTTCTACATGCATATAAAAGACAAATCATAAAAATTATAAATACGAGTACATAGCAAGCAACAACATTTATTAATATTTTTGAACAATGTACAAAATGTTTTCATTGCCTTTGGATTAGCGTACATACGAGTACTCATGCAATTCTGTTCACAGAAGAGAGCTTCGGAAAAGGGCCTGACTTGGCAAATATGGGAATCATTCCATATAACCTCCGCAGGCTATGTAACAAACACGAATAACCAGTAGAACATATAATGTGTCACTGCAATGTTCTAATTTAGACTAGTTTTATTCACTTAGGAAAAATTACAAAAGGTTGTTTCTGAATTCTTAATGAATACAAGAGGAGGATTTGTAGCATTAGAGTAGTCTTACCAGGTGAATAGTTCCCGATCCTAGGTCTAATTCTAATTCTAGGCGCACTTTTACAAAGTATGTTAGTGTTTTGGTTAAACTGTAAAACCCAAAATCGAGTGACCCGACTTTAATATTATCGACATCTTTCAATTTAAGTGTGACCTAAAAGATTTTAATTTAAATTTTAAAAATCATAATAATTTGTAAAACGTCAGCATTGGATGTTTTTTAGTTGTAAAGAATTTGTTGTTTTTTTTTATTGTCTTACCTCTAAAAATTTCTATATGCATACTTCCCTATAAATATATATGTAAATATACATGATTATTAATACACTAACACAGAAAAATAATCTGACGACAGTAGCAGGGTACTAAGACACTTTTCTGGGGTTATTCTACACTAAGCAGATGGACTTTTTGATTGTTTTTGTTGTTATCGTTGTCTTTGGTTGTGGCTGCTAACCTAAGACAAGGACTAAAAATCAAAACATGAATACACATACGTACACATGCCTAAATGTATCTGTATGTGTTTTGGCTTGTGTATGGACGAGTATAAAACCAGAAACTGATTATAGTTTTGTAATTTATTTTGGAGCTTTACATAAATTCCTTCAGTCATCATAAAGCTTATGCATCAGAGAATTATTATAATAATGATAAAAATAATGACAGTGATGATAATGATGATAATAATAACAATACTAGTTAGCATAGATGATGTTTTGTTGGTTATTTTGCTAATAATGATACAGAAAAATGAGAATGAAGTAAAAGGAACGAGATATGGTAGAAAACAACATCATAGAGACGAAAATGATTTAAGAAAAAAAAAAATAAATTTAAAATAATGCAAAGCCAGCATATTAGATTCCTATCAGGTTCATAAGAAATTTTGTTACGTGTTTTGTTATAATTCGTTTAAATTTATTGAATGATATTCTGCATACGATGGCATACGTTAACATGCTTCAGGTAATTGGCAGGGATTTCAATTGTATAAAAGTAACGAATTAAAATTATTTCTACAACTATTTCAATTTAAAGTTGCCAATAATTTTAGAATAACCACAGATTTTGCTATGTTTGGTCTAATTTTCTTAAAGCCTAAAATATATTCGTTTAGCTTAAGGTAAAAATGACAGAAAATTATGTGAACTTTTTTTTTATTAATTTGTAATACAATAAATAATATAAATTTTAATTAATAATAATTAATTAAATACAACTGCAATTTTCCTTAAATAAATGTCACTTTAGTAAGTGGAGTATTGTTTGAATAACCAATTTTTTTGCAGAACATGAAATAGCCTTATTGTCGGTTTTAAAAATGTTTTTTTTTTTTTTTTTTAAATTCGATTCAGAGATTGTTACCAGTAAAGGATAAATAAGTTTAATAATAAATAATATATTTTTTAGTTTTTTTTTCTTAACGAATTAATTTACATTTGTTAAATAATGTTAATTTTGTCAATATAAGTGAAATTAATTCTTAAAAAAATTGTTTGCTTTTTTATTTATTATATTTTACATTAAAAATCCATTTGAGTACAACTAATGTCGATGAAAATGTGGAGTTAAATTTACCTAAGTTTGCATTTTTTATAAAATGTTATTTTTGAAAGCTGTATAAGTCTTCTTTAGTTCAAAAAATCCTTTATTTTCTAATATAATTATCACTACAAAGTATAAAAAAAAGTCGCTTTCTCTGTCCCTATATCCCTATGTACGCTTAAATCTTTACAACTACGCAACGGATTTTGAGTGATTCAAGAGGAAGGTTACAAATCCGCCGGCAGTTAGCGCTACAGTCGGTATCTGGCTTATTTGCCTACTACCTGTTTTTACCCGGTCTCGCACGGTTCTTTACTCTATGAGTACGATTTCTTAGTGTAAGAAGATCGAATATATAAAAATATTAAGGCAAGACAACGTTTGCCGGGTCAACTAGTAATAATTACAATTTCACAATAAAATTTAAAGTGTGTAAAAGATTAACGTTTGCCAATATTTTTAAATTAACTCAAACGCAAACCTTTAAATATCTCGAAACATGAAAAATATTACTTATATCACTATGAAATATAACAGTTCATATTTTGAAAATAAATTCAGAAATTGTACGATTTCTTTATAAAATACTGTGTATAAGCGTCTAAAAGTTGAAAAATAATGAAAAAGTAAAAAAAAAAAATTGATTGGTGGATAAATACGTACAGATTTATCAAGTTTACTTAAATGATATATAATATATACCATTAAAACGGCCTCAAAGTTTTCTTTCTTAAAATCGGTTCATATTCAACTAATTTACTGGTTTATAAGTGCATAAAGTTACGAAAAACCGGTTTTTTACCCGCAACTTAAGATTTTGGGGGTGTGTGGCAAATTCCAAAAACGGATTCTTGTTTTACTCGACAGCACCACCAGAAAAATAATATCACTTTCCAGTTAATTTCACTTCATTCTTATTTGTTTCAATGTGTTGTTTATAATTGCACTTTTTTCAGGTTTGCTTAGTTTTAAGGTGCTTTTTTATCTCCTGCAGCTAATTTAATTATATTTCACTCATTTTCCACATTAACATTGATTTATTCTAAATTAATTCTTTCTGCTTTTCAAGAAGCCTTTAATTTCATTAGATTGTTTTATAATCTTTTTGTAAGTTTATTACCCCCTTTTAAGTTTTAATAAAATTTAAAAGAATTTTTTCGTCATGTTAAATGTCATCAAAATACAATTTTCTATGTTTAATAGATAGATAATTATGAATTTACATAATGAATTTTATAAACACAGGCATGCATACATATGTATGTAATTAGAAATACATCTAATTATTTGTATGTGTGTACGTTGCTCTCTCTGTAACTGTGTAAATGCATTCATTTGAAATTTCTTTTCCCTTTACAATAAATTGATTTTAAGTGTTTGTATATAGATGCACATATTTTATATGTATTTGTAGAGATTCCCTATTTTTATTTCATTAATTTATCCTTAACATATGCTGGTTAAGAACCCTTAAAATGTTAACGTCAAGTATGTAAATTATGCAAATTGGATATAAAATCAACACATGCACACTGTTTCGGATGATAAATACAAACAGTCATATACAGATATACTTAATACACACACACATACACAAAATCTATATTTTAGAAAAAAGGAAAGAATCACAAGCATAAATGAAGTTCCTTTGTGAATATGTAAACACGAGTATATGCATTAGCGTAACGGGCTTTAATGAAATCTTACTTAGTGAATGTTTGCTAAAAATTGAAGTTTGTAATTAGAGATCAACACTGCTCACGTGATTAGACGTGATCGTACTTGAATGTAAACAATTTGAAATGGAAAATACTAAAATAAGGTAATACCTGTTATAGTTAGTTTTTGTGTTGAGTTGTAGCAAAATATGTGTTGCAACCTCCACATTTTTTTTTTAACAGTAAATCTCGAGCCAATTCCAAAAATTATTTATCGGCATAGGTGACACAAAGAAAATATATTGCAGGCCTCGATTATTTGTCATAATCGTGGTTTTGCTTAAGTAATTCGATCTCTGAAAATCTGTAAATATATGTTACAGATTTTTTGAAAGATCTGTACGCCTTTTATGGCATAAAGCATTGTTCGCACAAAATGGAGCCGCTTTATAAAACCATTTTAGAAAAACAGTGCAGCAAAAAAGCTGCAGACTTCAAAAATTATTTCAAATAAAATTAAAAACAAAAATTGGGTGCCTCCCCCAAAGATCGTACAAAAAGAAAAAAAAAAAAAAAGAACAGGAATTTAATAAGTACTGCCAGAAGAAGAAGCAATCTTAGAATAAAATATCCAAATCGTAATGAAAATCAGAACCGTATTGAAATAAAACGGTCTACAGTCTAAACGGCTGGTCCGAAATAGATACATAAAATCTTACACAGATATAGTAGATTAGTTTTGGAGCTTAAGTTTAGACGAAGAGCATCTCTCTCAAGCAGGAGCGTTACTGCATGTAATTTTTTAAAACGATAACCATTTTTTTTATTTTTAATTCGATTTTGCGAAATTTTATACTGTCGTAAAGCCATTTAAAAACGTGTTTGCATGTTTAATTTATCACTTATAGTTAACGAATTATACGCCCTTATAAATTGAAAACTGAAAATTTTCCATGATTCTTGTCCAGTTTCTTTTTAAATATTCAGCACAATTTTTATGGAAATTTCTCAAAACTTTTTTAGTTAACTAGTCAACAAAATTATTAAATGCAAACAAAAAGTTTCGGGTTAAAATCTCTTTTTAGTTCGCAGATAATCGTTTTTCAATTTGAAAATTAAAATTAGGGTAAACTTTTGTGTATTTTTCCCCAATAAGCACCTTTATTCTTCTTTTAATAATAAAAAATTTTCTTGAGGAACATATTCAAGTTTTATATTATTCTACAAGTAATCTTTATACGACTGATTTAAATTTCTCAATATTGTAGGATCTGGACGTTTTTAAATTTAGCCTATTTTGTATAAATTTATCTAATTTTATATAAATTGATTCAGCATATGAACATTCTATTATTAATTTGTAAAAACCCAATAAAACTCTATTTTATAAATAAATTTTAAAGGAAAAACAAAGAACCAAAAGGGGGAAATAAAATTGGACTTTATATTTAATTAGTTTTGGTGCTACTTTTTATGTTATGTGCAAATCTCGAATTGTGGCAGTAGAATTAAACGGTACTGAACAGAACAAGAAATCATTAAATAAAGGACAAAATAGTATTTTTTTATAAAATTTTATGGTACTTTTCGATCTTTGCAATGTAAACGAATGTAGAAGTGAAAAATAATTAAAGGGACAAATGGCACTTTTTGTTGATTTTTTTTGGTACTTTTTGATATTTTATTATTTACAAACCTAGAAGTGTGAAATTGAAATTAAACGATCCTGAGCAAAGTCAAAAATCATTAAAAGAATAAAATGGTACTTTTTATTTCATTTAATGGTACTTTTTGTTTTTTTTTATGAAAACTAACCTAAAAGTACTTCATGGGAACATAAAAGTATTTCATGGGACACATATCATTTCAAAGGGGAGATCGTTTAGATTTGTAATCTATCGCTCAAATACTCAGAAGTTACTTTGGACTATTTAAAAAAAAAAAAAAAAAAAAAATTAGCTAAATTTGCTTAAAAAAAGCTAGAAAAAGCTAAATAACTCACAAAAAAAATCTAGGAAACAATTAAAAAACTATCGCTTAAAATTAAAAAACATAATAATTATGATTTTTATAAAAAATCAATGTAAAAAACAAAAGAATATAAACATGACTTCCTTTTTGGTCATAGCTTGCTTAGTTTTCAAGATATCGACTTGTTTTTTTATTGCGTTGGATAGAGAAACACATTGGCTTTAATTTGAATATTTTTTTTTTAGGATAGTGCAAAAAAATTTTTTTCGCCAAAAATTACCATGAACTACCCCATTTGCTTTTTTTTTTTGTTTTTTTAAATGATAAAAAATTTATTTTGCAATCTTCGCAAAAAAAAAAAATAATAATTAAGTCCAATACGTTTAGCTGTCCAACGCATAAGAAATCAAGTCGATATTTTGAAAACTTAGCAAGTTATGATCAAAAAGGTAACCAGTTCTACTAAAAAGTGGCTGGAAAGAGAAGTATCGTTTTTATTTTTTGATTAACTCAATTCTCATTTAGTCAATTAGTATAGCAATATAAGCATTCAAATATTTGGCCAGGAATTAAATGAAATTTAAGAGTAATCCACACCCTTCTTAGTACCTATTGCACTAAGTAAACAATTTTTCGCTTCTCCATCGAAAATATTTTATTTAGTAAAACCAACATAATTGGAATTAAACACCAAAAAAAAATAAAAATTTTTAAAATTAATTATTAAATTCAAAAATTTAAGATTTTGAATCATTAAAAAACCAATTTACACTATTTTGTTGGTAAAGTATAGATCATATATTTAATTACTAAAAATTTTTACATTATGTGTCCAAAATTATTTGAAAACCTTTCTTCAAGTATAGAAAAAACATTAACCAAATTTTATAGAAATTCGTATCAAAATAAATTTCTGCCGTTTCTGTGCCGTAGGACGGGAAACTTCGGAACATGTTTTGTGCGAGTGCCAAGCGGTGGCAAGACGCATAATGAGCTGCTTAGACAATGGAATATTGGTCCCAGAAAACCTAAGCATGATTAGTCTTACAACAATTGCGATATTCGTAAGGAGTCTCGGATTGTAGCTGAGAATTTAGCTGCACAATAGATCTTAAAGGTCGCGATACGATTATAGCCCATGATGATAATAACTCAAAATATAATTTTAGTTTCTAAAACCCCCCTCTAAATTGTGCTATTAAAATTGGGCTTGGTATGTTCAATATTTTATGTCAAGATTTCATCACATGTAGAGAGGATTTTAATCATTGATTTTGCTTAAAAAAAAAGTTTTAAACATCAACATAAAAAAAGACTAACTTGTTAAAAACTTAATTAGAAAATTCGTCGTAATATTGTTTCACTTGTGCAAGTTAACAAAAAAATTTTTAACGTTAATTAATTGTATGTATAAGCTGATTTCCATATTACTTTGCATGATGTTTTTCGTTCCCATTAAAACTGCTGACACCATGTCTACCAGTAATAATAAATAAACAGGTGATTTCATGGTAATTAGGTAAACATAACAAAACAATAATATAATAAATAATGTATGTTCAGTTTTCAATTATAACTCAATAAAGAAGGAGAAATACTCCTAAATAAAAAAATTAATATTTTTTAATAAAGAAACAAAACTTTCAATAACTTGCACAAAAAAGCAAATTAAAAAAAGTTCTCATACTAATTAATTAAGGATGAGGTTCATTTTTATACAATTCATAGCAAGTAATCAGGTTATACGAGTGTATAAGCCTGACATCGTGTTTGTGTGCACAAACGTTACGCATGTATAGCTTAAAAATTTCCATTAAAAAAAAAAGCCTGTGGCTGTGGAAGTACACATATAAATACATACATACGTTTTCATACAGCAAAGTTCTATACAGTTCTGCTGTCGTGTTGCTTGTTCTACTGCGTTATTGCTATGTTCAATTTTGTGGTAGTGGGTTTGTATTCTGGATGTTCTATGTTCTGGGGGTTCAAATTTTTACTGAAGTGCAAAACATTTTGTCACTGAAGCATTTGTTATAATATGCGATAGAACAATGCTTGACAGTATTTGAAATCAGGGATGATGCTTGAAAGGTGTTTCAAGTATGCTTGTGCAGCCCTTTAGTATTTATGTATATTTTGGATCATTATAAGCGATGTTCATCACTAGAAGACTAACAGAAAAGCTTAGTAAACCAATATGTCAGTTGTTTTTGTCATTCAGTTGTTATAAATAAAGCCGGATAAGTTCATAATTGGCTGATTTATGAGTCAAAAACCGTGACTACCTATATTTTCGACCATTTCTCTGAGCGTTTTTATGCGTATTTTGTTTCAACTATCAAACGAACACTATAAAACGTGGTACACAGTTTTGTCAGATATGACGGTCATAATATCTGTGCAAAAAATAAAAAGAATTGGTACACAAATAGTCGAGAGAATTGTAGTTTTTCATTCATAATTTGCTTTTTTTTTAATTAAATTTTTAAGCTGTACATACACGATCTTATATAAACGCAATAGAACTATGTACGAATACAGAAATCTTATTGAAAGATACTTTTTGATTTTTGCCGTTAATTTGAATATAATTATTTGATATTAAATATTTATTTAAAAATGTTTGACTGAAAAAATGTTTGCAAACAATTTCAATGAAATTAAATTAAATTTATTTCGAATTTGTATTGGATGTCTTTCTCAAAAAAATTTTTTTTCTATTTTAAAATAGAGTACCTTTCAAAAATAATTATCAAAGCACGGAATTTTTTTAGAATGTTGTTAAATTGAATTTCTATAATTGAAAATAATTATTTATTGTTGGATTAACGTAATAAAAAAATTATTTTAATAAATATTTGATATTTCTATGTGTAATAATTTTATTTGGAATTTAAAAATTTAACAAATATATGTACTGAATAAATAACTCGTCATATCATGAGTAAAAGAATAAATTTAAAATAATTCAACACAATTTCTGGAATTAAGCACAAATAAAGATTAATATTTTATTTGATATTTCATGAAAAATCTTTTTATAATTTTTTTGAGTTAACCTTATCTGTGGAGGTGGGGATAAATTTGACACTTTCTTTAAAGTTTTTTGATTTGCTCTTTCTTCTTGCAACTTACAAAGCTCATTCTTCTGGTATCTTCATTAATTGTGATTGTTAGAATTTAGGTGAGTTTTGGCTGCTGTATACATAAAACGCAAGTGCCGATAAATTCTGTTTCTGGTGTAAAAATACCGCTCGCGAGCATTTGCGTCACATTATCTTGGAATATATTATAAATCAATTTTCTATAAATTTTTATAAAAGGTCTAGAAACCTGGGAAGGCAATTAGTTCCGTCTGTCATTACGAACAACAATTGGAAACATAATAGGACAAGACTCCATAGATCCAATTACAATAGAATCAATTCCTGTTGCTCAAAAATATACTTAACATGTCCTGGTATGTTAAAACGTAAAACTGTTCATGTCTTTGCATTGTGAAAAGCCGATGTACATAAGATGAGTACACAATATGATGAATAAAATTACTCCTAAAAGACTGATAAGCATTTTTTACTATTTCTCATATTTGTATTCTTTATTTATTTCATATTTTGTTAGATATTTAGCTGTAGAAAAATACCTTTTTATTATAAAGAGTGATTTTTTTTGCTATTATCTTTTTGGCAACACTAGTTTTGACAGCTCACGCACGTTTTGTATCTTGTGTCACTGTCAAACATCTTCAGTTTGGTCTATAATTTAATCATGAATCGTCTTACATACGAACAACGCTTGCAAATTATTGAATTTTATTACCAAAATGCGTGCTCTGTTAAGAAAGTTCATCGCGCGCTTCTTCCATTTTATGGTCAGTTTAATCGACCTACTGACGCTTCTATTCGGGCTATTGTAACAAAATTTCGCACCAAATTTACATTGTTGGACATTAAACCACCAACACGCTTACGTAGAGTGCGAACTGAAGAAAATATCGCAGCCGTATCGGCCAGTGTTGGTGATGACCGTGAATTATCGATTCGGCGCCGTTCGCAGCAATTGGGCCTCTGTTACTCCACTACGTGGAAAATTTTGCGGAAGGATTTGGGTGTGAAGCCTTATAAGATACAACTGGTGCAAGAATTGAAGCCAAACGACCTACCACAACGCCAAATTTTTGGTGAATGGGCTCTTGAAAAGTTAGATGAAGATCCACTTTTTTATCGAAGAATTGTGTTCAGCGGCGAGGCTCATTTCTGGTTGAATGGATACGTGAACAAGCAAAACTGCCGTATTTGGAGTGAAGAGCAGCCAGAAGCATTGCAAGAGCTACCAATGCATCCACAAAAAACAACCGTTTGGTGCGGATTATGGGCTGGCGGCATCATTGGGCCGTATTTCTTCAAAGATGATGCGAATCACAACGTTACTGTGAATGGTGAGCGCTACCGTGCGATGATAACAAACTTTTTTTTGCCCAAAATAGAAGAGCTTGACTTGCATGACATGTGGTTTCAACAAGACGGTGCCACATGCCACACAGCACGCGAAACAATGGACCAATTGAGAGGCGAGTTCGGTGAACAGTTTATTTCACGCTTGGGACCAGTCAATTGGCCGCCCAGATCGTGCGATTTAACGCCTCTAGACTATTTTTTGTGGGGCTATGTTAAGGCTAATGTCTATAGGGACAAGCCCGCTTCGATTGACGCACTGGAAGCCAACATTGCCAACATTATTCGTGAGATACCGGCCGAAATGTTGGAAAGAGTATGCCAAAATTGGACTAAGCGGATGGACCATTTGAGGCGCAGCCGCGGCCAACATTTGCATGAAATAATCTTCAAACATTAAATTATATCGACCCAACTATCGATCCAAATAAATATTTCATGCATTTTTCTGAATTTTATGTGTTTTTTTTTTTTTAAATTTCCGATAGTTCTTATAAAATCACCTTTTAGTTTAAAAAAAGTTTTTTTATATATTTTTTTTCTTTTTTAATAAAATCAGAATTTTTATTTTTAGTTAAAAATATCATGTATTATTAAAAAAATAAATATTAATAAAAAAAAAATTTTGTTATCAAAAACTATTTGTAAAATTAAAATGTATTTTTTCACCTCCATAGTTAAAGGTTAAATATTTGAGATGAATGTGTAAAATTAAAATATTAATACACAGTGAAGGGTATATAAGGCTCGTCACAGCCGAACTTAACTTGTTATTCATTAAAATTTGGATCACAAATAAATTTAAATGAGAAAAAAAATCTGTTAAGATTTCAATTAAATAATTTTTTGTTAATTTTAAATTTTATTCATACAAAAATGGTGTTTTCCTAATGCTATTAAATACAAATACAACACACAAATTCGTTTTGAATAGATACAAACATCATGATGTATTAAGGCTTTTACATGTTTTATTCCATAAAATTGTATTAGAGCATATTGGACTTGAATACATACAGTGTGTATTTATTAAATTAATTTTCAATTCAATTAAAATTAATCAGATTTTTTTTTTTAAAAAGGGAAAAAACTATTTAATTTTGAAAGTGTATGCATAAATATTTGCTAAAAAGATTTTAAATAAAACGTAATTTAATTTAAGTTTGTGCACAGCTTAAAACGAAATAAAATGAAGGTATTCTGAAATAAATATTTAAAATTTGTTGTCATAGGTCATGTACACATCAAAAAGTTACACATACACATACACATACAAACGTGTTGAATGTATGCGAGTACCTATATTTGGTGTGTATGAACACAATGATTGTTCTACAAGTCCATTTATCTCTGAGTTTTAGATAAATATTATTTAATTAAAAAAGTTGGTATGAATTAAGACGCACGCGCATTCTACAGCAAAAGAGTAAATAATTTTCTCTTTAAAAAACTAAAATATTTTTGTCAGCACGTGGGCTACATAACGAACGTCAGCTACAAAACAAAAAAAATTGTTTTAAAGAAACACATGGTAAAAAATGAGGAACAATAAAGAAAGACAAAAAAACACGATATTATGATTTCACGTTCAATGTCGCGTAGTAAAGGTTTTTTGTTGGCTTTTTCGTTTACACATTTTTTAAGCATGTGTTTTTTTATTATGTGTATAAAAATTTGTGTGCATGCATGTATTTACTTTGCAGCGATATACTGTTTGCATAATTTTTGGCGCTTAAATGGTATGAATTATTTGCATATGTTCGGGCGGGTAATTTTAGTGAAGTGTTTGGTTTTATAAAGAAAAATAAACACACACACACACATACATTTTTTAATATGCGCTTAAATGATTTATGCTGTTCAAGTCTATACTTAATGAAAACGGCTATTGTTGGTAAACTAGTAATAATGCGACTGAAAAGTTGTATTTGTTTTATACTTATTAAAGGAATTATTTTCTTAAAAGAAAATAAAACATTATTTTATTTAAACTATATACTTGACTGTCTTGTAAAACAGAAGGCCATTGCTCCTAAATGTGTCAACGATATGTTGTCAATCTAGGTTCTTCCTAGTTCATGAATTAAGTATTCGATTTTTTAAAGTTAAAAGTTTTTAAAAATTGTTTGTAAATTATAAGAAATAAGAATTTGTCATGACCCAAAACAATTACAGCTTTTAACGTAGCCAGTCAACAGACAACACCTTACAGTTAATGCCTTCCAAGATATACCTCTCGCTGATTCTCTAGTACTGAGCATAGGTAGAGAAGGTGTTTAAGAATATCCTACCTCTCTTGTTTGGAAAACTTCTGCAGTAGTCATTTGATGACATAGCCAATCTCTTCGCAGTTTTGCTAAAATTACAGTGGTCAGTTATTAATTTCATCAAATTTTTTAATTGAGCTCTTTGGATATAGTAGATGTTTATGCAGTTTGGTCCATAACACTCTGACTGTATTGCATGTCCTTTCACTTACCTGTTTGAACTGTTGTCTAGAAACATACTCTCGGCATGTTCTTGCAGGTCGTAAGGGGGATACCCTAGGATCTCTACCTCGATCTGCTATGTGATTGTAGAGCATGTGCATTATAACTAAGCCCTGTATTAGTTTCAAGCCATTTTATTTCGAACTTTGCAGACAAAATACAATTGAAAGAAAAAATTGAAATCTTTAAATTTATAAAAAAAATAAGACTTTAGATAAGCACTTCTTATTATAAATAATTCTAAATGTTATTAAAGCTTCCCTATGCGGTTCATACACATTAAAGTTCAATACAAGTTAAGTGCTAAAGTCCGGCAACGTGCCAGAGGCTGCTGTTTTTGAACTTTAATTGCATTGCGTTTAAGTATGTATGGGCCGCATTATAGAACTCATATGGGTCTTATTATTCATGGTACTCTAGCACAGTAGTATTGCAGATCATTTATTCCTCCACTTTGATTAATTGAACTGAACGATCTAGTCCATGTTTTGAATTTCTATAGTTTATTTGCTTTGTCTTCATTTTAAATGAGCGACCTATAAATAAACGAACGAACTAAATATAAACGAAAACAATGACGAAGGAACGAAAGTTGCAAATTATTTGCTTTCACAAAAATTGTATTTAAAACAAATAAACTGAAGAAGACAAAATGTATTATGCGTGCTAAAAAGCTTAATTTTCAGATTTTAAAATTAAACCTTAATTTTTCTAGCCATAGTGACTAAATTACTTTTGAAATTACATTATTAAAAAAGGAATCGAAAACTATATTTAAAAAATTTTCGATTTATTGTTGTTGGTTTGCTTTTTATTTACGTAAAAAATTTCTTTCAATCTCTATTCATTTTACATAATAAAGAACGTTCAATGACAATCCTATTCATTTTTAATTTTTGAACTAAGAAGAGCGCTAACTAAAATGAACTACGGAATGAATGGTATATAAGATTCCACATGTCAAAGTTTATCTACTTTAGCTTATTTCCAATATTTCTAAGTAACAATATTGTTTAGAGTGTCACAAGAAAAAAAAAAATTAATGATGTAAAGGGTGCTTTTTATAGACGTATAGAACTTTAAGTTGGCATTACTGTTCAAGATGGCGACCGATTTAACAGCTGTCAAGTGATTTATTCTCAGTTTGGTTTGGCAATAGCAAGAATTGAAGCCAAAAGATCATCAAGTAAGGCGTAGATTCGTCGAATGGGCCCAAAACGAGATTGCCGTTGTTCCCGATTTTCATAAGCGAATTTGTTTAGCGATGAAGCGCACTTCTCGTTGAATGGCTACGTTAACAAACAAAACTGCCGCATTTGGAGTGAAGCTAATCCTCAAGTGTATGTCGAAACACCGTTACATCCAGAAAAGCTGACTGTTTGGTGCGCTTTATGGGCTGGTGGAATCATTGGTCCGTACTTCTTCAAAAACGATGATGGCCAGAACGTTACAGTCAATGGTGATCGGTATAGAGCCATGATTACTAACTTTTTCATTATTGAATTGAACAACCATGATGTCCAGGAGCTGTGGTTCCAACAAGACGGCGCAACATGTCACACAGCTCGTGCCACAATCGATTTATTGAAAGAAACGTTTGGTAACCGCCTAATTTCACGTTTTGGACGTGTGAATTGGCCTCCAAGATCTTGTGATTTAACACCGCTAGACTACTTTCTGTGGGGCTATGTAAAGTCATTGGTCTATGCGGATAAGTCATAAACGCTTGACCACTTGGAAGACAACATTCGCCGTGCTATTGCCGATATACGGCCACAAATGTTGGAAAAAGTCATCGAAAATTGGACGTCCAGATTGGACTACATCCGAGCCAGCCGTGGCGGTCATATGCCAGAAATCATATTTATCTTTCGGATAAATAAAATTCATGTCAATCGAATAATCCATCGTTGTTTTATTGCAGTTTAAAGTTCTATACGTCTATAAAAAACACCCTTTATTTAAGGAGAGATAAAATAATGCAAAAATTATTTTAGGATTAATAGCGCTGAATTACTTAAATATCAATTAAATAATTTTATGAATATTTACATACTAGGCAAAAAATTTAAAGGATATTTGTGATTTTTTTATTAAATTTTAACCATTAAACGTTTTTTAAGAGTTTCGTATTATTATGGCTATCGGCTCTTAATTAAAATCACAGTTTCATTTTAAGCCACATACACCTTAAAATATGCTTATGGGATGTATGGGTCCATATGCTTTTTGGGTGCTATACAACTTAGGCAATATGTATTGTATAGAAGTTCTAATCTTATCCCAGGCACAAGAATAGAAATATTTTTTCCTTTCCTATTCAGTAACTGATCAAGACAGCTCCCTTTTTAGGGCGACCTAAACTTTGTTACAACCTAAAAAAACGTAATCTAAACCCTATTATAAGAGGCGTGAACTAATGTACTAAATATAATATTTCAAAGCTTAATTAATTACAGGCATACATTTTTTCAAAAGTATTTGGCCACCTTCTGGATTATAGAGACTATCAGCCTTATTTAGAGAGACTTAATATAGGTTTGCAAGCCGTTATTAAGTTAAAATCGCTTAATTTATATTCAGAGACGTTTTTAATCTTAATAATCCTATTTTATACCTTTATTAAGTCCACAAATTTTAAAGTAGGTATGACCCTACTTTAAAGCTATATTAATCTGTGACAACTGATTGTTTGTTTTTTTTTTTTTTTTATTACATTGTGTTAAAACAAAATAAATGTTAATATAACTTTTTTATTTATTTGATAATTTTTTTCGACCTTTTCATTTTCTATGATTTTTAATTAAAATTTAATTAAAAATAACACTTTTTTTACTGAAAAAAGAGTATTAATTAATTTAAAAAAATGGAATCACACCTTTTTCTTGTAATATTTTCCATTTTTATTAAAATATTTTTTTGGTAAAACTAACACAAATTCACAAATTTTAAGTTTTAATTTTCACAGACGTGTATAAAATCAAAACAAATAACAAAAGTAATGGGTAATCATTTCTCTTTTTATTCGTTGTGAAGAGGTTACATAAATTACCTATATAATTTTGTTACTTTTTAAATTTTTTTAAAGATAAACTAGTAAACATTTTGCAATATACACTGTTCTTTAAATTAAATAAACTTTTTGTGGCTTAATAAGAAAAAAATGTGCGACTGAAATATATATTTGCGAATACTGAATAATTTAGTAGCCTTTAATGCACAACAATAATATAAAAAAAGTGGCAAATCGAAACAATAGTATTGCCAGAATCGAATTTTAAAAGTTGATAAAGGGCATATTAGTTAATACACCTTCCTTGAATATAAAAATGTTAATATAGGATTATTAGCTAAATGCCTTTATTAACTAAAGTAGATATTATATAGACACTAATTTTCTTCTCTGAATAAGGCTGCATATGTACCAAATTTTAGACAAATCCGTTTTAAAACAAAACTTTAGCATAGCGAACAAGCAAACAGAAAATTAATTTTATTTATATATGTATGTATCTAGATAGATATGAATTGTGATTTTAAAAAATATCTAATGCTTCTCTATATGAGCGCTTTACTTATCCCCAATCATTATTAAATGATTTTATCATCAGATTTAAAACGAATTATTAAATCTATGGCACAAGGAGAAAATTAAATTTTCCATAAGGAGTAAATAATGTAAACATGATTTTAACAACGACCTACATTAACAGACTTAAAGCATGTATGCAAACAAAAACACACTGTTTCATATTCTCTTATCCTCTTAAGGATATTAAACCGCAATATAATACACATTTACGGACGGACATAGAGGCCACGATGAAACTTTTAAATAACGAAAACAATAAAAACAAATTTCATTCATACGCAACAACATCAAAACAACAAAAATAATAATAATAATAACAAAAACATTGTTAGTATGCTTTGCACTTGTACATACACTATTATGATTGTGTTAGTTAGCTTATACACAACATATTGTTTATATCATGCAGTCATACATATATTTATAAGGACACACATTTTGACAAATGTTTTGTGTACAAAAAAATTTATTACGTAAATAAAGGGAAGATTTGGGTTAAAAAAGAGAATCTGTTCTTGTTGAGAGCAGTGTTGCCAAGAGAAAAATTGTAAATAGTTTTATTTTTTTTTGGAAAAAAATTATATTTTTTTATGTTTTTTTTTGTTCTCTGCAGAAACTAAAAATTTATTTTAAAGCTGTCAAAATTTGTTTACATTCTGTGCGCGCTTTTGTTTTTGTGCTCCAAATGTATAGAGAAATGCGAGTGTATGACCGGATCTGCATTAAATTTCATTTGACATATACGATAATGTTTTTTTTTTTTTTTGTCATTCAGTGTTTGTTGTACTAAATGACTTACCGTGTTAATGCTACCATGCTTTAAACGATCCGATTTTGAAAGCATTGGCTGGATCAGTTTTCATGATTTTGTTCTTGAAATGAAAAGTATTTTTCTTAACAATTAAGATGTATTGATTTATTTTAAAAAATATTTAAAAAATGTAACATGTCATGATTCCAAGATATAACGGTATTTTTTAAATAAAACGAATTAAATTAAAAACGTATGATAGTATGAAAATAATATATCCAAGAAAATATGAACAGAAATCATAATTTTGAGCAAAATTTGTAAGCGTTTATTCCTTTCAATGTATCAGATCTTTATTTTGGTGCGTACAAACAAAAAAATACCAAAAACAGCTAACAAAATCCATTAAAGAAGTTCACACTGATATTACAGTGTAAAACCAACTTAATTGATACAACATATATTGATAGTACTTGAAAATGTTAAGAAAACTTCTTATTAAAAAGTAAATTCAAAATTTGGCCTTAAAATTGTTTTTAAATCACTTAATTAGTTTCAAAGGTGTTCTAAAAGTTGTGAAGGAAACAATTATTTTTTATGCAAAATTTTCGTATTAAAAAAGTATATAAAATAAAAAAAGGACAAAAATTCACAGCATTTTTTCCACAAAATCATAGCCTCATGTGTTTAAAAAAAAAAAGATACATTTTCTAAAAATGATTTTTTGCTTTTGTTTTTTTTTTCTACGTTAATTGATTATGGCAAAAATTGCCATATGCTATCAGCAGTATTATATTTGCAGTAAAATACGCTAAGAAACAAAAGGAAGAACCGCTTATGTCTTATTGAGTTATGTTAGACTACATCTTTAAAATCGTTAAACTTTTTCCTATAAAATTATTTCGATTCCGGCTATCGTTTTCATTGCAATCTCGTTAATTATCGAATATATCGCCCCACCATCATGACCCACAATAATAAATTTATTGAGTTAATTGCAACAACAAATCAAGTTTTTTAAGTCGGCTTAAGCTATTTTTTCTTATTATTACAGATTTGTTTGTAACAAAGTAGGGTCTGTTACTGTGGGAGCATTGGATTTAGACCCTCACTTAATAATAATCAGAGTAATATGAAATTGTTAAACATTTTCCATTTTATTTGCTTTAAAAAAATCAGAATTGAAATTAAATATTTGAGTTAAACTATTGAAATACTCATATTGTTATCGTTATGTATCATCACTGCCTGTAAAATCTATTATGCAACAAAATTTTTTAACTAAAACAATATAAAACTACTCAGAATCTCGTAGGTATCTAGGTAGCAAATGAAGAGAATTTCTAACACCTATTTTGTTAATAATTCTTTTTATATATTTGTTTATTTAATGCTATAAATTAATTCTAAAATTAAATTTATTCTTGGGGTAATTAAGTCTACAATATCCTGTCAGCAGATTGATATACGAAGTATGATCAAAAAATAACCGTTTATTTAATTTTTTTCAAAAAGTATTTATTTATTCATCAATAACTATCTTGTCCCCTTCGAATTATTCCCAATCAGATGTAATACACTTATGTCAGCATTTTTTCCAATCCTCGAAACACTTCTGAAACGCACTTTTTGGTATCGCCAACAGCTCCTGTTTTGATTTTTCTTTTATCTCCTCAATCGTAGCAAAACGCTTTCCTTTCATTGGTGTCTTCAGTTTTGGGAAGAGGAAAAAGTCAAGGGGCCAAGTCCGGTGAATACGGTAGTTGAAGTAGGGTTACGGTTTTGTTTTTGGTCAAAAACTCACGCACAAGCATCGACTTGTGAGCTGGTGCGTTATCATGGTGCAAAGTCCATGATCGTTGCCGCACGTTTCATGCCTAAAACATCCGTAAAAATTGCTTGGCATGAGCCGAACGATATGCCAACATCATCAGCAACCTCTCTAATAGTGATTCGACGATTAACCAAAATCATTTTCTTCACAGCTTCAATCTTTTCATCGCCAGGACGAGCATCGTTATTGACATCTTCTCGGCCTTCCTTAAACCGTTTATACCACAATTGAACTTGCGTTCTGCTCATAGTAGACTCGCCAAACGCCACAGTCAACATTTCAAATGTCCTTGCACATTTAATTTCATTTTTTACGCAAAACTTAATGCAGTTTCTTTGATCCATTTTTTGAAATAGTAAAAAATCGAAGAGCACACCAGAACACGACTAACCTTTTTATCTGCCAAAAACAAACTGACAAAATGGCTGATATTGTCAACATAAATAACAGACATGTGTACTAACATAAAAAAAATGCGAAAATCGAACATACGTACCTCACGAAAATTGAAAATAACGGTTATTTTTTGATCATACCTCGTACATAAAAGTTTCTTAAAATTATTTAAGTTCAAAAACATTAAACCTGCCAGCTTATACTACTAGACTTGCTCTCATTAAGCTGCCAACTTTAAAAAGTTGAAGAATAGTACTAAATATCACTTAATAGAAATGTATGTTCTGATTTTTTAATTACGAGTATTCTGCCATCCAAAAATGTTTGCGTTCTGTTGTCAAAAAAATGTAATAAAGAGTTAAAATCAAAATTGCCTTCTTTTTTCAACATGTTGCATATAAAAGATGTAAAAATGTTACATGTTTTCCCTCAATTTATAAGTGAGGGCGAGATTCAACATTTTCGTCGTCTAGATATTCTTCATAAAAATCTATTATTTTTCACTTTTAAAACAACATTTTTTTATTTTTTCAAAGTACTTTTGTGCCAACATAATCTTAATGGTATTAATGTAAACAGATTTCGCAAATCGCTTTAAAAGCGTTCAACATATAAAATGCTAAATGTAGATTAGCATTAAATGTTACACAAAAACTTGTTTGTGTTTTATTGTAAAGATAAAAAAGGCATCAATTTGTGCTGTTTTAGGCAATCTGTTTAAAATATTACATAATTTAAAGATGGAATATTTTTTGAGAACAGAAAGTGCCATAAGTTTATTTTCTTCAAGATAATTTTTAGTTTTGGAAAAGTAAAACAAACTTGACCTTAATGTGTAAAAGATTTAACTCAATGGCAGCACTGTTTTAGAGAGCTTTTCGAATTTTAAGAGAACATATCTACAAAGAGTACAAAAAATATTAGAAATTCATATACGAAGGCAGGATATAAACATTTAAACAATTACATGCCGGTTGTTATGGTGTTTTGCTGCCGGCAGAACTGCCAGTGAAGTAAGATGATTTTAGTAGTTATAATAAAGACGGGCGGTTGTTTTAGAATTCAGTCTTAGCCGGTATTTTATAGTGTTTGGACGTGCTTTAAGCTTACAAAACCGAATAAATAGCATAAGAAATAGTTTGATTTTCATGTGTTTAGAATGCACAAGCATACATACATTTGGCCATAGAAGAGTTATTGGCATGGTGTTAGATGGATAGAAAAGTTGTGTGAGTGTTGATGTTATAAGGGCAGCAAAGTTATCAGCTTGAGTATCAGTAGAAATTGTTATTGTTGTAAAAGGGTATTGTAAACGAATTGTGGCCGATGCTGTAATAGTGGGTGGAGGCAAGGACGAAAGATAATAACTCTTATGTGTGATACTAAGTTTATAGAACAGATGTGTGAAAAAAGAAAATTTAGCTCACATTACTGCTGAACTGATATTATAAATAATTGAATATGTATTAGTACCGCACACAGCGTATGTGTGTGCACATAAATTAAGCATATGTGTGGGTATTGTGTTCTTGTGCATACGGATGAGACAAAGCATACACACATTTGAATGTAAGGGTTAAAGTGCCTAAATGTATGCTACAAAATATCATTTGTTATTTGAACTTTAAACATTAAACGTCTAAATTTTTGAAACGCATCAAGTAAAAAACAAAAAGTGAGAAGTGATTAGAATAGACAGACAGTCGGTTGTGCTTGCTATTTCTGTTTGTTGGTTGGTTAGACGCATTACTTTAGTTCCATTAGCTTGCTAAAAGCTTTTCTTTTTTAAAACTTTTAAAACCAAAATAACCTTTTTTACTCTTAATTATTAATGAAGAAAAAGTAAAACTAAATTTAATTTCATACGGTTTTTGAAGTGAGAGAAGCCACCAAAGAAAATTTGAAAAAAGGTCTTAAGATGTTTTTAAATTTTGAATGACCAAAAAGTTTAAAATTCCACCCTCAAATTTATGCGTAAAGGAAATTTACTTAAAAAAAGTGTGAAAAGCTTAACAGTTTCAATAAAATTTATTTCATTTTTCTTGAAACACAAACGATGTGAAATATTTAAATTAGCCAAGTGTAACAAAAATATATTGAAAATAAAACTTTCTTTTGTAGCCCAAAGCAAATAAGAAAAGAAAATTTATGCTCGAGTAACAAAGCAAAATCTCCTTTAGTTTACGTAAATTAAATGCAATAAAAAAATTTCAAATAAAAATTAAAAATAAAACGTAGATAAAAAGAAGTAAAAAAGTTTTACATCAAAAGTTCTATAGACTTTCGTGTGAAAATTTATTATGTGGAAAGTGTGAGATAGAAGAAAAAATAATAGTATTTGGTGAAAGGTGCACAAAAAAAAAAAAACAAATTTAAATAAATAACAAAAAATAAATAAAGGAAATTGAATTTTCTTTTCACATAAAGTTTTTTTCTGTTAGTTTTTCTTTCTGTGTGTAGATGGTTGGCGTCTGCAGTAAAAATCAAGTAAGTAAGGGTATAGCGATTATCTAGCAGCCATAAAATGTCCTCAGCTTAACTATCTACAACCAGGCAGCTATAGAAATCTTTTGTATATTTACAAAAGAATATTAAGTATGAAATTCACTTATATGAATGTCTGTTCATTTCACACAATATATAAAATGAAACTTGTAGAAATCTATGAAATTGTGTATAATAATTTATTACACATGGCATATGGTTTAGTACGAGTGGAAAAATATATTCTATTATTCAACTGCTTAATATTTTATAAAAATATGGATATACGGTGTTGAGGCAGTCAGTTCTAATAAAAATTTTTAATTTCTGAAACTAAACAACCAAGTAGTTTGAATAAAATTTTTTTTTGATTCGCTGAAATATTCATTCATTTATTGCATTATTTGACGAAATGGAGCACATTGTTTTAAAAAATAAATCAAATTATCGAGATATTCACTAAAATTTCTGACAAAAAGCCTATATTCTTTACACTGACTTATATCCTAATATGTTTTTATTTGTAAAATGTATTCTTAGAATTGTTTTGTTTTTGATAGGATAAAACAAATAGAAAAATTATAAAGAAAAAAGATTTCAACATCACAATTGCTTTTCCAAAAAGGAATGTCTGCTGAATCTTTTGGGCCTTTGTTGAAAGTCTTTTTCCTTAAACTGGAGAGACTTTATTATTTTTATTATGGGCGATAATCGCATCGGTGTCCTTAAGATCTTTTGTCCAGAAAGAAGAATTAAAGAAGGTCTGAAATACAAAGACTTATTTAGTTTTACCGCTGGGGTTAGCTTAAAAAAATGCGTTAGGATTTAAAATATTTACCATCTAAGTAATTTTAAATTAGTGAGGGCAACAAATTTAATTTTCTTCCACTTATTGAATGGTTTTTAAGAGACCTGAGAACATTTCAATATTTAAAAAAAATTTAAATTAACAAGTATTATATTACCAAGAATCTAGGGTACACTTCCGTCAAAACAGGCTACTCTTTTTTGATTTGGCCTTAATGTAAAATTGTGAAGTCTCCAGTTTCATTAAAAAGATTTTTAATATATCATAGAAATTAATTTGTATTGCTGCTTAAGATTCTTATTTATACAATTTCTTCATTGTAAATTAAATTTATTAAATAAGAAAAATTGAAATTTTTCCCAGACACTGGTTTGCTGGAGCGATACTTTCCCTTTGTCCTCATCGGCAGCATTTGTGTTAACAACTTGGCGATATTATATGTTTGTTAATAACAAGGATTTAAACAGAACAAAAAAAAAGATAGATTTTTAATATTTACAACTAATAATTTTAGTAAATTATTCTATCTTATAAATTAGTTATTAATTAATATTATTCACGCTTAAGATCTCAATATAAAAATTTTGTTTTTATTAAATTAAATTTCAAATATTATTAATGTTTTTCATTTATTAATTTTATTGTAATTATTATTCTAATTGTTATGATATTATATTATCTCGTAATGTATTAAAATAAGAACAGGAAACAAATATTTCTATAGTTTTCATTTTTAAATTTTTCAAAATTAATAATTTTGACATATAAAATTTTATTTTCTTATAAAAATAAATTTCCCTGAAGAAGACCTTCAAAAGAAAGTCGAAATATCGGATAATTAAAAATAAAAACAAAATTTTTTTATTGAATAATATTAATTAATAATAAATTTACAATAAATATTTTCATTATAAATGCGAGAGAAAAAACGAATTAACCGACTCATATTCTTAAAATAATTAATTTAAAATAGTGAAGTGGACTTTTCTGTCTAATTGCATAAATGTATTTATAAAATATTAAAATCAATTTCAATTATTAAGTAATATTTCTTTAATTTATATTAATTATAAAATTTCATTACAACAATTTTTTTTTTGTAGATTTAATTAAACGTTTTATTATTTTTATCTTGAAAACTGGAGCGGATGTAGGGAAACATAGCGCAGATTCGAGCTCCAAATACCCTAAGAAGGTTAAATTAGATTGAACAGGTTGCCTACGTCAACACTGTTAAATAATTGCCATATTTTTCCAACACAACCAATAATATTGTCTAGAAATTTAATTCAAAAGTTGATATTTTTCAATACAAATATTGCAGCTCAAATTATCAAAATTTATTTCAGTTAAAAATTTCAATCCAAGAATTTAGTTCATTTTGAAAAATTAAATTTGTTTCGAGTGTTTATTTTTTTATAGTTTTATTACTACTTTTTGATATACAAAAGGAAAATTTTTTATTAATTTTTTGGTCGATTTTTAAGGTTCATATTGAAAATAAATATTAGTTGCAACTTATGGCTTTTGCAATCTGGCATATGTTGGGCAAATTATTTTTAATATTTTTTTCAAAAAACTAAGTTTTTTCTTTTATTTAAATCAGTGCAGGCATTTTTAAAATTTCTATGCTCATACGGTATCTTGCACCAAATTTCTGCTAGTCGAATATTAACACACCAACTCCTTACATTTTTCTCGTTTAGTTGTGGTTTTGCAGCTTCTAACTACCGAGAAATTAGTAAAAGCAAGTGTTTGCCCTCTACTGATTTAAATATACGTAGATAATAAGTATACCTACATTTAGATACATAACTCTGTACAGTATAGTCTAATAGTACGAATTATATAAAGTTTGTTCTTTTCGTATTGTTGAATAATTCGTATTAGTGAACTATTTTTGTATGAAACAAAACATAGGTAAAGAGAAATTTGTCTCTTTTTGACTTATTTTGCTTAGAACGTTTGTATGATTCAAGTGTAGAACACAATAATATTTTATATCAGCTGGCTATATGGCAAGTAATTGCAGGGCAGCTCAAAACTAAAATTTCATCTATATATAATATAAAAATTAATCCCTATATCCCTTGGTCCCGCCATCACGCATGAACGGCTGGTCCGATTTCACAATTTTTTTTGTTGTTGTGTTTGTTATTGTCAGGAGAAGGTTCTTATGACAGAAAATATTTTAAAAATTGCGCCGAAAATTAGAAAATTTAAGAATCCTTATTTAAAACCACTTTTTACATTTTAAAAGTATTAAATAAATAAAATTCATGTACTGTCGGTATCTGGCTTATTTGTGTACTACCTCTTTTTACCCGATCATTTACTCTATGATTACGATCGATTATACAAAAATTTTAACACAAGATAACGTTTGCGGGGTCATCTATGTAGTTCACATATAAAACAAATACGTATTCTTAAAAAAAATAATATTCAGGCATATTGTGAAAATCAATTTTTCTCAAAGTGAACTTAAATAAAAAAAAGGTGTTTTGAGCCCAAAATCATTTGAAATCTCATGATTTAAAACCGGTTAGTTAACTGACTTACGATATCAAATCACTTGAAGCATTTTAAGCATTTTCCCTTGAATTCATTAATAAATGATTAAATACACTTAATCTGAATTGTTTTTTGTCAGGAAAATTTATTATTTTACACAAGAGAACAGTAAAATTTACTAATTTAAAAATAACTTTATTTTTTGTGGACAATTTTTCCTTTTGTTTATGTTTTACTTGATTTTAATTTCTTGTTTTTCTTTTTCTAAGCAAAACTTTATTGTAAACAAAGTAAATATAAGAGCTATAAGCTCGTGACTGCACTAAAAGCTAAAAGGCTTGTGATACCCAGAGCACTAAAAATCACTTACGATTTTAAAACCGTGATCTTAGAACATGACTGATTATTATAGTTATCGCCCAGCAAACAATTTTTTTATTCGTACTATAAACCTCCAATACAACAAATTTGCTCTTCGAAATTCATGGAACCGAAATTACGTACTATTTAACGTTCACTGTATACATACATATGCATGTATGTACCTCTTTTATGTATGCTTGCATGTAAACTTATGTATCTGCATAAATATATGACGAAGTGTGACCTGTATGACAACCCTATTGGCTTTAGAATTTGTGACACTTTAGTTTTAGTTTTCTTTTTTCTATAGCATGTTTCTTCCTTCTATTTATAATTGTGCAGACAAGCACAGTTTCATACGAACAAATATTAAGCTTTAAATGCACTTTTCTATTTCCAGTCATGCTTTGTGATTTTTTCGACTGTAATATTTGAGTAAGTTTTTTTGTCGTATTTATAAATTTTTCCCATGCATTTTGTACACACACACATAAGCATTTTTCTTCTTTTTTTTGGATTTTTAAACTTCACAGCTAGAGACAAATTGTTTTGGCATTTAGCCAAAATATTATAACAGTACTATTATCACAGCCAAAACCCTAAAAGTAGGCTTATACACGAGAAGTATGAAATTTGTGTGATTATGCGAGTCTATATGAATATCTATCTGTCATGAGCGAAAGAGTGTAAAAATGTCCTGTATTTGCATTGGTAGATATTGCATTTATTGTGCTTGTATGTTTTTTATGTTTTTATTTTCTTTATTATATTTTTTAATATTTTATGTTTCGAGTTATACGATTATATATGTTGGCATTATTGTATGTGGCTATGTGGCCAACAATAACGAGGTAATCATTTAAAATGATTTGTATTGTTTTGTTTTTTATGCTAGTTTAGTAAAAAATATTAAATATTTATTCAGATGTCTTTTACTTTATTTTGTTTTATTATAAAAAAATGTATAACAAATAGAAAATAAAATTTTTTTATTTATTTAACTGCTAACTGCAAAAGGTGTCAAAAGTTGACTATATCAATAAAAAATAGCTTAAACTACTTTTTAGTGCAAAGCAAAACATATATACGTTCATATCTGTGACAGTATGGAAAAACCGTTTATGTTTTATTAAGTTACTTAAAAGTATTACAACTTCAGAAGCCCTAAAAGTTTTTCGTAAAAAATTATTTCGATTCTAGCTTACGTTATAATATTAATTGCCATCTCGTTAGTTGGAAAACATATCGGTCCAACATCCCTGAACTACAGTATTGACTTTATAAAATCATTTGCAACGGCAAGTCAATTTTTTCTTAAGTGGACTTAAGCAATTTTTTCCTATTATCACAGATGTATGTTGATATGTATTAGATTTTTAGATCAAATCACTTTCTGTAAGCATATCAAGTCTGTG
The DNA here is from genome assembly GCA_947397855.1 of Thelaira solivaga. Taxonomy (NCBI): domain Eukaryota; kingdom Metazoa; phylum Arthropoda; class Insecta; order Diptera; family Tachinidae; genus Thelaira; species Thelaira solivaga. The sequence goes on from OX377610.1 coordinate 40,156,617, forward strand.
ATATACTGTCACACATAAACGTACGGTTTATTCATATGAAAACCTGATGAATTTCTATTTCTAATGATTTCACAATTCTTTATGGTCACTATACGAGTATTACACGCAAAAACATTTTTTTAGCTAATGTTAACCAACATTTCACAAACTTCAACCCTGATTGCATAGAAAACTACTATATTTTATAAAACATTAAAGATCTCGCATAGAGTTGTCAAATGAATTTGTCAAGCACGAGTATATCACTAATTATAGGAATTATCTCTTATAGAACGCACACATCTAGATTTAACTATTGAGTCTAATAGTGAATCATGGTATTTAACAGCATTTATCATCGGACGTTGCTCATGATGTCAACGATTCTGAAGCCGTTGAGAGGCTATACTCCGTATGTTATTAACAATATAAGGTTTTCTATCTTGTTAATTTTAGAATGTAGAACAATATGCTATTGAAAACTAATTCAAAGCTGATAACATTTCCTTTCTTTTAGATTTTCTAAAATTTTGTAAAATTTTGAGCATGATATGTTCATTCAGTTCATTTGATCTTTTGTATCTTTATCACTTAATACTTTTGATTGTCATTGAACGTTCTTAATTATGTAAAATGATAGGTGTTGAAAGGAATTTTTTACGAAAATAGAAAGCAAACCAACAAAACAAAATTCTAAAAATTTTTAAATTTAGTTTTCGATTTCTTTTTTAATAATGTAATTCCAAATGTAATTTAGTCAATATGGCTAAAAAAATTAAGGTTTAATTTTAAAATTTGAAAATTAAGCTTTTTAACATGCATAATACATTTTCTTTTCTTCAGTTTATTTGTTTTAAATACAATTTTTGTGGAAGAAAATAATTGGCAACTTTCGTTCCTTCGTCTTTGTTTTCGTTTATATTTAGTTCATTCATTTATAGGTCGCTCATTTAAAATGAAGACCAAGCATATAAACTATAGCAATTCAAAACACGGACTAGTTCGTTCAGTTCAAATAAGTGAATAGTACAATATGAATAGTTCGTACATGTACTAACCAAGACTAAGATAAATAAAAGCCAGTTTTTCCAGCTTGAGGTCGGATTATAAATATTAATTTTTATGTCAATATTTAGTTTCAACTATGTATCAATAATTATAGAGGCATGTTCTGAAATCACGGTGATTTTCAACCACGAACGATTTAAAAATCACATAAGTGTTCCGGTAATCATGAGTTTCTTAGCTTTTGGATAGTGATTTTTATTGTTCTTAATCACAAGCTTAAAGCTTACAATAAAATTTGCTTACAAAAAGAAAAACAAAAACTAAAAATCACGAAAAATATAAACAAAAAATAAATAAAAAAATTGTCCACACAAAATAAAGGATATTTTAAAATTAATAAATTTACGGTTCCGTTGTGATAAATAATTAATTTTTTGACAAAAACTAATAAAAAAACAAATCAAATTAAGTGTATTTAATCCTTTGTTAAGGAATGCAAAACAAAATGCTTAAAATGCAAGACAGTTAGCTGACCGGTTTAAATCACGAGATGTCAAATGATTTTGTGCGCAGAACACTTTTTTCGTGATTGACAATCACTTTGAGAAATAGTGATTTTCAGAACATGCCAGATAATTTCAATTTATTATTTTAGCTGTTTTTTACCTGGTCTCTTTCGGTCCGAAACTAAAATATTTTGCATAATATCAGTTTTTTTTTTTATTGAAATTTTTAAGCTGTACATGTGCGTACACATGAAACCAGAAAATCGGTCTTAATAAAATGTGTGTATATGTGTTTGTCTTTTAAATGTTTTTTATGTAATAGAACTGCGAATACGGAAATCTTATTTAAAGATAATTTTTGACTTTTGCCGTTAATTTCAAATTCTTTATTTGATATTAGATAAATATATATTTAAATATTCCCGGCTTAAAAAATGTTTGCAAACATTTTCAATGAAATTGAATTAAATATATTTTGAATTCTTATTGGATACATATTTTTCTTAAAAATTATTTTTTTTTAAAAGTTGATTACCTAAAGACATTTTGCTTTCAAAAAAAGAATCTCACCTGCAAAGAAAAAATATGGTTGAGTCAAATATAATAAAGAGAATCCTCGTACATGATATGTTTCGGTCAAACGTGATATGCTTCGATATATCAAACATGTTAAAAATGTTTTTCAAGTGCAGATTTCCAGGTTCAAACGCGGTCAAGCACAACGTTTTTTTTAATCTTTTATTTATATAAAATTTTTATAAAAAAATTTTTATAAAAAAATTTTTATAAAAAAATTTTATAACAAATTTTTTTAAAAATTGTTAAAACAATATTTTTTTTTATAAATAAAAAAATTTTTATTCTATTGATTTTTCATTTCAATTAATTTATATATATTTATTTTATATGAACACAGAAAATACTGAAAATCATATTCAATTACGAAATTCATAAACACATTTAATTATTTAACTAAAATAGCACCTATCACAGAATTCGTAAAACCAAACACGGAATTAATATATTTGCGTAATAGAAAAAAATCATTTTCACAGCGAAAATGAACAGAAGCAAAACATCAACCAAAATCAATTATAGACTTGAACAAAAATTTAATAGAAGAAAACATAAACTTGAACCAAAGTTTGTTAGGAAATATTTTTCTTATGGGGTTTTCTGTAAATTAATGCATACGCAGTTAAGAATTTGAACAATAAAGTTTTTGTTTTATATAGAGATAAAATTTAATACAATTTACTTTTATTTTTTTGTTTGTTTCATTAAACATATTATGTTTACGGTAACCATAACACGTTTACTATAAACATATTTATGGATAAATTCAAACATATCTATGACGGTAAACATAGTATGCTTAAAGACAATTAGAAACATGTTTATCCTGATCATACTAATGTTTAAATGCTGCAAATTAATAATATAATTTTTGCGTAGAGCAAACTATATGTTTGCGGTGACCATATTCAAGCATATATTTTCTTTGAATGCAGAGTGAATATCGTTAATTGCAATTTCTTTAGCTGAAATTAATTATTTAGTTTAGAATTAACAAAAAATATTATTCAAAGAAAATTATTTTAATCAATTTTTGCTATTCATTGAAATATTTTTAATTTTTTTTGTTGAATATTTAAGAAAAATAAACGAAATTAAAACATGATTATTTTGCTACTAGAGTGAAGGGTATATAAGACCCGCCACAGCTGAACTTAACTGGTTATTATAGGCAGTTTTAAGAATAAAATACGAAATAGAAAAGCATTAGTTGCTTTATATTTTTTGTGAATTTTAAAGCTTACAAATTTCATAAATAAAAAATATAATTTTAAAAACAAATTAAATGCAGTATAATTAAAAACTGGATGAGTAATTTCCTCTCCCAAAATCTTGTTTATAACGAAATAAAATCTCAAAAAAAAGTTGCCATAAACGATTTTTGCAGTTAGGCCACTATAGCACATCAAAAAAAAAAAAAACAATCATCTGAAGCCAGAAAAAATTCTTTCATTGTGTAATAACATTTTAATTTTAATATTGATAATTCGCTGGAACTTTTAGGATATAATTATAAATTAATTAAGCTTTTAACTAATAGAATTTTAATAATTAAAAAAAAAAATGCTACTAAAATATACCTGCTAGCTAAAGATTAAAGAAATGATTTTCTTTTTCCAACCGGATGAATTAAAAAACAAACTTTTACTTTAATTTTCTTTAATAAAATAAAGCTCACATCTCGTAATATTGAAATAAAATTTTTATCATGCTTTTAGGTTCAATTTGTACATGGAGTTGTTGTGGCATAAACAACTGTTAACAATGTTACGGATAGTAACTTGAATAAAACAAAATTAAATAAAATAAATATTTATTAAATACACAAAATTATGATGATGAAATCTGAAATGTTTTCTTGCTTTATTTGTTAGCTGCTGCCACTGCTCTTGCTGTTAGTTTTGTTTGTTTCTGGTGTCAGTTCTGTTGCATTTTATATAAAACTCACTCACATAGTAATTTTATGCTCTGCTTTCCGGTCTTTTGTCAGGCAGACGTTGCTCTGGTTCCATTGATAAAATTTTCTAAAGAACTTTGCAGACAATGTTGTATTAAAAATTATTAGCGACTTTTATTTAGTTACACAACCAACCAATGGATAAAGGAGTCTTATTGTATGGTCTTTTCGCGGTACTTCCATTAACCAGCAGAACCTAAAATACTAAAAAAAATTAATAAATAAATAAAATAAATGATAACGAAATGAACTAAAATATTATAATAAAATCGCCGTTTACCTTCATTTGTTAAGCCAAGTGTATACTCACTGATATTTAATGAAAAGCATCTGGTTTTCTTTAAAATTTAATAATTTAATTCAGTTTTATAATTAAATTTGGTTCATTATTAATATTTAGAAAATTATTTTATGAATTAATTAGCACAGCAACAGTTACAAAACTTATTGCTTATTTATGTTTAAACAAATTGTGGGATTAAATTAGTTTTCAAAAAAGTGTCTTCTGATTATGTAAATTTATTATGGCTTTTGTAAAGGTTTTTTTGTCATTTGGTGTTGTTTATTTAAATGTATTTTATGTACTCGCCCTTAAAGTAATTTTTGCTAGTGCATTTTCTCTTTGATACATTTTTTATTAAAAATTTTTTTATATGAACGTGTGTATGTATAGCGCCGTCAAAGTATGTAGAATCAAAAGAAAGCGTTAAAATATTTGCTATTTAACTCACCGTCACCTTCATGTCCGTCATTACTTTCCCTCACATTGTTGGTTCTATTGTTTTCGTTAAAATAAAGGAAACTTGAATGATGATGTTGCTGCTGCCACTCATAATCATGACGAGGACGATGACGATAATGATGATGGTGATGATGAAGGCGATGACGTTAATTTTTATTTGAAAAGGGTTGCAATATTCGAATACACATAAAATACAAATATTTCTTTTAAAAAGTTGTTTGACTTTATGCTGTTTTTATTTTGTCTTTTTAACTTTGGTTGTGTTTGTATTTTCTTGTTTTTTTATTTTTTGATTTTTTGCTAAAAGGATTTCTTTTCTTAGTCCTTTTGTTAGAATCTTTTGTTACACAACTCATGTTCTTAGTTTTCTGTTTCTTTTTTTCTTTTTTTTTTGTTTGTGTTGATTTTTTAAGTAACTGCAATTTTAGATGAATAAAATGCCAACAACAACCAACACACAAGCTTATAATAGTGTGAGTGTACTTTCAGTTTAAGTGTGTTTAGTACCAGCAGTTTGGTGTTGATGATGCCCTGGTTTTTGTTTCAATATTTTACGAGTGCAAATGTTGTTTGTATTGTTCTATTAAAGAGGTGCTATTTTACATGCATATTTTTTTCTTTATGCTATTTTTTATTTTACTTTGTTTTTTTGAAGTGGGTGACAAAATCAGGAAACTCTTTAAAATGTTGTTGTTTTAAAGGTGTTTTGTAAATATTGTTTCAATCTAAGATGTACAAAATAATGACTTTATAAATTTTTAATGCCGGGTTGTATGCTTTTCAACATTAAAGGTTGCCTATAAAATGTGTCTTAAATATTAGAAATATTAAAACTAAAAAATGGAAAATTATTTTGAATGTAAGCAAGATACACTGATTGTGCTTGTTCTGTCTATTAAATACAATACAAAAGGCAAAAATTAAATATTTTAATTGAAAAACCTGCTAGATTTTAATTTAATTTTTGCTTTCTTAAATGAATATTATAAATTAAAAAGCCATTTTATAGCTTTTATTTAAAAGTTTATTATCGATCAACATCTATTGAAATTTTAAAAATTTTTTTATAAAAAACTAAATTTTGCGGTCGTTTTCAGTCGGTATCGAATACTTTTCTTTGATCCTTGATTGTATGCCTAAAGGCTAAAAATCTCTGCATTCAATTTCAAGCAATTTATCTGGAGCTATTTCAATTATTTCCTTAAAAAACAAAAATTAACATTAAGCATAAATTGCATTTGATATCTAATGCGATAATAAGGGCCCTAGTCTTGAAATGCTGATTAAATGTATTTGTAATGACATATCAAACAAGTTATACGAGTATTTGTGTACATATATGAACCCGCGTAAAATTTAAATTTTCAAAGTTATAAATGCAGAATGAGAGATGAAACGCGCTACTAAAATAAAATATAATAACATTTTCCATTATTTTTAATGTAAGATCGTTTCAATGTAATAAATATTAACAGAAAATTGAGATGTATTTCATCATTTAACTTGAATTGTACCCTGCTATTATAGAATTTAAATTTAAATGTTATAACTTGCAATCGCATTATTATTCACACAGCTCGTAGCAGGACACTGACACTCATTAGCCGAGCATAGTATAGATTTTTAAACGTATTAAAACAGAGACACTCCAGTTAGAACCCGAGAGCTCAAATGCGTCGCTGTAAGAAATTCTGTACAAAAATTTAAATTTGTTTCAATATTTGGTTCAAATTACAAGACTTGCATATCCTAATAAATAAAATTATGTGGAAATATTGAAAAATTACTTACTTATTTTAAAGGACTTTAAAAGCCCTAAAAGTTTTTCTTGTCAAATTATTTAGATTCTAGCACACCGCATTATTTTCATTGGCATCTTCGTAATTGCGAAATCGTAATATAGTTCTTGAGTTAATTGCAACAAGTCAATTTTTATTTAAGCTGTATTTGCTTAATAGCACAAAATGATTCTAAGGGGTCTTCCGAATTAAATACAGAAGATTTTTGATTGTGGAATTATTTTAAATAGGAAGTTTATAAGCCAAAATTATCAAATATAAATAATCTAAAGCAATCGCTTCAATTGATGAGTAAATCGATTCAACTTTGCGGGAACTAGAACAATATTGTGTTAAGATGTCAAACATACGTTTCTCAATATGGAGGCTATTTAAAAGTCATTAATTTTGGAAACCGTTAAAAATATTTAAAATGAAATGAGCTTATCTATCAAATAAAATAAAAAGAATGAATTGAAAGATATTAAAAAAATTATTTGAGTTTCTTAATGAAGCATAATTCATCCATCACCCTGTTTATTAAAAAAAAAAAAATTAGTGTCCTGAGGAGATAAAATATCTAAGAGTAGTTGTAGATAAAACTTTTACTTGGAATAAACATTTAGTTTATGGCTCAGATAATCCTCAACAAGGTGTATTGAATAGCCTGTTTGAGTGTAACGAAGGCGATGAAGACGTGTCTTACACTAGCCTTTGAAATGATTACTTAGCTCACTCCCTGGTATATTGTGAGTGGGGAAGCAGCAGCTAGTTCAGTCGTAAGCCTAACTGGTCTATCCTATCTTAAAGAGGGCAATTTCAGTGGATATGCGAAAATTCTAGAATTTCTTTGAAAATCCTCATGTCTCGCCGTCTCTGATAGGATGAATAAAATACTCACATTCTCCAGGTGTTTTAAAGTGGTCATCAGTGAACGCTCAACTTAGAGAAACCGTGAAAAAATATTGGATCCGAATCGACAGTTATGGTATACTGATGGGTTTAAAATGGAAGATGGCAGTGCTGAGCCGGGAATTGCAATACCACGTTTCCGTGCAATGGGGGAGGCTTACACCTTAGAGCTATGTGCTAGGGAATGTCTACGAAGGGACAATTGTGGTGCCAGCATATAAATTTTCTCAGACAATCAAGCAGCTCTATGTGCATTGGCAAGCTTTTCTTTTCTCCTTTCACTCAAGATTGCAATAAACTTCTCAATGCTTTGGCAGAGAAAAACATGGTTATATTATTGTGGACATATGGGCAATAAAGTGGCGGACTATGTGGCTAAAAAGGGCACGGATACCCCTTTTATTGGCCTAAAGCTTTTCTGCGGGGTGACCAATAACTTCACTATTTAATCGCCTACTACGCAGAGAAGATAAACGAAGTCTACAAGACATGCGGCAGTCAAAGAGACTCATTAACCTCGAGCGAATTAGAGCTGAGGTTGTTTTAAACTTTAGCAGAAATGACATAAAACTCTACGTTGAGCTGCTAACGATACATTGTAGACTTAACACGATTTCTATCGTTTCTGTCGGGAAGCTTCGGAGCAGGTTCTGTGCGAGTGCCCAGCGGTGGCAAGATGCAGAATGAGACACTAGTCTCATAAAACCTAAGATTATTCTTACAATAATTACGAGATTCGTATGAAATCTTTTAATTCGTTTAGGATATTTTAACTGTTTAACCAGTTCATTTCATTTAAATTAGGAGATACCAAAATTGAACCATATCGTTTTCAAAATTCGCAAAATGTTAAAGTCCAGTAACGTGAAAAATTTAAATAATATCAAAATGGTTTTGTTTTTCTTTTTTCAATTAATTGATTAATTAACAAAAACAGCTCTATTCAATACACAAATGCACTAGAGGATGCCGTACTTTGACACCAAAAATACATTGTAAAGGGTGTTTTTTATAGACGTATACAACTTTAAATTGCAATAAAACAACGATGGATTATTCGATTGACATGAATTTTATTTATCCGAAAGATAATCTTGTGGCATTACATTTTAAATATGATTTCTGGCATATGGCCGCTGCGGCTGGCTCGGATGTAGTCCAATCTGGACGTCCAATTTTCGATGGCTTTTTCCAACATATGTGGCCGTATATCGGCAATAACACGGCGAATGTTGTCTTCCAAATGGTCAAGCGTTTATGACTTATCCGCATAGAACAATGACTGTACATAGCCCTACAGAAAATAGTCTAGCGGTGTTAAATCACAAGATCTTGGAGACCAATTCACAGGTCCAAAACGTGAAATTAGACGGTCACCAAACGTGTCTTTCAATAAATCGATTGTGGCACGAGCTGTGTGACATGTTGCGCCGTCTTGTTGGAACCACAGCTCGTGGACATCATGATTGTTCAATTCAAGAATGAAAAAGTTAGTAATCATGGCTCTATACCGATCACCATTGACTGTAACGTTGCGGCCATCATCGTTTTTGAAGAAGTACGGACCAATGATTCCACCAGCCCATAAAGCGCACCAAACAGTCAGTTTTTCTGGATGTAACGGTGTTTCGACATACACTTGGGGATTAGCTTTGTTTGTTGACGTAGCCATTCAACCAGAAGTGCGCTTCATCGCTAAACAAAATTCGCTTATGAAAATCGGGAACAACGGCAATCTCGTTTTGGGCACTATTTGCAAGCGTTGTTCAGGCGTGAGTCTATTCATGATGAATTGCCCAAAAAAACTGAGAATAAATCACTTGACAGCTGTTAAATCGGTCGCCATCCTGAACAGTAATGCCAACTTAAAATTCTATACGTCAATAAAAACACCCTTTATAATACTTGAGTGCGTAAGTGCCTCATTAGTGGTGAGACTACACATCTACATAAAATAAATTTTGTTCCTACATTCTTTAAATATTCTCATTAATCCAATGAAATGCTTCATTAGGCTACTGAAATACTTCAATAATTCAATGAAATATTCATTCATTTAATGAAATAATTTCATTAAAACTTTGAAATGATTTCATTAAATCACATAATTTTGAAATATTTCATTGAATCAAGGAAAAGTTTTAATGAGATTGTGCATGCAACATATTTTTCAGTGCGTTAGCAAATAAAAGTTGTGCGATATCGAATGCCACGACTTCAAACTTGATGGTTTTTTCCTCAAATGGTACTTTAAGATAATTATTTTTAATTTTGTTTTTTGCAACTTTTATTTTTGCATTTTACAAATTCCAAAAAATTATTTGCTAGTTTTTTTGGCACAATATTTTTTTCACATTTTTGAGACTATTTAAAGTTTTAATCCATTTATTCGATTTTGATTTGGATGCATTTTCATTTAGGCCATTTTCATCGTGCTAATATTTATAACGATTATAAAAAATGCTGACGACCATTAAAACAACCTAACAACTCAGCTAAAAGTATAAAAAATGAAACAATTATTATTACGATTATTGTTTTATTGTAAGATTTTTATATTTTGTGGCAAAATATATGAATGAATCCACACATTCATACAATGTGCATACAATTTAAGTGTGCATTTGCAAGAGCGGTAAATTTAACCCATTGTAATGCATTCATATATAAATTCTAAAGCGTTTATGGATGTATGCATCTGTTTTACCAACCAAGTCTGTTAAATACACATTGTGTGGCTAAATGGCTGACTGACTGACTGCTGGTTGGCTGGCTGGCTTGGCTGACTAACTGAATGCAATGGATGAATAATATTTGTAAAATTGTAAGAGAATTCGTGAGAATGAAGAAAAGTGTTAACGGAAAAAATATTAAAAAGAATAAAAACGTATAGCGTTGCACAGTTGAATAAAAGAATATAATAAAAATGTAACCGAGCTGAAATTTATAGACTCTTTCATGTTGTTGTTGTTGTGTTTTTTAATCCATTTATTATTTTTTTTTTGTAAAACAGTTGGTGCAAATAAAATATATAAAAATAATTTAGTAATGCTGGCAAAAAGAGAATGAAAATAAATAGTTCCAGTAATCCTAAAGGAAAAATACTACAAAAAGTTGTTGTAATTAATTCTAATTTGAAATTAGCAACGATTTATTAATTAATATTTTTGGCTTAATTATGCAACAGCCTAGTTTTCCTTTTATCTTTATAATGATGGTGCTAAGAAACACTAACTTAAAGTTTGTTTAAAGTTGAAGATAACAATTGGTATCTAAAAAAAGTCAGAGGACAGCATTAATAGTTCATATGTGAATTCAGTTAATTTTAACAAGTTCCTAAAAGATTTTATTTGGCACATGTCTAGTTGTTAAGTAAAAGTTGATCTGAACTGTAAAGAACTTCCGCTTTCTAGAGTTTATTGATTTAATTCCGACTTCAAAACAGGTCTAGTGCTTTTCAGTTAGGAGCTATGTCGATTTTATTGGCACTTCAATCGAAAGTTACATCCTCTGCTATAGTCAGCCTATGGAGGACTACGTGAAATGTTCGAAATAGGGCTAAATAACCTTCTTAGATATTTTACGGTGAATCTATATCACTTTGCTAAGCCATTGTCTTGGCTAGCAGGGGGTTTAAAATGTAATCTTGAGATTCTAAACTACCCAACCAATCTGGGTTTAAAGCTAAATAAAATTTCAATCTGTACCAAAATCCTTCTCACAAACTTAAACCGGTCAGTTAAAAAGGTTTTAAAAATTATCACGCTTCACAATTCGCTTTTACGTTTTTGAATAAAAAAAAATTCTTTTTTATATAAAAAAAAAAAAACTAGAAGTAAAAATTTCAAATGAGTTTTTCAAAGAATTCCAGCATTTTTATACCCTTTACAAAAAAGAGAAGGATATATAAGACTTTGCACAGCCGAATGTAACTTTTTTTAAAATTTTTTTATTCCAAAAAATAGGTCAAAGTATAATTTAAATATAATAGAAGTTGCATAGTGATATAGTTGCTAAATAGTTAGGAAGAAAGGTAAATTAATGTACGAGTACATGATTGTCGCATTGAGTACAACGTTACCTACTAGTTTATGGCAGCTGATAAGCGATATATGCAGTTAGGAGACTACTGTTGTTCACGTCACAACACGTATAAAAAACCACAAATTGTCAATTCGTGTTCCGCCTGTGTAAACAATGTGGTGGTTTGTATGTTCCACGTACGAACATACGAGACAGGCGTGGCTCTGTTGGCAATTAGCGGCCACTATGTGCTACCGCCGACAAAAAGGAGGTACAACGGAATTTGAACTGCTGGCTGGAGAGAGCTTTTACCACACTTAATTCAATTTGAGCAATTAAAAAGCCGGACCGCAACTTAAGGGAAATAACTTAAACCACAAATTAAAATAAAGAAAATAAAAGAAGAAAAAAAAGAGAAAAACTTGCTGTTTTAATTTAAAAGAAAAATAGAAGACAAGGATCACGCAAAAGGTGAATCTACTTCTGGTAAGGAACAAGACAAAAAATTTGTCGCTGTAATTGTTGCCCAGCGAGCCCAGGAATAAACCACTGTATTGACCTGTATCATTTTCTGTCAGCGTGTTCAAGCTCCAGTAACAATTTTGATTGCTGTAACCAAAATTTAATAATGTAAATAGTTGTGTTTGCAAAAAAATATACAAAATTTAAAAAGTGGGTATTTATCATGTCAAATTTATAGTCGAAAGTTTACGGTTTCTTATTTATTCAAATTCGAGCTTGAGCTTGAATAAATATATTTTTTTTTGGAAGTTAATAGTGAATGTAGGGAACAAAGGACAATAAATAAATCTAATAACACATTTCATAAATTTATTATTCTTTTTGTTTGGCCACTTGTACCTGCATTACTGTGTAGTGCATTTCTTTGAACACACCTGTAATTGTGCTAGAAATTGCAATGTGTAAATGTAGGGAATGTGAATGTGGATAGAGCTCATAACGGATACAACAAGTTGTATGAATAGTTATAAGCAGTTTGTACTTATAAACAGACCAGCTGCATACGAGTATTTACGTAAATGCACAAATATAAGTGTGCACTTCTAATGTACAACTTTATTGTTTTTTGCAACTCTTATTCTTCCGTTGTACAAATGTAACTGTTCTCTTTTCAGCTGAACTTTAACACACACACACACACTCACATACACTTAAACACCCACATTCATTCATTTATATACGATTTGCACTTAAGACTTTAATGATGTACAAACACTCATGAAATTTTATGTTTGTACGAACAAATAAACATGTACCCGTACGAGTACACATATAATATGTATGTATACGAGTATACGACTAAATGTGTTGAATGCTTTGTATGTGAGTTGTATTTTGGAAAGAAAAAAAAGGACTGATTTGGAATATGGCTCAATTTTAATTTCGTTCACATCTAAGTTTTGCTGTCAGCAATTGTTTATATTGGTCCATATAAATTCTGAAAGCATCAAAGGTGTTTCTTAAGTATTTTCGCTAGCATCAATCAACTAAATGTTTTAAGTAAGCACATACAAATATACATACGGCTTTGTGGCGAAAGTTAAGAGTTGGAGTTGGTTTTACTTTAATAACTCTTTTCTGTTGAAATTTATAATGGGCCTGATACAATGTGTTTTCTAAAAATAACCCATTTGTTCGTATTGATTAATTGTTTTAATTCCTTTTTCTTAAAAAGTAATGCACAACATTAATAAATATTAAATGACTGATAAAATTCAATACGATTTGTACTTCTTAAATTCAATCGAAAGCAGTAAAAGAGTAGCAAAGATAACTGACCTCTATAGGTTGCAAAATAAATATTTACTCTAAACTAGTTGATGTTAGCAGATTTTATGAAGTCATTGGCCGATTTACGAAATTTTGCAAAAGTATATTCGCCAAAAATAACAGAATCTTATATGAATAATATTTTTTATTTCAATTTATTATTAAATGAAATTATAAATTAACATAATGTGCGATTAATAAAAAAAATTTCAAGAACTTAAGCTGTAACTCAAATAAAAGTGTGATATTTAAAAGAATAAGACCAAAATACATCTCATATGACAGTAATATTTATGAAAAGTTGTATGAAGTGGACATTTCTTGCGAAGTGTATTTTATCTCGCCTATAGAAATTGGTTGTTTATCTTTTTTGGGAATATGAGAGACAAATATCTTTCAAGTGGTCATCAACCATTGAATTCAATAAGTTAAACCTCTAGCAAATCTACGTTTTGTTATGCGGCAATTTGCATCAACTAATAACTTTATCGTATCTTTATCAGATTTAACTCATCCTCCAGAATCTACATCAAATATTGACGGATCAAAATTTTGCAAACCAGGGGTCACTGCATTCGATATCGACTAAACTGTCGTATCGAATAATAATTCGATAGGTGGCGAGTAAGCAAATCACAGCCTACGACCGATATCTATCAAATCGTAATTTTGTTAAAATTGTAATAGATTTATACACAAATATTTGTCAAATACAAATAAATACTAAAGAACTGCAGCATGAATTTAGGCAAAAGTTGTGTGAAAGAATATTTGATAATATGGATGGACAATTGCTTTTTGTGATATCTTTTTCTTTAAACGCAAAAGATGAAAATTTATTAAAAATTATAATAACTAATTGTTTTAGCCTAAAACTAAATAACACTTATATTTTTTAAATTTTTTGTTGACCGTGCTCATTAAAAAAGTAATTACGATATCTAATTTGCTATCGAATGGTATATTATACTGGTTCGAAGACTCGCTATCAAATTAAGATACATTTTACTCCATATCGAGTGCCATAATACCAAAATTATAAATATCGATTAATTTTACCCGATATCGAATGCGGTAATTAGACAGCACTGCCGTATAGTCAACACATCTTATCGCTTAATTTATTTCTGGCTTGAACAGCATTTTTGACTTTTCTTTAGTAAAAAAGTAAAATATGCTTCACATATTCACAAACAATCCTTAATATATCAGAATACCAGCTTTCAAAAAATATAATGATTATTAGCAGCGTTGCCATTTTAGCCTTTTTAAGGCTAGACTTAACCTTTTTTTAAATTTAGCCTCAAAATTTATGATTTAGCCTCTAGCTTTCTTCTTGGCCTTTTTTATTTTTCAAAATAGCCTTTTTTTGGAAAAATGAAAAAAAATACATAAACAATCTGAGATTGAGACCAATTTAGCTAAATTGATATTTTCGATAAAACTTTAATATGCAAATTGATAAATTGCTCGAATGACGGTAATTTCATAAGTAAAGAAAAGTATGTGCCTTCTATCTTGTAAAATAAAAATTCACTTTATTCCCAATTGATTAACTAATTGTTAAATTTAGTATTTAGTTATCTAGTACTACCGTTTAATAATGCGTAAGACAAAGACAGCAAAATATCATTAAAATCAAAAATATATTATTACTTCAAGGAGTTTTAAATATTGAAGTTGAGAAAAATTTGAATTCGCTCAAAAGGATTTAAATACTTTAGAATATTACGAAATGGGACACATATCATTTTAAAGCTAAGGTTGTCTAAATTTATAATCTACTGCCCAAGTACTCACTGCCCATTTTAAAGGGAAGGCTGTCTAGTTGTGTAATCTATTGCTCAAATACTCAGAAGTTACTTTAGACTATTTAAAAATTTTTTTTTTTAAATTTCCATATACCGTAGTACTGTTGTTCTCAAGGATTTTGGCAGTTTCCGTTTTGCATCATAAAATAAAAGCTACGACATTATTAGAAAATGTTAAAATACTTCCAGAAAGATTAGAACCTACAGATTAAAGTCCTTTTTGATTTTGGTAATTTTCAAGCCATGTGGAAAACAAAATTATTTTCTTTAGTTTTTGGTATTTCATATTTTTTTATAAAAATTATAATTAAGATTTGTAATGTAAATAAGAATTAAGAAAATTTTGAATTTTAAGCTGTAGCTTTTTAACTTTTTTTTTAGCTTATTTTTTTTCGGCGTTATTTAGCCTTTACTAGCGTTTTTTTAGGGAAATATAGTTGTTTTTTTTAGTCTTGGGAACGCTTAAGTATGAAGTTGGGATCGAAAACATACATTTAATTAATATTTCAAAATAAAACGAAGTTACTTTCCTAACAGCGCCGTACAATTCAGTGTCAAAAATAAGTTTCACTGAAAAAGAATATGAGAAATTTATTTTTTAATTTATTATCCGGTACATAAAAAGTTTTTAAATAATTTTTAAGTGCAAGCAGTATTAATAACAGTACATTTTCAAGTTAAATTTATAACTTGAAATCAGTTTTGTCTGAAACTAAACAAACTAAGGTTAAGCGTGCTTGAAAAAAAATTTTTTTTATTAGAGAACAAAAGCATGAAGTTTATTGAAAAAAAAATTATTTTAAATCTATTAAACTTTTTTATTATTATTATTTTAATGTTATAAGTATAAAAAAAGTTATATTGCTAGATAAATTTCATAGAGAAAATTAAAACTTGAAACAAGAAAAGAGAAAACGCATGAAAGAAGTAAACAAATGATGATGGCGATAATAAAAGTTTTTAAACAGTCCCTGTTTGTGTCTTTAGCTATGAGCCTGTATTATTTGTATATAAAAGTGTTTGTTTAAATTTTGCTAAAGTAAGTACTCATTTGTATGTTGGAGTGAGTACTTTCGTTTCCTTTTATTTATACACCGGAAACTTATGAGCCACATATAATGTTGCTTGAAGGCATAACACAATGTCAGATACACATGATTTATATTTGTATGAGTATGTATGTAAATAAAGAAAGTTAAATGAATGGAGATTAGATTTACTGAAACCAGCTTCAGTTGCATGCTTGTTTATTTTTTTTTTTTAATTCGCAATTTATAGAATATAAGTTTTTTGTGCAGTGAGTGGAGTTTCTTTTTTATGCAAAAAAATAAAAATAAAATCATATTTGTTTTGTTTTCAAGCAGCGACAAAACAAATATAATCATGACACTCATCAACTTATACAAATGAGGCCATCATTCGTAAACCATATTTTATTTTTCCTTTTGAATCATGATGTGCTAACATAAAATAACATGATGTTTGCCTTCCCATAAAATTATGAAAATAATAAAAATCGCACCTACCGTTATAAGAGATTTAAAGATACAAGTGTAATATGAGGAATTGAACAAGGCAGTTTTAGATATTTTGTCTTTGAGAACAACGAAAATATAAAAATTTTGAATAAAATCGCGGTCAAAATGTTAAGAATTTTTAGCATTTTAAAATCTTGTTTGTCTCATTTTTGTGGTTAATAATTAATCTTCAATTTCGTTTTAAACTTTTTAAAAAAGAAATTGCTAATAAAACATTATTTTGCTTTAAAAAAAATTATTAATAGTAAAAGAAAAACTTTTTTTTTGTAAAATTTATTAATTATTTTTTATTTTTATAAAATATAATTTTATTATTTTTATTTCGATATTTCGCTACATCTTTGTGTAGCATCTTCAGGAAATATGTCTTTTAAAGAAAAACTAAAACATACTATGAAAATATATACACATACATATGTATAAAAACATACATACATGTATATAAACACATTCTATCAAATGAACAATTCCAAATTATTACCCTCGATATTCACATCCAATAATTATGTCTCTTTTTAGTATAATCCAATATAATATAATATAATCTTCATATTTCCTGAAGATGCTACACAAAGATGTAGCGAAATATCGAAATAAAAATAATAAAATTATATTTTATAAAAAAAAAAAATAATTTATAAAAAAGATCTTAAACTCACAAATAAATTTTACAAAAAATGAAAATAAGAAGATCAAAAGATATTGTAAAAGAAAAACATTAGTTTTAAAAATAGCAGTAGGAGTACCATTAATTAGAAAACAAGCATAAGCTTGTTTTAATTAAAAGGAAACTTTATACTTATATGTTTGGATTTCTCCCTAAATGTTGAAGTACAAGGGCTGCTTGATAACGCCGTGACTTTTTGAATAAACAATTTAATTTATTATAATTAAATAAGCGTTTTATTTTTCAACTTAATTTACTTTTAAATCAATGCATATAGTCCAGTGTTTTTCAAATTTGTTTAGTACTTCCAAATATCTAAAAGTTTTTCTCAAAGCCCTCTTCATTCGAAACAAATCTCATACCACCCAGCCATTTCTTCAGGCTTGGCAAAAGAAAATATTTAAATTTATACTTCGATAAATGGAAAATTAAAGTAAATGATAACAAAACTCAGGCAATAATATTTATATATAATAAGTCTCCAAAAAGAGTTCCGACATTAAGTTTAATTTCACTAGGAATAATTATCCCCTTAAAGGATGATATCAAATATCTGGGAATAACTCTAGACAAAAAACTAACTTTTAAGCAACATGTTCAAAACACTTGTAAGAAAGCAATCAAATGTGGGCAAGCCCTTTATCCCTTACTCAATAGGAGATCTAAACTGAACTTAAAGAACAAAATTATGTTGTATAAAATGTGTATCCGTCCGATAATGACTTACGGTTGTCAAGTATGGTTTATCAAATGTGCTAAAACACATAATAAAAAGCTTCAAATAATTCAAAATAAAAATCTTAAAATAATACATAATCTTTCTCCAAGGTTCTCTACAGAATTGTTGCATAAAAAATATGATTATAAATTGTTTAATACAATTGCAGAATGTCTTCGTTTGTATTAATAAGAAATTTGCTCAACACTCACTACTAATTCTTTTATTTAAAAAAATTTAAGTTAGTGTTTGTTTTTAAATTTCTTTTTAACCTGTAGCAAGTTTAAGGTTTTTTCATAATACTTTTCCTTACCCCTGTGATATTAAAAGTTTCCTTATTTAATTATTATGATTTCTATTTTTGTAATATTTTTTAGTAAAATCTCATAACTATGTAAATATATCTTAAGATTTGTAAATAAATAAAGATAAAGTAAATTAAAAAAAAAAATATTTAGTCTCAGGGAGGCTAAATCAAGACACTATGTTTTATGAAGTATTTAGTAGTTCGCAGCCATATGTATTCATTTTTGCCATAATGCTTAAACAACACACACAATTTACTTTTTTCCATTTCTATAATAAAGGCTCCCAAACACAAACTGAATAACGTAAATAATTTTCTCAAATTTAACAGATAAAAGATGGCAGATTTGCATTTAAAAATACGATGAGTGATATCAAAATGGCACTATGTTAGGAAATAGCTCTCGCAAGCCGGCGCAACTAGGTATCAGGACGGGAAATCAAATAATATGAATATACAGGCATGTTCTGAAAATCACATTTTGTCAATGTGATATGAAAGCACAAAAAAAGTGTTCTGTGCACATAATTTTGTGATTTCAACACGTTCAGCTAAGGCACTTACGTTTTCAAATCATTTGGTTATATTCGCGGCTATTATAGAACGAACGTTGAAATAAATTACTTAAATAAATTATTTAATGTGTTCTTTGTTAATTTTGATGAACAATTAGTTGTTTTATAAAAGAAGAACACTTAAAAATTAAAAAAAAAAAAGACGCCTTTTTTGCTGTATAATTTTTTATTTGCTCTTGTGCTTTCTTTTGTGATCTTTTCTTTCGAAAAGATAAAATCACACAGAAAAATACAAAAGCAGTGTGATTTACAGAACAGCGCAAAATCACACGTGTGATTTCAAAACCACATGTGATTTAAAATCATGTGATTTTCAGAACAGACCTGATAGTTTCTTGTTAATAAAATTAATTAAAAGAAAAAGTAAATAAACTTTTATCTCTTAATAGAGACCGAAATTTCAATACAATAAAATATTTTCCTAAGAAGTTTTATGACACTGAATTTTGCTAATGCTTTGTATCATAATAAACGTGTTTGAAAAAATGTCGAACTAAATTTTTTTTCTTCTTATAAAATAAAAACTTTTATGTTTTTTAATTCTACCAATAAGTTCACACCAAAAATAAAGCAAAAACAAAATTTTAAAAATCTTAAAATGGATCGCAGAGTAGTTATGAGGTGGTGAATTTTTCAATTCGGATTCAGAATATAGAACAGCACTGACTATTGGGAGTTTGTTTTAATAAAAAAAAACATTAAAAACTATATATTCCTGCCATTTAACATACAAATTTTATGGTTGAAAAATTGTTCATGTGATTTAAGAAATAATCATAGAATGGGATTAATAAATTTTTAGGGATGTTGTTTGGTTTTTACAATTAATTTTATATATTTTAAATTTCAAAAGTTTTTATCTGAGTAATAAAAATATGTGATTGCAATTTTGTTGTTTTCATATGTTTTTCTCTTCTGCCCAAAATAAAAGCTCATTTAACATAGAAATAACCTTCTTTGCATACAGTTTTGGAACACTCTATATTAAATTATTAAAACAAAATACATTTTGTTTAAATTTGTATTTCGTATAAGTGCATTGTTTATAAAAGTATGTTATTGCTGCAGAGAAGATCTTTCTAATTGAGAATTTTAAATGTTTTTTTAGACTTGGTGTCTTTTGTTGAACATTTTGCCTTCAGCTAGTTTTCACACAATACTGAAACGCTGAGACAACATCAAACGTAAAATATAAAATATATTTTTTCATCAACAGACATATTCATATTTATTATTCTAAATGTAAACTATTACAGAGGCACTATGCGTGCGTTTGTAAATTTCAAATTGTCAACAGTGGAGCGAAAGTTAGTTAAATATTCATTAAAAGAATTTAAAATATGTGATGTTAAATAGAATAATTTTTTCTCTTTTCTATTAGAGATAACAACTTGGATATTTTTTCTTTCAATTAAAATTTTTGGAAGAAAATATAAATTTCCTGAGAATATTTTCTTGATTTTCGTTTTCACTTAAATTAAATAGCCAATTAACTAATAAAGCTAAATAGCAAATTGCAGTTATTGAGATACTTTTTTTAATTATATGGTATTAAAAAGCTTTTACATGATGCGCTTTTAAGAAAAAAATCGTTACTGGATTAAAAAAAATAGTATTTGCACCTTTTAGAACCAAAAAAAAAATTTAATTCACTTTTACTACTTCTATCAAAGCGCAGATTAAATTAAAAGTGAATTAGTTTATGGAATTTCCTAAATTATATTTTAATTTATCATTTTTGTTTTTTTTTGAATCCATTTCTTTCCTACTACTCGTCTGACATTAACCCATTACAGGCCAGCACCCTCTTTATAAGACATCATATTTTAGCCTTTGTTTTAGGGTTTATATAACTTGTATTCTTAAAACAGTCATTTTAAACATATTTTACCTTATATAGTTTTCTTGCTTAGATAATTTTTGCTTGAATATGTACAGTCAAAATAAGCATTTATTACAAATTTATATATTTGCTTTGTAAATTCTATAAGAAAAATTTTAGCGAACTTTTACGGTTTATTTCGAATAAAAAAGTGTTTGCTAAAATTGCTGCCGCCATTATTCAACAAAAATATTTACAAGCCTCGCAATACAGGCGATATATTTTAACCGTCCTATTTATATGACACTGGTACTTGGTGGTATCAAATTTACATTCGACTTATACGAGTATATGATCGTTAAGATGTCATATTAGAGCCCGCAAGCCATAAAGTACACGCAAAGAAAAAATATGGTTGAGGCAACCATATTCTGGTGGAAACATAGTATGGTTAGATTTATGATTGCTTCTAACCATATATATTTTTAAATCAAAGATATTAAAAATAGTTTTCAACTGCAGATGTTGCGGTTCAACCCCCGGTCAAGGCAAGAAATTTTAAAAAATTTTTTTTAATACATACATATTTTAATATGATTTAAAAAAAAATGTATTTAAATTCTTTTGTATAAGTAAAGTTTTTTTATTCCATTGATATATCTTTTCTATCAATTTGTATTTACTTATTACTAATACATCCGGCTTAAATTTATTCTTTAAATTTTAGTTGACTCTATCAGGGCTCGAACTTGCGAACGCTTAGTTAAGCAGCATTAACTCGCCACTCAACCACTTCAGCCACAAAGCTCAGTTGAGTTTGAACGATTAAGTTTTCGTTTTATACTCACTTTATTTATATGGTTGCGGAAGAGACAAAATAGAAAACAATTTACATTCAACTATATTTTTATCATTATTATGTTTACTATGAACATTTTTGTGGTTTCAAGTAAAATTTTATTAAACATAATATGATAATTATATGGTTGATCTAAGACACTAAACATAATATGGTTAAAAATAACTAGAAACATGTTTATCGTAATCAGAATAATGTTTAGGTCCTTAAAATTAATAATAATATTTTTGTGGAGAACACACTATGTTTGAGGTGACCATATGAAACCATCTTTTTTCTTTGCGTGTATATTTTGATAGTCAATTTACCAGTAGAGACTTACTGATTCATTTACAATATTTACTGTTTCGTGTGACTGGAAGTTTGAGGGAGAATACATTGTTTTCGTGACATCTGAAAAATTAAAAAAACTCTTGGAAAAAATGAAGCATGTTCATTTGATTGTAGATACTCCACAAATACAGAAATACTTGTCGCAAAATGAAATGATAGCAAGTGTGTCACAATTGCCACAAACAGAACCTCTGAACAAAGCAAGCAGGTGGAATCGAAAGTCTAAAGAGAAGAAACACATACAACTGCTTTTATAGATATAATGCTTCAGCATGACTGGTTGGTGATAAAATATGCAACTAAATAATATTAGAGCCAAAAAATACTATTGGCCTCTATTTATTAGGTGCATAGACATTCAGCGCTGTTCTGTATTCCAAATACAAATATTTTATTCGGAATTGAAAAATTCAGCAGCTCATAAGTATTCTGTGGTCCATTTTAAGATTTTAAAAACATTGTTTTTACTTTATTTTGAGTGCGAAATTATTGGTAGAATTAAAAAACATAAAAGTTTTTATTTTATAAGAAGAAAAAAAATTTAGTTCGACATTTTTTCAAACACGTATATTATGATACAAAGCATTAGCGAAATTCAGTGTCATAAAACTTCTTAGGAAAATATTTTATTGTATTGAAATTTCGGTCTCTATTAAAAGATAAAAGTTTATTTACTTTTTCTTTTAATTAATTTTATTAACAAGAAACTATATATAATCCGTGTGGAATACAGAATATGCACAATAGTAAACTCATGACCTGAATCTACTAGATTACAGACGCCGTCTCTTACTTGAATACAACTCAAGAACCGTATGTTGGCAGGCCAAGAACGTCTTCCAGCAAAGTTATTTATATAAAATAGGACAATAAAGGACATCTTGTGAAGAAAACAGAGAAAACAGAGAATGTGTCAGGTGCAAAACTGTGTATCAAAACCAATTTTATTTTGGGCCAAATATGCTGCGATACTATGAAAAAATTACTTTCTTCTTTATTATACAAAATAATCTTCATTATAACTCGATAACAAAACAAATGCGTTACAATTTTTTTCAATTTTACCTGTAATATTTACTTTTGATATGCCTAAGTCCCAGTGTAATATTTATAGAATTCTAAATTTTTTGTAAAACAAAAATTTTTTTTCATTATGTATTTAAGCCATTTCATCAACAAAAAAATTTTTTTTTAGTTTTTAACAGTTTTGCTTTAATGGTTTAAATTAACCCACTGTAAATGCCGAGCAAAGTAAATTTTACTTTTATTTGAAATTTATTATTATTATTAAGGTTGTTGGATTTTATATACACACCCCTACGCCATTAATTTCCACTTGCCAACAATTTGTAGGGAAACTTTAAGTTTTGTTACAAACGTGAATTGTTTTTATTTTCATAAGCATGTGCTTGTATATTTCTGTGGGTATGTTTATTCATAACAAACATTTAAAAGTCATTATGAAATGTGTTTTTTGTGTCCCATAAGTATACCATTATACACAATAATACATTAGCAAATATTAGGGTGGTGTTGTTAAGCTGAAAGTTAGTTTTAAATTCTGCTTTATTTGCATTTTTTGTTTTTTTTTTATATATAATATTTTTATAAAAAAAACTAGCAAAGTTAAACTTTTTATTAAAATTGTAACTTTTAAAAAAAATTAAAAATGTTTTTTATTTTATAGTTTTGTTTTAATATTTTTTGTAAATTAAGCATGTAGAGAAAAAATAATTTTTTTTTAATAAAAAAGTTTATATAAAAAGCAATCCTGTGCAACTCCGAAAAAGAATTAATTTATTTTTAAACTTACAAAGCCAGCAGAACAGTTAGTCTAAGTATTTTTATTTTAATTTAATTGAAAGATAGTCCTCCCTACTATATTTCTTTTAGACGGGCAAATACGTGAGCGTATAACTCATACGTGCAGGTCTGTTCCATTATAGTGAGCGTTTTGTTGTTCGGTATGATTTTAATGAGTGGAGTACATCCTTGCTGCCACTATTGTTTGTATTTCATACTTGTTACTTTATTAACTGTCTTATAGTAATTTTATCTGTATTATTTTATGTTGATGTGTTGTTGTTTTAGTATGTTTTGTTGCACAGAATTATACAAAACAATCGACAATACTATCTCCAAAAAGTTTTCTAAATCTATTTAATTTGCAAACTTTTTCTATTATTTTGTTTCTGTCGAAAATTTTTCCTTAAATTTTTAATTAGTTTTCAGAGATGTAAACGTACTATTAAAACTTATAATATTATATCGTCATATGATTCGATAATATGAAAAATTAACAAAACTTTTTGAAGTTTTTCAGAAAAATTCATATAAAGAAATTTATGTTGTCACATGATTTGATATTCATGAATATTAGCTGCAAACAGTTTTGTTTGATTTGAAAAAAAAAAAAAAAATAATTATAACTAGTTTGTTCATAAATTGACTCAGTGATGTAAAAAAACGAGGAAATTGTGATGAAACAAATAATTTTTTATACAAAATTTAAAAATTTTTCAGTATAAAAAAATAAAGAAAACAAACTTAATTCGGCTGTGCTTTTTTAGTAGAATTTTTTTGTATTATTTCAAACCCTGAACGAAATAAAAAAATTTAAAAGAGACTATGCGGTACTTTTTATTAATTTTAATGGTACTTTTTTGTTATTTTTATTTTATTAACTAACCTGGAACTATGGTATTTCGTTTAACAAAGTAGCGACTTCAATTCTAGGTTCCAATAAAGTTAATTATGACATAGAAAAACACACTATTTTTTCAAAATCAAATGTTATCATACGCGTTTGCATGTAAATTCTTTACCCTGTTTCATTGACAGTTGGCTACTGCTAAACTCATGTAATAATTTTTGTTTTTATGAAGAAGCTTCACTTAATCCATCGATTTCCCCAAAGTATGGTTTTTTGTGCTTAGAACTATACGCTTATAAGAAATAATGACGGTTTTTTTATTATTTAATTCGTTTATTTATTATTAATTCTTGCACAATAAAACTAAGTCTTATAATTATAGTGCAGGATTTTAGAAATTACATAAATTATGAAATAATTTTAAAGTTATTGTAAAATTAAAAAAAAGTTATAACAAAATATATTAAAGAATAATTTTATATGCGACACTTACATCAAAAAGCAATCTTTTATTTATAAATAGTTTATAAAAAATAAAAGTGCAGTAACAATAATAATATATTTCATGGAAAAGTTTTCATAACAAATATTATGAAAAATTTTCAAAAAGAAATTTTTTCAAACTCATTGCGTTGCTGTTTAACTGTTGATTGTGTGGAAGATAATTCCAAGACGAATACCATTCCGAAACAAGAAACTTATGTTTGGGGATTATTATTTTTTTTCCTCTTGATGATTGAGCAAAACTAATTTTCTTAAATAGGTAAATTAGCTTTTTAGTATATTTGATCTTCTGGAGGAAAATTAGCAACCTTATCATTAAAAGGCTTTGAAGTGATACTCTGTACAGATTTTTTGTATGAGTAGAGACATGATTGCGGCTTTGGAGGTCATAAGAATATCTTATAATATTATATCACAGTTAGAAAACAACTCACAGCCTTAAGTAAAACTTGGAACCAAATATGCTTTCGCAAGTAGTGCTCTTACGCTCAATGGTGTAAATTATTGTACTGACCATAGTGTTTTCAGTTTTACATATATTTGGAGAATCAGACACGATTTGATCATGTTAAGTTGTTATTATATATTATACCAAGATTTTTTTTTTACTATTTTTAAAAATTAGATTTTTTCTTGATTTATTATTATATCCACTGTTATAATGGGATTTACGGTTTTATGTGAATTTCAGGCACTTGGATTTTTTAGGATTTAAACATAGCCTATTCCCAGTTGCTAAATCGTAAATAATACTCAAATCGTGATTAAGTTTGCTGACATTGAAAAAAGTAGTGGCCCCAAAATCGACCTTTGGAGCACACCCCTAGATAAGCCAATTGAGCTCGATACTGTATTCCCTATATACACCGACTGAGTACGATCAGTAAGATGTTATAAAATAAATTTCGTTGCTGTTATAAAATTAAAATTTTAAATTTTTTTATATAATTTTCACGGCAGGCATTTCACCTTAATTGTTAAAAAATACTTGTCAGTTTATGTTGCATAGTTGTATTATTATCAGTTTTAGACTTTAAAATAACTAGGACATGAGTGACCTATTGGACTGCAGGTTCATTGTTTAACTAAAGTTTTTCTACTTTTGTTTTTGCCAAAATTATTTTTTTAAGGATTTTTTTTATAATTATAAACTTACAAAATTTTTTTAGTTAATAAGTTACTTGCTTCTGAATATTTTTCCATATTCTTTAAAATGATCACTTTCATTATAAATATCTACTCTTAAAATTTTGCCATAAGAGTACCAGCAAATTGCAAAATCATGCTTTTGGAACAATTAAAATTTTAAAGTAAATGAGAGATATTATTAGTAAATTAAAAAAAAAGTCATTGATCCAATAAATTAATAATGAGTTTCCGGTTAAAGTTAAAAATATTAAAAATTGAGTAATTTTAAAACGGTTATATAGAAAGATATTAGAAAAATTTTCTCTTTGTTTGTTGAAATTGAAGAAACCAAAGTGATTCTAAAATTATGTATTGTAAGCATAAATTGCAACTTCATTGTATGAAATTCAAAGTATTCGCTAGAACCATAACTGCTTCGTCATTCTTAAAGGTCAGCATTCTTCAGGGAAATTTACATGCGTGTGTGTTAGTAAAATTCCTTCTTTGCTTACAAAAAATTTTAAGAAATAAATTTTCAAAAAAGTTTAAATTCAAAAAATTATTAAAATCTGTGCAGCCAAAAGTAAGTGACCTTACATATGATTTTATATCGTTACAAAAAAATTTCGTGACTGTGTGTAAGAGTGCAATATAATTTTTTTTATAATAGTGCAAAGAAAAAAAATAAGGGTAATTATCATAATCACAAAAAAGAAGGCTTTTATTAAGAGCTGACTTTTGTTCATAAGAATTATATCAATTTAAAGTCGTTTTTAAAAAGATACCGACTTTAATGTGAGCAGCTGTTTGGGAATAATTAATTTTCGAGCTGGGTTAACACCCAGAACGTTTTTAATAGAGACAACAAATCATCCTGTACCTGTATAGTTTTTTTCATGTTATAATTACGTCCACAATGTCTTGATATCTATCAAATCGTAATTTTGTTAATATTGTAATAGATTTATACACAAAATATTTGTCAAATTCAAGTCAATAATAAAGAACTGTATCAAAAATTGAAGCAACAATTGTGCAAAAAGAATTTTTGATAATATGGATGAACAATTGCTTCTTCTGACAAGATTTCTTTAAACTAAAAAAATTAAAATTTATTAAATATTTTAATAGCTAATTGTTTTAACCTAAAACTAAATAACACTTAAATTATTTGTTTTGGTTACGATAGCTAGTGTACTATCGAATGATATTTACCAAGTTATGCTGGTTCGAAGACTCACTATCGAATTCGATCATCTCAAAATGCGGTACATTTTACTAGATATCGAGTGTCATGATACCAAAATGAAAAATAAGGCGGGTTTTTATTTCATGTCATGTGTAGGTTTTAAATCGAGTAAAAAAACAGAAGAAGTAATATTGCGTTGATAAAAGAGTTTAATTAAATGATATTTAAAAATTATCTATACATATAAAAGAGTAACGTTGCTGACTGACTGTTTGACTGACTGACTGACTTATCATCATCGCCCAGCCTAAATGGCTAAAGCTACGGACTTGAAATTCAGGTGCATGTCCCAATATATAGGACGAATAAGAAGGGATTTTTGGAAATTCGAATATTAAGGGGATAAAAAAAGGTAAAAACGGGTAAAAATCGAACTTCTTATATCTCCGGAGCTACTACAGATAGAGCCAAAGTACAAACTACAAAACATTTTAATAAAAAAATAAGCGGATGGGTATTTAGTACTTTTTCGATATTTGTACATTTGTGGCATAAAAAGGGTAAAAACTAATGTTGGCACGTTTTTTTAACCCCATTTATCTTTCAAAGTAACAATCACAGCAACAAAAACTAAACTGTATTCTTCTCTTCTTAAAAAGGTTTCCAATGTATGTTAGAACTTTTTTAAAATTCGAGCAAATAAAGGGTAAAATATGTGGCCCTTTTTACTACTATTTCTAAATATGCACCATAATGTAAATTGATGCAGCATATAAGCATTTTATTACTAATTTGTAGCACCCAATAAAAATCAATGGTAAAAAAATTGTTTTAAGTTAGAAAAAAGTACCAAAAGAAAGATTTTTACTTTATATTTAATCAAGTTTAATGGTATTTTTAATGTTATGTGCAAGCCTAGTTTTTTTAACAGTAGAATTAAAAGGTCTTTAACCAAATAAAAAATCGTTAAGTGGACCAAATGGTACTTTTTATTGATTTTAATGGTAGGAATCTAAAACTATTGGACTGTGCTTAAACGGTTCCGGATAAAGTGAAAAATAATTAAGAGAAGAAAACTTTACTTTTTGTTAATATACTCTATAATGGTATTTTTTAAAATTTTTAACATTAACGAATTTATAACTATCAGACCGAGTTCCAACGGTGATCAGTAAAAATGAAAATCAATAAATTGACGAAAGGGCTCTTTTTCTATATTTTAATGATACCTTTTAATGTAATTCGTATTAAAAAATTTTAAACTGAGATTAAATAGTCTACAAAAAAATACGAAATTATAATAGCGACAGTATGGTACTTCGCTGACGAAGTAGCGAGTTAAATGCTAGTATGTAATAAAATGAATGTTTATAAAATTAAAACAAACTTATGTTTAGTGTTTGTGACTGTTATTATTAATCTTTTTTATTTTCTTGCACAGTTAGATTGTCATTAGCACTATGAAAGTCTTACAGTCTATCGTCTGTCTATTAAAACATTCTTTCATTCCATCTGTTGTTCATTATTTTGTTGAGTCGTTAGAAAATAAAAACTTTGTTGGTATGCCATAGTATACGTGTTTTCAAATAGTTTGACATTTGATGAGACGTTTATGTTGTTGTACAGACAACAGTAGTCTGAGTAGCTGATTATTATTTTTAAACTTTTTTTATACAGCATTATTTTCCTTTATTACTTTTATTATTTTCTACTTGGCTGATGATGATGTCGTCGTTGTTGTTGTTAACAATTTTATTGGATTTATTATTTTAATATTTAGCTTCTTAAAAATGCTTTTATTTAATTTGTATGCAAGAGAATTTTATGATAACATTAAATTATTTTTTCTATATAATTGGTTGTTAGTGCGACTAAAGAAATAATTAAACATTTTATAATTTAATTGATTTATTTAATTGAATAATTTACTTTAAATTACAAAGTAAATGCCATTTATGAAATTAAAATAATATATTTAAAAGTGATACATCTTATACAGGGTGGGCCAAAAGAAACCAAGGGGTGTAAAAGTTTAATAACTTTTTTGTTTATTAACTTTTTTTTATTTTTTCTTTCAGATTATATAATATACAAAATGGAAATTTTTTTACACTAAGTATGAAAAATGATGTCTCTTAAATGACCACCGTTTTTAGCTTCGCACTGATGGGCTCTTTTTAGAGCATTTTCCATAACATCGTTCGAATTTCTGCAACAATGTTTGCCTTGAGTTCAAGGACTGTCTCTGGCTTGTTCACATACACTCGCTCCTTCAGAAAACCCCAAAGAAAATAGTCAAATCTGGCGATCGCGTTGGCCAAATAATTTCCGAATTTCGAGAAATTATTCGCTCTCCAAAAATTTGACTTAAAAGTGCCATTGTGTCTCGGGCAGTATAGGCAGTGGCTCCGTCCTGCTAAAACCACATACCAGGTCTGTTTTCAAGAGCAGGACGTAAAAAATTTACTATCATAAAACGATACCGCTCTCCATTTACGGTTACAGCACTTCCATCTTCATTCTCGAAGAAGTAGGGCCCAATGACATTTTCAGATGTGATCCCACACCATACTGTACACCTGATGGGGTGCAATTGGCGTTGATGAATGGCTCTTGGATTTTGAGAACCCCAGAACCTACAGTCCTGCTTGTTAACAAAGCCATTCAAATGAAAATGAGCTTCATCACTCATAATCAAATTTTCAATAAAGTTGATTTCATTTCTGGCCAACTCTTGAAATTTAACTGCAAAATTTAGACGTTGCCGATGATCTGCGGGTTTTAATTCTTGGACCAATTGCACCTTATATGGGTATAACTGTAAATCTTTTTTTAAAATGCGCCGTAGTGAAGTACGAGACATTTCTAGCTGAGCAGAACGCCTTCTGCCAGATGTTTCTGGTGCTTCGTTAACACTTTGCTGTACTCGTTCAATATTTTCCGCAGTGCGACTTAAACGTGGTCTACCGGTTCGAGGAAAATCTCTTACGCTGCCATGTTGGTGATGACGATTAACTAAGCAACGAATCATCGCTTCAGAGGGCGAAATTCTGACGTTAAAATGTCGACGATATGCTCTTTGCGTTAAAATAATTGATCTCTGGTTTAAATAATTAAATTCTATTGTTCTGGTTCTCTGTTCAGTTGTGAACCTCTCCATTATAAATTCTCCAAGTGTTGTCTATATAATCTGAAAGAAAAAATAAAAAAAATTTAATAAACAAAAAAGTTATTAAACTTTTACACCCCTTGGTTTCTTTTGACCCACCCTGTACATAAAGTTGATCAAATATAATGTTGAAAGTTTTTAAGCAATTTCAATTCTTTTAAAAACGCCTTCCTTATTTTACAGATTTTATCTATACGGCATCATGAAATATTTCAACTGGTAAGGATGAAAAACAGAAAATATCCATTTCAAATTAACTGAACTAAAATTTTTTAATTTTCAATAATAAACGCCTTGTGTTTAACACAAGTATGAAAGCCTATGATAGATGACCATTTAATTTAAAGAATTACACTAATTAGTTTAATAACTAATGCCAAATATGATGTATTAGTACATCGCCATTACGGAAATTGGAAATTTGATTATTTTTCATTCGGTCTCGCTCAATATTTTACATTCTGAGGTGAAATCTTTAGAGCAAAGAAAGTGTATATATTAAATTTCAGAGAAAACCGCTGGAAAATAGAATTTTAATAATTAACAAATCCATCTAATATGTTCTATTGGAAGGTGGACGTGGCTGGTTCAATAGTATAAGTCAACAAATGCGTTAGAAAACAAAAAATTGCATAGTTTGCAAGCAAACACACAAACAAAAAAAAACAGAAAAATAAATTTTGTCTGCATAGAAGATTTTTATATTCTGCCAGAGATATAAATAAATTAATAAATGAACTATAATATTATTTATGAAAGTGGTATAAGTCCACTTTTGTTAAATATTAATTTTAATCTTTATAAAACTACCGATAACTAATTTTTTTAAGGGAAGTCCCCTTAAAAAATAACAGCTCAAATAAACATGCAGGTTTCTGCGACGTATGATTATTATTTAATTTAATTTATCTCATACGCTCCCATAAAAATAGAATTATTTTTACTGTATGTATATCATATATCTGAAGAAAAATAAATATATTTGTTGGAATTTTTACGTTTTTCCTCTTCATAAGAACGTTTTTAATGCCAAAAATATAAAAATTGAAATTATTGTCAAGACTTTCTCTAGCTATACATTTAGCAATTCAGTGCTATTTATGTAGACAAAGGTGTTATTTTAGAAAAGAAAATATATAGGGTAAACACACCTAATTGCGGCTTGTTTCATTAGTCGTCACTTTTGTGTTTAAAACGCAAATAAATAGGAATAATAGAGAGGTTATATATTATGAAAAACCCTTTTTAATAAATAAATATACTCAACTCTCTATTTCAAATGAGTTCATCTTACTGAAATGAGTAATTTATTCGTAATTTGTCTTTATCCAATTTGTCCTCTGCAAAATCTGCAGAGTGCTTGAGTGACAGAGCCAATTTTGAAAGGGTTGGTAAAGCTATTACTTGAAACAATGGAACGAAAAGTGTTGAAATATTGTCGTTAATACGTAAAACTTACCGAAAAATAATTGCTTTTCTACTTTTTAATAATGCCACTCATAGGCACAAAATTTTTTATCATTTCCTGTAGTCGTCATTTAGTGTTGACTATTGGTAAATTATGTTTTTCCAGTAGTCGGCAGAGCATTTTATTAAGTAATTTCAAGCCTATCGAATAAATTATCAAGTTTCTGAAGTCAGCATCTGATTGAATTGAAAAAAATTAAAGGCAAAATGATATGCCGACAATAGGACAATGATAGGTCGAGCACTGGGACATATATGCCGACTACTGGCAAATTTTGTGTATTTTTAAAAAACAATAAATTACTCAATTTTTATAAAATAATTTTTGAAAATAGCATTAAAACGTATTATCAAAGTAATACCACGGTACCAACTTGAAAAAGGAGACTCGCCAAATTACACATTTACCCTTTATTGCAGCAGCAGTTATATGTAAGATTGCAGTTTTTGTTTTAAAATAAAAATACGTATCTGTTGAGAGTGTTGTAATATTTTTTATTGTTTTGTAAAGCAGATAAGCTCCAATTAAATATGAAATAAAATAGCGTTCAGTTTTTGGAAAAAAATATCTTTTCCCATGAAGTGGATTCTCATCTGAATTTCTTTGTGAATACAAAAAATTGTCGAATTTGGGGCTCAGAAAATTCTAATACCAGTTATGAGAAATTTTCGCCAAGCCTTACTTTTTTGAAGATGACTATGAACGACATTCGTTACAGGAAAATAATAACGGAGTTTTTATGTCCCTCAACTGGATGGCATAGATCTGGACTCAGAAAGACGATGCCATCTGCCACATAGGTCGTGAAACAATCGATTTACTGCAGCTTGAAATCAAAAGTGCAATTTTACTGAGAAGCTTATTGAAGTTATTCTATATGAAATTTTTTTAAGTAGTTATTGGGCGTATTGTATTATAAACTGATTGCAGAGTATGCTTGGGTAAAATCTTCACAATCCAAAAATTTTGATCTAATTTGTTTGTCAGTTTATTAGATGAATTTGTTACCATTTAGTAAACAAATTAGCTTTTGAAGTGTTAAAATGTCAATCTAATATACTCTAAGATAAATCAACATAACAGCATAACCTGCTCTTTTAGAAAAATCTCCTGAGTTTCCCCACAGGTTAAGCAATGATTATGGTAATAATTTTGGCTTAACTTTAGGCGTTAGCAAGGTTGAAGTCGTGACGAAAAATTTGTTTTCTTCAAAATAATAAAAACATTTGACTTCAACAGCAGCTTTCTTTACCATATAATCAATACTTCATATTATCCATATCTCAGTTGACAAATTAATCACTTTTGCCAATTAAATTTATTTAATTTTATAAATTTTATTTTCTGCAACGAAACTAATAATTTTCTTTTTCTCTTTTTTTAATTTCAGCTAATCTCAGGGAAATAAAACTAAATATATAAAAAGTATAACATCCTATAAATATTTAAATTATTTATTAATTAACAAAATAAATACCATAAACAATTTAAAAGCCATAATACTTTTAAAACAAAACACATGCACAGAAATGAGTGCATTAGTAACTGTTGCCAAGGCAAAAGGTAAGTCTCGTACTCTTGCATAAACGTAAATACCTACTCTCTCACATGTACAAACAAAAATACGCACTTAAAAATATAAATTAGTTTAAATCATTCTTAACACTAAAACGAAATATATCTAAGCTTGTGTGTCAAAATATTCACACATAATCACCTTCATGGTTGAACAATTATAACTGATGCACAGTGGAGTGAAACAACATAAATATTCAAGCGATTAATTAACAATTAACAACAAGTTAATTAATAATTGAAGATTATTTTGCAGCCATATTTTTGTTTTTCATTTATATACAGAAGAATTATAATTAAAAAAAATTTTATATTTATGAATTAAATATAAAATTTCTATTTGGAATTTAAAAGTTTAACAAAATATTAATCTTTATTTGAGCTTAATTCCAGAAATTGTGTTGGGTTATTTTAAATTTATTCTTTTAATCATGATATTGTCATGAGTTATTTATTCAGTACAATAAGTACTGCATATCTATATTGACCATTTCATCAGACGCTACTCTGATTACTCCCAACGTTTCTTGCAAACATTAGAACCTGTCAAATTTTTTAGGTCACTTAATCTAAATAATTGCGGCCATTTTATTGGCAGAAAGAGATAAGCCTGCCTCAATATTAAGTTAATAATTAAAATTTAACTTTCAGGTCTGTTCTGAAAATCACATGATTTTAAATCACATGTGGTTTTGAAATCACACGTGTGATTTTGCGCTGTTCTGTAAATCACACTGCTTTTGTATTTTTCTGTGTGATTTTATCTTTTCGAAAGAAAAGATCACAAAAGAAAGCACAAGAGCAAATAAAAAATTATACAGCAAAAAAGGCGTCTTTATTTTTTTATTTTTATTTTTAAGTGTTTTTCTTTTATAAAATAACTAATTGTTCATCAAAATTAACAAAGAACACATTAAATAATTTATTTAAGTAATTTATTTCAACGTTCGTTCTATAATAGCCGCGAATATAACCAAATGATTTGAAAACGTAAGTGCCTTAGCTGAACGTGTTGAAATCACAAAATTATGTGCACAGAACACCCTTTTTTGTGCTTTCAAATCACATTGACAAAATGTGATTTTCAGAACATGCCTGTTTGATTGATTTAGTAAATATTATAAGCCAATTTTGCTTGTGAGGCCGGGCAATAGCTTATTTATTTAAGCCATAAGACAAAAACAAATGTAAGTAACGTGCATTTAACCGAAGAAAATATAATGATTTGGTAAATACAATACGAACTATAAATTAATCTTTTATAAATATTACAGATTAAATAAATAGAAACAAAAAATAAATTAAATCAAGCTGATTTTTAACTGCCAAAGAAATAAATTTCTTGTAAACCATACAATACCAATAAAACACTTGGACTAGTCTAAAAGAAGCCAATTATATGAAGAAAATTGTTCTATTTATACTGCAAAATCTTAGGAGAAAATCATGTACTACTTTAAAATAGTCCCAGAGGCTCTCCTGGCTTTTCAATCAAAAGTTACACCTTCTGCTCTAGTTGGCTTAATCACGCCTCAGTTATCCAATTTGGGAAATAAGGCTGACGTATTCTTGATATGGATTCCTGTCCACAGTAGCTTCATAGCAAATAACCAAGTAAACGAATTGCCCAGGCCGACTTTAACAATGACAGTCATTGTTGAAATTTCAGATCACGATGCTTTAAAGGCCCATAATTAAATTTAAATCAAACATTTTTTTTTTTAAGTTGTACTACTACTTTAATTATCATACTGTAGTTAAAGTAATTTTTTTTTAACTTTTTCTTTGTGTAATTTCACTCCACTATACTTGATGTGATGCGAGGCAACCTGCAAAACAGTTACTAATTGTTGTTAAGTAACAACTTGAACTAAATTTGCGTGTTTTTTTTTTTTTTTTTGTTCCAAAATGAAACAACTAGTAGAGCAAAATAGTGCTCATGGCATGGCATTTGAACGAATACGAGTGCATGTATAAATTAATGTGAAATTTTAGTACGAATTTGCATTCAACATGAACAAAGCGTTCAGAGATGTTGAAACAATTATGTGGCACAGATGTTTTTTTTTTTGTTTTTTGCAAAATCTTTGTTTAAGGTTAAAACTAAAGAATTAAGAGCATTGTGTTGGGAAAAAAGTACAAAATAATAAAAAAGCAAAGCCAAGCGCTTGTCTTGTGTTTTATGTTTTCAAAAATGGCACCCGTATTTTTATAGCAATTGCCTGCAATATATGTAAAGAGTTATATAATATCCACAATGCAGTTGTTAGATGTACTGATTAAAATGATAATACTCATACTCATGGTGTGAATATCTATAGTATTTAAATAGAATTGTGGCTCATTTAAAAAAAAATAAGCAAGAACAACTACATACAGACTTAAATAAATGAAAAAGAAAATGGAAGATTACAAAATATAAAATTCAAACAGCAAATATCATTTTCAATTAAACATTTCTTACTCAGCAGTCTACTGAGAAAATCTTTTCCATAAGGATTTTATTAATAATTGCTGGCTGGGCTTTTTTTTTTTTTTTTTTTTTTTTTTGCCAAAAGAGCTTCAAAAAGAGAAATTTAAATCATTTTATTGTTTTTGTAGATAAGAAAATACCCCATATACAGAAGTATATGAAATGCCATTTATTGTTTATAGTGTTTCTTTGCTGTCTGTCTGATTTTATTTACTTATTTTTTAACAATTTAAAAAAATAAGAAAATATATTTCTTTTTTGGTGCTTAATTTCAATTAAGTTGGATTTGCTAAATTCAATATTTTCTTGATATTCTCACACAAAATCTATTATGGTTTACAATAAGTACTAAGAGTATGAAGCTACTCCGATCATCAGTTCATTATTCCCAAAATTTCAACAATTCCTGGCAAAACATTGAAGTACTATACCAAATGAGAATTGAATAAAATAAGCAAACAAAATAGTTTAAAATATTCAAACAAGACTTTAAGAAACTATAATCAAAGTGGGCACTAAAATAGTTAAAGAAATTTTCCAACCAACATTTTACAACTGAGCAAAAATAATTCTTCTCTGTTCTTTTACATAAAAATTCAGATTAATATTATAGGCTATAGTCGCACCATGACCTTTAAAATCTTTTATGCAGCCCAGCTCCTAGCTAAAACAATCCAATACTGTTCACATCTTATGATTGCTCTAGGACTTATTATCCCTAAGTCTTCTGTGGCCAGCGTTCCACTACTTGGGTAGCTCATCCTGCGTTTTGTCATCACTGGGCAATTGCACAGATGTTTTCTACGACGTTTTCGTCCCTTCTCATGTAGTAGTTGAGTTTACAATGGCCTGCCAGCAGCTCAGCGAAGAGTTTCATAGCTTTTCTGCTGAGGAGTTAATGTCGATAAACAAAAATTTTATTATTTTTCTATATTTCAACTGTGCTTTGGATGTCTTCTTCAGATAAATTAATTATTGTTATTATTTTGATAAACGTTTTGATTACAAATAATTTATTATATCATCTCTTTTTGAAAAATTAATAATTTTTTTTTGAATCAGAAAACTATTCAATACTTAAAAATTAGATTTAAGGAGTTTTGTTTTTATTCACCATGATTGAAAACAAAGCTGGCTTAAAATAATGCATGATCATGAATAATTTGTGAGTAAAAATATTGACAATATATATGAGGCCATAACAATAACCATATTAGGTGTAGCAAAAGTAAAAGAATGGTACGTACACACAGAGCGGGTGAACATCGATAAACTGATTTGAAATTTTTAAAACTTTTTATTTCTCTAATTTTTAATTATATTTTTTAGGTAATTAAGGAAATAAATTCTTTACCAATCAAAAGTCAGTTATGATAATAACTCTGCACTGAGCAAAAAATCGCGTTGCAAAATCAACAATATATGTGGTCATTTTGACACCATCTCGTTGTCTATTTTATTTTTTTTAACAAGCATTTACAAATCAATAAAAAAACTAAAATTTTTTGTTTTTTACAACGCACGCTGGCAACTTGTTAACTAACGTTGTGGAATTGACAACAATATACTGTCAAATTTCCAAATTATTAACAAAAATTGTCCAGTTAACAACATGTGTTGTCATTTCAACAACCGTATGGTATCATTTCGTCACCAAATGGTATCAATTTTACAACACTCGTTGTCAATTGTGCAACGCTATGCTTACAAAAAAGTTTTAAAATGACACCATGCGTTGTCAAAGTGAAAACAAATGTGTTTCACACAATATTGACGCCGTTTGTGGTCATTTTGACAAAGAATGCTGTTATTTTTTCTTTGGGTGTGTCGCAATGCAGAACATTTGTCCTTTCAGAAGTTGCAGCAAAAAACATCCCATGTGTTAACTATTTCAGCTATGAACTTTTTATATGTACCTTGTTCAGTAAAAGCTTTCTTACTTCTCTGGAAGTCAAGAAGAAGTCTTGCCCAACGAAGCAATAAGACCGGAGAGTCACAAAGTACATGTTTTGTGGTCTTGTCATGTAAATTACAGAATCTGCATTGGCTTATCATAACAATAATTCCTACCTTATACTGATGATATTTAAAGTAACAGTGATGATATTTATTTAAAATAAGTCATTCATATCGAGTGCTCTACTACATCATGATAAAACGAGCCCAGTCAGCAGTTCTCAATGGAAAATTATGGTATTCTATATCAATGGAAATTTCCTTTTAAATTACATTGAAATTTCAATCGATATGGAATACCATAATATGACTTAATGACTACAGCCACTAATATAGCTTGGAAACGCTGCTTGATTTTTGATGCTACTTAATTGCTGCAATTATTAAAATTAAATTTAAATTATGTAGTCTTTTATAGTTTCATATCTAGAAACCATATCAGAGCTCAAATGTCATTTAACCCTGCAATACTAACGTTATTTTGTACTAAATACATAAATAAAAATGTTGTAAATTTAAACTTAATGACTTAAAATGTTTTAATTTTGTTCTTTTTTCACTTTAAAACTATTATTGAAAGCAAATGTGAAAATTACCAAAATTAGAAAAAAGACCCTGCTCGTAAATTTTACGTACATTAGCATTGCAGGGTTAATGAGTGTAGCAAAAAAATCTAATCAGAAATTTACAACTTGTGACATTACACTCGTATTTTGTTTTTACATAGTCAGACTTAAAATAAAATGGATTTATCAAAATTGTGGTTTACAAAATAATAAAATTTAAATTACAAGTTCTTAGAAACTTTAAAAAATAAAGGCAGTCGCACTGTGTCGCGATTTCATACAACGGGTGGCCAAAAATAGAAGCAGCTAGAATGTTTTCTTAAGAAAAGAAGTATTTATGCAAAAATATCGAGAAAATGTAACAAGTGCCATGCCCACCTCCCATACAACCTAAATTTAAAAATTATTATAATTTGTAAATTAAGGATCAGATAACAGCAAAATTTTACAAAAATTAATTTAGTGCGTAAGTCCGTAAGTAAAAAAGAAATTTAGAAACATAAATTTTATTTATTTAACATAACATATTTAACATACATACATAAAATATATATAAGTATTACAGGCAATCAAAGTATATTAACAATTACCACTTTAATCACTTTCAGATTCTACCAATTCGCTGTTTTTATGTCGTTAAAATTTTTTTTCAACTCACTTTTTCTTAAAAGTATTTTCTGACTATGCGTCGAAATTGATGGCTCTGACTGCAGAATAAGATAATTTATGAGGTCTCTCATGGAGGCAATCTTACTTATTTTTCTCGTATGTCTTTTAATCTTGCATTTCTTATAATTTTATGACTTGATTCTATTGCTTCTTCTGATAACATTTCAATTGGAATGGTAGAATATTTAATACAATCTATACCATGAACTAAAATTTTGTGCACAGTGCATATAGTACCAAGAATATAATTCGAAATATAAAAGCGCGGTATCTTTTAAAAGCTTTTCAAAACTTGATATATTTATATAATGACCACTTGAAAGTGTTCTTAAAATAATGGACAAATTTTTTAATAACCTTACATCTGCATTAGTAATCTGAGCTGAAGGTTCCACATTAGAACTTAGTTTCAAATCTATCTCTCATGGGATAATATGTAGACCAATTGTTAGAAAATTTTAAAAGAGTAAGCCTTATTTTCTGTTGTTCCCTTTCTAATAATATTCGTTTAAAATGCTTTTCTACAAAATCTTTAACGCATAACATCGCAGGATCTGTTTTGCTTTATCTCTAGCCACAGTTGAAAAATAATACATATCCGTAACGAGGTTGACTCTAAAAAAGAATCACAAAAAGAATTCGGGCAATATCAGGCAGCTGAACTTTAAATATATTTAAATACTCGTACATACTTGTAGCTACAAAACACAAAAAAAAACAGGAAAAGTGTTATTCATACTCTATTTTAAATTCTTTACGAAAATTCACGGTTGCTGAAAAATCTTGACAATGCCTCACTACTATCCTTTTTCTAACGGTATCTGACATATGATCAATATTTGTAAACAAAAACAGTGTTTTAATTATAGGCCTGTTACAAATTTTGGTAGCCTTTACATTCAAATACTTAAATTCTTAGTATTATATGGTAAATGAACATAAAATTTGGGATTTTGGAATAAATTTCGTATGATGTACACAAAACTTAACTTTGAACCACTATAACTTTAAAATTTGTAAACATTTTAAAAATATATT
Organism: Thelaira solivaga; assembly: GCA_947397855.1. NCBI lineage: Eukaryota > Metazoa > Arthropoda > Insecta > Diptera > Tachinidae > Thelaira > Thelaira solivaga. Next base: position 40,196,907 of record OX377610.1, read on the forward strand.
TTAGATATCATCTAACCAGAGTGTTAAAAAAAAATTCAAATTCTAACATTGACTTGACTTTAACCATTTTTGACCACCGTTGTGACACAGTGAGTCGTAGGACTGCCATATTTTCATTTGTTATTTTTATTGGTTCCATAACAAATTGTTACACTTTTACTGTTGATTTTAGTTTTTGATGTGAAATGCTCTTAAAGGTACTTTTGAAGTAGCCAAAAATATAATTAAAATTAGCTGCGTACAACAAACAGTTCACACATAATTAACATAAATTCTGTTTTATTTTTATTTATTTATTTTTTTGTAGAATTTGCTAATGTTTCTTGTTTGGTTCACTAATTTCATTTTTCTTGATGTCATTTTAGCTTTTGTCTGTCTCACTTCATTATCGTTGTTGAAAATTACTTTAGTAACCACAATATTATTGCTGCCAGCGCCTGTAGTGAAAGCCACAAGCGGCTTACGTGTACCCACCTTTCTGCAGGAGCCAACATCACGTCTACTCTTTAGCAATGACACTGGAACACAAGTTAGTTGTACAGCACATGGTAATCCACCACCGGTTGTGTCATGGATTCTTAGTGATGGTACAATGGCTACACAAGTACCAGGACTAAGGTAAGAAAATATGAAAAAATCACTGTATGTAAACTAATACATGCGAGTGTATGCTAAAAAATTAAATTGAAAGAAATATAAGAACGGTATGTGTATTAGGTTTCTAGTATCTCAGCTTAATTTGATATTAGCCAGTCACACTGGCATGAACTCTTATTAGCAAAAGTAGGCTCTTAATAAAAGCCTACTTCCTTGTGACTGTAATTTAAAAATCATTTTAGGATTTTTATTGCAAAACAAGTAAAATTTTGGTACGGTTTGATGGCCTGTAACAGAAAAAACAGCTAACTGGTTGGTTGGCTGCTTTAATTAAATTTATAAATTTGAGAAGATAAAGAAACATGCCAAAACCAAACCCACCATCAATTACAGTGAAATGAAATTTTTTTAAATTTTTTTGCAAATATTCATATTCAACTTATTTTTCTTAAGCAAAATTAACATCAAAATTATCTAGTAAACTGTAGTTTTATATTTTAAAACTTTGCTTGATTGCCTCCATCCTCACTTTACCTTTCAACTGGAATTGTTAAAATTTTGGCACAGATGCAATTCTAAGAATGTTTGTTAGTGTGAATGATACTCTTGTTTTGGTCAGCCCTGCTGGTTTTTGCGGTTGCCAACAACATAAAGGACTCAATTAAAAACTCCATGCGGGGTTACTTTTTGTTATTAAATTTTTAACATATAAAAACTATTGGTTTTTGTGGTTGTATAATAAAAAAAAATTAAAAGTCTAAGATTATTTCTTATTTTTTTTATTTTTAAAAAGGTTTTAATTACAAACTCACAAAGTTCATGTTGATGAGTTGTTTTGAATGCACCCCAGAGACACATGTCAATTAGAATTTTAAATTAAAGTGAATAAAGTGCAAAATATCATAATTTTGCTTGTTTATAAATTTTTATTTAATAAAAGAAAATTTTATTAAAGAGTTTCCTGAAATTTTTCTTTTTAATTTTATACATACAATCATTATTATGGAATTTACGATTGTATTCATAAAATATATAATTACTAGCTTTTTTATATATTATAAAATAGTTTAATTGGCTTGTATGATATGTGCGCGCATGTGAGTGTCATCCTATTAAAATTATGCCTGCATGCATGTGTACGTATGACGAGTATAAATTTCATGGTTTTTAACTTCATATTGCTGAATGTTATTTTAATCATGTTACATGTCAAATAAATGTTGTAAACACATATTCACAGCCTTGAATGTTTACATAAATAAAGGGTGTTTTTTATAGACGTATAGAACTTTAAGTTTGCATTACTGTTCAAGATGGCTACCGATTTAACAGATGTCAAGTGATTTATTCTCAGTTTGGTTTGGCAATTCATCATGAATTGACTCACGCCTGAACAACGCTTGCAAATAGTGCAATTTTATTTCGAAAACGAGATTGCCGTTGTTCCCGATTTTCATAAGCGAATTTTGTTCAGCGATGAAGCGCACTTCTCGTTGAATGGCTACGTCAACAAACAAAACTGCCGCATTTGGAGTGAAGCTAATCCTCAAGTGTATGTCGAAACAGTGTTATATTTAGAAAAACTGACTGTTTGGTGCGCTTTATGGGCTGGTGGAATCATTGGTCCGTACTTCTTCAAAAACGATGATGGCCAGAACGTTACAGTCAATGGTGATCGGTATAGAGCCATGATTACTAACTTTTTCATTCCTGAATTGAACAACCATGATGTCCAGGAGCTGTGGTTCCAACAAGACGGCGCAACATGTCACACAGCTCGTGCCACAATCGATTTATTGAAAGACACGTTTGGTGACCGCCTAATTTCACGTTTTGGACCTGTGAATTGACCTCCAAGATTTTGTGATTTAACACCACTAGACTACTTTCTGTGGGGCTATGTAAAATCATTGGATAAGCCACAAACGCTTGACCATTTGGAAGACAACATTCGCCGTGTTATTGCCGATATACGGCCACAAATGTTGGAAAAAATCATCGAAAATTGGACGTCCAGATTGGACTACATCCGAGCCAGCCGTGGCGGTCATATGCCAGAAATCTTATTTAATATATAATGCCACAAGATTATCTTTTGGATAAAAAAAAAATTCATGTCAATCGAATAATCCATTATTATTTTATTGCAATTTAAAGTTCTATACGTCTATAAAAAACACCCTTTACTTGTGTGACTACGTGTGCATATTTTCATTTACGACGTTTTTTTAACAATTGTTGTTTTTACATTTATCTTCTTTCTTTGTTTGTTATTTTTTATTTTCTCTATTTTCTGTATGTATTTCATATGAGTTGAACAATTTTTTGGGTTGTAAAGGGTGTTAAAGTAAGAGGACACTTTTTCATTTGTTTTTCATGAAATACATCACAGTATTTTGAGCCCCCAATTGGACAATTTTTGTGTATTCACGAAGCCACTCAGATGGAAGATGTTTTTTTTTAATTTTTCTTTAGTAAAGGGTTCCATTTTTAGTAATCGGAATAAGCGTATGTGACAGCTGCTAAGTTTCAGAGCGATCTGCACAAAAAATGAATGATGCTTAATGAAGGTCGTCAGGCAAATAAGCCAACTTATATAATGACAAAGCACTTATTTGTAACATTTGGAATTTTCAGGACATAAATTTAATATTTTAAAATTAATTTAGAAAAATCTAGTCCTATTCTAATAAAGGTAATCCTTTTCTTCGATCATCTCTTTTTATAATGTAAGAATTAATGAAAATATTAAGAATTTTGGAGAAATAGTTAATTTAAAAATTTTACTTTTGGGATTCAAATGTAAAATTTTTAAAAATATCTGATATCTGCTAAAAGAGTTTCTTTTTTAGTTGTGAAATATTTTTTTTTTTGATTTTATATGCAACTCGTTAAGATTGCACATTGAAAAAAGATAAACAAAATAAAAAGAAATATCATACAAGCTGATTGAAGCTTTACCCTTGCATTAGCTAAAATTTTTCTAGAGTTGACTTAAGCAGTTATTCTTTATTCCTACAAATGTTTTAAATCCGCGTATAGTAAGTTTGCATGAAGATTATTCTTTACAGGTAAAATTCAATAACTCACTGCAAACTTGACAGAGAATTATTGATTTATCTTTAATGATTAATGAGAAAGCTTTTTACTACATCATTAACATACACTGCTTAAAATGTGGGCCTATCAAATCCTGTCTAACAGACTCATTGTCATCAGGGCAGATATAGCTGGTTAAGGCTTAAAGTGGACTTGGGCCTTATCGTTTATTTCACCGAGCTGCTCAGATTTTCAATTCCTTTAAAAGAACTAAATAGGTAATTTTTTTCATTCATCGTTCTTTTGTAAGCTGAACGATGACTAGTAACAGGTCGTACACCGTCTGATAACTTGTTTTTTCTCGCTCCTGGCAACGCTGTTTGCCATCTCTGAAGTTCCACCTGTTTTTCTCCGAACTATAACTGTGGTATAGATTTTTTCTTTCTTACTTTTGCTGGTCTCCTTGTGGACTATGATTATAGTACCAGCGTTGCCAGGAGCTAGAAAAAAATAAGTTAAGTGGGCCCAAAAACAAAGATAGAAAAAAGTTAGGAAGCTAAAGCTTAAAATTCAAAATGTTCTTTATTTTTTATTAAAAGTATAATTATGGTTTTTATACGAAACCAAGAATAGAACATAAAATGAGAAGCATATTATAGATCAAACAGAAAGCAAAAAAGACTTAGTTTTGTGGAAAATATTTTCAAAAAGCATGAAAAAAAAATAATTTTTCCAACATTTTGCTTCATAAGTACCACAAAAATTTTCTAAATCAATTTTTAAAAAAATTTTAATTGCTGCACAGGTCTCTAGCAATAATTGGGCTTTTACAGATTTCAAAAATATCAATTAGTCGACGAGTTATAGCCAAAAAACCATATAAACAATATGCTGAAAATCGGCATTTGACAGCAAAGTTCGAAGGTCAATAAAAAAAAATTCGAACTAACATAAACAAACGCCGCGATACGGGTCTTCTACTTAAGCCTCTATTTTCACCCGTCACTCTCAGAAACGACCTAACTTTTGCTAACTTGAATTTGTTCCACAGTGTTATTTTTAGTTTTAACTTTAGTTTTTTGATTTCAATGCGATTTCTTTTATGATACTTAATTTGCTTTATCGTAATAAAAAGCGAGCAACCTCAGCATTACTAAACGACAGTACTACACAACTAAGTACTAAATTGATCAATTAATGATAGTTTTCTGCAACGATATTAAGTGGTTCGAGCAATTTCTCAATTTCCATATTAAAGTTTTATCGAAAATATTACTTTAATTAATTTGGTTAATATTTGCCCCCCAAAGCAAATGTAAACATATTTTTATACAAATATTATGCACACAAAACATAAATTTATTTAAATTCAATTTCGTAGTGTACAAAACAAACTAATTTGTGTTCTTGAATTTTCTTCAGCTTGTTTTCGATTTGGTTTCCTTTTTATAAAAAAAAAAAACTATTTAAGGTTACTTTGAAAGACAAAAAAGGCTAGGAAAAAGACTTAATATAGCCTTAAAAAGGCTAAAATGGTAACGCTGGATAGGATTTGTATTTTTTTATTAATTTTTTATTTAAATGTTTTTGAGACGAATAGTGTTTATCACAAGTCTGGTAATTATTTTTTGTGTATCCCATTTTTATTTATTTAATTTTCATGGCATGAACCTGGAAAGAAACAAAACAAATGGTAACTAAAAATCCTACTACAATAGAGAGTACATTGATTTTGACAGGTTTACTGCAGTCAGTGAGCTAGTCAGTTATTCATTCATTCACTTAAACTTTTATGAATGTGTGTTAGTTGATACGCGAGTAAATTTCTGTATAATTTACACAGATGCAGCTGTTACACAAGAACTTTAGAGTATAAGGGGGTGAATGGGCTAGAAAGGGTATAGCGTGTATGTGCATATACACCATTCATCAAAATGTATTTCTAGTCTATGTTTATGTGTGTGTCTGAGTGTAGGTGCGCGTTTTTTTTTGTCTCTTCTATTGTGTTTTAGTCAAAAGAGAAGTAATCCTTTTTTCGTCGTTGTTGTTGCATGTTTTATTTTGTTCACCCTATTCCTTTTGAAATTGTATTATGCAAAATTTCTTTTCTTCTTTTTAAATTTATTTCAATTTCTGTCAGTGTAGATGATATTTTCACTTCAATTTCCTACTTTTTCTTTTACTTTCAATCTGTTCATGTTTCTATTCCTTCATATTCATAACCATGCAAGTGTATTGTAAATTCATTTTTTGTTCTTAATATTCAGCATTATTTTCTTTGAAATGTAACGTTGTTGAGTGGTTTTATGGATATTTAAATAAAACAAGAAACTTTTGTTTGAAACACGTTTTTAAAAGTCTTTACATGTGCATACGTACTTGATTTTATTTAAAAAAAAATATATCATTTGTGGTAGTGAAATTTTATGTGTAAAAGAAAAAACAAATTTTTAAAAGTAGTATTTCATGGAAAGCTGAATTTCGCGACACTTTGTTTACAATTTAATATCTTAAGTAGAGATTTTTAAAAAATTATTCATCATACGAAAATATAAGAAAATGATGTACAGATGTAGCGGGTGAGCAATTTTATTCAGCCAAAACGATTTGTATGCACTTCGACACTTTAAATCTTAAAAGTTTATGGGAAATAAATAGAGACAAAATTTTTAAGTGGCATTTAAGCTTTTTATATTAAAAAAAGGGATACATAGGTTTTATAACATAACGCTATCCCTACGTTTACGTTCAATATTCAATTAGGGGACTTACACAGTAGTCATGAGGTCTTATGTTTTCAAAAAGTAACACAAAAAATATGGTTGCTCTTCATAAGTTTTTCAATTTTGAATTGACAAAATATTAAACACAGTAGAAAACGTTTTATTATTTTAGGACTTTTTTGGTTGAAGCACAACAAAAATTTTTTTAATTTTTCATAAAATAATATGACTTTAAGAACGTATCACTTATATGATACCAATGTGAATCCCCGAATTACTTAACAATTAAAATTCTATATTTCACGGAATTTTTTTTTTAATGTTTAACAATTTTTGCAAGCAAAAAATGTCTGTAGGTACTCAGTTTCTAAATATAAGAAAAACATTTAAGAACGCAAGACAAAATAAAATAAATTTAATTTAAACATTTGGAAAAATTGTTTAAATATTTAATTTTAGAACCATTTTCAAACAGATCTCGCTAAATTTCATTAGCAACTGTAAGATAGAAGCAACCGACAAATTGGTGTGCTAAATTTTTCCCTACGTCGTCTAGGAACTACAAAAAGTTGATTTCAACATCTACACAGATAGACAGACAGACATACGGGCCAACGAGCAATGCTCTTTGTAGAATATATGTACTTTATATGGCGGCACGTACCCTTCTTACTTACAGTAAAGGTTATGTACATAAATTCTTGATCCTTTCACTTCAGCATAATCTTAAACTGAAAACAGATATTGTTGTTATTTTTAATGTAAATATTTTATAAACTACGATCCTGAATTTCTTTTGTTTGATTCGATTTACAAATTCTCTCTTATTTTATTACAGCTTAGCAGTAAAAGAAAAGTCACATGTTTTGAGGTGAATAAAGCACCTTTCGCGGGCCTAACAAACGATAAGTAGCAAAATTTATAAATTGTCATTAGGGAATGCTCAGCTTAAGGAAATGTTTTAATATACCGATGGCTGCAAAATGAGAGATGGTAGTGCTGGGCTGGGAGTTTTAGCACTAAGAAATATAATTTCCATTTTACAGGTAGAGATGAATTAGATTAGTGCTTACGAAGAGACTACTCCTTCCGGTCGAGGTACGTTTGTATAAATTTTTCGATGACTTGACGAAGAAAAATTCACTTACTTTAGTATGGATATCGGGTAACAAAGGTCACAAGAGCAATGAAATCTCGGACTACAAAGTTAAAAAGTTACCACTTTTATAAGCACAGAAATCTTCTTAAGTTGAAAAATAACTTTATTCGTCGCTCACTACGCTAATAAATAGGGTCTACAAAATTGCTGGCTAGCCCAAAGTAAGCACACGGGAGTAAAGAAAACTCACTAACGCTACAAGCAAAAACAAATCACTTGGTTACTGCGGTCAAAATAAATTTTTTGTGACAGTGCTCTAATGTTGTAAATCTTCTTTAATCATTACGAATTCAAAGGTTTCCTTAGGTAATATGTCGGTCATGTGAAATGGTTGTATGTAGTTATGAGCTAAGTAGCGAAAGCAAGTCCAAATTAGAGCATTACAGTGAGTGATTCCCACATTTTCCAAGTGCATCAATATTGTGCAGTGTCCGGTCTTGAATCCCATAACACTGCGAATTCCTCACCCAGTTAAGGCCAATAAATAATTTTTTATCTTTTGAAAAAAGAATGCCGTGCATACTTTAACTAAATATACACTTATTAAAGCAGAGGTTATTTTAAACCTTAGCACAAGTCACATACAACCCTACACTCAACTGTATATCCAATGAACATGAGTAAGATTGGCTTGTTACATGATGAGTCCTGTTATTTTTGTCAAGAAAGACAGGGAACGTGAGCATTCGCCCACTGGTGGGAAGACGTAAAGAGAGTGAGTACAATGTTCGCCTAAGAGGAATCCCAAATTCTAAAATTAGCGAGGAGTTTTGATTTGTTTAACTTAGGAATTGGATTGCATAATAGATCTCACAGGTCACGGTATTATGTAGACTTCTGCTCCGTAGTTCATTTTAGTGACCGCTTTTCTTAGTTCAAAAATTAAAAAGGAATAGTTCGTTCATTTAGCTCATTTGATCTTTTGTATCTTTATCACTTAATACTTTTGACTGTCATTGAACGTTCTTTATTTTGTAAAATGATATCGAATAGGGTTTGACAGGAATTTTTTACGAAAATAGAAAGCAAAACAAAAAAAATTTTGTTTTAATAATGTAATTCAAAAGTATTTTAGGCACTATGGCTAAAAAAAATTAAGTTTAAATTTTAAAATCTTAAAATTAAGCTTTTTAGCATGCATAATACATTTTCTCTTCTTCAGTTTATTTGTTTTAAATACCATTTTGTAAAAGAAAATAATTTGAAACTTTCGTTCCTTCGTCATTGTTTTCGTTTAAGTTTAGTTCGTTCGTTCGTGAACTATAGGAATTCAAAACACGGACTAGTTCATTCATTTCAAATAAGTGAACTATTCAATAGTAATAACGAACTATTCAATAGTACAATATGAATAGCTCGTTCGTGTACTACCCAATACTAGTATTATGATAATCCGTGTCGTTAGTAATAATAATTAGGTATGAATTACTGAGTATTTATGTTAAAGAACCTGTCATTATGCTGATGAAAAAGCTTTAAACTTTTACTAGAATATTTTGCTGTGTGTGTTTAACATCCGTTTCATGTGTATTTTATCTAAAATTACTTGTAGTAATTTATTATATTTAATTTTTATTTACTTGAAAATACATTTATTTTTAAATTTCATTATTTACACCGGAAATTATTCGTCATTTAAATAAATTGCTTTTCTATATTCTATTCTCAATAAGCTCTAGAGAGTTTTCTTACATAAAAATAAAAACAAATTATTAAAATAAAAAGATAAATTTATAAATATAAATGTAGAAATGCATATTTAACCATTTAAGCAAACGTGATCACATTATGTCTTACTTTATTTTTGCCTTGTGCCTTTTCCCATTTGACATTTGAAATACGTATACGAGTATATAAATTTATTTTTTTCTCTTTCCAGTAAACAGAAACGTAAAATTATGTGCATTTTTATCGTTTGAGTTTGAGTGATGAATGAATGTTGTTTCTGTAAATTTCTGTAAATTTACTATTGCGACTACACTTTAGTCGCATGTACTTTGTTAGGAGTGAATAAAAAAATTACTCAACATGTGTATGGACTACTAAAACATACAAACAAATATACACTAATACATAGAGAAACCTCTGAATGTATTATACTTGTTGAAATGAAAATCCTTTAGTATCTATTTAAAGTGGTAGAATTTATAATTTTTTGCAAAACTGAGAAGTTTGCATTATTTTCTCTGAATTCTGTAATTAATTTAAAAAAATTCTTTATTTTTCAAGTAATGAATTTGCCTGATTATATTAGGTCATATTTTGAGTGGCTTTGTTGTAATGAAAGTAGCGATATGTGGCAATGCCGGCTATGTTTTGACAAAAATTCAACTACGACAACGACAGTCGTAATAAGACTGGTTGAGTTGTAAGACACAAATATTTATGTGTCATTAGAAATTTGAATTGTTTTCGTTAAAGGAATATTTTAATTAATATAATTAATAATTTTCATTAATATCAATGAAATTGTTTGGCAAATTAATTAAGCCCATTTCATTTAAATAATATCAATGTTTTCTTTGAACTTACAGAAACATTTCATATAATCAGTGAAGCAATATTAATAAGTTCGTTTCATTGGATTTACAAAATATACTTCTTTCACTGTACATTTATTTCTCTGATCTACTGCCTTGTGTCTTTGTGAATCTATGAGTTGATAAACAATTTACTTTCCGGCTTAAGGCCGGACATTCAAATACTTCAGGCATCTAGCGAAGTTTTAAAAAATCTACAGTTGTTTTTTTTTCTTGAAGCCCGATAGAGATGTATATTTTAAAAAATAACGCAAAAAAAACTAAATTTTAATAAAAAAAATTTTATACAACAGTTAAACACAAGATATTAAGATTTCTGCATCAGCATGATTTTAAACCGGTGCAAGCCAAGACCTTCGAGCAAAATTTTCAAGCTGGTTCAATGTAATCTTCTTCCACACTTTCGTTTACAACGGTGATATTCTTTTCATTATACAAATTTCTGCTGCGTGTTGCTCTGATTGCATGATATAGAGAGTTCGTGTATTGAAACCTATCCACAGAATCTGTATATGATTATACATAAAATACAAACTTATTTTTGTGTGGAATTTCCTGAACTTATTATCGAAACTTAGAAAACCCCATTTGGGTTTCGCTAGTTTAGCTACTATTCGGATTTTATTGGCTTTAATTTGTCGAAGAACATGCAAATTTTCTCACAGTTATATCTCAAAACCAATTTGAATTTTGTTTTTCTGTCGCCGATACAATGGTACCTATAGACTAGTGGAAAAAAGTGTAGAACAAACTAAAAATGATGAAAAAAATTCATCTAGTAGCTCAAAACTGCTAAAATGTTGAAAAAGTTAATTTTTTTATAACAGAATGAGCTGCTGAGGTAGTCTGGCACTAGTCCCAGGAGCTTCTTTAGTCCTACATCAGTTACGAGATTACATTTAATAAAAATAAATAATACTCTTGTGGTTGTTGTTTTCTAATTGGTTGTGGTTGCAGTTTTAAATTATTTATTTTATTTATTTCATTGAAACAGGTTGAAAAAATTTATCTTTTTCTATATTTTTGAGAGATTATTTAGATGCAGTTTTTTCCTGTTCGTTTGTTTTAAAATTTTTTCTCTTAGTCTATATGTAGCTACAATTGCATGCTGGCTAAAGCTTTCTATAAACAGTAAACATCTGGTCAGGTTGTTGGGTTCTTTGCAGTAAATATTGGGATTATAAGGAAGAATCAAATCTTCCTAGTCCCGCGGACTAGTCTAAAAGTTTATAAAGAATATATTTAAATGTACTAAGATTTCCTGGAGAAGAAGAAAAAGAAGAGATTTTATTAAATATTTAATAAAATTAAGAATTTATCCACATACTCGTTCAAGTTAGCTGGTGTGTAAAAATCAACTTGTATCTGGTAGTACTCACTTGCATGGATGTTCTAAAGGAACTTGATTCTAAATGTTGCTAGTTTTGATGTTATTTATAATACATTCTTAAGTGCATGAGTATACTTAAAATATTGTTGTAAAAAATACTATTTTTTCACAGTGGCGAAAGACAAACACTAAAAAATATTTTAATAAACAAAAAGTTTTCTTTTTTGTAAATTTTTTCCACTTTAAGTATTTTTATAAATAAGTGAATATGTTTTTTGTGGTTTTAATGAATTTATACCTTCCTTTGTGTATCTTGCTTCTGAGTTTTGTTCTATATACAACAAACAAATTAACATGAAAATTATATTATTCACAAATACATTTATTTATTTTACGTGTATAGTTTGCTTTTAAATAAATTAGAGTAACAATAAAAAAGATTTTATTTATTTTTTATTTCTTTCTGTTCTTCATTCAAGAAAAATTTCTGGCAATGGCACTTTGTATTTTCCACCATTTTTGGCTCAATATTATCGCTCAGATGTGCATGAAACCACGTATCGTTGCCGTGCTTCCAATGAAGTCGGCACAATATTGAGTCGCAATGTTCACGTACAAGCAGGTAAATTAAATTATTTAATATTGTTTACCTTTTATTTATAATAAAAAAGAAAAATATTGCTAAAGAAGAAAGCATTGTTTTGTTGGTTATTGTTGCTGTTTTTATATATTGAAAATAAATGCAGTTTTATTTCATTTTCTTTATTTATATTATAATAACGCAATTGAAATATCCTTCAATAAATATTTATTTTTAAAAAAATCTTTTGACAAGCAAAAAAGTTTAATAACACTGTGAGACAAAAAGAAATACTTGGGAAGTGATATTTTTTTTCTGGTAGGTGCTGTCGAGTACAACAAGCATCTGTTTTTGGAATTTGGCAAACACCCCCAAAATCTTCAGTTTCAGGTAAAAAACCTGAAAGAAATGAATTGCATTATGTGATGCAATAGAGTAAGGCTATAGTATTCTCACAAGCTAAACATATAATTTTATTAAATAAGTCATAGTTGGGGAAGACTTTTTGAATATGCTCTTCTTATAATGAACGAGAGCATCCTTAAATAAATATTACTTAAAACGACCATCGTTTTTAATTATTAACGCTTTGATGTCAGAATTAAAGTCGATATAGCTAAAAATATTTTGAATATGAACTGATATCAATTTCAAGCCTTTATCGCTTTTGATTCGACCGTTGCAAATATTAATATTTCATATTGTTTTTATTAGCTTTGGATACATTTCATTTGTAACATGAAACAAAACAATGTGTGTGCGTTAGTTACTACATACTAATTCTACCTTACATTTAAAATTTTTTGGCTCAAAAATAACCTTCCGATGTTTTTTTGCTGTAATTTAAAATAGGAGGATTACTTTTGCGCCACCTTGTACCAGTATGGAATAAGCTTTTGCTCTTGATTTAACTCAATGCCCGGTTTGATTACGAATTATGCATTTTAGAGGTTCTGATATGTATGATCGTTTTAGTGCCGACGATGAATTATGTGAAAGGATTGCCGATGGACAATTTCTTTTGCGTTGGCTTACTAGCATAATATCAGACGCGTGTCGATCTTCGTTTGTTTTTTATTTTTTATGTATTCATTTTGAGATTTTATTTTGTTACCTTATTTTTCTAAGGCATATAGAACACAATTGTAATAAACTTTAAATGATTAAACTAAAAAATTCAACAATGGCATGTGTTTCATATTTACGTTTTAATTTTGTCCTATACAACAACAAGATACTAACTACTGCTTACTACTGTGCTCCGGCACCGGTATATAATACGCATATACTCGTACCATTTTTTAGTATAATGGTTGATTTCATAAAACTCTAACAACATGTCAGTTAGGTGTGCGCCTAACATATGATGCAAAAGCAATAAAGCCATTCCTAAATATGGAACTTGTATTAGGCCTAAATAAAGAAATTTGCTAAAAATCGTTCGGTTTGGCAATTTCGTAAATTTTTAATTGTACAAAATTCTATCATAAGAACAAACCAGTTTGAAATTGGAATTTATTGCTTCCGAGAAGCACTTATGTAAAGGAACGCTGAAATTACATGTGAACATTTGCACTTTATACATACGTATTATTTATTTAACTGAATTTCTCTTAATAAAGTATAAAAAAAAATAAAACCTTCATACTCAACAGAGCTTTGTGGCTTCAATGGTTAAGTGGCGGGTTAACTCTTCTTAACTGCAAATCCCTGATGTGAAACCTATTAATACTAATTTTTTTTTTATAGAATAATTTCATGCATTTCAGAATGTTAAAAATAAGCATTATGTGTCAGCTAAGACTATTGCTTCGGATAATAATCATACCTTATAAATGCGCTGTTTTTAGTGATTCTCTAACGTTGTGTCTTTTATTAAATTATTTCTAAGCAAGCATTAGTTTTTGTTGTGTTATGAGCACAATTATAGAAGTGATTATTCCATATTATGTTTTGAATTTGTTAAGAAGATATAATAAGCAAAATAAAATTTTTAAATAAGCAAACTTAAAAGAATAAAACAAATTCAAGATTTTTACTTAACTCGGGAGTATATGTTTCATGTGCTATTAAATGGAAAAAGAAAAGGGATTGATGTATCTGGCTTATAAAGAGAATATATGTAAAGCTACTGGTATCTTGTTATGAATTGGAGTATTAGCTGTGGAGTATTGTCCGATCCGTCTATATTTTATCACCATAAAATAAGCAGACGCTCAAGTAAATTAATTTTAAAACTTCTGTTACAACAATTATGAGTAAAATTATAACCCTTAGTACTTTCTAAGACCGGGAAAAAGCATCTAGTGTACTTGTAAAAAATCTGCTAATTGCGAATGTTGTTATCGTTGTCGCTTGTTTTTGATAAGATTATATAAAACATATGACCGGCATTATCATATAGTACCGTTTTCATCATGACAACGACACTCATAATAAGGTCAAATATAAATATTGAGCTTGTGTGATAAAAACAAAATTTAATTACAATACGTTATTCCCCAATATTTATATACTTTTTATGTAAAATATGCCAAATTAAATATTTTATTGTTTTTTAAAAAGACTTTACTTCCCATCTAACTATTATAAGTAAACAGTAACAAATTTTGCAGAACAGTACAAGCTACAATCAGTAAAAATATTTATCTCGAAAATTTGTATCCATTTTAAATTATTGTTTATCTAAAAAGTTCTAACACAGACATGAAGAGACCGCAAGAACACAAAAAATGAAACAAATAAGACTAACGATACAATTGAAATAAAAAAAAAAATTCTATTAAATCTGTTGGTCAGCTTTTGCACACAAATGAAGAAGTAATGGTCACCACCTACATGGCAATAAAACATCATTAGCCACCTCTGTAATAAGAACATGATGATGGGAATGATGTAGCATATGCAAGTTGTTCTGACAAATGTTTGTGGTGAAATGACTTGACAATCGGAACGATTATAAGGGAAAATTTGTCAAAGTAATTTTAGTCCAATGCAAAAGTATGACTTCAATTATTGAACAAATCAAACAAAAACGACAAAAAAAATAAATCTTATTCAGTAATTTCCTTTTAGTTGATTGCTAAAATTTCCGGCTTGTGTGCCAAACACTAATTTGTCAGTTAGTTAGAGTGAACTTGTAATGGAATTGTTTAATAGATTCTTAAGCTCTTGTGAAGGTGTTTTATACAAATTTATTTTTAGGATACTGCAGAGAAATTGTTATTAAATTTAATTATGTTTAAGGGCCAGTATTACAAATAAGCCCTAACTAAAAGTAGAATCTGTCTGGATATGTTATCCCTGAGAATGAAGATGGCGCTTAGAATCATCACTAATTGGATTAAGTCAGTGGGACCAAACGTCAATCCAACGAAGACGGAACTTGTATTATTCAAAGGTAGAAACAAAGTTCCTGCATTTAGATTGCCAAGCTAAACGGTTCGGAACTGAGCCTTTCTGCTATTTCAAAATACCTGGTAGTGATTCTGGATGGGAAAGCAAATGCGGCGATATACGCCTGTAGAAGGGAAATAGGGACAAAATATGGCTTAAGTGTTTGCAACGTTCACTTTCTATTCAAGATGGGGATCCAGCCCATCTTGTTTTATAGAGTCGTAGTATGGTTGGAAGCACTAAACATGACTTCCAACCGATCCCGATTTGAAGGGATTTTTAGATGCAGGGCCATTTTGATGAGAGGAGCCATGAGATCAACGCCAAATAAGTCACTCTTCGCGATGCTAAATTGGCTGCCAGTTGATCTATAGGCTGAAAAATTGGCACTACTTGCGTCCGTGCGATTGCATGCGGCGCGAGAGTGGAAAGATATATCATGGGGACATTTGGACATAATTGGTACTTGAAGCGAAATAATTATTTTATTGGCTATGTCACTCCAAGACCATTTGTACAAAGGACCTTCAGATTCGCGGCTTCGGACGAAATGGAAATCTCAGTGCAATTTTTTAATCTAAGAGAGGATCTCGATGTCTTCACTGATGATATAAGAATAGTTTTGCAGCTGGTAGTAGAGTCTATAGAGAGGAGTCTGAAACTAGTATTTCCTTAGGACTTAACGATCAGTGCAACATTCTACAAGCTGAATTTATGGCAATAAATCAAGCAGCAGGCTGGCATGATACCATGGAATATTTGGATTTAAAACGAAAGTCGGGCTTTAATTAGGTGCTTGGTGGGTATTTATTCGAGTGCGATCTGATCGGTGAATGCCGGACATCCTTAAATAAGATAGCGGAATATTCAGTGGTCACCCTCATCTAGATGCGACGACATAGGACCGCAGTATTTAACTGTAGCACGGATAACCTGTCAAAGGAAGGGTAGAGGCTGCGAAGGCAAGATGCTAATACTCCCTGCAGCATCCCTCTATCGGTCTGTAAGAAGCAGAACGAAAGCTTATTTTTACGAAAGGGCACAGTTCAAATGGACACACGAATGGACGTGTAATACGGCGAGGATGATCTGGCCTACACTAGATAGCAATCGTTGTAGGGTTTTATTGGGACTCCAAAGAGCCCGATTGAGAAATGTGCTGGCTGTAGTAACAGGACATTGCAATTTTGCAATATAACGATTACTGTAGAACTAGTCGAGACGAGGAGGACGAGGAGACTGTAGAACATCTTTTCTGCCGGTGTTCAGCCTTAGAAGAGTGGCGCATGTTTCACTTTGTTGAGCGACGTCTGCAGGGTCGAAATGCTATATGGCTTCCTTAGAAGCACATTCTCTATCTGTCTTCTTATTTATATCCTTTTCTTGTGATAAGAT
This sequence comes from Thelaira solivaga, assembly GCA_947397855.1. Taxonomy (NCBI): domain Eukaryota; kingdom Metazoa; phylum Arthropoda; class Insecta; order Diptera; family Tachinidae; genus Thelaira; species Thelaira solivaga. Next base: position 40,213,666 of record OX377610.1, read on the forward strand.
TAATTTTGTTATTATAATAAAGTACGAGCATGTATCGAATGTAAATTCAAATCCTTCTACATTAATTTATTATGACTAAAATCACACGTCTATTTATAGTTTTCATTTGTCTTAATACAACTACAAAATGAATTTTACATTGCATTTCTTACTTTAAGCAAATAAATATTAAAACTGTTTTCATTCATCTAACTCTTGCACGTCATGAAAGTGTTAAAACGTTGTTACTTTTCAATTCCTTTAAGCTTAAATATGAAATACTGCTTACTGACTGTGTTGTAAATATAAATTTTGTGTATGGACAGAAATAGCTTAAAGGTAGTATTATGACAGAGAAAAAAAGCAAACGTTTGCTTTAAGTGTTGACATCAAAAGAAATTTATAACTTATCAGAGCCAGCATCTGCAATATAAATAAACAGCAACAGCACCATCTGCAGCTAAAAGGTTTACACTCGTACATAAAGGAAAATAATCATTGTTATAGCCCAAGGATATTACCAGCATTCAATGTATAATGATATCCACTTTTTATCATGTTTTACTCTGCGTATTTTTAATTTAATTTTTTTTTTTAGTAACAAATGTAGTCGTACTACTTAAGCAGCTTAATACACGAACGATAAAAATGCAAATAAAATGTTGAATACTACAAGATTTACAATAACACAAAACGTAAAAATAGTTTTCTCAAAAAAAAAAAAAAAAAAAAAAACTACATATTGACCGAAAAGTCCTTATTGAAAGTTCTTGCACATATACCGAGTTATACATTCTTCATGCATTATATTTTTTAATATGACCAGATACAAATAACAAATAATTATTATGGCTGGTAAACACAAAAATGAAATGTATAACTTTAGTTAATTCTTTTAAATTGCTCAATTTTTGAAAACATTCAGTCCTTCATTGGTTAAATTTTAAGGGTCGATGTTGATTTTGAATAAAACACAAATTATTTATAAAATTATTATCATTTGTTTTTATTATGATAAAACGATATGGAACGAAATATCGGTCAAATGACCGCCGCGACCTCGGCGGCATATCTCCATCCGATGGTCCAAATTTTGGATGACGCTGAGGCATAATTGAGGTTCAATTCCGTAAATGTGCTGAATTGTCTCATCCTTTAGCTCTTGAATTGTTGATGGCTTATCGACGTACACATTTTCTTTCAAATAACTCCAAAAAAAGAAGTCCAACGGTGTCAAATCACATGATCTGGGCGGTCAATTGACATCGGCACCACGTGAGATAAAACGGCCATTGAATTTGTCGTGCAAAAGAGAAATTGTTTCGTTAGCTGTGTGGCAAGTGGCACCGTCCTGTGGAAACCACATATCGTCCACATCCATATCTTCCAATTCGGGCCATAAAAAGTTCGTTATCATCTCACGATAGCGAACACCATTCACAGTAACTGCCTGACCGGCCTCATTTTGAAAAAAAATACGGCCCGATGATGCCGCCAGCCCATAAACCGCACCAAACAGTCACTCTTTGTCTGTGCATTGCTTTTTTGACAATGACTCTTGGATTATCATTCCCCCAAATGCGGCAATTCTGCTTATTGACGAATCCACTGAGGGGAAAATGTGCCTCATCACTGAAGATGATTTTCTTTGAAAATTTATCATCCACTGTTGCCATTTCTTGCCACCATTCTGACCATTGAAGACGTTTGGAATGGACAAGAGGCTTTAGTTCCTTAGTCAATTGCACCTTGTATAGCGTGTAAATGCAAGTCTTTATGCATAATGTTCATCAACGACAAGCGTGAGAGGTGCAATTGTTGGGCACGACGACGTATTGAGGTGGATGGGCTCTTCAGCCACACTATCGGGAACAGCAGCAATATTTTCTGCAGTACAAGTTGTACGAGCATACACTGGTGTTTTCACATCTCCTACAGACCCGGTTTGCTCAAATTTTTGAACGATTTTTGCGACTATACGCATAGTTGGACGATTAAATTGACCGAAAACATTACGAAGTGCACGATATGCATTTTGATTAGAACGCCCATTTTCATAATAACCCTGAATAACTTTAACGCGTTGCTCGATTGTGTATCTTCTTTGATTCAAATTGAGAAATGTCAAATGAAATGCAGAAAAAAAATTGAAGTGCTTCACATTCAACATCGGCCCTTAAAATTAAACCACCCTTTACATACATAAAAAAACTTCACAAAATTCAATCTTGTTGACATAGAGTTCCAGCTTATGAAAATCCTACAAACTTGTCACAAATGCCTGTCATAAGTATTACTTTTATATGCACACTGTCACACATGTGGGTCATAATTGCAGTTTTTGACCGATGTAACGACCATTATTTTCTAAATTGAAGTAATGTAGATATAAAATTAATATATAACTAACAAATTTTTATATTTGTGTAGTAAATTTTATAATCCTTTTAATCTTGTATTTCAAGTTTTAATTACTTTACTGTAATTATAGTTGGTGTTAAGTTATTGTTATTGTTTTAGATTATAATTTTGCAGTTTTAAGAATACCGTTTTTTCTGTATATAAAAAAAAAAAACGTTTAAATAATCTTTTAGCTTTCAAATCGGAATTTTCTTTCATAAAAAAAATATATATCATTCATCTGGCAAGAAAAAAAATATGTACTCGTATTGACAGTGGCGCTATTATTTGTAAACATAGAAAAGAACTTCGGATGTGAGAATTAAATTTGTTTTCAAACAAAAATTCAGTTGTGCTAATCAAATTTTTTAATCTTTGCAATAGTAGTTCAGTGTTACAGCTCGAAATGTTATATTTTTAACAGAACTAATTTTTGGCCTGTATTATCGAATTCTAGTTGCTACAACTGAAAAATTATTTTTTGATTGGAAACAAATTTAGTTCTCACAACCGAAGTAGTTTTCTGTGTGTATTGCCTTTATTTTCATTTAGCTTTTCGATGTTTCAATTCAAGTATTTTAATGTTTGCCAAGAATCTATGAGAGTAATCCCATGAATATCGGAAAAGCTTGCGTGAAATGGTTCATATAAATGTGGGGTTGAAATTAGAATGATAACTATCACACGACAGATGATGGCGAGTGAAAAATAAGAACATGAAGAATTTACGATAAGATGTGAGATTAGAAAGACGTACGATGGAGCCAACATAAACGTGTTCAAATAATTAACTAATTTTTTAAATATAATTAATTATTATTGAGCTTTAGTCTTTTTTAAAAAAATTATTTATTATTTTCAATATTTCACTTTCCTGTGGAAAGCTTCGTCAGGCAAATTATAATTAATAATAAATATTTAAAATTTATAATTTTCCTGACGAAGCTTTCCACGAAATATTGAAAATAATAAACAATTTTTATAAAAAAGACTAAAGCTCAATAATAATTAATTATATATATAAAATCAAAAGTCTAAATAAATAAATATAAAAATTTAACTAATTTATAATATCTTAATTATTCGATGTTCTTATTTTCATTTTATGTAAAATTTATTTGAGCTTAAGATCTTTTTTATTAATTTTATTAAAAGAAAAACCAAATTTTATATAAACTAAAATTTTATTCTAATAAATTTATTTTTTCTTAAAACAAAATAAACTAAATGAATACCATATAAATATTGTACTAAACAGATAATACATATTCAAGATAATGTCTTGGAAAATTATACATATAGAAAACCTAACATTATTGGAACTAATGTATTGTTTTTATAACAAAAGCGATCAACCCGTCTAGAAATTTTATATGAAAAGTGTCAAAATATTGAGTGTTTATCATGCAATTTTTTTAGACGATTTCATCGATAGTGTTATAAAAACAGCACACAAGCTCCAAAAAGGGTTAACATTAATTAAAGGGTTAAATTAATATTTAGTTGACTAAAAATGTTATCAATATTAAAATCTTTTTCTGAAATATTTAACAAAAAAAAAAAAAAAAAACAAAAAAATAATTAAAAAATTATGATATCGAAATTGAATGTCAAACTAAGCAAGTACGAGTAAATAACAATAAATTTGCTTTTTTTCAACACATAAATATGAGCTTCCATTTGGTTTTATAATTTTTTTTTTAAGCAGAAATATTGCTAAAACTTATTTTCAAACTGTAATCCATATTTCAGCGCATTTATTTTTTTTTTGTTGAATAGTTGTTGATGTTGGCATTTCATAAATTTTTTTTTATTATGTAAAAATTGTTATAAATTTTTCATTCAATTCATAAAATTTTCATTATTTATCTCATATTTGCAAAGTAAAACTACATATTGTGTTGTTGATATGCATTTATGCAGTTAGAGCTTTTTTTTGAAGAGTTTTATATACAAACAAAAATCTTAACACGGCATTTCACTAGTTTTAGAGAGAAAATTTGTCTGTGTCACACTAACAATCCTTGAATGTTAAGACACACACACACACACACGTTTTCACTAATAAAGGGTGTTTTTTATAGACGTATAGAACAACGATGGATTATTCGATTGACATGAATTTTATTTATGCGAGAGATAATCTTGTGGCATTACATTTTAAATATGATTTCTGGCATATGACGCCACGGCTGGCTCGGATGTAGTCCAATCTGGACGTCCAATTTTCGATGACTTTTTCCAGCGTTTGTGGCTTATCCGCATAGACCAATGACCTTACATAGCCCCACAGAAAGTAGTTTAGCGATGTTAAATCACAAGATCATGGAGGCCAATTCACAGGTCCAAAACGTGAAATTAGGCGGACACCAAACGTGTCTTTCAATAAATCGATTGTGGCACGAGCTGTGTGACATGTTGCGCCGTCTTGTTGGAACCACAGCTCCTGGACATTATGGTTGTTTAATTCAGGAATGAAAAAGTTAGTAATCATGGCTCTAAACCGATCACCATTGACTGTAACGTTCTGGCCATCATCGTTTTTGAAGAAGTACGGACAAATGATTCCACCAGCCCATAAAGCGCACCAAACAGTCAGTTTTTCTGGATGTAACGGTGTTTCGACATACACTTGAGGATTAGCTTTGTTTGTTGACGTAGCCATTCAACCAGAAGTGCGCTTCATCGCTAAACAAAATTCGCTTATGAAAATCGGGAACAACGGCAATCTCGTTTTGTGCCCATTTGCAAGCGTTGTTCAGGTGTGAGTCTATTCATGATGAATTGCCAAGCCAAACTGAGAATAAATCACTTGACAGCTGTTAAATCGGTCGCCATCTTGAACAGTAATGTCAACTTAAAGTTATCTACGTCTATAAAAAACACCCTTTACTTACCACTAAAATTCAGTTTTGAATATTTTGTACGTGTACAAGCAGCTTTAAAACTTGATATCGTAATCAGCGTTGCCAGAAGCTAGAAAAAAATAAGCTATATTTTCCTAAAAGATACGCTACAAAAGGCTAAATCACGCCGAACAAAAAATAAAGTAGAAAAAAGTTACAGCTTAAAATTTAAAACTTTTTTAATTCTTTATTACAATAAGAATTTTAATTATAATTTTTATAAAAAAAAAACATGACATCAAAAACCAAAGAAAATAATGTCGTTTTCCACATTGCCTTAAATACTTATGAATTCAATTGTTTTTTAACTTCAATGTAAAAGATTAATATATAAAATTACTTTAAGTAATAATTAATTTTTTTAATTTTTAATGCGATTTTTATTGTGATATTTCGCTTGTTTTATCGTACTCAAAAGTGAGCAACCTCAGCATTACTAAACGGTAGTACTAAATAACTAAATGCTAAATGGAACAATTAATTAATCAATTAGGAATAAAGTTAATTTTTATTTAACAAATTAGAAGCCAAATACTTTTCTTTACTTAGGAAATTATCTTCATTCGAATAATTTATCAATTTACATATGAAAGTTTTATCGAAAATATTCTTTAGCTAATTTGGTTTCAGTCTCAGTTTTTTTATGTATGATTTGTTTGAATTTTTACAAAAAAGGTTATAAAAAAGTTTTTTTGATAAACAAAAAAGGCTAGAAAAAAAGCTAGAGACTAAGTCATACATTTTGAGGCTAAATGCGAGAAGAAAAAGAGGCTAAAATGGCAGCATTGATCGTAATCAAGAAATAGAAAAACCTGCAATAAAATTTTTTTTTATACGAGATCTATACCACGACTTGATACGATTTTGTAGGGTTATGAAGAAATTTTTAAGATATGAAATTGAAACCCCTTGCTGGTAAATTACATTTTTATAAAAATGTCAGAAAAAAACGTATACTTTAAGAGTACTTAAGTATATTTTTCTTTAATACATACTTTAGGTCTACTATAGACAAGTCAAAATGCCGATTTCAAATTTAAAATATACTGAAGTTGTTTTTAAATAATTTACAAACAGAAAAGCAAACAAGCAAACCGAAAAAAAATATCCTGTCATAAATAAAAATAAAATTAAGTAAAAATTCCAAATAAATTATAAAAAAATATTTTTTATAAGCAAATTAAAAAATGTTTGCATTACAAAGCGTCTACAGAGATTTTGAAATTCTCGAGGACTTAAGTCATAAAAAAATTGAAAATATACAAACAACGATTTGCGCTTTTTGGTTTTTATGACGAGGAGTTTTAAAAAAAATTTAAATTACTTTTCAGTTTTTTTATTTTTAATGTCACTTTTTTATATTTTGCTGCATATTGTATACAAATATTAGTTGATATATTGTTAAAGTTGATTCAACTTAAAATCTACTTTTGTTTTGTCTATAGTACTAAAATTATTAGTAACAGCTTTTAATTTTTAGGTTGTTTTTAAAAAGAACCGACTTTATTGTTTGACTATTAAAACCTTTTTATTAAGTTAACCATATAAAAATATTTACTCTACCAACATAGAAAGTAATTGTATAAATTTTTATTTATTTTCTTCAGGTTTCCATAGCTATGGACTACAGTCGTTTTCCACAGTCAAAATCAAGTTTGTTTCAAATTCATGCAGTGCGAATTAAGTTCATAACACAAATTTATCTTTTTTTAGTTTTATTTGTTGTGTGTATTCTGCAGAAAATGCAGTTACTACAAACACTCAAATAAAGTATTCTGCACATATGAGTAAAACTAGTCTAAAAGTAACCCAAGAGAAACAGTACTTAAAACTAAATTAGAATAAAAACCAATTTTCAAAATAATGTATAATACTAATGACGTTTTCTTTTCTAACAAAAATGTTGCATATATTTTGCCATCCAAGAATGTTTTCGTTCTGTTGTCAAAAAAAATTTTAAATCAAAATTGTGTTATTTTTCCAAAATGTTACATATAAAAGATACAAAAATTGTACTGCCCTTTTTTACAACTGTGTCAAATACTTGTTTGCACAATTAAGCAAGTTGTTTAATTTGTATTTATATGAAAATGGAGATTCAACATTTGCTCCATCAAGATATTCTTCATAAAAATCCATTATGGGTCACTTTTTAAGAAAAATTTATTTTTATTTCATTTTAAAGAGCCCATTTACGACGACAGCATGCTGGGGCAATCAAGTAATTTTTGCCGGTGAGTGATCGTGTATGGGCTTGTGTTGTAATTATACCAGCTGCTGGTGCAAAATCAAAATGAGCTTGATATTTTTGTGATTTCACCAACATGCCGATATCTTGTATTGTAAATTAACTCATTTAAAGCAAATTTTTTTTTTAAGTGACAAAACTTTTTGGGAGGAATTTTTTGATTTCTTTGAAGCGAAGATTATTGCAATCGTGACCTAAAGAAAAAATGCTACAACAAAATTTTAGAAATATTAAATAGAGAAAAAGTTGTGAAAAAATAAATGTTTTCCGTCCAAACTGTATCGTCATTTATTTCAACTTCGTTTAGAAACGATGCTTGCGTTTGATGGTGCAATCACAGCATGCTGTTGTCGTGTATGGGTCATTTTAAACACAAAGTTTTTTTATGTCAACATAATCATAATGGAGTTAACGTAATCAAAATTTGTTATATAAAAACTAATTTTTTTATTTAAACCGTGTAGCTTTAGCCAACCTGTTAAAAATATTACGTAATTTACAGGCAGAATATTGTTTAAGAATAGAAAATACCATACACGCACATAAAAATTATTAATCATATTTATAAATGTAATCAATCAACCTTTATTAAAGGAAAATTTAGATCAAGTTTGCATTATATTAAATTAAATCCAAATTATTAGGCAGCACGAACAGCGTGATTGCTTGTGTGAAAATAAAATTGCCTCTACCTGCCCAACATAGAACTACTTTATGACCACTCTATTCTTTATTTATTAAATTTTTCATTTATTAAAATAGACCATGTGGTCCAACACTTTCTACTGGGTATTGCAATAACTATTTATAAAAAAAAGGTGAATAAAACAACAGTTGAAAAAATAAACAATTTTACTAAAAAAAACTTGTGTTTGTTTTTCGCTTAAAGGTCAGTTGAGAATGATACAGGTTTGTGTGATAATTTATTATTGTAATAAATTCATATCTGAATATTTAACTTTATGGCAACGTAAAATAAATATTTTATATTATTAAAGTTCCGTCTATTACTTTTAATATTTTATGACATCAACAAACTACATGATATTAGTTTTTCAAGTGATAGTTTTTTTAAGACAAATAAAAAATATATTTTCATCAAAATATAAAAAGTCAGATATTTTAATACGTTAGGCAAAAATTAATCAAGATAATTTATTTACTCTTGTGGTGGATGTTAAAAAATATTTATTTATTTATTTTTATAAACGAATTTTATTGGATAGAAAATTTTATGAATTTAATATAATTTCGGCCATACAAGGCGCAATCTGAAACACAAATTTTCATAAATTTTTCGCAGCATATGCGGCCGTATTACTCCAATAACTCTTCGAATAATGACTGTCAGATGCTCAATTGTTTCTGGTTTATCGACGTAAACAAGTGACTTTACATCACCCAAAAAAAAAATAGTCCAACGATGTTAAATCACACAATCTTGTTGGCCAATACATTAAATTATTTTGTCATCAGTAAACCAATTGTAGCGCGCGGTGTGAAATGTGGCTCCGTCCAGGTAGAACCACATGTCAGAAAAATTAATGACAGCTAATTAACATAAACAAAATTTCTAACCACAGCTTTCACTATTAACAGCAGCGTTGCCAAGAAAATGAACTAAATTGGCTTTAGAAAAGGCTAAAAAAAAATTAAATCACACAAAAAAAAGCAAAAAAAAACTTTAGCTTAAAACTCAAATTTTTCTTGATTTTTTATAAAAAAAACATTAGCTGGCCCGGCAAACCTTTTTTGTCTTCAAATTTTATTTATATTGAAAAATTATTAAAAAGAGAAGAAAAATGTAAGTTGGCTTGTGCCAAATCGGTCTAGAAGTTCTCCGACTTGAGAAAAATTTTATTTTTATAAAAATTTTAGTTTTGTTTTGATGAAAATATAAAAATTTTTTATATTCGATCTTCTTATTCTAAGAAAGTACGACTGTGCAAGATGGGGTAAAAATTGATAGTAGATAAATATTCCATATACCGACTACTTCGCCATCTGCCGGATAGATTTGTGACGCTAAAGCTTTCAAAGCGTAACCCAAAGGCATACACAGAAATTTCATTCAATCGGTTCAGCCGTTTTATAGGAGTACAATGTCGAACACACGTACAAAAAGAAAAAAGAGATTAAAAAAAAGTCGTTTTCCACATGGCTTTAAATAGTTGTAAATGAATTTATTTATTTTTTAACTTCAATGTTAAAAAAATAAATATAAATATACTTCAAGTAAGAAATTAGTATTTTGATTTCAATACAATTTTGGTGTTAGATTTAACTTGCTTTATCGTACTAAAAATCAAGCAACCTCAGTATTACTAAACGATAGTACTAAAAGGTGATTTTATAAGAACTATCGGAAATTAAAAAAAAAAATAAATAAAATTCAGAAAAATGCATGAAATATTTATTTGGATCGATAGTTGGGTCGATATAATTTAATGTTCGAAGATTATTTCATGCAAATGTTGGCCGCGGCTGCGCCTCAAATGGTCCATCCGCTTAGTCCAATTTTTTCATACTCTTTCCAACATTTCGGCCGGTATCTCACGAATAATGTTGGCAATGTTGGCTTCCAGTGCGTCAATCGAAGCGGGCTTGTCCCTATAGACATTAGCCTTAACATAGCCCCACAAAAAATAGTCTAGAGGCGTTAAATCGCACGATCTGGGCGGCCAATTGACTGGTCCCAAGCGTGAAATAAACTGTTCACCGAACTCGCCTCTCAATTGGTCCATTGTTTCGCGTGCTGTGTGGCATGTGGCACCGTCTTGTTGAAACCACATGTCATGCAAGTCAAGCTCTTCCATTTTGGGCAAAAAAAAGTTTGTTATCATCGCACGGTAGCGCTCACCATTCACAGTAACGTTGTGATTCGCATCATCTTTGAAGAAATACGGCCCAATGATGCCGCCAGCCCATAATCCGCACCAAACGGTTGTTTTTTGTGGATGCATTGGTAGCTCTTGCAATGCTTCTGGCTGCTCTTCACTCCAAATACGGCAGTTTTGCTTGTTCACGTATCCATTCAACCAGAAATGAGCCTCGTCGCTGAACACAATTCTTCGATAAAAAAGTGGATCTTCATCTAACTTTTCAAGAGCCCATTCACCAAAAATTTGGCGTTGTGGTAGGTCGTTTGGCTTCAATTCTTGCACCAGTTGTATCTTATAAGGCTTCACACCCAAATACTTCCGCAAAATTTTCCACGTAGTGGAGTAACAGAGGCCCAATTGCTGCGAACGGCGCCGAATCGATAATTCACGGTCATCACCAACACTGGCCGATACGGCTGCGATATTTTCTTCAGTTCGCACTCTACGTAAGCGTGTTGGTGGTTTAATGTCCAACAATGTAAATTTGGTGCGAAATTTTGTTACAATAGCCCGAATAGAAGCCTCAGTAGGTCGATTAAACTGACCATAAAATGGAAGAAGCGCGCGATGAACTTTCTTAACAGAGCACGCATTTTGGTAATAAAATTCTATAATTTGCAAGCGTTGTTCGTTTGTAAGACGATTCATGATTAAATTATAGACCAAACTGAAGATGTTTGACAGTGACACAAGATACAAAACGTGCGTGAGCTGTCAAAACTAGTGTTGCCAAAAAGATAATAGCAAAAAAATCACTCTTTAGAAAACTAAATACTAAATTGATCAAATCCATGAATTCTTTTTTTTTATTTAATCGTAATTCTTTCGAACAAAATTTATGTATCGAGTGTGATAGTTTCCTGCAGTATTATTAAGGCATTTCGAAAAATATGTCTTCGTTATGAAGTACATACAAAGAAAATATTTTTCTTCAGACCTGAAATTACCTTTCGTTCACCAATTTATCAACTTACATTTCAAAGTTTTATCAAAAATATTATTGTAGTTACTCTGGCTACTCTTGTGTCTTACAAAGCCAGTTAAAAAAGATTTTTATTCAAACTAATTATATCGAATTCAACATACAAAATACAAATTAATTCCAATTCAAGTTCTGAGCTTATAGAATAAACTCATTGTCTCCCTCTAAAAGAAAGACGTGAAATGATGTTTGTATAAAAATTGTGTTCAGTCTTGAGTTTATGTATAATTTGTTTTCATTTCATAAAAAAAACTTTTTATTTTTGCTTTTTTTTAAGGTTAATTTGAAAATGAAAAAAAGCTAGAAGAAGCTAAAGGCAACATCATAAATTACGAAGCTAAGTGAGAGAAAAAGGCTAAATGTAGCCTCAAAAATGTTAGCCTGGTAATGCTGATTTACAGTAACATTCTGACTATTTTCATTTCTGACTACATATGGACGAATGTTTTCGATTTAATGGTGTTTCGACAAAAGCTTGTGGATTATTTTCACTCAAATATGCTTTATCGTAGAACAAAATTTTGAATAAAAATTCAACCATTATTTTGTTAAAAATATCAAAAATTTTCAAGTGCTCTCTGGTGTAGGTCTATCAAAAATCAAATGTCGAACCAAAATAAACAAAAAGTCATTATCAGCTATTAAATGGTTTGTCAAAAAAAGCAGTGCTGCCAACTCAAAGTTGTGCATCTCTAAAAAATACCCAAGAGCATGAATTATTTTTTACTTTATTCTCTCTTTTTTTCTAAAATTAATTGTGTTTTAGGATTGACAAAATATACGAGTATTTTAAGGTATATAAAACCCGACATTTCCAGAAGATTTTCTGTAATATTTTTCGACAGCCAACATATCATTTGATTTGTCTCTATTATAACCCAATGGAAATCTGAATATTTGGATTACAGCGTAAACAAACTTTAATTTTAAACTGCAATAACCTATACCAACAATAGAACAGCAAAACATTGTTTAAATACCTATGCTCTTATCCAAAAAAAATTAAAGTAGACTTTAAAGTCAACGTTATCGAAATTTTTCATATAATTTCACTTTAAAGTCTACGTCAACTGTTTTTTGGATAAGAGCATTAATATTTGAGTTATAAGTATAAATTTCAACCGTTCATTGAAATATTTTTGGAAATTCAACTTAAAATATACTTTTTTATAGTCAGTTTGTTGCTTTTTATTTCTTTATTCATATTTTTTCATACAAACACACAGTATTATTTTAATTTTTTTGTATTTTACTTTTAACATAAAAGTTAAAACCTGTTAATCCTTACCTGTTCATGAAAAGTTGCTGGTTTTCAATTTTTTGTTGGCTCATAAACGGAAATAACACTTTTGTTTTAACACATTCTCCATTTAAATTTTCATGATGTTTTTCTTCGTTTGTTTTCATATTGTGCAACTTTAATCGCATTATTTTTGTGTCATATTTTTTGAAAAACATAAAAATGTTACATGTATTATTTACAACTAAAATATATTTACATATTCGTACGTTCAAATGTATTAATTCTCATAAATATTCATTTGTTTATTTTTATGTTTGTATACGGTGTTCCGGTAAAAGTATACTTTTTGAATAATGAGTCGTTTTTGTTTTGAACAAAGTGAAATCAATGCCAATTTTCATCTACTCCGAAGAAGTCTATTTTCATATGAAGGGCTTCGTGAATATATAAAATTGTCAAATTTGGGCTCAGAAAATGCTCATGCAATCCATGAGAAAAAAAATGAGGTTTTTGGCCAGGCTTTACTTTTTTGTTACAGGAAAGTGATAATGGAGATCTTGTGGACTCAAGTGGAGGGCATATATCTATACAACATATGGTTTAAGCATGACATCTCTACCTAATACACAGCACGTTAAATAATCCATTTATTATTACATGAAATGGAAAAGTGCACTTTTATTTCGATACCCATTACATAAATACCCAACAAACGCAAAATCAGAATATTTTCTTTTGTTTGAAATAAATAGTCGTATGAGAGCAAACTAGGATATTCGATACAAGTTGAAATTGTTGCTTGAATTAAAAAATTTATATAGACATATGATTGCAATTATATATCCCTGCCCTTCCGCTCTCGGAAGAGAACAATTAATTTACTGGACTCAGTTCGGTTCGGATTTCATGACAGGACATTTCAGAGTATTTAAACACTTGGCTATTATGAGAATCAGTCAAAACGACTTCTGTAGGTTATGTAACAGAGGACAAAAGATAGCAGAGTGTATACTATAACGCCCTAATTTTGGCTCGTTTTCATTACTAAGGAAACCACTACCTAAAAGCGTCTGACAAAGCGCACAAATCATCAGAGATGTTTTTGAATTCTTAATTAATACAATGTTAATGAGATGGAGATGGAGCATGTACTATTCGCTGGTAGATACAAGGTTCCTGCATTTAGATTTGCCAAGGCTAAAAGGTTCGGAATTGAGCCTTTCTGGCAGTGCAAAATACTTGGGAGTGATTCTGGATGGGTAACTCTAGTGGAAAGTGAATGTTCAGGCAAAGGCATCGAGAGCACTTGCGGCGATATACGCCTGTAGAAGGGCCATAGTGACGATATATGGCTTAAGTGTTTGCAACGTCCACTGGCTATTCAAAATGTTGATCTAACCCAATTTGTTGGAAAGCACTTAGCATGACTACCAGGTGATCCCAATTTGAAAGGGTTTTTAAATGTATGACCACCTTGATTACAGGGGCCATGAGATTAACGCCCAAAAAAGCAGTCTTCATGATGCTAAATTGGCTGCCAGTTGATCTACAAGCTGAAAAATTCGCCATACTTGCATTCGTGAGATTGCATGCGGCTCAAGAATAGAAAGATATATCATTGGGACATTTGGACTTAATTGGTACCTGAAGCGAAAAAATTATTTTATTGACTATGTCACTGAAAGACTATTTGTACAGAGGACCTTCAGGTTCGCGGTTTCGGACGAAATGGAAATCTCAGAGCAATTTTTTAATCAAAAAGAGAATCTCGATGTCTTCACTGATGATATAAGAATAGTTTTGCAGCTGGTGGTAGAGTCTATAAGCAGGAGTCTGCAATTAGTATATCCTTAGGACTAAAGATCAATGCAACGTTCTACAAGCAATAAAGCAAGCAGCAGGCTGACTATTATACCATGGAATATTTGGCAGGAATATTCGCATTTAAAACGAAAGTCGAAAGGACATAGGACCGCAGTATTTAACTGTAGAACGGATAACGTGGCAATGGAAGGGTCGAAGCAAGATGCTTAATGAATGCTGGACTTAGAGAGTATTTGTAATATCATAATATATCTATTTTAGGTGACATGTTTAATCTCTTAATTTTAATTCTCTGTCCCTGCTAAAGATAGATTTTGTAATACAACGGTAACGGTTCAAAGAATTATTCTTGAATCGTTCTAAAGCATAAGAATAAAATCAAATTTTCAATAATTAGCCAATAATATATTTTTTTATTTGAAGTGAATTTTAGACCAACTTAAATATTTAAAAATTTTTTTTTATATTATTAATTTATTGCGGCTTAGTTTTGTAATCTCCGGTAATCCCGTAATAATCAAAGCAAGTACGGCCACTTAGCATTTTGAAAATATTTTAAAATATAAAAAAAAAAATTTTTAGCTTAAAAATCAATTTATATTAAGTCCGCTGGGTTATGCAAGCATTTACTTAAAAAAATTTTTTGTTTATTTCTTTGTAGTGGTGCGCCGACAATTTCATGTACATGTGGAAAATACTGAAGTCTATTTGGGAAATTCAGCATTGATTAAGTGCGCCATACCGGACTATGTGCGTACATATGTCAAAGTAACCAGTTGGCAACGTGGTGAAGAGATATTGTTACCGGATCTTTCGGATGTTGGTGAGTGTTTCATATTGCTTTCAGTTTTTTCTTGCTGACTGGGTTCTTTTACGTTGTAAACTAGTTTTTTTCTCTTTTCCATTTTTATTTTTGCCCATTTAAATTGCGAGTATGCAGGGAGTTTTTATACGTGTGTGAGATTTTGGTTTTTTTTTAGTTCTCTTTCAGTTAAGTTTTTTGTATTTGTTCAGATAAATGACCAACCGGCAGTTGTACTACATAAACAAAAACATTGATTATTTTGTCTGTTGTCTGCTGTTTGTTTACTATTTATTATTGTGTGTGTATGAGTGTGGGTAAATATATGTAGGAATATAACATGAAGATAAATAGTTTTAAATGATTATTGTGGATAACTTGTAGTTGTGCGTCCTTTCTTATGTATTCACAAATTTTATTGTTGGTATGTTATTGGGACATGTTTGTGTTTATCCGTTTGCTTAAATTTATGTTAACGCATTTTCATTTATTCCAGGCTGTCTCAGTAAGAATGTACTTTTGCATTAAAAAAAAAACACGTACATACTTCTTGAGAAAGTTGTGAAATTTTAAGAATTAGTTCCCTTTGCTTTCTCTTCCCATTATTTATTCTTAGTGGCGCTTTATGTTAAACAGAAATTAAAACAGATCATATGGCCAATTTTAAAAACAAAAGAATGTAAAAGAGAACACTGAAACAGAGTACTTACAATGTCTAATGGTTTACGGTATGTGATTTTAACGGACTTTTGTTAAGAGCTGTGCCTTGTTCCCAACTACAGTAATTTATATCATCAATTGTCATAATAAATAATTGGCCATCCTAGTCAGTGATAGACTTTAAACAAATACATTGATAGTTGTACGAGGCTCTTGTCCTCAGACTACTTCAACTTTGAGCTGTTGAAGCAGATTATCGGACAACTCACTCTTCTTTCACTTAATTATCTTTCATTATCCAACTGCCAATTACAAGACTTACAGCCATTACTGTTAGATGACGGCTAAAATGGCCCCGACCTGCTTAAAAGTTTGCCATCTAAAATTTTATCTAGTTATTGCCATTAATTATGTAAATAGACTCAAACCGAAAAATATTTCGACTGTCTATTGCAAATGTCAGTTCATTTGAGTTGTATGAGTTTGTGTGCGCTTGTCTGTTTATCTACAACGTCGCATTTATACAATTACACCCACTCATGTTTAAAAAAAATACGCCACAGTGGGTTTTTGTAAGCGTACATGTATTTGTGAATGCTGTTAATGTTTTATACTTTTTATAATTTTTTTCCCCGTCGAGTATATTTTTTCGTTGACATTTATTGGAAAATGTTTTCATGTCATCATGTGGGAATTTTCATGTTGTCCACTATTTTGTCTCTGCTTGTCACACACAAACACATCTGCAACATTTACTTTACATTTTCCCGTAGGATTTTCAAATATGTAGTTGTTATTATTTTTTTTTTTTTTTTTTGTTTTTTTGTTTTACTGTATTTGTTGTTGTGAGCTCTAAACAAGTTACACAAGTTGTTTTTTTTTTTCATTTGTTTCAAATTTATGTGTACGTTTGGTATCTATTGGTATTTGTGATTTTTCCTCTATTTTTTGGCATTGCATACCAGGATTCCATTCCATTTGGCTTAATTTTTTTTTTTCAATATCCCCAAAAGTAAAAGTACTCGTATGGATGGGAGTTTAGTTTTGCAGTATTAAATTTCGTTAGAAAAAATTATATTCAACTCCCAACAACAGCAAGTTAAAAGATATTTAATAAAAGTATTTAATGGTTTTAGTTTCATATCTTTATTATTTCAAGATTTTGCAATCATGACTTTTTACGTAGTTAATAATATAATATCAACTATTTGAATTAAAATTATATTTTTCTAAATAATTTCAAACAGCCATTTTTAAAAAATTAATGATTTTTTAAATAAAATATTTTCCAAATCTAAAAACAAATTCCAATTACATGTTTGATTAAAAGTCAGTGTAAAAGAGGAAGAAAAAGCCAGCAACAACATATAAAAAGTGAAGTAAAAATAATTATGTACCAACGTTAATAGTACAAACTTCCATTTTTAACATATATATCCAAAATGTGGTTCAATATTTCTCCATCATTTATAGAAAACTCAGAATATTGAAAAAAAATGTTACAATAAATACATTTCAAATAAAATGTTTTATAATCAGTCAAATATTAGCAGAATAGACAATATAATTTTGCATGTAATACGAAGCCACATTTTAATAAGCATCAGCTGCTAGGTTAATAATTTAATTTTAGCGTATAAATTAAAATATTAAAGAAATTATAAAAATTCTCATATTCTTTTTCTACATAAATACTTGATATTGACCACAAAAATCACACCATATTTATGGTGATGTAGATGATATCACAAAGAAAACCAGATGACATTGAGACGCCAGCTGAATCATGAATTATTGAAGCTCATTCTGTCAAAAATTATAAGATATTAATGTGTTAAATTGAGATCAAAACAGGAAAAAAATTTTTGTTTCACTCTAGCACACTTCTTGACATCAACCACTGGAAATAGTTTTTGACAGGAGGAGCCTCAAAAGCAATAACAAAATATATGGGCTTTTTGTAATATTGTTACTTTTGTATTTTTGATGTTACCTGGTTTTATTGTACCACGAATACACCTTTTTAAAAAATTTTAAAATTAAAAACAAAATGATTGACAAGTTTTATGAAATTTAAAATTTTGGTTTTTTGTTCAATAAGTTCAAAAATATTTGACGATTTAATAAAAAAAAATATTTTAATAAAAAAAAAAAAATAATTTTTTGAACTTTCAGCAGGTCGTTATGTTGTTTTATCAGCATCTGGAGATTTATATGTGCGCTCTGTACGTTCTGAAGATGCTCTAGTCAAGTATGCCTGTTTAGTAACAAACACCTTAAATGGTGACAGACAACGTAGTGAAGCTGTTACACTACAAGTAAAAGGTAAACATATTTTTTTTTATTATTCTATGTTGTTGGTCATAGATGCTTGGTTATTTTTAAAATGATTTTATTTTAATATTTTTCTTTTCACAGAATTGAGTAAAAATCTAGCACCCCGTACCACACAAAAGCCTGTTATAGATATTCATATAGAACGAGGCAACGATGTTCATTTGCCCTGTAACATACAAGGCAATCCATTTCCCATTTTCACGTAAGTTTATTTAACTTTATTTCCGCAATTATGTACGTAGGTATTTATATAAATTACGCATACATTTATTTATTTATTCATATAACTGAAAGGAAAATAATTAGTTTTTATGTATAGTTTTTCATCTTAGGAGATAATTGCCAAAAATATTTTAATTATTAGTGTGGCAATCTTATTGTTACTGTTAACTGTGAGAGATAGCTATTCAAAAAGAAAAATTTTATTTTAAATATTATAATTAGTCAGGACTAAATTTGAAGATGGGCCGTAATATGTATAATCTTGTTCTTTTAAACCCCAAAAAACTTTGTAAAAAACCAAACAGATATTTAAAATATAATCATAAAGGGTGTTTTTTAGACGTATAGAACTTTAAATTGCAATAAAACAACGATGGATTATTCGATTGACATGAATTTTATTTATCCGAAAGATAATTTTGTGGCATTACATTTTGAATATGATTTCTGGCATATGACCGCCACGGCTGGCTCGGATGTAGTCCAATCTGGACTTCCAATTTTCGATGGCTTTTTCCAACATTTGTGGCCGTATATCGGCAATAACACGGCGAATGTTGTCTTCCAAATGGTCAAGCGTTTGTGGCTTATCCGCATAGACCAATGACTTTACATAGCCCCACAGAAAGTAGTCTAGTTGTGTTAAATCACAAGATCTTGGAGGCCAATTCACAGGTCCAAAACGTGAAATTAGGCGGTCACCACACGTGTCTTTCAATAAATCGATTGTGGCACGAGCTGTGTGACATGTTGCGCCGTCTTGTTGGAACCACAGCTCCTGGACATCATGGTTGTTCAATTCAGGAATGAAAAAGTTAGTAATCATGGCTCTAAACCGATCACCATTGACTGTAACGTTCTGGCCATCATCGTTTTTGAAGAAGTACGGACCAATGATTCCACCAGCCCATAAAGCGCACCAAACAGTCAGTTTTTCTGGATGTAACGGTGTTTCGACATACACTTGAGGATTAGCTTTGTTTGTTGACGTAGCCATTCAACCAGAAGTGCGCGTATTCCGCACAGAACCAATATTTTCGAAATAAAATTGCACTATTTGCAAGCGTTGTTCAGGCGTGAGTCTATTCATGGTGAATTGCCAAGCCAAACTGAGAATAAATCACTTTACAGCTGTTAAATCGGTCGCCATCTTGAACAGTAATGCCAACTTAAAGTTATATACGTCTATAAAAAACACCCTTTATAAATTTGTTTTTTATTGAAAGATTAATAACAATTAACATTAGAAAATTATTTCGGGCAAACGGCTACCACAGATGTTTTCGAAGCAATGCGTTTGGGACGTTCACTCATATCACTGATAACAAAAACAAGGTGAATAAATTTGTAAATTCTTTTTTGCTTACAGCGGCAATATTTCCTCTGACCTGTTGGTCTTGTTTCTTAATGTAGAGAGTTTTACTTATAAAAGAAACATTAATTTCAATTTACAGCTTCTTCAGATGGACGATAAGCGTTTTAAAAATCAAAAATCCAGATTAATAACTGATTTTCAAATCAATTGTAATTTATTCATAACAATTCGCTAGAGTATACTGATAATAAATCTCAAATATTAAGCTTAGACCTGTTATTACAACTTTCGCTAGTTAAGGTTAGGATTTTGTGGGGCAAATATCCTGTTTTTAGGTTAGATTAGGTTAAACAGGGCGACCGAGTAAGAAACCAGAAACTAGGCTCACTTTGGTCCTCTGACGTGGTCCCTTTGTGATACCTGTATAGAGTAATAATAGAGAAGAGGAAGAATAATAATAGAAGAGTGAAGGAAAGGAAAGGAAAGGAAAGGAAAGAAGATAGAGAAGACAAATAGAGAAAGAAAGACAGTGAGTAAGTCCGTCACCTGTTTTTGGCTAAAAAATTTTTGGGTTTATAGTTACGTACACACTATCCGATATTTAACTTATCGATCTTTTTAATTTACTGTCCAACCAAAAGCTTAATAATTGACTTACAAAATCTTAACTTTAATTGTCGGTAATTAGTAATATTTAATGGCCCTTAGCAGTGAGCTTGACAGTAATATTTTTTCAATTTCTAACGTACTTAAAACCAACACATTTTATCAAAAGAAAATTAAGCAAAATATAAAAAAAACACTCTGAAGTCTAAAAATTTTATAACATTTTGCTGAGATCATAACACAAATATTTGTCGAAATATGTTACCTACATCTACGTTTTTATATTTTGAAGAAAATTTTCGCTTAAGGTAATTACATTTTTTATTAAAATACGACATAGTTGAATTATCATATTATTTGAAATAATTTTTGTAATGAAAGTCATGTTAGAGTATAACATTTTTTGAGAAAAAGTAGTGGTTGCAATTATTTCGGCAAATATTTATGTAATGTCACCGTAGCTTTATAAGTCTACGACCTCGAAAGTATACTTTTTACTTGTGTAGCTTGGCTTATCTATTCAAAAATCTAAAATTCATTTTATATTTGGAGGTACCTTAAAAAACACACACTCTTTGTCAACTTCAGCATCAGCATCGCTTTGTGGTTAAAGTTTTTATTCAAAGTCAACATAAAAACACCCTGATTGCCATCTTATTGACAAAAGAAATATACTTTGGTTATGCTACACTGAAAAAAATTATACACCAAATAAAAATTAAAAAGTTTTTAGTTCAATTAAAAAATTATTATATTGAAGAAATATTTTATTATTTCATTAGTTAAATTATGTTATTTCAATTAAAATTTTTTAAAGAAGATCTCTTATTTTTATTTTGTTTAATTAAAAATTAAATGATGATGATCATTTATTTATATTCTGTTCAGACGTTAATGAAGTCAATTAAGTTTTAAATTGTGTAACTGATTTGGGTGTTCACACATATTCAATTAAGTTTACGCAATTAAGCATTTGACAATTGAAAATATTGCGACTTTTTTTTTGAAAATATGTTTGAGTATTTATAAACTAAAAAATGAAAAGAAAGTCATATTTTAAAAAAATGGTGGTAAGTTATACTAAAAATATTGAACTACTCCGATCAGTGCAATTCAGTTTTGAAGGCAAGCTATTGATTAAAAGAAATTAGTTATTTAAAAATTATTTTCAATAAAAATTTTATAAAATTTATTTACCGGTAACTTTGGTTGCCATTTCCTTTTTATGACATTTATTTTTAAATTTATTTACGTTTTCTTTTTAAAATACTGAGAAAATCAACTTTTCTCACTTTTGAGTAGATATTTAAGAGCACAACAAAAAGTAGCATTTTGATTTTGACTTCATTAACGTGCAATCAATTTTTAATTGCGCAATTATTTAATGGAAATTTGTATGGTAAATTGAGCTCAATAAAGGCGTAAAATGGTTAATTGCTCAATTAACGAGTATGTCTGAATAGCCTATTAGTTCAATATGATCTATTTATTTAGTTCCTTTAAAAAATTATTATATATAAAAATTTTAAATATTTTAATTTATTTTTTTTTTAAACTCAATTAGAAACTTAAAGATATTTAAATTTTTTTAAATGAAATTTTTCATTATATGCATAATTTGAGTCTGTGTATTGCAGTGCAACAAATAGAAAGTTATGTGTATGGGCTCCACCCTTTAGCAAATAATTTGTGAGTTTGTGGCAAAAATTATCCCATCTCCGTCCTAGACATCGTGATGTCAAATTTCTGTGCTAGTGTAGTCTTTAGTTGTATTTTTTATTCTTGCAAAATATATTTTCTCTTTATTTGTAGATGCAAGCAAGTAAAAGTCACGTTTTATGATTATGTGCCGGTATTTTTGCTTAAACATCCGAACATAAACACGAAATCAATAAACGCTACTTATGCACAATCTGTGACAGATTTTCTTTTATGAACAACTTAACTATTTTTATCCGTCTTCCTCTTCGTTAGTTATGTTAGGCACGCATTCACATTTTATATAAGTGTGTGTGTATGTGTATGTGTGTATTGAATGATTTTATAATGGGAAATAAAAAGAAACAATGAAAACAGGAAAGCAGCACATATACCAACAGTCAAGAAATACCTATACGTTTAACAGCAAACAGTTTATGATTTCTTGAGTAACGTAGCGTATGCAAAAACAAATTTTATTTCATGTTTGCTGTAACAAAAAAATAAAAAAAACATGTGAATGAAATTAAGTTAGAGACCGCCAAACTTTCGTTGTTAAAGACTTTATTTAAATTATTATTGATTTTTAAATTTTAAAATAAATTAATCGCACTGTTACTGGCAAAATATGTACACTAGAATTATGTTAGATCGAAAAAGTTTTATTTTCAGAAGTTAAATGGGAAAACCTATCACTTTTTGGCAAACACTGGCACTTAATGCCTCATTTTATCATTTCCGGGTTCATTTTTATTTGATTAGCTTTTACACAAAATATAATATGAGTACCTTGTGACAACTTTTCTCTCTGTTCGTCTTG
Organism: Thelaira solivaga; assembly: GCA_947397855.1. Classification (NCBI taxonomy): domain Eukaryota; kingdom Metazoa; phylum Arthropoda; class Insecta; order Diptera; family Tachinidae; genus Thelaira; species Thelaira solivaga. Next base: position 40,236,590 of record OX377610.1, read on the forward strand.
AAAATTGTGCCAGAGAATGTGTGTTTAAATTAATTTATTTGCATGTCTGGCTTTTGGATGCTTTTAGAAAGAAAGCAGTGGCAGTTAATTGTTTAGGGTAAATGTTTATACAAAATACATAAACGAAGAGGAATTTTAATGAGCTTGAATTGAATGGTGTTTACTCTTATGCATGTTGTGGTGTTAAATTTTGTTTGCAAATGATGTTCGAAATATTTAGTATGTCATTCACATGTTTAAATTAGTAATACTTGTGTTATTGTTTTGAAGAAAACATAAAGTAAAAAAATGCCAAAAAACCTAGAGTCTTATAGCCACTTGTTTCTATCTAAAAATATATCAAATTGATTTGAAGGGTATTAAAAAAATGCTTTGGAAAATATGATTTAAAATAAATTGAAAATCAGTTTTAATTTTTATGAAATGAAAAGCAAAAATATCGTTAAATTAAAAATAAAATGAAAATCAAAACCTAAGCCAAAAATTTTCTAATTTTAATAAACTACACATGCCACAAAGTCTAAGGACTGCAAGAAAAACTCAATTGTTTTCATTTAAGACCAAAAATATAAAAATCTCTTTTTGCGGTTTTGTTAGTATATTTAATAAGAAACATGAATTCAACTGTTATAATCTAAAAAAAAAAAAGAAAGATGAAAGACCAAGTAAAAAAATCACAATTTATGATGTTCTTAAAAGTCTACAGGCGACTGCATAACTTTACCATCTATTTTAATCTATTATACATGGAATTCACTAGTTTTTGGGAAGTTCTGACGCATTCTAATTTTTCCTTTAAATCTGACTTTAACTGTATCTTGAAATATGATCACGAGTATTTAATACCGTTCCAGTCGTGAGATTGAACATGATGATCCAACGTTGAAAGCCTATATTTAGTAGATACTCTCTTAGCAGTAGAGAAAAATCCTTGGGATCATTAAAGTGCATACATAAGTAATTCCTTTTTCGAGACAGCTTTTCGATGCTTGGAATAAATTCACCTAATAAAATTGTTCCATTTATAATATATAAAAATATTTACAAATATTTTAAATTAAATTTAAGTAATTTATTTTGCATATTCTTAAAATTTCTTTTTTTGTTATATTTAAAAATTAAGAATCTCAAAAATATTTTTTTTTTTTTGTGAACGTCGTTAATTTGAAATTTCTTAGAATTAAAATGAGCAGCGGGAACAAGTCACCTGGTCACTGCGGCCAAAATAGATCTATTGTGACACTACCCCCAAGTTACAAATCATCCCAGAGTCTAGTATTCATTAAGAATTCAGCAACTTCTTTTAGTGATTGGTCCGCCATGTCCGACGGCTGTAAGTAATGTTGTCTTAAGTAGCAAAAGCGAGTCTAAATTAGACCATTACAGTGACACAATATGTGTTCTGCTGTCTCTTTATCTTCGTTACATAACCTGCAGAGGTCATTTTGACTGATCCTCATATTCGCCAAGTGTTTCAATACTCTGCAATGTCCAATCAGGACAATGCGAATTCCTGACCGGGTCAAGCTAAGTAATTCCTTTGTTCTCTTCTGAGATTGGAATGGCATGAATGTTTTCGCTACCCAGATACCTGCTGTTTTCAGCCAGTATTGTTGCGATTCTCTTTCTAGGCACTCCCTGAAAATGAGCTTCACAGAGCTGCAAGAGAGCCCGCAGAATGGTTCTGGGCCAATGTATCTTTTAGCCGCCCATTTTATTGCGAACTCGTCTGCCTTCTCATTGCCTACATATACACTATGACCTGGCCCCCATACCAAGTGAACCCTGTTATTAGATGCTAGACTTTTTAGAAGTTTTAAAAATGCCAGACCGAGTGAATATAGATGTGACTGTTATTTGTGTCTCTTTCTAGTTCCTCTCTTAGGCAGAGCTCTATGAATTTTCTTAGCTGATATGAATTATTTATTTTAGGATTAACAAAAAATATATGAATTTCTTTGGAAGTGAACTGTTAATTAAGGACACGAAACAAAAGTAAAAGTATGCGGATTGTAGGTAATAACACAGGGTATTGTTAACCAAATATTAAAAAAAAAATTATTTTAATCATTATTTGCCATATCATTAAAAATTCTTTCTTATAATTTTTTTTTTTGGTGAAATTTAAGTACAATGTGCAACATTAAAAATATGAATATTTCGCTAATACTTTGAAGGCTATATAAGACGTGGCATAGCCGAATTTAACTTGTTTTTATCATTATGTGGGTTTCATAGTTTATTTCGAAAGTAACGAGCGATTCGAATCTCTGTGCTGATAATATAACGTCGGAATTAACCCAATAAATTTATTATTGTGTTTCTGATAGAGTAAAGCGATATACATATTTCACAATTAACGAGATGGCAATGAAAATAATACTTTTTGGTCGAATTGAAATAATTTTTTTAGAAAAAATTCTTGACATAATAGAATATACGCGGTTTTTCCAGAATGCCACAAATTTATTTGGGTATGACCTAAACGAAGCTCACTTAAATATTTTTTTAACCTAAAAGCTAATGATACATATCTCTGTAACCCTATTTATTGTCGGTGATAGAGTTTCTTTCCGTAAAAAAAATAGAGATTAAATAATACACAACACTCACTTTTGGCATTTTCGAGCCATATAATCAGCTGAATTAAAAATAAAAAAAAAATTTCCCCTTGAGTGTTTTTGTTTTAGAAAAATTTTGGTTTTGATGAAAAATTCAATAAATAGAAGTAGAGAATTTATTGAATTTTTCATCAAAACCAAAATTTTTCTTGGGAAGAAATTCCTGAGTAATATTTATGTTGGAGCTGAATAAATATTTACATAAATGAGATTAAAGTGAAATAATTTACATAATAATATTTAAGAAAGAATTCATCTGCTCTATCATTATAAAGAGTGATTTTTTTGCTATTATCTTTTTGACAACACTAGTTTTGACAGCTCACGCACGTTTTGTATCTTGTGTCACTGTCAAACATCTTCAGTTTGGTCTATAATTTAATCATGAATCGTCTTACAAACGAACAACGCTTGCAAATTATTGAATTTTATTACCAAAATGCGTGCTCTGTTAAGAAAGTTCATCGCGCGCTTCTTCCATTTTATGGTCAGTTTAATCGACCTACTGAGGCTTCTATTCGGGCTATTGTAACAAAATTTCGCACCAAATTTACATTGTTGGACATTAAACCACCAACACGCTTACGTAGAGTGCGAACTGAAGAAAATATCGCAGCCATATCGGCCAGTGTTGGTGATGACCGTGAATTATCGATTCGGCGCCGTTCGCAGCAATTGGGCCTCTGTTACTCCACTACGTGGAAAATTTTGCGGAAGGATTTGGGTGTGAAGCCTTATAAGATACAACTGGTGCAAGAATTGAAGCCAAACGACCTACCACAACGCCAAATTTTTGGTGAATGGGCTCTTGAAAAGTTAGATGAAGATCCACTTTTTTATCGAAGAATTGTGTTCAGCAACGAGGCTCATTTCTGGTTGAATGGATACGTGAACAAGCAAAACTGCCGTATTTGGAGTGAAGAGCAGCCAGAAGCATTGCAAGAGCTACCAATGCATCCACAAAAAACAACCGTTTGGTGCGGATTATGGGCTGGCGGCATCATTGGGCCGTATTTCTTCAAAGATGATGCGAATCACAACGTTACTGTGAATGGTGAGCGCTACCGTGCGATGATAACAAACTTTTTTTTGCCCAAAATAGAAGAGCTTGACTTGCATGACATGTGGTTTTAACAAGACGGTGCCACATGCCACACAGCACGCGAAACAATGGACCAATTGAGAGGCGAGTTCGGTGAACAGTTTATTTCACGCTTGGGACCAGTCAATTGGCCGCCCAGATCGTGCGATTTAACGCCTCTAGACTATTTTTTGTGGGGCTATGTTAAGGCTAATGTCTATAGGGACAAGCCCGCTTCGATTGACGCACTGGAAGCCAACATTGCCAACATTATTCGTGAGATACCGGCCGAAATGTTGGAAAGAGTATGCCAAAATTGGACTAAGCGGATGGACCATTTGAGGCGCAGCCGCGGCCAACATTTGCATGAAATAATCTTCAAACATTAAATTATATCGACCCAACTATCGATCCAAATAAATATTTCATGCATTTTTCTGAATTTTATGTGTTTTTTTTTTAAATTTCCGATATTTCTTATAAAATCACCTTTTAGAAGCAACGTTTCTATAAATATTATCCCACTTAAATCGTTATTATTGATAACCACTACACTAAATGCAATCGTGTATTGTATTTGTAACTGCATTGAAAAAGGCTTTTATACTTTAAATGCCATTTATATGTATCAGAAAACTATTACCAATAAATTATTTATACACACAAACTCAAAAGTATTTACGTTTATTTATGGCTAGACAGTATGGACGGATTGTGTGTACGTAATATGTGTAATACGTACCTTTTTTTATAAAAAAAAAAATGTAATATTTTTACAGAATCCTGTGTTCTTCTGCAATATTTTTTTTTTTTTTTGTTTTTGAACTATACATTCATACATACAAATAAATTTATTTTCCTTTTATTTTTTGCTTACTTTAGATGGTATCGTGTATCGGATTCATCAGCATTATATCCAATACCATCATCTCAACGTGTTATATTATCTCGAACACTGTTGCTGATCAAAAACGCTGATGAACGAGATGCAGGCAAATGGGTGAGTTGAAAAAAATAAAAAGGAAATAAAAATAATTTATTAGTCATAAGAAATACATTACATCTTTTTTACATTGTAAGTTTTGCCTTAGGAATTTAGGTATAATGACACATTAAAGATGGCCAGCAGGGTAAAGAAGCTTGCCGGCGAAAGAAATTTGCAAAAACTGAAAATTGCGGGTTAAACTTATTCACATTTCGAATTCTTTGCACGTTGGGCAAGAGCGTTGCTACCAAATACTCTACTACAAAACACCGGCAGTGGAAACCTTAGAAGATTTTCAAAGTGACATTTAAAGAAAATAAATACAATACAGGCATATCTCAATTAACGCTACCTCTTTTAGCGCTGTTACGCTAAGCAAAAAAAAAAATATTTCATATTATTTTTTTTAAATGTTTTCTCTTTCTAATTTCATATAAAAAAAATCTAAAATTATTTTAGTTCGGGGAATACCAAATGTGAAATTTTGTATTGAATTGTTCATTTTAAGTACTGATAAGGTTTGAAATAGATCTCCGTAATTTTGATTAAATATATAAGATTCATTATATAAAAAAATCAATTAAACTACAGACACACGTTGCTAAGCAATCTAATAAAGATGTTATTAATTAAATATACATAGAACAGTGAAATACAGTCCAAAATGTCTTAGGTAGGAATGTAACCCCATATTTCAGTTTAAATAGCATCTCTTTCTTTCCATTAACGCTAAGTGCTAGACGAGGTATGCCTGTAGTTGTCCCTAAGGTAAAAATCACAATGTTTTTTGAGAGATAAAAACGAACAACAAAATATATATAAAAATTTTTTAAATTTGATTTTTTGTTCCATTTTACTGCTTGTTTTTTTACTTTAAAGTAACACAAGTAAATATTGACAGTCTTGCAACAGATCAACTTAAAACTTTGTCCGTTAGAGTGCTGGTTTCAACTTTCTACTAATTTTTTTTAATAATTTACGGTATTGAAGACGGGACATTTACTTAAAAACTGTATTTTATATTTGAATTAAAAAAAAAAAACGAAAAGCTATGGAAAAGATTTTGGACCAATATATCAGGGAAAGCAAGCTCTCTTTATATTGGACAATATGCTTGACAATCAGGCAAATCAACTGAGACTACATATCGTAACGAGTAAAATATAAAATCTTTGGTTGGTAAAGAAATAGCCCTCTGTACTTCGGTTGATATCACAAGGGCTTTTGGCAACGTTACCTTCTAGCTTATTGAAAACAAAATGATCAAGAAGGATGCCTTCAAGAGGGGAGTTCTATCATCACTCTTATAGCTATTGGTCATCGATGGGCTTTTAGATATTCTCGGCGAACTCAAATACGAATTTAAACTCTTAGCAGACATTTTGGTAGTCATGTTCAAGGGACTTTGTAATTGTCAATCGAGTACAATCGGTTCTTAATACCACTCGCAAATGTTGTAAGGAGAAGGGATTTTTCATAAATCTGAATGAAACCTAAGTGGTTCCCTTCACTAGAAGGAGGAAGCTAAGTTCAGGGACCTTAAAGTTGGGTGATGTGATATATCTGGGAGTAGTTCTAGATAATACTCTTACTTGTAACAAAGATATACTTTACATAACTGGCTAAGCAATATTCGCGTGCCAAAGAATATATGGCAAAGCATTAGATGGTCAGTTATGCCTTATTTTTGTGGTGGCGAAAGGTAGAACAACAGCAGATAATCCTCAACAAGGGGCATCGATCATTGCCTTAGCAATAATCACTGGGCTCACTCCCGTGAATATTGTGAGTAAGGGAGCAGCAACTAATTCAGAATATGGCTACTTCGTCTACCCTATCTTAAGGAACTTGAAAATTTTAGAATCTGTCTGGAATTCTCCATGCCTCGCCTCTCTGATTATATGTATAAAACACTCACATTCTCCAGACATTTTGAAGTGGTTATCAGTGAATGCTCAGCTGGGGGATCGACGGTTGTGGTATACTGATAGATCCAAAATGAAAGATACGAGTAGCAGTGCTAACGCTCGAATTGTAGGATAACGTTTACGTTAGGCAATGGGGAAAACAGCTTTCATTTTTTAGGTGGAGGTCCATGTCTTAAGGCTATATGTTAGAGAATGTCTACGAAGTGGCACTTGTGGTACTGATATATATATTTTATCAGATTTTCAAGTAGCTATATGTATTACTTTGGGATTTCTAGAAGCTTCTCAATGCTTTGGCAGAGAAGAACACGGTTACCCTCTTCATAGATCCAGAACCTTACTGCGGGGTCACCAGCAACTTCACTAGTGCCCTGCTATGCAATAAGAAGGAACGAAGTCTACAAGACTGCTGGACGGCCGAAGTGGGTATAGGGCAGTCAAACAGACTCATTAACCCAGAGGGCATTAGGGCTGAAATTGTTTTAAACTTTAGCACAAATGACATAAAACGCTACGTTGAGCTACTTACGGGCCATTGTAGACTTAACTATCACATTAGTAAAATGGTTGTGGTACTAGACGATTCCTGTCGTCGACGGGAAACGTCATAGCATATTCTGTGCGAGTGTGCCCCCTGGCGGTGGCAAAATGCAGAATAAGCTATTTGGGGAGTGTGACTCTGGTCTCAGGAGACCTAAGCATGACTAGTCCCCCAACAATTACGAGATTTTTAAGGAGTTTCAGATTGTATTTTTAAACGGATTTTTCTGGGCTGCACAATTAATCTTAAAGATCGAGCTACGATTAAAATACATAATGATAATAATAATATAATCTTTATACTTCAAGAAAGTTCGCCATATACTTTTGAATAAGACACATCCAATTTAAGGTTCATTTTTTCAATAAAACAAATTACATGGGATATTTCGGTATAAAAAGTTTATTTTTAAACGGAGTTCTCTCTTTATTTTAAGGATTCAAATTAATAAAATAAAGAACCACGCGAGACCGGGTAAAACTGTCAGATTTTTAGTAAAAAAAGAACATTGAGTCTTTGTTGATTGATTGCAAATAATGTATTATTACATTCCTTACAAAGAGAAAAAAAGAAGAGCGTAGATGGAAAATGTTTACTATCTAAACAATTCTGCAATTGCAATTACTGATTACTTTTATTTTTATATTTTTAACACCACTGATGTTAACCCAGCGTAATAGCTTTGAAACAAAACTTATTAAGGGATTGCAACAGTTAGATATATCATATTCAACCACCAGCCGGTTAATCGAAATCGTTGTCGTATAAGAGCTTGAAAGCAAACGAGAAATAAATCATTTAGCTTTGCCAAACTGCTTTAAAATGAAAAAAATGTCAGAAGTAACAGTTTAAAATTTAATAAATATCTTGATATACACTCGTAAATAAGTCTCCAGTGCATTTTAATACTCATTTCATACCATCCAAACTTATCCTTTCTTTTAAAATGTCTTAACTAAAATTCTTAAAAAAAAAATAAATAAAATTGAAATAAATGTAAATCGGATAAAAACTCACATAAAAATAATTACAAATTTTCAACACTCCAGAGTAAAGTTAAAATGAACATTAAATGGACAGACCAATTTGAATATTATGACGTTTTTTTTTTCTTACTTTCTTTATAATCAGTAAGTAAGTAGGAAAGTAAGCAGGAAGTAAGTTTAATATTGTACAAGTCAGTGAAATAAGTAAAATAAAGCGACAGTTGGAGTGCTTAAAAAACACAATCAACCAAGCAGTCAGGCAGACAATAAAAAAAAGGGGAAAAAGACTAAAAGAGATAGTCAACATTAATGCAACAGACACCATCGTTTAACGGATTTACATTTAAACACACACACACACATACAACGAAAATGATTATAAAAAAACAAAGAGTATAGGAGCACTACAGTCATACTGTTTTGCAGCCGGTTACATACATATTTTACCACATATAAAATTGAGCCATGGTTTCCTGGATACCTTCTTTCTGTTGGATTGTGGAGATTGTTCATATTCTAAATTGATTTAAATTCAAGTAGATTATTTTTTTATGACAAAAGTGAGTACCATCAACATCAACATAATCATCTTCATTTTGTTTGTAATACTTTTTTTGTTGTTCATCTCCATTAAAAAAAAAAAAAAGAGGCATAATGAAGAACAATTTAAATCTGCATAAACTCATTTGTGCAGGAAGAAAAATAATAATTGAAAATATGTTTTATGTACACACATACAAATGAATATTTATACACGTACACGTGTTTGTTTATACGAGTATATTTTTAGTTAATTCATTTGCATTTAAAGTTGTTTACTTAATTTGTATTTGAATAAATTATATAAAAATTTTATGCTTGAGAGAAAATAAAAAAATAAAGTAAAGGATTTAAAAATAAGTTAGTTCAAGTTAAATTTAATATTTTAGTAATAATAGAACTTCTCTTAAACATAATTATTAAAATTCCGTTAACTAACAAATGAAAAGCTAGTTAACAAACAATGAAAAAGAGAAAGTGATTTTTTTTCACTACTAATACTCCTATCAAATCAAAACTTAAATTGGCTTAGCTGACAACACCATATGCAGGTGGGATATGTTGCCAGCAGCATCATCTTTCATTCATGAAATTGTAGAGGAGTTTTATCGAGTTGTTTTGCCCGGTCTTGCCCGGTCTTGCCCGGTGCAAAGATTGCGTATTTATTTACTTTGAGAGAAATAATTTGAAAGATAAAACTTTAATCATTGAAAAACTTATCTAATTTCTTATATTGAAGTGGCTATTTCAAAAGTGGTCATACGTGGATTATACTGATGTACCAAATTTCAGAAAAATTAGTTGGAAAACAAAAATTGTTATAGCAAAAAAAGAAATTTTAGTCGCCTGCCCTTATTTTCACTTTTTCATTCTTCTTAAATATCAACAAATAAAAAATAAATTATATAATTCAAGCAGCTACCTTATTAAGCTTAAGATCGTATAAAAACATTTACTTGTTTATTATTGGAGGGAAATATCGATATAAAAATAAATTTTTATAATATGACCTCAAACTTAATGCAGTAGCAAATAAGGTCAAATAAACTCACAAAAATAAAAAAAAATTACAAATATTATATTAATAAAAATTATTTTCCTTGAATAATTTCATTTCAAGAAACTAAAATTAACGAGTTCTAAGAAACAATCCTTTCTAAGAACCTGATTTTTAAAAGCTATAAAATTTCTGCAGGCTCAATTTTTACATTAATAAAAAAAGAAATTCTATTCCAAAAATTAATGCAAAATAAGTTTAATGTAATTTAAAATGTTTATAAACATTTTGCAAAGCCAACATATTTCATTAAATATTTTATATGAAATAAAGAATTTCAAATTAACGGCAAAAATCAAAAAAATTCTCTTTCAATAAGAAATCTGTATTCGTAATTTTGTTACACTGTAGTGTCACCATTACGCAGAATATACAAAATACACACATGTTTCCACACACTTGTGTAAGATCGACTACTACTATAAAAAACAAAACCAAAAACAAAAATTTCACATAAAATACGCAAAAAAACATGGCAAAAATTAATGAAAATCTAAAATTTTTGTTGTATTTTTTATTTTTCTGTTCCATTTGTGGACCGATGTGTTATTTGTAATAAAACTGCTCACCATGTCTTTTTGTACGTTTTTTATTTTAGACAAATTACTGTCCTGTACCTTGTTTCTATAACTCTCGCATCGAGATAATTTTCACAAGAAACAATGGAATTGAACAAAAAACAATGAGAATTGAAACAAAATATCATTTATTACACAAAAGTGTTTCTGTAATTTTACTTTGTGAGAACCATCTGTCATTTTTGTGATTTTGACGTACTTTATTGGAAAGATGCGAGTACAAGTGTTTCTGTAACAAAATTTTGCGAAAAAAGTCTAACTAGAACTGTGAAAACATTTCACATTTTTAAATGAATGAGAGAAAGGTGAGAAAGAAATGACATAATTAAAATTAATAAATTTAAATCGTTTAAGTTAATAAATTACCTAAAATAAATGTAGTGGAATATTTTTTGTATCTAAATATTTAAATTTTATGTGTATTCTTTGTTAATAATTTTTTTTTTGGTGTCATAGAAAATTTACAGAGGTGATGGCATCGCACCATTTTGAAATATTTTTATTCACATTTTCTATTAACAAAATTTGTAACAAACAAAAATGTCTTGTAGAAGTGCATTCATCTTATATAAATTCCTCTTTTTGTTGACACTTTAAATTGTATTTGACATTTGAATCATTGGAAAATTCCAATGAAGGCGTAACAGCTTTGCATTTTCTCACATTAAGCTAAAGAAACACTTTTTACTCACAAATCGAGAAGTGAGAAGTTCTGGCATACAGTTACAGAAACGAGCCACTTCATAATAAACTTTTTTTTCCTTATATTGCAATCCAAGAGTTTAGCGAAATAATCGGATGTTTGAAGAAGGCATTCATAGATCAAATTACTATTTAAATGAGCTTATTGCCCATATTAAATTTTAATTTAAGTCATAGTTTGTTTAAGTTACTTTTATTTAAATATTATAATTGGGTACATAATAATCTGTAAGCATTTAATTCTGTAGATGGAATGAGTAAATAAAAAACGCACCAAAAATGGTAAAAATTTATAGAAATTCGCGCTTTTTGACTTATGGCTTATTCATTTATGGGCCGATCCAGCTGAGTTTTCTTTAAAGTATTGTGAATGTGATGTCGCTAATAACTGCGTAATCATTCTTGTTATTTAATTCTTATATGAACAACAGTTAAGGGTATATAAGACTCGGCTGAGCCGAACTTAGCTTGTTTTATTTGAAACTTATGAGGCTATATGTTTCCGATTTTTACCTTGACTTAATTTCTAAAATTTGCAAAATAATGTTTTTTCTGTAAAAACTTCTAAAACTTGTGAGGCAATTTAAAAACAATGTAGGTACGATGCAAGAAATTTTAGTTCGGAATTTCGTATATCCTGCTGACATGGCTGATATGAAAAGTGGGCTAAACCCTCATCCATGTTCTGAAATTTGGCACAGGATATGCCAAAAAGAGTTTTAAAATTTTCTTTTTATTTATCACATACTTGTGACGAATAAAATTTTGGTCACTTATTAAAAAAACTATTTCTCATGTTTAATAATTGGCTTGTAGCGTAAGCCACTAAACACATAATTATAAGAAAATCTCAAGGCTACTTTCGTTCATAAAATCCTAATAAAATTTCTTTGTAGAATAAAAATTTAATTTTATTAAATTTAATAAATAAATTTGTAAATAATTGTGTATATGGAAAAAAATCTCATTGAATATATTCTCTGAGATTGTAGCAATACTTGCATCTACCGTTATTTTATTAAAATTGAACAGAACAAAAAATTATGCAAATTAAGGATTTATTTATTGCATAAATAAAGTTATTTATATTTTACCTTTTGTGCTAAAAAATCCAGTAAATACTTTTTTTGTTCTTAAAAAAACAAAGCTAAAAATTGTTCAGTATTAAACTCACATTGACATGGTTATTTGTATTTTATATTGGCTTTTTTCTTTTTATATTTTATAGGTTTGTCAAGCATCAAATCAATTTGGAGAACAACGTATTGAAATACGTTTATTTGTAAGTTCGTATGTATCTGTTCATATATTGCCGCAAGTTCAAATTGTCAATTCGGGTGGAATGGCAATATTCAATTGTTCAACAACCGGTTCAGCAATCGATAATATTGAATGGCTGCACAATGGAAAACCATTGCAAGAGGATAATGTTCTAACTACTGGCCGAGATAAGTGAGTATCTTTTATGATGAATATAAAACTATACAAAAATGAAAAAGAGAAAAAAAAACTAATGTCATTTAATAACACACATACATTTAAAGCAATGCCATTGTAAGTACATATGAGAATATATGGATGTGATGTGAGTGTACAAGTCATTATGTAGATATAAACCCAGCAGTAAAAAGAAAGAGTAAACAGATTTTTGCGAGGCCTTCTATAGAAGCTTAAAGCATTTTAAAATCACTTTCTATAGTCATTTCCATATTACACATGAAATCATTGTTAATACATGATTTTCTTCAAATAAATGGCTGATCGCCGTCAGGTAAACCAACCAAAAAGGCCCACTGTACTCTTCTGCCTTAACTACTAGACATGGCAGAAGCATTAATGCAGCAGTATCAATTTAATGTTTGCTCTACTGGGTTTTCAATTAAGAAAATGGCCTAAATAAATATCTGTAGGCACTGACATTTAATAAGACCGACCTCAGACTTAAGATATGGTCCGGGTAAGAAAGGAAATATTGAAATTAAGCAATGCAGGTTTTGTAATGAACAAGAAAGACCTCAGAATAATTTATGGGACACTGTGAATACAGATTCGTTAATGTAAGGTATGAAATTTTCAAACTTAGAAATAAATATGAAACTTTAGGATTAGCCAGTCCGTTCTATAGTTTATAAAGCACAAATTTATGGGTGATTTTTTGGTGATTCTCAGTCAGACAACTAAGTTATTACTAAACAAAAACACTTTCCCTACCTTTGCCCGACAGCACGACTTCGCAGAGCGCTACCTGCAAAGTCTGATTACACCGTTGGCATGCTATCTGGCTTCGTTACAAATAGTAATTGCTTTATTTGACGGACTCCTATACTTCTTCTTCTCTTGCTATTTTTCTACTTATCATTATCCTTCGGCCTCCTATTTTTTTGATATATCTTTCATATTTCTAACAAAAATGGGCCACATCAGCGGATCCTAGTGAGTTCTTCTTTTGTTTTTCTTATTAATTCGAATATGAGTGATTATCTTTCTAACTCTTAAGTTTTCTTTTTAAACAGTAAAACTCAGCATTTAACTTGAAAATTTAATTTTTTTTCGGTTTATGATGCTTTTACATTGATTGACTTACATGTGATTTTTCTGACCCCCAATAAAGAAAAACAGATTGGGGCTCACTTGGGTCCTCTGAAGTGGTTTGATAGAGATAGATAGCGATAGAAGAGTGATTGTAGGAGAAATTAGACGAGTTTGTCACCTAAGCTAGTTGCTACTATTAATGAAGCCCCCATAGACGACAGTACAGTAAGACAGATCAGCTTGAGCTGATCCGACAGGACAGAGCTGAGGTAAAGAAGATGTTTATTGTTCTGCCAAGGACAGAGCATCCTCGCTGTATTGCACTTCCGTTGGTCTATTCAATTGGAGAGGTTATCCGCTCTACTATCCCTATGGCAGTCCCATGTGCATGCACCCAGATGAGGGTGACCACCGAATGTCTTGTCTATTTAAGGATATCCATCATTCTCGAACCAGATCCACTAAAGACCTAATTTCATGTGAGGCCTGAATTTAAAATACTGAACTGAAAAGCTGAGCAAAAAGTTTTTTTAATTGTGATACACGTTAAGAAAAAATATGGTTGAAACAACCATATTCTGGTGAAAACATAGTATGGTTAGATTTATGATTGCATCTAACCATATATATTTTTAAACCATAGATATTAAAAATACCTTTCAATTGTAGATGTTGCGGTTCAACCCATTCAATCCATTGACGTTTTCGTTTTTATTAATTTGTATTTATTTATTACATAATACAGCGGGCTTAAATTTATTTTTTTTTTTAATTTTATTTGACTCTACTAGGATTCGATCTTTGGAATACTTAGTTAAGAAGCATTAACTCGCCACTCAACCACTTCATCCACAAAGCTCAGTTGAATTTGAACGATTAAGTTTTTGTTTTATACTCACTTTGTTTATATGATTGCGGAAGAGACAAAATAAAAAACAATTTACATTCAACCATATTTTTATCATTATTATGTTTGCTGTGAACATATTTATGGTTTCACTTAAAATTTTATAAAAAATAATATGATAATGAAATGGTAAGCATAGTATGGCTAAAACTAACTAAAAACATGTTTATCATGATCATAATAATGCTTAAATGATTCAAATTAATAATAATATTTTTGGGAAGAACAAACTATGTTTGCAGTGACCATGTTCAACCATCTTTTCGTGTACATATGGTTTAGTAGATAATAATAACATAGGTGAACTAAATCTTTTTTTTGTGATGCCTAGGATATAAGTCGTATAAGCCTAAAACTTTATAAATAATTTTCTTTTAATCAATCAAACTCGAGAACCAGCTTTTCGATTAAATTAATAAAAAAAAAAACAAAACAAAAAGATTGAGAATAAAATATCCTTTGAATTAAGTTACCACAAATTTTTTACGAACCTTTTTGTTTAGAAAATACTAATAGAGATTTGTTAAAAATAGAAAATTTCGTATATATTTTTCTTAAAAAAATTCAGTTAAAATCCAAAATAAGACAAATAGTTTCTAATTTTGATATCTACATACGTTATAAATAAAATCAATCCATTAAACATTTTATATAGTTTAAATTAAAAAAATAGTTGCTCGGAACATTGGTTGGAGCAGGTCCTTCATATAGCTTAAAATCAAAGTTTTCGACAGAACCGTATTTAATCATTATCAAAATTATATATAAAATTTTTTAACGTTTACTTTAAATCTCCGTTAATTTATTTTTTTTTTTGGTTTCACATAAGAAATATTAAACGGAATTTAAAATCAAGAAAAAAATTTTTGTTTTTATGTATTTGTTTCGTATTTTATTTTAAATATTTCGGTATTTTAGAAAATCCTTACATAATGAAAGACGAAACTTAAAGAATGTCTCTGAAGGCCTTTTAGAAGGCCTAGTTATTAAACAGCTTTAGACTTTTACTGATGGGTATATACATACATACATGCTTTTTTTTAACAAAATAGTTATAGCGAATATATCTACTAAATACTACTTGTATATACATTCCAACATGCTTGTTATCCTAGAATGCAGCCAAATGAATACAGATTATTTTTAGCAGATAGTTAAATGGCATTGAACTCGAATTTTTAGTTTTACCATTCTTTTGTATTTTTTGTGTTTTAGAATTGTCTATTTAAATGTAAATAAAAATGTCAATTTATTGTTAGAGCATTTATTTTACCTTCTATTTGTTAATCGAAATAAATTTAGTGTTAGTTTTATTTGATTGGTTACACAGACATGAAATACAAAAGATGCTTCCAAAGACTTACTTTAAAAGAAAAAAAAAAAAAGTAATAAATTTTCAAACAAGAACTTGTGTGTAAGTAAAAAACTTGATTTTAAGTGTTGTAGTCAAACATTGAACCGTAGAAATATTGAACTCTCGAGTACTGTCACTTGACCATGCTTGTAGTGTTTTTTCGCAATACTTTTTAAGGCAATTGTTACAGCAATTCAAGCTTATAAAATTGCAAAGTTCTTAATTAAACTTTGTTTAGTTGTCAGCATAATAAAATAAATTGGATAATAAAATCCAGCTCGTTAGGCTGGAAATAATTAGTGAAATATTAAATGAAACTGTATGAGAATCACTCAAATTTGCGAGTTTTCTTATTCACATTAAAGCATTTTTCTTTTGACTTGGAGTTTTATGAGTGTTATTGATTTTAAATCAAATAAATAAAAATCATACAGCAGAGAACGACTTAAAAATTATATATTTCTTTTTAAATTGGCTCAAATTTCCATATTACATATGTAAGGTTTATTTGAAAACGGTCCGTTTTATTTGAGATTAAAACATCCAACACTCGGCTTTGAAATTCTTTTTTTATTTTGTACCTACTGGGTAATGCATTGATTTAATTGTTAATACAATTTTAAGGTGTGCATCAATATTAATAAAATATGAATCCTTTTATTTGAAACTTATGATTGGATAAAAAGATTTTAAACTTTTGTCTCATAATTTTTTAAAAATTTCAAAATTATCTTGGTTTGTATTCAAAGAAAAATAAAAAGACTTGAAGTAGATATTGTAATAAATTTTTAGTAAAATTTTCTTTAACTTAAAAACGATGTTTTTACTTGTTAAATGAAATTTTGTTCTAGAATTTTTAATTTTCTTCACATACATGAATATTTTGGATACCAGAGTGAATTTTCAAATATTAAATGCAGATTTAAAATCAACACTTCAAAATACATTTGGAATTTTTAGTTGTTCTTCTGCAAAAATGGGCATAAATTTGTAATTATATTCCTGGCAAACAACGAACATCTTCTAGAAGAAAGTGTATGTTCCCTTTATTCGTTTGCTATATTGATTTTTCTTTGCCAACGGCTTTTTCCGAAATTCTCTACATAAAATCTATACACTTCAAGTAAAGTGTCAAGGCCAATTTTTAGTAAAATAAATGAGAACTAGTTTTTACTGATTAAAATTCAATTTTTTAACGGAACTCTTTGAAATGTCATGTATCCGCTCTGTTTATTCTAAAAGTATAAAAAATATAAAGTTAACGTCAAAGCAACAGCTATTTGTTAATAAAACAGCAAAAGATCAATACAAAACGAATTGAGTGAAGGAGAATGATATTCGGTATAGTTTATTTTTCTAAGAACTGGAGATCGATTCTCGTTCTGTGATAACGTGAAATTAAAAAAAAAAATATTTTCGTTTTCATACATACTTTACATCTTAACTTCTACAATTACAGTTTTTGTGATTCTAGTTTACTTTATGAAAAATTGTTACATTCAAATTGTATCGATGAAAATTTTGAAACTTTTCTATGATATATGTCAAAATAAATATATTATTTTATTTAAAAATAATAAAAAGATAAAAAACATAAAACAAAAAACAATTCATGTAAATAAGAATTCATTCATAATAAATAATTTAGATTTTTAAAATTTTTTTTAGTTCTACGGAACTGTTTTTTGTATCCATCTTTTATACTGGTTAATTTTTGCTTATTTTGTTTAGAATTTCTTACAAAGTTTCCAATGGAATAATACCTTCATTCTCAACAACTTCCAAACGTTCTTTTTATACCTTTCACTCTATATAAGAAGGGTGTATATAACTTTGTAATTCCATTTATAATTTCTACACCGTACCCAGCATATATATTCTAGACTTTTATAAATAGCGGAGTCGATTTTGCAATGTGTGTCTGTCTGTCTGTCGTTGAAATCAACTTTCTGAAGTTCCTACGCAACATACAGAAAAGTGTAGCATAGCAATCTGTCAGTTGTTTTTGTAGGATTATTGCTATTGAAATTCACTTAGATTAGTCCATAAATGGCTAAGCTATGAGTCAAAAACTGCATTTACTTCTATTTTTACCATTTTTTGAGTAGGTTTTTTGCACATTTTTTCTAAAAAACGAAACGCCAAAAAAACGGAATAGCAAAAATACAACCGAATTTTTAGATTTTCATTTATTTCTGCTTTGATTTTTTGCTTATTTTATCTAAACTCTATGTGCATTGGCGTTCTATTCCTTTCGGTCAAGATTGGTCTGACCGAATGCTTTGGCAGAGAGAAACACGGTTACCTTATTGTGGGTGCAGGGTCATGAAGGGCATGTGGGCAATGAAATGGCGGATTAACTCCAGAGGTCCAGAGTAATTCTGCGGGGTAACCAACAACTTTACTTTACTAGTGCCCTTCTACGCAAGGAGGAAAAACAAAGTCTACAAGACTGCTGGAGAGCCGAAGTGGGCATACGGCAGTCAAAGAGACTCATGAACCCCGTTCGCAGATGCTGTCTTAAACTTCAGCAGAAATGACATTAAGCTCTACGTTGAGCTACTTACGGGCCACATCACATGAATAAATTCTGTCGGGAATGACAAGAAAGGTCGGAACATATTCTCTGCGAGTGCCCAGGGGTACCAAGACGCAGAATGAGCTGCTTATTTAGTGAGGCATTGGTCCCAGAAGATCTAGTCAAGATTAGTCCTACAACAAATACGAGATCCGTAAGGAGTCTCAGATTGTAATTAGGAAATGGGCTGCACAAAAGATCTTAAAGGTTGCGTTTCGATCATAGCCCGTAATGATAATAATAATAAATATAAACTAAAAAAAGTAATACACTGTTTTTTATACATCACACTAATAGTATCTGGACCAAAATTCAGCGGAGCTATGAGTCAAAAATTGCAACTACATCAATGTTTTCACCATTTTTGGTGGGATTTTTGCGTATTTGTCTAAAAAACAAAACGAATAAACAAATATGTTAATAGTTTTAACAGAAATAGTATTGGTAATGTCTCTGCAAAAAAGGAGAGCTATCGGTCAGCAAATGTCAGAGAAATATCAAAAATACCACCGACATTTCACATTTTCAATAATTTTTGTGTTGCTTAGTTTTTTTATGTAATTTTTTTAGCTGTCATGTGCGCAATTCTTTGTACACACAAACACGAAACCTAAAAAGGTGTATGTGTATGTGCAATAGCTTTACGAATACAGATTTCTTTTGGAAAAGGAATTTTTTCGCTTTTTGTCGTTAATTAAATATTTAATTAATTAGGTTTGGTTTAAAAAAAATCTAACAAATGTTTGCAAGGTTAAATTAAATTATATTTAATTGGAATTTCTTTTTAATATCCTTCTCAGAATTTCTTTTTTGATTAATTTACAAATCGAGTGCCTGCCGACCTTTTATTTACTTTTAAAAATGAGGTTCTCAGAAGGGATTGTTAGTTTTAGTTTCTTGAACTAAAATAAATTTTTTATTTAGGATTAATAAAACAATAGGTATTCGAAAAAAAATTTTTTTTCAATATTTATTGTTTCTTTTTATAAAGAGTGATTTTTTTGCTATTATCTTTTTGGCAACACTAGTTTTGACAGCTCACGCACGTTTTGTATCTTGTGTCACTGTCAAACATCTTCAGTTTGGTCTATAATTTAATCATGAATCGTCTTACAAACGAACAACGCTTGCAAATTATTGAATTTTATTACCAAAATGCGTGCTCTGTTAAGAAAGTTCATCGCGCGCTTCTTCCATTTTATGGTCAGTTTAATCGACCTACTGAGGCTTCTATTCGGGCTATTGTAACAAAATTTCGCACCAAATTTACATTGTTGGACATTAAACCACCAACACGCTTACGTAGAGTGCGAACTGAAGAAAATATCGCAGCCGTATCGGCCAGTGTTGGTGATGACCGTGAATTATCGATTCGGCGCCGTTCGCAGCAATTGGGCCTCTGTTACTCCACTACGTGGAAAATTTTGCGGAAGGATTTGGGTGTGAAGCCTTATAAGATACAACTGGTGCAAGAATTGAAGCCAAACGACCTACCACAACGCCAAATTTTTGGTGAATGGGCTCTTGAAAAGTTAGATGAAGATCCACTTTTTTATCGAAGAATTGTGTTCAGCGACGAGGCTCATTTCTGGTTGAATGGATACGTGAACAAGCAAAACTGCCGTATTTGGAGTGAAGAGCAGCCAGAAGCATTGCAAGAGCTACCAATTCATCCACAAAAAACAACCGTTTGGTGCGGATTATGGGCTGGCGGCATCATTGGGCCGTATTTCTTCAAAGATGATGCGAATCACAACGTTACTGTGAATGGTGAGCGCTACCGTGCGATGATAACAAACTTTTTTTTGCCCAAAATGGAAGAGCTTGACTTGCATGACATGTGGTTTCAACAAGACGGTGCCACATGCCACACAGCACGCGAAACAATGGACCAATTGAGAGGCGAGTTCGGTGAACAGTTTATTTCACGCTTGGGACCAGTCAATTGGCCGCTAATGTCTATAGGGACAAGCCCGCTTCGATTGACGCACTGGAAGCCAACATTGCCAACATTATTCGTGAAATACCGGCCGAAATGTTGGAAAGAGTATGCCGAAATTGGACTAAGCGGATGGACCATTTGAGGCGCAGCCGCGGCCAACATTTGCATGAAATAATCTTCAAACATTAAATTATATCGACCCAACTATCGATCCAAATAAATATTTCATGCATTTTTCTGAATTTTATGTGTTTTTTTTTTTAAATTTCCGATAGTTCTTATAAAATCACCTTTTATAATTTTTTATTTGTCAGTTTATATGACCTTTTTTTTTATTGAAAGGCTAGTTTATTAATGTGCTGTTTTTATAACACAAGCGATATATTCGTCCGAAAATTTTGAATGAGAAGTACTCAAAATATTGAGTCCTTGTGTTATAATAACTTGTGTTATAATAACAGCTCATTAACCCTAGAATATCATCCTTATTTTTTGTACACTAACGTCATCCTTCGTCATTTGACTACGACCTATTTCAAGGAACTATAAAATACGCCGTGGGCAAAAATATATACCAAAATAGATTTATTATTCATATTTATTTCTTTTTTATTCAATAAATAAAGAAATTTATATATTTTTTCAATTCTTAAATGTAAAATTAACATTGCAAAATCTTTTTTCAATTGGCATTTTTTTTAAACAAAGGATTATATAACATAAAAGCTTTACAATACGACACATCATCCTTCGTCATTTTGACTACGGCCAGAAATTAAAAGCGAAAAAAGCACTTACAACGCGCAGTTCGCTGCACTTATGAAAAATGAGATCAAAACAAACAGAAAAAACATTAGTCGTCATTTTGACGAAGGATGACGTTCTAAGGCTAAGTAGAATGTAGTAAGTGAAAAATATGAATATTTGGCTAACACAGTGAAGGGTATATAAAACTCGGCGTAGCCGAATTTAACTTGTTTTGAATTAATATTGAATTTATTTTATTTTTATAGCTTTGTAAGGCCCTTGTTTTCGCTAAGCAGTCAGGGATATGAAAAATGAAGCCTTTAAAAAAAACTTTTCTATCAGTAATTTAATTTATTTTGAAAAAATGTTATCAATCACTATAAAAACATCTCTTAGCTTCATTAAACCCAAATTTCAGAAGTAACTTTTTAATTATATTGAAAGTTATGTTGAATCATATTTCACGAGTGTTACATTGCGGTGATCTCCCTAAGTTTTCACAATAAGGTTAATGTGAAATCATTCAATTAAAAAAATATTATAATAGTAGTAGCTATAGTCCTCGATTGAAGCTTAATGAACTGAAAATTTTAATTTCCAGAAGCTAAATTGTTGCACTCGATATCGAATAAAAGTGGACGAAAGTTAATTTGTTTTATAAAATATAAAAATTTTCGTCTATTTTTTTATGTTTTCAAAAAGCTATATAAATATCCTAAAAATTCTTCTAGCAGATTTTAAATTTGGCCAAATTCAATAATTGTAAAGGGTGTTTCAGTAAAAGAGCAATTTTTTAATTAATGTTTTTTGTGCAAGTGATAACTGTCATATATGTTTATTATTAAAAATGCAATGCTTTAAGCAGGTTGTAATTATGATGTAGCAAAGTGAAGTCATTAAAAATTTTCTCCGATGAAATACATTTCTATCTGGAAGGGTTACTTAATACACGAAATTATCAAATCTAGGGCTCAAAAAAGCCTTATGAAATTCTTGAGAAATAAATTCACCCACAATGAGGAACTGTCTGTTGTGAATTTTTTGTCAGGCCTTGCTTTTTTGAAGATGAGGCTGAAATTACGGTGACTATGAACGGCATTCATTACAGCAAATGATAGCGGAGTTTTTGTAGCCTAAACTGGATGGCATAGATCTGTATGACATGTGGCTTCACTAAGATGGCGACACCTGCCACATAGAGAGTGAAACAAGCAATTTACTGCAGCATGGAATGAAAAAATACATGTTTACTGAGACACCCGATACAATAACTCTGCAAGTATTTATTGGATTCAGACCTCAAGCTTAAAAGAAAGTGCATAACAAGTTAAATAAATACATTTTTTGAAAACTAAAATTTGATATAAAAGAAATGATTTGGTATTTAAAACTTTTTTTCATAAATCGAGTTTTACCATAAAGGAGTTCATTTCATACTCTCCCGTTGCCGCTTAATTTTCTCCCTCAATCTAAAAAATTTTGCAGTGACATTTAAAACTCTATGTTCGAGCTTAAAATTATTTTCCCTCTATTAAATTAAAATTTAATCAATATTAACTTGCAGCATTTACCATTTCTTAAAACTTTTTTATAAAATCTTACTTGCATTTTATCACGGGTGGCCCAAATGAGACCTAGTGAGCGTATTGTAGTCGTTGTTGGGGGTCTTGCGGTAAAAGCTGTTGTGCAATTTGAACTTTGTATGGATACATCTTAAGATCCAGCTTTAAAATTCTCTGTAATGTTGTTCTGGGTATACCCAATTGACCGGAACGGCGACGAGTTGAGACAGATGGATCATTTGCAATACTCTGCTGCACAGCTTCCACGTTGTCTTCAGTATGAAAATTTCTTGGACGGTCGGCAACTGAACCCAGTTCCTCAAAACGGTGAACTGAACTTGTAGTCATGGAAGATGTGGGCGCTGATCTTACGTTAAAAAAAACGGCGATAATTTCGCTAGGTCAGAACAATTGATCGTTGAGAAGAATAATAAAAATCGATAATTTTAATGCGTTGTTGTGAAATTTACGTATTCATTTTAAATTTCCAAGAGTTTAGTTATAATCTGCAAAAAGAAAAAATAAATTATGTTAAAAAATAAAAAAGTTATTTGTGTTTCACATCAGCTGGTCTTATTTGGGCCACCATGTACATCTGATACTCACAATTGTTTATCTAATAAACTCGATAGAAAAAAATAAATATTGAATAAATCCTTTACTTAAGTTTAAATATATTTTTAAAAATGTAAAATAAAATTTGTGTGTTGCTTAAAAAAATGAAAATAAATAACTTTAACTCTTTGATTGGCATTTTTTGCAATCATACGGATAGACATTCCTTGTTGACCTGTATACATCCAACTTTTTATGTTTGTGTAGACTTTTTTGCCAAAATATATTTAATCTTTATTTTTCTGTATTTTATAAAAAAAAATTTTTCTTTTTGCTTTTTATAGAAAGATTATTATGATGATTTAAGGCAAATAATATACAAAATTGGCATATGTGCAAACACATGATCAGGAATTCTCCACAAAACAAAAAGGAGCAAAACGAAAATCCCAAGAGAATTGTGTTTATAAAAAATACAAGCAAAAACCAAATCTAAACTTAAATTTAAATTTATGTTTAAATGTTGAGATATGCATGCATGTACAAACATGTATGTGTACAAACAGCAACTAATACCAAAATAACATTGTTAGATACAACAAAATACAAAAACAAGACATTAAAATTTCAATCCTTTTGCCAAAATAAAAACAAAATAGTGGAAAAAATATTTTAAAAAACGAGAAAAAGGAAATATTATTATTAGACAATTCAACAGATGTTGATTCTTTTTCATTTTTTTCCATCTTGTTATGTTGGAGGCGGTCCAGAATACCAAAAAAATCATAATAACAAATCAAGCGTTAAGTTTTTATGCTTCACTGGAGATTTCATGCAAAAGATAATATAGGCAGACACATATACTGATTTACAAACAATTTAATCTAATAATAAAAGATGAATACATGAAAATCAGTCATTTGCTGCAATAATGTCTTAAGCCCGTTAGATTTTTCTAAAAATAATTAAGAAAACAAAAAATTTTAATAATCCTTTTTGAAAAAAAAGAGAAGTGGGTAAAGGAATGTAGCCTTTTTTATTTAAAATAATTCAAGCTGGGAATTATAAAATATTGCTGTGTGTTATATTGTAATGCAGTTTATTTTTGTGCTGAGGTAGGCAGTTTTCCAGGGTCGTTAAAGGTCAGCTTCTTTTACAATCGTTCAATTCTTTCGGTTATTGGAACATAAGTTCAAAATTTGGGCCTCGAGCGAAGCCAATTATCTTTTTCAGTGAAATTTCTTCTAATTTTTTGAGAGTCAACAAAAAGACTAAGAAGCTTGAGGTTAGAGGTTACGTTATGCAAACACTAGACCTTCTGCATTAGCTGATGCTTAATAATATATCTCATACTGGTGATATATAAGCCTGCAGTAACCGGAACACCATCCCGTTATCTCTCTGAAGTCAATCTGGCTTAGTGTCAGTGCTTGTTTTTCTGAGTCCAGTCAAGTTTTCCCATTGATTTGGGAACTATGATTTCACACAGAAACCAGTTTTCAGGTTAATGTAGCTCAAGAAAATTACAAAAAAAAGTTTTGTTTCTATTGGCATTCAACAAGCATATCTGTTGATCAAGAAGTTTGCGCATTCTATATTTAGATCGTTGTTGAAAGACGCCGAACAATCCATGACTAAAGCTGAGTCCAAATTACTGCACTCGATATCGATCAAAATTTAAATAAAATTTAAGTTTAAATTTCGTTCGATATCGAATTCCTTAATTTGTTCCCTGTTCTTAGTTAACCATTAAGAAAACCCCTGGGCCTGGCCCTGAACTATTTATTTAGATAATAAAAACCTACCAGACTAATTTTTTATGAATTCCTCAAATTAAGTGTTTTATGCAGAGCAGTCGCCTTCTAAAAAATTTTATTCATATATGTACCACTAAGTTCTGGCCAGGCTCCATAAGTTTTTGCTTGAAAATAAATAGTAACTGAACGAAAAAGGTTATATTATGGAGCTTATAAACTACAAAAAACAAATTTATTGACATACCAGATCATTCAGATCTGATTTCACAAAAAGCAGCTCCCAATACGATTTTTTTGTAACTTTTTGAATTTAAATATTAAAGGTAGAATTAAGTTCATACGGTATATTTAATATGGTGGACGTATTATGCAAAGAAACCTTTTCTTTTGAAACCAAATTTTAACTGAAAAACAGGCAGAAAATGCGCTATTGCGTTTTGCGATGTGTTATGAGGATTCTGTCCATAACTTTTTTACCACGCTAGAAAGGTTAATGGCTACTATTCCATTAGCTATGAAGAAAAAATTAAAAATAGGAGTGTTAATTTGGATTTTACGATCACATTATTTTATTATCAAGAGTTCATTATGATACGTTTCTTATTAGAGTAAACAAAAAATCAGAAGCAATTGAACCTAGTTATTCTTTGTCTTTCTTCTCAAGTAATTCTTGACGTAAATGAGGTTGGCGTAAGCTTTCGCCTAAAAAATCGTTGAATATTTTTCATTTTGAATGGATCTTTGATTACAAATAGCCGTTCCAGTGTCGCCATTTCTCCGCTTTGAACTATTAGAAGTTATTTTCAGGAGTGTTGATTCTAAAACTGCTTTACAACACCAGAGTAGGCTTCTTATATAATCTGTCCCAAAATATTACGAGGCGTAGACTCAATCAATTCAAAACTAATTAAAATGTAAACGGAAGTTATTTAAAACTGCAACCTTTTTAAACCACAAAATATTGTACATTGTTTTTATATAAATTTCGGAGATGTAACTTTTACAAGAGGAAAATTTCATAATTTTTATTTTGTATTAAGAAAATGATTACCAAAAACTATTATTTGTTCATTAAAAATGATTTGCTATATAAAAAAAGACTTCTGGCTGCATTCTATTAATTAAACATTTTATCTTTAGGAATAACTAAGCTGCTATCAAATCATTTAGATTAGATTGAACAGGTCGCTAAAAAAAAGATAAAAGCGAGCTAGACTTGATTCATTTGTGATAATTTTTAAAGAACTTTTAACGATGATAGCGATAGAAAGAGGTCAATGAGGTTTATTTACTAATCAATTCCTTATGATTTGTTGGCCATTTCAGTTTACGCTTTTTGTCAAGAACTTCTCTGGTTATACAAAATGTGGGCCGCCGTGATCGTGGAATTTATCAGTGTTTGGTGGAAAATCAAAAATCAAGCGCTCAAGCTATGGCAGAACTTAAATTGGGTGGTAAGTACTAACTGACTGTTATTCATATCTAAAAATGAGAAAATAACAAGCCTTTTATCATTATTTTCATTTTATGTTTCTTTTTTTTTAATATGCCTTCTTGTTTTTCCCCAATTTCCTCTTCATTCATCATTATTATTACGTTGTGCCTTTGCAGATACAGTGCCAGAATTGATTTATACGTTTATTGAACAAAATGTACGTCCAGGACCATTAATATCGCTAAAATGTTCAGCTAGTGGCTCACCGCCACCACAAGTAAGTCAAAAAAATTTTATTTCTTTTTTTGGATTGGAAAGTTTAACACATTCACAAACAGTTTTTGCTCATTCATTTACGGGCACAATTTTACCTAGATTGCAAAAAAGATAGATAATTAACATATTTTTGTATTTTTGTAAATACATTTATGTGTTTTACGAATGGAAATGTGTCTTTTATATCTATCATATTAAAGCAAAAAAATATTTTATTAAATAAAAGTTGTTAAAGTTTTTAGGTTTTACTAGTTGAAAAGAAAACTTAATCACCAGAGAGAGAGAGAGAGAGAGGGAGAGAGAGAGAGAGAGGCAGAGAAAAACGGAGAGAGAGCGGAGTCAATTTGGTGTTCTTTATTTTACCCTATTTCATAGAAAGATTTTTAGTTATATCTTGTAAAGCCTTTAAATGGACTATTAAATAGATGTTTGAATTCAAATTCAGTTAAGTCTGCGCTATTATAAATACTTATTAATCACCTTACTTAAGCGGATTTCACATTATAATACAGAGTATTAACATTTCCATTAGATCGAGTGAGACCGAAATCAGATGCAAATCAATTAGACTGTCAAAAAATCTAAAGGAAAATATTTTCACACTTCAAATAAAATACAAAACGCAGCAAACAATTTGACAGCTGATTTCTAGTTTTTTCTTTGATTGCTTGTACAAAAGCAACCCTGATAAAATAAGAAGTGTGAAAGCTTAGAAAAAATTCTAAATATGACAAAAACCATAATACTGCCAAAAACACTTAAGTATTTCACCACACTTGCTTAACATTTTGTTTTCACACTATTGGATTTTTACTTAATACAAGAATTTTTGACATGTAGTTGTATTAATAGTCTGAGAGCTCACTTATCTTTCTGGGAAACCAAAAAAAGTCAGTCAGTAATTTTTTCCTACAATACCTTAAGACCGGGCGCGTTTTAAGAAGCACATATTCTAAAATTTACCCACAACGCAACTTGTGGGAAATAGAAATAGAACTGAAATAGCATGACTACTACACTGCATATACAGTGGTGTAAAATATAATAAGGACATAATGTGCAAGTTAGTGTAAGATTGTTTTGTTTTGTAAATGTATCAATTTATTGCTTAACACGTAAAAATCTAAATTCTATTGCACTCTTGTCCATTAGGCAATATTAACTAACCTTCTCTTGCTGTGTTAACTGGCTTTCCTACGTGATGGATACCTCAATTAGATTAAATAACACGACATGTAATTCAAAGTACTCTCTCAATAAATTTAAGCACGGAGTTAGAGACAGTACTAGATGAAAATCGTTGTCATATAATGTTACTCGATCTCTATACCACACACAGAATCTAATGACAGAATAATGTGCTTCAATTAGTCTTCCAACAGGGTGAAGTCACTGCTGGAAGACCACAACATGCAAAAGAGTGGTTTAAGAACAAGAAGATCAATGTTTTGGAGGTTCTGGGATAATCACAAAATCTGAATTTCTCTGAGAATTTGTTAAATATCGGTAAATCTTCATTAAAAGATAAGTATCTATCTAAACACAATGAGCTTTGGCCACTTATTCACTGGCGAGAAATACCAGTTTCAGTTTGGGCTTACTCTTTTTCTTTTTTTGTATATTTTCCAAGTAAATCAAAAGTCCTTATTATTTTCCATATGTGAAAGTGACTAAACAATACTTTAATTGTAAATAAGTTAAAGTAATATTGCCAAATTTACAAAAATGTAAAAGAATTTAGATTTTTACTTGTTAATCAATGAATTAATATATTTAAATAACAAAACAATCTGTTATTTTAATTATTATTGAATCTTAAACTAACTCGCACATCATGTCCTTATTATATTTCACACCACTGTCTATATATTTAACCCTGGATAACCAATGTTACTAGTTTCGACTAACACAGCTTACTTTTCTTTTGGTTACTTTTGTATCCCGTTAGCTGTCTTTGTGTCTATATTGCATATGAAGGTAGCAAATTTAGTTTAGAAGCTAATGTTGCTAAAGGCGGGTGCGTTTTGTGCTTTAATTAATCGGTATAATAGTTTTCGTAACAGTTACTTAGTTGAAACCACAAACATTAGACTCGTTTAAACCATATTTTACAGACCTTAAATTTATTATTTTTCTTGATTTTTATACTTTAATATACGATTCATATAAAGGGTGTCAAAACAAGAACGCAAGATTTAAATTTGGCGCCATTCGAAGTGTCATTGTTTGACATTTGAACAATTGTTATTGTTTGCTAGTAGAAGGTACGAGGTTAGTAAAAATGGAGCGCTACACGAATGAACAACGCATTCTCATTGTGAAATTGTTTTACCAAAATGGTGAAAGTTTTGCTGCTAGAGTTCGCAAATTGCGATCAATTTGGGGTCACAATAATGCTAAAAAAAAATGTCAACTGTAAAGAGATTAATCTACTTTACGATATAATAGAGTTTCACGGTTTTTTTTAAAGATCAGTGTTTTATTTAAAATTTAAATCTTGCGTTTTTGTTGGAACACCCTTTATATCAAAATCAAGAGAGATGACCTGTTAAAAGTTATATTGGTAGTAAAAAAGGTAAATAATTTTTACATTTCTACCGATGTTAGCCTTTCATGGTAACTCTTATGTCTCGTTATTTCTTATTGATTTCTTAATTATAAAAGCAGTTAATTTAATTTAAAAATATTGAAAGCTATAGAATTTCGGTTTTAAGTAATTTTTGAAGTACTTGGTGCACTCCCTAAAATTTAAGCGCATTAGAAATAGATTCGGTTAAATATAATTTATCCAGTATCCATACTGCATATATACAAATGCGAGTAATTGTGATATAATATTAACCCAATAAAGGCTTAGTGAATTATAAAAATAAATTTTAGTGTAACACAATTGTTTAATGGTCAGGACTTTTTTATCTACGGCGACGCAAGGGATGTTTTGTACAGGAAAGTAAAGACTTAGATTTGAAGTTTTCTTTGGATAAATATGCCTTTTCCTTTCACGTTCAATTTTAGCCTAGAAAGTCTTAATTATTCTGAATTCTGTAGAAAAATAAAAAGGAGTAGTATATCTAATAGGTTTACATACATTTCAAGGGTGCTGCTACCTCTTTCAGTTTTTCACCAGAATAAGACTTTTCTTTTAAGTAAAATTAGGGCGCTTCTGTATCAATAAATATAGGAAGGTAAAGAAAATAAAAATGTTATACGCGAGCATACTTGAAAGGGCATACCAGCACTTTTTGTTATAAAATATTGCACATGTTTGTAGTGATATGTGGCTTTAAAGTGTGCTTGTACATTGCTTTAGTAAATATTTCTTTTATAGGTTTATGGCCTAAAAATAAATTTGGTTTTTGAAAAGCTTACCATTCAAATGACGCAAACGTTCATTTGTCCACATTAAACTCATTTTGTGTGAAAACAAGTTGATACGTGTTGGCAATGTAATTTTTTTTATTTTTTGGAATCAATTTTTTCCTTTGCAATATTTTTTCTTGTTCAATTTAATGTAAGTGTGCGTATGTGTGTTCATTCTTTTTTTTTTTACTTATAGTTTTCCTGGTTATTGGATTCACAGCCAATTATGGACGTTTCTTTGCATCATCGCTTTGCAATTGGGCAATTTGTCGATATGTCCGGTGATGTGATAAGTCATTTGAATATCTCTCATGTGCGACCGGATGATGGTGGACTTTATAAATGTATTGCCACCAATACAATGGGAAATGTTGAGCACTCAGCACGTTTAAATGTTTATGGTAAGTTAATAAACTACAAAATCTTGATGATGCTGCATAATGTGATTAAAATTATGTGTTCACTTCTAATGCATTCTAATGATGGTATGCAAACATATTTTGAAGGATTGAAATTTGAAATTTGTAAAGGAAATAGAATGTTTTGCTTAGCTAAAAAATCTATAAGAAAGATTTTGTTTAATAAAAATAGCAATTTTATACATCTTCAGTGCAGTCGGAGAATATAAAATTTTACTTTATTTATCAATCAGAAAATTTCGTTTTCGGGTGTTAGAAAACCCTGCTAAAGTGGAATTTAACTAGATTTTTTAAGTAGGTTAGATAAGGTTGAACAAAAGATAGAAGTGGTCCTTTTGTGATACTTGTAAAATGGAAGCAAAAAGAGAAGAGACAGCAATTGGGATTAATTAGGAGAATAGACCACCTATTGCGACATTTTTCTTATGATATTGCAGATCCCTTAGTGCTGGGCAGAGGTACAGAAAATCTCTTTCTCTTCCTAGCCCTGACAATTTCCCTTGATGGCATACCCATTTTTTAAATTTTATTTCTTCATTGCTCATGCAAATCTTTAGATAAACAGCGATAATCTAATAGCTTTTGGCAAAACATTGTCCCTTGGGAAAAATCGCTTATGTCTTGTTAATTCAATATACTCTAAAATCACTTATTAAAATAACTTTAAAAGTCTTAAAAGTTTTTATTATAAAACTATTTATTTTGATTCTATCTCGTTGGTTGTGAAATATATTACCTCCTTCAACCACAAGAAAAAAGTTATTGAGTTAATTGCGATAATAAATAAATTTTTACCTAAATGGACTTAAGCGATTTTTCCTTATTATAAATAATAGTATTTTATTACTCACCCCTATTATGTAAGTCGCCGGCGAGTAAAAATGATAGTGACATAAAAATACTAATGACGAAGTCTCTGTTGACAGTAATCGATTACTCTTGATGCTTTAAAGTCGCTGCACCGTTGAGTTGAAATAGCGACATACTCGTATATATAATAATTTCAGAGCGACTCAAAGACTGCAAAATGTTTTAAGCTTTGCAACAGGAAAATTTCTTTTTTAATTAAATATTAATTGTACTTAAAATTTAAAAGAAAACCCTAAAATAACAAATGTAAAGCATTTTGAAAAACTTATTGCTGAACAAGAAAGCAAACAAATTTTAAAGCCGACTAGAAGAAAATCACTACAAATGTTGTTGCCTTGTACAAAATAAATTTCAAAAAACTGGACTCTTTACACATTTCATTTGCTATTATTCAAATAAAAAATGTTCGACCCTTTCTTTAATACTTTCTTTCTCTATCTTCTTTTCTTCCCCTTCACTCTTCTGTTACTATCCTTCCTTTTCTCTATTTTCCTCTATACAGGTATCACAAAGGGACCACGTCAGAGAACCCAAGTGAGCCCAGCTCTTGTTTTTCTTTTCGGGCGACCTGTTTAACCTAACCTAACCTAACCTTTAATACTTTCCTTTGCAACGTAAAATTTTTTTGATATTCTTCATACAAAATTAGAAAACTTTTATAAAATATATAAGGATGGTATATAGAAAGGAAAGTTATTTCTTTTTAATTATCGATGATGTGTCACCTGCAATACAACTCTCTTAGGGAATACCATTTAAGTGACAAAAAAAAGTAAAGAAAAAGCTAGCGACTGACATAATAGAGGTGATTATTATAACTTGAAAACTACTTGCAATTAAAAGTTTAATATAAATTAAACTTTTTTAAAAGAAATTTAAAATATCTTTGTTAAAACTGGATAGTTTTACATGACATTTTCATCATTAAGCTGCTCTTGTTAAAAATCAAAAAACCTTTTAATATTTAAAAAAACAATACTAAAAAGGATGTTTTATTTCCTTTTTTTTTTTTTTTTGTAGAAAATCATATACATGTAGTCATGGTTAATATTTATTTTTAATTTTTTTTCAATTTATTTTTATAATACAAATTGACAGTGACAGTGATTGCTGATATAGAAAATACTAACAAAACACACAACCAACCACAGAGCTAAATTATACTGATACTGAGTCAAGAAGGCAACTACAGTAAGCATAATAATACATACACACACAAACAATAGCAAAAGAAAAACAAAAAATTTTAAATTCAAAATACAGCAGAACAAAACTATTGATAAGCATGATTTTATATGTAGCCCTGGCTGCCAATAATTTTATGAGAAAGAGGAGTGTTTATAGTATTGACATAGAAAAGGGCACTAAAAGTAAAGAAAGGGACGTACAATGAGAGACATCTAAAAAAAAGGGAATTGAATGAAATAATATAACCTTTAAGCATTAAGGACAATATAAGATAATGCTTTGTTATTTTCAAAAGAGAATCATTGCAGCAACAGAAAATTTTTGTTTTCTATAATTCGTATCCACACAAATATGCAGACATTGTACATTTATAGCACAACTACAAGGATGTTTTGATTTTGATTTGAGTTTTTCATTTTGTTCAATAATTGTCAAGTAGAAGTTTTATTAGAAAAAATTGCTATTTGTGCACAGTGCAGTGATCAGAAAAAAAAATGTTTGAGAAATTTCTAATGCAAAATAATTCTGAATATTTATTTCATCTTTTTCGATCATTAAAGCAGTCTAAGATCGTATTATAATAACATATTTTTTCATCAATATATCGCTGAAACTGCGTGTGTTTGTTAATTTAATTTATAACTATGGCTTGAGAAAACTTCACAAAGTTGAAATGTAATATTGCTTTAATAAAAAATAATTATTTATAAGCTGAACTTAAGCTTGAAGAGAGTAGTCGTTTTTAAATTTGATTTAAAACTGACATAATTTTATGGTAATGCTACATAAAATTAATTATATCCTTCACTGTGGTAGCCAAATATTAAAATTTCTAAATTCGGACATTTTTGGTAAATAAATATTCCAAGAACAAAAAAAATATTAAAGACGCTTCGCTTCCAATGAAATGACCAAGAAATATGAATAAAAATACATTTTTTAATATTTTTCTGTTAATCCTGAAATACATAAATAATTTATTTCAGTTAAAGATATTTAAAATCTTTATTTCTAAAAGCAATAAAACTTTTGTGGTCATTCGTCGAGTACAGCTAACGCAAGTCCTAAATATTTAGGAAAAAAAAGATATTCAATAAATATTAAAAATAAATTAAATTTGATTTACTTTAAAAATGTAGCAAATATTTTTTAAACAAAAAAAGAGGCTAAAATAATTAATTAATTTCAAATAAATAAATTCTAGGTAACGCAAAAATATCAAAAAACAAGTTAAATTCGGCAGTGCTGAGTCTTATATACCCTTCACAGTGATATCGTAATATTAACATTTTTCATAATAAAACAAAACCAGAAATGAATGAAAAAATGAAATTTCGGTTGTATATTTTTATTTTTCTCAGCCATTTGTAGACCGATTAAATACTTTGATTTTAATTGTTTGATTGCACAGATATTATGACTGTCCTTTTTTATCCCATTTTGTATTAAAAGCAGAAAAACCCAAAATCTAAATCTCAATAGCAACAACTCACAGATTGGTATGCTAAACTTTTCTCAATGTTGCCTAGGGACTTTAGAAAATTCATTTCAATGCCTACACAAGCAGACAGGCAGACGAACATCGCTATTTTTAAGGATCTAAAATATACAAATACATATGTATAAATTACAAATGGAATCACTTACTTCATATATACAAGGTGGACTAAAAGAAATCACTCTATTGGAAGATTTTTCGACTAAAATCACAATGAGCAACGAGGCTCATTTCCACCTCAGCGGATACGTAAACAAGCAAAACTATCGCTTCTGGGGCACCTAAAATCCACGAGTGATGGCATTACACCCGCTCAAAGTGACTTCATGGTGCGCTGTTCACGCTGGAGGACGCAGGAGGAGTCATTGGGCCGGTCAAACGACAACAGTGGACGGTGTGCCATGTTAACCGAGTCTTTTCTGCCGCAATTGAACGAATTAGGACTGGTTCTAATAGGACGGAACAACGGCACACATTTCATTTCCATTTAGAAAAAAAAAAATGAGAGCCAAACAACATCGGATGACTTCTTTTGGCCCACCTGTTACTTTTCTTATTTATAGTGAAGGCTATACGAAGGGGCGAATTTTAAACATCAGATGTAAATTTTCGAAACGAAGATACGTGTGTACTTTTTTTTATTCCTCTAAACAATAATCAGTAGTCAGAAATTATCGTGTTGTACAGTGTTGTTTAAATGTTACATATTTGTTTTAGCAATAAAGGGAGCAGAAAAATAAAATTTGCGTGTTTTTTTACTTTTTACAAAAAGATATTAGGGAACTGGCTTTTCCAGTAATGAATACAAATCTAAGGAGGAACAACAACTATTTATTTTAAATGGAATGGTAGCTGCACACGCAAAAAAATTCGGTTAAAGTATATAGAATTTAAGGTCAACATAAAATGGTTGGATTTATGATTTTAGTTCAACACTATTATTGTTTAGGCAATATTATTGTGTAATATTTATGATAACAATAGTATCACATGTAACCACAAATTTAATTAAAAGTAATCATGTTACTGTCACATACATATATGTATAAGCAAAAACTTGTTAATCGTGACTAAAGTCATGTGCAGGTGATTATAATTAACAATAACACATATATTTTTACATAGAACAAGAAAACAAAAGCATATTGAACGTATTTTTACCCTACAACATCAGGGTTATCAAATTATACGCACAATAAAATTTTTAATATTCTTCAATGGTGTTCACGAAACCTTAAGTATCCATTTAAAAAATATTTTTGCCTGAGTCACACAACAATTTCAATTATTGACACTGTGATTTGACAGACAAACTGCATGACAGAAATGCTATAGTTCTCCAGGGGTTTCTAGATTCTAATTTTATCAAATGAGTTCTATTTTTTTATGTTTGTATGATAATCATACGATATTGCTGTTATTCACTGTGGATATCTGAGATTGTATGTTTGTTTGTGAGTATCAATGGTAATATGGCTGACTGTTTAGTTAACATTGTAGTACTAATTCCGGAAGTAATGACAAAGGAAATAACATTTACAAGGAACTGTGTTTGTATTTGTTTCTTTGATTTTTATTTGCAAAAATGTTGCTTCTTTTTTTGTTATAAAAAAAATTTTATATATTTTTTATTTTAGCTTTTTCTATTATATCTTGTCTTTTTTTTTCTCTTTATTATTGTATATTTTGTGAGGAAAGCAAGCGAAAATTTTAATTTAGGTTTTGATTTGTCAAAAGGAGATGTCCAAAAACTGATAAAACATTTTTTTGTAAGTTTGCACATTTGAAAATGTTTTACTTTTTGTTGTTAAGGTTAACGATGGACAAATGAAAAATAAAACAATAAGAATAGATGAGACATAATACATGCAAACAATATACGAGATAAAAATAAGTTAAATTGATTTTTTTTTGTATTGTGTTAGTATTTGATAGAAAATACATACACAGACATTATAATAAATCTGCTATCTACTAGTATTGTGGAATTATTTACTATTTGACCTTAAAGGAAAAAATCAAGAAAACGTTTTTTTGTAGAAACTAAAACTTAATTAGAAATAGTAGATTTGTTAAATGCAATAAAAAGACTATTTGAAATAACTAATTTTAAGGGAACTAAATTAAACAATAAATAAGACAATTTGAAAATTGTAAGGTGTGCAATTTTTTTTTTTTATTTGGTTGTCATTAGTATTGTCATTAAAATGCATTTAATTAGGGAAGTAATTATTGTCTTATATTTTTATACCTTTCACCTTAAGTATACGGAACGACAAGTTTGTGATTCTGGATATATGCTGGTTCCGTATGAATAGTGGAGTCAACTTAGTCATATCCTTCTGTCAGTCTGCGTACTCATTGAAATGACATTTCTGAAGTCCCTCGGCAACATATAGAAAAGTTAAGCATACGGTTCTGTCAGAAATTTCGAAATTGAACAGGACCATTTCATAAATGGCGTATCTATCAGTCAACTAGTTAAATGTGTCGGTTCCGAGTCTTATTTATCATTCATATTTTTTTTCACAATTTTCTTAAATATTAAAAAAATTTATATAGAAACGAAACAAATTAATGAAAATCTGAAATTTCCGCTGTATTTTTATTTTTCTTCTCCACTTGTGCACCGATTTTTTTACATACATTCTGATTGTTATTTCTAATAAAACTGGTTTTTTTTGCTCGTTTTTTACTTTAGACAAATTACGCAAAAAACCCAAATAAAAATAAATTGAGGTAGTTGCACTTCAGAGCTCATGCATTGACTAAGCTTTTTTGTAAGTCTTCTAGGGACTTCAGGACAGATCACACAGACAGATCAAAATGACTAAATTGACTCCGTTATCTACAAGGATCCAGAATATATATTTACTTTATAGGGTGTTCAACTTATATATATTCTTTTCACTTCTTGTGAAGGGTATAAAAACCGGAACTACCACTATTTTTTAAGAATATTTCTGAGTGGGTTGCAAATTGGTGTACGTATGAATTCGCACAACACAACAATTTTTTTGAGTTGGCATGACGTTTCAAGTTGTACTGTTTTTGAGTATAGTTGGGCTTAGATAATCTTACGTGATCTCTAATTTTAAAATAAAATCACACCCAATATTCTTTAGTAAAAATTTTCTTCATAATCTTTTAAACATTTTTGTTAAATAATTTTATATAATTATTAAAAATGTAATAAAAAATATTAAATTTTTTAAAACATGTATTAAGCTTTAAAATTGCATTTCCCTTTAGTATGTTTAAATTGTGTGAGATCTACTGACAGAGTTTGATTTAAGTCTAGGGTATGACAATTTTTGAAAATTGTTGACTTGTGCAACCCTATAGTGTAAGTATATTGTTATAGTTGTGCAATTGTATTGTTTAATATAAAATAAACAGCAATTATATTTGAATACTTCACTTCACTACACATTTAGTACGACCGATTGCCTATAAACTAATAAAATTAACTAACAAAAAAAAAAAAAAAAATTAACGTAAAGGATGTTTTTTATAGACGTAAAGAACTTTAAATTGGCATTACTGTTCAAGATGGCGACCGATTTAACAGCTGTCAAGAGATTTATTCTCAGTTTGGCTTGGCAATTCATCATGAATAGCCAAACGATCATCAAGTAAGGCGTAGATTCGTCGAATGGGCCCAAAACGAGATTGCAGTTCTTCTCGATTTTCATAAGCGAATTTTGTTTAGCGATGAAGCGCACTTCTGGTTGAATGGCTACGTCAACAAACAAAACTGCCGCATTTGGAGTGAAGCTAATCCTCAAGTGTATGTCGAAACACCGTTACATCCAGAAAAGCTGACTGTTTGGTGCGCTTTATGGGCTGGTGGAATCATTGGTCCGTACTTCTTCAAAAACGATGATGGCCAGAACGTTACAGTCAATGGTGATCGGTATAGAGCCATGATTACTAACTTTTTCATTCCTGAATTGAACAACCATGATCTGCAGGAGCTGTGATTCCAACAAGACGGCGCAACATGTCACACAGCTCGTGCCACAATTGACGGCCTAATTTCACGTTTTGGAACTGTGAATTGGCCTCCAAGACCTTGTGATTTAACACCGCTGGACTACTTTCTGTGGGGCTATGTAAAGTCATTGGTCTATGCGGATAAGCCACAAACGCTTGACCATTTGGAAGACAACATTCGCCGTGTTATTGCCGATATACGGCCACAAATGTTGGAAAAAGTCATCGAAAATTGGACGTCCACATTGGACTATATCCGAGCCAGCCGTGGCGGTCATATGCCAGAAATCATATTTAAAATGTAATGCCACAAGATTATCTTTCGGATAAATAAAATTCATGTCAATCGAATAATCCATCGTTGTTTTATTGCAATTTAAAGTTCTATACGTCTATAAAAAACACCCTTTAGTATTTAAAGCCAACGTTATCGAAATTTTTTATATAATTTGTCCATAAATTACTTCAACTTCTCTTTTTGGATAAGAGGGTAAATATATAATAGTTACTTGTTTACCTTATACGAGTATGTAGAAAATACCCAGGGTATATTTGGAAATTGTACCTACTATCCTCGTATTGGTTGATTATTACACCATCTAACCATTAATATACAGGGGCTTTTTAATTAAAATTAAAATCAATTTCTATTAGTATTATTTTTTTGCAAAACTAACATTAACAGCACAAAACTACAGAATAAATTTTAATTGAAGAAAATTAATTTTTTTTGTGTTTTCTGTAACACACAATTTTTTATTGAATTTTATCTTTTAAATGTTTATCCTAAAAAATTTTGAATAAGCTTAGATTAAAGTTCCTGTTAAGTATTAATCGTAGATTGCAAAACTGAATTTAAATGAAGCTTTTAAAAAGTGGGCAAGTCAATAATACATTTTTTTAGAACTATACGAACTTATACTATTTTCTAAGATATTATTTTAAACTGAAAGTAAAATGTAATATAAGTCCAATTAATTGATATCATCAACATTATTTCAATGATTTAGGAAATATTTCATTAATTATATTAATTTATTTAAATGTTTTTAATTTGTTTATGAATGTATTTCATTATAAAAATGTATATTGATTGAACTAAAAAAATATTTCGTTTGTTATTCGTTAAAAATATGATACATTTTTCATTGCGTTAATGATATAAATATATTTATCCATATATGGATAAAATTGTCTGTCTAGTGATTATTATACATTAATTCCTTGTTTCGATAAATTCTATTTAAATTTTTTTAAAGCATTTTTTAAAATTTTATTGAAAAGCATTCAATTAATATATTATTTTTTTGGAATATTTTGTAAACAGTTTTTATTATTCTGGACGCATACCCACTTACTTTCATTAGTTGAACCATAAACAATTTGCTTAAACCTAAGGATATTCATTGTCTTCTTTTCTTCTGTTCTAAGATTTTTCTTCATTCTAGATATCGAGCAAATTCTAGTTAAATTAATTATTTTATTATACATGTATTATTTTTCCTAACAAGTAAAAGTTGTTTATCTTGTCTACACTGTTGGAATTTACTATTCAAGATATTAAAATTTAATTAAAAACTAACATTAAATTAATTGATTCTGTTTGAAGTGCAGTCTTGCAAAAGTTCAAAAGTGAAAAAAAGGGAAAAACTGAAAGACATTTTTAGGGTTTGAAACAAAATATTGTTACCATAATTGAACACAAAGTCATGCAGGATATTAATACCCAGCTAACATTTTTGTAAAAATTAAAAAAATTAATTTAAAAATGTAAATTTAATACCAACAGTGTATGAGTGCTAGGTTTTTGAATCGAATTAATGTGCACCTTAAGGCCCTAAGGTTTTCCAGTTGGACTAGGATAGACATTTCAAAGTATTTTCCCACTCTAGCTGGAAGTCGAGTAGAGTGTATGCTAACGAATCCAAGATGTTCTGCGGGGTAGCCGCTGTCTGGCGTTTATTTTAGGTAATTTAGTATACGACTCTCACTCCATTTCCAAGGTACGACCAGTGACTTTCAGCAAAGATATTTGAGGCGGTGTTTACGTTAAGCAATTGGAAAGTCCACTTTTACAATTCATTTTTTATTTTTGTTTTGTTATTTTGTAAAAGTAACTACATTTTAGTTATTTTTATTGAATCTAGCTTTTTGGTTTTCTTAGTGGGTTTTATTAAACAAAATGATGAATACGGAGTTATTGTAAAGAGCTGAAATTTATCAAACATATTGAGGTTGTTAAAACATTGTCAAATGCAAAATTTCTTTACGAGTAGTTAATTCAAAATTAATTTTTTTTCATTCTAAACGTAAACCAACCAACTAAAAAATAAAGTTGGGATATAGCTTTGAAAATAAATATCAGAAATTAATATTGATTTACTGAATCATCAACTTGGTATGTAAGCAGTCCTAAGTGATAATAAAAAGAAATCAATTGTAGCTTTCATTCCACATTTCTTTTTTGCTTAAAAAAATAAATTTTTTGGTCTCTTTTTGAATAATTTTTATTATTTTAACATATTTAAATGGCGCTAATATTAAAAAATATACAATTTCCTTCATATTACCTTATTTCTCTTAAACCAATTCAATTTTAATGTGCTGTTTGAATAATACTAGCCATCAACTTCTTTAGAGAATTTTTATGAAAAATATTTACTCAAAAAATTTGCAAATGAGTTGATCGTTTGTATTATGAAAGCAGCACATAAATTTTTATAATTTTGTAGAGGCGAGTAGCTGATCTTAGAATGATTTTTGCTCTACATTAAAATAACCTAGATCACCTGTCTAATATTAGAATATATTCAAATAAATACAGTAAGCTAGTTTCTCATAAGCCAGAATTGCTTTTAACAACTTGACAGCAAAACTAAAATATAAATTTGTTTGCTGGGCATAACTTTAATGCAAATAGATGCATACACACATACATATTGTTGCAGTAGAAGCAAGAGTTAAAATAAATTTTCTTATATAATTTGTTAGTTGTTTTGTAGAAAATGGTATACTCGTATTAAAAAGCTTCTGTTAAAAAAAAAGAATTTTATAATGAAAACTTGTGCAAGTAAAATTTTATTTTAAATAGAAATAAAATTGTATAAAAATATTAGAGATGTTAATTACAAACATAAAGTAATTCAAATAAACCCTCATATATTTAAGGTCTAAATCAAAAAGGAATATACATGAGAGTTCAAACATACAAGATTTTAATTTGAAATTGCAAACTGGCTGTAAAGTAGTGTAGTAAAGCAAAGATTAGGTTATAATTGTGTGCTATGTTGGACCTTAGTATAAACAGCACACATTTTCCAAAAAGTTCCATGAACTTTTTACTTAGTTGAAAGCAGAGTTTTTTAGAACCACATCCCAGGAAAAATTAAATACTAAATATTCATTAAAAATCTATCAATATAAGATATGAGATAAGCCTTCAACGAAATAGTTGTAGCCTATTAAAAAATAGCTTAATCGATAGCC
The DNA here is from genome assembly GCA_947397855.1 of Thelaira solivaga. Classification (NCBI taxonomy): domain Eukaryota; kingdom Metazoa; phylum Arthropoda; class Insecta; order Diptera; family Tachinidae; genus Thelaira; species Thelaira solivaga. The sequence continues at coordinate 40,278,071 of OX377610.1, forward strand.
CAAATCCTTTTCTTTTTCAAAAGCTCTCATTTTTCACATAAAACATTAAATACAAAAATTTTTTAAAACATATTTAAATTCATTTTGTAAATCATGTATTAAATGCCTTTAAATGTATTTAATATAATTATAGAATATTCAAATTTTAATTGGCTTGCCTTATCTATAATTAAATTTTAAATAATTTAAAATATTTTAGGCGTAGCTAAAGGTTTACATTTTCCAAAAAATATATACACATACACATACTATCAAGCGATATCTTTATCTGCAAAATATTCCAATTCAAATGTGCATTAATGAAATAATATTAACCCACACATAGAATTTCATTTGAATAGCATTTACGCGTGTGACACATAATTTGCAAAACTGACAAACTGCATAAAACGTTAATGGCAAAAAGAAAAAATTGCTGGAGTGCTTACATGTTCATTCAATAATAAGTTCAGATTTCATGTTTTAATATAAAATTCTGTTAGCAAATATATGAGTGCAATTTTTGTGCACAGTTTCATTATATATTGATTTTGTATTTTAAATACAAATGTGCTAGTTAGGAAGCGCTCTAATAGATATTACTACGTACTAAATAGAAAAGGATTTATTCATTTCATGCAAAAAGAACTGCAATAACAGTCCAAGAGCAAGCCGTCTTTTCGATAGAGAGAAACTACTTTTTTTTAATAAAAGCTAAAGCATAAAATGTGATCACCATTATTTCAGTTGTCGTAATGACGTCATTTATTGTTAACGTATTTTAATTATTCTTCTAATTGTCTTAGTCGTTATTTGAACTGTTATATTTGAAAATGGTATAAATCCAATATATTAGCGGTAATTTTTGTATGAAAAGAACAGCATCTAACTAGAATTATTATTGACTCATTTTTTTTAAAGTGGACTTACATCACTTTCTAATAGAACAGTTCATTTATCGATTTATCAGCCGTCATTTTAGGTAACGATTAAAAATTGTTTAAAAAATAATAAAATAAAAAAGATGCAGTGACAAAAAATAATAAAAGTAAAAACTTGTGGTATTCTTGGGAAAACCCCTTCCCTTGCAGCAGGATTTAAAAGAATACCATTTCATTTAATTTAAAAGCAAATTGAGAATAAATTACTACAAAATTAAATGCACTTTTCTAGTTCAACCAAAATTTTTCGACAGTCCTAAATTAAAGTCGTTTTCCACAGTTTGTAGATAAAATCTCTGTTCTAAAGATCATAATGTTTTATTCAGCCGATAAAAATATGCAAACCTCGAGATAAAATTTCAATAAATACTGTTTCTCTCAGGTCACTTGATTCTAAATTTAAATTACAAGCGAAAAAAATATTGTCACAAAAATTCAAAACAAAATAAACCAGCTGAATGAAATACTAAATATATGTTTTTGTTATTTAGTTTTATTTGACTTTTTCTTTTAAATAATATGACTTTTTTATTAAGCTTGAGGTCTTATTTTTAAAAAATTTTATTTTTATATCGATATTTCCCTTCAATTAGTGTAGCTTCTTCAGGATATAATCATAAATATAAATATAATTATATCCTGTTTTTGTTTTATAAAAAAAAAAATTATAAGCTGTGAGGGACATGTCCGGGGCTATTATAGAATGAATGTCAAAGTGATAACTAAGATGATAGAAAGTGAATTTGAAATAAAAGCAACCACGTAATATACTACCGCTGTATCACTAAATTTATTTTAAATACGCTTGCTGGTCAAAACTCAAATTGAAAAAGTTGGAACGCTCAAAATATTTGTAATTCTAATAAATGGAGTTATTGTAATACTACTTTTCACTGCCAAAATTGTAAATTGTCTCTGAAGGTTATCGATTACATTCCTGACATTTTTGGTTTATTTTAGCACTTGTTAACAACTCGAACTACATGAATTTGTAATATGAATTTATGCCTGTGTACTTATAACTTTTATTTCTAACTGATACTTTCAACCAAAAAAATTATTCACTATAATATATTTACTATCAAATGATAAAATTCAAATGTAGTTGTAAATGAAATTGTTGTTTTTGTTTGTATAAAATTTACATAACAGTACAAGTACATTATAATTGTGTAAAAATTAACTTTTGTATTTGTATATTTTCCTGATTGAAAAACAGTTTAAAAAACTTTTTTAATTCTTCAGGTTACACGTAATTAATTTGAATATTGCATAAATCGAAAGAGTTAAGGCACAAAACTCAAGACAAAACTTGAGTCTCCGGCATGTTTAAAAATACTTGAGACTTGAGACCATAAATCAAAATACTTAAGACGCGAACTGTACTATCTTGTATACATAAAAAGACCCAAAATTTCAATGTCGAAGAGGAGTCACACAAACTTCACATATCGCATAATCTAGTAACAACTTAGAGCTACATATTTACAGAATTTTGCACTGTGCAATTTCAAAATTTATGTAAAAAAAAGTTTTTAGAAAGTATTATGAGTGGACAACTTTAGTCCACCTAGATAACTAACATATGTAACTAAGACATAAAGAATCAAATGATTGCATATTCTTAGAGTTCAAATTGATAAAAATATAATACTGATTTGATGTCGGTTTTACACAAATATTTAAAGCCTATATCAAAATAATTTTATTTTTTATAAATGAAGCAGGCACCTATACATATGCTTTTAGGTTCGTAATTACCGTAATTGATTTAATTAATATATTTTTAATTTTTAGAAAATTTTTAATTTTGTAAAGTGTTATTCTTATTATATTTTACTTTATTTGTTTTACATTTTTACTTCATTGCAATAAAACGTATCAGAAGTCTCCTTGAGCGCAATTAAAATATCAAACTATTATTGTAACATTTTGCAAAATGCATATTTAAGTTTTATGTCTTTCATGCATTCATTTCTTTCGTTAAAATCTTTAAACGGTTGAATTTTTTAATATGAAAGTTTTTCTGTCTATCTGGCTACATAAATTCGCTATAACAATTTTTTGTATTCCAATGGATTTGTCTGAAACTTGATACATGTAACCTCTACACTCAAAGGATGGTCGCAATATACTTTTGGATCAACCACGACTATTTTAACGCCCACTTTTTAAAGATTTTTACTATCCACTGTTCAAATAGATGTGTGCTTGTAATTCCAAATATTTTATTTACCGCTTTGCTTGATGCCTCTGATAATAAATAGTTGTAGGAAAAATATGAGCCACTATATAAAGTAGCGAATGGTTGTTTCTCTTAAAAGTGATATATTTAGCAAGTAATAAAGGATCGGGGCAGGCGAAACCGGGCAAAAACAACTAGTTTCCTAAATATTGCAATATGTTGTTGAAACTTCTGCTTGATTTTTTTTTAACTTAATTACTTTTAATCAATTATATTTTACTTGATCATATAAAGAGTGATTTTTTTGCTATTATCTTTTTGGCAACACTAGTTTTGACAGCTCACGCACGTTTTGTATCTTGTGTCACTGTCAAACATCTTCAGTTTGGTCTATAATTTAATCATGAATCGTCTTACAAACGAACAACGCTTGCAAATTATTGAATTTTATTACCAAAATGCGTGCTCTGTTAAGAAAGTTCATCGCGCGCTTCTTCCATTTTATGGTCAGTTTAATCGACCTACTGAGGCTTCTATTCGGGCTATTGTAACAAAATTTCGCACCAAATTTACATTGTTGGACATTAAACCACCAACACGCTTACGTAGAGTGCGAACTGAAGAAAATATCGCAGCCGTATCGGCCAGTGTTGGTGATGACCGTGAATTATCGATTCGGCGCCGTTCGCAGCAATTGGGCCTCTGTTACTCCACTACGTGGAAAATTTTGCGGAAGGATTTGGGTGTGAAGCCTTATAAGATACAACTGGTGCAAGAATTGAAGCCAAACGACCTACCACAACGCCAAATTTTTGGTGAATGGGCTCTTGAAAAGTTAGATGAAGATCCACTTTTTTATCGAAGAATTGTGTTCAGCGACGAGGCTCATTTCTGGTTGAATGGATACGTGAACAAGCAAAACTGCCGTATTTGGAGTGAAGAGCAGCCAGAAGCATTGCAAGAGCTACCAATGCATCCACAAAAAACAACCGTTTGGTACGGATTATGGGCTGGCGTATTTCTTCAAAGATGATGCGAATCACAACGTTACTGTGAATGGTGAGCGCTACCGTGCGATGATAACAAACTTTTTTTTGCCCAAAATGGAAGAGCTTGACTTGCATGATATGTGGTTTCAACAAGACGGTGCCACATGCCACACAGCACGCGAAACAATGGACCAATTGAGAGGCGAGTTCGGTGAACAGTTTATTTCACGCTTGGGACCAGTCAATTGGCCGCCCAGATCGTGCGATTTAACGCCTCTAGACTATTTTTTGTGGGGCTATGTTAAGGCTAATGTCTATAGGGACAAGCCCGCTTCGATTGACGCACTGGAAGCCAACATTGCCAACATTATTCGTGAGATACCGGCCGAAATGTTGGAAAGAGTATGCCAAAATTGGACTAAGCGGATGGACCATTTGAGGCGCAGCCGCGGCCAACATTTGCATGAAATAATCTTCAAACATTAAATTATATCGACCCAACTATCGATCCAAATAAATATTTCATGCATTTTTCTGAATTTTATGTGTTTTTTTTTTTAAATTTCCGATAGTTCTTATAAAATCACCTTTTATTATTTTTTGTATTGAATCACTTTTTTTTTTTTGCTTATTACGGCACTTAATTTGCTGTCTAATTTGGTTTACAAGAATGTATCAATTGAATTGTACATATTTATTTTTAAAGGAATTTGAAGACTTTTTTCGTTTTTTTTACATTTGAAATAAATAAATGGATTTCTGCATGTAAGCATAATATTTATATAATGTAACGATATAAATAAACGCATATGCGATAATATTTCGGTGTATGCAACTTTAAGCTTGGACTGTAATTGCGAAAGTTGTGTGAAAATCCATAAGAGTATAATTAATGAGTATTTAAAAATAAACGAGTTAATTTTTAGGATTTTTCAGGTAAATATAATAAAATATATTTTGAGCAATTAGATATTGTCCGTATGAATGTAAATCGTATTTAAAAATTTTACTTTTTAAATTTGATTTGTAATCTTCTATCGACTTAGGCTGACACATACATTTGACAATTCTAATTCATGTTTTTCAGACTTATTGTCTGCAGCATTTTTATCTTTATTATTTTTTAGAAGCTAAATTCAATCAATTCCCTTTAGAATTATTGTAACGAGTAGAATTATACTCACTTTTTGGAATCATAAACAATAGAAATTTTATGAAAAATTTTATTTTTTTAACAAATTTAAATTTGAAATTTACATCAATTGTTGTTACAAAATCTTAAACCTCATTTACATAATTTAAATTTTGAACCTTAATATTCGTTTAAGCTGCCTAAGTGAACTATGCAATAAATGGAAAAAAATGTCTTACACTGTATTACCAGTACGTTTTTTTATACCCTATAATTGTCTAACTGTAAAAGTCATCAGTATTTAAAGTTTTTTTATTTTTTTTTGTATTGTTCACACAAAATCCGGCCGCATAAACAATTGAATATATACTTAAGCGAAAAAGCTATTACAAAACTATTGTTCATAAATACATATTTATATATTGCTTTTTCAGAAATATTGAGAAAATAATTAAAATTTATTTCCCCGTTTTTGCCTTTATGGTTCGTTCCCATTAGTTTCTGCACAGTATTCTGATCTGCATGCGCTGCATATTTGTTTCAAATTTTTTGGCGTCAGGAACAACAGTATCACTTTAATTTAATTTGGCTCTGACATTAGCCCAGTATTGTTCAATTGGCCGAAGTTGCGGACAATTAGGAGGGTTCATGATTTTTCCCATTATATCGACCTGATATCTTTGATACCGCTTCATCTCAGTTTTTGAATAATGATAAGCCGCTAAATCAGGCCAAAATTTTACTGGATGGCGCTTAATTAGAGGCAGCAATCCTTCCTGCAGACATTCTTTGATTAAATTTCTGATGTCATTGTTGAAGAGACGATAAACGGCTTTCTTTTTAGACCACAACTGCAAATTGCTTGCCCAATTATGATTTTTTTACTAAATTTATCTTTTTCGCGTATTTATATTTGGAATTGGCATCTCTACCTTTCGCCCCAACATAAAATGTTTGACCTGGTAGCTGTTTTAAGTTCATTTTTAAATAGGTTTCATCGTCCATAATCAGGCAGTTGTTGAATTTTGTTAAAACTTTGTTTGTAAAGAATGCGTGCATGTTTTATTGCAATGGTATTCTGCTTTCACTCCGGTTTGGATATTTTATTGAACGATAGCTTCTGTTGCCAGCATCCAGAGAAATTTTTCTTGCACGATCATTGTCAAAGACACCCGGGTTTTGCTGTATTGAGTGTATTATACATTTTGTAAGCTCTGGGTTTCTTTTAGCAACTTTTTTATTTTCTTTTTGCTTGCTATCTGTACTTAAGGTTTGGTTATATCTTTTTAAAAATTTTGGAAGATGCAGTTTTTTTCCAATCATTGCATCTGACCGTGTCGGATTTTCTAGATATGTGCACAATTTTTTTTCTATTTTGATTTTCCATGACTAGCCTCGCTTACAAACAAACTAATACTGAAAAATTTTTTTCTACAAAATAACGGTGAATGTTTTTAAAACAAAATATTTTTATTTAAATTCAAGTGTTGCCACTAGGTTTTTCTAAAATGTTTTTGTAAAGCGATTTTTGCAAATCTTTTCATAATTTTTGTATCCAATTTTGTTACGAAATATCACAAAAATGTTCTTTTTTTTAATTTGATTTTACTTAAGTTTTTAGTGTAACCGTTATTTTTCAAAAAATTATGAAATATTTGATTTTTAAAAGTTCGCAAAATAGAGGAAGTGCCAAATACTTACTAGTTTTATTACTTGAAGCTAATTATTACAACATAAAGTTTCAGATAGCTATAATTAACTTTAGTTAAAGTAACCGATAAAGTAATGAATAACTTTTTGTCCATTATTACAAGCTCTCAATAACATAAATATTATAATATTTTTTATGTAGCACCACTGCTGTGAATACCAATTACTTTTCGTTGCTATAAATACATAATGGCAACGGCATGCCTTTTTTTGACAATTAATTTTCAAATAACTAAGAAAATCTGTACTTTAAAAATTTTATTTTAATATTTGTTTTTTATTGTGCAACTGTACTGTTTTATTTTTGTGTATAAATAAAACAAGTATTCAATGTATATGGCTGCTGAGGTTGACATATCAAAAATTGAAGTTCACGTTAAAAGTTATGAGGTAGACAAACCTATCTTTAGCTTATCGTACACTCTTTAGTGAAAGTATGTTGGTAATAATCAAACATCCTACTTTCAGTTATCTTTTAGTTGTAATAATGGCCCTTAGTCTCAAAATTACATATAATAGAAACAAATTCAACCATAAATCATTACAGCCCATAGATAAAAGTGGATGAAAGTAGTCAGTTTAAAAAAAGGTATTTTCGAAAATTCCAACAACAGAAAATATATTAGCGGAATTCACGATTGGAAGTAGTTTTAACTAAATAATATATACAACTGTGGTGCTAATTTATCCTTTTCAATTAGTTAAACTTCTTTTTAGCCACTCAAACCGTACACAACCTGCTTTATCTCAAAACTAAAAGTAGGCATCATTTAGCAACAGTTGTTTTCATACTTGTTTCCACAGTTGTACAAAAACCCGACCTATTTTTAATGAATTTTGTCGTTGTTTATAAAAATTTTGATATTTTTAAAATTTTATATTGGCCTCAAAGAATTTTACATTAATAGAGAATTTACACTGCAGCAAAATCTAGTTCATACAAAGCACAATATAGCTTGTTACTAAATTTTGACAAAATCTAGTCAAGATCTTGGTGTACTTAGTCAGACAACCATGGTTTTGTTATTAAAAAATATACCAAAAAAATACAAAAATATAATATAAAATATGAAAAGATATAAAAGAAAATTAAATTAATCACATTAAATTAAAAAAATATATTTTTAAATTGAAATAAATACATACACAAATAAAGGATAAGTGTTAATTATTATATAAATATGAAATGTAATACTCCTTGTTTTTGTTACGAAAATGAAACCTTGATATGTGTCAAAAATGTACAGATTTTGAAAGAGATCTCATATCAATTCTAATGGATTTTGGTTCAATGTAAATGCATTATGAAGAGTGAACTCTGTTTTTATTTATTTTTTCTGTATAATATGAAAACTACTTTGTTTGCCTTTTTAAAACCTTAAAGTATTAAATTTTTAGCAAACAAAAAAGCATATCTACGATTATTCACTTTCTCATTATTTTGATGGCGTAAATAAATATTTAAAATAAATATTTTTTAAAAATAATTTAAATAATTGTGAGTGAATAAGAAACAAACAAATATAAATTAACAAAAAAGGGCACAACAATTTTCCATCAGATTAAATAGAAATAGAAACATAAAATATAAATTATCTATTTCAGATTTTATGATACACACATTAATTTTCTCATAAAGTTTACAAATTATGCAAGTACATTTCAAATTATAAAATAGCAACTACAACATTTGACATAAAATCAAGACCGTAAATTAAAATAAAATAAAAAAATGCGAACATCATCTAATTTGGAAAATTTAATTCGCATTTTGTACTGCTGTTGTGCCGTTCTGCTATCATTTTGATTATGTATTCCTTGTTTTAATGCAGTAAAAATAAATGAAACACTTTGTGTATTCAATATAGTAATTCAATTTATTATTTATTGCAAAAAAAAAAAAGGAAAGTAAAAAGAAAAACTCTTTAGTCACTGGTTTTAAATGTACATTTAAAAGCCTGATGGTCATTTTGTTTGATAGTTTTAATTAAATTGTATTTCATTTGAAAAAAAAAATCAACTCGGAGTAATTAATGTGCAACCGTACGTACAAACATATTGTTTTGAATGTTACTTTATTTAAATAAATGCATAATGCGATTTATAGTGAAAAAAAGTAAAAAAAAATTATAATTTATAATAACATTAATCTAAATTTAAAATTAATACTCAGAACATTCAATAAAATAAAGTAAATTATCAAAAAAAAAATTTTATTATTTAAATAGTTATTAAAAAAACTGCTATTTTAAACTGTTTTAATTGAAATAAATTAAAATGAAATTTTGATAATCCAGTTTTAAAAGGATGAAGGACGTGAAAAAAGCAAAACGCTTAACGCGATTACGATTTGAAATAGGAAAATAAATGTTCTGCTAAACACATAACGCTTAATTTTTTCGTTTTCAAACAGAAAGTGATGAATTTTACACAAACTGAGAGTTAAAAAGAAAATAAAATTAAAATTAAATATGTTTTCTCTTTATTTAAACCAAAATTGAAAAAAATTTCATAAAAAATATAGGCCGTAGTCATAGTTACAAAAAAGTATTCTTTTACTAAGAGCTGACTTTTGTTCATAAGAATTTTATGAATTTAAAATCGTTTTTAAAAAGATATGATTATGGGTTTAAGTCTTTAAAAAAGTTACTTTTATTTTGTCAATTGCGTGTGCCAATTGTTTACTTATTAACTGGCAAAAAATATGGTTGAGGCAACCATATTCTTATCAAACATAGTATAGTTAGATTTATGATTGCATCTAACGATATATATTTTTAAATCAAAGATATTAAAAATAGCAGATGTTGCGGTTCAACCCCCGGTCAGAGAAAAAAAAAAATAATTTTTTATTTATAATTATATTCTGAAGAAGCTACAAAAATTGAACCGAAATATCGATATAAAAATAAATTTTTGAAAAATAAGACCTCAAGCTTAACAAAATAGCCATATTATTTTTATTATTTTTAATTTTTTTAAATACATTCATATTTTATATAAACATTTTTAAAAAAATTTTAATATGAATTAAAAAAAATATTAATTAAAATTTTTTGTATAAACAAAGTTTTTTTATTCCATTGATTTCTTTTCTATTAATTTATATTTATTTATTACATAATACAGCGGGCTTGAATTTATTTTTTCAAATTTTATTTGACGCTACCAGGACTCACTTAGCTAAGAAGAATTAACTCGCCACTCAACCACTTAAGCCACAAAGCCCAGTTGAGTTTGAGCGATTAAGTTTTTGTTTTACATTCACTTTATTTATATGGTTGCGGAAAAGACAAAATAGAAAACAATTTACATTCAACCATATTTTCATCATTATTATGTTTGCTATGAACATATTTATGGTTTCAAGTAAAATTTTATCAAAAATAATATGATAATTATATGGTTGATCTAAGACTCTAAACATAATATGATTAAAAATAACTAGAAACATGTTTATCGTGATCATAATAATGTTAAGATGTTTCAAATTATAAATAATGTTTTTCTTAAGAACACATTATGTTTGCGATGACCATATTCAACTATCCTTTACCTTGCGTGTATTAACGTAAACAAAACGCGCGGTTTCCAGAACATGGGCGCTGCTTTATAATGGCATCTATTCGATTCTACTATTTTTTATAAATATATTTATAAATATTTGTAATTCTATGCACCTGTTCTGTTTTATTATGCTTTTTCCTAAAACCAAATTGATGGTTGGGTATGAGATAGTAGACTCTCAAGCAAACATTTTCGAAAATATATGTACAGGACAATACCAAGTTACTTGAGTAACGTCTTTGCCATGTTTGGGTATCATTACTACATCTGAATGTTATCAAGACTATTGTTATGTATTCTAATGAAAATAATATAAAACGTTTAACGGGTCAGCTAATTTAAAATAATTTTTGTCTGAAATTAAATCTTTTATGACATGACAGTACAACTTGTGACTTATTAAACTCATGGCACGAGTTATTTAAACAAAAATCTCTTGATATATGGGGTTCTACAATTTTAGTTTTTACCTTGTATTATGTACTCGTATGTATGTGAGTCTATTTGTAAAAGTACAGCACTCCAAACTGATATCAAAAATGATTTTTCTCAAATATTCCACTCAACTGCAAAGCAAATGTTTATTATTAATTAAAGTTTTAAAGGAAAAAAAACTACAAAAAATAGCAAAGTATCATTCGTACATGTAAATACACCAATTAAAATTACTAGAGTAAAAATAAAAATGAAAAAAATTAACGAAAAAACACATTTCCTTGGAAATGAGTGTATATTGTTAAATCAAATACATAAATTACTAGTTAAAGTGTATATACAAATACATACACACAGCACATATTCTGTCGCAAATGAACTTTATACTCTTTCACCTAAGTAGCTTTATAAATACTCACACACACACACACGTCACTGCTCTTAACTATTTTTATTAACCTGCTTTGTGTTTTTTTTTTCTTTTTCTCTTTTAGGTCCTCCATATGTGAGAGCTATTGGACCAATAAAAGCTGTCGCCAGCGAAGATATAAAAGTTCACTGTCCATATTCCGGTTATCCCATTGAACAAATTAGATGGGAAAAAGGACATCATGAGTTGACAACAAGTAAGACAAATTGCCAATATTGGCACTAATACTAACATGCAAAAAATTCTTCAACACAAAAGAACATTCGCTCAAAGCGTGATTGTAAAAACTACATAAATAAACATTTCACATAAATAGACACACACACAAATACACATGCCTACACAAAACCGCATAGTGAAAAACATTTCATGCATGCCTGGCCTTCAATTGAAGAAGATAAATATTTTTTTATATTCTCCAAGCACATTCGTACATATTTGATTGTGAAAATGTTTTGGTATTCATTTGCAGACAAACTGTGCATGAGTATGGATGCATCTAATCGGCATACTCCTACATAAATATTCCAACAAGCACACTGGACATTTGCTTTATAAACTCAAATATGCGCTGCTAGTCAGCAAATCTGTTGTTCAAAAATTTTTTTCATAATTGCCTTGTTTTTTGTGTAGCTTTGTATTTGTAAGAATTTAGATGATTTGTTCATATTTTGTTATTGCCGTTTTCACATTAAAAAAATTTTTTTTGTTATTGTTTCAGGTACCTATTATACTTTGGCTCCTATTCAGCAGGGAGGTTATCTTGTCATCAAGAATGTTGAACCTAATCGTGATCAGGGCATGTACACCTGCATTGTTAAAAGCCGCACTGGCGAAGAGGCTCGTCGTGATATGCAATTGAATGTTAATAGTAAGTCAGCTTTTATTTTTAATTTATCATTGAAAATTACTTTTAAAACAAATTGTAATCCAAGATTTTCTATTAAAAGGTGTGGGTTGTGAGGCTGTTCACTAGTAACGACAACTCGCTTCGAACTTAACATAACTTGTAACAGAAATCAAAAACTTGTTTTATTTAGTAGTGAATTAATGCTATTGATTAAAAAAAAATAAAGTAGCTGCGATTAACAAAAATTCTAAAAAAATGAACTCTGCAGTCAACAATAAATTTAAATAATCAAAAATAATTTCTGAGTATTTGGGTAAGAGATTACAATGACAGATGACCTTAATTTTAAAGTGATATGTGTCCCATCCCATAATTTTCTATGGTTCGTCCGGAAGTTCCTAAAATACCTTAGGGTGTGCAGAAATATCCAAAAAGTTTTAAAAATAATCCAAATTAGTGTCTGAGTTTTCAGGTGGTAGGTTACAAAGTAGACGATCTCCGCTAAACTACTACTAAAAATATATAAAGAAATACTTAACGACGTAAGACGTATTTGATAAATATGCCATTAGTACTGAAAACTTATTTACAAATACCAAAACAACATAAGGAGTTACGTTAAACATATTAAACTCGGCATATTTATCTTCACTCACTTAATTTTTGGTATGTTTTTTATAAAGGGTGTTTTTTATAGACGTATAGAACTTTAAATTGCAATAAAACAACGATGGATTATTCGATTCACATGAATTTTATTTATCCGAAAGATAATCTTGTGGCATTACATTTTAAACATGATTTCTGGCATATGACCGCCACGGCTGGCTCGGATGTAGTCCAATCTGAACGTCCAATTTTCGATGAATTCTTCCAACATTTGTGGCCGTATATCGGCAATAAGACGGCGAATGTTGTCTTCCAAATGGTCAAGCGTTTGTGGCTTATTCGCATAGACCAATGACTTTACATAGCCCCTCAGAAAGTAGTATAGCGGTGTTAAATCACAAGATCTTGGAGGCCAATTCACAGGTACAAAACGTGAAATTGGGCGGTCACCAAACGTGTCTTTCAATAAATCGATTGTGGCACGAGCTGTGTGACATGTTGCGCCGTCTTCTTGGAACCACAGCTCCTGGACATCATGGTTGTTCAATTCAGGAATGAAAAAGTTAGTAATCATGGCGCTATACCGATCACCATTGACTGTAACGTTCTGGCCATCATCGTTTTTGAAGAAGTACGGACCAATGATTCCACCAGCCCATAAAGCGCACCAAACAGTCAGTTTTTCTGGATGTAACGGTGTTTCGACATACACTTGAGGATTAGCTTCACTCCAAATGCGGCAGTTTTGTTTGTTGACGTAGCCATTCAATCAGAAGTGCGCTTCATCCCTAAACAAAATTCGTAAAATACATATTCCGCACAGAACCATTATTTTCGAAGTAAAATTGCACTATTTGCAAGCGTTGTTCAGGCGTGAGTCTATTCATGATGAATTGCCAAACCAAACTGAGAGTAAATCACTTGATAGCTGTTAAATCGGTCGCCATCTTGAACAGTAATGCCATCTTAAAGGTCTATACGTCTATAAAAAACACCCTTTATTATAGAAGAATGAGGAAAGTGAAAAATATTTAATATTTCGCTAACACAGTGAAGGGTATATAAGACTCGAACCGAATTTACTTTGTTTTTTATACCCTTCACAAAAAAGTGAAAAGGGGATATATAAGTTTGTCATTTGTAAGTTTGTCCGTCTATCCGTGTGTATGTTGAAAATATCTTTCTGAAGGCCCCAGACGACCTATAGAAAAGTTTAGCATGTTAATTTCTTGGAAGTTCCTGTTATAAGTTTTGTATTGAGATTCAGCCCAATTGATCTATAAATAGCAGAGCTATGGTCTCTGAAGTGCAACTACCTCTATTTTTTGACCATTTTCGGAGCGTTATTTGCGTATTTTGTGTAAACTACAAAACGGACCAAAAATTTTTATATGCAGTTTTATTAAAAATAATAGCCATAAAGTCTGTGCAAAAACTCGGAGCAAATATAACCGAAATTTTACATTTTCATTAATTTTTGCTTTGTTTTTTTGGGTTTTTTATTTAAGCTAAAAAAAAGAAGTACGCAGTTTTCTTAAACATCACATTTATGGTATCTGGACCAAAGCTCAGCTGCATAGGTTCAATAATGGCGCAGCTATGGGTTAAAACTCTCCACTGCATCTGTTTTTTGACCATTTTAACATAAACAACAGTCGTAATATTGTTGCCAAAACTCAGAACGATCGGACCTCAAATGGCCGAGAAAACTGAAAAATATAACCGATATTTCACATTTTCAGTAATATTTGCTCTGCTTTTGCTTTGTTTTTTATGCTGTCATGTGCGTAACGTTTGTACACACAAACACGAAACCTAAAAAAGTGTATTTTTTAATGCAGCCATATTTATTTAAAGAAAATTTTTTCCATTTTTGTTGTTAATTAAATATATTTGGCTTAAAAAATGCTTACAAATGTTTGCAATATTGTAAATATTTGCAATATTTGTAAATATCTTTTCAGTATGACATATTTATAAATATGTTTAGGAGACATATACAAATGTGCAGAAGTACGTTGATTTCTCTAAAAGATTGCAAACGAACGGGTTGGTACACATATCGTTTTAAACAAGAGGTCGTCTAGATTTGTAATCTATGAACCAAGTACTCAGAAAAAACTTTGCATTATTTTTAAAAATTTTTTGAAATTCCCTCATTTCACAGTACCTTTCTTCTGAGGGATTTTTACCATTACCCACTTTGCTGCGGTACCATTCCCGATTTTGGCCAGGAAAATTGCAAAATTCAAAATGGAATTTAATCTGTAGGCTCTAAACTTTCTGAAAAATTCGTAGTTTTTATTGTATGATGCAAAACGGAAATTGCCAAAACCCTTCAGAGCAACAGCGATGGAGTATATGACAATTTCCAAAAAAAAAATTTAAATTATCCAAATTAATTTTTAAGTATTTATGTGGTAGATTACAAATGTTTATGGTTTTTTCCGGAAGGTCCTAAAATAACTCAGAGCAACAGCACTGCGGTTATTAAAAAATTTAAAAAAAAATTTTATATATCCATAATAATATCTGAATATTTGGTTGGAAGGTTACAAATATTGATATACTATAAACATTTAATATTTAATGACGTAAGACTTATTTCTGCAAAAATTTATAATATCTTATTGCTGGGTAGCATTTAAACCTATCAATCTGTTAGTAGCAGCTTCGATCAATGCCTAGACCGTAGTAGCAAATGGGTGGTGCTCGTACATTTTAAAAATTTAAATTTTTATTAAGAATAAATTATTTTTATTTAATATTTTTGGGTACAGAATTTCAAAGTCACAAGTAATATTTACAATAAAGTAAAATATATTTGTTATGTTTAGCTTTACCTTCCTTTCTGTTTTTCTTTACTTTTATTTTAGCAAATATCTAAAAAAAAATTCATGCTTAAATTTTCAATTTAAATTTTTTCAGGTCCTCCAGTTATAGAGCCATTCAAATTTCCAAAAAACTTACAAGAAGGCGGAAGGGCACAAATTACGTGTGCTGTATCTTCAGGTGATATGCCAATATATTTCAGTTGGAAAAAAGATGACATGTCTTTGCCATCAAGCTTGCAGGTAAGTAAATTTTTAACGAATTCAAACACGCAAGTTTTAACAAAAAATTTAAAGAAGGATAACAAAAAAATAATAAAGAAATCAATCAAATAATATTATTTTCAATAACACACACAATTTAATACATTATCCCTGAGGTAACAATAACACACACACATGTATAAAACCATATACAAAAATGTGTATTAGTTTCTAGGGATTCAGTTTAAGCTTTAAACGCGTCCCATGCAAAGCTTAAGCAGATACATTTAAATCCATTTTTATTTTAAAAGTAACAAAAAAAAAAAAAAACTTTAAGAAAAAATGAAAAAAAAAATGAAAAAAAAAAAATTAAAAAGAGAAAAAGTATGCAAAAGCCATTGTGTGGTTTCTTTCAATGATTTTTTATATGCAGGATTTAAAATATCTTTTTCTTAAAAAAAAACATTAAAGATTACAGAAAAGAAAGAGGAGTTCTATTCGTTGCTGGTGTTCAAGGATATCAGTGCCAAACATAGTGGAAAATATACATGTTACGCAAGTAATGCAGCTGCAAAAGTTAATTATACTGCTGAACTACAAGTTCGAGGTAAGACAAAATGTACTGCCACTGGAGATTATTGAAATTTACACTTTATAGCTAATGAAAAACTTGTAAAAAACCAAATTAAATGAAAAGAATTTAGTATAGATTTGTGAGCGAATTAATTACAAAAAAAACTTGTTTAAAAAAGAACTCAGCGTATTTTTGTAAGAAAGAATATGGCAGAGCAAATAATGATACTAATTTTGTTTTCTTTTCTACTAAAAAGAAACAAGGATGTATAAAAATTTCATGCTATACTTTTGCCAATGGCTAGAAAAAATTCTATGCCCTCTTTTCAAAAACTGACTTCTGCAAGTTGATTCAAATCAATAAGAACAAAATAAAGCAGAAATTTATAATCCCAACAACTGCAATTATTAAATGAATGAAACATTTAATTTGTTGAAATTATAATTTATAGTCCTTTAGTATAAAATAAAAATATTTCTGTTTTACAAGGCAATATAACCCTGTAAGTTTACACAAGGCATAAAATGTAGTGAATGTTACCTTTCTTGAGAAAGAAACTCACTGCCCTAATTAAAAGGTGGCCAATATGGAAATAATCAATCTAAATCCATTAGGCGTCGGCAATATCATCATCAATTTCAAAACAACATCAATTCCATTATAATTTTTGTCGACAATTTTTGTAATTATACCCTGCAGAAATACAATATTTGTATTCTATTGTCAAAAACTCAAGTTGAATCACCCTTTAAGTGGCATATTTTGTTTTATTTTTCAAAATAATTTCAACGATATCTGCAGTAAAGTTTAAATATTTAGTTGCAGATACTCCTTTTGTATTTACAAGGCAAACACAACAACATACTTTTTTGTGTTATTAATTTTGCTATAGATTTTTCTATTTTATATTCCATTTTATACCTTGCAAAAATTTTCATACAATTCGATAAATGAAATATCGTTAACTTAAATGCAAAACCATTATTATTCAGAAAAGTTTTTTTAATAAGCGAAACAAATATATTTTTAATGTAAAAACAGTCATCTTGTTAAATAAATAGTTAAGTAACTTTTTTGTTATAAATGGTGTTTTGCTTAATTATAAAAAAAAATCAGTTGTTTTCATTGCAAAATAAGCCAGCTGTTTTTATCGGAACTTGCCTAAATTTTTAAAGTAAAGAAAACGTCTGTATCAAACTACAGAGAATTCAGTTGGAAAACAGAATTTTCTTTATTTAAAAACCCATGCAAATTCTTCCTAGAGTAGAAAAGTAAATATCAACTTTGTGGGAATATAAATTTTATATGTATTTATGTACCAACAGTCCCTTGGAAAATATAAAATTTGTATAACAAAAATGATGATGATCACTTTACAGTTCATACAACGGTATGTCCTACAATCACTGCTAACTATTGGCATGTAATAAAAAAATGTAGCAAACTTTTATATAAAAAAAAATAATAATAATGAGGAAGAAACTAAAAATGTATTTTACTTGTGTTTAATCACGTTTTGTAGTTGCACCACGTTGGTATCTGGAACCTATAGATGCAGCCATAATGCTGGGCAATACAATATCAATAAATTGTGAAGCGGAAGGATATCCGATACCTATGATTACCTGGTTCAAAGGACAAGGTAAGTTTATTACAAAAATAGGAAAACAATAGAAAAAAAAAGTTTTAGTTTTTGTTGTTTTTCTCTCATAATATACGAGTATGTATTCTTTTTAACTTTAGTTACGAGGCGTCATCATTATCGTTATCATCATCATCATCATGGTCATCATCAGTCTCATTTAGTGTAGGTTCATTTCAGAGTTTATTTTCTCAACTGAATGAATTAACTAGGTAAACATTTGTTAGAGTTGTTTAATCATTGTGCAGTAAGTAATTGCACCATCCCTTTTACTTCCATATCAACTAAATATACGAGATAATTACGTGTATACTTATTTAAGTACTTACGAATATAAAAAGTATTTAAATTAATTAAATAATTTCTTAACAATATCAACTAAATTTTTTACTTGTAACGTATGATTTTTAAGCCGCTTTGAAGAATAGCAAGCTTATTTCAAAGTACGAAAAATCTGTTTATTTCCTTCAACTCAGGATTTTGGGGGTGTTTGGCAAATTACAAAAACAGATTTTTGTTGTACTCGTTAGCACCTACTTAGGTATTTCTTTGCCACACAGTGTTATCATTGAACTACAATAATAATGTTATTGAGATTATATCTGTTTGTCATTATTAATCAATTAATTGAAGAAAATCAATCCACCAGGATTTAATAAATGAAGAAGCTACACAGAGTTGAAGTGAAATATTAATTTATGCTTGCAAAAAGTAACCTTTTAAATTATTAAAGAAAAGCTTTAATAAACAACTAAATAAAGTCTACAATTTAAACCAATAATTTGTGAGATCTTTAAATTTAACTTTGAGAAAAATTAAGTTTCAAATTATTAACTTCAGTTCGGCTTAAAACTGTAAATAGAAATGTAATTGAAACAAATAGATGAAATAAAAATAAATCAATTTTTTTCCAATGTTGAATAAATAAAATCATAAAATCGTGTTATTTACTGGACATGGTGAAAGCACTAATAAAAATATGCCTTAATGTAACTAGGTGAAGATCAACTTCAAAATTTTAAACTGTTGGCTTATGATCTTAGACCAAAGTTCACATTAAAAAAAATTAAAGAAAAAGTTAAAAAAGAAGTATGAAAAATTTTAAATTTTCGGGCTACTTTTTTCAGGTTAGTGTGTTCTACACTTTTTTCTCCTAGAAAAGTATTTTAGAAAAGCTTTTTCTGGAAACTGAGCGTTTTGCTTCTGTTTTTCTCATAGAATGTGAATGGGAAAAAGGCAGTTTATAAGTAAACAGTAGACACACACAATTGATAAAATCCAAGTATATTTTTTATGGAAAAAGGCCAATATTTTTTTTTTAATTTTCTCTATGCAACATTTTATTTTCTATTTGACTATTTGTTTTTGCAAAATTCATCAATTCACTTCAGTATGTCTAGCGGTTTGAAAACGTCAAAATTAAGGGTTTTTCATTTTCAGAACTATTTTAATGAAGAACAAAAAAAAATCCTAAAATGTTCATGTAGTTCTAAATTCCGAACCAACAAAAACCCAAAACGGAGAGTTATTATTTTCAAAAAGTATTTCGAAAAATTCTAGACGAGAAGGATGACTTCAAAAATATTGAACTGTGATATTCAATAAATTTTTTAGTATTCAGTAAAATCACTTTTTCTTCCTTAGCAACATGGGCTGAATTTCAATAAAAACCAGACAAATTTTATTATTATTTTCAAAAAGTTCAGTCAAATAATCTATGTCCGTTTGTGTAGTCGTTGAAATTAACTTTTTGAAGTTGCTAGGCAACGTACAGAAGAGTTTAGCATACTAATCTGTCACTTGTTTTTGTTTTTTAGTTTTTATTGATATTCAGCAAGATCGGCTTATAAATGGAGGAGCTTTTTTTTCTGAGTGATTTTGCATATTTCGTCTAAAATACAAAACGGACAAAAAAGTGTTTTGTTTGAAATCATTAACGCAAAATCTTTGCTAAAAATAACAGAAATCGGGTCACAAATGGCTGAGAATACCCAAACATACAACAGAAATGTTAGATTTTCATTAATTTCTGCTTTGTTCTCTTTTACGTATAAATTTAAGCTGTACATATGCGTAATATTTGTGCACACAACCACGAAACCAGTCAATCGGTTTTATATAAATATGTATCTATATGTATGTCTTTTAAAAGCCTTTTGTATAATATAACTACTAATACAGAAATCTTTCTGAAGTACAGTTTTTGCCTGTTTTAAAATTATTTATTTGATATTAAAAATTTAATTAAATACTTTTGGCTTAAAAAAATGTTTATAAACAGTTCAATTAAATTTTATTTATTTTGCATTCTTATGTGCTCATTAAACGAAAAATTTTAAGAAAAACATTCAAAAATATTTAAAAAAAATTTTCCTTTCCTGTAAGGAATTTACTATTTTAAAAATTTAAAAAACCTATAGCCATTTTATTGGTCTTAACAAAGTATATTATCGTGAATGTCGTTAATTTGAATTTCTTTAACTGAAATTAATTATTTATTTTAGGCACTAATTTAGCTAGTTTTAATTTTGATTTACTTTTAATTTCACTAAAAATTTCTTTCTTAGTACTGGGTTTTTATCTTAACTTATAAAGAAAGAAATAATTCTTTTTACTTCTGTTCATAAAATATATACATATAATCGGGTGTTGAATCTAGTAAATGCTACGCCAACGTTTATCGTCTAAAACAAGAGATAAAAAAACAGAAACTGTAAGAAAAATTCATGTATTTGCAAGAAGACGTAATAAAGTTGGGCATTAAATATTTTGCTTAAATAAACTCACTATCATTTTAAAGACTCTTGTGTACACATAGCCAACCTGCCAGTTCAGCAGCCAACCAGCCAGCCATCTAAATGAAAAGTGGCGGACATAAAAGTGCTGGTAATCTCTAAAAGCGAGTTCATTAAAGTTTGATGTTCTTATAGATTTTTTTTCTTTTTTTATTGAAACAACACAAAACGTGAAAAAAGAATGTTCATTTCGGTTGTTGTTTTTCTGTTCTACTTGATTCGCAAAAGAAGCGTAACAATTTGAAAGGGATTTATTATAGAATTCTGTTTATTCAAAAAGGATGAAAAAAAAAATAATTGGAAACAAAAAGTATAATAAGCAAATAGAAAAACCAGAGGAAAATAAGGTTAATTGATTAGTTAGAAAGCTTTTAATTATTTATGTACCAAAAAAAGAGAAAATATTAATATAGAAACAGTAAATAAACTGTGTTTCAGTAAGAGTGCACTTTTTTTATCTTATTTTGCAATAAACCGATTCTTTCAGAGCCTGTGTGGCTGGTGTCCTATCTTGCACGCAAAGAAAAAATATGGTTGAAGCAACCATACTCTGATCTCACCATATATATTTTTAAATCAACGATATTAAAAATACCTTTCAACTGCAGATGTTGCGGTTCAACCTCCCGTTAGAACAAAATTTTTATTTAATTTTTTTTTAATACATACGTATTTTATATAAATATTTTGAAAAAAAATTTTTAATATGAGTTTAAAAAAAATTTTAATTAAATTTTTTGTATAAATAAATTTCTTTTTTATTCTATTGACTTTTTCGTTTCTGTTAATTTGTATTTATTTATTACATAGTACAGCGGGTTTGAATTTATTTTTTTAAATTTTATTTGACTCTACCAGGATTCGAACTTTGGAATATTTAGTTAAGAAGCATTAACTCGCCACTCAACCACTTCAGCCACAAAGCTCAGTTAAGTTTGAGCGATTAAATTTTTGTTTTATGCTCACTTTAATAATATGGTTGTGGAAGAGACAACATATAAAACAATTTACATTCGACATTTTTTTATCATTATTATGTTTACTATGAACATATTTATAGTTTCAGCTAAAATTTTATTAAATATAGTATGATAATGATATGGTTGATATATGACGGTAAACATAGTATGGTTAAAAATAACTAGAAACATGTTTATCGTGATCATAACAATGTTTAGTTGCTTCAAATTAATAATAATATTTTTGGGAAGAACAAACTATGTTTGCAGTGACCATATTCAACCATCTTTTTTCTTTGCGTGTGCTGAAACCGCATGTTGCAAAGGTTCATTCCATAAAATTGAGGCTATAAGAATTTCATTATCGTTTTCCTGTAGCGAATGCCATTCATCTTCAAAATGTAAGGCCTGACCAAAAACATGGATTGCATGAGGATTTTTTGAGCCCCCAAATTCGATAGTTTTGTGTATTCACGAAGTCATTCAGATGAAAATGTTCTTCATCGCAGAAAATAAATTTTTTCAATTGACATTTTGTTCCATTACCCATTGAACTAATTTCCGTTATTTTGTTTCATTCCTAATTGTAACATGTCTTCTTTACAATCTATTAAAAAAAATCACAATTTTCTAATAGAATAGGTGATTTTAATTTAAAATGAAAAAGTGCACTTTTACTGAGTCACCCTTTATATATATTCATTTACCACACACAAACAAACATACACGAATTATTCAGCCTAAAATATTTGATGCACAATAATAATTAATTATTTAGAAAGAAGTTTGTAAGCAGTTAATTAACAGATTAATAAAAAATATTCATTAGAATTCGTGAGTCGGGTGATAGTAATTATTTACATAGAATAAAAGGAAGATTAAAATTTAATTTTTATTATCATTACCCGGACTATTTAAATTTGTATTTTCTTTGAAAGTCAAGCAACCCATCCAATAATTCATTTATGATAATTTAATTATTTTAACTTTGATTTGATTGAACGATTTCTTTCTGAAAAATCCGTGAAAAAAATAGATTCCCAGGGAAATATCGCGATTCATTATCTTATGCAGTTATACGATTTTATGATAGAAAATGTGACAGATTTTTCTGCAATATTAAAAAACACTTCAAAATGTGTGTGAATATGTCATACTATTATCCAAATTTTTATTAATTATTAATTATAAACCATAAAAAGCAACTCTTATCACTATTATTTTATGAAGCTTTTCATAAAATGAGAAAATTTAACAGACCTGTCAAAAAATTTCTAACAAATATTCACAACCGATATTCAGTTTCTTGATATGTTTTTACAGATCGCATGACTAAATAGGATAGTGAATCACGTACTTTACTAATACATCTAAAGCAACCATACATTTTCCTTTGAACATCTCTCGTGCAAAAAATTAATTTATTCTCTACATTAAATAACGAAATGATATGCCTTCACTCTATAAATATTAATCAAAAATCCAAATCAGGATACAAGCAACCAATCATTTTTATTTTTATTTGTTTTGCTCAGACATTTAATTTTTTTTATGTACATAACATTTTTGTTGTTTGTATTTTTATTTTAAGGCAAACTAAATGCAGATTACAAACCTTTAAATATGCGCAATCATTCACTGGTTCTCAATCTTGCCACCGACATTGATGAGGGTTACTACATGTGTCAAGCAACAAATGATATTGGACCAGGTCTTAAAAAAGTAATACGCATCAATGTCAACGGTAAGTAAGTAGCTATGTAGGCTTTAATTCTAAGTAAAATGACTCATAGACACGTGTCAAAATCTGTCTCACAAAATACCAAAAAGAAAAAACAACAACACATGCAGTAGATGCATGCATGTTTGATATGCAAGCATGTGGTAAAAGTTCATTTTATTGTTAATTAAGCAACAAAAATCACTAATTTATTGTTACACGCAAAACAAACACAACTTCATTTACACGTATTTGCCAATCGTTAATAAACTTGATTCTTTTGTTAATTGTTTTCTCAACTTGTTTTTTTTGTTCTCGTTATACAGAACCAGCACGTTTTGAGCAAACATCACGCAACATTTCATCACGTCGCAATGACGCTGTCACACTAGACTGTCATGCCAAAGGTGATGAACCCATTAGTATCGCCTGGACGCACAACAATGCACGAATTGATTTAAACAATTTCCGCTTTAGTATAGCAGAAATGAAAACAGAAAAGGGTGTCGATTCTCAGATGACTATTTCACGTTCAGATCGTCATGATTCGGGTGTTTACAAGTGCATTGGCGAGAATCCGTATGGTCGCGCTGAACATATCATTTATTTAGCGGTACAAGAGCGTCCAGATACTCCCTCCAATTTAGAGGTCTTTGAAGTGGGATCACGTACTGTTAAATTATCTTGGCGTCGTCCATTTGATGGCAATTCACCTGTTTTATCGTATTTAGTGCAATATCAGCCCTTGAAATATTTGCAATCACATGCCACACTTGGTATGGCAGGAAGTGATTGGAATGGCCCAAATATCATAAACGTGACACTGCCATCAACAAGTATAAGTAAAAGGTAAGAGAGAAATGGCAAAGCGAGGGTGCATTAATAATTACTCGTAATTGTGTAAAATAAACAATTAATTACTTATGCTCTTATCCAAAAAAAGTTGACGTAGACTTTAAAGTAAAATTTATAAAAAAATTATATGAAAAATTTCGATAACGTTGACTTTAAAGTCTACGTTAATTTTTTTGGATTAGGGGGTTAGTTATTAAGTTAGCAACATAAAAATTTAGGAAAAAAGAGTTAAAAATCAAATTGGAATTACTGTTTCTTATGGTGTACGACCTGTTTATGAATAACGAACGTGGTCATTTGCCTTTATTTGTTTTTTGTTGTTTCCTGTAAGCGACAATCGTCCAGATTGTTATAAGATAAACTCCCAAGCAATGAAATGATATTTTAGAATTGATATTGAACTTATGGCTGACTTCATAAACATAGCTTGCAAAGCAACAATGCAAATAAATTCCTTTACAATGCAAATCAACGTTTTGTCAAATAATGAAATTTTAGTACATTTATGAACGCGCAAAAGTTTTGTTCCTTGAATTATTTTTTTAATTCAGTTTTTAAAAATCTGTTCTTAAATTCTATTTCAGTTTTTTTCTTAGCTGCAAAATCTGGCTCTTACCTCAAACGAACTTCTATCAGCAGCTTCTTCTTTCGTGGTTCAACTTATTTTTCGCTATGAGTAAATATACAAAAAATTATAAATAATAACAAATTGTAAATAAATAAAAGTTCGACTTAGAATAATTCCGTCATATCTACCTCAAAATTAAAATTTTTATTTATTGTTAATTTGCCAGACAAGAAAAATAAGCGCTCAAGAATCACAAATAAATATAATGAACAGATTTGACAGATGTTGCGCATTGAAAAGCACTGCCATGCAATAATGAACTTGAGTCTTTGCCAAAAATAAGTCTACTGTGTTTATGAATACTAGGCATTGCAGTGTTGCTTTGCAAACTGCGTTTATGAAGTAAGCCTATATTTTCAGACACAAAATAAGGTTAAATAAGGTTTTACGTAAGTTTCAAACTGTTGTAGGAAATCTTATATAACAAAATAGTGAGAAAACAAGGTATAAAATCACCACCAGCGTTGACAGGAGCTAAAAAAAATAAGATAAATTGGCCTAAAAAAAAGTTAAAAAGTACAGCTTAGAATTCAAAATTTTCTTAATTTTTTTCTACAATCTTTATAATTAAGGTTTTTATAAAAAACCTTCCGAAGCTCATTGTAAACAATATTACATATGTTAATGATTCAGACAAAGTGCAACAATTTGGTGAATACCTTTCTCATATTTATGCTTCAAATATAGCTCCAGATATTAATCATTTTTATATATCCAGTCAAATTGATGATTTCCTTGCTCCAATTCCATTGAGATTTTACGCTTTTGATAATAACTTTAGATCTATTACTAATGATAATTATTCTCATTTCACTAATCCTTCTGAAATTCTTTATACAATAAAATCACTAAATTCAAAAAAATCTGCAAGTTTAGATAAAATATCCAATTTTATTTTAAAAAAACTTTCTACTTATGCAGTAGATTATTTATCTGTAATTTTTAATAACTGCATAAACAATGGTCATTTTCCAAATTCCTGGAAATTAGCAAAAATATACCCTCTTCAAAAAAAGCCAAAAATATTTGAATTAAATAATTCCAATATTAGAAAACTATTCGAAAGAAGTTTATTCCTTAAAATGAATATTAATGTTGATTATGATTATCTTCCGATAAATCAGCTTGGATTTAAAAAACAACACTTTTCGCAACATGCTTTGTTAAAATTTCATAATGACGTAATTAAAAACTTGAGAGATCAAAAATGTACAGTAGCAGTTTTACTAGATATTGAAAAAGCTTTTGATCGAGCTTATCAAAAAGGAATAATTTTTAAACTTATTCAAATTGGGTTTCATCCATTTATAGTTCGTTTACTGTTTAGTTTTTTTAGTGACAGGTATTTTTTTGTACAATTGAATCAAGTTTATTCACAACGAAAACCAATATTTAGCGGGATGCCACAAGGCTCCATTCTAGCGCCTCTTTTATATAATATTTTGGTTTATGACTTTCCTCATCATTACAACAATTCTAATAGTATACTTTATGCCGATGATTCTTTAATATATGCTCATGATAAATCTCCGTTTCTCGCTTTGAGTCATGTGACTTCTCAGCTTTTAATAATAAATGAATATTATAAAAAATGGGGTATTAAGATTAATGCCAATAAGTCTGAAGCTATTTGTCTGAGTAATTATTCTGGCAAGTGTCCTTACTATGTTGTTACACAAAGTAAACAATTAAAATTAACTTTTGATATCATTGAAATTTCTTTTAAAGATAAAATTAAATATCTTGGAATAACTTTTAATAAATTGGTTAAATTTAATGAACACGCTAGATTAAATAAAACAAAAGCACAAAAAATTAAATCGATCTTCACAAAATTATTAATTAATCGTTATTTAAGTAAAAAATTCAAATTTTTGATTTATAAAGTATCAGATCAATTTTATTATATGGATTTCCAATACGGTTTATTATTTCGCCTACTGTTGCAAAAGAACTTGAAATTCTTGAGCGTAATATTCTTAGATTATGTATAAATCGTAATTTTCAGTTTAACAATAAAAGATATTCTAATAAATTTATTTATGAAATATCTAATATTACACCTTTATATTTCTATGCCATGAAACTTATGTGAAACTTTTCACAGGAACTTCAATATCATCCTAACTCTTTAATCTCTAATATTTATTTTAACGAAATTCAATTTAACTGGTCTGAAAATTTATATATACCACCCATTGGTGTATTGAATATAGATGATAACTTTTCAAATGATCTTCCACTCTTACCTGAATTTAAAAAAAAAAAATAACTACAACTGTCATCGTAGCTGACGACAGTTTTTTTATCTTTATAATATTAATTAAATTATTTACTTTGTTGATTTATGTTCAAAATCAATTTTAAACTTGGTTTTGAATATAGTACAGATCGACTATTCTCTTGTATATATTAGTTTTAAGTTTTCTTTTAAATTTGTTTCTCGTTTCTTTGTTTTTTTTTTTAGTTTAAGAAGATATAAGCACACTCTTACTACATACAGTAATTGTTACCGTAGTGCCAGGAGCTAGCACAATCAATTTTTTTTCCTCTTTCTGAGGTATACCTCATAGATACAAATTAATTTTATATAAGCAAGATGCTTTTACTTTTAATCGATTTAGAATCACACATATAGTGCTAATTTTTTACTATATATTATTTATTAAGAATTATAAAACAAATGTTACTTTTTCATTGATAGTCTCAATAAACTTTTACTTACTTACTTACTTACCAAAAAGACAATATAAAATAAGCGAGTTCAATTAGATTTCAACTTCCAGTTAAATTCGGCTGTGCCGAGTCTTATATACGAGTACCCTTCACTGTGGTAGCCAAATATTCATTTAAAAAATTCGTTAATTTTCAAAAAAGGCCAACGTTTCATTAGACGAATAAAATGTTTCTTTAATTCAATGAAATATTGTCATTAGTCTAATGAAAAAAATGAACTTTTTCATTGAATTAATGAACAAAATTCATTAATTTTTTGAGTATATTTAAAAAAAAAAATGAATAATTATAAAACAAATAAATTAAAATAAAAAATAAAAAGTTTTTGCAACAATAATTTTTATGCAAGACTTAAAAGTCTCAAGTAAATTATTGTAAAATATTTGATTTATTTTATACTAGCAATTAACTCGCTACTTCGTGAGCGAAGTACCATACTGTCCTTATTATAATTTCGTATTTCTTTGTAGACTATTTAATCTCAGTTAAAAATTTTTTAATACAAATTACATTAAAAGGTACTCATATCATTAAAATATTTAAAAAGGGCCCTTTTGTCAATTTATTGATTTTCATATTTACTGATCACCGTCGGAGCCTGGTCTGATAGTTATAAATTCGTTAATGTTAAAAATTCAAAATATACCATTATAGTATTTTATTAAAAAGTACAGTTTTCTTCTCTAAATTATTTTTCACCTTGTCCTGAACTGTTTAAGCTCAGTCTAATAGTTTTAGGTTCGTTAATATTAAAAAATTAAAAAGTACCATTGAAATCAATAAAAAGTACTGTTTTGCCTGTTATAATTTTTTATTTTGCTTAAGAGCGTTAGACCCCAATCTCATAGTTCTTAGCATGAAAAACTGAAAAAGTATCAATAAGAACAATAAAAAGGACCATTTTTTCCCATTCATGGTTTTTCACCTTACTTCAGATCATTTGAGGCAAATCCCATACTTTTACATTCCTTAATAATAAAATACCAAAAAAATATAAAAAGTACTATTTGTCCTCTTAATGATTTTTCACTTTACTCTTGGGACCATTTTTTTCTAAAATAAAAAAAATAAAATCTTTTTTTATAATGAACTGTTGTATCTGCATAATTTGATTAAAATTTCAGAAGTTATCGGTACTTATTTATCATAAGTCTAAAACTTACTCCCAATATATAAAAAAATCCAGACACTTGCTTACATATACGAGTTCATTTGTCGTTCCCTATTCTCTGTTTTTTCTCTTTTGTCAACCATTTTGCTCAAATATTTTGCAACAGTTATGACAGTGATTTACGGGAAAGTGCCATTGTATCTGGTTTGACACCAGCCACAACATTCTTAATACGCATGCAGGCAATTAATGAAATCGAACGCAGCCCATTTACCGAACCGATTGTGTTAAAGACACAAGAAGAAGCACCCACCGAAGCACCTTCTAGCGTACAAGTACAAACTGGTGGTGAAAGTGAATTGATTGTCACTTGGCAGGTAATTTTCTTTTTAATATAATTCTTTCTTTGGTATTTTTAATGGTTTCAATAAGTTTTAAAAAAAATGTGTTTAAGAGAGAAATAGTATATTATATGAAAGTGAGTGACAGTTATTGTTATTGCAAAAGATGTCGCCACATTCTGGTAATTAAAATTTTTGTTTGTGTGTATGTGGGACACAGCGGAATATAAGTAGAAGTATTAATATAATTAAAATACAACAGAACAGAGTTTTTATTATAAAATAAAGTTTTATTGTATCATAAATTAATTATTAATGTAGACTTTTTTTAATTTAAACAAGTGTTAAGGGGAAAAAATTATATTAAGATTTGAGAAAATTGTCAAATTATGTTTTTTGTTGTTCTTCAAATATTTGCCGAAAAAAATTGGCAGTTAGCCACTCGTTCTAAAGAGTTGCTAACTAAAAAGATGATATGTTTTAGAAACTCGTTGATATAAAGTTTTTTCATGAGATATTTCTCATAAAATGCCAACTTCTTGAAAATCCACTATCAAATTTAATGATATCGATTTCAAAATCATCTCCGTATTAAATTTTTCTCCTGCATTAATATTTTCAAAAATAAATTTTTTCTAAAATCAATTTTTTTTTATTTATTCACTTTAAAAATTAACACTTCTTCATTTAATCGATTTCTGTAATATTTTTAAAAATTTTAATTTTTTATTATTTAATATTAATCAAGGTTAAGATCTTAAAAAATTGTTTTTATTTCAATTTTCTGATATTTCGACTTTCTTTTGAAGGTCTTTTTCAGGGAAATTTACTTTTATAATGAAGAAGACCTTCAAAAGAAAGTCGAAATATTGGAAAATTTAAATAAAAACAATTTTTAAGATCTTAAGCTTGATTAATATTAAATAATAATAAATTTATAAGATTGAATAATTTAATAAAATTAATTTTCATTTTTTTATTTGTAATTGGAAGCTTCTTAGCAGCTCCTTAACTGCTTGTTATCAACCTTACAACAGCTCTTTAACAGCTTGTTGGCATTTCGCTTGCTAAAAGCTTATTAGCAACTCCTTGCCAGTTTCTAAGTCGCTCATTAGTGTTGCGTTAGAAAAAGCATAAGTGTCATGTCTTAATTCTGGGCTAATTTTATGTCAAGTTTTAAAAATTTTTTATTAAAATATATTTTATTGGAAAGTAATTATTATCTAAATTTTTTAAAATAGTTATTAATTGCCTTAGTTAAAATCTTTAATAAAAGAAATTAAAAATTTTAGTTCAAAAGTTTCTTTTAAATATTTTTAATCAGATCTGTTGTATTATTTGAGTAGTTTGATTGAAGTTTTGGATAAAATCCCACATGGAACTTTAAATTAAAATGTATCCATTAAGCTTTGCGCCTTGAAATAACAAAAAAGAAAAGTATTTTTTTCTTTATACGAGTATAAACTAAAAAAACCTTTAAAAGTCCAAACCACTAAAATTAGCTTAATTGATATCACTTTGAAATTTAAACTTTTTTTTTTTTTGTTTGCTCTAAAATATCTACGGGCATAATGTTTTACTCTAATAAGAAAAAATAAATACAGAAATCCATTAAAAACAACTTAAAAACTAAATAAAAGCTGAATAATTTATTTAGTTACCACATGAAATGGAAAAACTCATTTACATTATGAACAAGAAGAAAATAAGTAATAAGAAAAATAAGAAGCCAAAGCAAGAAAAAAAAATATTTTTTTTTTAAAATTTAAAACAAAAAAACATTAAACAAGTGTTAAGAAACATCATTCATTCACTTGAGACAAGCAACTACAATCTTTAAGCTTTTTCCCGCTCTTCCTTATTCACATGTTATAAATATTTACTACACACGCTTATTTTTCTTGTAGAACAAATTTTTCTAATCGCAAATTTCTTTTATGCCATTTTACTTTACTTACTTACAACATGAAGATACCACCACGTGAATCATGGAATGGTGAACTTATTGGTTATACCGTCAATTGTAGCGAGGAGAAACAGAATATCAACTACATTAGTGTTGTCAATAACTCACTCAAGTCAGTAATTGTAAGTGGCTGGGCTACAACAAAGGCCACGTTGCGCGGCTTGCGCAAATATACCAGGTATGCGGTGACGGTGCGCGCTCTAAATAGTTTTGGCTCTGGACCATGGAGTACACCCATATTTGGTACCACAGCTGAGGGTGGTAAGTGCTATTTAACTAACTGCTGCAATATAATAATAATAATAATAAAAATATAAAGAAAATATAGAAATAATGTAAAAAGCACAAACAGAAAAAAAAACATGAAAACAAGCAAAAGAATGTTGGCAGACAGTATCTGTAGAATGAACAGGTAACAGCTGTATAAATTGTTATCATAATAACAACAAACATTAAAAATGCTTTTAGCGTATTACGTTTACATTTGTACATACAAGAACAGACTTGTCGGTAGCCTAAGGCACAGTGGTTTTGGATATGTGCTACGCAACAAAAATGTTGAATTTTTTTAGCTGTTTTAAATAAAAAGTTTTATTTATTGTCATCAAAAATAGAGAAAAACATTTCGAAGTTTAAGGGCAATAGCCTTCATGATTTAAATGTTATACTGCGTACATGATTATTATTTCACAGTGTCATGTACATACTATAACCCTAACAACATTTAAAAAGCACGGGATATGCAGTTAGTCTAATTTGATTAGGTAGCTTATTTCTAAAATCTACAGTTACTAGACACACAGACATCAGCCTGTATTGCTTTCAATATTTGCTATCTTAAATAAGTTTTGTTTTGCAACGGCTGCAAGAAGCCAAAGTATACACAACCCTTGACCTACAAAATGGATTCTTCCACGTGCCGATTGAAAGCGAAAGTCAACGTTATACCTCATTTGTGATACATCGGGGACAATTCGAGTTTCTGTATGAATTTTAATAGAAGAGAACTATGGACTGACTCAAGAATTAGTCTTTTTTTAAATATGTAACTAAGAGTAATCTACGACCAGCGTTGCCAGGAGCTAAAAAAAATAAGCTTAATTTTGCCTTCAAAAAAGGCTAGAAAAAGCTAAATCACTCACAAAAAAAAAACAATAAAAAAGTTAAAAATAATAATTATGACTTTCATAAAAGAATCAAGAAGACAAAAACTAAAGAAAATAAGGTCGTTTTAAATATGGTTTCCTTTTTGGTCATAACTTGCTGTTTTGTGAAAAAATAATAAAAATTTCTTCGCACTCTCCGCAAAAAAAAATTGCGAAAAAGAAAAAAAGGCTAGGAAAAAAGTCGGAGGCTAAATCATAAATTTCAAGGCTAAATGCGAGAAAAAAGGCTAAATCTAGCCTAAAAAAGGATAAAATGGCAACGCCGTCTACAACAAAGTTTTTTCAAGCGAATTTTGTGTAAAGCTCTTCTGTTATCTAATAAGTATATGAAGCTGCCGAAACCGCAACTATCTATTATCTATCTATTAAATGAATGAATATTTCACTGAATTAATGAAATATTTCATTCCTTTAATGAAGCTTTATCATCGTTTGAAAAGTAATGAAGTGATTCATTGGATTACTTTGCAACATCTGATTTTCAAAACTCATAATGTAGTAACTTTCGCAGATTACTAGGTAGTGCACTAACCTATCAATCTAAGCGTTCTCCTTTTTATACCCCTCCAGGCCCAGGGTGTTAAAAAAAAAAAAAAACTTCTTACATTAGTGTTGTTAAAAAAATATTATCTATAAAAACCTTCTCTCTAATAATAGAAACTTACGATTACAATATCAATATAAACCACAGTTTGAAGATTATAGAGAAGAGAGTAGTTTTAAATATTAAAATTGTTCATTTCATATTCACTTTTTTATAAGAAAATGGCAAAATAAAGTACCCCTATACTTTAATACAAAACCCTAAATATATTTAGAACCATAAAGATTTACTTTAAACAGTTTTAAAGTTTTCTTTATATTTTTAATGGCTAAAAGCATCGCTATCATATTATTATTCTTACGCAATATTTAGTAAAAAAAAAAAAAAAGAATTTCTTTTTAATTTCTTGTGTTCTTTTTCCCTATTTATTGCATGTTTTCTTGGTGACTAAAAAACTAACAACAACAACAATATAATAGTGCCGGAAGCAGCACCGCAGCATGTCAACTGTACTGCATTATCATCGCAGAGTTTAAAAATATCCTGGTTGGAGCCACCACTACAATTTCATGGTGGCATAATTCAGGGCTATAAAATTTTATATCGACCAATTGTGAATCAAAGTGAGTTGAATTATATTTTTTTTAATCTTTTCTTTTTATTATTTCATATTTATTTATAAAAGCATATAAAAATCAAATATTAAACACACATATTCGTGTATATTTTGTAGGATTTCTTGCAAAAGAGTGAATTGCTTGTTTTGAATTTATTTGTTCTCTTTAAATAGATATTAATATTCTATTTATACTAGAAAGATAATTACAGCTGCCAAAGTTTAACCAGGTTTGACAGGAGTAAGAAAAAATTTATCTAACGCGATTAAAAAAAAAAAAAAGAATCCGTCGAACAGGAAATCTATACAAGTGTTAAGCGCGTATTTCACAATATGTATTCTCGTAAAGAAAAAACAATGGCCCATATTCAGACTAAAGTCGGTGTCTTTTTAAAAACGATTTTAAATTCATAAAATTCTTATAAACAAAAGTCAGCTCTTAATAAAAGCCTACTTTTTTGTGACTATGATTATGGCCTAATATTTTATTCAGTTTTGTATTTGCATATAAACATTAAATAAGTCATCGTTTTGGAGTAAGAGGATCTTTAAATAAAAGGACGAAAATTTTTAATTATGAACAAATACATTTATAAATATATACTCAATTCTACAACAAAAATAAGCCAGGGGGTCGATTCTCAATCTGTGATAACATGAAATTAAAAGATTTTTTTTTTTAACATTTACACAACTTTTTTGATTTACGTTCAATGAAAATTAACAATCAAATTTTCAAATATTTTAATACGAAAACAAAATATGGAACAAAACGAAAATTTTTCACTGTTCTGAAAAACTGGTGATTCGCATTGTGTGTAAAAGTGTAAACTCCTATCAAATTTTTTTCATATGAACAAATTTTTTACAAATGGCCTAGAAAAATCAAAAATATAAACGATTTTTCAGATTTTCATGAATTTTTGCTCTGCTTTTGCTTTGTTCTTTATGCTGGCATGTGCATCATATTTGTATATATGTATGTGTGTGTGTTTTTAATGCCTTTAGTGTAATACCATTCCGAATGCAGACGTCTTTATGAAGGAAAATTTTTGTCGTTAATTAAATATTTAATTAAATACGAGTTTGTTTGGCTTAAAATTTTTTTACAAATGTTTGCAAAATGAAATAAAATTATATACCTATAATTAGCATTCCTATTAGATATCGTTCTAAGAATTAATTTTTTTATTAATTTAAAAATTAAGTGCCTACAGATATTTTATTACATTTAAAAATGAGGTTCACAGAAAAGATTTTTTCTTAGAACTCGTTAATTTTATTTTCTTGAATTGAAATTAATTATTTTACCATTAATAAAAATTTTTTTTTATTAATATTTGTCATTAATTTTTTTATAATTTTTGAATCACAAGCTTATATCGCTCCAATAATAAATAAATTTTTATATTTAATATGACCTCAAGCTTAATAAAATAGCCATTTCCATTATATAATTTTTTTTGGAAATTTATGTGCTGTGTTTATAACACAAGCAATCAAGCCGTCTGGAAATTTTATAGTAAAAAGTACTCAACATTTTGAAATCATTAAAAAGAATGTGGAAAGTTAAAAATCTGAATATTTCACTAACACACTGAAGCGTATATAAGACTCGGCACAGCCGAATTTAACTTCTTTTTATTTAAAAATTTCATTGTAAGTAAAGGGCGTTTTTTATAGACGTATAGAACTTTAAATTGCAATAAAACAACGATGGATTATTCGATTGACATGAATTTTATTTATCCGAAAGATAATCTTGTGGCATTACATTTCGAATATGATTTCTGGCATATGACCGCCATGGCTGGCTCGGATGTAGTCCAATCTGGACGTCCAATTTTCGATGACTTTTTCCAACATTTGTGGCCGTATATTGGCAATAACAAGGCGAATGTTGTCTTCCAAATGGTCAAGCGTTTGTGGCTTATCCGCATAGACCAATGACTTTACATAGCCCTACAGAAAGTAATCAAGCGGTGTTAAATCACAAGATCTTGGAGACCAATTAACAGGTCCAAAACGTGAAATTAGGCTGTTACCAAACGTGTCTTTCAATAAATCGATTGTGGCACGAGCTGTGTGACATGTTGCGCCGTCCTGTTAGAACCACAGCTCCTGGACATCATGGTTGTTCAATTCAGGAATGAAAAAGTTAGAAATCATGGCTCTATACCGATTACCATTGACTGTAACGTTCTGGCCATCATCGTTTTTGAAGAAGTACGGACCAATGATTCCACCAGCCCATAAAGCGCACCAAACAGTCAGTTTTTCTGGATGTAACGGTGTTTCGACATACACTTGAGGATTAGCTTCACTCCAAATGCGGCAGTTTTGTTTGTTGACGTAGCCATTCAACCAGAAGTGCGCTTCATCGCTAAACAAAATTCGTAAAATACGCATTCCTCACAGAACCATTATTTTCGGAATAAAATTGCACTATTTGCAAGCGTTGTTCAGGCGTGAGTCTATTCATGATGAATTGCCAAACCAAACTGAAAATAAATCACTTGACAGCTTTTAAATCGGTCGCCATCTTGAACAGTAATGCCAACTTAAAGTTCTATACGTCTATAAAAAACACCTTTTACCTATTTCTTTCTTAAAATTTTACCACAATTTGTAAGTGCATGCAAAAAAATATACAAAACCACTCATTTTAATACTTTTTTTTTAATGAAAGGCCA
Source organism: Thelaira solivaga (assembly GCA_947397855.1). Lineage (NCBI taxonomy): Eukaryota > Metazoa > Arthropoda > Insecta > Diptera > Tachinidae > Thelaira > Thelaira solivaga. The sequence continues at coordinate 40,314,279 of OX377610.1, forward strand.
TTTTTTCATGATTTACTTCTTTTTGGTGTGTTTGTTCCAACTCATTTGTTTGTGGGAGATGTCTCTCTCACTCTATGTGGCGATATCAACTGTGTATGTGCTCTTTCTCTTCTTCTCTCTCTCGCATAGAGCTTTAGTATACTAAAAAGCAGTTTCTTTGCATATAGACCTGCAACCAAAGACTATTAAACATTGTTTATTAGTTTTTGCTGCAACTCATGCCTATAAGAAGATTTTTTCTGTTGTTTTGTTATATTCTGATATAGAGAGACATTTTTTTGATACAATGGCTACATTATTAGTGTGTTTAATAAACAGTTAGTTTTTAGTGAACTAAGCCAAAAACAAATATATTAATTTTCATAATTTGTCATGACAAGAGAATTTGATTGGTGGACAAGTGCAAAAATCAATGATGATTTAAGAAAGTTAAGCTGAGTGAAATAAATACTCAATAAAGAAATGACTGAATTACAGGATGTAAGTAAATGGAAATTATAAATATTAAAATCACCTGAGGCTAGATTGTAATTTAACTTAATAATAATTATGTAACTAAAAATAAAATTATAGATTTTTTTAAATGACAGAAGTAAACACGAACTTTTTCAGGTTTATTTTTTTATGTTAATATTTTTTTCTTAAAAAATACCTCAAGATCGAAATGGTGCGGTTCCATGAATTAGTAGGGATGAAAACTACTCTTTTAAATTACAGTTAAAAAAATTGGCAAAAATTGGAAGTTGATATTTTAAATAAACTTAAAAACATACACAAAATTATAAAATATATTGAAGTTTTTTTTTTTAACAACATTGCTGAATGACGAACTTAAGTCTGAAAGCTCATTACGATAGACAAAACATTTTTCATGATTTAATTTTAAAAATATTGTTGGCGAAAATTCTGTCACGTATACAAAGTAGATACGATACTTGTTTAAAAAAAATTATTTTCAGCAATAATTTAATTATTAATTTTTTAGTTTTGTTAAATATTTAAAAACAATGAGCGACATTAAAAATATCAACAATTAGCTAACACAGTGAAGGGTATATAAAGCCCGGTCGGCATAGCAGAATTTAACTTGTTTTCTTTTCACATTATCAAAGAACGAGAATCAACCCTCAGTTTCAAACAAAAATAATTTTTTTCTTGCTGGCTTTGCTACATGCACGCATAGAAACAAATGAAATCGAATATGCTTAAATTTAAAATTTATTTTTATTATATGTTGCGTGTACTGTTTGTTTACACTCTCTTGTTATGTTTTGGTTTTATTCAATTTTAACTATTTAATTTTCATTTTTGCTTTTACAATTCTATTAGAATTAAAAGCAGAATATTTTCAAAACATTTGTTATATTGATTTATTTTTTATATTTTGAATATTTGTCGGTATTTTTGTTTATTTGGTGGTCTTTTTGAATTTTAAAAATAAATGCTCGAACTTTTGGTTTTAAATTTCCTATAACTTTTCAATGAGTTATTCATACATTTGTGTATGTGCTTGTGTGTATTTGTTAGGCACTATGTAAGAGTTGGGGTATGTGTGGAATTTTGGATTTGTGGTTATAATTGTGGTCGATTGTTTGTTTGCTATTTTTCCATTACTGGTAGCACTTTTTTGCAACAACAAAAAAAATTGAATTTTGTTAAGCTGCTATTGTACACAAAATAATTCAAGTGCATTGAACTAAGTTTATATTTGTTTTAAAAAAAAAGTAGAAAAAAACTAAAAATTTTAAAAAGTTAGACGAAAAAGTTGAAAGTGCAAATGTCTATATAGTTTAAGGACTTTTTTTTCTGAAATTTTTTTCTGTGATAATAGGGAAAAATTGCTTAAGTCGACTTAAATCAAATTTGAGATGCTGTCTCAATTATTTTATTTTTGTGGTTCAAGAATGGTATGAAGATATATTCCACAATTAACAAGATGCCAACAAAAATAATACTCTTTGTTATTGAAAGAATTGCAGGAATTTTAATATAATAGTCCTCTATATACATATTAATATGTATTTGACCTTGTGCTCCTCCTCAACGGCTGAACCGATTAATTTAAGTTATGTGTATGCTTTTGGGTCACGAATTAGAAGGCTTAGCTTAACAAATCCGGCCGCCAGTAAGCGCTGCAGTCGGTATCTGGATTATTTATTTATTTACTACCGGTTTTGCACTGTTCTTTCTTAGAGTAAGAAGATCGAATATACAAAAATTTTATATTTTTATCAAAATCAAACTTCAATTTTTATTAAGTTAAAAATAGACCACGGCCATTATTACGCCTACTTTTAAAATATTTCTAAAATCGAAAAACTTCTAGATGATTTGGCAAATTTTTTTATAACCCAACTTATATTTTAATGAAAAGAAAAACTTTGCCATGCCCATTACTACGCCTACTTTTTAATTTTTTTTCAAATCGGAGAACGACTTTACTGATTTGGCAAGCTTATTCATTTATAATCTTTAAAAATTTACACTAAGAAAGACTGAATTTAATTAAAGCTGCGTATTGTGATGAAAGTTCCAAAAATTCTCGTATGCTATTTCTGTTAATACTTGCATTAAATACTCAACGTTAAGAATACATAGCATCCCATAGTTGGTGACACAGATGGTGCTGATAAGGGGAGAGGGATTTCTCCAAAAGTGATCGCTCCACCAAACCAGTGTCTGGGGTATAATTGAGGTTCTATGCCGTTAATGTGCCGAATTATCTCACATTCAACATCCACCCTTTACAAAAAATTAATAACTAATTAGCGTAAATACAAGAAAATACGTTCAAAAAAATATAGAAGTTTAATTCTGAATACAAAAAATAAAAAAAAACCAAAAATATTGTTCAACTCGCATTAAGATAAAAAAAAGTAAAAAAATATTATTGATTATAATGGATCGTTTTTAGTAAATCTATAGCCTTAAGCAAATCAAAATGCAAATTATCAAAGGTATTTATGTTATCTCAAAATAAACAGTAATTCATTTCATTTCATACTTTGTTTAATCTCCTAATCGCTTGAAATGTCATAGAGGACAACGTTCGTCGGTAGTGCTATTAAACAAAATAACTAAATATGGCGTGTAATATACAATGTTATAATGAACGGAATTATCATATAACAACATAGCAATAAAAAAATATAATAAATTTTTAACGCATTTAAAAAAAGTTTAGTTTTACTCATTAATAAACATAATTTGAAAATTAATTCAAAGATTTTACGTTCCTTTATAAAATAGTTTGGCGTGGAGACGCCACGTCTCCAAGTTTCAAAAATAGCGAAAAAAATTTACAAAAAAATTTGTTTGATAGAGAAATAGACACAGATTTCCTAAGTTCACTTTCTAAATCCACTGAGAAACTTAAAATCAGTTGATATTCAACTAAGTTACTAGTTTTTAAGTGCATGAAGGTACGAAAAACCGGTTTTTTACCCGAAACTCAAGATTTTTTTTTGTGGCGAAGTGGTTGGCAAATTCCAAAAACACCTACCAGAAAAATAATATCACTTCCCAGGTATTTTTTGTTTTGTCGTACAGTGTAATCATTCAAAAATAAGTTATTTTCTTCTCTTTTTAATATTTTTTTAATATAAATAAAATTTGACATAAAAAAAAAATAAGCGGTTTTTCTATAATGCCACAGATTTTTTAGAATATATTTTTGTTTAAAGATCAAAATTATGGGTTTTTTAAAAGTGCTTCATTATTCGAAAAGTTAGACGGTTCAAATGCTCTACAAAAGTATTCGTTGTATTGTACATAAGTTTTCTGAATCGATTCACAATAAAAGCTTAAAAAGAGACATAGGGCAAGACCTAAAACTTTAACAATCAATGATCAGAACATGCTTATCGATCGTGTCAGACGAGATTCGGTCAAGAGCAATCACTAATTCGAGAACATAGCCCTCCTGTTGACGATGGAGTATCCGCCACTCTCTGACACGAACGTAAACCTCTGCGGCTGATTGTGGTGCCATGTTTATCTAACCCAAAAAGTAGCCAAAGTAGATTTGGCCTTTGGCACATAAGCCTCGTCGACTACCTACAATTCAGCATCTTCCCATGACTTTAGACCAGTTAAGTTGGCCTCGACTAGATTACAGTTTCGTCAACTAGACAATTGAAGATCAGCCATCCGGGCTTAAAATTGCCCTGACGAATTTTATACTTTCTACAAAGAATGCACTTTTGTACCTTAAGAATTTCTTCATAGGAACATGTGGTCTCTGGAAAATTCTTAGGTACGACGGCGAGTCTTGTAGAGCGAATAGTTATTTATTCTATAAAAAATAAATATTAATTTAAAAACCACTTCAAAATTTATTAAAATTTTGCACTCTAAGTATGAAGCTTAGTACGACTTTTTGGCCAAACTTTTAAGGAAATCACAAGAAGAATCACTTGCCGACAATAATAAATTATTATTTTCGAATGATAGGCAAATATGTAAAAAAAAAATTTAAAAAATTTAAATTTTTATTTAAAAAAATATAAATTTAACAAACGAGGGAATAATTTTGGAATTAGTTTTTGTTGTTTTATTTTGAATTCGTATTGTTAATCCTCTTTGTTGAAATCTTTTTTAACTTAAGAAGTAAATACTTTCTTTAAAGAAGATATTATGTTTGATTTTTGCTACAGGAAAATAAAGAAACATTCCAATAGCATATTTTTTTACATATGTATAGCCTTTTCTAAATAAAGTAGCAAAAAAATTTGGCACAATCTGAATTGCAGTAATGAGTTTCTTTTTAAACAAGTTTAATTTGACTTTGTCTTTCTTTCTTTCTATTTCATTTTCTATTACGTTTTTGTAGTTGATTTTCCCGCTAAATTGGAAATAAAACGTACATCAAATTTAGAAACTTATTTACACACACTACACAAAGCAACCAATTACTCAATACGAGTACTAGCGTATACGGCTACGGGGGATGGTATCGCCAGTCAACCGTTATATTGCCAAACAGAGGACGATGTACCGGATGCACCAGCCTCCATTAAAGCTGCAGCCTTAACAGCAGACTCTATTTTAATTTCGTGGCTGCCACCCAGAAATCGCAATGGCATTATAACGCACTATACTGTATATTCAAGGGAAGCCGGGCGTAAAGGACAAGCAAAATGTAAGTATGACTTCCATGTTAAACACTAGTTTTCTTTCACTCTTCCTCTTTCCCAAAGATTAAAAAAATAAAGTTAAATTTGAAATGTTTGAAAAAAATAAATTTCCTTCACTTTAAATGAAAGATGTAGCAGAAAAAAAAATTAAAAAAAAACTGATAAAGAAAAAGTTTCGTTGCTATTCTTACGGTCTTAATTTTTTTTTTTTTTTTTGTTTGTGTTTTTTTTTTTTTTATTAACACTAAAAGAGTCATGAAAGGTGCTGTAATAAACTTCCTTACTGGTACCTCTCACATTTTTTCTCTTGAAAACCATCATTTTGCACGCAGGAAATTTTTTGTTGTTTTTTTTCTCTCTCTAGCAGCGATAAAACTTTTTTTAAATAAAGTTTATTAAAGTTTTCTTTGTTGTTGTTGTTGTTGTATTTTTAATACTCTCAGTTTTATTAGACAAACTTTTGGCTGTAGATTTCAAAATAAATAAAAGTTTTGGCATTTAATTTCAATTTAATGCTTTTGGAAAGTATGAAGCAACAAATGCAATTGAAAAAGAAAAACTTTTTTAGTCTCTGTGAAAAATGTATGTATTTAGTTGCAACTGTTGTGGTAGACAAATGATTTGTCAGCATAATTAACAGATGATTCAAGTGAAATCTTAATTTTATTTATTAAGATAAGAAACAAAAAAGCACAAAATAATAAAATTTATTTATTTATTAGCTAAAATTAGTTATAAGACATGAACTGCTTATCAAGCTGATTAATTGAACATCATCAGTTCTGTGATATTATTAAAACTGCAGCATGTATGAAACTTCATGCCAGTCGCAGTGCTAAATGATGATGATGAGGGTTAGCTACTGACCAATTTATTTACTTCAATACACTTGTATTTATTAAATAATTAACGCGCTCTACAAAATCACATAGAAATCATAATTTTTAATTTTGCACATTCAAATACAAATCGCACAATTAATGGAAAAACGTCATAATGTCGAAAAGGAAAGAAACGTGCCTGTTCTGTATTTCTCACGGATTTAAAAAAAAAAAGGAAAAAAGTATTATAAATTTGTTTCTTTTTATTAATATGAAAATTTGTATGTTTTTTTAATTCCAACAATTATTTCCTACCCAAAATAAAGCACAAGCAAAATTTAAAAAATCCTTACGAGATGCTGAATTTTTCAATTCTGAATAAAATATTCCAACTCGGAATACAAAACAGCACTGAAAAATAATTTCAAAACTGCAGATATTTTTTAAAATTCTTTTTTACAAACACAAGTTCGCTTTACACCTCAGTTTTTATATTTATTTAGTCTCTCGTATAAAATAAATATTACATTTATTGAGTTAATACTTTATTGAAGGAAATAAGCCATATTTAAATATTTAATTAATTTAAATGTGCAAGTAATTTCATGCGTACTCCCTCTCTTATTGATGCATTATTCCAGCTCATATGGTTCGTGTCGATGAATCTGGTTATCCGGTTACATATGAAGCACGTGGTTTGGCTGAAAATCAAATGTATGAGTTTTGGGTCTCTGCTTCAACATCTGTGGGCGAAGGCGAACCAACATCTGTGGTGGCACAAGCCACAAATACACGTGGTAAGTTAAAAATTTAATTTTAATTCAATTTTTTTTGTTTTTATTTCGACCTCTCTTTGCTTTTGCTTTCAAATATGCCCAAGTACTTATGTTTATGTTAGTGTACTCGTATGTGTGTATGAATAAATAAGTATTTATATTGTGTATTTTATTTCACTTACTTTTATACAGTCCACTCATTGATTTTACAGATTAAATATAAATACAGTTTTTCAATAAATACTCGTACAAACGGCTGTAGGAAAACTAAAATGCATATACTCGTACTATAAAAATTTGTGTGATTCATTCTACTAGCTACCAGCAATTACATAGTAAATGATACAAAAAAATTTTTTTTTTGATTATTGAAAATAACATAAAAATGTAAATGTTTTATTTATTCATTTTAATACCTGAATTGTTGTTTTATGTACTTTATTTCCATTTAATTAATCGAAAATTTTACAATTAATTTTCATATTACTTGTCAGAGCTGGAAAATCTTGTAGCTTATTACAATTTGCAAAAGGTTTCATTTTGGTGATACTCATAGTACTTTTTTTCTTGATAGAAGTATTCTATTCGATAGGCTACAGACGTGTAAGAAGAACAAAAATGGTTGACCAACTCTAGCCTTAGTAAATTTTTTGAAAGGCTCTTTATGTTGACATACCGGCAAAGCAACGCTTTATTTATTTGGAATTTTTATCATGTATATACAAGGTGGGCTAAAAGAAATCAAACTATTGGAAGATGTTCTTATTTTTGCAAATGGCGTCGAATACCAAATTTGTTTTGACATTTGTGAACTAGACAGATGTAGAATACAAGTGAACAAGCCATGGAGCGATACACTCCCCAACAACGCGGAAATGGACGATTTTTCGGCCAAAATCATAATGAGCGACGAGGCTCATTTCCACTTCAGGGGGTACGTGAACAAGCAAAACTATCGCTTCTGGGGCACCCAAAATCTACGAGTGATACACGAGGAGCCATTACACCCGCTCAAAGTGACTGCATGATACGCTGTTCATGCTGGAGGAATCATCGGGCTGGTCAAACGACAACAGTGGACGGTGCGCGCTATAGGGCACACATTTCATTTTCATTTAGAAAAAAAAAAATGAGAGGCAAACAACATCGTATAACTTCTTTTGGCCCACCTTGTATTTGCGTTCACACTCACTTATTCTGTAATCCATTTCTCCAATTGATTATTGGGTTGTCAAGATACAATTTTTTCGTTTGAGCCAATGTTCCACCATATTTTCAACTATAAATGGTATAAGCAGTCGAGGAATATCTGTTCGTCATTATTTATAATCTTCTTTTCCTCATACAAACAGAAAGAATATGCAAATACACTCTGTGCAGGTATTCTCAATAATAAACGCGATTTATCAGCACTATTTAAGATAATGGTCCAAAAATACATTCAAACCTTATGAACCGATTGGGATGAATTCCAATAACAACTTGCCAGTAACAAGCAGCGTTACCAGGAGGTAGAAAAAAAAGCTATATTTCTCTAAAAAAAATAAAAGCTAGAAAAGGCTTAATCAAGCCGAAAAAATTAAGCTGGAAAAAGGTTAAAAAACTTCAGCGTAAAATTCAAAATTTTCTTAATTCTTTATTACATTAATTAAAATTTTTATAAAAAATAACCCAAAAAGAAAAACATGAAATTGCAAAAACTAAAGAAAATAAGGCCATTTTCACACGGCTTTAAATATTTATAAGCGAATTCAATTATTTTTCAATTTCAATGTTAAAAAATAATATTTAAATTTTTTTTATTCTGATTGTCCAAACTCCATTTGGACAATAAAAAATAAAAATAGAATGTTATTGTTATAATTATATTGAATTATTATTGAAATTCTATATTAGATTATTATTTGAATTATTGTAATTATTTAATGAATTGAATTATTTAAATTTCTGAAGCTACAATTCATATATAGTTGAGGCATGAGAAATTGAGAGTAATGAAGTTAACGAAAGATAAAAAATCGCTGCTCAATTTCTCAAGCAAGGCTGATAAGGAAAAAAAAAGAAAAGACACTCTTTTTCTTACCTTTTGATAGTCAATAACGGCACAGTTTTAATATCAGTTTTTTTTATAAAACCCTTTTTATAAAACTTTTTTATAAAACCTTTTAAACCATCAATTGTGAGTTAAACAAAAATAAAAAAACACCGCATTAAAATCAATCTCAGCCTATAGTCAATTTTAAGCCACCAACCTTGGAAGTTGTGCCAGGTTATATTAACCAGATTTTCTTTGGCTGACCAACATACACGGAAACATCGTAAGTACCCTCAACCCTTATTATAACCGCTAAAAGAAACTAATTCATTTGTTTCTTACCCTTTCTCTTCTCCCGCCCAAACCCAATCCCAATTAATTATATTTATTTGCTAATATCTCTGGGTAAATAAATATAATTAATAATTTCTTATTGCTGGAAAGCATAAGAAATTTTAAATAAAACATCTCAAGTTTTTATTCACTGATATTTCGATAGCTCAAGAGCGAGCAACCTCAGCATTACTAGATAACTAAATACTAAATGGAACAATTTTAATCAATTAGGAATAAAGTGCACAAGTTAGAAGCCAAATACTTTTCTTCACTTATGAAATTGCCTTTGTTCAACCAATTTACCAATTTATATATCAATGTTTTATCGCAATTTAATTTTAGCTAATTCGGTTTCAGTCTCAGTTTGCTTATGTATGATTTGTTTTTATTTTTCTAAAAAAGGCTAGGAAAAAAGCTATAAGTCAAATAATCAATTTTGAGGCTAAAAAGACTAAACTGGTAACGCTGGTAACAACTGACAGATTGATATGTTAAAATTTTCTGTACATTGTCTAAGAACTTCAAAAAGTTGATTTCAACATCTAGACGGACTGACGCAGAGGTACATTCAAATCAGCGAATTTTCTATTAAGTCATTCATTAATGCTTAGGATAACTCTCGCCATCATCCTAGTAAAGGGTGTCCCAGAGCTTTTTTCATTTTATGCTGTAATAAATCGTTTGTTTCACGCGGTGTAGGTAGATTTCGCCGTATTTGCTGAAACAATATGTGGTTCAAAACCTAGTTAAGGCCTAAAACGAGCCTCATCTTCAAAAAAATAAGTTGTGACTAAAATTGGGACCAGACAGTTGTTCGTTCCTTGTGCGTGTATTTGTTTCTACTAGAGTATATGAAAATTTTCTGATCACCAAATTTGACAATTTTGTATAGTCACTAACAGCGTTGCCATTTTAGTTTTTTTAAGGCTAGATTTCGCCTTTTTTTTCGCATTTAGCCTCTAGCTTTTTTCTTAGCCTTTTTTGTTTTTCAAAATATAATTAAATAGCCTTTTTTGAAAAAATTAAAACAAATCATACATAAACAATCTGAGACTGAGACCAATTTAGCTAAATTGATATTTTCGATAAAACTTTGATATGCAAATTGATAAATTGGTCTGATGAAGGTAAAGAAAAGTATGTGGCTTCTAACTTCCTATTTGATTAATAATTTGTTCCATTTAGTATTTAGTTATTAATGCTGAGGTTGCTCGATTTTGAGCTAGCGAAATATCAGAATAAAAAAAAACTTATTAGTAAAAGGAATTTTAAATTATTTAGGTTGCTCATTTTTGAGTACGATAAAGCAGAGAAATGTCACAGTAGAAATCGCATTTAAAATATAAAAAAAAATTTATTACTAAAAGGAGTTTTAAATATTATTTTTTAACATTGAAGTTGAAAAATAATTGAATCCGCTTATAAGTATTTAAAGCCGTGTGAAAACGACCTTATTTTCTTTAGTTTTTGATATTTCATGTTTTTCTTTTTGGGGCTTTTTTATAAAAATTTTAATTAAGATTCTTAATGTAATAAAGAATTAAGAAAATTTTAAATTTTAAGCTGAAGCTTTTTAACTTTTTTCTAGCTTATTTTTTTTTCGGCGTGATTTAACCTTTTCTATCAATTTTTTGTTAGATAAATATAGCTTATTTTTTTTCTAGCTCCTGGCAACGCTGGCCACTTAGCTATACATATTAAAAAGCGCTTTATCAAAAAAGATGACTTTTTTTGGACAACTTACCATTGATTTCACTTTGCTCCATCAGAATTATAGCTTGTCATTCTTTTATAAAGCGCACTACTTTTAATAATTGGAAGAAACAGCAGCCAAATTTTAGAATTGCCACTTGCACAAAAAAAAAAGATAAATTAAACAAGTACTCTCTTACTGAGATACCTTTTATATAGTAGAGACAATCCCCAAATCTTGCAACCGGTTAAGCGAAACTAATATATAGACCGAACATGTATTATATTGATGAACTTTCTTTATCCGCTTTTCCAGGCTGGTTTGTATTGCGATGCAAAAACAATTCTTACGCGAAAGCTAAATGTTTTGCGCAAGATATTCGTGTGTATAAAACGAATTTGACATGCGTTCACGCATTATAGAGCAGGGTACTATCACAGAAAAATTCAAAAAGTAAATTATCAAACAGATTAAAGATTCGATTTCGTACCATTTTTTTCGCTTTGCAATACAGAGTAGCCCCCAGTTCTTACATATACAAAAAAGAAATTAAATTAATGCTTTTTTGGAGCAATGAAATGTTAAAAGTTCTTTTATTTTTTTGCAACACCTTTTTATGTTTTACATTTTGTATAACTACTTTTTTCTTTTAAATTGACTGACAACCCCTTATGAAATATTTTTGTTTTCTTTTTCATTTCTTTAGCACCAGCCCGAATTGCTTCATTTGGCCAGGTAGTACGTAAAGCTGTGGGTACCAGCTTAATATTGGAATGTTTAGCTGTTGGGAATCCAACGCCAAGAGCACGTTGGTTGACTAGAGACAGACCAGTAACATTTAGTCCTTTTTATGAAGTGACAAACGAAGGAAATTTGAAAATACATCGTAAGATAGAAAATAATTTTGTTTTTTGTTTTTGTATTCTTATTTTAGTTTACTCAAGCGTTAATTTTGTGCTTTTCATTTTTTATACTTTTGTGTGGCATACAGGAGTTGAAGGTAGTTTATCCGGAAATTATACTTGTACGGCTAACAATCTTTTTGGCAATGATGAAATACAATATCAAGTGATTGCCATGAAACCACCAGCAGCACTCCAAATCATTGTACAGTATGCATCAGCAGATAGTATACGCATTAGTTGGGATCCCCCAGATGATGGGGGTGCACCATTACAGGGCTATTCTATATCGTATCGTGTAGCAGGAGAGACGTGGTCTCAAACGGAATTAATGCCGGAGAATAATGCTTATACAATAACAAGCTTAAAATGTGGTAATCAGTATATAATTAAAATGTCTGCACACAATATTGTAGGTGATGGTGCACCAAGTGAGGAAATTAACGTCTGGACAAAGGGCAAAGGTAAGAGACAGAAAATGTTGAAACCAACAAAAAAAAAATAAAAAAAACTTAAATTTAACGTTCATATCTAAGCTTTTTTTAGATTTGTTGATGTTCTATTTTAATATTATTAATTAATTTTTTCTTCACGTTTGCTTTGCTTTCAGCTTCACAAGCTCCCAACGGCAATGAACTTATTGCAACAAATGCATCATGCGTTAATTTAAAATTATCAGCCTGGAATAATGGCGGTTGCCCAATTCATCATTTTTCTATTGAACATCGGCCTCTTGGTAAGTTAATATTGCTGTACTACTCTAACAAATTCTAATAAATTTACATGCGTACGTACTTACGTATAAATGAAAGTGTACGCAAAATTCGTTATTATTAAAATCACTAGTTGTTTTTATTGTATGCGTGTGTTTATTTGTTTGTTTGATTATTTATTGTGGTTTTAACCACAACTAACTAAAATACTGCACTGCATCCATCTCTCATGCATAACCCCACCATTCGTGTGTTACTTGGCATGTTTATGTGTATGTGCCTTGGGGCTTAATAATATGTATTGAACACAATACAGTGGGATGGAACAAACAAAATTTATATAAAAAGTCTTTTTAAAGTCAATTTAAAAAAGAAATCAAAATAAATTTAAATGTTTGGTATATTAGGTACACAATGCAATAAATGAAAAAAAAATAAAACTATGACTCATTATATTTTTTAAGATGCGTTGTGTTGTGTTCGTTAATTGCAAAAATTACCAGTATTTTTCGTTCATTTAAACAACGATTACTTTTAGGGAAAAGTGATAAAAAATTTAATATATTTGCAAATTATAACATTGTTGATTTTTAAAAAGTTTTCGTTATTTGTTCTTAAATAATCATAAAATAGAAATCAAACAATAATTCATCCAAATCCTCAGATAAATATCGTTTTTATGGAGACACCCTATAAAGTATACATATTCTGGGTCCTTATAAATAGCCGAGTCGAATAAGCGATGTCCGTCTATTTGTCCATGTAGTCATTGAAATCAACTTTCAGAACGTACAAAAAAACGTGGGATTAAGATTTGTTTGAAATATCAGTTGTAATATCCTTGCAAAAAATGAGAGCTATCGGTCCACAAATGGAAATACCACCGAAATTTTTGATTTTCATTAATTTCTGTTTTGGTTTTTGTGTATTTTACCTAAACTAAAAAAAAGTAGTGCACATTCGTAGTATCTGGATAAAAACTCAGCTGGATCGGTCTATAAATGGCGGAGCTATGATTTTTTTGCGTATTAATAGTGTGTGTATGTGTGGTTTTTAATTCCTTGAGTGCAACAGCATTATCTTTATGAAAGAGAGTTTTTTCGATTTTTGTCGTTAATTAAATATTTAATTAAATATGTTTGTCTATATATTGAATTGAATTTTCGAATTTGTGACGTACAAATTGGCGGCTATCGTTAATTCCCAGGACGATGTCATAAACTATCCACCAGAGTTTTTCAACTCGCTGGAATTGCCTGCTGAAAATTTGACTGGTAGTTAAAGTTTACATTTTATTTTGACATTTTATTAGGCCATATGGATATGTTGATTTTTCAGACTTTTAGAATCTCCTAAAATTTATTTTTATAAAATATTTTTTATTAACAAAATATTTACATTACCTTTTTTTTAGATTTTTTAGTTGTTCCTTATAATTCTTTATTTAAACCCACAGTCTTATTTTTAGTAATTGAATTCTATTTTCATGTTTATTCACATACATACGCAACACGATGCGTTGCGGTCTTTGTGGCTTGGATTAAACAATTTTTTTTTTTTGTTCGCTTGCATTTGCCTGTCTCACTTGCCAACTCGAAACCGAACGTGTCAATTTATTTTTGCAACAATTTCGAAATGTATATGACTTTGAATATTGTTGTCATTTAGTTAAAAAGGAGTAGCGGACACATTCATAAATTTTCATTAAAGATTTTATTTTAATAAAAATCAATTTTATCAAACAATTTTGTCTAGGGAAATGCTTTGTGTGGTTTTGAAACTAAAAATAAATGAGAGTGTTTATGAATGTGCCAAATAAATATAATTAAATGAAAGAAGAAAAAACTACATTTTGTTTGTTCTAAAAAATAATCTATTTTAGAGCCAATGAAAAATAAATTTAAAATAAAATTATGTAAATAGATAAAAACTAAAATGTAATTTCAATTACTAAAACTACGATCGATGGTATCATATTGAAAAATTTAATCTAATCGCACGTTTGAAAAAAAACAAATTATGGAATGAAAGTACTTTTCAGTAGAAAATAAATTAATTTAAAAAAAATTAACTTTTTTGGGATTCAGGCGCTTGCCGCCTGTTTGAAGCACTATGTATTTCAAAATTAACAATTAAAATACTTTCAAAAATGTATTTATTAATTACCAACTGTTTTTCCCCATTTCTCCCTTTATCATGTATAAGAATTTTTAGACTAAATAGATTGTATATAAAAAAATAACTGTTATTTTAAATTTTCGTGAGGTACGTATGTTCCATTTTCGCATTTTTTTTTATGTTGGTACACATGTCTGTTATTTATGTTGACAATATCAGCCATTTTGGATTGTCAGTTTGTTTTTGATAGATAAAAAGGTTAGTCGTGTTTTGGTGTGCTCTTCGATTTTTTACTATTTCAAAAAATGGATCAAAGAATCTGTATTAAGTTTTGCGTAAAAAATTAAATTAAATGTGCAAGGACAATTGAAATGTTGACTGTGATGTTTGGCGAGTCTACTATGAGCAGAACACAAGTTCAATTGTGGTATAAACGGTTTAAGGAAGGCCGAGAAGATGTCAATGACGATACTCGTCCTGGTCGCCCGAGCACGTCAACAACCGATGAAAACATTGAAGCAGTGAAGAAAATGATTTTGGATAATCGTCGAATCACTATTAGAGATGTTGCTGATGATGTTGGCATATTATTCGGCTCATGCCAAGCAATTTTAATGGATGTTTTAGGCATGAAACGTGCGGCAGCGAATATTGTTCCAAAACTGCTGTATTTCGACCAAGAAACTCGTCACTTGTTCGTAATTTTTTGGCCAAAAGCAAACCGTAATCGTGTCTCAACCACAGTATTCACCAGATTTGGCCCCCTGAAACTTTTTCCTGTTTCTAAAACTGAAGACATCGGTGAAAGGAAAGCGTTTTGCTACGATTGAGGAGATAAAAGAAAAATCAAAACAGCAGCTGTTGGCGATACCAAAAAGCGCGTTTCAGAAGTGTTTCGAGGATTAGAAAAAACGCTGGCATAAGTGTATTATATCTGACTGGGAATACTTTGAATGGGACAAGATAGTCATTGATGAATAAATAAATACCTTTTGAAAATATTGAAAATAACTGTTATTTTTTGATCATACCTCGTATTATAATTTAGAATAATCTATTTAAAGTCTGGCTTTGCACTAAATTAAAAAAAATACATTAGAAAATTAAATTTTAATTATTAAATTATTGAATAAAGGACCTAAAAATTGCTATATACGCTGATACTGCAGCTTTATATTGGTGAAACATTTTTTAAAATCGATTCTTTAGCTAAAGAGTTTTTCAATTACAAACAAAACAAGTTAAATTCTGTAGTGACCATATACTCAAAAATATTTTGAATTTTGCACATTCTTCTAATTTTTAAAAAAAATTTTAAAGAGATTTTTAATGAAGTGGAAATAATGATTAAAATAATTTTTTTGAATTCCTCTTTTTTTTTTGTTATCCCTAAAATAAATAATTAATTTCAAATATCTAAAACTATCTATCAATAAGATTTCTGTATTCGTAATGCTATTACTTACAACACATTTAAAAGACACACACACATGCCGACCCTTGTAAAAGACCGATTGCCTGGTTTGTGTGCACACATATTACGCACATGTACATCTTAATAATTTCCATAAAAAAAGTAAAGTTTCTGTTGTATTTCTTATTTTTCTCGGCCATCGGTCCACAGATTGTTTTCTATACTAGGTTTTTTGTCCGTTTTGTATTTTAGGCAAAACACGTAAAAAACGTACTAAGAACAATGTGAAAATTATAGAAGTTGTTGCACTTCAGAGCTCGTAGTTTCACGCTTGGTATGAGTTTCAAAAGCAACCTGCCGGAAGGAAATTCCAACAAAGTTGAATACTAAGTCTTTCTTTAGGTCTTCTAAGGACTTCATAAAGTTGATTTCAATATCTATACGGACACACGGACGGATGAACAGACGGACATCACTAAATCGACTTTGCTATTTATAAATATCCAGAATATATATACTTTACAGGGTACGTTTACGGTGTAGACGTTACACACTTTTTGTGAAGGATATGATAACTTGTAAAACACAAATTTTCAAAGCTTCACTTCTAAATGTATAATTCAAATAAAATTTAAATTCTACCAAAAGCCATTTTGTTTCACTCAACATCTTTTGATAATTATATTTTCAATTTTAGTGGCATGTAACAAAAAAAAATTCAAATTTTAAAATTTCATGGAGGCTGAAAGCCTTCTGATCGCTATTCACTTGGGAATAGCCAGAGGTGATTCCTTCACTGAACTGCTCAAGCATCTCACTACCTCCACGTGGTATTCCCTGGTAATGCCGTCCGGATCACCTGATCTGGCGGTAGCTAAAGTGTGTATGCGAATATCCAGATAGTAACCTGAAAGGCATGCGAACACCGGTGCATCTCAGGCTACTACTGCAACGTTGATGAAAGCAAGAAACAACAAATGATAGAAAGAAAGAAATAAAGCGTGATCCATTTCGAGCTTCCCTACTTTTTTAAAGAACAAAACACAGAAAATTCAAATTTAATGGAAAATGTTTATTATCATTTGAAAGAACATTCTTTGGCATTTATTTTTTGAAGATTATGTCTATGAAATGTTGGCCGTTGCTACGTCGCAGATGGTCTATCCGTTGAGTCCAATTTTCGATGACTCGTTCGAGCATTTCGACTGGTAACTGGCGAGTGACACACGTGATGTTTTCCTTTAAGACCTGAATCGAAGCTTATTTGTCCGCATAAACTTTACACTTTACATATCCCCACAGGAAAAAGTCTAACGGTGGGATATCTCTCAATAACTCCATTGATTAATGCGATGTGTGGGAAGTGGCGCCGTTTTGCTGAAACCAAATGTCGCCAAGATCACGAGTTTCAATTTCAGGCATCAAATAGTCGGTTATCATAGCACGATAACGGCCGCCATTGACGGTTACGGCCTTCGTGTACACTCTCAGCTACGGCCGCTATATTTTCTTCACAGCGTGCTGGACGTGGTCTATGCGGTCGATTATTATCCAATAATGAATGCTGGATCTCAAAATGAGTGATGGTGTTGCGAATAGTACGCTCAGTAGGCCGATTATGTTGACCATAAGTTGAGCGAAGTGCACGAAACACATTCCTCACAGAACGTGAATTTTCCTAATAAAGTTGAACGATTTGTAAACTTTGTTCAGGCGTAAGTCTTTCCATTATGAAATGCCAAACAATACTAAACAAAAATAACATGACACGACTCATACATGATCTGTCAAAAAAAGGCTATTGAAAAAAGTATCTCTACTTGAATCACCCATTATAAAAAAATGTAAACAAAACCTTGCTGTTTATATTTCTTTTAAGTGCTGCTTTCTTCCTAAAAAATACGCCAATCAAAAAAAAAAAGTTCAAAAACGGAGCTTAAGATCGCAGAATTCGTGCATAAACCAAAAAGTGGGCAACATTTAAAATATTTTAAATTGAAAACGTCAATTTCAAGTCAACATTTTTACAGTTTTTTTGACAGACAGTCATTTTTTATCTATAACACTGAATATATATTTGACATTTTCGTTTTTATCTTGATAAATGAACCTGGTAAATTCTCCCATTACAATATATTTGGGTTGTTCCTCAAAAATTGATCAATGCAAGAAAAAGTAAGTGTCATATGGCCTTTAGTTAATTCATTTCATTTTCAACATCTTCCATGCATTCCTTTAAGATGTGCTGAAGTGTAAAAATGAATTCAAAATTTAATAAATAGAAAAAAAATTAATTGTTTTTGATAAAATTTCGGTTAATTAAGAAGAGAAAAAAACACAATTTCCTCTCGTCAAAATAATAAATAAAAAATAAATATTTTATCACATAAATAACTAGTAAGTGCGTACGAAATATTTCACACATCTACTACTGGTTTAATATGAAATCTTCAATTTATCTTAATTTATTTAATTTTATTTTATAGGTGATATTCGTTGGACTGTTGTGACGTCTGATATATCAAATGCCGAAGAGAATCGTGAAAACTTAATATTTTGTGATTTTTTACCAGCTAAATGGTATCAGTTGCGTATTTCAGCCATAAATGATGCTGGTAAAACAACCGAACACTATCATTTTGCCACAACGAATATTGATGGCGTAACAATACCACCACCTTCTGTCTTCCCATCAGAAAATGATTTGATGAACAATCTAATTAATGCTACAAATCCAACAAATGGTGATTGGTTATCAACATTAATTGTTATAATTATAATAACAGTGGCAATCATAACAATGTAAGCAATTTTTTTTTTCTAAAAAATTTTTTTTTTTTAATATGTAAATTAAGGGACACTTTTTTTTTTTAAAGGAATCATTTTCTTTTTTGTGTATTTCTTTTAATAGAGAAGGTACAAAAACTTTTAAGGGGAGAGTGTATAAACAAGGTTGTTGCCGAGAAAATGTTTTGATTGGCAGTGAAATTTTCTTAAGCACTTTCTCGCAAAATAAAAAATCTTGTTCCATTAAGCTGATTGACTAAATGGGAATTATTTAAACTTCTTTCATTTATGAAAGGTTTCAAACGTTAAAATAAATCGCACAATTTAAATAAAAAATAAATATTAATGCAGTTATTTACTATAAAAATTTCTTCAGCCAATTTTTCAATGTTAGTTTTTGTTTAACAAAATTATTTTATTCAGATTATTTATTTACTCTTTTTTGTACATTAACGTCCATTAGCATAATAGCAAAAAATAAATTTTAAAAATATATTTTCGTAGGCTAAGTTTTTAAAAAACAAAATATAATAAAAAAACCCACACTTACCGCAGACATTTCTAACTTTAAGGGCCATTATTACAACTTACTTATAAGGTCTCAGATAGCTATAATTAACTTTAGTTAAAGTAACTGATTTCCTCTTTAACTGAAATAAAGTTTAATTAAAAAATTTATTTTAATTAAATAGAATAGATTTCAGCTCTGATATATGAATAACTTAAATTCAAATATCCAGATCAAGACAGCCTTTTATGTTTTTTTTTTTTTTTTTTTTTTTTTAATTGTTTATTATTATTGAATCTTTCTATAAGAAAATTACAATAAGTATCCAAATCTTAAATATAAAAAGAAAAACTTAAATAATTATTACCAATGTAATAACTAGTTACTTGTACTCAAATCTTAAAATAAAATGAATATTCTACGTTTAAATAAAAAAAGTTATATCCCTCTTCTCACTAGGCGCAAGGTATCACTTCTCTTAAGCCTTCTGTGTCCCTCGAACTGTAACAGGTCCCTGGCGAGGGCGTTTGGATGTGTCGCCAGTTTGTGAACGTACTTAGTACAATATTTTTCAATTTCCTCCCGAACCGTTGGAATTTCTAGATCTCTGTGGATATTCTCATTTCTTATATACCAGGGGGCGCAGACTATTGTTCGTAAAATACTCGACTGTCTTCTTTGTAACTTTTGGATGTTAGATGCACACGCAGTTCCCCAAAGCTGAATGCCATATGTCCAGATTGGTTTAATAATGGCTTTATATAACAAAACTTTATATTCCAAGGATAGAGATGAAAATGGACCTATTAGCCACATTAGTCGAGCTGTTTTTAGTTTCATAGCTGAGATGTGGCGTGACCATGTTAGGCGTCTGTCTAGATGGATTCCTAGATATTTAGTTTGGGTTTCCACCGGAACAATGACGTTATTTATTTTTATTGGCGTACAATTAGCCTTTCTTAGTGTAAAAGTCACATGGGCACATTTTGATGGATTTACTTTGATTTTCCATTTATTTAGCCAACCTTCCAGCTGGTTTATATGAGCTTGTAAGTGCTCAGATGTACTCGCATAAAAATCTTAGTAAATATAGAAACACGCTTCTCATAATATAAGTTATCAATAGTGTTATAGTTTATTCTAATGAAATGACTTTAATCATGTCAAGTTCTTTCCCCGAAACAATGCAGTTGTTATTATCCGCTAAGACAAGCTCCTTAAGATGCGCAATCGTCTGTCGGAATACAAGAAGTCAAAATCCAATGAAATTTGATTTTAAATTACAATGAAATTCAATTGATATCGAACGACATAATTTGCCCTTTGATATCAGATTTGTCAAATCGTGGTAATATTTTTCTCCGCAATACCTTTAATTACTATTCAATTCGTATAAAGCTTTATTTTTTTAGTGAAATGCATTTCACTTCATACATATAAGTTACAGTTTTTTTTTTAAGCCAAATTATTCAATTAGAAAAAATAAAATTTGTTATTTACTCCGCTGCAACTTAAATATTTTGCTAGAGTACAAGTATACAAAATTTAATTAACCAGTCGGTTTCCTACAGTCCGTTTTTATAATTTTAATTACAATTTTTTAGGTCCTTAAAATATCAATGAAGGCCACCCTTTAATCTTTCTACGAAAGTAAAGATAGAGCAAAAAATTTAATTACTTTTTTCTCATCCTTTCAAATTATCAACAATAAAATATATTGCAAATACAATAACTACAACTTTAACGCAAGAAAAACTAACGAATTAACTTTTGTGTGCTCTGTAATTAGTTCTCTTCCTTCGGTATTTTTCTTACTTCTGTTTAGTATCTCAACAAAAATTCTTTTAAAAGAATATAGAGAATAGAAAAGATGAAAAAAAAAATTGTAGAAGAAAAACTAACAACTAAAAGAATCAACTAATTCGCACGTTTTTAATTATGTGCCATTTTCTAACAATTTTATTTTATATTTTTTTCCCGTTTTTTTTTTTTCAACCATTATTCTTTTTCTGTTTTCTTCGGTTATGCTTTGCTTCCTGGGCCTGTTTGTGTGTGAATGCATGTGGATGAGGATGTGATGGTTTTGTTTTTCTGTGCGTTTAACCCTTAGAGCTTTAACAATTAAACATCGTCGCACACTGTGTGGCCCCATGACTGAGGGTTATGAATCCAGAACATTACCAGGCGACTACAAAGAAGACCATGACAATCGTCGCAATCAGCAAGTGTACAGTGCCTCGCCTGTAAAAACCGTGGATAAAGGAAACGAATCAGGTAAGTTAAGATAGATTAAATGAAGTAAATGAAAAATGCCTTGGGGTGGCAGTTGTTTAAAATAATCTAGATGTATAGTTAGTTGAATACGAGTATTTACGGCTGTATTTTACGTTACAGCAAGAGAAAATTAGTAAAACTTACTAGGTGGCACATACATTTCAAGAAAATATAAAGTTTATTTAATTAAATAGAATAAAATACATAATATATATTTTCATATAAAATTGAAAAATATATATTAAACAAAAGCTGTTTATTGTACAAATTGTTTATCCATTATAAAAATAACATCATTGTCCGACATTTGATTTTATAAAAAAAAAAATATACCATCTTGTATCGTATAGCATCAAGCTTTTGGCTAGTCTTTAAATCAAAATGACAATTGACTTATCACCAGTGTTGCCATTTTAACCTTTTTAAGGGTAGATTTAGCATTTTTTCTCCCATTTAGCCTCAAAATTTATGATTTAGCCTTTTTATAGGTTTTTTGCTTTGTTCGAAAAATGAAAACAAATCATACATAAACAATCTAAAGCTATGGTCATATTAAGCAAACATTTGTCAAAATAAGCGTAACAACTACATTTTAGCAAGTATTTATAGAGTCTAACGTGACTTGTTTTGTACAAAATTAATAAAAATAACATAGGTTTGTGAAAAAAATTTTTTTTCAGCTGCATGAGATATTTTTACTGAATTATATGTTTTAAAGTGCGCTGATTTGAAAAGTAATGGCCATTTTTTTCTATCACATAAGGATTTTTTGCAAATTCAAACACAAAAAATTGGTTAAAGCACTCCTTTATTCAAAATGTTCAAACAATAAATATGTTTTTTAAAGCAAACGAAACATTATTTTGATACATATGTAAACTTATACATGTTCTTTATGAAACCTCTTCTTCTTTTCCTTTCATCTTCGTCAAAAGATAAATCTGAGCTTGATTCACCCGGAGGAGGTAATGTAGCTTCGTCCTCCAACTCACTAGGGTATTCATCCAAGCTGGAAGGTGGCTGCGGGATAGATATCTGGGAGCTATGGGGCACTGGACGTATAGCTCAGTCAAGAATAGGATAACTTATGTTTCTTTTGTTTTTTGAATTGAATCCCTTTACGTCAACTGAGCAGAAGTAGCAGTCAGTGGTGTGATTTTTCTGCTCACGCCATATCATAGGAATTCCAAATCGAAATACATTTTTCTTTCCCTTAAACCACAAACGAAGATCTTTTTCGCATCTTCTACACACCTTATGCGGGGCCCATGGTTTATCTTGATGACCAAGTTTTAATTTAAAGTAGGCAAAATAAACTTTCCTTACAAAATCAATTATATTTCTCTGTTGACTTTTAATAGTGAATTCAGCACAGATATAACAAAAACTGTTTGGAGAAATAACACAACTCCTTGTAGCCACGATTAACAGACAACAGCACTGTTCACTTGAATATCAGTATGTCTACTGAGAGCTTTTCTTTTTTCAAAGCGATGTAAAATAAAACAGCTGTTTTCACTTGATGTAGAGCGGTTGTAAATTCTCTCTACGACGGTTGATAAAAAACTCTGTTTATTTTTAAAAACTATCTTCCTTAAATACTAAATCTTAAAACTAATTTGGTACACATGCGTACCTGTCATTTCGCCTATTACCACACACACACACATACACACGATTCTCCGGTCATCTTTTCAAATGCATATTAACATTAGGTAGTACCTAAAGTCTTAAACAGATTCCAAGAAACAATTAGCACTATCTATTAATTAGTGTACACGTTTATTACTTCAAGGAAAAACAAATAATCCTTTCTGCGGAAA
Source organism: Thelaira solivaga (assembly GCA_947397855.1). Taxonomy (NCBI): domain Eukaryota; kingdom Metazoa; phylum Arthropoda; class Insecta; order Diptera; family Tachinidae; genus Thelaira; species Thelaira solivaga. The sequence goes on from OX377610.1 coordinate 40,337,614, forward strand.
ATACGCTAATTTGTAATAGCCGACCTTCGCTAATCGGTGTGTGAGATAATAGGGTTGGTTTTTTTCAAGGCCATAAATGTCACAAATATTCGTTCAATATTGGGTACCTGCGGTAAATTGAGAATAAAATCCGCATTTGTTATTCGATTTTCATGATTTATACCTCGTTTTATTCTTTAGGTATTTAGCTTTCAGAAAAATGTGCAAAATATAAAATTTTTGCTTTTTTTTTTATTGCATTTTTAAACTGAAAAAAAAACGCGAATTTTGCAAGAAAAAAATTTTTTCCCCTCTTAAATTTTTGAATAATTCCAAAACGATAAAATATAGAAAAAAATTATTTGAAATTAAATTAAATATAATTTTGTTACGCATCTTTTGGTGTTTTCTTTATGAAAATCGGATGAGCCGTTCTCAAGTTAGGCTGAAATATGTCTTCGTACCTGACTAATTTAGGGGGAAAAAATTGCCACCCCCATAAATAAAAATCCCTATGCGATGGAGAAAAACCGAAAACGGATTTGAGTTTAGCGCATCAAAATCTGTAAGAAAATGTAAAAAAATCCTATGCAGTTTTTTGGTCGCAGACCTGTGTAATTAGTGCAAGTATGTTGCATTTTAATTAAATATTAAACTTTTCTAATTCAACATTTCTTCAAAATATATACACTCAAAAACAAGTTTACTAAATTTAAGTAAATTTAATTTAACTTAAAGAATTTTGGTAAAGATTGGGCTCCAAAGAAATTTTATTTAAGATGTAGTTTACAATTTAATTAAAAATTAGTACAAATTTTAACTTAAAATTAATACAATTTTCTTATGTAATAGTTAAATTGTACTCATTCCATGAATATTCTTACTCAAAATAACTACACCGTTCTTAATACGAAGTGCAAAATATCTTTATTATATAATTAATATTTTCTTATTTAAAAGTCAATTTAACTTTTTTTGAGTAAAAAAAGTACTTATTTCAGGAACAAAGTTCTTTAACTTACTTCAGTTAAGTAAAATTTCTTTAAGTTAAATTTATTTTATTTAAGTTAAATTGAACTTACTTTGAAGAAATTTCATTAACTACTTTTAAGTTCATGTCTAACTTAAATAAAGTCAATACTTTTTTTTTTGGAGTTTAGATGACATAGTGGTTATGCTTATTTCGACAAATATTTGTCTAATATGACCGTACCTTAAGACTGAAGAAAATTTCTAAGCCCAAATGAGTTTGTTCTGTACACTCAAAGTAAATTTAAATAAATTTATATTTTGTCTGCATAATTTTTGTATAAAAAAATTTTTACATTTCCTTTGGGGGCATATAATAACCAAATTAACTTAAGTAATATGTAAATTGATAAATTGATCGAACAAAAGGTAATTTCAGGAATGAAGAAAAGTATTTGACTGCCAACTTGTAAAATACATGCACATTATTTTTCAAAACAAACTTTTCGAAATGGCTTAATATTGCTGCAGAAACTATCATTAATTGATTAATTTAGTATTTAGATATCTAGTAAATATAATCGTTTGGTAATGTTAAGGTTGCTCGCTTTACAGTAAGATAAAGCAAGTAAAATATCAGAATAGAAATTATATTGGAATAAAAAAATAATTAAGTTGAAGGGACTCCCTTGTTGGCTAAGAACACTGCTCACTCGTTTCCAGTGCGATCCTTATGTCGAGCCATGTATGGATTACAAGTCATTTCATAGATGAGGGGCAATCCATTATAATGGCTGCTCTTAGCTCGATAGAACGTAAATTCAGTAGTGCAGCCTGATTGTGTGACATTAAGTATAAAGTTGTTCCTTTGATCATTCTCTTAAAATATTCTCTAAAACATACACTCAAAATAAATAAAAAAAAATTTTATAATTTTTTCAAAAAAAGCAAGCTATGACCAAAAAGGAAAGCATGTTTAAAACGACCTAATTTTCTTTATTTTTTGTGATTCTATGTTCTATTCTTGATTTTTTATAAAAATCATGATTATTATTTTGAATTTAAGCTGTAGCTTTTTAAATTTTTTCTAGTTTTTTTCTGAGTAATTTAGCTTTTTCTATCTTTTTAATTACTGGCAACGCGGCTTATTACTAAATTCAATTTTTAAAATCTTACCAAATAAACCAGTTACTTAACCTATATAATACTCACTTTAACTATTCACTAAGTCATCTTTTTATATTTTTAAATATTTACTAGCCAAATTTTAAGATTTGATTTTGGTAAATACTGATTTTGTTTTAAAAAAACTCACAATTTCTAAAAAAAAAAAATACACAAAGCAAAAACTTGCTCTATATACATATGTAGAGCCATTTACATAAATTTGTTATCAAGTTATTCGTATATACACTTTTAAAAATAAAATTTTATTAATCAAATTTATATATAAACAGCAGTATTTTACCCTCTACTTCTTACCATTTCATCACATGTTTTATAGTTATAATTAAAATTTTTACAAAAATTATTAAAAAAAAAACTACCATGGAAACATACAAAAAGCACTACTTTCGTCACTTTATAATTTTTTACTCGGTTCAGTAAGGTTTGAGTCTCTTTCGAAATATTTTAATTAAACAGAGCAGTTAATAAATTCACAAAGTACCATTGTCGTAAATAAAAAGTACCACACTTTCCATTTTATAGTTTATAATATCATTCATTACCGTGCGTTAATATTAAAAAATTAAAACAGCACCAAAGTAACATACACAAAATCCTACTTTGCACCATTTAACATTATACCCTTCACTATAAATAGAAAGGATATAAATAAGTTTATGATTTAGTTTTAATTTTTAAAAATGGGTCACCCTATAAAGTATATATACTCGGAATACTTATAAATAGTAGAGTCAAGTAAGCGATGTAGTCGTTGAAATCAACTTTCTGACCTCTGTAGACTACGTACAGCAGAGTTTAGCATATCAATTTGTTAGTTTTTTCCGTCTTTCTGCAGTTAAGCCTGCTTGGCTAATAAATTTCTGAATTATGAGTCGAAACTGCGCCACCCTCTGTTGTTTTAACCATTTTCTGAGTGGGTTTTGTGCGTATTATGTCTAAATTACAAGATAGACAAAAAAAAACGTGGTATACTATTTTGTCAGAATTGACAATCGTAATATTTGTGCAAAGAATGAGAGCAATCAGTATACAATTAGCCGAGAAATAGCAAAAACACTGCCGAAATTTGGGATTTTCATTAATTTCTGCTTTGTTTTTTTATAGAAATTTTTAGGCTGTATATGTGCGTAATGTTTATGCACATAAACACGAAACCAGTCAATCGGTCTTATAAAAATGTGTGTATGTATGTGTGCCTTTTAAATATAAACAAACTAAATGACTTGAGAAAAATACTAATATAAACAAATATTTGTCGAAATAAGCAATTCAGCTACACATACGCTTATATCTCTTGAAGAGAATAGCTTAATATATTATTATAAAAAAACATGCTTGCATTACCAATATATTTTAATTAATTTTATGTATACGTAACGGAATGAGTGCCTTATTTGTTGCCTTTGAATTAAATCATGAAAAACGAATATATTGTTGTCAATTCATATGATTTCATAACAACATTCAAAAATCACTCCCAAAAGTCAACGAATATAAAACGAATAGTGTGAATAGTTATAATGTTGCTTAAAAAAAATTAAATTTTTTTTTCCTTAAAACATACACATATATATAATATTTTATTATTTTTTCATGAAAATAGAAAATGCGCTGAAGAAAATTTTGAGTCCAGTGTCTACATGATACCAATTTATCGACTTTAGTATTTTTTTAATGTTGACACTTTCTAAATTAAAATGGGTGCATCATGCTGCAAAATACTATCTTTAAAAAATTTCTACGAACAAAATTTTTGTCCGGAAGATGTGGAAACAATTTGCTAAATTTTGTGCTTGTTATTTATTGTGATTTTTAATCAAATAAAGACTTTAAAAATCTTACTTATTGTATTTTTCATTTCATTGTGTGAAAAATTTTGCAATTTTTTTTTCTAAAATTTCCGCAGACTTCATTTTTAATAAAATTAAGTTAAATTATGAAAAATAACATATACTGAATGAATGTTTGAGTGTTTTTATTTGTTTTTTACTTGCAGGTAAAAGATAATTAATAAAAATTATAAATCTATAGCAAGCAGCAACATTCATTATTATTTTTGAATGAATACATGACAAAAGATATGAATGTATGAATGACAATAAAAATAAAATGAAACGAAAAGCCTTATGCTTGAAAAATGCTTTAGAAAATAATGAAAAACTATGGCCCATAATCAGAGTCAAAAAAAAGTATACTTTAAGAGTACTTAAGTATATTTTTCTTTAATACGTACTTTAGGTCTACTATAGACAAGCTAAAATGTATTTTTAGCGAAAAAGTCGATTTCAAATTTAAAATATATTGAAGTTGTTTTTAGTTTTTAATTTAGAAACAGAAAATCAAACAAACAAAACAAAAAAAAAAGATATCCTGTCATAAATAAAAATAAAATTAAGTAAAAATTTTAAATAAATTATAAAAAAATATTTTTTATAAGCAAATTAAAAAATGTTTGCATTGCAAAAAGTCTACAGAGATTTTGAAATTCTCGAGGACTTAAATCATAAAAATATTGAAAATATAGAAACAACGATTCTAAAAAAAATTTCAATTACTTTTCAGTTTTCTTTATTTTTAATGTCACTTTTTTATATTTTGCTGCATATTGTATACAAATGTTAGTTGATATATTGTTAAAGTTGATTCAACTTAAAATCTACTTTTGTTTTGTCTATGGTACTAAAATTTTTAATAACAGCTTTTAATTTTAAGGTTGTTTTTAAAAGAACCGACTTTATTGTTTGACTATGATTATGGGCCTTTATCATTATAATTGTAAAGGGTGTCTGAACAACAACCCAAGATTTAAATTTGGCGCCATTCGAAGTGTCATTGTTTGACATTTGAACAATTGTTATTGTTTGCTAGTAGAAGGTACGAGGTTAGTAAAAAATGACCAGGGACGGCGAAAGGAGTTCGTTAATTGGGTATTGGAGAGACAACATAAAAATGCTGATTTTGCCGATAAAATCATCTTCAGTGGCGAGGCCCATTTCCATCTTGATGGCTTCGTCAATAGGCAGAATTGTCGCATTGGGGTGAGGAAAATCCTCGAGTGATTCACGAGAAGCAAATGTATCCTCAACGTGTCACTGTGTGGCGTGGTTTTTGGGCTGGAGGAATCATTGGACCTTTTTTTTATGAAAATGAGGCAGGTCAAGCGCAAACAGTCAATGGTGTTCGGTATCGTGAAATGATAACCAGTTTTTTCTTGCCTAGAATTGAAGAAATGAATGTGGAGGGCTTGTGGCTTCAACAAGACAGCGCCACATGTCATACAGCCAGAGAAACAATTTAATTGCTGCATCAGTCATTTCCCGGTCGTGTTATTTCGCACTTTGGAGACAAGAGTTCCGACATCAGCCTTTTTTTTTTGTGGTGGCTCATAATTGAAACCTTCAAAACAATAAGACACCATAACATATGATGATATTTATAGAAGTATTTAGCTTGAATTACGTGTATTAAACAAAAATTCGGTATGACAAAACTAACTAAACATTCAGATTTTAGAAATAAAAGTAAATGACTACTTCATGATTTGATGCTCTGGATTTTTGCTCATAAAATAACTGGCTTTACAGTATCAGTTTTTACTAATAGTAACAACATTGATACGCCGATGAATTAGGGGCATGCTTAATATCTTTGGGGCTTTTTGAAGTCGATGGTTTACGCGAATAAGCCGACGACGACTCAAGCCTTAAAAGAGGAAATTGGACGCTGCATTAATGAAATACCGCAGCATTTATGCAAAACGGTCACTGAAAATTTCATTAAAAAGATCGCGTGTGTGCCAGCAAAGCCGCGGCGGCCATCTGCCCGACATGTTGTTTCATACATAACCTCATTCTGTCTACTTTACGATATAATAAAGTTTCAAGATGTTTTTTTAAATATCTGTGTTTTATTTAAAATTTAAATCTTGCGTTCTTGTAGCGACACCCTTTATGTATAATCTTGGAAGGTTTAACGTCACAAATCCGGCCGGTAGGTAGCGCTATAGTCGGTATCTGACTTATTTGCCTACTACCTGTTTTTACCCGGTCTCGCACAGTTCTTTACTCTATGAGTACGATTTCTTAGTGTAAGAAGATCGAGTATATAAAAAATTTAAGGCAAGACAACGTTTGCCGGGTCAACTAGTTGTTTTATATATAAAATTAAATTTTTTGACATTTTCATTATACATTTCTGCAACTACTCGATTGGCTTATAACTGAAATGGAAATGTATTTTAAAACAAAATTTTATTTGTTACTGCTCAGTCGACTGTAGGAGTTAACATGCAATTTAGATTCGTGAGACACTGTAATTATTCCCCCTTAGATTTTCTATCGCTCTTCAATCTTTTCTCTTGGAACTCTCTGTTCAACCTAATCTAGAATAGCAAAATTGTTGATTTATTATATTTTAAAAAAGGTTGTGATGACAAGCATTTCTAAGAATTTTTATTTTATAAAAATTATTTATAGGCTAGAGATGATTTTTTGAGTATTTTAACTTCTTTATTTGAAATTAAATATTTATTTAAGTATTAGATTTATTTTACATTACTATTAGATATCTGACTTAGAATTTGTACTTATTTGTATACAAATTGAGTACCTATAGATATTTTATTGCTTTTAAAAATAAGATTCTCTGAAAAGACTTTTTTCTTAGATCTCCTTAATTTGAATTTCTTGAATTGCAAGTAATTATTTATTTTAGGATTAACCAAAACATATGTGTTAAAGTAATTATTTTTAATATTATTATTATTTTTTTGAATATGTAATAATTTCTATTTGGAATTTAAAAGTTTAACAAAATATTAATCTTTATTTGTGCTTAATTCCAGAAATTGTGTTGGTTTAAAAATTTATTCTTTTACTCATGTTATTCTCATGAGTTATTTATTCAGTACAGTAAGTACTGAAGGGGTTAGCATATCTATATGGACCATTTCGTCAGAAAAGAGTAGAGAAGAATAAAAATATAATATATAGTTTTCAATATTAAAATCTTGGTTGGAAAATGTATTTATTTATTCAGTTCAATGCTTACTGAGTTTTTTGTTTGAATTGCTTTTACTAAAGGTTATAATGTTTGCAAGAAACGATGGGAGTAATCTACTGAGGATTAAGAGTAGCGTCTGACGTTTCGGCTGGGTACTGGTTAATCAGTCAATGATGTTACTTTTGTAAATGAATAATTGATTTACTACTTGTATATTTTATTCCCATCGGATACTGTTTTGTCCCTACAAATAAAGGCTGGTTAAATTTTAAGGCTGATTTTGATTATGAATAAAACACAAATAATTAGGAAATTATTGTCATTTCTTTTTATTATGATAAACGATATGGTTCAATTATGTATGGAACGAAATATCGGCCAAATGGCGGCACACCTCCATCTGTTGGTCTAAATTTTCGATGACGCTGAGACATAATTGAGGTTCTATGCCGTTAATATGCCGAATATCGAAGTACTCCTTTTCTTTCAAATAACCCCAAAGAAAGAAGTCCAACGGTGTCAAATCACATGATCTTGCCTTCAAATTGACATCGCCACCACGTGAGATAACACGGCCATTGAATTTATCGCGCAAAAGAGCAATTTTTTCGTTTGCTGTGTGTCAAGTGGTACCGTCCTGTTGAAATTACATATCTTCCACATCCATATCTTCCAATTCGGGCCATAGAAAGTTCATTATCATCTCACGATAGCGAACACCATTCACAGTAACTGCCTGAACGGCCTTATTTTGGAAAAAATACACTATCCCGAACAGCAGCAATATTTTCTGCAATACGAGCATGTACTGTTGTTTTTACATCTCCTGCAGACCCGTTTTGCTCAAATTTTTGCACGACTTTTCCGATTGTACGCACATTTGGACGATTAAATTGACCGAAAAAATCACAAAGTGCACGATATACATTTTGATTTGAACGTCCATTTCCATAATAAGCCTGAATAACTTTAACGCGTTGCTCGATTGTGCATCTTTTCATGGTTCAAATTGCGATAGTCTGAAATTGATAAATGTCATATGAAATACAGAAAACAACTTAGCGTTTAGGTGTGGTTCACATTCAACATCGGCTCTTAAATTTTAACCACCCTGTATTATGAGAATTGAAATTGACAAAACAGTTTTTGGAGTTAAATTTAGTAGATTGTACAACAGCATTTTAATTATTTTTTTGTGAATATTTTAATTTCTTAAAGTATGAGTTCAGAAAGGTAGAAATCAAAAATCACAAATGTAACCTTGTCGGATCAATTTCCGAAATTTTTAAATCGTATTTCGTGATCAGCACGAACACAGTAAAATGGTGTTATTAGAGCACAATTCGGGTTTTATCAATTTTTATAACTCGAGGTCATTTTTAGTAAGCGAAACTATTGTGAGACTCTAGTCTTGCCAATCTTTAATTGAGCTTTAGGTTTTTTAATTAAAATACATGGAATAATGGTTTTGCTAAGTTATTTTTTTTACTTTAACTAGTCCTGGTCAGTAGGACTAAGAAATAATTTTGAAAGAAGAAAGTAAATCCCAGAAAACTAAATTGTTTCACAGAAAGGTATATTTTTTAATTCGTGTCACTTTTTAACTTTTTCAAGTTACTGCATTTCAAATATTTCTGTTTTGAAAACAATTCAATTTAACTTTTCTTCATTTCTGTGGTGTTTGTGTAACACTAATTTTTTTTATATTTTTCATCAGAGAGTTCGAAAAGAAACGAAGCATTTCATAAACATTTGTTACAAAGTCACAAATCATTACAAAAATTTAAAACGATTGGCATAGCACACAGTCTTGTTCTCGTTATGTAACAATCGAATAGTACATTTGCGTACAAAACAGAGACCGAAACGTATTTTTTTAAAGAATGACTATTTTTCTTTGTTTGTATACTAGCAAGAACATACCACAATGCCTCGGCAAAGAATTACTTACTGCGTAGTTATTTTGAAAATGATAAGCATGCTCCCACAAGAAACCAGGCAGCCGTGCTTATGCATATATGTGTGTGTGTTTCGGTACTGTTGAATTTTGCTTTTTTATATTTTCATTCATTTGTTTTTTCTGGCTGCCTACGTTTAAGCGAATGGTACTGTTTTTCACAATGTACCAAATACAAATACAAAATAAATCAGAATATATGTTTTCAGTACTTTTTACTTGTATTTGTTTTTTACTCTGAAAAACTGAAAAACGAAACGAGTGCAAACTGTCGTTTTGTGTCTTTGCGATTTCTGCTTTTCATACAAAATTTAATTTTATAACACTTAATGAACAACGAATGAACGCATCTTATTATAAAGAAAATAGTAAATTTTTTAAAATGTTTTTCGGAATTTTTAAAAAATTTTTTTGGAATTTATTTTCTACCGTTTTTTATATAAATTTTCTTAAACAGTAAAAATCCTCGGAGCTTCTTTGCAGAAAAAGCCAAGATCTAGGTAAGAATAAAGCCTGTGCTACAATCTAGGGGGCACGTCATGATATGCTTATTACTCATATGAGTGTTAAAAGGTCTCACTTATTTAAAAGTATAATGAAAATATATTTTAGAAGGTGGCTCCGTTATTTCTTTTTATTTTTTTCTTTATTTAATTCAACAAATGGAAAATTCAAGTTGTTTAACAATTTTAGTGTAGGGTGTAACAATAAAATAACAGAAGTAATAAAAGGAATCTAACCACTTGCTGTTAAAGTAATATACTCTGTAACTCTTTTTGCCTTAGAAACTAAACGGAAAAGAACCAGTACAAAAAAAAAAATTAAACAGAAAACTAAAAAGCAAACGGTGAAAAATGTGATATCCTGATGAAGCACGTAGTGCTTAAATCTTTTTTACTTGCTAGTATTTGCAATTTTTTTCTTCATTTGTATGATTCTGGTTTTAATGTCTTTTTCTTCTTCTAACTCATACTAATGGTATCCTTTGCCTTTGTTATTACTTACTCTTTTTTCGTTTTTGTGTCTCATTTTATGTTTATTATTGTAATGTGGTACGTTTACTGCGTGCCTTACGGAATATTGTGGTTCCTTGGCATCATTAATTGGTGTTGGTTTTACTGGTGTTGTTGGGGCTTTGGCTCTTTACATAAAAAATACAAACTGATAATAGAAATGTATGAGATTTCGCCTTATGCCACATTTAGTGTTAATGGTGGTCGTACAGGAGCACCCGCCAAAACACCAACTCGTGGTGTTGCCGCCTCACCCATGGACTATACAATGCAGTTTAAAACATTTGGCCATCCAGAAGGAGAAAATCTTAATGCCACTGCATATCCATTACTGCCATCTTCAGGATTTGGTCATGTCAAATCAAAATCATCATGGCATAAGCAACGCTATTACAATACAGATGGTAAATTATATATAGCTTCATTTAAAATAAAAAAAGAAACAAAAATCATAATTTTTTTGCAATGAAAATAAAACTAATATTTTAAATAAATTTTTCTTAACAGATGAATCAACTTTAAGTAAATCAATGACTATGGCCATTGGTTCGCAAACGGGCCATATGAAAAAATCCGCACGTAACGATAGTGGTGGTCGTAATGTCGGCAATAAAAGCAACAGCAGTAGTAGTGGTGGAGGCGGTGGTGGTAGCAGCGGTGTAGGTAGTAGTGGTAACAATGGCGTTGGCCATTGTGAATCAGAATCGGATACGAGTATCAGTCCTAGTACTGAATTTTCAAATATGCCTACCTATAGAGTTCCTTGTAAGTCACGCAACAGTGATGGTCGTAGTGGAGTAGGTGTGTAATTGCATAAGCACACATACACTTGTATTCATGCAAGCACGCACTAACACTAATACTGCAAATACGCACACTAAACAACATTTAGAGTTATAAAGCTGCTGTCAATTATTCATTTTTCTTTTTAAACAGCAACTTTATATGTATTTTTTATTTTACTTGAATTGAATTAAATTTTTATTTTATTTTCAATTTATTACAGATATGTTTCGTCCTGACTCATCAACAGAATCAAATAATGATCAACCTTCGCCAGTGGATAGACGTATGAATGGCCAAAGATATGGAAAGGATAATAATAGTTCAACCTCATCTGCTGATAAGCGTGCAAATCGCAATCGCAAACTGCAGCAGCAACAAATTAGTGCCAAGGATTCTTTGGAACGGCGTTTATGTCCTGGTAGTAACAACAGGTAGTTCAGGTACCTAAACCCTATACTCCAAAAAACAAATTAATTTCTTAAGAAAATTGATTAAAGAGAAGCAAGTATGCTCTGACACTTAACAAGAATAATAAATAGAAAATAAGCTTATGCCTTCGGTTTCTCTGTTTACAAAATTCATCTGTCCAGATGCATGTCACATCTAAACTAAGAATAATAGAAAGAATTTGAAAGCCACATATATCTACAAACATGTGTAATATTTTATATTAAAAAGTGTTTGTAAGCCATTTCAAGTATGCTTGTGCAGCCCTTTAATATGTACGCTTAATCATATGACTAGATGTGATGTTTAGTTTTAGACTTTTGTAAACATAGAAGAAATTGTAATTTCATTTCGTTTTATTCTTGAGCATACGTATTAAGATAAAGCAAGTATGCTTTAGCAGTCGCTCATTTGGGGAGAAAAAAAAATAAATTCACGTCGATTATTTAGAAAGTTTTTCTACCAGAAGCTCAAACTGGATTCTCTACTTCATTAGGTAAAAAATAAAAGTGTACTTGTACTCAAAGTGATGACTTTTGTTTTCTAATTCAATGATTTTCTTGTGATTTAAAATAAAAAAAGAATATTTTTCTCCGAGGAAATTTTTTTCCTGGCAGAAAGGAAAATCACACAACCAAAGAATATTTTATAATAAAACAAAGGAAATCTGTATTTCTAATACGACAAATGGTAAAGTGGGAAAACTCTTGTAATATTTTTATTCACTATTTTGAAAATATATGTTTGAAACACAAGGAGGGCCAAAAGAAGTCATCTGATGTTGTTTGGCTCTCATTTTTTTTCTAAATGAAAATGAAATGGATGCCGTTGCTCCGTCCTGTTGGAACCACATGTTCTCCAGTCCTAATTCGTTCAGTTGCGGCAGAAAAAACTCGGTTAACATGGCCCTATAGCCCTATGACTCCTCCATCGTGAACAGCGCACCATGCAGTCAGTTTGAGCGGGTGTAATGGCTGCTCGTGCATCACTAGTGGATTTTCGGTGCCCCAGAAGCGATAGTTTTGCTTGTTTACGTACCCGCTGAGGTGGAAATGAGCCTCGTCGCTCATTATGATTTTGGTCGAAAATCGTCCGCTTCGATTATTCCGCTTGTTCACTTGTATTCTACATCTGTGTAGTTCACAAATGTCAAAACAAATTTGACATTGACCGCCATTTGCAAAAATAAGAGCATCTTCCAATAGGGCGATTTCTTTTAGTCCCCCTTGTACAAAAAAGATTTTTTTCGCCAGCGTCTAAGTTTAAAAAAAAACAAATTTGTTTAATAAGGGCTTATCAAGCTAATTTTCTATGTGGAACTTACTTAAATAAAAACGTTTTTCATAAATTTACAGTCAACTTAAGTTTACGCAAGTGTAAAATGAGCTGATTTTATTGTTGCGATATTTAATATTCACAGCTAATGACAAGTTTAAAAGTAGCTGAATACTGCATATAATTATTTATAACAAAACAAATTTAAAATTTTTTTAATTGAATATTTTTATTTTTCCCTTCCTACTTAGCTTAGACAGTGAGGTTAACAATTCGGAAACTTCAGCCTCAATAGCAGCAACAATTGCCGCTATGACCGGTGCTAATAATATGGGTTTTCGACCACCTTCGGGTTTTATTGATTCTCGAGAGTTCAGTGAAGCTGAATGTGATCATGAGCAACGAGCATTGGATTTGGAAGTGCAACGAGTTATGGAAAATAAAGATGGACAGTTAAGTAAGGTGGATAGAGAGGAATTAACCTCACTGTTGGCAAGATATCATGAAAAAAAAGAACAGGAGCGTCAAGAGTTTACAATACATGTTTAGGAGAGAGCGTGATTGCCCATGCTTTGCAAAATAGTTAATAAAATAGCATTTAAAAGTTAGCTAAAGCTACAAGGTAAGAGCAACCTAATTATGCATTTAAAAAAAACCAAAAATTTAAAAAAATTTATCAAAATTTAGTTTCAAAAAATACAAACAGAACTCACCTACAAAAAAAAAAAGAAGAAAAATGAACTGTTTAGTTTTAAGTTTTTGTAATATAAATCAAACTTTATACAGATTTTATTTAAATTTTTTTATTACATTTAGATTATTTATACAAATTTTATGTAGTTTTAATATAAATAAAAAACATAAAAGAGACTTATTCTCTTTTCTATTGTGTAAAAAGACTAAAAATATGTTCAAGCTTCTATTGCATTTCTTTAGAATAAAAAACAAAAATGTTAAATTTGTTGTGATAATCAATTAAAATAACTTAAAAATTTTAATTAAATTTTATATAAGATAAAATAAAATTGAAAGGGGACAAATTACTAATTACGATATTTTACACCAAAAAGCTTTTTGTCAAAAATTTAATCATTTCATGGATAAAACAATTCGACATTCGTCTGCAAGTTCCGTAACTTTTGTGAGAACTCGCATCGAAAAGTGAGAAATAGTGAGAAATAACTCATGGTGGAAAACACCACACATGACTACGTCGTTACGTTAGAACTGTCACAATTAACTAACAAGCAGCCGACAAGAAAAGAAAGTCGGCGAGGCCGCTAACCACAAATGTTTTCGACCGTGGCTTAACGTCTACTAAATAAAATTGCATTCGTCGGTTATACTTAATATTGTCATGTATAGCTTAGTTTTTTCATGTGTTTCATGATCAATTTTTTGGCACATTTTTGACAAATATAATAAATAAAATTGTACTTTATTAATAAATACATAAAATAAAAATTTGTATGTAAAGTGAAAAAAGTAAATTCCCATATTTTTCTTTAATTTCAAAAGCAAAGTGATTAAGTAACATAATTAAACATTTAACAACAAAATATTTACATTTTTACTATTATTATTGTTTATTTTTATATTTTATTATTTTTAAAATTTATTTCACCGACTTTCTATTTGTGAGTTTTTTTTTGACAGTTTCAATCAACATCTTCTGGAATAAAATTTTTATAGACACACTTTTTTTACGCCTACGTGACAACATAGTGAGAAAAAGCAGCAATTTGTTTCAATTTCATGCATTTTGTTTCATTTTACATGTTTCAAGTGACAAGTTTCTCGTAGTGAGGGTTACAGAACATGTGCACAGCTCTGCTCAAAGCAAGCTAGAAACTTATATTAAAAAAAAGTCTTACTTACAACCATAAATTTCTCATATCAAACAAGTATAAACAACGGCTCATAAGCTGATACCTCAAATTTTTTGGTCCCAAATGTGTCTACAGACTTAAATTATTTTTAATTTTTTTTTTTTAAATCATACAATTTTTTTGAAACGAATTCTCAAAGAAATAAGTGATGTTTGTCAAGCACACGTATTCATACTCACGAAATATTGTTTTTGATACTTAGTCCTAAGCAGGAAAGTAGGAAAAACATCACTTTTCTCTTGATATATAAGCGTGTGAGTGTTGTTAGAATTCCAAGAAATCAGTGAAAAATAGAATTTTTTTTTATTAGAAAACCTATCTAATTTAGTCTACTGAAAAAAGGGCATGGTCGTTTCATAAATATATGGTCACTTTAATGGAAGTACATGGATTTTATGTTCCGAATTTTAGAAAATTCTTTAGGACAACGAAAATTGGTATAGGAAACCAACATGGTAACAAACAAACAGAAAATAAATGTAGGGTACATGACGAACTGACTAGACAGGACAGTTACGTCTAACGGTAGTGGTCGTTATACCATTAGCAGACGGGAACGATAGAAACGAGACATTGACTAGGGAGACAAAACGAGCATGAGACGAGCGGTAGTAGTTGGACAGTAGTCAAGCAACAGTTGAGCGGTTGAAATAGAGTTGTGAACAAACGGACTGCGGCATCATCCGAGTTAATAATATAAATTAAATAAATACTATACAAGATCAATAATAATAATTAGGTGACAGTGAATATTAAGTAGTTTATTTAAATTATATATTTCTTTTTAATTGAAACGGCTAGTTTATTAAGCTTGAAATCGTATTATATAAATTTATATTTATAGCGATATTTCGCTCCGACTTTGCGTAACTTCTTCAGGATAATAATAATAATTTATTATTATATCCTTGTGACACGCTTCGATCAGCCCCCAGTGCCAATACTATGGACATCATTAGCGTGTTTGGAATTTGGCAACATAGAAATACGTGAATCTGACTCTTATTTCACTCAAAGTGAGTTGAACGGCTTAGTAGAATTTTGAATTTATCGAATGAGTGTTCCGAAATTTTGGCTTCTCGTTATAAAGAACCAAATTTTTAGTTGCTTATCTTGAAAACTATGAATCAAAACATTATTTACAATTAGTTAACGCTATGTTGTCGAATTTAAAACACTAAAGCTGTAGTAGCATGCGCATTACATTCTCATTTGGATCGGCTACCTGACAATATTACATATTACAGTGAAGTTGAAAGGTTTCCACAAAATATTTGCATAATGGAAGAACGTTACCAAGAAAGGTGGGACATTTTTAATTATAATTGCTGATTAATGCTTGAATCTTTGTCAAGATCTAAAACGTTTTTTCTTCAAACGCAGTAACTGTACTATAATATTTAACATGCCCGTGAATTAAAAATTAGAGCTGTTAGAAAAAAGCCAGTGTCATTTTAGTTAATCACAAATTTTGGTGTTACTATTTTTATTAATTAATATTAAAAATTAATTCCAAGACTGAATTTGTTAACGAGCACTGGTAACATTGACCATCGGCTCCCAGGGTCTGAGCAGGAATCGAAACTGCGACCCCAGATTGATAGTTTTGCATGCTACCCGTTAATCTACAGGACACCCAATTAGTGTTATTATACAATTATTTCTTTTATATAATTTTAATTTAATTTAATTTATTCACCCATATGTGGCCGTATATCGGCAATAACACGGCGAATGTTGTCTTCCAAATGGTCAAGCGTTTGTGGCTTATCCGCATAGACCAATGACTTTACATAGCCCTACAGAAAGTAGTCTAGCGGTGTTAAATCACAAGATCTTGGAGGCCAATTCACAGGTCCAAAACGTGAAATTAGGCGGTCACCAAACGTGTCTTTCAATAAATCGATTGTGGCACGAGCTGTGTGACATGTTGCGCCGTCTTGTTGGAACCACAGCTCCTGGACATCATGGTTGTTCAATTCAGGAATGAAAAAGTTAGTAATCATGGCTCTATACTGATCACCATTGACTGTAACGTTCAGGCCATCATCGTTTTTGAAGAAGTACGGACCAATGATTCCACCAGCCCATAAAGCGCACCAAACAGTCAGTTTTTTTACACTTGGTGATTAGCTTCACTCCAAATGCGGCAGTTTTGTTTGTTGACGTAGCCATTCAACCAGAAGTGTGCTTCATCGCTAAACAAAATTCGCTTATGAAAATTAAAATTATGAACCATTATTATCGAAATAAAATTGCACTACTTGCAAGCGTTGTTCAGGCGTGAGTCTATTCATGATGAATTGCCAAACCAAACTGAGAATAAGTTACTTGACAGCTGTTAAATTGGTCGCCATCTTGAACAGTAATGCCAACTTAAAGTTCTATACGCTATAAAAACACCCTTTATATCTAAATATTTATGTTCCTTAAAATTTTTGCTTTTTTTTGACTTCATAACATTTTTTTATGCCTTAACGAAAATATAAAAATAAAAATTAGACTAACTGGTTGAACCGTTCTCAAGTTTCACGCTTATCAATATTTTTGGCAATTTTTATTAAATCTATAATCCTTATAACAAACAAGTTCTTTTTTTTTTATTGTAAATTCATAAATTCGTGTTTATTTAACATCTAAGTTTTTTTTTTATCAATTTCTGAACACTAGCGTGACACTAGAAGCTTTTTGGTGTTTAAAAATTTGTGTTTTTCTATACAAGCCCTTGGGAAAGGGGAGTGTGTGCACTTTAAATTGAATAAATTGACTACAAAATCATATTTTACAATTATGAATGTGTACTCGTATATGTACAATTTCATTTAATTAGTTTATGTTTATATAAACTGTGAGTATACACACATATGAACAAATGTAAGCATATGTATGTGTGTGTGTGTGTGTGTGTGTAGTGTATTATAATCTAAAATCCTAATTTAGTCAAAGGACATAAATTAATTTTGAAACCAGAAATTCTAACAAACAAATAAAAAATAAGCTAACGAAAATCTTATGTAAATTAATAAAATTTTAGCTTTTAGCATGTGTGATTTTCAGAGTGCATATAAATGAATGGGTGTATGTGTGTGTATGGAAAGGAGTGTGTAGATTTGTGTATATTTAACTGGATTTGTTGGCTTGACAGTTTATTGTTGCATTTATTCATGCATTAAATATACAACAGTAGTTGTTGTAATATGTTGTGTTATTTAAATAATGCATTTAAGTACTACTATTTTGCATAAAATTTCTTGTAATTTAAATTTTATATAATGAATGTGACTGTAAGCTTATGATTGTGTGTATTCGAGTGTGTATGTATTTAATATTTACGTAAATAATTAGTCATGTATGGTTTATCTACATTTATTAAATACTAAGTATTTTATGCAACAAACTAATTTAGAATTCGTTTAAATTATTAAGCGAGCAACAACCAAAATAAAACAGAAATTATAATTAAATTTAATTTAACAAACGATACAAATGTAGACAAAAAAAAACAACTAAAATTCAATTGATATACAGTGAAAAAACAAAAAGAAAAATAATTAAAATTGTGTATCTATTTACTTTTAAAATGGTTTGTATTAATAATAATGAGACAAATAAGAATAATTATTATTAAAAAAAAAATATATATATATATAGATATATAGTGTATGCATATATAAATAAATAAAAACAAACTAAATAGAAGCAAACTTATATTGAATAAAAATAAAATAAACAAGCAAAATTGTAAATTAAGTGGAAATATTAAAAGAAAGCAAAGCAAAACAAAACTGAACAGCAGTTTAAGGTTTAAATTGTAATTTCATTTAAAGAAAAAATTAATAAAAATGAATTATAAAACTGAAAAAAAATTATTTTCTTTAAAAAGGACTCTACCACGATACACTAAAATTTTTCATAAGCGCATTCTGATTCAAAGAGAAAAAAATAATATATTTTTACGTATTTTTTTGTATTTACGCTAATTAGTTCTTAATATTTTGTATATCTAGTTTTGTGTAGTATACGAACGAACTATTCCCATTGTACTATTCACTTATTTGAACTGAACGAACTAGTCCGTGTTTTGAATTGCTATAGCTTATTTGCCTGCTCTTGATTTTATATGAGCGACTTATAAATGAACGAACGAACTAAACATAAACGAAAAGAAAGACGTAGGAACGAAAATTGCAAATTATTTTTTTTTTACAAAAAATTGTATTTAAAACAAATAAACTGAAGAAGAGAAAATGTATTATGCGTGCTAAAAAGCTTAATTTTGAGATTTTAAAATTAAACCTTAATTTTTTTAGCCCTAGTAACTAAAGTACTTTTTAAATTAAATTATTAAAACAGAAATCGAAAATTAAATTTAAAAATTTTTCGAATTTTGTTTTGTTGTTTCGCTTTCTATTTTCGTAAAGAATTCCTTTCGACCCCTACATAAAAACGTTCAATGACAATCAAAAGTATAAGTGATAAAGATAAAAAAGATCAAATGAACTAAATGAACGAACCTTTTTAATTTTTGAACTAAGAAGAGCGCTCACTATAATGAACTACGGAGGAGCACAAGTCTAATTGTATATCAATATTTTGATTTTAACCCCAGACACTGGTTTGGTGGAGCGATCACTTTCTGAGAAATCCCTTTCCCCCCATCAGCACCATCTGTGTCACCAACTATGGGATGCTATGTATTCTTAACGTTGAGTATTTAATGCAAGTATTAACAGAAATAGAATACGAGAATTTTTGGAACTTTCATCACAATACGCAGCTTTAATTAAATTCAATCTTTCTTAGTGTTACCATCGATGCATTTTCATTATGCTTTCATATCATAAGTGTTACCACTAATTGAATAACTTTTCTACTATCAAGTTTTTGTTGTAATTTAAGATATTTTTTCCGCGATGCGAAGCGGTACTTTTATATATATATATATTTTTTTTTTTTTTATATAATTTTGAACAATTTTATTTTACGTATTTTCTTGTTGCGATCCTGCCAATTCTTGTTGCGTTTGACACGAGTCTTGATCAAGTAATGCCTCCAATTCTGCATCTTCGAAAACCTTCTCTTTTCTACCACCATGCGGTCTTCGACGTCAAAATTACCGTTCTTGAAGTGTTGAAACCACTCTCGGCACGTTCTTTCACTAATAACGTCCTCACCATAGGTATTTGAGAGCATTCGATGAGCCTCAGCCGCAGATTTCTTCATATTAAAGCAGAAAATTAAAATCTCCCGCAAAATGACGAGAATTTGACTCGTAAGCTGACATGTTTAATCGAGAATAACTTAATGATGCAGACACAAATCGACTAATATTTCGATAGCGTTATGCTTACAAATACCTAAGCTTATTGCATGACATCTACGATCTATTTATTTCGATGGATGTAGCGGCCATCTATTACAAAACGGCGGCAGCAAACTTGTACACCTAATAATTAAAATCAATAAAAAAACAATTTTTTGTTCTCTTAATTATTTTTTACTATTGCTCAGTCTCAGTTACAGATTTCTTAATATTTAAAGGTTAAAAAGTACCATTAAAACCACAGTAAGACCAATGTTGACGTATTCTAGTCTAGTCTGGTAGCCTCATAGGAAATAGGTTACGACTACAGTGCAATTTGATTAGATCTACCACTTACTGTGTGTATCAATTATGAGTGCTATGAGAACCTGGCCTACTAAATAATGAGTTAGGTGCCGTATTGTGTATGCCAGCTCTTTACATCCCAGCGCAATAAGAGGCATGCAAAAGTGCACAACGAGTACCAGGCATTTCTGAACTAAAGCCTGGCAATCTAGTAGGACATCTGAAAACACTTGACATCGTTATGTACGATCCTTATTTTAGTATATCTGGATAAATACGAACTATTCTGGTGATGAGAATAGGTAATAATATCTGCGAGGAAACGTTGCCTGAACCCAAATTGGTGGCGCGCAGAGACCGACGAGATTTGGGTTACTGATGTTTTCAAACAGGGAAATGGCGATACTGGACAAGCACCTATGGCTCAAGCTTTGAAAGGCTTATATGAAGTTATGACCAAACAGGTAACCAGTTCTACTACTTCCTCTTTCCGGTCACTTTTTAGTAGAACTGGTTGCCTTTTTAATCCCACACCAGCACTGACATCTTACATTTTGGACTCATCAGTATACCCCAATTGTCGAACTGGCGATATTGTGGGTGAGACTTATAATTGAAGAAATACTTCAACTTGAAATTAAAGATTGTTTGCGGTAAGTAAAAAATTAAATATTTATCTCAAATTAAATATTGTAATTGTAACTATTGTGAGATTTTTAATGTAAAATTGTTTAAATTCCATTCATTTATTAATTGACACAATTGCGATTTGTGTATTAAAACCTGAAAAATGTTCATATGAACGCGTATTGTAATAGTTTTGAGTGAAATAATGTGAAGAATTTTAAAAATGAATTGCAACATTTGATTTCCCACACACACATTTTATAACATTTAATGCACAAATACAATTGTATTTAACAAACACAATAAAACAAAAAAAAAAAAACAATATACAAAAGATAAAAATGCAATTCAATATTTATATAGATGTGCCTGTGTATGCTTGTGAGTGTGTGTGAATGAGTGAATGTATGTGTCTAACAAACCAACAACCAAAAATGAAATTTTATTATAAATTAAAACAACAAAATGCATACGTAAGCCGTTTTAATTTCCTCTTTTGAAATTAGCACACTTACACACACACATACACGAATTTATACACATTCATATTAATATTACCCAACAACTGCAACTACATCAATTGGAGATTATAAAGCCAAAAATATTTATGATGTGTATATGTGTGAAAGCCAAGCAGATCCTGCACCAGCTGTATGTCTAAAAAGCTGGCCTTCTTATTTCCGACCTTTTCGTAAGTCATGGTTTTACTAGCTTCCAAGATAAAATCTTAATAAGCTTTTCGATTTTCATCTAAAAGATTTTATAGTTATAATAGAAACTAGAAATTGAAGATAGAAATTGGCTTAATTGCAAATAATTCGATTAAAGTTAGTGTGAAATAGAATAATTTCTACACTGAGAAAACAACTTCGTATGTGAGAAATAAATTCGTTACTAATTAACAATTCAATTGTGACACTTAAAATTTTTTAAGGTTGAATACAAAAGCAGTCCTGCAGCTCAAAATAATTTTAAAACAACTAAAGTTTGAAATAAATTATCGAAATCTGTTTGCCAGAACTATAAAAAATTTAATGAATAAGAAAGAAAAAAACAATACGAAATATCCAAAAATTATTAGAAGAAATATAAAGCGATACCACAATTGCTTAAAATGTGAGTTTTTTTGAAACAACATAAAATGTGTTTTAAGCTGAAGGCAGCTTCACAACTAAGACAACAAGAGTTTAAGTAAATTGAACCCCCTACCGAGAAATCTGAGATTATTTTAGTTTCCATTGGAATTTTTCAGTTCGCATAAATTATAAAAAAAAAATAGAACTAAGTGAAATTGAATTTTTTTATTCAGAAATTTTTTAAAAAATATGATACTAAAACACTTAGTAGAAGTGTAATAAAGGGTATTCTGGTGAGAGCATACTTTGCCATTTTATGCTGCAATGAATCTTTTGTTTGATGCGCTGTGTGTCAAAAGGTGTCATCTCTCTGAAACCACATATCCAGACATACCGTCCAGTTGAGGCTACAAGAACTCCCTTATCATGTTCCTGTCAGGAATGCCGTTTATAATCATCGCAATTTCGGCCTCATTTTCAAAAAGTAATGCTTCATCGAAATCCGCACCAGACAGTTGTTCTTTGTAGATGTTTTTATTTCTTATGAATTCCGAAGGATTTTCTGAGTATTCAGATGGAAATGCGCTTCATCAGAGGAAATTTTTTTTATTTGCTCTATCTCAACTATAAGACGTTGTTTTTTCGTAAAGCGTTATATTTTTAATAATCGGATTAAGCTGCCAACTTTCACTGTTGCCACTTGCACAAAAAATTACATTAAATTTAAAAAATGTATTCTTACTGAAACACAATTTATATTTGGCAAAATACCCAAAAAGTATATTACCAGACCAGTTCATGACTGCAGTCCTAATTTTAATAATGCTATTGGTGAATTTTTATATTTACTTCATGCAATCTGAAATGAACTAACAAACCTTTTCCAAAAGATATTTTAAAGAGTGATTTTTTTGCTATTATCTTTTTGGCAACAGTAGTTTTGACAGCTCACGCACGTTTTGTATCTTGTGTCACTGTCAAACATCTTCAGTTTGGTCTATAATTTAATCATGAATCGTCTTACAAACGAACAACGCTTGCAAATTATTGAATTTTATTACCAAAATGCGTGCTCTGTTAAGAAAGTTCATCGCGCGCTTCTTCCATTTTATGGTCAGTTTAATCGACCTACTGAGGCTTCTATTCGGGCTATTGTAACAAAATTTCGCACCAAATTTACATTGTTGGACATTAAACCACCAACACGCTTACGTAGAGTGCGAACTGAAGAAAATATCGCAGCCGTATCGGCCAGTGTTGGTGATGACCGTGAATTATCGATTCGGCGCCGTTCGCAGCAATTGGGCCTCTGTTACTCCACTACGTGGAAAATTTTGCGGAAGGATTTGGGTGTGAAGCCTTATAAGATACAACTGGTGCAAGAATTGAAGCCAAACGACCTACCACAACGCCAAATTTTTGGTGAATGGGCTCTTGAAAAGTTAGATGAAGATCCACTTTTCTATCGAAGAATTGTGTTCAGCGACGAGGCTCATTTCTGGTTGAATGGATACGTGAACAAGCAAAACTGCCGTATTTGGAGTGAAGAGCAGCCAGAAGCATTGCAAGAGCTACCAATGCATCCACAAAAAACAACCGTTTGGTGCGGATTATGGGCTGGCGGCATCATTGGGCCGTATTTCTTCAAAGATGATGCGAATCACAACGTTACTGTGAATGGTGAGCGCTACCGTGCGATGATAACAAACTTTTTTTTGCCCAAAATGGAAGAGCTTGACTTGCATGACATGTGGTTTCAACAAGACGGTGCCACATGCCACACAGCACGCGAAACAATGGACCAATTGAGAGGCGAGTTCGGTGAACAGTTTATTTCACGCTTGGGACCAGTCAATTGGCCGCCCAGATCGTGCGATTTAACGCCTCTAGACTATTTTTTGTGGGGCTATGTTAAGGCTAATGTCTATAGGGACAAGCCCGCTTCGATTGACGCACTGGAAGCCAACATTGCCAACATTATTCGTGAGATACCGGCCGAAATGTTGGAAAGAGTATGCCAAAATTGGACTAAGCGGATGGACCATTTGAGGCGCAGCCGCGGCCAACATTTGCATGAAATAATCTTCAAACATTAAATTATATCGACCCAACTATCGATCCAAATAAATATTTCATGCATTTTTCTGAATTTTATGTGTTTTTTTTTTTTTTAATTTCCGATAGTTCTTATAAAATCACCTTTTATTAATTTAAAATATTTATAGAAATTTTATTTATGAAAGTCTGCCAGGATTCTTTTTCATAAAACCAGTCTGGAAGCCCTGCTTTGCTATGGGAATAAAGAAGTAGTAAAAAGGCCTTCTAAAAGGCCTGCTAATTCCTTAATTCCTTCTCAACATATTACTTTCAAGCACACACACAAGGCCATTGCATACTTATAGTATATGGAGAGAGTAAGTACATGCATGTAAATATGTGTACAACTACATTTAAATGAATTTAGGCTGCAAATCTAAAATCGATATTTTGATGATGGGTTTTTTGGGCTACAGATGCACACACAAACAAAAACTCATATACATATTGAGTTTCATTGCATGTATATGTTAACTGAAACAAAAGCTGATAAAGGAAAACAACACAAAAAACAAAAATTGAATATATTTACAAACATGATAGAATATACTGCTGCATCAGCAATAACTATCGATGATGCACTAGTTGGATCTATATTACTGTAATACGAGTACATAACCATGCTCGTACACATTTTTTAATCTGCAAGCAATTTTAAAATACAATTGCATATTTTCTTAAAAATTTATTTCATATTTTTTTTACCTCTGGATAAAGCCTAGATAGTTCTAAATTAAAATAAATTTTAATTAAATTGTTATCTTGAGAGAAACTCAAATATAAATCACAATAACAAGTTTCATAATAATATTTTTGATTTTTTCCAAGATTAAAACGACGCTGTAAGAGTTTCTTGTAATTGAAAAGAAAAAAAAAAAACATTATAAAAATGAAATGTAACAATTCTTAATTAACATACATGAATGACCAAACTCATGCAAATAAATGTGTTTTTATTGAAACTTTTAAAGCAGTAATGCGAGGACAGCTGTAAGCACATTTTACTAATCATGGGTAGTACACGAACGAATTATTCTCAGTATTTGAACTGAACGAACTAATCCGCGTTATGAATTCCTTTAGTTCATTTGTATTCTCTTTATTTTAAATGAACGACCTATAAATGAACGAATGAAAATGGTAAGACAAATAAACTGACGAAGAGAAAATGTATTATGCATACTAAAAAGCTTAATTTTAAGATTTTAAATTAAAACCTAATTTCTTTTAGCTATAGTGACTAAAGTACTTTTTGAATTACATTATAAAAAAGAAATCGAAAACTAAATTTAAAAATTTTTAGAATTTTCTTTTGTTGTTTTGCTTTCTATTTTCGTAAAAAATTCCTTTCAACCCCTATTCGATATCATTTAACATAATAAAGAACGTTCAATGACAATCAAAAGTAAAAGTGATTAAGATACAAAAGATCAAATGAACTAAATTAACGAACTATTCCTTTTTAATATTTGAACTAAGAGCACAAGTCTACATTTTACTAAAAAGATTATATGTGTTACTTATTTATAATTTTATAGACAACAAAAGACTATGGGCACTCGCGTCTTGTTCAGAAGCGTTGAAATTAAATGAACTACAAGAGACGTTTCTATATATGTGGTCAATTCATGAATTTTTTTTATCTCTTAAGCCAGAGCAACAGAGAACTGTTTCCAAAGTATTTTGGAGCGGTTTTCTCAAATGGGTTTTGAATTACAAGATACATATATTTAATTGTAACAAAAAATACATTTTTTATGTAAAATAATAATTTATATTACTAATAAGCTTAAGTTTAAATTTTGACATTCAATAGTAGAACAATAATTGCGTATTGAAAATCGGCCAAGTATGCGTATTCGCTTTTATATTTGGAATTACTCCCAGACTCTGGATTGATGGAGCGATATTTTCTTAAAAATCATTGAATATTAAGTATTTAAACAAACTTAACTACAATTTGTGTATATTTATGCTAAAAGATGCTAAATTACAATATACATTTTTCTTGCATATAACTTGCAATATTACTCGTACTAATACCGAGTAGATTCAAGGTTATTACATTTAAACTACCAAGGCTGAACGGTTCGAAATTAAGCCTATCTGCTAGTGCAAAGTACTTAGGAGTAGTACTGGATGGAAAACTCTCGTGGAAAGCGAATGTTGAGACAAGGGCATCTAAAGCAAATGCGGAAGAGCCATGAATGCCGGACATCTTTAAATATAATGCTGGAAACTTCAGTGCCCACATTTCGTGGGTCGTTAGTCGACGTACTCGTATTCTTCTAATTTTGCTCCTATTTCCCTTTACTGTTCTTTATTGCTATCCATCTTTCCTTCACAAAGGGATCACGTTAGAGGAGGTTAAAAAACCAGTTTTTTGTACCTTCAGTTGGTTGAATATCAACCGATCTTAAGTTTCTCTTTAGATTTAGAAAGAAAATAGTGAAGTCCTTTCACTAGTATATAAAGGGTGTTTTTTATAGACATATAGAACGTTATTTTGGCATTACTGTTCAAGATGGCGACCGATTTAACAGCTGTCAAGTGATTTATTCTCAGATTGGTTTGGCAATTCATCATGAATAGACTCACGCAATTTTATTTCGAAAATAATGGTTCTGTGCGGAATACGTATTTTACGAATTTTGTTTAGCGATGAAGCGCACTTCTGGTTGAATGGCTACGTCAACAAACAAAACTGCCGCATTTGGAGTGAAGCTAATCCTCAAGTGTATGTCGAAACACCGTTACATCCAGAAAAACTGACTGTTTGGTGCGCTTTTGACTTGTGGAATCATTGGTCCGTACTTCTTCAAAAACGATGATGGTTAGAACGTTACAGTCAGTATAGAGCCATGATTACTAACTTTTTCATGAATTGAACAACCATGATGTCTAGGAGTTGTGGTTCCAACAAGACGGCGCAACATGTCACACAGCTCGTGCCACAATCGATTTATTGAAAGACACGTGTGGTGACCGCCTAATTTCACGATTTGGACCTGTGAATTGGCCTCCAAAATCTTGTGATTTAACACCGCTAGACTACTTTCTGTGGGGCTATGTAAAGTCATTGGTCTATGCGGATAAGCCACAAACGCTTGACCATTTGGAAGACAACATTCGCCGTGTTATTGCCGATATAGGGCCACAAATATTGGAAAAAGTCACCGAAAATTGGACGTCCAGATTGGACTACATCCGAACCAGCCGTGGCGGTCATATGCCCGAAATCATATTTAATATGTAATGCCACAAGATTATCTTTCGGATAAATAAAATTCATGTGAATCGAATAATCCATCGTTGTTTTATTGCAATTTAAAATTCTATAAAAAACTCCCTTTATATATCACTTGAGTAATCTTGAGAAATCTGTGAGTATTTTTTCACCAAACAATTTTTTTTTAATTTTTTTCCCCATTTTTCAATTTGGGAGACGTTTTTACACAATATTTTAAAAAGGAACCGTACAATTTTGGAATTTATTTTCATCTATTTTTCTAAATCCGTTAAACATTTTGAGTTATTAAGCTTTTTGTTAAAAAAAAATGTATTTCCAGAAATACAATTTGTGGCGATTTCACAAAAATATGTTTGCTTGGAATTTTTTTTTTAACTCAGCATAATCAGTATCCCGTTGAAATGATAATTCTAATTAAATTATTTTATGAAAAGTATTTTAAATTAATGGCAAACATAAAAAAATTAGAACATTGCTATTCTGTAACATATTTCTATCATACAAAAAACAATTAACAGACACACATACATACGTATGTGTACGGATGACTGATTTGCTTCGTGTATACGCGCACTCACATGTATGCTTGCTTCTTTCAATAGGAATGCGCAAATACAGATAACTCACATGTATGACTTAAAAATTTCCACAAACAAAACAAAAATTAATGAAAAACCAATATGTAGGTTGTATTTTTGATCTGTCTCAGCTGTTTGTGGACCGATTGTTTTAATGGGCAGACATTATGACAGTCATTTCATGTTACGATTTTTTCTTCGTTTTGTATTTTAGACAAAAAAACGCAAATAATCCACTAAAAAACTTTATTTCCAAAAATACTGATCGACGCGGTTTTTTATTTTTAGCTCCGCCGATCTGAATCTGAATTTCAACTGACAGATTTATATATTAAACTATTTTGAACGTTGTGTTGGAATTTCAAAAAGTTGATTTCAACATCTACTCGGGCAAGCAGAAAACTATGCTATTTATAACTATTCAAATGGAAAATGACCCTTCTTGTTTAAGTAGCTGAACTTATTTACACTATAATACGAGAATAAGTATTACGATTTGTCACAAATTATTATAAAATGGCGAAAATAAAGTAGTGTAACCGCAAACTAAATATGTTGAGTGAGATAGATATACGGAAGAAATATTTGACAAGGGAACTGAAATTTAAATTTTTATACACATTTTATAAAATGGAAGACTTTATTTTTTAAAAGTTTTTTATTTTAAATGTAAACATTTGCAAGGGTATTACGTTTATTGCAAGTAGTCCAAGCTACAAAAACATTTATTTTGCATGTTATTTTTGTCTGAGCATATGTGACAACTGCTTTACCTTTCAACAACGCTTATTGTAGTGCTTCTAATTTATCTAATTGCGACAAAAGATTTTTGATTTGATTTTGTTTGTTACAGAGCGAAATTCATAATATTTTGCTTCTACAAAATCAAATCAAATGTGTTCTAGTTTAATTTGGCCTTTACAGGGAACGGCCCAAAAAATGTCACTCAAAAACTAACCTCAACACCACAATTTCATCTCACATAAAATAATTTCAAAACTACAGAAAAATTCACATCATATGAATACGTTATTTTAAAACTAAACACAATTGATGGTTGCTCTGGTTATTTACTATGGATCCACCAATTTTCACACATTCATGCAATTAACTTCATGCAGTGTTTTGGTTATTAGTAATCATTTCTATAGATACTCACATTAAATAAACGTTAGTTTATACAGTACAAAATATTAAAGCAATTTAACACAATCGAGAGATTAAAATATTTTTGATTTTAAAATCTAAAAAAAATCTACTAAAACTATATTTTGATTTCCTCAAAAAAAAAATTTGAGCTATTTCATTTCCTCTGGCAAATAAATTAGAAAAGAAAATTTCGTTCGTTACCATAACAACTATTTTGAAGGTGTGTAAACTTCACTATCTTTTCATAAATATTATCAATATAAAATTGCACTATAACTGAATGAAAATTCTAAAAAAAAAAAAAAAAAATAGTGATGGCTTAAATGTTTTATCAAACTAGTGGTTTTAAATAAGCTGCATTGTGTTTAAATTTCTAGATGTAAAAAATAAAATTTAAAAATATAAAAAAAAATACATCGATCCGCTGAGTAAAGTAGGCTTGAAATGATTGGGCAAATGCTCTCTATCTCTGGCAAGACGGACAAACAATATAACTAGTTCTATGCGCCTACTAAGCTGTGATAAGGTACAGGTACTTTAAGAATGTACTTCTATTGTGGCCCACAATTATTTTATAAATATGTATTATTCTTTCACGCACGGTATTACAGAAAATTAGATTGTATAGAAGAACAGCGGCTATTTCGCCAGCAATCCTTATTAATTATGTATTTTTTATTTTATTTATTTTTAAGTGATTTAAAAAAATTATGATATTCATCATAATTTAATTGGCTGCAGAAAGTAAGTCATATAAATGATGAGCCCATTGCACCGCATTCGATATGAAGCCAGTTAAGGTGTAAGTAAACCAGGCGACAATGATACGTCAGCTGAATATGAGGTCTCTCATGCCAAAAATTAAAAACATTACTGTGTAAGAGAGATCAAAAGCGCACAAAATTTTGCGTTTCGCTCTGGCAGACGTTTTGATATCAACCACCGGAAATAACTTTTGACAAGAAGGGCCTCAAAAGCAATAACCAAATATATGGGATTTTTGTAATGTTATTATTTTTGTATTCTAAAAGTCACCTGGTTTACTTACACTATGAAGGCAGTTGTATCGAATTTAAATTAATCAAACTTTAAAAGAAGTTTGTTTGATATTGAATACGGGCCTTGATACGAGTATTATGACGTATTCTGTTTTTAATATAAATTGCTTTCTATTTATTTACAGAATGTAAGCAAATTTTGACAGATACGCAGACAAAACGATGCAGAGCAACAAATATAAGCTGTTATATTTGCTTTACCGTGTTAATTCTGCCATGGTTTTTATATTATTTAAATATTCCTAAAAGTGGTCAAAACTGAAAAATTTTCAATAGTGTTTGTATTCGCTTATGATTATTTAAAGTGTATTGATGACACAAATAGTACTTTTTTTTACTAGCAGCTCTAGTTTTTGAGATTTTTTAAGGTACCCGCACTTAAAATGATGCTTTATTAATTTTAAAATAGTAAAAATTTAATTTAATATGTAATAATTTCTATTTGGAATTTAAAAGTTTAACAAAATATTAATCTTTATTTGTGCTTAATTCCAGAAATTGTGTTGGTTTTAAAGAGAAGAATAAAAATAGAATATATAGTTTTCAATATTAAAAATGTTGGTTGGGAAATTTATTTATTTGTTCAGTTCAATACTTACTGAGTTTTTTGTTTGAATATTTGAATCTTTTTGTAACTATTGATTAATAATTCTTATTTAGTCAATTGCTTTTGCAATATAAAGGTTCTAATGTTTGCAAGAAACGTTGGGAGTAACCTACTGAGGATTCGGAGTATCGTCTGATGAAATGGTCCATATAGGTATGCTATCCCCTTCAGTACTTATTGTACTGAATAAATAACTCATGAGAATATCATGAGTAAAAGAATAAATTTTAAAACCAACACAATTTCTGGAATTAAGCACAAATAAAGATTAATATTTTTTTAAATTTAATTTAATTGTAAATTTATAAATTCTCTACATAAACTTTGTTTAAATGATCTAAATAGTTTTTTTGTTTGTTTGTGGAGAATGTATTTTGCTAAATATCGTAAATCGATCACCGACTTTGTAAAACTTACGTACTTATCTACCTTGAAGTAATTGTTTGCAATATAGAAAAGTCATGAGTGCTAAATAATATGTGGCAACTTTCTGTTTTCTTTTTGGGACAATGGAGAAGTGGGAACAAATCTGCTATTAAGTTCAGTACATCCATGGTTTGGCGTTAAGCTTACAATCATCACGTACATTTTTTTATTTTATTTTTTGGTATTTTAAGCATTATATATTACGTGCAAGCCGAGATAAGTGGTCATATCTGAAGAGCCATTCATGTTGTTTTGGACCTGATAACATGAATATTGAAGAAAATTAAAAGAATCTAACTCTGATTTCACAACTAATCAAGAGTCATATCCTCAACTATTCATTTATTTCGACCTATCGAAAGAGTATTTTTAGCATCCCGCCTTAAAGAAAAAATTTCAATCGAAAAAAATTTTTTTTTTCTTGGGTCATGAGCCCAAGAACACGTAACATGAGCATACACTACCCTACCAGAAATGTGTGATGGCAAATAATTTCTTTTACTAATTCCTTTCCATATGTTTTATGTTGACATTCTTTTATCCATGTGTAAGAGTGAGATACAAAATCATACGTACACAAAATTACGTCACAATGCCCTTAAGAACTTGATAGGAACTTTCTTCTACGCTGTGATAGATATTTCTATCAACTTTGGCAGTCAAATGACAGATTAATTCAATGCCACTGTTCTTGTAAGATATTTATATTCTCATTTGGATTGATTTCCTATAAATAGTAGAGACTAGAGTGAAAAGCAGGACTAAAGGTTACACCAAGATATTCGCACAATGGAAGAACGTTGATGGCTTCTAGAAGAACCGTGTAATTCAAGAAAACCTTTTACAAAAAACGTTATTTCCCCAAGCACAGTAACTATACGAAATAAAATGAAAAAAATTTGCTGCTAAAAAAAGTCAGCACTCTTTGATTAATCGAAAACGAATACTAACACTCTTGAATATATTTCAGTGTTTACTAGTGTAATCAATAATTATGAATTGCAAATTATAAAAAGCTGTAACAACCCACGTAGCTTATTTGTATATCAATTATATTATATAAATACACACATAATTGGATAATTTGCATTTAAATAGATTTATTTTTATATTTTTCTCAAAACATATCAGATATAATACGACACACATAAGAAACACACAATCAAACAAACATTCACTTTGCAGAAAAATCTTCATGTCTGTCTTGATAAACTCTTTTAAAACTTATTACGAGTATTATTTCTTTGTTATAGACTTGAAAAACGACTAAAAATATATAAAAAAATTATTCATGATTTACGACTAATAAATTTAAATATTTCTATCGATATTTTATGAAAAGCAATTTAAATTTCCAAAAAAAAAAAAAAATATATAAATACTTTTCATAAAATTTTTTTTGCTTGATTAGGGTTTAGTGTTCACAGAACAACAAGAGAAGAGAGATATGAATGTATGAGTATGTGTTAAACACAAAACCAATAGATGGTTATAAATATTTACTTATTTACGTATTTCCGGGACATGCGTTATCACACTCAGGCATGCAGTTTTTGTTTTCAAAATGTACATATTTTTTCTTTTTGTTATTGTTGTTGTTTACTGGTATATATTTGTACGCAGTGCTAGGAAACCACTTTAACTGTAGAGCTTTGCCAACATCAATACCCAGTCATTTACATTTAGTACAAAAATCAACAAACAACTAGAAGGGGGTAAACGGAATACAGTAGGAACAAAATTTTCATTAGCCTTTATTGTTGAAGTATGATTACAGTTGTACTCTAGAGTATTGTTGTTAAAAAGTCCATTGAAAAGCTATTAGCAGTAGAGCACAATTATAAATGTAACATGTAAAATGTTACATTTACATTTTATTTCGTGAACGTATGAATGGTCAAATAAATATGAAGACATGTTTGTTGAAAAATAAATTTGGGTTCTAATATAAAAGTTATAAATTAAATTCTTCTGTAATAGACATTAACTCTCTGACAAATTTGAAAAAAGGAAAAAAAAATTTAAAAAACTTTTCATAGAAATTTGTTGAACAAATCTTTTCAAACTAAAAATATATATTTGCTATAAATTTATTATAAGTTTAGAGGCTTTTCTATTATCCTGGGATACCCTAAAAAAATTCTCATGTTTCATATTTATTACGGACCTTATTTAATACATGTCATCAATACTTTTATAAAGCGCATTAAGATTGTATATGAATCAGGGTTGGAAAATATAGTTTTTCAAAATTAAAATATATTGAACAAAATAATTAATTAAATAATATCATTGTCCAAGAACAAGCTCGACTGGTTTAAATGATGTTCATTTAAAGACTAAATTCTTTATTAAAGCAAAAGTTACAAGCTTAACTTTTGTAAATATTACCGTATGATTATTTTACATTTGCGCATTTGTCCATTGACACAAAAGGAAATTTTTTGTATGGTTTCAAAAACAAGGTTGAGATGAAGGTTAATAGCATTATTTGCAACTTTATACAATTCCTTGAACTACTTTTTTGTTTGTCATGTTCAATAAATTTATTCAGTAATACTTTTCATTCCGAGTTTCCATTCATAAAAAAGTGGAAACCATTTTCATTTTGCAAACATTTTCTACTTAAATATTGTCTATCAACTGCTTACTTACTTTTGCAATTTGTCCATATTGTAATTATAATTGGCTTATACTAATTTAAACTTAACGCTAAATATGTCCATAAATTACAATTTCTTAAAGCATTTGAAAATGTTGCCTTCATTTCTACATGATGTTGAACTGCTGCTGACACAAGAAGAATTGTTAGCATTATTAGGTTTTATTGACATTTATGGCTTAACTTTTATAGTTACTTCTGTGTAAGTGGGGAATATAGATGATTGGACTTGTGTGTTTCTATGCTACGAGTAGTTACAATAAATTTCAGTAAATTTTGTTGAAATAAGTTTACTATTATGACGAGAAAATATGAAAGAAAATTACCAAACTGACATGACTAAGCTAACATGTGTCTACTCGATGTAAAACATGTACAGAAAGAGTGATAGAGAGGGAGAGATGGAAAAGGAAATGTACATTTTGTTGGTGATTCCAGATACGAGTAAGTGACCTCGTTTTAATTTGCATACACAATACAAATAAAAATACATTTACACAATCATTAATTTGTTTTCTCTTAGGGGAGAGCAAATGTTTTTTTAATCACATATCATTTAATGAGTATCAAATAAATTTTACCAAAACAAGCTCATAACAAAAAGTTTTCTTGTATATATTCCATATTTAGTAACAAACATAAGCCCTACGTGACCAAGTCTTAATAATTTTACTTAGAAAAATTATTCCTTAGCGTGGAAGACAATTGTAAAAGACTGTGAAAAAAACATAAAACGTAAAATAAAGAAAGAGTGAGAGTATAATATAATTTTTTATGACTTCAGAAATTAGAGAAACACGACTATGATTGATTGTGTTTAAATTAAACAATAGAATAGCTTGTATTGATTGAGGTACATTATATCAGCGTTATCAGCTTAGTACTTTTAGCACTGCTTTTAATGCTTTTCAAGATTTTCCACTGTAAGTAAGAAGGGTATGCATGTGGATGATTTAGGTGAGCACCTGCCGCTAGGGCCTTATCTCAGCGTGGTCAAACCACAAGTGGTATTCATGCTTACCACTATAGTCCCTGTGACCAATAAAGGACACAGGTAGCAAACTATGTGTGTTTCTGCCATGTCACACACACCACCCTTGTTAAGGGAGTTGGGCCTATCCAAAGCCCGTGTCGAGTGACATCTGTTTCTATGAAACAGCACATCGAAGAACATGCCACCTTGCCCAAGGTGACATGAACTCCGTTCCCAGCGTAACTTTTGGTCTCAACCACAGCCACCACTTGAACCCCCGAAGGGGACCTCACCAATAATCGGTCACAGATTCCGCCGTCCGAGCATTTGGGTGTGCACGAAGTCCACAGACCGAACAACGAACCAGGGATGTTGTCCCCAAAATATCATCCATTAAACGCCGTGGGGTTGGAACAAAGTTCGGTCCACAGACTCCGAGCACTCATTGTTCAACCATTCGTGAGCATCAGCTCTTAACCCATTGCTCGGACGTTTGTGCTTTCTCTGTGGGGTTAACGGCTCCCGTGGTACCAGTGTTGAGAGTCACTGGTCGGACCCCGAAGGTATCCTTTAGGTAAACCCTCAGGTTTCCTTCTGCCAGATTCAAACCCATGGCAGTTCCAGGTGCTAGCGCACCTATTTTCCCCGGATAGTGATACATCAAGGTGGGACATTTCACCGAGAAGACACACCCCGGGGGTGAAAGTAAGAAGGGTATATATAATTTTGTGATTCCGTTTGTAATTTCTACATTGGCCATGGAAACACCCTATAAAGTATATATACTTTGAATCTTTATGAATAGCGAAGTCGATTTAGCGATGTCCGTTTGTCCGTCAAGTCATTGAAATCAACTTCCTTAAGTCCCTAGACAACGTACAGAAAAGTTTAGTACAAAAATCTATCAGTTGTTTCTGTCAGATTATTACTATTGAAATTCAACCAGATCGGTTTATAAATGGCGGAGCTGTGAGTCAAAAACAGCATATTTTGCCTAACCATCGAAACAGACAAAAAAACGTTGTATGCAGTTGTGTTTGAAATGACAGTCGTAATGCCTGTGAAAAAAATGAGAACCCTAGGTTCACAAATGATCGAGAAATATCAAAAATATAACAGAAATTTTAGATTTTCTTTCATTTCTGCCTTTTTTTTTGCATATTTTATCTAAGCTAAAAAAGTAGAACACAGTTTTTTTATACATCACATTAGTAATGTCTGGACCAAAACTCAAGTGGAGCGGTTCATAAATGGCGGAGCTATCGCGACTACCTCCATTTTTGACTATTTTTGCTGGGTTTTTTGGGTAATTTGTCTAAAATACAATACGGAAAAACCTGGTACTCATCTTTATATGAAATAACAATCATAATGTTTGTCCAAAAAAATTAAATCGACCACAAAAAAATATGCAAGCGAAATTTTAGATTTTCATTAATTTTTGATTTGTTTTTTGCGTATTTTGTCTAAACTACAAAACTACAATAAATGTTTTAACAGTCTTATCGGATTTAGCATTCTTAATGTATTCGCAAAAAAAGGAGAACAATCGGTTAGCAAATGGCATAGAAATATTAAAAACTCAACCGGTATTTCACATTTTCACTACTTTTTGTTTTGCTGGTTTTTTTTTTTTATAAAAATGTTTAAGCTGTCATGTGCGTAATGCCTTGTACACACAAACTAAAACAGAGTTCATCCAGATTTTTAATTTGAGATCTGCCATGGTAAATGCCCTAAAGATTAGTTGATTGTCATTCACGAATTCAAGTCGTACCGGAAACTGCAAGCGTTTAAAATGGAATAGCATATTAGTACGAACCATTATTGTTAATGGTATCAGAACGTCTTCTCCTTATTATTTTGTGTTAAGTATTGTTGCTTCGATAACGGTGTTCATCAGGTTTTTTACCGCAAGCTGAGAGCCATTGCAAAGACGTGGTTGGATTATATTTCGCTCCAATAAAAAATAAATAAATTTTTATAACACAACCTCAAGCTTAATAAGCTAGCCGTTCCAATTATATAATTTTATTGTAAGACTTTTATTATAATAGTTGTAAAATCTTGTGAAATTGTGATATTTTACTAAATCAATCTTTATTATTCATTTGTTCTTGTATTGTATTGTTAATGATATTTCATAAGCCTTTGCAATACTTATGATTATATTTACTATACATACTCGTACATGCGTACGAAATCCTTTACCTACATTTACATTTGCATATTGCATTTTTATTTTGTAAATATTTTGCAGCAGTTTTATGGCATTCCAGAATTTCCATTTCTCCAAATATTTTGTGTTTAATCTTTTTCTTCTTTTTTTTTGCCATCATGTATTGCTATTCACTTACAATGTCCTGTTTTTCAAAACTATTATACTCATTTTGCAACAGCTTACCCGTAGTGCTATATGCACAAAAATACGCCCCAACATTTCAGAGAGAAATGGAGAAATAGAATTTCAGAAAAAAAATTATTTATTGCTTTTTCAACTGCACACGAGTCAAATGTTCACCTGTTTCCTGTTCTTATTTTCATTTGCAGGGTGTCCCAAAAAAGTAAATTAAAATTATTTAAGTTCAAGTTGAAAGTTTTCTACTTTAACTTGAATTAAACTTTATTTATTTGTATGTTTATTTGACCTTTTTCCTCTTTTATTGAAATGGCTAGTTTATTTAGCCTTAGGTCGGATTATAAATATATATTTTTATAATTATAATTTAAATTAGGTCAAATAAGCTTATAAATAAATAATGTTTTTTCTCTACTAATAACACTGCAGCAACCAAAAAAATTTTTTTACAACTACAATGTTTTTCGTATGCGCTATGCTCATTTAACTCTAAAAACCATCAGTATTTCCAATTCTATGGATAAGATTCTGCTTGAGAATTTTATTTTATAAAAAATAATAGATTTTTGGAAAAGCTGCATCACACATACATACTATTACAACATTAAAACAACTTATCCGATTTTGTTACGAAGCATCTCAAAAAACTTTCAAAAATTGGCTTTAATTTGTTTTAACATTATTTTTAAGTACAAAAATTATTTTTCGATTTATTGAGAAAAGTGCTACAAAAACTAAAACTTTTTTTAAATTATTAACTTATTTTTAATTCTCAAAAACTAATCCTATAAAAAATTTTCTTTATTTTTCCATCAATTAAAACATTTCAATAAAAACATGTAATATTTTATTAATTCTATGAAATATTAATTTATTAAAAAAAATCATTTTATTAAGTCAATTCAATGCTGCTTATAGCAAAGGCGATTTAAAGATGTCTATCTGTCTGTGTGCATGTTGAAATCAACTTTCTGAAGTCCCTAGAAAAGCTAAAGAAAAGTTTAGTAATTCATTATTGTTAATAGTTTGCTATTAGCATTCAGCTTGATTGGTCTATAAATAGCTGAGCTATGAGTTCTGAAGTGTAACTACTTCTATTTTTTTAACATTTTCGAAACGTTATTTGAGTAATTTGTCTAAACTACAAAACAAAAAAAACTTTATATGCAATTTTATTAGAAATAATAGTCATAAAGTCTGTGCAAAAAACTAGAAAAATCGGCCCAAATGGCCGAGAATATTTCACATTTTTATTAATTTTTGCTTTGTTTTTGCTTTTATGAAAATTTTTAAGTTGTCATATGAATAGTTGTTCTACACACAAACATGAAACCTAAAAAATTGTATGTGTGTCTAAGGAAGACAATTTTTTCGATTTTTGTTGTTTATTAAATACTTAATTAATCAGGTTTTTTTTTTTTGCCAATGTTTGTAAAATTAAATTAAATTTATATGTAATTAGCATTCCTATTAGATATCGTTCTTAGAATTTTTTTTTATTATTTGAAAAATGAGTGACTGCAAACATTCTCACAAACTATTTTTTAAGTCTATTTAGCTTTTTTATATTGAAACGGCTTATTAATATTGAGATCGTATTACAACAAAATATTTTTTTATCAATATTTCGCTCCAATAATTAAAAAAAATTTTTTTTTAAATACGACCTCAAGCTTAATAAGCTAGCCTTTCCAATTATATAATTTTTGTATATTTTTCATATTTAAGAAGAATGTAGAAGGGTCGAGTCTTGCACAGCCGAACTTAACTTGTTAGTTATTAATATGCGCTGCACAAGCGATCTGTTCTTGGAAATTTTCCCAAAAAAAGAAAAAAGGCAATGGATTGTGCTGATTTAATTTATTTCTATAATATTACATGTGTTTTCAAGACTTGCGAGTTTTTAAATCATTGCCTAGGCTGCAATTTACTTTACCAGTGTTAAGGACAAGTATAAAATCGTCACATATACAAATTTTTAAAATTCTATATTTTATACTTTAATCTAATGTTTTTTAAGAAATCAAATTGCAAGATTTTTTTCGTCATTCTTACAAATTTAAAAAAATGCCAATTTTTAAGTATTTGTAAAGTTATATTCGAAAAGAAATCTTTTAACTAGCAAATAATTTTAATTTGGCACAGTTCTCACAACTCATTTTGCAATGGATCCAAAAACAATTGCAAAACGTTACAATCGCTCTAAGAGAGCACAAATCTATGTTCAAGTTCCTACGGCTAAACATATGGGTGGAGTTGACCAACACAACAGCGTTCTATTCAACTATGGGATTTCAGTGAGATCAAAGAAATTAGCGTGATCTTTGTTTATAAGTTTGCTTTGATCTGAACCGTTTAAGCACAGTTTTGTAGTTCTAATTTTGTGAATATTAAAAAATCAAAAAGTACAATTAAATTCTTTACGATTTCTTTAAAAAAGGGTACATATTTAATCACTTATATTTAAGCAAAAACTATTGTTACTTTGAAAGATAAATGGGGTTAAAAAACGTACCAATATTAGTAATTTACCCTTTATATCCCGAACTGAACAAATATCAAAAAGTACTAAATACCCATTGAGCTACTTACAGGCCATTCTAGACTTAACTATCACATCAGTAAAATCGGTGTGGTACAAGACGACTCTTGTCGTTTCCTTCGGGAAGCACAGGAAACGTTCGAACATATTCTCTGCAGTCGCCCGGCGGTGGCAAGATACAGAAAAAGCTAATAAGAAATTACGAGATCCATAAGCAGACTCGGATTGTAGTTAGGAACTGGGCTGTAAAATAGATCTTAAAGGTCGAGGTGCGATCATAGTGACTTACAACTCAATAACTCAAAAATAAAATGAAATAAAAATAAATTAATGC
Source organism: Thelaira solivaga (assembly GCA_947397855.1). Lineage (NCBI taxonomy): Eukaryota > Metazoa > Arthropoda > Insecta > Diptera > Tachinidae > Thelaira > Thelaira solivaga. Next base: position 40,377,464 of record OX377610.1, read on the forward strand.
CAGTCTAATTCAAAATTTCTTTAAATATTTCGTAACAAAATCAGATACGTTTTTTCAAAGCTATGATAAGAGATGTGTGAGTCTCGTATGTTACAAAAAAAATAAAAAATTGATACATAGATTTTGAAATTTTTATTACATTAGGCGATCATATCGCATCAGAAAAAATTCAATATCAGAAAACAATTTTCCATTTGTTGCATAGTACTTATAATACAAGCATAACAATACTCTTTTTAATTTAATTATTTTTTCAAGGGGCATCCTTACTTCTATGCAAAACTCGGTCAAGTTAATATTTTCTGTTCATTTTTTAATTCTCTTTTCAAATTGGCGACAACTTGTACAATGTAGAAAAGTAAATTTTTGTTAAATATCATATGGTCATTGGCTTGATAGTTTTAAGTATGTGTGTGTGGCATTAAATTACATATCACTTGTATGTTTATTTCTTTAGAACGAGAAGAGTTATTTTGATAACTTGTAAAAATTAATATTTTTTTTTTTGACTTGTTAAAAATGAACGAGAAATTGTGATAATAAAGATAACTGGATTCAATTCAAATAGATAAATGTTGCTATGGATTTTTCTAAAACAAAACAGAAAATATGACAAAGTATATGCAACTAAGTAAATATAATTGAAAACATTTTTGCAAAATTGAAATTTCTTTCAAGCAAACAAAACTCAAAAAAAAAAAAAAATTTTATGAAATATTACTATCACATTTGGTGTACCTATTTTGTTGTGGTTATTTAAAAATCCTACTGGTATTTGTGTAACACCTTTTTCAGATTTTTCAAACTACCCGCACTTAAGCTGAACATACATATTAAAGTAGTATCGTTCTTTTAAAGTATTATAAGTATTATTTAATTGTAAGTACGCAACTGTAAAACTTGCTACGAAAATGATGTCTAAATGATCCATACAATTTTTGTGTTATGTCTTTAATCGATCACTAACTTCGGGAATAAGTATTTTTATTCTACAGAAGTCATGGGTGCCAACTAATGTTGTCTTTTTGCGACAATGGAGAAGTGGAAAAAGATCTGATCTAAATTTTTGTATGGTAAGCATTATATTTATTAGCTTTGCAAAAAAAACCTTTTGCTCAGTGGCCTATTACACGCTTGAATCATGAACTAACTCGGACAGCAAACCTGCAATAGTTTTGTTTCTGAGAATCATACATCAGGACACTATTTACAATAAGGTAGCAACATGTTGTCTAATTTAAAATATGCAGGATGTAACATGAGCAGGATAATTTTCGATTTCTTGAAAACTTTTGTAGTTTTTTGAAATTTTTATTATACATAATTTTGATTAATAATTCTTATTTAGTCAATTGCTTGTATAATATATGGGGTTCTAATGTTTGCAAGAAACTTTGGGAGTAATCTACTGATTAATCAGAGTAGCGTCTGACGAAAAGGTCCATATAGATATACTATCCCCTTCAGTACTTATTGTACTGAATAAATAACTCATGAGGATATCATGAGTAAAAGAATAAATTTGCAAGCCAACACAATTTCTGTAATTAAGCACAAATAAAGATTAATATTTTGTTAAACTTTTAAATTCCAAATAGAAATTATTACATATTTTGTTTTAATAAAAAATTTAATAACTCAGTCAAATTTTAACGGATTTAAAAAAAAAATATTTGTTTTACTCATAAATAAACATATTTTAAAAATAAATTAAAAAATTTAACGGTTTTTTTATGAAATAGTGTATAAAAACGTCTTCATAGTTAAAAAATGGTGAAAAAAATTACAAAAAAATTAGTTTGGTTGAAAAATACGCACAGATTTCTAAAGTTTACTTACATGATATATATACCACTCAAACGGCCTTAATGTTTTCTTTCTAAATCCGCTGAGAAATTAGAATTCGGTTCGGGTTTTTACCCGTAACTCAAGATTTTGGGGGTGTTGGGGAAATTCCAAAAACAGATTAGTGTTTTATTCGACAGCATTTACCAGAAAAGTAATATCACTTCCCACGTACTTGCACTTCATTCTTTCTTGTCGCACTGTGTAATCGGTTTTTGGTTAAAGCCTTGCAACCCAAATTGGTGGGGCACACTATCCGATATTTAACTTATTGACATTTTTAATTTGATTTTCAATAAATGGCTTGATATTTGACTTATAAATACTTAAATTATAATAGTCTATCAGTTGTGATTTTTTTATCACAACAATTTCAAGAATTCGATTTTAAATTATTTTTCGATGACACAGTATTTACGAGAATTAGTTTAATAAATTTTATTTAAATTTCTAAGGAAGTTTTAATCATAGTGTAATAATATCAAGTGGAAGCAAGTCTACATGTATTTTTTGTTTAAATTTGTATTTTATTAGATTTGAATATCAAATTTTTTTTTTCATTTTGCTTTGTTTGTTTACGAAATAATATTATTATGCTATGTTCTCTTTCTTCATTTTGACATTCCATATCTAATTTTACACTAACAAAATATATGGTGCATATACATACTTTGTATAATTATACTATGGTCTTAATCATCCAATTTTTTTTTTCAAAAATTTAAAATTTTTAAACTCTAGAATTTCCATTTACTTGATACGCATACTTTTCTATTGCAAATAGAAGAAAATAGTTTTTCTTTGACAAACAAAAAAAGTAATGAAAAACATAAGCAGAATATGACCTTCAAAAGGTTACTGAATTTTGAGCTGAAAGAGCGAAAAGAGATTAAAAAGTACCAAAGCGCCATCAAATCTCATTTTGCATCACTAATTTTTTTTAATATAAATAAAAATAAGACTATTCTCTTTAAAATTAAAGCACGCATGAAGTTTCCCTCATTTAAAATTAAATTCTTAATCATAATTTCTTTTAGCTCATTTAAATGCATAGAAAAATTTATAAAATTAATTTCCTAATAATTTTGTTTAATCTGAATTTAAGCACTCTTAAAAACAGATCATTTTAATCACCACATTAAAAACAATCTTTTAACAAAATACAACCACATTTAAAACTTTTTTTCTGTTTGTTTTTTGTTTCGTTTCCTTTTTTTTTTTAAAAAAATAAGTGTATGGGTTGTCTACAAATTTATTTTGTTGTCTTTTTATTCCTTTTTTTTTTGTTTTTGTGTTTTCTCTGCTTTTTATTTTTATTTGAATTCCTCTTCAGTTTGTTATAATTGCATCATAAGCACTTCATTAAAAAATTATAATGTCTAGGATGTATTTTATTTTTATCTTAGTTGGGGGATTCTTATTTTTTTAAGCTTAAAAAAAGTACTTTTAACTTTTTTTTTACTACAAATACGAGTATAATGCATGTATGAAGTAGAAAAGGCTAGAGTTGTAGTAGATACTAGATGAGAAGAGACGTACGTGGTATATATGTTACTTTTGGTTTTGTTCTGTAATCATAAAACCGCTTAAAAAGCTTTTTTACAATTTAACTGCAACCGCAATATGTTGTAAAGGATGCAGCATTTATCCTGTCTGTATTCCTTTCATGAGTTTGTGTGAAAACTCGACCAACATAAGGAAATTTAAGCACATACGAGTATTTTCTGTTTTGCTCGATGTAGATTTTATTTTTGCTATTGCTATTACCGCAGATGATGTATGAACGTACGTATTGGATGAACAAACAAAGTCAACATATTTTTAATGTAATTTATTTAATAACGTAAAAGCACTCAAAGCAAACAAACAAAAATTGAGTGGATTTTTAAGAAATATTATAATGATGATAAATGATAATAATGATGACACTGTGGTTGCAGTATTTCATATGAAAAACAAAATAATTCTGATTGTTGTTGGCAAAATATAAAATTGATTCCTTCATATGAAGAAATATTTAAATTGTCAAATTAAAGAAAAAATTAATAAACATTCTTAGATATTTTTATTGTTTCTGAAGTTTATGAAAAAAAAAATAATAAAATCTTAAACACTACGAGTATTTAATAACAAAGAGAGGGAAGTTTTTTTAAAAGGTGATTTTATAAGAACTATCGGAAATTTAAAAAAAAAAACACATAAAATTCAGAGAAATGCATGAAATATTTATTTGGATCGATAGTTGGGTCGATATAATTTAATGTTTGAAGATTATTTCATGCAAATGTTGGCCGCGGCTGCGCCTCAAATGGTCCATCCGCTTAGTCCAATTTTGGCATACTCTTTCCAACATTTCGGCCGGTATCTCACGAATAATGTTGGCAATGTTGGCTTCCAGTGCGTCAATCGAAGCGGGCTTGTCCCTATAGACATTAGCCTTAACATAGCCCCACAAAAAATAGTCTAGAGGCGTTAAATCGCACGATCTGGGCGGCCAATTGACTGGTCCCAAGCGTCAAATAAACTGTTCACCGAATTCGCCTCTCAATTGGTCCATTGTTTCGCGTGCTGTGTGGCATGTGGCACCGTCTTGTTGAAACCACATGTCATGCAAGTCAAGCTCTTCCATTTTGGGCAAAAAAAGTTTGTTATCATCGCACGGTAGCGCTCACCATTCACAGTAACGTTGTGATTCGCATCATCTTTGAAGAAATACGGCCCAATGATGCCGCCAGCCCATAATCCGCACCAAACGGTTGTTTTTTGTGGATGCATTGGTAGCTCTTGCAATGCTTCTGGCTGCTCTTCACTCCAAATACGGCAATTTTGCTTGTTCACGTATCCATTCAACCAGAAATGAGCCTCGTCGATGAACACAATTCTTCGATAAAAAAGTGGATCTTCATCTAACTTTTCAAGAGCCCATTCACCAAAAATTTGGCGTTGTGGTAGGTCGTTTGGCTTCAATTCTTGCACCAGTTGTATCTTATAAGGCTTCACACCCAAATCCTTCCGCAAAATTTTCCACGTAGTGGAGTAACAGAGGCCCAATTGCTGCGAACGGCGCCGAATCGATAATTCACGGTCATCACCAACACTGGCCGATACGGCTGCGATATTTTCTTCAGTTCGCACTCTACGTAAGCGTGTTGGTGGTTTAATGTCCAACAATGTAAATTTGGTGCGAAATTTTGTTACAATAGCCCGAATAGAAGCCTCAGTATGTCGATTAAACTGACCATAAAATGGAAGAAGCGCGCGATGAACTTTCTTAACAGAGCACGCATTTTGGTAATAAAATTCAATAATTTGCTAGCGTTGTTCGTTTGTAAGACGATTCATGATTAAATTATAGACCAAACTGAAGATGTTTGACAGTGACACAAGATACAAAACGTGCGTGAGCTGTCAAAACTAGTGTTGCCAAAAAGATAATAGCAAAAAAATCACTCTTTATTTGTAGGGCCGTATGACAATGAAAAGATAATCTACTTTTTATGATCTACTTTAATTAAAAGTAATGAAATCCTTTCGCAAAATTCTTTAAAAAGCCAGCATTTTTTTCAAGTGCGTACAAAGCAAAAAAAGACAAATAAAAAAGCTGAAGAAAGACAAATGACAAAAAAAAATTTAAATAAAATAGCTCATATGTTGCGACATACTTAACTTAAGTGCTTTTCATTGCTCTAAACCATAAAGATAATGGCCATAATGAAAATGCGAAAAAGAGAAAGAATGGAAATGTCAAAATAAATTATAAAATGCATAATAAAGGCACAATTTTAAAGTTCGTTACACATAGAAAAGACTTGCTTAATTACTGTGGTAGTACTTGTATACGTGAATACTTCATAAAAAAGAGGGTAGAATTGGCAAAACCATAAGCCGCAAGAAAATTTTTAAAACAACTTTAAGCATCAAATTAAGACCTTTTTTATAACAAGTTAAGATTGTTTGTTTGTGGTGGCGTAGCTATATCAAAAACAAGCGATTAAGTTTGTAACATCCAAAAATCGTATACTCGTTTCTGGGCAACACAGCGCATTCTTAAAAAGTCCATAGTATACTAAGTGGATTATATTTCTTTTATATTTTGCAAACATAAATAAATAAATTTTCTATTTAAACAATCTTCTACTTAGATAAGTGTATTATCTTTTTTGTATCCATTTCATATTATTTTCTTAATTCTTAAAATTATTTGACTTAAATATTGTTACGTTTTTAGCCTATCAAAAAGTAAACGTTTAGCTTATTAAGGTTCTTTATTTTAAAATAAAACACAATTTGTTCACTTCTCTCAACACTTATTGTAGAAACAGACTTTATTTATAACTGTCACAATGACACTTGATTGTTTATGACACACCTTGTTTACAGTTTAATGTCTTAACTAGAACTGAAATTGTCTGGCAATCTCAGCATTGCCTTACATACTTAGTCAATTCACAAACGTTCGTAAATGGCTAAGTTATAAAGTTTTACTTGGATAAAATAGTACTGTTGTGAACGGCCTGCATTTTGCCAGAGAATACACTCGCCTATTAGGAGTTTTCTTAATCTTTATTAAAAATTATTGCACAAATTGTCAGCAAACGAAGATTATATTTCCTTGTGTTTTCTCCATTTTATTAACAGCTGATTAAATAGCACTCTAAAAAACACACTAAATAAAGTAGTAATTTCCTAAATCTCTTTTATATAATAAATACCAACAACATTTTTACGACAGTCATACATTTAGGACGAATACTACACTTAGGACACTTTAACACACTTTGTGAATTGGCTAATTGTTTCACTTAAAACTAGAGCCATCTAGATTTGTGTAGTAACAATGTTTCACTTTAACGGTTATTTCTCAGTACAGAAGTTTAGTCTAGAACCTTCTACAAACAGTTAGATATTACTGAATACTTCAAGGTGTATCAAGTTAGAGAACCAAAAGGTAAACGAATATTCTTACTCTAGCTAATTCTAGAATACTTAAAATTAACAGAAAATCTATACACTAAGCCAGATACAAATACTACACATCTTACTTTATAACTCACGCACAATAACACAGCGTGATTTTTCGTAACAACATGCTTCCTGATAACACAAATTTTGACATCTGATAAAGAGAGCAGGAGATGTACGCTGTTCTACGGTATAATTCTGCCATGTCCTACAATATGGCCACAAATGATCTGCAAATTGTGCAGCGTGACAAAACTACAAAGGGTTGAAGCAGCATAAGTTGTTTGAGAGCTTGCCACGTTTTAAAATATGCTTGGTGGGGAGAGAAATTATTTTACCGTACGCTGCTAAGCCTCTTATACTTAGTGAGAGCTCGTTAGGTGTACAACAATAAATTCCATCAACAGGACCAAAGGGCGGTGATAGGTATCAAGGCCAAAATTTTTCTCAATACATTTGAAAGCCGAAACCACTGGTTCCCTCAGTCTGAGTAAACAGAAACGTCCGTATAATCAAAGCAATATTATTCCGATCTCTGTCGTCCCTGTCGATCTTGGCCATCGCCGACATGCTCCAGCAACCAGCACAAATATGTCGTAACAAGTTTCACTGTGCTTTACATTTATATATTTTCTAAAAATTTTAACTATCAAAAATTTTTGCTCAATTTTATTCTATTTATTCTTTGCTGCTATTGCAATCTTTTCAATTGCTTTGTAGTCAAAGTTTCTCCTTCGTTATTTAGGATTGTATCAGTCATAAAGTCATATTATTTTATGATAAATAATTTAAAAAAATGTTGTTATTGAAACAAAAAAGTTATAAGATAATAACACTTTTTCTACTGTTCTTAATATTTTTTCATAAATTCTCAAGAGAATTAAACTTGAAGGGTTGCTCACATTAGTAATATATTTTTGTGTTGTTTTTTAAAACAACTGACTTTATAACTACTGTGTGAATCCCCTAAATGAGTTTCATTAAAACTTGTTAAACTCTACTTTAATGTAGTGTGCTTTAATTAACTTCACTTTATTTAAATTAAGCTATTTATCTCTTTATCTAATCCATATTAATAATCTATTTTCATTGACTGTACTGTTATAAAGTCTGTATAATATGCTCTATTCTTCTAATAAAACTTAGTTTATTATATTCAACTTTTCCCTAATTTTCTTTTGTATTATACTCCACTCTAATCTTCTCTTTTACTCTTCTTTAAACTTCTCTAGTTCTCACATTTTGGACTTATGCTATTATTTTCAGCGTCTAGTACAGCTTATTTCAAACTACTCCACGAAGCCTATTGTACTCTCCTTTTACTTTAATAAATTCTGTTCTAGCCTACGAGCACAAGCAGCATTTATTTGTTACTCTTTTCCTCTCTTCTCTTCTTCTTTTCGCTTTTAGCTTTTTTCTTTGACGTCTTTTTGTCATTTTCTATAGGTTCTTTTTCTTTTCTACAGGAATAGCGAAAGCACCATATCAGAAGACCGACGCACAGTGTCGTGATTAAATATAACGAGTGGTCATAAATAGAAGGAGTTATTTTAAAGAGTTGAAATTTGACACATATATTCAAATTGATAAAACATTATCAAATACAAAATTTCAAAAGTTTCGGAATAAGCATTCGTGTCCTGCCCATATATCCTGAAATTTAAAAATTCCATAAAAGTAAAAAAACAATTTCAAGCTTCATACAATTTTGTACAACCATTGCATATGATATGCTTAATGGTGTGACGAAATTTGATCAAAATCAGATCAAGGACACGTCAAGCTGAAAAATTTCCTTTTTAAAAAAATAGTAAAAAAAAGTAAATTTTCTTGAAACAGTTTCGTACACAAGACACATAGAGTAAACTGTGTCTCCAAAAAATTTTTGCAATTCGATGCAAGGATACGCCCGCTTCACATATATTATTTACGTTAAAAATGGTATAAAAGCTAATAATAACATTTTAAAATTGACTTATTAAATAGTCCATATTTGACAATAAATATAGGGTCCGCCATCGAACGTTTTTTCTTTCAACTAGTGCTTATTTCGTGAATGGTAACACTTAGCTCATGTCTGATTTGACAGATAATTAGTTTTATCCTTTCGCTGAAAGAATATGGTTGTGTTTTCGCTTCGCTAAGCGGGCCTGCGATCGACTTACAGAAGATGCCGATTTTGCCAAAAAAATTATTTTTCAGATGAAGCTCATTTTGATCTTGCGGGTATGTAAACAAGCCAAATTGTCGCATTTGGGGCACAGAAAACCCGCACGCATACATTGAAAAGCCGACGCACCCAAAACGAGTCACTGTTTGGTGCGGATTTTGGTCCAGAGGCATAATTGTGCCATTTTTCTTCGAAAATGAGCAAGGAGTGGCCGTTAGTTAATGGCGATCGTTATCGGACCATGTTGAACGAATTTTTGTTCACAAAAATTAAAGAGGAGGATATTATTGGCAATATTTAGTTTCAACAGGATGGCACTACGTGCCACACACCCGAAGCTACACTCGATGTTTTTATAGCATTTAAAAAAAAAAAAGTTATTTGGCGGACCCTATATAAAACATCTGGTTTTACTAAGGAGTTATTTTTGCGCTAGCGGTATGTCGCATATGATAAATGTATTTAAATGAAACTAGTGTTGCATTTAAGCGTACACGCAAAGAAAAATATGGTTGAGGCAACCATATTCTGGTGGAAACATAGTATGGTTAAATTTATGATTGCCTCCAACCATATATATTTTTAAGTCAAAGATATTAAAAATAGCTTTAAACTGTAGATGTTGCGGTTCAACCCCTGGTCAAGGCAAGAAATTTTTTTTTTATTTTTTTTATACACACATATTTTAATATGAATTTAAAAAAAAAAAAACTTTAATTTAAATTTTTTGTATTAATAAAGTTTTTTTTATTCCATTGATTTTTCTTTTCTATCAAATTTGTATTTATTTATTACATAATACATCGGGTTTAAATTTATTTTATTAAATTCTAGTTGACTCTACCAGGTCTCGAACTTGTGAACACTTAGTTAAGAAGCATTAACTCGCCACTCAACCACTTCAGCCACAAAGCTCAGTTGAGTTTGAACGATTAAGTTTTTGTTTTATACTCACTTTATTTATATGATTGCGTAAGAAACAAAATAGAAAGCAATTTACATTCAACCATATTTTTATCATTGTTATGTTTGCAATGAACATATTTATGATTTCAAGTAAAAATTTATTAAAAATAATTATATGGTTGATGTAAGACACTAAACATAATATGGTTAAAAATTACTAGAAATATGTGTATCGTGATCATAATAATGTTTAGATGCTTCAAATTAATAAAAATATTTTTGTGAAGAACATACTATATTTGCGGTGACCATATTCAACCATCTTTTTTCTTTGCGTGTACAGTTCAGCGTTTCCAAAATTTATTTATTTCGACTATACGACACATACGTAAAATTTTAGATTTTTCTACTAAACAGAAATCTTAACTTTGAATTACACAAACCAAAAAACTACTTAATATTTTTGCATAATATTTTATGTATAGTTTAATAGAAGTATTTTTTTATAAAAATATTAAACAAAAGATTAAATTTCCAAAATCGGTTTAACCTATTTGTGGCCAAGCTCGTGACAGTATGCGATGTAAGCTCCCCTCCATCTGTTTCCTTGGTTAACCTAACCTTATTTACTTTCTAATAAGCCTACCTAGAATTTTTACTTCACTTTAGTCGCTTATACATATTTCCTCTTCTAATCTTTTCTATTCTTCTGTACTTATCTCACACAGAAGGAAATCTGCTTCATAAATTTTCATTATTTTATTGATTAAATGAAAATTTGTCACAAATTGTAAGAATTAGTGAATTGTATGAATGAATAAAGTTATTTCGTTATATGGATGAATTTTTTTTTTTAATGAAAACAATTAATTATTTAATATTTGCATTAGCTCGAAAAGTTTTTATTTAAGTTTTATTAAATTGATTTCATTTAATGAAAAATAAAAAAACAATAAAATTTATTCAGCGTATGAAAAACTATAAATTTTACTACAATAGTATAATGGATGGCATCAACATAATGAAGCTTGTCATTGGTTAAAAAATAATTAGATGAAGATTTTTCTGTGCACTCTAGTGGACTCTACTGTGCTATTCTCTATTCTTCAATTTGTTTTCGTTTTTTTCTACTTTATTGCATCACAAAATAGTCCATGCTCTACTCTAAGTTTACCTAGTGTACATTTTCAGGAATTTTTATAGTATTAATATTAATGAAAATCAGGACTTTATAAGTGAAAATTTTTTGATTAATTCCATTAATTTTTGCTTCACAAACACCATAATGATAAAACTCCTAAAAATGTGGCAAACATTTTTAAGTTCGGCATGTGCCAGTAGTCGATACTTTTGATTTTATAACTCACATAAAGAGCCCTTTTTCCTCTTAAATTTATAAGAATAAAATAATTTGATTATATATCTTATTCGACTCCCTATTGCTAAAGAGCTAATTTTACTCAGATTTATTGCAACGTCTGCAATAGTGCGTGTTTTTTTTAGAAAAAGGACCAATTCGAAGCAATTTCCATATAATAATGGTTTCTGTGGGCAAAAAAAGTTGAAATATTGTTTTTTATAAGTAAAAATTAGAGTAAAAAAATATTTTTTTTTAAATTTTTAATGGTGCAGCCCTTAGGTACAAATGATTTCGTGGAGTCGTCATAAAGGTGACCACTATTGTCAAATGAATTTTACAGTAGTCGGCAGTACTTTTCATTAAGTAATTTGAAAGCAAAATGATATATCGTCAATATATTGGCATAGCATCAACGTGTGGCAGCCATTGGAATATATATGTCGACTATTAATTAGTTAATTTCAGGGACCGTAACTGTTATGACTTTTATCGAAAAAGTCAAGAAAAAAAAGTTATTTTTTAACTTTTATTTTTTAAGGCAAAAATAAAAGTCTTGAATTAAGTATTGCATAGTAATACGCTAGTTTTATTGCCTCAAATGTCTTTTCATATTAGTTATATAACTCACATCAATATATTTGTTACAAACCTTACATTTCCCTCTTAAATCTTCAATAATGAAAAAGTCGCGCACATATAAAATTTCGTTTTCTACCCATTGAAAATATGATTTCTAGTTCGCGATTGAACGTTATCATTTGTTATCAGTTCAACAATTCTATATTAAACTCACATTGAAAGAAATATACTGAAAGAATTAACAGTGATGCAGTTATTACAACAATAATTATTAATAACAAAATAAGAGAATTATGTTTTGCAATGCTCTTGAAATTGTGATAACGGATGTTTTATCATTTATAGCATTGAAAGCAATAAAACTTGCGATTTACTATGCTATATTTAATTCATGACTTTTATTTTTGCCTTAAAATATTAAAAGTTAAAAAAGAACTTTTATTTTTTGAGTAAAATAATAAAAGTCAAAAATAAATTTTAATTTTTGCCTTAAAAAATAAAAGTTAAAATTAAAAGTTATTTTTTGACTTTTATCAAAAAAGGCACAAATTTAAAAGTCATACAACAATTTGCATGTACATCACCTATGTATCATAATGATAAGAACCAAAATTTTCTACGATCAGTTTTTATGTGTGCTTTTTTGATGTAAATTTTTAAAAATAACAGTTATTTTCTGTCCCTGGTTAATTTTAATAAATTTGTCCTTAAAATAGCTTATAACGACAAAATACAGTTTCGATTAATCGGGTTTTCAACAAAACCCGGATCGAATAAAATGGCACTTGTTTAAAAGAAGAAAGAAAGAGTTAAAGTGCCTACCACCGGTACATTTTTACATAAGTCTTCGCCCCCTGGTATATAAGAAATGAGAACATCCACAGATATTTAGAAATTCCAACGGTTCGGGAGGAAATTGAAAAATATTGTACTAAGTACGTTCACAAACTGGCGACACATCCAAACGCCCTCGCCAGGGACCTGTTACAGTTCGAGGGACACAGAAGGCTTAAGAGAAGTGATACCTTGCGCCTAGTGAGAAGAGGGATATAACTTTTTTTATTTAAACGTAGAATATTCCTTTTATTTTAAGATTTGAATACAAGTAACTAGTTATTACATTGGTAATAATTATTTAAGTTTTTTTCTTTTTATATTTAAGATTTGGATACTTATTGTAATTTTCTTATAAATAGAAAGATTCAATAAAAAAAAAAGTTTGTAATTGTGTTTGTTGTTTATTTAGGTGTGAGCCAGTTAACAATAACGGACTTTGGTCAAGATCATTTAGTACAAATTTTAATGCAAATTAACGCCGTCGTCTGTCTACGCTATTATGAAAGCAAATCCATTATTGGTGTTGTGTTGGGTTGTATTTTTGTACTCATTTGCAATGTTTCACGCACCGTCGTAAATGCTTTTATTATTCTAAAGAAAGTGCAACAACTTTTATCTTGATACCTAATTCAATAAAACTTTCAAATTGTTTATTTATGTTCTTAAGGAAAAGAATTATGAGAACGTCATTAAGACATGACATGAGTAAAACCACCGTCACTTAACAAATTACATTTCTACTTATTCAAATAATTAAGAGAACATACGGTTTTTACACTTCTTTTTATTTATTTGCTGCGGTTTTGCTTTCCATACTCCGTCTATTCACCAACAAATCTCCTCTGTCTTCAAATAAATTAAAAAACGTGAGATGCGTTACATACACACATGTAAATTCTTATTTATCATATGTTTGTATAAATTGTTATTGATGATTGTTTGTGTAAGTGTTCCAAGTATTTCATTATAATACTGCAATTTTCCTTATTTGTTTGGCAATTAGATAAAGTGAAGTGGTTTCTCGTTATTGCAATGCAAATAAATTGAATGAATACAATATGTACAGAGAAACGGAGAAAGAAAGAGTGTAAGAGAGAGAGAGAGAGAGAGAGAGGATATATATAATTTACAAATACAATTAATACAGGTGCTTATTTTTTTACGTTCGCATATACGAACGAGTACGTATGTGCTTATGTATGTATATTTTTTCAATTGTTGGTAGGAAACTCAAGGGTGCCAGATGAACAAATTAGCTTTAAAATATTTTATATACCTTTTTATATCTTCAGACTTAATTTTTATTTATTAAATGTGCCAGGAAGGACCTACTCGTATATTCAATTTACAGATAAGGACGATTTTCTACAGACTCTTGTTCTGACAAACGCATCTTTTACAAAACGCTTTTCGCTTTGAAAAGATCAAATTTATTTCATCGTGATCTTGAATGTTGCTAATCACAAAACTAGAAAACATCGGTTATTTTTGTTTTCATATTTTGTTAAAGTATGTATAAAGAACGTTTTTACAAAAATACAGCGTCATAATGGCCAGCGGAATAGTAACAATCCAACTTTTCTATTGATATGACACTAATGTTCCATAAAAATAAATAAATAAATTGATAAATATTTTATTTGATCTTACTTGCTGCTATAGCAAAAAAAAACTTAATTAATTAATTAATATCAGTGCTAAAAATCAACACATTTGATCCACAAATAAGAGAGCAAAAAATTAAAAATTAGATTTTGATTTCCCATTAATTTCTGTTTTGCTTTTTATAGAAATTTTTAAGCTGCATATGTGTGTAATATATTTATTTAAGTTTATGGATCAATGCTTACTCTCGTTACAAGTGTTTAGAAATAAATTTTGTTTGCAAAGTGAAGGGTATATACGAGTAAATACTGCCGAACTTAACTTGTCTTTACTTTTCCAAGTAACTATCACAGCAGTCAAATTTAAAATGTATTCTTTATATCTTAAAAAATGTTTCCAGTCTGTTTTTCACTTTTTTAATTTCGATAAAGATAAGGCGCAAACACTGCCTCCTTTTTTGTTGGTACTTAATTGTAAAACTACATTGAAAGGCTACTCAGTAAAGTGAAAAATCACAAAGTGAACATTTTGTATGTTTCATATAAATATTACACATGTAATGAATCTTCTTGTTATGTCTCCTTGTTATGTTATACATGCATTGCAATTTGAGTTGTTACTTTTAAAAGTATTATAAAAAATTAGTTTGCGGTAATTTTAGAAATATATAGTTACCATATATTTAACTAGAACTTTTTTTTTTAAGTAGACTTATATAATTTTTAATAATAAAGGTTTATTTTTCCCTGAATAGAAAACTGTATCGATATAATACATAGTAGTCATGGGTAGTATACGAACGAACTATTCACATTGTGCTATTCACTTATTTGAACTGAACGAACTAGTCCATGTTTTGAATTCCTATAGTTTATTTGCTTGGTCTTCAAATGAACGAACGAACTAAACAGAAACGAAAAGAAAGATGTAGGAACGAAAGTTGCAAATTATTTTTTTTTTACAAAAAATTGTATTTAAAACAAATAAACTGAAGAAGAAGCTAAAAAGCTTAATTTTAAGATTTCAAAATTAAAACTTAATTTTTTTTAGCCATAGTGACTAAATCGAAAAATAAATTTAAAAATTTTTCGAATTTTGTTTTGTTGTTTTTCTTTCTATTTTCGTAAAAAAAATCATTTCAACCCCTATTCGATATCATTTAAGATAATAAAGAACGTTCAAAGACAATCAAAAGTAAAAGTGATAAAGATACAAAAGATCAAATGAACTAAATTAACGAACTATTCCTTTTTAATTTTGGAACTAAAATGAACTACGGAGCACAAGTCTAATACATAGATAAAATTGTTAATGATGAGTCTTTGTGAAATTCATTAGACATAATAAAACTTTGCTTAAAGTCTAACCCCCTTATCCAACAAAATTAACGTAGACTTTAAAGTCAACGTTCTCGAAATTTTTCATAAATTTTACTTTAAAGTCTACGTCAACTTTTTTTGGACAAGAGCATAAATGTTTTTGATTTGTTGAAACATTCACTCTTTTTTAAATTTTAATTTCTGGAGAAAAAATCTGGCAGCTTAAAACAAATTTTTTTAATGCGATTTGGTGGTTTTTCACATTCCTCCCCAACAATATTTATTTGAATTATTTATGCTTTGTTTTCACTCGCGAAACGAAATTTGTCATTATCTCATTTAATTGATTTAAATTTAAAAATGAGATACAATTTTTCCTTTTTTCGTTTAAATACCTTTAAGCTGATAGGAGAGCCATAAATTAAAATATTATCAGGAAAAAAGAAAATTATGCAAATTAAGACTCAGTTTAAATTAATTTATTCAAAGTTTCCTTTTTTTATTTTAGGCAATGAAAAAAGGACACAATTACAATATCCAACAGCAACAGATACTAGTAAAAAGGCAGCAGCATTTAACCTTTAAGTATGGAGGTGAGGGTAAATTTGACACCATCTTTAAAGTTTTTTGATTTGCTCTTTTCTCTTGCAATTTATAAAGCTCATTCTTCTGGTATCTTCATTAATTGTGATTGCTAGTATTTAGGTGAATTTTGGCTGTTGCACGTAAAGCAAGTGGCGAGAAATTCTGTTTCTGGTGTAAAAATTACCACTCGTCCGCATTTGCGTCACATTATCTTGGAACATTTATATTATACATCAATTTTTTATAAATATTTATAATTAAAAAAAGGTCTAGAGGAGACGTTCTAAAAAGATGGGAAGGCAATTAGTTCTACCCCATCTACAAAGACGTCAACATAATCAAAGAATGCCTTGGGCACTACGAACAACAATTGGAAACAGAGTAAGACAAGACTCCGTAGCTCCCCCTCCAATAGAGTAAATTTCTGTTGTTAGAAAAATATGCTAAATATGTCCTAGTAGGCTAAAGCATAAAACTGCATTGTGAGAAACCGATGTGCATGGGATGCGGCAAACACATATGCGTAAAGTGCGCAATATGATGAATAAAATTACTCTTACTTTTTTTCTTTATTTTTTCATTTGTCCAAGTTCACTTGGACAATAACTAAGATTTATAATTAATTTTAATTATTTAATGAATTTATGTGTATGATAAATTAATTTCTTTAATGTTTATTTAGCTCTAAGAAAACAATTAAATTGTAGCTTAGAAACGTAAGAAACTAAGAGGCAAGATAACTGGATTTAACGCTTCTCAATTTCTCACAAAACCCTCAGCTACTTGTCAAAAGTTTTATTATTAACCTTGTTCATTATTATTGAACACTTAAGGAGCCCACAAGGCACTCCTTTTTTCTCTCCCTTATTTTATATAAATTTTAATTTTAAATTAAATTAAATGAAACTTAATAAATAAAACTAAATTAATTTTAAATCTTAATTTAAATCAAATTATTTTAAACCCAATTAACTTGAAATGAAACTAAAAATAATTTTTATGTATTTTTTTCAGTTGAAAATTTTTTTTTTTTTTTTTTGGAATTAAGAATATGTAGTTTTGAAATAAAGGACTTTTTTTAATATAATCAAAATTTTTATTTTTGTTATTAAATATTTTTAGTTAAAAATATCGTGTATTATTAAAAAAAAACAAATACTTATAAAAAAAATGGGTTTTTATCATAAATTTCTTGTAAAATTAAAAGGGATAACGTGGTGTCAATGACTACGCTAAATAATTTCAATGTTAAAATAAAGTGAATAAGTTCCTTATTTAATTTTTTGCAGAGGCTTTCACAGAATTTTATTAGACATTTTACCTTTCAATGCCTCATATAAAAAAAAAATTTGGTCGTAAAGTGTCACACATTTTTAAAAATAGTAGAGTGTTTGGTATGCAAAAATAAAAATCAATGTTTGTGATAAATTTTCCATAAAAAAGAACGAAAAGAAAATTTTATTTCAAGTAAGGGTGTTTGAAAAAAAAAAATTTGAATGTTTCTAAATATATTTGGGTTTAAATTGTTTTTATTTTTTGTAAGCAGCAAAGTGACCAAAATTTATTTTCGTTAAAGAAATATTAAAGTTTTCTATCTTTATTTAAATCTAAATTAAAAATAAAATTGAAAATTTTAAAATTAAATTGCAAAAAGTATTATTTATGTCAATTTCTGTTACTTATTTCTAGACACTCTTATCCTTGAGTTTAATTGGATTCAATAAATGTTGTACATTTCCTTTCTCTGAATAAAAAAAAAAAATAGAGGCTGATTACTTCGTTTTGCTCTCTCTTGTAAAACAACAAAAAATTTCACCTTCCCACTTAACCTATTTTGATTTGCATTAAATTTTTTTTACTTCTTTATGCTTATTTTCTCTGAGTTTTTTATACCTATTTCCATTTGATTGCATATTATTAAGTACGTAAAATTGAATTTGCTTTTAACCTTATTTCCGTTTTATTACCAAGTTTTTAATGTATTTTTTTTATTGCTACAGTTTCACTTCTACTTGTGTTACATTTTTTTCAGGCGCCCAGCTTCACTATTAAACTGTAATGGCACCCTGGCTGTACTGCACCCTGTAGAGTGAAGGTTTGTAATAAAATGTTTGTAGTGGCGGCAAACCCATAGTTGCACACAACTTGTATATTTTTGTTGTTAATGATAAACTGTGTAAAATTGCGACATGTTTTTTTATTGTCACACAAACATGTAACAAAAAATATCTTATACTTGATGTTCTGCTATACTCATCCACACCTTTTACTTACTACACACGCATTGAATCAATCTACTGTATCTGTGTTAATTTTTATTCATTTCTTTTTTTTTTTTTATTGTTCACATCACAAATATACGACGCACATAGTTGTAGTCGGCAGACTCTGTGAAGTTCCTTATATTCTTTTGTTTTATGCATCACCATTGTTGTATAATTCAATTGAAGTTCTTTTGTTTTCCATTTGTGTTTTAGTAGTGCGCACAATGTCAAAAAGTTTCATTTTTGTATTTGATGCACTCTATAAATTCTTTGACTGAACAAACTTCAAACAATATCAAATTTCCTGAGTAAATTTGAGAAAATATTTTTTGCTTTTGGCTAAATAAAAAATATCTAAATTAAAGAAGTTAATTATGACTTTTTACAGTTTCAATAAATATCTACTTGAAGAACTTAAGATTTGCTTCCATCACCTTTTATGCACTGTATAATCACTTAATTTGATATAGACTTAAGTTGCTTTTGATAGAGTAACGCTATCCTAAGACCATTTTTATGGTGTTGCAATTCAAAGTGTTTTGGTATACAATTATTAAAATCGTATTATGAAGTTGAGCATCAGCTGATAAAAGCTGTCACATAAGTATAATTTGTCACTGCTTATACCCTTACCAAATATAATTCATTGATTCCTCTAGGCATTAAGCTAAAATATTAAGATTTTTTAGCTTTCAAAAATTCCCAAAAAAAACAGACTCTTTACTACCGTGTGTCATGGATCTTTTCACTCACTTAATAATTCTGCAAATCATATTGGTGCTTGTTTATAAACATGACTTGTGTGAAATGACTTAAGTGAAAATCAAAAAATATTTTTGTGGCAATAAGGAAAAAACGTTAAAGTCTTATCAAGTCGCTTTAGAAGACTACAACTTTAGGAGCCCTAAAAGTTTTTCTTTAAAATTATTTTGATCCTAGGCTAATGTATGTTTTTATTTGTGAAATATATCGTGTCACCATCCCTGAATTACAATAATCAAGATATTCAGTTAATTTTGACAACATTTTAATATTTTTCTTAAGTGAACTTAAGCAGTTTTTCCGTATTACTAGAGATTTATTTCTAAAAAATGTTATCTATTAGATGTACAACTTTGCTTGCGCCGTTTTTCTTCCGAAATTCGAGGCTTTATTGTAATAAACTGGTTATATATCAAAGTATTGTCCATCGCTGGCCACTATTTTCTCCCATATTTCGGGCAGCGTACTAATCCCGCGTTGAAAAACTGATCATCCTTTGAAGCAAGCCACGAATCGATCCAATTTTTTACTTCTTCATAAGACCGGAAGTGCTGGTCAGCCAGGCCGTGTGCCATTGATCGAAAAAAGTGATAGTCTAAGGGAGCAACGTCTGGAGAATACGGCGGGTGGGGTAGGTCTTTCCATTTCAACGTTAAGATTTTTTAGCTTTCAAAAATTCCCAAAAAAAACAGACTCTTTACTACCGTGTGTCATGGATCTTTTCACTCACTTAATAATTCTGCAAATCATATTGGTGCTTGTTTATAAACATGGCTTGTGTGAAATGACTTAAGTGAAAATCAAAAAATTTTTTTGTGGCAATAAGGAAAAAACGTTAAAGTCTTATCAAGTCGCTTTAGAAGACTACAACTTTAGGAGCCCTAAAAGTTTTTCTTTAAAATTATTTCGATCCTAGGCTAATGCATGTTTTTATTTGTGAAATATATCGTGTCACCATCCCTGAATTACAATAATCAAGATATTCAGTTAATTTTGACAACATTTTAATTTTTTTCTTAAGTGAACTTAAGCAGTTTTTCCGTATTACTAGAGATTTATTTCTAAAAAATGTTATCTATTAGATGTACAACTTTGGTTCCGCCGTTTTTCTTCCGAAATTCGAGGCTTTATTGTAATAAACTGGTTATATATCAAAGTATTGTACATCGCTGGTAACTATTTTCTCCCATCTTTCGGGCAGCGTACGAATCCCGCGTTGCAAAAACTGATCATCTTTTGAATCGATCCAATTTTCTACTTCTTTATAAGACCGGAAGTGCTGGTCAGCCAGGCCGTGTGCCATTGATCGAAACAAGTGGTAGTCTAAGGGAGCAACGTCTGGAGAATACGGCGGGTGGGGTAGGACTTCCCATTTCAACGTTTCCAAATATGTCTTGACCACTTTCGCAACATGGGGTCGAATATTGTCGTGCTGTAAAATCACTTTATCATGTCTCTCGTTGTATTGCGGCCGTTTGTCTTTTAATGCTCTGCTCAAACGCATTAATTGTGTTCAATAACGTTCGCCTGTGATTGTTTCATAATACATTATGCCCAGCTAGTTCCACCAAATAACCTTTAAACAGTGAATATTCGGTTTGGCCATCGACGTGAAAGGAAGGGCGGGATATTCCCATGATTTTCTGCGCTTGGGATTATCGTAATGAACCCATTTTTCGTCCCCAGTCACAACGCCTTCCGTCTTTGCCTTGCAAGCATTTGTTCACAAGCAAGCAAACGCCGTTCAACATCTCTCGGCTTCATCTGGTACGGTACCCAATTTCCTTGTTTCTGAATTATTCCCATGTCTTTAAGTCGTTTTGAAATGGCTTGTTGCGTTACTCCCAATGATCCTGCCAATTCTGGTTGCGTTTGACACAAGTCTTGATCAAGTAATCCCTTCAATTCTACATCTTCGAAAACCTTTTCTCTTCCACCGCCATGTCGGCCTTCGACGTCAAAATCACCGTTCTTGAAGCGTTGAAACCACATTCGGCAAATGACGAGAATTTGGCTCCTAAGCTGACATGTTTAATCGAGAATAACTTAATGATGCAGACACAAATCGACTAATATTTCCAAGGCGTTATGTTTACAAATACCTAAGCTTATTGTATGACATCTACGATCTATTTATTTCGACTACCATTTACCGCTACAGCCATCTATGGGAAAACGGCGGAAGCAAAGTTTCACTCCTAATAATTGAGTAAGTTTTCATTGAAATATAAATTGTAATAACATCTAGGCAATAATACTAAACCTAACCTCCTTCTAAAGTCGACTTAAGCTTACAAAATTATAATTCTTTTTTTTTTCTTCTCTCTGTCTTTTCTTTTTTCAGTTTGTTTCATACGCACATTAAGTACGAATGCCAATTGATAGTGTTTCAAGTGGAAAACGTAATTCAATCGTGTTGAAAACTGAATTTTTACATGCTGTATTTGCCGCCTTTTGTTGTGTTCAAAACAATAAAAATACAAAACAGAAAAAAAAAGAAAATACAAAACAAAATGGTGGAAAATCTTAATGTAATCAATGTGTTAATTTACGTAATTCCATCAATTTAATTGAAAAAGATAAATTGATATTAAGTTGCATTAATATTGAGTGAAATTAAAATAAATGATACAAAAATAGACTTGATACATTTCAGGTAAGAAACAAAGTATTTAACTTGAATAAATAATGGGATAGATTTCTTTATATATATATATTTTTTGTGAACTATTTGTTATACTTTATTGCATGTTTTGGTATATATTTATACTTTGCGCTTTTTAGCTTTTTTATTGGGTTGTTCGGAAAGTATTTTTTTTTTTTTTTTTTTTTTGGAAAATGAAAGACAACTTTCTTTCAAGTGGTCATAAACAGTTGAATTCGATATAGTTAGCCTCTCACTGATCTCACATGTTGTCACTCGCCGATTTGCTCCAAAAAGCGTTGCCATTTTAGCCTTTTTACGGCTACATTTAGTCATTTTCTCGCATTTAGCCTCAAAATTAATGATTTAGTCTCTAGCTTTGTTTCCAGCCTTTTTTGTAAAAATTAAAACAAATTATACATAAACAAACTGAGACTGAAACCAAATTAGCTAAAGTAATATTTGCCATAAGACTTAGATATGCAAATTGATAAATTGGTCGAACGACGGTAATTTAATAAGTAAAAAAAGTATTTGGCTTTTTTAATTTATTCCATTTAGAATTTAGTTACCTGTACTACACTTTAAAAATGCTGAGGTTGCTCGCTTTTGAGTGCTATAAAGCAAGCGAAATATCAGAATTTAATCGCATTAAAAATCACAAAATAAATTATTAATTAAAGGAACTTTAAATATTATTTTTTAACATTAAAGTTGAAAAATAATTGAATTCGCTTATAAGTATTTAAAGTCATGTGTAAAATGACATTATTTTCTTTAGTTTTTAGGGGTTTTATAAAAATTATAACTAAGATTCTTAATGTGATAAAGATTTAAGAAATTTTTAATTTTATTTAGCTTATTTTTTCAGCGTGATTTAGCTTATATGCTCCTGGCAACGTTGGAACCCACTAATTCCTTTATCAGCTTTAACCGGATGTCCAGAACGTACTAGCTTGACATCAGAATTGCCGGAGCGAAAAATTGCGAAACAAGTTCTTTTAATACATCTTCCTCATATACATCGGGTAATTTTTTCTTCCTTGAAGAGCATTTTTTTTATCTTTTACAAAAGAAAAAAAAAATATATAAAATATTACGTAAATGCTGCGTATAATTAATTGAATTAAGCTTTACGTACATTTATGCAACTTAAATAAGAAGTTGGGTTAAAAAAAATTTAAAATTTTTAATAATTTAATATTATTTAAAATGCAGAAAAATTGATATCAACCCACAATAATTTTCGAAAAAAAATCCTTTCTATTCACCAGCACAATCTGTGTTACCAGCTTTGGGATGCTCTGTTTTGTTAATGTTAAGTTTTTGACTCACATACAATTCGAAATTGAATACGGAAATTATTTAACTAACTCAATAATATACAGTTTTTATTCATTAACATTTTTCTTATCATTAGCAAGTTTCTAAATAAAAAATAGTAATTAAAAATAACAACTACAATTTCAATGAAATTGAAAATCAATTTCGTCTTCATAAAAAATTTTACTATATTTGATAAGCAATTTAATAATCAGGAAAATTTTACTGAAAATTTAAATCAGTTTTAATAATTTTTTTTTTACAGAAAATGAAAATCAGTTTCAATAAAATTTTACTAGAAATAAAACTGATTTTAATTACCAGTAAAATTTTGCTGAGTTTATTTTCAGTAACCAGTAAAATTTTACTGAAAATTAAAATCAATTTTATTTAGAGTAAAATTTTATTGAAAATAAGCTCAGTTATTTATTTTCAGTAACCAGTAAAGTTTTGCTGATAGTAAAAATTAAAATTTATTATCATTAAAATTTTAATGATTAATAATTTTTTTTTAGTGAATAGTAAAAATGTATTAGTTACTGAAACCCTTAATGCAATATATGTGTAATATAGTATACTCATGTATGATCTTTGGTTACAGGTCTATATTGCATCCTTACTAGATAAATCATTTAAATAAAAATGAATGGCCCAATATGTTGCTAAGCTCCAAATTCTAGAACGACGTGATCAATTCAGCTAAATAACTTTAATTTGCATATATGTGTTAAAGTACACCCAAAGTAAAAATTGTAAGAAATATAAAACAAAAAACATACACTTCTTGAGGGTCGCCACTCCCACTTCTCAAAAAAACAAGTTAAATAGTTTTTTTTAATAATTTAAATGTTATTTTTGAATTGAATTCTTTAAAATGTAATACACAGTCCGAAACAAATTCGGTGGTGACAACTGAATTTGTTGCTAGTCAAAAGTTTAGCGATAACTGGACTAAAATTCAGTTATACAGTGCAAAATTTGGTTTATTATCATCGAATTTATATTATTTCAACTGACTGGTAACAAATTCAATTACTACAACCGAAGTGGTTTTCAGTGTATAGGTTTTTGAATAGTTAAGAAATAAATCTATTTTTTGGGAATCATAATAAAATCATGTACTCACAAAGATATGGCTTCTATTATATGAGCTTGCAAGTCGAAAACCTGACGCTATAACTTAATCACTTTGTACTCTCAATTATAATTATAATTATATTTTTTAGTTTTTACTTACAGTCAATGACAATTATTTTAATCTCAAATGCTTTCTGTGCAATTTTTAAAATAAAATATATTTATGCAGACCCTTTATAATTAATATCAGCTTCAGAATTGATTTTAACATTAAAAATTAAATTTTAATTTGTAATGCCTTCCAAAATACGAGTACATGTGCATTTGCTTGTATGTATTTAGGAGTTGTAAGCTATTGCTGCAATATTTAACATTTTTATCTTTTGCTATTAAAGTTTTATGAAAGACATCCACGAAACGTTTTAGCGATTATCCTCATGTTTCCTTATGTTCAAATGATTTTACTATTTGAATAGTTTTTTTTTCAAGTATTTTCCTACTCACTGCATATAAATATGCACATGCAGTCTTATTACTTAAACATCTACATGCATAGACATACTCGTACCAGTAAATACAAAACTCATAGTTCATACTGCCAACCATTTCAATATTTTCATGTGACTATGATTGTTTTTTGTTTTTATCTTGCTTTCGCAACCAGTCAAAACTAAATGCAACATTTTACGAATTTATCTTCATTTTTGAATATTTTTCTCTATAAGGATGTGCAACCAACATGAGTTTATTATTATTTCTTTCAAACTTGCTTGGAAAACGAAAAAAAAAATATAGATGCTATAGCCCTAATAAGGCTAATATAAACTAAGCGTTACTGGGTAACATGCTTTAAAATGCAGCTGTTAGAACGTATGAGAGGTTAAATGAGAAAAAAATTTGCAAGACACACATGGATGTTGTGGTCATTTATATGTAAAAGGAAAATTATGTACTAAACGGCTGCACAAACAGTCTTGAAAGCCACACATAATTATAAACATGTGGAATATTTTACAAAAAAAGTGCTGTAAGCTATTTCTTTACTACGTACATATCGCTTGTTTACTTCAATAGAGTCATAATTAAAAAATTATTTTACTGAAGATCCATTTAAAGCTTTCATTTTGCTGCATTTGTTATGGGTAAATTTTGAATATTTAATTTTCATTAAAAGAGCGTTAAGAATACTTTTTGTAGAATGTAAGGTGAGTTATTGAAAAAAAAATATTTTTTTTTGAGTTATGACACTATTTTAGTAAATGAGCTGTATATAATAACTTAGGTGCTGCTTACTTGTTTTGATTATAAATTTTGATAGGCAAAATAAAAAGTTGATTTAAAAATTTATTTTCCATTAATAAGATTTCAATAAAACTTTTAAGGATAAACAGAAGTAACTAGAATGTTGAAGACTAGAAATCATTTAGTGCTTGATCGAAATAAATATAAAAATTAATATTGAAATGTTATTCTGCCATTGGTGTTTTCAAAATTCTACAGATTGAGTTTTAAACAACAACACATAATCAAAAATCTACCAAATTTGTCTTATTTAAAATGTAAACGAATAATAGCGTTCGATTAATGGGCCATACTTTTGCGATACATTTTCAATTGTAGCCTAAATCAATTTAATTATAATTTGCAAAAAAAATTATAAAAATTCGCATATAGTTTTAGGCCAACTTAAAGCGTTACCCTTTTCTGTTAAGTACAGCATTCCAAAATCCAACTAAATTCTAGCACCATACCGCACCCCTGGCCATTGCATCCATGATTATGCAGTTTGTAAATTTATTTTTTTCTTGGAACTTTTTATTTGTTATTGTTGTTGTTTGCAATGAAGCTGCTTATGTGATGACGTTGACTGGTTGGTTCATGCATTCATTGCTAAACTAAGCATATCGACACCAATAAATCATGCAATAATGTTATTCTGCTGCCATTGAGTAAAACTCTTACCGCATACCAAAACAAGATGCGAAAAAAAGTAAAAAAAAAACCTAGAACTGCTGCATCAAATGGCAGCAGTTTTATCATCTTCATTTTTAGTTAGATTTTCTCTAGTGCACATGATTTTTTCAGCGCTATATTTAAGTATATTCGTATAAATATGTGAGAGTGGAAGGATATGTCAAGCTACTTTTTAGATATTCCATTTTTTTGTTACTCTTCCATTTTTATATAAAACAGTTTTTCTTTTTTTCAGGATATTATAGAAAACAGATACTTGCACCCTCCTACTTTTTACTAATGCTGGCATACAAGTCAGTTTGGGTTGCTTGAACAACTTTGCAACTGTAGACATTTTTATTTATCGTGAGCAGCAACAAAAATTTTTTATAGATTTTTAATAAAAGGAAAAATAAATTATTTTAAAAGAAAACATATTGATAGATGATATTTTAAAATGATGTTTACACATACATAAAATTTAAGCGAAATGGATGATACCCAAGTTAAAAGTGTTTTTTTTTTCACATCTAAAAACAAAACAAAAGGAAACAAAAGCCATTTATATAAATGTGTTTCTTACACTCCAACCTTTCAATTAAACACAAGGAATGTGTCTAAGCTATTAAAAAGTACGCTTTCAATTTGTCACGTTGCTTACCTTAGGCTGCCTTTTAATTATCTCTTTGGAAA
This sequence comes from Thelaira solivaga, assembly GCA_947397855.1. NCBI lineage: Eukaryota > Metazoa > Arthropoda > Insecta > Diptera > Tachinidae > Thelaira > Thelaira solivaga. The sequence goes on from OX377610.1 coordinate 40,404,348, forward strand.
AAAAAATAAACACAACAAGCACCCACCTAAAAGTTTCTATTCTTTTTCATCTTGACTGTTAGCAACACTAAGAAAAGTATTGTATTCTAAAAGTAAAGTAACTTTTTTTGCCCTTTTTGGTTACATGTAAATTATAAAAAAAAATTATACTAGTCTGACTTTCTAAACGCATAATTACAATGTATCAATACAGTATTAATACCCAGTTGATACATTAGCCCTATTCACAATCTTGTGCATTCGAGATTGCAAATTTGTGAAATTGTAAATATTTCCCATCAATTGTGAACGGCGTTTTTAATTTAGTTTGCAAACTTGGTGGAAAACACAAAATTCACAGCTGATTGGTAAAAAAGAGAATTTTTTGATTTCAATAATAATTATGTTTAAAAAAAAGTTTTAAAGAACGTGTCGTCGAGGGTTTTCCAGCTACGTACCTTAATCAGATATTTGGCGGAATAATGTTTTGACAACAATGGACGAGGATAGATTCCGGCATATGCTAAGAGTTGATAGAAAACAACACGATGTGGAATTTAACAATTCAAGCGATTTTCTATCGAGATGCAACTAGCAATAGTACTTTTCCGGCTGGAATCATCAAGAGAAAGCGTATGCCTGAGAAAAATTTCAACTATTTTTGGAGTAGGCGATGGTGGAACTATATCCATAATAACGCAGCGAATTTTTAAAGTTTTCTTGCGCTTAAAAGATGAATATATTTACTGACCCGATGAGACTGAACGGTCCCAAATCGTATCGGATACATTTAACGAGCTTACTTTCTGCATTGGGTATATTCATGGAACTGAGATTAAATTGGCAGAGTCGCCAATTGAATATCATACCTCATATTTTTCCAGAAATCACATATATTCAATAAAAACACAAGTAAAATTCGACATGTAGTAGTTGGTCAACCTGGAAGCTGGCATGATGCCCGAATATATAGAAATAGCTCCTTATTTAAACAAAAGGAGAAGTATTTATCTTCACAACAATGGATAGCTGGAGATTCAGCATACCCTTTATCAGGAACATTAATTACCCCTTACAGAAACAAGGCTCGAGATCTTGACAAAAACGCTCAAATTGCTTTTAATTTACGACATAGCAAATACCAAGTTAGAGTAGAGCATTGTTTTGGACTTTTAAAAGAAAGATTTTGAAGTCTTACATAGCTAAGAATACGTCTTGCTAATAAGAAAAGTCATAAATTATGTTGCGTCTGGTTCCTTGTTTGCTGTATTCTCCATAACATTTTAACCGACAATTGTTCAAGATCGAATGAAACCAATTTATTTCAGACAACCGCTGCAGAAGATTCTACTGAATCTGAAGACGATTTACCAAGTAATTCTGGTAAAATTAAAAGACAAGCCATATATTCACTGATGTTTTCTTAAAAATAATTTTAATTAATTTTTTTTTACGTTTTCACTTCAATTAAAAAAAATAATAAAATTCAGGTACAAAATGTACTTACATACTAGAGCACAGAAAATCAAATTCATTTGTAAAATATAACTAAAAATTTAATTAAACGTAAAAAGACACTGGGGTCACTCATTTCCAAAATTTTTGTTTTATGTGGACAAGCAAATTATGATTCTAGGTATAGAAAAATATATATATACAAAAAATCACTTTACAATATTAATCTGGATTTGCTTGTGCACATAAAAAAACATATTAACCATTTATAATATTAAATATATATAAAAAACAGTATTTTTGTGATTGGCACTTATACTTCATTTCAATCTCAAATTTTTTAATGCGTTCATCTTTTTCTATCTGCAAAATTTTTAATCTTTCTTCTCTCTACAACTGCAACACTTTAATATCCATTTCACGATTTATTTTTTCTTCCTTCAGCAAGTTCTTTTTCATGCCTTTCTTTTTCCATTCTATTTTAATTTTAAACATTTCGGTGAGCAGCTGATGATTTAAGAGCATTTTTTTTTAATTTCTCAGCAAAGTCCTTGGCATTTTTACTAACATTCGTCGATGCACTTTGCGTAAGATCAACTGATGGCTGCGTTGTCAAATATTTTTCTGGCTGGAGGCGAAATTCTGACTTCTTCTTCTGCACCATAATCAGATTCAATTGTATCAACAAATAAAGACGACACCAACATGGATTCGTTTATAGAGTCGTCCATTTCTATCATATCACCACTGTCAATTACCGCGACGTCGCCATTTAGATTTTTTTCGCCGAAAATTTCATTGAGCTGCTTATAGTAGGGGCACATTTGTAGCACTTTGCCTGAAATTTAATTAATTTTTTTACCACTTCTCTATATTTTAATGAAATTTACTTGCCTTCAACGCTCGAAATTCCCGCATCCGTACCAAGGAGCCCAGCACCCGTTGATTGACGCCAATCGTTGGCTTTTTTGAAGTAAGCCTTTAAATGTCTTATTTTCCACCGAATTAGCTACCATGTTGCACAAATACTGCTTCTTTCTATTAATTTTTTATAAAATATATGCGCCGTTGGGGCCTATTAAATGTAGAATGCGTAAATAAAATCTTTAACAACAGCTAGCCGGTCACAGCGGAGCACTTGTAGCAGACGCTTTGCTATAAAGCCACCTATGGTTTTACTTACCTCTATTTACGAAGCTTCCTGAAGAAAGTCAAGTATTTTCTTAATTTCCTCCTCCGTCCATTTTTTATTTGGTTTTAACCTTTGTATACGTTTTTTGATTGTTTTATTTTCCATATTTTATTTTGTTTGTTTAGTTTTTCTTATGTCAGCTGTCAGCTTGTAAATAAGTGTTGCATTTGTTGAGTAAATATAAACTATGGGTTTTATATGTAGCTTATTTGCAAATTTGACGCAAGTGCATTTGCATATATTTTGTTAGTGTAGAGTAAAAATATACTACAACATTTTGCAAATGCTATGATGCAAGACCATTTGCACAAGATCGTGAGTAGGGCTATTGTGTAGTTACTTTTCTAATACTTTGCATACTGATATTTTGCAACTCCGACATCGTTTAGCAACACTTGCATGTATTGCATTATTAATTATAAAGCGAACAATGGCATAAAAGAACATTTTATTGAAAAATATTTTAGATTTATGCAAACAAGGAAGCTTCACGTAGTTGCTGCCTTCCCCGCTTATAAATATATACAACCATAAATTTTCACTCTTCTGCCATCAAACCCCATTTTTTAATAGTGTTATTAAGAATTCAATGATTTTCAAACACGTCCGATAACTAATTATTTAACACTTGATCCAGTTTGTTTGTGTTAGCTAAAGAGGGAATGACAAAAAATATTGTATTTACACTCTATTGCACTAAGAGATTAATATTATTGACTAATATTTTCAGGATTTGTTGTATATAAAAAAAAATTACAATAAAAACAAGTTAAATTCGGCAGTGCCGAGTCTTATATACCCTTCACTGTGTTAGCGAAATATTAATATTTTTCACTTTCCACATTCTTTTATAATATCAAAACTATAGAAAAAATTAAATGAGTGATGATAAATATGCCACGTTAAATATGCTTTAACGTACCCCATTATGTGTTTTAGTATTTGTAAATATATTTTCAGTATTAATGGCATATTTATCAAATACGTCTTACGTCATTAAATATTATTATCTATATTTGTAACCTACCAACCAAATATTCAGATATTACTTTGGATATTTAAAAATTTTTTGAAATTTTCATATACTCCAGTAGTGTTGTTGTCAAGGATTTTGGCACTTTCGGTTTTGCATCATAAAATAAAAACTACGAATTTTTCAGAAAATGTTAAAACAGTATGTCTTAACAGGGTATAATATTTTGTAAAACCCGTTCTCATAGCACAATACATTTCTTTTTTTGCGAAATTGCTTTTCCATACATATATTTATAAATAAATTTTTATAGTTATGTGTCCATTTTTTACTGTAATAAAAAATTTAAAGTTAAATAAGGGAATATTTAAATATTTAAAAACTGCTTACTTATTTTGCATCTAAATTTTTTTAGATGCCTTGCTTGTTTTTTCTTGCGTATTAAATGCAATAGTGTTGCAAATGGGAGCAAAATGCATTGTAAACATTTTCATAGGAATACGCTGCCACGTATTACTACAAAGCAACATCCGTTTAGGAAATCAGCCCTACATATAAAAATAATTTGTATATCTCTTATCTAAAATGATTATTATATATATTAGTAGATATACTTGAGATCCCGTTTAAGGGACTGTGTATAATAAACTTATTCATCTCTATTTGTTTATTTATAGTATTAAGTGTATATAAATTTTGCTTAAATAAACGTTAAAAAAAAGTATTGTATTCGATTGTACCATGTATTACACTAGCCAGTGTAATACCGTCATATTTTTGGATTTGACGGTATTATTATTTTCAAAATCTCACTTCTATTTGTTTAACAGTTCTAGTTTTTGCAAATTTTTTTAAGCTACCCGTACATAAGATGACAGTGCATTTTATGTTAGTTTAAAGAGAAAAATATTTCATAAATAGTTAAATTTGGCTATGTCGAGTCTTAATTTTAATGCCAGCCGTTCTTTTTAAATATTTAACAAAACTAAAAAATTAATAATTAAATTATTGCTGAAAATAATTTTCTTGAAGCAAGTATCGTATCTACTTCGTATACGTGACAGCATTTTTGCCAACAATATTTTTAAACTGAAGTCAGTTGTGTTTTGTCTTTCGTAATGAGTTTTCAGACTTAAGATCGTCACTCAGCAATGTTTTTAAAAGAAAAAATAACTTCGATATATTTTATAATTTTGTGTATATTTTTAATCTGATTTAAAATATCAACTTCCGTTTTTTAGATATTTGTCATTTCCTGGAAATCATTCAATGACAACAAGTATGTCCAAATTAGCCCGTAATATCAGAATCAACCATGTTCTTTTGAAATCGACATTCCAGTAGTTTTCATCCCCACTAATCCATGGAACCGCACTATCTCCCTCTCTATACATTTCTTAAGAAAAAAAATTAAAACTTAAAGAGTTCGTGTTCACCTGTGTCATTTATATTTAGTTACACAATTATTATTTATAATTTCCATTTAATTATATCCTGTAATTCAAAGTCATTTCTTTATTTAGTATTTATTGCACTCATTTTAATTTTCTTAAATCATCATCCATTTTTCTACTTGTCCACCAATCAAATTCTCTTGTAATAAAAAATTATGGAAGCTCATATGGATTTGGTTTTGTTTTAGTTTACTAAAAATTAACTGTTTATTAAACATACTAATAATGTAGCCATTGTATCAGAAACAAAAAACAACAACAAAATTTCCCAAAAATGTCTCTCTATTTCAGAATATAACAAAACAACAGAAAAATATATGTACCTGTAGGCATGAGTTGTAGCTCTATAACAGTGGTCGTCGTCCCATAGCACAATTGTGCTAAAGCAATCACACGTATACTCTTACGCTCTTGTATTCAGTCGTGGTTTAGGTACCGATGGCTACACATGTGCGGATGCTTACGAATTTTTGTTTTAGTTTTTTTCTCTTTTTTCAGTAATCCTTGTCCAGCGAACATTTTGAAAACATAATGATATGTGAAAAATATTTCATGATAAATAATGCATTTGGTAACATGCAATGTATTCTATGTTACCAAATGTTCAAAGAAAATAGGGAATATGTTATTAAAAGACATTACGATTCTTTTCATAGTGACATGAAAAGTTTCGAAGACAAGAAAAGAAAGGACAATTTAGACATGGTAAAAAACATTTATGTAGAAAAAATTAAAGAATGGCTACTTGTTGTTGATGAAAACAATGCAAGGGCAGAAAAAAATACAAAAAAAATACTTATCTGTTTTATTGACAAATGGTAAAATATTTCTTAAATAAATTATATTGGAAATGCTTCATTTTGCGTTTGCTGGGTAATTCTCTCACTAATACAAGCTCATTTTTAGTTTTGACGACCACTGCTCTATAATATAGAGTCTATATGCAAAGAAACTATACTAAAGCTCTCTGCGAGAGAGAGAGAAAGCACATACATAATTGATATATCACATAAAGAGAGAGAGGGAGAGAAAGAGATCTCCCACCAACAAATGAGTTGAAACAAACACACAAAAAAGAAAAAAATCATGCAAAAATGGTTTTTCATTACAAACAAAAAAATTTAATTAAATCTATGAGTGGTTTTGTATATTTTTGCACTTGTGGTCAATCACATTTGTTTGTATGCAGTTAGAAATTATGATAAAATTTTAAGACAGAAATAGGTCTTCCAATAAAATTTTTAAATAAAAAGAAGTTAAATTCGGCTAAGCCGAGTTATGGTGGAATTAGTAAAATCGTATCGTCTTGTTGTAGAAAAATCGTATCGTACAGCTTCCGGGCGTAGTTACTAAAAAAGTTTCAACGCAGTCAAACGTGTCAGCTGTTAATGTCTTGTAAACATTTTTATAAGCTAATAAGCAATAACAAAATTAAAAATGCATTCCATTAATTCTATGTTTATTCATATATGTGAAATGTATATATAAAGCTAGAAAACAAAATAAGTAGCAACGAAGATGGCAGGTATATTTAATTAATAAAAATTGGGCACAACTTGGATATTTCCAAAAAAAAGCTTATGAGCTATGTGTGGCTTTAGAAATTGCATCATTTCAAAAAGATGCCATGTTGATCTCGTCGACGCACCACTTCCAGATGGCTCGATGGTTTGTCGACACCGGATCATTGCTCTTCTGCCAAAAACGCATTTATTTTTACAGAAAAATTTCTATACACTACTTTTATTAAATTTTTCACTATACACACCTGTTGTACCCAATATTTTGCCAAATTGCTTTCTTCTTATCTGGGAACTTATAATATAGGTTGGCTTTATTGCAAATATCTTAATTTTCTTGTATTGAATAAATAAGTTTATCGTCGTCCATTTTTATTTTGTTTTTTTAAATACAATAGATTTCTTTTTGTTTAACTCGTTTTTTTTTTTTTGGCAGTTTGACGTTAGTAACGTAAAAATCTATTTTCTGTAGATTTCTACGTTGAAAACGTTGGCACTACATTGTCTATAAGCACTAACATGGTTTATGTATGTGACGGATTTTTTCAGCTGATCCGCAACCTTATGATACGATTTTACTAATTCCACCATTAGTGAACTATTCATAATTTTCTCTTTCCACAGTCGTCTTAAATATTAAAAAAAAATATACAAAAAATTATATAATTGGATCGGCCATTATTTATTTATTATTGGAGCGAAATATCGATATAAAAATAAATTTTTATAATACGACCTTAATCTTAATAAAGTAGCCGTTTCAACAAAAAATAAAAAAATTATATAAAAATAAAGTAAGAAAGAACATATATTTATTAAAAAATTTCCTTTGAATACCTATTGTTTATTTTAGAATTAAAATAAATAAATAATTTCGGTTCAAGAAACTAAAATTAACGAGTTCTGAGAACCTCATTTTTAATAGCAATAAAATATCTCAGACACTCAAAAGGAATGCAAGTTATATATAATTTACTTTTATTTTGCAAGCCATGCAGTCATTTTGAGCGAGTGTAATGGCTCCTCGTGCATCACTCGTGGATTTTCGGTGCCCCAAAAGCGATAGTTTTGCTTGTTCACGAACCCGCTGAGGTGGAAATGTGCCTCGTCGCTCATTACGATTTTAGTCGAAAAATCGTCCACTTCGATTATTCCGCGTTCTTGGGGAGTGTATCGCTTTATGGCTTGTTTACTTGTATGCTACATCTGTCTAGTTCAGAAATGTCAAAACAGATTTGACATTGGCTGCCATTTACAAAAATAAGAGTATCTTCCAATAGGGTGATTTCTTTTCGTTCACCTTGTAGTTTACGCTAATTAGGCAAATAACGCTCCGAAAATATTAAAAAATTAGAGGTAGTTGCACTTCAGAGCTCATAGCTCAGGCATTAACGAACGAATTGGGCTGAGTTTCAATTTGCTATTGAACTTCTACAGGAACTTCCAACAAATCGACATGCTAAATTTAACAGCAGGTCTTCTAGGGACTTCAAAAACTGATTTCAACATACACAATAATAGACGGACAGTTGTAAATCGACTCAGCTACTTATAAGGGTCCGGAATGTATACGAGGGCGGATTGATATTGAAGCTACCTAGCGCTAGATAGCAGCACAAGCACAAACAATTTTTTTTTTAGAAATTGCGATCTGTCAAACGTCTGTTAAAATTTCACCCAAATTCATCGATTAGTTTATTTGTTGTAGTCGTTTGAAGTAAGCAACTTTTGTGTTTCTTGAAAAATGGGAAAATGGCGAGAGACAAAAGAAAAGCTCGATAAACATTACGGTGAGTCTGCTCCGTCAGATTACATGGTAAAATATTGGATTGCTGAATTTAAACGCGGCCGAACAAGCACTGCAACAATACCATCAACAGGAAGACCGAAAGAGGTGGTTACTGGAGAAAATATCAAGAAAATCCTCGATATCGTTATGAATGATCGCCGATTGTTGAAATGGTAAACATATCATATGAACGTGTGTTTAACATTTTGCATATGAAAAAGCTATCGACAACGCACCGGTTCACACAGCGTTAGATACGATGCTAAAATTACGTGAAACACACTTCGAATTGGTTGATCAGCCACCTTTTAGTCCAGATTTAGCTCCTAGTGACTTTTTCTTGTTTCCAAACTTGAAAAAATGGCTCGCAGGAAAAACATTCATCTCAAACGAAGAAGTGATTACTGAAACTAACGCGTATTTTGAGGGGTTCCCAAAATCGTATTATTCGGATGGTATAAAAAAGTTGGAATATCGTCTTACTAATGGTGTTTTCTTTTCTGGCAATAATGTTGCATTTATTTTGATTTTTATACATTTTATGTTCTTTTCCAAATTATATTCTAGACGGTACACGAGCAGTTAGTTCGTTTCTAAACATGTTGCATGAATAAGTGTAATAAATGCTGCATGTTATATTTTTTTTTTCTGTTACTAATAAAATTTATTTTTTCATTTCATTCTGACTAAATAAATTTCTAAAAAACTCCAAAAAAAAAAAAAAAAAAAGACATTTCGCTGATTTTTTCTTGTAAAGTGCCAAAAATGGTGATTTTTTAAAATGTTTGTATGGGGAAGCCCCCAGGGGTGGTCCCAGGGGGTGCGCCACTGGCATAGGTGGGTCGGCCCTCCAAAGTTAGTGGAGGTCAGTCATACATTTTGACTCGATTGAGGCAAAGTGAGATTTTTCAAAATTTTACCCTTCGGGTCAAAAGTCGGGCCATCAAAATACATTGTAGAGTAATGGTTCTTTATAAATATTGACAAGTGGAAAAAAATCTGTTGTTAAGTTTAGTACATCCATGATTTGGCGGAAGGCTTGTAAGCATCACGATAATTTCTATTTTTTATGGTAAACGTTACGGCCATAAACTTTTCAAACCTAGGTAAGTGGTGATATCTAACGTCACATTGTGCTTAGAGGCCTGTTACATGCTCTGATCACCACCACGTCATATAAAACATATGCAATTTGTTGCATATGACGAATATTTTTTTAACTATCACAAAAATGCTCTAGACTGAGCAAAACAAATTTTAAAGCAGGTCTGCAAATTAAATAGCTGATACAAGACCTAAATTTGAACAAAGTTAAACAGCGAATGTTTCGTTTCAGTGATTCAAAGAACTGTTTTTCCAAAATGTAGCTCTATAATTACCGCTCCAATACTATCAGTTTTATTTTGAACCCAACCATATATAACAAATGTCGGTCCTTTTAAATATTATATACATTCCAGTTTTAAAAATGTAGTAAAGTTTTTCATATGTACTCGTATGTTGGCTAAAATAGCCATTTGCTGGGTACATCACTACATAGTATAAAGCAAAGTCGCTTCCCGCGTCTCTCCCTATGTCTGTATGTATGCTTAGATCTTTAAAACTACGCAACGGATTTTGATGCAGTTTTTTTTAAAAGATAGAGTGATTCAAGAGGAAGCTTTATATGTATAATCTTGGAAGGTTTAACGTCACAAATCCGCCCGGCAGGTAGGGCTATAGTCGGTATCTGGCTTATTTGCCTACTACCTGTTTTTACCCGGTCTCGCACGGTTCTTTACTCTATGAGTATGATTTCTTAGTGTAAGAAGATCGAATATATAAAAGTTTTAAGGCAAGACCACGTTTACCGGGTCAACTAGTTTTTAATAAAAATAAGTTCATGGGGTTTTTTTTTTTTTTTGGAATAGCATAATACTTTCAAAAGCACAAGCTCGTCTCGTTAGAGTAAATAAAATCAAATAATGAAAGGAAATTTTTAAAGGTTTGACAGCATTTACATTTTATGTCGTAACATAAATGTTGACAAAAACAAATAATTGTACCGTAACCATAATCACAATTAAGTATTTATAATTTTAATAAAAGCTTACTTTCGATCATAAGAATTTTGCAGACTTACAATTATTTTTAAAATGCTATCTACTTAAGTAGGACCAGGATGATGAGCCATTGTTTTCAAATGATTGATAATTAAAAAAATATAAATAAATAAAATTATTAAACATCTCTCGCACTGATTTTCTGTCAAAAGTCACGCATGCGTGTACAAATTTAATAGCTTTTTTCTTTATTATTATTTTTAAGATTTAACACTACCAAACCGATCAATAAAAATTTAACGAAAAATAATATAAAAAAAAATTTTATTACATTTTTACATGCATGTGTGACTTTTGACCCACCCGGTATTAGACATAACTGTTTTTATTGAAATCAATTTAAAAAGAGTTATCCTTATTGCTTTAAAACATGCTTCAGAACTCCTTTTACTTATTAATGTAAATTATATAAAACTTGCTTTCCTGAAAATTATTAAATACATTCCATGAAGTGTGTGTGTGTGTGTGTTTTTTTCAATTATTCTTTATTGCGTAATAAAATAAAGAATGAATTTAATTTAATGAAATTTTTTTTTAGTTTTCTCAAACTCTTTTCAATTATAATTATTTAACTTTGTGAGACTTGACTACAAATTATCTAGTCATGGTTGAAATAAAAAAAGATAAAGTTTCAAGAAAACACTCAATTTCATTAAACAATTTACTTAAGAAACCCTTTAAAAACTCCAAACTAAATAAATAAGTGTGTATGTATGTAAATGTCGTCATATGATTTTAAAAAACCCTTAACGTGCAAAAATTTTAAAATCTACATTTTGATTAATTATAAATTTACATGTTCATGTGTAAAATTGCTTATTCTCAAAATGAAAATTAACTTTATGATTACACAGGCGTACAATGATTTTAATGCAGCCAAAACTAAAACTGATTTCTACCATATTCGATATCCTGATTCAGACGGCCTACAGTTTTTTAATCCTACGTGTAGTTTTTGAGAAAAAAGAAGAAATTAAGCCATATAATTTGCAATATCTCTAGAGCCAGCTAGTAGTTTCTGAAATATTCACAAAATTTTCTAAAAAAAAACAAATTTTTTCAATAACTTTACAAAACTTTCCTTTTTACAAAATTCATTAAAAATTAAAACTATTTTGAATTTTGTTCTTATCTCATGTTACATTCAAAACGTATAAATTTATTCATAATTTATGGGCAGCATCTGGTACTCTGCGACACAAAATATTTTTATATTTAAAATAACAGAAAAGCACTTGTTAAGAAAATTGTATGTCATAGGGTTTTAGGTGCTACCACTAAATTGTAAACAAATTTAGAACTTATAATTGGATTTTGATGAAATATTGTTTATTTTATTTATATGACATTTAGGTATCAACATTAAGAGAAAAATTTTAAATTTTGTTCATTTTAGATTTTTTTTTTAAAAAATTAAATTTTTTTTGACAAAAATAAGTTTTTTTATCAAACTTTTAGAACATCATCTAAACCATAAAACTGGAAAAAAACATTTATAAGTAAAAAAATTATTTAGAGGTTATGTTATTCATAATTATTCTGCATTTTTGTAAGTTTAATCAAAGAGCTGGTTCTCGAGTTACTGCAAATTTTGTGGTGTAATTTACTCTTTTTTCTATGTACTCGTAATAGCATAAATCGTGAGCCATATATTAGGATTTAAAAAATTAATTTATAGCGATTGGAGCTTACTACGATAAGTATTAAAATTGACCATGAAGGATTGTGTTATTATTGTAAACTAGGCCGGTTGGATGGTTGGTTTACGTGACGGCCTAAACGGCCTTCAATTAGAGTCGCAAGATTCCCTTTTGAAACACCTACTCGTCAAGACCATGTAGCCCTAAGGTGACCTAGATATCCGAGAAGGTTTGCTAACCTTTCTCTCGATATCTCTGGTAGTTCGGTCATCAGATGTGCACCTAGAAATCTGTGCCTCGAGGCCATAAGAGCCGGGCACTAACAGAAAAGGTCTTCTCCCTCTCGGGTAGCTGCGGTAGCTATCGTTGAAGGGCAGTCCCAGCCTGCTGGCATGCTTACCGATCATCCAATGACCAGTTATCACCGCCTCCAGGTCGGAACTCAGATGATTTTTTGTACATCCCATGCGTTCACTGTTCTAGAACTAGATCTTGACACATATTTAATTGTTACAATGGCTGATCTTAGGTAAGTATAACGTCAGCAGTGATGCTAGACATTAAGATGTCTGACATTAAGCATCTAGTCTTTTCTCTGATTATTCTTCTCAAACATTCACTACCACATATGAAGGAGCTGCCATTTTTCAGTTTATAAGCATCAGTGAACCAAGCATCGTCGGCCTATATGTGACTCTAACAGTTCCTCTCAAGAATTAGAACTCTTAATTTACTGTTTGTCTCCAAAAGGTATGTTCTTTTTAGTTAGATACCCTAATATAGGGGTAATGCATAAAGCGGTTAACATTTTTCAAATGTACTACCATATTCCAAGGATTCATTTGAGAAATTCAATGCAGCGTAGTGCACTTTTGAATTCTTACTCTTGCACTGAGTTGTGAAGAGGTTGCATATATTATACAGTAAGGCACCCAGAGCATTAGTAGGATAACACCTCATAGCACCCGTAATATATACACACTATATATATCTAATCAAATTGTGCCCTAGTCGTGAGTTGTTTCATCTTATGCTACAAGATTAGCAATTTTCTTACACCAAAGCTTAAACTTTTAATAGAACAAAAAAACTGTTTGTGCTGTAAAATTTTGCTAATGTAGCTTAAGGCTTTTATTAGTTTATATAACGATATGTGTGTGCTATCTTATTCATTCACCCAAATATTTAATTTGAATGGGAACAGCAGGTAAAAAAAAAAAAGTGTTTTATATTTTGCTTTGTTTTCTAAATTAGAATGTTACTAAACTTTCTTAAGCCGTTTTAATGTCGGTATGTTTTTTAAGAAGCCGTTTTTTCTTTTTAATTGAAAAGTCTTACAGGCACATGCTCACTCATTTGTGAATGCATTACTTTTTCTTTTTAATTTTCTCATCATGGATTATCACTTGAGTTCACGTTACCATAATGTCTTTAATTTGAATTAGAGATAAAGTAATGGGAACATATAAAGAAATCAATTAGTTTTGGGGCTAAAAACTCAATATTTTTAACTTAAAAATATATATAAGCTTAGTAATTAAAAACAAAACTAAATTCAAGCAATTTTGCCTTCAGTATCTATATCTGCAGTCAGGTGCAAATTTTATAATTTTTTTTTTTAAATTAAATTTATAAATTGTTTTTTTTTTTTTTTTTTTAGCTTAAATTCAACTTAATTTTTAGTACTTATAAACCTTTAATTCACTTATTTTTAAGCAACTAAATTAGGGTAGGAATATCCAAAATAGATTTTTTTTCCAGACTAGCAGTGGAAGAAGATCAAACTAGTATAGAAACATTAGAACTAATAATCAACTTTAAAGATAAGTTTAAGCTTAGCAACTTGTACATAAACTAGCTGGTTCTTATTCTAGAGCCTTTGGATATACATCATTTCTCTGGTGCATAAACTAGAAGATTCTGAAGGCTCCCAGTTAGAGAGCATGTGATATACAATTGTTCGTGACAAAAATAAGGAATCTCAAGTTAATACTTGCTGCTGTAAGAGATTGAAAGGGTGCTTTTTTTAATTTTCATAGCATAGCAAATTCAAGCCGTGGTTGGAATTGCAGTCTTTAAAAAAATTCTTACCTCTCCTGCTTTTATCAGTATGGTTGCTTCTAACATATTCAATGAAGAATATTTCTTCAACAATAGTCCTTCATCATAGCAAATTTTTGGAGATAAATATTTCTGAATAAAATAACTGTTCTGCCAAGTTTTCGAAATTAGTTACTAAGGAGGGGTTCCGAGTGGACTTAATAAATTTAAAAATAATGTTGGATAAGTAACAGCTTTATTTGGTTTCATGACCGCATCAATAGATGTCTTCAAAGTTCCCGAAATCATATTCAAAATTATATGACAACTTTTTTTCAAGTAAAGAGAGCGTATGTTTAAAATAGCAGAAAAGTCCCTTGAAAAATAAAATTTTAATTATTAAAACACCCATCTAATTGTTTTATTATAAAGTGGGGGTAGAAGTATTTACATGTCTAAGTAAACACAATCGTTCCAAAGGTACTTGTATATGGGAACCTTCCTTAGAGTATAAATATCTTTGCACGCAAAAAAAAAAATATGTTTGGTTAGATTTATGATTGCATCTAATCCAAAGATATTAAAATATCTTTCAACTGCAGATGTTGCGGTTGAACCCCCGATCAGGGCTAAGAATTTTTTTTTTTTAATTTAATATGAATTTAGAAAAAAATGTAATAAAAATTTCTTATATAAATAAAATTTTTTTTATTCCATTGACTTTTTCGTTTCTATTAATTGGTATTTATTTATTACATAATACAGCGGCTTTGAATTTATTTTTTTTAATTTTATTTGATACTAGCAGGATTCGAACTTTGGATTATTCAGTTAAGAAGCATTAACACGCCACTCAACCACTTCAGCCACAAAGCTCAGTTGAGCTTGATCGATTAAGTTTTTGTTTTATACTTACTTTATTTATATGACAAAATAGAAAATAATTTACATTCAACCATATTTTTATCATTATTATGTTTGCTATGAACATATTTATGGTTTCAAGTAAAATAATATTAAACATAATATGATAATTATATGATTGATCTAAGACTCTAAACACAATATGGTTAAAAATAACTAGAAACATGTTTATCGTGATCATAATAATGTTAAGATGATTCAAATTAATAATAATATATTTGTGAAGAACAAACTATGTTTGCAGTGACCACATGCAACCATCTTTTTTTTGCGTGTGGTACCAATTTTTAATTTAAAAACAAAAATTTGTAGAATAAATTTTATTTATATAGATAAACAGGGTCCTTACACTGAATGTTCTTTTATATGAATGTCTTAAGTTCAAACTCACATGTTTTCTTCATTTTTGTTATTTTGCAAAAGGTTTACAATTTTTGGTACAAACGACATGTACAATTACGTCTGATGTAAAACCTGGCGCCAATTTACGACATTCGATATCGAACGAAATTTACAATAAAATTCCATTGAAATTTGGATCGATATCGATAGCCCTAGATTGCCCTCTGTTTGTTTATAACAACATTTATAGAAATAGAATAGAAGCAATATTTTAAAAACCACACACGACATATTTGCATGTTCCTCAATGTAAAAATTGAGATATAAAGTGTGAAAAGCATCTAAACATAAAACAGCAAAAATATAGTTACCGCCTTATTACTCATATGAACATTTTTAGTCTGTTCAAAAATTCTCTTAAAAGTTATACTTATTGAAACCTACACATACAAATCTACATGCATACATAGATAAGTTTTTTGAAAAGTGTATTGTAACATGATTTTAAGAACAAATTTCTGACCGACCTAAAAACCCCAACTGTTCACATGCTCGTTAAAGTAAATAGCGTATAAAATTTCAAATTGCTTTTGTTCTTTTCGTTACTGAATTCGTTTAGCAATTTAAGTCCTTTTAAGTTTTTTATACTTTTAAAAAATTATGATGATAACAAGCATGTGTGTGTGTGTGCGGGTTAGTTAATTGTACCTTAAAAGCCATAAACATATTTTTACCCTTCTAGATTTTGGGGTCGTTGAATGTGTAAATAATTTTTCCCCCATTTTGTTAGTCTAATTTTTGTTGTTATTGTCATTTATTTTTTGGGACATCATTATGAAAACTGACACTGACTGAATGAACCGAACTGCCTTTTCGCCTGTTTGCTTACTGTTTGCCTACTTATCAGTTATATGTAAATGTCTAAAGTGTCTGTAATAGATTTTTGAAATTTAAAAGGAGATAATTTATTTAATACGTTGTTTGTTTATATTATTTACGCATTATTTGATTTTTCAGCAATTAAGTAGTTAAAGCATGAATAAACTTGTTTTTACAAATACATAATTTAAAATTTTCTTATGCTCGTTTAAGAGATAAGCATTTGTGTGTGTGAGTGAGATAGAACATGCATAAAACTGGAAATAAATACGAGTATGAATATAATTCTATCCAACTAAGCAAATTTAATAACTTTACGTGTTGCTGATTTTAATCCCATTAAACCTACTAGCATTTTCCGAAATCCTATAAATTTAATTAAATAAATTAAAAAAAAATAACAGAGATTACATTCGATCAATAAAATTAGTTGAACTACAAGTTATTGAAGAATGGCAATACTTTTTGTATACTGTTGAAACAAAGCACAACAAAATATTGTTAACTAAAAGGTTAAATGTTTGAAAGAAGAAAGAAAGGTAACAGTTTGAGTAAAAAAAAATTTAAATTAAGGAAATTTAAATTAAATAATAATATTTTTTGCCAGACTCCCTATAAAGAAAACTATCATTCGATTCTAGCTCAGATAACATACAGATGATTTGCGGCTCCCTAAATAATTTTTACAAGAGAATTCTAATGAAAAGAAAATCGAACAATAACGAAATCATTTCTATATGAAATTGCGGCTCACTAAAAAAAATTCTTAATCTTTGTACACATACAAATGCCAAAATCACTCACTTGTTTTCTTGTTGGCGCTTGGATATTTTTTCTAATAAAATAAACTCACAGAAACCACTAAAATTAGAAATAAAAATTTTTTTCTCTCTTCTAATAATGATTTTTTAAAAATCAACATAAAATAATTTTTTTTTTAATTAAATTTGAAACTTTTTTGTTTAAAATTTGTTTTTTTGTGAATGTGTGTGCCTGTGTTTTATATTTTTCTTTCTGCTCTGTTTCGTTGAGAGTTTAAGTAGTGCATCGTGTTGTGTTTTTTAAAGTACATTTCTAGTTTACAGCGGGTTTTTTTTTTTAAACTGGTGGTTAATTTATGAAACTGTTGTTGTGACAACTAGTATATTAAGAAGGCTTGTGGCAATCAACATAAGGCCAAGTCAAAAGTTATTGAGTGATTGGTTTTATCTTGCTTTCGCTTCGCATCGAAATAAGGAGCTTGGCAGTTTTTATTTGAAAATATCTCAAACTTACAGATAAATTAAATAAAATGCTGCTAAAAAAAACAATTCAACAAAGCAACCCAGTGCGCTTATTAAAAATTAAACAAATTAAATAAAACTAAACTAAATTTACTATTATTTAAACTATGGTCGCACGGATGCGCAGTATAGCCAAAATGATCTGATCTGTTCTAGACTTAGTTAAGGAATGTTGTGGCAGTAATAACGCCCCATTGCAGTTTTAGTTACTATGAGAGGAGAATAATTTTGCCATCAAATGACTACTATAGAAGTTATCAAAACGAGAACTAAGAGGAAACTGTGTAACATATTATTTGCCTTTGCCCTGCACTGGAGGATCAGAATGACCTTTACTTCGAAGAGCGCATTGTCGACGATAGAGGTTTTCTGTAGAAATAACAATTTCTTAGGCATTATCGGAAATTTCGGCCTTCAATAATCTCTAATATTACTATTTTGTTACTTCCCTTTTTCCCAATTCTCTCCATTTTCTCTGGCACGTTTTTATAACTAACTATCTTTTCCTGTTGTAACGATATTACAAAGGCACAATAGCAGAGGACCCAAAATGAGTTCAGTGTACAATCTTGGCTCGAATCGTTAGACCCTTAAAAGTACAACTCGTCACTTAAAAATTCACAATAATTGAGATTATAACACATGAGATCGTAAGACTGAACGTATTATTTTTACGAACTGTCATTCGTTAACTAAATTCCTTTCGAAAGCTTATAAAAATTTTATAGATATAAAAAAATTTAAGTTTCTTATAACTTTCTTCAATTCTTCTTAATTATTTACGACTAATTACAATAAACTTAATCTTAAACTAAGCAAAAGTAGTAGCAGAGATCATGAATGAACACCAAAACTTGAAAAAAAATTTTATACTAAATTGCGCTCAAGGAAAACCTGTGGGATGATCTTGCAAAACGTCTTAATTTAGTAAGCTAAATAAATTTGTTTTTAATATGTTGCATAGAAGAATGTCACTCTAGAATATTTTCATAACACCTACCATAAATGCATTTATTGTTCTTAAAAATATACTTATCGATGTGTTATAGCACTATGCTGACCAAAAGTACCAGGCAAAAAAAAGACTCTTTTAATACATTTGTAAAAAATAAAAACAAACTGTTGAAGGTCATTATTATTAAAAGTTGTTGGCACTTAAGCAGGAGCTATTAATTAAGTCAGCCAGACTCGGAGCAGCTGTTGAAGGCAACAAATTAGTTCCGGAATTTGGCAATAATTAAAATTGAAATATTGATTATCAGCTTCAAATTTCTAGCGAGAGCAGTTAAGATAATAATAAGTCTACCTGTAGTAAAACTGCAATAAAAAACCAAAGATAGTGACCAAAAACTGTTCTTTCTAGAGAAAAGTATTAAGCCTTTCAGTCAAATATGAATGCAAAGTTGTATTGTTTATTGCATATCCAAGAGCGGTTTCTTCTCAAATAAAAGAACAGAAGCAGAAAAGCTTTATAGAGCTAACAGAAATAAAAAAAGACAATTTAAGTTCTTAGAATGCCAGGCATAATTTATTTACTAAATATTCAGTTTAAATTTATTTTATGTTACAACAATTGATGCACCTTTAATAAAAATAAATGTTATACAAACATATGAATGCACCTTTTTGATTAAAAATATTTAATTAATTTAAGCATTTATATTTCAATATTTTGACAGACTTACAACTATTGTAAATTAAATGTATTAATTACAATTTAGAGCTACTGCGAACTAAGAAATAATTACGTTATGTTTATAATCGTCTGTGGTAATACCATTCAGTTCATACGAATATCACAGCACGTGATTTATTTTCGTCCGTTTACTTATACGCTCACGAATTAATTATTTTGAGCCTTAATCTTACCTCTTATTAAACTAAATTAATTTATTCCGATATATTTTGACTTATTGGCTTTGTATTCGACTAAATAACGGTTTTTCATAAAGTACAAAATGTTGCCGACAAGTATTAAAAACGACGGAAAAAACGAAATGTTTCTCAATTACAAAAATTATGTTTTGAAATTTAACTACTCGCTAGCACGAGTAGTGCTTACGATCGCAAAATAAAGCTCATTAGCTTAAAAATAAAACTTTCGAGCATGAGTCTTATTTTGATTAGCATTATTTTGTGCTCTTGCTTACAACTAAAATTGTTAACATTTTTTATTATATTCGCTTCACTAGCACAAAACAATACGATTCAAAATAAAACTCGTAACTATGAGTTGTATTTTATACTCGTAATTAAACCCGTACTCATACGCATATCGTCATTATATTTTATTTATAGATGTGAAATTATAGCAAAATATTAATCTTTATTTGTGCTGAATTCCAGAAATTGTGTTGGTTTTAAAATTTATTCATTAAATATTCATGATATTCTCATGAGTTATTTATTCAGTACAATAAGTACTGAAGGTGATAGCATATCTATATATATAATTTCGTCAGACGCTACTCTGAATCCTCAGTAGGTTACTCCCAACGTTTCTTGCAAACATTAGAACCTTTATATTGTAAAAGCAATTGACTAAATAAGAATTATTAATCAATAGTTACAAAAAGCTTCAAATATTCAAACAAAAAACTCAGTAAGCATTGAACTGAATAAATAAATAAATGTGGCGTACCCTGTCAGTTGTACCGACTACTTGGTACACAGAATATCATTTTTGACAACACCGAGAATGCTAATCGTTCTTTTTTCTCTTCCGTTTTGTTTCGCTGACAGATACACACGCTTGTGGTAAAAACCAAAAAATCAAATAAATTAAATGTTATAGTTTTATAAATAAAGACGTTACTTTATTAACAAATAATAAAAGTTTTCTCTCACTAATTAATTGAGGAATTTATACGCAATTCCCAAATAAATTTCTCAACCAACATTTTAACATTGAAAACTATATATTCTATTTTTATTCTTCTCTACTCTTTTCTGACGAAATGGTCCATGTAGATATGCTATCCCCTTCAGTACTTATTTTACTGAATGAATAACTCATGAGAATATCATGAGTAAAAGAATAAATTTTAAAAGCAACACAATTTCTGGAATTAAGCACAAATAAAGATTAATATTTTGTTAAACTTTTAAATTCCAAATTGAAATTATTACAGATGTGAAATCATGTTATATAAATTTGTAATAGTTTGCTACTCAATCAGGGAAAAGTGGATTGATGATTTTTTTTAAGTGGTTAATGTGCGATCTCAGTGCACCAAAGAAGATGTCACGCCCATTTTACTCCCACTTTAATGAAGCTAGAATTATGTTTTCCAACGGTTTTCTCTAAAGATGAAAACATTTTCTCTTTTATTTAAATAAACCAACTCATAAGATAAATCACTGGACAAGACAAAGTGAAAAAAGCAAATTACAAAAAATTAATCTATTAGTCATAAAATAACAGTTAATTTAAAAGTATATTTGTATTTGAACATGGTTTTTTTCTATTTAAATATTTAATATGCATTCATGTATTTTCCATAATTGTTTTTAATATAATTGTGATTTTGTTGATGTTGTGTTACTTATTGTTTTTTACTTCAAAGCACTAGCTTTTGTCCTAAATAAAATTTTTATATTTTTAATTTCACTTAACTTTAAATTTAATTTTTGTAGTTTCCTATTAAATCTGTATTTTGTGAATTTACCATTTCATTTAATGTTTTCCTTTAGAAAATGTAAAACAATAATTAAATATTTTTCTTATCGTTATGACAAAAACCTTTTAAAGTTATAAATAATTTAATTTTACTGCAAGTATGCTTATTAAAAGTTTTCTATAAATTTCAAACAAAAATAGAAATTAAATATTTTTATAAAAACTTCAATACAAAATTCTAAAACTAGGCAGATTTTCAATAAACTCATTCATGACTTGTTATTTTTTAAAGTGTTTTAAGTCCACTTTAAAAAAAAATAAAAAATTAGTTAGCGGAATTTTTAATAAGGTATAAGTATCATTTTGCTAACATTACTCAATTAAAAAAAATGGACTTATACCACTTTCATATATAACAACTCATATAAGTACTACACTATACAACATATCTAAGTATTTATATAAAAGCAATACATATAAAATGAGGAGAACAAAATTTTATAAAATTTATAGCAGTAAAACCAGTGAAGAAAACATTACACAGTCTGACAAAAAACAAAAAAAAAAATTAAGTGCAAATACCTATTTCTCAATCAAAGTAAGATTTTTGAGTGAAATGGCAAAAAATTATAATCCTGGAAAAATTTTTTGAATAAAAAGTATAATAACTCATAAAATTATAAAACGGATTAAAAAAAAACAAGTTTTGTTTTACTTACTAACAGCATTGCCATTTTAGCCTTTTTAAGGCTAGATTTAGCGTTTTTTCTCGCATTTAGCCTGAAAATTTATGATATATCCTTCAGTTTTTTCTAGCCTTTTTTGTTTTTTAAAATAGAATTAAATAGCCTTTTTTGGAAAAATTAAAACAAATTTTACATAAAAAAGCTGAGACTGAAACCAAATTAGATAAAGTGAAAGGTAATTTCATAAGTAAAAAAAAGTATTTGGCTTCTAACTTGTAAATAAAGTTTTTCTATTTTGTATTTAGTTATCTAGTAGTACCGTTTAGTAATGCTGAGGTTGCTCACTTTTGAGTACGATAAAGCAAGCGACATATCAGAATAAAAAAAACAAAAAATTAATTATTACTTGAAGCAATTTTAAATATTATTTTTTAACATTGAAGTTGAAATTTAATTGAATTTGCTTATAAGTAGTTAAAGCCACCCACGACCTTATTTTCTTATGTTTTTGATATTCTATATTTTTTTTTGGGGTTTTTTTTTTATAAAAATTATAATTAAGATTCTTAATGTAAGAAAGAATTAAGAAAATTTTCAGCTGTAGCTTTTTAATTTTTTTCTTGCGTATTTTTTTTTGCATTTTTTTTTTTAAAGGGAAATACAGCTTTTTTTCTAAATAGTGTTTTTTATAGACGTATAGAACTTTGAATTGCAATAAAACAACGATGGATTATTCGATTGACATGAATTTTATTTATCCGAAAGATAATCTTGTGGCATTACATTTTAAATATGATTTCTGGCATATTACCAGCCAGCCGTGGCTCGGATGTAGTCCAATCTGGACGTCGACTTTTTCCAACATTTGTGGCCGTATATCGGCAATAACACGGCGAATGTTGTCTTCCAAATGGTCAAGCGTTTGTGGCTTATCCGCATAGACCAATAACTTTACATAGCCTCACAGAATATAGTCTAGCGGTGTTAAATCACAAGATCTTGGAGGCCAATTCACAGGTCCAAAATGTGAAATTAGGCGGTCACCAAACGTGTCTTTCAATAAATCGATTCTGGCACGAGCTGTGTGACATGTTGCGCCGTCTTGTTGGAACCACAGCTCCTGGACATCGTGGTTGTTCAATTCAGGAATGAAAAAGTTAGTAATCATGGCTATATACCGATCACCATTGACTGTAACGTTCTGGCCATCATCGTTTTTGAAGAAGTACGGACCAATGATTCCACCAGCCCATAAAGCGCACCAAACAGTTAGTTTTTCTGGATGTAACGGTGTTTCGACATACACTTGAGGATTAGCTTCACTCCAAATGCGGCAGTTTTGTTTGTTGACGTAGCCATTCAACCAGAAGTGAGCTTCATCGCTAAACAAAATTCGCTTATGAAAATCGGGAACAACGGCAATCTCGTTTTGGGCCCATTCGACGACTATTTGCAAGCGTTGTTCAGGCTTGAGTCTATTCATGATGAATTGCCAAACCAAACTGAGAATAAATCACTTGACAGCTGTTAAATCGGTAGCCATCTTGAACAGTAATGCCAACTTAAAGTTCTATACGTCTATAAAAAACACCCTTTAGCTCCTGGCAACGCTGCTTACTAATAAATATATTTTGAAAATTAATTAATTAATGTCTCCAAAGTTAAAAAATGGCAAAACTATTTTTTTTTTTAAATGTGTTTGGTTGGGAAATACGGACAGATTTCTCAAGTTTACTTAAATGATATATATACCATTCAAACGGCCTCAATGTTTTCTTTTTAAATCTGCTGAAAAACTTAAAATCGGTTGATATTCAACGAAGTTACTAGTTTATAACTGCATGAAGGTACGAAAAACAGATTTTTTACTCGTAAATCGAGATTTTTGGGGGGTTTGGCAAATTCCAAAAAAAGTTTTTGTTGTACTAGACAGCACCTACCAGAAAAAATATCAATTCCTTGGTATTTTTTTTGTTGGACAGTGTTATTTATGCTTTTAGTTTTTATATTTAACATTTTTAAATTTAATGTTTGTATTATGGCCTAGTTTTAAAATAAACAAAAATAATGCTTTTGAAAAATTTAGGGGGATTTGCATTTCAATACTTTTTTAGAAATTTTTTATAAGAAACTAATATTTTTTAAAAATATTGGAGTTTATAAAATTAGCCCTAATAATGCTTTTTAATATCGTCCTTATTGTGTTATTTGTAGCTAGCTGAGTGTAAGGTCTTTGGAATTTACCTACATTCGTATTTTAGTTAGTCTGAAAATGGCTAATAAAACCGAAACACTAACGTTACATTCACAGCATCGCCAATCCAAGTGACTCGATCGAGCAGTACACGAAAGAAGTGTGGGGCAGCTGAACAAGCCGAGTCTCATTTCATCAAATATAGTTCAGCTGTGTGGACAAGGAAGAACAATCCGATGAGAGCTGTCTCCAAACGAAGTATTTAATCCTACTTGTACTTATACGTGTTTTTATTTCAAGGGAAAGGCCCGGGCTTATTAAGTCATACAAACTGCGGTACAATTAAGCTGCGTTTTTTAAGTTAATAGTTTTCCTCGTGATATTTTCTAATGAGCTAATGTCTATTCAGTAAAATAAGTACTGAAGGGGATATCATATCTATATGAACCATTTCATCAGATCTTACCCTGAATCCTAAATATAATACTCCCAACATTTCTTGGCAAACAGTATTAAAATGTTGTTTGGGAAGTGTCAATGGTGACTTAGTTTTTTGTTTGAACATTTGGAACTTCTTGAAAACTATTCAAATGTTCTGCACCTATACTGGGTGAACTTTATTATTAGAAGTTATTTTTTAAGAAGTGTTAAGCAAACCAAAAAAAATACCAGATTTAATAATAATAATTTAGAAGCTCTGAGTGCTTGTAATTATCCATAGCTCTCTAATAAGCTTCTAATGCTTTTTTGACCAAATAGTCCTGCTCCAACACCTTTCAAATTATTAAAAATTTTGATATTAAGCCTGCCAAGCTAATTTTCAACCTACTCTTGGTTCCTAATCTTTCACAATATTCGATTCTATCTTTCGACAATACTATCTTTTTTAATTTCTTAATTTACATTAGATTTCAGTTAATCACAGATTTGATTGAAGATTTTTTTATCACTTTTTCAAAAAGAGCAAGGGTAGTTCGTGGTCATTTTTTCGAAAAAAAAAAAAATTTTTCACTAAATATCCGCAAAGAAAAAATTTTGAATTAAAGCCCATGCATTTATCAATCCAATGCAATAGAAATCAATTCGATATCTAAAAAACTAAGCAAGTTATGACCAAAAAGGTTACCAGTTCTACTAACAAGTGGACGGAAATAGGCAGTGGTGGAACTGGTTACTTTTTGGCGAAAAAATTTTTTTTCGCACTATCCGTAAAAAAATAATTGATATTAAGGCCAATACGTGTATCTACTTAACGCAATAGAAATCAAGTCGATATATTTTAAACTTAGCAAGTTATGACCGAAAAGGTAACCAGTTCTACTACTGCCTCTTTCCGGCCACTTTTTAGTAGAACTGGTTACATTCTTGGTCATAACTTGCAAAGTTTCCAATATATCGCCTTGATATCTTTTGCATTGGATAGATAAACATATTGGCTTTAATTCGAAATTTTTTCTTTGCGAATGTTTAGTACGAAAAATTTTTTTATCATTTTTTTCAAAAAAAAGTTATGACCAAAAAGGAAAGCATGTCTTGTTTAGTTTTTGTCGTTATATGTTCTCTTTCTGATTTTTTATAAAAATCATAATTATTATTTATGAATTAAAAGCGATAGTTTTTTAACTTTTTCCTGGCTTTTTTTTAAGTGTTTTAGCTTTTTCTAGCCTTTTTTAGGCAAATTTAGTTAATTTTTTTTTAGCTCCTGACAACGGTGGTTCAGGCGACCCATTAAATTTATTCCAAATTCGGTTCACTTAATTATTCAAAAATTCTTTTTAAATATTTGTTTCTATTTTTAATTCTTTTACTTTGAAACACAATCCCTTTAGTTCTGCATATTCCTTTACGACACATTCAGACATATGAGTAGAATAGTACTTTTGTGAGTCAAACTTGATTTTTATTTGCTTCTAATTCATACAAAAAAATTTAAACAAATATTTACATGCATATATCTATTTCATTGAATTCTTTATTTATAAAGATGACAAACAGAGAGCTTGATGACTTTGACAATACATTTTGAATAAATTTTTTATTTCAATAAAAGCAATAAAATTTGGTCGATAGTTAAGGGTTCACATTAAACGTTTACAAATTGATTGTATCGATATGATTCAAAACGATTTAATTTAGTTGCTTTTTATATGTATTTATGTTGTAAAAGAATAGCAAAATGCAAACAATTTAGATTTCATTTATTTATTCCTTTATTTTAATTTTTCTTTTCTTTTGTATTTATTATTTCCTACAATTCCAGTTGCAAAGAATATTGTAAAACAAAAATGTGAAAGTTAAAATTCAGTTAGTTTTTTTGACATGATATTTTCTAGATGTTCAAGATTAAAAAAAAAGAAAAATAACAAAAGCTAGTCAATTCGAATCATATACAATTTTTTAATACAATAATACAAGTATAAAGAAAATATGATGAAATGTTCAATTTATTTACAGTGAGCTCTTTTTAGGTACTATTTATTGTGGAAAAAATAATCTTTAAATAAAAGGTGATTTTATAAGAACTATCGGAAATTTAAAAAAAAAACACATAAAATTCAGAAAAATGCATGAAATATTTATTTGGATCGATAGTTGGGTCGATATAATTTAATGTTTGAAGATTATTTCATGCAAATGTTGGCCGCGGCTGCGCCTCAAATGGTCCATCCGCTTAGTCCAATTTTGGCATACTCTT
Organism: Thelaira solivaga; assembly: GCA_947397855.1. Taxonomy (NCBI): domain Eukaryota; kingdom Metazoa; phylum Arthropoda; class Insecta; order Diptera; family Tachinidae; genus Thelaira; species Thelaira solivaga. Next base: position 40,431,114 of record OX377610.1, read on the forward strand.
TCCAACATTTCGGCCGGTATCTCACGAATAATGTTGGCAATGTTGGCTTCCAGTGCGTCAATCGAAGCGGGCTTGTCCCTTTAGACATTAGCCTTAACATAGCCCCACAAAAAATAGTCTAGAGGCGTTAAATCGCACGATCTGGGCGGCCAATTGACTGGTCCCAAGCGTGAAATAAACTGTTTACCGAACTCGCCTCTCAATTGGTCCATTGTTTCGCGTGCTGTGTGGCATGTGGCACCGTCTTGTTGAAACCACATGTTATGCAAGTCAAGCTCTTCCATTTTGGGCAAAAAAAAGTTTGTTATCATCGCACGGTAGCGCTCACCATTCACAGTAACGTTGTGATTCGCATCATCTTTGAAGAAATACGGCCCAATGATGCCGCCAGTCCATAATCCGCACCAAACGGTTGTTTTTTGTGGATGCATTGGTAGCTCTTGCAATGCTTCTGGCTGCTCTTCACTCCAAATACGGCAGTTTTGCTTGTTCACGTATCCATTCAACCAGAAATGAGCCTCGTTGCTGAACACAATTCTTCGATAAAAAAGTGGATCTTCATCTTTCAAGAGCCCATTCACCAAAAATTTGGCGTTGTGGTAGGTCGTTTGGCTTCAATTCTTGCACCAGTTGTATCTTATAAGGCTTCACACCCAAATCCTTCCGCAAAATTTTCCACGTAGTGGAGTAACAGAGGCCCAATTGCTGCGAACGGCGCCGAATCGATAATTCACGGTCATCACCAACACTGGCCGATACGGCTGCGATATTTTCTTCAGTTCGCACTCTACGTAAGCGTGTTGGTGGTTTAATGTCCAACAATGTAAATTTGGTGCGAAATTTTGTTACAATAGCCCGAATAGAAGCCTCAGTAGGTCGATTAAACTGACCATAAAATGGAAGAAGCGCGCGATGAACTTTCTTAACAGAGCACGCATTTTGGTAATAAAATTCAATAATTTGCAAGCGTTGTTCGTTTGTAAGACGATTCATGATTAAATTATAGACCAAACTGAAGATGTTTGACAGTGACACAAGATACAAAACGTGCGTGAGCTGTCAAAACTAGTGTTGCCAAAAAGATAATAGCAAAAAAATCACTCTTTATATATATTAAAATAATAAAATTTAATAAAAATATGAAATAATAAAAAACTTTTATTTTAATAATTGTTCAAGAATTTATGAATAATTAATTCGTGGCGTTGAAAAATCAGCTATTTTTTTTTTTTTTTGAACAATTAAAACCTTTTATGACAAAAGCCTTCTTTTAAATCCTTAAAAAAAAAAAAAAGTAAATGAAATGAAAAATTTAGCTTTTCCCTGTAAAACATTTTTTGATAGGAAGGATCTCAATAGTCAATATGCTTCGTTTAGTACTGCTGTCACCTGTATTATTACACTATACTTTGAAGCAACATAAGAAGGTTTGAAGTCTAAATATTTATTTTGGACCCAGTTGCCAAAGATTAAGAAATGATATAAACTATAATACTTTATTTCTGTGCTAATTCGAAAAAATCGCTTAAGTCTACTAAAGTAAAAATTGACTTGTTGTCGCAATTAAATATCTAAATGCATTTTTTTTTTTTTTTTTGTAATTTAGGGATTGTGTGGCGATATATTCCACAATTAACGAGATAGCAAATACTGTTTGCCAGAATTTAAATAATTTTATAAAAAAAGTTTAGGGTTTTTAAAGTTGTATTACTTAGTAAAAATAAGTCCCACAACTATTAAAATATATGTAGCTACTACACACAAGCTAAAGAGTCGAAAAAAAATTTGTCGAAGCTAATTACTAAATAAAATTAGTATTCATTCATAAATCATAACGAATTATGATTTATTTTATTTCTATTATATGAGACTTTAGGAATAAATAACGAAACCGGAATTTAAAAAAATACACAATTTTTTACTAAATAAAATAAAAGTTACACACAATAATCAAATTAAAATATATTAAAGGGAGTAGTTTAATTTCGTTTTTTTTCATAACAAAATCGAATAGGTTATTACAAAATTATAATAAGATGTACATGCAAAGATAAAATATGGTTGAAGCAACCATATTTTCAGTTGAGTTTGAAAGACTACGTTTTTGTTTTATACCCACTTTATCTATTTTGTTGCGGAAGAAACAAAATTAAAAAACAATTAACTTTCAACCATATTTTTTCATTATTATGTTAATGATAATCTTAACACGTTTACTATAAACATATTTATGATTTCTATTAAAATTTCATCAAAAGTAATCTTCCTATCAGAAAATGCTGTAAGTTTTGCGATTGGCCCCTAATGTCAGTTCTGTTTTGACATTTGTGTAGTAAACACATGCGAAATACACGTTAATAAACAATGTTACGCTACACTGCTCCAGAACGCGGAATATTGGTGACTATTTATTTGACCAATAATCGGTCGGTGACTTTGACACAACGTGAATTTCGTCGCAGATTTCCTGGCCGTCCAACGCCTACTGGTGAAACACTGCGACGTTTAGCCGCTCGCCTCGAAGAAACTGGCACAACACGAGATGCTGCCAGTCGTGGCAGACCCCAGAGTAGCCGTTCTGCAGAGAATATTGCTGCTGTAGCCGAGGATGTCATGGAAGCGCCGTCGACATCGACCAGACGACGTGCCACGCAAATGGGTATCAGTCGACGGTCTTTACAAGTTTTGAAGATGTTTCCGTACAAAGTCCAGACGGTGCATCAGCTGTTAGCTGCTGACCGCCAATCGCGTCTAACATACGCTCAAGCCATCCTTAATCACCACCAAGAGGAAGATGATTTTTCATCAAAAATAATCATGAGTGATGAGGCCCATTTCCATCTTATCGAGTACGTAAATAAGCAAAATTTACGCTTCGTGTAACCCACGAAGAGCCATTACACACGCTCAAAGTCACTGTATGGTGTGCTGTTTTCGCTGGAGGAGTCATCGGACCTTTTTTCTTCGAAGACGTCGCGGGCCAAACGGTTACTGTGAATGGTGAGCGCTACAGAGCAATGATCAACGAGTTCTTTTTGCCTCAACTTGATGAATTGGGATTGAAAAACATGTGGTTCCAACAAGACGGTGCAACGGCACACACTGCACGTGCCACAACCGATATGCTGAATTATGCATTTCCCGGGCGCCTAATCTCCCTTTTTGGTGATTTGCACTGGCCAGCAAGATCGCCTGATTTGACCGCTGCAGACTTCTTTTTGTGGGGCTTTTTGAAGTCGCGGGTTTATGTCAACAAGCCTCAGACTCTTGCAGCTCTTAAAGACAATATCCGTCAAGAATGTGAGGACCTATCGCCGGAAGTTTTGGCCAAAGTGATGGAAAATGCCATAAAAAGGGCTCAAATGACAATCAACTGTGGCGGCGGCCATTTACATGACATCATATTTTCGACTTGATGTAAAAAAATTAAAAGACCAAATAAAAATAATCCACAAGAAGAATCAAAGTTTTTCATTTTTTTTTTAATTACAGCCAAAAAACATCGGAAGGTTATTTTTGCGCCACCTTGTATTATAAATTCAACCATATCTATGACGGTAAACATAGTATGGTAAAAATGACTAGATACATGTTTGTCGTGATCACATGAATGATCATAATAATGAATTTTAAGCATCAATAAACAATAATATTTTTTCCCAGAACAAACTGTGTTTTGTGGTGACCATATTCAACCATATTTTTTCTTTGTTTGTAAGAAGCAGCCTCTGAAAAAATCTCATATTCTACACAAAAAAAAAATTCATTGGAAAGCTGAAGAATACTGATGTTTCTTAAAGTTAAACAATTATAGCGCATCAAAAAATTAATATTCTTTAACCATGGAAGCCTGTTACTGTCAGGCAGAAAAATCATTTGAAATTGATTAAAAATATTTATTATTAGAAATATCATAAATTTTTTGTGTTTTATGAATATTAAAAATATACTGGCCAACACTGAAAAATTTTCCAGAGTGTTTGTATTCGTTTTAAATTAATTAAGTGTGCTGATTAAGAAAATAACACTGGTTTTTTTCTAACAGTTCTACTTTTAGATTTTGTTGAATAAAAAAACTTTTTTATAAGAATTTCTTTAATGAGAGGGCTCTTTTATATCCCGATAAAGATTCCAAGAGTAATCAGCCCTTGGAAACTTTCATCAATTGTACGAATATCTTATTGAAACTTTTCGCTTTGCTCTTCACTGTAATCTCCAAGATTTTCAAGAAATCGATCAAAATGAGAATGTAAATAGCGTAGTTTGCTGTTCATGTTAAAGCCTAGGTGTTTTAATTTAGACAAAATATCGCTAACTAATTGCAAATAATGCCCTGATTTACGATTTCCTAGAAAATTTTTAATCACTGAAATGATTAATTTTAAGTTCTGCTGTTCAAGTTTATTATCAGAGCGTATAACGACCCTATGAGCAGAAAACTATTTCGAATATGACCACTTATCTCAGCTTGCAGATTTTATGCCCATAGTGCTTACCATATAAAAAAATTATCACGATAATTACGAGCCTCCCGTCAAATCATAACTGTATTGAACTTAAGAGTAGATCTTTTTCGACTTGTCTATTGTCGCAGAGACAGCACATTGTTGGCATGCGTTATTTGGCACCCATGTTTTCTGTAGATGTCAAAATTTTACTTAAAAGTAGTTAAATTAATTAGATTATACGTGGTCGGTAGTCGATTTCCAATATTTTGCAGAAGTATTTTTGCCTCAAATAACTCAAAAATTGTCTTTTCTTCGTAGACATTTTTTCTTTTAATTTTCTACTGAATAAAATGTTTGATACTTTAAAGTGCCATAACTGTTATTTTTGAAAGTTTTATAAGTCAATTTAAAAAAAATTAGTAGGCGCTAATTTTAATAAGATGGTAACTACATGTTACTCAAATTCACACTAATTAGTTTTTTTCAAAAAACGGGGACTTGTACCACTTTCAAAAATAACACTTTATGTTTTAGTTCTTTTGAGAATTAATTTGGTATTGCTTTTAAAGATATGAATCGCAAATACTTACTTCAATTTGTTGTAAAATAACAGTTTAATTTTTGATCAATATGATATGTATGCACTCTTGTACATAAATTGTTTTATACTCAAAGGAAATCTGTTAAAGTTAAAGCAAAGAAACACAAGAGGAATCACATTTATGCACAGCAATTGCTTTTAGCGAAATTTATTTTGCAAAATATTTATTAATATGTAAATGTATGCGTATCACTTTGTTTATTGAAAAAATGCAGGAGTTTTTTTGTTTTTTTTTTTTTTCATATACATATTTAGATGAAAGTATGTTTTCTAATTGAAATTAAAGAAAAAACAGAAATGTGTTTTTATTGTTTGCTAACTTTGTAAAGGATAATTTCAGATTAGATTAAGGAATACTTGCAGTAAACAATAATCAAGAAGCAAATTACGAATTCGTTACTGATCAAAATTTCAATGCAATTTAAATGTTAACTTCGATTGCTATCAAATGTGTTCATTTGCTTTCACATCTTAATTTTTTAAGAAAATTGGTTGTCTTAAAATATATAACTTGAATTTAATTTTGTATAGTTATTGGCTATAATAGCATCGTCAACTCAAAAATATGGTGGTTAAAACCAATGCCAAACTAAAAACAAATCCTAGACTTCTCATCAATCTCATATTCGTTAAGATTTTTATTTTAACTACTTTTTTGAAGCCTCTAAACAAATGCAGAGAATAGCAGTGATTAACTCGTTTATAAAATTAAATGGGAATGATTTAAATGAGTAGAATAACCTGCTAAAACACATTAGCTATCTCACATTTATTAATAAGCTCCTCATCAATGTCATCTCATCTCCTTTGCCTGATTTTAAATTTATATGCCAGCATAATGAAGGGCATATTGCATTTAACCAGCCTTACTCATACTGTATAAAGGAAACAGTTTTTACGGTGACACATCTACTTACATAATTCATGTTTGTTAAAATGCAAGTAAAATGTTACAATGACACCTCTAAAACAATAAGCAAAAAACATATAAGCCAACAGACACAAAGCTTACTAATGTTAACATAAGAAAGCAAAAAAAAGAAATCATAGAAACCCTAACAATTATTATTACACTGTACTCGTGTATATGAAAATTGCAAGCTTTTGTATTTCATTTTTCTTTTACACAAGCATCTAAAAACACTTAGACAAATGTGGTTTTTCCAAAAGGAAAATAATGTATAAAATAAACGAAAGGTAGGTTTCAACTATAAAACCATAAAGAGATATTAAAATAATGTAAAGCAACAGGTATTGCGGGGATGGGCAAATAGTAAGCAAAATGTTTTACTGCGTTAGTCATAACAAACAATTGGCATGAAGTTTTAGCACAGAGTTTAGAAATAATCAGGTCACTAAAAATCGCAAAATACGCAAAAATGCATTAAAAAAACGTAAAAACTTAACAAAAAAACATAAATACATTCCATTCAGTCTTAAAAAGTGAAAACATACGCAAAAATGCATTAAAAAAACGTAAAAACTTAACAAAAAAACATAAATACATTCCATTCAGTCTTAAAAAGTGAAAACATGGTTAAAAAAAATGTATTAGATAAAGATTTAAACAAATAATTTTTTTTTTAAGTTAGCAAACGTAAGAGTCATTCTATTCAACAAACGTACATATTTTTAAGTGGTCAACTCCTTTTAGGATATTAATTTTCTACAATATTTTCTTTACTGCAAGGTAAACTAAAAATTCAAACTTTTTTAAGTCCAGCATTCTTTTTCAAAACTACTTAAAGTTTGGCTGTTCTTTTTTCAACCATTTGACCTTATACTTTTCTTATTTAAATGGCGGCGTCATCAACGAGTTTTACCGAAGTGCTCATTGGTGTAAGCCCTGCAGTTTGGTTATTGTCTCAACTAGAAAGCTATAGTTTGAGTGTATAAATTCTAATTAAGCGTTAATATTAGTCAAATAAAAAATTTTTGACTACAAAATAAAACTCCGTAAAACTACAAACAGAAAAAAGGCAAATTTATTATAAAGTGTTGGTAATTCTATACCAAACACCAAAATTTTGCCGATTTTGCCCTTTGAAAATGTCTATTTTGACTGTTTTACAGCTTCAGGGCTCAAAGACCTATAATCAGTTGATCCACTGGCTACACCTTATAGTGAACAGAAAGATATTTCCAAACAGAAAATAAGAAAAGAAGAAATTGTTTTTTACAAGATATGAAATATAACGAAAAATATTTATTTATAAGCAAATAATCAAAATATGAATTTAAGTCAAAATATGCATTTCGAAATTGATGTATTTTTACTGGAAATATTGTGATTCGCAAAGATATTAAATTAAGTTGGGCTTCAGAGTAACAACACCAAACATGCTGGCCAAACAATATTTGGACACAAATATTTCTATAGAAACAAACGCTACAATGGCATGCCTAGGTGAACAAATTTGTAACTGGCATCTCCACTTGTAAATACAGCCAACTTTAAGCGTCTAATATGAAATTTCAATTTTCTGTTACATCTCCTTGTTTTCTTTTGCTTCAAACATATAAAATTTGTAAGTCCTATCTACCTGTTAATATAAGACTTATTGTAAAATAAATAAATAATAATTTAAATAAATGTAACATTAAAATTAACAACAATAAATTGTGAACAAAAATAGAAGAAAAGAAATGAAAAATAATTTTACCTGAACTATAAAAAAAATAATATGTGAATTTTTTATCTACCCAAAAACTATTTAATGGAACACAAACGTACCTGATGATTCGTGAAATGATTCCCTACCTTATTTGTATTTACTTACCTATGCAAACCCTAAAGTAAGCCTGTAAGTATAAACTCAATATCCTTAAAACTCAGAAGATAAACTAATTGCTTCATACTCGCGAATCAATTATAGTTAAGATCTTCTTACAGCTGGCATCATAATCCGCCAAGCTGTAGGAAGATTTAAAAACATTACAATCCAACATTTTCATAAGCATTTGCATGAAGTCATAAAGTCCCTTGCCCTAGTAATAACATTTTACAAGCTGCTAACGAGCTTTTATACAATGTTGCCAATCTGAATCTTACTGAAAATTACGAAAAAATAAAAAATGTTCCCGATTATGTTAAAAAAAAAAGATTATTTTCCAGAAAATTAAATAAATAAAATAATAAATTGTTTCTCAAAAATAGACATACACACGGACATATGCAAAAAAGCTTTTAAATTATTGATAATTTTGCAAAATGCAATGTGGCATCATAAAATAAAGCAGCTCTAAGCAGGACCTTTACATCGATAGATTACTGCACTACCTGCTAATTTGATGGAACTACGAACCTTTCTGCTAATGAACTACTAAAGCAAGTCAACATTCTAGTTAGTTGCTTGTGAGAGTGAGTGGCTAAACAGTTGAAAAATTTTTGTTATTAATAATTCAATTACAGTTTCGCAAAACTTTTTTACGGCACCATTTCTTAAAGGCCATATGTACTGCACCTAAGATTGCGAGATTAATGCTATAAAAATGCACAATCATACTTGAAATGCTTTAGAAGCACTTTTTATCATAAAATATTACACATGTTTGTATTGATATGTGGTTTTCACATATGATTGTGCATTTCTCTATTAATACACCCAGCAATCTAAAGAGGCACTCTTAAGACAACATAACTTGGCAAAAGATTCTTGGCTTATCTGCAATAAAAACTCATCGACTTAAGTAGAAATCGTACCCATAACCCCCAATTTAAAGGTTATTCTTCATTGAGAAGTGGTTTCTGAATAGGGATTCTACTAAAAACAAAATTCTTCTTTGGAATATCTTAAAAACAAATACAATAAAATGAACATATAAAACTTTATTCGTAAGTTATTTTCCTTTTTATTTCATAATTAAACCGGGTTTTTCAAGTTTATAGTCAAATTACAATTTATATCGATACTCGTATTTCACTTTAAGTAAATAATAATTATCCGTCAAAAAAAATAGTCATTTTACAAATGTAAATCGGTAAAAAAAATGTTTATCAATTCGAATTTGTGATACTTAAAATGATAATTAATCAGCTAATAAAGCGCTTGTTAGTTCTAACAAAGAACATTCTATATCTATTTCTATGCCGATTTAGTATCAGAAACAGTATTCCTTCGGTATAATTTAGAGAAATTTAAGGCAATATGGCAGAGACTCACGACTCGCTGCTGCATTGCATCTGTGATTTTGTCATGATACGATGTAAAAAGCTTCGGTATGTTGGTAAATAGAAATATAAAGCACATTTTTAGGGTTGTGGTTTGCATTACATATTCTTGTCTAAAATGGCTACCCTATTCGGCAATTTTGTCGGTCACTCGAAGCATATAATTTTCTTTCTCTTTTCTACGTCGCGCTCTTAATGATTTTTCACTTTGTCCTGGACCGTTTGAGCCCAGTACTAAAAAAATTACAGTTCTAGGTTTGAAAAAAAAAAATTCCATTAAGAAAGTTTAAATATAAAGGTACTAATTATTCTAAACATCCCAAAAGAATTATAATAAATACTGCTAATAATATGATAGAAAGAATTTTAGAAATTAGTGATAAAGAATTTCATTATAAAAAAAGGGAAATAATTAAGAATATTTTAAGAAATAATGATTTTCCAAAAAACTTAATAGATCAGTTATTGAAAAATAATAAATATAGGAACAAGGATAACAGAATTAGAACACAGGAAAATAAAATTTATAAATCTTTAATATATGTACCAGAAATATCAGAAAAATTGGAAAAATCAAAAATATTTGATAGGGATAACTACAAAATGGCACACAAAACATATAATACATTAAATAAATTATTTACAAAAATGAAAGATAAATTAAATAAACTAGAAATATCTAATGTAGTGTATGGAATACCTTGTGGTGGAAATAGCACAGAAAATTGTAATAAAATATATGTAGGTACAACTAAAAACAAACTTAAAACTAGAATAGCTGGGCATAAATCTGATCAAAGATATAGAAATATTAATGCACAAAAAACAGCTTTGTCATCTCATTGTGCAAAATTGAATCATTATCCGAAATTTGAAGATGTTTCAATATTAGATAGAGAAAATAATTATAAACGTCGTTATTTATTAGAAATGTTAGAAATAATAAATGTATCAAATGATAGTAGAATTAATTTTAAAATGGATACAGATAATATAGCACAAAATTATAGATATTTAGTAAGAAAGAGATAGAATATAATATATATAGATAATGAATATTGTTTTTTGTTAAATTGTGTTTTGTATAAAATTGTTATTAATGTTGTTATTGTTTTTGTATATGTTTTTTAAAAAATTTGAAAAAAGTTTTTAGTATCATAATTTTTATTTACATATCAAAAAAATTTTCATTTCATTATAAAATTATTTTCCTTGAGAAAGACATACGAAGGCGTGTCGAAATATTGGAAATTAATTTAATAATAATTAAAATATATAAAAAGACCTAAAAGCTTAAAAAATATTTATTTATTTATTTTCAGATAAAAAAGGTCAAATAAACAAGATTTATATTCAAGGTACTAATTATATTTCTCTCTTCTAGTACTTTTTTATGCCGTTCAAAAAAAAATTGTTTACATTTATTTTTATAGGGTGTTACAAATTTTAGATAAAATCAATCAATTTATACAAGCTACTTATAGAAAAAAGGTAACAAAAAGGAGTACAATTTTTACCCCTTATTTGTATGAATTTTAAGAAAGTACCGTAGTACAAGAAGAGTAGAATATAGTTTCAGTTTCGTTGTTGTGATTGTTATTTTGAAAGATACAGGCGATTTAAAGAACGTGTTTTACATTTTTAACTTACAAATGTACAAATATCAGAAAAGAAAAATATTTTTTATTTAGTTTGAATTTTAGCTCTATCCGTATTAGTTTTGGATTGATAAACTATTCAGTAACTTTACTCTTATATATCTAATTTTAGCGAATAATTAATTTTTGTATATTTTTTTAGCGGTGCAAACAGCTGCCTCAGAATATCGGTGTCAATCGTCAAATTTAATCGGCACTTAAGTTAATGACACATTATTCATTTGTCATAATTAATCGGATTCCTGCGTTAGGTTTAGATTTATTCGGATTAAAATGTTATTGCTTTAAGAAAAAAAGTTTTTTTAGTTTCGTTACTTTTTGAAATTCAATAGGTGACAACTGGTGTACAGTTTATGAATAATCTATCTCTGGACTAAGCGCCGCATTCGATATGAGGCAAGTTTTATCGATATTATCAAATTATTTCATATCAAAAGGCGAATTACATGACTCTTAAGAGTGAGAGGAGATTATGTTTATATATTTTAATACGAAGATGTGTCGCTGGATCCACCTAGTTCAGTTCCACAGTGTTGTCTGAGATAATATTGGTTCAAAACAGAATCCTGCCTTTATAAGCCTGATGGCCGATAGCCATCATTCTTGTAATATCATTTAAGCATACATTCAATTGATGTTAATAATGATGATTTTTCAACAAATTGAATAACTTATAAAACGTTTAGGTCTTAACAGAGAAAATCAAGTACCTTATATGGACCATTTCAGCTGAAAGAAGAAGAGAAAAAAAATTAATTCAAATGCATGAGTGTAAATCTTTAGAAAACATAAAGTGTTTACAGCATCGATTGTTTTTTTCTTCTTTCCACTTTTGCGTTTTATTTTTATTTGTATACATATTTCTTGCTCCTTTACCTTTTCCATTGCTTTTGTGCTGCAATCAAGTTAAGTGCTTTCGATTTTTTCAATTTCTATCTGCGTATCTAAGCCTTATTTTGTATGTGGTAATGAAATCATTATATAGTCTTGGCGCATTACATGTATACAGGTATATTTTTTATTTCAGTTGTGGCAGAGATACCCAGCAAACACATAAATTAATCTCATATAATGAGATTTTGTGAAATTTTAATAATTTTGTGTGCAATAATTTAAGTCTATCTACTTAGTAGATTTACCGTTCTTATATGTTTTTTAATGCATTTCCTTTTTGTTGATTGGAAAAAGTGAGTAATAATCAGATTTTTAATTCTGGTTTTTTATCCTTCTAAATCTACAGAATATTTCAAACAATTTAAAATATTGACTGATAATGCGGCGAGGGAAAGACAGTGATATCTTTAATATTGTAATTTAAGTCATAAATTTCTACTTAAAAATATATGTTAAACAAAGCTATTTGTTTCTGTTATCAGCAGGTAGTCCGTGAGGCTTTAGTAGGATTTTTATGAAGAGTCATCTAAATACATCCAATGAATTGTAGTGAATTCCTAAATATGTTACAAGAACAAGTTATGTGGTTTACTTGGACCTGACTTGCTGCACAATACGTCTAAAAAGTAGTGTTGCTATTTATTATGGCTAATAATACTAAGTTAAGTATTCTCTATGTTAACCTTGAGCGTATGAAGAAAAAAAAATTATTATCAAAGATACCTTCTAAGTAAGTAGTTTCTATAAAATTTTTCTCTTTATTGTGTAAAGTAGGAATTACTTTTGTTATAAAAATAAATTAAATGAAATTAAAAAAGTTTATCGTTAAATATCCTTTAATAATTTTCCAATTATTAACGACAATAAATAGATGTATTTTTAAGCTTAATAGAACTGTAACTTGTAAAAATTAACACAGAAAACAAATTTCGAAAAACCAATACATAAAATTTATTTCGGTCACATCGATCACAAATAAGATGTCTAATTTTGGCGAACTTTTTCGAGCATTGCTGTCGTTAAACTGCGAATAACATACAAATTTCAATTTTCTTACTTTCATTTCTTTTAAATCGTCATTAAAATCTTTAGTTACTTTTTCATATTTTTTCTTGACATGAGCCAGCTTTAGAGAAACTTTTTCGATGAGGTATTTTTTTTAAATATAGAAAGTGTTGGCAAACTCTTTTAAAAATGACAAACAAGATGATGTCTAGAAAATGCCATGAAAATTTGAGTAATCAAGGTAAAATTATATACAGTTTATATTAATAAATAAAATTCGACTGTACGTGTGTTTGACATTGCACTCCTCCTAAACGCCTAGACCGATTTAATTGAATTTCTCTGTATGTCTTTGGGCTAAGCCTTGGAAGGCTTAGCGCTACAAATCCGGCCGACAGGTGGTGCTACAGTCGGTATCTGGGTTATTTACTTACTACCCGTTTTTACCGGGTCTTGCACGGTTCTTTACTCTATGCGTACGATATGAAAATTTTATATCTAAGCCAAAAGTCAACTAAATTTTTTATGAAAATTAAAATAGATCACACCCACTTTTTAAAATTTTTGTCAAATCGGTGAACTTCTATACCGATATGTCTGATTTTATTATTATATTTTCAGCATAACCCAACCTATATTTTAATAAAAAAATTTAATTTAATTAATTTTAATAAATAAATTTATCACAAAACGAGGAACCTATTTTCTAATTTTTTTATTATTTGTTCGGCATAGCCCCACTTATATTTATCTTCTCTATTTAATTATTTTCCAATATAAAAAAAATTTGAAAGCAAAACAACTTTTGACGGGTCAGCTATTTTTTTATATTTTAAATAATTTAAATTATTATAATAATATTAATAAATAATTATTCAAACATATATTCAACTTAAAATATATGCTCACCCCTGCCATATTCAAAATTAGACTTATTGTTGTTGGTGTCAAACATCCTAAAGTTGGTGGCACAGATGCTGTTGATGAGGACAAACAAATTTCTCCAAAAGTGAACGCTCTACCAGACCAGCATTTCAAATATTATCAAATTATCAGAAACTAAATAGCAAACAAAATATTATGTACCTTTAATAACATGGAATTACATGGAAATATTATTGATAATAGGTACATACGAGTACATATACTGAACTAAAAAGCGTAAAATAAAAATACACACAAAAACATTACAAAAGAAGGTAGTTTCAGTAATGTAAGAGTGAGTGTCAACTAACAGTCTGTTTAGATGTTTTTGTTTTTTAAATAATGTGTTTGTTTTTTTGCCAAACTCATGACGTCACATTTTATTAGTCACAAATGGCCTTATTATTATAGGCTGGGCTATTGAAAAAACATCAGCAATGTAGATACATTTTTAAATTTTGCTTACGTTAAAATTTTCTCACGGAAAGATCAAAAATGTAAGAAAAAATACAAAATTTCGCAAAATTTAAAATGTGTTTTAGATTAATTTGTTTTATTATTCGAAAATAATTTCGTGTTATTTATTGAAGATTAATTTTCTTTTTGTTTATTTAAAATTTATTTTTATGTTAAAAAATACAAGTTTGTTTTTTATCAGCAAACAGCGGAAAAACTAACATAATTCATTCACAATAGGCCTCTTTTTAATTCACAATTAAATGAAATAATTCAAAATAATAATATTTCCTTCTGCAAAATTTTCCTTTCCATTCGGAATCAATAGTACGACAGATTAATTTGAACAGAGCTGCAGTTTTATATGATATAAAACATTAATTCAAATATATTTTAATTTTGTCGATTGGTAGAAAAAAAAATCGTTTTCGAGTCGATTTGTAGCATTTAATGCTTGCTGGGTTATTAGAATTGCTGTGTGCTTGTTTGTTTGTTCGCTTCTATTTCGTATGTTGAAACATATTTTGTACATTAAAATGATTAGTTGTGTATAAAAATAGATACAAATAAATTTTGATGGTTTTATATATTTAACAATAATAAAAACACTTTTAAAAATTAATACATTTTAAATTCATTTTCCACCTTTCCAAATACTTTATTTAATATTCGTTGATTTAAATTCTATGAACCTTAACGTGATTTTCCATAAAAATATTTTTTCAAGTTTCCAAGAGTTGGATTTATTTTTTCGTTTTTTCTTTCCAATGATATTTGTTTTTTGAAAGTTTAGCAGGAAGCTTCGGCTACAAGCAAAGGCAAGTATATTGACTTTCTTCGTACGTTTGTAACAAAAGAAAAGAAAATAAGTTTTATTTTAATTTTTTTTTTTAAGTAATACGGTTATAGTGCCTTCCATCTACTCAAGGTTCGATAACTCATATACATCATTTATTAAATTTTGCAACGAGCTGGACACTTAGAGAGACGGAAAAGAATTGTATCCTCTTGGCACTTGTCAACTGCGGCAGTTTGATGGACTCTTCGCATGTTTAGCGATTGTTAAATAATCCGTAATCAAAAGTTTTGTTCCTATTTATTACTGCTCAATATCTTGTAAATAATTATTTATTTTTAGTCCTGTTTTTAATATTTTATAAGGCCTTTAGTTCATCTAAATACAGGCTTGCAACTGTAAATATTATTAAAAGGGGTAATTTACATCTCTTTTGTATACTAGAATATTTATTTTTATTATTTTGAGCTTAAATTAAGGAAACTTTGAAAAATGTTGTCTCATGAGGGCTTAAACTCCATTTGTACCTAATGGTTTGAGATCTTTTTTTATATATTTTTTTGTTGTTAATAAAACCTAAGCGACTCCCAGAAATAGCTCATTATATGATTCATCTTAGGAGCTGTTTTAAATGTAGTAAAGTTCATTAAAAACCACATTTTATTGGTTTTATTCAGGAGAACATTTTCAACATGTTGCTATAACCTGCATCCAAGATTCAGCACCTTGTAACCATTATTTTTTTTTTTTGTTTTTTTTTCTCATTTATTAACTTTTTTATTTCTTATTATTTTCGTGAACTGAAAAGGATTACAAAAAAAAAAAAAAAAAAAATAGAAAACTTTGGTTCGTTTGGTGTGAAAAAGAAATAAGAGAATTATTTAAGTTGAACTGAGTTTCAGCATTATTTTTACAGTGTTTAAAGGTATTAGTGGCATCATTATAAAACTTTATAGTTTTTTTATTTTCATCTTAGTGTTGTTGAGTGGTTTCAGCTGGCATTTGTTCAGTTTTCTGTTTCTTATTAGATACTTTAATTCTTTTTTCTTCTTTTTCAATGAAATTGTAATAAATTACATCGCATTATTGGGTGTATTAACAAAAACAAAACAAACAAAAATGAAATAAAAAAGTTTTTATAATTTTTTTTATTTATAAACTGAAATGAAAATGAACATTAAAGGTTTTTTTTTTGTTGGTTTCTCATTAAGAAGATACATTTTTATAGTTTTTTTTTCGGTTTTTATTGTAACTCGTTTCGTTAGCAGTACATCAATATGTATGATTAATAATTACTTGCAATTAGTTAAGCATTAATTATACTCAGGGTATACTTTTAAAGAAGAAAAAGGAAAATTATGTGTTTTAGGCTATACTGGGCAGCCATAGCATGAATAACGCACAATCAATTTTAATTATAAACAAATACGTATTTATGTAGTGATAAATTAGCATTTGACTCGCTACTTCGTAAACGAAGTACCATACTGTCGCTATTATAATCTCTTATTTCGTTGTAGATCATTTAATCTCAGTTCTAGGTTTCTTAATCATAAAGTATCATTAAAATATAGAAAAAATACAATTTTATCAGTTTATTGAGTTTTTTATTTAGAGCACAGTTCGAACTCCGTCTAATAGTTCTATATTCATTAAGGTTAAAGAATCAAAAAGTATAATTATTTTTCAGTTTGCTTTAAGCCGTTTAAGCCTAGTCTAAAACAACCAAAAAGTGTCATTCAATTCAATAAAAAAAACACGTTTTTGCCTCTTAATGATTTTTTTACGATTGACTCCAATATCGTACTTCTAGGTTCGTTTACATAAAAAAAACATCAAAAAAGTGACATTAAAATTAATAAAAAGTACATAATGTTCTCTTAATGAATTTACATTTTGCTCAGGACCTTTTGAGCCCAATCTCATACTTCCAGCTTCGTTTATATTAACAAATCAAAAAGTACAATTAAAATGCACAAAAAATACCACTTTGACCCTTATGCCCCATCATAATACATAATGGTACTACATATTAAGATTTAGCCGTTTTACTGGGAGATGATGATAAATCAGTCAGTCAGTCAGAAACGTTACTCTTTTTAATGTGCAGATTTAGAATTTCGGCTACATTATCTCAATCTAAAAAGACTTTTTTCAGCCGTTTTTAAATAAATCAGATTTAACAGTTTAGTGTAGACTCTACACTGTACATTTAAAAACTACATGCATACAATTGGTTTGTATTGGGATGATTTTTGTCGCTTATATTAAGAACGACAAGAAACGTTGTATAACTTTCTATGAGTTTGTTCAGCAATAGTTACGGAATGAGCTGTCTAGATGGTGGGAGATTGGCCCCAGGGCATGTAGATAATATTACACCTACAACAATTACAACATTCAAGAGGAGTTTATGCTTACACAATGAAGCAAAAAAGAATGAAATGCACAGATTTCCCAAGTTTATATAAATAATATCATATATATACCATTGAAATGGGCTCAAAGTGTTCTTTATAAATCAGCTGAGAACCTTAAAAACGGTTGATATTCAATTAAGTTACTGGTTTATAAATGCATAAGGGTACGTAAATTCGGGTTTTTATCCATAACTCAAGATTTTGGAGGACTTGGCACATTTCAAAAAAAAAAAATATTGTTGTACTCGACAGCCCTATCAAAAAAATAATATCACTTCAAAGGTATTTTGTTTTTACTGCGCAATATATCTTTCAAATCAAATAAATGAGATAAGAGCAGAGAATAAACAAAACAAAGAAGAAATTAAAATGTTTGACAGTAAACTAAATCAAATGCAGCAACAATTAAATATCAAAAAAATAGAAATAAAAAATGTAAATAATGAAGAAATGCATGCTAATGATGTTGTGAAAAAGATAGCTTCAGCCATAAATGTCCAAATAAATGACTTTGATATAAGTGATGCATATAGATTAAAAAATATTAAGGATAAAATGATTGTTGAATTCACAACTTACACAAAAAAAAGAGAATTTATGAAAAACATTAAACGGCACAGAGTCGAAGCAAATATTTATAATAAATACTAATAACATCAACAACAAATTTATTTATATAAATGATTGCTTAACAGCTCATAATAGGAAGTTACTGTGGATGGCCAAAACAAAAGCTAAAGAAACAAGCTGGCAGTACGTGTGGGTACGAAATGGTTCCATTTTTGCAAGAAAGACAGATAATGCACGTGCAATCTTAATAAGAAATACAGCTGATATTGAAAATATTGCCTAAAATGTAACCTAGTTCCTCTAATAAATAACAAAAAACAAAAAACTCTTCAAAATATTAATAAACTATATACAAAAATATACATAAATGAACTTCATACAGGATAAAATAATTAATGTAAACAAAATAGATAATAAATTTCTAAGTTATCCCTTTACAATACTACATATGAATATACGCTCATTACGCAAAAACTTTAATACCTTTCTTGTCACTATACAAAACATTATAAACAAAATTAATATCATGGTCCTAGTCGAAACGAATATAAACGATAATGAGATAGATTTTTACAAAATTAATGGTTTTAATTCTCTTTTTATAAATAGAAAAGGTAATGGTGGTGGCATTGCTCTATACATTAAAGAGAACTTACTATTTACAAACAATCACCCCTATCATGAATATCATTTCCCTCGAATTTTGTTCGCTGTCAGTGTGATATCAATCATGAATGAATTCCCTTCAAATTCCCCTTATCGTAAATAGTTTTTTTCCCTTGTGTTGTTCACTTTTCTGCTTTAATCTGTTCCCTTACTTTTTGCTGGCGAACAAACAAGAAAATGTAAGTATATATTTTTGTGTTCTTTTTAAAATTAAAATTTAATATTTATGAATGTTATTGTTAGGGCTAGATCAATAAATAAAACCCAAAGCGACATTTTAATTGATAAAATGCAAAGCAATAGATCAATTGCCTGCGGTTTTGTTAAGCTGCCAAGAGAAACCGTAGCAGAATTTTGGAATTCCTTAACAAATGAATTAAATAGTGCTGGTCCACCTGTGAAACATGTTACCGAGTGGAAAAAGGTAATACTGGCTGATATGACTTTAACATTTCTATTTACATACATATCTAAATTTAGGTATGGACAGACCAGAAGCGTTATGTACGTTCAAAAGCTGCAGCCAATATTAAAAATCAACGGGGAACTGGAGGTGGCCCAAACCAAACGAAATCGTTAACAGCTTACGAGCAAAATATATATGATTTAATAGGTATGAAGGAATCTGTAGAGGGTCTACCCAACTCCGTTAATTTTGGGTTGCCAGATTCCTTCTGTAACAAAGAAAATGAACCGATGGATGAAAAGGAAAGTATAGAAGTATTTAAAGTATCTGAAGAGACTGTATATAAACAAACACCACAAAAAATCATCGTAAATGAAGAACCCACTTACTCCAGTACCAATAAATATGTATCGTTAAAGCGTAAAAGAGAGGAACCAGCGACTAAGGTTTCCGCAACTGATCTCATAGCAGAAGAACTGAAATCTCATAAAAATTTATGTTCAAAAATCGAAGAAATAGGTAGTGCTATACAAAATCATAACAAGGAAATGGAAGTTATGATGAAAAGGGTTTATCGGTCGTTAGAAAAAAATAACGATTTAAAAGCAAAAAAACTAAAAGAGTTAAAACGGCATCACGAAGTTTGTGAAGAACTCAAGCGTAAAGAAATTAAAAACAAAATGGAAAAATACCTAAAAATTGTTGAGCTTGAAGAAATGAAAATCCAAATAATGCAAGTCAATTATAATTACGGTAATGCCTGAGAGAACTATTTTTATACCAAAAAGTTTTGCAAATACACCATATTGGTGTTTATTATTTTTTTTACAGATTTAATTTTTAAAATATTGAATTTCATGTTAAAAATGCTTTTATTTTTAAAATATTGAATGCATATTTTTTTTTGTTATAGTTTAAGTCATATTATAACTTTGCAATAATTAAAGGCATAATTTTATTCTGCCATTAGTCATTAGCCAAATGAATTTAACTTTATTTTATTTAATTATTTTATGTTATTTGTGGTACATAGTACAAAACCTAACCAGTATTGTGAACACCATTTATAAAAATAAATTTCTTTATTACAAATAAAGTAAGAACTTAAAACGAGTACGGAAAATAGTAATTTTAATAGATGTGTTTACATATTTATTTCAGATTCCAACTTAGATTTAAACTTCTTATAAAGTGCTTGTAATACTGTGTCTAATAAGCTGAGCATTAGCCAAATATCTGTTGCGATCTTCTGAATTATCATAATGAATTTCGCTTTCCTCGGATCTCGGCACAGCGTCATTGTTGTCCTCACATTTATAAGCAATGCAAATATTGTGCAATGCTACGCAAACATTTATTATTTTGACGGCCTTTTTTGGTTCGTAGTGTAGTTCCCTGGCTCCTAGTAAACATCTCCATCTGTTTTTGAGAACTCCATTTGTCCTCTCTATAATGTTTCTACATTTTGCATGAACATCATTGAATTTTTCTTCAATAGAACCAGTTTGAGGACTCCTATATGGTGTTAGAAGCCAAGGTTCTAAGGGATATCCACCGTCGCCTGCAAATTCATATCATTATATACTTCATTTTATGAAATTTTTTATGATCAAAAACCCAGTAGTTCAATAAGAACATATTTTTAAAAATTATTTTGCACTCACCTAGTAACCACAGATTTCGTCTGCTTTCCAAATAACTTTTTTCCATAGCACTTCTGTAGCAGCTCGTATTCCATATAAAGGAATCGTGGCAAGCACCAGGATGTGTGGCATCAACAAATCTTACCCTCATTTTGCTGTCGCATATCTAGTAAAATTTATTTTTATGTACACATATTAGAGACTGTATGCATTTTACTTACAAGAGTGACATTTAAGCTGTGGTTTCCCTTTCGGTTATAATACAAATGATTATTTTCTTTCGGAGCTACTATGTTCACGTGAGTTCCGTCAATACAACCAACAACACCGGGAATATTATATTTTGTATAAAAATCTCTAACTATATGCCGAGTTTCTTCTTCTGATGGATATGTTATCCATCGAGAACATATATTTTGCTCTAGTGCATCCAACACTGTAGAGAGCACTGTACTAAAAGTTGATTGAGCTATTCCAACTTCAAAATCTCTTGCAACACCTTTCTGGTATCCACCTTCTGCAAAAAATCTTAAGCAAGCACTAAGCTTTACTATGTTTGGAACACCAAACGATTTTTTCGCAGAAACCAGAGACTCATTCAATAATAATAAAATATATAGGAACGCTTCTTTATTTAGCCTGTAATGCTGAATAAACCTAAAGCAAATGTTATTTAGAGAAATACGTTTCTATTGCATCAAGTAACTTACAGCGAATTCGGCAACTCCAAGGGATTGGAAGCATCTCGCAAAGCCCGACGAATCGATCTATTTTCTTGGAGTTCCTCTTCTTGCAGCGCAATAATTGTTCCAACTCTTAACATTTTATTTTTTCTTCTTCAAATAATAAATGACATACATTCTTCTTTATTTTACATTCACTCTGCACTGATAACGTGTACAAAATCTCACGTGAGATTCGCGATAGCAATTTTCCCTTCGAGGGGAATGAAAATTTCGGGGGAACAACAATTTCACTTTTATTCATGATAGGGGTGAATAATTCGGCCGCTAGCTCTTTTGAATTAATTCAAATTGAAATTGAAATAAACAACAAACCCTTTTCTCTACTCTGTATCTATCGTCCACCTTCAACAAATGTGAATCTCTTCATAAATGAGTTGGATGAAATAATAAGCAAAATAAAATATAAACAAAACACTGTAATAATTGGTGACATAAATATTGATACACTAAAGAACAATCTCACAACAAAAAAATATATGGATATGATGATGTCAAATGGCTTAGAGAGTGTTATAAATGATAGCACACGCGAAGATGTACATGCAGACACACATACGTGTATCGATCATTGTTTTGTAAAGTACAACAAAAATAAATATACAGGTTACGCAGCAATAATAACAACAGCAATAAGTGATCACTACAGTATTTTTTGTTGTATGGATATGGAAATCGAATATAAAAATAAAGAACAACAGAGATCGCCAATCGTTCAACAAAACAACCAGAGAGTCCCAACGGATGATTATATCGATAATGAAATAGTTGATAGGTTAGTGAGAGAAACAGAATGGAATATCAACGAGGCACATAACATACATGAAATATATAACATTTTTAATAAAAAATTCTATGATATATATGACAAATCTACGTGAGTTAAAAAACCGAAAAAATCAAGACTAGACAATCCGTGGATAAATAATGAGCTAATAAATGAATGTATAAAACGGAATAAACTTTATAGAAAATGGTTAAAGAACAAAAATAATAACAGATATGAAAAAGAATATAAAATGTTTCGTAATATGCTAAACAAAAAAATTATCTATACAAAAAATAATTATTATAAAAAGAAATTTATTGAAAATAGAAATAATATGAGAAAAACATGGCAATTGATAAATGAAATAAATGGCAAAAAAAATTAGTAACTTAGATGAAATCATAATAAAGAATTTTAAAAATAAGAATTTGTTAGATATTTTAAATGACTTTTCTATTAATTTGAAAGAAAATGTGAGAAAACTATTACATACATGTAATAAAACAATATTAAATAATACAAAAATAAATCTAATGAACTCATTGTTTATTGAATATACAAATGAACTAGAAATTTATAACATTATAAAAACCTTGAAAATTAAAAAAAGTGCAGGAATAGATGGCATAAGACCAAGGGATATTAAAATCAATGCAATTACTTTAACTCCAACTATAACCAGAATTGTAAATGAAATTCTTAAAAATGGTGAAATTCCTGAGCAGTTTAAAACTTCGATTGTGCGTCCCATATACAAATCTGGAGTAAAAAATGACTGCAATAATTACAGACCTATAGCAGTATTGTCAGTGATTGAAAAAATTATGGAAGAAATAGTGGTCAGAAGATTGAATGATTTTATAGTTAAATTCAAAATAATAAACAAAAACCAATATGGATTTCAAAAAAGTAAAAGCATTAACAAACTTTTGGGAAATTTCGCAAATTATGTGAACTCTTGCCTTACAGAAAACCTTCAGTGTTTAGCACTCTTCATAGATTTTAGTAAAGCTTTTGACACTTTATCACACGCAAAACTATTAGAAACTTTAGAACGAATCGGTGTGCGAGGAAATTGCCTGAAATTATTCAAAAGCTATTTACAAAACAGAAATTTCAAAGTCAAAATAAATAAGGAATTGAGTGGCAAAGTGGAAGTGACAAGTGGCGTTCCTCAGGGTTCGAAACTAGGACCAATTCTATATCTATTATATGCAAATGATCTGCTAGATAATCTAAAAAATAGTGAAACGTTCGCATATGCAGACGATACAGCCATTGTAGTAAGCAATAAAAACATCATAGAAGCAACAAAAGTAATGCAGCAGGAACTGAACGTGGCTACCAAATGGTGTCATGATAATGGATTAATAATTAACGCAACTAAAACAAAAATAATGCACATAAAATCAAGACACCATAGATATATATCCATAAATTTAAAATTCCATCATACTGAATGTATTCATAACGAAACTGAGGAAATTATTGACAATTGCAACACAGCCATAGAGTTAGTGAGCACGTATAAATATCTTGGCGTATACATAGATCACAATTTTACTTGGCGACATCACATAGAAAATCTGCAATCCAAACTCCGAAAAGCAGCAATAATGATGTAAATATCAATTAAGTAATTCGGCGAATTACAGTGTCTTAAGACAGGCATATTTCTCACTTTGTGAGGCATATTTAAGGCATGGAGTGGCCGCTTGGGGAAGCTCCTCTTTCTGTATCATCCTTCAAAACACGCAAAATCGAATTTTAAAAATACTATGGAAAGCACTACATAAAGATTCTGATAACGGCAACTACTTGTACAACTATATAAACGCATCAACAGCCAACAACAATAACCGAAACGACCCCAACAATAACAATAACAACAACATTCAAATAAGAAGACACAAATCAACAACATTCAGCACACATATAACACAACGAATGGGAATATTGAACATAGAAAGTATATATAAACTAACATTAATAAACAATTTTCAATATGATACCAGGTTTTTGGTGCAAATACGTCATACATATAACACTAGACTTCGGACAGATGGACGCTATGAAACGGGAAAGTTCAAAAATAATTATGGGAAAGCTAGATTAGAAGTAGTATTGCCGAAAATTATGAACAAATTACCAGGGACTATATTACGAATCACCAATAAATACAGAAGAAACAAAGAATTGAAAAATTACTATTTGAGTTCGCAATGTAATCAATAAAATTGGGTCAGTTGGAATAATGTTAAAACGTATAGTCAATGTATCTTTATAATATTTATTACATAACCTGCAGATAAGCAATAGCTTCGCGGGGTTTAAGATAAATAAGTATGGAAGATCGAATGAATGTATGTTAAATAATAAATAAAAGTTTTAATTATAAAAAAAAAAAAAAAAAGCTCTAGGTTTTAGACAACTGTTTATCAAAATATATATATATATATATATTTCAAAGCAAAATTTGAATGCAAATATAAGTGAGAGAAAACAATTTACTAATTTTTGACTATTGCTACAACAACAGTTTCATAAATTAATTACCAATATAAAAGTAAAACCTCTTTAATGTATAAATTTACTTTGAAAAGCACTACTCAACTTGCTATTAACATGGCCAGTAAAAAAGTTAACACAAACATACGCCCATTTGCACAAAATAAATTGCAAGCAAAACGAGGTAAAAACTTTATTTAAAAAGACAAAACAAATGTAAAATCTGCCCTAGGGAAAAAGGACCTAGTAACAGAACTTGTCCGCCTTTAAGACCAGGCCTTGTGCTGATTTTTTTAAGCAATGGACCAGTTTTATTCAATTGAAATTATTTAGCTACTTCGTGACTAATAGGGTCCAGTACCAAAAGTACGCCCTAACTAATGCATCTTTTCAAATGAAAGTTGGAGGTTTTGGTTTTAACATAACGCAAGGCAACGAATTATAAAAAAATTCAAAATTAATTTTTTTATTGATTACGAATCACTACATCATGAGATATTTGTGTACAAAATTGTAAACTTCGAATTTTAAAAATAACCAAGTTATAACAAAAATAAATTTTGATTTTTTTTCAGATCACGATATATAGTTTTGCATTTCAAAATATTTTTTTTTTATTAAATTATAACCAAAAGAAATATTAAAAGTAATTGATGTTCTGGTGAACGTCTTGCGTACTCATTGGTATTATTTCTGTGATAACTTCTCTATTCACAAGTTACTTCATATTGCTTTTAGCAGCAGTATATTATTTATTAGTCATGAGACATGGCAGCATTTTGCACCGGGTAGTGTAAATAATTTCTTTTATTTTTTTTAAATTTTATATGAAAAAATATATCTGGAGTCCCATTCGATACCAAGTTCGATGTCAAGTAAAATTTATTGAATTTTTTCATTTTGGCATTATGGCACTCGATATCGGGTAAAATGTATCGTAATTTAAGATGATATCATTCGATAGCAAGCTTGCGAAGCAGCATAAAGCCCCAAGATCGTGTGATATCACATGCTTAGACTTTTTCCTGTGGGGAAAGACTTTTTCCTATGCGGACAAACCCGCTTCGATTCAGGCCTTTTAGGAAACAAATTGGACTCAACGGATGGACCATCTGCGACGTAGCAACGGCCAACATTTGATAGACATAATCTTCAAAAAATAAATGCCAAAGAATGGTCTTTCAAATGATAATAAACATTCTCCATTAAATTTGAATTTTCTGTGGTTTTTTCTTTAAAAAAGTAGGGAACTTCGCTTTATTATCGCTGAAATCCAGTAGCTTAAACACTTTGGTGCATAATTTTTTTCTTTCCACAATTATTTAGCGGGGGAAAATTATGATTTCATTTTACTTATGGAGTAAATATTTATGGAATAAAATTTTTTTAATTTTCCTTAAAGCTTTTCTAATACAAAATACTGTATAAAAAATATTTTTTTTATTTTTCTTTGCTTATTTTCCATTGTTTTTAGTTCTTAAATTCTTTTTTTTTTCATTTTTAACAAACGAAATGGCCACAAACATTGTGGTAATTGATTGCTGTCAATAACAGGCATAGATTACTTTTGTGTTTTTTACCTATATTTTATGTTTGTTATGTTTTCGCTCAAAAAAAAAAAAAAAGAACACAAAATAACTAACATTGAAAATATTAAATTTTTGTTTAAATACTTAGTTGTACTACATCATTTATCAACAACAACAAAAAAATTTTGAACCGTTAAGAAGAAAATGATAAATGAAAATATAAATCAATAAATAAAAAAAAAATTTAATTCAGTTTTTTTTTTTCAAATTGATTTAAAATGGTTAGAAATGAAAAAGCTTAGCTTTTTGTGAAGCACTCATTTCATCGAACAGAAAATCCACCTGTTTCGATGGAACCGTGAGAGTTGGCAACTATAATTTCGAAGTTGTGGAGGAGTTTGTATACTTTTAGTACACCATCTGTAAACACAATAACATCACCCTGGAAATACGAAGAAGAGAAAATTGCGCAGCAGATCGAAGTGCATAGAGAGACCTAAATAGGTTGTAAGAAGCGAGTTAAGAACAATATTTTCCTTTATTTCCATTGCTCAGAACCCTTATTAATATAAAAGAGAGTATCCTCTTGGAAACCAAATCAAAAATATGTATATTGGAAGATTCTACCTTAGAAAACTTCCCAGTTTATGGGCTAAAATTATATATTCTTAATCCACTGCACAAATTTGAATGATTTTTTTTGGATATAATAAAGGGTAATTTTTATAGACGTATAGAACTTTAAGTTGGCATTACTGTTCAAGATGGCGACCAATTTAACAGCTGTCAAGTGACTTATTCTCAGTTTGGTTTGGCAATTCATCATGAACAGACTCACGATCATCAAGTAAGGCGTAAATTCGTCTAATGGGCCCAAAACGAAATTTGCGTTGTTCCCGATTTTCATAAGCGAATTTTGTTTAGCGATGAAGCGCACTTCTGGTTGAATGGCTACGTCAACAAACAAAACTGCCGCATTTGGAGTGAAGCTAATCCTCAAGTGTATGTAGAAACACCGTTACGTCCGGAAAATTTCACATTGGTCCGTACTTCTTCAAAAACGATGATGGCCA
Organism: Thelaira solivaga; assembly: GCA_947397855.1. Classification (NCBI taxonomy): domain Eukaryota; kingdom Metazoa; phylum Arthropoda; class Insecta; order Diptera; family Tachinidae; genus Thelaira; species Thelaira solivaga. Next base: position 40,458,394 of record OX377610.1, read on the forward strand.
GAAGGTTACAGTCAATGGTGATCGGTATAGAGCCATGAGTACTAACTTTTTCATTCCTGAATTGAACAACCATGATGTCCAGGAGCTGTGGTTCCAACAATACGGCGCAACATGTCACACAGCTCGTGCCACAATCGATTTATTGAAAGACACGTTTGGTGACCGCCTAATTTCACGTTTTGGACCTGTGAATTGGCCTACAAGATCTTGTGATTTAACACCGCTAGCTATGTAAAGTCATTGGTCTATGCGGATAAGCCACAAACGCTTGACCATTTGGAAGACAACATTCGCCGTGTTATTGCCGAATAACGGCCACAAATGTTGGAAAAAGTCATCGAAAATTGGACATCCAGATTGGACTACATCCGAGCCAGCCGTGGTGGTCATATGCCAGAAATCATATTTAAAATGTAATGCCACAAGATTATCTTTCGGATAAATAAAATTCATGTCAATCGAATAATCCATCGTTGTTTTATTGAAATTTAAAGTTCTATACGTCTATTAAAAACACCTTTTATTTAGAAGTCTCCATTATAAGATTTTTAAAAATTTATTTCACGGACTCTGACACACTAAAGAAATTTTATTTTTTTCATGCATCAAGAACGATGTCTCTCTTATACAAAAAAATAAATTTCACCCACATTGAAGCACCTTTGCCTTTGGCGTCATCTTCGAATTTTTTTGTATTTAAATATTAGTGACTGTTGCTTTAACTTATAAAGTTTAAATAAATAGAAAATTTTTTATATACCATAAATAAATATTTAATTAACTGAAAATACATTTTGTTATTAATATTAAAAAATAATTATGTTAATTATACTTATTTTATAAATAATTCTTTCAAACACCTTTGAAACAATATGCTATATAATTTAGTTCTACTACAAATTCTATTTTACTTGAAATGGGTCACCTCGGTTTTCTCACAAATAGAAGATAAAATAAGAATTAACTTTTGTTTAGTAATTAAAAACAAATGAACTTTATAGGTCATTTACACTGAAGCCAAATCTAGTACATACGTGATTTTGAACGAAATCTAGTTCATTTTGACTGGATTTCCCATTCAAACAAAATCCAGTGATGGCTATTCAGACATACACGTTAATTGAGCAGTTAAGCATTTCAGGCAATTGTCGATTTTATTGAGCTTAATTTACCATACAAATTTCCATTAAATAATTGCGCAATTAAAAATTGATTGCACGTTAATGAAGTCAACTCAAAAAAGAGAAAAGTTTATATTTTCAGTATTAAAAAAAGAAAACGTAAATAAATTTGAAAATAAATGTCATAAAAAGGAAATGGCAGCCGAAGTAACCGGTAAATAAATTTTATAAAATTGTTATTGAAAATAATTTTTAAATAACTAATTTCTTTTAATCAATAGCTTGCCTTCAAAACTGAATTACACTGATCGGAGTAGTTCAATATTTTAGTATAAGCTACCAGCATTTTTTATAAATTTGACTTACTTTTCATTTTTTATTTTATAAATACTCAGACATATTTTCAAAAAAATTATTTAATGGTAAATTCAGCTCAATAAAGGCGATAATTGCGTAAAATTAAGCATTTTACGTATATGTCTGAATAGCCTATTAAATTAAGAAATATTATTTAAAATGGATGGAAATACATACACAAAAAAATGATAAGTGTTTTTTATTATATTAATATGCAATTTAGTGCAGTTTGTTCTTGTTCCGAAAATGAAATCATGTTATATGTCAAAAAGAATGTTAAGTAAACGGTATGGATTTAAGAAGAGATTTCCTATCAAATCTAGTAGATTTTGGTTCAATGTAAATGCACAATAGTGCTTCAGCTTTGACTTTGAAATCCTGTTATTAGTGTGGGAACGCAGTAAGACGGACTAATTTAGTCAACACTGTAATAACACTGCCTAATAGGGTTTTTACACTACACCGCATCTCAGAGGAACGCGTGAAAGATGTTGAAAATGATGAAATGCTTTTTACATTACCAACATCTACCATCAACTAAACTGTCGAAAAATAAAAGAAAAGAAGACGCATAATTTTCGAAAACAAAAAATATCTCAAAATAAATTTAGAAAAATCATTCATTATTGTTGCTTTGCAAGATCAAATCCATTAGGCTTTAAAATTTGAATTTTTATTTTGTTTAATATGTGTACATACTTATGTTATGTATGTATAAATAAATGTTACTTTATAAGTGATGCCACTAAAATCGAAAATATTGCCATTTTTCTAGTGATGGCACGAAAATTATCGAAAGATGTTGAGTGAAACAAAATGAGATAGGAACATCTTGTAAAGATGTTGGAAGATGTTGATTTTTTCTACATGCATTTTATATGGGAAGATGTTGTCATCTCGCCGAATAGATGGTAGATGTTAAATGTGCTCTAGTGTAAAAACACTATAACTAATCAACAATGCATTGACACGACATACTTAAAAATACAACACAGAACATAAAAGACGAGAAGAAGGGGAGTTGTGATTAAAACGGCAAAATCCGTCGTATGAAAGAGTAATTATTAAAATGTGTTATACTTAATCATAATTAAAACTTAATTAGAAAACCTAAAACTTCATTATAAACTGAAAGTTAATTACAATGTAAGGACTAATATTAAATTGTTAAGCAAAACTGTAATAAATACTTAAATCTTCATATAATAACTCTTTTTAAAACCAATATTAGTGTAGTTTTTTTCTTGTTTTTTTCTTTTGAAAAAGGAAAGTACACTAAAGCGGTAGATGTTGGTGGGTAAATACCCATCTACCTAACCCCACATAAAACTTTATTTTACTCAATCTTAATTGTATTTTTATGTACAAATTAAAAAAAGTATTTATTTAATTAATACGTTAAAGTTAAAAATATTAAAACAAGAAAATATTTTAGGTAATATTCTTACATACGGAAAAAACTCGGTTAAAAATGTAAAATATAAAAAGTTTTTTTTAGTATTTTAGTACGTGAAGTGCTAAAGATAGGTTTTGTTATTAACTTTAAGTTTTGAGGGTGTAAATGAAATTCTAAAAATTTAAAGAAAGATCCACTTAAGCAGACTTAGAACTACAACTAGGAGCATTAGAAAAGAAATATCTTTACTCTACTCTCATATTAAAAATACTCCCAAAGTCTAGTATTCAAAGACTTCTTTGGGTGATTTGCCCGCCATGTCAGACAGGAAAAAAGGCCTAAATTAGACCACTACAGTGACACAGTATATGCTCTGCTACCTGCACAGCTTTTTGGAGCTGATCCTTACATTGTCAATGTTCATTTATGAATTCAGTGGCAGTGCGAATTTTTGATAAATGTCGTTTCGTAATGTAATGCTGCTTTACTGTCAAAGTTAATTAAGATATGAGTTGTTAGTGTCTGTTTCAAATTTTTCCTTAAGCTCTAAATCATGTATTTTGACCTGAAAACCTGAGTTTTCTCAACGCATGCAGCTAAACAAGCTTTTCCTGGCATTTGAAACAAATTTTAAAAACATATTTTTGAGTGCAACGTTATTTGTTATTAAAATTTAATCTTAGCATGTATTTTATTTATTGAAAAGCAAAACACAAAAAATTTCAAATGTAAATATATTTTAACTGTATATAAATTTGTTTTTATGTATCAAAATCTGTTTGCAATACTGCGTATATCCTCCAATGAATGAATGACATGATGACTTAACAATGATGATGGAGATGATAACAGAGTATGCTAAATAAACTACTAGTTGGTGTATATAACTCAAAAGTAACTGCATACATTTGTGCTTACAACAATTATAGCAATACTTTTTTTATGTAAATACAACTCAAAAAAAAAAAAAAATATTCAACTTAAACAGAAATCATTCACGAGTTGCATACGGGTGTAGAGAGACACATACCTGAACAGTTAAATTTTAAATGGTTTATGTGCCAAAAATGAATTTCAAATAGTGAACAACAATTTCGTCTGGTTAATAAATTCACTTTATATAAACTGTAAATGTGACCCGCAATACATCGCAAACAACTATTCAAGCTAACTATTAATAATTGATAAAATATTTTAAGGAAACAAACACTACATTTAGCCTAACGATTAAAGCCATCTTTAAAAATTCACCCCTGAATTTCTTTTCTGAAATCATGAAAAGCTTTTAATTATTTAAAATAATTATTTTATGTATTTTATAAATAATATTTTATTTATTGAAAAAAAAATATTTAAATATATAAAATATATAAAATTTAATGGATATTTTGTTTGTTTGCAAAATTAAAAATTAAACAAAAAAAAATGAAATATCTTTAATCGCCATTAGTAAAACATGTTTTCAATATGTATTCTAAAAGGCATTTCAATTAAATCTTTCTACAATTTGTTGATTTTACAATTTTGTGTGTTTAGAGTTCATACAGATATTAAAAACACATTTTGAAATGGTCACATACACAGTATGAGCAGAGAGTACACATACAGGGTGGCGCAAAAAGAGCTATATGGCTTGAATTGTTTATAACTTTTTTAATTATTATTATTATTTTTTCTTTGTTTTTTTTCAGCATTTTGTGAAGAAGACTTGTAGAATTAATTATGAATTATTACACGATCGAACAACGCATAACAATAATTGAATTTTATTTTTCAAACCAACAGTCTATTATGTTGACACAGCGTGCATATCGTCATCATTTTAATGTGCGCATTGCACCCACAGCGTCATCAATAAGCCATTTGATTGGAAACTTTTGTCAACATGGCTCTGTAAGAACCCTTCCTGGTGCTGCAAGAATACCTACCGTGGATACTGCTCAAAATATTGAACGTGTACGGGAGAACGTGCAGCATAGTCCATCAACATCAACAAGGAGGCGTTCGACAAAGTTATTGAAAATACTCGTATGCTAAAAAGAGCACTTATGTGCGAAGCAGAAAATGGACATCACTTACAGGATATCATTTTCCAATGCTAATTGCAAAAAATTCCCCAATAATATACTGTATTAAAAAAAGTTATAAACAATTGAAACCATATAGCTCATTCTGCGCCACCCTGTACATACTTACTTACTCATACTACATACTAAATATGTTTGTACATTTTATATATACAAATACATTTTCTTATTTTCTTGTTGAAGCCTGTTTGTTTATTTAAGCGTGAGTGAATCTCCTGCTGCTGTACATTTGTGCCGTTGTAAACTCATAAACAGACAAAAATGGTTATGTGCTCTATTCTAAATAGGAGGAGAGTTATTTGGAAATGGGCTTTTAGTACAAGATTAGTTTAAATCTAGATAAAACACAACAAAATAAATTGTAAATTTATAGTGCATGCAAATTTATACACACAAATATACATACATAGAGGAATATACGTATGTATTTAGTTTGTCTTTTTGTAGCCTTCACTGATATAAGCTCGTGGTCCCGTTTGTACTTTCTCCACCGTACATGGGACACTCTATAAAGTATATATATTCTGGATGCTTCTGTTCGTCCATCTGTCTGTCTGTATAGTCGTTGAAATCAACTTTCTGAAGCCCCTAACTGACGTAAAGAAAAGTTTGGCATACCAATCTCTTAGTTGTTTCTGTCTTTTAGCTATTTTTGAAATTCAGCTTGATCGGTGAATAAATATCGGAGCTATGCGTCAAAAACCGTCACTACCTCTATTTTTGACTATTTTTCTGAGTGAATTTTTTTTCGTATTTTATTTAAAATACAAAAATAACTGAAAAATGTGGTACATAGTTTTGTCTGAAACCACAAGACATATATGTTTTTTGGCTTCTCTTATTAAAATTTCTGTTTTCGAAGTTCTTTTACACACAATGTATTTATAAGACACACATGTGTGTGAACACTTTACGCACATGTTTAGGTTCAAAATTGTTAGAAAAAAAAGAAATTAATGAAAAATTAAAATTTCGGTTGTATAGGTGATTTTTTTGACCGATTCTTTAGATTTTGCGTCTTCTAAGGACTTCAAAAACGACTACACGGCGACACGGACTCAGAATATATACGCTTTTTAGGGTGGCACGTGTACGGTGTAGAAATTACTAACGGAATCACAAATTTAAATTCACTTTTCTTAATTACACTAAAGTGTACTCCTAAAAATTAAATGAAAACTGTTTTTAATGTATTTTGTAGCTCTGATTTCTAATCTGGACTTTTTTTTTTAAAGACTCCAATTTCTGAGGTGAACAGTTATTTCCAAAATCTAAGAGGTGACATGACATAAGCATTTGAGATTTACCTAAAAGCGGTTTGTTATATTTTATTATAAAGAAGTTCCACAGTTTCGCATTAAAATTTGTATTAAGTCGAAAGTAGTTATATTTTCAAATAGCTTAGTAGTTTCAAAAATAACGTAAATGCTGTGACGGAAAAATATTTTTAATTAAAAATTTGAAATAAAGCAGAGCAAAAATCGGCGCTTATTCTATAAGCATATAAAGTCATGAGTTTAAAAGAAAACGTGCCATACTTCATTGAAATCGATGCATTACTTCAGATTTTTACTCCAAGATACATATGTATTTCCAGCACTGGCTGCTTTAAAATTTTTGTTTTTACCAAACTTTTAGGCAAATATGTGTTAGTTCACTTACGGTTGTCTATTTTGAAAATTTTTTGCGCTCAATTAATAGCACACAGCTTAGCCACGCAATATATTTTATATGTAACATTTAAATCAGGTGCTTTAAGCGTACTCTATTTCTAATTACAAATTCGCTCAATTAAAGATAATGCTTTTTAAGAAACACATTTCATTTCTTTAACTTTCGTGCTAAGTAATACAAAATGTGAATTCCATTTATCATTCAACTTGCTAATTTTTTTTTTCAAACTGAATACATTTTTTAAATAATTTTTGTTATTCTCATAAATTCTTGTAACAAAATTTTTAACAACTCACGTTCTTTATTTTATTATATTTTTATATTCTCTTTTTTTATATATTTATTAAGTTTTATATTTTTAAAAGTTTTCTTTCTTCTATTCGCAGTTTTTTGACAACATTTATTGGAAAAAAACCATTAATAACAATTCGAAATGACAGTAGAAGAGTGAATTGAAGTGAGTGCATCTGTAAAAATAAAATTGAATGTAATATAAGGTTATCATGAGAAACCTTAACTTGTTTATACCCTTCTCTGTAAGTATGAAGGGTATATATAACTTTGTGATTCCGTTTGTAATTTCTGGATCCTTATGAATAGCGGAGTCGATTTATCGATGTCCGTCAAGTCGTTGAAATCAACTTTCAGAAGTCTCTAGACAACGTACAGAAAAGTTTAACACAACAAACAGTCAGTTGTTTCTGTCAGATTATTACTGTTGAAATTCAGTCAGGTCGGTTCATAATGGCGGAGTTGTGAGTCAAAAACTGCAACTAACTCTATTTTTGACCATTTTTGAGTCTGTTTTTTGCATATTTTGTCTAAACAACAAAACGGTCGAACAACGTGGTATGCAGTTTTGTTTGAAATGAGAGTCGTAATACTCGTGAAAAAAATGAAAACCATAGGTCCACAAATGGACAAGAAAAATCAAAAATACAACCGAAATTTTAGATTTTCATTAATTTCCGCTTTATTTTTTGCGTTTTTTTAACTAAACTAAAAAATATTAGTAAGCAGTTTTTTCAGATATCATATTTTTAGTACCTGGACCAAAATTTTGTTAAATCGATTCATAAATGGCGAAACTATAAGTCAAAAATCGCGGACTTAATAGAAATATTATTCGTAATGTCTCTGAAAAAAAAGAGAGGAATCGGTTAGAAAATGGCAGAGAAATATCAAAAATGCAACCGATATTTCACATTTTCATTAATTTTTGTTTTGCTTTGTCTTTTTTATGAAAATTTTTAAGCTGTCACGAAACCTTAAAAGTGTATGTGTGGCTTTTAATGGCTTGAGTGTGATAGCATTACGAATACAGACTTTTTGTGAAAGAGAATTTTTGGAAAATAAAAACTACAAAATATTAAGCAAATGTTAAAACATTTCCAAAAAGCTTAGAACATACAAATTAAATTCCTTTTGGTTTCATTAATTTTAATTAGCAAAGTCGATAGTGGTGCCGCTGCAAAATGGGGAATGGTAAAATTCCTTCATAGCAACAGCACTGGGGTATATGGATATTTAAAATCCAAAGTAACTGCTGAGTATTTGCGCAATAGAATAGAAATTAAGTTAGCCTCCCCTTTAAAACGATAAGTGTCCTATCCCTAAATCTTTAATGATTCATTGGGAAGTTGCTAAAATACCTCAGAGCACTGGAGTGTTTAGAAATTTCAAAAAATTTAGTTTAATTTCTAAATATTTGGGTGGTAGGTGTAGCCGATCTCCGCTAAGCTACTATTAAAATCATATATAGAAATATTTAATGACATAAGGCGTATTTGATAAATATGCCATTAATGCTGAAAATATATTTAAATATGCTAAAAAAGCGAGGGGTACGTTAAAACATATTGAAGTCGGCATATTTATCTACACTCATTTAATTTTTTGTATGTTTTTGATATTGAAAAATATGAATATTTCGCTAAGACAGTGAAGGGTATATGAGACTCAGCATAGTCGAATTTAACCTGTTTTTATATTTAAAAAATATTTTTAATAAATCAAATTTTTTTTGTAGTAAAATATTTAAATTCTTGAATCAAAGTTGTTTTAATTTTACCTTCTAATGTAAGTAAGAAGCTTATATATAAGTTTGTGATTCCGTACACCGTATATGGGGCACTCAATAAAGTATATATATTCTAGATCCTTATAAACAGAGCAGTCGATTTTTTTATGTATGTCTGTCCGCCCTGTTGTTGAAATCAACTTTCTGAAGCCCCTAGACGACGTACACTCAAAGAAAAAATATGGTTGAGGCAACCATATTCTGGGGGAAACATAGTATGGTTCGATTTATGATTGCTTCTAACCGTATATATTTTTAAATCAAAGATATTAAAAATAGCTTTCAACTGCAAATGTTGCGGTTCAACCCCCGGTCAAGGCAAGAAATTTTTTTAATTTTTTTTAATACATACATATTTTAATATGATTTAAAAAAAAATTTTAATTTAAATTTTTTGTATAAATAATACAGAAATGTATTTGTATTCAGTTTGTTCTAGCATGTCTAATTTTTACTTCAGTACAAAACATTTTGTTACTGAAGTTTTTGTTTTGACATATGCTAGAATGTGTTTGACAGTATTTTAAATAAAGGGAATTGCTTGAAAGTTATTGCAGATATGCTTGTACAGTGCTCAGAATTTAATTCTGATAAATTATTTCGGTTGTACAGAAAATAAAACCAAACTTTACCTTCAGAAGTCAAAAATAAGTAAATAGTGGAAAAGGTATTAATTGCAGATACGTCACAGACACAGAAGACTAATCACTTTAACATCGTGATGTCCTAGGAAAGGATCGATTAATTCCTACTTTTTACATATAATAACATAAACAGTTTGATTTACAATTGCCTATTGAAAGATTGATATCTATTAGCTCAGTTAAACTAGTCGTGAAATTGATGCCAAGAAACTAGTTCTGGAATATTAAAATTAAAATTAGGAGCGGGAAAAAACATATGCTCACTGCTGCCAGAATAAGCCTATTATAACACTATTCTCATGTTACAAATACTCGTACTCTATAAATCTAGTATTCATTAAGAATTAAAAAACTTCCTTGGGTGATTTATCTGTTTTATCAAACTGTTGTAAGTAGTAATGAAAACAAGTAAAAAACTATTGTGATGTTTTTGGTAAAATATTTTATTTTAAAATGCAGTTGAATGATTATTTTTTTAATAATTAGTTATGCCGTTTTGAAGGCACAAAATTAATTGATTTTATTTTTCAAGACTCTATTCTGTTTTAATTTTTTTAAACTACATATTTAAAAATTACTATAAATAATAAATTCAAATAATAATAATAATCAACAATAATAACAATTATTACCAATATTAAGGATAGTTCAATTAATTGACCTTTAATATGATATATACTACAAAATTACAGTGAGACAATATATGTTCTGCTGCCCCGTCTTCGTTACATAACTGCAAAATATTACTTTCAGTTAATTAAATGCAGATCACCACCCTCAGAGGCCAAGATACCGCACTCGGAATTAAGCAACTGGTGTTGAAATTTTTATATTATTTTGTACAAAAAAGACTAAAGTTTTTGATCGATATCTGGTTCGCTCGATATCGAATTCTTTGCAATCTAAAATAAGCATAAGAAACGATGGCAGTCTATAGAATGCTTATTTCCACTAGTTATTTAGTCGGGTCATGCCCTAAGTGTTGGTCCTAATAAAAAAAAAAATTCTGAGAGAAATGATAGAGTGTTATTCATTACAAAAATCTAGCTAATTTATTTAATTAAAAAAAGGGTTAAAATGCGCATAACTGATTTATAAGTATTTATCTGAGGAACTTCGAAGTACAGAAATTCTATGTACAAAATTTACGAAAAGTTTGTAAAGCTTACAAAAAAATAAGCAAATATTTAGAATTAATTTTGTTTATATAGACGATATTCGTTTTCTGACAGAAATATAAATGAAGTCAGAAAAACCCAGCAAAATGTAATAGAAATAATTCCTTTGAAGAATATCTTAATCAACGATTGGCATTTAAAAAAAAAAAAAAAATCTAATAAAAATATAAAAGAGAAATAATAAGTAAATATAATATAATTTAATTTTTCAAATTTAATTAAATATTTAATTGACGGCAAAAATCAAAAAATAAAAATTCGTAATGATATTAGCAGGGGAGACACATCAAATCTTATAATATTTGTGTGCAATTTTTTTTAAATGATTGTGACGAAAATCAATTTTATACAACCCATCAGTCAATTTGATACAATTCCAATATTGATATTAAAATTTTATGTGTGTATTCGGTAAAGGGCTGCACAAGCATACTTGAAATGGCTTACAAGTACTTTTTACTATAAAATACTACGCACGTTTGTGGTGATGTGTGGCTTTCAAGTGTGCTTGTGCTTTACACTCAAGGGATTTAAAAGACACACTTTTTTATAAAATCGATTAACTGGTTTCGTGTTTGTGTAGCTTGAAAATTTCAATAAAAAAAAGAACAGAGCAAAAATTAATGAAAATATAAAATTTCGGTTTGTTTTTTTAATTTTTCTCGAGCACAATTGTTCTCACTTTTTGTACAGACATTATGGATGTTATTTCTGATAAAAGTGTACATAAAGTTTTGTAGTTTAGACAAATAACACAAAAAATCGCTTAGAAAATGATTAAAAAAGAGGCAATTATACTTCAGAGCTCATAGTTCAGCCATTTATAAATCGATAGAGCTGAATTTCAAACTGAAGACGAGAACTTCCAACAAATTGGCGTACTAAACTTTTCTGTAATTCTTCTATGGATTTCACAAAGTTGATTTCAACATTCACACTGACAGACGTCAGGCAGTGTGCAAGTTTATGCGGAAAGTCAATAAGCAGACACGGGCGACGCCAATATTGAAAGTTTTTAAATAATTCGTTTTCCTACGAAAATATTCATAGAAAAAGTTCGACAGAGCACAATTAATTAAATTTTACGGCAAAGTTGAAATTTTTTAAAGTTTTTTTTTTTTTTGCCGCTTGGGACGACATTGCCATATGCATAAACAATAAAATTTTAGACATGTTCATAAAAGTTTATAAAAAATATCAAATACGAGTATTTATGGTAAAAAATGAATTTTCGAAATAAGATATAACGAACATTTTTGCTAAGGGAAAAAAATTTAGAAGCAAAGTTCTAAATAAATTTCAGTTTTGACATTAGCCGCTCTTAATGTTGCCGCGTACATTTGCCTACCAAAAAATTATTGAAGCGGAAAGTCGAAGAGTTAAAAGTAGGCCAAACAAATGAAAATTAGCTTTCATTTATATGGCGTAATTTGCTATTCACAAATATTTTATTTGCAAATAAGATGCGCGTATAAGCGTAGTATGTATCTGCTACATATGCAACCATATTGTTTAATAATAAATTTAGTTAAAGCATTTAAACAAATAAAAATATTAAAATTTTAAGATTGTGATTGTAATATTAAAAAAAAAGGCCAATTACAGCATAATTGTGATTCATATTTTTATCTCTTGAAAAGCTTTCCATGAGCTATTGAACTTTTTTCTGTATTCAATGATAGTAGGAAAAAGAATAATATGAATACATTTCATTAAATAGTTTTTATTTAGAAATTTATGTTATCTCTTTAACTTTACTTTTTGCTTGCCTCTAGCATTTGTGACACATTTTGTTCACCTGTTGCCAATACAAAACATAGTTGCAACTTGCAACAAATTCATATGTAACATTATTTTTTTTATTATTCCTTTTTCTATTAATTCAACAGAGTTTTATATAAAAATATTTTTTTTCGTTTTATATAAGATTTTTTTGCTTTAAAACGTGAATACGTGTCAACTTTATGCTACAGGACTAATGCCTTTATTTATTTATGTTGTAGTGGAGAGGTACAGAGACGATTGAATAGTAAAATAAATGTTAAAATTTAAATAATATTTAGCCAAAAAGTAAGTATTTAGGAAAGAAGGCTTATAAAATCTGTAATTTAATTGTGTTTCTGTGTGACTGGTTTTATAGAAAGCCTGGCTCTTGTTTATTGTTATTAGATTCCCTCCCTCACCATTTCGACTTTTTGCACTCTTAAGCCTCAACTTTCTAATATTCAAAATTTAACACTTTTATAGACTATCGCAGCTGCCGGTATCTAACATTATCCAACGTTATATTTAAGACAGCAAATATTTTTTTATTAGTGTAGCTCTTAATTGTATACCGTTGCTTAGAATGTAAGCAAACGATAACATTGGATGTCTCCGCAGTAAATCCACAAATTTTGTGCATAAAATCATATATTTCTACGAGTCGACCGCAATTAAACTTTTCAGTTAAATTTTGAGTCTATTAGTCTGTTTTTATACCCTTCACAAAAAAGTGAAAAGGGTATAGGCTAAACGCTAATAATTAAGGCATGTTCCAGTGTCGTCATTTTTGTTCTTAAAACTCAAATTAACAGGTAAAATAGAGAGTTTTTAATTTATAGAAACCCATTTTTGATTAAATAATATACTTAACCCTCTATTTCAAATTAGTTCATCCTACTGAAATGAGTAATTTATCCATAATTTGCCTTTATCCAATGTGTTCTCTGAAATATCTGCAGAAGTGCTTGTTTTCTAAAGAAAAATTTAGTGGCAAGGCCAATTTTGAATGGGTTGTTAAAGCTATTATTTGAAACAATTTCCACATTTTAATGGTTTCTATGAAAAGAAAAGAAGAAATATTGTGGTTGATAAGTAAAAATTAGCAAAAAAAAAATAATTTTTTTTGCTGTTTAATGAAGCCGCTTTTAGGCACAAAATTTTTCTCATTTCCTGTAGTCGTTATTGGGTGCCGACTATTCATAAATTGTGTTTTGCCAATAGTCGCCAATTATAATTTGTTCTATGCATGGTATATTGCTGATGAGACAATTATTTGTGCGACACACGTAATTGAGTGTAACACAAATAATGTTGGGATTAGTCAATACTTTTGTAACACCAAAAATAACTAGATTTTAAGTACATTAAATATTTATAAGACAAAATAGTATATAAGCTAGAATTTAAAATAATAAAAACAGTCTTGTGAAAAGCAATCCAACTTAGAACAACTACTTTGTTTTACTTTCCAAGACTCTAACTTTTCGGCAGTTCCTTTGAACGCCTACTCATTAGCTGAGCACCCCACTCAGCTGCTTAGAATGATAAAAAGGGCTATAGGGACAAAACTATTCCATATCCAACATTATTATAGCCAGAACGTTTTATTAAGTAATCAAGCCTGCCGAACACAGGATCATGTTTCTGGAATAAGCATCTGGTTGCCTTGAAAAAATTTAAAGGCAAAATCGAGAACTGGGACATGTATGCCGACTACTGGCAAAATTGGTGTATTTTTAGAAAACTATAAATTACTCAATTTTAATAAATTTTTTTTGTAAAAATAGCTTAATCCATTTAAAACTATACGCAGTACTGTATAAAATGGTACCAATTTGAAAAAAAAGAACGCGTTAAACTACGGACTACGTATGTAATTTCTTCACCGTACATGGGATACCCTGTAAAATAAATATTCTGAGTCCTTTTTAGTAGTGAAGGCGATTTAGCGATGTCCGTTTTATCAAAAATAACAGTCATAAAGTCTGTGCTGCAAATCGGAGCAAATCGGTTCACAAATGGACGAGGAATATCAAAAATACAATTGAAATTTTGGGTTTTTATTAATTTTGTTTTATTTTTTTGCGTTTTTTAAACTTTAATTTTATTTTCTTTTACTGAAATTAATTATTTATATATAATTAATAAAAAAAATTGAAAGAAAATTATTTTTATCAATATTTGTCATTTCTTTTTTTAAAATTTTTGAATCCTTAGTTTTCACAATTTTTTTATTCAAATTTAAGTTTTTTAAGTTGAGGTCGTATTATAAAAATTTATTTTTTTATCGATATATCGTTCCAATAATAAATAAATTTTTATATTTAATATGACCTCAAGCTTAATAAACTAGATATTTCCATTACAAAATTTTTTTTATATATTTATGTGCTGTGTTTATTTTTCTTTTGTTTTGTTATATTCTGAAATAGAGAGACATTTTTGGGAAATTTTGTTGTTGTTTTTTGTTTTTGATACAATGGCTACATAATTAGTGTGTTTAATTAACAGTTAGTTTTTAGTAAACTAACCCAAAAACAAATAAATATATGAGTTTCCATAATTTGTCATTACAAGAGAATTTGATTGGTGGACGAGGCAAAAATGGATGATGAGTTAAGAAAGTTAAAATGAGTGCAATAAATACTCAACAAAGAAATGACTTTGAATTACAAAATGTAATTAAAAGGAAATTATAAATATTAAAATTACCTGAGGCTAGATGGCAATTTAACTTAATAATAATTGTGTACCTAAATATCAAATTATATATTTTTAAATGTCAAAAGTGAACATGAACTTTTTAAGGCTTAATTTGTTTTCTTATAAAATACATCAAGATCGAGATGGTGCGGTTCCATGGATTAATGGGGATGAAAACTACTGGAATGTCAACCAGGTACTTTTGAAAGTATATGGTTGATTCTGATATTACGGGCTAATTTTGACATGATTTCAATGGAATGGCGAATATCTAAAAAACTCTCTTAAATTACAGTTTAAATGCTTCTCTTTAAAAAATTCGTATTTTAAATAAACTTAAAAACATACACAAAATTTTAAAATATATTTAATTTTTTTAAGCAACATCGATGACGTCATTCAATTTAAGTCTGAAAACTCATTACGAAAGACTGATTTCATATTCAAATTATTGTTGGCAAAAATGCTGTCACGTATATGTAATAGATACCTGTTTAAAGAAAATTGTTTTCAGCAGTAATTTACATATTAATTTTTATACCCTTCACTGTAAGTAAGTAGGAACTTTGTGATTCCGTTTGGAATTTCTATACCGTGCATGGGACACCCTATAAAGTATATATATTCTGGATCCTTATGAAGAGCGGAATAGACTTAGCGATGTCCGTCTGTCTGTGTGTCTGTCTGTCTCTCCGTCAAGTCGTTGAAATCAACTTTCTGAAGTCCCTAGGCAACGTACAGAAAATTTTATAATAGTACACCATCTGTCAGTGCTTTTTGTCAGACTATTACTATTGAAATACAGCTAGATCGGTTTATAAATGGAGGAGCTGTGAGTCAAAAAGCTCAACCTCTATTTTTGACTATTTTTTGAATATTTTGTCTAAACAACGAAACGGATTAATAAATGTGGTATGCAGTTTTGTTTGAAATGACAAGCATAATATTTTTGCCAAAAATGACAGCAATAGGTCCGAGAAATATTAAAAATAAAACCCAAATTTTAGATTTTCATTCTTTTCTGCCTTGTTTTTTTGCATTATTTATCTAAATAAAAAAAAATTAGTAAACAGTTTTTTCAGATATCATATTCATAGTATCTGGACCAAAATTGAGCTGGATCGGTCCATAAATTACAGAGTTATAAGTCAAAAATTGCGACTACCTCTATTTTTTGACCATTTTTTATTTGTTTTTTTAAGCTGTCATGTGCGCAATGCTTTGTTCACACAAACACGAAACCTAAAAAACTGTGTGTGTGGTTTTTAATACCATGAAAGTAATCGTATTACGAATACAAAACATGAAAGAGAAATTTTTCGATTTTTGTCGTTAATTAAATATGCTTGGCTTAAAATTTTTTTTAAAAATGTTTCAAAATTAAATTAAATTATTCATAATTTTCATTCCCATTTAATATCTTTCTTAGGATCTCTTTTTTCATTAAATGAAAAATTTAGTGCCTGCAGAGATTTTATTGCTTTTAAAAATGAGGTTCTTAGAAAGGATTGTTTCTATGAACTCGTTAATTTTATTTTCTTGAACTGAAATTAATTATTTATTTACCATTAATAAAAAAAACTTAAAAGACAATTATTATTATCAATGTTTGTCATTCCTTTTTTTATTTTTTTTTTTTTAACTTTTTAATTGTAAGTTTATACATATGATTTTTTTTATTGAAACTGCCAGATTTTTAAGTTGGGGTCCAATTATAAAAATTTATTTTTTTATTGATATGTTTTTACAATAATAAATAAAGAAATTTTTATATTTAATATAACCTCAAGCTGAACAAAGTATGCATTACAGTTACATAATTTTTTGAAGTTATTGAATATAAATCTGGTTAGTTAAATATGCTTTTAAGTATTTGTAAATATCTTTTCAGTATTTATGACATTTATAAATATTTATAAATATGTTCAGGAGACATATAAGTACATACATAGATACAAATGTACATAAGTACGTTAATTTCTGTAGGAGATTGCAAACGAACCATAGAATATTACGGGTTGGTACACATTCCATTTTAAACAAGATGTCATCCTAATTTGTAATCTATCGCCCAAGTACGCAGAAAAATCTTTGCATTATTAAAAAAAAATTTTTTAAGTTCCCTCCTATCCCAGTACTCTTCTTCTAAGGGATTCTTACTATTCCCGAGTTTGGCCAGCAAAATTACCAAAATCAAAAAGATCTAGTCTGTAGAATCTAAACTTTCTGGAAGTGTTTTAAAATTGTCGGAAACATTCGTAGTTTTTATTTTATGATTCAAAACGAAAACTGCCAAAATCCTCGAGAACAACAGGACTGGGGTGTATGGAAACTTCAAACAAATTTTAAAAATAGTCCAAAGTAACTTGTGCGTGTTTGAGCAGTAGATTACAAATCTAGACAGTCTCCTCTTTAAAATGATATGTGTCCAATCTCACAATCTTTAATGGTTCGTCGGGCAGTTGCTAAAATCACTTAGAGCAATAGCACTGGGGTATATGTCAATTTAAAAATAATCCAAAGTAACTTTCGAACGAACCATAGAAGATTACGAGATAAGATGTATATCAATTTAAAGGGGAGGTCGTCTAGATTTGTAATCTATTGTCCAAGTACTCAGAAAAGACTTTGCATTATTTTTAAATTCACTACTACGCCAGTACTCTTCCTCTGAGTAAATTTTATCATTTATCATTTTGGGGAGGTACCATTTACAATTTGGCAATATAAACTTACTGAAACCAAACTGGATTGAAATTTGTAAGTTCTACGCTTTCTGGAAGTGTTGTAACATTTACGGGAAATTTCGTAGTTTTCATTCTGTGATGCAGAACGGAAATTGCCAAAGTCCAACACCTCTGGAGTGTATGAAAATTTAAAAAAAAAAAATTTAAAATACGCAAAGTAGTAGTCGTATCTGAATATTTGGTTGGTTTTTGTTCATGTCCTTCCCTTGTGAATTTGATATTGGTCGCAACTAACAAGATTAAATTGTAATCAATATAAATTAGAATAAATATTTGTAAACAATAACTTTTAATTATATTTTTGTATGACACTTGCACACACTTACATACATGCAAACATTAAAAATAGAAAAAATCAAACTAAAGGAACATAAATAATTTTCGTCTATTTGATTTACTTTATTGGCCATAATTTAATATCATTACATAACTTTTATGCACAGTTTGTACATTCTATTTTTATTCTTTTATTTTTATTTTGCAAAATGTTTTCCTTCCACCTCATATAATTTGTCGCATATTGCAAGTGACTGTCTGTGTATTGCATACACATACTCGTACATTAAATACAACGACTACATGCAGTAGCAAAGAAGACAAAAAAATTATATTTTTGCATTTTCCATCCCTATAATTTGATATAATTTTTTTTTTTGCTGCTACGTTTTGTCGATGTATTAAATCTTTACGTGTTTTGCAATAGAATGAACGGAATGACATTTTTGTGGAATTGGAAAAAGTAAGTGGAATCTCAGTAATTTTATTGGCAATAAAAAAATGGCAGCTAATAATATTCGATGTTTCTGGCGCAAGCTGTTTTAGTTAAACGGAGACGGTTACGCAGTTCATCGAACAGAGGAAGGTAAAAGTGTAGATGGAGAGGGTGTAGTAGCATCTTGATATTTCTTTTTTACATTTTTCAAGTTGTAAATGCCTGTTAGTAGTATTTCTTATATTCATTTACTTAGTTAAGCTTGCCAATGTTTGCAACCGACAGGCAAATGCGCATACATACTCTCACATGCATAAAAGAAGGACTTTAAATAGCATTATTTTATTTGTAATAACGCGACATTAATGCGATTATATTGCAACATTAATATAAAATCAGCCAATTCGTGATTCTATATAAAAAAATAAATGTTGCCATTAAGCACTTATTTTTATAATGTCTTTCAAGAATAAGTTCGCATAAGTAGAATTTTTTTTTTTGCAATCAGTGTAATTTAGCTTAAGGAAAATGGAAAATAATGTTTTTCTATTTAACGTTATAATTGAAAAGAACTTTAGATTAATGAAGACTAATCTAATTAATGAAATCAAATTAAATTAAAGTTGAATATAATGGGGTCAAGGATAACAAGCCTCGTAAATAATAATTGGACTAATTCCACTGCATTTTACGCTTAAGGAATTAGAAAGCAGTGCATATTTTAGACAATACAGTCTATTTCATTTGTGGACATTTTAGACTCTGTCATATTGCTCTGGCATAATAGATAAAATGTTGGTTTATTTTGTGTTTTAAATGAAAGCTCAACTTAAAGAAACGGTGCAAGATTCTTGGAGCAGGACCGCCAGTTTTAGTGTATTGATGACTCAAAAATTAAAGATGCAGTGCTGGTTGCAATTTACGAAAAATGTATCCATTTTTTAGTCTTTCTAGTCTAGATCTACCATATTTAGATATATTTACAAAGGAGCACTTGTCATAACGGAATATAGATTATCAGATAGGTTAGCAGCTCTAAATGCTTTAGCAAACTATTCCTTCCCATCAAGTTTAGCTTGGGATTGTTGTAGATTTATTGATATTTTAGCGGAAAAGAATTTAGTTACTTTGCTGTACTAATAATAAAATAATATATTTATGACTAAAAACAGCAAAAACATTTATAGGTAGAGAGTCTTTCTGTCAGGTTAACAATAACTTTCTTTGTGCCTTAATACGCAAATGGGAAAAGCAAACATGAAGTAGTCAAGGAGATTCATTAGCCTAAGAGACTATTCTTAACTTTAGTAGAAATATCATCAAATATATCGGGTGTGGTACTTAATGACTATTATGGTTTCTGTCAAGCAACTACCGAACTCATTAGATCATTTTGCCCAGTGATAAGAAGAGCTACAATGGAAATGGCAATTGGCCTCAGAAGACCTATTCAAAATTATGCCTACAACAATAACGAGATCCTTCAAGTGCCTTGCATTGTTTTATTTGGGAATGGTGGACACAACACATCTTATAAGTTACGGTGCGCTTAGGGCCCATGATAATGATAATTATTATTAATTAGTTATTAATTAATTATAAAATATTAAACAAAAAGATTAAAATTTATTATTCTAACTACAACTAAATAAATTATTGTATATTGAGTGTCCTGCAGACTGATTGATAGCGTGCTAACCTATCAATCAGGGGGTTGCAAGTTCAATTCCTGCCTAGACCCTGGGACCCGATGGTCAAAGTTACTAGTACTCGTTAAAAATGTAATCTTAGAATTAATTTCTAGGATTAAATATTAAAAATAATAATAGGCCTGATTATGAGTGTCGGTGTAGTGACGAAAACAGTGATATGTGGCACCGCCGGCCATATAATTTACATTTGCTTGTTGTAAATTCGACTACGACAGCGACACTCGTAATTAGGCCTAATTTTTTATGTTACACGTTCGTTTGTTTTCTCACTACGCCTAAAATTGCTTAGAATATTAGTAGTTTGCCACTGTATTTGTGGCTTATGCAAGTAAGTCTCATGCATCTTGAAATCTGATATTTAAACAGACTTTCAAGTCTTTGAGTTAATTTTCATTTCTTATATACCAAGTGGCCGCTCTTTTCATTATCAGTATTTTATTTTGTCGTTTTCGAAGTTAAGTTAGTATCCCATATTGAAATAGAATAAAATTATTGATTAATTAAGCAAATGTTTACAATTAAAGCCCAGGGTAGAATACAGCTAATAAGTTACTTATTCAGCTTAGTTGCTTTCTGATTTAGATTCCTTTTACTTCAATTAAAAATGTTTTTTTTTTTAACGTCAATACAATTTGTGCTAATTGTACTTTAAAAAACCCTCAATCATTAACTTTAAACGTAAATCAAAAATTTAGTTTTTTCTTGTTTTTGTGTTGCATTCATTTATTTGCTTGCAAAAAGTGCTTCATTATTTTTAACAACTTGAGAAACCAATTTATTCTTGTAAAGTTTCACCTTAAGATGCTTGTTTGTGGTGTTGATGTTTTTGCCACTAATGAGCGTAAAATTTTGATAAGCTTAAGAACATTAATTAGCTGTTTTGTTGTGTCAAACAACAACATAAAAACAAAAACCACAACACCCTCATTCCCATATACGAGTACGACAACAAATGAAATTGACAGTCTCAACAGCACTTTTTGCTACTTAAAAAAAGTTTTTGCCAAATGAAGCCATCTACGAGTACGTACATTAAGATCTCGTAAAATAGTGATTACTTATTATACAAGTAAATTTGTTGAAATATTGTTTAAGATAATTTAATATTATAAAACATGATTTAAAAAAAATAATGCTTAAAGCAGTAATTAGACTTTGTTAGTAATTAAAATTTAAGTTGATATGATTTTAAAATATATCATTAAGGGCTTTATTAAATTATTTATTAATTATGAAGTTAAAATAAGCCACAACAATTTTTATATTTATTAATTAGGGCTTATATTTATATAAAAATTGGAGCAAATATTGACAGGCTTGGTTGTCTCATTTCTAATCAAGCTAAGCAAAAAGGCAGCTACAAGTCTAGGCTTCATCAAGAGTGTGCGGTCATGTATAAATAAATCTAAGTAAATAGTTTTAAGTTGATTTACATGCAAATTATTCTGTCTTTAATATATTTTGTTTTCAAATAATTTTGAGTAAGAAAACCAATAAAGTTGAAAAGATACTGAAAAAAAAATATTCAGTTATTATCTGCTCTGCTTCTGCTTTTTTAAATAAGTGACCAAGTCTCATTATGATTACAAAAATAATTTCTTCTCTTGTAGAAACTTAAAAATTCAAAATATGAAAATTGGAAATTATTCACTTATCAAAAACTATATTTCACTATTAAGGAGATCTCAACAAAAAGAAAAACTTTTAGGCTTTTAAAAATTTCAATTCTCTACAGTGTTGCCTGGAGCTGCAAAATAAATAAGTTAGGTTTTCTTGAAAAAGCTAAATTACAAATCGAAATCTCAAAAGAAGCTAGAAAAAAGGGTTAAAAGTATCAGAATTTAAAATTCCAAATTTGATTGCAATGCGATTTTTTTACTTAGAGGATCTTTAACTCTATCTTTATATTAATAGAAATAGCGGAACATAATTTTTACTAACCGGTAACTGAAAACTTAATTAAATTTATCCAATTCATAAACCTTTTTTTTATCTATACAGAATTCGTTAAAAGAAAATTTTTGTTGCAAGAGATTTTAATGAGAGTCTCCTGCAGAAATATTGAGACATTAACCAAAATATTACTTTAGTTGATTTCTGTAATATTTTGCCATTTAAATCAAATGTAAAAAGTTTTTCTACAAACAATGCAACTTTTTGTTCAAATTTGAAAGTGGTAGTAGCGTTGTTATTTTAGTCGTTTTAAGGCTAGATTTATCCTTTTTTCTCACATTTAGCCTCGAAATGTATGGTTAAGCCTACAACTTTTTTCCTAACATTTTTTGTTTTTCAAAATAGCCTTAAATAGACTTTTTTTAGAAAAATTTAAGCAAATTAGCGCTGAAGAAAATTCCTGAGCACAAATGAGTTTGTTCGAACTTTAATTGAATTATATTTATATTTTGTCTGCATAATTTTGAATTGAGTTGCTACGACTTAAAAATTGTTTAGAAAAAGTCGCATTGTTTGTGACCATTTGCTTTGGGGGTCAAATATTAACTAAATTCTAAATATGTTCGACAAAACCAATTGATAAATTGGTCGAACGAAAGGAGTGAAGAAGTATTCCTTGTAAAAAATAAACTTTATTCCTTGCACGTACTTCATATTTTTTTTTTATAAAGGTTGAATAAAATGCATAATTTACGGGTGGCCGTTAACAGGCTTCAGTTAAATTAACTTGACAACCTCACATTCTTCATATAGAATCTTTATTTTTCAAGACACATTTTTTGAAATGGCTTAATATTGCTGCGAAACACTATCAACAATCGATCAATTTAGTAGTCTAGTACTATCGTTTAGTTATGCTGAGATTTTTCGCTTTTTGATACGACAAAGCAAGTTATATATCAGAATAGAAATCGCATTGAAACCAAAAAACTAAAGTTAAAGTTAAAAAATAATTGAGTTCGCTTATAAGCATTTAAAGGCATGTAGAAACGACCTTATTTTCCTTCGTGTTTGATATTTTATGTTCTCTTCTTGGTATCTTATAAAAATCATAATTATACTTCTAGTAAAAAATGAAGAAAATCTTGAATTTTAAGCTGTAGATTTTTAACTTTTTTCTAGCTCTTTGTTTGTTTGTGATTTAGCTTTTTCTGGCCTTTTTTAGGCTAATTTAGCTTATTTTTTTCTAGCTCCTGGCAACGCTGAGTAGTAGCAACTCAATTCAACATTGTGCAGACAAAAATAAATTTAATTCAATTCAATCTTAAAGTGCTCTATGAATTTATTTTGTCAAAGTAAATTTACACAATTTGGAAGTGTTAGTCTGTCAATAAACGGCTTATGTTTGCCAAGCCTTACTAAACAGGAATGTCAACACAGTTTATTATCGATAGCGATTGCTCTAATACAAGAAAAAAACACCTTGTATAACATAACAAGTTTTTCCATATTCCACCGATTCATTAAGAATATGATTTTTATTCTTAACTAGCAATTTTACCAGTCGTTAGCCAATTTCTGCCTTTGTGAGTTATAATCTGTAGAGTAAAGAGAACATATCTAACACATTTCAGAGATATGCGCTGAAAAATATGATTTTAATTGTTAAAAACTTATAGTCGTTAATTTTTTAAGGACTTTCGGATTTGATTAAAAAAAACAACATAAAATTTAGGGAAATATATGAAATCTTTATTTAAGTCGATAGAACGGTCTGTATGTTTAAAGATGATTTAATGTAAATGTTGACGGCGACAACGCCTCAAATGGCTCATACGCTGCATTCAATTTGGCATACATTAAAAAATACAGGAAGATATTTGATGAATAAATTTTTCAATATTGGCTTTCAGTGCATTTCCCTTTAGACATGAAGCCTTGACATACCACGATAAACTATATAAAGCCGCTAACTTGCACAGCCCCAAACGTGAAATAAACTGCTCACCGAACTCGCTTCTCAAGTTACTCATTGTGGTAGATCGTAGATCATTTCTTGCACCAGCTGTATTTTAGAAGATTTTACTCCAAAATTTTTTCGCTATTCTAGTAACACAGGCTCAATTACTGCTAACAGCGCCGAATCGATAATTCAACAACACTGGCGGATAGAGCTGCGATATTTTCATCAGTTCGCACTGTACGTATGCATGTTAGTAGTTTAATGTCCAATAATGCAAATTTGGTTCGAAATTTTGTCACAAAGTGCCGAATAGTCGCCTCAGAACGTCGACCAAACTGACCAATGGCAGAAATGCACGATGCATTTTCTTAGTCGAACATGAATTTTGATAAAATTTTAATAATCTGCAAGCGTTGTTTGTTTGTCAGTCGATTAACGGTTCAATTAAAGACCAAACTGAACACGTTTAACAGTAACATGCTACACTAAAACAGCTAATCTGCCAAAAACAATGTCGCCAAAAAGAAAGTTGCTAAAAAATCATCCTTTATTTACATAACCGTAAAACAGCAGTTGCAATATCAACTTGCATGACTTTTCATGCAAAAATTAAAGCAAAACGCCATAAAAAATTAAGGGTTAAAGTTAAAATGTGCGCTGGTACCAGAGATCTGCATAAGTACAGTTCAAATGCCTTTTTTATTTTTTGAAAATGTATATTGAATTGTCATTAAACAAAAACTAAATTGCAAGATTCACCATATCAATGTGGTTTGGTACAATATGCATGTTATTGCTTACATATTCTATAAGCACTTACCATTCACAAAAGCAACGAATCAATCTCAATAATATCAAAACATTTTAAGTAAAGGCTTTTGTATAAATAATAATAGTATTATTTTACAAAAAAAAAACTATTTTAAACAAATTTCAGAAATTTTTCAGATGGTAAGAGAAGAAATAAGGCAATACCTCAAATTCAATATTTTTTATTTTAAAAAATATATAACTATTTTATTTAAATTTTAATTCTGGATTATTAATTTTTTCTTTCGCTATATTTCGCTATTCGTCGGATAGCATTTTCAGAAAAAAATTTTTTTTATAAAGCATTGTTCACACAAAATCCGGCTGGTTCACAAAAGCTTACACTAGGAAAATCAAAATGGAAAAAAAAAATTTTACACAAATATCTAGAAAATAGAATGAGATGTAATGATTATCAAAAAACTGTAGCTTCCAAAAAGCACTATGAATGAGGTTTTAAAAAGATATAACCAAGCAAAAACAAAAGAAAAAAGTTGTTATAAGAAATCTAGAGTTTACAAAATGTGTAATACGCTCAATATAGCAAAGCCCGGGTCTCTCTGACAATGATCGTGCAAAAAATATAACACCAGTATAAGTACCGTAAGAAGAATTCGTTTGGATGCTTGCAACAGAAGCTTTCGTTCAATAAAATATCCAAACTGGAGTGAAAAGCATAATGCCATTGAAATAAAACGAGCACACATTCTTTACGATCAAGCGTTAACAAAATTCAACAACTGCCTGATTATGGACGATGACGTGGAGATGCCGATTCCAAATATAAATACGCGAAAAAAGATAAATTTAGTAAAAAAATCATAATTGGGCAAGCAATTTGCAGTTGTGGTCTGAAAAGCAAGCCGTTTATCGTCTCTTCAACAATGACATCAGAAATTTAATCAAAGAATGTCTGTAGGAAGGATTGCTGCCTCTAATTAAGCGCCGCCAGTCCCCAGTAAAATTTTGGCCTGATTTAACGGTTTCTCATTATTCAAAAACTGAGATGAAGCGGTATCGAAGATATCAGGTCGATATAATTTGAAAAATCATGAACCCTCCTAATTGTCCGCAACTTCGACCAATTAAACAATACTGGGCTATTGTCAAAGCCAAATTAAAGAAAAGTGATACTGTTGTTCCTGACGCCAAAAATATATTGAAAATTTTAAACAAGTATGCAGCACAGGTAGATCAGAATGCTGTGCAGAAACTAATGGGAACCATTAAGGCAAAAACTCGGAAATTCATAAGAGAAAATGAATTGTAATTATTTTTTTAATATTTCTGAAAAGGCAATTTATGAATAATAGTTTTGTAATAGCTTTTTCCTTTAAGTATACATTCAATTGCTTATGCGGTTGGATTTTGTGTGAACAATGCTTTATTTGAAACAAAATTTTTATATTTATATACAAAAAATTCCGAATTTTGCCTTTTCCTTTATTTTTATTATTTCGGATTTCGGAAAACTTATTTAAAACAAAATAATGAATAAATTTTTTACTTTTCGTTCAACTTATCATTCTGCTTTTATGAATACTTTGCATAAAAATAAAAAGCAGTAATAATTTTTGATTTGTTATTGCTAACGGCATAGCAATTGTGGAAGAGCAAGCACTGCAAGCAATATTGTTAGCAAATGTTGATGATTGAAAACAAGACAAAAGCAGTGAGTTTAATCATACAAGAGAGAACCGAATCAGCTCCTGTACATCTCTGATTGGTACAGGGTGGGCCAAAAGAAACCAAGGTGTGTAAAAGTTTAATAACTTTTTGGTTTATTAATTTTTTTTTATTTTTTCTTTCAGATTATATAGACAACACTTGGAGAATTTATAATGGAGAGGTTCACAACTGAACAGAGAACCAGAACAATAGAATTATATTATTTAAACCAGAGATCAATTATTTTAACGCAAAGAGCATATCGTCGACATTTTAACGTCAGAATTTCGCCCTCTGAAGCGATGATTCGTTGCTTAGTTAATCGTCATCACCAACATGGCAGCGTAAGAGATTTGCCTCGAACCGGTAGACCACGTTTAAGTCGCACTGCGGAAAATATTGAACGAGTACAGCAAAGTGTTAACGAAGCACCAGAAACATCTGGCAGAAGGCGTTCTGCACAGCTAGAAATGTCTCGTACGTCACTACGGCGCATTTTAAAAAAAGATTTACAGTTATACCCATATAAGGTGCAATTGGTCCAAGAATTAAAACCCCCAGATCATCGGCAACGTCTAAATTTTGCAGTTAAATTTCAAGAGTTGGCCAGAAATGAAATCAACTTTATTGAAAATTTGATTATGAGTGATGAAGCTCATTTTCATTTGAATGGCTTTGTTAACAAGCAGAACTGTAGGTTCTGGGGTTCTCAAAATCCAAGAGCCATTCATCAACGCCAATTGCACCCCATCAGGTGTACAGTATGGTGTGGGATCACATCTGAAAATGTCATTGGGCCCTACTTCTTCGAGAATGAAGATGGAAGTGCTGTAACCGTAAATGGAGAGCGGTAGCGTTTTATGATAGAACATTTTTTACGTCCTGCTCTTGAAAACAGACCTGGTATGTGGTTTCAGCAGGACGGAGCCACTGCCCATACTGCCCGAGACACAATGGCACTTTTAAGTCAAATTTTTGGAGAGCGAATAATTTCTCGAAATTCGGAAATTATTTGGCCAGCGCGATCGCCAGATTTCTTTTCTTTGGGGTTTTTTGAAGGAGCGAGTGTATGTGAACAAGCCAGAGACAATCCTTGAACTCAAGGCAAGCATTGTTGTAGAAATTCGAGCGCTACAGAAACAAATTTTGAAAGATGTTATGGAAAATGCTCTAAAAAGAGCCCATCAGTGCGAAGCTGAAAACGGTGGTCATTTATGAGACATCATTTTTCATACTTAGTGTAAAAAAATTTCCATTTTGTATATTATATAATCTGAAAGAAAAAATAAAAAAAAGTTAATAAACAAAAAAGTTATTAAACTTTTACACCCCTTGGCTTCTTTTGGCCCACCCTGTACTTAACAAAACATTTGGCTGACAACTTTTATTATTCTTATTCTAACCCGTATACAACTGTAACAAAAAACTGAAATATTTTTCTAGCGTTGGCTGTATTTACTCATACATTGCAACGATTTTTTTAATTGATATTATAGATTTTAGCCAACTATAAATATGTTATTATTTTCTAAGCAAAATTAAAAAATAAAATAAACAATTTTTAATTAACAGCAGGCTTTACAATAAATACACCTACATCTTTTGTTATTTAGTAAATCTTTGAACTTTTGTGGTAAAATAATAAATGAAAATGTATGTTAATGAATTAAAATTTGAATTCAAAAATATATAATTAAAGCATATTTATTTATTAAAATTATTCATGTGAAATACAGTTGATTTGGTTTTGCTACAATTTAGTTACAAATATTTGCCAAAAGGAAATGCATGCGTGTGCTTTGTATTCGCTAAGGAATTTATGTATTCGCTAAGGAATTATGTATGTGTGCATACATTTTCTTTTGTTTTAGAAACGTACATACATACAGCACACAAATGCTTATGCAGATGTAAATATTCTGATATATGTGAACAACTCATGTGAAAGAATATTAAGTTGCCCACAAAACATTAGTTTAACTAACTCTCTAGTAGTACTCGTATATTGCACTCAAATTTTACATAATTTGAGCTTTTAAAACTGAAGTACTGCAAGCTACTTAGCAATGTGACTAAAATATACGGGATTGCAAATTTTAATTTAAAAAATTAATCTTTAATAACTCTTCAGTTGTTTGCTTCGATAAGTACTTGAACAGATCCCAGAAAAATCTTGAGTAGATAGAACTCAATTTTGTAGACTGAAATACTGCTATTGAGCTCTGCCTAAGAAGAGAAGTTGCAAAAGACGCAAATGAATACCTCAGTTGCCAAATCGATTAACTCCAATTTATATTCACTCTCTCAGAAAGGCGACATTACAGTCACTCCTTGAATTTGAGGTAAGATCGAACACTTCTAAAGAGACTAATATCTAAGAACATTGTTGACCTGATATGGGTACCAGGGCATATTGAATACGTAAGTAATTAGGCGCATTCGCAAGAAAATATGTCACTAGTAGTTTCATAGGCGCAGAACCATTTTGCGGACTGTCTTGGAGAAATATTAAGCTCGAACTTAGTTAGTAGCTGGAAGGGAATTGCAACAATTTTGATTGGTAGCAATGCCATTAGTCAAAAATGTTAGCATTGAGTGGTCATTGTAGTGTATTAAAACATTTGGCAAACGTGACAATCAAGCTAATTGTGGTCTGAAAGTTATATAACGAATTAGAATGAGGAGCGGGAACAAGTCACCTGGTCACTGCGGCCAAAATAGACCTTTTGTGGCACTACTCTCAAGTTACAAATCCTCCCAGAGTCTAGTATTCATTAAGAATTCAGAAACTTCTGTTAATGATTTGTCCGCCATGTCCGACGGTTGTAGCTAATGTGTCCGTAAGTAGCGAAAACGATTCCAAATTAGACCATTACAGTGACACAATATGTGTTCTGCTGTCTCTTCACTTCGTTACATAACCTGTAGAGGTCATTTTGACTGACCCTCATATTCGCCAAGTGTTTCAATACTCTGCAATATCCAGTCAGGAATTCCGTGACAATGCGAATTCCTGACCGTGTCAAGCTAAATAATTCCCTTGTTTTCTTTTTTGGAGATCGGAATGGCATAAATGTTTTCGCTACCCTGATACCTGCTGATCAGTTATATTTATAACGAAGACGAAGAGACAGCAAAACATGTACTTTGCTACTAATTTGAACAATTTTTTGTTACTTCGCAACAAAAATTAGTGCTTGCCAGGTAGGCATTTTTGTAAGAGTGACAACAGAGCTGAATCACTTGCAGTTGCGCATTTATAATACATGATTTTTGTTCGCGATGAGCCACTTTGAAGCAATAGTTTTTGTTTCTAAAAAATGCTTATTTTATGCATTCTATGATGCATTAAATTGATGTTCTATAAAAAGATACAAAAAACTAATTCATTTTTTTATTTATAACTGAGATCGAGCCATTGCATGCATCTCTGCAGTTAGGAAACATTAACTCGTCACTCAACCACTTCAGCAACAAAATTCTGTTAAGTATAAAGGGTTGAGTGTTTGTTTTATTTTCACTTTCAATAAATACTAAGTATGCGGAATGTGTGTGCTTACACACAAAAAAACAGGCACACAATCAGTGTCTGTAAAAATGTTTTTTGTACTCTCGCTAACATTAGTGCTTCTTGGAAGCAATAAATTTCCATTTGAAACTGGCTAAAAATGCTTAGAAAATTTGCACAAATCTTTTATTTTAATAAGCTTGGTAAAGGAGGTTATTGAGGTTGTAAAAAAGTAAAATTCATGGCTACTGCTTCTTCAATTGAATCACTTTATTTTAATGCCAAACTAAGGCAGGCGCTGACGCGTTTCTGTAGAGTGTGTATCTGTTTGTTTTGATTCTTAATTAATTGAAGAAAATAAAAATTATTTTGATTTTCGCTTGAATTTTTCACGTTTCTTGATTTTAGACTTTAAATGGCATTTAACTTGAGTGAATATGTATGTATGTGTGTGTACATATGTCATTTGGATCAAGATATCTTCTACTTATTTAAATTTTTCTTTTATTCATAATTGGTGTGATAGACCTTCTTTACAAAATACAATAGTTTTACATTATAAATAAATCTTTTTCAAGTCCCATTAATAATAAAAAAATTAATACTAATTATGCCTTTCAATAATTTGCAATTTTGCTAATTAGCACTTTGACTTAATTTAACAATTTAAAGTTTGTTTGTTGAAAATAACTGTCAAAAAGTAATAACAGAATTATTGCAGCACGGCATATGAAAAATATAAACAATTATGGACAAAGGAAAATTTTCTTCAACCAAAATTTATTAGAGAAGTAGATATTTCTTTTATTACTATTACCAATTTCTTTTCACTATACGCATCAATTTCGAGAGCTTATAAGTCTTTTTCAATATTAAGCAAACAAAGATCATGTTGCTTCTCAAAATGAAGCAAACCTAATATGCGTAATAGAAAGTACAGCAATGGCAAGAGTAATAATGCCATTTTATTAATGACCCTATTATGGTTCACAACTTTTATACAAGTTTGACCATGTTTGAAAAATTAGTAGTATTATTAATTAAAATAATATTTTGGTTGTTTTCATTTTATATAAACCAATGAACACAAGCAAAATATTATTATGACGTTTAAAGAAAGTATGGGGTTTATTTGAACGGATAGGACTTTGATTTAGGATTGGCTTATTACTTATTATTACAAAACTGAATCATTTAATAACGAAAGATTTACTCTACTAAAATACAGTTTCAAAATCTCAGTTTTAGTTTGATAGTCTGGGCTTTGCCTTACAAAATTCTAATATTTAATAGTATTCCTGTGTCGTTATGGTCTTAAGACTTTTCGACATGGTCAACATTGTATAAATGTTTTTTTTTTTAATTTAAATCATTTCTTGGCAATTATGTAATATATTGTCATATTTGATAAAAAATATTTTTTTTTTGCATTTTATTCTTCGAAAGTTACAAAATTTAGTAATTGAAATGAAGCAAAAGGGGGTAGACTTTTTATTTAAATTTAAAAAAGTTACACAAGTAAAATTTTTTCCACAGTCATATGAGATAAAACAATTATTATATATCAAAATTTGTTTTAGTAGATATTAAAATATCAAAAGAGTATCAAACGTTTATTCCTTTACTTTTTATGAGAAAAGATTGTATTTTTAATTTTTACTTACTTATAATAATTGCCGCAACTGTTTTCATAGGTACATGCTATTGAAAGGTAGTTAGATGATGTTTAATTGGAATAGAAACACACATATACAGGTAAATAGATTACACACTCACAAAACCTCATGCACACACATACGCATGAAATAACGTGCACACATACAAACATGCATACTCACTTACTACATTCCTAAGAAATAACGAAAATGTAATTTATGGTCAGTTAAACTTGTCGTTATAAACCTTACAGAAATTTAATCTCTTACTATTTTTAGTAAGACATAAAAATTATTTTATAAATTTAAATTATAGTTGATTTAATTTTTGACATTAAAACGTGCCAAAAAAATAAAGAGTACTCATACGCATTATGTTAAAATTAAATTGCAAGAGCTTAGTGTAGGGTATTTTATGCTACATACGAGTATAAGAAACTGCAGAAAACAACAAAAATATATTTATTTAAATAACAAATAAATATTCTAAATAGTATTTGTATTTTAAAAGCATTTCAGAAGAAAGATTTATTCAACCGTAATGAAGCAAAATGAAGCAGCTACAACAACAAAATTAATTAAAATTTTTATTCTTTCCTTTTCACTACAATTACACAAATATTCTAACAGAGTTTTTAGTTTCTATAATTTTTAAAATATTCCATAAAAACACACCCAAAATAAAAAGAGTTCATTATAAATTTAAACTCATTCTGGAAATTCATTTAATTATGGTATTTAACGAAATTGTTCTAAAATAGTACAAGTCGAAATCGTTTATACTTAAATCAAGTTTAAAATTATTATAATTGTAAGGCTGTCTGTTATCCAGCTGGAGTATGAGTCAATGAGCCTAAAAACACGTAAATCTATTCGTGAATCTTGTAACTTTGCTACGTTTTTTAAATTTGTTTATATAAATGCCGAATATTAAAAAAATTTTCTTTACTATATAAAACTAAATATTTAGTTTTTATTTCTTTTAAAATGCTTAAGAATAGTTTTCTCTATTTAAAAGAAAAATTTTCTTAATATTTCATTTAAAATTTTAACATTTAAAATTTATTTTTTTTATATTATTTTTTTATATTATATGATTTCATTCTTAAGGGGGCAAAAGTGATTTTAACAGAAATTGCTTGCAATTGTGTTATTGTTGCTTAGCATTTAGTCAGTTATATAAATAAAATTTTAAATACATAAATACAAACTAACAATGTTTTCATTTTAATTTTGATTGCATATTGTATTATACATATTGGAATATTAGATATTTTCTTTTAAATTGTATTTTATTTCTCTAGATATTTCACATCGCCCATCTCGTCGTCTCGATCTTTAGGGGACTTAATTCTAGTTTTAGTAAATTTCTACATACACATTTAACAGTGTTTATGTAGCTGAATATGTTGTTTTTTACTTATTATTTGGCTACTCAAATATTTTGTTAGATATCGCGCTAGGGATACGTACACTTATGCGGCCCGGGTCAAGCAAACTCAATTAAAAATTACGGTAAAGTGAAAAATTGAAAGAAATGTAAAAATGGTGGGCTAAAAGAAATCAACCTATTGGAATATGCTCTTATTTTTGCAAATGGCGGCCAATATCAAATCTTTTTTGACATTTGTGAACTAGACAGATGTAGAATACAATCGAAGTGGACGATTTTCGACCAAAATCATAATGAGCGACAAGGCTCGTTTCCACTTCAGCGGGTACGTGAACAAACAAAACTATCGCTTCTGGGGCACCGAAAATCCACAAGTGATACACGAGTAGCCATTGCACCTGCTCAAAGTAACTACATGGTGCGCTGTTCACGGTGGAGGAGTCATCGGGCTTTATCGGGCAAGTCAAATGACAACAGTAGATGGTGCGCGCTATAGGGCCATGCTAACCGTTTTTTTTTCTGGCGCAGTTGAACGAATTAGGACTGGAGGACATGAGGTTCCAACAGGACAGAGCAAAGGCTCACATTTCATTTTAATTTAGAAAAAAAATGAGAGCCGAACAACATCGGATGACTTATTTTTGGTCATCTTTTGTACTAAAATTACTTTGAACTTGAGTGTGTATAGGCCAAAGTAATAAAATTGTGTGTGCATAATAACACTCATAGGCACTAATACAATCCGACATTTAAAATTGTAAAAGTTGCAAGTGACAAAGTAAATTTTGTTTTTACCAAATGCGTTGACTTATAACATAAATATTTTACTGATACATTGAGCAGCTGTTTAATTAGACTAAATTTTATTTTGTTTATTGGACTATATGACTAATTGGTATGGATCCTCTTTTCATAGGTACGGAGCCCTTCTTTAGGGTGAATAATAACTTCATTCGTGTCTTACTACATATAGAGGAGAAATGAAGTATGCAAGACTGCTGAAGAGCTCAAGTGGGCACGCGTCAGTTAAAGAGATTCATTAACCACGTGCGTATTAAGACAGAAGTTATTTTGATCCTCAGCAGAAATGACATCGAACTCTACGTTGAACTTCTAAGTAGACATTATAGATTCAACTACGACAGGAGTA
Organism: Thelaira solivaga; assembly: GCA_947397855.1. NCBI lineage: Eukaryota > Metazoa > Arthropoda > Insecta > Diptera > Tachinidae > Thelaira > Thelaira solivaga. The sequence continues at coordinate 40,492,609 of OX377610.1, forward strand.
AAATCAGAAGGGTACAAGACGACTCCAATCTTTTCTGTCAAGAAAAGACCAAAAACAATGGAAAATATTCTGTATTTTTACCCCAACCTAGCAATGCACAGAATGAGCTAGGCAGTGGGGCACCTTTCCAAAGCGGATATAGGTATAAAAGAATGAGTCCTACACAAATCACGATTGTTTCATTTGTTAACTAGGCTGCACAGTAGATCTTAAAAGTCGTACAGTAATAAATAAAAGTTAATTCGTTTTCTTAATATTGTAGTATTTTATTTCCGAAAAAATGAGGATCAGTAAAAATGACCTCTGCAGGCTATGTAACGAAGATGAAAAGATAGCAGAACATATAATGGTCTAATTTGAACCCGTTTTCGCTACTTAGTACAACCGTCGGACATGTCGGACATATCACCCAAAGAAGTTTCTGAATTCTTGATAAATACTAGACTTTGGTATGATTTGTAACTTGAGAGTAGTGTCAGAATATGTCTATTTTGGCCGCAGTGATCAGGTGAGTTGTTCCCGCTCCTCATTCTAATTCTAATTCCTTAGAAAAGGGAATCAAATCTTTTAAAATCTACTTGCCACCAATAGTACAACAACAAAATTAATTGAAACGTTAATTTACTTGCAACATTAGTAATTGGATTTTTTTTTTTTGCTTTAATTTTTTCTTTGTTGCTATTTTTCTACTTTTTTCATTTTTAACAACTAAAATGCGCACTAACTTGTGCAAATATGATGTGTTGTGTGTGCAGTAAGCCCATTATTCTCGTGTAAAGCATTAAATTTATGTGGTTTAAATAAATTCGTTGCCATTAATACACTTTTATTTACAGTTCTGTTGTTCAATATATGGATGTAGATTTTACTGGGTGTTCCTTAAAATTTTTTAAAGTACGAGTATTAAATACTTTGAGAAAGGTATTTAGTGCAATAGTGGAAAGAATAAAGTTTGTTTTTTTTTTTTATTTTTTTTTATGACAGAGAAAAATAATACTGTAATATATCCTTATGGAAAAACTTTTCTAACTATATTAGGCTTGGACAATGTTTTTTACTTTGATGAATAGTTCATTACCTGGGAAGTGAGTTATTTTTCAACTAAATTACTGGTTTTTAAGTGCATAGAGGTACGAAAAACCGATTTTTTACGCGTAACTCAAGATCTTGGGTGTTTGGCTAATTCCGAACACAAATTCTTGTTTTATTCGACAGCACCTACCAGAAAAATAATATCACTGCCCAAGTACTTGCACTTCATTCTATTTTGTTTCATAGTGTTATCTTTCCTTTACCATGAGTGAAATTTGTTTTTCTCTTCTTTAAGCTCTCAGAAAGTTTCACTTTTTATGTTTCTGAAATGTTTTCAGAATACTTCAAGTTCTGTAGTACTAAGGGGTAGTAGTAGTGTAGCCCCACTATTCAGACGCATCGCCATTGAAATGCTGGGTACGATTACAATAGTTAATTACGATGATTATGTTTGTGTTTTTAACATCATCGCAAACTATTAGGTTGTTCGGAAAGTAGTTTCGTTTTTTTTCTTTGTGGAAATAAAAGACAGTTTTCGTATATGGCCTTTCAAGTGGTCATAAACTGTTGAATTTGATTAATTTAACCTCAATCCAATCTCACGTGTTATTATTCGCCGGTTCGCATCAACCAATCCCTTTATCGCGTCTTTATCAGCTTCCCATACGTGGTGCATCTTCGACATCAAAATTGGGGGATCGAAATTAAGCGAACCAGTTCTGGCACTGGCGTACTATCAACACACCTTCTCCGTACACATCGGTCAATTTCCTTCTGGCTTGAACAGCATTTTTACCCTTTTTGTAGTAAAACAGTAAGATATGTCGAAAGTGCTGCTTATCGCTCTCCATATTTAAAAGAACACCAACCAAAAACTACTGCGTAGAATTAATTGAAATTTTTCACACACAAGCCTTGCTCTCAAAGCATATAAAACTTATATGGCTTAAGTTTGAAGTTGGGTGCAAAAAAATACAATTAAATCCTCTGTCGGGAAAAAACGAAATTACTTTCTGCACAACATAATATTTAAAATGGCTTCTGAGGATTTAGTATTTAATACTTTCACATCAATTATTTGTTTTTTTTTTCAATTCGAATAAATATGTCGCAAGATATTACGATTTCCACTTCGAAAAAAGTTACTGAATCGCACTACTGGTTGTTGTTTTATTTTTGCCCAACATCGGCACCATTGTAGTTCTGTAGAGCCACTCCATTATTTGATATGTAAGCTTAATGTTTTGCTATACAACCCTTGACATACAAAAGTTACTTTTAACTCTTGACCGGTTATGTGCAATAAACGTTTATTCCAAGTTAAAATCTTATCTAGAATGATTTATAGGTAGTCTTAGATCTTCTCAGATGTTTTATTAAATTTATTATTATTGAAAAAAATTATTTTAACCAAAAACAAGTAAAATTCGGCTGCTCCGGCTAGCCAAATACTTATATTTTTCACTTAGCACATTCTTCTTAAATATCAAAAAAATAAAAAATTTATACGAGTATCTAATTGAAGCGGCTAGTTTATTGAAACGAAATCTAATATATAAAATTCTCGTGTCACAGTGTTAGTGTTTATACTCCTCCGAAACGACTTAACCGATTTTGATGAAATTTATTATGTATATTCAGTAGGTCTGAGAATAGGTTTATAACTAATTTTTATACTCCGAAGTGGGGGGAGGGGTTGGTTCACCAAAAAAAAAAAAAAATTTTAAGAAAGATTGTATATGATTTAATTTAATTTAGGAAACATTTGCAAACATTTTTTAAACCAAACCTAATTAACTAAATATTTGATATCAGTAAAAAAGATTTACAAATTAAAGGCATAAAAAATTTTCTTTCATAAAGATGTCTGTACGTTTTGTGCTTGTGTGTACAAGCATTACGCACATGACGGCTTAAAAATTTTCTTAAAAAAAACAAAGCAAAAATTATGGAAAATCTGAAATATTGACTGTATTTTTGATATTTCTCTGATAATTGCTCTCGTTTTTTGCACTGACACTACGAATGCTATTTTTGTTTAAAAAAAATGTCCATACATTTTTTTCTTCGTTTTGCAGTTAAGACAAAATACGCAAAAAAAAAAACAAAACAAAAATTAATGAAAATCTAAAATGTCGGTTCATTTGTGTACCGATCTTTTTGTAATTTTTCACAAGCATTATGACTGCTATTTCATATAAAATTGCGTAACACGTTTTTTTCCGTTTTGTATTTTAGACGAATTACGCAAAAAACGTACCAAAAATTTTAAAAAAATATGGGTAGTCACGATTTTTGACTCATAGTTCAGCCATTTATTGACCAATCCGTCTGAATTTTTAAAGTAATTAGAAGACAAAAACAGCTGATAGATTTGTGTGCTATACTTTTCTGTACGTTGCCTAGGGACTTCAGAAAGTTGATTTCAACGACTTGGCAGACAGATGGACATGGCTAAATCGACTTTGCTTTTCATAAGGATTCAGAATATTTATACTTTATAGGGTGTAGAAATTACAAATAAAATCACAAACTTATATATAACCTTCTTATTTACAGTGAAGGTCATAAAAACCAACATATTACTATTATATATTAAATAGAAATGCAATATGTGCGGAAAAACATACATGAAGGTAAACAACATAATTTTTTATTTTATTATTTGTAATAATTTTATTTATAATTTAAAAGTTTATTAAAATATTAATCTTCTTTGTGCTTAATTCCAGAAATTGTGTTGGGTTATTTAAAATTATTCTTTTACTCATGATATTATCATGAATTATTTATTCAGACAATAAGTATCGAAGGGAATAGCTTATCTATAAGGACCATTTCATCAGACGCTACTATGAATCCTCAGTATATTACTCCCAACGTTTCTGCAAACATTAGAAATTTTATATTTTAAAAGCAATTGACTAAATAAGAATTATTTGTCAATAGTTCCAAAACAATTCAAATATTCAAACAAAAAATTTAGTAAGCATTGAACTGAATAAATAAACTTCCCAAAAAACAAAAATATCTTATTTTTATTTTTCTCTTCTCTTTTGCATTCAAATGTAATTAATACAATGTAAAGATTCTTATACATATATGCCGAGAAATGTTGGGAGTAATCTATTAAGGATTCAGAATAGCGTCTGATGAAATGGTACTTCGGTACTTATTGCACTAAATAAATAAATCATGAGAATATCGTGAGTAAATGAATAAATTTAAAATAATCCAACACAAGTTCTGGAATTAAGCACAAATAAAAATTTATATTTTTTTATTACTTTGAGAATAAAATGAAGGTTAGCAAATGACATATGTATAAGTACAAGTATATAGGAGAAAAATGCTCAAAAATTAAAGCTAATATAATAAGAAGATAAATATTGAAAGATGAGAGATATTGAATGAAAAAAGATTTTATAAATATTTCATATGTTTTAATTAAATGAAACTTTCAGTTAAATTGATTCCTTCATAAAAGGCACAAACCTAAGCTACATGCATAATTTTGTTCTCAAATATACATATCAAGCCATAGCAAAACAGATTTGCTAAAGAATCAAAATAATAAAACCCAAACGATTTTTATATAATATATTTTAATAACAACTCGCACGTACCACCTTTCAGCAATTTGCTTACAATAGCTGTCTACAGGCAGTCTATGATTCTAATTTCCATTTTTAATACGGATATTCTGAAATTTAACTCATACCAATACTATAATACAAAGTTTAAACTCAATCTTGAAACCGCAATTGACAGTAAAGTTTTTTGTTTTTATTTATCCAAATCACACAAAGAATTATTTTAGTTAAGGATTACCCTAACTTGTATAACACTTACCTTATTTACATATTTCAACAAAATATATAATTTACAACTCTACACGAGTTGTAAATTTCAAGGCAATTGCATTTAGTTTTTTTTTTAATATTAACGCATTGCGCAACAAAATAATTTATTTTCATTTAAAATAGATATATGTTTGTATGATGTATCTATTTTATTTAATTTTTAAGTAGTTTATGTTTATTACGTTAATTATTTCGTACTCTGTATGTAGAATATATGTAGATCAAATAAATACAAAAAATTAATTACTTTTTACGAAGTATACCCTCCACTGTAAGTAAGAAGGGTCTATATAAGTTTATAATTCCGTTTGTAGTTTCTACAATGTACATGTGCCACCCCATAAAGTATATATATTCTGGATCCTTATAGAAAGCTGAGTTGATTTACCAAAGTATGTCTGCCTATGTGAATGTTCAAATCAACTTTCTGAAGTTCCTAGGCAACGTACAGAAAAGTTCAGCATACTATTGAAATTCAGCCCGATCGGTACATAAATGCAGAGCTATAAGCGAAAAACCGCGAATACCTTTTAATCATTTTTCTGAGTAAATTTTTTGCATATTTTTTTAAAATACAAAACAGATAAAAAAAGTGGTATGGGGTGCCCTGTAGATTAGTGGGTAGTGCGCTAACCTATCAATCTGGGGGTCGAAGGTTCGGTTCTTACCTATGCCCTGCTCGTAAAAAATATCTAGTCTTAGATTTAATTTCTAATATCAATAATAAATAATACGGGGTTTCCATAATATCGGTGCAAAAAATCCAATGAATTGTAACACAAATGGCAACCCAAATTTTCATACATTTCTATTTTGTTTTGTTCTGGAAATTTTTAAGCTGTGCATGTGCGTAATATTTATGTACACAAACGCGAAACCAGGCAATCGGTCTTATGGAAACGTGTGTATGTATGTGTGTCTTCTGAATGCTTTGTCTGTACAAAGAAGCGGCTTCCAAACTTTCTGATATTTCAAACCACATAAGAAAAACAAAAAACAAAAATTGGCCGTAAAACAATAAAATAATACGAGCACATTTTGAAGTTGTGAAAATTAATTCATAAAATAAAACTAAACAAAAAATAATCACCCTCATTAATCGTTTGGATTCGAATCGAAATTTTCTTCGTTTGTCTGATTTAATTTTTTTTCTCTGTTTCAATGGAATTTTTTACAATTACATGTATTCTGCATTTCTATCGTAGCTACATTTTTCTAAGTTGGTAATTTGTTGGCGGAATTGTTTCGATTTTTGTTTTTGCAAAAAAATAGAAAATGAAATAAGAAAGATTTTCAAAGAAAAACTATAGTTTTTTACTAAAATTATAATAGAAATTTTTAATTTATTGCAGGTCAAAAACAAGACCTTTTGTATCCTTTCACAGTTAAATTATGTGCTTAATTATTAATTAAACTTTCTAAAATACTTGGTTTTTAATTTATTTCATTTATTATTTTATTTATCAATGATTTTCTTGCACAAAATTTAGTTTTGTATTAAAATGTTTACAAAATTACTTATTTTTTTGTTCCTATTCTAATGGTGTTTTCTTTTTTGGCAATAATGTTGCATTTATTTTCACTTTTATACATTTTTATGTTCTTTTCCAAATTATATTCTAGAGGGTACACGAGCAGTTAGTTCGTTTCTAAACATGTTGCACGAATAAGTGTAAAGAATGCTGCATGCTTTACCTTCGATTTTTTTATGGGTGAATTTTACATTTTTTTTTTATTTTCTTTTCTATTACTAAGTAAAATTCATTTTTTCATTTCATTCTGACTAAATAAATTTCTAAGGAGAAAAAAAAACTCCAAAAATAAAAAAACATAGCCATTTCGCTGATTTTTTCTTGTAAAGTGCCAAAAATTGTAATTTTTTGAAATGTTTGTATGGGGAACCCCCCAGGGGTAGTTCCAGGGGGTGTGCCACTGGAATAGGTGGGTCGGCCCTCCAAAGTTAGTGGGGGTCGGTCATACATTTTGACTCGATTGAGGCACTCTAATGGGTCAAAGTGAGATTTTTCAAAAGTTGACCCTTCGGATCAAAAGTCGGGACATCAAAATACATTGTAGAGGTATGGTTCCTTCGGCAAAGTTTCTTATTTTGATCCCTAGAATATGATTTTCCTTGTAATTTGTGCGATTTTTAAATCGACCCGCCCTAGTGAGTATACTACATTTCTTGATCGCACTTTTTTGTTCGATTGTGATCATAAAAATTGTAACACAACATGAGTGTATGAGTAACATTTAAAAAGTGTTACAGAAATAAACGGCAGCATTTTCTTTCAGAAAAGAAAACACCATAAAAGTTTTGTAGCAAAACAATTGATATGCACAGATCCTTTTTTTTTTTCTTTTGATTCAGTTTTTTGTTAGAATACCATCTTTCGGGAACGTAAGCGCAACACATACAGAAAATATAGAAATCATATTCAATTACGAAATTAATAAACACATTTAATTTTTTAAGTGAATAGGAAATAATTTTTACAGCGAACATGAACAGAAGCAAAATATCAAACAAAAGAATTATAGACTTGAACAAAAAATAATAGAATAAAACATAAACTTAAATAAAAGTTTGTTAGGAAAAATGTTGGTCATAATTTATTTTGTGCAGAATTTAGTACGTATAGAAAAAAATGTAATGTGATCTCAATTGTAGTGTTATTGTTTAAGTAGCCAGCTACTTTCACTACTAAACAATTTCTATATTTTGATTTCATACCTACTAAAGCAGAAAATTCGGTTTTGCATAAATATGATGCTACAAATGGTAACATCACTGTTAAAACTCTGTGCGCCAAAGTAATATAATCTTCGTTTCGTTGCACCCAAAACTTAATTGAAGTGTTACGATCCAAATTGTGTTGCAATAAAAAGTATCGCTAGATATTTCAATCAATTGTCAATGGTCAATTCAAATGCATCAAGTTGGTAATTCAGAAATGGATTCTGCGTCCATTCAAACTTCATAAAATCACTATCGTTGAAATAAAGTTGAAAATTTTTTAGTAAACTTTGCAAATGTTCTCTAAAAAGAATTTTGTTTTCTTTTCTGGCGTCATTTAAAATTGGAAACATGTCATATACGAGTATATCCTTTTCTAAATTGGATATCCATCCTCTTCTAAATTTATTTATGAATGCTGTGACTTTGTCTTTTTGAATCAGAGCATGCATTTGTGGACCTTGCATTGATTTATTTAAATCGCTTAATTTTTAAAAAATTTCAACTAAATAAGCAAGTTTAAGAATAACGTTATCGTTGCGAAATGAAGATGTTTCATTTTTGAGATTTTCAGCTAGAAAAATCGGTTTTAAGTTCGAAAACTCTTTGAATAAATTTTGAACGAGATAGTCAACGTACTTCACAATAGTACTAGAGTGATGTATATTCAACTTCTATATCTTCACACAACTTTTCAAATTATCTCGCTTTCAAAGGACTGTTTTGATATAGTTAACACTTAGTATAACTACTCTATATCTATCGACATTTACAAGGATTCTTAATAAAGTAATATCGCAACAAAAATTTTTGCCTTAAATAAATTTTTGTAAGTATAACAAAATATTAATCTTTATTTGTGCTTAATTCCAGAAATTATTACATTTTTTTAAGTATTTTTTTTTAAATATGTAAAACAGAAATTAAAGATGAGAGTTCAAAAATTCTCGTATTCTACTCGTATTTCTGTTGATACTTGAATTAAATACTCAACGTTAACATGATGAGGGAAAAGTCATTTCTCTAAAAGTGATCGCTCCACCAAACTAGTGTCTGGGGTTAAAATCAAACTTTCTGCATTTTCAAAAAATAATATCAATTGTTAAATTGAATAAAAACAAAAAAAATATTTCATACACACATTCATGCCTTCAATAAAATGGAATTGTACGCTAAAATATTGATAGGTACACATATGCATGTAAATACAAAAAATTAAGAACTAATTAGCGTAAATACAAGAAAATACGTAAAGAAATTAAAGACTTGACGAGCCCCTTGAAGCTGTTACACGACCCTCCTGTGGTTCGCAACCCACAGTTTGAAAAACCGTTGGTATAAAACATAACGAATAGAAAAATCTTTTCGAAAGATAATTTTTTAATTTTTGCTGTTGATTTCAAGCTCTTTATTTGATATTATATGTATAATTAAATATGTTTGGCTTAAAAACGTTTTGCAATTTTTGCAAAATTAATTTAAATTACATATATTTTGTATTCTTAAAATTTGATTTTATTGTATTAAAATATTGATCCCACAATTACTTACTTTAGGATTAACAAAAAATTGGTGTTCAAAAGAATCTATTTATTTATCAAATTCTTGGGAATTGTCTTTTCTTTATGGCAGATAATAATTATCTGTGAAATCGGTAAAAATACAAACATTATGATTAGTTTTAATATTTTGTGATTGTGGTCGATTCCCAATCAATCTTTTTCTATGTCTTTTTAAAATATCAAGACTGCAAATGTTTTATTGGTGTTTAGTTTGCTTGTTTATTTTGCTTTAAAATTAATAAATTTTCTTCCAACTTTATTTTCTAGTTTTAAGCTCAAATTAAAACCATTTTTTTTACTTTATTTTTCAAAAGAAAGCAGATATGATTTCGCAATGAAACAAAGAAATTTCATCCATATTTAAAGTCAAATTAGGACTGCGAATGATACCTGCTGTGATAAGCACATCAAATGAAAATTTCACATACAAAGGAAATTGTCGTGGTTCATTGTTATCGAGAGAAAAAATGAGAAGAAAAAAAAACAAAAGCAAGAGATCTTAGTAGTGAAATAAATGATTCTGTCACTGTTTCAGAGTATGTGATTCTGTGTGTGTGTACAAGTACATGAGTCTGATGATGTTGTTGTAGTAGTTAACGATTGTTATAACCAGAATTGACAATTATAGAGCCAATAAATCTCATGACAATACACATGTTGAGGCAATTGCTGCTACTGAACAAAATTCAAAATATGGAATTTAAATTCAAAAACATAAATTGCAACAGTTGCACTCGATTCGATTACACAACATTTGCAAATAGAGAGAATAAAATTTTTGTTTTTTTTTTTTTGTGTTGTTTCAACTTTTGGAATGCATTATCTAGTATCTCTGTGCGGAGTATAAAATATTTCATATTAAACTCAATTTTTTTCCATGAAATATTTTATTATTAAATTTCTTTTTGTTTTCCTGTTACTGTTACCTTCAATACCTTTTGCTTTATAAGAATTCTAAGTAGAGCATTCTTGTTTTTTGCAGGGATGACAAAATGAAATTTAAAACCATTATTACAACTTGGCAACAAGGTACATATCAGTTAAGAATTTTTGAGCCTAGATTTAGCCTTTTTTCACATTTAACCTCAAATTTATGATTTAACCTTTTTAGTTTTTAAAAAAGCTAAAGCGAATTGTAATATTTTTTCTTTGAAAAATGAGGCAGAAGAAAATTTATCTCTGAACACAATTTTTTTATATGTAAATGATTTCATGTCTCTTTTTCAGGGAAAACAAATTCGAATTGGATAAAATTTATATTTTATCTGTACAATGTTGAATTGAGCTGCTAATTTAAAAAAAGTGCATTTCCAAATTAATTAAGTAATATATTGGATAATATTTAGAAGTGTAAGTAAATGAATTGGTCGGAAAGAAGGTAAGTTCAAGCTGCTACTTTGTAAAATAAATGTGCTGTATTCTCAGCATGTGCTGCATATGGTAGCTTTTTTCAAGATATATTTTTCGAAATGACTAAATAATGTTGCAGAAAAGTATCAGTAAAAAATCGATTTTTAATACGATAAAACAAGTTAATTTGCAATCGGCAGTTCAAAGCAGCACAAAAACTAAAATTAACGAAAAACTTACTGAGTACAAAGTATTCGGCCGTTAGGAAATATTACATACCGCAACTTTTGGGAAAGCAAAAACCAATAAAAAAAGGCATTTCAAAATAATTACAAATTTTTTTACGATTTTAAAAATTAAAATGGCTATTTTATTAAGCATAAGGTTGTATTGTATAAATTTATTTTTATATGGAACTTGCGTAGCTTCTTCAGAATATAATTATAAATTATACAAATTATTAAGCATTCATATTTCAAAACTTTTCTTGACAAAATTAGATTCGGATGTAGAAGAATAAGGGAAACCAAATTTAAATATTTAAATTTTTTTTTTTAATTTTGTATTTAAAATTTTATTTGGTAAAACTTTATTATCGTAATTATTATCGTAATTTTGTCAATAAAATTTTGGACTATGCATGTGTAATAATTTGACTAATTTATAATTATATCCTTAATACGACCTCAAGCTTAATAAAATAGTCAAATAAAGTAACAAATAAATAAGTTTAAAAATCCTTTCTTAATTTTTGTCTTTGTAACAAAGAACCTTCTTATCATAAAGCTTACTTTAAGTCTAGGTTAATTTTTTTAGATAATTAATTATTTAATTTAGATAACTAATAAGTTAATCAATTACTAATTTTTTACTAAGTTCAAAAATAAATTTATTAAATCTATAAATACTTTTTCTTATTTACAATTGAAGTACATTATCCTGCTCTGGTTGCACATACCTATTCGATGCATTTTTGTTATCGTATTCACATTTATAGTTTTTATTTCCCTTTAGAGCTTTGTCTATAATACACTAAACAGAATTGTCAATTTATGTCATGACATCAGATACATTTCATTCCTTTTATAAAAGTCATCCACTTATCCTATGCTCTGTGCTATTTTAAAATGTTGTTGTGGGAGTTGTTGCCTAAAGCCGGAAATGCAGTACATAAATCACATTGGCAAAAATAGGGCGACATTCTACTCAAACTGACCAGGTCATCTGTGCGTACTTCCTGTTGCTATTATTTTTTTTTTTGTTGTTGTCTCTCATCATTTGTTTTTTAATTGTTTTATGCTGCATAGTATTTATGATGTTGTAAATTTGTTAATCATTGTAAATATTTAAGTACATACTTAATAAATTTATGAATAATTTTTGCATAAAGAAAAATAAAAATAGATTTTTCTTAATCCAAGCAGAAGCAGTCAAAGTTTTTGCTCATATTTTAAAATGTTCTCTTTTCTGCTTTGGCAAATTGGCAGGCTTATTCTAAATAAAAAAGGCAAAGCACTTCAAAATAGATTTCGTAGCAAGTTTTAACTCAAACTGCCTGCAAGAATTGATAAATTCGTGTAGTCAACTTTTCTCTAGGTTGTGCAAGTCCATGAAAAAGTTAATTTCAACAACAATATTTTGTTGAATTAAAATTGTAAAATTCTGTTTCGAGCCACACAACCGTCATGAGAATGACACAGAATATGAATGGAGCATTTAAAAAGTACAGAAAATTCCTTAATAACTCAAATAGGTAGTAAATAAAATATACGTCGAAAGTCTAAGTCTTGCAGACAAAATATTTGAACATTTAAAAAGAAAAAGACTATCTGCTCACATTCCGGATATCCGAAAACTGCGGCAGTATGGATCAAAACGCAGTTGTGGCTTATTGTTGTGGGTACATAATCACTGCCTCAGGCCTATAATAAGAAAACAACTTCGATCTATAAACCAAATTAGTTTCTAACCAAAAATTAAGTTGTTTCTATAGAGTTTTTTAGTCCACTTGGTGTTACAACCCAAAATAAAGTTAGTAGAAGTAAATTTTAGAGCATATTATCTTATTTTTGTTATTACAGCTAAAACATTTGTTAATCACAATTTAATTATAGACTGGAATTAAATTAGGTTCTCACAACCGAAGTTTTTTCTGTGTGTAGAAATATCCTTCTTATATTTGATTAATAACTGAGTGGAGTACTTAACATTCATAGAACAGAATAAATTAGCCATGTAACCTCCCACGTGTCGAGTCTGTGATCCGATTTTTTCTTTGATAGAATTCAATGTTACCACTGATAATGTAACTAAATATAACATAAGCCGTTATTGACATAGAAGCCGCTACGTTAGAGCAGAGCGGTGTTTTTATAACGTGAATCCCATATAACGCTGTGTGAAATATAACACAAGTCCTCTATAACGTGGGCGGTCTCTCTATAGCGCTATTGCAAGAGTAAAGAAAAAAACTCAAAAATTTATTTAAAAAAAAAACCGTATTTTCAAAAAGAAAATAATTTTTTGCTAAAAAAATTTAAGCAAAATATTTCTGTGAGATTCCACATAACACGGAACGAATTTATTCAAATTATATTAAATAACATATAATTTTGAGTTTCTTATAACGCAGTCTCCATGGAACGCGGAGGTAGCTTCCATATAACGTGGTATAGATTGATTTGATTTGACTGGCTTATATATTTCTCAAAATGTGGTTTCCATAGAACGTATATCCGATTTTGAATTAATTTGAAATTTTCCATAGCGCGGTCTCCATATAACGCGGGACGAGCAATCACTTTATAGGAGACTTGACTGTTATGACTAACCAGAACAAAATATACAACTCTCGATTAAAAAATCAGAAGAGCTGCTTGACTATCGGCTAAGATGTTTATAATACTCTAATCCAACAGAGACCCGTATGTCCCCCAAATATGAGGTCTAAAGGAAGACATCATGAGAGTCATATTTCAAGTTCTTTGTAATAGACTTTAGACCCTATATCACTGATCATCAAAGCTACGTCAGTACACTCTATAGTCTCAACAACAGAAAGTTATACAAACAATTATTTCAAATTCGCTACTTAATACGTTTACTTTATTGAGTGGCACATGAAAGGTGTAGAATTTTCGAAGGTAATGACAACAAACTCATATACATCAAAGGTAAAGGCTATCATAAAATATATCAATCAAATGATTTAAATTACACGAAAACTTTGTTATTACTAAATAAAATATAATACAATAGTAGTTCTCAACAATAATTAACTTGATACAATTTCAATTCGTTTTTTTTTTACTTCACTATTTTGCATACTTTTGTTTTAATCTCTTTTTTCTTAAATATTTTCATATTAACTCGTTTAATTCAAAATTAAAACTAAAAAATAAAATTGTGTGAATATTATTTTCATATTTTGTGCTCTCTACGTGCATATTTTTTTGTCAAGCGCATTAAGTATGAAAACACCACTACAAAAAAAGAAATAATTTTTCCTTTATGAAGCTACAAATATTAAAGTGATATTGTTTGTTTTGTAAACCGTCTTAAGTATTTTTTGTTTAAAAAAAATTTATTTTAAAAGTACAGGGTGGGCCAAAAGAAACCAAGGGGTGTAAAAGTTTAATAACTTTTTTGTTTATTAATTTTTTTTATTTTTTCTTTCAGATTATATAGACAACACTTGGAGAATTTATAATGGAGAGGTTCACAACTGAACAGAGAACCAGAACAATAGAATTTTATTATTTAAAACAGAGATCAATTATTTTAACGCAAAGAGCATATCGTCGACATTTGAACGTCAGAATTTCGCCCTCTGAAGCGATGATTCGTTGCTTAGTTAATCGTCATCACCAACATGGCAGCGTAAGAGATTTGCCTCGAACCGGTAGACCACGTTTAAGTCGCACTGCGGAAAATATTGAACGAGTACAGCAAAGTGTTAACGAAGCACCAGAAACATCTGGCAGAAGGCGTTCTGCTCAGCTAGAAATGTCTCGTACGTCACTACGGCGCATTTAAAAAAAAGATTTACAGTTATACCCATATAAGGTGCAATTGGTCCAAGAATTAAAACCCCCAGATCATCGGCAACGTCTAAATTTTGCAGTTAAATTTCAAGAGTTGGCCAGAAATGAAATCAACTTTATTGAAAATTTGATTATGAGTGATGAAGCTCATTTTCATTTGAATGGCTTTGTTAACAAGCAGAACTGTAGGTTCTGGGGTTCTCAAAATCAAAGAGCCATTCATCAACGCCAATTGCACCCCATCAGGTGTACAGTATGGTGTGGGATCACATCTGAAAATGTCATTGGGCCCTACTTCTTCGAGAATGAAGATGGAAGTGATGTAACCGTAAATGGAGAGCGGTATCGTTTTATGATAGAAAATTTTTTACGTCCTGCTCTTGAAAACAGACTTGGTATGTGGTTTCAGCAGGACGGAGCCACTGCCCATACTGCCCGAGACACAATGGCACTTTTAAGTCAAATTTTTGGAGAGCGAATAATTTCTCGAAATTCGGAAATTATTTGGCCAGCGCGATTGCCAGATTTGACAGCACCCGACTATTTTCTTTGGGGTTTTTTGAAGAAGCGAGTGTATGTGAACAAGCCAGAGACAATCCTTGAACTCAAGGCAAACATTGTTGCAGAAATTCGAACGCTACAGCCACAAGTTTTGAAAGATGTTATGGAAAATGCTCTAAAAAGAGCCCATCAGTGCGAAGCTGAAAACGGTGGTCATTTAAGAGACATCATTTTTCATACTTAGTGTAAAAAAATTTCCATTTTGTATATTATATAATCTGAAAGAAAAAATAAAAAAAAGTTAATAAACAAAAAAGTTATTAAACTTTTACACCCCTTGGTTTCTTTTGGCCCACCCTGTATTTCTTAAATTTCATTTTAAGCTCATCAAAAAGTTTTATAGGCTCTTATCTAAATATGAATGAAAACATTTTGTAGAACATCTTTTCCGCTGACAGAATAAAATTTTAAAAAATTTTATACTCAAATTCATTACCAGCGAGTAGTATTCACTATATATAGGGTCCGCCAAATAACTTTTTTTTTTGAAAATGCTATAAAAACATCGAGTGTAGCTTCGGGTGTGTGGCACGTAGTCGTTCAACATGGCCCGATAACGATCGCCATTAACTAACGGCCACTCCTTGCTCATTTTCGAAGAAAAATGGCCCAATTACGCCTCTGGACCAAAATCCGCACCAAACAGTGACTCGTTTTGGGTGCGTCGGCTTTTCAATGTATGCGTGCGGGTTTTCTGTGCCCCAAATGTGACAATTTTGCTTGTTTACATTCCCGCCAAGATCAAAATGAGCTTCATCTGAAAAGATGATTTTTTTTGGCAAAATCAGCATCTTCTGTAAGTCGATCGCAGGCCCACTTAGCGAAGCGAAAACTAATTATCTGTCGAATCAGACATGAGCTAAGTGTTACCACTCACGAAATAAGCACTAGTTGAAAAAAAAACGTTAGATTGCGGACCCTTTAATACCGAACTATACCCCTTTAAAGCCTACTTTATTATATTTTATTCACAAAATTTTTAAAGAGTGGTCCAACCACAATGCACGATATTAATTGTGAGTAACATTTTAATGTCAATGCATGAATCGACCAAATGTGTCTACAATCGGTAGAATTGTGTATAGGCTGTCGCTTTCATCGGGCCGTACTTCTGCGAAAATGAGGACGGCCAAACTGTTACTGTTCATTATCCCGAACAGCGTTGCCATTTTAGCCTTGAAATTTATGATTTAGCCTCTAGCTTTATTCCTAGCCTTTTTTTATTTTCAAAATAGCTTTAAATAACCTTTTTTCTTTTTCACAATTTTTTTTTTTTTTGCGTAAAGTGCCAAAAAAAATTTTTTATAATTATTTCAAAAAAACAATGGCTTTTTTGTTTTTTGTTTTATCTCATGTCATGGATATGTTAATTGGCCACCACGATCATGCGATTTGATATCGTTGGACTTTCCTCTTTGGGGATAGTTAAAAGAATAAGTATATGTCAATGCAAGAGCCAAAAGATGAAATAATTCGGCACATTGAGCCCCAATTATATCTCAGAGTCTTTGAAAATATATACCATCGGATAAAGGTAGGCCGATATTTTTTTAGCACATAATTGTCATAGATCCTGCTATTATAATAAAAATATTAAAATATATTTCTGAAAACTTTTTGTTTTATTTACAATTTACATCGTAGGCTTTGGTTGGACCACCCTATATTTTCCCTTCGAACTTTTCTAAAATTTCATGCATAAAACTAGAAAGGCCACCATTTACTATTAAATCCACCATACTGTTTAATGATTCAAGGTTTATAATTTTATTTTCAGTAACATTTATTCGATGATTGACGATAAAATTAAATATTTTCAGCAAAGTGCTTGTTATCCCTTTAGACTGAATACATTTAGCTTTCCACGTTTTTTTTCTTCCCAACCATATGATTTTCCAAGATCCTTAAATGTGAATTTTTTTCAATCCCAATCATTTCTTTAGTTTTGGAAAGAGTAGCTGAATGTGCATAGAGTTCCAGTTTGGAGCGCAATTCGTGAATTTTTGCCATAGTGAATAAATATACAAGGGCGCATCCAAGAAAAATACTTTTTTTTTATGGCTACTTTACCGAGTTTGTACTCTAAATAAATATAGAATCTGTCCCAACGCTCTAAGTAATTATCCCCGGAAATTGTTTTACTTTTTTAAATATAAATGACGTGTGTGTACCAAAAAAACTATGGTCATAATATGTTTGGCCTTGTTTTATCAGGCGTAGCAATTCAGTCGATTTATATTATTAAATTCAGGCTGATAAATACTATTTATCTTATTTATGTATTTAAAACTATCTGTTGTAACTAGAGTTTCAAAATATTAATTAAATAAAATTTATTTTTTGTTTGTTTGTGTTGACTACGTCCATTTTTAAATAGAATAACTAAGTTTGCTTCTTTAATTTGCAACCTTTTATTTTTTAAAAGACATTCGAAGGACCCAATAAATTTTAAAGCTGTCACATTCACTTTTACGCCCATTTTTCATAAAACGATTTCAATTTGTTCTTCAATGATCTCAATAACAAAAAGTCCGCTTTATAAAGAATCCTCTGAAATATGAGTCATACACTGTCTTTATTTTAAAATATTACAAATATTAATTTAAAAATTCGAAAAAATCTGATAAACATACATAATTTACAATAAAGTGATAGATGTAAAAAAAAAACTTATGAATATATAATATTTTAATGAAACATGGCTTATTTTAATGGTATAATTGTACTCGTATATTAGAATTACATTTTTAAGAAACAATTTTTGAAATGGTTTTTAAGAGAGCTTTATGAAAATCAGAGAATTACATATCAGTGTTGTAATCGATAATAACGTTTTTCTTTTTCATTTAACTAAAGACCTAGTTCTCGAGTTATTGCCTATGGCGTAACATTCTTTTCTTGCTATATAACAGTAAAACTCGAAAACTATATGTAGAATTCAAATATTATGCAAAGTAACTATGAAACCTTAGAAACCACAAAAAAAAGCATTGTAATTAATAAATATGAGAAGAACATAATTTTCTCTGAGTGTTTCAAACGATTTTATTTAATTAATTACCTGTGGTAGGGTATTAATCAAAATGATGTGTACTCGTATCATTTAATTCCTTTTCTCCTTTATCAGATTTCCACACATTAATGTGTAATTTTTTTTCACCGCTGGCTTGTTAAATGAAGAATATCTCACACAATAGTGGTCCCATTCAATGTGTGGATAAACGGATTATTGATTGCATTTTTCATTACGCACATTAATACAGAAATTCACTTACATTGAACACAATCAAACATACCAATAATATTTTATGGCTGTGTACGTTTTTGTGTGCGTGTGTGTATATTGTGTTTTGTATATTGAATTTCAATTTTTCTTTTTTAAGTTCATTTTATTTTCTCTGTTTTCATACTTTTTTTATATTTTTCATTTGCTTCGTCGCCAATGGGCACTTAATTTGCAAAAAATATTTTCAGTTTCAGTTTTCACAGAATTTTTCCTTTTTTATTTTTTTTGGATTTGTGTATGAACAAATAAACGTGCAGGAATGATCGGATGATGGCATGAAAGACTGAACAAATGAATGAATGAATAAATCAATGGTTGGTTGGTTGTTGGTTTTGTATGGGCTCAATATAATTAAATTAAAAATTGTTTAATGTATGCAATAAAAAATTAATATCGTATAAAACATTTGGGTCAATTTAAATAACAAAACCAACAACAACAACAAAAATGCTAGACAAAACAGGAAAAAAAGTAATGAAAAATAAAAACGAATGGATAAGCTAAATTTTTTTTTAAATAAATAAAATTATATTGCTATTAACTCTTTTTTGATACATTTTTCACCTCTTTTGGTTTAATCAGCTTGATGATTTTAATGAACATAAAGTGAATATATTATTCATGTGTAAATTACTGCAAAAAAAAGGATATGAAAAACAAAAATATATTTCTTTTTATCGTATGTTTTTATATATATTTAACCTCTTATTCCAAAAAATTTAAGTAGACTTTAAATGTTCATGTATTTATTTTAATAAATTAAAATTATTTTTTTTTTTTTTGATAAGATTTCGGTTGCAAATCCATATTATTGAAGGAAGGAATGCATATCATCCCAAAGTTGCTAACACAGCTGGTGTTGATGAGGAGAAAGAGATTTCTCCAAAAGTGATCGCTCCACCAAAACCGGTGTCCAATGGTTTATGGCTTGCGGGCTCTAATATGACATCTAACATGTCAAATAGTACCCAAGATTCTAATACCAAATCTTAGCAATCATATATAAGTCGAATGTAAATTTGATAGCACCAAGTACCAGTGTCATATAAATAGAACGGTTAAAATATATTGCCTGTATTGCAAGGCTTGTAATTATTTTTGTTGAACAATGGCGGCTGCAATTTTGGCAAACACTTTTTTATTCGAAATAAACCGTAAAAGTTCGATAAAGTTGTAATAAATGCTTATTTTGACTGTACATATTCAAGCAAAAATTACACTAGTCGACAAAAAAAAACTTTTTGTCTGTAACATGAAAACTTTTGTCTTGCTATGTTTAGGACAAGGATATGGATAATATAAATAAAATTAGAATGCTTCCAATACGAATAGTTTTTTTGTAATTAGATGTTATATAAATTTAGAAAATTTGAGATTTTGTTAACAAAAGTAAGTTATTTTATTATGTTACAGTATTAATTTAAATAAAATTTTATGATTTTCTGCTGTATTTTGCTTCAGGTACATCTCGTTGTAATGTCCAACAGTAATCCGCTAGCATACGTGGACTCCACTTGCCCTGGTATCGTTTTTCCATGGTAGAAATGTCTTGGTGGAATCTTTCACCATGTTCATCGCTGACGGCGCCCAAATTTTCAGGAAAAAAGTCTAAATGTGAATGAAGGAAGTGTATTTTCAATGACATATTACAACCCAAAGCCTTATAAGCAGATAGCAGCTCCGCGACAATAGTTTTATAGTCATTTGATCGGTGATTTCCTAGAAAATTGAAAGTTACTTTCATGAAAGATTCCCAAGCAGATTTTTCCAAATCACTGAGTTTTTCTTTAAATATGTCGTCTTTCATCAATTGTCTGATTTGTGGGCCAACAAATATGCCCTCTTTAATTTTTTCCTCACTCAATTTAGGAAACTTTTCCTTCAAATATAAAAAGCCGTC
The DNA here is from genome assembly GCA_947397855.1 of Thelaira solivaga. Taxonomy (NCBI): domain Eukaryota; kingdom Metazoa; phylum Arthropoda; class Insecta; order Diptera; family Tachinidae; genus Thelaira; species Thelaira solivaga. The sequence continues at coordinate 40,512,943 of OX377610.1, forward strand.
ACCACTCCTGTCCATAACTTTCTGTTGATTCTGGTACAGGTAGTTCCTCACTATGAGGGATCGGTCTTTTAGCAGATGGCAGGTCAGGATATGTTATTTTATTTTTTGTTTTAATTGTGATACCTTTCGTATCAGTAACACAAAAATAACAATCAGATGAGTGATTCGTTGGTGCTGTCCAAATTACGGGGATTGCAAATGGCATAGATCGAGATCTCCTCGCCCATCCAGTAAGAAGACCCACACATGTAACACAGCAGATGTGTGGAACCCACGCTTTGTCTTGCTGTCCGACGGCAAAGCCCAAATACTGTTCATATAGTTTAGTCACTAATGGTGTCAAATTCCTTCGCTGAGTTTTAAAAGTAATGTTACCACATATATAACAAAACCTGTCAGGATCATTTTTGCACTTTCTTGACATTATTTAACAGTCGCTTAACTCAATAAATAGAAAAAAACACTATACTATTCACATAAATAAAATCTCTGAATGCAAAAGTGGAACAAAAATGGTTAATTTTAAATATTACGGGTAGTAGCTGTAACACGAAAACTAGAACTGATGGAATCAAAATAAATACGGTGATAAAATGAGGGTATTTAGGTAATTCCAAATTGGTAAGTACCTTTCTTGCTACAAAATTTTGTTGACCAGTGTTATCTTAGCAGGAAAACCATAAAATGTAAAATATGTTTAAAATGACTGTTTTAAGAATACAAGTATTATAAACCCTAAAACAAAGGCTAAAATATGATTTCTTATAAAGAGTCATACGAGTTTTAGGAAAGAAATGTTATAAAAAAAAAAAACAAAAATGATAAATTAAAATATAATTTAGGAAATTCCATAAACTTATTTACTTTTAATATAATCTGCGCTTTGATTGAAGTAGTAAAAGTGAATTAAATTTTTTTTTGGTTCTAAAAGGTGCAAATACTATTTTTTTTAATCCAGTAACGATTTTTTTCCTAAAAGCGCTTCATGTAAAAGCTATTTGTTACCATATAATTTAAAAAAGTATCTCATGAACTGCAATTTGCTATTTAGCTTTATTAGTTAATTGGCTATTTAATCAAAGTGGAAACGAAAATCAAGAAACTATTCTCATGAAATTTATATTTTCTTCTATAAAGTTTATTTTAAAGAAAAATTTTTTGTCCATTATCCAAGTTGTTACCTTTAATAGAAAAGAGAAAAAATTCTATTTAACACCACATATTTTATATTCTTTTAATGAATATTTAACTAACTTTCGCTCCACTGTTGACAATTTGAAATTTACAAACGCACGCATAGTGCCTCTGTAATAGTTTACATTTAGAATAATAAATATGAATGTGTCTGTTGATGAAAAATATATTTTATATTTTACGTTTGATGTTGTCTCAGCGTTTCAGTATTGTGTGAATACTAGCTGAAGGCAAAATGTTCAACGAAAGACACCAAGTCTAAAAAACATTTAAAATTCTCAATTGGAAATATCAATTTTTCTGCATTTTAAATAATTTCAAATTATCAGAAATAGAAAATAGAAAAATATTTTTATATCTTCAATTTATTGTTTAAGTTGGTGATATAATTTGCGAAAGTAATGCTTGTGTGTGATTTATAGTTTAAGATATGTAGTATTTATACCTGTATTAGTGTATAGGTTTAAGTTAGTTTTAAGTGTCTAGAATTAGCTAGAATAAAAATTTTCGATTACCTATGGTTCTATTACTTGATATAAATAGAATAATAAATACATACTTCACATTTCATTTTATAACTCACACACAAGCATTACACTCACAAATTCTACGCATTAACTTAAATACTAAATTGCTATATTTACATACATAAATAAAGGGTGTTTTTATAAAGACGTATAGAACTTTAAATTGCAATAAAACAACGATGGATTATTCGATTGACATGAAATTTATTTATCCGAAAGATAATCTTGAGGCATTACATTTTAAATATGATTTCTGGCATATGACCGCCACGGCTGGCCCGGATGTAGTCCAATCTGGACGTCCAATTTTCGATGACTTTTTCCAACATTTGTGGCCGTATATCGGCAATAACACGGCGAATGTTGTCTTCCAAATGATCAAGCGTTTGTGGCTTATCCGCATTGACCAATGCCTTTACATAGCCCCACAGAAAGTAGTCTAGCGGTGTTAAATCACAAGATCTTGGAGGCCAATTCACAGGTCCAAAACGTGAAATTAGGCGGTCACCAAACGTGTCTTTCAATAAATCGATTGTGGCACGAGCTGTGTGACATGTTGCACCGTCTTGTTGGAACCACAGTTCCTGGACATCATGGTTGTTCAATTCAGGAATGAAAAAGTTAGTAATCATGGCTCTATACCGATCACCATTGACTGTAACTTTCTGGCTATCATCGTTTTTGAAGAAGTACGGACCAATGATTCCACCAGCCCATAAAGCGCACCAAACAATCAGTTTTTCTGGATGTAACGGTGTTTCGATATACTCTTGAGGATTAGCTTCACTCCAAATGCGGCAGTTTTGTTTGTTGACGTAGCCATTCAACCAGAAGTGCGCTTCATCGCTAAACAAAATTCGCTTATGAAAATCGGGAACAACGGCAATCTCGTTTTGGGCCTATTGCAAGCATTGTTCAGGAGTGAGTCTATTCATGATGAATTGCCAAACCAAACTGAGAATATATCACTTGACAGTTGTTACATTGGTCGTCGTCTTGAACAGTAATGCAAACTTAAAGTTCTATACGTCTATAAAAAAACACCCTTTACAATTTCTTATGAATAATAAAAGGTGATTTTATAAGAACTATCGGAAATTTAAAAAAAAAACACATAAAATTCAGAAAAATGCATGAAATATTTCTTTGGATCGATAGTTGGGTCGATATAATTTAATGTTTGAAGATTATTTCATGCAAATGTTGGCCGCGGCTGCGCCTCAAATGGTCCATCCGCTTAGTCCAATTTTGGAATACTCTTTCCAACATTTCGGCCGGTATCTCACGAATAATGTTGGCAATGTTGGCTTCCAGTGCGTCAATCGAAGCGGGCTTGTCCCTATAGACATTAGCCTTAACATAGCCCCACAAAAAATAGTCTAGAGGCGTTAAATCGCACGATCTGGGCGGCCAATTGTCTGGTCCCAAGCGTGAAATAAACTGTTCACCGAACTCGCCTCTCAATTGGTCCATTGTTTCGCGTGCTGTGTGGCATGTGGCACCGTCTTGTTGAAACCACATGTCATGCAAGTCAAGCTCTTCCATTTTGGGCAAAAAAAAGTTTGTTATCATCGCACGGTAGCGCTCACCATTCACAGTAACGTTGTGATTCGCATCATCTTTGAAGAAATACGGCCCAATGATGCCGCCAGCCCATAATCCGCACCAAACGGTTGTTTTTTGTATATGCATTGGTAGCTCTTGCAATGCTTCTGGCTGCTCTTCACTCCAAATACGGCAGTTTTGCTTGTTCACGTATCCATTCAACCAGAAATGAGCCTCGTCGCTGAACACAATTCTTCGATAAAAAAGTGGATCTTCATCTAACTTTTCAAGAGCCCATTCACCAAAAATTTGGCGTTGTGGTAGGTCGTTTGGCTTCAATTCTTGCACCAGTTGTATCTTATAAGGCTTCACACCCAAATCCTTCCGCAAAATTTTCCACGTAGTGGAGTAACAGAGGCCCAATTGCTGCGAACGGCGCCGAATCGATAATTCACGGTCATCACCAACACTGGCCGATACGGCTGCGATATTTTCTTCAGTTCGCACTCTACGTAAGCGTGTTGGTGGTTTAATGTCCAACAATGTAAATTTGGTGCGAAATTTTGTTACAATAGCCCGAATAGAAGCCTCAGTAGGTCGATTAAACTGACCATAAAATGGAAGAAGCGCGCGATGAACTTTCTTAACAGAGCACGCATTTTGGTAATAAAATTCAATAATTTGCAAGCGTTGTTCGTTTGTAAGACGATTCATGATTAAATTATAGACCAAACTGAAGATGTTTGACAGTGACACAAGATACAAAACGTGCGTGAGCTGTCAAAACTAGTGTTGCCAAAAAGATAATAGCAAAAAAATCACTCTTTAATACAGTAGCTTAACAGAATGATTTTTCGTAACAATATTCACGATTATGTGATACGTTTTATATTTTATTTCAGTACTGAGATAGAGGATGGCTACCATAAACACCTAATGATTTGAGAATGCGCTGACAAATTATAAGTAGGTGCTAATCGTTTTAATTTAAAAATATTTTCACTACTTTGCTTTTCTAAATGTTTTGTTTTAAGTCATTAACTTTAGTTTAGTGAACTTTTAATAATTACTTAAGCAATACATATATATTTATTTAATTTTTATATTAACAGCAATGTTAACTTGTATTTATAAGCAAATTATGGCGGTGCTAAGAGTGCAAAACCGTGACTTCCTATATTTTTGCACTATTTTTCTAAAATACAAATAAAAATGGAACTACGAATACAGAAATCGTATAGTGTTTTCAGACTAAAACTTAAATTCTGAATTTAATATTAAATGCACCAACAAATGATTTTGGGTTCACACTGCAAAATTTATTAAACTTATTTAATTTAGTAGTCAAAAAAATTTCTACAAAAAAATATAAATTTCCCATAGCAATAATTGCATTTGATGTGTTACTTATTTGACCAGAACAAGTGTGGATTTTGGTAAATACACTTACATACGAGACACATATTTTCTTTGTCTTTCGTCCAAAAACTTTGTTTTCTTCGAAATTCTTTTATTGCTGCTGCCGTTGAAAGCATTTCATTTCATTTCTTTCAATAACATTAGCACCTGTTGCTACATTCACAGAACTTTTTAACTTGGTAGCACTGAACTTAACGAAGAAAATGTGTTGTATTTCATAAATCCAACTTAAATTCATTTCCCAAATATTATTTAATGTGGATTTATTAAATTCAATTTGTATGGTAAATACAGTTTTTATGAGTTGGATTAACATTAATCCTGCATTTATGAAAACACTATTATTTAAATGTTTTTGGCTATTTTTGCTTTAATTTGAAATTCATTATTTGACATTAAATAATTACTTTAGTATGTATTTGCTTTGGTTTAAAAAATGTTAATTATGCATTTGCTTTAGAATTAACACAAAAATAGGTGTTCAAAGAACTTTATTTTTATCGAGAATTGCTTTTTCATTAAGAATTAAAAAAAATAATAATTAAAATAAATATAAGCTGGCAGTTAGTTTAATAATGAATAATTTTTCTGTTATGTATTTATATGAATGAGTGTTTAGTTGTATAAAATTGTTTCTCTTTTAAAACTTTTTTAGCACTGTGCTACCGACACTAACTAAGTTGGTTGTTGAATTGAAAATTTTTATTTGTGACAGAGTAACACAAGTAATTTTTTATGTCAAATTCATAGTTTCCACAAGATTAATTTCCAGCTCTGGCAAAATTTCCTTTAACATTGAAAAGCAGAAGTTTTTTTAATTCTCTTTTTATCTTATTGGAAACTTTTATATAATCGAATTTAAAAGACAGACAGAATTGTTTTGTGATTCTTTCTTTTTTGTTGTGTCTTCCTAAAAGTGTAGTTTTTTTATATATTATTATTTTCTTGTAGAGCTTTCTTATATTGTTGAAGATCTCAGTCTTACATTTCTATGTCCGTTAATATTAAGAAATCAAAGTACCATATAAATTAATAAAAACTATCATTTTTCTTGTTATAAATTTTTATTTAGCTCGAAAGCGTTTGAGCTTCATAGTTCCAGGGTTTTAGTATTAAAAAAACCCAAGGCTGATTTTACTATAACAGTTCTAGGCTTGCATACAACATAAAAAATACCCCTAAATATTTCGTATTTATACCTTTTACTACTCTTTTGTTCCGGGAAAAAAAATTTTTGTAATTGATTTTTAATAATAAGATGCTTATATGCTGTATCAATTTACATAAATGTATAAATTTATTAGAAACAAGTTAAATGTGTTAGCTCAATATTCATATTTTTAATGTCGCCCATTCTTTTTAAATATTTAGCAAAACTAAAAAAATAATAATTAAATTATTGCTGAAAATTATTTTCTTTTCGTATACATCGCAACATTTTTTTTAACAATATTTTTAAAATGAATTCAGTAGCGTTTTGTCTTTCGTAGTGAATTTTTAAACTTAAGTTTATCATTCACCGATGCTGTTAAAAAAAAGCTTCAATATATTTTAAAATTTTGTGTATTTATTTAAGTTTATTAAAAATATCAACTTCCGATTTTTGGGAAGCATTTAAACTTTCATCTAAGAGAGTTTTTTAGATATTCATCATTCCCTTGAAATAATTCAATGCCAACAAGTATGTCGAAATTAGCCTGTAATAAAAAATCAACCATGTACTTTTGAAATCAACATTCTAGTAGTTTTCATCCTCACCATCTCGATCTTGATGTATTTATTAAGAAAGAAATGTATAAAAAAAATTAAAACTTAAAAAGTTCGTGTTCACCTGTGTCATTTATATTTTGTTACACAATTATTATTTATAATTTACCTTTAATTACATTCTGTAAGTCAAAGTCATTCTTTATTGAATATTTATTGCACTCATTTTAACTTTCTTAACTCAACATCCATTTTTCCACTTGTCCACCAATCAAATTCTCTTGTCATGACAAATTATGAAACTCATATACAGGGTGGGCGAAAAGAAACCAAGGGGTGTAAAAGTTTAATAACTTTTTTGTTTATTAATTTTTTTTTATTTTTTCTTTCAGATTATATAGACAACACTTGGAGAATTTATAATGGAGAGGTTCACAACTGAACAGGGAACCAGAACAATAGAATTTTATTATTTAAACCAGAGATCAATTATTTTAACGCAAAGAGGATATCGTCGACATTTTAACGTCAGAATTTCGCCCTCTGAAGCGATGATTCGTTGCTTAGTTAATCGTCATCACCAACATGGCAGCGTAAGAGATTTGCCTCGAACCGGTATACCACGTTTAAGTCGCACTGCGGAAAATATTGAACGAGTACAGCAAAGTGTTAACGAAGCACCAGAAACATCTGGCAGAAGGCGTTCTGCTCAGCTAGAAATGTCTCGTACGTCACTACGGCGCATTTTAAAAAAAGATTTACAGTTATACCCATATAAGGTGCAATTGGTCCAAGAATTAAAACCCCCAGATCATCGGCAACGTCTAAATTTTGCAGTTAAATTTCAAGAGTTGGCCAGAAATGAAATCAACTTTATTGAAAATTTGATTATGAGTGATGAAGCTCATTTTCATTTGAATGGCTTTGTTAACAAGCAGAACTGTAGGTTCTGGGGTTCTCAAAATCCAAGAGCCATTCATCAACGCCAATTGCACCCCATCAGGCGTACAGTATGGTGTGGGATCACATCTGAAAATGTCATTGGGCCCTACTTCTTCGAGACTTAAACGTGGTCTACCGGTTCGAGGCAAATCTCTTACGCTGCCATGTTGGTGATGACGATTAACTAAGCAACGAATCATCGCTTCAGAGGGCGAAATTCTGACGTTAAAATGTCGACGATATGCTCTTTGCGTTAAAATAATTGATCTCTGGTTTAAATAATAAAATTCTATTGTTCTGGTTCCCTGTTCAGTTGTGAACCTCTCCATTATAAATTCTCCAAGTGTTGTCTATATAATCTGAAAGAAAAAATAAAAAAAAATTAATAAACAAAAAAGTTATTAAACTTTTACACCCCTTGGTTTCTTTTGGCCCACCCTGTATTTGTTTTTGGCTTAGCTTACTAAAAAGTAACTGTTTATTAAACACACTAATAATGTAGCCATTGTAACAACAAAAAATTTCCCAAAAATTTCTCTATTTCAGAATATAACAAAAAAAAACAGAAAAAAATTAACCTATAGGCATGAGTTGTAGCTCTATATGCAAAGAAACTGCTATTTAGTATACTAAAGCTCTCTGTGAGAGAAGAGGGAGAGGAAGAGAGAAAGCACATACACAATTGATATATCACATAGCGAGAGAGAGAGAGAGAGAGAGAGATCACCCATAAGCAAATGAGTTGGAACAAGCACACAAAAAAGAAGTAAGTCATGCAAAAATGGTCTTTCATTACAAGAAAAAAAAATTTTATTAAATCTATGAGTGGTTTTGTATATTTTAGCACTTGTGGCCAATCACATATTTTTGTATGCAATTACAAATTATGATAAAATTTTAAGAAAGAAATGAGTATATACAATAAAATTTTTAAATAAAAAGAAGTTAAAATAAAAAGAGTTGCTAGTCAAAAAAAATTTGAATGAAAAGGACTTAATATTTTGAGTACTTTTTACTATAAAATTTCCATGGAACCCCACCATCTCGATCTTGATGTATTTTTTAAGAAAAAAATTAAGCCTTAAATAGTTCGTGTTCATTTCTGTCATTTAAAAATGTATAATTTGATATTTAGGTACACAATTATTATTAAGTTATATTACCATCTAGCCTCAGGTAATTTTTATATTTATAATTTCCTTTTAATTACATTCTGTAATTCAAAGTCATTTCTTTGTTGAGTATTTATTGCACTCATTTTAACTTTCTTAACTCATCATCCATTTTTGCCTCGTCCACCAATCAAATTCTCTTGTAATGACAAATTATGGAAACTCATGTATGTATTTGTTTTTGGGTTAGTTTACTAAAAACTAACTGTTTATTAAACACACTAATAATGTAGCCATTGTATCAAAAACAAAAAACAACAACAAAATTTCCCAAATATGTCTCTCTATTTCAGAATATAACAAATCAAAAGAAAAATAAACACAGCACATAAATATATTAAAAAAATTTTGTAATGGAAATATCTAGTTTATTAAGCTTGAGGTCATATTATATATAAAAATTTATTTATTATTGGAGTGATATATCGGTAAAAAAATATATTTTTATAATACGACCTCAATTTAACAAACTAGAATTTGGCTTCAGGATGAATCTATTACAGTTACGAGAATTTGTGGTACATACCCTACTTTCCCAGCAGCATCTTCCTTTTGACCATTATATAATAAGCAATGACATTTTAGATAATTTACATTCTAATTACAGAACTTCTACTCTTCCTACTTTTCCCGATCATATTCCCTTCAGGCTAGAAATTAACGTTCCAAATTTTAATTTTATATTAAAAACACCCAGAAATTATATGTCATACAAAAACATAAATTTGAATGAATTTAAATATGATATTATTTATGCGATATTATATCACTTTCCACCAAACACTAGGAATTTATCTAATTTTGAAAAATTTAATACTTTTATTAATTTGGTAACTCAAATCCATCTTAAAAATATTGAAAATGAAAATAAATAATTTATTCCTTCAGATAAAGATAAAAGATTACGCAAAATTAAATATAACGGGCAGAAGGAACTGAAGGTTATATTTACCAGAACAGAACGTTAAATAGAAGAGATCCCCAATATGTACTCATATCTAAGCAGATTAATTTGATTAAAATTATTATTAAGAATCAGATTGAACTGGAACAGTCCAATTTGTTAAAAATCAAGTTTAAAAAAACTAGACCAGGACCAGGGGCCTATAAATTTTTTTTTTTAAATTACACATTCTTACCTAAAAGATGTTCCTGTTGGCGGTAATAAAATTACTGAAACAAACCATAAATTGCGTGTATTCAGTGATCATTTTACAACTGTTTTCCAAAGCTCTCCTCCAAATAGAGGTTGTCCGAAAATGAAACAGTAAATGATACAATTTCTCAAGTTTCGATCGATTTTGAATTTAATAATGATGCTACATCATTGAACAATCTAAGAATCGCAAAGTTTACAAGTATAGATTCTCTGTTAGATATTTCTAATACAATACATAATAAAAAAATGTGGCTTGAATAAGATATCTAAATTTTTTAATCAATAACCTTCCTGCTAAGGCTTTTGAGTATCTCACTATAATATTTAATAATTGCTTAAGCAATTCATAGTTTTCAATGGAATGGAAAAAAGATAAGCTTGTTGCAATACAAACTAAAAAAATTGTAATGATATAAATAGCTTAAGACCTATCTCAAAGCTTTCTAACTTAGGGAAACTATTTGAGAGAATTATTCGCGAGAAAATGGATAGCGACATACGAGTATATATTGAATATATTCCACAAAAACAAATTGGCTTTAAGCGGGGTAACTCTACTGTACAATGACAAATATTGATAAAAATAATTTTTTTATTAATAGTAAATAAATAATTAATTTCAGTTCAAGAAAATAAAATTAACGACTTCAAAGAAACAATCTATTCTGAGAATTTCATTTTGAAATACAATAAAATGTCTGCAGGCACTCAATTTTTACATTAATAAAAATAGAAATCCAATAGGCATACAAATTATATACAATTTAGTTTAATTCTGCAAACATTTGTAAGCACTTTTTAAGTCAAAAATATTTAATTAACAAAAAAAATCGAAAAAATTCTCTTTCATAAAGATGGCTGTATTCATAATGATTTTACACTCAAGGCATTAAAAACCACACACACACACACAACACTATTTTAGGTTTCGTGTTTGTATGTACAAAGCAAAAATTAATGAAATTGTGAAATATCGGTTATACCTATTTTTGATTTTTAACTTCACTTTTTTTGTGAAGGGTATAAAAAATATTTAAAATATTTGGGATAAGAGTGTCAGCCTTTGAACTTATATAATTATTTATTTAAATCTTTATTTGTATACATAATTAATATCTATTGAGCTTCAGCTTTTTTTATAAATTATTTATTATTTTAAAAGTTTTCGCTTTCCTGTGGAAAGTTTCGTCAGGAAAATTTCAATGCAATTTCTGCTTGTTCTTTTGGTTTATCATCACAAATTGTAGACCACAAATCCTGTTGGATTAAAATAGCTTGAATTTGTATGCTCTCCGAATAATTAGTTTCGTTACTGGACGATCGGCAAGCGCATCAGCAGGCTGCCCTTTAGCGAAAAGTACTGGTTACCCCAGAATAAGCAGACAGTCTTTCACTTTCTCTGCGAGTGTCCGGCTCTTATGGCTTCGAGACACAGATTTCTCGCTGCACATCTGATGGCCGGACTCCTTGAGATATCGGGAGTAAAATTAGGGAAGCCTCTCAGATATCTTAATGTCACAGGATGGATCTGGGTCACTTTACGGCTACATAGTCTAGCTGAGTAGGTGGATAAAAACGAAATCTTGATACTCTAATTGAAGGCCGTTAGGTCGCCAAGTAAACCAACCAACCAAACATTAAAGAAGTCATTCCGTCTTTTCAATTAAAGCTTTTTATTTAAAAAAAATTTTATTTTCAAACTAATAAACCAATTGACGAAATTTTCCACAGGAAAGCGAAATATTGAAAATTACTAAATAATTTATAAAAAATTCAATATTGATCTCAATATTAAAACTAACAAATTGAATGACATTCATTAAATTATAGTTAAATTCCTTTTTATGGAACTTTTTGGTCTTTTTTTTTTAAATAGGAGTCAAAACGTATTATTAACTTAAAAGTTAACAGGTTCAAATGTGATATAAAAATATTCCTTGTAGTTTTTATTTATTATCTGCATGAAATGTAAGAAAGAAATGTAAGATTTTACAGAAGATGATTCGTTTCCGATTCATCCCAAATTGTTTTCTTGACTCAAAAAGTTTATTTTAAAACATTAACTTTAATTCATGATTAAAAAGTTACTGTTATCGAAAGCACTTGTCATGAGTAAAATAGTACTTACGCATACACCTGAAAAGTAGAACATTTAACATTATATTTTTTTTCAGCAAAATTAAATCAATTAAAGCCATAACAAATTTATTTTCCACAGAAATAAATTGCAAATAAGAAAATAGAAAAACAAAATTAGTTACCCTAATAAAAATATAAAAATAACAAAACTTTGTTCTATAAAAGCCTTAGTTTAAAAATGCAAAGTTTTAGTTTTAAACACAACAAAAACTATTCCGTTCCAAGCAACAAGTCTCGAACCCAAATCCAATAATTAATTAACAAAAATATCAAGTAAGTTTTAAGGAAATAAATATTTACGCATTTGTAAAACAAAAAAAATATTGTTTTAGTTTTACTCAATCACAGTCTTTGTCTACAGCTAGAATTGTTAATAAAATTTATTTCATTCACAGTCTGTTAAAAATGTTTTCCACAAAAATTATAGTCTGTGTTGTAGCAATTATTGTCTTTAGCTGCTGTATAATTGAAGTCAAGATGGCTGATGGTAAGTTTTAGTTTTTCTCTCTACTAAATTAAAAAATTAAGCTTGAGTTCCTTATTTTTTTAATTGATTTGAAAAAATTAAAAATCTTTTACTGATTAGTCCTTTTTTAATGTTATATTTTTAAAAACTGATATTTTAGTAATTATTTTTCAAAGAGAAACATATTTTTAAGACCATATCTAGTCTTCAAAAATTAAACTAACATGATAAGCTACTAAGAAAATAGCTGCGGCAGTCACTTAATGTAATCATGTTCCATAAATCATAAATATGTTGATAATTTTACAAAGACATTGACTTTTAAAACTTGTTATCAAACAAAAAAAATTTATTTATTTCAGATGATTATTATTATGTTGATGTATGCGTGGACAATTGTGACAAATGTGAAAAGCGATACGGAGATAATTTCGAAGCCATACGATGCATTGAACACTGTATTCGCGTCAAGGGCAGGAAGCGTGTACCCGATTGCGATGGCGATATGCGACTCGTACAACCATTTCTGAATGTGATATATGACGTGGCTCACCTTCCTTATTAATAAATCGAAGAGAACAAAAATGAAACCAAAATGGAATAAAAAAAATTCAGAAAATTTTAAAATGCACTTACAAAATTATGTATATAAAAGAAAAAATAATAAAAATGTTGTTGGTCTCAAGTTTGTCTTTCTGAATTTTTATCATTAGCTAAATAATCATAACTAAAAAAAATACTAGCAACAATTTTAGACGCAATGAAATTCTGTTAAATTTTGCTCTCAAGTTGCTGATCCAATTTTTACTTAAGGATTACTAATTTTTTGATGTATAAAACTGGCAACTAAAATTTTCCTCAAAAATTACAGTACATGATATCCTAAATTTATAAATAAAGGTAAAAAGCAGGGACACTATTCTAATGATGATTTAATGAACTGATAGCTAAATAACACTGATATTGATTAGTTTTTAAAGGAAATAGCAAATTGAATTACAAAGTGGATAACAGTGCAATCAATTTGACAAAAGTTTTGTTGAAAAAAAAAAGTTATTTTGAGTGTTGAATCAAAAAACGAATAATATAATTTGAATCATAAAGCTAACAAAATATCAACAAGCCATTTCCAAACGCTTGAGAGACATAGAAATGATTCAGAAACAAGGAATTTGGGTGCCGTATGAGTTGAAGCTGAGAGATGTTGAACGGCGTTTGTTTGCTTGTGAACAGCTGCTTGCAAGGCAAAGACGGAAGGGAGTTCTGCTTCGCATTGTGACTGGGGACGAAAAATGGGTTCATTACGATAATCCCAAGCGCAGTAAGATTATGGGGATATCCTGGCCATTCTTCCACATCGACGGCCAAACTGAATATTCACGGTTCCAAGGTGGGACCAGTTCGGCGTAGTGTATTATGAAGTCCTACCCCACCCGCCATATTCTCAAGACGTTGCTACCTCGGACTATCACTTGTTTCGATCAATGGCACGCGGCCTGGCTGACCAGCACTTCCGGTCTTATGAAGAAGTAAAAAATTGGGTCGATTCGTGGATCCCTTCAAAAGATGATCAAAGATGTGAGAAAGTGGCCAACGATGGAAAATATTTGGAATCATTAATGTATAACCAGTTTATTACAATAAAGCAAAAACAAAGTTGTACACCTGCTTTTTTCTGCTGTGATATCATAATTCCGTTCAATTTAAACTGAATGATGTACGATATTTTTGTTTTGTTGTCTGGTGCATAAACAAATAATGCTATTGGTGTTCCTACACGAAAAAAACGTACAATTGAATATGGCAAAAGCATTGGTTTGCAAGCACTCAATGGCTGACCTTGAGATTTGTGAATTGACATTGCGAATGCAAATGACCCGAAAAAAAATTGGAGATTTATAAATAGCACTATTGGTAGAGAAAAAAGTACATACATAAATTTAAGAGATATTCACGGTCAGATAATAACATGTGATCAAGCTAAAGCTGATTATTTCATAAAAATTGTGTCAAATCTTAAAAGAGACGTTGAAGCTCAACCCGGTGATAATTTCAATCTTCCTTATAAGTATGATTTAGAATTAAAAACCAAGATTGAAAGGACTCTGATTTACTATTTGAATTCGCATGTTTAAACCGCTTAATTGTTAACCCCAGTAAAACTAAAGTTATTCGCTTCAGACCTCATGCTTTAAGCATAAACAATAACTTCAACGTTTATATTAATGGTAGTATTGTTTATGAAACCCATTCTGCAAAATACTTAGCAATTACTTTACAAGGAAACTTGTCGTGGGACTTATGTAAATGATTTTAAAAAGAAAATAACGCCAGCAATTGGAATTTTATACAGACCGCAAAGTCAACTTGATATTAATTCAAAACTTTTAATATTCAAATCCTTAATTCTATCACACTTAAATTATGTTGCGATCGTGTATGCGTACAACAAATAAACGGTGGTTAAATTTTAAGGGCCGATGTTGAATGTGAACCACACCAAAACGTCAAGTTTTATTCTGCATTTCATTTGTCATTTCTCAATTTCAGACTAAATCAATTTGAACCATGGAAAGATACACAATCGAGAAATGCGTTAAAGTTATTCAGGCTTATTATCAAAATGCAAATGTGCGTACAATCAGAAAAATCGTGCAAAAATTTCAGCGCACCAGTGCATGCTCGTACAGCTCGTACTGCAGAAAATATTGATGCTGTTCGGTATAGTGTGGCTGAAGAGCCGTCAGGCAGTTACTGTGAAAAAGAAAAAGAACTTTTTATGGCCCGAATTAAAAGATATGGATGTGGACGATATGTGATTACAACAGGACTGTGAAACTTGCCAAACAGCTAACGAAACAAAGGCCTTTTTTGCGCGACAAATTCAATGGCCATCTTATCTCACGTGGTGGCTATGTCAGTTGGCGGCCAAGATCATGTGATTTGACACCGTTGGACTTCTTTCTTTGGGGTTATTTGAAAGAAAAGGTGTACGTCGATAAGCCAGCAACAATTCAAGCTAAAGGATGAGATAATTCGGCACATTAACGGCATAGAACCTCAATTATGCCTCAGCGTCATCGAAAATTTGGACCATCGCATGGAGGTCGCGGCGGTCATTTGGCCAATATTTTGTTCCATACATAATTATCATAATAAAAAGAAATGACAATAATTTCTTAAATAATTTGTGTATTATTCAAATTCAACATCGGCCCTTAAAATTTAACCACCCTTTATAATTTGTATGCTTATGGGATATATTTCTTACAATTTCTATTTTTATTAATTTAAAAATTGTGTGCTTGCAGACATTTTATTGCTTTTAAAAATGAGGTTCTCAGAAAGGATTGTTTCTTAGAACTCGTTAATTTTAATTTCTTGAACTGAAATTAATTATTTATTTAGGATTAATAAAAAATAGGTATTTGAAGAAATTATTTTTATTAATGTTTGTTATTTCTTTTTTTTTTTTTTTATATAATTTTGTAATTGTAAGATTATATGACTTCTCTATTGAAACGGCTAGATTTTTAAGCTGAGGTCTTATTATAAAAATTTATTTGTTTAGTGGTATTTCTTTCCAATAATAAAAAAATAAATTTTTATATTTAATATGACCTCAACCTTAATAAACTAGGCGTTTCAATTACATAATTTTTTAAAGTGAGTGAATATAATTCCTTATGTTTTTTTAGTATTTGTAAATATTTTTTCAGTATGACATACTTATATATATATTTAGGAGACATACAAGTACATGCATAGATACAAATGTGCATAAATATGTACGTTGATTTCTCTAAGACGAACCATAGCATATTACGTTTTGGGGCACGTATCATTTTAAAGGGGAGGTCGTGTAGATTTGTAATCTATCGCATAAATACTAAGAAAAATCTTTATATTATTTAAAAAAATTTTTTGAAATTCCCTCATACCCCAGTACTCGTCTTCTGAGGGGTTTTTAATATTGCCCAATTTACGGAGGTACCATTACCGATTTTGTCCAGGAAAATTACCAAAGTCAAAAAGGAATTTAATTTGTACGTTCTAACCTTTCTGAAAGTGTTAAAACATTTTCGGGAAAATTCGAAGTTTATATTTTTCCTTGAGAACAACAGAACTGGGGTGTATGGAAATTTCAAAAAAAAATTTAAAATAGGCCAAAGTAATTTCTGAATATTTAGGCTGTAGATTACAAATGTACACAGTCTCTTCTTTAAAATGATATGTGTCTCATCTCACAATCTTTAATGGTTCGGCGGCAAGTTGCTAACAGCACTGGGGTATATGGAAATTTTAAAATAAGCTAAAGCAGCTTCCGAACGAACCATAGAAGATTACGAGATGGGACGTATATTATTTTAAAGGAAGGTCGCTTAGATTGTCCAAGTACTCAGAAAAAACTTTGCATTATATTTAAAAATGTTTTGAAATTCCCCATTTTGGGGAGGTACCATTCCCGATTTTGCAACAAAATCAACCTGGAATAAAATTTGTAAGATCTACGCTTTCTGGAAGTATTTTAACATTTACGGGATATTTCTTAGTTTTTATTTTATGATGCAAAACGGAAATTGCCAAAACCCTTCAGAGCAACAACACTGGAGTATATGAAAATTAAACAAAAAAAAAAAATTTAAATGATCCAAAGTAATATCTGAATATTTGGTTGGTAGGTTGCAAATATAGATGATCTCCTCTAAACTATTGCTAAAAATATTACCAACGCATCCAAAAAAAATAACGTAGACTTTAAAGTCAACGTTATCTGAATTTTTCATATATTTTTTCATAAATTTTACCTTCAAGTCTATGTCAAAAAATTTTTTTTTTTTGGATAAGAGCATTAATTTTTAAATACATACTTAATGACGTAAGAAGAATTTTTTTTGTCTGTTTTTGATATTTTAGAAGAATGTGGAAAGTGAAAAATATTAATATTTAGCTAACACAGTGAAGGGTATATAAGACTAGGCACAACCGAATTTAACTTGATTTTTCTCACAATGTTCCTTAGAAATATTTTTTAATAACAATTTTCTAAAAGTAAAAGCTTTAAAGAATTAAATAAATTTTAAACTTTTAAATCCATATTAGCTGTTTAATTTAATTTTTCAAGAACTGAATTGTGCGGACGGATATGCTGACTCCCATTAAATTAAAGCAAGTCAATTGACAAATTGCCTTTAAACTACTATTAAAATATTACGCCCCTACTTAATTGCAACTAAAATTCAATTAATTCCCTCCCAAGCAAAAAAAAATATTTTCTGTTATTTTTAATGTAATCAATTCAATAAAAATATAAATCTTTGAAATACGAGTGCACCACCAATGAAGAATTTTACTTAAGACCACTTTAAAAAAAATTTCAATTGACAAATCGGAAGTGAAATAAAATAAACAAAACTGTATTATTGTCATAATTAACTTAAGCCAATACTTGAGTAATTAGCAAATGATTTTATTTATTTGTAATTTGCAAGACAAAGCAAAATCTGCAAAATGAATTTTTCTTATAAAAGCTTAAGTTCGCTACATGTAATTCATTAGTTTCGGATACACGGTCTTAACAAACACTAGTTGTTTAAAGCAGCAAAGTACGAACGATAATCAAAAATCTTTTATCAAAAATATCAAGTAAGTTTCACTTATATTTAAGGAAAAAAATGTTAAAGACAAAAATTGAAATGTGTAAAGTCAAGTCAAGTCAAGTTATTTTAAAGTCTTCAAACGTATTTAGCGAATTTGGGATTTATCACCAACTAAAAAACACCTACACGACTTAATTATAGCTTAAATAAAAATAATTACTGCTAGTTTGATTGCCAAATAAGCAAAAATAATTTTTTATAATTTAACTTTAAAGGATTTAAGTTAATTGATTTCAATTGAAGGTAATAAAAGCCAGAAGTTAGAGAAAACAATCTTGTGCTTTAAGCGGCTGATAGACACATCAATATGCCGTGTGTGATATTGACATTGAAGTAGGTTGATGGTAGTTTGATGTCGTCTGTCACCACTTGGTCAATATTCATTTGGTTTTATGTATAGTTGAGTGCATGAAGCGGAAGTTATTAAAATAAAAATGGAAGAAAAAAATTAATTATTAAAAGTGTATCACTCAGTGATATAAGAAGTAAAGAATATAGCAATAAAAACATAAAAAATATTCAATACGAAATTTTTTAGTTCCGTTATTATAAATTTCGTTAGTTAAAGTTAAAGTTTTGTGGGGCAAATAATCGAGTTTTGGCTAACACTTGAGAAGCAAATTTTATTGGATAGTTAACAACACACTATCCAATATATATAATTCATCGATATTTTTAATTTAATGTCTAACCAAAAGCTTGATAATTAACTTAAAAAATCGTAACATTAACTATCGGTAAATTGTAAAAATGACCTTTAGAAAAATATAAAGAAATATATCCGCACGGTGACGAACGACAATTTTGTTTAAAAATAAATTTTTTATGTACAAGTTATTGTACAGCATTGAAAAGAATTGCAGAATTAAATAAAAGTATCGCTGGTGTGGATAAAGAAAGCGAATCAAATTTATTTCAACAACAATTTTTTTTTTTTCAAAGATATCACCTTTTTATCTTTGATGTGGAACCATTCTACCGACGGCAAATTATATTATTTTTATTTTAATATGTTTTGCCGCCGGCAAATTGTAAGTCTTTACACTTAATTAAATCATATAAAAATGAGTTTGTTGTGTTGTTTTCACAAGCATAAATGCATAGTTTGATGTTGTATATTGATGTGTCTATCAGCCGATTTACACCGAGACCACACAGAGCAATTTTAATTTGGTACTTCTTTATTAATTCTCTTTTAAAATTGCCACTGTGTCTATAAATTGCAATTTTGTTTCGGCAATTTTATCATTCTTATTCAGTCTTTCATTCAGCGTTCAAGCCACTTGTCTTCTTGTTTACATTTTTATAAAAGATACGAAGAGAGAACAAAAGGAAATTTGTACCCTTTTCCATTCTTCTTTCCTCTCTCTCCTATAAAATCAAGAATTGCCCAACTTGTCGTGTGTGGTCCTGATCTAAGTGCCAATTAGAGATAACACCGAGTGTGATAAAATAAATTAATAATAAATTTAAATGTTTTGTCAATGATATTTATAAGAAAAAATTTATAAAAATCTTCAAAAATTACTCATGGTAAATTTGCCTCAAAAGCCATATTAAAAAGCAAACTACAGTGAAAGAGTTTATTCTTTAATGTAATGAAAAATTCATTATTTTTCAACCAATGATACTTTTCATTAAACTAATGAGTATTAACTTATTTAATGAAGTATTTAATCCATCAAATATTGTCAAGTGAACTTTGTTTTTGGTTGGAATATAATGTATTATTCTTTCAGTGTATCAAATAAAAAATTAGATTTGTATTTCATAATAATTTAAATTATTAATTTAGCAAAAAAAAACTTTATGACACAAAATATTTGAAAATAAAATTGTATTGAATACCGCGTTTTTTGTTGTAAAACTTTTATATAATTTTTTGTTTTCTAATTTAAAGGAATTTCAAAACTAAAGTAAAAATAAATTTTTCATTTCATATTAAACAGAACATAAGTAAAAACCCAACAAACACGAACTAAAAACCTAATTAACAAGCCAAACACGAAAATGATCTATTAAAAAAAACTTCTTCAAAAAAACTAACTTCGCCCTTAATTTTAAAGTGTACTTTATCACCAATAAATAAATTAGTCCCCCCAAATCAACCACATTTCCAAAACGAAAGTGAAGTAACAACTAAATTTTCAAATATGGGAAATCGAACCTTTGACAAGGTTCAAGGAGCAGTTAAAATGTTCAAAAACTCCATTTTAGTTTTTGGATATTTTTTCAAAATATGACACGTCTTGAAACATTTAATTAACTAAAATTTTTGATTCCTATAGTTTTGCTGTGAAGTTTTACAGAAAAAAAATATACGTAGCAATTAAACATTTTAGTTAAAAAATGTCACACTGATTTGATTTTTGATTGAAGCAATTGAATATTTTATTAAAATCATCATGTTTTTCGATAATGAAATTTTTTTTTATCAGTTTAATAATTTCAAATCAACATCACTTGTTTTCGTCATCAACATTAATTCAATTATAATTTGGTATGTACGAGTATTGCTTAAGACTGTCAGGACGATGTCGACGGTTTATCGTTAGTCTTAACGCACATATTAACTTAAACAAAAATTTATTTTCTGTCACAATTAACTCAATGATTTTAATATTGTGATTCATTGATGGCTGAACGGTGCATTCGATAAAAAAAGAAAACAACATTGTTTGATAGAATTGATATAATTTTATTAAAAAAAACTTTTAAGGCTTTCAATAATGACATACAAAACATACGCGATTTCTTATTTTGCCACAGATTTAATATTTTAGATTAAACTTTTTTTTTTTTTTTTCAATTAAAAAATTACACGGTAATATTGATAGCAAAGGTTCTTCGTGTTGATAATCATGCATATTTGTTTATATTGTTAAGTTAACGACAAAAAGTAATGTCGTTTTGTGTCGCTGACGGCAAATTCAATAAGGGTGATTAGTTTGTGTATAGTTTTGTCAAATAAGCAAAAAAAAGGGTCAATTGCTACAAAAGTCATTGAAATTTTGTTATAAAAAATTTCAAGTTTATATTAACTTAAAACAAAATTTAGTAATTCTTTTTCCTTGTACTAGTTTTTGTTAAATATTAGTAAAAAAAATTTATAAAACAGTTTTGCAATATTTCCATTTAATGGAATTCATAAACGGTATTTAAAAAAAAAAAAAAACTCCCCTTTTAAACAAACAAATCGTAATAACAAACAACATTTCAGACTTCAGGAAATATGGTTGAAGAAAACTACAAACGAAATGTCATTAACGAAAATAATATATGGTTTAAAAACTTGGCTTTGTTCTTACACAAAAACACTAGACTAGTGTTTTTCTGCTGTTGTTGTTCCTTTTACTTAATTGCAGCATTTAATAATCAATGAAACGGATCTTAATTGACGACAGTCAACAAGGCATTCTCCAAGAATTCCACTGTAATTCACTCAGTCATATTTTTAACTTAAAACAAAAAAAAAATTAATGTTAAAAAAACAGCAAGTAGTTTTACTTGCCTTTGTAGTATTTATAGACTTTTTTTTGTGCCACGCGTTTTAATAATTTTTTTTTTTTTTTCATTTTAAATAAATTTTTTTTGTTCCTGTTATTAGCATAAAACTAAAAATAAAGTTAAATATTTATTTAAACGAATTAATTAAAATTTAAAACGTGGGAAAATTTATAAAACCTGTTCAGAAAAATGTGAGCTGATAAGACATAAAAAAAACACACATGCATACAGTGAAATTAGAATATAGCCAATTTTAGTTTGCTAGATATGAAATGTTTTTTATGTAGAAATGAAAATTAATGTATTGGTTATACAAACCGAACAATTCTATCGTTTAAAAAATTTTTATGGAAAACACTCAATTTTTAAAACTTTCAAATTAGATGATTTGTGTCCTATAAATAGCATATAAAATTTTCTAACAAGTGAGAATTTGGGTTTGAACAAAATCAAAATTTATTTGTTATTTCACAAAGATAAACTGTAATTTGATTTTGACACAAGTATTTAGTTTGTATCCTTAAAATGATATTTTTATCTTTTCTTTATAAACAAAAATACATTTTTTTCTCTTAACTTTTAACTTAGGATAGTACTTTGTTATCTTAATACATAAAATTGGACTGTACATGTGTTTGACATTATACTCATCCAAAACAGCTGGACCGATTTAATTCAATTTTTGTGTATAACGGTTAGTTTTACAAGTCCGCCCGGCAAATGGCGCTGCAGTCGGTATCTGGTTTATTTATATATTAAGCTTTTTTACCCGGTCTTGCACGGTCCATTACTCTATTTGTACGATTTTTTAGAATAAGAAGATCGAATATACAAAAAAATTTTATTTTCATAAAAACCCAGCTTAAATTTTTATGAAAATTTCAATATACCACTCCCATTACTACGCCCACTTTTTAAATTTATCTCAAATTGGAGAACGACTAAAAGAATTTGACTATTTTTTTCCCCAATATAGGTTTTGGAAAATACAAATAGACCACGCCTACTTTTAAAATTTTTCTAAAATCGGAGAACGGCTGAACCGATTTAACTAATTTTTTTATTATATGTTGGTATAACCCAACTTATATTTTTCTTCTCTTTTTAATTATTTTTCAATATAAATAAAGCTTAAAGTCAAAACAACGTTTGCGGGGTCAGCTAGTTTAAATCTTAAAATCAACAAGCGTTTGTCTACAATTCATTAATAAAACTGTTTTTTTTTTACAAAAAAATTTTTAATAATTTTTAATAAAAATCATAATAATATTATATTCATAATTCTTTAAAATCTGCGTTCGTAATAATTTAACTTCATTGTATTTAAATTTACAAATTAATTCCTTTTTTGAAATAGGTTTTGCTTCGCTAACATTTTTCTCAACATTAAAATTTAAATGCTAAGAGCGCAATAATTAATACACAAGTGAGACTATTATAACATTAAAAGAGAGTTTGAGTCGTCATGACACGACTTTTTCTTTACAAGTGAGGACCACTAAAATTGTTTGTAAATTTTTTATGAAACTTGAACATACAGACAAGCAATTGTTTTCTTTCCTTCTCTCTCTTTGAAATGCATTAAAGATATAATTTCGTAAATTTCTATACCTAATTTTGGATATGGTAGCAGCAAATTTATCAGCTGATCTGTAATTTTTATGCTTTGATATTGAATAAAAATACTTTTTGTTAATAATTGTATAAAAAATTTTTATAAATTTCATAGCAAACATTGCTGAAATATTGAGAGCAACGGCTTCACCAAACCAAACTAAACGCAAACTAAAACAATAATTAAAAATTTGCTTAAAACCTATTGATTATCAAATAAAATTAAATATTTTCCAATTATCCAAATTAGTTTGCATTTCGTATTATATAGGCAGGAATACATTGTTCATTGCCGCCATGTAAATTGACGACAATCGTGTGTAGCAGTGTTGTCGTAAAAATAATCATTTTCATATAAACACACGTAATCTATTTTTGACAATTTGAAGTCGATAGCTTGCTGTCTCGATTGTGTTTAATGACTAAAGACGATCAACAACTTTCTTTCTTTTATTTAAAAAAAATTAACTAGAAAAGAATTCAACAGTTTTTAGCGTTGAAAGACAATAACTAAAGAATGTTGTTTTTAACTTGTTGTAATTTCTTAAACACACAATTTCATATTTTTCTATATGACACTACATTTTTAGGGGGTTTAGTTTTATTTTATTTTCTTTTTCTTCAAATAACTTGACCCATTAATAACTCACAAACATAATTTTTTGATAAAAAAAAAATTGTGCTGACGCACACGTGATAACAATTTTTATATTAAATAAATATTAATGCGTTTTTTCTAATCGATAAAAGAATTTACATACTCGTAATGAACCCATAAAACTATCAAGCATGTAAAGCAAGTTAAATTTTATTTAAATTTTAAATACTTTAATTAAATCTTGTTTAAAAACAAGCTCTTGTTTTACACTGAGAATAATTAAACTATATTAGAGATCTTAATTGGGTAAAAAAAATAATAAATAAATAACTGAAATAACCCAGAAAAAATATTGCTTACTAGAAGTATTTATAAGAAGCATTAATAAGACATAATTTTTGCTCCATATGAACCATCTAAAAGCAATAGCTCTAACTAACAAATAATAATGCATTAAGTTTATTATCTGGAAAACAAAATAAATAAGTTAAATTCGGCTGTAAGGAGTCTTGGAAACTCTTGTGTAGCCAAATATATATATTTTTAATTTTGCAAATATGGATTAATTTATTTTCTCTCACTGTTTTCTTCTTTATTTTTTTTATTTTTTTTTTTTTTTTTGTTAATCCTAAAAATAAAAATAATTTCAATTAAAGAAATTAAAATTAACGACATTCACAAAAAATTTGTTCTTGGATAGTTATTTAAAAAAAAAATTAAGACAGACATGCAAAATAAATAATTTTCAATTTTATTGAAAATTTTTTAAATCAAACCAAATGCTAAAATAAGTACTTAATATTAAATAAAGAATTTCAAATTAACTTAAAAAATACACAAAAACTATCTTTCAATAAAAGTTCTGTATTTGTTGTTCTATTACACACAAGCCATTTAAAAGACACGAAATGACAAATTTATGAGTAAACTTTTCACTTTTTGTAAAGGTTATAAAAACTATCACCTCTCAATCTCTTCAGCCACAAAGCTCTTCTAAGTATTTATGATTAATATTTTACTTACACATACTTAATTGAAAGAAATTGAGTTCAACATATAATACAAGAATAATAAAAGGTAAGATTACGTATTCAGTTTTTAATGTAACTATTGACGCGGGCTTTTGTAAACAGGTTGGTCACATCCCATTAATTGTGACAAAAGATAATTTATTATAAGAATTTTTCTTACTTCAAAAAAAAAAAATTAAACTAAAAAAATATTCCAAATGTCAGGGGGTGGATCTAGGTCACCTTACGACTACATGGTCTTGGCGAATAACTGGTTCAAAACGGAGTCGTACGACTCTAATTGAAGGCCACCTAGGCCGCCTAGGCCACCACATAAACCAACCAAACAAAATATACTTCTAAGAATGTTTCTTAAAAAAAAATCCAAATATTATTGTGAATGTGAAATTTTATATGAAAGAAATAAGAATAACTTTTACTTAAAACCTAACTTCCAAGCAGTGAACATTTCACCAGCTTAATAAATAATAGGCCTAATTGCGAGTGTCGCTGTCGTAGTCGAATTTACGACAAGCAAATGTAAATTATATGTGGCAAATCATTGTTTTCGTCACGTCAACGACACTTATAATCAGGCCTAATATTATTTTAACCTATACTATAAGTTGTATACTTTGACTGATAAATTATACAAACTAACACAGAAAAGAACCAGAAGAAATACAGTCCGCTGCAATCGAATCTTAAGTACGACGTGGTAAATATTCACTTTTCTTCATGTTTCAATCGTAATAATATAATTACGTAATGTGTTTGCGCACACACACAAGATCAGACTGGCAGTCGTTGCCTTACATTAGCATTAGCTTCTCGGAAGCAATAAGTTTGAATTTAAAACTATTTTCTTTTTATACATAAAAAAATTTTCGTTAATATTTAATTAAGGACCATCAGCATATTTACCATAAAAAGAGCGCATACAAAAAGTTTATTCAAAAAGACGGCTTTTGAGAGAGAATACGTATTGAAATACGCTATTACCATACTCTATTGTATTAAAAAATTATGTAAACTAGTCGCTATTTCTCCCAAATCAAGGCCTGTATTCTCTGAATCTAGTAGATAAATGTTTTATTTGCTTGCTAAACAAGTACATTCCCAAAGATACAAGACTCAAATGACATAATAGATTTCAATAATGATGAGTTAGCTCCATTTATGTAAATAAATAAATAAATTGCATACATTTAATATTTAGTTCAAATAGGTTTTTTATTTGATTCATTACTTTTATTCATAGGAAATCTCAAAACGAAGATCTTAGGGAGCTGCTAGTAAGAATAAAGATTTTCCTTAACAGCTCGTTGTCCCACAGTTCATAATATATTTTTAAAACATAGTATCAAATTACTACTGCAAGAGTGATTAGTAGGGCGGGTCGATTTGTATGGAGTCGAAAAAATCGCTCAAATTACAAAGAAAATCGTATTCTAGGGATCAAAATAAGAAATTTTGTCGAAGGAACCATACCTCTACAATGCATTTTGATGTCTCGACTTTTGACATGAAGGGTCAATAATTTTTTTTTTCTTTTCTATTACTAAGTAAAATTCATGTTTTCATTTCATTCTGACTAAATAAATTTCTAAAGAGAAAAATAAACTCCAAAAATAAAAAAACATAGGCATTTCGCTGAGTTTTTCTTGTAAAGTGCCAAAAATAGTGATTATTTTAAATGTTTGTATGGGGCACCCCCCAGGGGTGGTTCCAGGGGCATAGGTGGGTCGGCCCTTCAAAGTTAGTGGGGGTCGGTCTTACATTTTGACTCGATTGAGGCACTCTAAATGGGTCTAAATGAGATTTTTCAAAATTGGACCCTTCGGATCAAAAGTCCGGACATCAAAATACATTTTAGAGGTATGGTTCCTTCGGCAAAGTTTCTTATTTTGATCCCTAGAATACGATTTTCCTTGTAATTTGTGCGATTTTGAAATCGACCCGCCCTAGTGGTCAGGTTAAGGAAGAGAAGGAGACTGTCAAACACTTTCTATGCATTATGAGTTAATATTTTGTTATAAAACTGTTAGTTTATGACGAAACAATTTTTCCATGTCCTGGATATCTCTGATTCTTAAAAGAAAAATTTTTAATTCATTTTTTAATTACAAAGTTTTTAACAAAATTAAAAAAAAGTGCAACATCCTTTACGATAAAGATAATTTAATTATTAGAGACAAATACAGATTGTAAATACGTTTTTCAGCGGTTTAATTAAAATTTAATTCAGTACTGTTGGATGTTCCGCATGGAATTTAAAAAAAAAGTGGAATTAATTTTTTTCTTCTTATGAAATGAGTTTTTTTTCTAATTTTTTTTAATATCGCCAACTTTTTCAAATAAAATTAAAATAAATTTTTGTTTTGTTTAATTTGTAAATCAAGCATAAAGTAATTATAATATGCTGAAGTTTACACTGATTAAAAATGCACTTCAACAATTATAACTGAATTTTTTATTTTAATATTTTTCAATATTAACGCTAAATTCATAAAAAATATTTTTGTATAATAAGCATTTTTTTTATTGGAACTTTGTTTCATAAGTCTTATTTAAGCACACAAAAATTATTGTATTAAAAATAAATTTATTTCAATTCATTTCGTAAAACAATTATTTTAATTTTTTTTTTTTTTTTTAAATCTTCTTTTGTACACAAAAATTTCTTTTTGTGTATCATTTATTCAGATGGTAATACACCACCACTATTAAGCTTTAATATAATACAAAAATAACACGCAAAAAAGTTTAACAAACAAAAAGTTGGAAATAAAACAAAGCCGGCAATAATTAAAGTTACACATGCGCAAAAAAAAACCATTTAACAACTTGATTTGGTACTTTTTTTTTTTTTTTGTTTGTAGTCGCATATACTTCTGGTTCATTTGCTTTCTTGTAAAAGGTGCTGTGCTGCTAGTTTTGAATAAAAAAATGTTTAATAAATTAATTTGTTTACAAAGAATCAGTCGAGACTGCTGTTGTGGCCGCTGAAAAAAAAAATCTCCTACATAAGGCCATGTAAAATCTTGAAATGGTTTATTTCGAAATAAACATTACAGCATTAAAAAGCATAACGTGTGTTGAGAAAAAAAAGTTAAACCAAAAAAAAAAAAACCAATTCAAGACTTTCATTAACAACAAAGAAAATATAGTGACTTGACTAGGCTCTTACAGTTAATAAAAAAATAAAAAAAAGTGTTTATTTAATTCAATTGATGAATTATATTAACGAAATTTATTACTTTCACAGCCTCAAAAAATGTTTTCTTCAAAAAATGTAGTTATTGCTGTAGTAATCGCTGTTGCCTTCAGCTTTTGTCTAATTGAAGTCAGTCAGGCCTTACCTTCCGTCAGGCATTACGGCAAACGCTTTGGTAAGTTTCAGTTTTCTCTTTTTATTATTTCACATTTTTAATTTATAATATAATTAAGTTTATTTGTTCTTTAAATTATTATTTTTTTATTATTTGAAAAAAAAACTATATTTTACTCAATTATTTGCTACACAAAAATTTAACGAAATAGCGATGAAATAATTAATTAAAATGATATTTTGTTGTACTCAGTTCGATTTCTAGAATAATTGTTCAAACAGTTGTGAAATTTTGTAAACCTAGGCGATCACTGTCTGATCAAATACAATTTTAAGCAAAACTTTAGTCACAATCGCAGATAGGGTCTATTGGGAACAGAACATATAAAATACTATTTTAGATCACATGGCTAGAAAACAATTGACATTGTTGCAGCAGGAGTATGTAGTTCAAATTAAAGGAAATACTTTACCTAAGAAGAAAACTTGAAAAAGACACCAAAAATGGTCTCATCTATATTTACTCTTACAGCAGGGTGGAATTACAAGTATCTTTATGATAAGATGGAAACTGGTCTGGGATTGCCTAACACTTTTAAAGAGACTTACATCTAAAAGCAGGGTCCATATTATAAGGTACCAGGTCATATTGGATATGCATTCAATGAGAATAAATTCAAAAATTCAATTGTGACAGTAGGATTTATTAATCTATTAGTCTTAGACCTCGACATACATTTTGGGCTGTATTATTGAATTCTGTTTGCTATAAAAAAAGAATTGTATTATAGCATCTGCATTTTTTATAGGAAAGAAATTTAGTTCTGTGTTTAGGTAATGAGAAGGGAAACGAACTGACAATAAAAGGTACCGCTAGTAGTTTTATTGGCCCAGAACCATTCTGCAGTATGTCTTGCAGTCCCATTAATCTTAAGCTGGAAAATAAATCGCAACAAAATTGTTTGGCAGCAAATGGTATCAGGGTAGAGAAACATACATGCCATTTCGTTCTGGGAAGAGAATAAACGACTTATTAGGAGGAATTGCTTTGTCACAGGAATTCCGGAGTATTGAAACACTTGACATATATAATTATCGGTCGAAGCGACCTTTTGCTTATTAATAACGAATTAGTATCATTTCTTACAACCGTCAGATATGGCAGACAATTAATTCAACATCATCAATATACGCTTTGATCGCAAAGCAAGCTTTAAGATCTATTGCGCACTAACATGAAAATTCTTGAATCATTAATGAGTACTAGCCTTAGGGAGTACTTGTAACATTAGAGTAGTGTTGTATCCCGTTTCTACTTCTAATTCTAATTCACTGTACATAAATAATTGTTAAAAAACCTTCCTTTCATTTTATAATTTAATTTTTAAAGCTAATAAATTTTGTTTAACTTCATATTTTAGACATCATGTCCGGCATTGATTTCATACAAATCTGTTTGGATAATTGTGCTCAATGTAAAAAAATGTTTGGCGATTATTTCCAAGGGCAAACATGTGCTGAATCCTGTCTGAAATTCAAAGGCAAAGCCATACCAGATTGTGAAGATATTGGTTCCATAGCTCCCTTTTTAAATGCTTTGGAATAAATAACAAAATACCAGGTTGATTTGTTGATAAAATAATTATTTAATAACGTGATAATTACTACCTACCGATAGCCTCTGATAAAAATATATTTAGAAATTATTTACAAGCAAAGTCAGTTACTTAACAAAAACAAAATTATAATAATATTTTAGGTCAATGTTAATTTATGAAAAATAAGAAAAAAATTAATTTTGTACGTACATTTATCCAAAAAAACAAAAAAAAAAGAAAACAACAACAAAAATCTTTGGTTATTTTCTGCACCAAAGTTGTTAAGTTATTTCATTTTTTTCTTGAGTAAAGCTGTGATTATGTTTGTATTTTTTTATTTATTTAATTTTTTTTACACGTAAATTATTTTTAAATAATTTTACTTAGCATATTCACAGGCTTTAGTTTTATTTTTAAGTTTATTTTTATCATGTTGACTTTAAATACAAGAATGAGTGATCACTAATTATGTTGAATTGTGCTTGAAAATATTTTTTCTCTTTGCAAAGTTAATGATCACTTATTGCTGTATTTATTCGTGTTAATATGCCTCATAGCATAAACCACTAAAGTGCCAAATAATAGTTCCTAAACTCGTATGAAATTATTATTATGTGTTTGTAAGTATTTAATAAAAATGTAAATTTTAATATTCAAATAATAGAAATATGAATGAATAATAAATATTTATATTATGAAAGTCTAAACATCAGGACTTTTATTACAGATTCTAATCATACAAAACACAAGCTTAGTGCTAAAGTCTAGCAACATGCTGACCAAGCTTGTGGATCGCACTATGTAAGCATTTTATTCATTAATAAAATAAAAAAATTCATTTATTTTCAACCAATGACAGGTTTCATTACATTAATGAAATATTTAATTAATTCAATCATTTAGCTAAGTTATTTCATTAAATCAATGAAATGTATTCTTTAATCTAATGAAACGTTGGCAGAATTTTTTTCTCAGAGCACAAGTTTTTATTTTAAAGTTATAAACAAAAGAGAATGTGAAAATACTACCTGAGGTCTAATTCTATCAGTCATGATCGAAATTGATTACGTATTAATGATCCTATTATTGTTCAAAATTGGAATCAGTTGAGTTGTGATTGAGACAACTGCTTTTGATGAGTTTTCATTTTTGAATATTTTTGACAACTGCAGGAACATAGAGTTTTAATCAGAAATAACAGAAACAATGCTCATGTTCTGTAACTTTTGTGAGAACTTTTCGCATCGAAAAGTTGTGAAACAAAATATTCCATCGCTTCTCGAAAAGTGAAAAAAAATTTTGTCTGTAACTCATATCGGAAAACACTACACATGACTACGTTGTTACGTTAGAACTGTCACAACTAAATAACGAGCCGGCGACAAGAAAAAGAAGCCGGTAAGTCCGCTAACTACTTATATTTTTGCCGGTGGTTTAACTTCAACTAAAACTGCAAAATGTTCAGCGCCGGTAGACGAGCTACATTCATCGTAGAACAGTCGTTTATACTAAATATTGTCATGTATGAATGACTTAGTTTTTTCATGTGTTTTATGGAAATTTTTTTGCCACATTTTTCATAAATATAATAAACAAAATTGTACTTTATTAATAAATACATAAAATAAGAATATATGTACGTTGGCCCTTATGTAAAGTGAAAAAACTAAGCTTGCATGTTTTTTTTAAACTTCAAAAGCAAAATAGTTAATTAAAATGATAAAACATTTAACAACAAAATATATACCTTTTCATTATTAGTATTGTTATTTTTTATATTTTATAATATTTAAATTTTATTACACCCACTTTTTATTTGAGAGTTTTTTTGACCGTTTCAAGCTACAACTTCTCGAATAAAATTCTTATAAACACACTTTTTCTTTTAATTTGAGAATACTACGTTTCACGTAGTATTCACACACACAAAAAAATTTTACAGGTACAGCCAAGTGAGAAATTTCAAATTCATGCATGCATTTGGTTTCATTTTATATTGTTACGTTTTTATACTACTATAAAAACGTTAATTTATTAGGGTCCTTTATTGTAAAATAAAAACACAATTAGTTCTCTTTTCTCAACACTTGTTGTAGAAACATACTTTATATAAAGGGTGTTTTTTATAGACGTATAGAACTGTAAGTCGGCAATAGTGTACAAGATGGCGACCGATTTAACAGCTGTCAAGTGATTTATTCTCAGTTTGGCTTGGCAATTCATCATGAATAGACTCACGCCTGAATAGCGCTTGCAAATAGTGCAATTTTATTTCGAAAAAGAGATTGCCGTTGTTCCCGATTTTCATAAGCGAATTTCGTTGAGCGATGAAGTGCACTTCTGGTTGGTCAACAAACAAAACTGCCGCATTTGGAGTGAAGCTAATCCTCAAGTATATGTCGAAACACTGTTACATCCAGAAAAACTGACTGTTTGGTGCGCTTTATGGGCTGGTGGCTTCTTCAAAAACGATGATGGCCAGAACGTTACAGTCAATGGTGATCGGTATAGAGTCATGATTACTAACTTTTTCATTCCTATATTGAACAACCATGATGTCCAGGAGGTGTGGTTCCAACAAGACGGCGCAACATGTCACACAGCTCGTGTTACAATCGATTTATTGAAAGACACGTTTGGTGACCGCCTAATTTCACGTTTTGGAACTGTGAATTGACCTCCAAGATCTTGTGATTTAACACCGCTAGACTACTTTCTGTGGGGCTATGTAAAGTCATTGGTCTATGCGGATAAGCCACAAACGCTTGACCATTTGGAAGACAACATTCGCCGTGTTATTGCCGATATACGGCCACAAATGTTGGAAAAAGTCATCGAAAACTGGACGTCCAGATTGGACTACATCCGAGTCAGCCGTGGCGGCCATATGCCAGAAATCATATTTAAAATGTAATGCCACAAGATTATCTTTCGGATAAATAAAATTCATGTCAATCGAATAATCCATCGTTGTTTTATTGCAATTTAAAGTTCTACACGTCTATAAAAAACACCCTTTAAGACCCTCACAACGACACTATTGTTTTTGACACATCTGGTTTACAATTTAATGTCTCAACCAGAACTGAACTTATCTGGCAATCTTAGCATTGCCTTTACTGTTTCACTTAAAACTAGAGTTATCTAGATTAGTGTAGCAACAATGATTCACTGTAACGGTCAATTCTCACCTTAGTCCAGAGCCTTCTACAAACAACTAGATATTACTGCATACTTCTAGGTATATCAAGTTAAAGAATCAAAAGGTAAATGAAATTCTTATACTAGGTAATTCTAGAACACTTAAGCTATCATAAAGCTTATACACTAACACAGATATAAATAATACACATCTTACACACAAGCATTACACTATCAAATTCTACGCATTAACATAAATACTGAATTGCTATATTTACACATATATAAAAGGTGATTTTATAAGAACTTTCGGAAATTAAAAAAAAAAAACACATAAAATTCAGAAAAATGCATGAAATATTTATTTGGATCGATAGTTGGGTCGATATAATTTAATGTTTGAAGATTATTTCATGCAAATGTTGGCCGCGGCTGCGCCTCAAATGGTCCATCCGCTTAGTACAATTTTGGCATACTCTTTCCAACATTTATCTCACGAATAATGTTGGCAATGTTGGCTTCCAGTGCGTCAATCGAAGCGGGCTTGTCCCTATAGACATTAGCCTTAACATAGCCCCACAAAAAATAGTCTAGAGGCGTTAAATATCATTTCTTATGAATAATAAATAAAACGCAGTGATTCAACAAAAGGATTTTTCGTAACAATATGTTTCAATATTTTACATATTACATGTAACAACTAAAATAGAGTTGAGTTGTCAACTAACATATAATAGGGGAAATAATTTTGATAGAGCATTTTTCTTTTATATTATGTTTGTATTATTCTCCAACTCCGATTAAACTTTTTTTTATTAATTAACTTATTTTTTATAATAAAAAGAGAACGATAAATAATTGAACTAATATAAAATAACATGAATTTTATTAAAAAATTATTATTAGAGAAAAAGTCAATCGTTTCACTCCAGTGTGCAAAACAACGCAAACGTATGTGTAAAGAAAACAGCATATTCTTCGTCTGACACTGACGAAAATGTAAACTAATGGGTGTCTCACTAAGCAAACATTTTCTAAATTTAGTGCGACTTTTTTTGTGTAAAAATCAACTATGAAATTTGGCAGCAGTCACATATTCCAATAATTAAAATTGGAGCGCTGTACGCAAGAACAATGAGTTATAATTGTGATGAAGTAAAATGAAGTCAATGGTAATTTTTTTCCTGAATGTTTTCTTTCTAAGTCCGGTAAGAAACTGGTTTATAAATCCATAAAGGTTTTTTACCCGTAACTCTAAATTTTAAAAGTGTTTGGCAAATTTCAAAAATGATTATTATTGTACTCAACAGCACCTACCATAAAAATAATAATACTTCCCAGGTATTTTTTTTTTTGTAGCCCCTACTTTATAATTATTGTTGAGTTATGACTTTTTGTAATTAAAAGTAGTCCCTTATACCTTTACCAATAACACATTAAGTTAATCATAACAACAAATTCCTCACACTCCATACAACTTTTTTTGTTAGAATATAATTAAGAAGAAAAGTCTCTTTTATTTATTTAATTTTATTTAATTTTATTGTTTGTATAATTATTTTTTTCTTATACAAGTTAAAACAAAATGATGAGTACAATGAGAAGAGCAAAAAAAGTCATTTACTATTTAAAAATAATATATACAAAAATCAAAAATAAAATTAATTAATTACTTATAAAATTCAGCAAAATATATAAAATAAAAAAAGAAACGAAAATAAAAAACAATTATGATGACAAAAACTAAAATTAAAGAATTATTTTTTCTATTTTGTAATGAAGAAAATGAATGCATAAAAAATATTTATAAAAGAAGAATATGACATTGACTTAGAATAGAACTGGAAAATGGGAAGAACTGGGAAACACAAAAGAGTTTCAATAATTTAAAAAAAGAACGAAATAATGGATGCAGCAACCGATTTATGAGAACTGAATGTATCAGAAACATTAATGCTCCTTGAGTGTATAACAAAATAGAATAATGTGGACCACGGCAATATCAATTATTTTTTACGGAAGCTTAACAATGTGTCGGGAATTTCATTAATATAATTCTAGAACAAATACAACAGAAAAATCAAATTAATGTTAAATCATCTTTAAAAAATAAATAAAACAAACAAACTTACAAAAACTGGTGAAGCTAAATCAGGACTAGCATAATCAGCCCATTTTGTTAAGTCAATTGAAGGAATAATGCCACTTTTACAAGGTACACGAGGATTACTGCAAGAGGTCATATTAATAATTTTTTTTTAATGAAATTTATTTGATTTAAACTTACATTTCATGATCAGGTAGAACCATGGGATATATTTGCACAGTATCTATTAGATCTGTATTATCACATATTAATCGAGATAATTTAGCTTTTCGTATTTCTTGTAACTGTTCAGCTGTGAAAGATGAAGGCTGATTGGGTAATTCATACCAGAAACGATCACCACGTCTTATATAACTCATTTGGGTGGCAATGATACAGGCAAAAGTAGGACCCAACATAGAACCAGGCAAAGACTTTTCAGAAACACCACCAGACCATAAATCAATATCGGCAGGATGTCTGACAAATTTAATTAAAATAAAAACAATTTTTGACGATAAAAATTTTCTGTTGTATTTTAAACTTACTCGTATATCGATTGATATCGCAAAATGGTATCATTAGGCATAGAACCAAACATTTCATCCCAGGTATTTGAGGTGGGTAAGCCACAGAATTTACGGAATTCCATATAGCCGGGTACACCAAATTCACGACCACGTTGCATATTAAATGAAACCAAGTCCATACCAAATCTAGCACCTTCTTTTTTAAATAAATGATTTGTAACTTCTTGTGTTATAGAATCATCCATTGCTTGAGCCACTTGATTCATTAAACCCATAAAGTATTCATCTAGTACACCAGCTCTATACAAATCATAAGGACGTCTTATTAGATCGGATAAACGTTTTGAAGCAATAAATTTATGAGCTTTTGACCAACGTTCCACAGCAGTCGGTAATAAAGAGTGACCAAAACGGAAAGCAGCACTAGCAAATGAATCAATAATACCAGGATTTACTTTTGAGTCATAGCCATCCCAATAGCCTTCTTTTTGCAAAACCAAACCAAACTTTTCCATAACTTCTTTGCCCAATAAAATGGGTAAAAATTCATTAAATGTTACATGTTGTACTATGGCTATATTGATACGTCTCGCCTCTTGGAATAAAGTCTCATCATCCCAGTGTTTATTTATTTGACCCAAACCGGTGGCCAAGCGATTATGTTCTCTGGCCATTAAAGTATGCATACAAGTCAATACCAATTGTTCATTGACACGAATCTCACCGCCTTCAAAACAGTACATGCTTTTGTTTGGTCTAGTGCAACCTTCATCGGGTATATCCAATTTCAAAGGCAGTAAGTCTTTAAGTCCATATTCACTGAACACAGGATTCATGCGCATCAAACCACCATAACCGGTACGCAATTTACGGGCAAATTTCTCTGTTACACCATAAACGGTATTCGCATCAATGACACCGGTTAAAGTGTTGAATTGTTGGCGCGAGCCTGAAAAGGGGAAAAAGAAGTTGTTGATTTTAAATCGTCATAGGATCATTGAGTGAATAAAAAATTTAATTAAATGTTAATTAATTTTAGCAATTTTTTTTAGAATAAACTAAATGTGAATATCTGTAGCAACGTGACGACATTGTTCGGATAATTCACAGAATTACATAAGTAGGCACGGTTTTGACTCAGAGCAACTGAAAATTGTTGCCAAAATATCTTGCTACAATTTTGCATTGTAATTTCATCTTGTAAGTCTACATATAAATATAAATAAAATTTATTTCCTGTTTGTTTGTTTATTTTTTCCTATAGAAATTTATGTTTTTAAACGAAATTGTCTGAGGCAAATTCCACAAACAAAATCTGTATACTCTAAGGTAAGTCGCAAGATACTGTTGGAGTAGCCACGCCCACTTTTCATTGATTTTCACTCAATTAAGCCTGAAATTATGTTTTGAAATATTTTATTTACTACTTTAGTTGATGTCTCTACTAATGCATCAAAGGCTGTATTTATTTGGATCGGTTTTTAACAATTACAATTATATTTGTTCTCTATTCTATAAGGATACCGACTCACGTAATAAAGGGCCGAGCAGGACGAGAAAGGGATAAAACATCTAATAATATTGCCACCATTCTAAAGTAAAATTTTGACTTGATTAAGCGTTTTGTCATTATTCAAAAACATTAATGGAGTGGTATCAAAGACACCAGGTCGATATAGTCTCAAGAAACTATATCTCAAGAAACTATATCTCTTGAAACTATAGTCTCAAGAAACTATATGTCACTTGAACAATATTGGTGCTGAACAAAAGTGGTGCTGTTGTTACTGACGCCAAGAAAAATATGTTAAAAATTTGAAACAACTATGTAACTCAGATAGATAAAAATGTCGTGCAAGAGTTAATGGGCTTCATCAAGTCGAATACCCGAAAATTCATAAGTGGAAATGAGTTGTAATTTATTTTTTAATGTTTTCTGATTAATAGTTTTGTAATAGTTTTTTGTATGAACAGTACAATCTTTAATTTCTTTTACTATAAAATAAGTTTTACAATTTATTAACTGAAATGAAAAATTACTTATTTTACTCGTGGCTGAAAGTTATATTTCCATTTTCATAAACTAAGACTCAAGATAAAATAAAACAAAAATTTATCTCATACAAGTGTGTGAACAAATGAACAGTCTGTTAAAAGTGTTGGGAAAAAAACATTCACCGATTAAAAATAATTCACTCCATAATTATATTAAATCAAACCATGAGATTTGACTAACAAACGGCCTTCTCTACTAATGCCACCATACTGTGCTCATAAGCATAGATATTTATTTATAAAAAATATATTACAAGGGCGTTTGCAAACGAAACTATTAAAAACTCCTTTAAATACGCCTACTGCCTTATAAAAATACTGATAGTTTAAACAAAAAATATTTAAATAGCCAACAAAGATTTTTATTTTTAAGCGCAAAAGTGAAACGAACCCTTACACTTACTGCAGCCATAACGAATTTGTTTTGATTAAGTTTGGCTGGATGGTGGCCAAACCAAACCAATTAAATTAAGTAACAAAAAAAAAAAGAAAAAAATTTGTTTCAGTTAATATTTGCTGCAACTTACCCAATTTACAGCCAGGTCTAGGTGAAGGGAAGGCACGTACAAAATCAATACACTTAACATTGAATAGACGGTAGAAATAATCATCATCAGGCACACGTATCTCATTACAATATGGATGCTTCAAGTGCAACGGCCGTTTGCAGCATTCCTCTGGGTCATTGCGATTAATGGGATCTGAAATATTATTATTTTTAATGAAAACTAAAAATAAAAATAAAATTAAACTCCCTACCTAAGGGAGTGCCTGTTAAAGTAAAATCATGATCCATAAATTGACCCCAAGCAATGACCATAACAGTACCAGCATGATCATGATAACCATCATCGGGATGCATAGTACGTGATACTACACGTGAGAAAGGCAAATCACGCCCAGTCACTGAAATACGTGGTGCATTTATGCCATCCGCATATAAAGGACCAATTAAACGTTGAAATGGTGACATAGTGGCGCCCCAGGTCGGATGTTCAATATTATTGCATAAGCCATCAAAACGTCTATATTTACCCGGGCGACATTCAACGCCTGAGAAAAATGGCGGACACACTTCACGTATTAATGTCTTTGAGGTATCAATGGTGGGCAAACCTTTTTCAATTTCTTCATAAGACAAGCCATAACTAAAAATATAATGTAAATTAAACGTGTTAAAATAAAATTATAATTATTTTTAAGTAAAGCTATGTTTGTCAGATTATGGCACCGGGATTAAATTTAAATTATCCAACTATTAACCCAAATATGTAAGCAAATGTATTCGAATTTGTTTTTCCTTTTTTTTTAAACGACTGTAATTGCGTGAATATCTATTTCAAATCCTTTTTGCTTTTCAATTAATTAGCCACAAACGACTCTTGCTAACTGTATGTATTAACTGGTAGTTGCTTTTTATAAATAAAATAAAAACAATTTTGGTTTCAGAGCTCATAAAAAACATTTATTGCATAACAT
The DNA here is from genome assembly GCA_947397855.1 of Thelaira solivaga. Taxonomy (NCBI): domain Eukaryota; kingdom Metazoa; phylum Arthropoda; class Insecta; order Diptera; family Tachinidae; genus Thelaira; species Thelaira solivaga. The sequence goes on from OX377610.1 coordinate 40,551,822, forward strand.
TTGCTGTTTACATGCCGCTTGTACAATTTAAGATTTTTGGCATCACTACGATGATAATAATGATGATGATGTATTTAATGAGATTTTGTGTTGATGATCATTGAGGTTACAGTGATGAAGACTTGTATAGGAGTTTTCCGTTTTGTTTCTCTACTTAATTTCAGACCCATGTTAAGTTTCTCTTTATATTTGCTATTTATAATATGTTTGTGCTACTTAGGCAATATCGCTTGAGTCGACATAAGTAAAAGTTTACTTTGCTGTGGCAATTAACCCAATAATGTTGTTATTGGAACTCAGAGATAGTAGAGCGATATATATCATTTCCTAGAATCGAAATAATTTTATTTAAAAAAACTGTTAGGTTTTCTAAAGTTTTACTCTTCTAAAATAACTTAATAAGATATAAGCGGTTTGCCCACATTGCCACAGATTTATTAGGCAGCTTCAAATTTTTTAGACGAATCGAATTCGGATCATGATATTAATTACATTTTTAATTAAATCAGTTAAATATTTAATAAATACAGTGTGGGAATAATTAATCGATCTCTCTCTTTAAGCCCTGTTGATTGTTTAATAATAAATTTGTACGAATTTGATAACCACTTCATTAGAATATAAAATACAGGCTAGCAGACTGATGTTTAAAACTTTATTGTTTATTCGTAGTTCGACTGTGGTCGTTGATTGCTTAACTTCGAATCCTTATCTCTCTGTGTGTATCTGCTCGTTTTGTTGTATTTTTAGGTACAATTTACCCCGTTCCTACCTTCAGTCCTCTTCATGTCCTTATGTAGTATTTTACTTCACTGTCGTCTTATTAAATTAAGTTTTTACTATATTTCGGTTTACAAAATGTTAATCAATTAATGTTAATCGTACTAAGTTCACTAAAAACTTCTCAAGTTCACTTCGAACTGCTATTCACCGAGTTCTTTAAGAACTTCTTCTATACATCTTGAGTTTCTTCTACACATCTATTTATTTGCCATAGTGAGCAATTTATTAAATACGGCTATCCTTTGATGACTTTGGTCTAAAATAAATCCAATCATACCCTTCTATTTGTTCTTTTAATCTCTGTCAAAACCCTGTCTCTCTTCATATCTATTCCTTCAAGTTATAGTGAAATAATAAACACATCTAAAACTATGAAAGTAATTGTAAACAAAATCATTAGATAGAACGTTTTTAAAATAATAATAATTCACATCATTTTAAATCAAATTAAGTCAAAAGAAATTTTCATTAATTCATCAAAAATTTAAAATCTACTTAGAATCCAAAACAAAATTAATTAAATCAAAAATTTACTTCATATGATAAAGATATTTATTATATTCAACTAATATATTGGCTAACTACAATTAGCCAATATCTTCAGAACTACATAAAATTAAATTACACCTACACAAAGTTCTGTCTAGAAGCGAAGAACATGTATGGTTGACTCAACCATAACCTATGGGAAAAATAATATTTTTAATTTCAGGTTCAAATCCTGTAAGAAAATTATGGCATTCGGTATCGAACGAAACTTTAATATAATTTATATTGACTAAAAAAGAATTATTTGTCAATAGTTCCAAAAAGATTCGAATATTAAAAAAAAACCTCCATAAGCATTGAACTCAATAAACAAACTTCCCAAGCAATATTTTAATATTTTTATTATTTATTTATTATATTATTGTACTGAATAAATAACTCATGAGAATATCATGAGGAAAACAATAAATTCAAAATAACCCAACACAATTCTGGAATTAAGCACAAAGAAAGATTAATATTTTGTTAAACTTTTGCATTCCAAATAAACAGTGCTGTTCTGTATTCCGAATTCGAATATTTTATTCGGAATTGAAAACTTCAGCACCTCATAACTACTTTGTGGTCCATTTTAAGATTTTTAAAATTTTGTTTTTGCTTTATTTTGGGTGCGAAATTATTGGTAGAATTAAAAAACATAAAAGTTTTCATTTAATAAGAAGAAAAAATTTTAGTTCCACATTTTTTCAAATCCGTGTGGAATACAGAACATGCACGAAAATTATTACATATACAAATAATTTATTTATTGATTTTCTTTCCAAATTTATTTTATATGCAATTAAGAAGTACTAACTCACCACTCAGTTGGTTTTAAACGAATGAGTTTTTGTTTTATACTCGTATTACACTATGGAACATTTTTGGGATTATTGTCTGGGGGGTGAGAAATTCCAAGTCAGGGTGATGGTACTAGGGTTTTTTGAGGGTTTTACTATACTGACCTAGTACCATCACCCTGACTTGGAATTTCTCACCCCCAGATTGGCTGTTGTACTGTGTTATTTATATGGTAGGGGAAGAAATAAATTTGAAAACTATTTACTTTCAACAATAGTTTTTTCATTAATCATAACATATTTGTGATTTCATCTAAAATTTTATAAAAAATAATATGATTAATTCAACAATATCTATGATGGTAAATCTGGTAAGGTAAAAACAACTAAAAACCTGTTTATCGTAATCATAATATTGCTAGTTACTTATAATTAATAATAATATTTTTGCGGAGAACAAACTATGTTTGCGATGACCATATATTCAACCAAATTTTGATTTACCGTCAACAAGTGCAAGACGCAATTCCATTAAATTTCTATGGAAATCCTTTTTCCTATTTAGTTTGCCCCTTTTTTGAATAATATTTTGAATATATTTAGTTTTAATGGTAAAGGTGTTAATGGAAATTTTTTAAAGAGCAATCTGCTTCCAAAGCCTTGCTTAAACTTAGCACGTAATTCGTGTTCTGAAATTTTAGGTTTAAGAAAAAGAAAGTGAAAGTCAATGACAAATTTGGCAGACCAGTTCGGTTATATTGGGATTAGCTTAAAAATTATTCTTTATATAGGGTCCGCCAAATAACTTTTTTTTTTAAATGCTATAAAAACATCGAGTGTAGCTTCGGCTGTGTGGCACGTAGCGACGTCCTGTTGAAACCAAATGTTGCCAATATCCTCCTCTTCAATTTTTGTGAACAACAATTCGTTCAACATGGCCCGATAACGAGCGCCATTGACTGCAACGGCCACTCCTTGCTCATTTTCGAAGAAAAATGGCCCAATTATGCCTCTGGACCAAAATCCGCACCAAACAGTGACGCGTTTTGGGTGCGTCGGCTTTTCAATGTATGCGTGCGGGTTTTCTATGCCACAAATGCGACAATTTTGCTTGTTTACATACCCGCCAAGATCAAAATGAGCTTCATCTGAAAAGATATTTTTTTTTGGCAAAATCTGCATCTTCTGTAAGTCGATCGCAGGCCCGCTTAGCGAAGCGAAAACACAACCATATTCTTTCAGCGGAAGGATAAAACTAATTATCTGTCAAGTCAGACATGAGCTAAGTGTTACCATTCACGAAATAAGCACTAGTTGAAAAAAAACGTTCGATGGCGGACCCTATACATTCAAGTCTCCTATAAAGCTATTGTTCGTCCCGCGTTATATGGAAACTATGTTATGAAAAACTTTGAATTAATTAAAAAGCGGACTTGCGTTTTATAGAAACCGCATTTTGAGAAAAATAGTAGGGCAAATCAGATTAATCTATACCGCGTTATATGGAAACCATCACCGCGTTCTATGGCAACCGCGTTAAAGGAAACTCAAAATTATGTGTTCTATTTTATATAAATTAAATGAAATCGTACTGTGTTAAATGGAATCTCACAAAAATATTTTGCTTAAATTTCTTTTAGCAAAAATTGTTTTTTATAGATTATTAATATGGAAAGTGCTTATGAGATTTATAATTTTCTTTTATTGTGGTAATTAAACAAAGTCTGTCGAATGACTTTTGCATTATAAAAAACAACAACAATATTTTTATTTATCAGCTGCGTAGTTTTAGCGTCATAAAATTATTTTGCTTTTTGAAAATTAACGTTTTTTTTTTGTATAAATTTTTGTTAAGAACTCTTGCAGTGGGAGAACTTGTTCTATTATGTTCACACCGCGTTATATGGGATTTGAGTTATAAAAACAAAGCGTTATAGGATACTTGACTGTATTTTTTTTCATCTCTTTATTAGTTATCCTGTGTTTTGAAAGTCATCCTCAAGGCAATCAATATATCTACTCGTCATATTTAATTGAGTATTTTGTGGACTAAAAGTAGGGTGTAAAGCGTTACAATTTCAGATAGACTCAAGTTTTTGGAATTGTTTACTTTTCGTCTAAATGTTGCATGTTGTTTGTTGTTAGCGATCAAGTCACCGGCAACAAACATGTTAAAGAGGTTTTGGTAAATTTTGTTTACTTTTTTTTTCCTTTCATTTGTTTATAGAGTGTGTTTTTGTGCAACATGAAGTCGATGTCTGTGGAGATGATCACATGATCATGTGATTATTATTACGAAAACGTTTGAGTTTACAGTGCCTATTGGCGTACATATTATTTTGTTGTGTTTTCAATATTTTTTTGTGGTGTTTATTACTTATGTATTGAGGAAGTCAATAACTTGGTTAAGTTTATCATGTGTTTAATAATTAAGAAACCAAGTATTGAAAGTTTCTTCTTCTTTTTAATTTACATTGCGCACACATACGAGTATTTAGTTATTTTTTCTTGTAACTCCAAAACTTTAAATTTATTTCAAGGTTTTAATTTATTTTGTCTGCCATTGCACACATAGAATTTTTGTTGTTTTTATTTATGGTTCTTTATAATGGCCTTTATTTATGATTCCTTTCACAAAAATATCTGCTTGCAAATAATATATTTCTTCTCTAATTTGTATTTTATAATATTTTTTCAGTTAATATTTTGCCTCAACCCAATACAATTCAAAAGCCAAGTTTATTTCATCTTAAATAAATTCTTGTCATTTTTAGTCACGTGCTACCGGTTAGTCTTTTATCTATTTGCACAAATCATGATGGTTTGATCTTTTAAAGCCATGTTTGCAGCAAGAGGTAAATATAAAAGTGGCAAAAGGAAACAGCAACTGAATGTGAAATATAAAAAATGCAAGTTAAAAAAAACGTGACATTAATACATTTAATAAATGTATTAAATCGCAAATATACTACTACGTACTCCTAGAATATATAAATAATAAATGACTCTCAGTATTTCTGGGACAAAAAGAAAAAAACTCTTAACGACCCAGGTAATCAGTGAGTGCACTAGTTATAATGATTCCATGATTAGTGCATAATTTACGTGTATTGTTGTCATTCATGTTGTTAACAGCATCTTCATTTTAAAGCTTTTGTAATACATGAACTGTTATATTTGAAAGTGGTAAAAGTTCATTTAAAAAAAATCATTTTTTTAGAAAAAGTGGATTTATAATACTTTCAAATATAACAGCTCAAAATTGTCTTATCATCTAAGCTACACGGTTTAAGCGAAGCCTATGTATAAAATTGCAGAACAACATTTTATGGCGACATACGTATAATTGAAAAAACTAAAAAATAAAATTTTAATTATTAAAGAAAAAATTAAGTTATTCTATAAAAACAACAACAACAAACAAAGTTCTCACAAAATTTGCATTTATAGCATTTACATCTGATCCTTATCCTAAGAAATCAAAACGGTTAAAGGTGTTGTAATGGGGGTATTTGGAAAAAGTCATAAGAAAGGTTTATTTGGCAGTATGTGTAGAGAAAAGTGAATTGCTCAAGCCAAAATACATGCTAAGGGAAAACTTAAAGGAGACACATACAATAGTCAAATCTCAATTCACTTTAATATCAAAACGGTATTGCAGCGCCTTCGTAGTAAGATCAAAACTTTACCAACACTTCTAAAGAGACTATGTTGTATTTCATATGCATGGTTGAATTAATTTTATCTAAATCATTTAGGTTAATACCCAAACGGCGTATCCATATTCTGCCTATGAGAGCCGTACAGCCATCCGGTACTATATAAAGACGTTAACTTTTCCTTCTGGAGTAAACGTATTTTGTGTATAGGAACGAAAAATTATATTTGTACGTATGATTCTTTTAGAAATACCCAGTTTCTCGAAAATATTTTTGGGTAGAAATGAATACCCGGAACCAGAATCTACTTCAAATTTAATAATTTTTCCCTCAACTACTATTTTACCGTAATAACGTGTAGAGCTTAAGTTTACGTAGTCGTTGCGATAAACGTCAACAATTCTAAAAATTCCTAAGTCAGAATTATTTCGTCGTATTTGATTTGTTGAGTTATCCTGTGTAACCAATGTACTTTTAGGTCCGGCATTAGGACTATCCGCCAAAAGAGAAGCAATGCAGACTTTTGCTACATGCCCTTGTTTTGCGCAGAAATTGCATTTTAATTAAAGCTGGAGCGACAATCTCTTGCAAAGTGGTCATTTTTGCCACAACGTAAACATAAACCCGCAATACCTAATTTTTCGTAATTAACTTTGCTTTTAGATTGGTGTTTCTTCTTTTTGAATTTATTTGACGATTGCTTGCTATTGAAAATTTAGTTTACTAATACTGTGAATGCACCTGTTGTAACCTGCAACAATTCTTTTGCATCAAGCTTCGCTGCCTCAAGTGCTAAAGCCTTTGAAACAATTTCTTCGAATTTTTGTGACGTTGATTGAAGCAGTTGTTCACGTACACTATTGCTATTGATACCACGAATAAACTGTGCCCATAAAAATACATCTGCAATAGAGCTTTTGCACTGACATTCCGAAAAAAATTCGCAGTCGCTGATGTCTGTTCGAAGAGCTGCCACGAAATCAGCTACTGACTGTCCCTCACTCTGGTATTTCGATAAAAATTTATGCTGAGCGACTAACACATTTCTTTTTGGTGCTAAATGTTTCTCCAACAATTCCAGTAGTTCCTCATATTCCAATTCCGTAGCTATTTTCGGCGATGGTAATTCTGTCACTTTATTAAAATGTTTTGCCCCCATTGAATTTAGAAGCAATTTTGTACAATATGGCTTGTTACCATCTACCCCCTTCATATTCACGTAGTTTTTAAAACGCTGAATATAGTTCCGGTAGGTTTCCCTTGTGGAGTCAAAATTGTCGAAATTAGGCACCAAAACTGTATTAATATTGTTGGTGTTTCCCTGCACTGCACTTGAAGATGAAGCACCCACATTCAACCTTGTTAATTGCGCAACTAAATTTTTTTGTGTCTTCATGAATTGCAAAAACTGGTCCGTGTCCATTTTGTACTTTGCAGTGATTTTTTTTCTTACTTAGAAAAATAGAATTTGTGTGTATGTGCACGAATCAAATTGTTATTTTACACTCGTCGCCAAACTGTTGTATTTCTTATGGGGCAAAACAGCTAATTGAAATTAATGCACGCGTAATTTAATAATTAAATAAAACAATTATTTTTATAATAATAACAAATTAATGTTACCATATTATTGACAATATATAAGTATTCTTTTGAGTTACCGTATTGTCAATAATATTAGAATAGCTAATATGTGGGGAAGTTAAGTATGTATTTAAATCGCAACAGACTAGCATCTAATGACAGGGTCGACCTAGCATGGGTGCGTGTCTAGCGACCTCGCTAGAAAAGGTATAGTTAGTGCACGCCAAGTAAAAAGATGGTTGAATATGCTCGCCCCAAACATAGTTTGTTCTCCGCAGAAATATTTTTGTTAATTTGAAGCATGTTTATAGTTATTTTTAACCATATTATGTTTACCGTATCAACCATATCATTATCATATTAGTTTTGATAAAATTTTTACTGAAACCATAAGTATGTTTATAGTAAACATAATAATAAGATGGGTGTGGTTGAGAGTAAATTGTTTTCTATTTTGTCTCTTCCGCAATCATATAAATAAAGTGAGTATAAAACAAAAACTTCATCACTCACACTCAACTGAACTTTGTGACTGAAATGGTTAAGTGACTTCTTAACTAAATTAACCAAAGTGCGAATCCTGGTAAAATCAATTTTATTTGATTCTACCAGGAATCAATTAACTATTTGTAGCAGATAACTATAAATTAATAGAAACGAAAGTCGATGGAATAAAATAATTTTATTTACCCTAAAAATTTGTATAAAAATATATTTAAAAAAATTAATATAAAAATGTATGGGCCATAATCATAGATACACTAAAATCGGTATTTTTTTAAAAGTTACTTTAAATTCATATAAGACTTATGAACAAGTCAGTTTTAAAAAAAAAGCCTACTTTTTTGTATCTATAATTTTGGCCCTATATATTTAAAAAAATAATAAAAATTGCATGAAAAATTATAAAAAAAAAAATTTTAGCCCTGATCGGGGTTTGAACCGCAACATTCGCAGTTGAGAGGTATTTTTAATATGTTTGGTTTAAAAATATGGTTGACCCAATCATATTTTTTCTTTAGCCCAGAACCATTCTGCGAATTGCTTTGAAGCTCTATTAAGCTCAAAACAATGTCCATTCCATTCCATTCTCGGAACAGCAAAACTTACTTACTGAGCTTGACTTGGACAGGAATTTGCATTGTTATGGGTTTGCTGATCAAGCACTGCAGAGTATTAAAACACTTGGCAAATACGAGGATGAAATAAAATGACCTCTATAAGTTATGTAACGAAGACGAAGAGATAACAGAACATGTATTTAGTAAGTCCCCGTAATGGTTTGATTTGGACACGTTTTTGTTAATTAGTGCATCATTATCTACAACCGTGTGAGATGGCGGACAGCTTAGGCAATTTTTGAGTCTTTAATAAATACTGGACTAAGGCATTATTTGTAATATGAGTATCAAAATAGGTCTATCTCCTAGGTTGTTGACTTTTTCTGAAACACAGCAGAAATGACATCAGACTCTGTGGTAAAAAGGTAACGGGGTATTGTGGAATTAATTACCACTTGAGTATGCAACCTAAGATAACCTACCTAACCTCATGTGATGATTGCTTTGATTTTTGTCGAGAATGACAAGAAATGCAAAATAAGCTTTTTAAGTAGTAGGCTGTTGGTCACAAAAGCTATAACTCAGTTTTGTTTAGATTCATGAGTAGTTCCTTTTTTTAAGCTTTTTCTGCTGTTTCCTTTCCCAAGAGAACTTTAGAAATTGATAAGAAGTTTTAACTTTCTTAAATAAGAGTTAAACTTAAAGCTTCCTTAAAGTCGATTCTTATACATAATTTTTTTGTGGCTCAGTCTTCATCAGCATTGTTACCCACGTTTACAGATGCAAGTTTGAAAAATTTGACATCAGAAAGAGTTTAATTTTTCAGCATAAAATAAATTCTAAATTAAACAAAGAAGAAATTATTAAGCTTCTTTCTTTATATCACTTACATGAGTTATTATGGTTTTTAGGCTGCAATTCTTAAAGGCGCAATGATTTAAAAATTAAAACATAATTACACAGTCACTTTGACTTTTACTTTGATGACAATTAAAATAACGAACTTGTACTTGTTTAGTGTAGACACTCACACAACTTGCAAAGATTTTAGACAGTTTTTGCATTCTGTTGATAGCGTGGTTACTCGGATGTGGCTACGGGAGGTAGACGTCAGAGCCTTGTCGCTTTCAACAAAATGAAGACTCAAAAATTGTTTTAAAAAAAACACGCAATTTTTTAATACCTTTCATATAAAATTAATCGCTTGTGTTAAACAAACACCATATTAAACTCAGTCGGTTTCAGTATAGTAAATAGAAAATTTTGTTATATTAAACTTGTGTCTAAAAATTTTGTTTTTCTTTAATCTGTCACAAAGGACTTTTTGTGTAATAAATTATTTTGATACAACAAGCTTAACAAAAATTGAATCTCTTCGATGACTTATTCAGTATAACAGCATATTCGTATAAACCATTTCCCAGAAGCTACTACGCTCTTCAGTGGATTACTCGTAAAATTTTTTGCACTTAATTTAACATAAATGAATTTAATATTTTTCAAATAATTATTTCTACGCTTTTTTATATATTTTTTTTTAGAGTAACTCAAATAATACAAAACATTTTCCATTATTTCTTTGAAATAAATTTACTTTAATAATCTTTATTACTTAATTTTTGCTTAAAAGTTGTCTTGCTGACTTAAAAGCAGCAGTCAAAATTAATTTTTATAAATTTTTCTAATCTCAATTATCTAACTTTAGTTGCTGTACAATTGCAATTAGTATAAATGTTGTTGTTGAATTTTTCCACAATTCTTTTATTATTCATTCCCCATTTTAGTGAAATAGTTGTACAATTTTGGTTTGTAAGTGAATAAAAAACTGCCTGATTTTTGCTTAAATCTTTTTTTTTTCAAAATATTGCTAATCGTTAATTTTTTTGTCTCTTTATTTTATATTTTGAAAATATTTCTTTAATTATTTAAACAAAATTTATGCATTGCACAATTAACTAAAGAAATATTTAGATAAACGCACATGTATTAGGTGTTGGAATTAATTCGTAGCGTTTTTTTATTAAAAAATAACGATTTATTTGAAATGAAAATAAAAAATTACATTATTGAAAATACTGCCCATCGCTTGTCACTACTTTTTCCCATTTTTCAGGTAACTGTCGAATACCCCGTCGAAAAAACTCTTCGTCCTTGGAGGCAATCCATGAATCGATTCAATTTTGGCAATCTTCATAAGATGTTAATTTTGCCCCTGATAAGCCATGAGCCATTGATCGAAACAGGTAGTAATCCCAAGGGGCAATATCTGGAGAATACGGCGGGTGGGTTAAGACTTCCCATTTCAATGTTTTCAGGTATGATTTCACTGGTTTCGCCACGTGAGGTCGAGCATTGTCGTGCAGTAAAATAACTTTATCGTGCCTTTTGCTCTATTCCGGCCGTTTTTCCTTCAATGCACGACTCAAACGCATCAATTGTAATCGGTAGTGATCCTCAGTGATGGTTTCATTGGGTTTTAACAATTCATTATAAACCACACCTTGTTGATCCCACCAAATACAAAGGAAGAGCTTAGATCCATGAATATTGCGTTTTAAAACGCTCAAACCATTTCCGACACGTTTGATCAGCTAAAGCATGTTCACCGTAAACTTCTACTAAAATCCGATGACTTTCTGCAGCACTTTTGTTCATATTAATGTAATGTAATAAAACTCCTCGGAAAAACACTTTATTTGGTATAAATTTCGACATAATTAAATAGCTGCCACTTGTTGTTATTAACAATTAAAAATAAGATGCGTCGTAAAAACAGTACCTAATAACAGCTGTTTAACGATCAATTTGTTTCTGAAGGTAAAAACAGAACTCTGTAATAACCACGTCATCTCTCATCAAACGCTACGAATTAATTCTACCACCTAATACATACATACAAACATACAACACAAACAGCACACACGCATAAAATTTATTTCAATTTTTTTTTCTTGATTTCCTAAATTAGTTGATCTGTCAACCGAATTCAAACAGATTTCGTTAGATAAAATACAAATAACAAAACTATTTAATTACAAATCACTGCTGCCACATTTAATAGTGGAAATTCTGCAATCAACAATGGTTTTAGTCTAGTTTTTATTTAAAAGGAAATTAAAGTAGTTTTCCGATCAGTCATTTTAATTTTTTTTTTCTTTAGTTGAGCTTATTTTCCTACAAAAATAATTTTGGTAGAATTAAATTCGTCACAAAACATTTTCTCGCTATAGCTGAAAGCTTTACATCTAATTGGTAGGACAAGTGTTGCTTGTTTTTGTTTTTATTTAATTTCTAGCTAAAATGGTTTGTTTTAAATTAAGGCGTCAAGATATAATTAAGAAAAATTTTGAGAATTTTTTCAATTATGGGTAGACAATTAAATTTGTTCTTGGCCAACAGAGTACATACCGTGTGTGGTAGGGAATAGAGTGTGTACTTAAGCATTGAACACATAGTCGACAGCAGGCTACCGACAACAAATTGGTGAAATTAAAATTCGACTTCACAGGTATACGGCTGTACGACCTCGGTCATCGAGTTAGGATAATTTATATTTTCATACATAACGGTTAAATGTTATATTTATAAAAATTTATATTCGTTCTATTGAAACCATAAAAAGTGCAGTTTAATATATTATAGTGCATTTACATTGAACCGAAATCTATTAGATTTGATATGAAATCTCTTTTTAAATCCATACCGTTTACTTAACAATCTTTTTGACATACGATTTGACATACGTATATCAAGATTTCATTTTCGGAAAAAGAACAAACTGCACTAAATTAAATATCACTACATAGTATAAAACAAAGTCGCTTTTTCTCTCTCCCTATATCCTTATGTATGCTTAAATCTTTCAAACTACCCAACGGATTTTGATACGGTTTTTTTTTTAAAGATAGAGTGATTGAAGAGGAAGGTTTATAGATATAATCTTGGAAGGTTTAACGTCACAAATCCGCAAGGTAGGTAGCGCTATAGTCGGTATCTAGCTTATTTGCCTACTACCTGTTTTAACCCGGTCTTGCACTGTTCTTTACTCTTTGAGTACGATTTCTTAGTGTAAGAAGATCGAGTATATAAAAAATTTAAGGCAAGACAACGTTTGCCGGGTCAACTAGTTAATATAATAAATAACACTTATCATTTTTTTATGTATTTCCATCCATTTTAAAATATTTTTTTATAACAAAATTTTAACCTTTATTTGTGCTTAATTCCAGAAATTGTGTTGGTTTTAAAATTTATTCTTTTACTCATGATATGCTCATGAGTTATTTATTCAGTACAATAAATAATTTATTAGTTCCAAATAGAAATTATTACATATACAAATACAAGTGCTCATTGTAGGAAAACCTTATGTTTTTCTTATTATTATTTTTTATAATTTTTTGTTTTTGTTTTTCATATACTCTTTAATTACATTCAATAATACCCACCTGAGAAGAATAAAAATAGAATATATAGTTTTCAATATTAAAATGTTGGTTGGGAAATTTATTTATTTATTCAGTTCAATGCTTACTGAGTTTTTTTTTTAATATTTGAATTCTTTTTTTGTAACTATTGATTAATAATTCTTATTTAGTCAATTGCTTTTACAATATAAAGGTTCTAATGTTTGCAAGAAAAGTTGAGAGTAATCTCCTGAGGAATCAGAATAGGGTCTGACGAAATGATCCATATATATATGCTATCTCCTTCAGTACTTATTGTACTGAATAAATAACTCATGAGAATATCATGAGTAAAAGAATAAATTTTAAAACTAAAACAATTTCTGGAATTAAGCACAAATAAAGATTAATATTTTGTTAAACTTTTAAATTTCAAATAGAAATTATTACATTTTTTTTTTATTTTAATGTGTTTAATTTAATTTTTTGTTTTTTTTTTCATCCGTATGTCATATTTTCTTTGCAGTGTCGTATTTTTTTTGGCATATTAATAACAAAACCACAGTAAGTACACCAGGATTTTGATTAGATTTTGGCAAAATTTAGTAACAAACTAGATTGTGTTTTGTATGGGAAATCTAGTCCAATTGAACTAGATTTCAATCAAAATCTCGTATTAACTAAATTTTGCTTCAGTGTAAATTGCCTATTACATAATTTAAAGGCAGAACATTTTTTGGGAATAAAAAATTCCTTTAGTTTATGTATAATTTATTTTCATTAAAAATAAATAGATAATTTTGGTTTTTTTAAGGTTAAAAAAAAACTAAAAAGGCTGAACTGGCAACACTGGTGTTTATGTCGAGCTACCTATAATAATTTTAAAACAGAAAAATTATAATTTACATACTAAAGTCGATATCTTTTTAAAAGAGGCTTTAAATTTAAAAGTTTTTATAAGCAAAGTAAGCTTTTTAAAAAATATTGCGACTATTATCATGGTCCCATGCTCTGTAATTAGTAAATGTGACTTTTTCCTAAAGCTTTTTATAAAAATTGTCTCTTCTTTACAGCGTGACACTTTATTAAACAAGAATTTAGCAGATTTGAAAAATTTTCGTTTAATAGTAAAAAACTATTTAAAAAATATATTTGAAAGACTTTGTCCCTTGATTGAATTACGTCAAAGATAAAAAATTAAAAAAAAAATTTAATTTCCATTGGAATGACTATTACTGACATATTTTGCTTAAGTAAATTAGTTACCGTTAAACGTAAAGGAGACTCTAAAGCTTAACAATTTTATTTCATATAATTTATTAACGTAAAAAGTTACTTTCTATCAAATTTTTATAAAATAGTTTTTTAGTTAATCAACATGCCATCTTTAATTGCAGGTTTCTTAGTAAATATGAATTGTTTCTAAAATTGCAGTTAGTTGATGTGTGCTGTGTGGCAAGTTATGTTTTCCAAAACAAAATGTGTTAGTTATATCATCAAAAATAAATTACAAAGCGAAAGCTTGTTTTTTTTATTTTTGACTGGCTTACAAATTTTGTTGAATGATACTAGTGACTCTACAGGCCAAACATTCATCAACTTTTCTTTTTCTATTTATTGTATATTGATGATCTCTAGGCTGCAACCAAATATAATTTGGCTTTTCCTTAATACACTCTTTTTATTTATTACACAAACATAGAAGGCAAAAAAAGAAAATATTAAATTATTTGAAGATCTTTTGTTACTAAAAGCAAATAGACAAGCCCACGTATTACATACATTTTTTATAAAAAGTTTAAAAACTGCCTCAACTTTTTTCTGCCACATTCCTAAAAGACACCAAGCGAAAATCAGTAGGCCATTTCATTTTGTTTAATTTAAAATCATTCATTTTTAAGTTAATTTCTTTTTTAATTATTTTTGTTAAAGTTTTATGTTTTACTTTTATAAACCATTTTTAAATGTTATTATTAAGTTGTAGTTGGGGCTTTAGTCTGAAACTAGTGGGATTCATATCATGCTTAACAAATTTTTTATATTAATTGCAATCTTTTATTCTTTGAATATGACTTTTTTTAAAATAAAAAATCGTTTTTTAAAATTAGGTTTTATAAAGAAAATACTTACGTTCTAGCCAATTGTATAGAAATATCTAATAATAGTTCACCAACTGTAGCAATTTCTTCAGTTTTCCAATCACCTTTAGGTTGTGCGACATCTGAAATGAAAATTATTATCATTAATATTGTTCTTTTATTTAGTATTTATTTAATTTTAAGTCTCCATCTTTTATCTATATATTGTGACCTTCCTTTTTAACAAAATGAAATTGACCACTTGATTTCGTTGAATTCTTTAAAAATCTTATCATAAAAAAAAAGTATTGAGAATATACAAATTTGATTTAAACAAAAATTTTTAAAGAAAATATCATATTAAAAGCAAAATACAACACCCCGTAAAAAATTAATGGTATTATTTATGTAAAGGGTGGTTAAATTTTAAGGTCCGATGTTGAATGTGAACCACACCTAAACGTCAAGCTTTCTTTGCATTTCATTTGACTTTTCTCAATTTCAGACTAACGCAATTTGAACCATGTAAAGATAGACAATCGAGCAACGCGTTAAAGTTATTCAGGCTTATTATGAAAATGGGCGTCCAAATTAAAATGCATATCGTGCACTTCGTGATTTTTTCGGTCAATTTAATCGTCCAAATGTGCATACAATCGGAAAAATCGTGCAAAAATTTGAGCAAAGCGGGTCCGTAGGAGATGCAAAAACTGCAGTGCATGCTAGTACAACTCGTACTACAGAAAATATTGCTTCTGTTCGCGATAGTGCGGCTGAAGAGCCGTCTTCCTCAACTCGTCGTCATGCCCAACAAGTGCACAGGACGGTGGCACTTGCCACACAGCTAACGAAACAATGGCTTTTTTGAGTGACAAATTCAATGGCCGTGTTATCTCACGTGGTGGCGATGTCAATTGGCCGCCAAGATCATGTGATTTGACACCGTTGGACTTCTTTATTTGGAGTTATTTGAAAGAAAAGGGGTACATCCATAAGCCAGCAACAATTCAAGAGCTAAAGGATGAGATAATTCGGCACATTAACGGCATAGAACCTCAATTATGCCTCAGCGTCATTGAAAATTTGGACCATCGCATGGAGGTCGGGGCGGCCAATTGGCCAATATTTTGTTCCATACATAATTATCATAATAAAAAGAAATGACAATAATTTCCTAAATAATTTGTGTTTTATTCAAAAGCAACACCGGCCCTTAAAACTAAACCATCCTTTATAACAAAAAGTTTGCAGCTTGTAGCTACTTGTTGTAACACACTGCTAACTAGAATGACAAAGTATTTTAGCAGCTTATGATTTTTATTTACACACTTCTCTATGCAGCGATATGGAAATACTCATTTTGCATCTTCTTTTCGTGGTAAATATGAGCACAATTGAAAATTCGGGGAAAGTTGTAGGCCTTTGAAAATATATTCTGCCCTCTTTTTGCTAGACAGTTTGTCATATCATTGCCTATATGCTCATCAATTTCCCCATGCAAAAAATATATATACATATTTATATGGCTGAATATTGTAACCGTGAGACATAGTTTGTTCACCTCAAAAATATTAATAATAATTTGAAACATCTAAATATGATTGCAATTACGATAAATATGTTTCTATACAATTCTAACCATATTATGTTTACGGTCATAGATATGGTTCAATGTTGTGATTACCATATTTAATTCAATGAGAAAAATATGGTTGAAAGTAAATTGTTTTCTATTTTATCTTCTCCCCAATCATATCGGTACAGTAAGTGTAAAGCAAAACCTGAATAGTTCAAACTCAACTGAGCTTTGTGGCTGAAACAGTTGAGTGGCGAGTCAATAAATTAAAAAAAAAATTAAACCCGCCCACAAAATAAAACGAATTTTATTTATAAAGAAATGTACGAGTATATAAAAAAATTTTTTATAAAATTTTTTTTATAAAAAAAAAATTTTTTTAACCTGAAAACTGATTTAAGAATATTATGTTTCGAGTAGATTATGGTTCCTTAAATTATATTTTTTCTTTGGGCGCGTGATTACATTAGAGTAACCAAATTCCTCTCTGTCAAAGCATCGACAAGTTTATAAATATTAATCTCAAAGTGAGTTCGATAAAAAGAATTAACCAACGAGAATTTACTATTTACTAGGCTGATTTTACATTTTTGTCCGTCCTCAAAATGTAGTTTCTTTGTCTAATGAAGTCTATTTTTGCTACAGCTTTTAGTTTTTGTTTCTGGTGCTTTTCACAACAAGAGATAAGCTACAAAACTTTAGTTGACCAGGGTTGCAAATTGAGGTTATGATGGACCAGTAAAAGAGAGATATGTACTGAAAAGATTTGTTTGAATGAGAATTACGCGATGTATGTGAATAGTCCATCAAAAGCTCTGAACACTGTAGTTTCGATAGATTTGCTTCTGGTGAAAATAAAAACTTGAGGTTTATGCAAAGAAGACAGAAGAAAATGTATACAATATCTGCACTGCACTCTGTTAGCTCTGTGTTTCTTTTAAAAAGATCTAAGATAAATCCAGTATAAGAGAGATGTACAGGGTTCAAAGATTTGTTTACACACTGTAGTGCAAACTACCCGATAGATTTGTTCTTCCAGCAACTAGATTGTCTGTATCATTCTAGTCGTCGCGTATACCGTATGGGCATCCAAAGATTAGTAAACAGATTTTAATGATATAAATGGCCTTTGATAATTCTTTTAGCTTATTCGAGGTCAAATGAAAAGTGCTTGTAGTTGTTTGAATGCAAGTTGATTTATTAATTAGTTGAAACAAATATTATAGAAAGAAGCAAAAATTAAAAAAAGTAATTTTTCGGGGAGTAATGGTGGTCTTCTCAATTTTCTTCATATGGCTTCTAAGCACAAAGTACTTTAAGGTATTTTTTTACATTACCAACGTGCTCTATAATGTAAAATAATACAACGTAATTGATTTTTCTAATTTGGCAGGAAAGTGTCCAACTTCATCTTGCAACATAGCGTCAGATACTGATACCGACTGACGCGATTCTTTTTTTCTGATGTATAAGCTAAATAATTGTAAAGTTTCATTAAAATCCATTTATTAGCTTTCGCGTGAAAGAGGAACAAACATCCACACATCCACACTCACAAACAGTCGGCTTTATAATAAAGAGTGATTTTTTTGCTATTATCTTTTTGGCAACACTAGTTTTGACAGCTCACGCACGTTTTGTATCTTGTGTCACTGTCAAACATCTTCAGTTTGGTCTATAATTTAATCATGAATCGTCTTACAAACGAACAACGCTTGCAAATTATTGAATTTTATTACCAAAATGCGTGCTCTGTTAAGAAAGTTCATCGCGCGCTTCTTCCATTTTATGGTCAGTTTAATCGACCTACTGAGGCTTCTATTCGGGCTATTGTAACAAAATTTCGCACCAAATTTACATTGTTGGACATTAAACCACCAACACGCTTACGTAGAGTGCGAACTGAAGAAAATATCGCAGCCGTATCGGCCAGTGTTGGTGATGACCGTGAATTATCGATTCGGCGCCGTTCGCAGCAATTGGGCCTCTGTTACTCCACTACGTGGAAAATTTTGCGGAAGGATTTGGGTGTGAAGCCTTATAAGATACAACTGGTGCAAGAATTGAAGCCAAACGACCTACCACAACGCCAAATTTTTGGTGAATGGGCTCTTGAAAAGTTAGATGAAGATCCACTTTTTTATCGAAGAATTGTGTTCAGCGGCGAGGCTCATTTCTGGTTGAATGGATACGTGAACAAGCAAAACTGCCGTATTTGGAGTGAAGAGCAGCCAGAAGCATTGCAAGAGCTACCAATGCATCCACAAAAAACAACCGTTTGGTGCGGATTATGGGCTGGCGGCATCATTGGGCCGTATTTCTTCAAAGATGATGCGAATCACAACGTTACTGTGAATGGTGAGCGCTACCGTGCGATGATAACAAACTTTTTTTTGCCCAAAATAGAAGAGCTTGACTTGCATGACATGTGGTTTCAACAAGACGGTGCCACATGCCACACAGCACACGAAACAATGGACCAATTGAGAGGCGAGTTCGGTGAACAGTTTATTTCACGCTTGGGACCAGTCAATTGGCCGCCCAGATCGTGCGATTTAACGCCTCTAGACTATTTTTTGTGGGGCTATGTTAAGGCTAATGTCTATAGGGACAAGCCCGCTTCGATTGACGCACTGGAAGCCAACATTGCCAACATTATTCGTGAGATACCGGCCGAAATGTTGGAATGAGTATGCCAAAATTGGACTAAGCGGATGGACCATTTGAGGCGCAGCCGCGGCCAACATTTGCATGAAATAATCTTCAAACATTAAATTATATCGACCCAACTATCGATCCAAATAAATATTTCATGCATTTTTCTGAATTTTATGTGTTTTTTTTTTTTTTTTAATTTCCGATAGTTCTTATAAAATCACCTTTTAGTTTATGAAGCAGCCTCTGTAGTTTATCGGATAGAACTTAGTATATGATTCTCGTGACATTTCTATGAAATGTTACATCTCCCGTTTTTTTTAAATAATGTACAGCTGTACCATTTTATATGGAACAATGGAGATATCGTTATAATGTATTATTACAAATAGCGACTCCATTGCCAATGAACAGGTAGATGAACTAACTTCAATCGACTCTGAGGTATTTAATTGACACAAAACTTTAAAGTAAAATTTATTAAAAATTTTGATAACGTTGACTTTAAAGTCTACCTTAATTTTTTTTAGATAAATGGGTTAGACATCTACATATCGCTTATTTACTTCAATAATGTCATAATTTAAATAACAAGATTTCCTGTACAATTTAAAGTTTAGCGGTTGCTATCATTCTTGTGGGAAAAATTTTAAAATACGTTATTCTAAAAAGCAAATTGTTTTTAATATTTTTTGATAATTTCGTGAAATGTAAAGTAAAATATTTAGAGAAAAAACTTTATAAATAAAAACTAAAGCTATGAATGTCACTATTCAAGTATATTATATTCTTCCATAACTATCTTTTATATTGTAAATATATACTATCTTACTTATTTTATGTTAATTCTTACGTATTCTTTTGCGTGCATCCAAGTAGGCAGCATTTACAGCATCGTATGTAATACAAGTCGGCTCACCATTATAAGGACCTCTGAAAATCACAGAAGATAAGAAATTATAAGCAATAAAATACATACAAATGTAATTATTTAAAATTTTTATCACATGTGACCACACACACTTTTATACCCCACCCCTTGAAGCTCTTGTCGTACTCTTTGCCTGGTTATGCTATGGTAGTGCCATATGGCACTACACTTTCCATTTTTTTTTCTTAATAAAATTTTTTTGCTTCTATTTAAGCACAATATAAAGCAATAATCTCATTATTAACGTTTGAGAGATTTTATATAAAATTTTAAACCATTACCAAGACATTGCTGACACAATAAGTTGTGTTTTGTTATCTAGTTGTTAACACTTGTGGTATTTGATTTAGTCTACATTTAACAATTGCTGGGTTAAGTTATTTTAGCGGAACGATGGATTGTGCCCAACAAGAGTTAAAGAAAATCCTTAAAAAGTGTCAAACGAAAAATGTTAACTTAAACAAAATCAAAATCGTTGAGAAATTCTTAAAAGAAAATAAAAAGCCAATCACAAAACTAGAAAAGTCTTGCAAATTAATAATTTGCTTATGTTTGGCAGCATTATTATTGCTTTATTGTTTTAAGGATTTAAGTTCTAAGGTAAAGTGATGGAATTTAAAAAATAAAACAATTAAATTATATTGAAATATTTTAAATTCAGCATTGTTTCTTAAAAATGCCCCAACTGATGCGCTACTCATTTCGGCCTCCCGAAAATTGTAACTTTTGCCAAAATGTTGATCATGTGACACGTATCAGTGGCATTACACCTCAAATGTTTGCCCAGCACTACGCCTACTCAGCCACTCCCGTTATAGTGGAAGATGCTACAAAGAATTGGACAGCCTTAGAAGTTTGTTTTAAAAAGTTTCATTTATATATGTATTATAACTGCTTTTTATCTTATTCTTGTCATAGAAATTTAATTATTGGTATTTTCGTGACATCTACTTTAAGGCCACTAGAAGGCAAACAATTTTAGATTGTCAATTTTTACCATATAAAACAGGGTTTGAGGACTTATTTGAAGCGCTTGATATGCCCCAGGAACGCGTACAATATTTTAATGTTTCTAATAAAGAACACCAAGAGGTTCCTTGGTATTTCGGTTGGAGTAATTGCAATCCTGAAACCGCAGAGGAACTACGTCGTCATTATAGTCGGCCTTATTTTTTGCCCGAGACTTCTGAAAATAATGCCGTTGATTGGTTCTTTATGGGCACTTCTGGCTTGGGAGCTCATATGCATGTAAGTATAAAAAGAACTCAATATTAAAAAATTTCTGAAAGAGATATAAAATTTAAAAGGTTTTAAATTACTATTTTTTTTTTTAATTATAAATGAGGGTTTTTTCAAAATAAACAAGGTGGCTTAAAATATTTTATGCAAAACATATTTTTAATTAATAACATTGCATAATAAAACTAACTGTTTCATCCGGTGTTGTCCGGGTAAAGGTTACATTTTATGTTTTGGAATGAAGAACTGAATTGCCGTATTTAGTGGCCGGGTATTTCTGACAGTTTTTCATATTCCTTGTGACTGTCCGATCTTTCTGGTTTTGAACACAGATTTTTCGTTTCACATGTTATGAGTGAAGATTTCAAGTTTAGAACATTTTCAAGCATCTCAATGCAATGAGGTGGGTCTAGATTCTTTTAACATTCTATGGCGTTGTCTTCAACATGATTCAAAACGGCATAATTCAATTCTATTCGATATAAAGGGTGTCCCAACAAGAACGCAAGATTTAAATTTTAAATAAATGACTGATGCAGCAATTGAATTGTTTCTCTGGCTGTATGACATGTGGCGCCGTCTTGTTGAAGCCACAAGCCCTCCACATTCATTTCTTCAATTCTAGGCAAGAAAAAACTGGTTATCATTTCACGATACCGAACACCATTGACTGTTTGCGCTTGACCTGCCTCATTTTCATAAAAAAAGGTCCAATGATTCCTCCAGCCCAAAAACCATACCACACAGTGACACGTTGAGGATGCATTTGCTTCTCGTGAATCACTCGAGGATTTTCCTCACCCCAAATGTGACAATTCTGCTTATTGACGAAGCCATCAAGATGGAAATGGGCCTCGTCACTGAAGCTGATTTTATCGGCAAAATCAGCATTTTCATATTGTCTCTCCAATACCCAATTAACGAACTCCCTTCGCTGTCCATGGTCATTTTTTTACTAACCTCGTACCTTCTACTAGCAAACAATAACAATTGTTCAAATGTCAAACAATCACACTTCGAATGGCGCCAAATTTAAATCTTGCGTTCTTGTTCGGGCACCCTTTATATTAATCGTCATGTAAACCAACTAAGCGGGTTTGGTTATTTAATTTCTTAAATTGCCCAGTTCACTAACTACACAAGGTTACTCTTTCCCTCTGCCCACGAAGTTTCAAAGATCTAGCAAAAATTTTTTTTTTTTTTTTTTAAATAACAGAAATTCGTACAGTTTCTTGGTTTATTTGCAAGAAATACTCACTATTTAGGGAATTAATATTATGTGTTGATTTTACGTTCTTTTATACGGGAATAACACTTTTTCAATTTTCGAATTTTACCGGACCTTTGCCAAAAAATTTAAAAGCTTAGATGCCATCGTTTTTAAGTGATGAGAAAAAACTGCTTGGTTATTTCAAAGGTCGGTCTTTTATATTATGAGTCTAAATTCTTTATTTAAATAATTTAATTTGTATAAAACTTATACTCCATCATGTTTAAAAAAATGGTGTTTCTTTATTATTTTATCTGAAAATAATAAAGACAACAAAAAAAGAATTAGTGAAATTGGTCCTGTCTTTTACGTGTAATGCTGTGACCAAAGCATATGTAAAAGATAGATTGAAATTAATGGCAGAAAACGGTATTTCTCAAAAAAAAAAATGTTGTTTCTAGAAGTTCTAGTTAATTTAAAAAAAAGTTTTAATGCATTTTAAATTACTCCAATGGCAAAAATGTGAATGAAAAATTTAATTTCATTTCAGATTGATAATGTGCGTTTGCCTTCTTGGCAAGCCCAGCTAGCAGGCAGCAAGCGTTGGATATTGGCTCCTCCACCTGAGTGTTATTTTCAGTGTAAATCATTTGAGGTCGTTGTTAAAAAGGGTGATATCAGTAAGTTTTCAATCTCAATATATAAAATTCGACTGTACGTGTGCTTGACATTGTACTTTTCCTAAACGGCAGGACCGATATAATTGAATTTCTGTGTATGTCTTTGGGCTACGCCTTGGAAGGCTTAGCGTCACAAATCCGCCCGGCAAGTGGCGCTACATTCGGTATCCGGCTACTTATTTTCCACCTTTTTTTTACCCGGTCTTGCACGGTCCTTTACTCTATTAGTACGATTTTTTAAAGTAAAAAGATCGAATATACAAAAATTTTATATTTTCACCAAAGCCCAGGTTATATTTTTATGAAAATTTATATAGACCACCTCCATTACTACGCCCAATTTTTAAATTTATCTCAAATTGGAAAACGACTAAAATAATTTGGCTAATTTTTTCTTTAAATGTTCCGAACAACCCAAAATAGACCACGCATACTTTTAAAATTTTTCTAAAATCGGAGAACGTTTAGACCGATTTGTCAAATTTTTTTATTATATGGTTGGCATAACCCAACTTATATTTTTCTTCTCTTTTTAATTATATTTCAATATAAATAAAATTTTAATGTAAAACAACGTTTGCCAGATCAACTAGTAAAATTATAAAAAATTAATTGTGATTCTGGAAGCATCTAAAATACAAATTAATTTGGCAGTGGCATGTACATTAATAGACTTAAATAATTTCTAAATATTTTTGCTAATGCTCAACCTAAAGAAAAATGTTAAACCCCAATTATTAATTTAAAAAAGGTTGCCCAAAAGTTATCATCATTAATTTAATTAATCATATTTAAGACAACGGCAGTCCTTTTTTCCAATGTTTTCATGCCCACAACATTGCAATTTCTCTTCTACACTGAAAGAAAAATGTTGCATAATTCAAATGAAATGATTTCATTCAAATTATTACATTGAAGGATATTGTTCAATTCCTCGCTAATTAATTGCAATATATCACGGTAAAGAGCAGTAATGTACTACACCATAAATGAGGCGATACATTTCTGGCGCGCTGCGAATAAGTGAAAAAATTGGGCCACAAGATACTGCAAAATTTATTTTAATTTAATACCTTAAATCTTTAAAAATGTGTCACCAATACCTAATTTTTTTATCTTGCATTTGAATGTACGATAATTTTAATCTACATATAATTATAAATTAAATTTTTAGTATTATTAAAATATATTTATTCCAAAATGTGTTTTGCAGTTGTGCTGGACACTAATAAGTGGTATCATCAAACATTTGTGGAACCCGGTGAAATAAGTTTAACTATTGGTGCAGAATATGATTGAAATAATTATATTCAAAGTTACTGTCATGTAAAGACATTCTAAATAAATAATTTTAAATTTTAAAGATAAGAATAGCAGTTTCATTTTATATAAAGATTTTGCATTTACAGTCAGAAGCTATTCTATTCTTCTTAGAAATAAAAATCACTATTAATTATCCGTAAACCAAATTGCTACACTCGATACCGAACAACTTTTGTTATAATTTTCAAACTATTTTATTGGCTTACAAATGCCATCACAGAAACAAATTGTTTTAGCTCTAAAGTAAGTTTTTTCATTAAAAGAAATCGTAAATGGTCAGTAACTCACTTCCAAATCTTTCTATAGGTTTGTCCACAAAACAGCAACTAAATTTAAATTTAAATTTATAAAGAAATTTTTTCTTTAATTTTATTTCATATGCTGTTTATGAAACACTATAAATGATGGTGGGATCTTAAAAATTTTACAGAACCGATGGTCACCTAAACCTACTTAGTGTGATGAAAAAGGTTGCAACGAAAAACGGGCTCGTATAATTCTTAAGAAGGTGCATCGATTCGCCTGTTTGATAATAACAGAGAATATGAGGACTTGCCCTACATAGGTTTTGAGAGTAATCTCTATACCTTGCGGTCTATCTCATCTTATATATGTCAATCTCATTGCGCTTGTGCAAAGTTTAGTCTGAAACTCTCTCTCTCTCTTTCTCTCTCTGATATGTTAGATAGAAAAGGCGTTTTGAAGTGGCCATCAGAAGCTCAGCTTAGTGAAATGGTTTAATATTATTGAAACGAAACCTAAGGTTCTGGTATACTGATAGTGCCAAAAGTAAGAATCGCAGTGCTGGGACGGGAATTGAAGAAAAAGTTGGACTGTTAGATGTTAAAGTCAGGTTCTACATAATGTTCACAAAATCAAAGTTATGATACCGGAATATACGTATATATGCTCTCATATAGATACAGAACTATGAAAGCTTTTCCTTCTTAATGTTTTACCAGAGAAGAACTCTAACGTGTCCACCAAATAACTTTTTTTTTTTTAAATGCTATAAAAACATCGAGTGTAGCTTCGGCTGTGTGGCACGTAGCGTCGTCCTGTTGAAAAAAATGTTGCCAATATCCTCTTCTTCAATTTTTGTGAACAAAAATTCGTTCAACATGGCCCGATAACGATCGCCATTGACTAACGATCGCCAATTATGCCTCTGGACCAAAATCCGCACCAAACAGTGACTTGTTTTGGGTTCGTCGGCTTTTCAATGTATACGTGCGGGTTTTCTGTGCCGATTTCGGTAAAATATCATTATACTCGTTTTTTTGATACGAATGCGCGTAATAAAAATTACTGAATCGTATTACTGCGCTGGACGAGACCGAGCAAAAAACATCTAGTATCAAAAACTCTTCTTTCAATAAGACACACATACAGAGTTTAAAAATGTCCATGATAAACAAAACAGAAATCAGTGAAAAATCAAAATTATCGCTGTATTCTTGATATTTTCCGGTCATTAGCGGACCGATTATTTAGATTTTTTACACATTAAGATTGTTATTTCTGATTAAACTGCAGAATATAAAAAATATATACTCAGAAAAATTATAAAAAATATAAGTAGTCGTGTTTGATTCATAGCTCCGACATTTACCGACCGATCAATATGAATTTCAATAGTATCCTGAAGACAGCAATAACTAAGAGATTGGTATGTTAAACTTATGTTGTCTAAGGACTTCAGAAAATTGATTTAAACGCTATTATTTGTTATATTTTAGTTCACTCGTATATAGGGCGACAATGTACAGTGTAGACATTTCAAACGAAATCACAATTTTATATACACCTTGTTTACAGTGAAGCGTATAAAAATTGTATTCGTTAGATGGCTTTTAAATAAATAATTTAAATTTAATTTTATCAAAATAATTTAAAAACTTCATTTATTGTATAAAACTATTTGTAATCGCAATCAAGATTTTGCTTACTTAAGTATTTAAGGTGGGTAATAAAGATATCAACGTGAAAGATCATACGTTAGCAGATTTTATTACTTTTCGAATCAAGCGTAAATAATCGTTAGTGAAAGTCACTTAAGAGCGCTACTTTTACATCTTCTTCGATTACAACAGCGTTACCAATTAATACCACAATGAAACCATGATTTGATTGAAATCTAAAACTTGAAAAAAAAATTTTTTGTTTTTCGCAGAAGAAAAAAACTGCACGTATAATGAATGGCAAGAGGATTAAAGGTCTTTTCAATGTAGGTGTGAGTGGCAAGTTGGCAAGAAATATTGTGGCAAATTATTTTTATTTAAATATTTTTTTAAGCATACAAACACATATGCACGCATACCGAGCTGTCGTAATAAGATCATGTGTATGTGAATTGTTCATTTGTTTTGTTGATTCTTTTACTGCTGTTACACAGGTTGTATGTTTGCTGGTTTTTGGCCAAGAAACTGAAACTGAAACTTACAAATTCCAAAAAGTAACGTAAACACACAACAATATTTATTACATCACCTGTTGCTGCTGGAAACATTGAAGTTGTTTAATTTTTTGTTTTCAGTTTTCTGTTTTCTTTTTTTTTTAACAAGAGTGATACGCAAAAATCAAGTTAAATCTGTCTTAAAGTTTTGTTTCTTATTATTTTGTTTAGTACTGCACAGAGGGAAATTTTTTAAGTTAAAATAAATTTAATTTTTCTTCGTAAAATGAATAATAAAATTTATTTAATTAAAACCATTAATCCAATCAGTTAAATATATAATTATTATGACAACTGTTTAATTTAATTGGAAATGTTATTATACTAGTTAAACAAAAATGTATTTAATTCAATTAAAAATGTTATCAATGCAGCAATTTTGCTTAAAAACATTTTTTATTTTATCCACAATTTTTTTCTGTGTATTTGCATTTGGCTATTTTGACTTTAACTTTACTTTACTGGCACTTGAAATACAAAAAGCTGGTATTAAATTCGAGTAGGCAGGTATATCCATCATATAAGAAGTAACTTAAAAATAAATGTATTTTTTTCATTTTCCATAATTTTATATTTTACACAATCTTTATGAGATCTTTGTTTTAAATATTATTTTGATGTTTTTATTTTAAACGTTGGCGATACACACATTTTTTTTTTTGTACATTTTGGTTTTCTAGACAAAATTTAGATCATTTAAATGTCAATGTTGTTGTGATTTGTTGTATGCCCCAAACATTTGTTTAAAAAAAAAATGTTGTGCCAAGTGGTTTTCTATTCATTCATTCATTTCATTTAAACAAGTTGTTTTCCTGAGTTATTGCAGTCTTTGCTTTGCTATGACCAAAATGTCATTTTGATCTTTTTCAAAGATGACCTCTCTACGACAAAACCATAAAGACAAAACAAAAATCCGAAAAATAAATGCAAAAACGTGAGATGATTTTAATTGAAAAAATATTTTTTTTTGTATAAAAAAATGATGTAATGACTCGTATTTACTATCTGGTTTTCTAGCTTAAACAATAAAACAAATTTATTGTTGCAGGGGCGCATCCCCTTACAATTGGTTAAGAGTAAATTTGTTACTCTCGATTTCATTATTATTTTTATAGACTAGAAATGCACTACGATCTGTAAAATATTTTATTCATAATTATTTCATTTCTTTTCGTTAACTTATTGACTTCATGGTAGGCACGCACCTCTGATGAAAATCTCTGCTATTTGTTTATCAATAAAATGAAAATTCATAAAAGACGGAATGGTTTTCAATAGTTAAGTGCAGTGACATGTTTCTATTAAAAAAAAAAAGAAAAAATTTTTCAATAGCTGTTATTGCATATTAATTGACCTTTTCCTTGAACTTTTAACAGCCCTTCACTTTGAATATTGATTGAAATATTTTTAACTGATAAAAAACTATAAGCTTTTTCTTACAGTCAATGAAAAAGAGGTAAATTTTTAATAAGAAAAAATTTTTTGCTATTTAGTTGAAAAGAGCTAAATTAAAAATTTCTTTAAATGAAAAAGACTTCAATTGTTAAAAATTTTTTAAACACTTCTATTCCATTGAAAATCATACCGTTTTTTATCGTTTATGATCAATCGATATGGACAAATATCGATGACTCTCAATATTACGTAAGAACGTTTGCTATCAGTAGTGGCTAGTTTTTTGCATAAAATAAACTTAACAAATATTTTTTTTTTTGTAAACACACTAACAACTGACTAAAATATTAGACACTCCAGTTAAAATTACCAATAAACCGTGGACGTTGTCGTGATATCGCTACGGAATACCAAACTATAATTAAATTGATGTCGGCGATAATAAAATGTGATGTTTGAAATTACAGACGATATGGACGACACCAAATGTAATAAGACCATCTTTTTAAAATTTATCATTAAAAGGGAATGTTTCTGCTCTTTTTCATTTTGAAATAAAAAGCACTAATTTTTGAAATCTCTCATTTGAGGTCAATAATTATTTGTGTCCGCAATATTACAAAACTTTAAAGAAAAAGATCACACGGCGTTAAATCCCATCATCAGAAAGTTTTTTTTTTAAATAACCATTCTTTTTGAAGAAAACTGAAAATAAATTCTTTAAAAACTCATTAAAAATTTACAAGAAACAAAATTGAAGCTTTTGTTTTGACAGATGCATATGTTAAAACATGTGAGCAAAATATCAATAAAATCCATGGTCGCACATACATATTTTAAAGAGTGATTTTTTGCTATTATCTTTTTGGCAACACTAGTTTTGACAGCTCACGCACGTTTTGTATCTTGTGTCACTGTCAAACATCTTCAGTTTGGTCTATAATTTAATCATGAATCGTCTTACAAACGAACAACGCTTGCAAATTATTGAATTTTATTACCAAAATGCGTGCTCTGTTAAGAAAGTTCATCGCGCGCTTCTTCCATTTTATGGTCAGTTTAATCGACCTACTGAGGCTTCTATTCGGGCTATTGTAACAAAATTTCGCACCAAATTTACATTGTTGGACATTAAACCACCAACACGCTTACGTAGAGTGCGAACTGAAGAAAATATCGCAGCCGTATCGGCCGCGGCCAACATTTGCATGAAATAATCTTCAAACATTAAATTATATCGACCCAACTATCGATCCAAATAAATATTTCATGCATTTTTCTGAATTTTATGTGTTTTTTTTTTTTAATTTCCGATAG
Organism: Thelaira solivaga; assembly: GCA_947397855.1. Taxonomy (NCBI): domain Eukaryota; kingdom Metazoa; phylum Arthropoda; class Insecta; order Diptera; family Tachinidae; genus Thelaira; species Thelaira solivaga. Next base: position 40,581,502 of record OX377610.1, read on the forward strand.
TTCTTATAAAATCACCTTTTACATATTTTTTTTACATTTTAAACCAACTCTTTTTACTTGGTGTCGTCCGCTCCTTTACTCTGTAAGTAAAATTTTAGATCATTTTGTTAAAAATCTGTCTTTTGATAAGTTAAAAAAGAGTTTAAACTACTGAGAACATTTCTTGGAATATACATATAGATTTGATTAAGTAGCAAGTATCAGAGAAATCAGTTGGAAAAGGATACTACATATTATTATAGATTTAAATTATAATGCTTGGAATTATCGAATTTGACTTATTTTAGAGGTTTTGGATATACAAAATTTCAGATTTTTTTTCCTAGTGCGCAAACGAAAAGGTTCGGTAGGCTACCAACTACTCCTTAGTTGCGATATATATAAAAAAAGGATTCTCTAAGTTAACAACTGTTCCCTTAAGAAAATTATTTTAATGTTTCATTAATTGTCGTTGCATTGGTAATGCTAGACTTACTAAACTCAAAGAAAAAATATGGTTAAGGCAATCATATTCTGGTGGAAATAGGGTATGATTGAATATGTTGTTGTAATAATCAAAAAATGTTAAATTCAAATTTATTATTTTGAAATGTTTGCATCTAGCAACAAATATATTTTTAAGGCCCGATCTTACAATTTTCGATAGTTGAAGTTAGAATTTTGTGGAAAAAATAACCGATTTTTTGTTAAAACTTTGGGACCAAATTTGGAATAGTTAACCTTCATCTCATTATCAAGAAAACTTACGTTGCTTACCCTCATGTGTATTTCTATGTATTTTCTGCCAGTAGCATGGTATTTTTTGTATAAGATCATTTTATATCAGCAATAATACATTTATTATATTTAACGTTATCTGAGAAGATCTAGAGCCATCTAGGAGTCATTCCAGATAAGATTCTAACTTAGAATAAAATTTTATTGCACATAATCGGCCAAGCTTTAGGAGTAACTTTTGCATGTAAACGGATAATGTTCACTATAAAAAATGATAGTACCAACGGTCAGATAAGCCTTCTGAGTAGGTTGCACAGGGCGCCTCAATAAAAAAAAAAAGAAAAGGAGCTCCCTTTTTTCTTCTGAAGTTGTCAGTTTGTGGGAGGAAAGAAAGCAAAACTAAAATAACAACTAATTCAAATAATACGAAATAAGGTGCATCGGAGAGATAGTCTGTTTGGCGTGCAGGAGCAAATACAATTTGCACTACAATACCTTTGGAAATTTTCTCTAGACTTATTTTCCTACATCCTGCAGTTTAAAATAACATATACAAATTCAGTGTGTCTCTATTTTTTGAACCGTCCACATATCACCATCTCAAGCAGGATGAAAAGAATACTAGACTTCTCTAGCAGAGTCTTAGTGATCATCTGTGAGTATTGGTTCACGTGGCGGCCTAAACGGCCTTCAATTAGAGTCGTAAGACTCGGTTTTGAACCTCTGTAAGTATTAGTCTTTTAGAAACGTATTGTAATATATTTCAATATTCAAGCTTTCATACCTTACAACTATATGCCTCTCATGATATCTTTGATAGCCAAATAACTCTAAACGTATTCCGTTCAAAGGGGAATGAAAAATTCTACAAAATTCGCGATGGTTTGTCAAAAAATATGATTGCATTATTCTACTTTAGTTATGGAGACTGGAAAGGTATGCGGGCAACGAAGTCGCAGACTATCGGATTAAAATTGGGGCGGATACCCCTTTATTCTCTTTATTATAAATCATTACTTCATACGTGGTTTATTAAGCGAAGGAGAAAACCAAAGTCTACAAGACAAGAGAGAAATATTTGACGACAAAATGGTATGAAAGGGCGAAATACAAGGTGGCTAAAAGAAATCACTCTATTGGAAAATGCTCTAATTTTTGCAAATGGCTGCCAATTTCAAATCTGTTTTTACATTTGTGAACTAGACAGATGTACAATACAAGTGAACAAGCCATGGAGCGATACACTCGCCAAGAACGCGGAATAATCGAAGTGGACAATTTTTCGACCAAAATCATAATGAGCGATGAGGCGGGTACGTGAACAAGCAAAACTATCGCTTCTAGGGCACCGAAAATTCACGAGTGATGCCATTACACCCGCTCAAAGTACTGCATAGTGCGCTGTTCACGCTGGAAAACGCAGGAGGAGTCATCGGGCTGGTCAAACGACAACAGTGGATGGTGCGCGCAATTGAACGAATTAGGACTGGAAGACATATTGTTCTAATAGGACGGAACAACGGCACACATTTCATTTTAATTTAGAAAAAAAATGAGAGCCAAACAACATCGGATGACTTCTTTTGGCCCACCTTGTACAAGCATATTTCATAAGTGTGGAAAACCACACATGAGGTTGATTTGTGAAATATTTTCTTAAGTGTGTTTTGTATAATTAAATAATAAAGCGGACAAAGTCAAAAAATTTCGAAAGAATGGCTTAATTTGTTTCTTTTTCAAATTTAGAAAAGAAAATTTGTTTGTTAGATGACATGAAGGCTAAGGAGTCAATATCCGATATTTACTTTTCGATATTTTTAATTTAATGTACAACCAAAAGCTTGATTTTTTATAAAATCGTAACTTTGACTATCGCTAATTTGTAATAATGGCTCTAAATCAAACAACTGCAGATGTGTCAATTCAAACCCCGCTCAGGGCTAAGATTTTGTTTTAATATTTTATACACAACTAAGATTTAACTGACTACTTCGTTAGCGAAGTACCAATCTGTAGCTATTAAAATGTTGTATTTCGTTGTAGACCATTGAATTCTAAGTTTTTTAATACAAATGAAATGAAAAAATATCATTAACTTACGTCGTGTTCAAACCACAAGAAAAAAAAGAGTTTTTGCAGTGCGAGCATTCTTTTACACATTTAACTTAATTATTTTTTTTTTTTTTTTGGTATTTATAAAAGGTAGAAAATATTAATTAAATGAGTAGCTAAAATCGTTCTGCAAGTCACTGATGTTATTTACTTATAAATTTTCTATTTTATTAACATTTTGTTAGCAAAAGTTTCAAGTAACCAAAAGGTTTTGTAATTTTATTACAGCAAATCAACAAGAGTTTAGAATTCTTTTCCATTACCTGATTGCGTGTACAAATGCAAGACTGACACTTGTTTGTTTGATTAAAAAGTCACATGTGTTGACAGATATGAATGCATAATGCATGATATACTTGAGTTGTGTAGTCATATGATCGAACACAAAAAAGGAAGATTGAATTTTTAACACCAGTTCATAGTAGTGATTGCCCGTGTAGGAAAAAAAAAACATCCGCCAAATCTCCATAAACAGAAAAATAAAATATAAAAAAGTACGCAAGTTATTTTATTTCTTTTTTTATATTTTTTTTTTACAGACATAAATTTATTTTAGTAAAGCTATGAAAGCAAGTCTAGAGCAGCAAGTCTTTTAGGAATCATAACAGAGTTAAGTGAATGAGTGAGTGGTTGGTTGCATTCGTACTTACGCTGGCATGAGTTTTTTATGAATTCGACGCGTGTCAACTACATTAAAAATGTTTTAACAGCAAATGCGTGTTACCGCCCCAGTTACTCATATGTTGCATTGCATGTTGTTTAAGATGTATAACGTACAGTGTAGGTATGCGTTGTAAGTAGATTCGTCGATATGTACGAGTATGTGCTTTAACATATTAAATAATTGGCTAACAAAAGTTAAACAACATTCAAGAGAGATTTAGTTTTGTACAAATATGGATTATAAAAATTTTGCTTTATATGCCTTTTGCATTAATTTATTGCACAAAGAAAACCATTTCAAACAAAAGAAAATTATTAAAAATATTTGTATAATTTTGTAAAAAATAATTCAAAAACAAAAAGAGAAACCTGTTTAATAATATCAAAGGGAGTTTTAAAAATTTTCCTAAAATTAAATTTAATCACTGACAAAATTTAAATATATTTTCTAGTTATAAAGGGTCCGCAATCTAACGTTTTTTTTTCAACTAGTGCTTATTTCGTAAATGGTAACACTTAGCTCATGTCTGACTTGACAGATAATTAGTTTTATCCTTCCGCTGAAAGAATATAGTTGTGTTTTCGATTCGCTAAGTGGGCCTGCGATCGACATACAGAAGATGCCGATTTTGCAAAAAAAAATCATCTTTTCAGATGAAGCTAATTTTGATCTTGGCGGGTATGTAAACAAGCAAAATTGTCGCATTTGGGGCACAGGAAACCCGCACGTATACATTGAAAAGCCGACGCACCCAAAACGAGTCACTGTTTGGTGCGGATTTTGGTCCAGAGACATAATTGGGCCATTTTTCTTCGAAAATGAGCAAGGAATGGCCGTTAGTCAATGGCGATCGTTATCGGGCCATGTTGAACGAATTTTTGTTCACAAAAATTGAAGAGGAGGATATTGGCAACATTTTTTTTTCAAAAGAATGGCGCTACGTGCCACACAGCCGAAGCTACACTCGATGTTTTTATAGCATTTAAAAAAAAAAAAAAAAGTTATTTGGCGGACCCTATATTTAAAAAAATTTTAGTAAATAAAAAAAAATTATGTGAAGTGAATGCATTTTTTTTTTTATTTGTTTTTTTCGTTCTTTTGGTAAGATAAATAACAGAAGTTTCTTATTCCAAAACGTTTGAAAGCACACATTGTGTCAGCATCTAGAACTGTACTTTTTTATATCCTGTACTTGTAAAGGATTTTAACTAGAATCTGTTTTTCAATTAGAAATTGAAATCTGTGTTTGTATATCCAGAATTATTATTTTTATTTTTTTTTTAATTACAACAACAACACGTAACAATTTTTTTCTTCAAGCTTTTCTTGCTTAGTTTTTAGTGCGTTAAATTTATCGTTAATTAAAATTGTTTGAAATTTCTCAAAAACTTCCTGTTAGTACAGGTTTGTTGGTAAAAACAAAAAAAAAAATTTAAAATTTTAAATGAAATGAAATAAAAAGAAAAAAAAGAAAATAAAACTTTTACGTATTCACGCCAGTATGTCGTAATGACCAAAAATGAACACGCAGTTATGCGAATATTTTTTTGTTTTTGATGGTTACATGCACAAGTCTGCACGCCACGCGCTTGACTGTTACTTTAAACATTTTTAAAGCACCCTGCCATTTATATGAACCTGTTCATTAAGCAATCTTTGTTTCATGTACATATTTCTGTCGTATCATTTCAAGTTCAACATTTTTCTGTTACTTATTTATGTTTGTTTTATTCTGGTATTTGAATAAGAGAAAGTTCCTTTTAATCCTTGAGTTATAGTTTGGCAACAAACTTAAGTAGGTGTGACGAACTTTTTTAAAGTTTAATGACTTTCAAAGGTACTTTATCAAGGAAAATTTAAAAAATTTTTAAATTTCTTTAATTATAAACTAATTAGTGCACAATAATTACATTAAAATAAATATTTTCGTAATTAAATAATATAATAAACACCATAGTGGAGATAACACCTCAACTTAAGCACAAGGGAGCCTATAAAATGCTTTAGTCACGAAAGAAGAAATATATTTGGGGTAACCGTAATTTAGAACTGCAATCGTGCTCCATAATGACAAATAGCTTAAGTGAAACTTGCAAAAAATTATTTTTTTTAAACAGAGAGTTTAGTTTTTTTAACTTGTACCTGACAAAGTCTGTGTTTTAGTTTTTGTTTTTGTACTTTTTTTGTTATAATAACATTTTGTCGAAATTTGTATCAAAATAAACAAAGTTTTGACCAGTAAATATTGAAAATTTATGACTTCAAATCCAGTTTCAAGAAACATGTTTGCGCCATCTCTAAATAAGAACGAATCAACTTTAAAGCATATTTCTAACATTCAAAGTTAAACTTTCATCATTGGTGTGCTTAGAAACTAATACTAGAATTTCGGAACACATTTTCGGCGAGTGCCCAGCGGTGGCAAGACGCAGAATAAGCTGCTTGGGTAGTGGGGCATTGGTCCCAGGAGATCTAGGCAAGATTAGTTCTACAGCAATTACGAGATTCGTAAGGAGTCTCGGATTGTAGTTAGGATTCGCGGTGCGATTATAGCCCATAGTGATAATAATAATAATAATAATAGAATTTCACGAGGAATATTTTACTACAACATTTTGATCTTTTCATTCTTCAACTTATATGTCTTTTTTGTATCCATAAGAATAAGTTTTCAGGGCTTGTCTACAAACGGGGGAGTAGCAGCTGATAAAATGTACGCAGGCGTTCCCACGAACTAACCAGCATTTATAATCGAATATAAAATTTTTACAATTTACTTGGTGTTCGCACCTAGAATAAACTGAATGAAACAAATAATAATCAATTGATCAAGCCAAGGTGGGTGTAAGTCTGCTGCTTAAACCGAGAATAGTGTAGCCAAACGACTCAAGTGTCGGTCCATTTGGTCCACCGAATAAGCTAAGCTGAGTGTAACCAATAAGCTGAGTGCTGGTCAGCCAAATGAAGCGACAATTAATTATCCCAGGAAGAACGAAATAAATACTAATAAAATTAGCAAGAAGAATCGATCATTAAATAGTCAACCAAGCGAAAAGAGATTAGATGCTGAACAACTGAAAGGTGGCCCTCAACATATAATTAATTTCTTTTCTTAATCTTAATATATAAAATTCGACTGTACGTGTGTTTAATATTGCACTCCTCCTAAGCGACTGGACCGCTTTAATTAAATTTTTTTTTATACCTTTAAGGTACGCCCGGCAGATGGCGCTGTAGTCAGTATCTGGCTTATTTATTTGCTACCTGTTTTTACCCGGTCTTGCACGGTACTTTACTCTATGATTACGATTTCTTAGAGTAAGAAGATCGAATATACAAAAAATTTATATATTCTTCAAAACCCAAGTTATATTTTAAATTTGTCACGCCTATTACTACCCCTACTTTTTACATTTTTCTCAAATTAAAGATTTTTTTATATGTTCCGAACGACCCAACTTAGATTTTCATGAAGGAAAAATTTAACACGCTCCTCTCTACGCCAACTTTTCAAATTTATCTCATATTGAAAAGCGATTAAACCGTTTTGTTTAATTTTTTTCTTATATGTTCAGAACAACCCAATTAAGTTTTTGTGCCAAGATAAAAAATAAGTTATTTTTCAATATAAATAAAGTGTGCAGTCAAAACAATGTTTTGCCGGGCCAGCTAGTTTTAATATAAGTAACATTTAAGCTAGCATAACCTTAATTAATAAAACTTAACTGTGTTTTACAATAATCGATTGATGTGTTCCTAATACAAAGGCAGGCCTTTAGTAAGATTCTGGGTTGACGAAGTCATATTACGGCTTAGAAAACCAACTGCGTTACAGCAATTTGAAACAAATTATACACTTTAAATTTATTCCTGACATAGGGCCAGATATAAACTTTAAAAATGCTGATTAGCTGGTTTTTCTAGTAAATGGCGCGAAAACAATTTTTTTTTTTGGTATTAAGTTGAAATTTGTATTTTCTTGTTTCAATTAGTAAATTTTTTTCTTTGCTAAACCTGCTGCATAGCTATTTGTTTATACAAACTAATTGCTGTAATTAATACAAATTAAAAAGCTTTTTAAAGATAAACTAACGTTTCTTTTATTTATTTCCTTCATTTTCAACTTCAAAGTTAATAATTAGAATTATCTAATGAATATTCAAAAATACAACATGTTAACATAACATACGAGTATATACACAAATTTAGTCAAATGTGAAGTCTATATGCAAATCAAAGTTACATACACTCACGCAGTCACTTACGAGACATACACAATCCTACAGTTCATACTCAAAATCTGAAATTTAAACACACAAAATGAAAAATATTATTTATTTGCCTATTTGTTTCAATGACAAATTGCTGATTTGCATTAGCAATTCAAATTGCTAAAGAAAATTAGCAAAATCTTTTTGATGATTTTCTTCTTGTTGTCACAATAGGCCACACACACACAAAATAAACAGAAAATAAAATTAAATGAATAAATAAATTCTTGAGGTGTGTATGAAAGACTTGTTTTTCTTTTTTAACTGATGAATGAATGAGTTTTTTTGTGTGAATGAGTTTTTATTTGCTTATTTGTACTCACAAGGAACCACGGAATAAATTAACACTATAATCATAGACAGATGATCTACCAGGTCCTGGTAGTATTAGTGCACAGTCAGACCCTAGTGGAGATGTGTTTATTGTTTCACCAAAATGATGAAATTGTGCATTTATTTTACTGGGTGATGCTACTAAGACTGTCGTTAATATAAATATTCTGAAAGAAGAAAAGCAAAATTTAAAATAAATTAATAAATTTTATTATTTATTTAGGCATACGTGGTTTTTATTTATTTAGCTATTAATTATTTAATGTCATATATATGGCATTCATGAGATGTCATATTTATTTTTTTTTTTTTCAAGTATTTTGATTGTCTTTAGGCAGCCATTGTAACATTACTGCCATTAAAGTTTTTTTTAAATACAAAATTTAAATTTGAAATGCTAGTATTAATTCACACATATTTAAGGCACTTGCATCCATTGGTTTAAATTAATTAAAATACAAGCGAAGCAAATATATTTTCATTATTTGTTAAAAGTTTTTTTGTTTATTTCAAGTAATCTGAACTGTGAGTACCTAAATATTTAGCTTAATCATTTGGCCCTAAAATACTTAGTTAAATGCTATTTGTCAATTATTTGAATGAATCAATTATTATTTCCTTACTTGCAATACTAATTTTTGTGTTCAAACTGAAAAGGGTCTCTTACAATTATTTTGCTTATACATTTTTCATTGCCCCTGCAAAACATCTTGCAAACTTTAAAACAAACAAAACAAAACAAGACAATCACTTCCAAAACCTCCTCTACTTAAAGTTGAATATTTCGAATCAAAAGTGAAAAGAAAGAAAGTTTACTTAACATTTGATATGAAGTGAAAGGTTTTGCTTTTGTTATTTGGTCAAATTTTAATTAAAATAAAAAGTGAATTAAATCTCATTGAAAGGTCCTTTCTAAATAAAATGATCAAATTTATTAAAAAGAAAAACAAAAATGTCATACTTTAATTTAAGAAATTTTAAACTAACAGAAAACTACATTATTTTTTAAAACATTATAAAAAAAAATACATGTTAACAAATTTTATTTATTAACGCCAAATTCACAAAAAAAATTTTTATTTAATTTCGGCTGCTCTATGGAATATTTATATCTTAGTAGGATTATTCTTAATCGAGTTATACATATAATGAATTTTAAAAGTAAGTATATAATATTATATTACACTGGTCAACAAAATTTTGTAACAAGAAAGGTACTTACCAATTTGGAATTACCTAAATACCCTCATTTTATCACCGTATTTATTTTGATTCCATCAGTTCTAGTTTTCGTGTTACAGCTACTACCCGTAAAATTTAAAATTAACCACTTTTGTTCCACTTTTGCATTCAGAGATTTTATTTATGTGAATAGTATAGTGTTTTTTCTATTTATTGAGTTAAGCGACTGTTAAATAATGTCAAGAAAGTGCAAAAATGATCCTGACAGGTTTTGTTATATTTGTGGTAACATTACTTTTAAAACTCAGCGAAGGAATTTGACACCATTAGTGACTAAGCTATATTAACAGTATTTTGGCTTTGCCGTCGGACAGCAAGACAAAGCGTGGGTTCCACACATCTGCTGTGTTACATGTGTGGGTCTTCTTACTGGATGGGCGAGGAGATCTCGATCTATGCCATTTGCAATCCCCGTAATTTGGACAGAACCAACGAATCACTCATCTGATTGTTATTTTTGTGTTACTGATACGAAAGGTATCACAATTAAAACAAAAAATAAAATAACATATCCTGACCTGCCATCTGCTAAAAGACCGATCCCTCATAGTGAGGAACTACCTGTACCAGAACCACTAGAAAGTTATGGACAGGAGTGGTGACGGCTTTTTATATTTGAAGGAAAAGTTTCCTAAATTGAGTGAGGAAAAAATTAAAGAGGGCATATTTGTTGGCCCACAAATCAGACAATTGATGAAAGACGACATATTTAAAGAAAAACTCAGTGATTTGGAAAAATCTGCTTGGGAATCTTTCATGAAAGTAACTTTCAATTTTCTAGGAAATCACCGATCAAATGACTATAAAACTATTGTCGCGGAGCTGCTATCTGCTTATAAGGCTTTGGGTTGCAATATGTCATTGAAAATACACTTCCTTCATTCACATTTAGACTTTTTTCCTGAAAATTTGGGCGCCGTCAGCGATGAACATGGTGAAAGATTCCACCAAGACATTTCTACCATGGAAAAACGATACCAAGGCAAGTGGAGTCCATGTATGCTGGCGGATTACTGTTAGACATTACAACGAGATGTACCTGAAGCAAAATACAGCAGAAAATCATAAAATTTTATTTAAATTAATACTGTAACATAATAAAATAACTTACTTTTGTTAACAAAATCTCAAATTTTCTAAATTTATATAACATCTAATTACAAAAAAACTATTCGTATTGGAAGCATTCTAATTTTATTTATATTATCCATATCCTTGTCCTAAACATAGCAAGACAAAAGTTTTCATGTTACACACAAAAAGTTTTTTTTTGTCGACCAGTGTTATTATTAAAACCATCCAAAAAATGTGAGATAGAAAAAGTTGAAAAACTAGCACAACTACAAACTCGTACTTAACTCGTACTTCCACTTCTAAACCAATGAAATTTACATTATCGTAATATTGAACAAAGAAAATTGTTTTTTTCTTAAAAAAAATTATCTCTAAGCAAAATACTAATTTAAGATGCCAATACGCAATAGAAATCAAGTCGATATTTTGAAAACAAAGCAAGTTATGACCTAAAATGTTATCAGTTCCAGTACTGTCTCTTTCGAGCCACTTTTTAATAGAACTGGTTAGCTTTTTGGTCATAACTTGCTAAGTTTTCAATATATCAATCTGATTTCTTTTGCGTTTGATAGATAAACGTATTGGCTTGATTTAAAAAAAAAATTTTTTTGCGGATAGTGCGAAAAAATATTTTTTATCAATTAAAAAAAAAAAAAAAGGAAAGGTAGTTCATGTTAATTTTTGGCGAAAAATATTTTTTTCGCACTATCTGCAAACAAAAAATTTCAAATTAAAGCCAATACGTTTGTCTATTCAACGCAATACAAATCGAGTCGATATCTTGAAAAGTAAGCAAATTATGGCCAAAAAGGTAAGCATTTCCAATCTAAATTGGACAAAGACTCCAATTTGCAAAAATTGCTAGTTGGGTTATAATGGAAATCAATTTTTGTCGCTTATAAAATTGTAAGTGACGATTGTTACATACAAAGCTGTATAAATGAGTCGTCTGTAAGCCATCAAAGAAGACACTTAATTTTTCAAATTGGTGAAGTGAATTGGTGCTTTAAGACCATATATATATATATAAACAGCTCAAATTATGAAGAAAAAAAAGAACTATGTAATTTGTAATTATAAATGAAAGTGCATAAACTAAAAATAAAATTGAACAAAAAAATGTAAAAGAAATAATTAATACTTACATAAGCATGACTGAATTTGCAAAAGAAATATAATATATGAAATTATACCTGCCTGCTTTACTTACCTGTATTTGTTGACCTATACTCACCCGCGAAGTTTGCTTTCTATTTAGTTTACTTACCTGTGCTTCATTGCCTATATGAAACCCTACAAGAAATCGTAAGTACCCTCAACCCGTAATATCATCTCTTAAAGAAACTAACTCCCTGTTTCTTTCTCTTCCTTTTTACCAAATAATCCATACTTAATTATAAAGGGTGTTTTTTATAGACGTATAGAACTTTAAGTTGGCATTACTGTTCAAGATGGCGACTGATTTAACAGCTGTCAAGTGATTTATTCTCAGTTTGGTTTGGTAATTCATCATGAATAGACTCACGCCTGAACAACGCTTGCAAATGGGCCCAAAACGAGATTGCCGTTGTTCCCGATTTTCATAAGCGAATTTTGTTTAGCGATGAAGCGCACTTCTGGTTGAATGGCTACGTCAACAAACAAATCTGCCGCATTTGGAGTGAAGCTAATCCTCAAGTGTATATCGAAACACCGTTACATCCGGAAAAACTGACTGTTTGGTGCGCTTTATGGGCTGGTGGAATCATTGGTCCGTACTTCTTCAAAAACGATGATGGCCAGAACGTTAAAGTCAATGGTGATCGGTATAGAGCCATGATTACTAACTTTTTCATTCCTGAATTGAACAACCATGATGTCCAGGAGCTGTGGTTCCAACAAGACGGTGCAACATGTCACACAGCTCGTGTCACAGTCGCGTTTGGACCTGTGAATTGGCCTCCAAGATCTTGTGATTTAACACCGCTAGACTACTTTCTGTGGGGCTATGTAAAGTCATTGGTCAATGCGGATAAGCCACACACGCTTGACCATTTAGAATACAACATTCGCCGTGTTATTGCCGAATAACGGCCACAAATGTTGGAAAAAGTCATCGAAAATTGGACGTCCAAATTGGACTACATCCAGCCGTTGCGGTCATATGCCAGAAATCGTATTTAAAGTGTAATGCCATAATATTATCTTTCGGATAAATAAAATTCATGTCAATCGAATAATCCATCGTTGTTTTATTGCAATTTAAAGTTCTATACGTCTATAAAAAACACAGTTTACTTGCTCCATACCCGCGAGCCAATTATAATTAAGATCTTCTTACAACTGGCATCATTCGCCGCCAAGCTGCAGGAAGATTTAAAAACGTTAGACTCTAACGTTTTCAACGACCTTATATTCGTAATTATTATTTTGAATTTTAGGCGTTAGTTTTTTAAATTTTTTCTAGCAAATTAAGCTTATTTTTTCTAGTTCCTGGCAATACTGGCTATCATCACTGTTAATATGAAAGAATTGACTTGTTGACAGCCAGTTGTGAAATGTATTCTATTCTCGTTATTCATTACCATTTATAGCCTTTACACATAAAAGTACTGTCTTGCAAGTACGCATTATCACCGAAAAAACATTCTACTGTCTTGCAAGTTAGACGAGTGTTTATACATGCATGGAAAACTTATTTTTCAAAATGTCGTCGAAGAGAGAAATTCATGCAAAAATTTTGGCATTTCATTTTGAGCTTATACGAGTATACGTACATTTGTATAAAAAAAGTTTGCATTAACAATACTTCTTAACTTTTTGATTATATTTGTCACATAAAGCGATATAATTTATGTTTTATATGCATTTAAAGAAAATAAATTACAATTACTTTTTATTTAGCAAAAAAAAAATATTATTTAAGTTATTCTTTTACCACAATCCAGACATTTTTGTAAAAAAATTTTTACTGGGTAACACTTTTTATCTCTTTGAAGTTCAACTTTCTGCAAGTGTCAAAAATTTACTTGCAAAGTCAGCTGCAAATTCAAAAATTGTGAGTGTGTTAGTGAAAAAGTGAAAGTGTATGGAGTTTTTCGCACTTGCACTTGCATGTGGAAACGAGAGGTAAACCTAAGGTAAAAAAGGGTTAAAAAGAGCATAATTGGTACAAAAAACACTGAATTACGAAAACAACTTTTCGTATGTGTCAAATAAAAAGGAGGATATTCAATGCAGATCGGTTCATACAATCACTCACACACGATATAGAGAAAAAAATGTACAGCTGCTTTACTTGCTTTACCGTGTTAATTCTGCCATGATTGGTACATGTCAGAAGTAAGTTGCTCAATAAAATGAAAAGCTTTGTTCTAGACTTTAATAGCCAGAAAAAAGAATTAAATAAATTTATAATATTATTATTATTTCTGTATTAGTTGAAAGTGAATAGTTTATAAAATAAAAAGGTAAATCGCTAAAAAGGGGGTTTTCTATAAAAAAATTTAAGTTATTTAAAAAACATGGTTGAGAATGGTATAGCGGCTTAGGGTATAACATTTGCACTCGTTTTAAAAGATAAAACGCACAGGAATAAGATAACCGGCCACCACTACTGAACTAGCAAAGTAGAAAGAACATACGTACCGTTGCTCGTGTGAGTAGTTAGCACAACTAGAATTTCCATTTCAATTATATGCCCTAACTATTCTAACTGTTACAATGTAGAAATTACATACGAAATGACAAACTTATATATAACCTTTTCACTTTATGTGAAGGGTATACAAATTTTAGAGGAGAAGCCAAAAAAGTTTATAATATGAAAAATAAATAAACATTTTGGAGTTTTGCATTCCTACAATAAAAATAACATTCTTAAACTGAAGCTGAAACTAAACAAAACTTAAGATTAGTCTTGGCTAGTACACGAACGAACTATTCACATTATACTATTCACTTATTTGATCTGAACGAACTAGTCCGTGTTTTGAATTCCTATAGTTCATTTCCTTGCTCTTTATTTTAAATGAAAGACCTATAAATGAACGAACGAACTAGACTTAAACGAAAACAATGACGAAAGAACGAAAGTTCTTTGACACAAATGGTACTTAAAACAAATAAACTTAAAAAGAGAAAATGTATTGTGCGTGCTGAAAAGCTTAATTTTAAGATTTTAAAATTAAAACTTAATTTTTTTTAGCCATAGTGACTAAAGTACTTTTTGAATTACATTATTAAAAAAGAAATCGAAAATTAAATTTAAAATTTTTTCGAATTTTGTTTTGTTGTTTTGCTTTCTATTTTCGTACAAAATTCCTTTCGACCCCTATTCGACATCATTTTACAAAATAAAGAACGTTCAGTGACAATCAAAAGTATAAGTGATAAAGATACAAAAGAACAAATGAACTAAATGAACGAACTATTCCTTTTTAAATTTTGAACTAAGAAGAACGCTCACTAAAATGAAATACGGAGCACAAGTCTACTTAAGATTTTGTTGTTAATTTTTCATATTTTCAAGTTTTTTGGCTTCTCTCTAAGTCTTTTTAAATGCAACTTAGGGCTTTAATGAAATCATATACGCTTCTTACTTACAATTGTGAATTTAAGAAAACAATGAAAACATTTTTTCATCTCGTTTATTTATATATTTAAGCAATTAATGAAACTTTTTTTGATCATTTTATTGTAACGAATGTGTGGGAAAATTTAATAAAAAGCAGTTCATTTCTTATAACTTTTTTTTTTCGATCACAGTTGAAATTAGCACAGCATGACTCAAAATTTACTCTAACATTTGCTGATTCAATTAAAACTGTATAATCTTGCATTTTATCACAAACTGTTGATAAATTGAACAAAAATGAAAAGTGTATACTTTGCGTAAAAATCAAAGTTCGTTTCTTGTTTTGTGTAAAATTTTGGCGCCCATTTTTCATACATGAACCTGTAATATTTCATTAGAAAATGTTACTAATATTTAATTTAGTACAATAAAAAATAAATAATTATTGCTGTTCCAGTTAATATTAACAGCAATATTTACTATAGTTATGAGTAGTAAAATAAATACGGATATTTAATAAAACTAAATGACTACTTACTCAATTTCAATTGTGGCACTACTAAAATAACCAAACAACCAACTAAACAACTAAACAACCACTCCTTTTATTTTTAAACGCCATTGAGTGACCATTTAAATACAAAATATACATGGTTTGTGTGAAGCAGTGACTACAATAGTTAGACATTTTGCAGGGTTTTTATTTGTTGTTATTCTTGTTGTATTTTTTTATTGCTTACACTAGTAGCAGTAATAAACAATAATGAACACACAACATTTAACTTTATTAAATTCTATTGACAAATCATTGTTGTTAAATTGCCACGCTGGCCTTTAATAGATTAAAATTTGAAAATATTTTTATGTTCGTATAGTCAGTCGCATAGAAAATCTAAAATCAAATCAAATAGTCTAACAGTGCTTTTTAGTTTGCAACAAATAAACGCACAACACTTGTTTTTGCTACCAAAAGCTCAATCCAAAATGTTATGGTTTTTTTTTAATTTTTCATTGTTTTTTTTTTACTTTTATTTCAAACACATGGTAAATATTTTCTGATTCTTTTTATTTTTACTTGGGTGCATTTTACTTGATTTTAAGATTTTGTATGTCAAATAGATTATTTAAATTGCTTTTAATAACAATAACCACTATTGGTGAATACCAATATCACAAAAAAAAATTAAACCACAAAACAAGGAAAATAGCACTCAAAGAGCAACATTTACCAGCAACAAAATACAGTGGAATTGTTGGCGAGACAAATAAGCAAACTTAAATCTAATTTAATTTAAATAGAACACAAATTTATTACTCTAAATTTTAATTTACAAGAAAAAAAAAACATTAACGAGTATTTTAAAAAAGAATGTGAAAAAGACATTAACTTCCAAAATTTAAAAAGAAACACATTTTTGTTAAATAGTGACCTCTTACAAATATGTCATTCAAAATTTTTTCCATAATCTATATGAATTTGCTATATGAATTTTGCATTTATGAAAAAATTTGAGGAAAAATTTTTAATTTAAACCACACACGATTGCAGAAATTTTTAACTTAATTTGAGTCAAGAGGAAATGTTTACGTATTTTAAATTTTTTTATAAATAATTCGCATTGGGCTTACTAAATACTAAAAGCTTTTTCGAGTCATATTATACATATTATTGTCGAACTATTTTAAAATTTTTTGAATTTTGTAAAAAATTTAATTGAAAACTTTCTAATAATCTGGAACAATTTTAAAATTCGATGTATAGTTGCACTCAAAATGCGTATAACGCATAGAAACGGATTTTTAGATAAACGAATTGAAGAATAAAATTGGTAAATTAATACAGATGGAACAAAAATTTAAAATACAAGATTAGCTCAGATTACAAAGGGTGCCCCAACAAGAAAAACAGAAAAAGGCTCACTTAGGTCCTTCGATGTGATCCCTTTGTGATAAATGTGTAAGAGGGAAGTAGAGAAGGGCAGAAATAGAGATCGAAATTTTATAGAAAGTAGGGAGATATCAAAAAAGATGAGTCCGTCAACTTAACTAATTGCTTTTGCTAATGAAGCTTCTCCAGAGCAGGGCAAAGATAGATTAGGTCTTCCACAGCTTTTACTTTATTCATCGTCTTCAAAACTTCTACAGTAGTTATTAGATGGCAAACATTTCTGCTAAAACTGCAGTGGCCTGTTACTACTGCCACCACATTTCTTAACTGAGTTTTCAAGACACCCAGTCCCTACTGTTATTACTATCCAACCCGGGTCAGATCATTCTCGCTATATTCCACGTCCGTTCGTCTTTCCATCTGGGCTGTGCCTTACCCCAAAAATATAATCTTGATCAGCTGTTTCTAACTGAGACAGGGATGCCGCAGGGCGTGTCGATACTCTGCTTTTTCATAATTCAACCTTCTCTTGCCAGGTTATATGCTCTACAATTCACACCGAATGTCTCACCATCAGCGTTGCCATTTTAGCTTTTTTTAGGCTTATTTAGACTTTTTTTCTCGCCTTAAAATTTATGATTTAGGCTTTAGATTTTTTTCATTTTCAAAATAGCTTTAATAGTCTTTTTTTTCTTTTTCGCAACTTTTTTTTGCGGATAGTAGGAAAAAAATTTTTTATAATTTTTTCAAAAAAAAAAAGCATGGATATTCAATTCTATGCCATCCGCAGCGAATTTGTGAATTTGGTTTAAGTCAAATACGCAAGATTTTTCTTTCGGATAACCTTAGGTTTAAGTGATGGCTCAACCGCTAATTGTTATTTTTTTTTTTTAATTTGTGGCAAAATAAGAATTGTAAACGTTACATTAGAAAGCTTGTTAGCAATAAAGTGACAAAAAGAAAACTTAATTATGATTAAGTTAGCCATGTAAATCATTTAATTTTTTTCGCAATATCCGCAAAAAAAATTTTGAATTTAAACCAATACGTTTATTTAAGGCAATAGATATCAAGTCGATATCTTGAAAACTAAGATTATAATTTTAATTAAATTAAATAAATATATATTTAATTGAACTTAGCTTGTTATCATACTGATTGAATTTTAAATAAAGTCCACTAACAAATTATTTAAGTTGGATAAGTTGTTTTCCTGTATTCTGTCCACTGTGCTAACGCATGTGCGTACTTTATTTAGTATAAATTTCAGCAAGCAATATTGCGTCAATTTATTTTATTCTTTGACTCTTTGTTGCATGTTTTATAAATGTGGCATTTTGTTCTGGGTACTTTAGATTTCAGTTTTATGAAAGGCCATGACAATAATTATTTATGACAGTTTTGTATGTTATTTAATGCGTATTACTCATAAATCTATGTATGAATATACATACATTCCTACTTTTTATTAACAGCATGAGCAAACATTATTCTTTGTGAACTTTGTTGTCGGATTTATGCAGGCAACATGGCTTAGCAAAAAATCTATAGACTCACTTTTACTAATTGCTAATACCGACTTGGGTGTTTTTGTATGCCTAAAGTTTTATTGCTTTGCCACACAAATATTTTTGATTATTTGCATTTTTTCTTTTTTTTTTAGTCTTTCCTAAATTATTTGGCCTCGTTTCATTAAAGTACTTAAATCAAGAAAATAAATATTTTTTTTTAATGTTTATAAATATTTATTTATTTTCTTACTACGTGAGTGGCACTAAGTAAATAAAAAATTATTAGTTGAAGTGTCATATTCACTCATTTCCCAGCGTTCGTTGTTTGACAAGAAAGTTTCTTTTTCTTTGAATGATAAAAACATATCTACTTAACAGCTTAAAAGAGGAAATGCATTTGTTAATAAATAGAAAGTTTTTAGATAATTTGAAAGACGAATTATTGAGTCGGGTCGTTGTTCCAAAAACGTGATTTACTAGCCTTGAATATGATTTCTTATCAGTGTAATTTTTTTAATAAATTTCGCTTCAGCCTTACTCAATAACTAGAAGTAAAAATAAAATTGTTTTCTTATATAAATAGAAAATCGGTACTTGCTTAAGTTTGAAAGCCACCTTTTGATTATGTAGCTAAGGGCAAAACAACTAAGATATTTACATAGTCAGTATCTCTTAATTTAAATTGTAATCAAATCTTAACTTCATCTCTGAATTTTATTATTTTTTTTAAAAAAATTCTATAATTTCAGTTTTTATATTATCCTAATCAAAATAAAATAATTTTGTCATCGTTCTAACATTAAAACTTATTTCTTTTTTTTAATTTCTATATAATAATTATTATTAAATATCGTTTAAAATTTCTTGTAGATTTATCTGTGTAATTAAAACTTTAGTAGAGGTATATGTGATTACCCCAACTTTTCTTTCATGCCATTAAACAACCACACTTAATTGTAATCATCACCTTGATCTACATTTTAAATCAAAACTAAAGTTTTATTATTTTAGTAACACCCAACACTTAAAAAGCTAAAATGTTTATTATAAAATAAATTGAACCGACAAACGTTTTTAATTATTATAATAATTTTAAACACTAAGGCAAGTGGCAAAAATAAGCCATAATTATTATTAAACATTTTATTATATTTTATTTATTATTAATTTATGGTGATTATTTTAAGCTTGTATATTTTAATGTTAATCAAAGCTGCAGACTTTAAGTCTCACATTAAGAAAATATAAAAAAAGTAAAAGTAAAGCATAAATAGCTAATACATTTTCTTATACTAGTTAATACAGGAATAAAAAATTGAGTTTAATTAGCTTAAAATAAAAAATATTTCCATTCGATATCGAAATTTTAAAATTGTTCTGTCACGAGAGATTTAATTTAACTTCAGGCGTTTAACTAAAAAAACAATTTCTATTTTACTCTCTTTCTATAAAATTACTGTATTTGTAGTTCTATTTTACACAAGGAATTTAAAAGACTCATTTTCAGACACACGTTTGTATATGACCGATTGCCTGGTTTGGCATGCGTGGCTACACACATTGCACTCATGTGTATACACACATTTCTCACATGTACAACTTAAAAATTGCAATAAAGAACAAACAAAAATTAAATTTAGATTGTAATTTTAATTTTTCTCTTCCATTTGTGGACCGATTAATTTACTTTTTGCACAGATATTCTGACTATAATTTTAGACGGAACTGCATACCACGTTTGTTTTTTCTTTTAATTAAAGTACATAAAAAAGCCACTCAGAAAAATGGGGAAAATAGAGGCAATCGCAGTTTTTGTCTCAAAGCTTCCACATTTATAGACTGATCTTGCTGAATTTCAATAGTGACCTGCAAACAGCAAAAAATGACAGATAAGTATGCTTATCTTCTAAGAACTTCAGAAAGTTCATTTAACGACTACACAGACAGACAGACGGACGAACAGATAAACATCGCAAAATCTACTCTGCTATTTATAAAGATATATATATTTATTTCATCGGGTGGCACATGTACGGTGTACAAATTATAAATGGGATCACAAACTTCTTAATTACAGTGAAGAGAATAAAAATTTTAATTGAAGTTACAATTTCTATAAGTTTCCCAGCAAATAAATAAAACGTACATACTTTTGGCTCGCCTTATGATCACAAACTTTTGCATTCGCTTCAAGCAATACCCAATAATAATTACCTACACTATTTACAACATTTTATTATATAATCTGACTGCCAATGAGAATGTTTGATATTATTAGACCAGCTGCATTTCTAATAAAGTTCAATTAGAATGGATCTACGCTTTTTAGTTTAAAATTTTTATAATAAAATCTTAAAATTTTTGAAATTTATGGCCACAATCACATAAAAAAGAAAGTTTTTATTAAGAACTTATTTTTGTCCAAAAGAATTTATTGTTTTCAAGTCATTTCTAAAAGCATATCTACTTTAGTACTACCATAATTATAGCCCATTACTAAAAGAGATGGAATTTGAATTATATTCTTATCACCATGAGCCCTGGCTCCAATTCCAACTAAACAAAACAGCTTAAGACTTTTGAGGGATCTCGTAAGTGTTGTTTCATACATTTTACCTAGTTTTTTGCAGACCCTATTCCATTTTTTAGGTAGAGAATTCTGCTTTTTTTCCACCACTGCATAAATAAACAGAATATGTTCCGTTATTTTGTATCTCTGTACCACAATAATTGTTTGCACATAGTAACTGAATGCATAATATTATGTTACCAATTTAGTGTAGGTTTAACCTCTGCTGCAATACGTTTAAATTAAATGAGCCTCCTTCACTACTGCATGCACGCAATTCTATAGACTTTGTGTTCCTTCAGCGGATAGAAAAGCAAGAATTAAGTTCTTGCACACCAAAAAAAACAAATAATTCTGGGCTTATAAAATTGCCTCCATATAATTTTTAGCCAAAAAGTCCGACATATCATTTCCCACATTTTCTTTTTACATTAAGCGAGAATTTGAAGGCATTGCCTAATCAACCTCAAATCATAAGGAGTAGTTCGCTAATACATACTATTAAAACTGCTTGACTATATACGGGAATGTATTTATATTCCAGGCAGCTTTGCCTGAAAAATGTTAATTATTTTTTCCCTTACAACTCCTACACCCAGAGAAAAAATATCAAAATGACGACAAGCGTTTTTAATAGTGTATAAACAACGTTTGTGCTGGTTTTAACAACAAATGGTGTCGAAATGATAATACACTGTTGTCGAAATCGACGAAGTCTGGTGTCAAAATGACATTTTTTGGTGTTGAAATTATACCATACGGTTGTTGAAATGACAACATGTGTCATCAGTTTGACAACATTTGTTAATAGGTTGGAAATTTGACAAAATTTTGTTATCAATTCGACAATGTTCGTTAACAACTTGACAATGTGAGTTGTAAAAAAACTGACAACCAACCGTTATTGATTTGTACGCGCTTGTAAAAAATGTATAACATTCGTTGGCACTCAAATATGGTAGATAACGGGATGGTGTCAAAATGACCACATACGTTGTTGATATTTCAATGCGATTTTTGGTTCAGTGTATACATTTTTTTAATCAGGTTTGTTAAATTTTTTTTTAATTGAATAAAATTGGGATTATATTGTTAATCCCTGAAAAATTCTTTTTGTATGCTTAGCATTGTAGTAATTGGTATTTATAATAACTTTGTTGGATCATCCTTTCAAACAATTTGTTCCCCATTCAAGGTGTCAATAATAATTTACATTATCCTGTAATGGCTTTTAAATATTTTATTGGCATTGAATACCGTGTCACCTATATCCTTTACTGTCGATTTTAGTAACAAGATTACCGATTGTCAATTAGATTATCAAACACAGTTAATAGCTGTCTTTTGCCTTAGCTTCAGATCTAACATGGCAGTGGTTCAAAGTCAAATGTATACAATACCAGCCTAAAAACATCATTGTGAACGCCTTCTAATTTATCCAGTTTATATGTGAACTAATAGTCTAATCAAACATTGTTTTTACATAACCTGTGTTAACAGGTTTTTTTAACAAATAAATTACACTCACTTAATTGTCAGTTGCAATGTGTCACTAGGTTGCGACTGGCTCATGTTGATGGTACATAAATTTCTTTTTTTTTAATTTTTGCAAATAAGTATTAAACTATTCACATCAAACTTGATTTAAATATTTTTCATCATATTTTTTCATTAAATGCGGAATTTTTTAACAAGTTCCATAAATAAATAAAAAAAAAATTATCATGCGTTAGCAAAACACTTTTAAATTATTCATTTTCATACTCATGGTGATGGGTTTCGGCATAACCAAATTTAATCCTCTTACTTTGGCTCATTACACAAGCATGACAAGCATGTTTATATCAATTTTTATATGCTTTCAATTTTTTCTTTCTGTGTTTATGTAACAATAATTGTAATTAAGTTGTGTATTTGAAAAGTAACTGCTAACCACTTTTAAAATTTGCAAAGTTTTTAAAGATTGAAAAAATGTTTTTTAAAGTATGAAAACCAGCACTTTTCTGTTTTCACTTCTTTTATCGAGATGTAAATATTATTATTAATTTTTTTTTTTTTGCAAAAAGTGGCGATAGATAAATGATGTTGATCATATAATTATTAGTTTACGGAAAGTGCTTACTCCACCCATGCAGTGTCTGTAACTATTTTTAATTTTTCTGTTTGCAAATAAAATTATTGTAACATGAATAATATTATAATTAAAATGTTAATTTTCAGTAAATTATCAGTTTAATAGAAAGTTGAAAATAACGTGTAAAAAAAATGTAGTAACAAAAAAAATAAGGCCAAAATCATTTACTGTCATCAATTTAACATTATCTAACAAAACCAGTAAACTAAATAATTATTTCTACTTTTATTAAAAAAAAATTTTAAAGGGAGTAAATTTGTTTATTAAAATTTTACTAAAAATCTTAGGTCATGAATATTAATCACGTGGGTATGTTAAGAGTATCTCAGTATGAGTACACTTTTTAATTTTAAAGTAAAAGCGTGTATTTTTTGATAGAGTTGTAAATTTTTTATTGGTTTTTAAAGAAGACGTGTTAAGATTTAGTATTTACTAAAATATCCGTGTTGGCGAAGTGAATGCAAAATTCTTCAGAAAAAGCCATCTCCGGTGAAGTGCATTTAAATCTGAATGGCCTTGTGAATAATAAAAATTGTTTAATTTGTCGCAATTTTTGCTTATTGCAGATTTTAGTCAGGCTTTACTTTTTTGAAGATGAGGCGAAAATTTTAGCAACTGTGAACGGCATTCGTTACAAGAACAAGATAATAGTTTTTGTGGCCTCAACTGGAGAAAATAGTGGTGCGATTCAGTAACTGTTATTACGAACATTCGTATCGAAGAAACAAGTAAAGGGTGTCCGAAAGAGAACGCAAGATTTAAATTTGGCGCCATTCGAAGTGTCATTGTTTGACATTTGAAGAATTGTTATTGTTTGCTAGTAAAAGGTACGAGGTTGGTAAAAAATGACCATGGACAGCGAAGGGAGTTCGTTAATTGGGTATTGGAGAGACAACATGAAAATGCTAATTTTGCCGATAAAATCATCTTCAGTGACGAGGCCCATTTCTATCTTGATGGCTTCGTCAATAAAAAGAATTTTCGCATTTGGGGTGAGGAAAATCCTCGAGTGATTCACGAGAAGCAAATGCATCCTCAACATGTCACTGTGTGGTGTGGTTTTTGGGCTGGAGGAATTATTGGATCTTTTTTTTATGAAAATGAGGCAGGTCAAGCGCAAACAATCAATGGTGTTCGGTATCGTGAAGTGATAACCAGTTTTTTCTTGCCTAGAATTGAAGAAATTAATGTGGAGGGCTTGTGGTTTCAACAAGACGGTGCCACATGTCATACAGCCAGAGAAACAATTCAATTGCTGCATCAGTCATTTATTTAAAATTTAAATCTTGCGTTCTTGTTGGGACACCCTTTATAACGATATTTTATTGAATTCGGTATTCAGTAACTTTTAGACAAAAGTATTCGAAGCTTGCGACGAAGTTAACAGCACATAAATTATCATCGCAAAATAACGATTTCTATCACACCGAATAAAAAATTGGATAAAATATCGTTACACTTGTTTTTTTGATACGAATGTTTGTAATAAACGTTACTGAATCGCACTACTGGGGGACATGTGGTTTTAGCAAGAAGTTGCCACCTGCCATACAGCACGTGAAATAATCGATTTATTACAGCATGAAATGAAAAATTACACTCTTACGAGGTTACCCTATATATTTTCATATTAAATTTTATTATTCATTTTTGCTTGCAGTTATATTTTGCAGCTGAATTTGAGATAGAAAATAATCGATAAGTTTTTTTTTGCGATTCCTTGAAGGTGTTTTGCAATTGAGTTTGAAGCTTAAGTCTTTTGTTTAGTAGTGATTACAAAAAAAAAAGAAAAAGGAATGGCAAACATTTTTAGGTGGGGATTAAAAATTTTTTCAAGGTGCATACTATGAAATGAAGTGTTCAAAGCACTTTTGTTTGAATTGAAATTAGTAACACATAATTCGCCTAAGGAATTTTACTTTTTTATATTAAAATCATTACGATTGAGGCATAATTTTGATAACTTGGTTTTGTATTGTAAAGTGCTATTGTTAAATTTATTATAAATTTTTAGGTAATTTTACGATTTTTTTTTTTTATTATTGAACATTGTATTATAATTCTTTTTTAATTTATATTTTGTATCGATTTCTTACAAGAGAGTAACACAAAAGCCTTAACTTTATTTCAAGGTTTTTTAAATTTGATAGATTTTTTAACAAACACTTTTTAATTAATTACGTAACCGACAATCGAACATTTAACTCCAAAAATGATAGTTTGTCTATGATATTAATTAAGAGAGGCACATGATTATAAAAGCTGCAGAAATTTTGCTTAAATATAATAACAGCAACAATAACAATAAGAAATTGGAAAAAGATAGAAGTTTAACTTGCAACTTTAAAGAAAAAAAATTTTTTTATTAATAAACAAAAACTTGTTCAATCACTTGAAATTCTTATCATGTGATTTCAGAAATAAAAAAAAAATAAACATATTGATATTGAATGTTACCACAAACAACAATTCAAAAGAAATTTTTTTTTGTTTTGTTTAAAGAAGTGTTGTTTTAAAAATTGTCAAATGACGTGTTTAATTAATCAAAAACGTAAAAAAAAGAATTAAAAAAAAAACATATTGACTGAACAAATCAAACAGTAAACGCACTTTTAGAGTTAAAAGTACAGAAGAGAAAAAAGCAACAGGTGCCGTTTTCGAAATTCGCAAAACTTGAAGTTCTTTGAAGGAAAAACATGTTTTATTACGAATATAAAATAAAATTAAAACACAAACAACATTCTTGCATATATGCATGTTTTTATTTTATTTTTGATACTGTATGCCTTATTTAATAGAAGTAAGTTTCAATTTTATTTTTATTTTGTTTGTTTTATATACAAAAAAAATTTATCTAATTTTAAAGTTTTTTAAAAGCAAGTACAACTTTTTATGCGTATTTGTTGCTGCTGTTGTTTAAATAATTGATAAGTTAACCTCCTTGACTTGTTTTAAAGTTAAACATTTTAAAATTTGGAGTTAAATAAAAGTTTAACTAAATTTAAGCTCAAATAATTTTTTTGCATTAAATTATTAATTTATTATTTTAATAAAGATTTAAGTATGTGTGTGGTATATAATTTTAAAAGGCTTGTAGTTGTAGAAATAAATGTTTAACAATATTAAAAAAAGGAAAGTTTTCTATTACTCGTATTTATCACTAATACTAATACCAAGCACTGTGTTGGAATGATGGTTGAGGTAATTATATTTTGTTTTATTTTTTTTTTAGCAATTTCTTGGCAATATTTATTCAACTGCAGGTGACGTGACTTATATAGATGAGGACCGAAAACATACTACAGCTTATTATTAAATCTAATCGAGAGTTAAAACTGTGGAAGATGGACCAAATAGCTGGTTTTTACTTTAACTTTACAATTGATTTTGGAATTTCTAAATCTCTGTGGATATTCTCATTTCTTATTTACCAGGGGGCGCAGACTATTGTTCGTAAAATACTCGACTGTTTTCTTTATAACTTTTGGATAATAGATGCACATGCAGTTCCCCAAAGCTGAATGCCATATGTCCAGATTGGTTTAATAATGGCTTTATATAACAAAACTTTATATTCCAAGGATAGAGATGAAAATGGACCTATTAGCCACATTAGTCGAGCTGTTTTTAGTTTCATAGCTGAGATGTGGCGTGACCATGTTAGGCGTCTGTCTAGATGGATTCCTAGATATTTAGTTTGGGTTTCCACCGGAACAATGACGTTATTTATTTTTATTGGCGTACAATTAGCCTTTCTTAGTGTGAAAGTCACATGGGCACATTTTGATGGATTTACTTTGATTTTCCATTTATTTAGCCAACCTTCCAGCTGGTTTATATGAGCTTGTAAGTGCTCAGATGCAGTTCCTGGATCTTTGTTCACACTTAAAAATGCCGTGTCATCTGCGAACGTTGACGTGATAGTATGTCGATTTGTAGGCATACAATTGAATTTGAGCGACAATTTAAGAACAGCTCATCTGACATTAAACTCAAAGGTATTTCTTAACAACATCTCATTTTACATCATAATATATATTTTTCTATTCCTCTCTTAATAAAATAAAAGGACATATTTATTTAAAAATATTTTTATTTGTTTTCTTTTATTGAAAAAAAGCTACGTATTCCGAAATTAAATTTTGGTTATAAAATTTATGAAACACCATTAAAATTTTCGAGCTCAACATTTTAACACTTTTTAGGTACTGCAATTTTTTTCAACAAATAAAGGATTAAGTCTAACCGAAAGCTATTGTCAACTGTTGTAACTCAGCAGCATGCACACGCAAAGAAAAATAACACTGGTCAACAAAATTTTGTAACAAGAAAGGTACTTACCAATTTGGAATTACCTAAATACCCTCATTTTATCACCGTATTTATTTTGATTCCATCAGTTCTAGTTTTCGTGTTACAGCTACTACCCGTAAAATTTAAAATTAACCATTTTTGTTCCACTTTTGCATTTAGAGATTTTATTTATGTGAATAGTATAGTGTTTTTTTCTAAGTTAAGCGACTGTTAAATAATGTCAAGAAAGTGCAAAAATGATCCTGACAGGTTTTGTTATATATGTGGTAACATTACTTTTAAAACTCAGCGAAGGAATTTGACACCATTAGTGACTAAACTATATGAACAGTATTTGGGCTTTGCCGTCGGACAGCAAGACAAAGCGTGGGTTCCACACATCTGCTGTGTTACATGTGTGGGTCTTCTTACTGGATGGGCGAGGAGATCTCGATCTATGCCATTTGCAATCCCCGTAATTTGGACAGCACCAACGAATCACTCATCTGATTGTTATTTTTGTGTTACTGATACGAAAGGTATCACAATTAAAACAAAAAATAAAATAACATATCCTGACCTGCCATCTGCTAAAAGACCGATCCCTCATAGTGAGGAACTACCTGTACCAGAATCAACAGAAAGTTATGGACAGGAGTGGTGACGGCTTTTTATATTTGAAGGAAAAGTTTCCTAAATTGAGTGAGGAAAAAATTAAAGAGGGCATATTTGTTGGCCCACAAATCAGACAATTGATGAAAGACGACATATTTAAAGAAAAACTCAGTGATTTGGAAAAATCTGCTTGGGAATCTTTCATGAAATTAACTTTCAATTTTCTTGGAAATGCTTATAAGGCTTTGGGTTGTAATATGTCATAGAAAATACACTTCCTTCATTCACATTTAGACTTTTTTAATGAAAATTTGGGCGCCGTCAGCGATGAACATGGTGAAAGATTCCACCAAGACATTTCTACCATGGAAAAACGATACCAGGGCAAGTGGAGTCCACGTATGCTAGCGGATTACTGTTGGACATTACAACGAGATGTACCTGAAGCAAAATACAGCAGAAAATCATAAAATTTTATTTAAATTAATACTGTAACATAATAAAATAACTTACTTTTGTTAACAAAATCTCAAATTTTCTAAATTTATATAACATCTAATTACAAAAAAACTATTCGTATAGGAAGCATTATTTATATTATCCATATCCTTGTCCTAAACATAGCAAGACAAAAGTTTTCATGTTACACACAAAAAGTTTTTTTTTGTCGACCAGTGTAATTGTTGAAAATGGTCAACGCAAAAATCCAGTTATTAATTTTAAGCATCTTAACATTCTTATGATCACGATAAATACGTTTCTAATTATTTTTAACCATACATTTACATAGATCAACCATATTATTGTCATATTAGTTTTGATAAAATTTTAACTGAACCCATTAATACGTTTATAGTAATTATGGTTGAAAGAAGACTGTTTTTTATTTGGCTCTTCCGAACCATATACCTAAATAAAGTGAATATAAAACAAAAACTTAATCATTCAAGCTTAACTTGTTGAGTGGTGAGTTAATGTTTCTTAACTAAATAATCCAAAGTTCAAATCTTGGTAGAGTCAAATAAATTTTAAAAAAAATTCAAACCCGCTGTATAAAGTAATAAATAAATATAACTTAATAGAAATAAAAAAAGTTTGATTAATACAAAAAAATTTATATATATAAAAAATGTATGTATGTATTTAAAAAACAAAAAAAAAATATTTTTCATAAAAAATTTAAAAAATTTTTTTTAGCCCTGACCGGGGGATAAACCTCACCATCTGTAGTTGAGAGGTATTTTAAATATGTTTGGTTTAATGCAATCATAAATCTAAACATTCTATATTTGCACCAGAACATGGTTGCCCTTTGGAACAATCTGTGCTTATTGTAACAAGTAAGTATTTCAAAGTGTCATGCTCTAATATTCCTTTACTAATATTAAATTTTCTTTAAAAATACGTTTAAAAATATTTTTTTTACTTTTTCTAAAAAGTTCAATGAATATCGTATTCCCTGTATTATAAGATAAAACATTTAATAACCTAAAATACCTTGGCAAACATTATTTTTACTGCAAATAAATCAATTTTGACCTTTTACTTTTCCAGCTGAAAACAATATTATTTTAAATAATTTATAAATTTTTTTAATATTTAACAAAATATTAATTCCAGAAATTGTGTTGGCTTTTAAATTTATTCTTTTACTCATGATTTTCTCATGAATTATTTATTCAGCACAATTGGTACTGAAGAGGATAGCATATCTATATGGACCATTTCATCAGACGCAACTCTGAATCCTCAGTAGATTACTCCCAACGTTTCTTGCAAACATTAGAACCTTTATATTGTACAAATTATTGACTAAATAAGAATTTTTTGTCAATAGTTAAAAAAAGTTTCAAATGTTCAAGCAAAAAACTCAGTAAGCTTTGAACTGAATAAATAAAGTTCCCAGCCAACATTTGAATATTAAACAAAAATATCTTATTTTTATTTTTCTCTTCTCTTTTGAATTCAAATGCAAATTAAAATGTAATTAATACAGTGTAAAGGTTCTAATCTTTGACGAGAAATGTTGGGAGTAGTCTACTGAGGATTCAGAGTACCGTCTGATGAAATGATTTACCAATTGTACATGTGTTTGCAAGCATCGTAGTGAGTACCTCTTATGATATAACCTAATGCAGATCTATTAAAGAATGTATTGCAGGTCAAGCTTAATGTCTTCTTTTTAAATTTAGAGAAATATTTTTTGTAACAAATGTTTCTTTGGATGTGAGAATAAGTTTTCAAAGAAATCTATTTAAAAAAATTTTCACTATTAAAAATTTAATTTTAATCCTTTATCTGGAAATTATGCGTAACAGTAGGCGTGTCCTATAGAAAATTATATAGCGATCTTTCTTGAATCACACAAAGTAGACTTAAAATTTTTTTAGAGAAATACAATGAAAACCAAAAATGTATGTACGAAACTGTATTAAGTTTAGCGTAAAAAATGAAATTAAATGTGCAAGGACATTTGAAATGTTGACTGTGGCATTTGGCGAGTCTACTATGAACAGAACACAAGTTTAATTGTGGTATAAACGGTTTAAGGAAGGCCGAGAAGATGTCAATGACGATGCTCGTCCTGGTCACCCGAGCACGTCCACAACCAATGAAAACATTGAAGCAGTGAAGAGAGGTTGCTGATGATGTTGGCGTATCGTTCGGCTCATGCCAAGCAATTTTTACGGATATTTTAGGCATGAAACGTGCGGCAGCGAAGATTGTTCTAAAATTGCTGAATTTTGATCAAAAAAATCGTTGCTTGTTCGTAATTTGTTGGCCAAAAACAACACCGTAATCATGCCTCAGCCACAGTATTCACCAGATTTGGCCCCCTGAGACTTTTTCAGTTTAATAAACTTAAAAATCTTTTAAAGATTAATTTTATGACCATCCTCGTAAAGATTTCATTGCTTTGGCAAATTTCTGCAAAACACATAATGAGTAAAGTAACATAAATAAAATATCTAGTTGAAAAACAGCTGGAATTGCATCAAGTCATGCATATGTATGACTATCTTTGTACCACTACTAGCACCATGTACTAGCAAAAACGTATACTACCACATTCCACATATATTTAATTCTCTTTGAAATAAACAATGCAAACATCGTCTTTAAAAGCTCAAAGACTTAAATGCATTCATAACATCAATATTCTTTTTTATTATTTAAGTACAACTAACTATCCATCCATCTATCTATTGATTCATTCAGTTAGTCAGTCATGGATTTATCCATTATCGTCTATAAAGTTTTTTACAATTTTCGAGTTAATGTGTAAAACTGTTTTCTTTCCCAGATGCTGTTCTGTTGGTGTTTTACTGCTTGTGCGTCTTAGTTTTTGTTTTTGCTGGTTTTCTGTTGCATATTACGGTTTTAAATTTCCTTTCACTTCCATTTTATTTATCCGTGTGTAAATATGTTTGTATAGTAGACAGCAGCAGTATATTTTTTTGTGCGACTGGCTTTATACACTACCACCTCTTTAGACTGAAATTACAATAATATTGGAGAATTCCAGTTTTACTGAATGATTGTGGGCAAATGAAAAGAAAACAGCAAATGGTGTTAGAAATAAATTAAAACTGAAAGTGAATCTTAAATTGTGTAACAGACAGGCGGATATAAAATCCTTTTACTGCTCTTCTTAATGCACGTACAGTTGGCCTAATTATAGGCATAATTATGAGTGTCGTTGTCGTGACAAAGGTAAGGATAGGTCTCAAAAGCGGCTGTATGTTTTGTAGATCATCCAAACTGCAACCACAACAACGAGACTCATAAAAATGTTTTATATTCTAAATAAAAAATGTTTTAACAAATTCGGAGAAAAGTTTAGAGTCCTTCAAAAAACACTGATTTTAAATTTTTAGCTTAAAAATATACGCAAAATTTCATTTATTTATTTTGTAGTACGGAATCTTAGCACTTCTTGGCGATTTATTAAATAATGCGAATATCTTTTCCACACGCAAAGAAAAAAGATGGATGAATATGGTCACCTCAAACATAGCGTGTTCTTCACAAAAATATTATTATTAATTTGAAGCATCTAAACATTATTCTGGTCACTATAAACATGTTTCTAGTTATTTTTAACCACATTATGTTTAGTGTCTTAGATCAACCATATAATTATCATATTATGTTTAATAAAATTTTACTTGAAACCATAAATATGTTCATAGCAAACATAATAATGATAAAAATATGGTTGAATGTAAATTATTTTCTATTTTGTCTCTTTCGCAACCATATAAATAAAGTGACTATAAAACAAAAACTTAATCGTTCAAACTTAACTGAGCTTTGTGGCTGAAGTGGTTGAGTAGCGAGTTAATGCTTCTTAACTAAGTGTTCGCAAGTTCGAGCCCTGGTAGAGTCAACTAAAATTTAAAAAAATAAATTCAAACCCGCTGTGTTATGTAATAAATAAATACAAATTGATAGAAAAGAAAAATCAATGGAATAAAAAAAACTTTATTTATACAAAAAATTGAAATTAAATTTTTTTTTAAATTCATATTAAAATATGTATGTATTAAAGAAAATTTAAAAAAAAATTTCTTGCCTTGACCGGGGGTTGAACCGCAACATCTGCAGTTGAAAGCTATTTTTAATATCTTTGACTTAAAAATATATATGGTTGGGTGCAATCATAAATCTAACCATACTATGTTTCCACCAGAATATGGTTGCCTCAACCATATTTTTTCTTTGCGTGCAAGAGTTAATTGACGTCCAATAACTCATTTAAATACTTCTAGTACAGAATAAAGTTTTCTCTTTTAAAATTATATTCCGACGGCATGTGTGTTTCAATTGCATTCAATAAAAGCTTGAAAATATGTAACCCAGCTTAATACTGGAGACAACAAAGATTTGCAATATCTATATTACACATAATTACAAAATGCGCATATTTAAAACGTGAACTAATTATTCGTTTCCCATTCTAAAACAAACAAAAAAAAAACATTACGAAATATTTTTTTAAATATTTGAAGAAAAGATGACTGGCGTTTAAATCTTAACTACAAGAAGCGAAAGGAACTCTTGTTAACTACAATTAACTGAGTAAAATATTTTACAGTTTATACCAAAGATGGAAAACAGCATTATCTAAAATAAACTCTAATAATTGTAAGTTGTAGAAAATATAAAGAATAACATTTTAATAATGCTGTTGAACCGCTTCGTTATTATTCATAAGAAATTGCATTTATGTATGTAAATATAGCAATTTAGTATTTAAGTTAATGCGTAGAATTTAAGAGTGCAAGTTATAAAGTGCGAGTTATAAAGTAAAATTTGTAGTATTTCCATCTGTATTAGTGTATAAGTTTAATGTTAGCTTTAAGTGTTCTAGAATTAGCTAGAGTAAGAATATTCGTTTACCTTTTGGTTCTTTAACTTGATATACCTAGAAACATGCAGTAATATCTAGCTGTTTGTAGAAGGTTCTAGACTAAGGTGCGAAATGAGCATTACAGTTAGATAAATCTAGAGGGCTCTAGAAATAAGTGAAACGGTATATAAAGCAATGCTGAGATTGCCACGAGTCGAGTTCTAGTTGAGACATTAAATTGTAAACAGAGTGTGTCATAAACAATAAAGTGTCGTTGTGACGGATAAATATAAATGAAGTATGTCTCTACAATAAGTTTTGAGAAAAGTGAACTTCTTGTGTTTTTATTTCACAATACGAATCTTAACAAGCTAAACGTTTTTATAGTAGTGTAAAAACGTGACAGTATTGTTCGTTACAAATTAAAGGAAGTTAAATACCGATATGAGAATAGCAGGCGCGTCCATTATATCAAAATTTAAGTGTTAAAGTACAAAATAAAGGGTAACCCCCTTATCCAAAAAATTAACGTAGACTTTAATGCCAACGTTAACGAAATTTTTCATATAATTTTTTAAAAAATTTTACTTTAAACTCTACATACGTTAATTTTTTTTGGATAAGAGCATAAAAGTGTAATTTTTACATTTAGCGTCTACTTTTTTTTAGCAAGTGGCAACTATTAAATTTAACAGCTATCACATATACATATATGTTGATTCCGATACCGAGCAATCGAAATGATGAAGCGAGGTGAAGTCAATCTCAATTTTTCGAAAAAAAATTTCCTTCTCTGATGAAGTGTATTTCCATCAGAAAGGCTTCATGATAGCGGAGTTCTTGCAATTTCAGCTGAACGAAATGGATCTGCATTACATGTGCTTTGAGCACAACGGCGGCAGCTGCTACATAGGGAGTGAAACAGTCGATTTACTGCAGCATGAAATAAAAAAATTCACTCTTATTGAGAAATCCTCTATAAAGGAACTTACAAGAGATATGTAAGCTAGCGATGGATGTTTTCTTAAAACAACACACATCTGTTGTTAGTGTTGATTTTGATTAGATTTTCTGAAAATTTAAGGACAACGTTCAGCGTAATAGCCCTTATACTTCCCTTCATGCCTTTCGTAACTGCTTCAGCAACCTGAAATGTCCTGTTACTAAATTTAAAAATTTTATTTAAAAACAAAAAGAAATAGTTTGTCTGTAGTTCTTAAGAAGTACACTGAGTCCCAAGTTTCCCATCTCCGTTATATCTATGTAGGCATATTAGCTACCAAAACTATATAATACAATTTAATTATTCATGGATTATGTTATAAGATTTTTTTTCTTAATTTTTTCAATTGCATTTTATAACAAAAAATTTTACAGCTTTTTGCTCTAGTTGATTTAGTAGAAATTAAAGGCTAAATATGTATATTATGTGCTAAAAAATCAGTTACTTTTATTATTTTTTGCTATCAAATAGTTAATACTCTATACTAATTTTCTCATACAGTTTCCCAAACACAAATTTGTTTAAGCCGTGTTTGTGTATAAAAAAGGCATGCAGTGCCACAGCTAGTTAGTACATACTCGTACAGACTGGGAAATAATGTTTACAATTATAATTAACGGAATTTTTATTATATTTTTGACTGCAATATTTGATTAACTGACATTTTCATTATTTATTTAGACTCCAAAGCTCTATAAGAAAAAGTACATGCAAGTGAAGCAGCCAATTTGAATACAATTAAATTATTAAATAATTTTTTATTTACACAAACTATAGTGAGAAAGATTAAATTTTAAATGAAATTGCATTCCAGCAAACAGCATCTCACACTACAACTAAATAAATAGAAGAAACCTTGTGTAACTTAGCACGTCTCTAGACTATGCTCCTAATTTTTCCTTTAATAGTATTCAGAGATACTGCTCTCAATACTAAAGACATGCACGAGTGTACCAAAACAAATATAACAAATAAGTATTTCTTACTGGTGGTATAAGAGAGAGAATAAATATAACAAATATGGTATGGTTAGCTCATACAAATACTAAAATCTATTTATTTCGTTGTCTCAAATACCTGTTATTCTACAAATATTTCCAAATAAGTTGTTGTATAAACAGATATGAAAAAAAATTATTCTGTAACAATATGGGAGAAGTTCTTATAACGAAAAGTGTGAAACAAAAAAATTTGACCGTTTCTCGATTTGTAAGTGAAAAGTAGTTGAATGTGAGAAAATTCAAAGTTGTCTTTATTAACATTTTCTAATAATTCAATAGAAAGTGACATTTGTATTTGTAAGAAATTTTGTTAGTAGAAAATGTGACTAAAAATATTAAAAATGGTGCGGTGCCATCACCTTTATAAATTCATTATGCCTCACAAAAAAAAATAATTTTTAGCTACAGAAAATCATTGAAATACATTTATTTTATTTAATATATTAATTTAAACGATTTAAATTAAGTAACTTTAATTTTGTCATTACTTTTTATATTGATAGATCTAATGAGACGTTTTACAGAAAAACGTGTTACAGAAAAACTTTGATATAAAATACATACACTGGGTTCTCACAAAGAAATATTACAGAAACACTTTTGTATTCATAATAAGTGATATTTTGTTTCAATTATCATCGTTTTTTGAACAATTCTACTGTTTTTTTGATGGGAGAATTATAGAAACCAGCACAGCAACAGATAAAAATACTGACTTTCATTTTATATTTTTGATTTTCAATATTTTTGTTTTTTCTGTTGGTCATTCCATTTCTTTTTGGAAAATAAAATAAGCCAAAAACTAAATCAATTTAAAAAGCTTTTGGTCAATTTCTTTTTTATCACATATATATTTTTTTCCAAACCAATCAAAGTTCGTAATTTTTGTGGCCCAAAACGATTGGAATCTGTAGAAGGATTATTCATTAAATTTTAAATTGTTAAAGAGAATATGATAAGTAAAACAAAAAAAAGAGAAGAGAAAATATAAATTAAATAAACGTGCTTCATTTTAAATTTTGCATAGCAATTGGAACACACTGTGCTAATAATTATGAATCTCAATATGCACCCCGAATAAACTTTCACGAGCTTAATTACAATGCAGGTCAAAAAGAAAAGCAACAAAAACTCGTATAGTTTAAATGTTAAAGACCAATACCATCAATCAATTATTTTTTATTAAGCGAATGATTTCAATTGTTATGTTTTATAACTTATATAATAAGTTTTGTGTTATTATTAAAAAAATAAAAAAAAAATAAAATTAGCAAACAATAAAGATGTGAAGATGTTTTTAATTTTTTTTTTTGTGTGTAAAATATAAATAAGCCAAACATTAAAAAATAAAACATCTTCCAAATGATGAATTGATTTTAAAATTGAAAAGTAAAAAAGCTTGTTACGTTTAACATTCACTTTTTATTTCTGTGTCGGTACTACCAACAGCTTTTTCCTTTTTAAATTAAAAAATTTTAACATCTTGCTTGTACAGTAGTTGAATTGGTAGTTACAATTAGTAACTGTTATAATGGCAGTATAAATTTGTCAAATGTGAAATAAAAATGTTTACTTAAACCGTTTTAAATAAAACAAGAATTTGCAGAAGATTTATAGGAGTTTGTACACTTTTGTTAAATCTGGTATTATATAAGACTTTAATGATTTTCTTTTTTCATAAAATAAACAAACAAAAAAAAAATAAATGCAAACAAAATGATTTTATAAATGATGTTCTTTGAATTAAGCGATCTGCTCTATTCAACGAGCAGCACTTTTATTTGTATTTTTTTCAGACTTGTAAACGTTAAGAAATTAACAGCGGAAACCCAATTATTTAAACTGTTAGAGAACATGTATAGCAAATGAAAATTTTGAATCCATTAAAGTAAAATTAAATTTTTCACAGTTACG
This sequence comes from Thelaira solivaga, assembly GCA_947397855.1. NCBI lineage: Eukaryota > Metazoa > Arthropoda > Insecta > Diptera > Tachinidae > Thelaira > Thelaira solivaga. Next base: position 40,618,751 of record OX377610.1, read on the forward strand.
AGTATTTACTTTAAGTGTATCGTATTATTTAAATCTATATTCTGTTGACTTAAGACTTAAAGCAATTGCTTTTAAAAAATTTACAAACAGCAGAAATAGAATTTTTTTAAATTAATAAAAACTTTTACTTTTTAGTCATTTTTTAACACTTTAAATCATTATACTTTTTGAATATAATTGTTAATAAGCAGGGCAATGGACTATATGCAAACACATGTTGTTGTCGTTACTTTGACACCCACTTAAAGTTAATATCTTTGCGAATCACAATATTTCCAGTAAAATGCCATCAATTTGCATATTTTTTGTTATATTTCGTAATAGTTATAAAAACTTGCTATTTTCTTTGTTTTTTGTTTAAAAATATCTTTGTGTTCATGGCGAATTCATTATAATGTGTAGTCTATGCATCATCTGGTTATAGTTGTTAGAGCCCTAAGCTGTCAAATAGTCAAAATAGTACGAAATAATCTGCTTACTTAGGCATTTTAAAAAGCAACAACATTTTAGTGTTTGGTACAGACGCTGAGTCATAATTGAGGTTCTATCCTGTTAATGTGCCGAATTATTTCCTCCTTTAGCTCTTGTTGCTGGCCTATCGACGTACACCCTTTCTTTCAAATAACCCTAAAGAAAGAAGTCCAACGGAGTCAAATCACGTGATCTTGGCGGCCAATTTACATCGCCACCACGTGAGATAACACGGCTATTGAATTTGTCGCGCAAAAGAGTCATTGTTTCGTTAGCTGTATGGCAAGTGGCAACGTCCTATTGAAACCACATATTACCCACTTCCATATCTTCCAATTCGGGCCATAAAAAGTTCGTTATCATCTCACGATAGCGAACACCATTCACAGTATCTGCTCAACCGGCCTCATTTTGGAAAAAATAAACTGTCGCGAACAGCAGCCTTTTTTTCTGCAGTACGAGCTGTACGAGCATGCACTGGTGTTTTCACATCATTCACATTTGGACGATTAAATTGACCGAAAAAATCACGAAGTGCACTATATACATTTTGATTTGAACGTCTATTTCCATAATAAGCCTGAATAACTTTAACGCGTTGCTCGATTGTGTCTTTCCATGGTTCAAATTGATTTAGTCTGAAATTGAGAAATGACAAATGAAATGCAGAAAAAAACTTGACGCTTTGGTGTGGTTGACATTCAACATCGGCCCTTAAAATTTAACCACTATCACAGCCGAATTTAACTTGTTTAGTTTTTAGTAGATGAACTTCCTTGTCATATTATTAAATTATTCGATCATATAAATTTAATATTAATAAATATTATTCAAGCTTAAGATCTCAATGAAACATGTTTTTATTTTAATTTTACAATATTTCGACTTTCTTTTGAAGGTCCTCTTCAAATTATTATAATAATTAATTTCCTTGTGAGTTTCAGTATCCTTATAAAAATGTTTTTTACTAAAAATCAATCATACAAGATAATTTTATTATTTTTATTAGTTTTAGCAAAACGTACTTTATTTAAACTTAAAGCTTTATAATTTTATTAATCTGTGACATTTATTTATGTGACTTATGGTATGGTAGATCTCGCGATAAGGACCAGAACTGTGCTACATATTTTCAAGCTTAATCCTATTAAATAATAGAGTGAAAAAATAATTCTAGATTTTCAAATATTAATTAAATGGATGAAAAAGACACGTTTTGTTATGCGACTCCTAAAATAAATAGTTGCATGTTACTTGCTTTGAACAAAAGGTCAATATTTTTTTAAACTCAATAGTGGTCAATAAACTACTTCTGTTTATGCATCAATGTAGAGTAAATTATAATTGCAGACAATTTAAAAAGTCATTATTATTTTGCAATAAACTGCTGGTGGTTAACATTAATAAATTTTACTTTAATATTAATTTAGATCATTAATATTAAGCTATTTGTTACAATGACTTCGTTTACACTTTTGTTTTTGCTAAAGCAATGACATTAAAAAAAAAATAAATGATAAAAACGTGACATGGTAGTAATTGTTATTTTATAACAACCAAATTATTTGTTTTAAATATCTAGAGTATAAGCTGAAAACCGACTAATATTACCAGCAAATTTAAAATAGTCTAGAATATTTCTTAAGTAAAATAGAAAATAAAATCTCTTGTAATTTTTTAAGAAAATTATATGTTAAATAAAACCACAACAGCAAAAAGTACTCAAACAACAAGGTCGAAAAACCTTAAACAAAAAATACAAACGAATTCGCGGCTATCAAAAGAACCACAAAACCAAAAAAAAATAAAAATCCCAGTGTAATATTGATTTAATTTTTTTTTTGTTGCTAGCAAAAACAGCTGAAACAAAAGATATTTAGACGTTTTTAAATCATAAATTTTGAAGTTTTTATTGTTGTTTTAATAGTTAAAGAAACTGAAGTCTGCAAAATTTAAAAATTAGCCAAGAAGTCATTTTTTAAAAAGTAGTTATTGATTGTAACAAAGAAAAAAAAAATCAGTTACATAAGAAAAAAATAATGGCAAAATATAACAAAATGAGGGATTGATGCCCAAAGTGCCACCATCTACAAATGCTCTAATTTTTTCAATTTTAATTTTGTTTGCGATTTCAAAATTCATTAAGTTAAATTCGGCTGTGCCGAGTCTTATTTACTCTTCATTTTAGTAGCCAAATATTCATATTTTTAATTTTGCACATTTAATACAAAAGATTTTTAATGAAATGGCAAATATTGATTAAAATAATTTTGTTTAAATACCTACTTTTTTGTTAATCCTAAAATAACAAATTAGTTAAAAAAATTCAAATTAAAAACATTCACAAAAAAATACGTTTCGGAATTAAATGTCTGTAGGTACTCAATTTTTAAATATAGCAGAACCTCGTTAATCCGGACTCTTTGGCCGGATTACTGAATCGTCTGGACTACAGTTAAAATTTTTTATAAGCTCAATACATAATTAAAAATAATGGGATATAATCATAGTCAGAAAAAAGTTGGCTTTTATTAAGAAATGACTTTTGTTCATAAGAATTATATGAATTTAAAGTCGTTTTTAGAAAGATACCGACTTTAGTGTTACTATGATTATGGCCCAATATTTTTAATTGCCTAAAAATTCAATTAAATAACAACAACAAAAATATAACAAATTTACAGAAAACTTTTACAAGTTATACTAAAAATAATTACAAATATTCACTGGGTAAAATTAGAACTTACTTTTGTTGGAATACACATATCGTTATGGAATTTATTTGTTCTAATTTTAAATTCTTTTTAAAAGTAAAATTTCTTTTTCTGTCACTTTTCTTTATTCAGCCCCTTAACTGCTTTGAAGCTTTGTTTTTAACATTCTCAGATTCCTCTAAATATCTATCAAGGTCTTCAAAATTTTGATTTGCAGTTACCGATTGAACTATATCTTCATTAGAGAAATGGAAAGCGTATTCATTTGTTCAGCTACTTGTCTGATAAACTTTCTAGTATGAATTGTGTCTAAAGTTATAAATTTTCTGTCATGTTAACTGTTGTTTATTTGCAGGTGTCACGCATGTTTCAGTAAGCATTCTTTTATTCTTATTCATACTCAAATGTTTGTTACGCCTAACGGCACAATAACGAAATTCTAAGAAAAAAATGCTTGTACGGACTATATAGGTAAAATATCTAAACTGTCTGAAACTTTGACTTGATAGTCCGGACTATCGACTGTCCGGATTATAAAAGCTGTACTGTATATAAAAATAAAATTTTAAGGATGTAAAATAAATTAAACTAAATTTAATTTGGTGAAATAAATATTTAATTTCAGGTAAAGAATTTCAAATTAACGGCAAAATACAAAAATTCTCTTTCAATAAAATTACTGTTTCGTAATAATGTAAAAGTAATTCGATTCATTTCTTTAACACCTCTAGATTGTCAAATAAAATGAAATATTTTCAAACGCTAATTTTTATTATACTGGCAGCACTTAATTGTTTATTCCTGCCGATGAAAATGGATATTAGCCTCTTGATTAGTGAAATGTATGTAAACGAATTTTTTTCGTATTTTTTCAAAAATTCATTATACCAAGGTATCACGAATTAATAGCTATAACGAAGTATTTTTCGATCTCCTTTATATTCGTTATATCGAAACTTCACTGTAATTCATTTTGGAAGATTAATGTTCTTATCCAAAAAAAGTTGACGTAGACTTTAAAGTAAAATTTATGAAAAATTTTGATAACGTTGACTTTAAAGTCTACGTTAATTTTTTTTGGATAAGGGGATAAAACTTTAGAAACAATAAAAGTTTTCCGTATAAAATTGTTTTAATTCCCGCAAACTGTATTGTTTCACAGCCATCTCGCTAATTGTGGAATATAGCGTCCTAAAATCTCTGAGCTACAATAATGAGTTAATTGTAAATTTTTCTTAAATCGAAGTAAGAACTCGTTTCTAAGTATTACATCTAAAGGGTGTCCCAACAAGAACTCAAGATTTAAATTTTAAATAAATGACTGATGCAGCAATTGAATTGTTTCTCTGGCTGTATGACATGTGGCGCCGTCTTGTTGAAACCACAAGCCCTCCACATTCATTTCTTCAATTCTAGGCAAGAAAAAACTGGTTATCATTTCACGATACCGAACACCATTGACTGTTTGCGCTTGACCTGCCTCATTTTCATAAAAAAAAGGTCCAATGATTCCTCCAGCCCAAAAACCATACCACACAGTGACACGTTGAGGATGCATTTGCTTCTCGTGAATCACTCGAGGATTTTCCTCACCCCAAATGCGACAATTCTGCTTATTGACGAAGCCATCAAGATGGAAATGGGCCTCGTCACTGAAGATGATTTTATCGGCAAAATCAGTATTTTCATGTTGTCTCTCCAATACCCAATTAACGAACTCCATGGTCATTTTTTACTAACCTCGTACCTTCTACTAGCAAACAATAACAATTGTTCAAATGTCAAACACTGACTCTTCGAATGGCGCCAAATTTAAATCTTGCGTTCTTTTTCGGACACCCTTTATATTCTCGCAAACTAAAAATAGAACTAAATTTTTATTTTGTTGAACAATTTTTTTGAAGTATTTTTATGTATACATATTTGCGCTAATAAATTCTGTTCTATATACTCGTATGTACCAATCAATATAATACCGTACAATTCCGTATTATTGAAGGTATTAAATTTATTCGTTATTTTTGCTTTTGTATTGCTGAAACTCTTAACCAGTGTCTGGGGATAGTTTCAAATTTTCTTATTCAATAAAAATTAATACACGATGAAAAAATCTTATAAATAAGAATCTTAAAACAGCAAGACAAATTAATTTCTCTATTAGTTTTAAATATAGTTTTTTGTGTATGTTCTTCAAAATATGTTAAATTTACCTATACGTTTGTGTAGCCCGGGACGGAAAGGGCTATACGAATGAATTCAGTTGTTAATGCGGTTGGATTAAAATTATAAAATTTATTTTAGCCGAAAAAATGAGGAAAACTTAAGAAGTCATAAATTTTGTACTGTTAATTGTTTTCGTTTTATTTTAAAGTTTAATATCATTTTACTGGCGATGATATAAAAACAATCTAACCTTTTCCAATGTTTTCTAGTACTTAAATAAAAAATAGTTGAAAGTGAATCCAAGTGGGATAGAAACATATAATAAAGGTGTAGAAAGATGTTGAGTTTTAGTTATTTTTGTATTTACGTCAAATGTATAAGGGTTATTCTTCAGTTAGAGTGAATTTATCTATTTGAAAGTCATCAAAACGCTGCCAATAGCCTTAACCTGTTTTTTTTTTTTTTTTATAAAGAAGCTTAATATTCCTACTCATATAATATATATGAGTTCTACAGTCAAATTATTTTAAATAAAAATTTAAATTTTAACTCGAACTGGAAGATATTATTCAGTTATAACAAAATAATAAATTAACTTTTTCGCTGCTCCTTTGGTTTCATGTTTAACATCATTAAGTCAATTTTGCATTTGTATTACCAATTACATAAATTATTACATTTTGAAATGAGTAAACTTAAAGAGTATTTATGCTTGTTATATTAAACAAATGCTTAAAGCATAACGTACGTAAGTAAACATTAAATTTACCTTTGAAAAATTTACCTCTAAATAATTTTTGTTGTACGAGTATGCAAAGTACTTACATTGAATTGTTTATTTTTATATTTTTTTGAACTTAATTTTATTTTAGTACAAGTAAACACAAACAGTAGGCTCACACCTTAAAATTAATTTCATTTATGTGTCAAAAGTATTTGCTGCAGCTTTACAGACTATGTGACCAGTGGCGGTATATTTTATTTATTTATTATCACTTAATCTTGTAACAATTCTTTTAAAGTAATAATAATTATTTTTATGGTAAATTATGATGACTTGTATTTGTGTAGTAAATAATTTATCAATTTGTTTATCTGTTACGTAATTAATAAAAAAATAAACAAAAAAATTTTCAGACTCGTTTCATGTTTTTAACTGGGAAATTGTGCTGAAATTAATATCCATCCAATGAGTATAGCAATATTTTTTTAAATATTTTACTAAAATCAGAAAACACCTTTAATTATTAGAACTAAAGTCGTTACCAATCGAAAATTCAGCTGTGTTACTTAATTGTTTTTTTTCTTATTACTGTTAGCCATAATCACACTGTAATCTTTAAAATTTACTGTTTAGCTCAGTTCTGAACTACAATCCGAGACACCTTACGAATTTCGTGATTGGTGTGGTGAGATAGCAAAAAATATTATTGAGAGAACTAAGTTTTTAGCTGTATAACCGAATTTCTATTGTTATAATAAAAAATTTGATTATCACAATAGAATTTTTAACTGGGGACAAAATTCTGTTCTCACAACCGAAACTGTGTGCAGTATGAATAAAATGTAAATTTTAAGCAATAAAAGCTGAAGAAATTGAAAAAATAATTTGTTGAGAAAGTCAACAACATGCCGCGTCTCATGTTGCTTTTTTCGGGTACTTTAATTACGGGAAAATTTGTTTAACATTTTTTAGAAGCCAATAACAATTCATTCTTCTTATTACAAAACTTAGCACCAAGAGATATTTATTTCCAAAATTAAAAAAAAAAAACAACAACATTTTTAGATGAAAAGAGTTTTTCTCGACTGAATTGTCATAGCAACAAAAACCTCTTGGAAATATGTATCATAGAATAACAAAATGTGTTAGTCCAACTGCATGATAGGCTTTATTCTCTAACTCGAATCGTTTTGAAAAATCAAAAAAATTTTCAGGTTTCTTCTGTAAAAGTAGTGGAATGAAAGTAAAATACAATTTGAAAAGTAAAATTTTTATTTTTGATGTTCTACAAAAGTAGTATATTTGTTTTAAAGGTTTTAATTTTAAATAAACTTCGAAAACAAATTTATAAACAGTTGATATATATTTTTATATGATTTAGATCCATTATTACACGTTACCCATAGTTAAAGTAAAGATTTGATACGTCAAATATCAGGCTTTTGGTTGGACATTAAATATTAAATAATGTGTCCTTAACTGCCCACCCAAATTTGCTTCCAAGATTTTAGCCTAAATCCGATTATTTGTCTTACAAAATTCTAACTTTAACTATCGAAAGCTGTAATAACACGCCTTAAAATTAAAAATAAAAATAAAAAACACAAATAAATAATACATACGATTTTAGTGTCCATGGTGCTCTAAAATATCGAATTCTTTAAAGCAAAACTGCAGATACTTTAAATAATCTTTAATGATAAGTTTAAGGGATAAACTTATTTGGGTTTGTAGAATATTACCGTGTTAACAAAGATACATTTTCCAATACTTTAAATTGCGTAAAATATAGACTGCCGTTGTCTTCCATCTCAGCATAAATACAGCTTTCTGCTTTATTGAAGTTTTTAGCAGAAGGCGGGTTGTAACGAAGAGACAAGATGTGGCTTTGACTAAATTGAAAGGTACATCTGTGTTAGGCGGACCATGGTTGACGGTGAGCGTAATATGTTGAAGCGTTACTTTACGAAATATTTGGTATACCACCGATTTGATTCGGTCAGCTTTCTTATATACTTTTGCAATGTCTAGATTGTGAGATTTTGCGCACTATTTCGATTTTAAATAAAAATATATTATATATTTTTTATTATACTAATTGTAATCATATTTAAATAGTTCTCTAAAAAATTTCAGTTTCTCAATGAAGTTTTAAAGGATTTTAAGAACATTTCTTTTTGACTGCATTTGTAGAACATGGAAATTCACAACGAATTGATGCTTGAAAACAAAAAGTGAATGAAAAGTTAAAATTAGAACATCAAACATTCAAATTGAAGTGAAGTCAAACCACTTTTTCTTCAAAGTGGAGTGTAGAATATGTCTGCTTTTATTCTTCAAATCACACATTTTGAATATTTATTTAAGCGGCAAGTTTTTGTGTTATAAATTTAGCAGACATTGTGGCAAAGAATTGTTAGACAAATATTTTTCTTGTCTTGACCATAAAAATTTAATAAAGTAGTTGCTTTTATTCAAAGAATTAATCTTCGTATTTGGAGCTAAAATTTGAAGAAATTTCAAAATCTATATATAGAAGAAAGTCGTGTTAGTTACACTATTTATAACTCAAGAACGGCGGTACCGATTTGGCTGAAAATTGGTGGATAGGTAGCTTAGAGCCAGGAGAAGGACATAGGATACTGTTTATCCCGTTCGGCAACGTTCCCATGTGACTTGACATAAAACGTCAGTCACTATAAAACGTGGTATAATAAAAACTTTTTATTTTATGTGCAAAACCTAGAATTACGATAGTAAAATTTAACAGTACTGAATGAATATTAAGGAATAGGAAAAAAGACATTATGGTACTTTTTATTGATATTAATGGTACTTTTTGATTTTTTAGTGCTAACAACCCTAGAACTACCAGACTGGCCTCAAACGATTCAGGTCAAAGTGAAAAATCATTAAGGGGACAAAATGGTACTTTTCATTAATTTTAATGGTATGGTACTGAGCAGAGTGAAAAATCATTAAAGGGACATATGGTACTTTTAAATTATTTTTTGGTACTTATTGACTTTTTAATGAAAACGAACCTAGATGTACAAGGTTAGGATAAATGATCTTGAGCAAAGTAAAAATCATTAAGGGGCAAAATAATAAATCCATAACTACGAAATTAAATAAAAAAAACTTTATTTTTTATTAATAACATTTTTAAAGTGTATCAAAGCACATCCGCTAACAAAGTAGCGGATTAAATGCTAGTGTTTTATAAATTAATTTTTGTTTTTTATTTATTTGTATTAATTTGCAAGTAATTTTACTAAAAATTCACATGTTGTGTGTTCATAGCTTTTTTTTAATATTATTTGTTTGCTTAATCGTTTTTAAAAAGAATAAAATTTTGTAAATTCGGTTAGAGAATTATGTTTCTTATTTATGGACTACAACCTGAATTGTAACCAGTCTTTTTGACTTTACCTCATCAAACACTACTTAGATTAATATATTATATTTTAAAATAATAAAAATAACTAAATTTGTTCATTCAAATACTTCTTATATCTTAAATTATGTTTATTTTAATGAAAGCGGTTGATTGCATTAATACTTCAAGATTTAAGTTTTTATGCAAAATGATTACTCATTTTCAAAAAATTAAATTCATTCTCATGAAATAAATATTATGACAAATTTTTTACATAAATTTGTTACAATATCTGCCTCAAGTCTACTTTATTTCTCTGGTAAGCTTACGATTTTTATTTTTCTTAAACCGGAAGTTAAATTAAATTTAACTGAAACAATAGCACTAAATCTAATTTAAAATGACAAGTGACGAATTGATGTAAGAAATTGAGTAAATAAAAAAAAAAACCAATGAAATGTTGAAATCATCAAAAAAATTACATACTAACAACTATTGCAACAACTCACAGCTTTAAAATTAAGTAACAATTTTGTTTGATTTCCAAATCTAAAAGAAAAAACATTTTAACATTTTTAGGCATTTTTCCTTATTTCATTCACAATACGCACACTGAATTGAGTGCGCTGAACAGGTTTGTTTGTTGAATCTTTTGATTTGTCAATAGTTTATGTTGAAAGCAGAGCAAGAAACCTGATGTCCTTCTTTAAATAAAAATCCATTTAATTATACAATTTATAAATAATATTGAACTTCATATAGAAAAAAAAAATATGTTGCACCAAAACTAGACTTCACAAATTCCAGTTAAGACTGCAAGAAAAATTTAAAACACTAAGCAACGCAACAATTTTAAAAGCAGTAAAGTAACTTATTTTTACTTTCACTGAAAAATCTTGATTTGCTTGTACAATTATATACCTGAATGATACATTTTTTTTGTAACAGACTCCTAGTAACTGCATGTGTTTATTTTTCTATTTCTCTACTCTTGGTAAAATATAACACAAAAAAAAACATACGAATGCATGGTACTTGTGCGAGTACACTAAACTTAAACAAGTTATTGTTACTAAATTGAAACTGAAATTAAATTAAGAAAAGGCCTGGATGGCATCACAACTTTGCTGTTTTTTTTTTTTTTTTCTTTTACAGACATACGAGTACAATGCCAATCTCTAATTCCAAAAAAAAAAAAAAACAGAATTTTTATCAGACCAATGAACAAGTTAAAGATGATTTCCTGGAATACTTTTACTTGTTTTTTCACATGTTGCTTGTACAGATATGAATAATTAAAGTAAGACGCTTTCAGTGCATTTACTTTGAATGTAATTATGGCACAGGCCTACCGCCAAAACTAAAACTGATTTCTAATACACTCGATACCCTGATGCAAATTGTATACTTATTTTTTTTAGTCCTACGTGTAATTCTACAGATTTAAACACATTGTAAGTACAAGTTAAGGGAAATTCGCAGCGAATTTTCGAATTTTCTCTAAGAGAACTTACAACTAGAACTAACCGTTTTCAAAGCTAATAATAATATATGTCGCTTCATATTCTTCAGTTAGAAGATAATGCTATTATTCCTACACTAAACCAATTTTAAAAAAGTTGACTTAAATTTATTTTAATGCGATAGAATTTTCTTTAATTCAAGCTGTCGTTAGTCCAGTAGGTTTATTAAATTTTAAATATTTATTTTTTATTGCTTAGCAAACATATTAAATTTTTTTAAAACAAAAACAATATGGCTATTTTGTTAAGCTTGAGGTCTTATTTTTCAAAAATTTATTTTTTATCAATATTTCGCTCCAATTTTTGTAGCTTCTTCAGGATAATATATTTGGTATGGAGGGATTATCTGCAGTCCAACATAATATTTTAAGATACACGCACACATTACAGAACAAGATTTTAAGATTAGCTATAAGAGAAAAACATGACAAACTGAAACATTTTCAAAATGAACTTGAAATTATTAAGACAAAATTAAACATTTTTATCAAGAGAGGAAATAGAAAAATGTTTTATATATGAAGAAAAATTAGCAGAATCTTTTTATGATAAAGTTAAGAAAATTCATAAGAAGGAATTTGACAATTTACAGATTTCACGAAAAGAAAAATTAGGAATTAAATTAAATAAAAAAAAATATCTTGAAGAAGCTTCAAAAATTGGAACGAAATATCGATATAAAAATAAATTTTTGAAAATTAAGACCTCAAGCTTAACAAAATAGCCATATTATTTAAAAATAAAAACATATAAAAAATCAAAATCACATACATTTTTAAATAACACAAAATAAAAAAACAATAAAAAGTTGAGTAGATTTTAAAATATTAACTAATGACTTTTTGATAAATAATACATTTTATAGTTTTTTCTTGTTAGTTATACCTGTTGCGTTGCCAGATCTCTTATAATAACCTTTAATCGGCTGCATAATTGCTAAGAATTAAATACAGTCCGAATAATATGACAATCAGGTGATAATAATAACGTTAAGTAAATCATAATCATTTTTAATTAAAGACTCAACTTTAGTTTGATTAGAGTACAGTTGAGTAAAATGAAGAATGAAAAATGAAAGAAGACACTTGAGTAAAATAATGTCAAGTAGATTATAGAAGAATACATTAAAGTACTTTTGTGTAGAGTAGAAATGCTAAATTAGAGCAGCAGCAGAAAATACAGGATTAATTATTTCAAGAGGATATGTTCCAGCACTTGTATATTTTGCTGCTAAACACCACATAGTACCACTAGCAGCATTGCCATTTTAGCCTTTTTTCTAGCATTTAGCCTTGAAATTTATGATTTAGCTTCTAGCTTTTTTCCTAGTCTTTTTTGTTATTCAAAATAGCCTTAAATGACTTTTTTGAAAAAATTGAAACAAATCATACCTAAACAAACTGAGGCTAAAGAAAATTGCTGAACACAAATGAGTTTCTTCTGTAAGCTTTTCGAACTTGCATTGAATTAAATTTAAATTTTGTCTGCATAATTTTGAATTGAGTTGCTATTACTTAAAATTTTTTTAGAAAAATTTTTACATTTGCCTTGGTAGGCAAAATATTAACCTAATTATCGAAATATGTTCGATAAATTGGTCTGAATAACTTTGAAAGGATTGAAGAAAAGAATTTACCTCTTTACCTTGTAAATAAATTGCACTTTATTCTTTTCAAGTACTTCATATCAAAGCTTTATTTTTCAACACACATTTTTCGAAATGGATAGAAAGTTATCATTAATTGATCAATTTAATATTTAGTTGTCTAATACTATCGGTTGGTAATGCTGAGGTTGAAATCGCATTGAAATTGTTGTTGGAGAGTTCGCTCCAGAACTGAGCTACTGGATGATTTTCAACACACGTTATTTTAAACAAAAAAACTCAAACTTTATTTCAATTAAAAATTTTAATAATTACAAATGTAAAGTGCTTAATAATGCTGTGTGTCACCCACTAAGCTTGGTTTATTTAAAACAACACAATACAGTGTTGTTAATAAATAATTCATAAATAAACAGAAATAATTAACACAAATAATTAAAAAATAATTGAATTCGCTTAAACATGTGAAAAACAAAATTATTTTTTTTTAGTTTTTCTTATTTTATGTAGTTTTTCTTATTTTAGTTTTTCAAAAAAATAATATCATTTTCAGTTGTATTTTTTAACTTTTTTCTATGTTTTTCGAGTGATTTAGCTTTTTCTAGTTTTGTTTTGTCCCATTTAGCTTATTTTTTTTTAGCTCCTGGCAACGCTGATTAATAGTACTAATATGCTTAATATTGTGCATATGTGTATATTATGAGGGCAGATTGATAGCTCCCTGACTACAATAGCTCGTTAGCAGTTGAAAAGAGAATTTAATATCATTACTACTGAGTTTTTATAACAACATTTGCCTTAATACACTGGGGGGTGATAAGACTCTTTTACTGCCTAATGCGTTTTTAAAATTTTTTTATTCCTTCCAAATAAAAGGTTTTCTTAAAGCCCTGAAATAGGCTTGTGTTTCAGTAATGCCTTTTTTCAGATTTTAAAAATAAAACAGTCGCAGCAGAGAATATGCTGGATGGGATAGCAGTTCATACGTAGCCCACTTAATAAATTTTTGCGGATTTTCATGCCCAAATATTCAAGGAAGATACCCTAGGGGAAAAACTATTCACAAAACATGACACTGGATTTGTCCTTAAGATATAAGGGTCGGTCCTTGCTTTGATCTTTTTCATGTAATAGACTAGTCACTTTAACATTGCAATGTCCTAGGAGGGGATTAATTGCAACTCTTTACATACTTCGTGTCATTTTCTAGAGCTAATCTAAACAGACTAGTTCTGCGATTAGTCAAGATTAGTTAAACTAATCTTGCAACGAATGCTGAAAAACTAGTTACAGAAGGGTACTAAATGAATAACACGAAGTATAAACGCAAATTAGAGCTTGTGTACTCCTTACATACTTATTGGTATTATTTCCGTGATACGGTCTCTTCTCACAAGTCACGGTATATTGTTTTTAGTATCATTAAATTTTTGATTAGTCATGGGACCTGTTCCAAAGGAAAAATTGGTTCTGCATTTCCCGCAGAGTCAGTTGAGATAACTACAGCCTCCGCCATCTCATGTATTTTCACTCTATGATCGCTTAAAATTTTTTCATAAATTTTATCGACGAGATATGGCGTGATAACCACTTTTGGGCGAATTACACGAACGGTGTCACTTGTGCTTCTTAAACATTGAAATTAATGGTGCAGATTTCCCATAGCATTTCTTAGGTCATTTCTTGCTTAAGGATGGTTATACGCAAAATATAATGCTTACGACGTGGTCTGCTTTAAATATTTAACTAAATGACGCAGCTTTCTCAAAATTTTAAAGTAGCTTATTAAACAATGGAAGCTGGCATGAAAAATGTTGCAAATTACAGCCACGACTTCGTAGTTTAATAGAAATAGATCCTTGACTAGTTTAGTTAGCATAATAAATAGTACTGGTTTGACACTATTTAATTGTAGAATAAATCTGCTTAGATTAAATTTCATTACCATAGTGAGAAATATTTATATAAATAGCAGTAATTAACGCCTTCTCAAAATGAAAGTAAATAGAAAAAAAAAAATTAAGAAAAGTTTTGAGTTCATTGACTTAATAAATTCATTTTATTTTTTTTTTCTTGTTTAATACTTTTTTTTTATTTGATTTATTATTATAAAACTTAATAGTTTTTTTTATCGTTTAAATCATTGAGTTAAAAAAAATCACAAATTTTGGTTTCCTTTTTATTTTAGTAAATTTTGTAACAAAAACAATAAACGATTAAAATCATCTTCCTTATTCTGCAAGGTTTTTGCTAAAGGAGTTGAATTATAAAAATGATACAAACATAATTGTTACCTGTTACAAGTGATGTTGCTGTTGAAATTGTTGCCATTGGAAGTGGTATTATGTAGTAAAACAAAAAACAAGAAATAAACACATAATTACAATTTATGAAACGAAAAAAAGAGAAACATTTCTTTTGAAATGTTAAATTTTTTTCCTTTTTTGTAAACGATGTCTGTGCACTTTTTTGGTTGGTGCCCCTCAGCCAAAATACAAAAGAAATGAAATTGAATTCAGTGTTAAAGACCGCTGTTGAACAATTTAATGTTGTATTTCTGCTTTATCTCAGATCGTGTTGTAAAAATTTCAGTTTATGTTTTTGGTCTTTCTTTTACCTCTTAAATAATTGTTTTGTATAAAAACAAAACAACAGAGTTTTACATTATTGTAGATACAAAACTTACTCGTATCACTCGTTACATGTGCCAACTGCCTCTATATGTTGCACTTTTATATTGTTATTAAAGCACGATTAATAAAAAAACTTTTATTTTTAGTTTTATGTGAGAATATATGTCAAGGCTATGATAAAGAAAAACAACTTAGCAAAATAGTAAAAGTATTCGTATGAAATAGAGGAAGACATTTTTGTAGTCGAATTATATTAAATTTAAACATAAAAACTTTGTATTTGTATCATTTTAATTTAAATACATAAAATATTTCTGTGAATGAAATGAAGTTATTTGAGTTATTGTTGAATACATTTTGAGGCTAATTAAATATTAAGATTAAGCCAGCAGGAAATAAAAATAGAAAACAAAAGACTCAACACACAAACATCAATCCCCCACACAAAACCTTCATGTTCCCTCTTTATGTGCAGGAAATAATTATTTTAATTACTGTTATGCATTTTAAATGTATGTGTGTTATTTACAATTTCTACTCATTAAAATTAAAAAAAAAAATTATAATTCAAAGAAATGTTAGACAACTTTTGTGTTTTTTTTATTTGTACTCTAGATATTAGTTCCATATTATTGAAAGTAAAATTATAATTTTATAGATTATAATTGATGATTTTAACAAAGTTTAGCGAAATATAGAATTTTTAATAAATAAAATTTATAAGATAAAAAATATTTATTTTTATTTATTTATTTATTAAAGTCTATGGATAAAGTTTAAGGCGTATAATACAACATAAAACAAAATTGAATAATTTTCAACAAATTAATGACAATAATAAAATATGTACTCGTATATACATATAAAACAAATATGTATTATTGATTATTTTAAATCAAATTATTGATTATTTAGAAATTATTAGAATTTAAAGAAAACTCAATTAGTCGATTTAATCTGTTAAACTCAGTACATATTTTCCTAAATGGATGAGCATTAGCATAGTTTGTTCTAAAATAGTTAACTGTCAGCAATTCATAGTGACGGATGGGGCATTGAGGTATATTATAAGATATGTGATCAAGTAAAAATCCCGAACAAATTTTGCCATTAATTAAATTCATTATAAATGATATATTTAACATCCGACTTTTCAAAGAAGGCAACTTAATTAACGCGAGTCTGCTACTATATGACGGAAGATTGGGTGGGATCCAACATAAGCTGCGGAGGCAGAATAACAGAAACTGCTTTTGGATTGATTCAATCATATTTTCATGTGTCTTGTACTTAGGATCCCATACTACAGACGCATACTCTTAAACAGGAATAACGAGCGAAACAAACAGTTGTTTGGCAACATACGGTTCGGAAAATTCCTTCGCAAATTGTTTAATAAAACCAAGAACACTACGAGCTTTATTTACAGTCATGGAAATATTTTTAATAAAGTTCAGCTTTGCATCCAACAAAACTTCAAGATCTAAAATTGAATAAACTTTTACCAAGCGAGAAGCTTAATCTCATATAATTTCCTCTATAGAACCACATATGCTTACATTTGTTTAGATTCAACTCCATCAAGTTTGTGTTACACCATAATTGAAACGCATTCAAATCACTTTGAAGTAGCATATGGTCATGGTACGTATTAAAGCTACGGAAAACTTTTACATCATCAGCATAATTATGTCAAGAAGATCATTGATGAAAATGATAAACACTACCTTGTGGAACACCAGATGAAGCAGGTATCATTTTAGAAAAACAATGTGCGTTCTGTTTAGTAAATATGACTTTAGCCATTTAAAGTAATTATAAGAAAAGCCAATCAAGTCTAATTTCTTTAACAATAATTTATGGTTCACCTTGTCATAAGGTTTACTAAAGTCCGTATTTGGAATATGTGTTTGCAACCGTTGTAATTACAAAACCCTGATTTACCAAAGTTCTTAGTTCTAGTAGATTAGTTACTGTTACGAAAGCCGTGTTAATTAGGTGACAAAAAAGATGATATATGATATGACAAATGTTCTGTTACAAGTTTTTCAAATAGCTTTGGAATAGTACTAAGCTTAGCAATTCCCCGATAATTAACAATCTCAGATTTGCTACCAGACTTAAACAACGGAATAATAAATGAATTTTTCCATTTTTAACATATTTTTTGTGCTTCATTCCAGAATTATGTTGGCTTATATGAAATTGATTGTATTTCTCAATAATTACAAAAAGTACCGGAGGGGATAGCATATCATCAGACGGTACTCTAAATTTAATATACATAAAAAAAATCATTTTAGTTGTTTCAAGTGTGATAGTGTAAAAAGAAAATTTTAATTTTTTTAAAAGCAAATTAGCTTCTAAATTTATTAAAACTTTTCTTGATTTATTTTTTCAAAGAGAATTTTCTTCCATTTTATTTTAATGAACTAAACAATTTCTTTTAATTTAGCCCAATAATTTAGTAAAAATTTCAAAATAATGTTCCTAATTGTATAACAACATTTAATTGTGCCACTAATTACTTAATTAATTTTAACAATATTTTATTACATTTTTATTTAAGCTTTAGCTTATACATACATAAATTGACTCAGAGTTTGTTGCGAGTCTGATAATGTTGGTATAAAAAATTAAAAAAACACATGAGAATATAAATTCTGAAAGCTGGTTTTTTATATTTTTACTAAAAATGGTACAATAATTAAATAGCACACACTTTTGATTGATTTATTTGAAAAACACACAATTTTTTTGTTTATGAATTAAAATTCTATTTTAGTTTCAATTTATAAAAATCAAATTAAAAAAAAAATAACTAAGGTTACATTAGTAACTACTTTGACAGTCTAATGCTTTGGGTAGTAAAAAATTAATATTCTTCTTTGATGTCTGTTTTTGAGTGTATAAGAAAATGTATTTAAGATTACAAAAAGCGTTTTCTAACTGCTGCTTGGTCGTGATCTGCTGATCAATCTTTAAATATTGTGCCTCAACCTCCGATGGTCTAAACTTTCGATGACGCTGAGGCATAATTGAGGTTCTATACCGTTAATGTGCCGAATTATCTCATCGTTTAGCTCTTGAATTGTTGTTGGCTTATCGATGTACACTTTTTCTTTCAAATAACCCCAAAGAAAGAAGTCCAACAGTGTCAAATCACATGATCTTGGCGGCCAATTGACATCGCCACCAAGTGAGATATTGAATTTGTCACTCAAAAAAGCCATTGTTTCGTTAGCTGTGTGGCAAGTGGCACCGTCCTGTTGAAACCACATATCGCCAACATGTATATTTTCCAATTTCGGACATAAAAAGTTCGTTATCATCTCACGGTAGCGAACACCATTCACAGTAACTGCCTGACCGGCCTCATTTTGGAAAAATTACGGCCCGATGATGCCGCCAGCCCATAAACCGCACCAAACAGTCACTCTTTGTGGGTGCATTGGTTTTTCCACAATTACTCTTGGATTATCATTTGCCCAAATGCGGCAATTCTGCTTATTGACGAATCCACTGAGGTGAAAATGTGCCTCATCACTGAAGAAGATTTTCTTCGAAAATTTATTTTTATTTTCATAATAAGCCTGAATAACTTTAACGCGTTGCTCGATGGTGTCTTTCGATGATTCAAATTGAGTTAGTCTGAAATTGAGAAATGTCAAATGAAATGCAGAAAAAACTTGACGCTTAGGTGTGTGTGGTTCACATTCAAATTCGGCCCTGTATTTATACTTTTTTGTGAGTTTGAATAAATAATTTTATTTTCACATATATTAAAAAATTTAATGTGGCACCACTGAAATATGTCTTTCTATTACATAAACAATTGCTGCTGTCGCTTCTAAATTTAGTAAGTAGCTGGCTACACAGCGATATATGTAGCCAACGTCATTTGTAGTCGTGTAGTCGATATCCTGCTGTGAATGTAGAGGCTTTTTATAACGGGATTTTAACGAAATGTTATATTTCTGAAGTGTGATTTCGTTGTATAGAGGCCTTTGAAATAATACTTCGCTGCATAAAGGCTTTATAGCTCAGAATTTATATGGTTTTTTTCAAGGGACTCAGCATTACATTGAGTTTTTTGTTATAACGAAATTCGTTATATTGAAGCTTGACTGAATTTTTAATAAAAGCTTTATATTTTTGATTTAAGTTATTTCTGTTTTATTCGCCTAAAAACAAATTAAGTATATTTTGCTTTAAAATGAGAAACTAAAATCAATTTAACAATCCATTTATTGTTAAAAATATTCTGTTCTGCAGCTTATTTTTTTATGATTACATTCTCTTAAGCAACTTTTCTCTTCAGTCATTTTTGAAGCCGTTATGTGTGTTTTTTAATTACCATAATTCTAGCCAACTCTTTTTAGCATTTTTAAGTTGTTACTAATTTTGCAGTGAGAGAATTGCTTATAATATTTTATTGACTTTTTTCCTTTTATATAAAAAATATACATATAAACAAATAGCACAGCAAGTGACAAAAATATTTTTACTCTGCTCCCATCACGTCGTAAAGACTTCTTTTTTGATTGCCTTTGCTTAGGTTTTCTTTTGTAATTGTTTAATGTTTGATTTGTTTTGCTTATTGCGGATATAGATATTTGATTTCACTTTTTGATTCACATGCATCTATATAAATAAAATTAATTTTCTGTTTGTTTGTTTGTATAGCAAAACATATTTTTGTTTTCCTATACTATATACTTTTGGACCGGCCACACCCATTTTTAAGCCCAATTTTGTACGATTTTCACTCAAAACTTCTAAAAAATATGTGAACATAACTTAATCTTCAAATTATACTTAGAAATATTTTATTTAGCACTTCGGTTCGTGCCACTAATAATAATTTTAGCAAAATTAAAAGCCACTTTATAAAGTAGTGAATGGCTGTATTTATTTAGGTGGGTTTTTAATAACTAAAATTCTATTTATTTGTAAATGGATTTCTCTAAAAATTGTTACATACGATCTCTAAAGATATCAACTCAAGTAATAAAGGGCCCGGCGAGATCTGTTAAAAACATCTAGTATCTATTATGAGAACAGACTCGCATTTAGGTACCCACCAAAAAATTGTGGAAGTAATTCCTTTCGAGAGCTAATCTTATGCCCTTATTTTGTAAAATGTATTTTATAAATCACCCCGTTCAAAAAAGTGATAGCTGTTTCTTACGTCATTAGGTATTAATATGAATAAAAATGGTATTTTATAAAACGCAACGCTTCATATTTTGTCACTTTATAAGTCAAAAGAAGCATATGATTCTTTCTACCATTATATCTAAAATAATATCTCAAAAATTATTCAAAAGTATTGAAAAAAGTAAAAATATGTTTAGGCTGTATTCAAAATTAAAATGTTTAAAAGGCATAAAAGGAAACAATTTTTTCAAAATTTTCATAATCATCAAAAAAATATATGAAAATAACAGAATGATAAATAAAAAAATAATTGGCACATTTTTTTTCAGACAATTAAAAAAGCACAAACTATAATATTCACGATAATGTGATACGTTTTATTTATTATTTCAGTACTAAGATATAGAATGGCTATCATAAACATGTAATGGCTTGAAAATGCGCTGACAAATTTTATGTCTTAAGCATTGGTTCAACGCAAACACGAAGTGATTTATAAATATATAAACTTGTCATCCAGCGTTGGCATTAGTGTTAGGGAAGCGTCAAACGCAAAAAATCTACAAAATAAGGCCATTAATCATTTCGAAAAAAGCGTTTGGCATATCTATTCAATTTTAATTATGCAAAATTATACAAAATTATCTAACTTATACAAAGTTAACATAAATGCCACCTGGTATTGCATTTCATAGCTAATGCACAACTGCTTTCCAATGAAACTCCTCCAATGTTAGATTCTTTCTAAGAAGTAAAAGTACTTCCAGCCTACAGTAATTTTTCCACTTCTTTTACCTCACCAGCATACCCAGCAATGCTTGAACATGATTTCTTATTTCTTTATTGTTTAATATATTTTTTTTTGTTCTTTTGTTTCTGTTTTTATTATGAAAAACTACATATATTTTTAACTACATACTAATTCAGCACCACTGTTAACTATTGAGAGTATTTACTCATGTGTGGTAAGAAGTTTGTTAGCGTTAGAGTATTTCTAAGATACATATTTATTTGTATTGTCATTTAAAATTCAGGTTGAATGTGCTTTTAATAGGTTGTTTGCATGTGTAGGTTGTTGTTGTTTTTCTATATTTTACATATCAATAGTTAATACTATAAACTGTTATACAAACAATATGTTTTTGGGTTGGTCTAAATACAAATTGTATGATATTGTTTACTTTTTTTTTGTCTTTTTGATTTTATAAATATCAGCATAATTATGTTTGTAAAAGGGAAAACATTTGATATTTTTATTGCAGATAAAGAAAAACTGAATTTTATTTATGGATTCTTATGGCAATAGTGATATAATATGTGTCTAAGTTTACCATAATATTGTATTGTATATTCACATTTATGAATGAATTAAATTTACAAACAGAAAAAAATAAAACACGGCTAACAAAAGTACACACCCTCTGACTACTGATTTCAAAAGTGTATAAGCAAATAATTGAAATTGATCTGATTATTATATAAAAATTCAAATAAAAGTAGTTTATTTAAAAAGAAAGCAAATGTCAGGAGTCGTTATCTTAACTATTGTTATATATTAAAAAATAAAAATTGTTTTATATGTAACAGAATACAAAAAAGCCATATGGTCACTTGGGTGATTTCACTTTGATACAGTCGTTAACCTTTGTAATAGAAAATAATTTTCCAAAAATATTAACAACAGCATTTGAGTTTTTGACCTGAAATCTTTGAAATGCTGTGCCTTTTTATTACTGACTCTTTAATTAAGCCGTTTTAACACTTTCTTCTTTTAAAATTTTTACGTTTTTAAAAAGCAGTTCAAGCTACATTAAGAAACATATTGAGTCAACATAATACTTTAAATATTTTCAATAAAAGACACTATTGAACAAACATACAAAACCTTGGGTAACCAAAATACTTTTTTGAAAAACTATAGGTGCCTAACACCTATAATCACAGCATTCGATATCTAGTAAGCTTTATCGAAATTTTTCAAAGTGCCAGATATCGAGTAAAATGTACCGTAATTTGAGATGGTATCATTCGATAGCGAGTCTTCCAACCAGTATAATCTTAGAGATGTCATTCGATAGCAAACTACTTTTTAACGAGCGCGGTCAACAACAACTTTAAAGAAACGTAAGTTTTATATGTTAAAACATTTAGTTATTAGAATTTTTAATAAATTTAAATTTTTTGAATTTGAAGAAAAAGATGTCAGAAGAAGCAATTGCTCATCCATTTTATCAAAAATTATTTTTGCACAATTGTTGAATAAATTGCAGTTCTTTTTTATTTACTTGCATTTGACAAGCATAAATTTATTACAATTAAAAAAAAAATTCCAGTTCCATTGATATCGTATTATTATGCTTAATCGATGCATATCGAAGAATTTTTTGATACGATAGTCTATACTAGCTGTTGAATGCGGTCATAAGACCCCAGTATCTTTTTTTCGTGAAATTGTTAATTTATATCAGCTTTAATTCTGATCTTCCCTTATTTTGTGAATATTTTAAAAATTTTAATTTTTTTTCAACTATAAAATTTATGCTTTTCAAAAAAAAAAAAAAAAAAAAAATATAAAGCATCCAATACTTATCGGTTTCATTATTTATTCATTAAGTAGTAAGTAATAGACCTAAAATAAGAAATTATTGAGTTTATTCTAGCTAAAATGCCGATCCTCGTTCTGTGATATCGTGAAATGAACAATTTTTTCAAATTTACATAATATTTTTGATTCACATTCAGTGGAAAATTACAATCAAATTTTAAAATATTTTATTATGAAAAAAATGGAGCAAAACAAAATGTTTTCACGTTCTGTGTAAAAGTGTAAAGTAATCAAAATTTTTTTCATATGAAAAAGTCTTTTACATCACAATAAGAAAACGCTAAAGTGAAAATGATAAAGGATATACTAGTATAACTAGTTAATTTCTGTTATTTAACGGAAGTAGCCGATGTTCTGAATATAATCGTAGAAAAAGCCATTTTTTTTTAATTCTAGATTGGTATATCTTCGTCAAAATGCCCAACATTAATTTTGTATTTAATTTTTTTTCTCATAATGCAAAATACTTAACTTTTTGGTGGAATTTTATGTCATCCTTATATGCATTAGTTAATGCTTGAAAATAAGAACAAGGGAAAAGATTACATGTGTACTGCATATAAAACAGTCAGTCTGCATTATTAACGTTTTGTTCTAAGCTGAGATCAACCATTTTTATGGACTTGTTGGTGTCTCCAGAGACTTAACAGTGGAAAAAAATTACCATCATTTGCCACTCAAGAAAATAGTTTCGAAAGCCTTATCTTTCCATATAAAATGCATGTAGAAAAAAATCAACATCCTTACAAAATGTTCCTACTTCATTTTGTTTTACTGAAAATCTTTCGATATTTTTTGTGCCATCACTAGAAACATGGCAATATTTTCAATTTTAGTGGCATCACCGATAAAGTAACATATATTTATACATACATGCCATAAGTATGTACACATATTAAACAAAATAAAAATTCAAATTTTCAATCTAAATGGATTTGATCTTGAAAAGCAACACTTAGTCCAATAATGAATGATTTTACTAAATTCATTTTCATATATCTTTTGTTTCCAAAAATTATGCGTCTTCTTTTTTTATTTTTTGACAGTTTAGTTGATATTAGATGTTACATGTTGTAAGCGTAAACAACTTTTTCAACATCTTCCACTCATTCCTCTGAGATATGCTCTAGTGTAAAAGCCCTATTAGGATGTTGGTTGATATTTTAAGGAAAAAGAACATTTGCAAGATGTTGGGAATGAAGGTAATATTAAATTTAACACTTTGCCAAGAAATGCTAAATAAAATAAGCATAATTACCTTAACAAAACTTAACTAGTATGAAAGTTCGATACAAGTGGTCATTGGTAAAATAAAAATCCCGCTTTAAATTATGTGAACACGGCTTTGTTTTGGCTCCGGAACGTTGAAAATTATATAAAAGAATTATTCTTTGCTTATTGAATTTTTTTATGATGGAATATTGTTTCAAAATGTTCATCGATGCAATTTGAATGAAACAGTTTATTGTAAGGAGTCTCGAATTGTAGTTAGGAACAGGGCTGAACAATAGATTTTAAAGGTCGCGGTGCGATTATAGCCCATAGGTATAATAATAATAATAGTAAAGATTAGTAACTGAGTAAATGCTAAGTAAATTTTAAAAAATTTGCTCTCAAGAAATACCCTAACGGAAAATTAGTGAAATTTAGTAAAAAAATAATAATATTTAAAATAAAAACTATAGCTTTTTGATTACTCAACAACTGAAACTAATAAAGATAATGGAAATAGAAAATAAAAGTTGCATGCAATACACTAAAAGCACAATTATAATTATTCTTGTTTTTTTTTCAATTTCCTTTTCAGTTTTTATTTTTTTTTTTTAGGATTTTTATCAAAATGTAATTAATTGGTCAAGTGCCATTTTTAATCATATGCTTTTTGATCTTACTAAATATTACTAACAAAAGGTTTGTTCTAGAATATAATAATTAGTAATAATTTCTATTATATGTAATAATTTATATTTGGAATTTAAAAGTTTAACAAAATATTAATATTAATATTTTTTATTCATTTTAATTGACTCAAATATTCAAACAAAAAACTCAGTAAGCATTGAACTGAATAAATAAATAAATTTCCCAACCAACATTTTAATATTGAAAAAAAACTATATATTCCATTTTTATTCTTATTTATTTTGTTAAATTCCTTTTATATTTTACTAAATCACTTTCCTTTATTAAATCAGAGCACACTTTGAGAGAGTAAAAATTATATAATTGAAACAGTTAGTTTTTTATTTGTTTATTATTGGAGCGAAAATAAATTTTTATAATACGACCTCAAGCTTAATAAACTAACCGTTCCAATAAAAAAAATAAAGTAAACTTACAACTAAAAAATTATCTACACATAGAAAAGAGTAACGTTACTGACTGACTGATTGATTATCATCATCGCCCAGCCCAAACGGCTAAAGCTACAGACTTGAAAATCGGTAGGAAATTCCAATGTGTAGGAAATTCGCATATTAACGAGGTAAAAAGGTAAAAACGAGTAAAACCGAACTTCTTATATCTTCGAAACTACTACACATAGAGCCAAAGTACAAGCTAAAAAATATTTTACTAAAAAAAATAAGCGGATTAAAAAAAAAGTAAAAACTAATATTGATATGTTTTTTCAAGCCCATTTATCTTTTAAAGTAATACAGCAACAAAAACTAAATTGTATTCTTCTCTTCTTAAAAAGGTCTGTAATATATATTTAATTTTTTTTTAAATTCAAGCAAATAAGGGTTAAAATTTGTAAACCTTTTTACTACTATTTTTAAATATGTACTCTTATGTAAATTGATGCAGCTTATGAATATTATATTATTATTTTTTAACACCCAATAAAACTCTTTTTAAAAAATAAATTTCAAGGGAGAAAAAAAGTACCAAAAAAGGGAAATAAGATTGGACATAATATTTAATTAATTTTAGTGTTATTTTTTGTGTTATGGGCAAACCTAGAATTGTGGCAATTGAATTAAACGGCACTTTTTATTAATTTTAATGGTACTTTTTGATTTTTTTTAAAGAAAACGAACCTATAATTACGCTCAAACAGTCCTAAGCAAAGTGAAAAATCATTAGGGGGACAAATGGTACTTTTTATAATTTTTTTTTTTTTTTTACTTTTTAATATTTTATTATTTACGAAGTTAGAGGTACGAGATTGGACTTAAACAATCTTTGCTAAAGTGAAAAATCTTTAAAGGGATAAAATGGTACTTTTTATGAATTTTAATGGTTGGGCTCAAATGGTCTTAAGCAAAGTGAAAATTATTAAGTCAACAAATAATACTTTTTATTTATTTTTTAAATATGTTTTGATTTTTTATTATTAACGAACCTATCTATGTATATGTACGAGATTAGGGACAAGCGTTTATGAAATTGCAAAAATCAACAAGGCGACAATTTGCTACTTTTTATTCATTTTAATGATATTTTTTGAACAACGAACCTAGAATTACGATATTGAAATAAAACAGTTCTGAGGAAAGTAAAAAATTATTAAAGGACATAAGGTAATTTTAATAATTGTTTGATACTTTTTGATATTTTGTTATTAAAGAATCTAAAAATACGATATTTTTCTCAAATGGTCTGAAACAAGGTGAAAAACCATAAATAGTACATAATGGCACTTCTTATTGATTTTATTATTACTTTTTGAAATTTTCATACTAACTATTCTAGATATATGAAACTGGGGTTAAACGCTCTTGAGCAAAATAAAAAATCATTAATTTTTACTGATTTGAATGCTACGTTTTGATTTTTTAACATTAACAAATTTAGAACTATCAGACCGAACACAAACGGTGCTCAGTAAATAGAAAAACCAATAAAATGATAAAATTTTACTTTTTCTGTATTTTATTATTACTTTTTGATTTTATTTGGATTAAAAAACTTAAGACTGAGATTAAATGGTCTACAACGAAATAATAAATTGTAATAGCGACAGTATGGTTCTTTCGGTATTATAAAGTTGTTGCTCTTGCTCCTTGAAAATGAGCAGCTGTATACATTGACTACTCCTTTTAATGAATTCGCCTTTAACAGAAAGACATTTCTAAACCAAAAAAGAAATATTAAGAAATATGACGAAGAATGTGCATTTATAACATTTTAACCGATAGCCTATGCAGCTAGCGCTCCTCATTTACATTTAGTCTTACAATGTATTAAATAAATTATATATAAATAAATAAATATAACAAAATATGAAAAAAAATTTTACCAAATTTTATGAAATATGACAAAAAATATGTATTCATATACAAAAACATGAACATAAAAAGCAAACTGTGAAAAAATATTCACTAACAAATTGATTTCATTTTACTAGAAATATTGTGATTTGCAAAGATATTAACTTTAAGTGGGTCGCGTTTACATGATGCCCTGATTATTGCTATTTAAGTTAAAATTCTGTAGGTCATACAACAAGCTGTTGGTTACAACTTAAATTAAAAGATGCCAACAAGTTCAATGTTGGATGATCTGCTTTTAATTTACCATTCAATTTTTAATTTAAAGTTGCGCCATAAAATATTAAAACAATGGGCATTAATATGGTTAACAAATTTAACCCTAAAACCGAACTTTTTTTAAATAAAATTTTTAAAAATTTAGGGAACCTAAATAATTTAATTTATACCATGTTTAAAGTCATCATACTGTTAAAGCCCATAAATAATAAATTATTTTATTGTTGTAATAAAAAACAAAGTCACTTTCTACATTAAGAGCCTTAGGGATACAAAATGTGTTTTTAAAAAGCTCTCAATCATTCAACGACACACCAATGACAGCTTTCAAAAGGAAGTGAACAGTAAAGCAAATTTTTTTTTTACTGTAAATCATTTTTTCTTAAAATTTTCTTATTTATTTCTTTTTTTTATTTATTTTTTAAACAAGAATTTTAATTAATACCATTTAAAAAACTTTTAATGATCTCAAGTAGTTAAAGACAACTTAAAAATTTCACAAAAATACATGACAAACAAAAGATTAAGCAGACTAGATAACAAGACAACGTTAATAAGAAAAAATATGTTTAAAAAAATAGTAGGCAGACTATTTACTTACCTTAAAATCATTTTGTTACAATAATTTAGACAAATGGCAATTTTTTTGTTAATGACTTCTTTTAAAAAAAAAACTGTATTTATTGTATGTATGTATGTGGAGATCTGTTTTCTTTGTTGTTGCAATAATATCAAAAACAACAAAGTAAAACAATTAAAAAAAACACCGTCAGCAAATGTAATCAATCCAATTGTGGCATTAAGGTAAATGAACTTTGAGTTATTTAGTTTTATTACCCCTAATAGGGTTTGGTTTTATTTATTTATTTTAATGTAAATGTTTGTAAATATTTATGGAGCTTAAAAACTTTTAATTAGCACTGAATGGTTTTTTTTTTTTTTTTTTTTTTTATATTCTATTTTGAAAAATAAAAACACCTTTTTATTGCTTGTAAGACAAGTTGTCGGTTTGGCTCTCTTCAAGTTTGCGTCTCAAATCTTTTGTTTGTCAGTCACTTCTTATAGCTTTGTGTTTGTTTTAGGTAAACGTTTTTATAAAGAATCAATTTTTATCAACTTTCTTTTACGACATTGTCAATGAAACGGCATAAAATATTAATGATTTGTAACACTTTCCCCTGTGTTTTTAAGAATGCAAGAAATTAATGAAAGAAATAACTGCTTACAACTAATATAAATTTTCAATGATGTGATTCTTTTCTTTGTTTATTTCTGTGTTTATTTATTTTTCATTTTAAATGTTAATTTTCTTTTCGTTTTGTTCACTTTGTTTTATTTCATATATTTAAATCATTGTATTTCTTCTTGTTTTAATTGAATTGAGTTAATTCCTTTTTAAATAAAATCTCAATTTATATATATTTTTCATTAGCTTTTTGAATGTGTTTATGACTGTTCCGTTTGTTCACGTTTTACAACCTCTACGTTGTATGTTCCACAATTAACTGTTTACTTTGGCCAATTGCTGTAGAAGAAAAATCAAAATTTTTAAAAACTATAAGAAAAAACGTTCACTCACTTGTGCAGACAACAAACGTTTAATGTTCAAGCCCGCCATCAACATTTAGCTAACCCACCACAAAAGTTGTTAACAGTGCCTCTGTTTGTTGTCATTGTCGCCTTTAGCGTTAACGTTAACGCTTAAATTTTGTTTTATTTTTATTTCTCTTTTAATATTTATACTAAGTTTGGTTTGGCTTAATTTATAAAGCAAAAAACATACGATCACACAATATCTGCTTATACTCGTAGTTGATATTGTTTTTGTTATATTTTAAAAGGTTTTGCATTGATAAGATGCTGTTTCAGTTTCAGCTGGCGTTGTTGCAGCAGTAGCAGCAGATGATGATATTGATCTTATGATGAGCCAAAATTTTGTTTTGTGATTTTTTCATTTTATTTTTTTTTTATTTTTTTTTTATTGAGTTTTTTTTTTTTGAGTGAATTTCAATAAACTTTCAAATTATGTAAATCTTATTTAATTCATAGCGTTTTGCTTAGCTCATATGGGTGACTTAATACATTCACTTTCAACAGTTGTGTTGACATTTTTAGCATCACTAAGATTTTTTTAAGATATTGATTATGGCTATTCTAGTTTGACTTTAAAACCAAAAAACTAGCCTGAGACTTAGATAAGAATTAACAGTTTAAAACATCGTTTGATTTAAACAAGTTGTTTTTGTACAAAATTAAAACAACTTAAATCAAAGTAAATTTATAAAAGAAAAGAAAAGACATGGCTCTACAATCATGTTAATAATTAAGCTCATCAAAACTTAGGCAGATCTTTTAAATTTGAAGTTATTTTTAAAAAGAAATCCACTTTAAGGTGACTTTGTGTATGGATAACGATTTTAATATATTAAAAATCCATTAATTTAGAAGTAAAATGTTCTTTGGCAAAATATCAATATAAATAATTTTTATATTTTTTCTTTAAAATAAAAAGCCCAAAAAAATATTAATCTTTATTTGTGCTTAATTCCAGAAATTGTGTTAGTTTTAAAATTTATTCTTTTACTAATGATATGCTCATGAGTTATTTATTCAGTACAATAAGTACTGAAGGGGAGAGCATACCTATATGGACCATTTCATCAGACGCTACTCCGAATCCTCAGTAGGTTACTCTCAACGTTTCTTGCAAACATTAGAACCTTTATATTGTAAAAGCAATTGACTAAATAAGAATTATTAATCAAAAGTCACAAAAAGATTCAAATATTCAAACAAAAAACTCAGTAAGCATTGAACTGAATAAACAAATAAATTTCCCAACCAACATTTTTAATATTGAAAACTATATATTCTATTTTTATTCTTCTCTTCTCTTTTACATATGAATGCCCGGTGGGTATTACTGAATGTAATTAAAGAGTATATGAAAAACAAAAACAAAAAATTATAAAAAATAATAATAAGAAAAACATAGGGTTTTCCTACAATGAGCACTTGTATTTGTATATGTAATAATTTCTATTTGGAATTTAAAAGTTTAACAAAATATTAATTAAGCACAAATAAAGATTAATATTTTGTTACATCCAGAAAAACTGACTCTTTGGTGCGCTTTATGGGCTGGTGGAATCATTAGTCCGTACTTCTTCAAAAACGATGATGGCCAGAACGTTACAGTCAATGTTGATCGGTATAGAGCTATGATTACTAACTTTTTCATTCCTGAATTGAACAACCATGATGTCCAGGAGCTGTGGTTCCAACAAGACGGCGCAACATGTCACACAGCTCATGCCACAATCGATTTATTGAAAGACACGTTTGGTGACCGCCTAATTTCACGTTTTGGACCTGTGAATTGGCCTCCAAGATCTTGTGATTTAACACCACTAGACTACTTTCTGTGGGGCTATGTAAAGTCATTGGTCTCTGCGGATAAGCCACAAGCGCTTGACCATTTGGAAGACAACATTCGCCGTGTTATTGCCGATATGCGGCCACAAATGTTGGAAAAAGTCATCGAAAATTAGAAGTCCAGATTGCACTACATCCGATCCAGCCTTGGCGGCCATATGCCAGAAATCATATTTAAAATGTAATGCCACAAGATTATCTTTCGGATAAATAAAATTCATGTCAATCGAATAATCCATCGTTGTTTTATTGCAATTTAAAGTTCTATAAGTCTATGAAAAACACCCTTTACAACAAAATTATTTGCGACAAATTAAATATACGAGTATTAAGCTAAGCACATTCAATTTTTGCAATATTTTGTATTTTTATTTTTTAGTTTTGAATTTTTTTTGCTTTCCGTGAGAAAATTTGGAAATTTATAGAAATTTATCTATCTATATCTATTGCGTAATCAATAATTGCAAATTTTGCTTCCGCACAAGAAATGCTTTCCGCAATCGCAGAACAGAATTATTATTTCATAAAAATTTTTAAGTTTTTCCAATATCTTCAGCTAATGTTAGGGCAAAATATAAAAACTATTTTAATATGCTTTTTATTAAAGAAAATCAATTAAATCATCAAGGAATTTTGAATGAAAACAATTCACTATAGGTGACTAGGAACGTTTCTAAATTAGTTATGGAACAGCACATTAATAAAATATTTATATGGCTCAAAATTTACAAAAAAAAATTCGTTGCTTTGTTTTCAATAACATAACAAAAGATTGTGAATTAAACTAAAATTTTTATTTAAAAAAATTTTAAGTGGATATATATATTTTTTGTAGTTAATCTTCAAGAAGTACTAAAATTTAATGTTGTGTAAGCTTTTCATTTCCATCTCCAACTCATTCTGAGTAAAATTACTTGACTCATTAAAAAATACTTTAATGACGTCAATACGAAAAACATATTGCATGTTTTTTTTCTTTTTTGTAAATGACAAACACACTTAAATATATTTTTTTACAAACCGTTAAATCAAATGTCTAGACCACAACTTAGACAACAATTTAAAACTCATAAAAAAACAAATAAAATAGTGGAAATAATGAAACACACACACACACACACTTTCATACATTAATTTATTAAAAACCAGTTAAGAGCGCTTTTGACTTTTATTTTGAATACATTGACGTCCGAAGTAACGCCACACTAAAGCTGCAACACAAAATGCAGCAGTACTACAATAACTACGCACATCAGCTGATGTCAATTATTTATTAGCATGTTTAGTTTATAAATTTTAATAAACCAAAAAAAAAAAAAAAATTAAGAGCATGAGAGAACTTAGAATAAAATTATTTTTAATTTAACTTCTATCACTCGAACAAGTACAAATAAAAATTTGTATGTATTTAGTTAAACAACACCAACAAATCTTATATGAAATGTGTTTTTTTTTAATTTTCAATACAACACATGCATACGTCACTTTTTGTTTTCTTAGTGTTAAAGATTCATTGAACTTTTTAAAGTGATTTTTTGATATTTTTCTTTCTCAAACAAAATATGCGAAAATTTTAAGCTTTAAGGAAAAGAAAAGAATCCTAAAACTATTTTTTTAGATTATTAGTAGGTTAGTTTAAGTCTGAACGTCATTTATCTAAATTTTTATATTCAATGAAAACGTTTCATTAGGCTAATGGCAAAATTTCATTATATGAATGAATAATTTTTTCATGTTTTTTGATATAATTGATTTCTAATGTTTTTGCAAATAATTGTAATGCTAAATACGAGTATGTAGCTGCTTTCTGACTAAATTTTTTATGTTTTGTGTGACAGGATTGCCAATTAATTTTATTTGTCAATAGCTGCCTCGTAAACGTAGTAGTTGTTTAGTAAATCAAAAAAAATTTATACATGGGTGTGCATACGCCTACAAACTGTACTCAACAAACAAAGTTCTGGTAGAAATCAACCCTAATAAATACTTTTTTCATTGAAAACTTAAACTGATAATACAAGACAAAATTATTTTTGCAATAAAATTTTTTTATGGCTACGAGTTACATGGATACAGTTAAGTTAATTCAATCAGTTCGATTTTTGACTACTTTTTTCAATAAATCTGGCCATTTGGCTTCAACGCTGTCTTGAAATATTTCAAGAATTGCTTGTTTGTTGATATAAGCCAATAATTTAAAATAGCCGCACAAAAAGTAATCCAGAGTTGTTAAATCTACTACTTCTAGTTCTGAAAATCTAGCTGTCACAAAATCGATAAGCGCCTTGTACTTAATTTTTAGCCATATTGTTAGAACGAGATGACGTTTATGTTTATGCTGTTATATGATTCCGTGGTATCCAATAAAGTATATAAATGGTGTGAAAAATAATAGGAACATGATGGGAAGGTTAATTTAAGATTCAATAATAACTAAAATAGCGGAGGTCTCTGGGAAATTACCTACACTCTTTACTAACTCGTTGATAGCCGAATACGAAGGTCTTTGGAAATTACCTCGTCGAGTGTACGCTCCTTGACAATTACCTGCACTCGATGCTAACAGCTAACGCTAAAAATAAATAACCTCTTTATCACAGGGAAGTTGAACCCTTCACAAACCGAACAACTCGAGCCAAGCCATCCGCCCTGTACTAGCAAAGTGTGGGTCAACTGAGCAAGCCGAGTCTCAGTACAGCGAGTATTGGTCAACCGTGTGAATGAGAGGAGTTGAAGCCCGAGCGATCTGAATCATTTAAACCTCCATACATATCCTTGTGTCAATATATTTTAAATTATTCTTCGTAAATAAAAATTGTACTGTGTTAATACAAAAACATCAACGTGTTTTAATTCAAAGCAAGCAGACCTTTGGTAAGAACCTGGGTTGACTGAGTCATACCCCGGCCGGAAAAGTATACTATGAGAATTGATTGATCTATCCCCGTATAATAATTTTACACTGGGAAAGAGTAAAGCGGTTGGTGTGATACATATAAAATAAGACCTATAACCTATAAAAATACTAACATTTAAAAATTTGTTAACATTTCTCAATTAGTGCTGTTATATCTAAATTATTATTTTCTAAATTAACTTTCTTAAATTTAATGAAATAATTTTACATTTTATGCAATTAAAAATTATTATTTATAAAAAATTTCTTCAACAATCACTGAGTAAAATTTAGTTAATTTATAATTTAGTTTATTTGATTATATTAATCAACTACAAATATTTAAGCCTTTCTTAAGATAATGTAAAATAATAAAAATTATATTTAAACTATTAAGACATCGATATCATTAAAAAAAATTTATGATAATTTAAAATTTGATAATTAATTATTATCTATGCTTATATTTGAGTAATTAATTTTAATTAATTAAGCATTTAATTAAGAAATTTTCATAATTTAGTTTTTCTTTTTATTCTCAAACGAACATGATAAAACGAAAAAATTTAGAAAATACACTCATGTTGCGCTCCCAACAAGACATTCAGCTACACTGCACTGAAACTAGATTAAATAGTGGTAAAACCCTAAGAATTTCGTAAATGCTTATTGCGGTAACACACACAGATAAATAACTGTTATAGCGGTTAAGCAAAATATTAGCTCATGAATATAATCATTCGGTTCTCAGAATATAAAATTTCACATTATTTGCTCAAATATGTACGAGTAAATGTTACGTGTTATGATAAAACTATTTTCAAAATGTACTATGTAACATTCTATGTAAATTATTTCTTAGGTACACAAATAGCTTTGTAAGCACTCAATTAAATATTTTTGGCAGACAGAGAAAAATACGCAACAATTGAACTTTGTAATAAAAAAATATTTTTTATAATACACTCAAAACATTTTGTAGGTAAACTCAAATGAAAAATCATTTTGAACAAAATGAAAAATTATGTAAAAAGAAGACTACTAACATTCCATTTGATCCAAACACATTTTTCATTTATATTTTACTGTTAATATTTTAACAATCAAAACTCGTAAAAATAAACAACATTTCATTTATTTCAACCGACTGAAAAATAACCTACCGAAACAGTAAAAATTACTGTTTTTTCATTTTTTTAAAACAGTAAACAATTTTCTCCAAAAATTTTAAAAAAAGAAGAATTTGTTTTTAAATTGTAATTTAATATTTTTTTATGTTTATTCATCAAAATATGATTGCATAATTTTAGATTCTTTAGGATAGAATAGGCTCGCAATCCAGGCTCTCATATGTGACAAAAATTTCCAACAAAAATTCTCAGTTTTGCAAGAAGAATAAATTACATGCTTACATATATATTGCATATGAAATGTATAGATTGTTATATTTTACCTTCGATTGTTAGGGAAAGCATCACCCGACCTCCCAACACTGAGTAAATTAGTAACCAATGAAAAAACTATATTATTATTTTTAATAACGTGATACCTACGTATGCATATGGTAGCATAAAAGTTGGTTGGTAAATGCAGTAGATCACTACATATGTAGTGATCTACTGCAAAAAAAATAGCAAATTTTTGGACTTTTTTTGATAAATTGCTTAAAAAAAGTTCTTTAGTAAAGAAACCACTATTTTCATGGTTTTTTTTTATATTTCAAGGTGTCTAGCTTCCATTTCCATTTTAAAATTCTGCAATCGGTTAAAAATTACAAGAGATACAGGCTGCTGAATATGAAATTTTTAGTGCCTTTAAATAAGTGAACCGGAGTGTATAAATTAAATTTTACACTTTATTTTAATTTTTATACCAATTTTTTTAATAAATTTTTTTTGACAAATCTGTAGACCCAAAATCTAAAACTTCAAGGAAAAATAATAAAAAACAAATTTTTTTGGCGAATTTCTTCAGATACATTGCTCCCTTCAAGAACTCTAGCCGATCTATGCCTTCCTGTAAGAACTTGTAAATAACATGCTGTGGCCTTGTTAAATGTTTTTTCTTACAGATTTTTTTCAAAAATAATTTTTTTTTCAAATAGACACAATATTACCATACTATCAACCGTATGCCAAATAATCGATAACCGTTGGTTAAATGGTACCTCTTAACCAAAACGACATTTAGTTAATTTTGCATTAAAAACAAAATAATTATACATTGTGAAAATGGCCGTTATACTGATAAAATGGCATACATTAGCAAATATTAATTGAAACATACGCAGTCAACAAAATTTATTCCCGTCTTTATAATGTAAAACATTTCAGCTAATTATTTTTCAAACAGTTTGTGACTATTGTGATTGTAAAATTTGATATAAAATTTTGTGTGACATCAAGAGAAACACAATAAATGCCGTACGAGTACGAGTAGTACAAAACTAAAGACTCGAACAACAAACTTTAAAATCACGCAACACACACACGCACATACACTGAGCCATAAAAAGAAGCCAAACTTTTGCATTTCGAACTATTTTCTTAATAAAATAAAATACATAAACAAAAAAAAACAAAATTTGTGTTTACGAAGAAGCTGAAATAATATCACGCCATATCCGTGTTTACATAACAACACTAAGTATGATATTAATAACTATTTGTATTTAGCAAATAACTCAATGGTACCAACTAACAAACTAACTAATTACATGTGCGATATTTACGGTTGCTTTCATTTGATTGTAATAAACGCTCAGGTTACAGTGATTTACATTTGCTTAACAATATCAACTTTGACTCTCATTAAAATAGCTTAACTTTAAATCAGGAAATCGCTTGCACTAACCATGAGTGCAACATTGTGTTAACACGCATTTGTAACTATTAGACACTTTAATTTAAAAATATTAAAATTATTTACCTTGTGTGCCAACATATTTTAATTCGATTATAATAGCTATACAATTTTATATTTTCAGCTGCTTAACTAAAATTAAATTTAAGTTTCATTAAAAGCTCTCTAATAGTTTTGTTTAAATTAATTCAATTTTAATTAGTGTGCTAGTAGTGATTAAACAGAAGATTATAAGCTTAAGCTTAATACACTGAGTTGCATTGACTAAAATTTATATGAATTAACTGTAAACAGTGAGAAGATTTAATTGAAGCAAAAAAAAAAATTTTTTTTCAATGAGCAAACATCCCCTCAATTTTATTTTCATTTAGAGAAATATAAAAAATTTCTATTTTTTTTATTTTCTATAAAATCTTTTACTTTACTTTTGTCAGTCAGATATATAACAATTAATCATAATTGATTTTGCTAATTGGTAAAATTCCACCATAATTAAAAATATCAAACAAAATGTGCCAAAAATCAAAGTAAGTTATTTAAAGTGTCATAAAAACAATTATTCACATAATGATTTATAAAAATCAGACCAAAACTCAGCAACAAAAAAAAAATAGCTTAAGAGTAAAGTCAAAACAATTTAAGAAAAGTGAACGTTGAATAGCATGTGAATTTCAGTAATTGTTTAAATTGAATGCATAGCTAAAGGCACCCTACTAAATTTATTTGAAAAATGATTGGAAATAGTAAAAAACCGACTGTAAATCAGCTACAGTATTTTAAAATGCACGGTAGAAACGCCACAGGTTATTTATTGATATCTGGCTCGAAGGACCAATAAATATTTACCTAAAGAAAACTTTGTATATACATACCAGATATTTGCTATCGGCAACTAGTGATACCATTAGTAAAGTCATAACGTCTTACTTTCAAAATTTCCATAATTTTCTACTTCAAGTTTTGATTAGTAAAAACATATCAGAGCACTCAAAATTTTCAGCTTTTCGCTGTATAAGAAATGATAAAGTCTCCCTTTACAAGGAAAAAATCTATTTTCTGTATATTCTTAAATTACTGAAGTTGCCAACAGCATTGCCAGGAGCTAAAAAAAGCTAAATTTGTTTAAAAAAGAGGCTAAGTCCACAAGGCTTTAAATAGTTATGAACTAATTCAATCATTTTTTAACTTCAATTTGCTTTCATACTCGTATACTAAAAAGCACGAAACATCAGTATTTCTAAGCGATAGTATTAAAAAACTAAATACTAAATTGATCAAATGGAATTCTTTCAAACAAAATTTTTGTCGCAAGGGTGCAGCTTTTTTTAATAATATTTTTTATTATTCTTAAGCATTCTATAGCCATTTCCAAAAATGCAATACATGTAAGGTATTAAGGGTAATTTATTTTACAGAGTGGAAGCCAAGTACTTTTCTTCACTTATGAAATTACCTTTGGTTCGAATAATTTAGCACTGAACATATTAAAGTTTTATCGAAAATATTACTTTAGTTGATTTTAAAAATAGTAGTCACTCAATTCAACATTATGCAGACAAAACATAAATTTAATTCAATTCAATCCTGAGAACAAATTTTTTGTTCAGGATATTTCTTCAGCCTTTTCCAAAACATAAAAAACAATTTTAAAGCTATTTTGAAAGTGAACATAGGGTGCGAAAAAACAAGAGGCTAAATCATAACTTTTTTAAGGGTAGGTTAACAGGTCGCCCGAAAGAAATAAAACAGAGCTGCGACAAAAAAGGTAAATCTAGCTTAAATGGCAACGCTGGTTGCCAACACGATTTGTATAATTACAACGCAGAGAATCAGTACCCTAAGAACAATATAAAATTAATTTTTATTTGAGCAAAATGTTGCTCAATTAAATCTTTTCCCTAATCAATAAAATCTGTTTAATGTACAAGTATATATTGAGCAAAAGAAGCGTTTACTTTTAAAAAATTAGATAAATAAGATTTTGAAATGACCGACTAAGTTATAATTCTAAAGTGTCATGAAATTCAGTTCTGTTTAAGCACTGCTTCAGCTTTTAACTCCAAAAAATGTATTTTTCAAATTCTTCTCAATGAAGTTAAATTAGAATGTCTATTGCGGCATTTGAAAATAGAATAAATTTTTTTCAAGAAAGATTAAAATTATCACAAGATTTGATTGATTTCATGGTTAAAAAATCTTAAGTTGTTTACCCTCATGTATGGTTTTCCACAAATATGGCATTTCCATGTATTTTCTAGTAGTAACATGGTTCGTTTAGTTAAAATCCTTTTTTTTATGAGCAATAATACATTTATTACGATATTTTATTATATTTAATTCTATGTTAGATAAGATCTATGTAGAACTTGAAATAAGAGCTTACTCTACATAACTGGTCAAAATTTATCAGTAAGTTTTGCATATCAAGGGTTGTATAAATAGTAAAACTTGAAGTTTACGATAAGAAATGATAAAACTGATATAATGCCTCCTGGGTAGATTATATAGGACCTCTCATTAAATAAAACAAAAGGTATGTCACTTGGTCATCCTAATTTGGTTCTTTTGTGGGAGGAAGACTTGCCGTCATAATGAGTATGTTGAGCTAAAACAAAATAATAAAAAAAACTCAGATAATTCGTAGCAAGATAGAACGGACAGTAAGTTTTAACGTAAGAAAAATAATTAGGGTGTGCCCTATATTATTATACCTCTAGGAATATTATCTAAATGGCTTAGAAGTTGCTTGAATAAATGCAGTATGTCGAAATTTCTGGAACTGTTCATGTCTCATTGTTTTAAGAAGGATGAATAGAACACTAGACTTTTCCAGGCAATTCGAAGTGATCCTCAGTGAAAGCTGACGTATTGTAATAGATTTAAATTTTTAAGCATTCATGTCATACATCTATATTACGTCGTTCTACTCATGGTATTGGAATATACATTTTCTTGGATAGCGAAGTACTTCTAAATACGTTTGCAAGCTTTTCTCACTCCTGACTGGTTTAAAAAGTTATAAACTTCGATTATTCTAATGTAGGTACTGGGAGATCTGAAAGAAGAAGTCAACAACAATACGAGTATAAATCAAAAATGTATAATACTGATGCGAAGATACTCAAGCAATTCATTCACATAAAAGAATATTGAAAAAGACTAAAGCAGTAAAACCAAAACACACGTCAACCGAGATACTTGCTTAATCTTATACACACAAGATTTAGTCGAATAATATTATATTAAAACCTAATGGTAGCTATTTAACTTTTAAAACCACAATTCACAAAATGTAACATTGACTTGAAATTCGTTTTAATAAAAAATTTTATGGAAATTAGATTTCCTATCAATTTAGCAATTATCGTTTGGGACAAAATCTTCTTAGCACTCGTATGCTATATGCTACGCTATATTATTTTTATTGATTAATTAAGTTTGTTCTCGAGTGGCTAAGATGTTTGAGGTTTTGCAAATGTTTATAATAGTAACGAAGGTTATTTCACAATATCGCTTTAATTAAATGTTGCTACTAATTTATGTCATTTAATGTTATGAACATTAAAACAAAATAAAAAATAAGCAAAAATAGCAGACAAAATTAAACACAAAATACACCGTTTACCATTGAATTTAAATTGATAAAGAAAATCTGAAACAGATTAAATTTTTTAAATTGTTACATATGATCCACATTAGCGCATTTGCATATTTTTTGTTTGGGGTGGAATGTTTGTTTTTGTACTCATTAAAAATTGAAATTAGGGTTCAAAAAACAGTCCTTTTTTAAGAAAGTTTGCAAGAGTTTTTTAGTAACTAATTTAATATATAGATAAATTAATAATAACTAATAAAAATTTGTTGATAAAATTATATTTTACGTCGCCATAGATGACAATGCTTGCATTTATATTTCTGGTACTAATTTATGTCACGTTTAAAATCAATTTATAATTATTAATTTTCTCATTAATATTTCGCTTTCACTTTGTTTAGCTTCTTCATGATCTAACTATGAATTAAAAAAGGTGCATTTATTATATATATAAAAGAAAATATGAAATAAACTTCTGATAATTTGTAAATATCTCCAAAAATAAGTCCTATTTTGTTTTATATAAAGTACCATTTTTAAGTTTAACAGCTCTGGTTACCAAAGAAGAAGTGCAAGCTTGAAGTGCAAGAACAATTGCTGGAAAAAATTCAAAAAAGAGAAGAAAGATCTAAAAGAAAACTCGAATTGTTAAAATGCTAGTGAAGAAAAAAATAACTAGCTGAGAATAAAATAAATATCAAAATATGACCTGGTCACTGCGGCCAGAAATAACCTATTATGACACTAGTCTCATGTTACAAATACTATATAAGTCTAATATTCCTAAAAAAAATTTTTAAGTTGCTTATGTTTGCTGTATTAAAAGTTTATAATGACTAAAACCCGAAAACGGGTCCAAGTAAGATCATTACATTGGAATAACAAATGTTCTGTTCTTCGTTACATAACCTGCAGAGGTGTTTGTGACTTATCCTCATGTCATTTATCCCGTAACAATGCGAAATCTTGTCCGAATCAGGCCTAGTAAGTCATTTATTCTCTTATTAAAACGGAATGCCATAAATTCTTGCCAAAAGCTAACAAGCATTTTTGATTCTTTTCTTTAATTTTTAATTTATATAATTTAATCTTAATATCAAATGCTGTTTAATAATGTTTTTTAACAATTTCTTTTAATTTATTCTTTTTGTATAAAATTATAAAATTCCTTTCATTTGCAATTGGAAATTGTGAAATACTTGTGTCATTTAGAGATCATGTGTTTATTTCAATTGAGTTTTTTATTTTTTCTCTCTCTTGTTCCTTGGCAGTGTTTCTTTTTTAATGGCCTATTGGCAAGGTGGTTGGTTCATTCTTCAATTGTATCAAAATACTGAATCAATTGTCTATTTGTATTTTTCGTTTCTTTTTTTATAAAACATCGCACAACATAAAAACTCAAAAAAAATATTTTTGGTTTTCATGGTTTTAAGTTTTTAGTCGTGTCATTGGATTATATTGTTGTTCAATATAATTAAAGCTTTTTTTAATGTTGTAAGAAAGAATAAAAAAGTACTAGTAATTACAATGGTGGCAAATTCGTTTCGTGTAATAAATGCAAGACTTTTAAAGCTTTTTCTGGTTTATTAAAATTTTTGAAATTGTTTTTTTTTTCTATTGACCATAAATTTTATGCGAAAAATTCGTAATATTTAGCAAGGTCACTTGAAAATAACAGCTCTTAAAGGCTAATAAAAAACTGTTCAAAAATCAATAATAAATTTAAAATAAAATATCGAAATACATTTATGAATTGAATGATTGAAGTATAAGACTTCTTCCAAACTTTTTGCTGACTCTTAAAGATGTAAGTGAGTTCGCAAGGAATACAAAAATTGGCTTTATATGAGGCCTAGAGTTACAACAGTGAGCTTAATTTTAAGACACATACATAGTATTGAGAATAACAATACAACCCTTAAAAAACCAAATCTATTTAATCTATAGAGAGCATTAAAATAAAGTGTACAGAAACATATTTTATAACATTGTATTATACAATTAAACTCAAAGTTTTATATTTCCTAAATCAGTATTTAATTCTAAAATAATTAACAAACATTCCTCAACCAAATGTAATGCAAGAGCAAAATAAAAATTAAGATTTTCCCAAAAATTCGCAATTCAATTCAAGTGTGGTGATTGGGAAGAATACTTCAGCGTTTTGGCTGGATTATTCTCCAGATTAGCTATTTTTTTATCTTGCTGATAGATATAAAATCCTTGTAAGCTCAGTTTCTGCATGCTAGCTAACAAATTTTTTTGCAAAATGTTGTTATAAAATTTAGTACAAAAAAAAAGAGTTTTCAAATATGAGGATCCGTCATAATGAACTCTGCAGGGTATTCAACGAAACTGAAAATATAGAAATATTGTGCCACTGTAATAATCTAATTTGTACCGACTACCTACAA
Source organism: Thelaira solivaga (assembly GCA_947397855.1). Taxonomy (NCBI): domain Eukaryota; kingdom Metazoa; phylum Arthropoda; class Insecta; order Diptera; family Tachinidae; genus Thelaira; species Thelaira solivaga. The sequence goes on from OX377610.1 coordinate 40,661,424, forward strand.
TCGTCTGATAGAGCGGAGATATTTTGTTAAGAACTATCTGTATTATATATTGATAATTACTAGACTTATGAATTATTTTGTAACAGGTCGAATATGTAACAATAGATATATTCTGGCCATAGTAACTAAGTGATTTTTTCGTATCCTTAATCTAATTTTCATAGTTGTAAGCTCACGTTTATTGATTAAAACAAGTACTTTTTAACGAATTACTCTAAAATACTACTACCAAAGTCACCATATATTTTTGTGTCGTCCAAGTTTTCAACAAAATAATTTAGATAGATTTTTTAATGATTATTATACCCTTCACAAAAAGAGGAAAAGGTACGTATAAGTTTGTCACTACATGTGTAATTTCTACATATTAAATTGAACCCCCTAGCAATGTCTTTCTGTCCGTCCATCTGTCCAAGTAGATGTTGAAATCAGCTTTTTGAAGTCCTTAGAAGACGTACAGAAAAGTTTAGTATGCCAGCTTATTTGAAATTTTTGTTTTCAGTATGCTAATAAAATTCAGCCTTATCGGTTCATAAATGACTGAGCTATGAGCTTTTTTTTCCCAATTTTAGAGCGTTTTTTTTTCGCAATTGTACTACAAAACTTACACAGTTTTTTTATCATAATGTCTGTACAAAAATCAAAAGGATCGGTTCAAAAATGGACCAGAAAAATAAAAAATACAACCGAAGCTTTAGACTTTCATTAAGTTTTGCTTTAAGTTTTTGCGTATTTTGTCTAATCTACAAAAAGTCAAAAAAATATTTTAAGATTTTTTACAGAAATACCATTCGTAACGTCTCTGCAATCGGTCAGCAAATGGCAAAAAAAAATTCAAAAATAAACCGATATTTCACATTATCATTAATTTTTTTTTTTTTTTGTTTTTATAGAAATTTTAACGCGGTCATATGTGTAATGGTTGTATACACAAACATGAAACCTAAAAAAGTAGAAAATGACCATAATTTTAAATTTTCATTAATCTGAGTTTTGTTACATTCCAACTTGCCATTTGGTGTCGAAAAGATCTTATTGAATCTCATTTCAAAAAGGATATGCTATTCAACTTTAAAGTAATAAAAGTATTAAAAATTTTTCGCGCTTAATATCATTATATTTATAATGAAAACTCAAGTGCAATTTTTACACATTTAATATCAACACTAAAATATCTAGTACACAAATAAGCACTAAGTTAAGCTACTAATTATTTAAATTATACGGTAAAAAAAGAAGAAAATTACACTTGCGTTCAAATAATTAGATATACCCAATTGTAATTTCTAAATTCGCACATTCTTGTTGAATTGAAAAAATAGATAAAAAAGTTTTCTAACGTAATGGAAATTAACGTCAAAAATACAAATACCAAAAAGTAATTCACCATGTCAATACAATTTCTTTATTCTTACTTAAAGCACACAAGTACTCGTAGTTAAAGAAACACACACTCTCCATCCATGTATGTAAAGGTTGTTTTTTTATATATGTATAGAACTTTAAGTTGGCATTACTGTTCAAGATGGCGACCGATTTAACAGCTGTCAAGTGATTTATTCTCAGTTTGGTTTGGCAATTCATAATTAATAGACTCACGCCTGAACAACGTTTTCAAATAGCGAAATTTTATTGCGAAAATAATGGTTCTGTGCGGAATACGTATCGCGCACTACTACGTTTAGCGATGAAGTGCACTTCTGGTTGAATGGCTCGTCAACAAACAAAACTGCCGCATTTGGAGTGAAGCTAATCCTCAAGTGTATGTCGAAACACCGTTACATCCAGAAAAACGATGATGGCCAGAACGTTACAGTCAATGGTGATCGATATAGAGCCATGATTACTAACTTTTTCATTCCTGAATTGAACAACCATGATGTCCAGGAGCTGTGGTTCTAACAAGACCGCGCAATATGTCACACAGCTCGTGCCACAATCGATTTATTGAAAGACACGTTTGGTGACCGCGTAATTTCACGTTTTGGACCTGTAAATTGGCCTCCAAGATCTTGTGATTTAACACCGCTAGACTACTTTCTGTGGGGCTATGGAAAGTCATTGGTCTGTGCGGATAAACCACAAACGCTTGACCATTTGGAAGACAACATTCGCCGTGTTACTGCCGATATACGGCCACAAATGTTGGAAAAAGTCATCGAAAATTGCCAGAAATCATATTTATCATATCTTTCGGATAAATAAAATTCATGTCAATCGAAGAATCCATCGTTGTTTTATTGCAATTTAAAGTTCTATACGTCTATAAAAAACACCCTTTAGAAACAAATAAATAAATAATATGCTTTACAGACTTTAAAATATTTAATTGTTTTCAATAAAAGCAAATTATAGCTAAAAGTATTTTGATCTGGGGTCTTCGATATTACTTTTTGATACTTCATTAAAATCTTGACTTAGTTGAACATCTACATTTATGTTTTCGAAAAGTTTATTCTTGTTCACTTACCTAGCAGGTGATAACTGAAAACTAAATAAAAACTGCTTACAAATATTTTAAATTCGAAAAGTACACTAAAAATTAATATTTATCTAATCGAGTGAACGAAAGTGTATTTTGTATTTAAGTTTTTTTTTTTTTTTTAATTACATAATTCACTACTATAAAAACTCTAATTCAGTTACGTTTCAAATAAAATTATTTATTCAGGCATGAAATTTTAAGTTTAACATTAAACACTTTATTCGTGTCACAATGACTTGATTTTTAATGCTATTGTTCAGTTAATGTTCAAATTAATTATGTATTTGTATCGAAACTAATTAATTTATTTATTCATTTATTTAAAAAAAAGTGTATTTTATTTTATTAATCGCGTGCCTAAAGCTATGGTCACATTAAACAAATATTTGTCGAAATAAGCATAACCACTCATCTACGTATACGTTTATATATTTTGAAGAAATATTTCCTTAGACTATTTTATTTTATTTTTTTATTAAAATACAACATACTTGCATTATTATATTTATTATTTGAATTAATTTTATGTAATACAAGTCATGTTAGATTATAAAAATATTTGCCAAAGAATAGTGGTTAAGCTTTACGACAAGTACAGGGTAGGCCAAAAGAAACCAAGGGGTGTAAAAGTTTAATAACGTTTTTGTTTATTAATTTTTTTTTTATTTTTTCTTTCAGATTATATAGATAACACTTGGAGAATTTATAATGGAGAGGTTCACAACTGAACAGAGAACCAGAACAATAGAATTTTATTATTTAAACCAGAGATCAATTATTTTAACGCAAAGAGCATATCGTCGACATTTTAACGTCAGAATTTCGCCCTCTGAAGCGATGATTCGTTGCTTAGTTAATCGTCATCACCAACATGGCAGCGTAAGAGATTTGCCTCGAACCGGTAGACCACGTTTAAGTCGCACTGCGGAAAATATTGAACGAGTACAGCAAAGTGTTAACGAAGCACCAGAAACATCTGGCAGAAGGCGTTCTGTTCAGCTAGAAATGTCTCGTACAGTTATACCCATATAAGGTGCAATTGGTCCAAGAATTAAAACCCGCAGATCATAGGCAACGTCTAAATTTTGCAGTTAAGTTTCAAGATTTGGCCAGAAATGAAATCAACTTTATTGAAAATTTGATTGTGAGTGATGAAGCTCATTTTCATTTGAATGGCTTTGTTAACAAGCAGAACTGTAGGTTCTGGGGTTCTCAAAATCCAAGAGCCATTCATCAACGCCAATTGCACCCCATCAGGTGTACAGTATGGTGTGGGATCACATCTGAAAATGTCATGGGGCCTACTTCTTCGAGAATGAAGATGGAAGTGCTGTAACCGTAAATGGAGAGCGGTATCGTTTTATGATAGAAAATTTTTTACGTCCTGCTCTTGAAAACAGACCTGGTGTGTGGTTTCAGCAGGACGGAGCCACTGCCCATACTGCCCGAGACACAATGGCACTTTTAAGTCAAATTTTTGGAGAGCGAATAATTTCTCGAAATTCGGAAATTATTTGGCCAGCGCGATCGCCAGATTTGACAGCACCCGACTATTTTCTTTGGGGTTTTTTGAAGAAGCGAGTGTATGTGAACAAGCCAGAGACAATCCTTGAACTCAAGGCAAACATTGTTGCAGAAATTCGAACGCTACAGCCACAAGTTTTGAAAGATGTTATGGAAAATGCTCTAAAAAGAGCCCATCAGTGCGAAGCTGAAAACGGTGATCATTTAAGAGACATCATTTTTCATACTTTGTGTAAAAAAATTTCCATTTTGTATATTATATAATCTGAAAGAAAAAATAAAAAAAAAGTTAATAAACAAAAAAGTTATTAAACTTTTACACCCCTTGGTTTCTTTTGGCCCACCCTGTATTTGTGTAATGTGACCGTAACTTAATGTATATGACAGAAAAACGTGAAAATTTATTTAAAACACACAATACGAAAAAAAATTAGCGAAAAATAGAGGTAAAGTTATTGTCTAATGTGATTTTATAAAACTGAATGAAATTTGATGAGCGAAAAAATTTTTACTTCGTAATATTTTTTGCACAACATAAAAAAAAAATTTCGATTAAAAAATCTGAGATCTTATTATTAAATTGATTAAAATATTAACCCGATGTACTTCAACCTAGAGAATCTTTTGTACAGCTAATACCTGTACCTCAGGTTAAGCCATATGCTTACTTACGTAGCCGGGCAACCACAAAATACTTATTCTGAGGTGTCGTCCTGCAAACTTCTAAGCCTGCATTGGCTGATGTGACAATTTCCTATTCTACAGTAATGATATCTAAGTGCACAATATCTTCTAACTCCATTAGGAGACAGTGACCTGAATCTTTATGATTTACTCATTAAAAGTCACTGGCTTCCAGTTAGCGATTTCCAGTATTTCGACTTTTATGATTTGACTTCGGAATCACTTTTATGGTTAATAAGTATTGAGATTTTACAAAACTATGAATGTGTGTTGAATCTCTTTGTTTGCTATACAGAGTGTCTGTTCGTTTAAAAACCCGCTTTTTTTGTTCCGGCAGTTAATATAACATAAAATTTTTAGGGATTTCACGGTAAATAATCTAGCGATGTGTTAAAATGAAACCAAAAATTTTACCTAAAAAATATCCGAGAGCCAAACAACAATAAAGCCACTTTAAAATATAATTTGAAAACGCTGACTCAATTAAATTTTTTTATTTTGGATATTAATTGAACTGAATAAAAGCGAACATACAAACTTGGCTGACTTTCAATATGGAATTGTTATGGGACGGACTATTGAAAGTGAAAATATGAACGTTAATAATATAAATTAAATTTTTTTTTAAAAGCATATGACAATAGCAATTCTAAGTTGGCTACTTTAAAAATAAAATCTTGATAACAAATTGAAACTCAATAAATTATAAAAAAGGTCAGTCTAATTTATTAACTTGTATTAATTATTTCATTTAAAACAAAAATATTTAGTTCCCTTTAGTTCTGCTACTGCGACAAATTCCATCATAAAGTTTTTTCCAACCTTTAAATAAAAACAAAATATGTAACAAATGCCTTTTATTTTTCGGTTTCTTTGCAAATTTACCTTCGTGTGGTCTTCGCGTTTGTCTTAAGTTGAAAATACAAGGATTTCGAAAAGTGTACTGGATATTATTCATGCTGGCACAGAGGGGCTTGTACAATGCTGCATCAGGACAACGTTGACCCCAAGCGTATGATAAAATCATTAGAAGCACGAAATATTTGAAAATTAAATGCATTTCTTTTTAATGAATTTCGAAAAAGCGTCTGAAATTTTTTATAGAGAATTTTTCTATTTATACTCATTTCAAGTGGAATATTTGCTATAATTTTTAATGTTTTTTAGATTTCCTAAAATTTTTTTTAGTTTGCATAGAATTATATAACAATAAACATATGAAACGATTATATTAATACTATGAGTATTCACTATTTTATGCAAAAGTGAAAACTAAAATATCGTATACATTTCTTTGTATTTTGTCGTTAAAATATTAGGCACTTTTGCATTTGCAACCGTGGTAGACCGTTTGCATTACACACTTAATACCTTAATTGCAAAAATTTTTTTTTTTTTTTTTTTTTTTTTTATCAACATACGTATGTACGTGCTTCTACATTATTATTCTTAACTATTTGCTTATTCATTAAACACATAACATACAGCAAGCTACATACAAACTTTGCAAATAGAAATGCACAATTCAAATACACAACTACAAAGGTAGCATTCGTCGTCAACTACTTAAATATTTTGAGCAAGTGGCTTTCATTTGTTGTAAATAAACATATTTCAGTGGCGACACTTTAAAATAAATATTTTCATTTTACAAAAATTTAATTATTTATTCAAAGGTTTATTAAATAAAATATTTTTTTTAAGCGCGCAATTATTTGGATTTGTTGTTACATTGAAATCACTAAATCTGTTTGTTGTCGGTTAAAACAAACTAAACTAGCAGACCACTCTTATAACTGGGACCACACACAGCAATTTTAGTTGCGCAACTCTTTATTTTGTAGCAGAGAGAGGAAAGAGGAATGAAAAGGGGTACAAACTTGCTCGTACTCCGCAATTCTCTTTTGTTCCCTCTTCGTATCTTTTATAAAGATGTAAAAAAAAAGACAGATAGCTTGCCGAATTAAAAAAAAAATGTGTGTGGGTAAAACGACAATTTTAAAAGAGAATTGAGGAAGAATTGCCCAACTAAACTTGTCGTGTGTAGTCCTGGTCTAAGCACCAATCATCGTTTATGACATGACAAAAAAGAGCGGTAGCGTTACATATTTAAAGTAATTTTGAGTAAACTTGCTTAAAAACGATAGATTAAAAAAATAATTAAAAAGAAATTACTGGTCAACAACACAAAAATGAAAAAACAATTGTTTTTCAGCCAACTTCACTAATGTGAGCACTATGAAAATTTGGTTTTGCAGCCAGCTATTTCGGTTTACTTCATAAATTTTGTGTAAGCATGAGATTTTTTTCCAGATAAAAAAATTTTTACCCCACTAATTTAGACTTGTCTATAACATGACTGCAGTGGTAACGGTGATCGTGCAGCTGCATCTGTGGCCTGCTGCAGCCTTTGTGTTTAATGCTCAAGGCAACTCGAAGAAATAGAATAGATAAATACAAAGAAGCACCTATATGCCATTTAGGCAATAATTTAAACCACTATCATATTACGTTACGTTTTCTCACTACCATAAAAGCGATCAGTTTATTAAGGTTCGTCATTGTAAAGTAAAACACAAATAATACACTTTTCTCAATACTTATTGTAGAAGCACACTTTCATATAAATTGTACTTTATAACTTACACACAAGCATTAACTTAAACAATAAATTGCTACATTCCTAAATACAGTTTCTTATGAAAAATAATACAGTGGTTCAACAGCATGATTTTTCGTAACAATATTAATTATATATTTAATAAAATTTTTTATTTTTCGATATTGTGAATTAGGCGACTCAAAAGATATTTTGTACAGTCTATAAGTTCTATAAGGCTCAAGCTACTAGGGGGATCGCTAGGTGGCGGATAGGTTAAATACCTACAGATATGTAACAGCGTTATTATTTTAGCCTTTTTAAGACTAGACTTATTATTTTTTTCTCGCATTTAGCCTCAAAATTTATAATTTAGCCTCTAGATGTTTTTTCCTAGCTGTTTTGTTTTCCTAAATAGCTTTAAATAGCCTTTTTTATATAAATGACAACAAATCATACATAAACTGAGACTGAAACCAAATTAGCTAAAGTAATATTTTCGATAAAACTTTGATACTTTGATACATAAATTAGTCGAACGATGGAAATTTCATAAGTAAAGAAAAGTATTTGGCTTCTAAATTGTAAAATAAAAATTAACTTTATTCCTAATTGATTAATTAATTGTTCCATTTAGTATTTAGTTATCTACCGTTTAGTAATCGAAAAAGCAAGCAAAATATTAGAATAGAAATCGCTTAAAAATCAAAAAAATAAATTATTACTTAAAAGAATTTTAAATATTATTTTTTAACATCGAAGTTGAAAAATAATTGAATTCGCTTGTAAGTATTTAAAGTTATGTGGAAAACGACATTATTTTCTTTAGTTTTTGATAATTAATGTTTTTTTTTTTTTTTATAACAATTATAATTAAGATTCTTAATGTAATAAAGAATTAAGAAAATTTTTAATTATAAGCTGTAGCTTTTTAACTTTTTTCTAGCTTAATTTTTGTCAGCGTGATTTAACCTTTCCACCGTTTTTTTTAGGGAAGTATACCATTTTTTTCTAGCTCCTGGCAACGCTGGTAGGTCGCTCCTGGTGACCTGCTGCACCCTCAGTATCAGGGTCAAATTCGTTAGCCTAATCAAATGAACATCTTAAAATTAAATGATTACCGAAACTTATTTCGAAGCGCTATGCTATAGTTCGATAGCTTGATAGGCTAATCGACCCATTAACCAGTTTTTTATTATTTAATTATAATAAAAATAAATTTAAATTACAATTTTTACATGATTTCAAGAAATTAATTAAATGAATTGAAAAAATCTCAAATAAATTGCGTGAATTTATTTGTAAACTCTCTTATGCTGCCCAGCAATAGAAAATTTCTTCCGGCAGGTATCAAATCTAATTAGGTAATGGAAAAAACACGGAAAATAAAGATTTCTTTTAGGGAATCGATTTTGTTTTATTTATATGAATCCGTGTTCCAGGTAACACAATTGACAATTTTATTTTTATAGTTTTTCTTATACATTTTATTATTTTAAACTTAGATTGATTTTTTAATTACATTATGAATTTAAATTTTAGCAAAATTCATGAAGTTTATTTAATTACAATTTAATATTTAAATTTAAGTTAGAGAAAATTTTAGAATCAAAAATTCACACAGTTGAAGTTGTAACAGAAAAAGATAAGTAAATAAGTTCACTTTATGATCCACTACATTTTGTAATAAGATTATCTTCATAATTAACGAGCTAAGTTATTTGATGCAAATTTAGTGTAGATAATTGAAACTTTACTGTTTACAATTACATATTTTGATATTAGGCCACAGAGGCTTGAGGACACTCACCATCTTGTAAGAAAATATAAGCTAGAAAATGAAATAAAACGAAAATATAATTAAATGTAATTAAATAAAAAGATGAAATGCAGTTATTGCTCGTTCATAGCAACATAGTCATATCTCAATTTAGGAATTAAAGATCTGTGTTGAGTTTTCTGGTTTTTAGAAGACAATATAACATTTTTTATACAGCTTTTAGGCCATTTCTACGGCAGCTCAAAGTATCTTTTGAACAGCCAAACGCCCAAACCTATGAGGGTATCAGTAAACTGACACTTTGAACAATGCTTAGGTCGAAAGGGCTTTTCTTTGTGATATGACTTTGTTATGCTTTACAAATTTTTCTTAATTGAATTAAATTATTTCTAGCTCTTTAATTATAATTTCTTGCTTACATTTATTTTGTTGGCAGCTGTAACTATAAAAGTTGCATTTATTTCCAAAGGTTTTGTAGGCATTGCCGTGCTCACCACACACTGGTGTATAATCTGCAGTACAAACAGTGGGACAATATTTTTGACATTCAACTTGTGTAACAACCTTTAGATCTGTAAGGGATCATTTAAAACTTATTAGAATTATAAAATACAAGTAAATATTCACAACTCTACCCTCCAGTTTTTTATCTCTTCTTGTGCAAATTTCATTGGCAAAAATACAAGGATTTCTATATAAATAACACTGCCTACCGTCTGTAGACCAAACAATATCTTCACTGGTTGAACATTTTCGCTGGATGTCACAGTTTATGGATTCAGTTTTTTCCTCTTCTGCCATACAATTCAAATGACTTGGAATGCATAGCACTAAGACTAAAATTGATGTTAATTTAAAATAGGCTACTACCATATTGAATTTCAATGAAATATTTATTTTTTAATGCGCCTGTTTGCTACTCGAGCGTTTTAAGTACTAAAAATTTTTCAGTTTAATACAAAATGAAAGTTTTTTTATGTGCATGAGAACAATTACAAAAAGAAATATATGTACTTGTTCAATTTATTTGCATATAATTTTCGCATTAAATAATAGGGGACCTTTTTTTTTCATTTATCTTCATCTTTAAACTAAAAATAAATTATATTTATTGTAAAAAACCAGTTTCATTTGTACGTGTTTTAATTGTTTTCTGTTTTACTCTTGTTGAATGCAAAAGTTATTGTTTATTTTGCTTTGATGAGCAATTATTTTACTATACACCTGACGGTATTCAGCAACAATGTGCATTACGATTTTAAACTACAGCAAAAGCTTAAAGTTTTTTAGTGAAAGTTCATCTATTTGCAATTCAATAAATTTATATTACATAAGACATAAGCTTTTGTATAGAAGCTTTTAATAAACTTTATTTAATATAATGCGATATAAATTGTGAACCGAACTTTTCATAATAAAAAATAAACTATATGTTTTACTACCTTGTTTGAAGCCCCTTAATAATCATGTGAAACTTTACTAAGGAAACAATACAAGTGAATATTTTTATTACACGGCACAACAATAAAAAAAAGCAGCCTGCAACTATGGATTCTGCTAGAAAGAACTAAGAAAACTTATACATACATCGGAGTTTTGAAATATTTATGTATAACAAGAAGTTTTTGTGCGGTCTCACCCGGCCCAGTCGGTATCCTTAGAAAGCGTTTGTATCAATTTTTAGCGACATCCCTTTACAAATAGAATTTTAATTGTTAAAAGAACCAACCAATTAAATACAGTCATTAACTACTTTATAAAGTGCCTCATGTTTTTGCTAGCATTATTTTCAGAAACGCCAAATAAAATATTTAAATCATAATTTTAGGCTTAAATTAAATACGGGGTAGTCAGAGGCAATAAAAGTATTTATTTTTATATAGATCAATTTGTTACTAAGAAATATGTACTCGTATTATAAATTAATTATCAATTTCTATTGTAATTATGGTTCACTATTTTGACGATAATTGCTTCCACATAAGAAATAGACGTAGGACTATTTATGATAAACATATCGTTCATACATTATATATGTGTAACTGCAACGATATTTGCGGCGCACTCTAAAACATGTCGCCGATATTTGCTACTTACTTGACACCTATCGTTATATTTTGAACAATTTACACAATATCTTTATAAATTATAACCTATGTGTTATTCTGATGTATAAGCTAAATAATTGTAAAGTTTCATTAAAATCCATTTATTAGCTTTCGCGTGAAAGAGGAACAAACATCCACACATCCACACTCACAAACAGTCGGCTTTATAATACTATTAGGATAGGATATTTAATTTATTTGAATCCGCATAGAAAAGAATATTACTCCTATGAGATGGCTTTCACATTTGGCAAGTCAGTTGAGCAGCTATTTTTTTTATTTTTTTATAATATATATTTTTTTAACTTGCCTTATCGTTCAGATACACAATTTTACTTTTCCTTTTTTCATTTTCTGGTTTAAATTTTTTTAATATTTTTGATATTTTATTATTAAATAATCTAAAAGTACTAGGTTGAACTCAAATGGTCTGAGGCGAGGTAGAAAACCATAAATGGAACAAAATGGTACTTTTTATTGATATGATTGGGCCTTTTTTTGAATTTTCATACTAGCAACCCTAGAACTATGAAATTGGGGTCATACGCTCTTGAGCAAAGTAAAACATCATCCAGAGGCAAAACAGTACTTTTTATTGATTTGAATGCTACAGAAAACATTAGGATGTAAGAAATAAGAGAGTTAGCTTCTTTTAGAGATTATTAAGGGTACTTACGAGTTGGAGTTGGGTATAGTTATTTTGTAAAGAACAGGTAAGTATAAAGGTTCCATCAATAAATAAATTCAGCCAGGTATTTCGTATTGTGCTTACATTTCATAGAACACATAGATTTATTTATACATTTTATAAATTAATTCACAATAAGGTTTAGTTTTAAGTTAGGGCTTAGGTTAATTGTATTTATATAATATTCACATAAGTTAAATATGTCCATATGTATACAGAGTTAGATTTTAAGTAATTGTAGATTTAAAAATTTTTTATTTAAGTTTATTTTATGGATGTAAGCAAGTATTTTTGTAAAAGTTATAATTATTTGATTTAAAGTTCAGATTTAATAAGTTTATTTATCAGTTCGAAATATTTATATTTAATGTTTGTACGTTTATATTATTTTATAGGAAAGCACTTCTTGATGGTTAAAAGCAAACTCAGTTTTTACAGCTTTGAGTGTAACAATCCTGACTTAAAATTTTATAAACGACAAAGATTTCTTTCCAGTGTCACCCAACTGGCAATTTTTTATAAATTGGAAATTTTGTACAATTTAAAATTGGGCAGCTACGTTTTGATTTCTTACCATTATAATGGTAAGTATGAATATTCTTGGAATGAGTTCAATTTAACTATTACGTAAGAAAATTGTATTAATTTTAAGTTAAAATTTTTACTAATTTTTAAGGAAATTGTAAACTAGATTTTAAATAAAATTTGCTTGGAGCCAAACTTTTTTTGAGTGTAACGGACTTGGATCAGATCAAACGGTGCCTAGTAAATAGAAAAATCAATAAACTGATAAAATGGTACTTTTTCTATATTTTAATGATTTTCGATTTTATTTGTATTAAAAAACCTAGAACGAAATAATAAATTGTAATAGCGACAGTATGGTGTTTCGCCAGTTAAATGCTACTTTATTATATATATAAATTTTTGTCAAACTGAATTTTTGATATTAAAATGAAATATATTTTAGAAAAAATTAAGATGATAAATATTTCTAAACCATTATTAAAAAAGCTTGAGAATTTTTATTTTATAAACATTATTTTAAAAGATATTGAGAAAAACTTACTAATAATTGTATTGCATTTTTATATGATATACGAGTATAGTACGTAAACATTTACTCATAAAAACAACAAGGAAATTAAAAACAAAAACATTAAAAACAAACATTCAATATTTTATTAAAAAATAAACTGCATAATTCTCATGGTATTTGATATAAAAAATTCAATAAAATTCTGTCAAATCTAAATTGTAAGGCCAGTAAACTCATGTATTTTGTACAACATTTCTGATGTGTAATGGTTTTTAGATAATTTTTTTTTTGCAATAATGAAGACATGGTCTTGATAACAAGAGATTTGCTAAGTTAAGCGTAGAGGTATTTGTTATCCCTTTAAAACTTCCTTATTCGTAATAACCGAGTTCTGCTATAAAGTTAAATAGATGATATAACATGCACTTAATTACTACCTCATTTAGCAAAGAATAATTTATTTTCTATTTACCAATTGTAAATAGAATTCGACATGTGTTTTGAGCTTTTATTACTTATAAAACTAACCAAGAGATCTAAATATTTTTTATTTTTTTATTTTAATATCAAAGGTGCTTTAATAGTGAACTAACATGAATTTTCTATTCAAGTCATTTACTTTTTCTTGGTGCTTAATCTTGTTAAGTTTAATATTTTCCAATGCAAAAGTTATTAACTTTTATAGATGTGTGAATTATTGCTCTGAGACCAGCTCAAATCCTTATTGTGTTATGTTTGCCAATGGCACAGTGTTTGAGTTTCCTAATGAATGTAAATTGGATTTAGAAAGATGCAAAAATAAGTCGGGTAAGTTTTAATTTTGAAAAATTAAATAGTTTGTGAGAATTATTGACATGCAAACATTTTTTTTTCTTCTTTGTTTAGTTATTTTGAAAAGCAGAAGTGGCCGCTGTTATTACTATTACGGATAAGAAGGAACAAATCAGTCTGAAGCACTTCTCTATCCAATGCATACAGCTGGTGTAGCAAATTTAATAGACAGCCTTACCTTAAAATCTTGTAATGGCTTAAGTAATTCTTCCTAAAATATTTTTCAATTGCAATAATAATTTTAAAATTAGCATTAATTCAAAATAATAAACTAATAGAATAATTTTATTTTATTTTTATTATTTTAATGATTTAAAATAAACTTAAAAAAAACCAATAAAACCATAAGCATAGCAGCATAGCAAAACCACCTAAACTTTTTTCTATAAAAGAATGAAAGGAGTTTTTCAATAAATATTTTTTTAATAGTAAAATTAAGCCCCAAAAACAGGAAAAATTGGTTTAGTGTAAAAAACAATTTTTATTTATTTTTTTTTTTTTTATAAAAATTTATTTTTAGCAGACAAAAGGAAATACTCATACAGAAATCACTTAACGAAACCTTACAAACGTTCAATGTACGACTGTATACGAGTTTGTACGTACTGTCAGTATTGTCTGACACGATCCGGCTGCCATTTTATAATGCACTTGATAACCAATGAAAAAAAGTTAGACTTAAAGCAAAACTAGCGTCGGACACATTCCAAAAAAATGCGTATGAACTAACAACAACAAATACAACTATAAAGCCTTTAAATATTTAAAAAGAAAAATTGTATAACAAAACTAAAATACGAGCAAATGACAATAATTTAAAGGTGCAAAAGACAAGTACAAAAAAACACTTAAAATACAAGTCAATACCAAAAATAAATAGACAGTCTAAAAGTATATTCACATTTATAACCAGACAAAAAGGAGTTGCACACATTTTTCAGAAGCACGAGAGAATTCAATGTTTAAAATTTATAAAAAAGAATTGTTTTTTAAAAGTTAATTGAATAAATTGCTGTAAAAAAATCTTTTATTATATTAAAACATTTAGGCCCGTATGTACGATCTTTAGTTAAGACTCGTTTAACTAAACATTGCTTAAATCACAGTTAGTATTAAATTAAAGTACCGTTTAAGCGCAGTTTCATTTTCGTTCATGCTGTATAAAAAAAAATCCAAAAACACCTTAAAATAAATGAAAACTACTCTACATGTGCTATTTTATGATTTCTTACTTTATTCAGGACTAATAACACAGTTCTAGATTTGTAAATAATGCAAAAAACTAAAACTAAAAAAGTTTGAATATAAAAGTAACATTCGTCTCTTTAATTTTTTGTTTCTTATCGAATTTTTTTAGATTGATTTTTATTTTGTGCTACAAATTAATAATAAAATGATCATACGTTTCATCAATCAGCAGTTAAATAGCAACGCAATGAGTTTTAAAAAATTTCTTTTTGAACATTTTTCATAAGATTTGTTATGAGATCGACATCACAAGATATTTTTTATGAAATCTTTTCCATGAAATATATTATTATTGTTACCGTATTTTTATTTTTTATACACTATTTATTAATAAAAGATTTCTTTTGATGTAGGTTTCTCATATAAAATTATTCTTTAATATATTATGTTATAATTTATTTTAATTTTACAATAACTTTAAAATTATATTTCTTATTTAATTTAATTTATTTAATTTTCTTTTTGTGGTGAAACTTTCATTACGCACTTTTTTAAATACTGCACTATAATTATAAGACTTAAGGCATTTTCTTTTCTAATAACAGTGTTGCATATATTCTACCATGCAAGAATGTTTGCGTTTTATTGTCAAAAAAATGTAATAGTTAAAGTCAATATCGCGTTCTGTTCTCAGAATTTTGCATATAAAAATGCTAAAATGGTACATGTTTTGCACTCAATTTATAAGTGAGGGTGATATACTGCCCTTTTTTACAACTGTGTCAACTACTTGTTTATACAATTAAGTAAATTATTTAATTTGTATTTTTATGAAAAAAAGAGATTCAACATTTTCTTCGTCAAGATATTCTTCATAAAAATCCATTATTGGACACTTTTGAAGCAAAAATTTATTTTTATTTTATTTTAGGTGCAATAGTTTTGTGTGTCAGTTGTGTTAACGTAATTAGATTTCGCAAATCGCTTTAAAAGCGGTAAACATATAAAAATGTTGCGCGATAAACTTATTTTTGTTCTATTGAAACCACAAAAAAGGCATCCCTTTGTGCAGTTTTAGGCAACCTGTTTAAAATATTACATAATTTAGAAGCAGAATTTTTTTTTTTTTTTTAATAGAAAACGCCATTAGTTGTGTTGTGCCAGAATTAATAATAAATAAATATTACTGATTATGTACTAATTTGTGAAAAAGTAGTAAGTTTTACTCCTATTTCTTTGAATTTAAAAATTTTGTTAGTAAGAATTGAAAAGAGAAGAATATAATTTAAATTTTAATGTTGCAATTTTTCCTTATAAAAATTAATGCGGTTATAAAACGTACCAAAATTTCTGTTGTACTATTTTAACCAAAAATATGTACAATTTTATAAAAATACCCCAAACATCCTTTCATTTATTTCTTAGAAAAATAGTTTGTATTTTGAATTCTAGTAAAACTCTCCTTCTTATTTCTTCTACTCATTGTCAGTAGATAACTGGACTTTAAAGTCTGTAATTCTTACTGTTTATGCTTCCCGACATCATAGTAGTAAAACTGTGAAGTGGCTACAAAAAGGAGAAAATAAGTTAGTAAATTAAAAAAAAATATTTGTTTTCCATAAAAAAAAAATCTTTTAAATTTCTTTAATCTCTTAAAAATCGGCCATTTACTTTATATGTTTATTGCAAAACCTACATATAAAACACAGTTTTTTGTTTCTAACAATCTGGTTTAAATATTTCAAATAACATTAAAATCAACTGAAAAAAATCAGTTAGATTTTGTAAACTTGTACCGAATAAGTTCGTTCATAAGTTCGATAATGCATGAAATGTTGTCTTTACCTTGTAAGGTTTTTACTAATGAAGTTATTTAATATATAAATTTTTTTAATAGTTAATAATATTTTTGTCATGCCATTGCTTGTCATTTTCTTAACAATTTTTCACAAGAATTGTTATAATTTGAACAAGTTATTAATAAAACGATTTAATAACACAACTTTCCTAAAAAATAATTAAAAATATGATTTTACTTCTTAAATCACGCCTAACTCAAAGCATACTCGTATAAGTAAAATTTTATTATTTTAAAATTTAATTTCTATTTAACAAAGTATCTCAAGCTTAGTAAAGCACTTTGTGAATTTTAATTATCTACACTGAAAGCAAAATGTTTTAATAAATCCTAAAAAATTGTGTCTTTCAATGATGCAGTGATATAAATAAATGAAATACTTTCAAATTAAAAATTATGTCAATATATGAATAGGAGCTTTAAAATAATTTTAAAAAAATGTTTAAAAAATATCTCTAGGATTACGAAAATTGTTGTACACAAGCTTAAGTGATCGCAATAATGATGAAACGTTCTTCTAAATTAAAAACTAATAACATTTTTTAAAGAGCGGGCAATTAATTATTTTTTATATTTTAGTTAAATCTATTAAGAAAGAAAGTCTTAATGATAATTTAAAAAGGTGTTGAAAGAAATCATTTTTGACTTTGAAACGGTGTATTACGTATATTTAAATAACTACAAATTTAAAAAATATTTTTTCTATAAATTGTATATGTTTATTTACTTTTTTTTTATTTATATCAAAGATCCATATTTTTGAAATATTTTTAACGCTAGAAATACTAGAAATATTTCTTTTAGTTTATTTATATAAAACTGTGTCCAATCTTGAATTGGACAAAATCCCAATTTATGGAAAATTGCCAGTGGAGTTATACTGGAGAGAATGGTTTCGTAGCTTACAAATTTGTAAGCGACAAAAGAGTAAAAAATGTTACACATAAAGTACACACAACAAGTTGTCACTTAACAATCAACGCTGGTTCCAATTCATCTGGTAGCGTTGGTTTTTCACAAAAAAGTTTTTTCTTGTATTCTGTTTTCTCTACTCAAAGATGCCGCACACATAATTATAAATTTAAAACTTGTTAAAAATAAACTTAAAATAAAATTAAAATTATAGTTATTAAAACTTGAATTAAACGAAAATGAAAAATTGTTAAACTTTAAAAATAAAAAATAAAATTATACCTAGTTATTAAACTTGAAATAAAAGCAAACGTAAAATTATTATACTCAAAAAAAACCTAAAATTTTGTGCACTATTTAACAAGTGAACTCAAAGGAAACTAAGAGTGAATCTAATCTAATATTCCAACAATAATATTCATACATACATTGATATCAGACAAATTAATTTCTAATTTGTTGCATTTAATAAACACTTAATTTACTCTTTGATAATTTGTTACACCACGAGCAAACCAGAGAAATGGTGAAACAGCTGCAAATATTAAACCAGCTCCGACCACTGGCCGATGTAAAATCCAAGCTACAGCAGCTATTACAAGGGCTACTGATAACGAGATTAAAATATTAGTACTGACTGGAAGTCGTGGACCCGGGGCTACAGAAGAGAGAAACTGTATACGGGATACTAAAAAAAGAAAATATGAACATACATATGTAAAGGGTGTCCAAACAAGAACGCAAGATTTAAATTTGGCGCCATTCGAAGTGTCATTGTTTGACATTTGAACAATTGTTATTGTTTGCTAGTAGAAGGTACGAGGTTAGTAAAAAATGATCAGGAACGGCGAAAAGAGTTCGTTAATTGGGTATTGGAGAGACAACATGAAAATGCTGATTTTGCCGATAAAATCATCTTCAGTGACGAGGCCCATTTCCATCTTGATGGCTTCGTCAATAGGCAGAATTGTCGCATTTGAGTTGAGGAAAATCCTCGAGTGATTCACGAGAAGCAAATGCATCCTCAACGTGTCACTGTGTGGAGTGGTTTTTGGGCTGGAGAAATCATTGGACCTCTTTTTTATGAAAATGAGGCAGGTCAAGCGCAAACAGTCAATGGTGTTCGGTATCGTGAAATGATAACCAGTTTTTTCTTGCCTAGAATTGAAGAAATGAATGTGGAGGGCTTGTGGTTTCAACAAGACGGCGCCACATGTCATACAGCCAGAGAAACAATTCAATTGCTGCATCAGTCATTTATTTAAAATTTAAATCTTGCGTTCTTGTTGGGACACCCTTTATATGCAATTATGTGTATATGATTATTTATTGCCTTATTCTATGAAATTTGAAAAAATGCTGTGTTCAGTTAATGCATTTTTGATTTGAAAAATTATTCTCAGATTAAATTTATAAAAACTGTTTTTTAGGCTTTTGATGGTGGTAAACTATTTTAATTTTTCTACAGTCCAAAAAAGCCGTTCTAAAACTATTAATTTTCATCCGATTTAAGAACCGGGTTTTGATACTTGATCAGTAAGATGTCCTTTCTAATATGCATTGACGTATTTCTCTAAATTTTATAGACGAATTTTTGATTTTTGCAGAATGAGCCACTGTGCGATGGTTGCTCCAGACAATGATGCACAAAAACTTTAACTTGTTGCTATATAAGATTAAAATTCTAAGCCAGAAACCACGCAGACTTTTGCCAGAGAATCCTGCAAATGAGGGTAAAGAACGAAACCATGTTCAACCTTATATTTATGTCAGACGCAGCTCTAAGTGGTAATGTTAATAAACAAAATTGTAGAATGTGAAGTGACTCTAATTCAAAGAAAACTGCAGCCAGCTCGAATCACATTTCCATCCAGCTGCTTTGTCAAGCCATACTTTTTTGCAGAATTGTAACAGTTACTGTAGATTCTTATTGAAACTACATCACGAATTTTTCTTGGCTGAACTGCTTGAAAGAGAGGTCGGTATAGTTTTATAAAGATCGAATAAGTTCGCACATAGCCCAGACTTATGGTAGAACGAAAAATAAAATTTTCCACATAAAATTATTTCAAGAAATATAAACTTCCGGTCTAGCTGCACTAGATTTTTTTCTTGTGCGGTTACTGTAAACAGGAAATCTATAAAATGAAATGTTAAAATTTACATAATTTGAAGCAATCGACAAAGTTTTGGATAATATGCCGAACATGTATTTGTCAGCGTAGAGGCCACTAAAAACCGATTTTTTCTGAAAATCATTTTAAAAAAATAATAAAAAAAATTATTTATCAAATTAAACTACGAAACAAAAAAATTTATTTTCGTTTTTCAAGCGACATCGTAATCGCACAAGCGTAATCAAGTAGCTAGCACCACATTACGAGTACATATCACCATGCTGGTACAATATTCATTTCCAAAAATAAAAAATTACTGGAAGGTTCGTTATCAACGACGGCAAAAATTTTTTGCTATGAATTGTACATAAACTACTAATAAATAAAAGCATAATAAAAAAATTAAATGATGAAAAAAGAAAACGAGAATAAATTGAAAGAAAAGAGCATGTCGAGGAAGTGTTCTAAAGGTAATGGCTTAACTGAACTAAATTCGTCATACACAATTCCAGTAAGCGTTTACCCTCAGCAAAATAACAAAATATGTATTTTGTCGTAAAATATCTAACCGTTAACTATTTGAAACTTGTTATACGGGCCTTATTGTACTACAAATCATCAGTCAGTCTGTGTTTAAGAACATTTCATTCATGGTTAGTAGCATTATGTAAGCGAGTCTTGAACCGAAAAAATATTATTTTTATTAATTAACCAGCAAAAAGCTAACAACCGTGCAAAAATTCTAACACTAACAAGAACGTTTTTCGCTTAGCAGCAAAACAAACAGGCTCCAAATAATTATTTTCGTTACAAATAAAAACCAGACAATAAGCTTAAGCTTAAAGTGCGAATTAAATAATTAATTTTGATTGAATTTTATTTAATTTTTTTACTCAAAACCATTTCTTTCGTTAACGTGTACATGTACGCAAGTAAATAATTATATTTTTAGGAGTTTAGTTTAGTAGCAACCAAAATTTCTGTTAGCAAATTAATTAAAAATTATTAAAGTTGTTACAGCTTCTGTAATTGCTGCTAAAATAATGTGTGTGCGTTTAATTGCTGATTTTTTTTAACAATATTCCGTAGTATGGCAAGCATAAGGCATGTTTCATGAACAAAAAAAATAATGGTTGATTGGGCATTTTTTTCACCAGCGCAGAATGAATTCCTTTCAAAAATTTATAATAAAATTTTTTTTTATTTTAATTGACACAGTTTTTGTTTAACCACCAGCAAGTACGAGTATTCATTGTCGACACCCATTAGTTTTATTTAATAGAAGTTGTCATACATTTCAAGTGTCGGTATGTCGGGTGTGTTGCCGGTACATGCGTGTTTGAACATTTTAAAGAAAATATAAAATAAATATTTATTAAAATTACGCCCCTGATTTGTTAAATTTGGCACGTTTTTCTAATGCAAATGCGTTTTGTTTTTTGTAGTTTCTTAAATTAAAAATTGTTAAAATCAAAAACCACTTTTTATCAGTTACGTTCATAGCACATAATTACTCATACTTATTTGTTTGAAATTGTAACAAGTAAGTTTTTGACAAACAACATAAAATCCTTTTGCTTCTGAATTTCTATCATGTGTTTCGTTAATTTTGTATAATGACTTGTTGTTTATATGAACTTTGAATACAAAACATAATTGCAAATTTAATTTAAAAAATAATAAACATTTGTAACTTTAGTTCGATATTTCGAAATTTTATTATTAAGCAGATCAAGGCTATACTTCAAATCTGCTAACTTTAACTTAAAGCTAATTAATGACAACTAAGAAGGTTAAAAACTGTTTTCTTGTTTTCTATTACGGCACAAATTATACACTAAAAACATATTTGATTAGAATACACTCTTTAACATAATTAGTTGCTTTTTAGCCAGCCTCATTTTATACGTCTTTATTCTCGGGCTATTTAATTAACAGATAAGGTGGTTTTGATTCTTTTATTTGCTGATTATTTTTAAATTTAAAAAAATTATCTCTCTCTATGGTGGACTGGATATTTGAAATACTAATACCTATTTTGTATTTGAAATTTCAGTCAAATTCATTGAAAAAAGTTAATTTTGTCTGTGTCGAGTCTTATACTCATATATCCTTCACTGTATCAGCCAAATATTTATTATTAAATAACCTACAAAAATATATAAAAAAAGATTTTGAATGAACTGACAAATATTGATTAAAATTATTTTCTTGAAATACCATTTTTTTTATTTTAAAATATTTAATTTCAGTCAAAGAATTGAAACTAATGAGATTTAACATAAACCCGTTTTAAGTTGGTTTTAAAAGCAGTAAAATGTTTGTATTAAATTTAAAAAAAAGAGATATCCAATAGGAATGCAGAATAAATTTAAATTTGAAATTTTTGCTAACATTTTTTATATCTAAAATAATTCAAATTTCAAATATAAAGAAATTAAAACACTCAAAAAATGCTTTCTAGCATTCCTATTGCTGTAAGATTTTTGTATTCGTAGTTCTTTTACACACAAGACATTTAAAAGATCCACATATATGCATACGTTTGTATAAGATCGATTGCCTGGTTTCGTGGTTTTTTTGGACAAAAAGCCAAAGGAGAAATGAATGAAAATCTAAAATTTCGGTTGTATTATGATGACTATCATTTCTGACATGTTTGCTTCCGCCGTTTTTTTCCGAAATTCAAGGTTTTATAGTAATAAACTGGTTATACATTTATGATTCAAAGTTTTGTCCATCGGTGGCCACTACTTTCTCCCATTTTTCGGGCAGCGTGTACGAATCCCGCGTTGAAAAAACTGGTCATCTTTAACGCAATCCACGAATCGATCCAATTTTTTACATCTTCATAAGACCTAAAGTACTGGTCAGCCAGGCCGTTTGCCATTGATCAAAACAAGTGATAGTCCGAGGGAGCAACGTCTTGGAGAATATAGCGGGTGGGGTAGGACTTCCTATTTCAACGTTTCCATGTATGTCTTGACCACTTTCGCAACATGGAGTCGAGCATTGTCATGCTCTCGTTGTATTGCGGCCATTTGTCTTTCAATGCTTGGCTCAAACGCATTAATTGCGTTCAATAACGATCGTCTGTGATTGTTTCAGTCGGTTTTAACAACTCATAATACACTACGCCTAGCTGGTCCCACCAAATACAGAGCATAATCTTGGAACCATGAATATTCGGATTGGCCGTCGACGTGGAAGCATGGCCGGGATATCCACATAATTTTCTGCCCTAGGGCTATCGTAATGAACCCATTTTTTGTCCCTAGTCACAATGCGATGCAGAAATAACTTCCGTCTTTGCCTTGCAAGCAGCTGTTCACAAGCAAACAAATGCCGTTCCACATCTCTTGGCTTCAACTCATACGGCACCCAATTTCCTTGCTTCTGAATCATTTCCATGTCTTTCAGGCGATTTGAAATGCCTTGTTGCGTCACTCCCAATGATTATGCCAATTCTTGCTGCGTTTGACACGAGTCTTGATCAAGTAATGCCTCCAATTCTGCATCTTCGAAAACCTTCTCTTTTCCACCGTCATGCATTTTCGACGTCAAAATCACCGTTCTTGAAGAGTTGAAGCCACTCTCTACACGTTCACTAATAACGGCCTCACCATAGGTATTTCAGAGCATTTGATGAGCCTCAGCCACAGATTTATTCATATTAAAGAAGAAAACTAAAACCTCCCGCATATGGCGAGAATTTGGCTTGTAAGCTGACATGTTTAATCGGGAATAACATTCTGATGCAGACACAAATCGACTAATATTTCGATGGCGTTATGCTTAGAAACACCTAATCTTATTGTAAAGGGTGTTTTTTATAGACGTATAGAACTTTAAATTGCAATAAAACCACGATGGATTATTCGATTGGCATGAATTTTATTTATCCGAAAGATAATCTTGTAGCATTACATTTTAAATATGATTTCTGGCATATGACCGCCACGGCTGGCTCGGATGTAGTCTAATCTGGACGTCCAATTTTCGATGACTTTTTCCAACATTTGTGTCCGTATATCAGCAATAACACGGCGAATGTTGTCTTCCAAATGGTCAAGCGTTTGTGGCTTATCCGCATTGACCAATGACTTTACATATCCCCACAGAAAGTAGTCTAGCGGTGTTAAATCACAAGATCTTGGAGGCCAATTCACAGGTCCAAAACGTGAAATTAGGCGGTCACCAAACGTGTCTTTCAATAAATCGATTGTAGCACGAGCTGTGTGACATGTTGCGCCGTCTTGTTGGAACCACAGCTCCTGGACATCATGGTTGTTCAATTCAGGAATGAAAAAGTTAGTAATCATAGCTCTATACCGATCACCATTGACTGTAACGTTCTGGCCATCATCGTTTTTGAAGAAGTATGGACCAATGATTCCACCAGCCCATAAAGCGGTCCAAACAGTCAGTTTTTCTGGATGTAACGGTGTTTCGACATATACTTGAGGATTACCTTCACTCCAAATGCGGCAGTTTTGTTTGTTGACGTAGCCATTCAACCAGAAGTGCTCTTCATCGCTAAACAAAATTCGCTTATTAATCATATTTCCCTTTACAATCACAACAATAATTTTCATACCCTTCACTGTAAGAAGAGTATGTCTGCCTGTCCGTCAAATCGTTGAAATCAACTTTCTGAAGTCCCTAGATAACGTACAGAAAAGTTAAGCATACAAATCTAAAAGTTGCTTCTGTCTTTCGGTTATTGAAATTGCTCTTAAATTAATAAACTAGTCATTTCAATTGAATTTTTATTTTGTGATATTTAAGAAGAATGTGAAAAGTGAAAAAATGAATATTGGGCAGTGAAGGATATATGGCACAGCCGAATTTAACTTGTTTTTTATTAAATTTACCGTTAGTATTTTAAGTTCTAATGGCTTTAAAATACATACAAGTGAAGCTGACACTAGTAAGGGTAATTTCGCGGCTTATTGCTAAATTTTACTTTTTTATTAAAGTCTGCAATAACCAAGAACCATTTACCTGACCGATAACATCCTACTTTTAGTTATTGTATACTTGTAATAGTGGCCCTAAAATTATTAGTTTCCTGCTTTAGTTGGACGTACTACATAATCTGTGCTTAATTCATTAGCTTTTTTTAGATATCAAATCAACTTAACAGCAAAATTTTATGTTTTTTATCCGCAATAACTGTTGACGAAAATTTTGCCAACCAACCGTTTACAATAGCAATAAATATTTCGACATAGTATATTGTATCAAATTAGGTTATTTTCAATTTAGACTTTTCAGCCGAGACCGGGGAAAAGTATTTATATACACTAAGCCACAAAAGTCTAAGGACGACAAGAAAAACTCGATTTTTTTAGTTACAAGACAAAAATGTTAAATTTTTTTTACTTGTTGGTTAGAGTATTTTATAAGAAATCTAAATTCATCTTTTATTTCTCCAAAATAAATACAAAAAATCAAAATAAGTTAAAAATCCTAGTAAATCAATTTCGCAAAAGTCTACGGGACACTGCATTAAGCAACGCTTTCCTGGTTTTGTAATAACTGGTGATACCACCTCCTTTAGCCAGAGAAATCTTTTTCCATTCTGCCTTTAAAATTGAAGCCGTTCAGATGGAAATACGATTTATCGGAGAAAATTACTTCTTTTCAAAAATTAGCATTGAGTTCACTTTGCTCCATTCATTGAATGAATCGTTCTTTTGTAAAGCACTATATTTTTTATAATCGGAAGAAACATATATGACCCACCTCAGCGGGTAAGTGAACAAACAAAACTATAGCTTCTGGGGCACCGAAAAACCACGAGTGATACACGAGGAGCCATTATACCCGCTCAAAGTGACTGCATGGTGCGCTGTTCACGCTGGAGGAGACATCGGACTGGTCAAACGACAAAAGTGAACGTTTTTTCTGCCGCAATTGAACGAATTAGGACTGGAGAAGATGTGGTTCCAACAGGACGGAGCAATGGCACACATTTCATTTTCATTTAGAAAAAAATGAGAGCTAAACAACATCGGATGACTTCTTTTGGCCCACCTGTTACTTGTATTAAAGAGAAGCCCCTATAAATTTAAAACAACAAGTTATTGCTGGTAACCAGAATAGGCAAAAAATTATTGTTTGTATCTTTTGGTGTAAACTAGCATATGATATGCAAAAATTAACCAATAGGGGTAAACTGGTGGGAAATTTGTTTTCAAAAATTAAATTTTACAACAACAGCAACGCTGCAACAATTTTAAAAACTATGCGAGCCAATTCTCTAGTATGTGTAAATGCTACAAGACAGAAAGACCATTAAAAATTTTATTCTTCATCATGAATTGAATTTTTATTTTAATTAATTAAACTTTTATTTCGCCTAAAAATTAAAAATTGACAACTATCTTGTTATGAACTCAAGGCCGCCAAAATAAGTAAAGCATGGCCCATTAGAAACTTCAACATTTTGCTGAAAATTATAAATTCTTTTTTTATTAAAAAAAATATTAAATAAAACGAGATTAAAATCATATAAAAATATTTGTTTATAACAAATTTTTTTTTTAAGTAATGAAATTAAGTTTTAAGTTTATTTATTTTCATAAAGACCAACGACGCGTAATTTATCAGCTGTGTATTCATTAATTAAATTTTCTTTTTTTTCAAGTCTTTTTTTTTTAGAGCAGATACTAGAACATTAAAAGATTTGTTAATTGTATAAGACTCAAATTGAATGTAATTAATAACAATTTGTTAGTTATACACTACAGTATACACACGTAAATACAAAATTTTAAGGTTTTGAAATTGAAAACAAAAAATATTTGTAAATAAAAAATAAATAAAATGTTTTGAAGTAAAAACAAAAACAACTTACTCATGAGTTCATGCAAAAAATCTTGCCTACTAGCGTTACGTATTCAGTTTCTTTTTTTCTTTTTTCTTTAATTCAAAATTGTTGTTTTTTGTCATTGAATTTGCAAATATTTGCTCCAAATGCATTTTAATTTTTTTCTTATTTCTTCATTATGTTGAATGTTAAAACTGACTATAAATAATTGTTTTACGTTCAAAATCATATGCAAATCGCTAACACTTTTTGCAAAATAAATTTTGTTTAAAACTTTGAAATACAATACGGGACATAGAAAGTCGAACTGCAAAAAAATCTCAGTGCTTAAACAAAATTAAAAACGAAAGTAATGTCGTCCAAATGTTGACGATAAGTATACACAGTATACTGAATATTGACTGTATGGCTCTCGATTCGTAATGGTTTACGATATTCGAATCTAATTATCGAGTATTTATCAGCTGTTGAGCAGAAGGAGGCAGTCCTTCACCTTCTCTGCAAGTGAGCGGGTCTTATAGCTTCGAGACACAAATTTATCGGTGCACATTTCATTAATGGCCTACCAGCTACCATTTTGTTTTATATAATCTGTAAATTTAATTGAAATATTGTAACGGCTTTTTGAGAAAAGTTGAAATTACCTTAGGTGGCCCTCTCTTAATTTTTTTCTAGTAATGAATTGGTTTTTTTATTATAACTCAATAATAGTTGGTCGTACACACATGAAACTCACCACACTTATAGCTACCATTTTGTTCTATATTATCTCTAAATTTCATTGAAATATTGTAACGGCATTTTGAGAAAAGTTGAAATTACCTTAGGTGGCCCTCTCTTAATTTTTTTCTAGTAATGAATTGGTTTTTTTATTATAACTCAATAATAGTTGGTCGTACACACATGAAACTCACCACACTTATAGCTACCATTTTGTTCTATATTATCTCTAAATTTATTTAATTAAATTACAAACTTTATATGAATTTTTTTTAAATACAAAAATTGAAAAAAAAATTTTTTTTTAAACAATTAGCGATTTAAAAATAAGAATATATTTCGTTTAATGGCTTCCAAGCTTAAAGCTAAATCAATAAATTGATATAAAGTATTAAAGTTGGCACAAATTCTTCTCAAAGGATCGGCATTGGCATAGTTGGTACGAAAAGTTCTAAGCGCAAGCAATTGGAAATGACGTGTTGGTCGGAATGGCTTAAAAGGAACTAGGATTGAACCTCTCCATTAATAATATTGAACATAAATGATACAATTTACATCGTCCTTCCACTTTTTAGTGTAGGTACTTTAATAAGCGCCAATCTTTGATGGTATGGAGGCAAATTTATTGTTGAGTTCCAATTCAAACTGCACAAGCAAAATAAAAGAAATTGTTTTTGAACAGACTCATTGTGGTCGATATGTATATTATACGAAGGGTCCCAAATAACCAAACCATATTCAAGTATAGGTCTAACTAAGGATGGATGTATATAATAACCTTGTAACGTAGGGATCGGTGAATTCCTTTGCCCATCTTTTAATGAAGGCTAAAACACCTCTGGGATACAGGGAATAGCGTTAGGTGATCTTTCCAGATAACGATATCTACAGGCTGGATCTAGATTACTTTATTATTCAGTTGTCTCGGCGGGTTCTTAAGATCCTAAAACCAACCAACTAATTTAATACTCCTTTCATTAAGTTCAGTGCTACCATTAGCTCTTATTCACGACTACAGTAATTCACATCACCGATGGAAGATTATTCATCACACAGTCTTTTAAAATCGCTAGTATTTGCCTTAGTCGTTTATCGCCGTAGAATCCCAATCCAGTGCAATGACGTATATTTTATAAATAACACAAGTGCCAGGGGCAGAATAAACTTATTCTAAAATATTACAAAACTTTGATTTCAATTTTTGATTACGTTTAAATTTGCTCTGCCTTTGAAGACATACCGTTACCTCCTAAATGAAGTAACGGACATGAAATATATGAGCTTTACTGGAAAAGGATTATTTTATTTAATTAAAATTAATTTAGGCTACGCAGGGTTTCAATAGAGAAAGAGAGAAAAGGGCTCACCTTTGTCCTCTGATAAATAAAAAGATATAAAGGAAATATTAAGCATTTTGCATAACCAAAGGGTAGAAGAAAAATAAAAGAGAAGAAATAGAAACCGTCAATCAATTTATACTTTTCACGAAGCCAAACAATATGCCTGAGGCTCTACAGGTAACGCTCCATTAAGTAGAGCTCACGAGCAAAGGACAGAGAAGGTGCTCTACCGTTCGCTCTTACTTCTCGTTCTGCTAACTTCTATAGTAGTCATTTGATGGCAAAGCCATTCTCTTCAATGAATTCCTCAATTGGGCTCCTGGAGCCCCAGTAAGTCGCTGCTGTTATTGTTATTACAGTTGAGACATTAGACTGTAAACAAGGTGTGTCAAAAACAATAAAGTGTCGTTTATATTTTAGACAGATAGTCCGCCATTTCATAGCCCACATGACCCGGCACCCACAATAAGTAACCGTGTTTGTCTCTGCCAAAGCATTGAGAAGTTTATAGCAGTCCCAAATCAATCTTGAACGAAAGGAATAGCCCACAAATGCACAAAGAGCTGTTCGACTGTCTGAGAGAATAAATATTCCGGTACCACATGTGCCCCTTCGTAAGCTTTCACTAGCACATAGCTCTAAGGCATGGACCCTCGCCTGAAAAATGGAAGCTGTTTTTCCAATGCAGCTGTGATTGTTATCAAGCCTAACCCAGATTGTCGTCGCTATACCGCACATCTGTTCATCTAGATTGTTCCTTATACAGAAACATACTCTCGATTTGCTGTTTGCAAGCAATCATATCTATGTTGTGATCTGACAGCCTCTGCTTTTTGATTTAAAAAATCTCAAATTCTGCATAGAAATGTCTATAGCACATAAATAGTTTTTAAATTGGATCAGTCATTTAAGAACTATGGCAGATGTTATATAAAGTTTAAAAATGTACAAACACAAACACAAAAAAAAAACTAAAAAAAAATTAAAATATTTGTGTTTCTTCTCAGCTATATGTGGGACAATTGTTTTGATTTTTTTGTACAGACGTTATATAATCATATCTGACAAAACTGCAAGCCACATTTCCAAGCTTCTTTTCTATCTAAGAAAATCTTTACTCAAAACAACGTACAAAATTTTTAAGTGGTCTCGATTTTTCACCTATAGCTTCGACATTTATAAAAGGCTTTTTTCATTTCTAAACAAAATTTACTAAATAAGCAATTATGAACTTCATGTGAAGTCTGTCTCACTAAATTGCCCATTAACCTATAAAACGTAATTAATTTAATATCAGGGTTAAATTGAAAACAAAATCGCATTCATCTACTTTTGCTGGTAATTATAAATAAACCACTCCCAAAAATAATATAAAAATTAAAAAAGAAAAAATTGTTGTGCATTGACACTTTTGACCTTGACTG
The DNA here is from genome assembly GCA_947397855.1 of Thelaira solivaga. Taxonomy (NCBI): domain Eukaryota; kingdom Metazoa; phylum Arthropoda; class Insecta; order Diptera; family Tachinidae; genus Thelaira; species Thelaira solivaga. The sequence continues at coordinate 40,691,556 of OX377610.1, forward strand.
TATTCTTATGCATGTGAGTTTACATGTATTTTAAAAATAAATATAAAATAATGTGACACATTAAGAAAAAGTCTTATTGACTTTATGTCACATACGGTTAAATTTGAACAGATTTTCATGACAAATGATTGGAACAAATTTAAATTTGCACTTGTTATTAATAATTGAATAACCACATGATCGAAATTGATCAGTTTATCAATTGATCTTTTAATAATCACACCTACCAAGTTCATAAAAAAAGATAAAACAACTTTTTTTTCTTCTGTGTGGAAGGTGCAGCATTAATTCGTCATTAATCTTGTTTTTTTTATTATTCGAATACTGACATGGAAATCCTCATTGTATTAGAATTTTTTTTAACAGCAAATGAAATGAAACACATATCTGATGTGAACAGCAACATTTTTGGTATTTTATGGTTTGTATATAATAAATGTGCTTAAGAAATTTTAAAATAAAATTATGTTATTCATTCTCTTGGTGGGTTTGCATCGTGTGCATAGTATTTAAAACCAGGGTTGTCAACTCGGCTACATATTTTTAGTTCTTTTCACAATTTTCACAATTAATGCTTCTTTTCCTCTTTGGTGGCATTAAATTGGTGCACATAGTGCTTTCTTTAATATTTCTTTTGAAAAAATACGCATCTTTTCTTGGTCTCAGCGATTTTTGAAATTGAACAGTTGACAACGCTGTTAAAGAAATAGACTTTTTAAATAATGCGGGCCTCTTTCACATGACTCCTACTGGTGAACTAACTATCTTCACATGTGTGTCACAAATTTTTATTTAAAAAAAAATAAGCAAAATAGTTGTAGTAACTTTACACTCTTCTCTGATGCTTTATAATATTGCTATAATTGCTCCACGACCTGAGGAATCTATTGTGCTACATAATTCTCAACTAAAACAATCCAAGATACATCTCGTAATTTTTATTAAATTCATTTTATTTAAGTTTTCTGAGATTAGTATTCCACTGCCTAGGTAGCTCATTCTAAAACTTTCCTGCGCTGGGCAAATGCATGAAATAATTTTATTCATCTCGCAATTAAGTCTACAATATCCTGTCAGTATAGAGTTTGGTGTCCTTTCTTCTCAGGTTAATAACAACATCTAATACGTTCTCTTTGACTGGACTGTTGCAAGATTGTTTTGGCTCTTCAGCAATATTTCTTTTTTCTCTTTCCCGTAATAAAGTAGAAGTGAAATCATTGTGCACTCCGCAGAAGGGCTCTGGACTTATGAAAGCAGTATTCGCACCCCTTTAAGACAGATAGTCCACTATTTCATGACCCGCATGTCCTTCATTTCCCGAACGTCCTCATCGCCCTCGTTTGAAAATAGAATAGCCAAGGTAGTATCTTCAATTGTATAATTATTAAAAAAAAAAAAACGAAGATGTCGACAATACATGAAAACATTTAAGCATTTAAAAAAGTAAAGAAATAATTCTTGAAAATTGTCATAAATAAAGGGTGTTTTTTATAGACGTATAGAACTTTAAGTTGGCATTACTGTTCAAGATAGCGACCGATTTAACAGCTGTCAAGTGATTTATTCTCAGTTTGGTTTGGCAATTCATAATTAATAGACTCACGCCTGAACAACGCTTGCAAATAGTCCTCGAATGGGCCCAAAACGAGATTGCCGTTGTTCCCGATTTTCATAAGCGAATTTTGTTTAGCGATGAAGCGCACTTCTGGTTGAATGGCTACGTCAACAAACAAAACTGCCGCATTTGGAGTGAAGCTAATCCTCAAGTATATGTCGAAACACCGTTACATCCAGAAAAACTGACTGTTTGGACCGCTTTATGGGCTGGTGGAATCATTGGTCCGTACTTCTTCAAAAACGATGATAGCCAGAACGTTACAGTCAATGGTGATCGGTATAGAGCCATGATTACTAACTTTTTCATTCCTGAATTGAACAACCATGATGTCCAGGAGCTGTGGTTCCAACAAGACGGCGCAACATGTCACACAGCTCGTGCTACAATCGATTTATTGAAAGACACGTTTGGTGACCGCCTAATTTCACGTTTTGGACCTGTGAATTGGACTCTAAGATCTTGTGATTTAACAGCGCTAGACTCCTTTCTGTGGGGCTATGTAAAGTCATTGGTCTATGCGGATAAGCCACAAACGCTTGACCATTTGGAAGACAACATTCGCCGTGTTATTGCCGATATACGGCCACAAATGTTGGAAAAAGTCATCGAAAATTGGACGTCCAGATTGAACTACATCCGAGCCAGCCGTGGAGGTCATATGCCAGAAATCATATTTAAAATATATTGCCACATGATTATATTTCGGATAAATAAAATTCATGTCAATCGAATAATCTATCGTTGTTTTATTGCAATTTAAAGTTACATACGTCTATAAAAAACACCCTTTACTAAGGAAATGAAGTAAGCCATCACTAAACAAAAAGTTGTTATATATCTGCTTTTCAGGAGTTGTTAAATAAAATTAATAGGAGGACATTCTACGTATTTAATAGTTCTAGCCTTTTGTGCTTTTACAAAGATGTCCTAGAAAGACAGAGGTTGGGAACGATAAAGTTAATACAAATCATATAACGACAATAATTGCTTATTGAAAGTTATTTAGGATTTAGAAAAATCGCTATCACAAGTGTATGACATCTGATGGATATTACTTTGAAGTGGACCGCATTAGTAACAAAATGTGTGAAGCCTAAGAAACTATAGCTTTGAATCTCATGGCGAAATTTTCCAAATTATTTAAAGCATTGATTTTAAATTTGCACTTCTTTTTTTTTAATTGGCTTTAATCTCCAAGATATTTCCTAAATTCAAAAGGTGACATGACGTTTGTAAGATTTATTTCAAAACGGTTTATTATATTTGATTATAAGCAAATTACGAAATTACGCATTAAAATATTTTCTGAAAAACGCAAAACGCTTAATTTTGGCGTTTTCAAACCGCAAGCAAAGTGATGAATTTTGCACAAACAAAGAGTTAAAGAGAAAATAAAATGTTGCACAATTCAAATTAAATATGTTTTCTTTTTATTTCAACCAAAATTTAAAAGAAAATTGGCATTATTCAGTAAAAAATACGATTTTAAAATATTTACTTTGATTTTGTCAATTGTGTGTGCCAATTATTTTCTCATTCACATTCTATGAAAAAAATTTAAACAAAATGCGCGTTTTCTAGAACATGTTTGTTTTTCAGAACATGGGCGATAGTAAAAGTTGTGACAGAAATATATATTTTCTATGCATAATTTAGAAATTATTTAAAACAAAAAATCGGACCTGGTGTTTTTATGATCGTTAATGTTATAAAAAATTAAATTTTTTTGAAAAAATTTTTTGATTTTAAAAAATTCACAGCGCCCAATACTAACAAATTTTATTATTTATTCCTCGCATATATTATAATAGAAATAAATTTAATAATAAAACATCGAAATCCATTGGTAAATACTGATTTTATTCCGATTAAAACGAAAAAAATCGGTTTGGGAAAAAAAAAATTTTATATTTTTTTAGGAAATATATTTTTTTAATAATATGTAATAATTTCTATTTGGAATTTAAAAGTTTAACAAAATATTAATCTTTATTTGTGCTTAATTCCAGAAATTGTGTTGGTTTTAAAATTTATTCTTTTACTCATGATATTCTCATGAGTTATTTATTCAGTACAATAAGTACTGAAGGAGATAGCATATATATATGGATCATTTCGTCAGACCCTATTCGGATTCCTACTGACTAACCTACTGAGTAACCTACTGAGGATTCAGAGTAGCGTCTGATGAAATGGTCCATATAGGTATGCTCTCCCCTTCAGTATTTATTGTACTGAATAAATAACTCATGAGAATATCATGAGTAAAAGAATAAATTTTAAAACCAACACAATTTCTAGAATTAAGCACAAATAAAGATTAATATTTTTTTAATAATTTTTTTTTTCATAAATGACATACTGAAAACATTGTATTGCCAGACTGATATTGGAAAATTTCTTAATTTGTTTATTGGATTATATACAATTTTGTAATACTCTTGTCTTAATTTATTATTATTTATTAGCTAATATATGCATTAAACCAATATTAAAACTCTTTAGCTTAATTAATTAAATATTTAATTTTTTTAATTAAAAAAATTTTATTAAATAATCAATGTCACAGTTTTTTAATTAACATTTTTAATTGACGCAAAATTTGTTTTTAGCGCACTTGAAAATTAATTGATAAAATTCGTCTGGAATTTGTGGCATTTGTGTTGTTATCGTTTGATTAAGGCTTAACAATTTTTTTTTTTTTTTTGTTTTACAGCTTTTTTTATTTTAAAGCTGCAACATCTTTGACATTCCTGTCATTTCTAACAAGTTTTGGTGAGCTGGTACTTTTCTGCTTAGTAAAATAATCCCTAAAATTGCATTTTCAACTCTTGCCATGAAGAAAAAAGAAAAAAAATTTGAAGAAAACTCTAAATAAGTTTCAATTATTTTGTTCGTTATTGTACTCTTGAATAAATTAAACAACAACAAGAATTTCTTATAAAAAGAAATATTATTTATCAAAGTTAAAAATGCCGCTACTACCGTATAAATTAAAAAAAAAAATATTTCCTAAACACTTGATCACATAAAACAGCATTATTGTTTCTGTTGCTATTGTCATTTCAATTGTTGTTGCTACTATTGTTGTTGTTGTTAAAAACATGCTGTAATACTACTGTAATTTTATATGCAGCACATGTGTCCACTCAACAATATGAAACATTTGTAGCAGCATCATAAATATGGAGGCAATTCCGTTAATCTACAAAATCTTGTTCTTTCTAAGCTTCTATCTACTTTGTTTCAAATGTTATGAGTTGACAATTTTATAAAAAAAATATTTGTTGTTGTCATTTTTATTATTATTATTTTTTTTTTTATGTAGTCAGCCAAGGCATTGTGTTTGATCACACACGTATAAATAACAAAATTTTTCGTAATATTTCTAACATTGTTTGTATTTAAAAGAAAAAATAAAACTAATATTTTAGTAATTAAAACGAGTTCATTGTGCGCTTTTGTTATGTATTAAAATAAAAATAATTAAAATTTAGATAGTAAATCAAAACATTTTGGTTTTAAAATAAGTGAATTTTAAATAATTCATGTTGGTTTTGCGGAAGTTTTCTTCAATAACACTGTATAATATAAAAAAAACAAAAAGGGACCAAAGAAGTACACGTGTATCGGTGGTTATATAACAAATTGGGGCTTAAGGTTTTAGCTCTTTTTCAAATTTTAATTGTGAGTCTACTCAGGTAATTATGCGAATTTTTATTAAATTTTTGAACGATACTAATAATATTTTCGCGGAACCTTTTACGCTATGTTTTGCTAGATTTTAAACAACAAATACAGATTTTAATACTTCAGTTTTATATTTGTACAAACATTAAAATTATTACATATATAAGTTCAGTTTAATTTTACTTTAATTATTCATGCGTACTTTTTTAGTGCAAAACGTAATCGAGATTATAAAAATATGAATTTATAGAAATGTCGGACTATATAAATTTTCCAAAATGGTACAGGTGCCGTACTTGACCTTTCAAAACATTTTAATAAAATGCGCCTTTCTAAATATTATTTTTTTTAAAGTTAAATGAGTACAATTATTTAGTAGGTAGTTGATACCCGACTTAACAGGTGTATTCAATCTGATGATGTTAACGGCAGTGGCGATAACAGCACCCATAAATGTAGTGTTACAGGGTTAAAATGTTTTACAAAAATATTCCTAGTAAAATTCTACTATTAACTTCTGAATACACCAGTATTGAGAATATGACTTTAATACCAGAAATAAAACAAAACATAAAGCATGCTTAAACAAAAGAACTGATTGTATGAACTAAATTAACTCTAGAAGAAAATTAATCAATACCACAATTTATTGAATTAAAATTTTTAAATGGCATATGTACTTAATAACAAATGTTCTTTTTGTTCTTTTACACTAGGTTCTAGAAAGTTTTCTTGTCTATTTCCATAATTTATTATTTACTCAAGTGTTTATTTAATGAAGCATTGATTTTATTTTCACCTTTTAAAACTGTTTTTTTTACTCATTCTGAGCTCTATCAGCAAATAAAGCTTTATAAACCCTTGCATAATCGTTTTGCAATTCATAAGATATTGACCACTTACATTTCACAAATCTTCTTTACAATGAACTTTGTTTATGTTTGCATGATCCTTTCATTGGGCTTATTCTACTGTCTTATATCTGTAGAAGGAACTTCTCGTTGCATAACCGTGTGTACCCGCCAGTATGATCCTGTTTGCGGCATTCTAAAACTTAGGAATGGCAAGACGATACAGTGTACTTTTGGAAATGCATGTGTTTTGCAAGCACGAAGGTGCATGGCTAAAGAACGTAAGTAATGAGTTAATTATTAAGAATTATTTTTTTATTAATAAAATAATTTTATTTCATTTAAATATTTAAGAATGGACTGGCAAACGGGGACGTTGTGCAGCTAATTCTTCGGAGTGTTCAAAATTATTAAGACGCCAGTAAAAATATAAATTAAAAAAAAAGGAAATTAAAATTGATTGAAATTCTTTTCTTTTAATTGCGTTTATAAAATGCAACATAAAAATAAAATGTAATAAAAATTACAAAATATGTCAGAAATTAAATCATTTAAGTGTGACTATTTTTTAACTTTAAAAATCTTAAATTGTGTACAGAAACAAAAATTTTGTAACCACAACAAGTGAACTCTTAAAAAACTCGTATTAACTTGGACTGTTCTATTCAAGTGGCGCGAAAAATTGCAAGAATTTCGATCATCTATAAAAGAAAACCTTAAAAAAGCAACGGTACTTCAAAACAAAATTGAAAAAAAGCTTTCAGAGAGAACAAGTGTAATTTACCGAATGAGAGAACAAAAGAAACTTAGAAGATATTACACGATTTTATTCTTAAGCAACTTTTTAGGAAAACTATTAGGAGATCCTATTCAAGTGCCGAGGACTGTATGTGGTTCTTTATATCAATTGCTTCACTGAAAGTATTTTATTTATATATATTCTAAGCTTTGTCATTAATCCAATGAAAAATTCATTACTTTTCAAACAATGACATGTTTCATTACTCTAATGAAATACTTCACTAATTCAATTAATTAAATTTTATCACTCACTTAGCAAAATTATTTAATTAATGCATTGAAAATATTTCTTTAATACAAATAATTTGTGAAATATTTCAGTGACTCAATTAAACAAATCTAATGAAATATTAAGGGTATTCACGTCAATATTTGTGCGAATATTGCATTTTGCTAGGTCGTAAGTATCCTTTTTGCTTGCAAACACTAACATGATCACAAAAATCCTTAAAAAATCTGTACCTCGTTTTTATAACTCTCGCATCGAAAAAAATTTCACAAGAAACAATAGAGTTGAACAAAAAACAATGGGAATTGAAACAAAATGTCATTTATTACACAAAAGTGTTTCTGTAATTGTTCTTTGTGAGAACCATCTATCATTTTAGTGATTTTGACGTACTTTATTGGAAAAATGCGTGTTTTTGTAACAAAATTTTGCGAAAAAAAATCTCACTAGAACTGTCAAAACATCTCATATTTTAAAATGCATGAGATGAGGGTGCGAAAGTAATGAAAAAATGAAAATTAATAAATTACCTTAAATAAATGTAGTGGATTATTTTTTGTAGCTAAATATTGAAATTTTATATGTATTCTTTGTTAATAATTTTTTTTTGTGTCATAGAAAATTTACAGATGTGAGCCCATCGCACCATTTTGAAATATTTTTATTCACATTTTCTATTAACAAAATTTGTAACAAACAAAAATATCATGTAGAAGTACATTCATCTCATATAAATTCCTTTTTTTGTTGATACTTTTTATTATATTTGACATTTGAATCATTGGAAAATTCCAATGAAGACGTAAGAAAACCAGGTGACACGCCAACTAAATCATGCATGATTGAAGCTCGTTTTGTCAAAAATTGAGAGAGATCAAAAAAGGAAACAAATTTTTTGTTTCACTCTAGCACACTTCTTGATATAAACCACCGGAAATAGTTTTTGACAGGAGGAGCCTCAAAAGCAATAACAGAGTTACATTATCGTTATTTTGGTATTTTTTAAGTTACCTGTACCCATGTTCTGTGACTTTTGTGAGAACTTCTCGCATCAAAAAGTTGTTAAACAAAATATTCCATCGTTTGTCTGTAACTCAAGGCGGAAAACACCATACATGACTACGTCGTTACGTTAGAACTGTCACAATAAAATAACGAGCAGCCGATAACTAAAGGAAGCCGGTGCGGCCGCTAACCACAAATGTTTTCGACGGTGCTTTAACGCGGCGGCGTCCGAACTACTTTCGTCGGCCAACATTCGGTTATATTAAAAATTGTCATGTATGACTTAGTTTTTTCATGTGTTCTTTATTTTATTTATGTTAAATTTTTTCTTAAATTTTAAAAGTAAAATATTAATTTAACAATGATAAAACATATAAGAACAAAATATTTACCTTTTCACTATTATTATTGTCCATTTTTTTAACCAAGACCATTATAAATTTAAGATTTATTATATTTTATATGTTTTAATTTCAATTCACCGGCTTTCTATTTGTGAGTTTTTTTGACAGCTTAAAGTAAGAATTCCTCGAATAAAATTCTTATAGACACATTTTTTCTTTGAATTTGCGAGTAATATGCTTACGTGACAGCTCTATCTCACAAAAAAAGTTACAGACACAGCATAGTGAGAAAAAGTATCAATTTGTTTCAATTTCAAGTATTTTGTTTCATTTTACATGTTTCAAGTGAAAAGTATCTCGCAATGAGAGTTACAGAACATGGGCACTGGTTTTATTGTACTCGTACCATGATGTGTTTGTTGTTTTGGCAAATATGCACAGCAATGTTTGCTGAAGCAGATTTTCAAGTATGCCATTGAATTTATTCATTTTAAATTAAAAATTATAACAACGGATTACTGTTACTCGTTGATATATTTTTGAACTTGTAATATAAAATAAAAAGCTTTAAAAGAAAATTTGTAAATAAATTAAATATGTACATATTTATTTTATGAAATGAAAAAAATTATAACAAAATATTAATCTTTATTTGTGCTTAATTCAAGAATTGCGTTGGGTTATTTGAAATTTATTGTTTTCCTCATGATATCCTCATGAGTTATTTATTCAGTACAATAATTACCCAATTGGATAGCATATCTATATAAACCATTTCATTAGACGCTACTCTGTTTTCTTGCAAACATTAGAACCTTTGTATTGTAAAAGCAATTGACTAAATATGAATTATTTATCAATAGTTCAAACCTTATTTACATATACATAATTAAAAGTTTGTGAATTACTTATTAATTAATTTTTAAGGCGTGGCTGAATAGAAACTTTAAAAATAAAATATTTTAACTGAAAAGATTTTGTTCATTAATTCAATGGAAAAGTACATTATATTTACATGTTTAATTAGACTAAAGAAATATTCTATTAATGCCATGAAATAGTCGTATTTTAAATTAAATATTTGATTGATTCAATAAAATATTGTAATTAATTGAAAAATAATCAATTATTTTTCAACTTATGACTTACGAATTTCCCTTAAGTGAAATTTGCAAAAGTGATATTTGTATGTAGTTAATATAAAAAAAATGAACACAGTCTTAAAATTACATTCACGAGTACACGCAAAGAAAAAAGATGGTTGAATATGGTCACCACAAACAGTGTGTTCTTCACAAAAATATTATTATTAATTTGAAGCATCTAAACAATATTCTGATCGCGAGAAACATGTTTCTAGTTATTTTCAACCATATTATGTTTAGTGCCTTAGATCAACCATATAATTATCATATTATATATAATAAAATTTTACTTGAAACCATAAATATGTTCATAGCAAACATAATAATGATAAAAATATGGTTGAATGTAAATTGCTTTCTATTTTGTCTCTTCCGCAACCATATAAATAAAATGAGAATAAAACAAAAACTTAATCGTTCAAACTCAACTGAGCTTTGTGGCTGAAGTGGTTGAGTGGCGAGTTAATGCTTCTTAACTAAATGTTCGCAAGTTCAAGCCCTGGTAGAGTCAACCAAAATTTAAAAAAATAAATTTAAACTTGTTGTATTATGTAATAAATAAATACAAAATTATAGAAAAGAAAAATCAATGGAATAAAAAAACTTTATTTATAAAAAAAATTTATATTAAAACTTTTTTTTAAATCATATTAAAATAACGGGTGGCCGAAATGAGACCTAGTGAGCGTATTGTAGTCGTTGTTGGGGGTCTTGGGGTAGAAGCTGTTGCACAATTTTAACTTTGTATGGATACATTTTAAGGTCCAGCTTTAAAATTCTCTGTAATCTTCTTTTGGGTATACCCAATTGGCCGGAACGGCGACGAGTTGAAACAGATGGATCATTTTGCAACACTCTGCTGCACAGCTTCCACGTTGTCTTCAGTATGAATATTTCGATGAACACCTCTTCCTGGACGGTCGGCAACTGAACCCAGTTCCTCAAAATGGCGAACTAAACTTGTAATCATGGAAGATGTGGGCGCTGATCTTGCGTTAAAAAAAACGGCGATAATTTCGCTGCGTCAGAACAATTGATCGTTGAGAAGAATAATAAAAATCGATAATTTTAATGCGTTGTTGTGGAATTTATGTATTCATTTTAAATTTCCAAGAGTTCAGTTATAATCTGCAAAAAGAAAAAATAAATTATGTTAACAAATAAAAAAAGTTATTTGTGTTTCACATCAGCTGGTCTTATTTGGGCCACACTGTATGTATGAATTAAAAAAAATTTTAAAAAATTGTTTGCCTTGACCGGGGGTTGAACCGCAACATCTGCAGTTAAAAGCTATTTTTAATATCTTTGACTTAAAAATATATATGGTTAGATGCAATCATAAATCTAACCATACTATGTTTCCACCAGAATATGGTTGCCATATTTTTTCTTTGCGGGTAGGCAGTCTTATATTTCAATTAAAAATATATCACATTATGGGGGATTATGGATAAAAGTTAACTTTAGCTAAGCTTTTTTTGCCAAAACAAAATTTGCTCTGGGGAAAACTCCTTTGAAATATTCATAACTAGGCTACAAAGAGCCCACATATAACTTCCACAATATATTATATACGAGTATTTTTGCCAATTTTTTTATTGTGAGTCCTTATAAGTATAAAATTCGAGTTTGTTATTCTTCATTCCGTCCGTCTATTTATGTTAGTATTTACTTCTAAAGTTTAGTACACACCTTAGTGCTTTTAAATCAAACTTTTGATAAATCGCTTCATACTCAGCCATGTTTTAGGGGAAAAATCGAGCTTGCCTCTATTATTGGTGGAATATTTGTTAAAAAATAAAGGCAAAAGATATGACATTCATAAAATTTTTCGGTAAAATCTTTACAAATATGCTTATACGTTAATTTATTATGTGAATATGCAGCTGCTACTGGGCCTTTTTTACACAAGCTGCCGTTGAGAGAACTTAAAGAAGTTGTAGACTTTATCAAAAAAATATATGTATTAGTTAGTTTTATTTGACCTTTTTCTTTTTAATTAAAATGGCTATTTTGTTAAGCTTGAGGTCTTGTTTTTAAAAAATTTATTTTTATATCGATATTTCGCTCCAATTTTTGTAAAGCTTAACAAAATAGCCATTTTAATTAAAAAAATATATGGTTACCCAACAAACTCATACTTTAGTAGTGTATCCCACAGGTCATATACTCCAAAAAGCTTTCAAACAAGTTGTAGAGTTTTTGAATAGTGATCCAAGCAAAATATCTAAAATTTTATTTCAAACATGTTTTATCTGTCCTAAATAGAAAAAAGTGCAATTCTGTCATAATAAAGGAAAATAAAAACTAACAATGCCAATGCTTTTAAATTGACAGCTTTCTGGGTAGACTGAAGAGTGTATCAAGAACATATAAAATAAATCGAGTTCTACACAAAATCTACTACGAATAAGTTAAAAACTTCAAGAGCTCATCGACTATTTAAGAAAAAATTAAAATTAAAATATTTCAAATGTCAATTCTGCAAAATTTTAAGTAACAACGAAAATTTCTTTATTCATTTAAACGAGTATGTTCTAATTTTATAAACTATACATAATAATAAACTTAGTCAACCTCTTAATTCTCTAAAGCATCCGTAATTAATTCTAGGGCAAGCACCTGGAGTACCAATCCATGCTTAAATTAAATAAATGAAAAATATAAATAAAAAAATTTATATTGTTTTCAATTTTCAAAATCCGCCAGGAGTACTTACGTTGTTTTGTCTGGCATCTGTGCACAAGCAATAAACATGGATTTAAAAAAGTGCATTGCGTTAATATACCATTCGGTCGTCTGTATCTACCACAAACGGGATTCCATTCTCGGGTACATGCCTTATTACACTGAGGCCTTACGTCTATCATGCAGAAAGTCAATAAAATAATTACGAAAACTGGAAAATTAAACATTCTTGAATAATTATTGAATTCCAAATGTTATTTGAGTTAATATTTACTTAATTTTGTTGTTATTTATACAAATTTTAAATGACTTTTCGAAAAGATTTAAGTGTGTTAACATTTTGAACAATGACTAGAATTTAACTTCAAAACAGCTGCTCAAATATTAAAATTAATTCCGTATTTTATTATTGCGTAATGAAAAATTTTAAGATGCGATGTCATAACACTTTCGTTTAAAACATTCATGGTTGAAGGGCAATCCTATTCTCGAAACATGAAGCATATTAAATGTCATTTTTTTTCAGTATTTTCATTTATTTTTTAAAAACAAAATAATAATACCTGACGCTTTTATATCTTAACTTAATTAGACTTTAATTTTAGAATTTAACAATAATTGTTTGAAGCAAATCGAAATCGAAACAGTAAAATTAAAATGACCGCAGATAGTCATAGAGTACATACTTTCTAGAACCTCCTTATCATACACTGATGTTATCTAAGATCATAGTGGCCGATATACTACAGTGTCTTCTTTGATGTAGTAAATTTCAACATCTGTATGTTTCCAATGAGCGTTTTTTAATATTTTGAGAATTGTGAATTTTCCCAACAATTAAATTTTACATTGTGGCCATCGAATGGACATAAATTAGGGTGAAAACTGATTACTGCAACGCCACAATGTTGTATTAAGATATCGGAAAGTACATTACAGAAGGCACTTACACTCAACAACAGTCTCTTAACGTAATGGTGTACTGGATATTGTGGTCCTAGATATCAGCAGTGTAAGATAGGAAATATTAGAATCGCTTAAGTAGAACACATGTGCATATTAAACCTTTGCCAAATTGTTCGTTTTAGTAACCGTTAAATTTTTTAAAGTGATAGGTCATTTATTAAATGTTCCAGTTAAAACACATGAACGAAGGATAGAGAAAATCAAGGGACAAAAAAAATTTTAAAGCAAAATAAACAAAGATTATGATCTGCTTTATTAAAACAAAAATTTTAAAATATTTATTTAAAATTTTAATAAGATGTATAATAAAGCATATATATTTATTATGAAGTCGTAATGGAAGCACAAATAATTTTTTTAAATATAAGAATGAACGAGCGACAGACGAAAAGACCGACAAAGATTTAATAAAATTAGCTAATCATTTCGTTTAATTGAATGATTCGGTCAATTCGATTTATTCAGTCGTGACCGATATATACATAGTGACTCTTTACTATACTTTATGACTGTCCATCCTTAAGGTCTGGTAAGGCAAAATTTCTGCGAAACATTTTGTTGATTCTCAAATAAATAGAAGAGCTTTCATTTCTAGTTGTCAGTATAGTCCTTTTGTATAAGCACATTCGCTAGAAAAATTAGAATAGTATAACCTCTGCATGTAAGATCGTTGAGTACTTTCCCATGAGAATGGCCATTTGAAATTGTTTTTCATTTTCGGCTATATAAAGTGAATATATTCTCGATCCTAATAGAGAGCGCAGTCAATTTAACTGGCGTTTAAAATTCAAAACAAAAACAAGTTAAATTCGGCTGTGATGAGTCTTATATTTACTTCACTGTGCCAAAATTTCTATTTTGCACTTTCCACATTCTTCTTATATATCCAAAAAAAAATATATATATATATGATATATAATTGAAACAGGTATTTTATTATAAAAATTTATATATTTATTATAGAAGCGATATAAAAATAAATTTTTATAATACAACCTCAAGCTTAATAAGCTAGCCGTTCCAATGTGAAAAGTGAAAAATATATATTTCGCTAACACAGTGAAGGGACCAGGCACAGCCGAATTTAACTTGTTAATTTTTCTCGGGCATTTGTGAACCGATTTTTTTGATTTTGAGTACAGACTATGGCTGTTATTTCTGATAAAACTGCATACAAAGTTTTTTTGTCCGTTTTGTAGTTTAGACAAATTACACAAAAAAAGTTAAACATTTTTCAAAAAAGAGATAGTTGCACTTCATAGCACATAGCTCAGCCATTTATGTACCGATTAGGCTGAATTTAAATAGCAAACTGAAACAAAAACTTCTAACAAATTGGCATACTAAGCTTTTTTGTAGGTCTTCTAGGGACTTCAGAAAGTTGATTTCAACATCTACACGGGCAGACGAACAAACGGACATAGCTTATTCGCTATTTATAAGGATCCAGAATATATATACTTTATAGGGTATTCCATGTAATAATAAACGTATACCCTTTTCACTTTTTGTGAAGGGTATAAAAAAAGTTCAGCATATAAATCAGTCGTTGCTGTCATCAGTGCGTAATTGAAAGTCAGCTCGATAACTTTTATCTTAAATGTGCTATAATGTTCACCAAAAAAGACACTTGTAATATCTGTGCAAGGACGTTTAAAGCGATTTAAATTCTCATTAACTCTCTTTGACAAAATAATTACATTAATTCTGTTTGAGCTAAAAAAAATTTCTTAATGAATTTTTTTTTTCAGTTAAACAATTGAATTTTAAAAGTTTATTTTTTTCAGCTTAAAAACCTTTTTATAATTTTTGTTTTAATTAATTAAAACAATCAATAAACTATTAAAGTCACTTTTTTTGTTTTTCTCTTGGCCTCAAAATGCGTTTAAAATAATTTTAAAAAAATACTAGGAAACCTGTTGACTTTCATTTCTTCAAAAATAAAAATAATAAAAGATTTTATTATAAATTTGTTACAGTTTATTTAAAGACATTTAGAAATAACTACAATGTTTGAATTTGTATTTGTAGTTGCGGTTTATCTACATCTCTCGTAGCATTCAAAAATTGCGGGTGAGGTTTCACATTTTCTACAATGAAATGCATTATTTATTTAAAAGCAAACTCAGCGAACGCAATAAACTCTACAAGCTCCAATCAAATGTACCATAACTATTTATACGTATTAATCACAATCATGCACATGCATTAACGAAGTCAGTCAGAAGTGTAATTTCAATATCACAAAAAATGTTTTACCAAAATATAAAAGACAAAAATTCAAATATTCAAAATATTGAGTGTTTTTTTATACAAGTTTTTAAGTGAGTTGATCGCTTCTGCTATAAAAACAGCAGATAAATTTTATATGAAAATTACTCATAATATTGAGTTTTTTTCATAAAAATTTTCTAGACGAGTTGATCGTTTGTGCTATAAAAACAGCATATTAGAGTCAGCCAATCAAGATTTTGTGGTTTTCAAGACGAAGCCTCAGAACATGTACTTTATTGCTGTCCAACCGTGGGGTACAAGTTTTAGTAGACTTTTTCTTAACTCCTAGAGAAATTGAGCAGGCTTCTATTTGAGGTCTAAATCTTGAATAGTGAACGTATGTGCTACAAACGACCCTCTGGGTCGTCTTGCGTATGTATGCCTCAATTGTCACTAATAAAAACACTGTATTCAAAACAAAATTTTAAACTTTTTTATTTCGAATATTTTGGCAACTTCACAAGTTTCCATTATACTTTATTTAAGAATCAGCACTTACTCAAGTGGGCATAAATAAAAGAAAGCAAAAAAATTCTGAAAGCAGGGGGGTAATTCTGTCAGCCGTTTACAAGCGAAATTTCATTCGAAAGCAAAAAACTACCAAAAACAAGCGAGTATTTAAAAATAGGGAATAAGTTAACTTTTTCCAATTACTTTAAGAAAAAAAAATTAAGTTAAGTCAGGAGTGGTAGTATTTCTTATTTGTTTCGAATATTGTTATACTCATAAATAGAGTTAACATTTTCCTCCCACTCAAAAGAGGACAGAAACACTAATTTTTTATGTTTAAAATTTTTTTCTTTAACTTGATTATCACTTCACAATTTTTTTTCTCTTAATAATATGTTTTCTTAGCTGTTTTTCGTTTAAAATTATCCCACTCTTTTTAATGCTGTAAAACACACACGTTAGTGTCCTTTTCAATAAGGGAGTTATATTTCGATTCGTTTTGTATAAAGAGTTCTGCAGAAATTATATTTTCATATGTTAAATCGATGTCATTCAATATCGAATAAAATTTATTGATATTTAAAGCTTTTTATATTTACAGTGCTATTCTCGGTCGAATGACAAGCCTTATTATAGTTTTAATAAAAACTTTTGTGACAATAAAAACAAAATGCTATTCTGGTTTAGAAATAAAAGCTTTTTTTGTTTTAGTTAAAATTTTATTTGTTATATATTCAATAGCACATGACAATAAAAAATTTTTAAAATAAAACCAAAAAATTCATAAGAAATACAAATATAAATAATGGAGGAAATGGTTTTAGTGGAAATATTATCGGAAAGAGAAGAATACGGTCGAATGCGAAGTGTTTTGCGAAATATACGTGATACAAGTAATCCATTTAACATTCCCGACAACTTATTTGTTAAAAAGTATCGATTGCCGAAAACTATATGCTTGTCAGTAATAGAAGAGTTGGAAAGGTTTGATACACAAAAAACAAAAATACCTTTTCATCTGCGTTTTTTATCAACAATATATTTTTTTGCAAATGGATCTTTTCAAGGAGTTGTGGGAAATAATAATGATATTGGTTTTAGCCAATCATCCACGTCGAGATCGTTATCAGCTATTTCTGAGCTAATTGTAGCTAAAAAACTAAATGAAATAAATTTTCCTAAAACCTTTCAAGATAAGATCAATATGAAAGTTGGGTAATGATTTAAGAAATAAAATAAGACAAATATTTACATACATACTTATTAAAGGTTCCACAACAAGTTTGGTATAAAAGGAACAATTGGATCAATTGATTGTACCCACATTAATATTATTGCTCCATCACATATGACACTACCAGGCCCCTCGCATTATATATGAATAGGAAAGGAAACTACAGTATCAATGTAGAAGCAGTAAGTTAAGCTAATGATATTTGTTATTCACAAACAGTTTAAATACAAAAACATATTTATAGATTTGTGATTATCGTCTACTTTTCACATCAGTGAACGCAAAGTTTCCTGGGTCTTGTCATGATTCTTCTATTTGAACCACTACACCTGCACGAATAATGTTGATGGCAAGTAATGTTGATGATACTTGGCTTATTGGAGATAGTGGATACCCACTTGAACCTTGGCTTATGGTTCCAGTAAGCATACCGACAAGTGCAAGGGAAAATCAATATAATAGTATACATAAAAAAGCAAGAAATACCATAGAAAGGGCATTTGGCGTCTTAAAAGGACGGTTTAAATATCTCTCTAAAACAAGAGTATTATACTATCAACACGAGAAAGCGGTGAAAATAATTTACTCATGTATGATACTACACGACGTAATGATAAAAAATAAAATAAAAAAGCTGAGGATGATTTTTTACAAAGTTTATGTAAAACCGCAATTGATCTTGAGTAGTCCTTTCCTTTTTCTTATTGTGGCTGAAATTAAATGCAATTAATTTATTTATAATATTCTTTTTATTGAATCTTACCTTTCTGGGTCCATTTCGCTTAAAAATGATTAAAATTATAAGACATTCAATTAAATAAATTTCAATTTCAGCTGCTTTTTGGGTATATAAAAGCTTTTTAATATGAAATTTTTTTGGTTTGCACCTCTACTATAATTTTTATAATTTCAAAGCTTTTATTTTGTCACATAAATTCCAGAATAGCTAAATTCAAAAACAATGACAAGAATTATTATAATAACAACAAATGAATGAGAGTTGTTATAATTTCCAGAATAGCACTGTTAATATATTTTATTTAAACAATTTTGACACAAGTTTCTCCATATCAAATGTAGCAGTTTGTCCTCCGATTAATTTTTTTTTTTTTTCAAAAACCTCTGCAGACTAACTTCGCACAAAAATTTATCTTTACGATATTTATGTGCCATAAAATTGTGCAACAAATATTTCTGTTTTCTGTCTTGTTTATCTTTTATTTTACATATTCGTACGTACTCGTATATATTTCACTTTTTGCTAGATAACCACAACACCAGCAACAATTATAAGAATTTTTAAGCAAACGTACAAATGTATGGATGGATGTAATAAGACTAAACGTATGTATGGTATCATACGAGTATACGCAGTAAGCTTTAAAATGAAAAAATAAAAACAAATTAAAAAAATAAAAAACAATTAAAAAACACAAGTAAATTAAAAAAATACCAAAGTGTTAGTTGCCGTAGGCGGTATTTGTGTGGGTAGCATGGTCAGTCAGATCCTTTCTAGCTTCAAACCAAAAACTATAGATAGTGTTTGTAAGAAGTGATTGGTTAGTTTGTTTAAGTTGTTAAACAAAATTTTTTAATAATATTTGATTAATATTTCCCACTAAAAACAACTAGAACGCAACCCGAGCAACTGAATCCCTTAGAAGCTTTTTTTCGTTTTCATATTTTGCAATGAAACTGAAGTTTTAGTCTCATAAAATTATATTTAATAATTGTCGTACAATTAGACTTTATAGATCAGGTATAAAAACAGAATTAGTATTTCAAATTGAGCTACAAAAATGCAAATTAATTGCGCAATAAATGGAATAAATCAATTTGCAATCATAAAATTTGCCAATCAATAAAATAAACCAAAAACGAAATAACGAAAAATATTTTAAAGAAACAAAATAACTAACAAGAGATATCAAATTGCGGCACTCAATATCGATCGAAATTTTTGGCAGTACGAACTAATTCTCCAATCAACTAACTCCTTAAAACAAAAATAAATATTTGTAGTGGGAAAAACAACAACGATTTGGGGACTTAGTTCATTTATTTGGGAACCAAAACTTTCATTTGAATTCTATTGAATTAGGAACTTAATTTATAATGAAATAAGTCTTCGAAAAAATTAAAATAAAATAACTCCCAAATTAAAAAAAAAAACTAAATGCCCACATTCTGGCACTAAAAAAAATTTAAATAAAAAAATTTATTTCTTAGGAATAAAACCCAGGCAATGGCCGTCAAAGCAAAGATCACTATTCACTAAACGACATGACGGTGTACATATTTCTTTTACTTTTTTTTTTTTTATTAGGACCAGCAGGATAAATTAATTAATTCTCAGCCAATGATACATTTCATTAGATTATTTAAAATAATAGTCATTAATATAATGAAACGTTACCATTGGTTGAAATATAATTAAATATTTTCCAAGTGCGCTACTGGTCTCATGCCGGACTTATTTTCTTTTTACTACGGAATACATTCAACACTGGCTTCTTTTACCAATATATTTTCGGGCATACCTTATAGGTATGAAATATTCAGTTACTTTTTGTTTATTTCGAAGATTTTTTCGTAATTAACAAATTTGGAAACTTTGTTCATTTTCATTTTAGGGAGTTAGTTAATTTTTGGAGAAGATTCATTTAGTTTTAAATTACGAAGTTATATTTATTATTAAGAATTAAAGCTGAGCTAAGTAAGTTCAACTATCTCAATTTTTTTATCATTTTTGGTGTGTTTCTTGGGTAATTTGTTTAAAAAACCAAACGGACAAAAAACGTGATATAACGGTCATAATTAGTCAATTCACAAGCTGTCGTAAATGGCCAAGTTATAAATTACTACTTAGATAAAATAGTACTGTTGTGAACGGCCTGCATTTTGCCAAAGAATAGACTCGCCCATTAGGAGTATTTCAAACACGCTTTTTTTAATCTTTATTAAAAATTATAAATACACAACTTACCTCAATATTTCCTTGTGTTTTCTCCATTTTATTAACAGCTGATTAAATAGCACACTAAAAAACACAGGAAACAAAGTAGTAATTTCCTAAATTTCTTTTATATAATAAATACCAACAACATTTTGACGGCAGTCATAAATTTAGGACGAATACTACACTTAGGACACTTTAACACACTTTGTGAAATGGACTAGAAAAATCAATAATATAACCGAAATTTTTAATTTTTTCATGCATTTCTGCTTTTGCGTATTTTGTCAAAATTATTAAGCTAACAAAAAAGGGTGGTACGCAGGTTTCGGAAATAACAGTCATAATATGTCCGTGCAAAAAACCGCAGCAATCTGTTTAGAAAAGCCGATATTACAGATTTTAATTTTTTTAGTTTCTTGAACTGAAATTAATTATTTATTTTAAAATTCATAAAAAAATTAGTATTCAAAGAAAATTATATTTATCAATTTTTTCATATCTTTATTTTATTTTTATATTGATAAATTAATCTTGAGGTCATATTTATTTTTATAACAATATTTTGCTCCAATAAACCAGCCGTTTCAATTATAAAAATTTTTTTGATATTTAAGAAAAACATGGAAAGTGAAAAATATAAATATTTGACGAACACAGTGAAATTAGTATCAGACTCGATACAGCCGAATTTAACATCATATGGGAGCCGGTGAACATTGGTGGATAGCCTACAAACTTTTCAATGGCAGACCGTACGTTAAATTTTTAACGGGGAAGTTCATAAAAAATATTTCTGTTTAATTAAGCAAATTTTCTGTGTTTATTGATAAATAGCAAAAAGCATCACAGATTTGTATTATTTTATCAGAACTTTTATCTAAATAGAGTCATGATTCACAGAATTAAGATTTCATAGCACAACTTTCAATTTGCGGGCTTTTTATAATAAAAATTATGAATATCTTGTTCTGAAAATAAGAACGTTTAAATTGTATTTATATTTTATTTATATTTTTACAGAATAAATATAAAGATAATTAATAAAACACAATTTTTTAGTTATGACACTATTAAATTAAATGAGCGATATGTTGTTTAAGTCTACTAAAACCCAAAAAATACTCACTCTATATTTTAATTTTAAGTCATTCTTAGGCATAATTTTTTTATGCTCAATCTGATAACAAAAGAAATAAACATAAAGCAACAAACACTAACAATCAAATTTGTGTACCAGCAAAAAAAAAAGTACTTAAACAAATTATTTTTTTATACCAAGCCCAGCTGTCAACGACACGTTCCGAATTATATTTCAAACTTTTATGACAAAAGAATAGAAAGTCATTTTTTATATAATAATTAAATTCATTTATTTGTCTTTTTCAAAAAAATTTACACACTGATTTCGTAATAATTTCGAATGCAATAAGTATACAAAAGTTAACAATTCAATGGGTTTTGTTTTATTACACATACATTAACTATATTTAATAATTCTTATTACAAAATAATAAGACGTAGTTATTTGCTGACACCCACTGCTCAGATGGAAACTGGTTTAAGATCACCATGTTTTTCAGCAATAAGAAAATAATGATGATGTTAAACATTCTTCATAATTATCTATATCATAAGTAGTACCTCATAAATTGTTGTCTAACAAGTTGTTGACTAGAATGTCACTTTGATTTAGCAGTTCGTGGGACTAGAGTTTATTAATAACACATTTTTTACCATGAGCCAACTACTAGAAGTTCCACTCTGAAATTTAAGAATCCCATATTGCATTTTTTAAAATTATCCTTGACTTAGTGCACTTTTTCAATTCATGCTGCAATTAATCGATTATTTCAAGCGCTGTGGCGTAAGTGACAGAGTCTTCCTATTGTTCAGATGTATAAAGTCCAGTTGAAGCTACAGGAATTCTACTGTCAGCCCCTTTTTAAGATAAAACAAATTAAATTCGGCTGTGCCGAGTCTTATATACCCTTCACTGTATTAGCGAAATATTAATATTTTTCACTTTCCACATTTTTCTATAATTAAATGAGTGAAGATAAATATGCCGCATTAAATATGTTTTAAGGTAAACCATTACGTGTTTTAGTATTCGTAAATATTTTCAGTATTAATGGCTTATTTATCAAATACGTCTTACATCATTAGGTTAGGTTAGATTAAACAGGTCGGCCAAAAAGAAAAACAAAAGCTGGGCTCACTTGGGTCCTCTGACGTGGTCCCTTTGTGATACCTTATAGAAGAAAATAAATAAGAGGAAGGATAGTAATAGAAGAGTGAAAGGAAAGGAAAGAAGATAGAGAAAGAGAAAGAAAGTGAGTGAGTCCGTCACAAAAACCAAGCGCTACTTCTAACGCAGCCATAAAGCATGTCGACTCTTGCATTCGACAGCGCAGTGAGATCCTGCAGACGTCGCTCACCGAAGTGGATCATGCGCCGCTCTTCCAGGGTTGGACACTGGCAGAGAAGGTGTTCCACAGTTTCCTCTTCTTCCTCGTTCTGACAACTTCTACAGTAGTCGTTATATCGCAAACCCATTCTCTTAGCATGGGTGCCAAAATTGTAGTGTCCTGTTACTACAGACACCACATTTCTCAATCGGGCTCTTTGGAGCCCCAACAAATCCCTACTGCGACTGTTATCCAGCCTAGGCCAGATCATCCTCGCCGTATTACACGTCCATTCATCACTTCATCTGGACTGTGCCCGTCTCAAGAATATGCTCTCGATCTCTTTTTTACAGACCGATAGAGAGATGCCACAGGGCGCATTGGCATCTTGCTCTGGCAGCCTCGACCCTTCCCTTGCCAGGTTATCCGCCCTGCATTGAAGTCCCATGTCCACGCACCCAAATGAGGGTCATCACCGAATGCTCTACCATTCTATTTAAGGATTTCCGGCATTCTTGGACCAGTTGGGATGTCGAATAGACACCCACTAAAGACCTGATTGCAGTCTGACTGTCGGTATAAATGCGAATATTCCTGCCAAATACTCCATGATACCACAGACAGTCTGCTGCTTGCTTTATAGCCATCAATTCAGCTTGCATTGATTAGAGAGTCTGAAGGATGTACTAGTCCCAGACTCCTTAATATAAACTCCACCACCAACTCCAGAACTATTCTTGGAGCCATCGGTAAAGACATCCAGAGGAGAAGATCCCATTGAGATTCCCGTTTCGTCCAAAATCGTGAATCCGAAGTTCCTCTGTAGGAATGGTCTTGGAGTGACATAGTCAATGAGATTGGGAATATCCCCCCAAGTACCAATTATCCCCGAAAGTCCGCATGACCATGCGAGGCATGCATTATATATTCCCAGCAGCCAAGTTCCTCTGTAGATCGGCCCTAAAGTTCCTCTGTAGATCGGCAGGTATAATACCGTCCGGTCCAAGAGATTTATAAGCCTAAAAACTATCAATGACCCATTTTAAAGAATCCGTCTCTATTCTCATAGAGGAGGATGCCCTACAGTACTGAGCGTCATCGCTCATTGCACCTGAAAGCGTAGAACATCCCGGAAAGTGGGTGTCCATCAACACTTCCAACGCTTCATGACTACTAGTAGTCCAGTCCCCATTAGTTCTCCGAATATATCCAGATACCGTTGGAGATTTGGAAAGAATCTTGCGTAGTCGACACCCTCTGAAGAGCTCTTAATTTTCTCACAAAAGTCTCTCCAGGACTTACGCTTTGCATTTCTCACCACATTTTTGAAACTGTTTACAGAAGCTTTATAGAGTGACCAGTTGCCTGTTCTCTTAGCCTTGTTGAACAGTTTCCTCCATCTCCTCCTAGATGCTGCTACAGTGGGGGACCACCACGGTTGTGTGTCCCTTTCCCTGTGTACGGAAAGTCGCAAGACCTTGTAGTGGCTTCCTTGAAAGCCTCCGACAGCTGTGCTACAGCGCTATCTATGTCTTCAACGCGGCTCAAAGGTAGAGGCTCGGTGAGAAACTGGTTAAGGATGTTTCTCTGAGATTCCAAGTCAGTTTTCCTTCTATTAATGAAAGAAGTTACCGGTGCTTCCATAGTACGTATACCGAATTCGATATAGAGATGATCGGAGAATGAACAGTCACCCGATACCTTCCAGTTCTCCACAAAATGCTCATAATCTGCGCTCACCAATGTAATATCCAGCACCTCCTGTCTGTTTGTCACCACGAAGGTGGGCTCCGAATCTCTATTTACTACCACTAAATTCTGGTCTAAAATAAAGTCAAAAATGCACTCACCTCTAGTGTTGACATCTCTACTGCCCCACACTGTGTCTTACATCAGTAAATATTAAATGTTTTTAGTAGTAGCCTAGCTTAGATCATCTATATTTGTAACCAACCAACCAAATATTCAGATATTACTTTGGATATTTAAAAATTTTTTTGAAATTTTTATAAACCGCAGTGCTGTTGCTCTGAGGTATTTTAGCAACTTCCGGAAGAACCACAAATTATTTCATGATGAGATACACATCATTTTAAAGGGAAGATCGTCTACATTTGTAATCTAAAACATAAATACTCAGAAATTACTTTGGATAATTTAAAAATTTTTTTTTAATTTTCATATACTCCAGTGCTGTTGCTCTGAAGGATTTTGGCAATTTCCGTTTTGCATCACAGAATAAAAACGACGAAATTTCCCGTAAATGTTAAAACACTTCCAGAAAGCGCACAACTCACAACTTTGATTCCAGTTTGGTTTCAGTTAAATCGGGAATGGTACCTCGCCAAAATGAGGAATGATAAAAATCCCTCAGAGGAAGAGTTCTTGGGTAAGAGGGAATTTCAAAAATTTTCAAAAATAATTCAAAGTTTTTTCTGAGTACTTGGGCGATAGATTACAAATCTAGACGACCCCTTATTTAAAATAATATGTGTACCAACCCGTAATTTTGTATGGTTCGTTTGAAATCTCTTAGAGAAATCAACGTATTTATGCACATTTGTGTCTATGTATGTACTTATATGTCTCTTAAACATATTTATAAATATGTCATAAATACTGAAAAGATATTTAGAAATACGAGTACTTAAAAACATAAGGAATTACTTGAAAACATATTTAACTAACCATATTTATCTTCGCTCACTTCAAAAAAGTATGTAATTGAAATGCATACTTTGTTCAGCTTGAGCTCGTATTAAATATGAAAAATTTATTTATTTATTATTGGAGCGAAATATCTATAAAAAAAATAAATTTTTTTAATACGACTAAAATTAACGAGTTCTAAGAAACAATCCTTGTTGAGAACCTCATTTTTAAAAGCAATAAAATGTCTGCAGGCACTAAATTTTTAAATTAATAAAAAAATAAATTCTGAGAAAGATATTAAATAGAAAAACAAAAAAATTTATTTTCATTTAATTTTGCAAAAAATTTTTTAAAAATTTTTAAGCTAAACATATTAAATTAAATATTTTATTATCCAGAAAGATCTAATGAACTCTCTCTCATAAAAATGTCTGTATTCGTAATACTATTTAACTCCCACCTAGAGAAAATGGTACCCTACCCGCGACTCTTTTTGATGAGTCATTTACGATTTCTTTTTTCATTAGTTTAAAGGCATTTTCGAACCTTTTATAATGGTATTTATAGTCTTTTTCGAATCGAATTCTAGTTATTTAACAGCAATAATTCATTTGTGAGTCGTTTTCGAATCATTTATTAGTAATACTTCTAATCGCTTGCGAGTATATTTCGAGTCATTTAACAGTCGTTTTCTTATGGCTAAGGAATCTTTTTATAGTCATTTATCAGTCGTGCTTCTATGCATTTGCGAGTCTTTTTTGTGTCCTTTACGATCGTTTTTCGAGCAATTTATCAGCCGTTTTTCTAAAAGTTTCTTTAGTTAAAATAAGAGATTAACCCTCAAAATCATAAAAAAATATTGAATGTCTACTAAAAGCTTATTTGACAATTATTCCATAGAAATTTGTCAAACAAAACATTATTTAACATTCAATATTTTTTATGAATTTGAGGGTAACATTATTTATATATGTATAAACAAGAAACAAAAAAGAAAAAAAGTAAATGGCTTTTAAAAAGAAATAAGCGTTCACATGTAAATTTATTAATTTTTTTTCACTATTTCTATTGTAGCTCTTTTGTTTACTTCTTTATACTTTTCTAATAGTTTTTCCCAACTCTTTTGTGCACTTTTTGTTTGCCAAATAGCAGTTTGCTCTTTTAAAATTTCAATAAATTCTATTAATAATTCTTTGCTCGCCATCTCTGCGATACCACACTGACGTCTCGTAGCACACTAAAATAAAAAAATGGCGAATGCTCGCGTACCAGCCCATTTCCATCCAACAAATTTATTGTAATTGAAAATTTTCAAACTCATTCTGACATGTTTGCTAACAGCGCCATACACATCCAGCAAATCAAAAATCAGACACACAAATCATACGTGTATGGGCAGCTTAAGCAAAGCAGAAACAAAACAAAAATTAATGAAAATGTGAAATGCCGGTTGTATTTTTGATTTTTCTGGTCCATTTTTGGACCGATCTTTCTGATTTTTTGCACAGATCTTACGACTGTTATTTGTAATAAAACTGCGTACCACATTTTATTGTCTGTCTTGTAGTTTAGACAAATTACGCAAAAAACGCACCAAAAAAATGGTCAAAAAATAGAGGTAGTCGCGATTTTGGACTCATAGCTCAGCCATTTATGGACCGATTTAGCTGAATTTTGGTTCGTATATTATGAATATGATATCTGAAAAAACTTGTAACTAATTTTTTCTACTTTAGATAAAAAACTTAATGAAAATCTAAAATTTCGGTTGTATTTTTTGATTTTTCTGGTCCATTTTTGGACCGATCTTTCTGATTACGCAAAAATATTCAAAAATAGAGGTAATCGAAATTTGACTCATAGCTCCATTCAGCTGAGTTTGGGTTAGGATACTATGAATGTGATGTTTAAAAAAACTGCGTACTACTTTTTTCAGTTTAGATAAAAATCGCATAAAAACAAAGCCATAATTCATGAAAATCTAAAATTTCAGTTGCATTTTTGATATTCCTCGGCCATTTGTGGACCGATTGCTTTCATTTTTAGCACAGGTATTATGACTTATACTTCAAACAAAACTGCATACCAGGTTTTTTTGTCCGTGTCTTTGTTTAGACAAATTACGCAAAAACCCACCAAAAAAATGGTCAAAAAATAGAGTTAGTCGCGATTTTGGACTCATAGCTCAGCCATTTATTAACCGATTTAGCTGAATTTTGGTTCGTATATTATAAATATGATATCTGAAAAAACTTGTAACTAATTTTTTCTACTTTAGATAAAAAACTTAATGAAAATCTAAAATTTCGGTTGTATTTTTTGATTTTTCTGGTCCATTTTTGGACCGATCTTTCTGATTACGCAAAAATATTCAAAAATAGAGGTAATCGAAATTTGACTCATAGCTCCATTCAGCTGAGTTTGGGTTAGGATACTATGAATGTGATGTTTAAAAAAACTGCGTACTACTTTTTTCAGTTTAGATAAAAATCGCATAAAAACAAAGCCATAATTCATGAAAATCTAAAATTTCAGTTGCATTTTTGATATTCCTCGGCCATTTGTGGACCGATTGCTTTCATTTTTAGCACAGGTATTATGACTTATACTTCAAACAAAACTGCATACCAGGTTTTTTTGTCCGTGTCTTTGTTTAGACAAATTACGCAAAAAACCCACCAAAAAAATGGTTAAAAAATAGAGTTAGTCGCGATTTTGGACTCATAGCTCAGCCATTTATTAACCGATTTAGCTGAATTTTAGTTCGTATATTATGAATATGATATCTAAAAAAACTTGTAAGTAATTTTTTCTACTTTAGATAAAAAACGCAAAAAACAAAGCAAAACTTAATGAAAATCTAAAATTTCGGTTGTATTTTTTGATTTTTGGACCGATCTTTCTGATTTGTTGCGCAGACATTACGACTGTCATTTTTAATAAAACTGCGTACCACGTTTTATAGTCCGTCTTGTAGCTTAGACAAATTACCCAAAATAATCCAAAGTAACTACCGAACGAACCATAGAAGATTACGAGATAGGACGTATATCATTTTAAAGGGGAGGCCATTTAGATTTGTAATTTTTGGATTATTTTTAAAAAATTTTTGAAATTCTCTTCTACTTCAGTACTCTTCTTCTGAGGGATTTTTATCATTCCCCATTTTGTCGAGGTATTACCATTCGCGATATTGGGACAGGAAACCATCTTGAAAGAAATTTGAAAGTTCTACGCTTTGTGGAAGTGTTTTAACATTTACGGGAAATTTCGTATTTTTTATTTTATGATGCAAAACGGAAATTGCCAAAAGCCTTCAGAGCAACAACAGAGTATATGAAAATTTAAAAAAAAATTTTAAATGATCCAACGTAGTATCTGAATATTTGGGTCTTAGGTTATAAATATATATATGATCTCCGCTAAACTATTGCTTAAAACATTTAATATTTAATGACTTAAGACGTATTTGATAAATAAGCCATTAATACTGAAAATATTTACAAATACTAAAACACTTCGGGTTTTACGTTAAAACATATTTAACACGGCATATTTATCTTCACTCATTTAATTTTTTCTATGGTTTTGATACTATAGAAGCATGAAGAAAGTGAAAAATATTAATATTTAGCTAACACAGTGAAGGGTATATAAGACTTGGCACAGCCGAATTTAACTTGTTTTATTTTTGGAAATTAAGGACTCTCATGTACTACACAAGTTCAGTATTAAAACATGGAAATGTTCTAACGAAGCTTATAACGAGGACTATACAAGGAAATTACTAAAAAAAATTATTTTAAGGCTACAAGTTGAAGGACAACATGTGCAAATATTTCATTGTTTGCTTTAGCAATAATAATGACGCACACAAAAAATTATATATTTAATTTTATATTATTAATTAATTTCAACATAAGTCATTATGTGAAATAAAAGACCGAAATTCTCTCAGTGTATATTATGTGGCATGTGTATTATGACCAAACCTTAATTTTAGGCCAACTTTTGTTGTCAATTAGACTATAAATATTTGATCTAATTAGACTTGCAATGTTGAAATTAACAAATTGTGTGGCTTTCCAGCCAAAAACTTTGATATTTTCTATTTGAACTTTTACAAAGCTGTTTGCATTAAAAAAAATAAGAGAAAAAACTAATCCAGAATAGCATCATAAAAATATTTTCAACTCTCAAGACAGTTTAAGTAAATAAACGTGTCAATTAAATTTTCTAAATTTCCCATTATATTTAAATACTAGAAAAAATGTCAAAATTTGTTTGCAACAATAGCATAAATGATAAGGAATTCTTTTGTGTTTATTAGTATTGGTTTTTGACAATTTGTCTTTTTTTAATTTCTGGGCTTATATAGGTCTTACCTAAGGCAATTACGGCCGTAATCTACGAAATTCTTTTGTTTTTTTCACTTTCCTTATTTTTAAATATTTATATAACATTAATACACATTTAAGTCAAGTTAAATGAGCATTTCATTCAAACAAATGTTTAGAAAAGTTTTATCTTACATCTGTATAAATCAACTTATCTTAATTGTATTTATTACCGCTAGTTTTTTAAAAGAAAATTAAATTTTTGTATAACTTTTCCTTTCAATTTAAAATCAAATTCAATACAAATTTAACATTTCTTACCTGTCAGCTGTGTCACTTAGTTTCAGTTATAATACAATTTCTTTCACACATTGCATGTCGGCTTTATCAAAAACTATATCTTTTTATTTTTTTTAATACTATATAATTTTAATTCACAGTTAGCTGTAAGATCTAATCCCTAGAGAAAATAATAAAAATCATCGATCATTTTGTGTTGATTTGATTAAAAGCAGGGGACAGATAGATTAACAGCTTAAATGCTCCAACACCTACAGATACTGTAACAAGTACATACTCGTAGTTATTGTTTTGCTTCTGTTTGTATTGCATTTCAAGTCTACATAATTGTCAACGTATGAGTAATAACGGGGGCGCGTATATATATCTTTAAACACTTAAGTCACGTAAATTTTACATTTTAATTTAAATTGATGTGAAAATTAAAAGAAAAAACGAAAACTATAATTCATTTATCAACCATATGGATTTTGATGTCAGATAATTTACGTTAATTTAGAAAACTTTAGCGGTATTCACGCTTTGTTGCATCTATACAACCATATCAAATGTGCTATGATTTTAAGGTACAAAGCGACGATTTTTTGTTAATTGCAAGCTTATAAAAATGTAAACAGAGAGCGTCAACGGCAATGGAGCCAACAAATTGATTTTTAAGATTGTTTAGCTTTATTTAGCAGCTTAAAGCGCCAACTAATCATTTAGCTACTTATATAAAGTAATTAGCACCACCTGATTGCACCTGTTTTATTCTTGATGTAAAAAAACAAGTAAAAGCTAAGTAAAAATTCTTAAACATAAAAAATGCCCAAACATAATATTAAAATCGTTGCTGGAACTAGTTTCAAAAACTTTAAATGGGAACTGTGGTAATTTTTGGCCAAATATGCCGTGAAGTTCATTGTAAAATCAACACATTCTATTTATCTTTTATGTAATAAGAAATTATAGAATTAAAGATTATCAAGCTTATTAAGACTAGGTGCTACCAACAAATTTCTTCAATGAATGGTATTGGTAGAACCTAATTTACCACTTGACTTTTATTGTTAAAATGCCTTCATCACTCTCTATTAAGCCAACACCTGTTGATTTGCGTCAAGTCTCGGCTTTATTATAATTACTTTTCAGGTGCTTCACCTTCCACCTCACTGGTCCCAAGTGGCGTTAATGGATGTTGACTCTAACAACTTTCTATAATGTAGTTGCGCAGTCGGCTTCTGAAAAACGAAATTGCCGGAAAATTAAGGAACTTACCTCGAATTCATTGTGGTCCTGAATAAAATTATTTATTTTCTTAAGTTCCTCATCTCTCCACCTTTTATTATTAGTTTTTTCTTTAATTTTAAGCATATTTATTTTTGCGTCAAAACCTACTAATAAATCGTACTATATAAAGTTGATTATAGAATATTTGCTGCGGTATGAGCTAAGCCGCACTCAATAATTCAAAGATAACGCCGTTGTTAATATTACCCTACGTTTACATTAGATAGTGTTGCACCAAAAGTAAATCGAATGTTGTTTTTATAATTAACAAGCTTTGCAAAAATACTTACTTGTTCTAGATAAGTGTTCTTTTTATTTCTATTTAAAAAAATAGAGACTATCGTCTCACATATAAATTTATATAAAAATAACCCATGGCTGACCGCCTTACTTCAGGCACGAGTCAAACTCAAAAGCTCTGTTTTTATACAGTTTGTTTTGATTTAACTCTCAGCTCTCTTTTAAGGTTGAAAAGTTTACAAGCTCTTGCATATAGGAGCAGACTTGGCAAATCTAAACCTCACACACTTTGTAGTTGTGGTTTGCAAAATGTAGCATTTTTTCCTAGATTTGAAAGGTCTGCCAGGTCTACAAGGGCTGTTTACAACTAAGCGTGAAAACCCTTTTTAATTGTTAATCTTAAATGACTAGATTATACACTGAGAGAATAGATTATCCGCTGAATTTTGTAATTAATTCAATGAAAACTTCAAAATTTTTCAACCAATGACACGTTTCATTAAAGTAATGAAATATTTGTAGATTTATTTATTTAATTAATAACGAATATGGACTATACATCTGCAACAAAAACTTTTTTGTATTTGTAAATACATTTGCCAAAATTAAATACGAGTACGTACTCGCTTACAGAGCTCAAATAGAGACGAATAGTGAACTGTTGCTTTTCAAGTTCTTATCCGTAAGCATTTGCAAAAGCCTTGTTACGAAAATAAGAACAAAAAAAGCAAATAAGTACTGTATTTGCGGAATACCAAATACTTTGCTTGAGCTACCACACTCCTTAACACAAAATCGGTCAAATCATTCAACAAAAATCGACTTTGTTTTGTATATTATAAGTTTATAAAAAATGAGGTTATAAATGATAAATTATATATAAATATAATATAAATTACACTTTTATCGAAAAATAAAAAAATTTAGCTTCATATTTGTGTAAAAATGCAATGAGTATTTACATAAGCCATAGCGAATTTTAGAAACATCATAAGATTAGATCTGACAACAACAATTTCGACAAATAATGAAAAGCAATCATACATTAAACACATTCAAGACAGCAGGCTACAGCCTACAACCTGTCACAATAGCATACCCAAATACTCAGAAATTACTTTGGATCATTTTAAACTTTTTTTGGAAATTTTCAAAAAAGTTATTAAACTTTTACACCCCTTGGTTTCTTTGGCCCACCCTGTACTTCAGTGCTGCTGCTCTGAAGGGTTTTGGCAATTTCCGTTTTGCATCATAAAATAAACATTACGAAATTTCCCGTAAATTTTAAAACACTTCCAGAAAGCGTAAATTTCATTGCAGTTTAGTTTTAGTAATTTCCTGTTGCAAAATCGGGAATGGTACCTCGTCAAAACGGGGAATGATAAAAACCCCTCAGAGTAATTTCTGAGTATTTGGGTTGTAGATTACAAAGTTAGACGACCATCTCTTTAAAATGATATGTGTCCCATTCCGTAATCTTCGTCCTTAAGCTGCGAAAATCCTTCAGAGCACAAGGAAGTAAAAAAAATGTTAAAATGACCCAAAGTAACTCCTGAGTATTTGGACAGTCGGCTACCAATCTGGCCGACCTCCGCTAAACTACTGCTAAAAATATATATAGAGAAGCTTAGTGACGTAAGACGTATTTGATAAATATACCATTAATACTGAAAGTATACGTTACATATTGAACTCGGCATATTTATCTTCATTCCCTTAATTTTTTTTTTATATGTTTTTGACATTTTAGAAGGCCGTGGAGAGTGAAAAATATTAATATTTTGCTGACACAGTGAAGGGTATATAAGACTCAGCACAGCCGAATTTAACTTGTTTTAATTTACAAATATATTCAAAAAAGTAAAAATAATGTTAATGCAAAATGTCATTAACTTGGCAACTCTAAATTGCCACAATTTTTCCATGAACTTTTCTCTTCAACCACATTTTTAATATCAACTTTTACTTTCGTGTGTAAACACTCGTGCAACTTGCAAGACATTCGAATGTATTTTCGCCATTTTCAGCTATAAGACAGAGTACTTTCATGTGTAAAGGCACTGTAAAATAAACACTCTCTCGTATGTGGTTAATCTTTCAAAGCTGGTACGTTTCCATCGATAACTATTTAAATTTTTAGTGCGTTTGCTAAAACAAAGGCAAAATGTTTATGCTTATTTGTTGTCTATTAACAGAAATACCATATACGAGTATGAACAACATACCTACATACGTGATTAATGTGAATGCGCGTTTTCAAAAAATCTTTTTATATATATTTTTATTATTTTTGTAGACTTTTTTTAAATTTGCCAAATGTCTCTGTATTGATAGACGTCTGTGGTCACTTAGAAATTGTGAGTGTATTATGCCACCAACAAGAAAATACCGGTTGTTGATGTTGTTGTTGTTGTATTCAAAGAGTTATGAGTGCATATTTTACATTATTCAATTTTACTTGACTCTTAAAACAAACAGTCTAAAAAATACGTATATTGTTTTTACCCGGTCTCACCCGGTGCTTTACTCTATTAGTGAGAAATTTTAAAGAACGAAGAGCGTATGTATAAAAAGTCAGAAGAGTATTTTTAAATAAATTTTTTTTAAGTGGACATGAGGTTTTATGTAGCAAAATTTCAGAGAAATCCATTGGAGAACAAATAGTTGTATAGAGAACACACAAACAGAAAATAAATTTTATTTTTATGAACGATGCATGATGTTACAATTGAAGAATTTCAGAGTCTTTGAATACACAGAACAAGAATCGACCTCCAGTTCTTGTTTTTCCGTCTGGACATAAACAGAAAGTGTCTAACTTAATACCTGCTACCTTAAGACACTGTCCTTGTGCTTCATTAATTATGAAATCAATTATATTCTTAGTTAATATGATTGCTTCAGAAATGTTAGATGAGAGATTTTTTTTTGAAGAATCAATATATCTTAGATGTACTGTATAACTGGCATGCTAACTTTTAAAGTTAGTTAATGATCAGTCATTCTGGGTGAATTCAATGAATCATATATTTAATTTCAGAATTTTAATTATTAGAAAAGCAACTTCAAATATTTTAATAGAAAAGAAGGTGTGGATGGTTAAAAAGAACATGAAAGCGTGTCAATAAACCATCAAAAAGCAGACGTGTTCGTTCAAAAAGCCTATGGCAACTTTCCTTGCAGTATAAAGATTATATGTATCAAATTTCAAAGAAATGTTTGTATAGCGAACAAACAAACAGAAAACTAATTTTATTTATATAGATAATGAATTACCTAGTTTAAATAGCAGTAACAAATTTTTGATACATTAAATTACTTCTCTAATTTGTGAAATATGTATTAAATTGACATAATGTCATTACTTATCACAAAAACGTTTTTACGTTTATAAAAAACGTACGCGATTTAAAACTATGAGGTTTTAAAAGTAAAAGTCAATATAAAAATACAGTATTTTTAGAAACCTTTTATTACTTTATCGTTAAAAGCTAAATATTCCCATAAATGTAATTACATTATGTATTTAACAAGGTTCCAAAACTGCAATTAAAAATAGTTTAAAAATAAAATAAAAAAAATTATAATATCAATAACTTACGTGGCTCACCACTTCTGTAACGTATGCAATTTAACTGCTCCACTAGACGTTCGTTGTCATAAATTTCACATGGGCCCTTTTGGCCAGCTCTAGCTGTTACTTGTCTACCACCAATTTTACATAAATTTACATTATTTCCACGACAATACCCAGGAGCCTCATCACCACAACAGATGGCAATTAATAAAATAAAAACAAAAATTGTTCTTAAGCCGCTGAAATTCATTTTACGACTGTTGCTAAAAACTTTCTAATCAATGCTGTTATTGTTTCTTCTAAGCAAATATATAATTGACTATAATATTTTTGTAATCTTTAATTAAAGCTCTTGTTAGACACTGCAAAAAATATTAAGTGAAAATGTAATTAAATCAATACTAAATACAGAGTTTAACAGATTTGACGTTAAACAGAAAACAATTATATGACAATTAAAAGTTCAAGTCACACTAAAGTCGGTATCTTTTTAAAAACGATTTTAACCTCATAAGATTCTTATGAACAAAAGTCAGCTCTTAATAAAAAACCTACATTTTTGCTGACTATGATTATGGCCCAATGTTGATTAAATTTTTTAACTGAATTAATTAAATTTATTAAATTTGTGATTGCCGCTCAATTTTTTTCTGTGCACATATCGACCATTCAATTTAATAGTTATGACACTCAAAATATATGATTTTAGAAAAATGCCATTTAAAGCTTATAATTACCTTGCACTTTTATGGGGAAAATTTTTAATTTTTTATTCTGAAAAGAATTTAAAGCATTTAAAAAAATTTTATTAAATGATTAATATATTGATTTCAAATTTGAATTATAAATTTTATGATTCAACTTTCTTATGCTATGTAGATCATATACGAGTATACCAAATTTCATAAAAATCCGCTGAAGATAAACAAAAAGTGGGCGTACAAGGGAGCGTGGCCCAAAAGTTATATAGCAACTTCTTTGTAGTATGTAGATCGTACTTACCAAATTTCATAAAAATCCGTTGAAAAATAGTAAATATTAGAAAAGTGGGCGTAAAAATGGGCATGGCCAGTAAAAACTGGTATGGCAACTTTCTTATGCCATGTAAATCGTACATACCAAATTTCAAAAAAATCCGTTAAAATTAAACAATTTCATTTGCATGGAAAATTCCATTGTTTTAATATTTTATTTATAAATATATGTATGTGTTATATTCAAACGAGCATGAAACGAGTACTTACGAGCAACTCATTTGAGCACATTATTGCTCGTGGGTTTTAATTTTATGCTCTTGAGGTTGAGTATAATTCTCTGAGTTTTATTTTTATACTCATACCCGCGAGCATAAAAATAAAACTCGCGAGCATAATAATAAAACCCGCGAGCACAAAATAAAACTCAGAGAATTATAATAAAACTCGTTTTTACTCGCAATATTATACTCGCTCGTCTCCGAGGCGAGCACAATTCAAGTACTCTTCTTACACCAGGACCACACACGGCAAGTTTAGTTGGGCAATTCTTGATTTTGTAGGAGAGAGAGGCAGGAGGAATGGAAAGGAGTACAAACTTGCTCGTACTCGGCAATTCTTTTTTGTTCTCTCTTCGTATCTTTTATAAAGATGTAAAAAGAAGAAGGCAGTTAGCTTGAAGGCTGAATGAATGACTGTATAAGAATTCTAAAATTGCCGAAACAAAATTGCTGTGTGTAGACATAGCGGCAATTTTAAAAGAGAATTGAGAAAGAATTGCCCAACTAAACTTGGTGTGTGTTGTCCTGGTTTTACTCTGGTTGATAACCGTTTCTGGTATTCACATATTAGCTGAAGATTTAGGCTTTTTTTCATTTAATTGGTATTCAAAGAAAATTATTTTTATCAGTTGTTTTTTTTTTATTTATTTTTATTCTCGTTTATTAATCTTGAGGTCGTATTATAATAATTTATTTTTATAACAATACGAGTATTTCGGTCCAATCAACTAGCCGTTTTAATTAGATATATAATATAAAACATAATAAATTATTTGGAATTAAAAAATTTAACAAAATTTAATCTTTATTCGTGCTTAATTCTAAATTATGCTGGTGTGCAAAATGCATTATTTTCCATGATATTTTCAAGGAAAATTTCAGAAAATTCTTTACTTAGTACAATAAGTACTAAGAAGGAAACCATATAAATATATACAGCTGTTTCATCAGACGCTACTCTGAATCTTCAGTAAATTACTCCCAAGTCTTGTTAAATTCCTGCCCAAACATTTGAATTTTTATTTCATTATACCACTCAACCAAAAGAGAGTTTTAGTCAATAGGCAAACAAAAAGTTTCAAAATGTTTAAACAAGAAAATAAAAAACTAACAAAGTAGTACTTATTGCACTAAGTAAGTAATTTTTTCTAAAATTTTTCATGAAAATATCATGGAAAATAATGCATTTTGCACACCAACATAAATTGCAATTAAGCACGAAAAAGATTAAGTTTTGTTATAGATATATAATTTTTTTTTTTTGATATTTAAAAAGAATGAAGAAAGTGAATTGTATAAATATTTAGCTAAAAGAGTGAAGGGTATATGAAAGTCGGCATAGCCGAATTCGTCTTGTTTTAATACACATTAATCCAAGAAACATAAAATATCATGTAGCTAAGTTTGCTCCAATATTTACAAAACATATATCACATTTTAGAAAAAAATATATTTTTATTAATTAATTTTATTTTTTCTAACAATTTGTTGCCTAGTCAACTCTTTAACCCTTTCGTCCCCACTGAAGTTACATATCCCAGCAAAATTCTTTACTTAATACCTCTTTTAGCTTTTATATTTCTAAAATATTTCAAACTTTATATTTAACACGGTGTCAATACTGCAAATAGAAATAAAAACTATCATGCAACTCCAGTTTTTTTTTTTTAATTAAACAATACTTACGGGTCTCTCCACTTTTATACCGAATACAATTTAATTGCTCGACCAAACATTTATTGTCATACGTTTCACATGAACCATTCTCAGCTTTAGCGGTTACTGTTGGCCCACCCCCTGCACATAAAACTGCTAAGTTATTGTGACAATTTGGTGGTGCCTGACCATAACAACAAAATAAAAATATTAAAATAAGAGTAAAACTTTGTATTAAGTTATTGAATTTCATTTTCACACTGCTGAACTATATATATATTTACCGACAGTTTTATATAGAAAATTGACGTGAATTGTAGCATTGTACACATACACTACAAAAAAATTAATAAAAACAATAGTATGTACCTACGATGCGGAGTATAATTCATTTTACTTACTTCTACAAGGTGGGCTAAAAGAAATCACCCTATTAGAAGATGCTCTTATTTTTGCAAATAGCGGCCCATGACAAATCTGTTTTAACATTTATGAACTAGACAGATGTAGAATACAAGTGAACAAGCCATGGAGCGATACACTCCCCAAAAACGCGGAATAATGGAAGTGGACGATTTTTCGACCAAAATCATAATGAGCGACAAGGCTCATTTCCACCTCAGCGGGTACGTGAACAAGCAAAACTATCGCTTCTGGGACACCGAAAATCCACGAGTGGTGCACTAGGAGCCATTACACCCGCTCAAAGTGACTGCATGGTGCGCTGTTCACGCTGGAGGAGTCATCAGACGCGACAACAGTGGACGGTGCGCACTATAGGGCCATGTTGAACGAATTAGGACTGGATGACATGTGGTTCCAACAGGACAGAACAACGGCACACATTTCGTGTTCATTTAGAAAAAAAAATGAGAGCCAAACAACAACGGATGACTTCTCTTAGTCCACCTTGTGCTTTAAAATTTAATTGATTGTAAAATAAAACTATGCAGAAGTTATAAAAAATATTTTGCATTTCAAAAACTTAAGTTAATTGGAGAATAATTTTTTTCTGTGTATTACTTTTAAGTATTCATTATTTTAATCATCACGATTTCGCAATTCGGATTTTTATAAATAATAGAATTATTAAATAAGATGTAATTAATTTGTTTATTTGATTTAATCAAGTTTACAATGTTAATCTTTTGCAAAAAAAATCACCAACTTACACCACCATGTAACACAACTTAAAATAAAATTGTGTGTTGTATCAGTAGTATTTTTAATATAGAAACTAATTTGTGTTGTGCTTTTTAAGATTTTTTCTTATTAATATTGTTACGAAAATCACTCTATTGAATGATTGTTGTTTATTTGAATGACTGTGTGTTATTATTTATAAGAAATGGTATTTATGTATGTGTAAATGTAGCAATTCAGTGTTTATGGTAATTCGTAGAATTTTATAGTGAAATGCTTGTGTGAGATGTGTGTTGTTATTTATATACTAGTTGACGCGGCAAACGTTGTCTTGCCTTAATTTTTTTATATATTCGATCTTCTTACAATAAGTGTAAAGAACAGTGCAAGACCGTGTTAAAACAGGTAGTAGGCAAATAAGCCAGATACCGACTATAGCGCTACCTGCCGGGCGGATTTGTGACGTTAAACCTTCCAAGATTATACATGTAAACCTTCCTCTTCAATCACTCTATCTATTTGAAAAACCGCATCAAAATCCGTTGCGTAGTTTTAAAGATTTAAGCATACATAGGGATATAGGGACAGAGAAAGCGACTTTGTTTTATAAAGTGTGTTTTTTATAGACATATAGAACTTTAAGTTGGCATTACTGTTCAATATGGCGACCGATTTAACAGCTGTCAAGTGATTTATTCTCAGTTTGGTTTGGCAATTCATCATGACTAGACTCACGATCATCAAGTAAGGCGTAGATTCGTCGAATGGGCCCAAAACGAGATTGCCGTTGTTCCCCATTTTCATAAGCGAATTTTGTTTAACGATGAAGCGCACTTCTGGTTGAATGGCTACGTCAACAAACAAAACTGCCGCATTTGGAGTGAAGCTAATCCTCAAAACTGACTGTTTGGACCGCTTTATGGGCTGGTGGAATCATTGGTCCGTACTTCTTCAAAAACGATGATGGCCAGAACGTTACAGTCAATGGTGATCGGTATAGAGCCATGATTACTAACTTTTTCATTCCTGAATTGAACAACCATGATGTCCAGGAGCTGTGGTTCCAACAAGACGGCGCAACATGTCACACAGCTCGTGCCACAATCGATTTATTGAAAGACACGTTTGCTGACCGCCTAATTTCACGTTTTGGACCTGTGAATTGGCCTCCAAGATCTTGTGATTTAACACCACTAGACTACTTTCTGTGGGGCTATGTAAAGTCATTGGTCTATGCGGATAAGCCACAAACGCTTGACCATTTGGAAGACAACATTCGCCGTGTTATTGCCGATATACGGCCACAAATGTTGGAAAAAGTCATCGAAAATTGGACGTCCAGACGTAAAATGTAATGCCACAAGATTATCTTTCGGATAAATAAAATTCATTTAAAGTTCTATACGTCTATAAAAAACACCCTTTACTATGTAGTGATGTGTTAGTATATAAGCTTTATGAAAGCTTTAGTTCTAGAATTTGCTAGATTAATCATTTTCATTTACCTTGTTGTTCCATACATGATACACTTAGAAGTATGCAGTAACTTCTAGAAGATTGTATACGGTTCTCGGCTAAACTAAAGATTTGAAATGACCGTTACAGTTTGCAATGCTAAGACTGCCAGATGAGTTCAGTCGAGTTCAGTGCTGGTTGAGACATTAGACTGTAAGCAAAGTGTGTGAAAAACAATAAAGTGTCGTTGTGACGGTTATAAATAAAGTGTGTTTGTACAAGTGTTAAGAAAAGAGAACTAATTGAGTTTTATTTTACAATACGAACCTTAATAAACTAAACGTAACAATATTGTTACGTTTTTACCCTTTCATAAAAACTAGTAGTTTATTAGGGTTTCCATAATATGTTTTTGAACACAAATACAAAACCAGGTCGTCGCTCTCATACAAACTTGTATATATTGTGTAGTGATGGCACTACGCAGTGACAGATGGCACTACAGTGTAACAGAACTACGAATACAGAAATCTTATTGAAAAATTTTTAAATTTTTTACGTTAATTTGAAATTTTTTATTTGATATTAAATATTTAATTAAATATGTTTGGCTTAAAAAATGTCTGCAAATGTTTGCAAAATTAAATAAAATTATATATGTTTTGCATTCCTTTGGATATCTTTTTTAGAATTTCTTTTTTAATTGAGTGCCTGCAGAGATTTTATTGCTTTTATAGATTTTTTCACAGAACTCGTTCATTTTAGTTTCTTGAACTGAAATTGATTATTTATTTTAGGACGAACAAAAAAATTAAAGAAAATCATTTTGATGAATATTTGTAATTTTTTCATATATGTATGTATGTATATAGGTATAATTGTATGTATATAGGTATAATTTTGCATTTGTAAGCTTATTTAACATATTTTTTTATTGAAACGGCTGGTTTATTAAGCTTATTTCGTTCGGTAAAATAATATATAAAAAAAATTTATAATAAACCATCCGTTTCAAATTTATATATTTTTGGTTTTTTTTTATATTTAAGAAGAATGTTAAAAGTGAAAAATATGAATATTTGGCTAACACAGTGAAGGGTAAATCATTGTTCACACAAAATGGAGCAGCTTTATAAAGACGTTTTAAAAAACCCTGAGGCATTACATGAATTTAATAGATAAAAAAAAATTTTTAAACTATTCACCATTATTTTGTAAAAAATATTTCGTCAGTAGCAGCTTATTTGTAAGCTTGGTCAGCCATGGAAAATCAATATACTCGTAGAAAAAATATTCTGCACAAATGTCTTGAAAATCCGATATTTTCAGGTGCAATGATTGCAAAAAAGCTGCATATTCCAAAAACAATTGCAAATAAAATGTTTAAAGACTT
The DNA here is from genome assembly GCA_947397855.1 of Thelaira solivaga. NCBI lineage: Eukaryota > Metazoa > Arthropoda > Insecta > Diptera > Tachinidae > Thelaira > Thelaira solivaga. Next base: position 40,733,495 of record OX377610.1, read on the forward strand.
AACCAAACTTTAAGGACAGATTGTAAGCAAGAAGAATCTAAAAAGTTGCTAAAAAAACTCATTGTCTCCGACAAAGATCGTGTAAAAAAACACAACACGAGCTTAAGTACCATAAGAAGAAGAATGGATGCTGTCTACAAAAGCAATTGTACCATAAAATATCCAAATCATAGTGAAAAGCAGACTCCTATTGCAATAAAACGGCCACGCATTATTTACGATAAAATTTTAGTAAAATGCAATAATTGTCTTATTATGGACGATGAAACCCATTGTAAAAACGGACTTAAAACAGCTATCAGGTCAAAAAGAGATGCCAATTCCAAATACAAATACACAAAAAATTAAAAATTTTGTAAAAAAATCATTATTTAGCAAACAATTTGCAGTTGTGGTCTAAAAAGCACGGCGTTAATCATCTCTTCAACAATGATATCAGAAATTTATGTCAAAGAATGCCTGCAGAAACAATTACTGTCTCTAATTAAGCGCTAGGATTAACCAGTAAAATTTTATTCTGATTTAGCATCTTGTCATTATTAAAAAAAATGCGATGGAGTGATATCAAAGACGCCAGGTCGACCAATTAACAATACTAGACTATTGTTAAAGAAAAATATGTTCAAAATTTTGGACATACAGCGCAGGTAGATCAGAATGTTGTGGAGAAATTAGTGGGATTCATTTAGGTTAAAACTCGAAAATTCATAAGAAGAAATTAATTGAATTTTTTTTATTTATTTTTATTTTTTTAAAAAGCAATAAATAACTATAAATTCGCACATAATGGTTTTTTAATAGCTTGTTCTCTTAAATATATATTCAAATTCTTATGAGGCTTCATTTTGTGTGAACAAAATCCTGTACAGTCGTATTTTAACATAATATTAGGCTTTTATATAATATATTTGGGTGGCAGCTCCGCAGTTAAGAATGACAATTTGTATGTTATACAATGATACTAATTGCCTACACTTAGCTTGGACATAAGCCATTTATATTTTACCGATTATCGTGTTCCTTTATTGAGTGAGGTTTCATCATCGATACAAATCAAGCACGTATACATAATGTAATTTATCAAGTGAAAACAAATGTCAAAATTAACACACTCAAATCACGAAAAACATGTAAATTTGTATACACAAGAAAGAATAAACACAAAGAAAAATTAAACAAATATCGTAAAGACACAAAGAAAAATTAAAACAAAAGTTAAATTAGATCGAACAAAAAAATATATAAACAAAAAACACATGTAGACTTGCGTCCACTTGATATAATTACACTATCATAAACTAGTTTATGACACTATGACCATAGTGTAATTAAAAAAGGGCTCCATAAGCATACTTGAAATCGCTTACAAGCACTTTTTATTATAAAATATTACACATGCTTGTAGTGATGTGTGGCTTTCAAGTATACTTGTGCAGCCCTTTACTAATTATATTATTCATATTGTATAAATATGAAAACAAGAAGATGGAGTAATTAGAAAAAAGGATAACAAGAAGTGTAGCCAGACCCTCAAAACTCATAAAGTGAGGAGTAATGCTGGATCATGGCAGAATTAACCTTAAAGCACTGAGTACAACAAACACTAAATTACAAAAACAACCTTATGTATGTGTCAAATAAAAGGTTGAAATTCAATGCAGATCCGGTCATACAATCACACTATGTATTTTGAGCATGTAAACAAATTTTGACATCTTTGAAGACAAAACGGTGGAGAGCAAAAAATGTAACGCTCAAAAAATATGCCGGTTCCTATATACCCTAGTGTCCCGAATTTTAAACAGGAAATAGATATGTTGTAAGTATAAAAAGAAAAGATAAAGAGGTATATAAAATACAATAGGAAATTTAGAGGAAAAAATCTTAAAAAGAGAAGGGTATATATTTTCGAGTATTCCAAATTTTTAATTTTTATAGCATAGAGCTGCCAAGTTGTTATATAAGCTTTTAATTATTAATTCTATGTGGCACCTATTTATACATGCTTTCAGGACTTGCGCATTTCGTACACAGAAGAAAAATTGACAGGTTTGTATGGTTTTTTTATATAAACTTACAGTAAAAAAAATTTCAGATTGTCGTAGTCCACGTAACATTTGTTTGTAAATCTATAAAGAAAAGTTTTTTATTATAAAATAATTTTAATATTTAAATGAATGTCTTAAATAATCAATGAAAAATTAGTAGAGCAGTTTTATTCATAAATTATTTTATATCGAACATCTAATTAATACAATAAATAAACCGCTTTACAGTTCATCTTATATGGAGCTAAAATCAAAAAAATTATTTTCTCAATTTTGTACCAACTAAACATGTAAGTCTATTAAACTAATACATTTTTTATTCAATCAATAAATTGTGCAAAAAATGCAATTGCTAATAAACAAATAATCCTAAATAGTTATATGTTTTTTCAATAATAAGTTAGCAATATAAATTATGTATAATAACGTTTTACTATTTTCTCATATCACGATGAAATAGGGTGGTAGTTTATCCTTTAGAAAAACGATAAAAAAATAGTAGTCGTGTGTAGGTACTTGAAAGAAGTGTGGACACAAATTGTACAATGTAAAATATAAACAATTGCCAATTTTAATTTTTTTCATACATGCATATCCGGTACTAAGCAGCAAGATTATGAAAAAAATATGTTTTTAAATGTCGTTATGTACGAACATAGAGAATTTTTCCAAAAAAAAATCTCTACTAATTTTTTTGAAATAGGGACGCAACTTGCAAACAATAAGCAAATATATAGACGACGCATTTGCTTTTAAATGATTTTGTATGTAATAGTCCACTGAATATCTTTATCTAAATTGCCTTCTAGTGTCTAATTTCAATTTTTACTTTTTTTAAATAAAATATTCTATTAAGAATAGTATTATAATTTAAAAATAGGGCGCAATAATATTTATATATATTTTATTTTATATATACATTCGGAAATATGTAATTAATATGAAAACCGCTAGCATATTTGTGAGTAAATCGCTTGTTTGCATTACCGAACTAGAGAAAGAAAAATTCACCAATAATACAATCGTTGTTTGCAGAAAGCAAAAAACAGCAGACAAGCCAACAGTTCCCAAAACAAAAAAAAAGCAAAATAAATTTTGTGAAATAAAGTGAGAAATCTGTGAAAAAAAGTGATTAATGATAAATATTCAATTACTTTTAAAAAATTAAAAAAAGCTGCAAGATGTACATTACAATTGAAATGTTTATAAATAAAATTGTTGGCAGAGTAAAACAAAAACATAAGTGAAACTATAAACAAAAATGCCAGTAAAAAAAAATCTTGGATATTTTTTAATGTTTTGATTTTATTAAAACAAAACTTATTGCTATTCATTTAAAATCTTCTGTATAAATTATTTGACACACTCGCGCATAGGTACATTTTAAAAAGAATTTCAATGTTATATGTTATTCTATAATGAACCTCTTTCCCCCCAAACAGACTGAAAAAATTTAGAATATTTATAAGATTAGGAAATTTATATTTATGTGCATGTACAGCTGCGGTAAAAAAAAAATAGCACTGAAAGTAAATCTTCCCTTTTATATTTATTTTACCTTTGTTTAATAGTCGATATAAATTTCCGACTATAATAAAAATAGTTATAAGAATTGTCTATATAATGCGAAAAAAAAATTTATTAGCATTCATGGAAAAAGTTCACTGAACGGTTAACACCTAAAATTTGTCCATTAAAAATGGCACTATTGTTGATAAAATATATTAAACTGAAGAAAACTTCACATTTTCAATACAAAAATTTATTATTTGTGCCAATATGTTGTCACATGGTCTTTGTTGGCAATAACGACAGTTTTGCGCTTAGGACTGGTGTTAGTCAGGGCTGTTTTGGGAATCCTTTCACAAGGCTTCTTAACTACAGCCCAAAGTTGTTAGTTTTTGGTTGGTTTTCGTTCACACACATTTTTTCCTAACTTCAGCATAAAGATTTTATATTGAATTAAGGTCTGGTAATTCTACAGGCCAGTTCATAACTCTAATATTATTGGCTAAACACCACTGACTAGTCTTTTTGGAAGTATTCTTTAAGTTATTGCCCTGTTGGATGATCCAAAGTGGAGGCAAATCTTCTTCTGAATAAAGCAGTACCACTTTTTTAAAAAAAATCAATGTGGAGATTTGGTCCATGGTTGGTTAATGTAAACTTTTTGGTGCCACTCCACAATGAGAAAAACATGCTTAAAATATAATGCCTGAAACTCTGTGATTTATGGTATCTTTAGATTGTACTCTGCGCTTGGAGGTCGTCTAATATAAAAAAGAGGACCTTTGCTACCATGCAAAACAGCTTTACTCACATCCGTCCACAATTTTTTTTCCACTTACAAATGGCCACTTTAAGCGTTCACAACTAAATTTTAAATTTGCTGATATGCTTTGCAATCAACAATGAAACCTTTCTGGGATTATATACTTCTATATTGCTTTCTCGCAAACGCTTGTGAACTAGGTATTTAAAAAATATATTTATATAATCTGAAATGTTGCTTCAGTAATCAATGAGCACTACTGTAATCACTCTTGTCATTTATTTATGCACCATTTCATTTTCATTAGACAGTAAATGATGTTTTCTAATGTTTTATTTACGTATGCATGTGTATATTTAATTCGTCTTTTTATTAATTTGCATTTGGCATTGATTTATATTTTGTTGTATTCTTCAGAAAATATTTAATATGTGTATTTCCAAACCTTGGTGCATTTAGAGATCTGTTTTCAATATTGAAGCTCTTTACCCATTAATGTTTATATGCACGGATGTACATATGAGTACATATATGTTTGTATATATGTATGTATATATGGACATTTGTTGATATATTTTGAGTATGTTAAATTTATGAATTCTCACTAATTACCATCATTCTTGTGTAGTTGCTTATATTATTCTTAAAGAAATAAAAAACAAAAGAAGAAAATTAAATAATAGTGAAATTTTTAATTGTGTTGCTATGAAAATGATGTTGACGATGATTCAGATATATTTTTATAAATAGTACTCGTACACAAATTTGAACATATGGATGCATATTAAAGGGCTGCACAAGCATAGTTGAAAGCTACACATGACTATAACATGTGTAATATTTTATAATAAAAAGTGCTTGTAAGCTATTTCAAGTATGCTTGTGCAGCCCTTTAAATGCATATGTATGTAAAGGGTGTTTTTTTATAGACGTATAGAACTTTAAATTGCAATAAAACAACGATGGATTATTCGATTGACATGAATTTTATTTATCCGAAAGATAATCTTGTGGCATTACATTTTAAATATGATTTCTGGCATATGACCGCCACGGCTGGCTCGGATGTAGTCCAATCTGGACGTCCAATTTTGGATGACTTTTTCCAACATTTGTGGCCGTATATCGGCAATAACACGGCGAATGTTGTCTTCCAAATGGTCAAGCGTTTGTGGCTTATCCGTATAGACCAATGACTTAACATAGCCAATTCACAGGTCCAAAACGTGAAATTAGGCGGTCACCAAACGTGTCTTTCAATAAATCGATTGTGGCACGAGCAGTGTGACATGTTGTGCCGTCTTGTTGGAACCACAGCTCCTGGACATCATGGTTGTTCAATTCAGGAATGAAAAAGTTAGTAATCATGGCTCTATACAGATCACCATTGACTGTAACGTTCTGGCCATCATCGTTTTTGAAGAAGTACGGACCAATGATTCCACCCGCCCATAAGGCGCACCAAACAGTCAGTTTTTCTGGATGTAACGGTGTTTCGACATACACTTGAGGATTAGCTTCACTCCAAATGCGGTAGTTTTGTTTGTTGACGCAGCCATTCAACCAGAAGTGCGCTTCATCGCTAAACAAAATTCGCTTATGAAAATCGGGAGCAACGGCGTGAGTCTATTCATGATGAATTGCCAAACCAAACTGAGTATAAATCACTTGACAGCTGTTAAATCGATAGCCATCTTGAACAGTAATGCCAACTTAAAGTTCTATACGTCTATAAAAAAACACCCTATATAAAGAAAAATATTGTTGATATTTCTTAAACTACATACCTATAAAAACAAATTATTTTTAAATAAAGGACTAGTAAAATGGAAATTAAATGCTAAGTAGAATTTTACGCTTAAATAGTATACAAAAATTTTATGAAAATTAGTAAAAATTATTTTAATAATAATTGAGTGCTCTATACAAAATTTCTAAATAATTCGATTGTTTTAGCCCAAAAACAAACAAAATTAAAATTAAATCATTACTTTTTTAAGTGAGTGAAGATAAATATGCCGAAAGCTTAGAAATACAGATTAAATTTCCTTTTGGGTATAGAAGAGGCTTCTCCTGATAAGCTAATTGTTAAGTTAACTACACCTATAAGATATTGGAATATTTACTATGGGTTTCATGTGCATACCTATATCGTAAGCATTACTTGTTTTACTATTACTACTGCTACTAACTAGTATTCAAATTGTTCATGAATTTGTGCAAGGGTATTATACAAATCAATAGAGGGTTTTTGTGTGTGTGTATGTATATCGTTAGCTTACATGAAGAATCATCAGTTTAATATTGGCTCTATAAAAATAAGCTACAGGTAGTAAATAGTAAATGAACTAACTCTCGAAAACGGAAATGAAATCAGTAAATTTTGATGTTAAAAAAACAACAATTATTTGATGTTCTTTTCTAACTTTTACTTGCCAAAAAGAAAACAAAAAAAATTTTTTTAATGAAAAAGATACCGAAACCCAACTTTTGTAGAATATCAAAAATAAAAATATTACTTTTGAAATCGTATTTTAATATCATTCTACAATTTTTTGAATATGCCTAATAGACTCAATAATTTTAAAGTGAAAACGAAATTATTAAAATTGTTGTTGTTTTTTCAGTACAAATATTTTGGGAGTTGGTTCATCTTCGTTTAGAGCAATTAACTTATTAGTTTATTGTGGACTTAATTCATATAGCCGTATAAATATGTACGCACACATGTCAAGATTTTTATAATTCTATCAGTTACATGGTATTTCGTTTAAGCTAACGACATGAGTATTACGTACTATATTAAAAGGTGATTTTATAAGAACTATCGGAAATTTAAAAAAAAAACACATAAAATTCAGAAAAATGCATGAAATATTTATTTGGATCGATAGTTGGGTCGATATAATTTAATGTTTGAAGATTATTTCATGCAAATGTTGGCCGCGGCTGCGCCTCAAATGGTCCATCCGCTTAGTCCAATTTTGGCATACTCTTTCCAACATTTCGGCCAGTATCTCACGAATAATGTTGGCAATGTTGGCTTCCAGTGCGTCAATCGAAGCGGGCTTGTCCCTATAGACATTAGCCTTAACATAGCCCCACAAAAAATAGTCTAGAGGCGTTAAATCGCACGATCTGGGCGGCCAATTGACTGGTCCCAAGCGTGAAATAAACTGTTCACCGAACTCGCCTCTCAATTGGTCCATTGTTTCGCGTGCTGTGTGGCATGTGGCACCGTCTTGTTGAAACCACATGTCATGCAAGTCAAGCTCTTCCATTTTGGGCAAAAAAAAGTTTGTTATCATCGCACGGTAGCGCTCACCATTCACAGTAACGTTGTGATTCGCATCATCTTTGAAGAAATACGGCCCAATGATGCCGCCAGCCCATAATCCGCACCAAACGGTTGTTTTTTGTGGATGCATTGGTAGCTCTTGCAATGCTTCTGGCTGCTCTTCACTCCAAATACGGCAGTTTTGCTTGTTCACGTATCCATTCAACCAGAAATGAGCCTCGTCGCTGAACACAATTCTTCGATAAAAAAGTGGATCTTCATCTAACTTTTCAAGAGCCCATTCACCAAAAATTTGGCGTTGTGGTAGGTCGTTTGGCTTCAATTCTTGCACCAGTTGTATCTTATAAGGCTTCACACCCAAATCCTTCCGCAAAATTTTCCACGTAGTGGAGTAACAGAGGCCCAATTGTTGCGAACGGCGCCGAATCGATAATTCACGGTCATCACCAACACTGGCCGATACGGCTGCGATATTTTCTTCAGTTCGCACTCTACGTAAGCGTGTTGGTGGTTTAATGTCCAACAATGTAAATTTGGTGCGAAATTTTGTTACAATAGCCCGAATAGAAGCCTCAGTAGGTCGATTAAACTGACCATAAAATGGAAGAAGCGCGCGATGAACTTTCTTAACAGAGCACGCATTTTGGTAATAAAATTCAATAATTTGCAAGCGTTGTTCGTTTGTTAGACGATTCATGATTAAATTATAGACCAAACTGAAGATGTTTGACAGTGACACAAGATACAAAACGTGCGTGAGCTGTCAAAACTAGTGTTGCCAAAAAGATAATAGCAAAAAAATCACTCTTTATATTGAATAAAAAAAGCAATACGTACTTACATAAAGGAAATAAAACATTTGCATCAATAGTGTTAATGAGACAATATTTGAACTGTTATTTTTGAAAGTGGTATAAGTCTATTTTTTCATGTATTTATAGGTTTGCGATTGAGTTAATTTAAAAATATTCGATTGATGTTTTTAATACTATACACATTTTAAGTTTTATTGTAAAATAACAATTATTAAAATTATTTAAGAAAATAAACGTTATTTTTTTAACTCCAAAGTATTTACACATACCACTTTAAAAAATAACATTTTATAAAAAATAGAAACATGAGTAAATGTTGTCCATACTTTTACAGACATTAGCTTTACTCAAATGGGTTTTATTGTAAAATAATTAAAATGAAAACATTTAAATTCAGTAGTCACCAAGTTTATTAAGAATTAATTTCTTCAGATATACCTATTAAAAAGGTGACATGGGTAAATAAATAACACTTATTTCTCCTTTACAGTTAACTCAGTTAAGAATTTTCGTTTACTTTTTGATTCTCTAACTTGATACAATAATATCTAGCTTTTTGTAGAAGGTTCTAGACTAAGGTGCGAAATAACCGTTACTGTAAAGCATTGTTACTACACAAATCTAGATGTCTCTAGACTTGGATGAAACAGTATATAGGGCGGTGCTGGGATTGCCGGACGAGTTCAGTTCTAGTTGAGACATTAAACTGTAAACAAGGTGTGTTTTTCCAATAAGTGAGTTTTTATTTTACAATACGAACCTTAATAAACTAAACGTTTTATGATAGGGTAAAAACGTAACAATATGAATGGAATTTTTTTTTGTCGCATGCGATATTTTTCAAAAACGTATTTCAAATACATTAGCGTCTATAACTTATCAAAAATACTAAGTGGACTTATATCACTTTTAAAAATAACAGTTTATTAATACTTTCTTAATGTTATATTGCCGGTATATGTGTACATACATAGTTGTTGGTTTTAAAGTCAATTGCTTACCAATTCTAGTGACAATATCAACCATCCAAGACAGAATTTAATATTTTTGACGACAATCGTCCATGTTCTGACGCATTTTATTTATTTGCAAAAGAAAACCAAATGACTAATTGCCTATTCCTTAAAAAATGTAAGTAAATACATGCACACTGTACACTGTTTGTTTAATATATATTGTGCTATATTAGAGTTGTGCACATATGAATTATTTATGTCACGCGTGAATAACGTATTAGTGCGTGATCGTGAGTATATAAAGAGAAAAACTTCATCCAAAATTATAGTCTAAATAAAATACGAACTTTCACGCACTTAAGAAATAATTTTGTAGCATCCGATTTTTTTTGCGGAAAAGTTTTGAATTGTCAACTTATCATCGATTTTTTCAATAGCTGTTAAAATCCTTACACAATGATTGATTAATGCTGATATTTAAACAAAAGCTTTTAATCGAAATTTTTAAAACTATTTCAAACTAAAAGGCTAAAATTCCGATATTTTTTATTCGATATCGAATGCGACAAGTAAGCCCAGTAGTAATGTTGGGAAAACGATTACTTAGCTACTGCTCAATACTTCGCAATATATTACAAATTTTTGTTTCCTTTGTAATCATGTCATTCTGCACTTTAACTAACACAAATTTTTGAATATTAAAAAAATAATAATGTAAAAAGCTCTTGCTTATTTGATGTGTGTGAAGATAAATACGTCTAGTTAAATACGTTTTTTTTAAAATATCGCATGCGATAAAAAAAATTCATACATATTCTTCACAAATGTACTGAATTTAAAGGGGTTCATAGAGAGCTGAAGCCATTCTGGCCAAACCCTTCTATCTCAATGAATGGGACCTAATGTAAAACAACCACAATGGATGGGGCTATCATCCTGGGAATACAGTTTCTCCCAATTGTATTTGTGAAATTTTTTAGAAAACGTTGAAAGTTCACTTAGTACAAAAATAGCGTATATGTGGTGGTCTCTGAGGGATGAATGCTACTGTGGCCAAACCCTTCTATCTCAATGAATGGGACCTAAAGCAAAACAACCACAATGGATAGGGCTATCATCCTGGGAATACAGTTTCTCCCAATTGTATTTGTGAAATTTTTTAGAAAACGTTGAAAGTTCACTTAGTACAAAAATAACGTATATGTGGTGGTCTCTGAGGGATGAAGGCTACTTTGGCAAAACCCTTCTATCTCAATGAATGGGACCTAATGCAAAACAACCACAATGGATAGGGCTATCATCCTGTACTAAGTGAACTTTTCAACTTTTTCTAAAAAATTTCACAAATACAATTGGGAGAAACTGTATTCCCAGGATGATACCCCTATCTATTGTGGTTGTTTTGAATTAGGTCCCATTCATTGAGATAGAACGGCTTGGCCAGAATGGCGTCAGCTCTCTATGAACCCCTTTAAATTCAGTTCATTTGTGAAGAATATGTATGAATTTTTTTTATCGCATGCGATATTAAAAAAAACGTATTTATCTTCACACACATGCTTATTTGTGGGAAGCTATAGCAGCTTATACAGACCAAAAGCGCCGATTAAAATAATTTAAGCAGAAATGGGACAATATATATTATTGGTAGCAATTCCAGAAGGCTTTCAAACAGTACACAAGTAAACGTATTTCTGAAAGCATTATCTTCTTTTTACTTATTACATACTTTTTTGCATTTTACCTTTTCAAGATTTTTCATTTGATTAAGTAATATGATCACGTTTCTTGCATTAACAGTTCTATAATAATGTTTTCAATACGATAAAAACCACAACAATATCTTAACAATATTGGCCTTAAATTAATTGCATTTTATGCTCAATGAAGCACAAGTGTTTTTGTAATTTTTTTTTTAAGTGCTACTTAAATTTCAGCTTGGTACTAGTAATAAAAACATCTTCCGGTCAATCCTATTATCGCTTGGCGGTTAAGTTTTAATTTCTTAATTATTTAATGAAAGAGAGTGTTTCATAATTTATTTATCTTTTTATCAAAATATATCAAGCCGATTTAAAAGCAGTGCGAATATTATAAATTGCAAAATAATGTAAAGAAAAATAAAAAAAAAATATAAAAAAGATTTAAAAACAACAAAAAATTAAATGTTATTATTTTTAACTCTACTGCGTTTTTAATGGCATTCTTTTCTTCTTTTTTCTTTGCAGTTTTTCATGAAAATATAGTCAAAAGTATTGAAAAGGAAAAAGCAAATTTAATTTGCAAGCTGAATTTGTTTAACAGTGTACGTCTTCATTATATAAATATAAAAATTATTTTATTATATACACAGCGTCGTTTTGGGCAACAAATTGTCATTACCAAACTTAAAACTGGGAAAAATTATGAACTTGTGCTCATCGGTGGGTGCAACAGCATCATCGACATCGTTAGCATCAGACGATTCACACCAAGAAAGCACGACTGCCTGTGCTGGCGGGGGTGGTGGTGGCAGTAGCGGTTCAAATTCAGCAGCTTGTTCTGGAGGTGTTGGTGGTGGCGGTGCTGTAGCATTGACTACACATTGTTTTGGTAATTTAACAACGCCCAGTTTACACACATCAACTTCATCACTTTCGCATTGTCATCACAATCAGGGAAATAGTTCAAATAACAACGAAATGCCACCAGAAATTAGACCTAAAGTGGTGACTGTTAAGCACCCAGAATCGAACAAACCTAAACCTACAATGAAAAAGTCTAAACCCATACAAGTTGATCAAGAAGTTATAAAAGCTTTGCAGAAATGTCGAGACGAACGTGAGTTTTAATGACAAAACATTATTTTATTCCATAAATAGTAAAATTTTTGTTTTAGGCACACAACGTTTAGATTTGAGTAAATCTTCAATTACTATTGTACCGCTTAGCGTAAAGGAATGTGCACATGTAACTGAGTTATATTTGTATAGCAATAAAATCAGCCAATTGCCACAAGAAATCGGGAACTTGGTTAATTTGAAAACCTTGGCTCTAAATGAAAATTCGTTGACTTCTTTACCCGATTCACTACAAAACTGCAGACAACTTAAGGTGCTGGACTTACGGCACAATAAACTGGCAGAAATACCATTTGTGATTTACAAATTAGTTTCTCTAACTACTTTGTACTTAAGATTCAATCGGATTACCATGGTGGCTAATGATTTAAGAAATTTAACCAATTTAACAATGTTGAGTTTAAGAGAAAATAAGATACGAGAATTGGGCGATTGCATAGGTGCTTTGGTTAATCTAACTACATTAGATGTGTCTCACAATCACTTGGAACATTTACCTGAAGACATTGGAAATTGTGTAAATTTAAGTGCATTAGATTTGCAGCACAATGAATTGTTAGATATACCCGAAACCATAGGTAACCTTAAGAACTTAGTTCGTTTAGGGTTGCGCTATAATCGCTTAAGTTCGGTGCCGAATTCACTAAAAAACTGCAAATGTATGGATGAGTTTAATGTTGAAGGTAACAGCATAACGCAACTGCCAGATGGTCTATTGGCTTCTTTAAGTGCTTTGACCACTATAACATTATCACGAAACGCTTTCACCAGTTATCCCACAGGTGGCCCGGCCCAGTTTACAAACGTCTATAGTATAAACTTGGAACATAACCGCATAGATAAAATACCTTATGGTATATTTTCTAGGGCGAAGGGATTAACCAAGCTAAATATGAAGGAAAACGTCTTGACGGCACTACCCTTGGATGTCGGTACGTGGGTAAATATGGTGGAATTGAATTTGGCCACTAATGCTCTTCAGAAATTACCCGATGATATTATGAATTTACAAAATCTTGAGATTTTAATACTATCAAATAATATGCTTAAAAAGATACCCAATACTATAGGGCAACTGCGCAAATTACGAATACTAGATTTGGAAGAAAATCGTATAGAGGTGTTGCCTAACGAAATCGGTCTTTTACATGAATTGCAAAAGCTAATATTACAAACAAATCAAATATCTATGCTGCCACGAAGTATAGGGCACTTAAATAGTTTAACTCATTTGTCGGTGAGTGAAAATAATCTACAATTTTTACCCGAAGAAATCGGTTCTTTGGAAAATTTGGAAAACCTATATATTAATCAAAATCCTTATTTGGATAAGTTACCTTACGAGTTGGCTTTATGCACAAATCTGAAATACCTTAACATCGATAAATGTCCTCTAAGTTCTATACCTCAAGAAATTCAAGCGGGAGGACCGTCATTAGTTTTACAATGGCTAAAAATGCATTCACCTTATAGGCAAATGTGAGTGGATGGCGTTTTACGTACTTATTACGTAGGAAATGCATATTACCAAAATTCTCCAACGCAACATCAATCACCTGAGCAAAACTAACAAAGAACCAGAAAAAAATGTATAATTACATGAGTATGCGTTTAAACATCAACAATGAAATTTAATTCATATCTTAGAAATTATTTTTCTATATATAAAAAAACAACTGTTTATACACTATCATAAGATATCTTCTATCTTTCCTAATGAATCCAGTTATTAAATACAAATACAAAAAAAAAATGTTCCACGAACAACTGAAAAGAGTAAAAAAACGAATGAATGCTTTATCGAAACACTATTAAAAAAAAAATTTAAATCTACATACATTACATACGTACTAATTATAAATACGAAGCTTTAATTTATTAATTGAAATAAAAAAAATCCTCTCGTCTTAAACGCAAACTTACGAAAAATCACGACAGTATTCAACAACTTTACAATGTGAACTACTAATAAAGCAACTTAATATTTTGGAAAACAAAGTCGTTGAAATAAGGGTAAGTATGAATACATTACATAAAAATAATTGCTTTTTATTATTTGCTAGCTAACCCTACAGATGTTGTTCCGTTTAAAAAATTAAGTTTTCACATCTTGTCTATTTATAAGTATTACTGAAATTTGTCTAGCTATCCACGAGAGATACCGCGACCAAGGAAAATAGGAATTCATTACTATACTGTGCCATTAAATATATTAATTTTATTTTTTAAAGTTAACGATTCTTCTCAGAGCTAAAAAAAAGAATTACAGATAAAAGCATCTGTCGAAACAAATCATAAGCGTTTCAAATGTTTGACTGTAAAGCATGTCGGTATGATTTTTAAATTTTCGTATTAAAGCTTAAACTAGGCATTTCTAAATTTAAAAAAATTAATGGATGGATAAGAGGAAAGTTGTTTTGCATGTTGGGAAAGGTTATCTCTTTCTTATATTTATGATTAATAAAAATAAAACAATAACAATGTAATAATAACAGTAACAAATTAAAAAGCAAAATTTTTTTATTGTACTGCCAATTTATTCAGTTGCAATACAATTTATATAAGATGAGTTTTATTTTCTGAGTAGAAAAATAAAACTACCCAAAAGATTTTTATTTTGCGACTGGAAAAATGAAACTCCTTAAAAGTGGTTAATTTATGACGGAAAAGTAAAGCTCTTTTTTAGTTTTTAGTTATTTCAAGTCGACTACATTATACAAACAGAAATACATCTCCTACAAAAAGAGAAAAATTCAATGTATGTACATATTAGCACTTTTACACTTACACTTAGCTCAAGATAATTCTGCGGACTAGCTAAGAGTTCTACTACGCAAAAAAAGGGGAGAGAGAATCGCAACAATATTGCTTGAATACAATAGTAGCAAAACCATACTAAGCCGAACAAAGTAAGGAATTCGCATTGCTATGGGATTCATGATTGGGCACTGTAGAGTATTAAAACAACCTCTGCAAGTTATATTACGAAGATGAAGACACAGCAAAACATACTAGTATAACTTACAACCGTATGATATGTCGGACAAATCACCCAAAGAAATCTTTGAATTCCTAAAGAATACTAGACTTAATGAGTATTTGTGGCATGAGAGCAGTATTACATTAGGTCTATTCTGGCCGCAGTTGCCAGATGACTTATTCCCGCACCTAATTCTATTTAAACTTACCAAGTATTTTGAGTTTAAAAACAATGAGGCCCGGAAAATGTAAGCAATTTCGACAGATACCAAAGAAATGATCAGAAGAACAAAAACTGTACATGTGGAAGATTTTACTTAGTGTTCTTTTTATTCAAAACTGTTTTCATACTTGTTTTCACAGTTTTAAAATTTTTACGGCGTTGTAGAAAATAGAAATTTAAAGATTTAGAATTTAAACAATTCAATTATTACCTTGATTGTATTTTATATTTATTATATATATATATTTTTATTATATATATTTATTATTATATATATATATATATATATATATATATATATATATATATATATATATATAATACTCATAAATATTTTGTGTTTTTAAAAGAAAATATCATACTGCTTTACTTGTTTTTTCAGAATAGAATCAGTTTCTAAATAATCCTTTTTAACTTTGTGATCAAAAATTAAATTCACAAAAAAAATTTATGTACTGAAATGTATTATTCTAATCAGTTAAGGTGTATGGATTTAGTTATAGGACTTTTATTTTTAACTTTTACTTCAAATTAATAATAAATGAGAATTTGCATATAATTTTAATCGCAAAAGGCAATACATAATTAGTTGCTTTTCAATAATAATATTTTTTTTTATTATAGGCCTTCGAAATCTAATTATAACAACTTGAAACAGAAGTATTCGAAACAAGAAACACAACTGAACAACTAATCTTTTTTCTGCATTTCAATAAATAAGCAAAAACTTGGAAGAAATAAATATGTTTATTGCAACATCTAGAAATCTAGTCATTTTTAAAATATGATAAAAATTTTTATTTTCATTAATATTTTTAAATTTATTTAAATTTTAATTTTAGTATTAAATTATATACATACATATTTTGATTTCTTCTTTTTTTATAAAATTGAAGCTTTAAATAGATTTATTAAAAAATATTTTTAATGTATTTTTACATACATACATATAATATATTTTTTTTAATTATTGGTATAATAAAAAACAAGCGCCAAGGAATTGTTAAAAAAAAAAAATTATTAAAACCATTAAACATATAGTTATAAGAAATAAATTAAAAAGAAATTTGTTAGTTAAATTTATATGTAAAGTAACAAATTTAATTAAAAAAGTGTAAGAAAATTCGTTATAAACAGTAAAAGACAGCATTGCTTTTTAAACTGCAATTAAAAGCGAGATTAAAAAATATGTGAATGCATATGTACCTACTAGAGATATTAATTTTAAATAAGCATATTCTTAGAGCGATTGTTAGAAAAAAGAAACAAGAAAAGTAGCCAAAATATGTATATACATAACAATTTTATTTTTAATCACCAATCACTCATAAACGATGTAATGGATTGTGTACCTTAAACTAAAAAATAATCTGAAAATACTTCCATATTTAAGGGTGATGCTGTCATTTTCCTGTTTATCTTAAAATATTAAAGTGTTATCACAATCTAAGCATAAATCGAAAATAACACAACAAAAATTTTAAGTGTTTATATGTTGTAGGTGTTAAAAACAAGAAAATTTTATAAAATAAAATTAAAAACAAAAAACATGCGTTTCAAACTAAATAAAAGTAATAAATCGAAAAAATATATATATATATATATATATATATATACATATATTGTATGTTTAGTAATACCATTAAGAATTTATCATATTTAAAAAATAAAAGTTCTAATTATACTACACACACTAATCAAACCAACAATATAATAATATTACGAACAACAAACAAAATTCTGTAGCTTTTTTTAAGTTGTACTAAATTTTTAAATATAACAGTATTTCTTTAGTTAAAATTTACCCGATTCTTTAAATTATACAATTATCATAATTATATTTAAGTGATTTTTATTTAAATATTTTTTTTACCATTTAATAATTTTATAAAATACTAGCACTTAACTCGCTACTTCGTCACCAAAGTATCATACTGTCACTATTATAATTTCGTATTTCTTTGTAGACTATTTAATCTCAGTTCTAAATTTTTTAATACAAATGAAATTAAAAGGTATCTCTAATGATTTTTCACTTTGCCAGAACCTTTTGAGCCTAACCTTGTACTTCTAGTTTAATTTTTATTAAAAAGTCAAAAAGTACCATTGTGTCCCTCTAATGATTTTTCACTTTGATCTGAACCGTTTGAGCCCACTCTCGTAATTCTTAGGTTGTAAATATTGAAATATAAAAAAGTACCATTAAATCAATAAAAAGTACCATAATGTCCCTTTTACGATTCCTTATTTCATTCAGTACTATTTAATACTACTGTCATAATTTTAGGTTTGAACATAACATAAAAATAACACTAAAGTTATTTAAATATAGAGTAGCAATTATATATCTCCCTTTTGGTACTTTTTTTCTCACTTTAAATTTTTTTTTTAAATTGATTTTTATTGGGTACTACAAATTAGTAATAAAATTTTCACATGCTGCATCAATTTACATAAAAGTACATATTTAGAAATAGTAGTAAAAAGGAGTACATATTTTATCCCTTATTTGCTCGAATTTTAAAAAAGTGCCAATATACGTTGGAGACCTCTTTAAGAAGAGAAGAATACAATTTAATTGTTGTCACTGTGGTTGTTACTTTGAAAGATAAATGGGGTTAAAAAGGCGTACCAACATTAGTTTTTACCCTTTTTTTGCCACAAATGTACAAATGTCGAAAAAGTACCAAATATCCATCCGCTTATTTTTTTAGTAGAATATTTTGTTGTTTGAACTTTAGCTCTATTTGTAGTAGTTCCGGAGATATAAGAAATTCGATTTTACCCGTTTTTACCCTGTTTTACCCTCTTAATATTCGAATTTCAAAAATCCCTTCTTATTCGTCCTATACATTGGGACATGCACCTGCTTACCGAATTTCAGGTCTAGCTTTAGCCGTTTGGGCTGGGCGTTGATGATAAGTCAGTCAGTCAGTCAGTAACGTTACTCTTTAAATGTATAGATTATATTTTCACACTTTTTTAATAACAATCGCTATTATGTATATTACTTTTTTAATGCTATGTGTAGTTCGTGAAATTTACCGTTATATAAAAAAACGTTTAGAATAAAAAATAGTGTCTGTTTTACAAACAAAAAATTTGGTATAAAATTTTTTATATTAAAAAAAAAAGTTATGTATTATGAAAATTATTTGGCACAGAGTTTTAGCTTAAGAACTTTTTTCCGATATTAAAAGTAAAATTTAAAATTTTTTCATTTTAGATTTTAAATGAGTTTTTAAGAAAATAATGTTTAATTTTCTAGAAAAAATATTTATGTTTTTGATAAAACTTTCTTATTGTCTCAGAAACTACAGTAGAAAAAAAGTTATTAAAATTACTTTAAAGAGCTAATTCTCTAGTTATTGCAAATATGTGCCGTAATCTCCTCTTTTTCTATATAACGGTAAATCGCGAGAGCGTGAAAACAGTTTTGGCGGCACCAAATCATTGTGAACCTGGGCCCAAATCGTAGCATTCGATATAGAAAAAATATTTTATTCAAGCTAAATTCCAGTTGTGTGTTGCCTTTTGATTGAAAAAATTTTGATCAATACAACCGCGTGTATTCCCAGAAAATACTTAATTATACAATTTGTTGTATAAAGGCGTTTAAGGGTAATACATTAATGATAGCGGCGGGTGCTAAGCAGAAAAATAGTCAGACTCACATATCTAATGAAAACATTGAATTTCAATGAATACAGTTAAAACATGAGGTAATAATATTAAAATGAAATACGAGATATTTATCATCGTTCATGCTAAATGTCACGTCCAAAAGGTACTTGAGTTATGGTGAATTGATTGTTGTTTTAGCAATCATTTTTTAAATGAACACAACACTTATTTCTTACTTATCTATAGATAAATAATAATAATTTAAAATTAAAAAAAGCATACATAAAAAAAATTATTAAATTATTAAATCTATTTGTTTGAACATTTTGTTTTTAATTAAAATGTCTACTTTATTAAGCTTGAGATTTTATATAATTATAATTATATCCTGAAGAACCTACGTAAGTTGGGGCGAAATATCGATATAAAAATAGATTTATAAAATAAAACCTCAAGCTTAATAAAATATCGATTTTAATTAAATTATTAAATCTTTTGAGTGGGACTTTTTTTATGATGGTTGTCTGGGAATATGTTTTGGTACTGGGCTTGCATTTCTTTTGGACAATTTCTTTATCAAAAGAACTTAACCACTAGTTTAGCAAATATTTGAAATAAAATAACTTGAAATTGTAGATACATTGGGCCATAATCATAGTCACGAAAAAGTAGGCTTTTATTAAGACTTGTTATTAAGGCTTTTATGAATTTAAAATTATTTTTTAAAAGATACCGAATTTAAGTGTGACTATGATTATGGGCTATTATATTTTATTACAAGTTTAAATTGCTATAAAACTAGTATTTTTTTTTAAATTTGGCTAATGGTGCTTTAATATTTTTGGATTGAGGCGATAGTCAAAGTTACCAGTGCTTGTTAAAAAATTTAATCTTAAAATTGGTTTCTAATATTAAATAATAATAATAATATTTTCATTGAGACATTTTGTATTGGTTTCTATTTAAAAATTATTAACAGAACACGAACAAAAAAAATATTTTTTTAAGTTAAAAAAAAAATTTATTAATATTTTTTACAAATAAAGATGAAATAAGTTAAACACTTTCATAATTTAACAAGAATTCGAAAAAAAAGTTTTTGCTCTTTTTTGCATAAAAAACTGTAAACAGAAATAATAATAAATATTTTTATACTCTTAAAATTAAGCTAAAATTTAAATGTTATCACTAAAATAAATTATACTATTAAACATCAACGAATGCTGCTTTAAGTTAACTTATCAAATTAAATTATTTTTGATATACGAGTACATACTTTTACTTCGGTATTCACTCATTTTATTATTTTATTTATACAAAATGTTGGTTTTATCTAAAACAAAAGTACACAATCGTTTATGTACAAAAATCAAACTCTATATAAAACAAAATATTGAAAAATACAATAAAACTTATTAAATAATTCACCGTAACCACCCAAAAATTCAATAACAACAATATCATATAATAATTGCAACTATATATTACTTAAAACCAATTTAAAAATATATCTTATAAAACTTATTCAATATTAAAAAAAAATATATAAATAAATAGAAAAAATGCCATATGAAATTTTAATATAAATATAAAAAGCTATATAAGTATACATATATAAAAAATAAAAGAAACTAATTAAAGTATAATGAAAAACACGCACACTTTGTAATAAAAGTTAAAAATTATATATACTTACTTACTTATATATGTTAAATAAATATGCATACATCGCAAACATAGAGTACATATTTTTGTAAAATACATGTTTATTTGTTTCTTGTTTTTAAGAAGAAATAAAAAAAACCAAATATTTTTTATATTTTGTTGAAATGGAAAAAATTGCTACTAATATTGTCCTTCCACTTTTTAACAAAAAAATTAAATTTATTTCTTTCAAAATAATTATTTATATACGAGTTATTTACTCATTGTGTTCATAATTCTGAGGCCAAACGTCGCTTTCAATATCGAGCAACTTCTATCGAAATTTTATCATATAGAGCAAAATTTGAATTAATTTCAAATGATTGACGATTTGGGCTCTGAAGAAATTTCTAACCTATTATTTGGTGGCTTTCATTAGTCCGTATGTATTTCAGTTATTTGTGAAGTTATAAGAAATTAGACTAAAAAATATAAGAACAATATAATACAAGGATGTTATAGCTTTTTGATAAGTTAAAAAATTTATTACAAACACACAAATAATCATAGGTGAAACTTGTTAAGTCGGATTTAATTTCCACAATTATAAACATACTTAAATTTCTGTAAATATATGATTTAAAAATAACCAAAAAAATTAAAATTTTAGTTTTTGATTGATTTTGGAGCACCGTATAATGTTATTGCAAAATTATTCACTACTACAACTAAAACTAACATTTTTAAACTGGAAAACTTTTAACAAATGTTGCTTAATTTTTATTACTAGACCGATTTGATACTCTTGTAAAATTTTTTTCAAATGTAACATAAATATGTATTGTTCCAAAAATAGTGTGAATAAAAATGATATTTAATTAAAGTCATAGTGGAGATATATCAGGATAAAATATAAAACCTCATAGTTAAGAAAAATTAGTGAAAAAAATTATAATGCTACACGAAAATAATGTTTTCCAATCTACTATAAAATTTCTTATAACTTTATGATAACTGCTTTTGTATTTATTTATAAAATTTTATTAAATCTACTTTTTGAAACTAGAAATTTATAAAGAAAATAAAATTAATTATTTTTTTCAGATGAACGGCATGGCATACATATACTATATTTAAAAGTTTGTATTTAAATAAGTTGTACAAAATATTACAAAGAATACAATTAAAAAAAAAGCGTATTGTATAACTAAATAGTTGTTAACAATAAAAAATATATAAATTTGATTAAAACCCTGACAAAAATAATTGAAACACTAAGTTTAAAATTAATAAAGAAACAATAAATGTCTAATTAAATAAAATACAATTCAAAGGCTTTTATTGACATTTTCTATGTATCATATATGTATGCATTAAAGGGCTGCACAATCATATGTTAAATGGCTTACAAGCACTTTCAAGTATAAAATATTACACATGTTTGTAATGATGTGTGTGTTTTCAAGTATGTTTGTGCACTACTATATATGCAACCTGATGTTACAGCCGTATATGAATATGTACTTAGTTTATTGTTTTTTACAAGATTGTTAAACAAGTGATTTCTGTCCAAGTCGCTGGATCAGAATCTGTTTTAGTGCAATATAAAGATAATTGTTTTACTCAATTAATATTGTGCTTAAAAATTGCATTACAATCGTCTATAATTTTTATTAAAATGACAATTATATTACATGATTATGTCAACCCTTGTGTCGTATTTTTTACATATGTATATAATGCTTTTTATATAAAATTTGACATTTTAAAAACGTCAGCTGTTAGATGGTTAGCATCTTTATTGGTACATACTTACTTGGTCAGTGAACAATTTTTCTGCACTGTGCCTGAGCAATCGCATGGTATAATTCTGCCATGATTGATCGTTTTTGTTTTGCTTTGTTTTTAATATTCATTTTCTTTTTATAAATCAAAGTACAAACAAAGAACAATTGCTTTATCTTAAAACAAAAAACAAACGTAAATTCAGTTTCAAATAGGTAATTTAACTAGACGTTGTTTTTTTTTTTTGTATTATTAATTATTTTTAAATCCTCAATAAAATGTAGATAATATTAAAAAAAAAACGGTTTAACATAATTTCATGCAAATGAAGTGAATTTTGCTTCGATTTAATATAATTTTTTTGTAACACCTACATACATATGTATGTTTATAACGAATGAAAATAAATAATTACATTTTTAAACGCTTTTAAGACATATTTAGTTCTAGTAGTTTGTTTTATATTGTGTTGTGGATTAAAGTCTCAACTTTCAATAGAGCATACATAATATAGTACAAAGCTATTGAGCAAAACAGTGCTGTTAAAATTATATATTTTACTTTTTTTTAGTTCAAGAACTCTTAAGCAATGCAAAAATACCACTCGTATATTTGTGAAATTATACTTTTATTAAAGCGCAAAAAAATTATATGAATTCGTATTATAAAAAGTTCATAACCCAAAGTATGTACGTAATTAGTTAATGATGTAAATTTGACCAGTTCTTGTATTATTTGTGTAAAAACCAATAAAGTGTCTTGGTGATCTTTATTTCCACAAATAACTGACTTTTATCAGTTATGATAGTCTTGCGGTAAATTAGCGTAGTTGATAATTTCCATTCATGTTAATAATTTATTTCAAAGTAGTTATTAAAAACTCAATTTGATATCAATATTAAGTAAACGAAAATCACAAAGATCAGATAATTTTTTTACTCAAATTAATCAACTTAAACTAAATTATTATTTTTAAAAAAATAATGATAACAGCAGAGGATTATTTTTCCAACGAAATAAAACAACCGATCGAGTCAACAAATTACACAGTCAGTCATATAACAGCTCAATGCTGATATCTCACGCGCAAGTTTGGTAAATAAAACGTTATTTTTGTTTTTAAGAGATATTATACTGTCTATACTCAAGTGTTATATTCTTTAGGAAAATAAACACTAGGGAATATACATAGGTGGGGAAAGTGAAGAGATTTAAAAGGATCACATTCTTTCACATGTCTACAATTTTTTCATTGATCGCACAGAATCAGAAGGACCATTATGTAAAACTTATTTTGACAGTGGCAAAAATTATAAAAAAAATAAAATAAAATCGGATAAATTTATAAAAGCCGAAATAAATTAGTTTTGGATATAAGAAAATCTTTTTTATTCAGTACGGGTTTTGATTTCATTTAAAATGCTAGATGCCTAACTAAATTTTTTGAAACTAGATATTCAAAATTAATAAATTTTGCATTCAATGTACAAGTGTGTTTCACAAGATATTAACATTTTTGAAGATTTTCAATTCATAAAATAACCATTTAAAATTTTTTACAGTTGAAATAAGTTTGTTCATCAAAGTGAAATAATAGAACTAAGCCCATAATGTGGAGAAAAAGTATTACAATTTTTTTACTGCTAGTTGGTGTCTTTTTTAAGTTTGGCACAAGTTATTCAGCAATTGCAGACGCTCGTGCAATAAAAGAATACAGACGCCAATTGCATCTTAATGCAACTCGATCAGCTTTAAATTTAGATCACCCAAAAATTGCTCGCCGACTTGTACATCAAGCCGAATGGGCTGCAGTTGGCACTATTTCGGTAGATAAAACAATTAAAGGCTATCCAATGGTTAATATAATATCAATTAATGATAATGATGAATCTGGAAAATCAACTGGACATATACGATTCCTTCTAACCGATTTAGATTTTACTGGAGCTGATTTACAGCAGAACAACAAAGTTACCATGCTATTTAGTGATGAGCAACTTTTACATTGTACAAGAGCTTCGAAGCCAATTGATCCTATGGAACCAACTTGTGCACGCGCTATTATAAGTGGAAGTGTTGTCAAGGTATATACATCCATATGCAACTAATTTTAAGCTACACTCAATACTTATATTGATGATATATGTATGTATTCTCTTTTTAGATAGATGAAAATAACGCAGATTATAAAAACGATTTAGCAGCATTCATTAAAAGACATCCTGCTGCTAAAAATTGGTTAAAAGGTAGGTTTTTGATTTCAAATTACATACATATTTACTACTTGCTGATTGTTAACATATTCTTCACAGCCCACGCTTTTCACTTATGTGAACTTGATATTACAAATGTCTATGTATTGGATTTCTATGGTGGGCCACACAATATCTCACCGGCGGATTATTACAAAGTTAGTAGCAACGACTTTTAAAAAAAATAAAGTATGAATCATGGCAGAACATAACCAGGTAACGTATTCCTTACAACAAACACTGAATTGCAAAATCAGCTTTTCCGTATGTGTCAAATACATCTGTTCAGAAAGGAGGAAACTCAAAGTAAATGCACTGGAAGTAAACAAATTTTGACAGATATCGAAAAACACGTATACTTGATTTAATACTTTACCTAGTGTTGGCCTGTCGTGGTATGAAATCATAAATAATCCAAATAAACATTTGTATATATGTATATGAGAAAACAATAAACAAGTAAATAAAGAAAAATGCAAGTGTCATGCAACTAGAATTGTTTATTTAGCTTTCGGGGCCAAATTTATATATTGCTTTGTAAAATATAACTATATCGACTCCATTTATAAATTAATATCAAGGCGATTTCTTAAACTCAGAGATGTCATATAATACAACTCTAATCATATGGCACCAAATATTCACAATAGTATTAAAATAAATGCAACTTTGTACTTAAATAATTATCTCAACGTCTACCTGGAATAACTTTATTTTAATATATATTTTTATTTTATTAATTCCATGACAAGTTAGTATCATTTGTAAAGTTGTGTTGAATGTGAATAAATTTTAATGAAATATAGAGAAATTATTAATAAATACAATATAATTGCTGATTTAACATAATTTTAATTGAGGCTCGTGAATTTTTGGATAAAAGTTTGTATAGTACATTAGGGAATAAAACTAATGTTGAAGGAATGGAGCAAGAAGATTCTTTTGTGCCTCAAAATAGTGAATCAATTGAATACGAGACACCCAAGAAGGAAACCATTTTAATTGATAGCGAGAGTTTGTTAAGTAAAATAAATATTTTGACAACAAAACCTGAAAATGCATCAAGCACCAAGGTAAGTAAAATGGTGCATATTGTGAAATTAGCATTTCTTTTATGGAAAAAAGCATGTTAATGCATATTTTGCTAAAAACCATGTTATGTGTATAATTTTTCCTGTTTACAAAGATATTGTATAATTATGCACACTTACCTACAAATATTTTTTGTTGTTTATTTTTACATGCTAAATAGAAAACCGTTTGTTTAGAGTTGCCGGTAAAAGAAAATATATATTCACTAGGGTTTGGGAAAATAATATATCAAAATAAATAAAATTCTCGAGTTTACTTTTTATTTTAGGTTCCCACTATTAAAGACTTTGTAATCATAAAACCCATAAGTCGTGGCGCTTTCGGCAAAGTGTTTTTGGGCTATAAGAACAATGATCCCAATAAATTATTTGCGATTAAAGTGATGCGAAAATCGGACATGATAAACAAAAATATGGTGTCTCAAGTGATAACAGAACGCAATGCCTTGGCACTTTCACGAAGTCCTTTTTGCGTTAGTCTATTTTATTCCTTACAATCATTGTCGTGTGTTTATTTAGTGATGGAATATATGGTAGGCGGTGATTTAAAATCTCTATTAACTATGTATGGGTATTTTGATGAAGCAGCAGCTCGATTTTACGTAGCTGAAGTAACATCAGCTCTTCAATATTTACATGACCATGGTATTATTCATCGTGATATCAAACCGGATAATATGTTGATATCGGGAACGGGTCATGTTAAATTAACCGATTTTGGTTTAAGTAAAATAGAAATGAGAAGAGGTGAGTAATTGAAATGATATTTTCAGTTGAAATTTATTTGTTTTAAAAATTCTGTATTTTTAGACTTGGAAATATCAGATCTTATCAATTCGTCACCAAACTTAAATGCAAGAACACCTGGTCAGTTGTTATCGTTGACTTCACATTTATCTTTTGGATCTGATAAGAAATTAGAATGTGAAACAGGAATTTCGAGGATATTAAAAGCTATCAATAAACATAGTAGGTTTTTAAGTACACTGTAACGAACTGCGTAAATTTTAATATTCTGATTTTTTTTCTATAGATGTAATGGAATCATCTGATAGTGAGGCAGACACTTCACTAAACGATGCAGAGAGAACAAGTGACAGTAAAATTTCTGGAGTCTCGCCGTTCTTTTCTGCAGAAGAAATAAATATATCAATTGGTCACACATGTAACAACAATGTAAATACCACAATTAATACAATTAAATGTTTCTAAAATGTATTCTTTTTTTTTTTAAAGGTAATGGATAGTTCATCATCTTATCATACATGCAACTCAGTAGATGGAGACAGACTATCGCAATTCGCAGAGCAAGTCTTATGCCAGAATAGAAATACAGTGCAACGTAGAGTTGTATTTGCTGACAGAGATAATGTAGTAACGGATTTTAAAAGTTATTGTAATGTAAGTGTAGAGATTATATTATTAATTTATTTATAATTGTTATTTTCACTGAAAAAAAAAATTTTTCCGTTTTTGAAAGGGTTGCATATGTGACAATAATTCTAGAGATTTTGGTAAAGAAAACATCTGTAATAAGAATATAGTTAAAGGAGAAAACATTGACGATTCTTCATTTGAATTGTCTATGATGCGCCGTCATTCCTATGATGAGGTGTGTTTTTAATGTTTATACTAATACAACATCTCTGTCAAAATGTCCTTCTCCTGTTTGTGTGATTGTGTTTTCTACTAAATATTTTAAAATTTCTTGAGTAACAATTTAAAAAAACTTACATGTAAATGTAATTTTAGAAAATAATTTCTTGATGTATGTTTTTTATTTTATTTGAATATATTAGCATCCCCGTTCTTCAAAAGAAACAGAGGACTCAGGAGTTTCAAGTCGTAAAAGTGATTGTTCCAATATAAATGGTGAACTAACAACATCTTCAATTTATAGAGTAGAAAACATGTGCAATTTTGGAGATGATTACAGTTGTTCCGACTACTCAAAAAGGTAAGCTTAAGTGAATTAATAATTTACAATGCATGCGCTTAACAATCTATTATAATTTTGCTGTGTATAAAACTGTTGAACATCGCAGTTAATGAATATTATATTCGAATTTATAAAATCGCTTAAAAATGATAAATGTATTTAGATGAATGTGATAGTTTTAAAGTAGTTTATTTTTATGTTTTCTTGAAACTTTACCTTTTGCTACTAACTAATCTTAATAAGTTTATAACAAGAAAAAAATTCTACAAAATTGTTCTTTCTAACTTTAAACTTGCTCTACTCTTAGCTATAATATAAACAACACAAACGAAATAAGCGGAATACGTATGCATTCGCCATTTCGGAATATATCGAAAAATTTTAAACGGCCAGAGCTTCAAAGGTTTTATTATCTCTATTATCTACTCAATAATAAATATAATTACTTATATCATATTTGGTTTACATTTTCACAGCTCTTTTGGTGGTTTTAAACGTAAAATAAACATGGTTAATCGCTCAGAAAGTAGTTCATTGTATGATGCAGATTCTTATAATAATGTCTCGGGGAGCAGTACAGGGTTAACACAAGAAATTAATATTTTAAATATTGGTTCAAGTACCCCGAAAAAACGTAAAGTGAAATCACCTATTCGTGGTGTACTGAAAGTACGTTCATTATATGATGAAGATATACCACAATTACTAAATGCAAACGTTGCTAATGTAGTCATTTCAACACCTGTATCATCACAAAAATTACCCAGACGTGATGGTGGTCTATTGGGAAAATTAAAGGCAACACGTTTCGCTTTACCATTGTCCGTAGAAACAAGAAAAAAAGATATGGGGACCGAAAAATGTGCAGGTGTGCAATATTTGAAAATCTCTCATGATGATCCTAATATGTCGCCTATTAATTTAAATACAACTTCATTGCCGAAAACACCGAAAAATATTAACACACCTTTTAGGACACCTAAATCGGTACGAAGAAGAGGTGGTCGTGCATCAAGTGAACGAATTCTAGGTACTCCTGATTATCTAGCACCAGAATTATTGTTAAAGTAAATTAAAAAATTTTGCATAAATTTTTGAAGTTATTTTCACTGTTTATGTTATTTTTCTAGGCAAGGTCACAGCTCTGCTGTGGATTGGTGGGCTTTGGGTGTATGTTTTTATGAATTTTTAACTGGTATACCACCATTTAATGATGAAACACCCCAAAAAGTATTTGACAACATTCTTAGAAAAAGTAAGTAAATAAAAATAAAAATAAAATTTGGGTAATAGTTATGAAAAAGTACTGATAAGATTTACATGTGAGGAAAAATAACGAGAATTAATTTTATACTTTTTCAATTCGAACTTGTTTTGTTTCTTACGATGTCCAGTTGCAATTTCAGAATATTTTTGAATGTATATATATATAAACAGTAATATGCTAATCTGATTATGATTACCAGTCATAAATTTGTTATTTTATTACAAATTGTTTTATAGATATTGAATGGCCTGAGGGAAATGAAGCTTTATCAACAGATGCCGTAGAAGCAGTTGAACTTTTACTTACTATGGATCCGAACGAAAGACCAACTGCGAAAGAAGTACAACAAATGTCCTTCTTCAAGTGTATAGATTGGCAACATTTGGAAGAGGAGCAACCACCTTTTATACCGAATCCAGAGAATCCCACTGATACGGGCTATTTTGATGCTCGCAATAATTTGCAACATTTAAAGTTGTCAAATTTTGCATTTGATGATTAAAAATAACCATCGCTCACCATTTAAACACTTTTTGCGTAATTTCCTTAGCAGTTATGCTAAAAAAAGTTGTCTTATGATAAATAACCTTGTGTTACTTTACGCTACCGTGTGTTGTATTTTTAATACAAATAATTTGCCATTTAACCGGGATCGGTCTTCATATTAACATGTAACTATTATATACTGACATACCTACCTGCCCATACAAACACACACTTATAAATGCAAACTACAAAAATAACTGTTCTTTTTTCTTACTTATATTATATTTTATTACGTTATCACTTTATTCATTCATCATTTTTATAATACGTTTGTTATCAGTAAGTTTCTTATATATTTTTTGTTTCATTAGTTTACTTATGAGCCTACGATATTAAACGTGAATGAAAATTTAATCAAAATCTATGCTAACAACAGATATTTGTTATTTAACATATAAGCGAGCGATAAATGTAAGTTTAAAACAACAAATATTTGTTGATTTTGGTTTTGATTATATTTTCTTTCTTACAATGTAAGCAAACAATAACGTTCTCTATTTTCATATATATCGGAAAATGTTTCGTTTTACAAATTCAGGGTGCTAACTCTGGAATTCCTATATTAGTCAGATTTGTTTTTATATACTCTTGAGATGATGCTCTCATTCCACATTGAATTATAAGAAAAAAAGCTTTCGTAGTTAGTAGAGTTAGCAAAGAAACAAAACGAAACGTTAACGTTTGTTTCGTTTTGTAGTTTTTCAGAGTAAAAAATTAATGCAAATAAAATTACTGCAAACATTAAAGACTTGTTTAGCCGAACGTTGTTAAAAACGTCCCGTGACGCCCCTTGACGCCCCTTGACGCTAAAACGTTTGTGTAGTTTTAGAACATTTAAAAATATAAGAAACAAATAAATATAAAAAATAATAATTTATCACAAAAATAAAAACATCAGCAATGGAAGAGTTGTTCATTGGTTTAAACATTTTATATTTATGTAAAATGTACAAAAAAATAAAAAATAACTACATTGTATCAACTGTTCACAAACGTTCCGTTAAAACGTAGCTAAATTTAATTTTATATGAACTTTGCCGTGCCATTAACGTAAAGTTTGATTTCGATAAGCACTTTCATTACTTTTCATATAACAAAAATGATCAGCTGATAACGAAATCTTATGGGATGTTCGGCTAATAAGAGCTCTACTCTGATTTATTTTGTATATGTATTGGTACATAGTAAAAAAACAGTACCATTCACTTTAACGTAGGCAGCTAGACAACAAATGAATGAAAATAAAACCAAATTCAAATCAACAGTGCCGAAACACACATATGCATAAACACGACTGTCTGGTTTCTTCTGTGAGCACACAACATAAAGCACATGTTTCACATTTTCAAAATAACTACGCAGTAAATAATTCTTTGCACGAGGCATTTTCGTATGCTCTTGCTAGTATACAAGCAACGTGTGGTTCATTCGTTCTAAAAATACGTTTCGGCTTTTGTATGCAAATGTACGATTGGATTGGTACATAATAAGAAGAAGACTGTACGCAAAGCCAATCGTTTTATTTCCATTTTTGTTTTACTGTAAATCGTTTTGTATTTTGTTCTATACATTGTACGAAACGATTTAAAATTTTTGAATTATTTGCGACTTAGTACCAAAAGTTTATGAAAGTTTCCTTTCTTTTCGAAATCTGTTTTTAACAAGTTGTCAATTTTAGGAAAAAGTTTGTGTATGTAATGCGTAGCATATTCTTAGGAGCAACAAATTCATGTTAATGTAAACTGAGAATATGATTTTCATATAAATAAAGCGGAAATTAACTTTGGTTGTTATCTTGTCTGGTGGTGTAAAAATTTTAATGCTTGCGCATACGTACTCGCTACCGTATCACCAAAATTAGTTCTTAAAATGTATATTATATTTTATAAAATGTATTTTACTTGTAGTAAATATCTAAAATTCTTTTTACCTTTTAATTATAATTCTATTAAATTATTACAGCTCAATCTCTTTTTTATTGAAAACAGTAGTGTTTAGTTTTCAGGAAATAAAAGAATTTTCCGAATGAAGCCCGTGAAATATTATGTGTTGTTTTTATAACACAAGCGATCAACTTGTCTAAAAAAATTTTAAGTAAAACACTCAATATTTTAAGTACTTTTCATATAACATTTCCAGGCAAATTGATCGCTTGTGTTTTAAAAACAGCACATTAAAGTTTACAACTCAATTTGAGTTGAGTTGAAGTTGAAACAACTGATTGATATTGACGAGTTGTAATTTTTTTATGTATTCTGTAATCGGTAATAAAAAAAAATTGCTGGTAATTTCAAAATTTAACTAAAGTAGAGTTGTAAACCGTAATAGTAACTTGTTCCCTTTTTGTATGTAAAATGTTATTTAATAAAGAAAAACTTTGAGCTTAAATAAATTAATAGAATATGCCCTTTTATAACAAGTTAGCAATATTTAAAGTTTGCATTTGTTAAAAACCAGCAACACCCTGATTATTTGCCCTACAAAATTGTAACTTTGACCCAGAACCACAAAGAGCAATTTTAGTTGGGAAATTCTTGATTTTGTAGGAGAGGCAGGAAATAAGAATGGAAAGGGGTACAAACTTGCTTGTACTCCGCAATTCCCTTTTGTTCTCTCTCTGTATTTTTTATAGCTGAAAAAAAAGAAGACAGGTAGCTTGAATGCTGAATGAATAAAAAATTGACGAAACAAAATTGCTGTGTATAGACACAGCGGCAATTTTAAAAGAGAATTAATAAAGAATTGCCCAACTAAAATTGCTGTGTGTGGTCCTGGTCTAATTTTAAAGTAAAATGCCTTAGTATAATTTCTTTTACATTAAAATTTCTACACGAATACAGCAATCATATATAAATTTATAAATATGTACTCGCACAAATTATTACACTATTTTTAAAATGTTTTTTGCATATTCCTTATGTCGTCATTTAGTGTTACAACAATTTGGCTTACTTGTAGTTAATAACATTGATAGTAAATGTAAAATTTAAGAAAACAAATATTAAAGCATTTTTTTCTTGTTACTTTTTACTCTGTATTTGCATGTCAGTTTTCTAAATTACAAAAAATTGTGGTCACTTATACGCTTTCGTTTTTGTATCTATAGATTGGCAAAAAGTAAACTCTAGTTCTAAATTTGAGTTGTCTATTTATTCTTCTGTTATCATTTTAAAATCGAATTTAAATGAATCATTTGCATTTAGCTGCTTTCTACTCCCTCGTATTTTTCTTATTTTCTTTATCATTAATGTAATTGATGTGAATGTGTAGTTGTTGATTGAGTGATTTATGTTTGTGTTCTCTCTATTATTTCATATTAATGCATTCTTTTTTTAAATTCTATAAAAAGGAATTCATCACTTATTTTCTTCTTATACAGTTAGTCGAGCAAAGACTTTGTCACAGTAAAAACAAATTTTAAATTCATCTGTGTGAAGGGTATCTTCACTATATTAGCCAAATATTCATATTTTTCACTTTGCACATTTTTCTATAATGTCAAAACCATAGAAAAAATTAAATGAGTGAAGATAAATATGCCGCGTTAAACATGTTTTAACGTACCCTTACGTTTTTTAGTATTATTTTCAGTATTAATGGCATATTTATCAAATACGTCATTAAATATTAAATGTTTTTAGTAGTAGTTTAGCGGAGATCATCTATATTTGTAACCTACGAACCAAATATTCAGATATTACTTTAGATTATTTAAAAAATTTTCATACACTCCAGCGCTGTTGGGCTTTGGCAATTTCCGTTTTGTATCATATAATAAAAACTACGAAATTTCCCGTAAATGTTAAAACACTTCCAGAAGCGTAGAACTTTCAAATTTCATTCCAGTTTTTTTTCAGTAAGTTTCTGTTGCGAAATCGGGAATGGTACCGCGTCAAAATGAAAAATGATAAAAGTCCCTCAGAGGAAGAGAACTGGCGTAGGAGGGAATTTAAAATTTTTTTTTTTTAAAATAATGCAAAGTTTTTTCTGAGTACTTGGGCGATAGATTATAAATCTAGACGACCTCCCCTTTAAATTAATATACGTCCCATCTCGTAATCTTTTATTGTTCGTTCGCAAGTTACTTTGGATTATTTTGAAATTTCCATATACCCCAGCGCTATTGATCTAAGTGATTTTAGCAACTTTGTCGACGAACCATTAAAAAATGTGAAATGAGTCACATATCATTTTAAAGGGGAGACTGTCTAGATTTTTAATCTACCGCCAAAGTACTCAGAAATTACTTGGGACACTCCAGTACTGTTGTTCTCAAGGATTTTGGCAGTTTTCGTTTTGAATCATAAAATAAAAACTATGAATTTTTCCGAAAATGTTAGATTTTGGTAATTTTCTTGGACAAAATCGGGAATGGCACCTCCACAAAGTGGGGAATGGTAAAACCCCTCAGAGGAAGACTACTGGGGTAGGAGGGAATTTCAAAATTTTTTTAAATACAGGGTGGGCCAAAAGAAACCAAGGGGTGTAAAAGTTTAATAACTTTTTTGTTTATTAATTTTTTTTTATTTTTTCTTTCAGATTATATAGACAACACTTGGAGAATTTATAATGGAGAGGTTCACAACTGAACAGAGAACCAGAACAATAGAATTTTATTATTTAAACCAGAGATCAATTATTTTAACGCAAAGAGCATATCGTCGACATTTTAACGTCAGAATTTCGCCCTCTGAAGCGATGATTCGTTGCTTAGTTAATCGTCATCACCAACATGGCAGCGTAAGAGATTTGCCTCGAACCGGTAGACCACGTTTAAGTCGCACTGCGGAAAATATTGAACGAGTACAGCAAAGTGTTAACGAAGCACCAGAAACATCTGGCAGAAGGCGTTCTGCTCAGCTAGAAATGTCTCGTACGTCACTACGGCGCATTTTAAAAAAAGATTTACAGTTATACCCATATAAGGTGCAATTGGTCCAAGAATTAAAACCCGCAGATCATCGGCAACGTGTAAATTTTGCAGTTAAATTTCAAGAGTTGGCCAGAAATGAAATCAACTTTATTGAAAATTTGATTATGAGTGATGAAGCTCATTTTCATTTGAATGGCTTTGTTAACAAGCAGAACTGTAGGTTCTGGGGTTCTCAAAATCCAAGAGCCATTCATCAACGCCAATTGCACCCCATCAGGTGTACAGTATGGTGTGGGATCACATCTGAAAATGTCATTGGGCCCTACTTCTTTGAGAATGAAGATGGAAGTGCTGTAACCGTAAATGGAGAGCGGTATCGTTTTATGATAGAAAATTTTTTACGTCCTGCTCTTGAAAACAGACCTGGTATGTAGTTTCAGCAGGACGGAGCCACTGCCCATACTGGAGAGCGAATAATTTCTCGAAATTCGGAAATTATTTGGCCAGCGCGATCGCCAGATTTGACAGCACCCGACTATTTTCTTTGGGGTTTTTTGAAGGAGCGAGTGTATGTGAACAAGCCAGAGACAATCCTTGAACTCAAGGCAAACATTGTTGCAGAAATTCGAACGCTACAGCCACAAGTTTTGAAAGATGTTATGGAAAATGCTCTAAAAAGAGCCCATCAGTGCGAAGCTGAAAACGGTGGTCATTTAAGAGACATCATTTTTCATACTTAGTGTAAAAATATTTCCATTTTGTATATTATATAATCTGAAAGAAAAAATAAAAAAAAATTAATAAACAAAAAAATTATTAAACTTTTACACCCCTTGGTTTCTTTTGGCCCACCTTGTATAATCCAAATATTTTTCTGAGTACTTGAGCGATAGATTACAAAGCTAGACGACCTCTTGTTTAAAATGATATGTGTACCAACCCGTAGTATTCTATGGTTCGTTTGCAAATTAGTAAAATCTCTTACAGAAATCAACGTATTTATGAACATTTGTATCTTTGTATGTACTGATATGTCTCTTAAACATATTTATAAATATGTCATAAATACTGAAAAGATATTTACAAATACTAAAAAACATAAGGAATTACATGAAAAGATATTTAACTCCACATGTTTATCTTCACTCACTTCAAAAAAGTATGTAACTGAAACACTTATGGTGTTTTCTATTCTGACAATAATGTTGCATTTATTTTGACTTTTATACATTTTTATGTTCTCTTCCAAATTATATTCTTGAGGGTACACGAGCAGTTAGTTCGTTTCTAAAAGTGTTGCACGAATAAGTGTAAAGAATGCTGCATGTTTTACCTTCGATTTTTTTTATTTTTGTTTTCTATTACTAAGTAAAATTAATTTTTTCATTTCATTCTGACTAAATAAATTTCTAAAAAACTCCAAAAATAAAAAAACAGCCATTTCGCTGATTTTTTCTTGTAAAGTGACAAAAATGGTGATTTTTTGAAATGTTTGTATGGGGAACCCCCCAGGGGTGGTTCCAGGGGGTGTGACACTGGCATAGGTGGGTCGTCCCTCCAAAGTTAGTGGGGGTCGGTCATACATTTTGACTCGATTGAAGCACTCTAAATGGGTCAAAGTGAGATTTTTCAAAATTTTACAATTCGGATCAAAAGTCTTGACATCAAAATACATTTTAGAGGTATGGTTCCTTCGGCAAAGCTTCTTATTTTGATTCCTAGAACATGATTTTCCTTATAATTTGTTCGATTTTTAAATCGACCCTAAGAAAAGTAGTATACTCACTGAGTATACTACATTTCTTGATCACACTTTTTTGTTCGATTGTGATTATAAAAATTGTAACACAACATGAATGTATGAGTAACATTCAAAAAGTTTTACAGAAATAAACGACAACATTTTCTTTCAGAAAAGAAAACACCATTAGTTTATTAAGCTTGAGCTCATATTAAATATAAAAATTTCTTTATTTATTATTGGAGCGAAATATCTATAAAAAAATAAATTTTTATAACACAACCTCAACTTAATAAACTAGCCTTTCAATAAAAATTACATAACAATAAAAAAAGAAATGACAAACATTGATAAAAATAATTTTCTTCGAATATCTATTTTTTAATAATCCTAAATAAATAATTAATTTCAGTTCAAGAAACTAAAATTAACGAGTTCTAAGAACCTCAGCAATAAATTAATAAAAAAAAAAAAATTCTAGGAAAGATAATTTAATTTTGCAAACATTTTTAAAAATTTTTAAAGCCAAACGTAATTAATTAAATATTTAATTAATGACAAAGATCGAAAAAATTGTCTTTCATAAAGATGTCTGCATTTGTAATGATAACACACTCAAATCATTAAAAACCACACGCACACACACACACATACACTTTTTTAGGTTTCATGCGTGTGTACAAAAAATTACGCACATTACAGCTTAAAAATGTCCATAAAAAAATTATTGAAAATGTGAAGTATCGGTTGTATTTTTTATATTTGCTCTCCTTTTTTGCAGAGACTTTTGTAGTTTAGACAAAATACGCAAAAAACAAAGCAAAAATTAATGAAAATCTAAAACTTCGGTTGTATTTTTGATTTTTCTGGTCCATTTGTAGACCGATCTCTTTGATTTTTGCACATGTAAAACTGGGTACCACCTTTTTTGTCCATCTTGTATTTTAGACAAATTATGCAAAAATGGCCAAAAATGGAGGTAGTCGCGATATGTGACTCATAGCTCCGCTATTTACGGACCGATCCAGCTGAGTTTTGATCCAGATACTATTAACTGTGTACTAATTTGTTGGTAGTTTAGATAAAATACGCAAAAAAACAATGCAGAAATTAATGAAAATCTAAAACTTTGGTTGTATTTTTGATATAATTTGATTTGATAATTTGGCAAGCAATTCGCAATTGCGGTCTGAAAACTACGTCATTTATCTTCTCTTCAACAACAACAAAACATTTGTATCAAAGAATGCGCGCAGAAACTATTTATAGCTGCTTCTAATCAAACACCACCACTCTCCAGTAAAATATTGACCTATTTTAGTATCATTATTCAAAAAATGTGATGGAGTGGTGATACCATGAATAGTGGAAAAATACAATTGAGCAATACTGGGTTTTTCAAAGGCAAATTAAAGAAAAGTTGTACTGTTGCTTGTGACACAAAAAATATGTTAAAAATTTGTAACAAATATGCAGCGAAAGGTAGATCAAAATTTATTTTTTAATATTTTATGAAAAAGCAATAAATATTTAACTATGGACTTATGTATAATAGTTTTTTAATAGCTTTTTCCTTTAAGTTTGTATTAAATTGCTTATGCGATCTGATTTTGTATGAGAGAGGACAAATAGGGTTCTGGTCCTGTAAGCCAAGTAGGCTGCTTCCTTCATTTAACAAATAACAGTATATTTTGGAATCGAAGCTCATACATATTTGAAATCAGCGTATGTCTGGCAGAAAACGAACATCTTATTTGTAAGCTATACAAATTTTTAGTTTTTTACTGGATTTTTCTGAGATTGAATTCATATAATTTCTATACTTGAATGCAGGTCGCCATATACTTTTGTGTTGGTCAGGACCATTTTTCAATAAAACAAATTATATCTGGGCTTTTAATGAATACATTTCTATAACATTTAATACCTACGCTCTCTCTACTTTAAAGATTGTAGCTGATAAGGAGAGCACCGGGTTAGACCGGGTAACAGTCAGTGCTTTAATAACATTTGAAACTTAGCAAATTTTTAATGCATTAAAACTTAAGTTATAATTTAACGTACGTACGTATTTACTAGCAATTAATAAAGTTTCTCAAATACACCTCCTTTTTGTAATATTAAAAGCACCATCAGCGAATGACTGTTTTTGGTTGAACACAAGCATGTTTACACACACTCATGCTAAAACAAAAAATATTTCATTACCACTTGATTATTATTATAAATTTTTTTTGTATAAAAGCCTGCGTGCCAACATGAACGAACAGCATATTTTGGGAAGTTACCAGCTCATCGAGTTACTAAAGATTGCTTAACTACACTTTGTGTGACACAAACGTCAACAGTACAAACACAAGTGTACGTACTTTATCAGCAACAGCATACAACTGACTTTATATGTAAATTCAGATAAAACCTGCATACATACATAAACAGGCATTTATACAACAGGAAATAAAAGCCAATACAAAAGTGTAACATCGTGTACGAAAAGATTACATACAAGTTTGTAAAAAAAACCGCGTTCATATCCGTTTTGCTTGGTTCTGTTTGTGCTGCGTGCAAGTGCTTTTTTTGAAATTTTATTTATGCCTTTGAAGGTCTTACTGGAACCATAATTATTTCATCAACCAAGTGTGTTTGTTTAAAGAAGACTAAGGCGAAATTGAGCAGAAAAAAGATGAAAACAATGTTTAATATTAAATCCACTTCAAGCGCCGCATGGTGGATAAAAAATCCAAAAACATATAAACAGCGTGCCACATTGTGTCAGGATATGACAGATTTATTTCACAATATATCCATGCATGGATACAATAAACTTCTTGAAACAAATTTATCTGAAAAGTACGTACGTACATACATAAATATGTTGTTATTTGTAAATATATAATACTTATTTGCATATTTTCCTTTGAAAGTGTACACACACACACACACACACACACACACACAAATATACTTTACATGTATTATTGCTGGTATTTATTTTTTCCAGTGTAGTTTAATGAAAAAGAAATTCCTTATTATTGAATTTAAATTTAAGATAGAAAAATTATTGAATATTTTAAAAATTAGAAATGTAGAGTAAATTACAACGCCTTAATAAAGGCCCTGATTATGGTTCACAACACAAAAATGTTGTGTTGTCTAGCCTACAACACAACATTAATTAAATATGCGATTATGGTTTACAACATCTAGTTGTTGTGTACGTCACACAGTTGTATATTAATGGTAGCAGATTTTTTCTTATAGCCTGTTCAGACGCAAAAGCTAATGAAGTCAATTAAGTTTTAAATTGTGTTACTGATTTGGGTGTTCACAGATATTCAATTAAGTTTACGCAATTAAGCATTTGACAACTGAAAATATTGTGATAGTTTTTTTTTTTTTTTTTTTTTTTTTTAAATAATATATTTGAGTATTTATGAAATAAAAAATGAAGAGAAAGTCAAATTTAAAAAAAAATTTTGGTAGCTTATACTAAAAATATTGAACTACTCCGATCAGTGCAATCCAGTTTTGAAGGCAAGAAATTAGTTATTTACAAATTATTTTGAATAACAATTTTATAAAATTTATTTAGCGGTAACTTCATTTCCTTTTTATGACATTTATTTTCAAATTTATTTACGTTTTCTTTTTTTAATACTGGAAATATTAAATTTTCTCATTTTTGAGTTGATATTTAAGGGCACAACAAAGAGTTGCATTTTGATTTTGACTTCATTAACGTGCAATCGATTTTTAATTGCGCAATTATTTAATGGAAATTTGTATAGTAAATTGAGCTCAATAAAGGCGATAAATGCGTAAAATGCTTAATTGCTCAATTAACGTGTATGTCTGAATAGCCTATTAGAAATACAAGCGTGCATGCAAAAAACTGTGAAGTTAAAAAAAGTCAACATTAAAAAAATAGAAAAACGAAGTGCATTAAAATAAATGTATTTTATTAAAGTTAAATAAAATAAAAAACACAAGGAGATTAACGTGTTTCTATTTTTTCGATGAGTACACTGAAAACAGACATGGCACGAGTTCGCAAAAAATTCAGAACAGTTCCAACCCATGAGAACTGCCACATACAATGTTAGCAAATATTTTCTGGAATTAAATTTTTTTAAATTGTTCCACATAAACAAGGACGGTTTTGCTGGTGAAACAGAAAACATCAATCCGGTGGTAGTACGAAGTAGAGCCACTGATATGATGCAGTTTCTCAGCCAACTGTTTGTTGCATTTTAAATAAAATAATAAAAATCTTGAGCAAAAATCCACTGAAAATACATTCCTTACAATTTAGTTAAAAATTGTTCTGCATATTTATTTTTAAGCCGACAAAAAAAACTAATCACAACAAGGAGACAACACCTAAAAACCATTTGTCTATTTTTGTATGTTTTTACAACACATAAGACAACAACATACACAACTAAAAAGACAATACAACAACAGATAAGTGTTGTAAACTGTAATCAAAATTCATAACACACAACACCAAAATAGTTAAGTGTTGTGAACCATAATCGGAAGGAAAAATTCTTCCAACTTTACAATATTGAGTGAAGGCTTGTGTAAAGTGTTTTCTTTAAGTAGTGAAAATATTATAAATATTTAGTCTTGTATTCAAAGATAACACAAGTATGCACGCTTTTGACCCAGAGTAACTGGCTACAGTTTAAAAAGTATTTTTGAAGCGCTGAATTGAAATCTGCATTTCGTTTTTTTTTACATTGTTTCTGCTGGAGATATACCATTATCTCATAAATTCAAAAGTTGACATGTAATATGTAAGATTCTTTGTATTTAATTATAAAGAAAATCCGAAAATTCTTTTTTAATATATCTGCTCTTTACTTTTAAAGACATCGTATATAGAAATTTTGCCGACATAAAAACATTTTATGTGTAAAATTTTTAAATAAAAAAACTATTTAAAATTAAACACGGAAAAAATCGGCAATTTTTTCTATATGCTCATAAGTTTCAAGCTAAATGATAAATATTTTATTAAAAACAATACACGCAAAGAAAAAAATGGTTGAATATGGTCACCGCAAATATAGTTTGTTCTTCACAAAAATATTATTATTAATTTAAAGCATCTGAACATTATTATTATCACGATAAATATGTTTCTAGTTATTTTAACCGTTTTAGATCAACCATATAAGTATCATATTATTTTTAATAAAATTTTAACTGAAACCATTAATATGTTTAAAATAAACATAATCGTGCATGTTCTGTAATCCACACGGATTTGGAAAAAATGTGGAATTAAATTTTTTTCCTCTTATTAAATGAAAACTTTTATATTTTTTTTTTAATTCTACCGATAATTTCGCACTCAAAATAAAGCAAAAACAAAATTTTAAAAATCTTAAAATGGGCCACAGGGTAGTTATGAGGTGCTGAATTTTTCAATTCCAAATAAAATATTCGGAATACAGAACAGCACTGAATAGTGAGAAAAATATGGTTGAAAGTAAATTGTTGTCTATTTTGTCTCTTCCGCAACCATATAAATTAAGTGAGTATAAAATAAAAACTTAATCGTTTAAACTCAACTGAGCTTTGTGGCTGAAGTGGTCGAGTGGCGAGTTAATGCTTCATAACTAAATATTCCAAAGTTCGAATCCTGGTAGAGTCAAAAAAAAAAAAAAAAGAAATTCAAGCAAATTATGTAATAAATAAATACAAATTAATAGAGACGAAAGGTATTATTAATATCTTTGATTTAAAAATACATATGGTTAAATGCAATCATAAATGTTTATACCAGAATATGGTTGCCTCAACCATATTTTTTCTTTTCATTTTATTTCCAATTCAGTGACGCGGCAGCATCACACCTGCCAGCAAAAACGCCAAAATAGTTTCAAAATAGTGTCTTTTAAGAATTTAAAATTCGGCAACACGGAGTGTTGTAGTAACCAAATATTCATATTTTTAATTTTGAATATTGAAAAATTAGAAAAAAGGTTTTTATTGAAAAGGTAAATATTGATTAAAATAATTTCCTTTAAATAATTATTTTTTTTGTTAATCTTAAAATAAATAATTATTTTAAGGTAAAGAACTTAAATAAAAATGTTTTGGTATTTCAGCAAAAACAAACACTATCTATCAAGAAATTCGTAGTTCTATTACATACAAGGCACTTAAAAGACACACATACATTGATTGCATGTTTTGTGTGTTCGCCTACACACATTACGCACATGCATGTTTGCTTTCGTTAATAGATGTGGGAGCACACACATTACGCACATGTACAGCTTAAAAATTTCCATAAAAAACAAAACCAGAAATTATTGAAAAACCAGACAAAAACAAGTGACAG
Source organism: Thelaira solivaga (assembly GCA_947397855.1). Taxonomy (NCBI): domain Eukaryota; kingdom Metazoa; phylum Arthropoda; class Insecta; order Diptera; family Tachinidae; genus Thelaira; species Thelaira solivaga. The sequence continues at coordinate 40,776,043 of OX377610.1, forward strand.
ATTGGTAAACTAAGCTTTTCTGTACGTTGTCTAGGTTCATACAGTTGATTTCAACGACTACACAGACAAAAGGCTAACTGTTTCAGCTTTGGCTCGCGAGTATTTTTATTTTTGGAATTTAAATTTTGCCACCTTTTTAAGTGTTTGTTCAACCTTTTATTTTGTCTGATAGATTTTAACATTTTATAAGTGTGTATGTGTGTTTTATAATTTCTTTACAGATTATTTTGGTTCTGTCTACATGCTATAAATTTTGTCATTGTTGTAACTGTATTATCATACACATGGGAGCAATTTGTTTCTCAGTACATTTCACTTCAATTACATGATCCTCTGTATCCAATTGAAAATGTTCCTTTTCCTGGTGTCTCAATATGTTCGAACAACCGTATATCACGTAAGGCTGCAGCAGAGTATGCATACGAGTTGTAAGTATGTATGTATGTATGAATATGGATATTAACAAAGTAGCTTTACATAGATTTCACAGAGTAAATTTAGCGTATATATTAAATTTCAGAGAAACCCGTTGAAAAATAAAATTTTTACCATTAAACTACGTTTTTAACTTGTCTGAACTATTAAGTGGGAGTGGCTGATTCCAAAGCATATTTCGACCTTTCTTGTTGTATAGAAATTATAAGTGTCAAACTTCAGAAAAATCCGTTGAAAAAGAAATATTTGTATAGAGCAAACAAATAAACAAAAATTTATAAATAACACTGGTGAGAACGAAAAATTTTCCAGAGTGTTCGGTTTTGATTGACTAAGGTATGCTGGTTACGAAAATAAAACTGGTTATTTTTTTCTACCAGCTCTAGTTTGTAATTTATGTGCAGGTTAAAAATTATGACTATTTAATGTATTTATTTCAGTTACTCTGCTTGAGGAAAAAAAATGTTCTGTTTTTGTCAGATTTTCGTAAATGAGACGGGGAAAGTGGTTAAATTTTAAGAGCCGATTTTGATTTTGAATAAAACACAAATTATTTTTGTCAATTAATTATTAAACAAAATATCGGCCAAATGGCCGCCGCGATCTCGGCGGCACACCTCCATCCGATAGTCCAAATTTTCGATGACGCTGAGGCATAATTGAGGTTCTATGTCGTTAATGTGCCGAATTATTTCATCCTTTAGCTCTTGAATTGTTGCTGGCTTATCGACGTACACCTTTTCTTTCAAATAACCCAAAAAAAAAGAAGTCCAACGGTGTCAAATCACATGATCTTGGCGGCCAATTGACATCGCCACCACGTGAGATAACACGGCCATTTTTTCGTTAGCTGTGTGGCAAGTGGCACCGCCTTGTTAAAACTACATATCGTCCACATCCATATCTTCCATAAACAGTTTATTATTATCTCACGATAGTGAACACCATTCACAGTAACTGCCTGACCGGCCTCATTTTGGAAAAAATGCTGTCCGATGATGCCGCCAGCCCATAAACCGCACCAAACAGTCACTCTTTGTGGGTGCATTGGTTTTTCAACAATCACTCTTGGATTATCATTCGCCCAAATGCGGAAATTCTGCTTATTTACGAATCCACTGAGGTGAAAATGTGCCTCATCACTGAAGATGATTTTCTTCGAAAATTTATCATCCACTGTTGCCATTTCTTGCCACCATTCTGACCATTGACGACATTTGGAATGGTCAAGAGGCTTTAGTTCCTGAGTCAATTGCACCTTGTAATCGTGTAAATGTAAGTCTTTATGCATAATGTTCATCAACGACGAGCGTGAGAGGTGCCGTTGTTGGGCACGACGACGAGTTGAGGTGGACGGCTCTTCAGCCACACTATCGCGAACAGCAGCAATATTTTCTGCAGTACGAGCTGTACTAGCATGCACTGGTATTTTCACATCGCCAACAGACCCGGTTTGCTCAAATTTTTGCACGATTTTTTCGATTGTACGCACATTTGGATGATTAAATTGACAAAAAAAAAAAATCACGAAGTGCACGATATGCATTTTGATTTGAACGCCCATTTTTATAATAAGCCTGAATAACTTTAACGCGTTGCTCCATTGTGTATCTTTCTATAGTTCAAATTGAATTAGTCTGAAATGGAGAAAAGTTAAATGAAATGCAGAAAAAGGCTTGATGGTGTGGTTCACATTCAACATCGGCCCCTAAAATTTAACCACATTTTGTTATGGAAACAACACATAAATCTAAATAGTAACCTGCCAAAAAAATTAAAATAAGCCGCTTTCTCACACAGAGAAAAAGTTATTACGTTTTATTTTTACAGCACGAATCGTGTACCACCCTGTACATAAATAAGTTTACATACACATGCATAATTATAAAAATGTTTTTAGATCACTCAAGGACCCTCATAACAGGTCTGCCGAATATTTCTTCAAGTTTATGCCATATTTCATTAGTCTGTATTATAAATTAGGAAGCTCTAAAAATTATGATGATAAAGATGAGTTTCAATATTTTTTGGATACATATGGCACAAATGAAAACGAAAGTTTCTATGACGTTAGAAAAATCCTCGAGAAGGTAAGTGTTTTTGTTTTTTAAATAAAGATATAAAAAAGAAAACGATTTATGCTTTTATACACAGAAAAAAATTAGGAACCAATTAAAAATTTTAATTAAAAAATTTGTTAAATCAATTAAATTTTTAATTGAACCAGTTAAATATTTAATAAATTTTATAAATTTTTTAGTTAAATTAAATATTTAATTGACTCAATTAAAAATTTAATTGATTTTACAAATTTTTTAATTAAAATTTTTAATTGGTTCTTAATTTTTTTTCTGTGTATTTTAATTTTTTGATTCTTAGCTAACACCCAGCTGTAGGGATTTAATTTTAAAATGTTTTTTAAATGCCAAAGAAATTGATTGTTTTGGCCAGAATGCCTTCAAGGATAGTTTTACAATGTATGGACCTTGTTGTACCTTCACCACAAATGAAAAGTGAGTGTCCTTTTTTTTGTATAATTAGATTGCCATTAAAGGGATTCAAAAGTATACCTGAAATGTCTTACAATTATATAAAATATAAAATTTTACACATGTTAGTAGCAATGAGTGGCTTTCAAGTATGCTTGTGCAGCCCTTTAGTTCATATTATTTATAGGATGTACCACGATATCTTTTAATTAGTTATATTTTTAAAATAACTATAATAGATCTTACCGGTCCGGTGCTATTATGACCCATAATGCTAATAAAATATTTTTAAACCAAACTTTTTATAAATTTCAAATAGAAAAAGCAACAGTTCCCATCGCTTAAATACCCCCGATTTGGGCTTAAGAGTATTTTTAAATTCTTCTCATTCTGATGATTTGGCTTCATTGCTTAAAGTGGATGCTTATGTTGTTTTCATTCATAATCAAAAAAGTTTTCCCGATAGCAGTTCTGGTGAAGTGGTTGAAATATATGCAATGGGTGATGAACAATCGTTTATAGTTCTTAGTTCCAAGCTAGTGGATACCAACGATAGATTAAAATCTTTTAGTTCTTCATATGTAAGTACATACGAATTTTATTATCTGTTCTGTTAGCTTTTGTCATAATTTTTGTTTTTCTCTTTTGTTTTAGCGTAAATGCTTTTATGAACATGAAAAACCGGATAGATTTTATACCCTTCCGCAATCATTTACTAATTGTGTGATGAATTGTCGTATAGAAAGTATTTTTGCTTTATGTGGCTGTGTACCATTTTTGGTACCAACAGAATCAGTAGCCAAACTACAGGTGCGTTATTGTACGCTAAGTGATGTGGTGTGTTTGGAAAACTACAACTGTAAGTGAAAATTTATAATTTGAAAAAAAAAAAAAAATGTCGAGATTTATTTTTGATAGTGTAACTTGAATTAAATAATCCTCTGTCTTGAAAAAACCATCCATACCACATACTCTCTACATGAAGCAAGAATGTGCGTGCTGAGAAGAATCCTTGTCGGTTGAAGGAATTGGGGCTCTGTTCAAATTGCCAAATTCGATGTCGAAAATAAGCTCCGTTAAAAACAACCGCCATGGCCATAGAACAATGTATTGATTATCCGAAAATGTCTTTGCAGTATTTCTTACAATTTAAAGATCTATCTGGCTTAAGAAAGCAATATTTGCACAATACTTTTAAAACTAGTAGGTTGCATAGTACAGATTTTAGAGCTTTAAATGAATTTCTTTTCTAATAAACAGTGTGTGTTTCATTAAAGCTTAGGAGATTATCAATGGAATGTGTGTCCATTCGCCAAAGTAGCTAAACAGCTTTGTAATTATTCAAAATTAATAGTAAAAAATATTTGGTTGCAACTAAAATATCCTTGCAGTTTGTGTATGCTTAGCTAAATTTATGCATTTATTAATTTTGCATTTTTGTATATATTCATTCATTTTTGAGAAAATCAATGAAACGTTTCCTCTGATAAGAGCTTATAATTAAAACAACCCATTTTAGTTTGCTTATCTTGTAAATTTCATGCACCTTTACAACATATTCCACTCTACTCTACGAGGAATTAGTAGACTACACACATGGGAAAGTATATGTACGTACGTAGTAGATATGTATGTACAAATATATACGTTTTTGTAATGTCATCATTTCTAAGCAACACACATGCTAATAATTACTTTCATGTCTTACCTTTTACTAACTGCTTGGATTAAAAATAAAGACAAAAATTCTTTTTTTAAATATTTATATTCTTGTACGAGTATTTATTTTAAAATGTCATTTAAATTCATATCTAGTTAAATTGCGTAACGTGCTTACATATCGTGTTCATGTGTTGGGCTTAGAACGTGAACTGCAGGAGGCATTATATTGTCCTCATTGCTTGCCGTCATGTGATGATACGCAATACGAAACTTCTATTATGACATTGCCTAGAGATCATCTTGTAGCAGCGAATATGGGGTAGGTTTACTATACAATACGTAAATACTTATTCAATTCAATTCAAAATATTTTATTGAATACAATTTGTACTCGTGCATACATATCGCTCATTTGCTTGGATAGTGTCGTGCTCAAACATATTTTTTTTTTTAATTTTTTCTTAAAAATATCAAAATAATATTTTAAAATTTTTACCATAAGAGTGCCAACAAATGGCTCTTCTGTGAAATTATAATTTTTTGTTTTATGACATTATTGCAGTATATGAGCGATATGTACTTACATGTTTTCAAGTTTCCATTTTTCTAGTCTCGATTTTATATTTACTTGTAGCGATGATTTTAATATAAAATTAGAAGATACGTCAGTGTTGACTGTATATTTTGGCTCATCCTCCTCCATCTATTACAAGCGTGTAATAGCAAAAAACTGGGACGAAGCATTTAGTGAGTATCTACATATTACAGCTGTCTGAACAAAAGATATTATTTTTAATGAATACTGTTTAAAAAGGCACCGTTGGTAATGTTGTTTCCATATTTTTGGGTTTCTCTATGGTGGCCGTGTTTGAGATATTCGTTTATGCTCTAAAATATCTATATGTGGCGGTCAAAATATTTATCATCCAAAACAAAACTTACTCTAAGCAACGTATGAAGATGAAAACTAAGCCTAAGAAATTATATATTTTACCTTGAAGTGTTATTTTTAATAAATTTATAATAAATCTTAATAAAAATTATACCGATGATACATTAAATATATAATTGTTTAATAAATATTTTATGGTAAAATAATAAGAGTTTGATCTGCAGCAGTTCTACGATTTCGAGCTAAATGTCCTTCATTTTGCAAGACAACAGCAATTTGTTCAACCACAAAGAATATAATTTCACAAATGCTAATCAAAGACATGCCAACAATTAAGCCACAAATGCTACCAACGGAACCTAAAAAAAATATATTATATATAAAACGATATAAATTAGATTTAATACCGGGAATAACACATATTAAAAAAAAGAAGAAATTTAAATAGCCGTACCTAAGATTTCAAACCATGAGTTGGCCAGAACTTTTCGAAATAAGATGGCATTTCCTTTAGCAAAATATATACGCACCAAAGCTAAATCAGAACTATTTTGTTCATAAACACTGCAAAATAAAGCAAAAGTTGCCCAAATGTAATCATTTTTATAAACCTCACTGCAAGTACAAGGTGGGCTAAAAGAAATCACCCTATTGGAAGATGCTCTTATTTTTGCAAATGGCGAAGAATGTCAAATCTGGTTTGACATTTGTGAACTAGACAGATGTAGAATACAAGTGAACAAGCCATGGAGCAATACACTCGCCAAGAACGCGGAATAATCGAAGTGGACGATTTTTCGACCAAAATCATAATGAGCTACAAGGCTCATTTCCACCTCAGCGGGTACGTGAACAAGCAAAACTTTCGCTTCTGGGACACCGAAAATCCACGAGTGGTGCACTAGGAGCCATTACACCCGCTCAAAGTGACTGCATGGTGCGCTGTTCACGCTGGAGGAGTCATCGGTCTGGTTAAACGACAACAGTGGACGGTGCGCGCTATAGGGCCATGTTAACCGAGTTTTTTCTGCCGCAATTGAACGAATTAGGACTGGCGAACATATGGTTCCAACAGAACAGAACAACGGCACACATTTTATTTTTATTTAGAAAAAAATAATGAGAGCCAAACAACATCAGATGACTTCTTTTAACCCACCTTGTAGTTATATGATCCTGTTTCAAGTTCTGGCTACACCAGCTTTATTAAATAGACTACGAGAATGACACTAAAGTGCATACATTTTTTAGCCTTATAGATAGTAGATAGACGTCCATCTCTCCATTTTTCTATTTGTGCAGGTGTTGAAATAAATTTTATGAAGTGCAAGATTTTTGAATTCTTAATGTCGTTACAGATAAATACTGGAGCTATGAGTGAAAAACTGAGCCCTCTGAAAACTTTTTTGAGTGGGGTTTTTCAGAAAATTTTCTGAAATACAAAACGAATAAAAAAAATTTATATAAAGTTTAATGTACGAGTACAAAATATTGGGTCCATAAATGGTCTAGAAATCACATAAATAAAAACTAATGTTACATCGATTTTTTTGGTATTTTTAAATGATGTCCTTAATTTTATTTCTTTTATTTGCATTGTGTTTTTGTTTAAAAAATATTACAAAGAAAATGACTCAATTATATTTTACAGTTTTTCTTAAATGTGTTTTTTCACACTTTAACTACTATAACTTAATCATTTATTAACAAACTTTCAATAGAATCAGAAAAAATGATAGAAATCCGTTGGGTAATAAAGAAGTTATGACTCGAAACTCTAACAAACATGTTTTTCACTACATTTACTGTTAACGCAAGATTTAAATTTTAAATAAATGACTGATGCAGCAATTGAATTGTTTCTCTGGCTGTATGACATGTGGCGCCGTCTTGTTGAAACCACAAGCCCTCGACATTTATTTCTTCAATTCTAGGCAAGAAAAAACTGGTTATCATTTCACGATACCGAACACCATTGACTGTTTACGCTTGACCTGCCTCATTTTCATAAAAAAAAGATCCAATGATTCCTCCAGCCCAAAAACCATACCACACAGTGACACTTTGAGGATGCATTTGCTTCTCGTGAATCACTCGAGGATTTTCCTCACCCCAAATGCGACAATTCTGCTATTGACGAAGCGATCAAGATGGAAATGGGCCTCGTCACTGAAGATGATTTTATCGGCAAAATCAGCATTTTCATGTTGTCTCTCCAATACCCAATTAACGAACTCCCTTCGCTGTCCATGGTCATTTTTTTTAACCTCGTACCTTCTACTAGCAAACAATAACAATTTTTCAAATGTCAAACAATGGCACCAAATTTAAATAAAGTGCTTTATGAAAAAACAACGTTTTAATTGTGAAAAGTCATGCTAAGATTGCTCGAGAAAGTGCACCTAATGTGTCAACCACTTAAATTATAGTCAAAGATTTAAAAAAAAAAAAAAATTTGTTCTATTATGGGCAGTCAACGTACTGGGCGGTGTCTTGAAAAAATTCTTGCTGTAAACGAAACTGTCACCGAAAATCCGAGAACTTCAATTCGGCTTTGTTTTCTACAACTTAAAAATTTTGACAAGAAAGCTTCGCACAAAATTGTCGAATTTGAAGCTTAGCAAATTGTAATGTAATTCATGAGAAACAAATAATCCACAACGAGCAACTGGCTTACTTTTTTGAAGATAAGGCCGAAATTAATGTGACTGTGAACGGCATTCGGAGCATGTTAAAGGAGTTCTTGTGATCTCAACTGGACGGCATTTGGTTCAGCAAAGCGGCGCCACCTGCCACACATTACGTGAAACAATTAATTTATTTAAGTAACGGTATCCAGATCAAATTATCTCAATTAATTCTGATGTCAACTGACCACCAAGATCATACAATTTAACACTGTGATTTTTTCTTTATAGGGTTTTTACACTACACCACATCTCAGAGGAACGCGTGAAAGATGTTGAAAATGATGAAATGCTTTTTACATTACCAACATCTAACATCTACCATCAACTAAACTGTCGAAAAATAAAAGAAAAGAAGACGCATAATTTTCGAAAACAAAAAATATCTTAAAATAAATTTTGAAAAATCATTCATTATTGTTTCTTTGCAAGATCAATCCATTAGGCTTTAAAATTAGAATTTTTATTTTGTTTAATATGTGTACATACATATGTTATTTATGTATAAATAAATGTTACTTTATAAGTGATGCCACTAAAATCGAAAATATTGCCATTTTTCTACTGATGGCACGAAAATTATCGAAAGATGTTGAGTGAAACAAAATGAGATAGGAACATCTTGTAAAGATGTTGGAAGATGTTGATTTTTTCTACATGCATTTTATATGGAAAGATGTTGTCATCTCGCCGAATGGATGGTAGATGTTAAATGTGCTCTAGTGTAAAAACACTATTAGGATTTTGTGAAATTCCTGATAAATGACGAAGATTTACTAAGCTCAAATCCTAGATCTAATAGTGTTTTTACACTACACCACATCTTAGAGGAACGCGTGGAAGATGTTGAAAAAGAAAAAAAGTTATTTACACTAACAACATCTAACATCTACCATCAAGTAAACTTTCGAAAAGTAAAAGAAAAGAAGACACATACTTTTCGAAAACAAAAAACTACATGAAAATGAATTCAGAAAAATCATTTATTATTGGATTAAGTGTTGCATTGCAAGATCAAATCTATTAGTCTTCAAAATTTTACTTTTTATTTTGTTTAATATGTACAAATACTAATGGTATGTATGTATAAGTAAATATTACTTTATCAGTGATGCCACTAAAATCGAAAATATTGCCATTTTTCTACTGATGGCACGAAAATTATCGAAAGATGTTGAGTGAAACAAAATGAGATAGGAACATCTTGTAAAGATGTTGGAAGATGTTGATTTTTTCTACATGCATTTTATATGGAAAGATGTTGTCATCTCGCCGAATGGATGGTAGATGTTAAATGTGCTCTAGTGTAAAAACACTATAACACGTCATCGGTGAGATATAAAAGGTGTTTTTTATAGACGTATAGAACTTTAAGTTGGCATTACTGTTCAAGATGGCGACCGATTTAACAGCTGTCAAGTAATTTATTCTCAGTTTGGTTTGGCAATTCATCATGAATAGACTCACGCCTGAACAACGCTTGCGTAGATTCGTCGAATGGGCCCAAAACGAGATTGCCGTTGTTTCCGATTTTCATAAGCGAATTTTGTTTAGCGATGAAGCGCACTTCTGGTTGAATGGCTACGTCAACAAACAAAACTGCCACATTTGGAGTGAAGCTAATCCTCAAGAGTATATCGAAACACCGTTACATCCAGAAAAACTGACTGTTTGGTGCGCTTTATGGCCTGATGGAATCATTGGTCCGTACTTCTTCAAAAACGATGATGGCCAGAACGTTACAGTCAATGGTGATCGGTATAGAGCCATGATTACTAACTTTTTCATTCCTGAATTGATCAACCATGATGTCCAGGAGCTGTGGTTCCAACAAGACGGCGCAACATGTCACACAGCTCGTGCCACAATCGATTTATTGAAAGACACGTTTGATGACCGCTTAATTTCACGTTTTGGACCTGTGAATTGGCCTCCAAGATCTTGTGATTTAACACCGCTAGACTACTTTCTGTGGGGATACGTAAAGTCATTGGTCTATGCGGATAAGCCCCAAATGCTTGACCATTCGGAAGACAACATTCGCCGTGTTATTGCCGATATACGGCCACAAATGTTGGAAAAAGTCATCGAAAATTGGACGTCCAGATTGGACTACATCCGAGCCAGCCGTGGCGGTCATATGCCAGAAATCATATTTAAAATGTAATGCCACGAGATTATCTTTCGGATAAATAAAATTCATGTCAGTAGAATAATCCATCGTTGTTTCATTGCAATTTAAAGTTCTATACGGCTATTTAAGGGATATTTCATTTCATACTTAATTGTACCATGTTTATTGGATTGTAAATCACAACTCTCTCAAGGAATACATATTTTTATTTTACAATGAAAAAGTGCACTATTGCTGAGACATTCTTAATGTGGGAGTGTTTACTCCAATAAAAGTTTAAAATGCTGAAGTTGGATTCGATTGTTCGCCTCTTGCGATGTGTTTTATTCAACAGCCTTTTTCCAACTTAAAACTAAAAAATTCATATTTGATAGGAATGTACTCGTATGTATGTACATGTAGAAAAAAAAACAAGAACAAGAATTCAAAAAAAAGATTAAATTGTGCTCTCTTCATGAGGCTAAATTATTGAGAAATTTAAGATAAATTAAGAGCAAAATATAAGCTACTGTTGAACACGGTTCAACATTCTCCCACGCCCGCATGGGTTTTGCAGAAGCATCCATTCCACGGTCCATATATTACCCATCCGAATATAGTATTCTGAGCCTTTGGTAGCTCCGGTGGCGATTGCTGGGCCCTTGACGTTAAAATTGATCTGATTGTTTTGGCTCCTAGTACTCCGTCCACTTTTCGGCAAGTTGCAAACCGGGAGTGAGCCAGTGGCTTTAGGTTGTGAAAATGCTCCCTTATTAGAGGGTCCCAAATCGGCTCTGGTAAGGTGAATATGATATTATCGCGTATTTGGAGCCGCCATGAAGGTAATGACTCCATGGTGCCTAATTGATGAGCAGCAGCTATTTTGAAACTTGAATATTCTTGGCCAGTGCTGGTTCTGTTTGAAATTAGATTCGGAAATCTGGTCGCTCCTTGACGGGTTAAAAAAGAATGGTTGGAGTTATGGTCCAATAAAAGAGTGGCATTCAAACAAATGCCGTTATTGTAGAGACGGACTTCAATTAAAGGTGGGACGTATGGAGTGGGATCGTAGAACTTAGGGAGACCTGTTGCGGATTCAGCCATGGGGGCCGGTATATCCTCTTCATAGCTCGATGACGAGAGATTACCCTCAAAGGGGCTTCGATGTATCATGGTGTGGTGTTTTGCTGAACAGATATCGCATCTATTAGTGGACTCGCAGCACGCTCTCTGGTGGCTCTGCGCTAGGCAATTTAGGCAATAGTCCATTCCTTTAGCGAACGATCTCCTTTCCTCCGGATTCATTGCACGAAAGGTGACACAATATTTCACGGGATGATTGCGCGAGCATAAATAGCAGCGAGGTTTTTTGAACATGTTGAACTGTGAATGAAAAGAATATATACAACTAAATTAGAATTAATATACGACTTTATCTCTTAATATCTTGTGGGTATAAATCTCAATTTATGCTTCTTGTTGGTTTGTGTTGGAAGCATGGTCGTCTGTAGGTAGAATGCATAACTTTACAATTGGTCGAGTTATAAGACCATTTTGTGTAAGGACTTCTGCTACGCGGACCTTGCCGTCACGTCCGGGCAATGTCCGTTGTATTCGTCCAAGACGCCATTCAGTGGCTGGTAAGCCATCATCCTTTATTATTACCAAATCATTCTGCTTTACATTTTGTTGTGTAGTCTTCCATTTGACTCGTCGCTGCAGTTCTAGAATATATTCGTTTTTCCAACGACGAGCAAATATTTGTTGAAGGACTTTGAGTCTATCCCATTGTTTTAATAATGACAGGGGCTTGGCCAAAATCTCTTGAGGCGTCTCGGGAGCTGATATCAGGGGAGCACCTCGAAGAAAATGACCCGGTGTGAGGGGAAGTAATTCTGATGGGTTTCCAGTCAATGCTCCAAGTGGCCGGGAATTCAAAACTGCTTCAATACGTGCTAGCAGAGTGGAGAACTCCTCGAATGTAAAAGAAGTTGTACCGGCGACTTTGCGGAGATGTGATTTCATGCTCTTGACGGCTGCTTCCCATATTCCGCCCATGTGTGGCGCATACGGTGGTATGAACGACCAAGAAAATCCATGTGTCGCGTATTTTTCAATAAGGCATTTCTCTGCTTCCTTCAGAAAGGCATTATAAGCTTTAAGAAGAATATAACTGGCTCCAAGAAAATTCCGTCCATTATCGGAGAACATTGTTTTCGGTAATCCTCTTCGTGATGTGAATCGCGTAAAGCATGCTGAAAAGGCATCAGAGGAAAGATCTGAACAGACTTCTAAATGAACTGCTCGAGTAGAAAAGCAGACAAATACCGCGGCATAACCCTTTATGATCTTGGCATTGCGTAAAGTCGATGATTTTAGATGGAATGGACCTGCAAAGTCTACTCCTGTATATGTGAACGGCAATGAGAAAGTTACTCGTTCAGGAGGAAGCGCAGTCATTATCTGATGCTGAAACTTATGTTTGTATATGGTACATGCTCTACAGCTTCGTATACATTTTCTAATTAGATTTCTAATTCGTGGTATATAAAACCCTTGTCTTATAGCCCGCAGCATTATGTGATGCTCTGCGTGGAGTAATATTTTATGTGTGTATTCAATGAATAGCACAGCAAAATGAGACCTTTCCGGTATAATGATTGGGTGACGTTCTTCAAAACTCAGCCCAGAATTGTTGAGCCTCCCGCCCACTCGTAAGACACCCTCTTGGTCCAAAAAAGGAGTTACGGATAAAAGACGGCTTTTCTGATGTAATGGTTTATTATTTTCAAGATTTATGTATTCTGAGGAAAAATGCTCTTTTTGAACAGCTGTAATGAGACGAGATTTAGTAAAACGTATTTCTTCTGTGGTAATAAATTGTTCTGTTGAACGAGGACGTTTAAGAATAAAATTAATAAAACGAAAACAATAACTTATTACCCTTAAGGCCTTTGGCAAAGAAGAAAAATCTTTCAGAATGTCCTCAGAAAGAGGCATCATATGAAAATTAAGAATTGGCTTCGTTTCCAAATTTGTAGATTCAAATGTTTTTGGCTTTGGCCAGAATTCGACAGGATTTAATAGCCAGGTGGGCCCATGCCACCATAAATTACACTGCTCCAATTCTCGTGGTGAGCTGCCCCGTGTACCAATATCAGCCGGGTTGTCGCATGTTTGGACATGGTTCCAAAGTGTACATTCGGTAAGTTCGAGAATTTTCGTAACTCGATTTGCCACAAACGTTTTTAGCTTCTGAGGCGACTTCTGCAACCAGCTCAATACTATAGATGAGTCGGTCCATAAAAAACGGTCATATGAGAAATTTAAATTGCTTGTGATATTCGTCATTAGTTTTGCCAATAGCAAGGCTCCACAGAGTTCAAGTTTGGGTATTGTAGTTCTCTTGATTGGTGCAACTCGGGTTTTTGATATCAGCAAGTAGCAAAATATTTCTCCTTCTCGGTTTACAGTTCTCAAGTAAACTGCTGCACAATATGCTTTTTCGGAGGCGTCGCAAAACCCATGTATTTGATTGTAAGAAAATGGTGAAAATTGTACCCATCTGGGAATTCTGATCCGAGATATATCCTCTAAATTTGTGATAAATGCTCTCCATTTAATTGAGATTGCAAGGGGAATACTCTCATCCCAGTCTGTCTTACCCATCCATAATTCTTGCATCAAAAGTTTTGCTTTTATCACGGTTGGGCTTAACCAACCGAGTGGATCGAACAGTTTTGCTATAATTGACAAAATTTGTCTTTTTGTCATGTGCTGCTCTATTTCTATAGGTGCAGCCACATAATAGAATACGTCTTCCTTGGCGTTCCAACGTATTCCTAAAGTCTTCAAAGTGCTGGAACCGTCGATCTTTAAAAATTCTTCGTTTAGAAGATCCTCCCTCGCCAGATGCTCTAACAAGCATCTATTATTGGCTGTTATTTTCTTCAATGGAAAACCTGCTGCATTTAAAGCCTTATTAAGTTGATATTGTTTTTGTTTTGCCTCTGCAATATTATGTCCTCCTGATAGAATGTCGTCAACATACATTTCATTCTTCAAGATCGTAGAAGCGAGTGGCAGTGAGTACTCACAATCTTTACTTAGCTCTAGAAGAGTCCTTATTGCCAAATAAGGAGCACTACTTACACCAAAGGTAACGGTTTTGAGCTGATAAGTTTTTATAACTCCATCGGTTGTGTCCCGGAAAAATATCTGTTGATATGGTCTATCGTCTTTATGTACCAAAATCTGCCTATACATTTTTTGTATGTCACCCGTAAAAACATACTTATAATTTCGCCATGTTGAAATTATTTGAACTAAATCCTTTTGTAGAGTGGGTCCCTTTAGAAGTACATCATTCAATGAGAACCCGCTGTTGCTTTTTTTTGAGGCATTGAAAACCACACGTAGCTTGGTTGATTTACTCTCAGATTTGATGACAGCATGGTGAGGAAGAAAAAATGAAAACAATTTGTTAGTCTTATGCTCACTAAAAAATGATTGTTCCATGTGTTCTAAGTCGATATATTCCTGTATAACTTTGTTGTATTCCCTTTTAAAGGCTGGATCTTTTAGTGTTTTTTCCATTCGGGAATACTGGGCAAATGCTGTACTCCTTGAGGAGCCTAAGAAAATCTCCTCAGGATAATTTTGCTTAAATGGTAATCTTACCATATATCTGCCATTAGATTGGCGAGTAGTTGTACTTTGAAAAAGGTGTTCGCAATAGAGATCATCTTCGGATTCTATCTTATTGTGCTCCACCTCTTCTAATTCCCAAAATTTTCGTATTTGCTCTCCAAGCGATATGTCATCAGCTGACACAGTCGTACAAAAAGAATTAATCTCATGATGAGATTCAACCTTTGATTCAGCACCAAATAAATACCAACCAAATTTAGATTCTCTTGCCTCTATGGAATTATTTGCGATGAATTTTACGCCTTTCATATTTATAAGTGGCAAGTAGTCACTTCCGATTATCAAATCAATAGGACCCGGTTGATAAAATTGGGGATCTGCAAGATTTAAAGTTTTAATATCGTCTAGTTGATTAGTTCTAACGGGCCTTGAAGGCAAAAAATGGGATAGTTTTGATATAACTATTGCACTAATTTTTATTTGAAAATTGGATGTTCTACATTGTAAGATAATATTACATACGCCTCTTGAGCTACTAACAACGGTTCCTCCTAAACCAGAAATTGTTGTACTGTAAGCTTTGGTCGAAATACTTAATTGTTGCTGAAGTCGTTTGGATATAAAGCTTTTCTCCGAGCCTGCATCCAATAGTGCGCGAACTGTAAATAGCTCTCCTGCATGTCTTATATATATGAGAGCCGTTGGTAAAATCGTCGTGCTACCCTTGAATAAATTACCACTAGTGGAGGTAGAATTCAATTTCCTATTATTAATCTGAGTATTGTAGGAAATAATCTCAGATTGATATTTAGAAGTGGATGGCATTTCATCCTTGATCTGATATGATGGGGAATGATTTCTTTGAGCAATCTCTCCTTCGATTTCCTTTCCACCTGCTTCAAAATGTAACAGTGTGTGATGCTTCTTATGGCAGCGGAAACACACATGTTTACTAGGACATTTGGACTTAAAGTGATCTGAAGATAAACAATTTGTACAATATTTATTAGCAAATGCGTAATTTAGTCTTTCTTTAATGGATAATGCTGTGAATGCTTTGCACCTCCTTAAAGAGTGAAATTGTTTACATTTTTTGCAATATTCATTTTTCTTTCTATTATCTGCTTGCGCATGAAATGTTTGTGATTTTGATACTTCCCTGTAATTGGGTTTCCTTAAGTCAGAAACAGTTTCTAGCATTTCAATTCTCCCCTTGAGAAAATCACTCATTTCCTGCCATGTAGGTGGTTGCTTATGATTATTTAAAGAATTTTCCCAATACCTTAACGTTTCTTCTGGGAGCTTGGACGAGCATATGTAAACAAGAATTGGATCCCAGTTTGATACGTTCACTTTGCACGTTTTTAAAATAGCTAAGGTTTCATCGATTGTTGTTTGAATCTGTCGTATTGCCTTTGATGTTTCACTTTGTACGGCCTGAATTGTAAACAATTGTTTGATCTGTTGATGAACGATTATTCGTGGATTTTCGAATCGATCCTGTAGTGCTTTCCATGCCAACTCAAAATTCTCTCCCACCAAATCGAATCTCTTCACGATTTGGTGAGCTTCCCCTCTCACTTTGCTTCGCAAATATTGTAATTTCTCTACTGGAGAAATCTCACTGTTTTTAGAGACCAGTGATTGAAATAAATCTCTAAATTCCGGCCATTTTGTATACCCACCTTCAAAGTGCGGCATATCACATGGCGGTAATTTCAGCGTAGTGCCCACTTGGCGACTTTTTGTAGTTTCCTCTTGATTTAGTTTGATTGTCCTCTCAGATTGGTTTTGCTTATTTACTATATCTATTATACTTGCCTTTAAGTTTTGATATTTTTCAGCAATGTCTTCATATTTGGCAGAAACCCTGTTTTTACTTTCATCAGATTCTTCCTTGTTTTCCTCAATCATGAAGGTTGCATAACTTTCTGTTAAGTGCTCCCATCTCCTCTCCAATTCAGTTTGTTTTACCTCAAGTAAAGGTTTTGTTAATAGTTCTGCAGAAATATTTCCAAAATTTGTGACAAAATTCTCCAGTTGAATTATGTCAAATTTGCATTTTCTCCTTGTTGTCATTTTCAATAATAAATTTTTGCGCTATTTTCTTCACTATATGGTAATAAAAAATACCTTGTTTCCTGATTGTGGTGCTCAAATTACTTTTTCAAATTCCAACCACACAAAATAAGCTCTAATAATTAATTCCCACACTTACCGTTTCCCTTTTTTTTTTTCTTCACTGAAACCCTATTTAACAATTGCTCGTTCTTTTCTTCAATCTGTGTGGAAATTGTTTTTATTATTTGTTATTTACCGTTTAAGTAGTAGTTTACCTTTGTGTGTTGATTTTTGTTTTTTTCTTTGTGTGCTTAAATTTTGTACTCTTCAGTTTTCGTCGTGTAAATGTTTTAATAGATTTTTAAATTATAATTGAAACTTTTTTTTGTTTTCTTTGCTACTCCACACTTTTTCTTTGCTCTTATTGAAATGACCAACGTTGCTCATTAGCGTATTGAGGCGAAAAAAAATTCTA
The DNA here is from genome assembly GCA_947397855.1 of Thelaira solivaga. Classification (NCBI taxonomy): domain Eukaryota; kingdom Metazoa; phylum Arthropoda; class Insecta; order Diptera; family Tachinidae; genus Thelaira; species Thelaira solivaga. The sequence goes on from OX377610.1 coordinate 40,793,507, forward strand.
TTTACATGTAAAGTTGACAACTTGATTTAGCACGTACTGTAAGTAGAGTTGTTATCATCAAAATTGTTATTTTTATTCTTTCGCTTTATTACATACGTATGAATGTTAACAATAAAAAGTTTACCGTTTCTTTATTGTATGTATATATGTAAATGATCTACAGCTTAATGTTTAACCTTCACTGCGACTTTCGTTGTTATATACCTATCTTCTGACCTTCACTGATCAAGAAGGTTACTGTTACTGTTTTTTTTTTTTTTTTTTTTTAGATACCAGAGACACTATGCCGTTGTAACTCTAATTCATTGTACATACCTTTACCTTTCATATGACTTTGAAATTTTACCTACGTTTGCTGACTTCTTTTTTATATTTTGTCTAGTGGACCTCTTGTTCTAATTGTCTGTTGTCCCAATCACTGGAGTTGTCGCTTCCAAAGGACAACCGCTTATGCCAGTTTTCTTCGTTTGTAATGGACCCCTTGTCTAAACACCTGGAGTTGTCGCTTTCAAAGGACAATCGCTTATGCCAGTTTTCTTCGTTTGTAATGGACCCCTTGTCTAAACACCTGGAGTTGTCGCTTTCAAAGGACAACCGCTTATGCCAGCTCTTAGACTCCCGGTCACCAGTTGTAATCGAGTCCTAGCCTTTCTAGGACTTGTCGAAGGACCAAAATGTGGGAGTGTTTACTCCAATAAAAGTTTAAAATGCTGAAGTTGGATTCGATTGTTCGCCTCTTGCGATGTGTTTTATTCAACAGCCTTTTTCCAACTTAAAACTAAAAAATTCATATTTGATAGGAATGTACTCGTATGTATGTACATGTAGAAAAAAAAACAAGAACAAGAATTCAAAAAAAAGATTAAATTGTGCTCTCTTCATGAGGCTAAATTATTGAGAAATTTAAGATAAATTAAGAGCAAAATATAAGCTACTGTTGAACACGGTTCAACACTTAATATATGTAAATACACGTTATGTATTATCTGCCGTATATGGTTGGAGAAATTTAACTTGTTGTGCAAGTGGTCTTAAAATATTTCCTACAACAAAAAACAAAAATTAAAAAAAATCTGGCATTTGCAATATTAAAACATGATTTGCGTTAAATTCTGAATAGCAGAATTCACTCTTGTTGTCATATGTGCAATTAAATCAAATGTGCATCTATATCTTGCTACAATGCGTAGATACCTTTTCTACGACTGTAGCAAAAAAATCATCACAGCTGAATTCATAGAGAATAAACATAGACCAAACACTCATGTTTATTTTTTTCCTTAAATTAAATTTGCGAATTAATTAAATCTTTGAACTAACGACAATGCCAAAATTATCAGAAAAAACCAAAATCATAATTTGTCTAGTTTAAAATACTGTCAATGAAATTGAATTTCATCGTTTTGATTGTTTATTTTCTCTAGAGAACAGAGTACGATATTAGCTAAGCCACAGTACATTTTTGAAACTTAAGGCCGCAGCGCGCCCTCGTTAAAATTCACAATGCAAAATAAGCTCCAGTTGTAGTGTGAACTTTCCTAAAAATTGGTTTTAACTCATGGAATTTTATATAAAACTATAATTTTCCTTCATTTTAGCAGTGTTTTTAAGCAAGCCTAAATGCGATTTAAGCCTACGTTGGTAACTTACTACCGCCGTGTAATTTGATAACTCTGAACTTTAGTTGTTTATTTCGTTCAGCTGTTTTGATAAAGCAAACTTTTTGAGTTTGCTTTTTGCAATG